>CM040121.1:453100456-456040754 GCA_022559845.1 Amorphophallus konjac | reverse complement strand
GGATCCTTGCGCTTCGCTCCGGGCGGCCGGGAAGTCCCCCCTGAGGCCACCCCCTTGCCCTTATCTCGAGCTTGGGGGCGAGCCTCAGGGACGCCCGGCTCCTCGGCAGCCGAGTCATCACAAAGATCGACCACCTCAGTGGCCTCCTTCAGAGGTTCCCGCCTGGTGTCTGCACAAAGAAGAAGGCGTGATCAGGAAAAGAAAAATGACCCCCACATCCGAAGGAGGATCTAAGTGGTGGCACCTGAGCCCGACGAATGTAGCCGCGTAAGAAGACACCGCTCTACATTCTCTGGCGTCACCAGTTCCTCGGTGGACTGGCGATTCCTCAACAGGATGGCAGCATACTCCTCCACATGAGGAGGGAACTCGTCCTGTCTTGAAGGGATATTCGGGTGGAAATTGGGCATTACTTGGCACCTCCAGGTTTCCTCCACCGAGTTTATCCCCACCCAAAAGAATTGGGTCTTCCACCCCTTGTGTGAAGAATCCTTCGCCGCCAAGGAGATGCAACTCTTGTTCCTCCTTGACTGGATAAAGTAAAAACCCTTCCCGGCTGACGGATGCGCCTTCAATTCGAAGAAATAATGGAAGAGGTCCAAGGAAGTGGGAATCCCACATTGGCGGCAGAGAATGCGAATGGCAGAAAGGAGGAGATAGGAGTTGCCTACCAGCTGGATGAGCGCCAACTAAAAAAAACCGAGGAGCGTGAGGACGAAGGGCTCGAAGGGAAGGCGAAATCCGCCCTTCCACGCCAGGAGGAAGGTACAGATATGGCCAGTACGAGAATCCAAACTCGTCTCGTCTGGAGCAGCCGGGGCGAAGCTATACTTGTGAGGCAGGTGAAACTGATGCTCTAGCCTCTTCACCTCGGCTTCCCCTAACTCGCTGCAGTTCGGGACCGGCGCTCTCACCACTGGCTCGTCACCCCACTCCTCGGCACCCGAACGCTGGCCCGCCATGGATTTCGAGGAAGAACTTGAAGAAGAACTCTCTCGGGACCCCGAAGATGCCGGGGGAGGAGGAAGCTGCCGGACCACCTCCGCAGTTATCTCCGCCAACTCTTCAAATGCCGCCGCAAGTTTCTGCGCCTCCGCCATGCCCTCTCGGCTCATCGAAGGGCCCCAAAAGCAAGAAGCGAAGGAGAGCCAAAACCCTAACGACGGAAAGAGTATGGGATGATAACCAGCGCCCAACACCTATAAACCCACGCGGGAGGCGGCGCGTCATTCCGACCTCCGAGAAAAGGGGGCCCCTTCATTTCAAATCCGTTAGGATTGAAATTATTACGGGCCCAGATGACCACGACACGTGGCTTCATAGCACCGCCAGATCTCCACCCACCCGAGCCACGCTGGTCCTAAACCCTAAATGAACTACTCTACCGAGCCTACTTTGGCTCGGGAGTAGGAGGGGGGCAAGTGGAGAGGGGGATTTATGTAGCCCACTTGAAGAGCAGCCGAACTAGGCCCATCCGTGCCCAACAAGGTCCCGCTTGCCCGAGTGACAGCCCACTGGGCCCACTCCGGACTGAAAGCCCAATAAAAGTTCACTCCGGGATACCACCTTCCTAGGCAGCCCGTAGGCTCGGGAGGCCCGAGCGTCGGTCAAGTCACAGGAAAGGTCCACGCCCTTGCCATCTCTCCACCGGGGAGAGGAAGGCGCGTGCCAACCGATCCAACCCATCTTCATCCGAGCTAAGCCTACCGCCTAGGATAAGGGCTGGCATCTCTAAGCTCGGAACGGCCGACGATTGCTTATCCATGCAGCCGTTAGGAGCTTTCTGTAAGCAGGCATCTAAGGGGATAAGGGACTCCACGTCCCCATGGCGATAAAGATCCCACGATGAGGCAGTTAAGAGCTCACGTTGAGGACGTAACTCCCGCCTGAAACCCCTCAACTTATAGGACTCCTGAAGAACGGCGCACTATTTAAATGAAGGATACCCTCCGGTGAAAGGTAAGGGCAACCACACGCTCAAAACTCCTTAGCAGGAACAACTTCACTCTTCTGGTGGAGAGGTATCTCGCGTAGAAGCTACTTCCCACCTTTATTGCTCCGACCATAGCTCTACTGACTTAAGCATCGGAGGGTTTTTCCCCAGGGACTCATCCCTAGGCCCCCTGATCCGTTTCCCTTTCTTGCAGTTCATAATCTGATGATCCCCCGTCCGCTCAGGACCTGCGCGAGATCACGCCTCTTCATTTTCCTATAAATATAACCCGTTCACCCCCCTCTCCCTCATTCTCTCATTTCTCTCCCTATCTCCTCTCAGTTCTCTCTTTCTCTCCCTCTCTCTCTGACGACCGACGGAGCTTGAGCGGGTCAAGGCGGAGGTGACGTGGGGGGAGGCGAGCGGCGAGAATGGAGCGAGGAATGAGGCAGTGGCACGGTGAAGCCCATTTACGAGTTCACGAGCCCGACGGCGGTTCGAGGCTCATTTTCGCATGGAATCGGCATCCTCGGTATGGGAAATCATCGGTGGAGGTAGGGGGACAGATCCTTGGCCCTTCCTTACCATTTCTCGTGATTTGTAGGTCGAGGTGATGCTGAGAGTGAGTTTTTCTTCATTTCGGGGTGATTTTTCCATGTTTAGGGGAAGTGACGGTTTTTGCCGGATCGGGCGAAGTTTCGTCATTTAATTCCATGCATTTTATGGTTTGGGACCCGGGGTAAGGTCCCAGATGTTTTTCCCCTTGATCGGGATTGAGTGGGGCGTGGAATGGGACCCCAAGATTGGGGTCGGATTTGAAGTCCCGTGATCAATGACACCCAAGAGGGGGGTGAAAAGGGTGTTTACAAACTTTTAGGAAATTCTTGGCCAAATTAAACAAGTGTGAAAAATAACCGTAATGAATTTTATATCCATATGTAAACTCTCAGATCTAATAAAATCTATCACACTCAACCGATCTTAGGTACGGTGGCGAAGGTGAAAATCTGAAGATTCTAATTACGCAAGATGTTATCTTCCTGACAAGGTTTGCCTTATCGATCCAAACCCACCTTTTAATATACCCAAGATTTAATGTAAGAATAATAAATTATGCTAGATCTAACTCAAACAATGCAACCAAATTAATCTATGTGTGTGCTGCACAGAATGTGGATAGAAGAAACGGAACAAACCACACAATGGACAATGATTTTTAGGTGGTTCGGATGCAACAATGGCAACCTACGTCTACCCCTCATGATCTGTGAGGATTCCTACACTATATTGTAAAGGATTACAAGATCAAAACACGACACACACACTCGTGAGGAGTTCGGAACTCCCACGATGGTGCACAAACACCAAATCACAAAGGTATGTGAAGACTAGAAGAAACACACACACACACACACACACACACACACACACACACACACACACACGGATCTGCATAGATCTACACACACACAAGTGTTTAAATGTTCAAGATCACACACTTGAAGCTTGATGAAAAACAAGGGAGAAACATAAAATGAAAAACTCATATTTATGCTCCCCCTTAGTGGATGAAGATGATCTTGGTTGAAGCTTCCTCCTCAGCTAGATCTTCACTTGAATGGCCTACAGATGATCTTGAAAGCCTTGCTCTTGGATGAAGAACTCTTGGATGCAGCACTGTTCACGGAGCTACAGTAGCACTCCTCTTTCTCCCCTTGATAGCCTCCTTGAGTGATTAGGGTTTTTGACCCCAAAGTGATGTTTTTATAGATCTTGGATGGTCAAGGGACAAGTCAGGAACCAGATCCACAAATCATGGCATGTCTGGTGACTTTGGGATTAAACAAACCCAATGAAAGGGGCTTCCCACGTTGAAGAACACAAGTCAACAATTGTTGCCTCGAAGCTGGCGGTCGACCGGTAGGATGGGGCGGTCGACTGGAATTTTACAGGAATGAGGCTTTCAACGCTGGGAAAACTGTCGACCGGCCCCTGACCGACGGTCGATCGCTACCTGGAAAACCTGCAATTTCAATGGAGTTAGCCAATGAATCATAATCCGTGAGCAAATTATCGTATGACCATATCCTGTTCCAATCACTATGAATTGCTTGAACTTATCCAGGGCATTTCTTGAAACATGGTAGATTTAGACATTTGCATGAGTAAGGAAGGCTTTGAGAGTAGTTTAAGCAAGTTATTACTTAGGTTGTAATATCAGGGTTTTGTTATCATCAAAATCATCTGGAGAGACTCAACAATCTCCCCATTTTTGATGAAGACAAAACTCTAGATTACAAGAGTAATGGCATGCTTTGAAAACCACATTGCGTACGGGTAGTGCATCAAACAAAAGATTCTTCATCGTACAAGGCAGCGCAAACCATTCAATATATGCAAGCCATTCAACATTTTGTTTGCCAAGAAAGATGGGAAATGAGAAATAAGAGCCAAGAGCCAACCACATTATATCAAAAACCAAGTGCATTCATTTCATCATTTCATTACAAGGTACATTGATGCTTGAGAGAATGAATGCAAGACTCTAGACCCATGCGACAAAACAAATGCAGAACTGACACAATGATCCTCACCAATGATCATGCATACAAACATACGACCATACCGACATATATATATATATAGGACCTGCACTACTACTACTTCTCCCCCTTTGGCATCATTAAAAGGGGATAGGATAGACGAAAGGAGGACCAAAAGGCACAAGACCAAAGTACAACAGTCTAGAGGGAGGAAGCAAAAGAAAAATCCTCATGGGGCATCTATAGGAGGCCGATCCTCTGGAGGAGGAGGCTGATATCCAAGGTGGCCACGGATGTCGTCAAGAGAATGATCTTGAACCTGAAGACAATCCTGAATACGGCCAATGGAGAGGTCGCGGGCCGCATCACGGCGCTATATACCAAGAAGTGTCAGGTTCATGATATGAAAGGCCTGGCTGGAATCAGCAACGCTATCTGTGAAGCTAGTCATATGTGTGGAGAGTGTGGCCATCTGAGTGGAGCGAGCATACAGAACAGTGGAGAAGGAATCTATGCGACTTGACATAGTGTCAATCACATTACCCATAGTGTCGACGCGATCCCCAAAGGTAGAAAGTCGATCCCCAAAAGTGTCCACATGAGTCTCTAGCCCAGTAAAATGCCTGTCAAAAGTCTCATAGTCTACCTAAGAGTGCTGTGCGGCTCCCTGATTAGAAGACTCTCCATGATAGAACTGTGGTGGAGGAGGCACCTCGGGATCCATATGATGAGGTGAAGGTGGAGGAGGCTGCTCCTCAGCCTGAACTGGAGGGGGGACATCCCCTTTACCTTGTTACTGCTCTTATTCTTGCTCATCCTCACTGTCAGCTTCTTCCCCATAAACTAGTATATCTTGGCATTGCTCACCATCAGGACCATAGTAATACCCAAAATCTGTAAAGATCTTATGCTTATTATATGTATCATCTTGTCGAACATAAATGAACTGCTCATTTGCCAAATTGATCCCAGCATATATGAAGACACATGTCAACTGTGAAGCATATGGCAAAGATCGCCGGAGGTAGGTACGACAAGTCCCAATCAGTTCTGTCATGAGCTGACCCATGTTGACTGTAATCCCATTCATGACATTGTAAAACAGAAACTTCTGAACCCCTGTCACTTCATTTCGACTACCAACCTTGGGATAGATGAGTGGAGTGAACATATGGTGCAGAATCCTTTGCAGTGGTGGAAAATAATTTACATTCAATGTGATGAGATTACTCACACCATGCACATAATCACAGCTAGTCATAGCGGTAAAGGTAGCTGGAACTTCACCATGACCAAAGGTCATGTCTGCACCCATGGCTGACACTCCTAAGGCTCTCCGAAAAAGATTGGGTGTAATATGTAACTCCACACCTTGAACAGCAAAATATAATTCTTCATTCCTTTCAACAAGATTTCCATAAAATTACTGCACTAGATTGGGATAGTATCTGGTATACCTAGTGACAAAATCTATCCAACCGTCTTGAATCTCAAAAAGAGCACATAAATCAGGCAGAAGCTCATTCACCTTATTAAAGTCGACCAATCGAGGGTCGATAATAGGCCGTGGAGGCAAGCGAGGTGCTCGAGGTGGTGCATGAGCTCGCTGAGGTGGAGGGGCCGGGGCCTCTCGCCTCTGACCACTAGCTTCCCCTTGGGCAGAACGCCGAGAGCTCCGTCTAGGTGACATCCCGAACTAGAAAACCCGGTGGAAACCCTTGAAAGATGACTCTCATCTTGGGGAAGAAAGTTGAAGCAAATGACACTCCAAGGGCTTGAAAAAGCCTTCTCACAACCTAGAACCCTAGGAAGAGCTTCACACTCGTACGAACGGACCGATGGAGATTTAATCCCGAGATGGTGATGAACTGGCTGGATCTTGTGCGGGTTGAAGGGGGATGAGGTGAGGTGGAGATATGTGGTTCTAGGGTTAGGAAAGTGTTAGAGGAAGAGTGGGAGGTGTTAGAATGAGAGAATGGGGTTTAGACCCCTTAAAAAATGGTTCGTTGATGGTCAGCTGGACCGCTCGTCGCCACCGGTCGACCGGTGCGGGAGTGGCGGTCGACCGCTGCCCAAAAAACCCCATTTTTATATTTTTTGTTTCTTTTTATTTTTTTATATATATAGGGGGACTATCATCCGACCTTCTGATTGGAACTAACATCATGAAGTGGAGAGAAAGAGAAGAGATGGGGATTGAGGAAAGTTCTCTAACTCCCCCTCAGAAGTTGCCTTAGGTCGGGCTTCACTAGGTCCACATTTATTTAACAAAGGAATATCTGACCTTAGAAAAATTTTTCAAGGAGGTCTATATGTATAAATACATTCAAGCATACAGGAGTATATATGAACACACAAGGTATTAAAAGTAAATACATACAATATGCATGTTAATCTACTTTTGATGCATATGAGTTTCTACAAGTGCAATTCTTATCCTAAGTGCAGACCTATGTATGTATGCTCTCACCCTTGCACATCCCAAGTTCTCTTCTTATCTTGCTAAATTGATCCTGGTTTAGGGGTTTTGTAAAAATATCAGCTAGTTGATTGTGTGTGTCAATGAAATTCAATTCAAAGATCCCTTTTCCTACATGATCTCGCAGAAAATGATGTCGAATGTCAATGTACTTTGTCTTAGAATGTTGAACAGGGTTTTTTGACAAGCTGATTGCACTGGTATTATCACACAAGATTGGCACATATTTCATTTCAACATCTAAATCAAGCAATTGATTTTTGATCCAAAGTACTTGAGCTCCGCAACTTCCGGCGGCTACATATTCAGCCTCGGCCATTGAGAGAGCTACTGAATGTTGTTTCTTGGAGGCCCATGATACTAGGCACCCACCAAAAAACTAACATTACCCACTAGTACTTTTGCGATCTACAATACATCCGGCATAATCCGCATCGGTGTATGCAATCAAATCAAATGAACTACCGATGGGAAACCACAAGCCAAAGTCTATGGTGCCAATTAAATATCAAAAAATGCGTTTAATGGCCATTAGATGAGATTCTTTAGGACATGACTGAAAACGAGCACATAGACATACATTGAATTGAATGTCAGGATGACATGTTGTGAGATACAGTAGTGATCCAATCATACCTCGAAACAATGTAGGATCTACTGTTTTACCATTTTCATCTTTGTCTAACTTCGAGGTTGTGGCCATCGGAGTTGACATGGGTTTTTCTTCAGCCATCCCAAAGTTCTTTAAGAGCTCCAGTGTGTACTTAGCTTGATTTATGAAAATACCTTCGGGCGTTTGCTTCACCTGCAATCCAAGAAAGAAGTTTAGTTCACCCATTAAGCTCATCTCAAATTCTCCGTGCATGATTTATGCAAATTCTTCACATAAGATATTGTTAGTAGCTCCAAAAATAATGTCATCCACATATACTTGAACTACTAATATGTCTTTACCTGATTTCCTTGTGAAGAGTGTTTGGTCAACCTTACCTCTTTTGAATCCATTTTCCATGAGAATGAAGTGAGCCTTTCATACCATGCCCTTAGTGCTTGCTTTAACCCGTACAAGGTCTTCTGCAACTTGTACACATGCTTTGGATGCTTGGAATCTTCAAAACCTAGAGGTTGCTCTACAAAAATATCCTCCTTGATGTAACCGTTAAGAAATACAGATTTAACATCATTTGAAATAGTTTGAAGTTCAAAGAGCAAGCATAGGATAGTAAAATCCAAACTACTTCTAGTCTAGCAACCGGTGCAAAGGACTCATCAAAATCAATATCCATCTCCTGGCTATAACCTTTGGCAACAAGCCGGGCCTTGTTCCTAACAACCAATCCCGTATCATTTAACTTATTTCTGAAAACCCAACGGGTTCCAATTGTGGGATGATTCTTAGGACGCGGCACGAGAGTCCACACTTTGTTCCTTTCAAACTAGTGTAGCTCTTCATGCATAGCCTGAATCCAGGATTCATTTTGAAGAGCTTCATGAATATCCTTAGACTCTTCTTGTGAAATTAAGGCTATCAAATCCTCTTCTTCTACTAGCCTTAGTGAAGACCTAGTTCTTACCCCATCTTGAGGATTATCGATTATGTTTTCAGCTGGATGATCCTTTAAGAACGTAGAAGAGCTGGGCAAGTCGTGATGTTGCACTTGTTGCTCTTGAAGTGTTTCAATTGAAGGATCTTTATCCTCTTTACTCTTGCTGGGGATCCCTTCAGTTGGTTCATCCCGGCCTTAGCATCATTTGAACGTTTTGAATCTTCATCTGCATCCACAATTAGAATAGATTGGTTGGTTAATTTTAACTCAGATTCATCAAAAATCACATGAGGACTTTCTTCAACAACCAAAGTCCTCTTATTAAACAATCGATAAGCTCTAGAATTAAGTGCATAACCTAGGAAAATCCCTTTGTCACTTTTCTCATCAAACATACCTAGGTTAGACTTACCATTGTTCAGAATGAAGCAAGGACATCCAAAGGGTTTAAGATGAGACATATTTGATTTCTTACCCTTATAGAGTTCATAAGGGGTTTTCTTCAGAATGGGCCTTACCATTGCCCTGTTGATGATGTAGTATGATGTACTTACCGCCTCGACCCAAAAGTATTTGGGTTGGGAGTTCTCACTTAACATGATCCGTGCCATGTCTATCAAGGTTCTATTTTTTCTCTCCACCACTCCATTCTGTTGAGGCGTCCTTGGTGATGAAAAATTGTGCGTGTATCCCTGCTCTTCACAAAAATTACTGAAGTCATGATTCTCAAACTCACCACCGTGATCACTCTGGATGGTAGTGATAAGATAGCCTCTATCATTTTGGATTTTCCTGCAAAACACTTGAAACTCCATCAGTGCATCATTTTTATTGGATAGAAATAACACCCATGTAAATCTGGAGTAATCATCAACAATCACGAAGCCATAGAATTTCCACCCTAGGCTAGATGTCCTAGTTGGGCCAAATAAATTAAGATGCAGCAATTCCAAAGGCCGGGAGGTAGAGACAAGATCCTTATTTTTGAAAGAGATGCGTGTTTGCTTACCTTTTGTGCAAGCTTCACAAATTTTATCACTTTCAAACTTTAATTTTGGCAAACCATTCACTAAATCATGTCTAGACAACTTGGAGATTACTCCAAAACTAACATGACCTAATCTTCGATGCCATAACCATGCATTTTCATGATTATTTGCTACCAAGCACACATCATCACATGAGACATCATCAATATCAACAGTATAGACATTGTTATTTCTTTTTCCAATGAATTTGATCTCATTTGTGTTTTTGTTCATGACAATGCAATGGGTTTCATCAAAAACAATTATGAATCCTTTGTCGCATAACTGGCTTATACTCAAGAGATTGTGATTTAATCCCATTACCAAAAGCACATTTTCGATAAGAGTTTTAGAATTCTTACCTATATTGTCGATCCCAATGATTTTACCTTTATCTTTGCCTCCAAAAGCAACTAACCCTCCATCCTTATCTTGCAGTGTAGAGAACACTTTCTTGTCCCCTGTCATATGCCTTGAATAATTACTGTCCAGGTACCATTTGCTCCCCCTGGCTTCAAGGCATATCTGCAAAAGGTAACATTCTCATGCAATTATTTTTGGTACCCAAACAAATTTGGGTCCATAAGAGTTAGTCCAATTCTGCACATATTTCTTCTTGGTCCAAATCACATGATTTCTTGGTGAATTTTGTTTGAACCAGTAATTAGCAACAACATGACCAAATCTACCATAATGAAAGCAATTAACATGTGCAAACTTTCTTTGGAATTGTCGTGGTTTGGGTTGGACATGTTTTGACTTAGAGTTAGAACATGAAGCACAGTTATTTTCTTTTTCATGAACATAAGATGTTGTAATCTTATTCTCAAAAGATTTCTTATTTTGGGGAATGTACCCCAAACCTTCTTTTTGGAAGTTAACTTTAACTCCCAGCAAGTTGTCTAGGTTTTGTTTTCCTTTAACAAACCTAGAGAGAGTGAACTGCAAGTCAGTCACCTCTTTATTCAAGCTCATATTTATATTTTCAATTTCATACATTTTACATGATAGCTCCTCTTTGGCTTTTTCAAGATCTGAAGTCGTTTGAAGTAAGGTCTCTTTTTCTTCTGTTAACTCAAACCATTCTTTTTCCAATTTCTTAAATTTAACAGAAGTATCCTCATGTGATAAATCATCAATTTTCTTTTTGAGAGTTTTATTTTCAGATCTGATTTTTCTATATTTAGTATACAGCTTTTCAAATTCTGACTCCCATTGTTCATTGGAAATAAAATCAAGATCAGAATTTGCCTCAGCTGTGTCATCCTCATGTGCCATGAGACACAAGCTCTCCACTAGCTCTTGCAGCTCCTCGTCGGATGGTTCGTCCTCTTCGTCGCTCCATGTGGCGACCATTACTTGGGGTTTCTTGAGCTTGTCCTTCTTGAATTTCCTCTTTAGATCTGGACATTCTCCTCTCATGTGCCCGGGCTTCTTGCATTCATAGCAGATGACATTATTGGGCTTGCTCGGCTCGCCCTTGATTTGAACGGGCTTTCTTTGCCCCTTCTTGAAATTTCCTTGAAAATTTCTCTTCTTTCTTAAAAATCTCTTTACTTTGCGAGTTATCATGGCCAAGTCTTCTTCTTCATTGCTTCCCTCGCTGGATTCTTCTTCTTGGAATTCATCATCCGATTGGTGAGCTTTCAATCCCACAACTTTCCTTTTCTTCGTTTCTTCCTCGGCTGTTCTCTTCATGTTTATCTCATAGGTCATGAGTGACCCTATCAGCTCGTCCAAGGAAAGTGTAGACAGATTCTTCGAATCCTCAATTACTGTGGCTTTTGTGTGCCATGCTGATGGAAGTGATCTCAAAACCTTCCTTACAAGATCGGAGTTTGTGTACTCCTTCCCAAGGCTTTTGAGACAATTTGTGATCTCAGTTAATCTTGCGAACATTTCTGAAATGGTTTCTTCAGGCTTCAATTTGAACAGCTCATAATCTCTGACAAGTAAATTGGCCTTGGTCTCCTTGACCTCTGAGGTTTCCTCATATATGAGCCGCAACTTGTCCCACATCTCCTTCACTGAACTGCACATGGATACACGAGAGAACTCATTAGGATGTATAGCACATTGCATAATATTCATAGCATTAAAATTTACAGTGCATTTCTTAATTTCCACGGGTGTCCATTTTGCTTCATCATCCGAGAGTTTATACGGACCCTTGTCCACAACCCTCTAGATCTCATACTCTTGGGCTCTCAGAAAGACGTGCATTCTATTTTTCTAATAGGAGTAATTCGAGCAATCGAAGTATGGAGGACGATGGATGGAATGACCCTCAGGCATCATACCCTTGTTTGCCATTGATTTGGATCTTACTCTAGATCGTTAGATCTGAAGGAAATAGAGCCTTGGCTCTGATACCAATTGAAGTCCCACGATCAATGACACCCAAGCGGGGGGGTGAATTGGGTGTTTACAAACTTTTAGGAAATTCTTGGCCAAATTAAACAAGTGTGAAAAATAGCCGTAATGAATTTTAGATCTATATGTAAACTCTCAGATCTAATAAAATCTATCACACTCAACCGATCTTAGGTACGATGGCGAAGGTGAAAATCCGAAGATTCTACTCACGCAAGATTTTATCTTCTTGACAAGATTTGCCTTGTCGATCCAAACCCACCTTTTAATATACCCGAGATTTAATGTGAGAATGATAAATTATGCTAGATCTAACTCAAACAATGCAACCAAATTAATCTATGTGTGTGCTGCACAGAATGGGGATAGAAGAAAAGGAACAAACCATACAATGGACAGTGATTTTTAGGTGGTTCGGATGCAACAACGGCAACCTACGTCCACCCCTCACGATCTGTGAGGATTCCCACACTATCTTGTAAAGGATTACAAGATCAAAACACACACACACACACACACACACGTGAGGAGTTCGCAACTCCCACGATGGTGTACAAACACAGAATCACAAAGGTATGTGAAGACTAGAAGAAACACACACACACACACACACACATATCTGCGTAGATTCACACACACACAAGTGTTTAAATGTTCAAGATCACACACTTGAAGCTTGATTTAAAACAAGGGAGAAACACAAAATGAAAAACTCAGATTTAAGCTCCCCCTTAGTGGATGAAGATGATCTTGGTTGAAGCTTCCTCCTCAGCTAGATCTTCACTTGAATGGCCTGAAGATGATCTTGAAAACCTTGCTCTTGGATGAAGAACTCTTGGACGCAGTACTATTCACAGAGCTACAGTAGCACTCCTCTTTCTCCCATTGATAGCCTCCTTGAGTAATTAGTGTTTTTGACCCCAAAGTGATGTTTTTATAGATCTTGGATGGTCAAGGGACAAGCCAGAAACCATATCCACAAATCATGGCATGTCTGGTGACTTTGGGATTAAACAAACCCAATGAAAGTGGCTTCTCACGTTGAAGAACACAAGTCAACAATTGCTACCTCGAAGCTGGCGGTCGACCGGCAGAAGGGGGCAGTTGACCAGAATTTTACAGGAATGAGACTTTCAACGCTGGGAAAACCGATCGACCGGCCCCTGACCGGCGGTCGACCGCTACCTAGAAAACCTACAATTTCAATGGAGTTAGCCAATGAATCATAATTCGTGAGCAAGTTATTGTATGAGCATATCCTATTCCAATCACTATGAATTGCTTGAACTTATCCAGGGCATTTCTTGAAACATGGTAGATTTAGGCATTTGCATGATTAAGGAAGGCTTTGAAAGTAGTTTAAGCAAGTTATTACTTAGGTTGTAATACCGGGGTTTTGTTATCATCAAAATCATCTGGAGAGACTCAACAGGATTCTTGGTTCGTCGGTTTCGGTCGACCGATCGGGGGAGTTCGATCTACCGAACTGGTTCACCACGGTGAGGGCGACCGAGTTGGTTTGATCGACCGACCCTAGGGGTAGGTCCACCGAACCCAGCCTCTTTTGCCCGTTTTGGCCTCTGGTCAACCAAGTCGAGACCCATTGGTCAACCTTTGGCCCCGTGGATGTCCCGGACACCCCGTAGGGACCTGCTTCGTGTTTATGGGTGTCTGGAGTAAACATGATACCTCGATTAGCATGCCCATATGATTTTGAGGGTTCGGGTGACCCCAGGTGTTCCAAGCTTCCTTGTTTTGCTAGATCGCGTCACCGTGAATTTGTGTAGGTATGGAGGGTTATCCTCGTACGATGTTAGCTTCTTCGAAAAGCATTTTTCATATGAGCCATGCGTGTGGCCAATGACAGAGAGTTCTTTGACCCAGCCTGGGGCTGGGGGCTCCTCAGTCTCCCTTAGAGAGGGAATGGACCCAACGGTCGTGAGCCACCTTAAGAGTCCTTTTGACCATGGCTTTTGACTCGTGAATTAGGTTGATTTGACGACATGGTGCCGTATGGTGCAGCGGCCTTGGGATCGGTCGCGTGACTCTAAGGTCGTTGGATTAGCGAGTCTAGCGAGTCATCCTGAGCCTCGTGGCACCGAGCCACCCTGTGTTACTTCGGTGTTTCTTCTACCGAGAGCTTCTACCACGAGTGACCTTTCCCATTGGTCGTAGCTTTCCTGCACACGCGTGTGCAAACCCACTTGGGAGTGGTGGAGAGCTTGTCCCGGTGAGACTATTTTTAGGTTGGTTACCGTAAGGCCCCTCGTCTTTGCAGCCTGAGTCTGGTCTAGGGGGAAAAACAGCTAGAGGACCCGACTTAGAGCATATAGTCTGTGTGTGCACATGTGGTTGGAGGCGTCAGACCCACGCTGATGAGTACGACCGCAACTAGTCCTTGTTCTGTGGTTACTTGTGTATGGTGTCTCAGTTTCAGCCTGGGGCGAGTAGGGTGACACCTGAGTGATGTGACACCACTTATGAGAATGCAACAACTAGGTTGCAGATCCTTGGACCTATCACGCAAACACAATGCATAAGAGCGAATCGCGTAACTTGTCGAACCACTATCGCGCACACAATCCCCGAGGTGACTCGACGATGCCAAGTGGAGGTGATGGAACAAGACCCTTGCTGGTAGAGGGCCAACAGGGCCAGGGTTGCTCTCCCAAGGGTATGGTGCTCACACTCAAGGGGCTGGCTAGGTGCCAAAGGGGCACTGGGTCACTCTCTCTCTCACAACTCCACGGTGACCACATGCAAGCTGGGAGCTCCGGGGTTGGGCGCTCTCTCACCGCCAGCGGAGCAATTCTATGGATATTAAATAAACAAGAACTGAAATGAGAACAAGGGTTTAGAGCTTACCCGGTCAGTTTGAAGAAACCAACCCCTTTCGGAGACGTGGGCGAGCGGGGAAGTGTGGTTTCTCCGCACACTGCGTCGGTGAAGCTTCTCCCTGTTTAATAGATTACATTGACTACTCCTCTCGCAGGAGGGGGAACTCGGGGTGGGGAGAATAAGAGTACAATCAAACACTACCTTCATGCAGGGAGGGGCACTAAGCCGGCCAGGCGGGCAAGGTAGGGTAGCTAAGGAAGAAGATGATTGATCCTTTCGTCGGTTCTGCCCGCTTCTGTGACTGCCTGAGAGATACTCGCTGTTGATGCTGCCACGGGCTCTCCTGAGCTCGGAAGTCATCAAAACCAATGCCAAATCTTCACTGATTGAGTTGGGAGGGCTCCTGAATTTTCTTGGGATTTCTAGATGTCACCGACGGCCGGGGCAGATTCCAGAATTGGACTGTTCTGTTCTTGCTCTGACTGGTTCCAGAGCACTATAGCAAGAAGAAGAAATCGCCACGAGCACTCTAGAAGTCTGAACGATGCAGGACTAAAACAGATGCGACCGTGATCAAGTCCTCTTCGAGCAGTAACTAGAGAGATCACCGGGGGAGGTCGGAGCAGAGAGAAAGAGCCCAAAGAGTGGGGGGTATCTCTACTGGCTCTGACCGGACTGACCTGCGCACCCGGGGGAGATTAATTGGAACGGGAAGCTCTGAACTCCGAACGATGCAATGCTTGCTGCGTTGGACAGAGGACTGGTAGTGCTTTACTCCAGAAAAATGGCACACCAAGATCCTCATCGATCTGGTCGTGAGAGCTGCTACAAATCATCTCTGGATGTCTGCCAGAGACAGCCGGCGTAGTCTGGCGAGGACGGCTCCACCGAACAGCACAGACGTCGAATGGAGGTGGGACCACCTCGCTTGATAAGTTGCTTGGACGAGCTTTCCACCAATATAAGATTTGCTGCTTGAATACTTGAGGTGTTGTCGTGGTCGAGTCTGCAACTTGGGCCTCTGCTGCTGCCTGCGAACTAGACTGACCAGGTTGATGTTAGGTGTTGATAGTGGGTGGAAGGGGTGAAAGGACTGCAATGGGGTGAGGGCCAATGGATGTGGAAGGTGGAGGGGGATGTAGGGGGTTGATGGGCGTGGTTGGGAGAGGGAGGGGGGCGAAGCTAGCGGAGGGTGGGGTCTGGTCCGGCCAAGCAGGGAATGGGGGGGATGGAGAGGGGTGTGGCCTAGGGTGAGTGGGGAAGGGAGATGGGGGTCGGCCAAGCAAGGTGGAGGGGAGGTGGGGGCTGCGACCAAGGGAGGTTGGGGGAGAGGGAGAGGCTGGGGCACAGCCCTCAAGGGGTGGGGAATTCAATTAGGGCCTTGGTGATGTGAAAGGTTGGCTTGGGAAGGGGAAAGATGGCTTGGAGAGAGTGAAGGGATGCCTAGGAATACCAAAGGTTGCTTTGGTAGATGGGGAAAGTAATGGGGCAATTGAATGTAGTATGGGGAATGGAGAGGGGTCTTAATGAGAAGTGAATGGGGAGGAGAGAGAGAGAATTTTGAAATTTGGAGGGGAAGAGAGAGAAAGGGTCGCCCCTTTTAGAGAGAAGGAGAGGGGAGAGAGAGGGAGTATCACACTCTAGGGGGGAGAAATCACACAATTTTTGTGGAAGCTTAAATTCAAAATCTCATTCAATAGTTCTCAAGTGGGGGAATGGGGTCCTATTTATAGGAATCCCACATTTAAACATAAGTCCCTGACTTTTGGACTAATGACCAGACTACCAAGGGGAAAGGGGCGCCCCTGGGCCTAGCCCATTAAATTGGGTCCAATTAGCTAATCTAATGGCCCAATTGACATATGACTTATGTAAATGACTCTTAACCTAGGTACTTGACTCAAATAAAAGGAAAATACACTGACATGACTCAAATAAAAATTACATAGGACTCAAAAATAAATAACTAGACCATGCCGGATGCATCCGGGGCGAGGAGATGGGCCCTGAGTGCGGGATCGGGTGGTGATGACCCCATCATACTCCCGGGGTGTGGAGAACTCGACTCTGTCAAGTAAGAGTCCTTCCTGTTGTGGTACTGCTCGAGAATGTCAGGGTCTAGCTGCTGGAGATCCTCCCGACTCAGCCATGAATCATCCGAAGGAGGCCGACCCTTCCACCTAACCAGATAGCGCTCATATACCTTGCTCCGTGTAGTAGTGACCTGTTTATCCAATATCCGCTCCACTTGCTCACGCTGGTTTCTCGGGACTGGTGGAGTTCTCTCATGGGTAGGGGCTCTCTCAATGGATGGAACAAGCTCGATGTCCCCACTGGGTGTCACTGTGGGACCCCTGTATGGCACCAGGTCAGCCACGTTGAAAGTGGGGCTTACTCCGTATTCCTCAGGGAGGTCTAACACATAAGCATTAGCGCCAATGCGCCTCAGAACCTGGAAGGGACCTGCTCCATGAGACCTCAATTTTGAGACATTTCTGGGGCATAGTCTCTAAGTCATCACCATCACTAATTCACCTACACGGAATTCTTGGTGGCGATGGTGGGAATCGGCCAATTTCTTGTACACCTCGTTGCTCTTGTTGATGTGCTTGCGAAGGTTGCTATGCCATGTTGTGAATGCTGACATTCTAGGGGTGATGGGTGGACCTGGGCAACCAAAAGTAGACCTATGATGCAATGCCGCCATGTAGACTTTGATGGACCTAGGTGGGCCGGGCAATCCGTAGGTGAACCTATCATAGAAAGTGGTGATGAATGTCGGGGGACCCGGACATCCATAGATGCTCCTAACATGCATATGATCAATGATGAATGAAGGTGGGCCCGACTTATGAATCATGCCAAGTGGTGCGGTATGCCAAGGTTCATGCATTCCTATCCCAAAGATGACTTTCATGTGCGTGGGTGTTGAGTGGTCCTTGAGCTTCCACTTGAAAGGGTCGAAGGGATCATGGAAGGTGGACATCATGGAGTGGGGCACTTCCTCAATCCCTAAGTGTATATTGCCCAAAGTTATGACTCCCATGGTGTAACCCGAGTCTTGGGAGAGGTGGGCTTGGTCCAACACGGTGGGTAATGGTAGGAAAAGGTGGGTGGTTAGTGAGGTGGGTGGGTCACAAGGGTATCTAGGCTTCCATAGGTTGGGATCAAAGGGATCATCATAAGTGTACCCGGGGAAAAGGAGCTCTAAATCCATCTTATCAACCTCAAGGTCCTTACAATATGGTGGTGGGTCTTCCTCCTCTAATGACATAATTGTGCCGAAGTTATCGGTAGGTGGGTCGGCCATGAGGGGGTGGCTTGGCCTTCTACCCGATATTTGGAGCTGCAATTCGAGGATACGGTCGGGTTTATCGGGTGTGCGGAGGAATAGAAGAAGGTCGCTAGTGTAGCAACCAATAGTGCACATTGAGGTGATAGACCCGACACAAAGATATAGGAGGTCAAGGCTCCTAGGTTGTTCGTCCCTAGGGGTCAATATGCTAGTGAACTCGATTTGCCATGCTAGGCCCTTAAGAAGATCCCCTAAAGTTTCCACTTGGTAGGATGATTGGATGGTGGTGCGATAGGTGGAGAAGGGTACTATAGGGAGGTTTAGTTCCATGGGAGGGTAGACATAAGACGTGATGGGGTGAATTGGTCTCTCCTTTAGCCATCTAGATAGGGGCCCATCTATGATTATAGTGCCATTTGTGAAGGTTTGTGGCTCTTGAAGATCCGGACTATTTGAAGTGGCAAAGGGTTGAGGCTCTTCCTCACCATTGGTGTGAAATCGGGCTTCCTTATGGGTGGGGAGAGGTTCCGGGCTAGCAACTACTATGTGAGTGGGTGTGGCCTCTTTTCTCAAGGGAATGGGAAGGTCTTTTGGGGATGGGGTGATGATGGTTGGGGCATGGTGCACTCGGGGTGGTGAGTGAGGTCGAACTTGGGTTGGGTTTGGGAGTGGAAGTAGTGGTGGCCTAGGTTGGGGTAGGATAGGGGTTGGAAGTGGAAGGTGGGTTGGGTGAGGGGATTTAGGTTGATTGGTTTTGGGAGGTGTGTCCCTCTTAGGGGACGATGGAGGAGTAGTGGTGGGGACCATGGAGGCTTGTGGGGTGTGGGTTTGATGGGAGATTTTGGGTTGGGTGGTGGCCGTCATGGGCCTAGGTGGAGGGGTGGACATGTTGTCCACTTGGGTTTGAATGGTGAGGGTTGGTTGAGTGGCTTTAGGTTGGGGAGTGGTGGCCCTCATGGAGGGAACCGGGTCAATTAGGGGTCTTTTACCCTTGGGATCGGCCGGTTGTGGAGGAGTGAGGGTGGGGGCCAATTTGGTTTGAATGGTGGTGGTTGGGTAGCAAAGTGTAGAGGTGTTGATTGGGGTTGGAGGTGGTGGGTGTTGTGGGGGTTGGGAGATGTAGAGGGCCTTTATGGCGGCTTTGAACTGGTTGGGAGAGAAGGGAGGAGTGGTAGTGCTGCTCGGACTATGGCTCTCCAAGTAGGGAGGGGGACGTTGGGGGTTGTAGATCTTCCTAAGTTATACCTTCATCTCCTCCCATGAGGAAATGGGTTCTTGCCTCCTAACCCTTCTTACTCCATCTATGTGCTCCCACTTACTCTTGGCTTGACCCCGAAGTCGTCCCTTGGCCTTGCGGACTCTCGCAGGTCCATATACCCAAGTCCTCTCAAAGTCTTTATCCATGGTAGCCTCCCATTTTAGGTAGGCATTAGGACTAGGTCCGTCAAAACGAAGGTCCCCATCTAGGATGATGTCCATGAGGATGGGGTCAATCGGACCCTTGTGGAAGGCCGAGTTGTGGGGAACTGACCAAAGAGGGGTATACATGATGATGCACTGGGTGGCCCGATGATGACTCTAAACGCGAATGCACCCTAGGACCAACTTGTAGAGAGACAAGTTGTGAACTTGCTCTGATACCAAATTGATGTGACACCACTTATGAGAATGCAGCAACTAGGTTGTGGATCCTTGCACCTATCACGCAAACACAACGCACAAGAGCGAATCGCGTAACTTGCCGAACCATCGTCACCCACACAATCCCCGGGGTGACTCCGCGATGCCAAGTGGAGGTGGTGGAACAAGACCCTTGCTGGTAGAGAGACAGCAGGGCTAGGGTTGCTCTCCCAAGGGTACGGTGCCCACACTCAAGGGGCTGGCTAGGTGCCAAAGGGGCACTGGGTCACTCTCTCTCTCACAACTCCATGGTGACCACATGCAAGCTGGGAGCTCCGGGGTCGGGCGCTCTCTCACCGCCAGCGGAGCAATTCTACCGATATTAAATAAACAAGAACTGAAATGAGAGCAAGGGTTTAGAGCTTACCCGGTCGGTTTGAAGAAACCAACCCCGTTCAGAGACGTGGGCGAGCGGGGAAGTGTGGGTTCCCCGCACACTATGTCGGTGAAGCTTCTCCCTATTTAATAGATTACATGGACTACTCCTCTCGCAGGAGGGGGAACTCGGGGTGGGGAGAATAAGAGTACAATCAAACACTACCTCCACGCAGGGAAGGGTGCTAAGCCGGCCAGGCGGGGAAGGGAGGGTAGCTAAGGAAGAAGATGATTGATCCCTTCATCGGTTCTGCCCGCTTCTATGACTGCCTGAGAGATACTTGCTGTTGACGCTGCCACGGGCTCTCCTGAGCTCGGAAGTCGTCGAAACCAGCGCCAAATCTTCATTGATTGAGCCGGGAGGGCTCCTGAATTTTCTTGGTATTTCTAGATGTCGCCAACCGCCGGGGCAGATTCCAGAACTGAACTGT
Organism: Amorphophallus konjac; assembly: GCA_022559845.1. Taxonomy (NCBI): domain Eukaryota; kingdom Viridiplantae; phylum Streptophyta; class Magnoliopsida; order Alismatales; family Araceae; genus Amorphophallus; species Amorphophallus konjac. The sequence goes on along the minus strand of CM040121.1, from coordinate 456,020,232 downwards.
TCTGTTTTGGCTCTGACTGGTTCCAGAGCACTGCAGCAAGAAGAAGAAATCACCACGAGCACTCCAGAAGTCTAAACGATGCGGGACTAAAACGGATGCGACCGTGATCAAGTCATCTTCGAGCAGCAACCAGGGAGATCACCGGGGGAGGTCGGAGCAGAAAGAAAGAGCCTGAAGAGTGGGGGGGTATCTCTGCTGGCTCTGACCGGACTAACCTGCGCACCCGGGGGAGATTAATTGGAACGGGGAGCTCCAAACTCCGAACGATGCCCCGCTTGCTGCGTTGGACAGAGGACTGGTAGTGCTTTGCTCCAGCCAAATGGCGCACCAAGATCCTCATTGATCTGGTCGTGAGAGCTGCTACAAGTCGTCTCAAGCTGTCTGCCAGAGACAGTCGGTGCAGTCTGGCGAGGACGGCTCCACCAAACAGCACGGACGTCGAATGGAGGTGGGACCACCTCGCTTGATAAGTTGCTTGGACGAGCTTTCCACCAATATAAGATTTTCTGCTTGAATCCTTGAGGTGTTGTCGTGGTCGAGTCTGCAACTCGGGCCTCTGCTGCTGCCTTCGAACTGGACTGAGCAGGTTGATGTTAGGTGTTGATAGTGGGTGGAAGGGGTGAAAGGACTGCAACGGGGTGAGGGCCAATCGCTGTGGAAGGTGGATGGGGATGTTGGGGGTTGATGGGGGTGGTTGGGAGAGGGAGGGGGCGGAGCTAGCAGAGGGTGGGGTCTGGTCCGGCCAAGCAGGGAATGGGGGGGGATGGAGAGGAGTGCGGCCTAGGGTGAGTGGGGAAGGGAGATGGGGGTCGGCCAAGCAAGGTGGAGGGGAGGTGGGGGCTGCGACCAAGGGAGGTTGGAGGAGAGGGAGAGGCTGGGGCACAGCCCTCAAGGGGTGTGGAATTCAATTAGGGCCTTGGTGATGTGAAAGGTTGGCTTGGGAAGGGGAAAGATGGCTTGGAGAGAGTGAAGGGGTGCCTAGGAATACCAAAGGTTCTTTTGGTTGATGGGGAAAGTAATGGGGCAATTGAATGGAGTATGGGGAGGGGAGAGGGGTCTTAATGAGAAGTGAATGGGGAGGAGAGAGAGAATTTTGAAATTTGGAGGGGAGGAGAGAGAAAGGGTCGCCCCTTTTAGAGAGAAGGAGAGGGGAGAGAGAGGGAGTATCACACTCTAGGGGGGAGAAATCACACAATTTTTGTGGAAGCTTAAATTCAAAATCTCATTCAATAGTTCTCAAGTGGGGGAATGGGGTCCTATTTATAGGAATCCCACATTTAAACATAAGTCCCTGACTTTTGGACTAATGACCAGACTACCAAGGGGAAAGGGGCGCCCCAGGGCCTAGCCCATTAAATTGGGTCCACTTATCTAATCAAATGGCCCAATTGACATATGACTTATGTAAATGACTCTTAACCTAGGTACTTGACTCAAATAAAAGGAAAATACAATGACATGACTCAAATAAAAATTACATAGGACTCAAAAATAAATAACTAAACCATGCCAGATGCATCCGGGGTGAGGAGACGGGCCCTGAGTGCGGGATCGGGTGGTGATGACCCCATCACTGAGGCTGCGGAGTAAGTCATCTGTGGATGCATCCGGCCCTGCTTCTAGTGGGAAGTACTCCTGTCATGCGAGATGAGTTTCTTCATGGTTCTTCGGGTGACTTCTGTCCGTGTTTCCTGACGTTGAGGTTTTGGGTCTCGGTAAGGTTACCGAGGCTTCACCCATAGATAGTGTAGGGTTCATGATGACGAGGTCATGATTATACCCTCAGACCACGTGATCTTAGTTGGGCCTTTGTCCATGAAGATGGGCCTTCACGACAGGGATGTCGTGGTTTTTCCTTCAGTAGCGTAGCTGTAGTTTTACCAGTGGTTCGATAGTCCTGACTACGAGATCGGGTTTCCTTTCCATGTTGTTAGGAGTAGCTTAGAGAGTTATGTTTTCGTCGCCCCCTTCTGTTTCAGTTGTTGTTATGCTCACTACTGTTACTGTTATTATTGTTATTGCTGTTACCGCCATTGTTTTAGTGGTTGAGATCCGCGGGATCCCTACTGAGCCAATGAGATGAGGCTCACCCCTTTCTTTTTTGGTGTTATGGTTCCTCCTCGAGGTGCGGAGGTGCAGCACTGAGGTTCGTAGTTGCTAGCTCGCCAGAGCCAGGGATGTACCTGGCACTTGAGTACGTTTCTTTCCTCGTAGACCGTGCTTTGTTGGACTGGACTCTATTGTTAATTTGTTAATTGAAAATGTAATTTTATTTCCTATTAATTGAAATAGTTAATTATATAGTGGTTTCCTATATTATTTTAAATTTCAACGTACCTCCACACACCTATATAACTCTTCCGAGCCTTCTGGCTCGTGGGTGGCGGGCTAAGATTCAAATGGTATCGGGTAATTCCCGGTATTTGGATCTTGGGTCGTTACATCATTCTCTCTTTTCCTCACTGACTATATATTTTTTTTGTTACCTTGTATTAACATATACCTTCTTCATTCTGTCTACTTTCTTCATTTCTTTACTAGACCTTTTTGCTGAATGATAAAAAGGGGGAGAAAATGTCTAAACTTAATTTCTCAATGTCATTATGTCTGAACCTCCTTTCTCATTGTCATAACATTACTTAATTGTTCATATCATTAACAGTTTTGTCATCACAAAAAGGGGGAGATTGTTAGGTATATTTTGGCTAATATACCTAGATCCAAATATTACCTTTATCGATTTTGGTGATAATAAAATTATTGATGAATACATCTTTAATCATCCAGTGATGACAATAAGATCAGAAATGGCCAATGAATGAGATGGCTGAAATACAAGAGAAGTAGAACAGAAGAAACATAAGAACTCTAAGAAATTGGCTAAGTATAAAATAGTCACAAACAAATAACATAGGCGCAGATAGAAACTTAGGCACTGGAAAACTTTATCAGTTTCACATAGGCGTAAGAGTTAACTCACTTAGGCGTTGTTTCACCTATCTATGTTGTCTATCTAAGTAACATAGGCGCTGCTTCGCCTATCCTTCCACTTATATCAATCACTTTGGCGATATTTAACTCATAGGCGCAAGATCGCCTATCTTTTTATAAGGCTCAATATAAGCGTTATATCGACTTTCACTTCACCTATCATTCACTTCGCCTATTCTATATTACTTCGACTATCTCACTTATAGTCATTTTTAAACTTCACCTATCTTGATGGGGACATCACCCACGATTCTCTCTGGCTCGGGACTTCACTTCCTCTTGGAGAGGAATAGGATCGAGCTCCATGTCGAGCAGGGCCCCCCCGACCCTTTGCTTTTCTACCTGGATCATTTTGATGTATTTCTTGCTTTTTGTTTGAGTCATTTTGATGTAATTTTCCCCTTTATTTGAGTCATCATCTTAGGTTCTAAGTCATTTCCCTATGTTTTAGTCTTCATCTACCCCTTGGTTGCTTTTTGGACAGCTTGGTCATTATGTGTAAAGCCAGGGGTAGTCTTGTCATGTAAAAGTTTGGGTCCCTATAAATAGGACCCCAAACCCCGCTTGGTGAACTAATGAAGAATTTGAATTAAGCATTCCACAAAGCTATTGTGAGAATCCCCCTCTCTCTCTACCTCTCATTCTCTCTCTAGCTCTCTCTCTCCCCCCTCTCTCTAAAGGGGGCGACCCCCTCTCTCTCTCCTCCCCTCTCTCTCCTCAATTCGCAACCCCCTCTCTCCTATTCCTTGCCACCTCAGCCCTCCACATCATCAGCAACCTTTCACCTTCCCTAGGCCCATCAACTCTTCCATTAATCCCACCAAACCCCAAGCAACCTTTCTTCTTCCAAGGCAACCCTCCCCATTCCCAAGGCACCCCTTCCATCTCCCAAGGGTGAATCCCTTCTCCCCAAACACCCCTTCACATTCCCAAGACAACCCTTCCCATCCCCTAGACCAACATTAATCCCATCACTAACCACCCATTCAAACTAAGGGAGAGAACCCTCTCCTTCCCTCCACCCATTTGCGAACCCTCCCCCCACCTTCCCCAAAGCCACCAGTGCACCCACCACTCCCCCTGCCATCCTCCCCCACATCCCCTTTCCACCTCCCAACCCTTCCCCTCCACCAATACTCCCATACTCTATTCCCCTCCACCAAAGAAACCAACCCGTCTTTCTACTAATCTGTGTGCAGCTGAAGCCCTGCTGCTAAACAGCCTGTTGCAGCACCGACCACGACCACATCCCGGAGCCCCTGGAGGTATGTCATACATAGACGGAAAGCTCTTTCAGTTGGCTTCGCAGGGGAGGTGGTCCCCTCTCAATCCGAGTTCGGAGTTGCCCGGGAGAGCCATTCTCCACCGACCGCGCAGTTCAGACCCGGCCAGCGACCTGAAGCGACTTCCTGGAGCCTCCACGGCCACATCCCTCAGCTTCTGGAGGCGCCACTTGGCCGAGAGCTTCTACCACAAGGCGTCCACCATCACCAAAAAGCGGCATCCCATTCGGCTCCGGGAGGAGCATTTTATGAATTTTCTTTCCGAGGTGCTCCGTTCTGTCCGTTCCTGGACCAAACAGACACCTGTTCACTTCTTGGACTACTCCGGTCTGCTCCGACCTCTGCCAGTGCTCCCGCAGGTGCTGTTTCAAAGAGGACCCGACGATGGTTCCAACGACTCCAGCCAAGTTCAAGTCAGAGTTCGGGAGCGTTCATGATGACCACTCCTTCCTGCTACTGAGATACCCCACTGTCAGAACCAGGAATTAGGGGCCCTGATGGCAACCCATCCACGGTCAGCACCGGCACTTTGGGAATTCAAAAAAATTCAGGAGTCATCCCGGGCCAGTCAGTGAACATTTGGCGCTGGTTTCGTTGACTTCTGAGTTCGGGAGAGTCCTCGGCAATGCTAACAGCAAGCATCTATCAGGCAGACAGACAGGTGGGCAGAACCACGAAGGGCCTTCCGACTTCTCCTATTAGCCTCACTCCCCTCCCCGCCTGGCCGGCTTACCGCCCCTCCCTGTGTGGAGTTAGTGTTTGCTTGTACCCCTATTCTCCCCACCCTGAGTTCCCCCTCTTGCGTGAGGAGTAGTGCATGTAAATATTTACACAGGGTGAAGCTTCGTCGACGCAGTGTGCGGGGAACCCACACTTCCCCGCTCGCCCACGTCTTCGAACGGGGTTGGTTTCTTGAAACCGACCGAGTAAACTCTATCCCTTGCTCTCATTTCAGTATTTGTTCATTTAATATCCGTGGAATTGCTCCGCTGGATGGTGAGAGAGAGAGCGACCCCGAAGCTTCCTGTTTGCGTGCGATCACCGTGGACTTGTGTGAGAGAGTGACCCGGTGTCCCTTAGGCACCTAGCCAGCCCTTTGATTGTGGGCACCGTACCCTTGGGAGGGCATCCATAGCCCGGCTGGCTCTCTACCAGCAAGAGCCTTGTTCCACTACCTCCACTCGGCATCACCGAGTCACCCAGGGAAACGTGTGCGCACGGTGGTTCGACGATTTCCAAAAATCTCAACTCTTGCGATTGTGTTTGCGATATAGGTCCAAGGGATCACGGTTAGCTGCTGCATTCCCAATAGCTTGCGTCACATCATATCTCTTTGCTTAAACTGCATTACTTTGCCTATTTGTCTCAAACTTCGGCTATCTTTCACTTCGCCTATCCTAAGGGCATCGAGTATTTTGAATAAGGCCTATCCTATTGAATCAACTTCAACTATCTCATTCTTATCGCCTATCTAAAGAGAACTTAGGCATATTGTTCCTTCAGTCATTTGAGTTTTATTTTTTTATCTTTTATGGCCGATTTAACACACTAAATTGATAAGCTATTTTTAGGGCATAATGTTTACTCCGTTATCTATCTTATGTTTATGTACTCTTTAGATAGCTATACTTTTCAGCATAAGCCATTTGTGTGAATAAAATCATAAAATGATCACTGAACTAAATATTATCAGCTATCTATCATACACTCTCATTTCTTAAAATAGTTGCAATTATGAATTGATCAAGAGATTAATATATACCAGCTATCTCATCATACATCACTTCTAAATATGTATGATAGCTACATTTTTGTACAAATATGCACTTAACAAATATCAACTATCTTTATCACATTACTTTATATTTCATGATAGCTGAAATATTATGAAATCAACTTAGTCAGAATACTGAAAGAAATTTCCTAACTGACTATGACAATGATTAAACAATTATTTGCACTTAAATGTCAAGCTATCTGATTATATCTCTTACCTTTTGATAGCTATAGTACAAAACATTTCCCGATAGCTGTAGTAGATTACATGAACTTAGCATAGTCGTTATAACAAAATAAATTAAGACATCGATTACCTTATTGTGTCCTAGTTGCTGACATATTGACTAAGTCTATGTTTGAGCAATATTCAGTAAAATTCAAATTTTGAATGCATCAAATATCATTGAATTATAGTACTATGTTTTTCTATCTTGATGTATACTTAACTAACAACTAGGAAAGGCAAGGCATTTATTTTATTTCAGGCTGTACTAACAAATGGCAGATTCAAAGGGACATGTTTCAAGATATGCATGAGAGTAGAAAATATTTTATGCAACACTTTTTTACCTCTGTAGTCTGACAGTCCCAGGATGGAAAAGAGAACCTATGAAAAGGACACTACTAGAAGATATGCTGAAAAGAAGGATCTGCTCCTCAGAAACATATTTAAAGAAGAAAAAGGGGAGATCTGCATTATATCCTTTCATAGACTTCTCATAGAGAGTGCTCGCTTAAGAAATCTAAAAAGAAGAAAACTCTACACAACTATGAGTCCAAGAAAAACAAAGATGCTCTCACTCTCAAATGTGTCTAACGCTCATCAGTTTGAGTCTAATGGAAACAAATGTTGTTCTTAACATCTATCAAGCTATATCTAACGGACCAATAGTACAAGAGAGCTATAAAATGAAGTAGTGTACAGAAAGAGAAATGTTGTTCATGGGAACAGACACGTTCACATATTTTCCAGCCAACCAAGCGAGCAATCTACTTCGAGCATGAGCTTTCCTGCCACTGTTGAGTGAGGTTCAATCCTATCATCTTCTTTAACCATATCAGCTGCTACGAAGAAGAAAGAGGAGAAGCAACACTGTCCTGCTAAAATCTTATGCTTCCTCTCTTAGCGTTTTGCAACACTTTGCTTATCTTTCTGAAGGCTTTTTGTTTTTCCGTTCAAGGCTACTATATTTTACTCTTAGTTTTTGGCTTGAACATTTTGTGCTTATTGTACACATTCTATCTGTCTTAGAGGCAACTCTATGTAATCCACATTTAAAGTGGAAGTCCTTGTCTGTGGACAAGAATACTTGTAGGAGGTCGATATCTTGCAGGCTTTGCTAATGCCTGGAAATTAACTATCCTTGCTTGCGAGCAAAAGTGCCTACCAGAGATGAAATCCTGGGTTTGGCTGTGCCGTTAAAGCAGTTGGGACTCTAGTGAGTGAGTGCCCAGGGTGTGGCTAAACACCAGCAGAAACAACTAGGTTTGACAAGGCTGCAAATTGGTTGGGGTCCTTGTGAGAGGATTCACGTGGTGTGGCCGAACACCTGATCAAAAATGGCTGAGTCTAGCTAACCCGTAAGTAAGCTGGGATCCTAGTGAGGGGATGCCAGTGGTGAGCTAAACACCTGAGCAAAAATAACATTTGTACTATTCTCTGTTTGGGGGAGATAGTGGAACTCCTCGTGGTTACTAGGGACTGGATGCATATTGCAACCGTTCATTTTCTCGAGCTAATCAAGGCTTAAGCTAACGGGAATTATTCCCAGACGAATGGTACCACGTTTACCAACCCTCAACAACCGAACCCGACCCAAGATTCAAGATAACTCACCATGTCTCATGGCATCCTACAAAAAAATTGAGGATCACCCCCGAACATTTGGCAAGCAGCACTGCATCAACAACCTTGCAACATCCAAGTCTGGTCCGAGACTCAAGACGGCTCACTATGTCACGCCACATGACAAAAAGATAGAGAGTGACTCCTGAAACATCTTCTACAAATAGCCCGATGCCCATGACTCCGATAGCCAAGCCAAACTCAAGCTCCTGAATCACTAGCAGGGTGTCATCGGATTGCGATCGTCTAGAAGACTGCGTTCATGAACGCGTTTCTTGAGAAGACCACGTTAAAGACAAACTCTCAACTGGACTAGGTGAGGGCGGCCATCGCCCCCACCTTGACCAGGTAAGGGCTACCTGTTGTGTCTCTTGGTTTTGATGATAACAAACCATAGTTTATTGTTGAATCCGTGTGGTGTGATTAATGATTTTGTTTAAGTTGTGATTTAGACAAGCTTAGGTGAAGGACACTCAAGTGTCGATCTGTCATCTGGACATGTCAACACTCTATGAAGAAACCATCCTTGAACCGGTTCTGGTTGAGCTCTAGAGTGAGCAAAGTGTCGACACCTCCTATAATGCGTCGACACATGTAGAAGAAAATTGTGATTGAGCCGTCTCTGGCTGGCTTCTGTTTGGCACCATGTGTCGACACCCTGTGGAAAAAGTGTTGGCACCTTGGGTTCAGCGCAACGAGCTTCATCTCTATTTGGCTCATATGTGTCGACACCTCCTATTGAAGTCTCGACACGGTGGCACGATCCGCATGCGAGTATGGCGCCTGTCTCGACACTTGTCCATCGAAGTGTCGACCTGTTCTTGCTTGGAAGCCTTGTCTCTTCAAGATTCTAACGAGACATGTCGAAACCTTGTTTGAAAGTGTCGACACCTTCATGTTCATCCAGAACATATCTAGATCCTGTTGCGTCCACTTTCCAAGATCCGCAACCGGTCTTGGAGGATCTGTTAGCACTTAAAAAGCTGTCAGGAAGCTCACCTTGTCAGAAGATCTTATTGACTGGCGGAGAAATCCTCCAGATATCGGTACCGTGGCAGATATGGTTCCCTACCTACCCACGTACTGGCAGGCACGGCAGACAAAAGTCAACGAAGCTGAGGAACCAAATCAAGTAATGTGGATGAGACGTTCTGGGTATGCTCTCTGCAGGGGACAACGCAAGAGATGTCGTGAGTCACCAATAAAGGAGACAGCAGGAGCTCCAGTTCACGCAAGAGAGCTGAACACAAAGAGAAAGAGAAGAAGAAGAGAAGGGGTAGAGCAGCGGGAAGCAAGCTCGGAGAGACCTCTCCTTCCTGGTGTTTCTGGCGTATGGGCAACGTAGCAGACCGTCTTCTTCCACTTCAGGAGCTGTCACAGCAAGGAGATAGCATCCATCCATAGGTTCATCAGGTGGCAGTGAAAGCTAAGGAGCTTATCCATTGTTCCTCTTGCGGTCGTGATGAAGACCTCGAGACAAGACGAAGAGGAGCCAGACTTTGTTCACTCCTCTCCAGACAGGAGTTCTCTTCTCTCAGAGAGTGTCATTGCTATACCTTATCTGGTTCATCCGCTTTTGCTTTTGCTTTTTCTCAAAACACATACTCTTATATTTGCTCCCTACCTTCAAGTAGGAAGACAGACAGTGTGTTCACTGGTCCGTGGGTGTTGGGTTGCATACCCTCAAGCTGTTTGACAATGGTTAGAGAGAGTCTTCTCTCTGTTAGAAGCTGCGTATCAGCGGTAGTGCCTTCGCACTAGTGAAGTCTCACTGTTGAAGTGAGGGGTGGACGTAGGTCTCTTGATAGAGACCGAACCACCTTAAAAAACTTGTGTTCTGTGGTTTGTTGTCTAGTGTGGCTTGATGCTAGATGATTGGTAGGAACGCTATTAATTATCACTCTTGCATTTAACTCATTAGCTAGCAACTATTTCTTGCCTTACTGCTCTCAGTTTTTATTTAGCTGTTATTTCCACAAAGAAGGGCAAAGAAGGGGCTGATCTATTCACCCCTCCCCTCTAGATCCGTCGATCACTACTCAACACGTGGCATCAGAGCTAGTCTCTCTATATGTGGTCAAACGACCTTGAGAGAACTGGTGATATGGCGACAAAGAGTCCTATGCCCAAAGGGCATTCCATAAATAAACCCCCTTTTCTCACTGGGACAAACTATCCTTACTAGAAAAACCGTATGTAGGTTTTTATCAGAGCCCAGGATCATGAAATCTGGCGAGTGATTAGCAAAGGCCCATTTGAGTTACTTAAAAATGAGGAAACATGGACAAAGGAGCAGATTAGGACATCAACATTGAACTAGGGTGCCAAGCACATAATGCAGTGCTCCCTTCACCCTATAGAATTCTCAAGAGTGTCAACTTGTGCCACTGCAAAAGAAATGTGGGACCGTATTGAGGTAATATATGAAGGGGCACAACAGATACGTGCAACTAAAGCCAATATGCTTGTTTCTGAATATGAAAATTTAGAATGAAACCCGAAGAGTCTATTTCTGATATGTATGCTAGGCTAACCATGCTCACTAATGGTTTGACTGAGCTAGGTAAGACCTACTCCGAGCAGGAGATTGTGAGAAAGATATTAAGATCCCTAATTCCTGCATGGCATACAAAGGCAACAGTGGTTGAAGAATCAAAAGACTTGGCTACCACGAAGGTGGAAGAACTCATAGGGTCCCTAATGACCTATGAGATGAATTTGAAGAATAAAGAGGTTGAGGTAAGCAAGAAGAAGCCTCTGGCTCTCAAAGCTGGGCCAAGTACCAAGGACATTTTCGATGATGAAGAGCCTTTAAGTAGCAACTCTGAAGAGGACGAGGTTGCTATGTTGACAAGGAAGTTTAGAAATTTTTTAAGAAAGGAAGGTAAAGGCTTCACAAGGATGAAGCCTCAGGTAAAAAGAAGTTTCATGCCAAGACCTGAAAATGTTAAGAAGTTAGACAAGCTTGTCTGCTATTCCTGCAGGACACATCAAGTCTGAGTGTCCAGAAGGAGTTAAGAAAACAATGCCCAGGTGGAAGGGTAAGAAGAAACAGGCCATGGTGTGTACATGAAGTGATGAAGAAGAGGAAGAAAATGAAGAAAGCTCCTCTGAAGAAGAGAAAGATTATCTCTGCTTGATGGCCAATGGAGAAAAGAATAGTGAGGTAAGCTCTCCTTTTGAACATTTTACTATTGAGGATTGGGAAGAGGCTTACTTTGAATTAATGGATAAATATGAAGTATATAAAAAAGAAAACCAAACCCTAAAGAAAAAGACTGACTCCATTGTGCATGATCAAACATCTAACGAAAAGATTACTTCCCTGGAAACTGAAATTGAGGATCTAAGAAAAATGAATGAAAACCTAGAAGAGGGAAGGAAAGAAATGAGGGATTTGGATGATGAAAATGAGAACCTAAGAGATGAAATTGATGAGTTGAAATTAAAGATGCAAAGCTATGTAAAAGACAACAATTTATGTAATGAAAAATCTGATGCATTTAAACAAGTCAACTCTCAACTGTTGAAAGAAAATGAAAAGCTTCAAAAAGACCCAGCAGATAGACAAATAGCCCTTGAAAAATTCGTTGATGGAAGTGAGAACTTGAATGCTCTGCTAGGGACTAAAATGAACTTCAACAAGGAAGGGCTAGGATATGAGCCAACTAAGAAAAAGGCTTTTGGCTTAAAAATAACAACTTTTGTCTCATCTTCTGAAGCATCAACTTCTAAAATCATACCTAGCCTAAACAAAGAAAAGCTAGAAACAAAGGAAAAGAGAAAATGAGAGAGCCTATAAAGAACAACCCTAAAAAAACCCAAAAAGGCTCACCAACAACACCAAGCAGGCCGACACCAACCCAAGTCCAAGTCTGCACATCCTAAGGGTATAAGGAATTCCAACAATGGGATAGGTCGGCACTACCCTCAGCACAGGTCGACACCCTCATGGTCAAACACCCGTCAGCTCCCCAAGTATGCACCGACAGGTCGACACTCAAGTTACAGGGACGTGACAGGTCTCTTAAACAGAGACCGTTATAAATGGGTTGAATGGGAGACAGGTCGACACTCTCACGACAGGAGGTCGACACATCCCTCATCCAGAGACCGTTATAGATGGTCAGAACAGGGGACAGGTCGACACTTCACCTCCTACAGGTCGACACCTTCATGGGTCTGGGGTGGTTATGCATCTTATGGTCTTAGGTTCACCCAACCTCAACAACCTAGGTACTATGACACCTCCTACCCCTCTAGACCAACCAACAGAAACAAATGGTCTAAAAAATAATCCTTTTCCAACATTCCTGAAACCCACAAAGCCCAAGAGACTAAAAGAGAGAAAAGGAATGTAAATGAAGAAAATAAAAACCAGAACTTCCAACCAAGCAAGAAAAAAAAAATTCTAAGAAAGTCTGAATTTCAAAACCCATGTTATCTTGCTTTACTGAGATGAGAATACTATTGGGACCCAATTATCCTTGGGTTCCAAACATTGTCACATGATTCCTTGTACAAGAGTGTCTTGCAGCCGTGCACAATCGGTGGTACCTTGATAGTGGCTGCTCAAGACACATGACTGGGGACAGAACCAAATTATGTCTCTTGGTAGAAAAGGAACCTGGGCATGTAACGTTTGGAGGGAACAACAAGGGAAAGATCATTGGTACAGGTAAAGTCGGTAAGAACTCCCCCAACTCCATTGATAATGTATTGCTTGTTGATGGTCTGGAATATAATTTGCTGAGCATAAGTCAGCTTTGTGATAAAGGTCATACTGTAGTCTTTGACTCTAATGAATGTAGGATCTTGCACCCTAATTCAAAAGAAACTAAGTTTTCTAGTAAAAAAGTCAATAATGTGTATATGATTGACTTAGATGACCCTGCTCACAGAAATCTTTATCTTGCTGCACCTAAATCTGAATTAGCATGCTTGTGGCATCGTAGACTAGGTCATGCTAGCTATAATACCCTTCATAAATTGGTGAAGCACTCTATTGTTAAAGGATTGCCTGAAATTAAATTCAACCTAAACTCTAAAATTTGTGATGCATGTGCTCAAGGAAAACAAACTAGAAAGTCATTTAAAAGTAGAACTGAAAGCCTATCATCTAAACCACTTGAACTAATTCACATGGACTTGTTTGGTCCAACCAAAACAGCTAGCTTAAGTGGTAAAAGATATGGCTATATTTTAGTAGATGACTTTACTAGATTCACTTGGGTGTTTTATCTTGCACATAAAAATGACGCATTTGATGAGTTTCAGGCACTCTTCATGCAAGTAAAGCAAGACGGTAAGTTCAAAATTTTCAACATACTTTCAGACCATGGTGGTGAATTCAAAAATGCTGATTTTGATAATCTTTGCAGGACTGAAGGAATAAATCGTAGGTTTTCATCACCAAGAACCCCTGAACAAAATGGGGTGGTCGAGAGAAAGAACAGAACCCTCATAGAGATGGCACGCACAATGCTTGCTGAAAAGCAACTACCAACGAGATTTTGGGCAGAAGCGGTAAACACGGCATGCTATATCATCAACTGCTCAATGGTAAGGCCATTCACTAAAATGACTCCTTATGAGTTGATCAAAGGTAAAAAGCCATCTCTTTCTCACTTGAGAGTATTTGGTTCAAAGTGTTTTGTTCACAACAATGATAAAAGAGTTTTGGACAAATTTGAGCCGAAGAGTGAAGAAAGCATTTTTCTTGGATACTCATATAGGTCTAGAGCTTATAGAATATATAATCTTAAGACCCTATGTGTGGAAGAGTCACCTCACATCACTTTTAATGAGACTAATCATGACAATGCTTGCAGGGAAGATGATGATGGGGAATTTCTGAACATAAAGAGAAAAGAAGAACTTCCACACGAGGAGACACAAGGAAATGAAGACCAAGGAGAATCAAGCAATGCCCCAGTCATTGATGCAGATAGAGGTAACACTCAAACTGACTTAAGAGTGTTAAAAGACCATCCTCTAGAAAACATCTTAGGTAATCTACGTGACCCAACTAATACTAGGTCTCATTTTAGAATTATAGATGAAATTGAACAACTTGCTCTTGTGTCTCAAACTGAACCTAAAAATATTATAGAGGCCTTAAAAGATGACAACTGGATAAATTCCATGCATGATGAATTAAACCAGTTTGAAAGAAACAATGTGTGGCATCTTGTTCCTACGCCCCAAGAAAAATCTATCATAGGTACTAAATGGGTCTTTAGGAACAAACTAAGTGATGATGGTAAGATAATTAGAAATAAAGCCAGATTGGTGGCTCAGGGGTATAATCAAGAGTTTGGCATAGACTTCGAAGAGTCTTTTGCCCATGTAGCCAGAATGGAGGCCATTAGAATTTTGCTTGCATTTACATGTTCTCATGAAATCAAACTGTAACAAATGGATGTTAAGAGTGCCTTTTTAAATGGTTTGATCAAAGAAGAGGTATATGTAGAGCAACCCCCTGATTTTGAATGTTCACATTTCAAAGATCATGTTTATAAGTTGGACAGGGCTCTATATGGCTTGAAGCAGGCACCCAGCACTTGGTATGATAGACTAAGCTCATTCCTCATCGAACAAGGGTATACAAGAGGTAATGTAGACCAGACATTATTCACCAAGAGACAAGGTAAGGACATCTTGTTAGTTCAGATTTATGTGGATGACATAGTGTTTGGGTCCACAAAATCTCAAACATGTGAGGAGTTTGCTAAACTCATGACCAATGAATTTGAAATGAGTCTAATGGGTGAGCTTCAATTATTTCTTGGCTTATAGATAAGTCAAAGCAATGAAGGCTATTTCATTAATCAAGCTAAATATGTGAAAGAGTTGCTGAAAAGATTTGACCTGATCAACTGCAAACAATTAGGAACTCTAATGGGGACTGCCATTTCACTGGATGCAGATGAACAAGGTACACTTGTGGATGCAAAGAAGTTTAGAGGTATGATCGGTTCATTACTCTATTTAACTGCATCTAGACCAGACATTCAGTTTAGTGTTTGCCTTTGTGCTAGATTTCAGTCTAACCCTAGAGAGTCCCACTTGACTGCTGTCAAGCGTATCTTTAGATACGTCGCTGGCACTGAAGATCTGGGATTATGGTATCCTGCACCCTGTGAGCTTTCACTCATTTCATTTTCAGATGCAAACTATGCAAGTTGCAAACTAGATCGCAAGAGCACTAGTGGCTATTGCCAATTTCTTAGTGGGTGTTTAGTTTTTTGGGCCTCCAAGAAACAGCATTCGGTTGCCCTCTCAACTGCAGAGGCAAAATATGTTACTGCAAGAAGTTGTGGCACCCAAGTGTTGTGGATCAAACACCAACTCCAAGACTATCTAATAGATCTTGGATGTGTTCCCATCTTGTGTGATAACACGAGTGCTATAAACCTTGCAAAAAATCTAGTCATGCACTCTAGGACTAAGCATATAGAAATTAGGCATCATTTCATTAGGGATGAAGTCCTTAAAAATCATTTTGAGCTTCATTTTGTTGACTCAGAAAATCAGATTGCAGATATCTTCACAAAACCTTTAAGCAATGACAGGTTCTCTACCTTGAGGAGAGAGCTAGGTCTATGCAGACCTTAATCAACTCAGGTTTGAGCTGTTTACTCCTTTTTGATGCTCAAGATACTTGTCCTTGCTATGACGGTTGCTATTTATCTGATTTGTCTTGAAATGGTCTATTGTTTGAATGAATTGTTTCATGAATGATGGTCACATTCAGGGGGAGCTTGTGTGCATTTTCATTGCCTTAAATTGCATATCATATTTTGACTACATGGTATCTCAAATGCTGAGTTGTGGAAAGTCAGGCTACGCCTGTCAGGAAACTCTCACCATGCGTGAGGACTGACCTCCGCCCAGTACCATGAGTCAGAATTGCATATCAAGAACTGCATAGTTTATCTTTAGTGCATGAGCATGTTTGAAGCTTTAGCATCAATAAAGCACTTCTCATTGGCAACAAAGAGGTAAAATCATTTTTTTTGAATGACTGACTGAAATCAGAAAGTCAGAGGCACTGGTCTCAGAAACTGACAGAAGTGTTTCAGAAATGAAGCAATCATAGAAAGATAAGAATCAGAGTCATAGACTTCTGTTTGGTGTTGAACAGGTCGACACACTCTGGTAATGTGCCGACACATGCAGGCCGATACCTTGATGAAGGTCGATGCACATGGTGCTGGAATGAACATAAGGTCAACGCTACTTCAGCTAGCATGCAATTAAGGTCGATGCACCTTAGTGAATTCTAAGTGATGGTCGATGCTACCTTGGTTATCTCAGCAACTAAGGTCGATGCTACCTCAGTTGTCAAAGAAATGAAGGTCGGTGCTCTTTTTGGCCAGCAAGTAGACAAGGTCTGTGCAGGTTTACCCACTGGGAAGATAAGGTCCGTGCACATTTGAAGACAAAGTCTATGCAAGGTCTGAGCTCACTCTAGGCAGGTCGACACCCTCACAGGAAATGTCGACACTGTCACTCAGCCACTCATGGGTATGTTGTTGTGCCCCTATGGTCACTTGAGTTCATATGGTCACTTGGGTCATTCGACATCATTCTATGGTCATATGAGTTCTAATGTATTCTTGATTTTGATAATGGCTAAACACTATTAGTCATTGATGTTTTTCACCTTCATGTGATTGACATACGTGATGTTTTTGTTCATGACAGGTGCGCCAATGAATGGACAAGGAATCAAGTGGAAATGGTGAACGTGAACGCTGAATGTTGCGCCCTCGCACGCGGATCGACCTGCGCGGTCAGGTCGCGGGGATCGAGGGGGCGGAGCCCCCGGAACAAAATTTAGAAATGCTCAAAGCATATTCTAAGTTGATTTCAATCCCAAAATACATGAAATTGATGACGACATAAATATCTTGACTTATGAACATGTTTCATTGGTCTAACACTTCATTTTTGCAGGTATAGGTGTTTCCGGTCGACCTACACACCTTGGTCGGTCGACCAGATTTGCCAGAGCCTAAGAATTCCACGTTTTACAGGTTTCGGTCGACCGCCCCTAGGCGTCCGGTCGACCGGTTCTTCCAGAAATGAAACACTCCAGGAATTACAGATTTCGGTCGACCGCCCCTACTTTTCCGGTCGATCGGTTTTCCCAGAACCGACAAGTTGGCGATTTTACAGATTCCGGTCGACCGCCCCATGAATTCCGATCGACCGCCAGCCCCGAGCCATCAATTGTTGACTTTGTTTCCAACTTCGAAAAGGGCCATTCAACATTGATTTGTTTAATCCTAAAGACACCTAATCCCCCACAAATTGTGGATCTGGTCTAGGGGGTGTCCATAGACCATTCAAGGTCTATAAAACTCTTATAAGAGGGTTAGAAACCCTAATGCTTCAAGGGGCTTCTTGTGAGATCTAGGGTGGCTGCAAGGGAGGTTGCAAGAGAGCTTGGAGACGAGCTACTGTTCACGTGAACAGTAGTTCGTGAAGGTGTTCTTCATCCAATCAAAGGGGAATCAAGCTCAAATCAAAGCCAGCAAACCTCAAGGAAGATTACATCAAAGCAAGGCTATCAAAGTGATCCAAGGAAGCTGGTTTGATTCAAGTTCTTCAAAGGAAATCAACTTCATCCATTCAAGTTCTTTCCACCTCATTCAAGGTGATATTTCAAGCATTCAAACTCCTAGAAGCTAAAGAAGCAATCAAGGTTCAAGGTAGCTTCATCATCTCCTTCATTCATTCAAAGAAATTCAAAGAGAAGATCAAGAGAGAAGATATGAAGGAAGAGGTACTGTTCACGTGAACAGTACTCCGTGAAGAACATTCATCCAATCAAGGGTAAATCAAGAAGATTGAGTTGAAGCCAAGAGGAGCCTTGCTACTGATCAACATTTCATACAAGGGCCAATTCATTTTCACTCATAACTCAATCTCTTGTCTTAGTTCATTCACATTTGTTTCATTTTCATTATTGTTTAAACATTGAAAGTGTGATTCATCCCTACCGGTGGTTAGTAGGAAGGTAATTGGAGGGTGTTCCAATTTGCGGTTGACATCCCTACCAGGTGATGAGTAGGAAGGCAATCGGTGGTTTCCAATTTGCGGTTCTGTGCGCTGCACAAGTGAAGCCTCACCGGGTTTTGGTGAGGGGTGGACGTAGGGCTGAGGATTCAGTCCGAACCACCTTAGAAATCCTGTCTAGTGTGGTTTGCTTGTGTGATTGATTCGTTCTAGATGCATGCTTAGGATCGAATTATTATATATCTTGCTTATCTTGCTAAGTGAATCATAGCGTTCTTGCAAGCTAGTTTCTATTCCGCGGCAATTCATTCTAACTAGCTATATAGAGGGCCGCATTGCGAAAAGTGGGGCTGATCTATTCACCCCTCCCTTCTAGATCCGCTGTCCACTACACAACATATGTGATCCAATGGAGAGTCATTCTAATTTAATCACCCTACCTTATCAATGCCTTCTTGATCTCTTCATCACATCATATGCTTCTGAACCATTGCCTGCAATCATTGCTTGCTCACCGGTCATTAATTTTGGGGGAGTTGAGAATGTTTTAATTCTTCATACAACCTTGGCTAAGTTATTCTGATCTACCTCTGTCAAGAAAATGGTTTAATGTTTATAACCCTCAATTTGGCTGGTAATTATGTTAAGTTGCACCAACCTTGCACTCATAATAGGGTTAAAACATTCATCAAGTTGTTGTTCCTAACCATGGCCTATCTTTATGAAAGTTAATAGTAAAAAGGCTTCTTCGGTTAAAGAATCATTAGCTTGTATTATCTTTAAACATTTCACCTAAAATTGAAGTCATCTAGAGAATACACCTCCTAAAACTATTGCAATAATTTCAGAGCAATGGCACTATCTTCAGAGAAACTAGATCATGCATCAATGAAATGCAGATAAATCTAGTCATGATGAAGACTGCTAACTCTGATCAAAAGAAAACAAGAAGATAAGCTACACTGAGTAACCAGGGACTATGGCGTCTGAACAACGTGTTTCCTTGTGTCAAAAAGTGAATGCTATATCAGACTGTTTAATTTTTTAAAAAAATGGTTTAGGGCTGACTCTAGGCTTTACTTCAAAAATAAAGGTTTTTGTTTATTTTTAATACTTTATTAATTTCTTCCCAAATCTTGCCTAATGAACTTCATGTGTAAGATTAATAGGCTTGGTTAAAAACCTTTGACTTCATTTAAATGTTTTAATCTTATTGTTTGTTGCAAAAATGATTTTCTTAAATGTTTATTCTTCTAAATTGAGCTTATATGCCTTAAACCATTTAAAATCACAACAGGGGTACCTCAACAATTTCTTATCTAACGTGTGTTCCTTTCAAAAAGAAAAATCTCATCTTTACCTTTTTAACTGGCCGGTGAATCTTTGAGCTTTTCACTTTACCATTCAAAAAATCCTGTCTCGCGAGCCCTAACTCCGCCACGTCTGCACTTCTTCACTACGAAGGTCGACACTTCCATACGTCTCTGTCCGCAAGTGCAGCCAGCCTTCCTGCTAGCTCCATCACTCCACTGCGATGCTCCGACCATCAAAGCTACTCTCTCTTCCCTCTGTCCGCCATCGTCATGACTCCTCCGGTCACCCATGGTAAGAAGAAGGATGCGGCAACATCCAAGAAAGCCGCTGCTCAAGCTCCTGTGGTGCGGACACCAGGGCGATCACGTGACACGTCGGCGAACCGACGGTGCCATACGCGGAGCGCCAAGTGGACTACATCGGCTTATCTTCAAAATGGGGATAATTTGGCTTGAATTTGGACCTTTTTTGGCATTGAATTGGGCTTGTAATGGTTATTGTATGTGTAATTTGCTAAAGGGCTGGTTGCAAGGCTCCTAATGGGCCAATTTGTTAAAGCCCTTAAAGCATTCCATAAGTAGAAATGGCCTTGGTCCATTTGTAATGGATCCATAAGCCATATGGGCTTCCTTCCTACATGGGTTCTCTAGATTGGATAATCTAGAGTGGGCTTTCTTCATTCATGGGCTTGGTTAAGCCATGGCACATGTGGCCCATTCAAGGCCCAGGAAGGGGGGCACCCCCTCTTTTGGCTTATTAGGCTAGGAATTGTGTTTTTTTAAGCTTCTTCCACCTACATTCACCACATGGATTAATGGATGGCTGCTGGTCAAGGTCTAATGGCTGCTAGCCTACCATATATGGCTGCCACCTACCTTTGAATTTCAAAGGGAGGAAGCTTCCCCTCCCCCTTGTCACCTTCCCCTCCCATCACAATCAAAGGGGCGCAGCCCCCTTCCCATTCCCCTTGCATCCATCGAACTCCCTTCCCCCTAACCCTTCCATTTCCCTATAAGAAGTAATGTATAGTGTTTATGCTTAATAGAATGAAAGTTTTGTGAGAAAAGATTGCATTAGAGAGTGAATCTCTTGGTTTCCCCCTTGGGTGTGACTCCCTTGGCAAGTCCTGTGACAGGACAGACCTGGGTCGTGTGACTCGACCCCGTATCCCCCTCTTCCTCATATCTTATTCTTCCACAAAATTTATCCGTGATACCTCTGCAAGTTAGCAAACTTTCAGCTTTGGTTTCATGTTGATCGGAGTTTGTGAAAAATGGTGGCGATTTTTATCGTGAAGGCGCGCAGATCTGCCCCAGATTGCTGCCTAGATCTGAAGATGACTGTGTATTGAATTCTCCAGCCCAACCCCGACACCATTTGAAGTTGGTTCCTGAAGAGAAATCGTAGTAGTTCAAGACCTCTTCGTGTTTCCGCTGGTTTCCCCTCGATCCGTGACCGATGCTGATCGTGACGGCAGTTCTCGTGGGATCGCGCGGGCTGATCTGAGCAGGCCCGGCTGAGAATTAGAATCAACTTTCAGAGCCTGCCCCGCTTCATCCGGCCAAGATCCGTGTGAGGGATCTTCAGAGTATTTCTTCCACTAGACGTCGCCTACCATCTCCCACAAGGAACTCCCCGATCCGACATCGGAAACCATTTTCCCAAAATTTTACCGTGTTTCTGTGCAGTGCTATGAGCACAAAACCAGAACCTCAGAAGATTCATCACTGCGCTCAAATCTGAAGGCATATGTTCATGATCTTCGGAGTGAAGATACTACATCCAGTCTCCGACATTCTCCAACAAACGGCGCTCCGATCGGGCATCGGATACAACCGTACCAGCCTCCGCAAGCTCGCTGCGCAGGGTGACCAGCGCGGGCAGAACCGGGTCGGCTTTCCGTCGGCGTACCCGAGCGGCTCCGGCACGCGTTCCTCGCCTCCTGCGAGTGTGGCCCGTCAACCCGGGTTCCAGCAACCCCAAAATCAGTCATTGTAGCCCGATATCTCCCAGCGTAGAGTGGGCATTCAGTTCTGAAAGTTGTAAAGGCAATTCATTTGTATATCGGGGTTGTTCGGAAATCGGCCGGGAATTCTTCCCCACGACTAGTCGTGGAGGTACGTGCTCATTCCGATCCTTACATTTGTTGTTTAGTATGCTTTCTCTATTGCTGCGTTTGTGAGATTAGGGCCGTTAGCTAGTTCCAAATTTCACCGCGATTGTGAGTTGTGAGTGCCCGTTCCGTAGCTCCAATCGAGCACCGAGCGCGGATTAGCACCATAGGCGACAGTGGTTTCTTAATCGCCGCGATCCCCACGTTTCCCTCGCAAGGGGCGATCGTCGGGCTCAAGAGAGTCACTGTTGAGAGACGTCTCCACCCGGAGAATACCACGGTGGTCAGCCGCCCGGCTTGCCTTAGTATGCTAGTGCTGGCCGCACTTCGAGTCCGTCGTAGGTCTTAGCCCGGTCGTCATCCGTCACGCATCAAATTGGTATCAGAGCGGGTTGAGTCTAGGGTAGTCTTTGCATAAGTCTTGCATGCATCATGGTCTAAGTCGAGTCTAGAACCATCATTACTTTCAAAACAAAAAAAAGAGTGTTTTCAAATTACATTTCACCCAATAGCCCGGTATATTAAAAGGCGTTGCCCGAACATTAGGTTATGCCTATCGGGAAGGTAGCGTACTTGCGCGAGTGATCTTCGGATTGCTTATCTCCGCCACGTACCGGATATTGGTTAGGTCTACGTGCATCATTTTTTTGCATTAGTGAGTGTTTGCATTTGTCGGTGTCTTCTAGTTCGTGTAGTCCTATAAGAGTCAGTCAGTCTTGTCCAAGTGTCGGCATGTCTAACATGTAGTTCCCCAATTTCTCATGGAGTCCCAATCACCCGGGCGATATGACCGTTGGCCCACCCATGGGCTTGGCAGCCATCCTCTCCGCTTCTGTAGGCCTGAAGCCTCAGATTTTTTTGGCTCCAATGACCCAGGCATCTACCTCAAGTGGGAGGCCACCATGAACACCTACTTTGATTGTTATACTATGTCCGACGCAATGCAATTCTCTTTCGCCAAAGAGCGGCTTCTTCATGAGGCTGCCGAAAAGTGAGATTACATCGAAAGAATGAGAGAGGTTAGGGGGCAATGGCCCATCAAGTCATGGTGGGACATGAAGAGAGAGCTTAGGAAGGTCTACGTGCCCCAACCGGTCACCTCCAACCGGCCCCACCCAATCACTTCCAACCAAGTGGGTTCTAGTCGGAGGCAAAGAGTCCCACACGTAGATGAGCCAAGACCCATGATGGGGACATCGCTTACCACTTCCCATTTCTCCATGGGTCCCGATGCTCGCCATTGTGTTCATCTCGATTTTCTGAGTCTAGCTATGTAATTTTCACTTCTTTCTGAGTCTTAATCATGTAATTTTCCCTTTTATTGACTCATGTACCTAAGTTAGTGAGTCATTTATCTAAGTCTAAGTGTCATTAGGTGGCCTACTGGGTTAATGGGCCCACTTCAATGGGCTTGGCCC
Source organism: Amorphophallus konjac (assembly GCA_022559845.1). Classification (NCBI taxonomy): domain Eukaryota; kingdom Viridiplantae; phylum Streptophyta; class Magnoliopsida; order Alismatales; family Araceae; genus Amorphophallus; species Amorphophallus konjac. Next base: position 455,997,462 of record CM040121.1, on the reverse strand, counting down.
ATGGGCTCCCCCTACCACCCCTTGGTCTTTTATCATTAGTCCAAAAAGTGAGGACTTATGTAGAATTGTGGGATTCCTATAAATAGGACCCCAATCCCACCAGTTGAAGCTAATGAAGTATTGATAGAATTTGCCAAGCATTAGTGCACCTCTCTCTTTCTCTCTAGCTCTCTCTCTCTCTTCTTCTCTCTCTCTCTCTTACTCTCTCTCTAGGGCGCCACTTTCTCTCTCTTCCCCCCAAAATTTTGAAATTCTCTCTCTCTCCTCCTCATTCACTCCTCATTAAACCCCTCTCCCTTCCCTATACCTCCCATTTACTCCCCCCCAACCTCCTAGGTGGAATACCATTCTCCTAGACACCTTTCCCCTTCCCCATTCACCCTTTCACCTTCCCAAGGGGGAATCCATTCTCCCAAACACCTCTTCCCCTCCCCAAGGCAACCCTTCCCATTCTCTAGGCTACCATTAATCCCTTTCCATTAAACCCATTTCAAATCCAAAGGAGGGAAACCATTCCCCCCCACCCACTTGTGCCCCCTCACCTTCCCCCTTTCCCTCCAAGCCCAATTTCGCAACTCCCCTCTCAGCCACTGCAAACACCTCCTTCCAGGCCTCATTCTCCCCCTCCCACTTCTTGGAACACCCCCTCCCAGACCCCATCACAGCCAAGGGTCATCCCCATACCCATCCACCTCACTTCCCCTCCCATAAACCCCCTTTCCCCCCCCATCTTCTTCAAATTACATCTCTCAGTTCATGTGTAGCAGAAAGGGTCGACGTGCAGAAGCAACCATGGAGTCATACGGCAACATCTGAAGTCGTACCATACATTTCTGGAAAGGTCGTCCAATCAGCTTCGCAGACGAGGCGATCCCGCCCCATTCTGAGTCCGGAGTTGTCCGGGAGGACCGATCTCCCCCGACGGCGCAGAGTCACCCCTGCAGAGTACCTGAACCAGGTTAGAGCCTGTACCACGACGGACCACGGAAGAATTCGGCCACGAGCTCTTCTACAAAGTTCTCCCTCGTCTAGTCTACGTTCAGAATCAAGAGGAGGAGCTTCGTTCCACATCCGTGGGCCGAAGTTACCATTTTTCTCCCTCGGCTGCGCGGGTCTGCCTCCCACAGTCTGCAACGACCTGCCTCCACTATTCTGAGTCCCCCAGTCCTCTCCGACATCAGACAGCTTCCCCGTCAATTTTGCTACGAAGAGGGCTCGTCCACGGTTCCAGAAACTCCGGCAGTTCATGATTCGGAGTCCAGAAGCGATCGGGAGACTCTCTGCAACCTGCTGTGTGAGATCAGAAGCTGCCAGTCCCGGATTCTGTCACGCTGCTCGAACCTCCACCACGGCCAGCAACGACATCAAAAGAATTCAACATAATTCTGAGGCATCCCAGCCCTAGTTACAAAGAGTTCCTCACTGGTCTCATCATCGGAAAAATTCTAGACCGGGAGTTACGACCTCAACAGTGACTGTCAGTCATCCACCACAGGAAGCAGGCAGATTCGACATCGGCTTCTCCTTTCGCAATTTCGGCGAATCCCCCCTCCCCGCCTGGCAGGCTTACCGCCCCTCCCTGGGTGGAGGTAGTGTTTGCGTGTAAATTAACATCCCCACCCCAAGTCCACCCTCCAGTGTGAGGTGTAGTGCTTGTATTAAACAGGATTCAAGCTTCATCGGCGCAGTGTACGGGGATCCCACACTTCCCCGCTCGCCCATCGTCTCCGAACGAGGTTGGTTTCTTCAAACCAACCAGGTGAGCCTCTGCCCTTGCTCCCCTAGTATCTGTTTGTTTAATATCCGTCAAGCTAGTCCGCTGGCTCGTAAGAGAGTGCCCGTTCCCGGATCCACCATCTTGAGTGGTCATCGTGGATAATAGTGAGTGAGTGACCTAGTGCCCCCAAGGCACCCGGCCGCCCTTGATTGTGGGCATCATACCTTCGGGAGGGTGAACTTTAGTTGTGCTGGCCCTCTACCAGCAAGGGTCTTGTTCCACCGCCTCGACTCGGCATCACCGAGTCACCACGGGTTGCGGGTGTGCACAGTGGTTCGGTCCAATTTCAAAGATATCTTGAATCTTGAGTTGTGTTTTGTGAATTAAGTCCGAGGAAGCATAGTGTCTTGCTGCATCCCCATCATTGTGTCACATCAGTTGGTATCAGAGCAAGTTCACAACTTGTCTCTCTACAAGTTGGTCCTAGGGCGCATTCGCATTTAGAGTCATTTTCGGGCCACCCAGTGCATCATCATGTACACTCCACATTGGTTAAGTCCCCTCAACACGGCCGTCCACAAGAGTCCGATTGACCCCCTCCTCATGGACATCATCCTAGAAGGAGACCTTAGTTTTGACGGATCCAATCCTAATACCTACCTAAAGTGGGAGGCTACCATGGATAAACACTTTGATAGGACTAGGGTCTATGGACATGCTAGGGTCGGGAGGGCCACAGGGTGGCTTCGGGGACAAGCCAAGAAGGAGTGGGAACGCATAGTGAGCTTAAGAAGGATTTGGAGGCAAGAACCCATAGGATCATGGGAAGAGATGAAGATTGTGCTTAGGAAGATCTACGCTCCCCGACCCTTCCACTCCTACCTTGAGCTTAGGAAGAACTACGCTCCCCGACCTTCCCACTCCTACCTTGAGAACCATAACCCGAGGAGCACTCCCACTCCCCCTTTCCCTCCCAGTCAACCCAAGACCTCCCTTAGGGTCCAATCTCCACAACCCCAAATGATTCCAATCCTTATCACCACCACCATTAAAATCAAATTGGCCACCACCCAACCCAACATTCCCCATCAAACCCACACCCCACAAGCTTCCACAAATCCTCATCCCACCCATTTCCAAAAGGAACTTACGGAGGTGACCGAAGACTATGAGGCTCCTCTAGATTGGGAAGAAGAATATAAAGCCCAAATAGGTCAAGAGAACTCATTCCTACCCAAAGAAGACCCATTGAGCCAAATGAGGTGCACCCTCCCCCATGAGTTACAAGATTCCCAACCTAGGCCTCCACTTCTACCCCTCCCCATCCTATCCGAAGTCCCCCATTACCCACCACCCCAAAAGAGCCATATGCCAGTCATCATCACCCCACAAATAATGGACTTACTCACCTCCTTGGTAGAGGAAATCATGATCCCCATACCCGACCCCATAGTGGTGAATACTCCGGACCCAACCCCCGCCATGGAGATCACCCATGTCCAGGAAGAAGAAGAAACTTCACATGGTGGACTTCACCTTACACCACCCTCCCTAGTAGGGGCCGAGCTCATCTTAGGAGAACCCCTTTCACGTTGGCTAAAGGAGAACCCATTTAGAGATCTCATGGCTCATGGAACAAAACCTTCCTATAGTACCCTTACCCACCTATCACACCACAATCCAATCATCATATCAAGTGAAAACATTAGGGGATTTTCTTAAGGGTCTATCTTGGCAAATGGAGTTAACTGGCATGTTGACCACTGTAGCCGACCAACCTAGGAGCCTTGACCTCCTACACCTATGTGTCGGGTCCATCTCCTCGATATACACTGTGGGTTGCTACACTAGCGACCTTCTTTTATTCCTCCCAACACCCGAAGAGCCCGATGCTATCCGCGAATTAGAGTTGCTTATTTCGGGTAGGATGCCAAGCCCTCCATTCATGGCCAACCAACCCGCCAAGGATTTCGGTTCAATTACTTCATTTGAGGAGGAGGACTCACCATCATTTGAAGACCTTGAGGAGATAGAATACCCCTTCCTTGGTAACACATTCCATGACCCCTTTGATCCCTCCCTATGGAAGACATTGAACCCATGGGACCTAGCCGCCTTACCCACCACCCACTCCCTCCTACCCTCACCCACCATGTTGAACCCAACCCACCCATTCCACTACTTAGTTCACACTATGAGAGCCATGAGCGAGGGTGACATCCACCTAGGAAATGAGGAAGTGACCTATCCCAAAATGTCCACCTTCTTGGACCCCTTCGACCCCTATGAGTGGAAACCCCCAAATCCACCCCCACCTAAAGATGGGACCATCTTGATTGTAATGCATGTGCCACAACATTTTGCCCCACCTGGTAGGGCTAGTCATCTCATTTGTGTCACATACACACTAGGTCCAGTGCATGAGAGGTTCACATTTGGATATGTAGGTCCACCCCCATTCATCATCCATCTTATGCATGATAGGAGTCTACATGGAAGTCCAGGTCCTCCGGCATTCATTGCACCCATACCTGATAGAGCCACATTTGGACATGCTGGTCCTCCCCCACTCTTCATCCACCTCAGGCATGATAGGGCCATTTGTGGCTGCCCCGGTCCACCTAAGTGCATCAAGGTCCACATGGTTTCTAAGCATGATAGGTCAAGTCATGGATGCCCTGGTCCTCCTAAGTCTGTCAAAACCAATCTAACACTTGATAGGGCTGAATTTGGTTGTCCAGGCCCTCCCTTCATCCCTATAGGATCATCATTCATGACATTGCATGGTAACATTCGCAAACACAACAACAAGAGCAGCAAGGTTCTTAAGGAATTAGCCGATTCCCACTTTCGCCACCAAGAAATCCATGTCGGTGATTTTGTAATGGTGAGGACTAAGATTGTCTCAAAACTGAGGTCTCGTGGAGCAGGCTCCTTTCAGGTGTTGAGGCGCCTTGGCACAAATGCTTATGTCTTGAACCTCCCCGAAGAGTACAGAGTAAGCCCCACTTTCAATGTGGCTGACCTGGTGCCCTACAAGGGTCCCACGGTGACACCCAGTGAGGAGATCCAGCCTATCCCACCCCTTGAGAGAGCCCCCACACCAACGAGAGCTCCATCTGGCCAGAGAAACCAGCGTGATCAAGTGGAGCAGATATTAGATGAACATATCACTACCACACGGAGCAAGGCGTATGAGCGATATCTGGTTAGGTGGAAGAGACGGCCACCTTCGGTTGACGCCTGGGTGAATCGGGAGTATCTCCAGCAGCTGGATCCTGACCTATTGGAGCAGTACCGCAGCAGGGAGGACCCTTACTCGACAGAGTCGAGTTCTCTGCACCCCGGGAGTATGATGGGGACATCGCTTACCACTTCCCATTTCTCCATGGGTCCCGATGCTCGCCATTGTGTTCATCTCGATTTTTTGAGTCTAGCTATGTAATTTTCACTTTATTCTGAGTCTTAATCATGTAATTTTCCCTTTTATTGAGTCATGTACCTAAGTTGGTGAGTCATTTATCTAAGTCTAAGTGTCATTAGGTGGCCTAGTGGGTTAATGGGCCCACTTCAATGGGCCTGGCCCATGGGCTCCCCCTACCACCCCTTGGTCTTTTGTCATTAGTCCAAAAAGTGAGGACTTATATAGAATTGTGGGATTCCTAAAAATAGGACCCCAATCCCACCAGTTGAAGCTAATGAAGTATTGATAGAATTTGCCAAGTATTAGTGCACCTCTCTCTTTCTCTCTAGTTCTCTCTCTCTCTTCTTCTCTCTCTCTCTCTTACTCTCTCTCTCTCTAGGGCGCCACTTTCTCTCTCTTCCCCCCAAAATTTTGAAATTCTCTCTCTCTCCTCCTCATTCACTCCTCATTAAACCCCTCTCCCTTCCCTATACCTCCCATTTACTCCCCCCCAACCTCCTAGGTGGAATACCATTCTCTAGACACCTTTCCCCTTCCCCATTCACCCTTTCACCTTCCCAAGGGGGAATCCATTCTCCCAAACACCTCTTCCCATCCCCAAGGCAACCCTTCCCATTCTCTAGGCTACCATTAATCCCTTTCCATTAAACCCATTCCAAATCCAAAGGAGGGAAACCATTCCCCCCCACCCACTTGTGCCCCCTCACCTTCCCCCTTTCCCTCCAAGCCCAATTTCGCAACTCCCCTCTCAACCACTGCAAACACCTCCTTCCAGGCCTCATTCTCCCCCTCCCACTTCTTGGAACACCCCCTCCCAGACCCCATCATAGCCAAGGGTCATCCCCATACCCATCCACCTCACTTCCCCTCCCATAAACCCCCTTTCCCCCCCCCCCCCATCTTCTTCAAATTACATCTCTCAGTTCGTGTGTAGCAGAAAGGGTCAACTTGCAGAAGCAACCACGGAGTCATACGGAAACATCTGAAGTCGTACCATACATTGCTGGAAAGGTCGTCCAATCAGCTTCGCAGGTGAGGTGATCCCGCCCCATTCTGAGTCCGGGGTTATCCGGGAGGACCGATCTCCCCTGACGGCGCAGAGTCACCCCTGCAGAGTACCTGAACCAGGTTAGAGCCTGTACCACGATGGGCCACGGAAGAATTCGGCCTCGAGCTCTTCTACAAAGTTCTCCCTCGTCTAGTCGACGTTCAGAATCAAGAAGAGGAGCTTCGTTCCACGTCAGTGGGCCGAAGTTACCATTTTTTTCCCTCGGCTGCGCGGGTCTGTCTCCCACAGTCTGCAACGACCTGCCTCCACTATTGAGAGTCCCCCAGTCCTCTCCGACATCAGACAGCTTCCCCGTCAATTTTGCTGTGAAGAGGGCTCGTCCACAGTTCCAGAAACTCTGGCGGTTTATGATTCAGAGTCCAGAAGCGATCGGGAGACTCTTTGCAACCTGCTGTGTGAGATCAGAAGCTGCCAGTCCAAGATTCTGTCGCGCTGCTCGAACCTCCACCACGGCCAGCAACGACATCAGAAGAATTCAACATAATTCTGAGTCATTCCAGCCCTAGTTACGAAGAGTTCCTCGCTGGTCTCATCATCAGAAAAATTCCAGACCGGGAGTTACGACCTCAACAGTGACTGTCAGTCATCCACCACAGGAAGCAGGCAGATTCGACATCGGCTTCTCCTTTCGCAATTTCGGCGAATCTCCCCTCCCCGCCTGGCCGGCTTACCGCCCCTCCCTGCGTGGAGGTAGTGTTTACGTGTAAATTAACATCCCCACCCCAAGTCCACCCTCCAGTGTGAGGTGTAGTGCTTGTATTAAACAGGATTCAAGCTTCATCGGCGCAGTGTGCGGGGATCCCACACTTCCTCGCTCGCCCATCGTCTCCGAACGAGGTTGGTTTCTTCAAACCAACCAGGTGAGCCTCTGCCCTTGCTCCCCTAGTATCTGTTTGTTTAATATCCGTCAAGCTAGTCCGCTGGCTAGTAAGAGAGTGCCCGTTCCCGGATCCACCATCTTGAGTGATCATCGTGGATAATAGTGAGTGAGTGACCTAGTGCCCCCAAGGCACCCGGCCGCCCTTGATTGTGGGCATCATACCTTTGGGAGGGTGAACCTTAGTTGTGCTGGCCCTCTACCAGCAAGGGTCTTGTTCCACCGCCTCGACTCGGCATCACCGAGTCACCACGGGTTGCGGGTGTGCACAGTGATTCGGTCCAATTTCAAAGATATCTCAAATCTTGAGTTGTGTTTTACGAATTAAGTCCGAGGAAGCATAGTGTCTTGCTGCATCCCCATCATTGTGTCACATCAACCCAATCCTAGGACGGTTGACTACGGGCGAGTCCACCATGATATCCCTATTCCAACCCACTCCGTTGCCGAACTTATGTAAATGATTTTGGACCGGTTGGATGGGGTGGATAGGACACGTACTCCTAGTGATGTACTCCTACCCGAGCCTAAGGAGGTCATCGCCGGTAGCCTTAACCCGGCCCCATCAACGGAGTCCCCAAGCCCTCTCCCCATCATAGTGGATCCTCCTTCCCCACCCATGAGAGCTCCATCACACTCACCTTCCGATCTTATTTCGGAGCCCTCTCATTTGGAGCCACCTCCGCCCGAGCCACCCGTGTTTCTTACGAGAATACTTTTCATCGCCGAGCCACTCCTTAGCTAGCTCAAAGATGGCTTGGTCCCACCTCCCTTCCCGTCCATGGACCCCACACTACCTCTAGTGCCAAGCAACTCATTTCACACCACCTTCCGGTTTAGTCACTATGTGGATTCATTAGATGACCTTCTTAAAGGGTTAGACCGGCAGTTGGCATTTACGCACTTGCTGGCCCCAGGCTTCGACCGACCCACCTGTCGTAGCTTCACCCATTCCACCTTAGGGTCCATCACCTCCGTGTACACTGTGGGTCATGTTACCACGGAGGTTCTTCTACTCCTCCCGCTACCGGTCGAGCCCGACTTCACTCCTTTTATCCCGAGGGAGGAGCCCTATCTTCTATACACTGTCCCATCTACCACGATGGATGGAGGTGACCATCGCCTTCATGAATTTCAAACATGGGACTATGTAATGGAGGAACTGAAGGGTCACACATTCTTTGACCCATTCGACCCCTTCTCTAGTGGGCCTCGTGACCCACCACTTCCCCTCTACTTTGTCAAGGAGGTCCCCTACCACTCTCTTCCCACTCGGGCCAATCAAACTCCACATAGCAATATGTCCGATTATTGGGAAGCATGGCATGCCTTACCTACATGTAGTGGTGATGAACCTCTTAGCCCACCCACACCCACATCTGATAGGAAGTCCTTGCATGCATGGTGTCTTTTTGGGTGTCTAGGAGTACATCAACCTACCTACCTTTGGTTGCATCTAGTGTATGCATGGCACACATCCGCCATCGTCCATGCGTAGGTCGGACTAGCCATAGGTTTGTCTAAAGTCATGTGTGTGTGTTTGCTTGTCTCTCAAGTTGTTTTCTTTCATCCATTTGGTTTGCATTACGCCGTGTCCATGAAAGGCCAGCCATGCACGCATAAGGAGTTAGCCGATGCATGCTACATATCCGTGGATTCAAAGGGAGAGTACGTCATGATCAGGGTCATACCTGAATGGTTCCTCTTGGAGACCGAAAGCAAATCTAAGTCCACGATACCCACCCTTTCCGGGTTAAGAAACAAGTGGGTCCGAAAGCGTACGATATTGAACTACCGAACGACAATGGTGTCAATTCGACGTTCCATGTTTCCTCTGGTAGCACATTGGAACCCGTGGTGATCCCTAGTGAGTCTCGAGCTTTATCTTTCTATTGGGAGTGACCCCTCACCCGAGAGTCCACCTTTCCAGCCTCAACGCATGCATATAGATTGTATACTGGATGAGCAGGTGATCACCACAAGGAATGGCGCATACCCACACGTCCTAGTGCGTTGGCGAGGATGCCCCACGATGACCAACGCCTTGATCACATGCGGAGAGCGCAAGCTTCGGGACCCTTACTCGACGGGGTCGAGTTCCTCCCACCCGGGGAGAATTGGTGCGGACACCAGGGCGATCACGTAACATGTCGGCGAACCGACAGTGCCATACGCGGAGTGCCAAGTGGACTACATCAGCTTATCTTCAAAATGGGGATAATTTGGCTTGAATTTGGACCTTTTTTGGCATTGAATTGGGCTTGTAATGGTTATTGTATGTGTAATTTGCTAAAGGGCTGGTTGTAAGGCTCCTAATGGGCCAATTTGTTAAAGCCCTTAAAGCATTCCATAAGTAGAAATGGCCTTGGTCCATTTGTAATGGATCCATAAGCCATATGGGCTTCCTTCCTACATGGGTTCTCTAGATTGGATAATCTAGAGTGGGCTTTCTTCATTCATGGGCTTGGTTAAGCCATGGCCACATTTGGCCTTAGGCCATCAAGGTTGGAATGGGCTTGGTTAAGCCATGGCACATGTGGCCCATTCAAGGCCCAAGAAGGGGGGCGCCCCCTCTTTTGGCTTATTAGGCTAGGAATTGTGTTTTTTTAAGCTTCTTCCACCTCCATTCACCACATGGATTAATGGATGGCTGCTGGTCAAGGTTTAATGGCTGCTAGCCTACCATATATGGCTGCCACCTACCTTTGAATTTCAAAGGGAGGAAGCTTCCCCTCCCCCTTGTCACCTTCCCCTCCCATCACAATCAAAGGGGCGCAGCCCCCTTCCCATTCCCCTTGCATCCATCGAACTCCCTTCCCCCCTACCCCTTCCATTTCCCTATAAGAAGGCATGTATAGTGTTTATGCTTAATAGAATGAAAGTTTTGTGAGAAAAGATTGCATTAGAGAGTGAATCTCTTGGTTTCCCCCTTGGGTGTGACTCCCTTGGCAAGTCCTGTGACAGGACAGACCTGGGTCATGTGACTCGACCCCATATCCCCCTCTTCCTCTTATCTTCTTCTTCTACAAAATTTATCCATGATACCTCTGCAAGTTAGCAAACTTTCAGCTTTGGTTTCGCGTCGATCGGAGTTTATGAACAACGGTGGCGATTTTTCTCGTGGAGGCGCGCAAGTCTGCCCCAGATTGCTGCCCAGATCTGAAGATGACTGTGTATTGAATTCTCCAGCCCAACCCCGATGCCATCTAAAGTTGGTTCCTGAAGAGCAATCATAGTAGTTCAAGACCTCTTCGTGTTGCCGCTGGTTTCGCCTCGATCCGTGACCGGTGCTGATCGTGACGGCAGTTCTCATGAGATCGTGCGGGCTGGTCTGAGTAGGCCCGGCTGAGAACTAGAATCAACTTTCAGAGCCTGCCCCGCTTCATCTGGCCAAGATCCGTGTGAGAGATCTTCAGACTATTTCTTCCACTGGACGTCGCCTACCATCTCCCAGAAGGAACTCCCCGATCCGACATCGACAACCGTTTTCCCATCATTTTACCGTGTTTCTGTGCAGTTCTGTGAGCACAAAACCAGAACCTCATAAGATTCGTCACTGCTCCCAGATCTGAAGGCATCTGTTCACGATCTTTGGAGTGAAGATACTACATCCAGTCGCCGACATTCTCCAACAAACGGCACTCCTATCGGGCATCGGATCCAGCCGTACCAGCCTCCGCAAGCTCGCTACGCAGGGTGACCAGCGCGGGCAGAACCGGGTCGGCTTTCCGTCGGCGTACCCGAGCGGCTCCGGCACGCGTTCCTCGCCTCCTGCGAGTGTGGCCCGTCAACCCGGGTTCCAGCAACCCCAAAATCAGTCATTGTAGCCCGATACCTCCCTGCGTGGAGTGGGCATTCAGTTCTGAAAGTTGTAAAGGCAATTCATTTGTATATCGAGGTTGTTCAAAAATCGGCCGGGAATTCTTCCCCACGACTAGTCGTGGAGGTACGTGCTCGTTCCAATCCTTACATTTGCTGTTTAGTATGCTTTCTATATTGCTACGTTTGTGAGATTAGGGCCGTTAGCTAGTTCTAAATTTCACGGCGATTGTGAGTTGTGAGTGCCCGTTCCGTAGCTCCAATCGAGCACCGAGCGTGGATTAGCACCCTAGGCGACAGTGGTTTCTTAATCGCCGCGATCCCCACGTTTCCCTCGCAAGGGGCGATCGTCGGGCTCAAGAGAGTTGCTGTTGAGAGACATCTCTACCCGGAGAATACCACAGTGGTCAGCCGCCCGGCTTGCCTTAGTATGCTAGTGCTGGCCGCACTTCGAGTCCGTCGTAGGTCTTAGCCCGGTCGTCATCCGTCCCGCATCATCCTGTAGCAAAGAAAACGCCAAGGAAGGGCACTCAAAGAGCATTGAGGATAGGCCAGCTGCAGAACCAGCAAAAAGGAGAGCCGCAGAAGCGCAGGGATCAAATAGCGACAAGGGCACTCTGCAAGAACCTCCGGCCAAGAGAAAATGCCTGTCAGTAGTAGAAAAAGGGAAGGAAAAGCAAAAGCCAGCTCCTCCATAACCCAGCTCTGTGAGGGAAGAGGAAAGTGACCCAACCAGGATACTGTTTCCTAGGTATGTGGATTTCAGTGACCACCAAATGCTTGATAATTTTTTTGAACTACTTCCCTTCATCGAATTCCAAGGATGGAAGAGGTTTTTGTCTGCACAAAGGGTGTACTATCCCTTCCTGGTCCAAAAGTTCTATAAGAACTTAGTGTATGACCAGAATCAGAAAGCCCTTAGGACTGAAGTTAAGGGCGTTCATATAAAATTGTCTACCAAGCTTCTTCATAAAGCTTTGTGTATACCCCGGGATGGGTTACTTGAATCTGAATTTGAGATTGATTTGCTTGAGGCATACACCATACTGACTGGAAAGCCCAACAACCCTCAGGATGAGACTCAACTGCTTGTGAAGCACTTTGACACAAACAGGTTTCCCCCCTTGTACCGTCTACTGTACCATATGTGCACTACAATGATTACCCCACAAGGGGGTGGCAGGAGTGGACTTACAGAAACACAGAGATTTATCTTCTTCTACATGTTCAAAAATTTACAGATCTGTCTTGCAGAGATTATTATGTAGATTATGGGAAGTTGCATTGGGCACAAAAGAAGTCTACCATATGTTGCACACATAACAACAATATTTCAGAGAGTTGGCATTTCTCTGGAAAATGAAAAGATGAAAGAAATCCCACGAAGTAATATTTACTGCATGAGATTTATTGAGAACTACATGCACTTTAAGAAAAAAGGTGACAAAATTATCAGAAATCTACCCGATCATTTACCTGAACCACCAGCACATCCAGCTCAACAGGAACAGCCTGTACAAGAAGAAACGTCACTTCAGCAGGAACATCCAGCTCTAGATGAGCATCTACAATAGTATGAAGAATAGTTTCATATGGATACACACTTTGAATAGCATCAGCAGTAGGATGTACTAAAGGACACATCTTTTGGTCCCATCATACCATTTGGGACTCTTCCCCCTCGGACTTCTCCATCTGATCCTATAGTTCATACTGAAGAAGAGGCTCCTCGTCAATTCCACACTAAAGCCTCATCATCAAGAGGGCCTCAATCTGCTGCCACAGAAGGTCCAATGGGCATTCACCCAACTTTAATCAGATTCCTGACAGCACAATTTGCCAATGTCAACTCCTCCATCATGCAACTTGACATGAAAGTTGACAGATTAGATGCTCGATTTATTCGTGGTGAACAAGTTAAGAACAGCCGATGGGAGAAATTTGTCACAGACAAATACAAGTCTGATGGTAAACTGTCTGCATTTATGCACTCCCTGATAAATGTGTGTGAAAGAGTAGGGAGAGTCATGAAAAGACTATGAGAAATTCATACTGAAACCCAAGAAAAAACAAGTGAAATGGTCATGCATGCTTATGACATCCGTGAAGATCAAAGCAAGCTAAACATTAAGTATGCAAGGCTGATGGACACCTCAGCTCACATTGCAGAATAAGTGGCTGCAGGGACATTATCAATCTGAGAACAAGTGGCAGTTGAGACCACTAGAATTGTCAATGCCACAACTAATCTGGAAGGAACAGTTAATGCCAATGCTATACGACTACTTGATGCCTCCAACAGGATGAAAGGAAAGCTTTATTCTGACTCCAATAAGCTCCTTGATGCCTCCTCAAAGCTTGCAGAGCAAGTCCACACCGACATAGCAATCATGGTGAACAGCTCCACTAAAGCTGAAGCAAAAATGAATGTTGTTTACAACAAACTTGATATGGTTGGAATTGAGATTCTGGAATTAATTCATTTACATAAATCTCAACTCCAACTAGCTTTGGATGACACATGTGATGCATGGTGTCCTCCTCCCACTGAAGCTACCTCCTTTTATGTATCACCAAAAGGGACTCAACAGAAAGCACATACCGAGTATATATGTGACATGTTACACAACTGGCTTGATGCCATCTGGAGGGGGGGGGAATCAACCACCCATGAGCATCGCCCAACTAGGTCAAATGTGACCCAACCAGGCCCAACTCTCTAAAGTGACAGCCTCTGTCGGGGCCCACTTACCTTAAGCCCAACAGTCACTCGGAACAGCGCTTCCTAGGCGGCCCTAAGGTCCGGAAGCCCGAGCAACGGATCAATCGGGAAGACCCCTGTGGGGACCCAGAACAACCTGCCCGAGCTATGTGCTTATCGCTCGGGATAATATCTCAAGCGAGAGTTTAGGCTCGGACCGACCGTTGGAAGATCATCTAAGTGTCCGTTACGTACCCGGCAGAGACGGGGAATCCCAAAGGATAAGGGAGAGCAAGAGTCCTTGGGCTATTAAGAGCCCGCTATAAGGACGTAACCTCCCCGTAATCCCCTCAACTCCTGGGACTTAAACGCACAACGGGCTACAATATAAATCCCATGGAGACCCTCCGGAGAGGCAAGGCATAATCCTGAGCAAGAGCCACCACACTTCTTGATGAAGAGGCATCTCACGCCCCTTTTCTCTTCTGCCACCTTCTCTCCATTTGTGCTCTACAAAATTTGCTGACTTAGGCATCGGAGGGTTATCCCCAAGGACTCCTCCCCTGGGCACCCCTGACCTCCTTGTTAGGGTGCTAGGCCCGGATACAGAGGGGGAGTGAATGTATCTCTCTAAAAATTTTAGCCCAAATTAAAACTCTAAAGCTCAGATATGCGGAATAAAGACTAATGAGCTTTCCAAGATGAAATGATAATGCCACAAATGAACAAACAGTTGGACTGCACCAATGCAGCCACCTGAACAACCAGAAACGAAGGCAGAGCTAAACAACCCAAACACACTTAGCAGAATACAATGCTCAAAAATAACTCTCTAGATAATGCAGCTAGCCAAGCATGCACAACCTATGAATGGGAGGTAGAAGATATGGAACTAACGCAAGGCAAACCACTGCACAAATAATTTTAAGGTGGTTCGGTCCTCCAGACCTACATCCACCCCTCACTCCCAACCGGAGTGAGGCTTCACTAGCCAATGCTAGAACCAAACAGACTCAGTCTGCGAACAGTTGCTGCCACACAGCTTGACCAGGGGAACAACCTCCCCTCTTCCTCCCAACCGGAGGGACACCCAAGCGACTCCCAGCCACTTGGAAACCAGAGGTCGCAGACCTCTCTTCCTCCAGACCAGGAGTGACCCCTGGACTTGCAACCCGCAAGCCCAGAACCGGAGGACCAATCCTCCCTTCCTCCAAACCGGAGGGAACCCACAAGTAGCTCCCAGCTACTTGCAACCGGAGATCAAATCTCCCTTCTCCTGACTCACCAGGAGGAACCCGATTCCCAGCAGGGCAATCGGAAGAACAAGAATAACCAAATGAAAAAGAAAAAATAAGAAACGGAAAATACACAGCAATCGGAAGGCTGTAAATGAAGAACAAGAATGTAGCTCTCAAAGGAGCAGATCTGGCTTGGATTTAATCCAGACGCCAGAGGACAGATCTTCAATAGCTTCTTCCTTCTTCTCCACGAACTCTCTCTCTCTCTCTCTATCTCTCTTTCTTTCTCCACTGCTCTCCTTTTCTCTCACGCTATTCTCTCCTTCTTCTCTGCAACCCTTTTTCTTCTGCTGGCTCACTCTTCTTCTATTTCTTCTTCTTCTCTTTTTCTTCCTCTTTTCTTTTTCTGGATCGAAGGGCTTTCTGCTCTCCAGGCTTCTTCTTCGATCAGCCTCCATCTGAAGATGAAGGCTCCATTATATACCAGCAGCAGCAGCACCCAGGGCGCGTGTGGCTTCCACAATTCTCGCCTTAAGAATTCGGACCACGTGGCAGCATCCAGCAGGCTGTCAGTACACGTGTCCTCATCTGGACACTATTATTATCCTCGGATCACGTGCCCAGCACCAGTACGCTTAGCAACTAGAGTTAGATGGCGTCAACCCACTTGCTCCAAGGAGTTGACGCAGCCTTCAGAGATCTTCAACCTATGAAACTCAAGTCTGCTGTGTTGACTCCATCAGCTTGCTGCGTTGACGAATCGGCATCGGTAGTCCAGTTATCAATGTATTTGGCGGATAGACATGCTGTGTTGACGCTGCTAGGCTAAAGCGTTGACGCAGTGGTGTGTTTCTGCAACTAATAGTTCGGCTTGTTTGCATGCTGCGTGGACGCTAAGAACTCCAGCGTTAACCTTCTAAACTGTCTCTGAGCTAGATGCCTATCAGGCTCAATGGCTGCGTCGACGCTGTCTAGCAGTGGCGTTGACGCATGGATACGTTCCAGTGAACAAACAGCCTAGCCTTTTTAACTGCTGCATCGACGCTTCAAACCCGTGGCGTTGACGCATTGATGATCCAGTGATCAAGTCTTCAGCAGATGGGCGTGCTGCGTTGATGCTCTCATCATGCTGCGTTGACGCATTAGTGTTCCAACATCTGAACTTAGATGGCTTCAGCCCTCTCACGTTTCGTGTGGAGTGCGTTGACGCATTGTGCAACTGCGTTGGCTCAATCATCAGTCTGAATCGTCTGCAAACAGAGATGGAAGGAATGTATATACTTAGTTAGTTCAGGCTCTTATAACAGCGAGTGTACATACATTTGAACAATTAGCACATGGATAGTGTATACACTTTACCGTAAAGGACAATGCATAAGTGCAGTGTATAGACTTGGTGTAATGACGCCAATGTACAGACTTGCAAGATGTGAGGCGTTGTGTAGACTTTGCGTTCAACTGGATGTATAGGCTTGGAGGGTTCACTGATGGCTGTACAGACTTGGGCGTTGTATAGACTTGGAACGGCTTCAAGGTAACAATGTACAGACTTTGAAATAAAGAGTGTACAGACTTGAAAGTTCAAGGCCACGATGTATAGACTTTGCCCAAGGAAACGAATGTATAGACTTCAAAAGAAGCAGTCCGATGTACAGACTTGGTTGCAAGCTGAAACGCCGGATGTACAGACTTCACCAACAAGCTCGAACACGAACAGGCTGCACAGTGCACTGTATAGACTTGGAACGAGTGTGCTGTGAGCACTATACAGACTCAAGATATAACAACCGAATGTATAGAGTTGTGGTCGGACAACCAAATGTATAGACTTGAAGCATGAGGCCAATGTTCAGACTTTGATGCCCAACGGCGATGTCTAGACTTCGACAAGCTTGAGCCAGTGTATGGACTTTGCGAGAGTGAGACGATGCATGAGACGCTGAAGGACCGATGTACAGACTCTGAATATGATATGCCAGTGTACAGACTTAATGATATGAACACGAAGGCATGCTGTACAGACTTACTACGATCAAGCTTATGTACATACTTTGATACCCATACAGGTAGAGTTCTGATGGGTCGACGCATCAGTAAGGGTGGGTCGACCCACTACTGTTCATTCTAACTAAGCAGAGTGTAGACAGAATCAAGATAGCATGCTTATCTGACAACCATATGAATTGTACTCACTCACATGATAAAACAGCATTATGATCAGAGAATGACTGAATAATAGCATGATGACACACACAGCAAGATGACTCACAGTGAATAACTCACTTCAAAGGCCAATCATCAAAACCACCATTAAAACCATCATCAAAACCACATGGGCACAACAATCTCCCCCTTTTTGATGATGGCAACTCTACACAGTGAGTCAATCTGATGACTCAAACTATTCTCCCCCTTTGACTTCATCAAAAAGAAAATAGTTTGAGAAATTATAGCATGTATAAAAATTCAGTCAATTTCTCCGCCTTGCAAGAACATGATTCTCTCCCTTTAAGAGTTTCAGCAAAAGCATGAGTTAGAGATGATCAAAAGGAACCTGCATGCATTGATTGAATGATATTCTCCCTCTTTGGCAAACAATCTCCCCCTTTGGTATAATCAAAATAAACCATGGGAAGGGGTATGAATGTAGATGCAGAAATCAGAAATATGAATGCAAGGGCACAATTCTTCTCCTTCTATGCAGCATGATGCATATGACAAGGAGGCTCCCCCTCAATAAATGGAACCTTATGAAATGAATGAGAAGGAGACCACATGGGCAAACAAGGAGAAGTTCAGGTCAATGAGCAGAAGAGGTTCAATTAGCAGATTTTTAAAGAAGCTCCAATCTCAGAAAATTCAGTCAGATTTTCAGAGAGATATCAATCTCATAAATCCAAAACACAAGTTTTCAAAGTCTTCCATTATAAGGGCTTATGAATGAGCTTTATTGAACAGCATGGTTTAAACATGATGTATGTAGAGTTTATCAATAAAATTCTGTATTGATATCTAAAACCATGGTTTAATAAAAATGAACCAAGCCCTCATATTTATCTTGATAAAACTCCCTTTCTCTTACACAATCAAATTTATTGACTTCTTTCAGAATTACATGCATCAGTATTGAAATCAAGCAATTTTGAAGTCATATGATTTTGTCTAGGGTTGTAGTAATTTGATTTTTGCATCAATATTCAAATATTTCAATTCGTTCGACAATTTTTCATGCTACAAATTTTACGAGCATTCTAGTTCAGTGCACACCTTGTAACTAGAGGATATGCCTTGATCAGAGGCCAATATCCCTAAGTACTTAGTGTGACTAACTGTCATGCTTTACATGAACAGAGATAGCATTTACACATCATGACACACTGCAAATCATTTCTTGATGAGTGAGTTGTATTTCTCAGTGTGCATGCCATTGCTCTGCCTGAATTTCAATTAATCTTAATCAGAGTTAACTATGGTACCTCATGACACAGTCCTTTGGACATGTGTTTCTCAGTGACCAAGGTCATTGCTCTGACAGAAAATACCCTTTAGACATTTTCAGAAAAATTCATTTGCTTCAAATCAATAACAATTTCATGTACTTAACCAAATAAAGTCATGTATTCAATAATGTAGATTTCAGAAGATTTTACAAGACACAGCATGAAACAGATGGTTAAGGTTTATTAAACATGCTTCAGATATTTTTAAGAGATTTTAAAGCCAAACTCATTGAATACATTAAACTTAAACCACATGAGTTATTTCAGTCATTCATAAAAACGTATAATAGAAGATTTCTAGTTCAAGAATTTTCAGATTTATGATCGAGATAGTCCCATTGAAATCTTCATGAAAGACTGATGGAATTCTAAAGCCAATAGATACCAATTGATAAGAGAGATTTCGAGGCTCAATGATTTCTGATATTATCAAGGTTTGTCAACTAAGATCAATGATGAAAGATATGCAATGAATTCTCACAAGAGTATGCATTTGACAACCTATATGCAATGCATTAACTCCCCGTCACAATATGCATTCAGACACTCTTTTTGGCATTTTCAATGAAATGAAATGCAATGCACTATATGTATGCAAAAATA
This sequence comes from Amorphophallus konjac, assembly GCA_022559845.1. Taxonomy (NCBI): domain Eukaryota; kingdom Viridiplantae; phylum Streptophyta; class Magnoliopsida; order Alismatales; family Araceae; genus Amorphophallus; species Amorphophallus konjac. Next base: position 455,978,514 of record CM040121.1, on the reverse strand, counting down.
CATGCAACTAACTCCCCCTGAAAATATGCAATATTTGCCATGAGAAACTGAACATGTGATTCCAAATGATATAGTGACTTGTGCATATTCAGACTGTCCTATTCAGCAAAGTGACCCATGGTACTAGGCGGAACACTTGGTCTAAAAGACCACCTCACACATAGTAGGAATCTCCAGACAGATTTCCCTGCCTTTTGGTATCTTACCATTTATATACCATTGAGGTCATGCATGATAATTCAACATGGGCAGCATGCATGGATCAAATTTCAGCTAATCAGATTTTTCAGAATGCAATGGACAGATTTTCAATGAACTATGCAATAGACAAATTTCAAGCCACATTCATAAGCAGTTCAGAGTTTTCCAGAAAATTCGGAATGCAATTTGTTTTCAGAGGTTATGCATTTCAACAATTATCAAACAACTACAAATGGCAGATATGCAAGAATTTTAAACTAGGAGATGCAGAGAAATTACCTGAAAATTTCAGAAGGGGTTTTTCTTTGAGTGCCTTGGTTTATTTCCCCCTTTTATTCCTCAGCTTCCAAATCACACCTGCAGGTTAGCAAACTATCTAGCACAAATAGGCACCCAAGAAGTCTTGGGTCCTGAATTAACAGTGACACTCCTAGTAGATTTTCTCAACAGATTTCTCGCATGTTTATCATCACAACTCATGATATGACAATTATACATGGAATGCCCTACCTGCCCAAAATGATAACAAGAAATAACAGATTTCATGTTCTCCTTGTATACATCAGCATTGGTGTGAACATGGTGTGAGTGAACATGATTAATTCTGTTATTGACATGAAAATTTTTCTTTTCATAACCGGCCAGCCAACAGTTAACAGCTCTGTGGCCTGGCTTTCCACATTCAAAACATACAGTGTGTTTGCTTCTAGAACCAAACTTCTTTCTATCAGCAATGTTTTTATTAACAGGGAAATTAACAAATCCAGAGTTAGTTTTCTTTCCCTGAGCATGCCAGCAGAAGGCAGCAATGTGACCAAACTTCCCACAACAATAGCATTGAATTTTCTTTTCCTGATCAGTAGAATGTTTCCTAAGATGATTTCTAGGATACTTTCTAACATCATTTCTTTCATCATTTATCAATGCTACACAGTTATGCATAATATGGCCAACTTTCCCACAATAGTGACATGTTATAGCCTTTTTATTCACATTCACTTGTTTGACAAGATTGATATTCTCATGAGAGTGTGAATGTGTGTATGAGCAGTGAGCAGCATGCACATGTAAATCAGAGACATATTTGGACTTATCCAAATTAGCATTTTTCTTTTATTTTTGAGTCTTTTTCTGTTTCTTATCTGAATTTTTAGCATTCTTAGTAGTGAATTGAAAAATAGAAGAATTATATTGATTAGCTTGTTCAGAGCTTTTCACGAATACAGTTGACTTCTTCTTTTCATTCACTTTCTTATTAACATGCACATACCCAAGTCCTTCTTTCTGAAAATTTACTTTAGAACCAAGCAACTTATTCAAATTGTCTTTTCCTTTAACGAATTTTGACAAGGAATTTTTCAGATCTTCAATCTCAGAATTCAATGAAGCAATACTCACTTCATACTTGGATAGCTCAGATTCACAAACAACCAGCTGTTGTTGCAAAGCATCATTCAGGTTCTTCAGAGTTTCGTTCTCTTGTTGAACCATTATTTCAATGTTGTTCTCATTTTCCTTCACAACAGTTTTTCCTTTTTCAATTGACAACCATCTTTCAGAGAAGACAGTATTAAGAACCATTAACTTTTTATTTTGATCTTTCAAGTAGACATTTTCTTCTTTCAGACTTCTGACTTCATAATTTTTCTCTTTTCTCAATTTTCTCTTTTCTGATTTAACTCTTTCATATTTTTCCAGTAGATGCTCATGCATGGCAACTAAATCATCATGACTCATATCCTCGGTCTCAGAGTTTACCTGGGATGAGGACTCATCTGATTGATCACTCCATCTTGCCATGAGACATTCTTCTTCCTTTCCATTGTGGATGCGAAGCAATTCATCCAATATTTCCTTTGCCAAGCTACAACCTGAGAAAGAGGAAAAATCATCAGAACCGATTGCAGCATTCATTAGATTTAGAGCTATCACATTATCGTCATTTTTCAACTTGTGAACATGAGTCCACTTGGACATATCCTTAGGAAGTTCATGTGGACTGTGAGAGATAACCTTCCACAATTGTGGATTAATAGAGTTAACATGCTTGTGCATACGATATAGCCAGAATTTAATATTTGAACTACTGAAAAGTGGAGGATGAGCCATGAGAGCACAACAGATTAATGCAACAGGAATATTGATGCACTAAAAATAAATTAGCACCAAAAACCAGAGATTGAATCTGCAGGTCGCTGGACCTTGTATGCAGACACCGCTCTGATACCAATTGTTAGGGTGCTAGGCCCTGATACAGAGGGGGGGTGAATGTATCCCTCTAAAAATTTTAGCCCAAATTAAAACTCTAAAGCTCAGATATGCGGAATAAAGACTAATGAGCTTTCCAAGATGAAATGATAAGGCCACAAATGAACAAACAGTTGGACTACACCAATGTAGCCACCTGAACAACCAGAAATGAAGGTAGAGCTAAACAACCCAAACACACTTAGCAGAATACAATGCTCAAAAATAACTCTCTAGATAATGCAGCTAGCCAAGCATGCACAACCTGTGAATGGGAGGTAGAAGATATGGAACTAACGCAAGGTAAACCACTGCACAAATAATTTTAAGGTGGTTCGGTCCTCCAGACCTACATCCACCCCTCACTCCCAACCGGAGTGAGGCTTCACTAGCCAATGCTAGAACCAAGCAGACTCAGTCTGCGAACAGTTGCTGCCACACAGCTTGACCAGGGGAACAACCTCCCCTCTTCCTCCCAACCGGAGGGACACCCAAGCGACTCCCAGCCACTTGGAAACCAGAGGTCGCAGACCTCTCTTCCTCCAGACCAGGAGGGACCCCTGGACTTGCAACCCGCAAGCCCAGAACCGGAGGACCAATCCTCCCTTCCTCCAAACTGGAGGGAACCCATAAGTAGCTCCCAGCTACTTGCAACCGGAGATCAGATCTCCCTTCTCCTGACTCACCAGGAGGAACCCGATTCCCAGTAGGGCAATCGGAAGAACAAGAATAACCAAATGAAAAAGAAAAAATAAGAAACGAAAAATACACAGCAATCGGAAGGCTGTAAATGAAGAACAAGAATGTAGCTCTCAAAGGAGCAGATCTGGCTTGGATTTAATCCAGACGCCAGAGGACAGATCTTCAATAGCTTCTTCCTTCTTCTCCACGAACTCTCTCTCTCTCTCTATCTCTCTTTCTTTCTCCTCTGCTCTCCTTTTCTCTCACGCTATTCTCTCCTTCTTCTCTGCAACCCTTTTTCTTCTGCTGGCTCACTCTTCTTCTAATTCTTCTTCTTCTCTTTTTCTTCCTCTTTTCTTTTTCTGGATCGAAGGGCTTTCTGCTTTCCAGGCTTCTTCTTCGATCAGCCTCCATCTGAAGACGAAGGCTCCATTATATACCAGCAGCAGCAACAGCCAGGGCGCGTGTGGCTTCCACAGTTCCCGCCCTAAGAATTCGGACCACGTGGCAGCATCCAGCAGGCTGTCAGTTCACGTGTCCTCATTTGGACACTGTTCTTATCCTCGGATCACGTGCCCAGCACCAGTACGCTTAGCAACTGGAGTTAGATGGCGTCAACCCACTTGCTCCAAGGAGTTGACGCAGCCTTCAGAGATCTTCAACCTATGAAACTCAAGTCTGCTACGTAGACTCCATCAGCTTGCTGCGTTGACGCATCGGCATCGGCAGTCCAGTGATCAATGTATTTGGCGGATAGACATGCTGCGATGACGCTGCTAGGCTAAAGCGTTGACGTAGTGGTGTGTTTCTGCAACTAATAGTTCGGCTTGTTTGCATGCTGCATGGACGCTAAGAACTCCAGTGTTAACCTTCTAAACTGTCTCCGAGCTAGATGCCTATCAGGCTCAATGGCTGCGTCGACGCTGTCTAGCAGTGGCGTTGACGCATGGATACGTTCCAGTGAACAAACAGCCTAGCCTTTTTAACTGCTGCGTCGACGCTTCCAACCCGTGGCGTTGACGCATTGATGATCCAGTGATCAAGTCTTCAGCAGATGGGCGTGCTGCGTCGATGCTCTCATCATGCTACGTTGACGCATTAGTGTTCCAGCATCTGAACTTAGATGGCTTCAGCCCTCTCACGTTTCGTGTGGAGTGCGTTGATGCATTGTGCAACTGCGTTGGCTCAATCATTAGTCTGAATCGTCTGCAAACAGAGATGGAAGGAATGTATATACTTAGTTAGTTCAGGCTCTTATAATAGCGAGTGTACATACATTTGAACAATTAGCACATGGACAGTGTATACACTTTACCGTAAAGGACAATGGATGAGTGCAGTGTATAGACTTGGTGTAATGACGCCAATGTACAGACTTGCAAGATGTGAGGCGTTGTGTAGACTTTGCGTTCAACTGGATGTATAGGCTTGGAGGGTTCACTGATGGCTGTACAGACTTGGGCGTTGTATAGACTTGGAACGGCTTCAAGGTAACAATGTACAGACTTTGAAATAAAGAGTGTACAGACTTGAAAGTTCAAGGCCACGATGTATAGACTTTGCCCAAGGAAACGAATGTATAGACTTCAAAAGAAGCAGTCCGATGTACAAACTTGGTTGCAAGCTGAAACGCCGGATGTACAGACTTCACCAACAAGCTCGAACACGAACAGGCTGCACAGTGCACTGTATAGACTTGGAACAAGTGTGCTATGAGCATTGTATAGACTCAAGATATAACAACCGAATGTATAGAGTTGTGGTCGGACAACCCAATGTATAGACTTGAAGCATGAGGCCAATGTTCAGACTTTGATGCCCAACGGCGATGTCTAGACTTCGACAAGCTTGAGCCAGTGTATGGACTTTGCGAGAGTGAGACGATGCATGAGACGCTGAAGGACCGATGTACAGATTCTGAATATGATATGCCAGTGTACAGACTTAATGATATGAACACTAAGGCATGCTGTACAGACTTACTACGATCAAGCTGATGTACATACTTTGATACCCATACAGGCAGAGTTCTGATGGGTCGACGCATCAGTAAGGGTGGGTCGACCCACTACTGTTCATTCTAACTAAGCAGAGTGTAGACAGAATCAAGATAGCATGCTTATCTGACAACCATATGAACTGTACTCACTCACATGATAAAACAGCATTATGATCAGAGAATGACTGAATAATAGCATGATGACACACACAGCAAGATGACTCACAGTGAATAACTCACTTCAAAGGCCAATCATCAAAACCACCATTAAAACCATCATCAAAACCACATGGGCACAACACTCCTTCCTTCCTCGCAGTTATTCAAGTGTGGTGATCGCAACCAGAGATCATCTACCTCAGGGCAGGTGCGAGATCGCCCCTCTTCATCTGGCGCCGTCTGTGGGAAGCGGACAAAGAGCCATCATTGTGAGAAGAAGTTCCGGCAGAAGGACCACCGGCGATAAGGGAAAGGCCGTGGCAGGCGAGGGAGAGGAGCCTATGCCTAATCCCACCCCCCCCCCCCCCCCCCCCCCCCCGTATAGGCTCTCCCCTATAACAACCTCACCGGCGAGCTGCCTCCTCCAGCCCACACACCCCCAAATGGGTACCCTAACACTCTCCAAACCCTCAATGCAATTCCAGTTCGCAGGTAGCAGAGAAGCTGCTGGTTGTAGAGCCTGCCACAACCTCATCTCAGTGCCCCTGGAAGCACAAGAGGAACTGTTGGAAGCGTCTCCTAGTCCTCTTCGCAATGGTGGTGGTATCATCCACGTTTGAGTTCGAAGCTGCCCGGAGGAGCCATCATCACCGGACTGCGCAACTTCTTCCTGAGAGTCAACCAGAAGCAAGTTGAAGAGGCTCCCACGCCCAACCTCCTAAAGCCCTGAAGGCGGTCCTTCTCTGAGAGCTTCTACGATGAGTCTACTTCCAGCGACAAGAAACGTCACCCCGTTCGGCGTCCGGAGCTGTGAGTTCTCATTATTCTCCCCCGGGTGCGCGGGTCTTTTCTCTCTGGAACTGATCTGACATACGACCATTGTTCGCATTCTCGCCGCCAACTCTGGCCTCCTCCGGCACCCCCGTGGGTCTCCGTTCGAAGAGGACTCAACCATGAATCCAACGACTCCAGCCACGCCTAAATCAGAGCTCGGGAGCGTCCGTGGCGGCCTCATCTTCCTGCTACGGAGGTGCAGAAGCTACCACAACCAGCAAATAGAGACCCTGTTCGCGCCTCTACCCTGACCAACGCCATCATTTAGAAATTACCCCAAAAATTGGATGTTCTCCTGGGTCAACTATGAAGGTTTTGCCACTGGTTTCGTCACAATCAGAGTTTGGGGGAGTCCGCAGCGGCGTCGATAGTGACAGTCTATCCCCTATTCCTGAGAGTGGACAGAACCGATGATCTTCTTCCCCTTCGGCTTCTAGCGTAGTTTTCCGCACCCCGCCTAGCCGGTTGACCGCCCCTCCCTGCGTGGAGGTACATTTTGGTTGTAAAACTAATCCCCACCCCTAGTCCAACCCACTTGAAAGGGGCATAGTGCATGTTAATTAAAATTTCAGGTTGAAGCTTCATCGACGCGGCGTGCGGGTAAGCCCACGCTTCCTCACTCGCCCTCGTCTCTGAACGAGATCAGTGTCTTCACACTGATCAGGTGAGCTCCTGACCACACTCCTATGCTGGATTATTTGTGCTTGTTTAGTATTGCTTCTAGTGTGCCATCGGTCGGTGAGGAGTGCTCGGACTCAAATTACTACTATGTGAGTGTCCACCGCAGGTGAGTTGTGAGCGAGACCAATTTACCCACGCCCTCGGCGTGCTGACCGCCCGTTAATTAGGGCAACCCCAGGCCCTTAGGGGTCCTCCCCAAGCCAGCCATACCCTTGGAAACCTCCGGGTCCATCCTCGGACCCTCACCCCCTCGCCCGTCCACCTACGGACCCAAGTGTGCCAAATGCGAGTGAGTTCGCTTGTGTGACATTGCTGTGTCGGCTGCATTGCTTGCAATATAGGTCTTAGGTTGTGTCACGTCAATTGGTATCAGGGCAAGTTCACAACTTGTCTCTATCAAGTTGGTCCTAGGGTGCATATGCATTTAGAGTCTAGGGTGCATATGCATTTAGAGTCTCCGGTGCATTATCATGGCTATTCCTCTATGGTCAATTCCATACAATTCGGCCCTCCACAAGGGTCCTAGTGGTCCACCCCTCTTGGGCATCATTCTAGGTGAGGACCTTCGCTTTGACGGATCGAGCCCTAGTGCCTATCTAAAGTGGGAGGCTACCATGGAAATGCACTTCGAAAGGATTATGGCACCCGCGAGAGTCCGCATTGCCAAGAGACGACTTCGGGGTCAAGCCAAGAGTAAGTGGGAGCACATAGAGGGATTAAGAAGGGTTAGGAGGCAAGAGCCCATTCACTCATGGGATGATATGAAGGAGGAACTTAGAAAGATCTATGCTCCCTGACATTCCCCTTCCTATCCGAGGAGCACTACCACTCCTCCATCCCCACCCGGCCAACTTGAGACCACCCTTAGGTCTTCACCCCCACCACTCCCAACAAATCCCCTCTCAACCATCATCACTACACTCCGCCACCAAGTCCTCTCCATTAAGACCCAAATGATCCCAACATCCACCTCTCCACCTAACCCCATGAGGGCCCCACACCCCAACAAAAACCCCCTTCCACAACTCTCAATATCCAAACCAAATTGGCCCCCACTCCCACCCCTCCACAATCGGCCGATCCCAAGGGGAAGAGACCCCTAACTGACCCGATTTCCCCAATGAGGACCACCACTCACCCAACCCTCACCATTCAAACCCAAGTGGACCCCGTGTCCACCCCTCCACCTAGGCCCATTACGGCCACCACCCCCCAACCCACAATCCCTCACCAAACCCATACCCCACAAACCCCCTTTGTCCCCACCACTACCTTTCCATCGTCCCCTAAAAGGGATGCCCCCCCTAAAACCAATCAAACCAAACCTCATCACTCAATCCACCTTCCACTTCCAACCCCAATCCTACCCCAACCTAGGCCTCCGCTACTTCCACTCCCAAACCCAACCCAAGTTCGACCTCGCTCACCACCTCGGGTGCACCATGCCCCAACCATCATCACCCCATCCCCAAAAGACCTTCCCATTCCCTTGAGAAAGGAGGTCACACCCACTCACATAGGAGTAGTTGCTAGTCCGAACCCTCTCCCCGCCCATGAGGAAACCCAAGTTCACACCAACGGTGATGAAGAGCTTCAACCCTTTACAACTTCAAATAGTCTGGGTCTTCAAGAGCCACTTCACCCCATCAGGTCCTATGTCTACCCTCCCATGGAGCTAAACCTCCATATAGTACCCTTCTCTACCTATCGCACCATCATCCAATCATCCTACCAAGTGAAAACTTTAGGGGATCTTCTTAAGGGCCTAGCATGGCAAATCGAGTTCACTAGCATATTGACCCCTATGGCCGAACAACCTAGGAGCCTTGACCCCCTACACCTTTGTGTCGGGTCTATCACCTCAATGTGCACCATTGGTTGCTACACTAGTGACCTTCTATTATTCCTCCCCACACCCGATGAGCCTGACCTTCTCCTCAATTTGGAGCTTCTTATCTCGCGTAGAAAGCCAAGCCTCCCCTCATGGCTGACCCACCCACCAAAAACTTCGGCCCAATTGTTTCATTAGAGGAGGATGACCCACCACCATTTAAGGATATTGAGGATAAAAGGCCCCTTCCCCTTGGTAACCATTTTTTTGATCCATTCCAATGGGAGTCAAGGAACCCATGTGACCCAACCGCCTTACCCACCACCCCCCTTTTCTTACCCCAACCCACCCTGATTGACCCCATCCACCAAGTCCTTGACTTGGGTCACACCATAGGAGGCATGACCTTGGACAACATCCACCTAGGGATTGAGGAAGTGACCCATTCCATGATGTCCACCTACCTAGATCCCTTCGACCCTTTTGAGTGGAAGCTCAAAGGCCACCCCACCACCCCACACAAGGAAGTCATCTTTGAGAAAGGAATTCATATGTCTTGGCACATCACACCGCTTGGCATGATTAGTACGTCGGGTACATTCATTCATATCACCCACATGTCAAGTAGGAAACTTGAGTGGTCCATATTCGGATGTAATGGTCCACCTTCATTCATCATGGGTCTTAAGCATGTTAGAAGCATTCATGGATGTCCGGGTCCTCCGGCACTCATCACACCCATGCATGAAAGGGACACCTATGGATGCCCCGGCAATCCCACACCCTTCAAAGTCTCCATGGCATCTCTGCATGATTGGTCAAAATATGGTTGTCCTGGCCCCCCTTTGCATATCATGCATCTCCCACTCACACCGCATCGTAGTACTTGGCATGAGCATTAAAGCAAGCAACAAACAACGAGAGGTGAAAATCACAAGAAGCGGGCAAAACCTCGCGAACGCCACTTTGAATTTCAAGTTGACAACTTGGCGATGGTGACTTTGGAGTGGCTCTACCCTAGGGTCACCTCCAACATGAGGGCACGAGGACTTGCACCTTGCCAAGTTTCGAGTGGCCTTGGCAACCCGGCATATGGGTTGGGCTTTCTAATGGGTTTTGGGATTCACCCCATTTCCCACGTGGCAGGTCCGGCACCCTATATGGGCACCGCGGTGGATCCGAGTGAGAGTTTCGGGCCTACCCCTACCCTTGTGAGAGACACACTCGGAGAGCCACCACATATCAGCCTGAGAGCCCGACGTGTGCACACGGAGGTAATACTACGCAAGCATGGTTCCATCGCCAGCAAGAGGGTGTGCCCGAGCCACCTTGAGAGGCTGAAGAGCCATTCCCCAGTTGAGGACGTGAGGTTGAGTTTAGAGGTCGTGGCTCGCCCGGAGCTGCATTGGAGGACCTCTTCCCCGGCGGACCCATACTCGACGGAGTCGAGTTCTTCGCACCCCGGGAGTATGATGGGGGCATCTCTCGCCCTTCACATTTTTCACGGCTCCGATTGATCGCCGACATGGTTCCATTGTGATCGTCATATTTTTTTGAGTCAAGTCATATAAATTTTCATATTTTATTTGAGTCATATCATTGTAATTTTTCTTTTATTTGAGTCTTGTACCTGGGTTAAGTAGTCATTTACCTAAGACTTGAGTCATAGGGTTAATTAAGTAGGCTAATGGGCCCAATTCAATGGGCTAGGCCCATGGGCGCCCCCCTTCCCCTTGGTCTCTTGTTTTTAGTCCAAAAGTCAGGGACTTATGTTAAATTGTGGGATTCCTATAAATAGGACCTCATTCCCTCATTTGAGAACTAATGAATGAAGATCTATTATTGTGAGTCCAGAAAATTGAGTTCATTTGGTGAGAAGCCATTAGAGAGGAGTGAGAAACTCCCCTCCCCTATCCCCTTTCTCTCTTCTCCCCCTCCCACCAACTTTCTCTCTCTCCTCCCCTCATACAATAGTCACCACAACTTCCCACAACGCCTCTTTACTCCACCCCAACCCCAAGAGATTCCCACCCAATCCTAGCTCCACCATCCAACTCCCAACTACCCACTTCCCCTTCCCAAGCAAGTCTCCACCTTCTCAAGGCAGAACACCCCTCCCCAAGCATCCTTTCTCCTCCCCTAGGCCAGCATTAACCCCACTCATTAAGCCAAATTCAAATCCACCTCCCTCTCCCTCCCAACACTAAATTCGCAGCTCCCCCTCCCACCATCTACTAGACCCCCTTCCAGACCCCATTCTCCCCCTCGCACACCTTGGTACACCCCCTCCCAGACCCCTCACAGCTAGGGGTTGCCCCCACACACATCCACCTCATTTCCCCTCCCATCTCCCCATTCCCCCATTACCTATCTCCACCATTTCATTCCAGTTCACAGGTAGCAGAGAAGCCGCTGGTTGCAGAGCCTGCCACGACCTCATCTCGGTGCCCCTGGAAGCACAAGAGGAACTGCTGGAAGCGTCTCCCAGTCCTCTTCGCAACGGTGGTGGTCTCATCCCCGTCTAAGTTCGGAGCTGCCCGGAGGAGCCATCATCGCCGGACTGCGCAAGTTCTTCCTGACAGTCAACCATAAGCAAGTTGCAGAGCCTCCCATGGCCAACCTCCTGAAGTTCTGAATGCGGGCCTTGGTTGAGAGCTTCTACGACGAGTCTACTTCCAGTCACAAGAAATGGAACCCAGTTCGGCATCCGGAGCTGTGAGTTCTCATTTTTCTCCCCCGGGTACGCTGGTCTGTTCCCTCTGGAACTGATCTGACACCCAACCACTATTCGGGTCCTCGCTGCCTACGCCGGCCTCTTCCTATGCCCCCGTAGGTCTCCATTCAAAGAGGGCTCAACCACGAATCCAACGACTCTAGCCACGCCTGAATCAGAGCTCGGGAGCGTCCGTGGCGGCCTCATCATCCTGCTACGGAGGTGCAGAAGGAACCACAACCAGCAAACAGAGACCCTATTCGCGCCTCTGCCCCAACCAACGCCATCATTCAGAAATTCCCCCAAAAATTGGATGTCATCCCGGGTCAACTATGAAGGTTTTGCCACTAGTTTTGTCACAATCAGAGTACGGGGGAGTCCGCAGCAGCGCCGACAGTGACAGTTTGTTACCTGTTTCTAAGAGTGGACAGAACCGACGATCTTCTTCCGCTTCGGGTTCTAGCGTAGTTTTCCCCACCCCGCCTGGCCGGCTGACCTCTCCTCCCTACGTGGAGGTACGTTTTGGTTGTAAAACTAATCTCCACCCCTAGTCCAACCCCCTTGCAAGGGGCGTAGTGCATGTTAATTAAAATTTTAGGTTGAAGCTTCATCGGCGCGGCGTGCTTGTAAGCCCACATTTCCTCACTCGCCCTCGTCTCCGACTGGGATTGGTGTCTTCACACCGATCAGGTGAGCTCCTGACCACACTCTTATGCTGGATTATTTGTGCTTGTTTAGTATTGCTTCTAGTGTGCCGTCGGTCGGTGAGGAGTGCTCGGACTCAAATTGCTACTATGTGAGTGTCCACCGTGGGTGAGTTGTGAGCGAGACCAATTTACCCACGCCCTCGGTGTGCTGACCGCCCATGAATTTGGGCAACCCCAGGCCCTTAGGGGTCCTCCCCAAGCCAGCCATACCATTGGAAACCTTCGGGTCCATCCTCGGACCCTTACCCCATCGCCGGTCCACCTACGGACCCGAGTGTGCCAAATGCGAGTGAGTCCTCTTGTGTGACATTGCCGTGTCCACTGCATTACTTGCAATATAGGTCTTAAGTTGTCTCACGTCATTCACCCCCTCCTTGCTGATGGCAAAGGGGGAGACAACTCAATGTCTACTACAAGCTTGGACTTTCACATAGCATTAGGCATATAGATTCAGGCATCTAGTTTTCCTATGCATAGCTCTTTGATGAATGTATATGAAACTTTGGAATTCTTGTGAATGAAAATTTTGTTTTGGAAATGCCTTAAATGCTTGTAAATATTGAACCACGGTTGTCATCATAAAAAAGGGGGAGAATGCTGTGTCTCCTGATTTTGATGATAACAAATCATAGTTTATTGTTGAATCCGTGTGGTGTGATTAATGATTTTGTTTAAGTTGTGATTTGGACAAGCTCAGGTGAAGGACACTCAAGTGTCGAACTGTCATCTGGACGTGCCAACACTCCATGAAGAAACTATCCTTGAACCGGTTTGGTTGAGCTCTGCCGTGAGCAAAGTGTCGACACCTCCTACAACGTGTCGACACATGTAGAAGAAAATTATGATTGAGCCGTCTCTGGCTGGCTTCTGTTTGGCACCATGTGTCGACACCCTATGGAAAAAGTGTCGACACCTTGGGTTCAGCACAACGGGCTTCATGTCTATTTGGCGCATATGTCTCGACACCTGCTATTGAAGTCTCTGATAAATACAATATGAAGTGATCTAGAAGGGGAGGGGATGAATAGATCACTTTTTCGTAGATTTAAAAAATTATTGCAGAGTATATTGCTAAACGGAGCTAACCTCGAGCTCTGACTATCGTAAAAGATGCAGTGCAGTTAATAGCTCAAGCAAATAGAAGGCATACCACAATATTATCACGATCAATCACACAAGGGCTCAGAGGATTTTAAGGTGGTTCGGTCCTTCAGACCTACATCCACCCCACACTCAACCTGAGTGTGGCTTCACTAAAGGCTGGGCAACACAGCTTGCCAAACAACTGCTGATACACAGCTTCCCAGGAGAACAACCTCTCCTCTTCCTCCTACCCGGAGGGAACCTCTAGCGATCAGCAGCCACTAGAACCCAGAGACTCATGTCTCTCTTCCTCTTTACCAAGAGGGAAACCCCACTAGTAGCAGCCCTGCTACTAGTGAACCAGAGGTCGAAGACCCCTCTTCCTCCCAACCCGGAGGGTACCTACAAACAGCTCACCTGCTGCTTGCAAACCGGAGATTGACTCTCCCTACTCCTGATCTCACAGGAGGACCCCGACCTCAGTCCAGAGGATCGAAAACACAAACAATAACAGTTGAAGAAAGATAAGAACAAGAAATGAAAAATACGAACGAAGGAAATCAAATGCCAGACAATGGAAACAATGTAGCTCAATATAGAGCAATGGACTTCGGATTTGATCCGCAAGTCAGAACAATTCTTCTGATCACTCTTCTGCTCTCTTTCTATTTCTCTCTGCTATTCTTTCTTCTTTCTTTTCTTTTTCCTGGATCGAAGGGCTCTCTGTTTCCCTGTTTTCTTCTATGCCTCTCTTCTTCGATCACCTTCATCTGAGGACGAAGGATTCTATTTATAGCATCAACAGCAGATGGATAGGGCATGAAACGCGTGTGCCTCCCACGCTCGATCCAGAAGTATCCTGTCACGTGCCTTTATCAAATTGGTTCCTCTTGTCTCGGATCACGTGCAGCCCTGGAGTGTGGAATGTTCTTCCTCGGACCTGTAATGAGATTAAGTCCATTAATACGCTGCATGGCCATTAAAACCAAAACTGCATGAGGTATAGTAACAACAACACGACGTGACTATTTCTCGAGATGACATAAGAATGACACGAGATACTCTGTAACAGATCAGATATACAGAAGATAATGACACGAGGTGAGGTTATAAGCAAGAGAGACACGAGGTTACGAATGCAAAAACAACACGAGGACAATACGGGCTAACGACAGAAACCGACATGAAGACTAAAGCGAGAGACCAACACGAGGACAGAATATAAGGAAACGACTCGAGGTGAAAACAACACGAAGTGAAGTTAGACACGAAGTAAAAAGCAACGACACGAAGTATAGTGGTGACAAACACACACTACACAGAAAAACGACACGAAATAAAAATAATGCTAAGTGAAAAACAGTAATCGACACGCGGTGAGAACAACACGAGGATAGTGAGAACAGCACGAGATGTAAGCAACACGGGCTGATAACGACACAAGGTCGAAACAGTAAATGACACGGGATAACACTGCACGAGGTAAAAACGACACGAAGACTTAATAATAAAAACGACACGAGGTGGCAATAAAAGAGAACGACATGAAAACAACATGGACTGTAACCGAAACCGACACGAAGTCAAATAGTACAACACGAGGTGTTGTAACCAAGACGAAGTGCCAATCGACCACGAAGACAGTATGCAAAGAGACGACTCGAAGACAGGAATACAAAGGATGACATGGAAACAACACAGTAATCAAAGACTGCACGAGGTGAAAGAACAACACTCAAACAGACGACAACATGGCTAATTCGACACGAGGTGAAAACGCGAAGCAAGAACTACATGATGTTTGAGGAAAAAACAGCACGAAGACAGAACATGAACGAACACACGAAGTGTTGACAGAATATGAACGAACACACGAAGTGTTACCTCTTTAGCAGTTATTTCATATAAAACCATGGATAACTCCAGTGCACATGGATATCTCAAGTGCAAGATATCTGATCAAAAATAACAAGAACAATTAACATAGTGTTGCTCAACATCAAAATACTTAGGGAAGACACACAATCCAACAATCTCCCCCTTTTTGATGATGGCAACACTATATTAAGTGTGAGAGATAAGTTCAAAAGAGATCAATTCAGGATATTTAATGCAGACAACTTAAAGCATACTTGCTTCCTTACTTCCCTTGATAAAACCTGAACACTCCCCCTCACCTGAACACTCCCCCTCACTCCCCCTGAACACAGCAACAGTTTACCTCAGACTTGATAACTAAACCAACTCTCTCCCCCTTTGACATCATCAAAACTAGGGTCAAATCTGAAGATACAGAGAAGGGAAAATTGCTGACGATAGAGAGAAAACAGGACCGAGTAAGGCAGATAAATGGAGACTATTGAGATGTTTAGTCAATCAAGAAAGCCATTAATTTTATGTGAGGATTTTTGAGGTACAGTTAGTCAGACTGTGCAAAAACTGTGACTAAGGATTTGCTCCATACACAGAACCAGATTCTAAGCAAGTGAGGTACAAGATACCAGTTTGATCAAAATAAGTCTTTACTGAGAGAGTATTATGTAAAACAGCCAGAAGACAATGACCAGTGGTATTGAGAACAAACAAATCAAAAGCTATACTTCAAGTGAGCAGGATCTTTAAAAATGGTCAAGATCAGAGATAAGTCTGTCAAGTACACCTTTGACATTAAGGAGACACCTTGTTTAGAGGCAAGAATCCCCAGTTACTCGGTGGCAGGACCACATTACCCCTTCTGATAAGAAGACAGAGATAGTATTCTAGCTGGTGTTGACATTAAGGTGACACCTTTATCTGAGGCCAGACACCCCAGTTACTAACCAGATATGTACCATAGCTCTGTATGATCAAGACAACTATTAAGACCAGATGATTACTGCCATCTCATGACATGGGAAGCTTTCACTTCATTGATGAAAAACCCAGTTTCTCAATGAGCAGTTAACAAAGTTGATAACCCTTTTATGAATTTTGTTTTTATTTACCAGCTCTTAAAACCTTGTTAATGAAGCTTGAGTCCGTTTGAGAACAATACACCAGATCCAAGGTGATTCAGACTAAAACACACAATACCTCATTTTGGACTCACCATTGACTAAGTAGGTATGCTGTACTGACTAGATCAGAAGACAGTTATAGTGTATGAAGATTAATCTTGAATTCAGATTTTGATCTCAGTGGGACTAACAGCTGAAAATTCCAACAAGAAATTAGATGAACAGCCTTAAAGAGTAAAGCATCCAACATTTTCTTTTATACACCTAATCAACCTGATTCTCTTATGATGTCAGCAAAATGTCGTTCAGAGTATGTTCAAAATAGGTCAAAGATCAAGACACCTATTATAAATCATCTCCCCCTGAGAACTTGACCCCAATACAGACTTAGCCAAGACAACCCTCAATGCACTTCAAAAAGAACACCATGATGAAAATGATAAGCATAATAACACAGGACATGGTATTCAGAAATCAAATCTTCAATCATGAAATTCTGTAAATACCTAGTTCTCTGCGCATAGTGCTAAATTTTTCAGTATCCAGTGGCTTAGTAAAGATATCTGCAATTTGTGAGTTAGTGCCAACATGGATCAACTCAAAAGTTTTCCTTGCTACTTCATCTCGAATAAAATGATGCCTGATTTCAATGTGTTTAGTTCGAGAATGAAGTACAGGATTCTTTGCAATGTTTATTGCACTAGTATTGTCACAAAAGATAGAAGTACAACCTAGCTCAACCGAGTAATCCAGAAGCTGGTGTTTTATCCATATAACCTGTGTGCCACAGCTCCCTGCTGCCACATATTCAGCTTCAGCAGTAGAGAGAGCCACAGAGTGTTGCTTCTTGGATCCCCAAGAGACTAAGCACCCTCCTAGAAATTCGCAGTGACCACTAGTGCTCTTCCTGTCCAATTTACATCCTGCATAATCTGCATCAGTGTATGCAATGAGATCTAAGTTACATGATGCAGGATACCAGAGACCTAGATCATGAGTGGCAGATAAGTATCTAAAAATTCTCTTTACAGCTGCCAGATGCAATTCAGTAGGTCTTGCCTGGTATCTGGCACACATCCCTACACTAAATTGAATGTCGGGCCTGGATGCAGTTAAGTAGAGGAGTGAACCGATCATACCTCTATATAGTTTAGCATCCACCTCTTTACCTTTTTCGTCTGAATCCAGTGAAGAGCTGGTACTCATGGGTGTTGAGATTGTCTTGAGGTTGGTCATTCCAAACCTTTTCAGCATCTCCAGAGTATACTTGGTTTGATTTATGAAACAACCATCCTCCATTTGTTTGACCTGCAGCCCAAGAAAATATTTTAGTTCCCCAACTAGACTCATTTCAAATTCTTGGGACATAGACTCAGAAAAATCTTTACATAATTTTGAGTTGTTAGATCCGAAAATGATATCATCAACATATACCTGGACCACAATTAACTCCTTTCCGAGACTTTTGGTGAAGAGAGTTTGGTCAACCTTACCTCGAGTGTACCCCTTGCTCACAAGGAACTCAGAAAGTCTCTCATACCAGGCTCTGGGAGCCTGCTTCAATCCGTAGAGGGCTTTATTCAACCTAAAAACCATGTTAGGCTGAACAGAGAAATTAAACCCAGGAGGTTGTTCAACATATACCTCTTCCTTCAATAACCCATTTAAGAATGCGCTTTTGACATCCATTTGCTGTAGTCGAATTTTTCTAGAGCATGCAAATGCAAACAGAATTCTTATAGCTTCCATCCTAGCTACTGGTGCATAGGATTCATCAAAGTTCACACCAAATTCCTGACTGTAGCCTTGAGCTACAAGTCTTGCTTTGTTTCTAGAGATAGCACCATTTTCATCAATCTTATTTTTGAAGACCCATTTAGTGCCAATGACATGAGTGTTTTCAGGTCTAGGAACTAGTTTCCATACATTATTTTTCTCAAATTGATTTAATTCTTCACCCATGGAGGATACCCAAGAATCATGCTTTAAAGCCTCTTCCACAGTCTTGGGTTCTACCTGAGATGTCAAAGCAGCTAAGTCCTGTTCTTGGACAGTTCTAAAGTGAGACCTTGTCCTAGTGGGATCATGCAAATTACCTATGACATTTTCACTAGGATGATCTTTGTGAAATATTACCTCACCTGAGGGTTCACCTACTTCAGTTGCTTCTTCTTGTTGTAAGTTTTCTGGTTGTGCAGTTTGCTGCATCTCTCCTACTTCAATTTTCTCCAAGAAATCTCCCTCATCAGGTGACTCCCTGTCATCATTTGTCCTTTTGTCAGATAGAACATTCTCATCAAACACCACATGAGGTGTTTCTTCAACAGTTTGCTCATCTTTATTGAAGACTCTGTAAGCCCTAGAGGTTTCTGAATATCCGAGAAAAATTCCAGGAGAGCTTCTTGCTTCAAACTTATCCAAACCATTCTTACCATTATTGTGGATAAAGCATTTGGAACCAAAAATTTTAAAGTAAGAAATGTTTGGCAGCTTACCCTTGAGGAGTTCATAAGGAGTTTTCTTATGAGTAGGTCTTACCAATGCTCGATTTAAAATGTAGCATGCTGTATTTGCAGCTTCTGCCCAAAATCTCCTTGGAAGTCCACTCTCAATTAGCATAGTCCTGGCCATTTCAATTATTGACCTGTTTCTTCTCTCAACAATTCCATTCTGCTCCGGTGTCCTGGGAGAAGAAAATCTGTGAGTCACTCCCTCTCTTGAGCAAAATTCAGAGAACGAAGAGTTTTCAAATTCTCCTCCATGGTCAGACTGAATTGTAATGATATTATGTTCACCTTGCAGTTTGATTTTATTAAAAAGTTCTTCAAAGTGAACAAAAGCCTCATTTTTATTTGCTAAACAGAACAACCAGGAAAATCTAGTGAAGTCATCAACTATGACTAGACCATATCTCTTACCTGACAAGCTTTGTATTCGAGTAGGACCAAAGAGATCCATGTGCAAGTGCTGTAGTGGTTTAGATGAGAGACCCTCAGTTCTCAACTTAAAAGTTGCACGAGTCTGTTTACCTTGAGCACAAGCATCACAGAGCTTGGACCCTAACTGGAATTTTATTTTGGGCAAACCTCTGACTAGGTTATAATTAGACAGTTTATTCAAGGTAGACACACTAGCGTGGCCTAGACGCCTATGCCAGTCAAAAGCAACCTGTTCAGAATTAGCAGACAGACACAAGTTTGTTTCAGAATTATCATCAAGATCAACGATGTACACATTATTTACTCTATGACCTTTGAACATGATGTTATCAGAATTCAGCTCAAAAACAGTGCACGAGTTGTGGTCAAAGAGTACCTTGTGTCCTTTGTCACAAAGTTGACTTATACTTACCAAGTTGTGCTGAAGTCCTTCTACAAGATACACATCTTCAATGGAGTTAGTGGAGGACTTACCAACCGTGCCAATTCCAATTATTCTTCCTCTGTTATTTCCTCCGAATTTGACCAAGCCCCCAGACTTCATTTTTAGTTTGCTGAATTTGGACCGGTCTCCTGTCATGTGCCTGCTACAGCCGCTGTCAAGATACCACTTGTTATGCTCAGCTGCCAGGCCGACCTGCAAAAATTCAGACAGAGTAATGTGGGACCCAATTCAAATTGGGTCCAAAACCAGTTTTCAGATTATGCAGAAAGCACTTGGGAATCCACATTTGTTTTATAGTTCTCTTCAGTGGATTTATGTGGGTTGATTCTTCCCTTTTGTTATTTCTTGGTGGGTGTTGAATAAGCTTATTCCTATTTGAACTATGCTGTTTCTGAACAAAGACATTGTTGGTTGGCCTCTTAGAAGATGTGCATGTGTGTTGAGCATAATTCATGTAAGCATTTTTACTCCAATAAAATTTGTGCTGAAACTGGTGATCGTTGCCATGCTCTACTTGATAATTAGCATGATGAGTTTTCTTAACAAAACTTTTCGCTCTTTTTGTGGCCTCTATAGGACTGGTCCTGTGAGGACCTTTGTTCCACGCCTGCTGTACATGAGCAGTGCTTGTCTCAGGATTTCCTGACTTAGACTGCTGACCAGTGGAGTGAATGAATTTACTGGTCGATGACTTCATTGTAGAGACAGATTTGGAACTGGATGGTGTTTCCAGTTTCTCTTTGCCTTTGGCGGGGCAGAACGTGATAGTCTTAAATTCAAAGGGTTTTTTACTAGTAGGATTGTATCCTAATCCCTCCCTATTGAAGTTTACCCTCGACCCCAGAAGGACATTCAGGTTGTTTCTCCCCTCTGTAAACTTTTCAAGCACTTTTTCTTTGTCCTCAATCTCCTTCTGAAATTCATTGCATTGGTCCTGGAGTTCCTGATTAACTGTTCTAACTGCCTCATATTTTTCAGCCATCAGTCTAATCTCTCCTTTAGACTCTTCAGCTTTACACTTCAGCTCATCTATTCTAGCTAGACTCTCCTCTCTTTCCATTCTCAACCTCTCAATCTCACCTTTAACCTTGTCTAGCTCAATGGCCATCTCCTTGGTTTTCATGCTATTAGTGACAATAGAAGAGTGTTCTTCAGACAGAGAATGAAACTTACGTCTAAGCATTCTGTGCTCCTTGTTTAAACAATTATATTTACTTAACAGGTCGCCATAGGCGTCCTCCCAATCATCCAAAGTAAAATTCTCAAATAAATTTGTTACCTCTTTCTCATGGTCGGCCATGAGGCAGGTCTTCTCTTCATTTTCACTGGACGAAGTGGCTTCTGGGTCCTCCTCCTCATCGCTCCATGTGCACAGCATGGCCTTCTTCTTCTTGTGCACCACATTCTTCTGGTGTCCTGGAGCCTTAGCTTGTAGCTCTGGACATTCACTTTTCATGTGACTGGATTTCTGACAATGATAGCAAGTGATCTTCTTAGCAGACCGGTTCTTCTCAAATCTTCGTTCAGGAGACTTTATTGCAGCATTAAATTTCTTCCTCCTGTAGAATTTTCCTTTTGTTCTTAGGAACTTTCTGAACTGCCTGGTGAGCATAGCTCGCTCGTCCTTGTCCAGGTCTGAGAGTCCATCAGACCCTTCGCTGCTATCATCACTGCTGCTGCTGCTGCTGTTATTGCTCTTCTTAGTATGTCGTGAAACCTTCAGAGCAACATTCTTTCCCTTTCTGTCATGCCCATCGTTTCCTCGTTTGAAATTCATTTCATGGGTCATGAGAGAACCAATCAGCTGGGTTACTGTCATGATGGATAAATCTCTTGATTCCTCTATTACAGTCACCTTGGTATCCCAGACGGGAGTTAGAGACCTAAGGATCTTCCTGACTATGTCTTCTTGTTGAATATTCTTTCCAAGGCCTTTCAGACTGTTGATGATCACAGATAATCTGGCATACATTTCTGTGATCGGCTCCTCTGGCTTCATCTTAAATAACTCATATTGAGTTGTAAGTATGTTGATCTTGGTAGCCTTCACCTGAGATGTGCCCTCATGAATTAACTGCAAATCATCCCACATGTTCTTTGCAGTCTTACACGCTGAGATCCTTGAATATTCTTCCGGATGGACGGCGCACTGTATGATGTTAAGAGCTGTCCAATTCAGTGCGGAGAGTTTGACCTGATCTTCTGTCCACATATCTTCATTCGGTGGAAGGGTGTATGGACCATCTGTAATGACTTTCCATAGCTTGTTGCTTTGGGCCCTGATAAAGACTTCCATCCTGTTCTTCCAGAAGAAGTAATTATTACCATCAAAGAAAGGGGGGCGGGTGATAGACTGCCCATCAGCTATGAAACTGCGAGGACCATTGGATCCGTTTCCCTGGCCGTTGGACCACATTCTGGGAAAAACCTGCTCTGATACCAACTGATAAGTACAATATGAAGTGATCTAGAAGGGGAGGGGATGAATAGATCACTTTTTCGTAGATTTAAAAAATTATTGCAGAGTATATTGCTAAACGGAGCTAACCTCGAGCTCTGACTATCGTAAAAGATGCAGTGCAGTTAATAGCTCAAGCAAATAGAAGGCATACCACAATATTATCACGATCAATCACACAAGGGCTCAGAGGATTTTAAGGTGGTTCGGTCCTTCAGACCTACATCCACCCCACACTCAACCTGAGTGTGGCTTCACTAAAGGCTGGGCAACACAGCTTGCCAAACAACTGCTGATACACAGCTTCCCAGGAGAACAACCTCTCCTCTTCCTCCTACCCGGAGGGAACCTCTAGCGATCAGCAGCCACTAGAACCCAGAGACTCACGTCTCTCTTCCTCTTTACCAAGAGGGAAACCCCACTAGTAGCAACCCTGCTACTAGTGAACCAGAGGTCGAAGACCCCTCTTCCTCCCAACCCGGAGGGTACCTACAAACAGCTCACCTGCTGCTTGCAAACCGGAGATTGACTCTCCCTACTCCTGATCTCACAGGAGGACCCCGACCTCAGTCCAGAGGATCGAAAACACAAACAATAACAGTTGAAGAAAGATAAGAACAAGAAATGAAAAATACGAACGAAGGAAATCAAATGCCAGACAATGGAAACAATGTAGCTCAATATAGAGCAATGGACTTCGGATTTGATCCGCAAGTCAGAACAATTCTTCTGATCACTCTTCTGCTCTCTTTCTATTTCTCTCTACTATTCTTTCTTCTTTCTTTTCTTTTTCCTGGATCGAAGGGCTCTCTATTTCCCTGTTTTCTTCTATGCCTCTCTTCTTCGATCACCTTCATCTGAGGACGAAGGATTCTATTTATAGCATCAACAGCAGATGGATAGGGCATGAAACGCGTGTGCCTCCCACGCTCGATCCAGAAGTATCCTGTCACGTGCCTTTATCAAATTGGTTCCTCTTGTCTCGGATCACGTGCAGCCCTGGAGTGTGGAATGTTCTTCCTCGGACCTGTAATGAGATTAAGTCCATTAATACGCTGCATGGCCATTAAAACCAAAACTGCATGAGGTATAGTAACAACAACACGACGTGACTATTTCTCGAGATGACATAAGAATGACACGAGATACTCTGTAACAGATCAGATATACAGAAGATAATGACACGAGGTGAGGTTATAAGCAAGAGAGACACGAGGTTACGAATGCAAAAACAACACGAGGACAATACGGGCTAACGACAGAAACCGACATGAAGACTAAAGCGAGAGACCAACACGAGGACAGAATATAAGGAAACGACTCGAGGTGAAAACAACACGAAGTGAAGTTAGACACGAAGTAAAAAGCAACGACACGAAGTATAGTGGTGACAAACACACACTACACAGAAAAACGACACGAAATAAAAATAATGCTAAGTGAAAAACAGTAATCGACACGCGGTGAGAACAACACGAGGATAGTGAGAACAGCACGAGATGTAAGCAACACGGGCTGATAACGACACAAGGTCGAAACAGTAAATGACACGGGATAACACTGCACGAGGTAAAAACGACACGAAGACTTAATAATAAAAATGACACGAGGTGGCAATAAAAGAGAACGACATGAAAACAACATGGACTGTAACCGAAACCGACACGAAGTCAAACAGTACAACACGAGGTGTTGTAACCAAGACGAAGTGCCAATCGACCACGAAGACAGTATGCAAAGAGACGACTCGAAGACAGGAATATAAAGGATGACATGGAAACAACACAGTAATCAAAGACTGCACGAGGTGAAAGAACAACACTCAAACAGACGACAACATGGCTAATTCGACACGAGGTGAAAACGCGAAGCAAGAACTACATGATGTTTGAGGAAAAAACAGCACGAAGACAGAACATGAACGAACACACGAAGTGTTGACAGAATATGAACGAACACACGAAGTGTTACCTCTTTAGCAGTTATTTCATATAAAACCATGGATAACTCCAGTGCACATGGATATCTCAAGTGCAAGATATCTGATCAAAAATAACAAGAACAATTAACATAGTGTTGCTCAACATCAAAATACTTAGGGAAGACACACAATCCAACAGTCTCGGCACGGTGGCACGATCCGAACGCGAGTATGGCGCCCGTCTCGACACTTGTCCATCGAAGTGTCGACCTGTTCTTGCTTGGAAGCCTGGTCTCTTCAAGATTCTAACGAGACGTGTTGACACCTTGTCTGAAAGTGTCGACACCTTCATGTTCGTCCAGAACAGATCTGGATCCTATTGCGTCCACTTTCCAAGATCCGCAACGGATCTTGGAAGATCCGTTAGCACTTAAAAAGCCATCAAGAAGCTCACCTTGTTAGAAGATCTTATTGACTGGCAGAGAAATCCTCCAGATATTGGTACCGTGGCAGATATGGTTCCCTACCTACCCACGTACTAGCAGGCACAGCAGACAAAAGTCAACAAAGCTGAGGAAGCAAATCAAGTAATATGGATGCGACGTTCTGGGTATGCTCTCTGCAGGGGACAACGCAGGAGATGTCATGAGTCACCGATAAAGGAGAC
This sequence comes from Amorphophallus konjac, assembly GCA_022559845.1. Lineage (NCBI taxonomy): Eukaryota > Viridiplantae > Streptophyta > Magnoliopsida > Alismatales > Araceae > Amorphophallus > Amorphophallus konjac. The sequence goes on along the minus strand of CM040121.1, from coordinate 455,953,952 downwards.
AATAGGAGCTCCAGTTTACGCAAGAGAGCTGAACATAAAGAGAAAAGAGAAGAAGAAGAGAAGGGGTAGAGCAGCGGGAAGCAAGCTCAGACAGACCTCTCCTTCCTGGTGTTGCTGGCGTAAGGGCAACGTAGCAGACCGTCTTCTTCCACTTCAGGAGCTCTCATAGCAAGGAGATAGCATCCATCCATAGCTTCATCAGGTGGTAGTGAAAGCTAAGGAGCTTATCCATCGTTCCTCTTGCGGTCGTGGTGAAGACCTTGGAACAAGATGAAGAGGAGCCAGACTTCATCCACTCTTCTCCAAACAGGAGTTCTCTTCTCTTAGAGAGTGTCATTGCTATACCTTGTCTGGTTCATCCGCTTTTGCTTTTGCTTTTTCTCAAAACACATACTCTTATATTTGCTCCCTACCTACTAGTAGGAAGATGGACAGTGTGTTCGCTGGTCCGTGGGTGTTGGGTTGCATACCCTCAAGCTGTTTGGCAGCGGTTAGAGAGCGTATTCTGTCTGTTAGAAGCTGTGTATCAGTGGTATTGCCTTTGCACTAGTGAAGCCTCACTTTGTTGAAGTGAGGGGTGGACGTAGGTCTCTAGATAGAGACCGAACCACCTTAAAAACTTGTGTTCTGTGATTTGTTGTCTAGTGTGGCTTGACGCTAGATGCTTGGTAGGAACGCTATTGATCATCACTCTTGCATTTAGCTCATTAGCTAGCAACTATTTCTTGCCTTACTGCCCTCAGTTTTTATTTAGCTGTTATTTCCGCAAAGAAGGGCAAAGAAGGGGCTGATCTATTCACCCCTCCCCTCTAGATCCACCGATCACTACTCAACACTACCAGCTCCCCACCTGGACCAAAGGGGGCCTGCCAGCGCTTCAAGATCACGGTCATCGAGGAGACTACGTTTACTTGAACGCGGCCCCTGAGAAGACCACGTTCACGATAGAATCCCAACCGGCTTGAGGGTACCCGGTGACCCCACCTTGACTAGGTAAGGCCTCCTAGTGCCCAGCTATCACCTTAACCCAACTAGGTTTCCCAGCTCCTCAGTCGGAACCAACTGGGTCTCCCTAGCTCTTCAGTTGGACCCAATTGGGTCTCTCAGCTCCCAGCTATCACACTAGGTCTCCCAGCACCCCTACCTACCTGGACCCCGGAGCCATTTTTATCTCTAGCCACCCAGACCCAAGTGCCATTTTTAGCTCCCGCCACCCTGACCCAAGTGCCATTTTTAGCTCCAACCACCCTGACCAAGATGGCATTTTTAGCTCCAGCCACCCTCACCCAATTGCCATTTTTAGCTCCAGCCGCCCTAACCCAGGTCCCATTTTTAGCTCCAGCCACCCTGACCTTGGTGCCATTTTTAGCTCCAGCCACATTGACCCAAAGCCCATTCCTAACACCCCCCACCTTGACCCAAAGCCCATTCCCAGCGGCCCCCACCCAGACCCAACTGCCATTTCCAGTGCCCCCACCTCTCTCCTCTTTCCAGTGCCCTCCACCCAGACCTAACTGCCATTTCCAGCACCCCCACCTCTCTCCTCCTTCCAGTGCCCCCCACCCAGACCCAACTGCCATTTCCAGTTCCCCCACCTCTCTCCTCTTTCTAGCGCCCCCCACCCAGACCCAACTGCCATTTCCAGTACCCCCATCTCTCTCCTCTTTCCAGCACCCACCACGTCAACCCAACTCTTCTTCCCAACACCCTCACCTTGACGGGGTACCTCCTTGGAGCGCTCTATTCACCTCGTCGCCAGAAGCCCACAGTTTGACAAAGTGAGGGCGCTTAGCGCCCCCATCCTAACCAAATGAGGGTTGCGAGTGGCCCCAATTGGACCAGCTAGCTCCGGCCAACGCCATCACCCTGACCAGATGCCCCCTTTGGGCACAATAATCGGGGCCAATTTTGGGCCTATAAATACCCCCTAGGGGGTCTGCAGGAGCTAATGGAAGTGCACCCACGGAGGACTCCAATGGGCCTGAAGGTTCTTCATGAGGCGACTCTGCATTGTTCTGAATTTAATCTTTGAAATGCTGGGTCTATGTCGGAGCAATGTAAGTGCCACGCGTGTCGCACCCCGCCTTTCTTGACTACTTTGATTATTTTAATCTCTGATATGCCTCAGGCCTATCATGTTGGCACCTCGGGCATGTCATGTTGACACCTCAATAAATGTGCCACACCTTGGGCCTTAATCTCCTCAAAGAACATGCCCTACAAAGAAGCCACCTCTACCTCGAAGAATGTACCCTATATAGAAGTCGCCACTACCTCGAAGAATGTGCCTCCCCTAGGAGCGACCCCTGCCCTGATGAATGTGCTTATGTCAAAGACTGCATTCAAGCCCCGACTACCACAGTCGTAATGAAGTCACTACCCAACTCCCCTCTGTTGTGCCCCTTAGGCACAAGCATGTACTATTTAGTGTTGATGATTTGATGATAGCAATGCTAGTTTTATTTTGATGATAGCAACACAGTGAGTGCTTTATGAAATTATGTTTTGATGACAACAACATGATATATTGTCTGGAGAATGCTTAAGTGTGCTATGTCTGATTTGTTCTGTGGAGATTGCATGTGTATGACTGATATATTGGTTGGGCCAAGTCTATACATTGCCCAGACTGTACACATCATGGCAAGTCTGAAGTCTACACATTGGAAGTACATTTCATACATGCATCAATGGGTCGACCCTCTGATTAGATGAGTCGACGCCCCTTTAGACTTCTAAGTCTATACACTGTGTTCATACATTACTTTTCTGTCTGCATGTAGCTTGATGTCTAGCAAGTCTATACACTGCAGGGTAAACCCCAAAGTCTAGACATTACTTGCATTTCAGAGTCTATACATCGTTCATGCATGTGCACAGTTCGTGGACAAAGTTTGTACATTGCATTCTCAAGTATGCAGCGTCAATGCAGCAAGTGTGTCTCATGCATCATGCGTCGACGCCCCCAGATCTCCAAGTCTATACATCATGAGTAACTAAGTCTATACATCATGCATCAGCAAGTCATTCATAAGTCTATACATCATTGTAGCTGCATCGTCTCATGCAGAGTCTCATTCAAGTCTGTACAGCCGTTTGCATTGGATTTCAAGTCTAGACATTGCACTGTTGCATCCATCGTCTTGGCTAGTGTCTCATGCAAAGTCTATACATTGGTCTTCACTTCAAGACTGTACAGCCATTGCTTAAGGCAAGTGTGTACATCGGATTGTTCATGCTTTCATCATGAAGTCTGTACAGTGCATGCCTTCCACCAAGTCTATACACTGGGCTACTGTGCAAATCCACACATTGGGTTCAGGCTTGCAAGTCTATACATCGGGGTGAAGTCCGTACATCCTTCGTTGAACTTCGAAGTCTGTACATTCATCAGTGTTCTTCCAAGTCTGTACATTGGAAGTTTCACCTACGTTGCCCTTCAAGTCTACACATTGGTAATTTTACCATCATTTCCCTCGAAGTCTATACACTGATGGCTTTACCATCGTTTCACTTGAAGTCTATACACTGGACTGCCTTGTCTTGATCAAGTCTGTACAGAGCTTCTGTGCTCAAGTCTATACAGCCTTTCACTTGGAAAGTCTATACATCGTGAAGTCTTCACACTGGCCTTTGAATGATGTCTGTACATTGTACATCTCTTCGTTGAAGTCTATACAGCCTTCGCTGAGCCTTCCAAGTCTGTACAGTCACTAAGTCTGTACATCCTCTAGGCGCTCACGAAGTCTATACATTGGTTTTCTTTTCAAGTCTGTACAGACTTTGGTTTGTGCAAGTCTATACAACCGACTGTTCAGTTTGTGACCAAGTCTGTACAGCCAAGGGACTATTAAGTCTGTACATTAGCTCAAGCCTCCAAGTCTGCACATTGGGCCTTCAAGCCTTCAAAGTCCATACATTGAACTGAGCTCGTGAAGTCTATGCATCCACTCGTTTAGATTTCCAAGTCTATACAACGTTGTTGAGTGGAAGTCTGTACAGCTATTGGGTTGCCAAAGTCCATACATTGTGAACCTCAAAGCCTGTACAGACCTTGCCTTGTTCAAGTCTGTACATCGTTCATTTGTCTTGGCAAGTCTACACATTGGTAGTCTGTACATCGAGTGAAGTCTGGTGAAGTCTGTACAGCGGCTGCTTCACATATGAAGTCTGTACATTGTATTTACATTCACAACGTCTTCACACTTGAAGTCCATACATCGTCAGTTGTCTGTCAAGTCTTCATATTACTTAAGTATGTATAGCGGCTGCTTCACATATGAAGTCTTTTACATTGTGCATACTTTGATGCCATAGCCAAGTCTATTCACTCGTAGTGTGCATAATGCAAGTATGTACAGACTCATATGTATTCCTTCATATTCAAGTCCATACAGTCAGTGTCTGCATTGCATTGCATTCATCAGTTGTGAAGTCTTCACATCGAGTCGAAGTCTGCACATTGTTGAATGCTCATCAAGTCCATACACTGGCAACCTCTTACATTGCCTAAGTCTATACGTTGGATGTTGAATGCTCTTCAAAGTATGTACAGCCGTTGCCCTCTTATGTGAAGTCTACACATTGGGGCAAAGCCTGTACACTGCATTCGCCTTCACAAGTATATACAATGCATTTCATATTCAAAGTGTGTACAGGGTTTAGACTTAGACTGATAATTTGTTCTCTGTCTGACAGGCACCCTTCGTGAAGCCTAATGAAGGCACGTGATCTGAGAATAAGGGGAGTGCCCAGATGAAGACACATGTACTGACAGCCTACTGGATGCTGCCACATGGTCCGAATTCTTAGGACAGGAAATGTGGAAGCCACACGCCCTTTATCCACCTGCTGCTAGTATATATTGATGCCTTTGTCTTCAGCAGGAGAAGGATCGACTGAAGGGAGGCAAAGCATATACATCCAGTCTGAGAGCAGCAGAGAGCCTTCGATCCAAAGAGAGAAGAAGAGCAGAGAGTGAGAGATTAGCAGAAGAAGAAGAGAAAGAAGAGAAAGAGAGAAAGAAAGAGAGATAGTGAGATCAAGAGAAGAAGAGTGAAGTCTGAAGATCTGTTTACTGGACCGTGGATCAAATCCAGGTCAGTCTGCTCTGTTGAGAGCTATATTTCTTGTTCTTCATTTACAGCTTTCCGTTGCTATTTTGTTTCATTTTATGTTTTCATTTTATACTTTCTTCAAGCTGTTAGCCTGCGACTGCAGAGGTGGAATCTTCTGGATGGGTAAGCTGTAATCCCCAGCGGTTTGCAGAGGTGCATCCTCTGGACAGCAAGCGGTGAGGCTCAGCGGGCGAGGAGGATTCCTTGGACAGCAAGCTGTGTTGCCCAGCGGTTGTATGGCAAGCTGTGATGCCCAGTTGTTCAAGCTGTGAGTCAGCGGAATCCACACTCGGTTTGAGTGTGGGGTGGATGTAGGTCTGCAGGACCGAACCACCTAAAAACCCCTTGTGCACTGTGGTTTGATCTCTTTGTGTGTTTGGCGCTAGATGCTTGCATAGGGGCGATATGACTTGATTGCATACCATGTGCTTGACTGTGGTATTGAGTGTTCTTTGATTTGTTATTCCGCTGTTGCTCTTTGTCTTTCTGAAGAAGGTAGACTTAATTTCACAGCTCTTAGTATTAGATTTAATTAGCCTTCAGATTGTCTAATCTGTCGTGTTAGCATTCTAGTTTTTAATTGGGTGAAATTTTTAGAAGGGCTATATTCATTCACCCCCCCCCTCTGAATACTGCACCGAACCTAACACCCTCAGCCTCAACCGTGCCCTACAGCGCCTCCCGAGTCGGCTCTTGATAGATCCACCTGAGCCAGTGCCTAACAGCTCATCTTGAGCCGGCACCCAATGACTCCGTTCGAGCCAGTTCCCAACCGCTCCATAGAGCCGATGCTCAACTACTTCGTTTAAGCCGGCACCCAACCGCTCCGCCGAGCAGACGCCCGACAACTTCGCCTGAGTCGGCGCCCAACAACTCTATTCGAGTAGGGGCCCCATCGCTCCCCCCGAGTTGGCGCCCGACCACTCCACCCTAGCCGGCACCCGACATCTAATACCGAGCCGACGCACGGTAGCTCTACCTGACCCGCGCCGGTCCCCTCCGCCCGATCAGGCACCTGACCACACCACCCAACCGGCACCCCATCCATCTGCCCAAGCCTGCGCCCGACAGCTCTGCCGAGTCGATGCCCGACTACTCATTCAGAGCCGGTGCTTGCCAGCTCATCCCAAGCCGGTGCCTGACAGTTCACCCCCCTACAGCTCATTCTGAGCTGATGCCAGATTGCTTCATCGAGCTGGTGCTGGACTGCTCCGTTCGAGAAACCGCCCGACCCCTCCACCGAGCCAATGGTCGACCGCTCCACCAAGCCGACGACCGATAGCTCCACCCAAGTCGGCGACCGACATCTCTACCCTAGTCGACGCCTGACAACTCACCTCGAGCCAGCGCCCGATAGCTCATCTTGAGCCGGCTCCCGACAGCTCACCCCGAGCCGGTGCCCGACAGCTCATCCCGAGTCGATGCCCGATAGCTCATTCTAAGTCGGTGCCTTACAGCTTACACTGAGTTAAGTTTGACAACTTCGCACGAGCCATGCCCCACTGCCCATATGAGTTGAGCCAGTCAACTCCTCACTTGAACAAGACATGCAACAACAAAAGACAGAACCGAAGAGGCGAACGTCAAGGAACTTGCAAGCCTTCTCACAACTGGGTGACCCATCATCACATGCTGAGAGTACATCGTGACCCCTCTCGAGCAGCGTCTTTCCAAATTGTGAGTCCCCCAACGGACATTATGTTTAAAGGGTGAAATACCCGCGTAGCAACGCAATGACCCGGGGATCGTCATAAATGATGGAATTATCTTGTGGCTTACACAAAATTTGTAATCAGGCTCTCAATACTTTATATAAAGTCTTCCTCAGCATGGATCAATGAATTCTAGTTAGGGAATTGATCCCCATCTTCACCATCCGCCAGTCTCAACATCATCGTCAGGTTGTCGTCTACCTTATAGCTCGGTCCCTACCTGGTCAACGGAATGAACCTCGCACCTGAGCTAGTGCCTGCCTGCTCCTAGCCGAGCTAGTGCCATTCGCTCCACACCTGTTTGCCCAGACCAAAGGTAAACAAGAAGGGGGGTTGAATTGTTTGCCCCCAAATCGCACAAACAAAATGAAACTTAAACGAATTATCAATTTGATATGAAATTAGATGAACTTGGATGAGTAAAGTTTTCTCAAACTCACCAGTCACACACAAAAATGATGAATCAACGCAAAGAGCAAGCAAGCAAACACCCCACAGAACACGAGAAGTTTTAAGGTGGTTCAATCGGACATTCTCGTCTGCCTACGTCCACCCCTCACCAAAATCCAGTGAGGCTTTACTAGCTACGAATTGTAGCACCATAGGGATAAATCTCAACACACACGCTGTCGAACTGCAGCAACAAATGGGAACGAACCCCAAAACACACACAGTCGTTGATTCACAACTTGACCTCGAGGAACACTCTCCTCAATTGCACACGGCTGCTTAGCAGCCAAAACACAATCTAATCCCTAAAATAGGGTATCAGAAAATCCACTAAAATCTCAATGACCAGACACGGAAGACAGAAGAAGAGTTTCAAAATGAAACACAAATCGAAACAAGAAAACCAAATGTAGCTTCAGATCGAAATCTAGAAGCTATAAATAGCAGATCTGGGCTCGGATCTGAGACTGCTCCAACTCTCTCTATTCAATAGCCACGCAGTAGCTTGGGGAAGACCATTCTCTCAAATGCCTCTCAAATTTTCCCTCTCAACATCAAGATCACACAGGCCAACTTCTGCGCTGCTATCCTCTCTTTTCTCCCTCTCAGATGTTCTTTGGAATAGCTTAGGGTTCTTATTGCATCTTCACCATCTCCGAGGTGAATGATTGTATTTATAGCAGAAGATAATGGATAATTTTCCATTTCCAAGCTATTTTATGATTAGTCCATGTAAAAAGTAGAATATTCTAACCTAGGACCTTTATAGAAATCGAGGCCCGTGACTTGGAGGCATGTACCAATGATTGGAGAGAGAAATCACGCGACTGCTTAAAAGTCCACGTGCTTATACGGCTGGGCTCTGGTCAGTTGATTGATAAGTTAGTTAAGTCGACTTGAATTTCTAATCTGTCAACTTGAGCTTGTCAGATCCTTGAACTTTGGTCTGTCGACTTAGTGCTGCGAGCTCAGATGATATCAGTCGACCTAGTTGGCTAATAGGCCGACTCAGTGATTCACGAGCATCCTTTCAGCGAGCTGAACAACCCTGAAGATGTCTGTCGACTCTTATGCACATCTGTCGACTGACTTTGAGCTTGGTCGACTGATATTACCATTCTCTGTCGACTTTTTCTCTCATTTGTTGACTGAATTGCAGCTTATTCGACTTATATTTCATTTCTCCATCGACTTCTTCTATTGCGGGCGAATCGGTCTTCCACACTCTACCATCTTCATTCAATTTTGTTGACACACAAAATGGCCTCTTGAGCTTCTCGTTCTATGACCTTGTGTCTTGGCATAGTCCTCAAGTTCCTCAGCATTCTCTTACCTTCCTGCTGATGTTTGTTGGGTCTTCTATTGGCTGGAGTTGCTTTTTGTTGCCCCTGTTGACTTTTCTTCATATCAGTCGACTGATCTTCATATCTGTCGACTGAATTTGAACTTGGTCGATTGATTTTTACCTTGTTCTTGAGTAGATTTAACTTGATGTCTGCACTCACTTATGACCACTTGTAAAATGATTAAATCTATATCATCCATACCCACAAGCTGTCTTAATCAAAGAGTAACCAGGCATTCACATTTGCATTAACCAAAACCACATACAGTATTTCTTGGAGTCCAAGGCTCCTTAAACATCTCACATACAAACACAAACATGTTTTGTTATCATCAAAACTATTATGTCAAAATCAATATGGGAAACTCAATAATCTCCCCCTTTTTGATGATGACAAAACATTGTGTGCTTAACTTCATAGGAAATCATAAAATCCAATCGAAGTCATTATGAATCATCAAAGCAAAGCTTTCATTTGGCAAAACTAAACTCATGAAAACACAACCTTCATTCAGCAGAACTAAAACTCATCAAGACTAAACTTGCATAGATTGAAACCACTTGGCACCTTAACAAGCATAAGAAAACAACTGTTCTGATTTGGCATTGAAAAATTTTGATATCAAGTTAACAAAACTATGAACTCTCTTTTATGGACAATTATTCATGCATTATTGACAAGCTAAAATGAACTCACTAAAACCTAGACTAAGACCTAAATGACCTTACTTTCTGACTCAAAACTCTACTCAAAACTCTTTCCACTCATAGAAGCTAGAAGCTAAGCACACAAGATCTCTCCCCTTTGTCATCAACAAAAACCAGACCAAAGGAGGTGAATGCAATGAAGTAAGAAGCAAGCATGCAAGCATTCATTATAGACAAGCATTCATTATTAACATAAGATAGAAGGCCATTAGAAAGTGGGTTAAGAGAAGCACAGTTGATTCAAAAGTGTGGAGAGTTTCATGAATCATAACTAAAAGAGCCATCCACATACAAAGAGTTCGTACAACCATGCGTATAGTCAAATTCACAATATACGCTCAGAACAAATACTCCGTGAAGTGCATGTGCTCAAAGGTGTGCAATGAATGTTAAACATAAGAATATGCTGAATTTTGAAACAACACTTAATGATTTCTTGCCTCTCTATATTTTCATTTTAGATCCTCGACTATTGGTAGTTTCGCACAGCCCCCTTTTTGTTCTTATGAAATGGACTTCTCCATTTGACACGAGTTTCCTCATGTGTCTCAATGGGGATTCTCGGTTATTAGGATTCGTCACTTATTCCAATTTTGTTGTGGAATTTTGCTTCACCATTTTACGCGAGTCTCCTCATTTGTTTCAGTGGAGATTCCTAGTACTTGGATTCACATTCCACTTATTCATAATTTGATGGGGTAGGTAACTTTTTCCTCACGATTACTCTAAATGTCTATGTAGAGATTCAAGTATCTAGTAAAGTGTTAGAAGGAATTTCCTATATTCTTACGGTTAAAAGACATTGAACACAAGTTTTTCAATGTGTGGGGAGTTTTGTTTCAAGTGTATGTTGTGAATTATGCTAGAGACATGAGTATTTCTCCCCCTGAGTATATGCACTCACCATACTAGGCTTCTCCCCCGTAGTATATGACATGTAACACATCTAGTTTGAATCATTGCAGCATTTATTTATCAAGGTGTATATGATTTTAGAACATTCAAGAAATGGCTTAAGCTATATACATACAAGCATGCAAGGATTTAGTAATATATTCATGCAATATGATTTCTGGTACAAGGCGGAGTATTTATTCACGCATAGTGAAAGTTTCCCGCTGGACCTAATCCAACCTTCCACAAATCACCATTTTATATACCAGAAAATCATGACATTCAAGCACTCATGAATCAAAGTATGCATGAGATTTTATTCATATTCACAATGTATGCAAGATCTAATATATGCAAAAGGTGTGAATGATATGCAAAAATACCAATGAAATGTCATGAACTTTCTAACTATCCAACATGCAAATCCCAAGCTCTCTTCTTATGTTTGTAAAGAGGTTTTGTAAAAATATCAGCCAGTTGATTATTATATCTACAAATGTTAATTCAAAATCACCTTTATTAATTTGATCCCATATGAAATGATGTCTTATTTCAATATGTTTCGTTCTAGAATGTTGAACTAGATTTTTTGACAAGTTAATAGCAGAAGTGTTGTCACATAAGATTGGAGTGTTTTTTAAAGTTATGCCAAAATCAATGACTTGCTGTTGGATCCAGAGTACCTGGGCTGCACAACTGCCTGCAGCCACATACTCGGCTTCAGCAGATGATAGTGCCACAAAATGTTATATTTTGAGGCCCATGAGACCATGCAACCCCCTAGAAACTGACAATAACCACTTGTACTCTTTCGATCCATTTTACATCCCGCATAATCAGAATCAGTATAAGCTACTAAATCAAATGAAGTACATTTGGGAAACCAAAGACCAAGATCAATAGAACCAATCAAATATCAAAAAATTCTCTTTAAGGCAGACATGTGTGACTATTTCGGCTTAGCTTGAAATTGTGCACATAAACAAACACTAAAATGTATGTCTGGCCTACTTGCAGTTAAGTATAACAATGACCCAATCATTCCTCTAAAAGATTTTTGATCAACAATTTTACCTTTCTCATCCTTGTCTAATTTAAGAGATGTTGACATTGGTGTGGGTTGTGGCTTGGCACCGTCAAACTCACTCTTCTTGAGAAGTTCTTGGGTGTATTTCTTTTGGTTAATGAAGATTCCATCTTCTAGTTGCTTGATCTGCAAACCCAAGAAAAAATTCAGCTCTCCCATTAAGCTCATCTCGAATTCCCCCTGCATCAATTTAACAAATTTTTCATTTAGTTCATTATTTGTGGCTCCAAAAACTATATCATCCATGTAGACTTGAACAACAAGAATATGTTCATTGCAAGACTTTGTAAATAAAGTTTGGTCAGTATTATCTCGTTTGAAGCCATTTTCAATTAAAAATGAGCTTAGCCTATCATACCATGCTCTGGGGGCCTGTTTCAAACCATATAAAGCTTTATCCAACTTGTACACGTGGTTCAAAAATTTATGATCTTCAAACCCCGGCGGTTGCTCCACGTATACATCTTATTTTACAAACCCATTCAAGAACGCACTCTTGACATCCATTTGATATAAGCTTTATATCCCCGGAACAAGCATAAGCAAGAAGAATTCTTACTGCCTCTAACCTAACCACAGGAGCAAATGATTCATCAAAATCAATACCAAATACTTGGCTGTAGCCTTTAGCTAACAACCTGGCCTTATTCCTAATTATCACCCCTTCTTCACTAAGTTTGTTTCAAAAAACCCACTTAGTTCCAATAACAGGGTGATCCTTAGGTCGAGGCACAAGGAACCACACCCTATCCCTTTGGAATTGGTGTAGTTCTTCTTGCATGGCCAAAATCCAAGAATTGTCAATTAAGACTTCATCTATAATTTTGGGCTCAAAATGTGAAATCAATGCTAAATTATCAAAATATTCAACTTCCCTAATTGCAACCCTTGTTTTTACTCCTTCTTCCACGCTTCCAATGACGTTTTCTTGATGATGATCTTTGAGGAACGTCCATTGGCATGGTAGCTCCTGTTGTGGTGCCTCTTATGCTTGTTCTTCTTGGTTTTCTTCGTTTTGATTTGCCGGCACCACTCCTTGTCCATCTGTCTCACCTCTTCCTTTTTCTTCCTCACCTGCCACAAGAAAATTTTTTCTTTCATTAGAATTTCTAGATGTGAACTCATCTACTATCACATGGGGATTTTCTTCTGCCACAAGAGTTCTCAAATTATATACACGATAAGCCCTAGAATTCATAGAATACCCAAGGAAAATTCCTGTCACTTTTTAGATCAAAATTTTCAAGATTCTCTTTACCATTATTCAAAATATAACATGTTAATTCCATTACAATTGGGGAACAATAGAGAGTGTGGATGGCTTCAGGAGAGAGAAGCTCTGGTGACCTGCCAAACCCATGGGCTTCTTCTTCAGCTGGAGTTCGCGCCTCGTCTCTAATCCCTCTTGCTGATCCTCCGAGGCGTTCTTCATCCTCGGACAAGAGGGAAGTGCAATGCAGATGCCGTTCCTCTGCTCCGAGGAGTTCGAGATCCCGTTCACGCTCCTCTGTTCGGATCATGCAGTAGCCTAAGACATGGGCTAATCTGTTCAAAGCTCCCGATTCCTCTCCGGACCTAAAGCTGGATTATGTGGCTCCTGCTAAGGTTGATTATCAGTTAATCATCTACTTGGATGAAGCTAACTCTGAGGAAATATGGGATGTGCTCTGGTGGGTTATGCGGTAGGCCTTAAAATTTCTTATCTTCCATTGCATTCCTTCATTAAGAATCGTTGGAGTCCGAATAGATTCCAACTTCACATTCTTGAGAATGGATTCTTTCTATGCAACTTCGACCTTGAGGAGGATCTTCAGTGGGTGCAAGAAGGATTCTGGACAATCCGTGGTCATCCCATCATACTACGTAAATGGAGCCCAGAAGTGAGGTTCGAACTGGATAGTCTAAAGACTATTCCTTTGTGGGTTTCACTGCATGGGGTTCCCCTCCATTTATGGACTAAGAAATCTTTAGCAAAATTTGTAGTGTGATAGGGGAGCCACTCTATCTGGAAAAACTCACAACAACAAGACAGAGGCTTACTTATGCAAGATCTTGTGTCCTCATATTTGTGGATAGAGAATTGCCAGATGAAGTTATCTTCCAAGAACCAGGGGGAATCAATTGGAAGATTATTATTAATTATTCCTGGAAGCCAAATGTTTGCTCTTCATGCAAATCATTCGGTCATCAGGATGGGCTATGCATCAAGTCGTGCCTGGAGTTAAGGTCTGAGCTTAGGTAGGAAAATCTTCAATCTCTAGTCCAAAAGCAAGATAACCAGTCCATTGATCCTGTGTAGCCTAATGTCAAGGTCTCTAATAAATTTATAGTTCTACAGGATTGTTCGATTGATAATAGAGCGTCGGATAATTGTCATTCGACGGTGAGTATCGCCGGTGACTCTGGCTTTAGTCAGCAGATTCGATCTAGTCCAGCTAAGTCGAGGGAAGCTCACAATGGTCGTTCAAATAAGCAGACTATTTTTGAGTCAGAGAAGGATTCGCAGCAGGTGGAGCTGGTCCCTTCTCAATCTTCAGCTTCTGTTAGGGAACCCTCGACGCTCCAGGACTATGTGGTTAAAGAGCTAAATCAGCATATTACGGAGCAAGGAAGTGGTTATCTACCTCCGAAGCCTCTCAAGGGGAAGGCTATGGATTCTGGTAAACTCAGGCGGTCACCTCGCCATAATTCATAATTTCAACACTATTCATCAGTTTATTAAATCTGTTTTGCCATGAAGATTATTAGCTGGAATGTTAGGGGAATTAATAAGAGCTCTCGTCGTAGACAGCTTAATCAATTTCTTAGGGAGTCTGGAGGAGAGATTATAGTATTGCTCAAAACTAAAGTCCGGTCTAGTAACGCGGCTAAATACAAACAAGAAATATGGCCTGAGGCACAATTTCTAAATAATGATGGTTCCTCAAGTCAGGGACGCAAATGGGTTCTGTGTGAACCGAATAAATTTCACATGACAAAACTAATGGAGTCAGACCAATTCATTCATATACAAATGGTGGATACAGTCACTGACAAGCATTATCTTCTTATTGCTATATATGCATCAAATTTCCTCTCTCTAAGAAGATCCCTCTGGAAGGACATTAGCACCCTCTCAGTTATGGCGTTAGGGTCTCCTTGGCTAATGATAGGTGATTTCAACTACACCAGATATATTGATGAGAAGATCGGAGGCTACTCAGTTCCTCCGGCCATTCTCAATGAATTTGATCACATGATTCTATCAGCTAATTTATTTGACATGAAGACTGTTGCCCAATCTTTATCCTAGAGCAACATATCCAAACCCCCGCGTAGGATTTTAGCTATATTGGATCGTTGTTTGATAAACGATCACTGGCTACACCTATTCCTAGAATGCTTCTTGGAATATGCCAGCGAAGGCTTCTCTGACCACACTATGCTCAAAGTTTGCAATGTGAAATTTGCCTCTAGTGGTGCTGTTCCATTCAAAATTTTAACATGTGGATCAATCATCCATATTTCATCAATATTGTCCAGGCCGTCTGGAGTCTCAGATTCGAGGGAAACCCACAATTTATCCTTTGGTCTAAATTGAAAGCTATGAAACAATGCCTCAAAGAATGGAATAGAAATACATTTGGTAAGGTGCAAGATGCTGTGAAAAAGGCCAGGAATGAACTTCTTGGTGTACAACAGCAGCTCCAGCTTGATCCCCTGAACTTGACGTTGGTAAATCTGGAGAAGGATTATAGAGCAGCTTATGAGTCGGCTATGGATAATGAAGAATCCTTTGCAAAACCAAAGTCTAGGCAAAATTGGTTGGCTCTGGGGGACTCTAATACAAGATTCTTTTACGCTTCTATTAAGAGTAGGAAGTTGAGAAATCACATCCGTAAATGCAGGCCTACGGATGGCTCTTACACTGAGGACATAAACAGTGTTTCTGAACATGCAGTGGCCTTTTTCCAGCAATTATTGAACCAATCCCAAGAGCTGGCTGAGTTCAATGTTGAGCCTAGATATGTGCTTAGTTCTACTAAGGTTGAAAAGCTAAGTATGCCTCTGTCAGAAGTGGAGATTAAGAATGTGGTGTTTCAGTCTCCCTTAGGCAAAAGCCTAGGGCCAGATGGTTTCCCAACAGAATTCTTCCAAGCTGCTTGGAGGGTCATAGGTAAGGATGTAATTGCAGTAGTTAAGCATTGCTTCTCCTCATGGTATATCTTAAAACAGTTCAATTGCACCTTTGTTGCTCTTGTTCCAAAGACTGAAGGGGCAGATTCTTTTGACCAATTTAGGCCTATCTCCTTATGCAACTTCTTCTATAAAGTTGTATCCAAGATTCTTGCTAACAGAATGCAAGAGGTGATGCCAAACTTGATTAGTAAGAATCAAGCTGCATTTATAAAAGGGCGCTCTATTCATCATAACATCTTGCTGGCAAATGATATTATAAAAGATCTTCATTCCAAGACCAAAGGTAAGATTATTTGTCTAAAAGTAGATCTTCAGAAAGCATTTGACTCCCTGAACAGAGAGTTTATCTAGGCAATGATGCGTAAGATGGGCTTCCCAAGAATATGGATAGACTAGATTACCAATTGCATTAGCACTCCAATGTTCTCTGTCCTTTTAAATGGCTCTCCTAAAGGCTTTTTCAATATGAAGAATGGTATGAGATAGGGAGATCCTTTATCTCCATATCTATTTTCCATTGCTATGGAGGGGTTCACAACAATTATAGAAAATGTAGTGCATAATGGTTTGATTAAAGTCCCTGAAGCTGGAGCAGTGAAGGTCTCACATGTTGCTTTCGCAGATGATTTAATCCTCTTCTTCAAGGATGATAGCCAGTCTGCACACCACATTGTCTTATTGCTCCGGGAATTTGCTAGAATGTCTGGGCTGTGCATCAATCTTCAGAAAAGTAAAATCTACATAGGAAAAAATGTGCAAAATAAGGATGCTATTCTTAACATTGTTCAGGTCTCAGAAGGAGTATTGTCGGTCCCTTATCTTGGACTTCCCCTAATGTCAAGCAGCATCAAGAAGGCTAGCTGTCTACCATTGCTTGATAAGATCAGAAGACGCATTGACTCATGGAAGAATATGTTCCTATCAAGAGCGGGTCATCTAGAACTGGTTAGATCAATTCTGTCTTCTTACTCCCTTTACTGGTCTGCAGCATTCTCCCTTCCATCCTCCTTGATTGCTGATATTGAAAGAATGCTCTATAACTTTTATTGGCATGGCCACACTAACAAGCAGGCCTGTCATATGGTCTTATGGAAGCAAATTTACAAACCGAAGTAGGAAGGAGGCTTGGGTCTAAAGAACCTAAGGGAATGGAATTTAGCTTGTATGGCTAATCTGCTCTAGGATATTTTACAAAAAAAGGATTCTCATTGGTGTTCATGGGTTCACGCTAAATACCTTTCTAAGCATAATATCTGGGAAGTTAGAATGATTCCTTATTATTTAACAGCCTAGAAGGGAGTCCTGCATGCTAGGAAGTGGCTGAAAGATAACATCCTTTATGAGATTGCATATGGCAATGATACTAATATGTGGGTTGATCCTTGGGTTCAGGGAGAGAGCATACATCAATTATTTGGTGAACAAATTATGCAGGATTTAGAATTGCATAAAGACTACAAGGTGTCCTGCTTCATCTCAAATGGATCCTGGTACCTTCCTGAGCCTGTCTCATCTGAAATGACAGAGCTACGGAACACTATATCAGTAATTCCAATTGCTTCAGGCGAAAGAGATGCAATTCTTTGGAAACATAATAATGGACAGTTCTCTACAACTCACTGCCGAGAAGCGCTTAGAGAGAAGGTAGCCATTATTGATAACTGTGAGTGGATTTGGAAGAGGCCAACATTTCAAAGAGCGTCCCACTGCCTTTGGCAAGCAGTATTGTATAAACTCCCGACTATGAATAACTTGCGAACGAGAGGGCATCACCTTCCTAGTATGTGCTTCCTCTGCAAAAATAGTGGTGAAACTTCAAATCACATATTCTTCGATTGTGCTTACTCCAAGTGGATTTGGAAAGAGATCCTAAAGATGCTAGACCTGCAAAGGCTTCCCAAGCCTTCTATTAGGATGGAGATAGCAGAGCTTGCTAAGAACTGCCCAATCAAGGGTCCTATACTGAAGCTTGTTCGCGTATTGCTGTGAACAACAGCTTGGCATATCTGGAAGGAAAGGTGTGAAAGAATTTTCCAGGGAACTAATACAAATAATTCAAACCTCCTCATCCAAATAGTAGAAGACACTCGACACTGCATTGAATTTCATGGCGGGATGCGAGGCTTCAAGAGGCGGGATTTCACAATCTTCAAAAGATTCAATATTAAATGGCCCTATCTGGAGTTGACTCAGCAGGATGCAGGTTAAGAGATGTCTCAACGGAGGCTTAGGGAATTGACTGTTAGCAAAATGAAGTGTTCATTCAAAATGTAATGCAATGAAGGATGAGTCGACCCATCTACACCAGTGGGTCAACCCAACCAGAGTGGCTGAATGTAATTCAGAGTTATTGCTAATTAAATGACTCAGGTTACTAGTCTACAGCTTGTGTAGTCAGTAACCATCTGTGACAACCCAGGGTCCGGATACCGGATAAACCCGATAACACTTGGATTCTGCGAGGCCTCCCAAGAGCGGTAAAGCTTCGAAGGGATAAAAGGAGTGTGTGTGGTACATTGAAGTCCTAGATAAAGTAGTAAGTAATTAATATTTCAATGATCAGGTTTGCTAAAGTAGTAGAAATAAAATTACTTTTTCAATTATCAATTTAAATTAATAGAGTCCAGTCCAAACAAAGACAAGTACAGTCCAACAGAAAAGAAAACGTACACTGAAGTCGGGGGAAGCCTGACGCAGAGAACGCTGGAAACGCTGGCAATAACGAACTGACGCACTGCCCACAGACCAGGAGGAAGAAGAAAGACCACACCTGAAAAGTAGGGGTGAGCCTCGTGTCACTGGCTCTGTAGGGGTCACGCAGATCCCCACTGGAAACAACGCAGTAACACGCTAAATAGCGCTAAACAGTAAAACAGGAAGAGCAGAAGTAACAGCAGTACTAACTACAACACTAAAGCTGTAAAAAGTAAAGCCATACTAACCAGAAACACGACTGCCTACCAAACCACGGCTCCCTAAGCTACTCCAAACGGCAATAGAAAGGTGAACCCCGATCTCACAAAGTCGGGAGTTACCGATCCATCGACAAAGCACTAGCTTCATAGCTGAAGCCTACCAAAACAAGTAAAAGCTCTATAAAAGACTTACACAGTCTAAGGCACGCACATACACGAGCTCACGTCGTGTATGCTACATAAGACGGGACCTCGAGTAAAGCCACGCACAGGCTACTCAGAAACCAATGATGAAAACACGTGTCACGAGAGTTATGTGTCAAGTGACAGAAGCACCTCCTCACTAGAAGAACAGCCAGATGCGTCCACTAATGACTTACACTGCACCACAAGTATCTGCCACACACCGGGAATGGTGGTAACTGGGACACTCATAAACCCAAGTACGAGGAACAACAGTACCAAGTACAAGGAGTAATGGTACCACAACACAAGGAACAACGGTACCACAAAAATGAGTGACTAGTCAAGGTCACGCCTGTCGGCGTTCGTCCAAATGCCCCTGACCACGTGTGCACACACAAGCTCAATGTCTTGAGCCAGGCCTCAAGCTAGTTTTCTCACACAATAGGACGCTACTGCAAGGCAAGGGGGTCCACGAAAACTAGCCTAAAAACCGTATATCGGAAACTTGCCCCACCACCACTCCCAGGTGGGCCGACACACAGGAAAGTGTCGTCAGGCTACGACTAGTGGAGGCTCACGAGACACAACGACTCCAAAACATCAGTGTTGAAGTACGGACAGGCTATGCACGCACTGTCACACGTACTACGAAGCACCAGACACAGGGTAGCATACTCGACTGCCACCGGACTCAAAAAAAACAACTAGACCTGCTGACACAACGATCCTTGAGTCACAAGACTCGGGGTCAAGATCATCGCACAAAAGCGGTTACACGCCGCCAATCAGCCTAATCTCTAAGCCAATCACGGTAAACCACAATTAAAGGAAACGGCACAAGACAGTCGGATCCACACATCCGCATGACGCGAATCACGGAGACTTGAGGAATCACCAAGACCCTCAAAGCATATGGACACACAAACTAAGGTAAGACAATACCTCCAGGCATCCAAAACCATGTCTCGATCCACACTGGATCACTAAGACATTCGCAAGGTTACATGTCAACCATTGGATCATAACCGGGTTGACTAGAAACCAATCATGACTCTGAAACATCACGGAATACTACTCAATATAATGGCACTCCCTGGCCACCCTATAATATGGTCACAGCCCTCATAGGATATCCAAGACATCCACTGGACTACGGGCAATCCACAAGGTAAGGCCAAGACAATTGGAGACCAAAACCCAAAGAAAATAGGACAATGGGATTAAACG
Source organism: Amorphophallus konjac (assembly GCA_022559845.1). Classification (NCBI taxonomy): domain Eukaryota; kingdom Viridiplantae; phylum Streptophyta; class Magnoliopsida; order Alismatales; family Araceae; genus Amorphophallus; species Amorphophallus konjac. Next base: position 455,934,132 of record CM040121.1, on the reverse strand, counting down.
GTCACATGCCTGACCGCTAGGAAGACCAAGCAGTCAACCAAAGGGCCGCTAGCCAACCAACTACAAAAACACAGGGGCATGCGGTCTATCGCATGGCCGCAAGGAGACGGTAGCGGTAGTCCATATGACTGCTAGACCCGGTCAAACCCCGAACCAACTTAAAACAGTCAAACAGCTTAGCGGTCTCCCAATGGACCGCTAAGGATGCTAAGCGGTCAAGGCTAAGACCTCTAGCCCAACCGGCTTAAAACTATTGAACCGACATAAATAACGATTAGCGGTCGTCTCTCAGACTGCCAATTCCAGCTTAGTAGTCTATCGCACGACCGCGAAGCAGAACTGACATACACAACCCGCCTTAGCCGTCTATCGTGCGACTGCTGTGAGAGAGTAGCGGTCATCCATTCGACCGCGAGCCAGAAGAAACGGTCTATCGCACGACCGCGAAGGCCTGAACCGACATACTGTTCAAAAATCAGAAACGGTCACCCAAGGACCGCTAAAGGCTTAAAAACGGTCTCTGGTAAGACCGTTAAAGCGTTACGGCGGGAAAAATAGGGGAATGGCCAAATCTGGCCGTTCCACGCCCCGTTCGCTCCTAAACGAAAGGGAAACAACCCTAATAGCCAAATAAACCTCCCACAGAACGGAAGGGGTCCAAACGACACCAAAAATACAAGGAACGGGCGATTCTACCAAATCGACCCAAAATGAGTCACATGGGTTCCCGGGCTCACACCGGTCCCAAATGACCACCAATCGTAATGAAACTAGCGGAAATGGAACGCTGACATGCCATAGGTTCAAAAGAAACTAATCTAGCAAGAAACCATCGCCGAAAGAGGTGGACTCGTCTCACACTCCCCGAACATGCTTTCATGCAAAATGAGGTAAAACCCACTCGTTCTTGCACGGTTCGGCTCCAAATCGTGAGGAAACGCAGAACAGGAGTAGGGCGTCCATCTCCCTACCGCCACCAGAGATTTCATGCCCCGAAATGGCCAATCCATGCAGAAAACCATCACACAGACAACCCACGCCGACTTTGAATCCACAAACGGGATCGCACCAACGCCACGCCTCGATCGTCACGCCAGCACGCTCCACGACAACTCCATGCCGTCGCCACCTCATCCCCGAGCCTCCTCCGTCTGCAGCCGGAGCAAAGGGGGAAAGAGGAGAGAGAACGGCGAGGGAGAGAGTGAGAGATCGTGACGGTGAGAGAGGAGAGAGAGAGGGTTAAAAAGAAAAGGAAATTAGGAATTTCCTAATTTTCGTGAAATCTAATTTTTTGGTCCGAAAATGCACTAATTCAGAAAAATATGGAAAAATAGTCTAAACGATTCTCGGAAAGAATGCAACGCAACTATAACGTCATCGAGTCGATGAACTCAATAATAAACTCACCACGGGGTTCCGTAACTTGTACGGGAGAAAAACCCATGCGGATCGTAAAACACAACTCAGGACCCATAAAAGCGATCCAAAACTCTCCGATAAAGATCCAAAAGACTCAAGATATTACAGTCCTCCCCCCTTACAGGAATTTCATCCTCAAAATTCAAGGAGCTAACTAGTGAACAAGGGAAGAACAACAGAAACACTGGGTACTCTCTCCAAGCATCAGCCAAGCCTCAAAACATAAAACATGATAACATGATTCTCAAAAAACACAATTCAGAGGAACACTGCCAGACTACAATCATAGGCACACGCTTAGGATCTCAAGACAAATCGATCCAAAGAACAAGCACGGCACCCAAGTGAACACAAGTCCAACACCTCCGAAACAAGGCAACGTCGCTTCCGTCTCACAAGGAAAAGAGACACGACCCATGCCACCAAAATAGCTACCGATAAAACACACGGCAAACACAACAAGCATCAGCTTAAACAAGGAAACATAGTCATCTCAGCTGACTGCTCGACAACATCGGCTTCCGCACCAAGAACGACAAGATTGGCACGTAGAACACCAACGACAGCACTGGACCACGAGCACAATCAAGTCAGTCCTCACTCAGACATTATATCTGATTCGAGTCGCATGCTAACTCTATCATGATAGAAGAGTACAACAAAACTAACTGACAAGATCTCGGTCCACATAATGCCAAATCAAACTCATAGGGAACTCCTCCCAAGCTGAACACGACCACCAACGAATGACAACGACAACAACAGCACTTACAGAACCTTGGCTCCATTCTCAACACAGAACCATGGAATACAACTACAAGTTGGGTCACATCAAGGCATAATTACAGCTAAACACATGGCTAACATGCACAAGCCATGCCACGAACATCTCACCAACAAGGACCCACAATAATAACAACAATCTTGGGAAACACATCTTGAGGACCGCGATAACGTCCCGAGAGCACGACATCCAAGAAAAAAATATAAAGGAAGGAAAGGGTACTCAACCAGCAAACAATGCTGACAGATTCCCCTAATCCTTACACATGCCAGTGCCAATAACCACAATGCCTCCAGCAATGGCATGCCGATCAACAGCATCAAGGCACACACATAGCCAAGACGACAGACATGCCGAGGGAACAGACTTCTTAACCGGTCAGAATCTGCCAACTTCACAATCCTGAACCGTGGGTTATCAGCCCACACGCTGTCGCTGCACGCTCAATACACGCACACAGGCATCAAGGATAACTCGGCATCCGCATCTCAGTACACACTCGGCGCCATCGCACTACACGAAATTACAATATACCACGCCTCGCGTACCAATCCCGCTAACAACCGATCACAAATCACCAAAGTGCAAACTAAGAAGAGCATCAGCTTCAGCACAAAGCACAAAGAACACCTGTCTCAGCTTATCCTCACGTCCTGGAACGATTACTGAACCTTCACAGCACAATAGCCGCCAAACACGGCATGTCAGACACGGTGCACAACGGCTCCCAAACATAAAATCTGGGTCCAAAGCCAAGCAACCGTCGAACAAAGGCAAATCAGGTTCAGAATTAATACTATCCACACTTAAGTAGACACAGGACAAAGGCTTCACCAAGACAGCACTTCCAAGGCTTACCTCGAAAAGACGCTACCAAACAAGGGGAGAAGAATCAAGCTCGACTAACAGTAGCTCACCAGGAAGGATAATCCTAGGTTCACCCGAGCATTCTTCCCAACAAGGCTTTTAATCGAACACCTCGACACCACAGGGGCTGAACAAACTCAAGCTGGGATGACCAAAGTGTTAGCGCAACAAAGAGTGATATAGAAGGGGGGGGATGAATAGATCACTCCCTAAAAATGCTAATTCAAAATTAATTCAATAATTTGAATTCTCAACCCTTCAGATACAGCGAGAGAGTATTGCTAATGCAGTCAATAACCAAGACAGAATAAGTAAGAGTGATTGAAAAGGCTGTTCACAGTCAAACAAAATGCCAAGCAGATGGAGAGCACAAAAGAAAATAGCAAACCACAGAAGAGACAAGTATTTTTAAGGTGGTTCGATTGTAGTCCACAATCTACATCCACCCCTCACTCCAACTAGAGTGAGGCTTCCACTAGCCACGGCTAGAAACAGCAGACTCAGTCTGCGAACAAAATGCTGCCACACAACTTGACCAACCAAGGGAAACAAATCCCTCAACCCAAACTCTGCTACCCACAGAGCTTGACACCTGGACCTGCTACCCGCAAGACCAGAACCGGAGATGAATCTCCCTTCCTCCAAACCGGAGGGAACCTTCTAGTGACAACCCGTCACTGGCAAAACCAGAGATCACAGATCTCTCTTCCTCTGCAGCCCAGAGGGAAATCGGAGTATCTCTCCCTTCCTCCAAACACTGGAGGGTAATAATATGGAATCAGAAATATGAAGAAAGAAACTGAAAAACAAGACAATCGATGAAGACAATCGTTTCTGAAAACCAAAACAATGTAGCTTCCGAAGAAGCAAATTAGACACTTCTCTCTCACTCAGACTTTTCTCTCAGAACTATTTTCTCTAATTCTTCTCTCTTTCTTCTCTCGGGAACGTGGAGGCTCTCTCTTTTCTTCTTCTGCTCAGGGACTCTTCTTCTCAGCTTTTTCTTCCAGTTCACTTCTCCTGTTCGCAGAAGACTTCCTTTTATATGGCATCAGACCTGAATTCCAGGACTTCACACGAGTGGGGCTCGTTCCCTCCTTTTCCAGAGTATCCTCGGATCACGTGCCAGACATCATCCTCGGTTCATGTGCCCAATCATCAACCTGACTCATCTGCATGTAGAGATAAAAGAATGTATCGAATTAGTTCAGGCTTTTAACACAGCGTGTATAGACTTTAGAAGCAGCAAATAAGCAAGTATGTACAACGTGAGAATGTATAGACTTGAAAGCCTTCATGCGACTTCAATGTACAGACTTGCAGAATGAAGCATTAACATAACAGAGAGGAATGTGTAGACTTATGTGTAAAGCATGAAGCAATCGAATGTATAGACATTAGATGCAGTAAATAGGCATGTGTGTACAACGTGAGAGTGTGTAGACTTGAAGCCCGTCAAGCGACATCAGTGTACAGACTTGCGTGGGTAAGATGCATGAACAAGCCATAGCCAGTGTATAGACTTAACCGATGCATGAATAGTGCGCCGATGTATAGACTTGGAGAGACGAGCGAGTGTATAGTCTTGATGAACGCGTGCATGGGAAGGCAGTGTAAAGACTTGAGAAGAACGATGCATGAACAAGCCTAACAAGTGTAAAGGCTTGAGTTACACAAGTAGTGTATAGACTTCACGATGCACACCCATATCCAATGAATAGACTTACCCCTTGAAGATGTACAGACTTTGAAGACTTCGAAGCCCCACGATGTATAGACTTTGAAGCATGTGAACATGGGGACAATGTACAGACTTCACTTCGTGCTTGCTACAGTATAATGTCTAGACTTGATGCAGCTTCAAAGCACAATGTGCAGAGTTGATATGAAGGAATGCAAATGACTCTGTACAGACTTGGATGCTTGTGTATGCATGAGGGCAATGTACAGACTATGCATATGCACACTAGCGAGTGAATAGACTTGGCTACGGCATCAAAGTATGCACAACGTAAAAGACGCCTTCTTCCTAGGCGTTTGATTCAAAAGTGACGCCACTTGTAGTGATCGTCAAATTCCAAGTTCATCTGAATGTATAGACTTCCTTCGGCACAAAGGCAACTTAACGATGTATAGACTTTGTACTCTGAACGACAAAGCAGGCTGTACAGACTTTGAGAATCTTGAAGGCCAATGTACAGACTTGGAAAGCCTGAAGCAATGTACAGACTTGAGTATGTGTGTGCTAGACAGTGTAGATGATGCATGAGACGCTGAGACAATGTATGGACTTTAGACATGATGCAATGTATAAACTCTGAAAGATGCTGAATGAGATAGTGGATGTTCAGACTTTGCCAATGTGCAAACTTTCCCTCCAGGAATGTATAGACTTGGTGAGCGCTATGTCTGCGATGTACAGACTTTGCGGCGCCTGCATTCTATGCAATGTATAGACTTCGAGGACTGCATGCTGTGTGATGTATAGACTCTGAAGTCTTACGTGCTGTGCAGTGTACAGGCTTTGAAGAGCCTGCAGCTATGCAATGTGCAGACTTTGAAGTGCGACCAAACAGGATGTGTAGACTTGATGCAAACGACTCTGTACAGATATGGCCAATGTACAGAATACAATGCAGAGACTTTGAACGAGTATGCTGGCAGTGTATAGAGTTAATCAAGTAATGCATGTCTATATGACAACCACATGAACTGTACTGTCCAAAGTGATGAAGCATGAACTAATCTACAGATAGAAGCATATTGATTTATAGTTTGAGACATCATCAAAATTAGAGGGATGCAACAATCTCCCCCTTTTTGATGATGGCAACACTATGAATCAAGCAATATCAAGGCTTCACAAGAAATTAACAGCAGCTTTAACAATCAAGGCAAATTCAAAGCAAGTGCATGCAGAGCCAAATTAAACACTACTGCTGAAACACTTCTTTCTCCAAAACCACTCCCCCACAACACACTCTCAGCAATTTCCATGACAAGCTATTCTCCCCCACAGCTCATGACAGCAAACTATTCTCCCCCACAACTCATGATCTACTGATATTGCAAAGCCTCTCTCCCCCTTTGACATCAGCAAAAGGAAAGGCAGAATATATGATAGTGTTGGAGACATGAAGAAGAGGTACAGTAACATCTTAGTGCAGAAAGGCACGAACAAATCTTAAGAGAATAAGTGAGGTGCTAAACTCAAGTGAAGATTCTTGAACTCCAGCAAACAATAGAGAAATAGAATGATAGAAAAGTTTATCAGCATACATAGTGTATGATTTAGAGCAGCAGTTAAGAAGTATGGCATGATTTAGCTGAACAGGCAACTATCCCAAAAGACAACAAGAGATAAAGTCAGAGAAGGTGTTCTCAAGGTATTGAGGACAAGCAATCCATTAGTGCAGAACTACAAGGGATTTTTGAGATGATTTTCAAGAAGACCAATGAGTAAGTTGGTAATTCACTCTTTTGACAGTAGGGAGACACCTTGATTAGAGGCCTGAATCCCCAGTTACTCAGTGTGAGTACCTCATTACCTCCTCCCTTTTTTTTATAAAAGGAACAGAGTTAGTAACTGTGACTTTTGACATGAGGAAACACCTTGATTAGAGGCCAGAGTCCCCAGTTACTCACCATCAAGCCACCATTGCTCTGTGAAGGTCAGAATATTAATGTCATGTTTTTTTTGATAAGCGTTTGACACCTCATGACATAGGAGAAAACTTCATTTCATTGATGAAGCTCCCAGTTTCTCAGTGAAAAAAATCAAGACCTTTGTTAATTCAGATTATCCCTTGTGTAAAGAAGATGGAATGATTGAAAATAATACCAGAGGGACTATTTCTTGAAGTGAATATTGAAGTCTAGATTTCAAGTTGTTTTGGTCAGATATCAAGACATACAGGTTTTGGCCTGAACTAAAATCACTAACAATGTAGGAAGATAAACTTTAACAATTAATTCAGATCTCTGATAGACTGAACTCGATAGAGTTTGGCATTTACTTCTTTACCTGTCTCATCTGCATCCAGTGAGGTGTTGGTACTCATAGGTGTTGTTATATGCTTCAGGTTGATCATACCAAACCTATTGAATAGTTCCATTGTGTATTTGGTCTGGTTGATGAAGCATCTATCCTCCAATTGTTGTATCTATAAGCCAAGAAAATACTTTAGTTCACCTACCAAACTCATCTCAAATTCAGCAAACATCATTTTAGAGAATTTAGCACATAATTCACAACTAGTTGATCCAAACACAATGTCATCTACATATACCTGAGCTATGATGAGATCGGTATTTGTACTCTTGGTAAATAAGGTTTGATCAACTTTACCTCTCTTGTAGCCCTTGCTGATCAGAAATTCAGTCAATCTTTCATACCAAGCTCGAGGGGCTTGCTTTAGACCATACAAGGCTTTGTTTAACCTGAAAACTTGGTTAGATTGAGGAGAAAACTGAAAACCTAGGGGTTGTTCAACAAACACTTCTTCCTTGATGATGCCATTCAAAAAGGCACTCTTCACATCCATTTGCTGAAGTTTTATGTCCTTAGAGCATGCAAATGCTAGCAATATTCTTATTGCCTCCATCCTAGCAACAGGTGCATAGGATTTATCGAAGTCTACACCAAATTCCTAACAGTAGCCCTTGGCTACTAGTCTGGCCTTATTCCTAGATATGATTCCATCTCCATTCATTTTATTTTTGAACACCCACTTAGTTCTATGATATTAACATTATCTGGTCTTGGAACAAGCTCCCAGACATTATTTCTTTTGAACTGGCCTAATTCCTCACACATAGCATTGACCCAAGCTTGATCAGCCAAGGCCTCTTCTACTGATTTGGGTTCAATTTGTGAGAATAAAGCAATTAAGTCTTCATTATTCACATTCCTAAAATGAGACCTAGTCCGAAGAGGATCTTCAGGATTGCCTATGACATTATCTATCGGATGATCTTTAAGAAATCTAACATTTACTGAAGACTCACCTGTTTCTCTTGGCCCTTCCTGGTTGGGAGGATTTGATGTTCCACTCGGCTGAGTCTTTTCTTCTTCTTGGTCTTCTAGGAATTCCCCATCGTGATTGGAATCCCTGTCAAAATTTTCAATGTTAGAAATACCTTTCTTTTCACTAAAAATGATGTGTGGAGACTCTTCAACTTTCTGGTCTGTTTTGTTAAAGACCCTATATGCCCTAGACACTTCAGAGTATCCTAAATTAATTCCAGGGGAGCTTTTAGCTTCAAACTTATCTAAATCTTTCTTGTCATTGTTATGAATAAAGTATTTAGCTCCAAAATTCTGAAATGAAACAAGTTTGGTTTCTTACCTTTTAGTAGCTCATTGGGTGTTTTCTTGTGAATAGGGCTTACCATGGCCCTGTTGATTATGTAAGTTGCTGTATTGGCCGCCTCTGCCCAAAACCTCCTTGGTAATTGACTTTCAATCAGCATAGTTCGGGTCATCTCCACAATAGTTCTATTTCTTCTCTCCACAATTCCATTCTGTTCGGGTGTCCTGGGAGAAGAAAACCTGTGTGTTAGTCCCTCTCTTTCACAAAGATTAGAAAACATGGAGTTTTCAAACTCACCTCCATGGTTAGATTGAATTGTACAAATCTTGTATTTTCCTTCTTGTTTGACCTTATTGAAAAACTGGTTAAACTTTTGAAAAGCATCACTTTTATTGGCTAAGAAAAAGATCCATGAAAATCTAGAATGGTCATCAATGATCACATAGCCAAACCTATTCCCATTAAGACTCTAAGTCTTAGTGGGACCAAAGAGGTCCATATGGAGAAGTTCCATTGGTCTAGAGGACAATGGCTCAGATCTTAGCTTGAAAGAATTCCTAGTCTATTTGCCTAGAGCACAGGCATCACATGATTTTTAAATAGAATTGAATTTAATTCTAGGCATGCCTCTAACTAAATCATGCTTGACCAATTTATTTAAGGTAGAGAAGCTAGCATGACCTAGACGTCTATGCCATTCAAAAGCATCATTTTCAGAATTAGCAGATAAATAAAGATTTGATTCAGATTCTGCATCTAAGTCTACCATGTAGACATTATTAATCCTGTTGGCTATAAATTTAACCACATCAGAATTTATTTCAAAGATTTTGCATGAATTATCATCAAACACAACCCTGTGACCCTTGTCACATAACTGACTAATGCTGATCAGGTTGTGTTGAAGACCTTCCACAAGTAGAACTTTTTCAATGGAGTTTGTGGAAGACTTACCTACTGTGCCAACTCCAATTATCTTACCTCTGTTCTTTCCTCCAAACTTGACCAGACCCCCTACCTTCATCTCTATCTTGCTGAACTTGGATCGGTCTTCTGTCATGTGCCTGGAGCAGCCACTGTCGAGGTACCACTTGTTGTCTTCAGCTGCCAGGCCGACCTACACAAATAACATCAAGCAAAGTGATTTGGAACCCAAGATGAGTTGGGTCCAAAGACATTGTTCAAATCTGTGATCAAATATTTAGGAATCCAGATTCGCTTCAACATGGTTTTCTCTGGCACCTTTACTTCTGGTTTATTGAAATTATAGCCGGGGTTATGTCCAGCTGGTCTGGAGAAGTAAGTTCTATTCCATTCATTAGGCTTCCCATTCCTAAGATATCTCCTGTAAGCTTGTTGATTAACAGATTTTTGAAGATGATAGTTATTTCTCCAGTAGGTCCTGTTTGGACCCATCTGATTGTAGTAATTTCAGCTTTTCTTCTGATTCACTTGCTTGGTCCATCTACCATTTATGTTCTGATGAGTGGGCTTAGTGAAGTTCTTCACAAAATTCATTCCCATTTTAAATGGTTGACCAGCACTATTTTTAGAACTTTCCTTCTGACATTGAGCTCCTTGACTGCTATTTGAGCTGGATGGTGTGTCCAGCTTCTCTTTTCCCTTCTCTGGGCAGAAGGTAATGGTTTTGAATTGTAAGGGTCTCTTGTTAGTTGGGTCATAGCCTAGACCCTCCTTATTGAAGTTAACCCTAGTCCCTAGTATAGCATCCAGACTAGTTTTTCCTTGGACAAATTTTTTCAAAACTTTCTGTTTGTCTTCCAGCTCTTTTTGAAGAGACTCAGAGTTTTTTAGAAGTTCAGCATTGACTTTCTTAACAGCTTCATATTTTTCTGAGTTCACTCTACTTTCATTCAGGCTTTCTTCAATTTTGATTTTGAGTTCATTGAGCTGGTTTTGACTGTCCTGGTTTTCTCCCTTGAGCTTTTCATTTTCTTTTCTTAGGGAAGTTACTTCTTCAAATTCTTCTTTTAGTTTCTGATTTTCTACACAGATTTGGGTTTGTTCTTCAACAGTGGTATTGAATTTTCTTTTCAGAACCCTATGCTCTTTACTAAGTGAATTGAACTTATCTAATAATTCAGCATAGGCATCTTCCCAGTCATCAATAGAAAAATTTTCAAAAACATTTGTTACCTCCTCTTCGCTGTTTGCCATTAGGCAAATTCCTTCTTCATACTCCTCTGAGGAAGTGCTTTCCGGATCTTCTTCCTCATCGCTCCACGTGCAGACCATTGCATGTGGCTTCTTCTTTTTCTGCACCTTTGAGCTCTTCTTCTGAAAGTAGGGACCATTCTTCTGGAGATCTAGGCATTCCCCTTTCATGTGTCCCTGTTTGTTACAATGAAAACAAGTCAGTCTCTTATTATTTCTGTCCTTATGATTGCTAGATTCAATATTCTTACTAAAGGAGTATGGCTTCTTCCTCTTAAAGGTCTTCCCCTTTTTCCTTAAAAATTTACTGAACTGTCGAGTGAGCATTGCCTGCTCCTTCTGGTCGAGATCGAAAAAACCATCGGACTCACCGCTACTGCTGCTGCTACTGCTACTCTTGTTGCGGGATGCCTTGAGAGCTACATTCTTACCCTTCCTGTCACTTCCTTCACCACCTCCTTTGAAATTCATCTCATAGGTCATGAGGGATCCTATGAGTTCATTTACTGTCAAAGTCGTCAGATCCTTTGACTCCTCTATCACGATGGCCTTAGTGTGCCATGCTGGGGATAGAGATCTAAGAATCTTCCTGACAATATCTGCCTCAGCTAGGTCTTTCCCTAGCACCTTAAGAGTGTTCGTGATCAAGGACAACCTGGCATACATTTCAGTAATATTCTCCTCTGCATTCATCTTAAAAAATTCATACTTAGAGGTGTAGAGATTTACCTTCGAGGCTTTCACTTAAGCTGTACCTTCGTAGATTAGTTGCAGCTCAACCCACATTCGCTTGGTAGTCTTGTAGGCAGATATGCGGGCGTATTCATCTAGGTGAACAATACACTGGATGATGTTCAGCGCCATCCAGTTGAGTGAGGATAGCTTGACATGCTCATCTTTCCACGCGACCTCGTTCGGTGGCAGATCATACGGCCCAGTAGTGATTACCCTCCACAGCTTGTGGCTCTGTGCCCTGATGAACACCTCCATCCTATTTTTCCAAAAGAGATAGTTATTACCATCAAAGTATGGAGGGCGACTAATGGATTGACCTTCAGGCATGAAACTTCGAGGACCATTAGCATTTCTCTGACCGTTTGCCCACATGATGCAAACCTTCTCTGATACCAAATGTTAGCACAGCGAAGAGTGATATAGAAGGGGGGGATGAATAGATCACACCCTAAAAATGCTAATTCAAAATTAATTCAATAATTCGAATTCTCAACCTTTCAGATACAGCGAGAGAGTATTGCTAACGCAGTCAATAACCAAGACAGAATAAGTAAGAGCGATTGAAAAGGCTGTTCACAGTCAAACGAAATGCCAAGCAGATGGAGAGCACAAACGATAATAGCAAACCACAGAAGAGACAAGTATTTTTAAGGTGGTTCGATTGTAGTCCACAATCTACATCCACCCCTCACTCCAACTAGAGTGAGGCTTCCACTAGCCACGGCTAGAAACAACAGACTCAGTCTGCCAACAAAATGCTGCCACACGGCTTGACCAACCAAGGGAAACAAATCCCTCAACCCAAACTCTGCTACCCACAGAGCTTGACACCTGGACCTGCTACCCGCAAGACCAGAACCGGAGATGAATCTCCCTTCCTCCAAACCGGAGGGAACCTGCTAGTGACAACCCGTCACTGGCAAAACCAGAGATCACAGATCTCTCTTCCTCTGCAGCCCAGAGGGAAACCGAAGTATCTCTCCCTTCCTCCAAACACTGGAGGGTAACAATATGGAATCAGAAATATGAAGAAAGAAACTGAAAAACAAGACAATCGATGAAGACAATCGTTTCTGAAAACCAAAACAATGTAGCTTCCGAAGAAGCAAATTAGACACTTCTCTCTCACTCAGACTTTTCTCTCAGAACTATTCTCTCTAATTCTTCTCTCTTTCTTCTCTCGGGAACGTGGAGGCTCTCTCTTTTCTTCTTCTGCTCAGGGACTCTTCTTCTCAGCTTTTTCCTCCAGTTCACTTCTCCTGTTCATAGAAGACTTCATTTTATATGGCATCAGACCTGAATTCCAGGACTTCACACGAGTGGGGCTCGTTCCCTCCTTTTCCAGAGTATCCTCGGATCACGTGCCAGGCATCATCCTCGGTTCACGTGCCCAATCATCAACCTGACTCATCTGCAGGTAGAGACAAAAGAATGTATCGAATTAGTTCAGGCTTTTAACACAGCATGTATAGACTTTAGAAGCAGCAAATAAGCAAGTATGTACAACGTGAGAATGTATAGACTTGAAAGCCTTCATTCGACTTCAATGTACAGACTTGCAGAATGAAGCATTAACATAACAGAGAGGAATGTGTAGACTTCAGTGTAAAGCATGAAGCAATCGAATGTATAGACATTAGATGCAGTAAATAGGCAAGTGTGTACAACGTGAGAGTGTGTAGACTTGAAGCCCTTCAAGTGACCTCAGTGTACAGACTTGCGTGGGTAAGATGCATGAACAAGCCATAGCCAGTGTATAGACTTAACCGATGCATGAATAGTGCGCCGATGTATAGACTTGGAGAGACGAGCGAGTGTATAGTCTTGATGAACGTGTGCGTGGGAAGGCAGTGTACAGACTTGAGAAGAACGATGCATGAACAAGCCTAACAAGTGTATAGACTTTGATGTAAAGTCTTGAGTTACACAAGCAGTGTATAGACTTCACGATGCACACCCATATCCAATGAATAGACTTACCCCTTGAAGATGTACAGACTTTGAAGACTTCGAAGCCCCACGATGTATAGACTTTGAAGCATGTGAACATGGGGACAATGTACAGACTTCACTTCGTGCTAGCTACAGTACAATGTCTAGACTTGATGCAGCTTCAAAGCACAATGTGCAGAGTTGATATGAAGGAATGCAAATGACTCTGTACAGACTTGGATGCTTGTGTATGCATGAGGGCAATGTACAGACTATGCATATGCACACTAGCGAGTGAATAGACTTGGCTACGGCATCAAAGTATGCACAACGTAAAAGACGCCTTCTTCCTAGGCGTTTGATTCAAAAGTGACGCCACTTGTGGTGGTCGTTAAATTCCAGGTTCATCTGAATGTATAGACTTCCTTCGGCACAAAGGCAACTTAACGATGTACAGACTTTGTACTCTGAACGACAAAGCAGGCTGTACAGACTTTGAGAATCTTGAAGGCCAATGTACAGACTTAGAAAGCCTGGAGCAATGTACAGACTTGAGTATGTGTGTCCTAGACAGTGTAGACGATGCATGAGACGCTGAGACAATGTATAAACTCTGAAAGACGCTGAATGAGACTGTGGATGTTCAGACTTTGCCAATGTGCAAACTTTCCCTACAGGAATGTATAGACTTGGTGAGCGCTATGTCTGCGATGTACAAACTTAGCGGCGCCTGCATTCTATGCAATGTATAGACTTCGAGGACTGCATGCTGTGTGATGTATAGACTCTGAAGTCTTGCGTGCTGTGCAGTGTACAGGCTTTGAAGAGCCTGTAGCTGTGCAATGTGCAGACTTTGAAGTGCGACCAAACAGGATGTGTAGACTTGATGCAAACGACTCTGTACAGACATGGCCAATTTACAGACTACAATGCAGAGACTTTGAACGAGTATGCTGGCAGTGTATAGAGTTAATCAAGTAATGCATGTCTATATGACAACCACATGAACTGTACTGTCCTAAGTGATGAAGCATGAATTGATCTAGAGATAGAAACAGATTGATTTATAGTGTGAGACATCATCAAAATAGTAGGGATGCAACACAAAGCAACATAGGAATGTGCACGACCATCACACCAACGATAAAGTCACCAGCCACCTGAACAATACACAGACAAATCTCGAACATCGCACCACAGATTCATGCATGTCGGCGAAATCTGCCAAGTACATCATAATCGAGACAGACACCATAACAAAAGAAAAGCACTCCATCACATCATGGCGGGAGCAAAACCATCTCGCACAGTGCCAACACAGCACGCACAAGACCACAAACGGAAACAGAGCGACAAATAATCACGAAACCAATGCCAGCTGCTGACTGTACTGGTCCTTAAGGACTCTGAATATTGCAATATCTCGAATTCCCATGTACTTACACACAACACAGCTCTGATACCACCTGTGAGGACCCAGGGTCCAGATACCGGGTAAACCCGATAACACTTGGATCTTGCGAGGCCTCCCAAGAGCGGTAAAGCTCCGAAGGGATAAAAGGAGTGTGTGTGGTACATTGAAGTCCCAGATAAAGCAGTAAGCAATTAATGTTTCAATGATCAGGTTTGCTAAAGTAGTAGAAATAAAATAACTTTTTCAATTAATAATTTAAATTAACAGAGTCCAGTCCAAATAAAGATAAGTACAGTCTAACAAAAAAGAAAGGGTTTTTTACATAAATACCCTCTTAAATATTGGTTATGCCAAATATACCCTTCATATAGTCATATTATCAAAAATATCCTCTAAATACTGTAAATGATTGCAGCTATACCCTTCCCGTCACTGCCGTGATGTTGACTCAAGTTTAACTATGGTTACGGTATTAAATGACTAATCTACCCTTCGGTTTACCACCCCCGCCCACGCGATGTGGTTTCCCCCTTCGCAAACCTTTCACCAGCCTTACCCACGACCTCACAGCCCCATCGGGATCATCTGTCATCTCCGACTTGCAACGGCCTTCATGCACCGGAAGGTTCTCCTGCTCCATCTCCGACCGACCTGCAATGGCCTTCACGCGACGGAAGGGTTATCCCGCTCCATCGCTGACCTGCAACCGCCTTCACGCGATGGAAGGGTTCTCAGGCAACGGAAGGGTTCTTCTGCTCCACTGGGTAAGTCTCCCATACTCTCTCTGAACCCTCACGGCCCCATCGGTCCCCCTCTTCGTATGGTCTCCCTCTCCTCTATCTCTGTCCCTCGACATGTAAAAAACCCTATTGTTTATCTCTTGACTGTGGATGCCATCTTCTTCTATTTCCCGGTCGACGGTTAGTTAATGCGTCCGGTAGGAACATATGCTGATGAGGATGATAATATTAGGGTTTAGGGTTTGCATTATTTATTGTCTTCGTCTGAGATTGGGCGTTTTTGCGTATTTGCAGCTTCAGAACGAGACATAGCAAGTGAATGCGTAAACTCTACCCTACAGAAAATAAACTGCTGGGGTAAAGGTGATTGTGGCATGATTCCTTTGTTTGTGTATAGTTGATTTGATTTATTTATTTGGAGTAACGTTTAGTACGGTCTTCTATATGTGTAGGGGGTATTCCTATCTAGACAGCAGTGAATCAAGGTGGCCGTGCTTGTGGTCTATACCTATTAATTGAGGTTTGAATTGTATTTTTTACTAATTGTACAAGACCTATTTACTAAGACTGTTTGCACTTACTTATGTGTTATATACAAACTTATCATCCCCTTTATTTTGCTTTTGTATTCTATCTTATTTTAAGCATCGAAAGCACAGTTATGGCAGACACATTTACATTGAAACTTCACTATGGAGGGCATTTTAAGACTACCGAGGAAGAAGGAAGAATGATCCCCATAGGTTTTAGACAGAAAGCCTACTCCTTTGAAAGAGATTATGCTCATTTGAGGGAGCTAAGAGTGTTAGCTTCTCAAGTCACCAAATGGGGCCATGACCAGACGATTGATTTCTATGTTTTAGTACCGAAGTCGAGTCCTAAGAAATATGTGAGAATTAGTTCAGATGAGGATGTGATTTCTCTTTTTGATAAGTATAGACATGATTTGTGCATTGTGCTTTATGTTGCCACCCAATATATTGGAGTGCCTTTAGCTTCTTCTGATCCAAAAATGAAGACAGTAATATCTGTGACTAGAAGAAAGTCTAATGCAAAAAATGCAATGCCTTCAGAAGATGATCCAGACTGGAATCCATTAGGAGATGACAGTGAGTATGTTGAGGTTGAGCCTCCAGGCAATAATGAGGTAGAGACTCTATTTAGGGAGGGTGATATATCTGATGATGAGGTTTATACTGATGACAGTCGTGATAGTTGCTTCTCCTCAGACTCTGAGTGTGATATAGAGGTGGAGGAAGGGGACAGTGAGGGTACCCCTATTGTCCGAAACATTCATGATCCAGATATGTCTTTAGGAAGTAGATTTGACAATATTAATACATTCAGATTAGCACTTGCCCAGCATGCAATCAAAAATGAATTTACAATCCAGTACAGTAAATCAGAACCAACTAGGGTCACAGTAGTTTGTGCTGAGAAGAGATGCAAATGGAGAATGCATGCTTCTCGTTTACCTGATGGCCATACATTTCAGATAAAAAACCTTCAATCTGAACACACTTGTACGGGGGCAAATAAGGCTGGGAATCATATGGCCACTCAGAAGTGGGTGGCAAGTACATGCATTGGGTGGCTTAGGACTGAAGGAGATGTTACAGTGAAAGAAATTTCAAGAAGGTTGAATGCTCAATACCATGTGGACATTCCTTACCACCGGGTTTATAGAGGCAAGCAAATGGCATTAGAGCAAATCCATGGTTCTTGGGAAGCAATGTATGGCAGAGTACTTGACCTACAACATGAACTAGTGTTAAAGAACCCTGACAGTGTGGTCAAATATCAGACAAATGACAAAGACAGATTTTTTAGGATGTTTATATATTTAAAGGCTTGTATTGAGGGTTTTAAGTTGGGATGCAGGCACCTAATTGGCTTGGATGGCTGTCACTTGAAAGGTATCTTTAGAGGTACCTTACTAGCTGCCACCTCGTTTGATGGGAACAATGGAATTTTTCCACTAGCCATAGCAATGGTGGAAGAGAAAATGCAGATAGCTGGACATGGTTTTTGGATGCTCTGAAGCAGGTCATTGGTATGCCTAGTGATTTGTCTTTCATGTCTGACAGACAAAAGGGGTTAGAAGAAGGGCTCCCGCTTGTTTTCCCAGGTGTTGAGCATAGGGTCTGTGTTAGACATCTGTATAAGAATTTCAAGAAGTCATTTCCAGGTGAATTCATGAAGAGACTGCTGTGGAATGCTGCAAGATCATATACTGAAGTTGATTTCTTGGACTGGATGATGCAAATAAAAGAAAATTCTCCCCAGGCACATGCTTATTTGACATCAGCGTCTACGAGGGGAGTCGTATGGAGTAGGTCACAATTCCATCCACTTGCTAAATGCCATCATATAACAAACAATTTAAGTGAATCATTCAATGCCTACATCTCAGATGCACGTTGGAGACCTATATTGGACTGCATAGATGTTATCCGTTCCAAAATGATGAAGACCATGCACATTAGGAGGTCAAGGGCTGAAAAATGGACCGATGTCTTGGTGCCAAGGGCCAGGAAGTACATATCTGTCATGTCAAGAAAATTGGGTGGATTTTTAGTGGAGACAGGATTTAACGAGACTGCTCAGGTGACAGGTCCAGAAACACGTGAAGTTGTAGACTTGAACTAGAAAAGTTGTACATGTATGGCTTGGCAGAGAACAGGTCTCCCATGCATACATGCATGTGCATTCTTAGCAAGCAGAAGGGGTATTAAATGGGAGGATTATATTGATAGATGTTACACAGTGGTAGCTTATAAATCCACTTATGCTTTGGGCATCAGTCCTATGCCTGACAAGACACAATGGATTAAACTTGGAATAAAAGTTATGCCCGCCATTGTGAGAAGGCCACCCGGAAGACCTAAAAAGAAGAGAATCAGAGACCCAGATGAAGCCAAAAAAATTACAAAGGCCCATAAGTGCAAAAGGTGTGGTCAATTTAGACATCATGCAACGACATGTAAGAATCCAGTCTCAACATTGGGTCAAACTTCTACTCCACAAGCAAGGTAATAATATATGGCACACTTTTGTATATGAAAGTAATTTAATTAGCACTCATACATAATTATGTCATGCAGGAGGCCTCCTGGTAGGCCTAGAAAGCAAATGGGTCCTAACCAAACATCAAGTCAAACACAGGGTCAGGTAGTCTTTTTACATGACCATTTCATCATTGTAAATGATCCATTTAAATTCCTTGTTACTATAAAATGTAATCCTTATATTTGTGCATTGTGTTCACAGGGGAGCTTGACAGGGCAAGCTAATGTGGAAGGGAGAACTAGTATTACAGAAGAAGGCCTCCACTCAACCAATCAAATTAATTCCAATGTTGCAGGTGGATCTAGTAAAAGTCCCTCCCAGACATCTTCCTCAAGTTCCATCCCAGTGCAGAGTAGGGCTCCTACAGTTCTTGCTCGGGGTCGTGGCCGGGTGGTGAATTCTAGGTTCAGAAATGTGTAGGGTTGGGTTGAAGTTGAAGTTGGCATGTGTCCTTTTATGACTGTCTTTAAAAATTTGGCTGTTTAATGTGGAAGTTGGCATGTTTGCTGTGACAATGACACTATTTGCTTTAGAGAACTTGTGTCCCGTGGTGGTAATTATCCTTTTGTAACTTTAAACTTGTGTCTTGTGAGTTTAATATGTGAAGTTGTCATCTTGCTGTGACAATGACACTTTTGCTGTGAAATGTGGCTTTCTGTGATATTTGTGAATGGTTCTGTGAACAGGTTCTGTGATTAATTGCATTATATGAACAGGTTCTGTGATTAATTGCATTATGTGAACAACTTCTGTAAATGATTTGTGAGTTTATATGTGAATGATTGTCTTGTAGGTTCTGTGAAAAGTATTATGTGAACAGGTTCTATGAACAGGTCTGTGAACCTGCTTCTGTGATTAATATGGGAATATGTTATGTGAGTTTATATATGAATGGTTTGAGTGTTTATATGAATTGGTGATTTGATTAAGAAAGATTTATTGCTAATATCAGATAACAACCACCTTGCTCAGATTGTGAGAGTGCCAACTGTTAGAGTGTGGAGTCAGAACTCTTCATCGTGCGCCTCTGCACGAGATCACACTCTGCCTCTGGGGAGCATTCTCAGCGTCAAGGGAGCAATCGCTACTTCAAGAGAGCATGTAGTCATGTCTTTGTGCGTTCTCGCACGGGAGCATATGAAGTCTCAGGGGAGCATCTATGGCCTCTGGACAGCATCACTGGCGTCAGGGAAGTATGCATTGCGGGTTCAAGGCAAGTCGATATCACTTGCAATGCGTCGACCTTGCCTTGACAATGCGTCGACCTTGTCTTGGCAATGCATTGATCTGACTGGTGGTAGGGGAGCATTAGCAGTCGCTGGAGGGCATACTCGGTCTCAGGAGGGCATCCTTGGAGACAGGAGAGCATCCACTCAGAATGTCAATTAGATATGAAAATACACTAAAAGCCCTTCCATCAGTGTCACATTACATATTAGACATTCTGCCATAATGGGCAATACACTAAATGTCCAGTCCAACCAACTATTTTGACATTTAGACAATTTCATTAAACCATTACAAACAGTGACACATAATCCCATCCTAATCTCTTTACCCATTACAAACAGTGACACCTCCAATTCACTTGTTATAGGTCCATTTACCAAATGTAGTGAAAGACAAAGTACAGAATGCCTAGCCCCAATAAGGGCGTTACTATCTTCTTAAATCCCATTTTCAATCGCAAGTCATTCCCTCTTCCACTAGCATCGGTTGTCATGTCTATCTTGGCTTGTATTAGTCAATTTTTCTCTCTAGCATAGTCTGTTAGAGTGTGGAGTCAGAACTCTTCATCGTGCGCCTCTGCACGGGATCACACTCTGCCTCTGGGGAGCATTCTCAGCGTCAAGGGAGCAATCGCTACTTCAGGAGAGCATGTAGTCATGTCTTTATGCGTTCTCGCACGGGAGCATATGAAGTCTCAGGGGAGCATCTATGGCCTCTAGACAGCATCACCAGCGTCAGGGGAGCATGGGGAGCACATGCTGTCTCTGGGGAGCAATCGCTGCTCCAGGGGAGCATCTTCAATGTCAGGGGAGCATGTATTGCGGGCTCAAGGTATTTTCAATGTCACTTGGAGTGCGTCGACCTTGTCTTGGTAATGCGTCGACCCTGTCTTGGCAATGCATTGATCTGACTGGTGGTAGGGGAGCTTTAGCAGTCGCTGGAGGGCATACTCGGTCTCAGGAGGGCATCCTTGGAGACAGGCGAGCATGCACGTCTAATGTACCCCGGAAGAGGATTTCTGCTCATCAGGGGTATTATTGTCCTTAATACCATGACTAATGACGCCCTAATCTCTTAGTATAAAAGGATGGGCTCTCTCCTTGTATTGTAACTTGGTGGGTGATGAATAGTGGATTCCTGCTGCGGCCGTGGACGTAGGAAGGCATCTTGCCTCCGAACCACGTAAAAATCCCTGTGTTCTTGTGTGATTCTTCTTCTTCTATTCTTTCCTTATTTCTCTATTCTGATCTCGTGTGTAGATCGTGAGAAAGAGGGTTGCCGTCTGGTTTGTTTTCTCTTCCAACATAGTCAACTTCTTCTCGATCGATGATTCCATGGAAATTATTTGATGCTTCAAGTCCACGGTATTATGATGCACATCATCAACCCAAACAAAAAAGCCACAACAATCGTCCTCCTGTAAACATATATATATATATATATATATATATATATATATATATATATATATATGATCTCTCAGTTAGAAATTCATGAAAGATATGTAAGAAATTACGTCGAATACGTTGTGCACTTCTTACCTTCCACCTTGCGCATCGATAAAATCTTCTACCTCTGCTTATTTCTTGAGACGAAATGTATATCCTACATCTTTTCCTGCAATAGCATTGTGGAACTTCATAACACTCCGATGTATTTAATGAACATCTAATACTAGATTGTCCGGTGGTCGTATCACTCATTTTCTTTGTCCGCCGCTAAAATCTACCGGACAGTGATCGTGGGTTAACCTCGCCATCAGCCTGCACCTCAGGGCCAGCGCACACTGGCTGCTCAGCCCCAGACGGTCCCGAGATATGTCGCCGGATTTCTTAAGGTGGAATGCACCGTGAGATGGGGAGACTTCTTCGACAGAGGGTGTGCCGCCCTAATAGAGGGTGTACCAAGGTGAGATGGGGATGTTTCTTCGAAGCGTCGGCGCAATCGGGTTTGAGATGTGTCACTGTGACGTTGAGGGGGGGGGGTGAGATGAGGAAGCTTACACAGAGGGTGTGCCGCCGTGACGTTAAGGGGGGGGGGGGTGAGATGGGGAGGCTTCCACAGAGCGTGTGTTACCGTGGGCATGAGTTGGGCAGGCTTCTTCGACGGCGTCTTTCGAGTCGATTCCAGGGTGTGTCGTCATGGGTTCGAGCCCAGCCAATCCGCCGCCTGTGATGGGGACCCTGTCAGTCGGCCGCCTGAGATGGGGAGGCTATCGTTCACATTGTGAAGATGTCGGGAGGTGAAAGAAGACCATTCCGTATCTTTAACGGAAGTTAAACGCGGGGTATTTTAGGTATTTTAGAGGATTTAACGATATTCGTTATATATCTCTAACGGAAAAGAACTACGGGGTATAACCATAATCATTTACAATATTTGGAGGATATTTTTGATAATATGACTATATGAAGGGTATATTTGGCATAACCAATATTTAAGAGGGTAATTATGTAAAAATCCCATAAAGAAAACGTACACTGAAGTTGGGGGAAGCTCGACGTAGAGAACGCTAGCAATGCTGACAACAACGAACTGACGCAACACCCACGAACCACGAGGAAGAAAATGACCACACTTGAAAAGCAGGGGTGAGCCTCGTGTCACTAGCTCAGTAGGGGTAATGCAGATCCCCACTGGAAACAACATAGTAACATGCTAAATAGCGCTAAGCAGTAAAGTAGGAAGAGCAGAAGTAACAGTAGTACTAACTACAACAGTAAAGCTGTAAAAAGTAGGAGTAAGCAAGAGTAAGAACAACTAAAGAAATAGTAAAGCCATACTAACCGAACCACGGCTGCCGATCGAACCACGGTTCCCTAAGCTACTCCAAACAGCAACAGAAAGGTGAACCCCGATCTCACAAAGTCGGGAGTTACCGATCCATCGACAAAGCACTAGCTTCATAGCTGAAGCCTACCAAAATAGGTAAAAGCTCTATAAAAGACTTACATAGTCTAAGGCACGCACATACACGAGATCACGTCATGTATGCTACATAAGATGGGACCTCAAGTAAAGCCACTCACAGGCTACTCAGAAACTAATGATGAAAACACGCGTCACGAGAGTTATGCGTCAAGTGACAGAAGCACCTCCTCACTACAAGAACAGCCAGATGCGTCCACTAACGACTTACACTACACCACAAGTATCTCCCACACACCGGGAACGGTGGTAACTGAGACACCCACAAACCCAAGTACGAGGAACAATAGTACCAAGTACAAGGAGCAATGGCACCACAACACAAGGAACAACGGTACCACAGTAACGAGTGACTAGTCAGGGTCACGCCCGTCGGCGTTCGTCAAAACGCCCTTGACCACGTGTGCACACACAAGCTCAATGCCTTGAGCCAGGCCTCTAGCTAGTTTTCTCCCCCAGTAGGATGTTACTGCAAGGCAAGAGAGTCCATGTAAACTAGCCTAAAAACTGTATATCGGAAACTTGCCCCGCCACCACTCCCGGGTGGGTCGACACATAGGAAAGTGTCGTTAGGCTACGAGTAGTGGAGGCTCACGAGACACAACGACTCCAAAATACCAGTGCTGAAGTACGGACAGGCTAAGCATGCACTGTTACACGTACTACGAAGCACCAGACACAGGGTAGCATACCGGACTACCGCCGGACTCAGGAAAGACAACTAGACCTACTGACACAACGATCCTTGAGTCATAAGACTCGGATTCAAGATCGTCGCACAAAAGCGATGACACGCCGCCAATCAGCCTAATCCCTAAGCCAATCACGGCAAACCATAATTAAAGGAAATGGCACAAGATAGCCGGATCCACACATCCACATGACACGAATGACGGAGACCTGAGGAATCACCAAGACCCTCAAAGTATATGGACACCTAAACTGAGGTAAGACAATACCTCCAAGCGACCAAAACCATGTCTCGATCCACACCGGATCACTAAGACATTTACAAGGTTACATGTCAACCACTGGATCACAACCGGGTTGAGTAGAAACTGATCATGACTCTGAAACATCACGGAATACTACTCAATATAATGGCACTCCCTGGCCACCCTATAATATGGTCACAGCCCTCATAGGATATCCAAGACATCCACGAGACTACGGGCAAGCCACAAGGTAAGGCCAAGACAATTGGAGACCAAAACCCAAAGAAAATAAGACAATGGGATTAAACGGTCACATGCCTGACCGCCAGGAAGACCAAGCGGTCAGCCAAAGGGACGCTAGCCAACCAACTACAAAAACACAGGGGCATGCGGTCTACCGCAGGGCCGCAAAGAGACGGTAGCGGTCATCCATATGACCGCTAGACCCGGTCAACCCCCGAACCGACTTAAAATAGTCAAACAGCTTAGCGGTCTCCCAATTGTTGTGCCCCTGTGGTCTTGATGTTGCGCCCCTTAGGCACAAGCATGATTTGATGATAGCAATGCCATTTTGTTTTGATGATAGCAACAAAGTGAGTGCATTTCTGTGCATTCTTTATTCTTGAGCATTCTGCATATGATAGCAACATGAATGAAGATGAAATAATGTTTTGATTGCATTGTCTATACATTTCTTTGTTTAGTCTGGACAGTAGTGGGTCGACCCCTTTCCAGATGGGTCGACTCCCCAGTTTTGCATGTCTGTGCATTGCATTTGCTCATGCCTTAGAGTCTGTACATTCATGTGCACAGTTCATGCTACCAAGTCTACACATTGCTGGTGCGAGTAGTTAAGTCCATACATGGCTAAGTCTGTACATTGGATGTGTCACAGACAAAGTCTGTACTTTCGTCACCATGCACATCTGACTTGAAGTCTGTACAGCCAAAGTCTGTACAGAGTCTTATTCATTCATGTGCTTCATGAATATTTAAGTCTGTACATCGATGCATGCTTTGAAGTTCAAAGTCTATACAGTGCACTGTTATGGTTGTGCATCATTTAGAACAAGTCCACACACTGCACTGTAGCTGCACGAAGTGATGTAAAGTCTATACATCGCAGCATGCATTCATTGTTAAAGTCTATACAGACTTCAGCGTCTCGTTCATGCATTGTTCATGAAGTCTGTACAGTGGACTGTGTCTTTGTGCATCATGTTAAGTCTATACATTGCACTGTTCATGCACAGAGTCTGTGTCTCATGCATCGTCTATGCAAAGTCCATACATTGCATTCAGAGTCTGTACAGCGTTCATCTCAGCCAACGTCTCATGCTGCGTCTTAGGCAAGTCTGTACATTGCACTGTAGCTGCATTGTTTCACTTGAAGTCTGTGCATTGTCTCAGCCACCGTCTCATTCAGCGTCTCACGCTTGCAAAGTCTATACACTGGTCGGTGGATGCAAGTCTACACATTCGACTGTTCAGCCTGTGGCCAAGTCTGTTCATCCTTCAGTGAACTTCGAAGTCTATACATTGAAGTTGGTAAATTGGCCTTAGCTTTCCAAGTCTGTACATTGGCCTCCATGCCTCAAGTCTATACATCGGACTGTTTGGCCAAGTCTGTACATCTTTCAGTGAACTTCGAAGTCTATACATTGAAGTCTATAAATTGGCCTTAGCTTTCCAAGTCTGTACATTGGCCTCCATGCCTCAAGTCTATACATCGGACTATTTGGCCAAGTCTGTACATCCTTCAGTGAACTTCGAAGTCTATGCATTGGAAGCCTTTACCTACGTTGCACTTCAAAGTCTATACACTCGCTGTCTTCCATTGTTTCAAGTCTGTACAGCCTTTCCGTTGGAAAGTCTATACATTGGTCGCTGAATGATCTTCAAGTCTATACATACCTTGATTCGCTCAAGTCTGTACATCGGCCTGCTATCTTTGGCAAGTCTTCACATCGTGAAGTCTATACACTCAACTCCTTCACACTTCAACAAGTCTGTACAGCGGCTGTCTTCACATAGGAAGTCTGTACAGCCGTTCACCTTGTGAAGTCTAGACATTTGATGTGCATGGTCTTGAAGCATTTAGGAAGTCTGTACATTGGTTTACTTTGCATTGCATGAAGTCTATACATTTGTCTGCATTGCATTGCATGAAGTATATACATTGCACGAGCTGAATGCTTTCTAAGTCTATACATTGCATTGCATTGCATGAAGTCTATAAACTGCATTGCATTGCATGAAGTCCATACACTGCATGAAGTCTGCACATCATGTGCTGCATGCTCGTCTAGTCTATACACTGGCTAGTTTGTACAAGACTGCAAGTCTATACACTGGCTGCTGCATTCTCATGAAGTCTATACATCCGATAGTGTAAGTCTATACATCACCCAGTGTCATGCTTACATAGTCTGTACAACGCCTGCTTTACACACTCAAAGTCTACACATTGAATGTTAGCATGCTCGCACATACTAAGACCATACATTGAATAAAGTCTGTACACTGTCTCACATTTACAAAGTCTGAACATCGCCTCATGCATTATCTTCAGCAAAGTCTGAACATTGCTTCAGATAGCTTCAGCCAAGTCTATACATCGACTGGCAGTCTTCATGCTAAGTATATACATTGCTTCACAACGTGAAGTCTATAGATGCCTTGTCCTCACATTGCAAGTCTACACACTGCAGTGCCTTCATTAAAGTCTGTACAGGGTTTATACTTAACCTGATAAACTGATGACTTATTCGTCTGTCTGACATGTGCCTCTGCTCGTGAAGCTTAAGGAGGGCATGTGATCCGAGGCTGGAAGACCTGACCAGATGATGACACGTGTGCTGAAGCAAGTCTGGATGCTGCCACGTGGTCCAAAATATTTGGGCGGGAACTGTGGAGAACACGCGCCCAGGTGCTACTGCTACTGCTGCTGCGTACATAAGGAAGCCTTCTTCCACAGAAGAAGATTGATTGAAGTGGCGAAGTATATACAGAGAGAATAGAAGCCAAGAAGCAGCAGAGAGCCACGATCAAAAGAGAAGAAGAAAAACAGAGAGAAGAAGAAAAGAGAAGAGGGCAGAAGAAGAAAAAGGAGAGCAGAGAAGAGAAAGATTGCGTGAGCTGAGAAGAAGAAAGAAGAGGAAGAAAGGAAGAGAGGAGATTGTTCTATTGAAGATCTATTCAGTCTGTTCGTGGATCAAATCCAGAACGACTATGCTCATTGAGTGCTATATTTCTTGCGTCTCATTTCCAGCTTTTGTCATTGTGCTTTTTATGTTTTCTTATTTTTCCTTTTGTTATTCCTGTTGCTATTGTTCTTCCGATTCTTAGTAGTGAGGTCGGGTTCCTCCTGTGGACTTAGGAGAAGGGAGATCTAATCTCCGGTTCTGGGCTTGTGGGTTGCAAGTCCAGGGGTCCCTCCTGGTCTGTAGGAAGAGAGGTCTGCGACCTCTGGTTTGCTGGTGACTGGAAGTCACTGGTGGGGTCCCTCCTGGTCTGGAGGAAGAGAGACTTTGGTCTCTGGATTCCAAGTGGCTGGGAGTCACTTGGGGTGTCCCTCCGGTCTTGAGGAAGAGGGGAGACTGTTCCCCTGGTCAAGCTGTGTGGCAGCAAGTGTTCGCAGACTGAGTCTGCCTGTTTCTAGCGTTAGCTAGTGAAGCCTCACTCCGGTTGGGAGTGAGGGGTGGATGTAGGTCTGGAGGACCGAACCACCTAAAAAATTACTTGTGCAGTGGTTTGCCTTGCGTTAGCTCCATATCTTCTACCACCCTTCACAGGTTGTCTGAGCTTTCATATTGCTATCTGTGCTGCAGGTTGATTACCTTCTTCTGCTTCCGCTTGTTAATTGTTTAGGCGCGCACTTCATATTTGTTCCTTGGTTTAAAAGATTATTTGATCAGATATTCAGATTGTCTATTCGCATTGATAGCATTCTAGATTTTATTAAGCGAAAAGTTTTTAAGGGTGGGATTCATTCACCCCCCCTTTGAATCCAGCGCACCGATCCTATCAATTGGTATCAGAGCGGTGTCTGCTTAGAAGGTCCAGCGACCTACAGATCCGATCTTGCAGTCTTCGGTGCTAATTTATTTTTAGTGCATCAATATTCCTGTTGAATTGAATATATCTGCTATCTGTTTCAATGGCTTATCCACCCATCTGTAGTGGTTCTGATTTCAACCAGTGGCACAGTGCTTTACGTGCTTATGTTAAATCTGTTGATCCAGACCTGTGGAAAGTGATTTCACATGGTCCTCATAAATTACCAAAGAAAAAGTCCAAATGGACTGACAGTCACGAATCAATGTATGAGGAGAATCAGACAGCTATAAATCTGATGAAAGCAGCCACTGACAAAGCCTTTCACTCATGTTTCCTTGATTGCAGATCTGCAAGGGATATGTTGGAGATGATGAAGAGAGCCGAGAAAGGAAACCAAACAAGCTGCATGATGGCCAATAGAAGTAATCAAGGTGGCAGCGATCAAGGCAGCAATCAAAGTGAAGATGATAATAATGAGGAGGTAAAACCTTTTGAGAACTATACCTTGGATGATTGGGAGAATTCATATGCTGAATTATTAGAGTCTCATGAACAGTTAAGAGAACAATACAAAAAATTGAAGAAGAATAGTAGGTCAGACAGTTTCAATTCTCCATGTAAAAACTATGCTGAACTGAAAAATATTCATGATGCTTTTATGTCTGATATTCAAATGTTGAAGAAACAAATTTCATTGCTGAAAATTGAAGATCAAGATCATGTAAAAGAAATCTCTGAACTTAAAAAGAAGCTTAGCCTAGCTAGTCATGATTCTGTTCAGAGTAAGGATTTGCTGAAAGAACTTGAATGTGTTAAATCTGACTTAAACAAGCTGAAAAATGAGAATGACTCTCTCAGAAAGTTTTCCAAAGAAAATGAAGAACAATTAGAGAAACTTAAACGAGAGAATGATTTGCTGATTGAAAATTTTAATGTCATAAAATCTGTAAACATAGAATTACAGAAAGATTTTGAAAAACAACAAAAGGAATTGAAGGAGTTTGAAGCTAGGAGAGAAAGCATGGTTAACTCAGAAGATCAGACTCTAATAAATGAGTTAATTCAGAATGACAAGCTTAAGGAAGAAAATGAGAAGTTTAAATTGCTGAACTCTTCAATATCTGAAAGACTTCTTACTTTGGAGAAAGGGAAAGTCATCTGTACAAACGAGACTGAAGAGGTAGATGAGCTGAGAAAGGAAATTGAAGAATACAAAACAGCTAACAAGGTTTTGAATGAAGCTGTCAATTTTAGTGAACAAGAGATCGCTAGTTATGAAATACACATTGCATCTCTTGAAAATGAAATTCAGGATTTGAAAAGCTCTTTGTCTAAATTTGTTGATGGACAAGAAAATCTGGACAGGTTGTTAGGAGTTAAGGCTAATACTCAAAAGGAAGGGTTAGGCTACAATAATGTCAATAAAAAGGCTTTCAAAAATAAGCTAATGACATCTTTCATCAAAGCTTCAGATGTAGCCACCACCTCAGAAAATAAACAACCAAATGTTCAGAAGAATCAGAAACAAACTGGAAAAATGGAAAAGGTTAGTCATGTGAAGAAAGGATTGAATCACATTGAGAATGTGCATGTTGTAAAACACACTGATACACCTAGATATGCACATAAAAGGGAAATCATGGAATGTCATTACTGTCACAAGATTGGTCACTTGATGCATGAATGTAATTTAATGAAATCAGATGATTTGAAAGCTAGAAAAATGCATGGTAGGGATTCGCAGGTCAAGTTTCCTGTCCCTTAGAAAAAGAGTGTCACATGTTTTAATTGTGATAAAGTAGGACACACTACTGCTCATTACTGGTTTGTAAGTGGTAAGAAAAAATCATGTTCATTTCATAAAAAATATTTTGCAAATCAGCATGTTTTTAATAAGAACAAATATGTTTCAAAGGACCAGCACATCATCTGTTTTAACTGCAACAAAAATGGTCACAAGGCCTCTGAATGCTGGTCAGGTTCCTTTAGAAGAAATTCTCTCAATTGCTCTCACTGCGGAAAGCATGGCCACACAGTCAAGGGCTGTTGGCATGCTCAAGGGAAAAATTTTATTTCTGAAAGGTTTAAATTCCCTGTAAACACAAATGCTCTCAGAAAGAACATAGTTGTTTTTAAAAAGAAAAACTTTGAATGTTTTGATTATGAAAAATAGTTTGGTCATGCAAATAATAGAAATTTCCATGCCAATGCACATAAAATTCATGTTCATAATGATGTGCATAAAAGGAACCTAAAGTCTGTTTTTTCATGCTATAACTGTTGGAATCCAGGCCATAGAGCTGCTAACTGTTGGCTGGCTGATTTTAGTAAATAAAATTCTCTCTCTGGTAATAAGTTTCATGACAACAGTAATTGGCATAAAAAGAACTTGAAATCTGCTGCATCATGTCATCACTATGGTCAAATAGGTCATTCAATGAATAATTACTATTTGATGAAATCTGATGACCTACATGCTGAAAAATTGTTTAGGAAACCTGCTAGGAATGTCACTGTTAATTCAGGACCCAAGACCTCTTGGGTACCTATTTGTGCAAAATAGTTTGCTTTGCAGGTGTGCCTTGGAAGCTGAAGAAAAAAAAAGGGGGGGTAAATAAGCCAAGGCACTCAAAAGAAAACCCCATACTGAATTTTTCAGGTAAATTCTCTTTATTTCCTGTTGTGAAATTCATTGCATATCTTGTTTGATGTGTTCTTGCACATTTGTTATATATTGAACACTATGAATATTCATGTCTCTCAATGCTCATTCTGAATTGTCTATTTAGACATTGAAATGAGAATAAACTTGCATTCTGAAAAATCTGAAAAGTTGAAATTTGATCCATGTATGCATGCTCACATTTAAAAATCTGCCTTGTTTCTCATGAGCACATGTTGAGATATCAGTGCATAATTCAGATTGATAATTGATTGAAAATCTGGACTGCATGTTGCATTATCATGCATGACCACTATGGTATATCAAATGGCAAGCTACCAAAAGGCAGGGAAATCTGTCTGGAGGTTCTTACTATGTGTGAGGTGGTCTAGTAGACCAAATGCCCCGCCTAGTACCATGGGTCATTTTGCTTAATAGGGCAGTCTGATTGAGCGTGAGTAACATTGTCATATGTTCAGTTTTCAGTGCAAACATTGCATATTTTCAGGGGAAGTTAATTGCATGTCTTTGCATAGCAAACAATGTTGAGTCTTTGCATGTCTTAGCATACATGTATTTAATTGCATTGCATTTCTTGAAAAATGCCAAAGAGAGTAATTGAATGCATAGTGTCAGGGGGATTCAATGCATTGCATGTAGATTGTCAAATGCATACACTTGTCAGAAGTCATTGCATGTTTTCCTTGAAAATCCTTAAACATGCCACACTTCCTGATAGCTTGCTTGATGTGCATAACCTTTTCCCCATTGATTTTAATTGACAAACCTTGATCATAACAGAAATCACTGAGCTTCAAAAATACTCACTGTTCAAAATCTCTTCTATCATTTGATGATTCAGAAGTCTATCAGTCTTTCATGAAGATTTCAATGGGCTATCTCGATCATAAATTTGAAAACACTTGAACTAGGAATCTTCTATTATATGTTTTTATGAATATCTGAAATAACTCAGATGGTTTAAGTTTAATGTATTCAATGAGTTTGACTTTAAAATCTCTTAAAAAAATATCTGAATCATGTTTAATAAACTTTAACCATCTATTTCATGCTGTGTCTTGTTAAATCTTCTGAAATCTGCACTATTGAATTCATGGCTTTAATTAGTTAAGTACATGAAATTATTATTGATTTGAAGCAAATGAATTTTTCTGAAATATCTGAAGGATAATTTCTGTCAGAGCAATGACTTTGGTCACTGAGAAACACATGTCCAAAGGACTGTGTCATGAGGTGCCATAGTTAACTCTGCTTAAGAATGAGAGTTAATTAGGCTGAGCAATGGCATGCACACTGAGAAATACAACTCACTCATCAAGAAATGATTTGGAGTGTGTCATGATGTGTAAATGCTACCTCTGTTCATATAAAGCATGACTGTCAGTCACACTAAGTGCTTAGGGATATTGGCCTCTGATCAAGGTATATCCTCTAGTCACAAGGTGTGCACTGAACTAGAGTGCTCGTAAAATTTGTAGCATGAAAAATTGTTGAACAAATTGCAATATCTGAATATTGATGCTAAAATCAAATTGCTAAAACCCTAGACAAAATCACATGACTTCAAAATTGCTTGATCTCAATACTAGTGCATGTAATTCCGAAAGAAGTCAATAAATTTGATTATGTAAGACAAAGGGAGGATAATCAAGATATAATTATGAGGGCTTGGTTCATTTTTATTAAACCTTGATTTTAGATATCAATACAGGATTTTATTGATAAACTTTACATACATCATGTTTAAACCATGCTGATCAATAAAATTCATTCATAAGCCCTTATAATGGAAGACTTTGAAAAATTATGTTTTGAATTTATGAGATTGATATCTCCTTGAAAATCTTGTTGAATTATTTCTGTTTGGAGCTTATTTGTAAATCTGATTATTTGAACCTCTTCTGCTTATTGTCCTTGGTTCATTGACCTGAACTTCTCCTTGATTGCCCCTGTGGTCTCCTTCTCATCCATCTCATAAGATTCCACTTATTGAGGGGGAGCTTCCATGTCATATGCATCATGCTGCATAGAAACTCTTAAAGGGGGAGAATTGTGATCTTACATTTTGGTATCTCCATCTGCATCTGCATTCATACCTTCCCATGGTTCATCTTGATCATATCAAAGGGGGAGATTTTTGCCAAAGGGGGAGATTTTTATTCAATCATTACATGCTGGTTTCTTTTGCTCTCTCAACCTTATGTCTTTTTGCTGAAGTCAAAGGGGGAGAATGTTTTGATTTGAGTTAGTGTGACTCATAGTGTTGCCATCATCAAAAAGGGGGAGATTGTTGTGCCCCTGTGGTCTTGATGTTGTGCCCCTTAGGCACAAGCATGATTTGATGATAGCAATGCCATTTTGTTTTGATGATAGCAACAAAGTGAGTGCATTTCCGTGCATTCTTTATTCTTGAGCATTCTGCATATGATAACAACATGAATGAAGATGAAATAATGTTTTGATTGCATTGTATATACATTTCTTTGTTTAGTCTGGACAGTAGTGGGTCGACCCCTTTCCAGATGGGTCGACTCCCCAATTTTGCATGTCTGTACATTGCATTTGCTCATGCCTTAGAGTCTGTACATTCATGTGCACAGTTCATAATACCAAGTCTACACATTGCTGGTGCGAGTAGTTAAGTCCATACATGGCTAAGTCTGTACATTGGATGTGTCACAGACAAAGTCTGTACTTTCGTCACCATGCACATCTGACTTGAAGTCTGTACAGCCCAAGTCTGTACATAGTCTTATTCATTCGTGTGCTTCATGAATATTCAAGTCTGTACATCGATGCATGCTTTGAAGTTCAAAGTCTATACAGTGCACTATTGTGGTTGTGCATCGTTTAGAACAAGTCCACACACTGCACTATAGCTGTACGAAGTGATGTAAAGTCTATACATCGCATCATGCATTCATTGTTAAAGTCTATACAAACTTCAGCGTCTCGTTCATGCATTGTTCATGAAGTCTGTACAGTGGACTGTGTCTTTGTGCATCATGTTAAGTCTATACATTGCACTGTTCATGCACAGAGTCTGTGTCTCATGCATCGTCTATGCAAAGTCCATACATTGCATTCAGAGTTTGTACAGCGTTCGTCTCAGCCAGCGTCTCATGCTGCGTCTTAGGCAAGTATGTACATTGCACTGTAGCTGCATTGTTTCACCTGAAGTCTGTGCATTGTCTCAGCCACCATCTCATTCAGCATCTCACGCTTGCAAAGTCTATACACTGGTCGGTGGATGCAAGTCTACACATTCGACTGTTCAGCATGTGGCCAAGTTTGTACATCCTTCAGTGAACTTCGAAGTCTATACATTGAAGTCGGTAAATTGGCCTTAGCTTTCCAAGTCTGTACATTGGCCTCCATGCCTCAAGTCTATACATCGGACTGTTTGGCCAAGTCTGTACATCCTTCAGTGAACTTCGAAGTCTATACATTGAAGTCGGTAAATTGGCCTTAGCTTTCCAAGTCTGTACATTGGCCTCCATGCCTCAAGTCTATACATCGGACTGTTTGGCCAAGTCTGTACATCCTTCAGTGAACTTCGAAGTCTATACATTGAAGTCTATAAATTGGCCTTAGCTTTCCAAGTCTGTACATTGGCCTCCATGCCTCAAGTCTATACATCGGACTATTTGGCCAAGTCTGTACATCCTTCAGTGAACTTCGAAGTCTATGCATTGGAAGCCTTTACCTACGTTGCACTTCAAAGTCTATACACTCGCTGTCTTCCATTGTTTCAAGTCTGTACAGCCTTTCCGTTGGAAAGTCTATACATTGGTCGCTGAATGATCTTCAAGTCTATACAGACCTTGATTCGCTCAAGTCTGTACATCGGCCT
This sequence comes from Amorphophallus konjac, assembly GCA_022559845.1. Classification (NCBI taxonomy): domain Eukaryota; kingdom Viridiplantae; phylum Streptophyta; class Magnoliopsida; order Alismatales; family Araceae; genus Amorphophallus; species Amorphophallus konjac. Next base: position 455,899,997 of record CM040121.1, on the reverse strand, counting down.
GCTATCTTTGGCAAGTCTTCACATCGTGAAGTCTATACACTCAACTCCTTCACACTTCAACAAGTCTGTACAGCGGCTGTCTTCACATAGGAAGTCTGTACATCCGTTCACATTGTGAAGTCTAGACATTTGATGTGCATGGTCTTGAAGCATTTAGGAAGTCTGTACATTGGTCTGCTTTGCATTGCATGAAGTCTATACATTTGTCTACATTGCATTGCATGAAGTATATACATTGCACGAGCTGAATGCTTTCTAAGTCTATACATTGCATTGCATTGCATGAAGTCTATAAACTGCATTGCATTGCATGAAGTCCATACACTGCACGAAGTCTGCACATCGTGTGCTGCATGCTTGTCTAGTCTATACACTGGCTAGTCTGTGCAAGACTGCAAGTCTATACACTGGCTGCTGCATTCTCATGAAGTATATACATCCGATAGTGTAAGTCTATACATCGCCCAGTGTCATGCTTACACAGTCTGTACAACGCCTACTTTACACACTCAAAGTCTACACATTGAATGTTAGCATGCTCGCACACACTAAGACCATACATTGAATAAAGTCTGTGTCTCACATTTACAAAGTCTGAACATCGCCTCATGCATTATCTTCAACAAAGTCTGAACATTGCTTCAGATAGCTTCAGCCAAGTCTATACATCGACTGGCAGTCTTCATGCTAAGTATATACATTGCTTCACAACGTGAAGTCTATACATGCCTTGTCCTCACATTGCAAATCTACACACTGCAGTGCCTTCATTAAAGTCTGTACAGGGTTTATACTTAACCTGATAAACTGATGACTTATTCGTCTGTCCGACAGGTGCCTCTGCTCGTGAAGCTTAAGGAGGGCACGTGATCCGAGGCTAGAAGACCTGACCAGATGATGACACGTGTGCTGAAGCAAGTCTGGATGCTGCCACGTGGTCCAAAATATTTGGGCGGGAACTGTGGAGAACACGCGCCCAGGTGCTGCTGTTGCTGCTGCTGCTGCTACTGCTGCTGCTGCGTACATAAGGAAGCCTTCTTCCACAGAAGAAGACTGATTGAAGTGGCGAAGTATATACAGAGAGAATAGAAGCCAAGAAGCAGCAGAGAGCCATGATCAAAAGAGAAGAAGAAAAACAGAGAGAAGAAGAAAAGAGAAGAGGGCAGAAGAAGAAAAAGGAGAGCAGAGAAGAGAAAGATTGCGTGAGCTGAGAAGAAGAAAGAAGAGGAAGAAAGGAAGAGAGGAGATTGTTCTATTGAAGATCTGTTCAGTCTGTTCATGGATCAAATCCAGAACGACGATGCTCATTGAGAGCTATATTTCTTGCGTCTCATTTCCAGCTTTTGTCGCTGTGCTTTTTATGTTTTCTTATTTTTCCTTTTGTTATTCCTGTTGCTATTGTTCTTCCGATTCTCAGTAGTGAGGTCGGGTTCCTCCTGTGGACTCAGGAGAAGGGAGATCTAATCTCCGGTTCTAGGCTTGTGGGTTGTAAGTCCAGGGGTCCCTCCTGGTCTGGAGGAAGAGAGATCTGCGACCTCTAGTTTGCTGGTGACTGGGAGTCACTGGTGGGGTCCCTCCTGGTCTGTAGGAAGAGAGACTTCGGTCTCTGGTTTCCAAGTGGCTGGGAGTCACTTGGGGTGTCCCTCCGATCTGGAGGAAGAGGGGAGACTGTTCCCCTGGTCAAGCTGTGTGGCATCAAGTGTTCGCAGACTGAGTCTGCCTGTTTCTAGCGTTAGCTAGTGAAGCCTCACTCCGGTTGGGAGTGAGGGGTGGATGTAGGTCTGGAGGACCGAACCACCTAAAAAATTACTTATGTAGTGGTTTGCCTTGTGTTAGCTCCATATCTTCTACCACCCTTCACAGGTTGTCTGAGCTTTCATATTGCTATCTGTGCTGTAGGTTGATTACCTTCTTCTGCTTCCACTTGTTAATTGTTTAGGCGCGCACTTCATATTTGTTCCTTGGTTCAAAAGATTATTTGATCAGATATTTAGATTGTCTATTCGCATTGATAGCATTCTAGATTTTATTGAGCGAAAAGTTTTTAAGGGTGGGATTCATTCACCCCCCCCTCTGAATCCAGCGCACCGATCCTATCACCAATGGACCGCTAAGGACGATAAGCGGTCAAGGCTAAGACCGCTAGCCCAACCGGCTTAAAACTATTAAACCGACATAAACAACGATTAGCGGTCTTCTCTCAGACCACCAATTCTAGCTTAGCGGTCTATCGCACGACCGTGAAGCAGAACCGACATACACAACCCCCCTTAGTGGTCTATCGTACGACCACTGTCAGAGAGTAGCGGTCATCCATTCGACCGCGAGCCAGATGAAACGGTCTATCGCACGACCGCGAAGACCTGAACCGACATACTGTTCAAAAATCAGAAATAGTCACCCAAGGACCGCTAAAGGCTTAAAAATGGTCTCTGGTAAGACTGCTAAAGCGTTACGACGTGAAAAATAGAGGAATGGCCAAATCTGGTCGTTCCACGCCCCGTTCACTCCTAAACGAAGGGGAAACATCCCTAATAGCCAAATAAACCTCCCACAGATCGGAAGGGGTCCAAACGACACCAAAAATACAAGGAACGGGCGATTCTACTGAATCGACCTAAAATGAGTCACATGGGTTCCCGGGCTCACACCGGTCCCAAATGACCACCAATCGTAATGAAACCAGCGAAAATGGAACGCTGACATGCCAGGGGTTCAAATGAAACTAATCTAGCAAAAAACCGTCGTCGAAAGAGGCGAACTCGTCTCACACCCCCCCGAACATGCTTTCACCCAAAATGAGGTAAAACCCACTCGTTCTCGCACCGTTCGGCTCCAAATCGCGAGGAAACGCAGAATAGGAGTAGGGCGTCCATCTCCCTACCTCCACCGGAGATTTCATGTGCCGAAATGGCCAATCCACGTTGAAAACAATCACACGGACAACCCATGCCGGCTTTGAATCCACAAACGGGATCGCGCCAACGGCCTTGATCGTCACGCCAGCACGCTCCACGACAACTCCACGCCGTCGCCACCTCATCCCCGGGCCTCCTTCGACTGCAGCCTGAGCAATGGGGGAAAGAGGAGAGAGAACGGTGAGGGAGAGAGTGAGAGATCACGAGGGTGAGAGAGGAGAGAGAGAGGGTTAAAAAGAAAAGGAAATTAAGAATTTCCTAATTTTTGTAATATCTGATTTTTTGGTCCGAAAATGCACTAATTCAAAAAAATACGGAAAAATAGTCTAAACGATCCTCGGAAAGAATGCAATGCAACTGTAGCGTCCTCGAGTCGATAAACTCAATAATAAACTTACCACAGGGTTCCGTAACTTGTACGGGAGAAAAGCCCAAGCGGATCGTAAAACACAACTCAGGACCCACAAAAGTGATCTGAAACTCTCCGATAAAGATCCGAAAGACTCAAGATATTAAACCATCATTCTATACATTGTTCCTTTTAATAAAATTCATTACTTATTGAAATATATATATATATGACATGTTGAACCAAATGACTTCAAGTGAGAAATGTTTAGCTTCTTACCTTCATATAACTAGTATGGAGTTTTTCTATGTATTGGTTTTATCATGGCCCGATTTGTGATGTAGGATGATGTATTCACTGCCTCGGTCCAGATTACCTTGGTAGACCATTCTCTGCGAGCATTGTCCGTGCCATCTCTACAAGTGTTCTATTTTTCTTTTTCACGACTCTGTTTTGTTGTGGGGTACTAGGTGTTGAAAAACTATGTTCGAGCCCATGTTTCCTGCAAAATTCATCAAAGTCATGTTATCAAATTCTTTGCCATGATCACTTCGAATGGTTTTGATGTGATACCCCTTTTCATTTTGAACTTTCTTGAAAAAATCTTCGAACTCCTGCAATGCTTCATTCTTATGAGTAAGAAATAAGGCCCACGAATATCTAGAAAAATCATCAACTATAACAAATCCATAAAGTTTCTCTCCAAGATTGTGTGTCCTGGTGGGTCCAAACAAATCTAAGTGAAGGAGTTCTGAGGCCTTTGAGTTGAAATGATATTTTTTCACTTGAAAGAAATCCTAGTTTGTTTCCCTTTATTACATACTTCACATATTTTATTAATTTCAAAATTCAACTTGGGCAATCCTATAATCAATTCTTTTCTTGACAGTTTTGAAAGAACATTAAAACTAGTACGGCCTAATCGGCGGTGCCATAACCAAGCATCATCCGATTTATTAGCAACTAGGCAAAGATTTTCTTTAACTATGTCATCAAAATCAATGGTATAAGTGTTATTATCTCTAATGCCAATGAATTTTATTTCATTTGTATCTTTGTCTATGATTGAGCAATGAGAAGTTTCAAAAATAACCTTGTGACCTTTGTCACATAACTGACTAATGCTGAGCAAATTGTGATGCAATCCTTTGACAAGCAAAACGTTATCAATAGAGTGATCTGAATTCTTACCTATTCTGCCACTGCCTATGATTTTACCTTTGTCCTGCCCCCCGAACGTAACTGTACCACCTTCTTTATTTTCCAAGTCTGCAAAGAGTTATTTATTTCCTATCATGTGCCTGGAACAACCGCTATCCAGGTACCGTTTATTTCCTTTTACTTTTAAGCAGACCTGCAAAGACATTATAAATCTTAAACAATTTTTGGTACCCAAGCAAGCTTGGGTCCATGAGAGTTAGCTTTCCTATGTATAAAAGAATTCTTGAACTTCTTTGCAAATCACTCATCATCAAATTTCATAAAGTTGCATGTGTACATGGCATGACCTATTTTACCACAATAAAAACATGTAACTTTCATTTTTTCAAAAGTATTTTTCCTATTTACATTCTGAAAAGCATTGTATGAATATGAGCATGGATCATGAGATTTTTGAGCCTTTTTATGTGGATGTGTTGGTGTGTTTTCAAAAAAACATGGGGTTTTTGTCTTATATTCAAATGTCCTTTTATTTGTGGGAACATAGCCGAAGCCCTCTTTTTTGAAATTTACTTTCACTCCTGAAAGGTTATCCAAATTGCTATTCCCTTTGACAAGTTTTTCTTACACTTCCTTTGAATCCTACAATTCTAAAAGCAGATTTTCAATTTTGTTTTCCGCTTCTACTTTAGCTTACTCACTATTTATCAATTTTTGATTTATTTCTTCAAATCCTCTCATCAATTTTTCTTTCTCTTCATTTAGACCATCTATGACTTTAAGTGCATTTTGTTTTTCAACCTCCAAACAATAAATTTTATTTTAAAACAAAGTAACTTTGGACAACATCATTTTATTTTCATCCTTAAGATTTTCAATTTTCAGCTCAAGGGAATTACATTTATCACATGCAGTTTTGTTGTGGACAAAATCATGGAATTTCTTTTTTAAACTTTTATTTTCAGATTTAAATTTCTTGTACTGTTGATACAACCCGGCATAAGCAATTTGCCATTGTTCACTAGAGAGACTTTCAGAATCAGAGTTTACCTCGGTGTCCTCCTCATGAGCCATTAGGCACAAGTTCTTCACTAGCTCATCCAACTCATCTTCTTCGGTCTTGGAGTCTTCCTCATCCTCGTCGCTCCAAGTCACCTTCATTGCTCTTGGTTTCTTCCCTTTGATCTTCTTCATCTTCTTTTGCAACTCGGGACACTCACCCCTCATATGACCAATCTTCTTGCATTCATAACAAATAACTTTCTCTTTCTTATTTGCTTCACCTTTCTTAGCGATTGCCTTTCTCTAAAATTTTCTTGGGAAAGTACCATCCTTCTTTGCCTTCCTGAAGAACCTCCTAGCCCTTCTTGTGATGAGAGACATGACTTCTTCTTCATCACTGTCAATGCTTGACCTTCCATCACTTTTCTCGAAGGACTGTGGATTTGCCTTCAGCGCACCGGTCTTCTTCTTTTTGCTTTCCTCCTCTGTCCTCTTGATATGGAGCTCATAAGTCATGAGCGACCCGATCAATTCATCAAGAGTAAGTGTGGTAAGATCTTTTAAGTCTTCAACGACTGTCGCTTTAGTGTGCCACTATGGCGACAGAGATCGCAGCACCTTTCTGACCAGTTCTTGATTGGTGTAGTCCTACCCCAAAGCCTTCAATCCATTTGTGATCTCACTTAACCTGGCAAACATCTGTGATATATTTTCATCTAGCTTCATAGTAAACAATTCATAGTCTCTGATAAGTAGGTTGGCCATAGTATCTTTAACTTCCGATGTCCCTTCATATATGAGCCTCAATTTGTCCCACATCTCCTGCACAAATGAACACATAGATATGCGTGAGTACTCATTCAAGTGAATTACACACTGAATAATATTCATCACTTTATAATTAGCACAAGATTTTCTAATATGCTCCTCATTCCATTTATCTTCATCAGTAGGCAATTGGTTAGGACCTTTACTAACTACTCGCCATACATCAAACTCTTGGGCTCTTAAGAACACTATCATTCTGTTCTTCAAATAATGATAGTCGGTCCCATCGCAAAATGGTGGTCTATGAATGGAATGTCCCTCAGGAAGGATGCCTTTGTTAGCCATTATAAATTGATCTTTACTCTGGAACAGCTAGATTTAACTAAATAACCTGAAACCAAGGCTCTGATACAAGTTGTTGGCCCAGACCAAAGGTAAACAAGAAGGGGGGGTTGAGATGTTTACCCCCAAATCGTACAAACAAAATGAAACGTAAATGAATTATCAATTTGATATGAAATTAGATGAACTTAGATGAGTAAAGTTCTCTCAGACTCACAGGTCACACATGAAAATGATGAATCAACGCAAAGAGCAAGCAAGTAAACACCCCACAGAACACAAGAAGTTTTAAGGTGGTTCGGTCGGACCTTCCCGTCCGCCTACGTCCACCCCTCACCAAAATCCGATGAGACTGTACTCTCTACGAATTGTAGCACCACGGAGATAAATCTCCACACACACGCTACCGAACCGCAGCAACAAACGGGGACGAACCCCAAAACACACACAACCACTGATTCACAGCTTGACCTCAAGGAACACTCTCCTCGATTACACATGGCTGCTCAGCAGCCAAAACACAGTCTGATCCCTAAAACATGGTATCAAAAAATCCACTGAAATCTCAGTGACCACACACGGAAGACAGAAGAAGAGTTGCAAAAGAAAACACAAATCGAAACAAGAAAACCAAATGTAGCTTTAGATCGAAATCTAGAAGCTATAAATAGCATATCTGGGCTCAGATATGAGACTGCTCCAACTCTCTCTATTCAGTAGCCATGCAGTAGCTTGGGAAGATGGTTCTCTCAAATGCCTCTCAAATCTTCCTTCTCAGCATCAAGATCGTATAGGCCAACTTCTGGGCTGCTATCCTCTCTTTTCTCCCTCTCAGATGTTCTTCGGAATAGCTCAGGGCTTCTTACTGCGTCTTCACCATCTCCAGGCCGAATGATTGTATTTATAGTAGAAGATAATGGATAATTTTCCATTTCCAAGCTATTTTATGATTGGTCCATGTCAAAAGTAGAATATTCTAACCTAGGACCTTTCCAGAAACTGAGGCACATGACTTGGAGGTGTGTGCCAATGATTGGAGAGAAAACCATGTGACTACTTAAAAGTCCACGCACGTGCTTGTATTGCTAGGCTCTGGTCAGTCAACTGATCAGTTAGTTTAGTCGACTTGAATTTCAGATCTATCGACTTGAGCTGGTTAGATCCTTGAACTTTGGTTTGTCAACTTAGTGCTACGAGCTCTGATGATATCAGTCGATCTAGTTGGCTAGTGGGTACACTCAGTGATTCACAAGCATCCTTTGAGCGAGCTGAACAACCCTAAAGATGTCTATCGACTCTTCTGCACATCTGTAGACTGACTTGGAGCTTGGTCGACTGATATTACCATTCCATATTGACTTTTTCTCTCATCTGTCGACTGAATTGGAGCTTAGTCGACTGATATTTCATTTCTCTGTATACTTCTTCTATTGAGGGCGAATCAGTCTTCCACACTCTGCCATCTTCATTCAATTTTGTTGACACACGAAATGGCCTCTTAAGCTTCTCGTTCTATGACCTTGTGTCTTTCCATAGTCCTCAAGTTCTTCAACATTGTCTTACCTTCCTGCTGATATCTGCTGGGTCTTCTGTTGGCTGGAGTTGCTTTTTGTTGCCCCTGTCGACTTTTCTTTATATCAATCGACTGATCTTCATATCTATCGACTGAGTTTCACATCTGTCGACTGATTTTTAACTTGGCCAACTGATTTTTACCTTGTTCTTGAGTAGATTTAACTTGATGGCTGCACTCACTTATGACCACTTGTAAAATGATTAAATCTATATTATCCATACCCATAAGTAGTCTTAATCAAAGAGTAACTAGGCATTCACATTTGCATTAACCAAAACCACATAGAGTATTTCTTGGAGATCAAACACATGTTTTGTTATCATCAAAACCATTATGCCAAAATCAATGTGAGAAACTCAACAACACCCGAGCAGGAACCTGTCAGCTCTGTATCGAGGCAGTGTTCGCCAGTCCATCCTTCGAGCCAATGCCTTGCTTTCATCAACCCAGAGTCCGTGCCCTCCCCAGCGTCCACACTGAGATCGGTCTCCCGACTTCCACTCATCTCTACTATGTTATTGTTACTTTACCGCTTTGCCCAAGCCGTCACCCGACCGCTCCGCGGAGTCGGTGCTCGACAGCTCATCCTGAGTCGGTGCCCAATAGCTCACCCCCCGACATCTCATCTTGAGTCGGCTCTCGACTGCTCAGGCAAGCCAATGCCCGACTGCTTAGCCGAGCCGGCGCCCGACCGCTGTGCCGAGTTGACGCCTGACAACTCCACCCGAGCTAGTGCTCGACCGCTCTGCCAGAGTCGACGACTGAGAGATCGCCCCGAGCCGGAGCCCGATCGCTCAGGCCGAGCTGGCGCCCGACCCCTCCACCTCAGTCAACGCTTGACTGCTCAGTCGAACTGGCACCCGACCACTCCGCTCGAGCCGATGCCCGACCGCTACGCCGGGCCAACTCCATATCTCTCTACCGAGCAAGTGCTCGACAACTGGCCCCTAGCCGGTGACCGATCGCTCTGTTGAGCCGTCGCCCTACAACACATTCCGAGCCAGTGCCTGACAGCTCATCTTGAGCCAGGGCTCGACAACTCAACCCCCGACATCTCATCCTGAGCCGGCGTCTGACCGCTCTGTCGAGTCGACGCCTGACAGCTCCGCCCGAGCCAGCGCCCGACCGCTCTGCCTGAGCTGGCGACCGACGGCTCGCCCTGAGTTGATGCTTGATAGCTCTTCCCGAGCTGGCTCCCGACAGCTTTATCAGAGCCAGCGCCTGACCGCTCAGCCCGAGCTGGCGACAGACAACTCTGCTCGAGCCGGCACCCGATAGCTCACCCCGAGCCGATACCCGATAGCTGGTCTCGAGCTGATGCCTGATTGCTCATCCCAAGCCGGTGCCCAACAGCTCACCCCGAGCCAGTGCCCAACAACTCATTTCGAGCTGGTGCCTTATAGCTCACACTAAGTCAAGTTCGAATGCTTCGCACAATCCATGCCCTACTACCTGTACGAGTTAAGCTAGTCAACTCATCACTCGAACGAGACATGCAACAACAAAAGATAGTACCCGAGATGCTAATGTCAAGGAACTTGCAAGCCTTCTCATGACTGGGTGGCCCATCATCACATGCTGAGGGTACATCGCGACCCCTCTCGAGCGGCGTCTTGCTAAATTCTGAGTCCCCCAGCAGACATTACACTTAAAGGCGGAAATACCCGCGTAGCAACGTAGTGACTTGGGGATCATCATAAATGACGAAATTGTCCCATGGCTTACACACAATTTGTAATCGGGCTCTCAACACCTTATATAAAGTCTTCCTCAGCATGGATCAATGAAGTCCAGTCAGGGAATTGATCCCCATCTTCACCAGCCGTCGGTCTCGACATCATCGCCAGGTTGTCGTCTGCCTCATAGCTTGGTCCCTACCCTGTCAACGGAATGGACCTCGCACCTGAGCCAGTGCCTGCCTGCTCCTAGTCGAGCCAGTGCCATACGCTCTGTACCCAATCAAGAACCTATTGGCTCTGTGTCGAGCCAGTGTCCGCCACTCCATTCTTTGAGCCAATGCCTCGCTTTCATCAACTCGGAGTCGGTGCCCTCTCCAGTGTCCACACTAAGACTGGCCTCCCCGCTTTCACTCATCCCTGCTGTGTTGTTGTTACTTCGTCATTGTTGCACGGGTCAAGCCCTCCCGATGTCACGACCCCCAGGATCTCTGACTCTCTTCCTTTAGCAGTAGAAACAAGGGTGTTCAGATTACGTCCGATTTAAATTAACATTGACTGTGGTCGACAGGCTCAGTCGATGGGGAAATGTCCTACACCCGAGCCGCACATCGCCTGATATACCTTCACCCGCGGAATCAAATCTACGCTAGCTACCCAAATAGCTACCATGCACACACAGGCCATATCCACGTGTCACCTATATGTCCAGGCACATGTGTCGTGTCCCAGAGGCATATCTCAATTGAAATATAATTTGACGATAATTGTCAAAATTTGACTGGCACGCTCGCAAAGCACCTACACCCAATCTCAACCACTAAATAACAAATCAACCACATCCATATATTATTTTATACTCCCGCCATTCCGTGTGTGTCCCGTCAAACAACGTAAGATTGATTGGAGGTCAGTACCGAACCAGTATAAATCTCGGTGTTCTCTATGTGATTGTCTTTGTGTGACTACATTGTGCTCGCTGTGTTTTTCATTCACTTTGAATTCATTTTAGTACTCTATCTCTATCACACACTATTTGTTAACACCGATTGTTACCATATGCTTCTACTCATAATCTTGTTGTTGTTCTTTCAATTTTCTCACGTTGTTACCAGCAGCATTCTTTTACAACTCAGATTCTATCGGGAAACTTACATCTATTGCATATCACCGTGTTTCAAGCTTATTATAATCCGATTAATTTTTATAACCCATTCACCCCCTCTGGGTCAAACAGCCATATATCTGGGCAACAACTTGCTCTTTGGAATTATTTTTGTCATCCATCTTCAGAGGTAGAGGCTCAGTCTTCCCAAATATCCCCGAGATAAGAACACGGACCAACATGCGGCTAATATATATTTTATGAGGATCGAAGCGTCATGCACCAGGTCTTTCTTACTCGATTCACTTTGCTCTTGAGAAGTAGATTTCGAGTGCATCTTTAGCAGTGCACACCTGCTCCGTTGGGTCGTAATGAATTGTGAGGTAAAGATGGTGGTTGGTTCAGTAGACAAAGAGGGTTCAGTGGGTACAACAGGCACTGGTGAATGAGTGATGGCGAGGACAGGCTAGGGCGTGGTGAGCTCTTCCTCTGGCTTGAGAGTGGATAGAGCTGGCTTAGGTGTAGATGGCTCATACTTCGGCTTGTAAGCGGACAAAGTTTTCTCAGGTGTGCGCGGACGGAGCTTGCTCAGACACAGGTGTAGGTGAAGGTGGAGGTGATGGGTTAGATGGTTCAAACGGTGGATGACTGTAACACCCTAGATTTTTCTAAGAATTTTCTGGGATTAAATATAATTACTAAGTAATTAAAAATGGCTTAATGGGATATTAAGTTGGAAGTAGGGATTTATTTTAATCCATTTAAAGCCCTATATTGATCAAAAGGTTAAGCCCAACTCAACTAGGCCCAATGACCCAATTCCAAGACCGTTTAGACCCAAGCCCACTAATGGAAAAGTAATTTGAGTAATTTATGGATTTACAATGGGATATATACATCAATTAGGTGATAAATAGAAAATAATAAGAAAATCCAAATTTTTCGGAGTAAGCACCACCTAGCGGTCTATCGCGAGACCACCAGGTGCACCTTAGCGGTCCGGCTATGACCGCCAAACAACCCCAGATCCGTGAGTTATAGAAACGTGAAAAGCTTGAATCTTTGGTGACCAAATCACCTTGGATCGAAGCTACCGGGCATGGAAGACTCTCTAGAACTCTCTAGAGATCAACTCTACCTCAATTTAGGACTCTAAGTTTGATCTAATCCCTTAAACCCTAGGTGAACCCTATACATAGACCCTAACTTCGACTCAGGCAAACCCTAATGTTGGCTCGCGTATTTAGAAGATAAGAAGATGATATCTCAGGTTGGTTCTTTCTAAGTTCTTGTTCTCCTTAGTTTTATCTAACTCCCCTCTAATTTTCATGATAGAAGACCCAGCTGTTGAAGAACAAGGGCGTTCACAAGTTGCAGGTTTGCTGCAGGTCGCACAGGAAATAGTGCGCCGGTCCAGTGAAGGTAAGGGAATTAGAAGCCCTAAATGAGGTTAGTTCACATAGTGGCTTTAGAACTTTCTATTCCCCTTCGTATCTTCTACATACCCTCCAATTTTCACAGTTTTAGGTCAAGTGGTTGAGGAGAACGAGGGACAGGAAGTTGTTGGTTTGGCACTGGACGTGCAGGAACTAGGGTCTGCTTCCAGTCAGAAATCCGTAGGGATCAAATCAAAGTTAGGTTATCTCATGAAAAGGCTAAATAAACATCTTAGGAATAAAAGCCTTATGGATTCATTCCATTTCATGCTTTCTACTGGTAGTATTTCATATTTTTCTATGACTGCGCATGTATGATCCTTACAGCATGTTATCCTTATACCCTTTAACCAAAGATGATAATTCTTGTTTAATTCATGTCCAATCATGCATCCAAGTAGATAAGAACATGTTAGCATGCTTTACCCTTCTAGTCCTCATAAGTTTCATGCATAAATTATCCTGGAAATTAGCCCTGCACCTCGGTTTTTCTTGTAGGAATAAATGGTCTCTACTAGATCGCCAGATGTATATTTAGCGGCCATGCGATAGACCGCTAAGCTTCTTCATGCGGTCCTCCCGTGACCACTAGGCTCTATCTGTTCTCTGTAATTGTTAACTCTAAACAGATTGCAGATTGACCCTATTAAACATATGTTAAGCCTAGATAATTAGGCCTGATTCCTGGTTGTGACTATACATTTATGAACTTGGTTATATAGTGCACTAAACATGTTAGGTTTCATGTCTTTCATGTTTTAAATACCTATTTTAAAATTATGCTATTTCATGCCAAAACTTATATTCTTGTACTAATGATCATATTTTACATACTTCATGGACTTGTTTAAGTTTTGATTTGATCGCTGTTTTATCATAATTTTTTCTTATCTATGAGTCTTTTCTTAGGTACATGATACGTACCCCGGTGCGTGGCCATTAGATACACTTTACACATATAAGCACACAATCTTGGACTTGTGATTCTCTCCGTTGGATATTCCTTCCACCGGACTAGGTGACCCTTTCTCAAGGCCTCCATAAGTCTCCGCGAGCCTGGGATTCCCACTAGGACACCGAGCTGGTTGTACCCTCAAAACCCAACAGTCTAGAGAGCACTTTACCAGAGTTTTCTGTGTTCTGGATCTTAGCGGAGTCTAGTAGCGGCCGTTTACTTGACCGCCAAAGACTCCTAGAAGCCTTTCCGTGACCGCAAGGTTCCAGAAATTTCATGCGTCAACTATGTCATTAAACGATCCTATACTGACCGCTACTGTATTGAAACGATCTAGTAAATGACCGCTATTTCAAGAAACAGCCCTGGCATGACTGTTTCTATCTCAAGTGTCCTTAACCCAAGGTTTGACCTAAGGGTTGATTTTCCTAAATTCCCAGATGGTCTATTGATTATCTAGAACCTAACATCTTGTTCAAAAGTTATCTAATGAACTATGGAAGTTAATGAATGTACCGTTGTGCTACTGGATTTCTCCCGTGGCGTGACCTTGTCTTAAATCTTTCTTTGAACTCTCATGATCATATTTGGTACGTTCTTACTTTGATATTTGCTATCATGAGCTTATTATTTGAATTGTCACATTATTGGCCGAGCTTTATTGTTATACTCGTGGAAGTAACTAGATTTATAACGTGAAGATGCAGATCGAGCACTGATTGTGTCCAAGGTCTCGACTCTTGCCCCCTCGGCTGATTGCCAAAAATATGCTATAAACTGTGGGGTATGATGAACACTGGCGTCGCATTGCGCTGGGAGTACTTTCTTTTATAAATGAGTGAAAACAACGAGGCTCTCTTGCAATTATTGCTTGCTTGTTACATGACATTCTAGTGCATAGCCTTTATGGTTATGAAAAGTGAAAAGTGCATTCTCATTAAGTGCTTGTACATTCTTGTTCATGAAAGGCCAAGCTTACATTCTTGTTATATCCTTGCTCAATCATGCACGCATATCTCTTATCTTGATCGTATCTTGATACTTGTGTTATTCTAGTTTTATCCGCGTATTTTACCGTGATTCATTTATCTTTATTTCTAGAGCTAAAATGCTAGTTACTTAAATATTGCCTTTATGTTGATACGAAGATACCTACTGGGAAAGTGTGCTCATTACCCTACTTATCTAATCTTTTCATGACATTCTAGCAGGTCGGATTCATATTATTCAAGTGATGGGTCTGGGAGTGATTGATGGTCCGAGAGAAGCTGCAGCAAGTCTAGTCAAGAGTCAATTATGTAATTTTTGCTTTATTGAGTCTAGTTAGTCAAAGAGTCAATATCATGTACTTGATTATTATTATCAATAAAAGTTAGATTTTTGTTCAATTATTATGTCCATTCATCTTATGTGTGAATGATTTGCGCTCTGATTGTTATTGTCACTTGAGGCTTCTCTTGCCCGCTGTTCACGTTCTCGATTATCTTCCGCTGTAATTATATCACGGGGCATGACAGTTAAAGTGGTATCAGAGCCTAGGTCTAAGGACATACTTATTCCTAGAGAAAATGTCATGTCATAGGCTAAGTCTAAGGATTAAGGACCCACACCTATGAAGTAAGGAAAGAAAGTTCCAAACCTATGTGAGAATTGGGTAGAGACCGGGATGAGATAGTTAATTAGAATTTATCTCTAGGATAATTCCCCTTCACTTTACAGGAATTAACAAATTGTTCTTCTTCTTAGGTACCCCCCACCCTTATCATGGCTCACCGTGTCAATTGGGATGAGATGCAACAAACTGTTGAGGGTCTTACCCAAGCCCTCCAAACCGTGGCCCAGGCTGGCACTCAGGTAGGTGCGAGAAATTTACATGGGAATTTTCGGAGCTTAAATCCTCCCCGATTCTCTAGATCCGCCAATCCCGATGAAGTAGAAAATTGGATTAACGAGATGAGCCATATATTTGAGGTCATGTAATGCACTGACCAAGAGAAGGTCCGTCTAGCCACATTTCAACTAAACAAGGATGCACGCACTTGGTGGAAGGCGCAACCTCAAAATCCACAGCTTACATGGGAGGAATTTCTTACACTCTTCCGTGCAAAGTACTTCTCCGAGCACGTCAAGGAGAGGAAGGCGGCAGAATTTGCCTCGCTAAGGCAAGGGATGATGTCTGTGGCGGAGTACGAACTTCAATTCGCTCGGCTGGCCCCGTATGCTCCTCATTTGGTTAGTAGCAACCTAATAAAGGCTAATCGATTAATGGATGGACTAAGGCCCGGCTTTATTCAACAACTTGGATTACAAAATATCCGCACATATACGAAAATGGTCCAACGGGCACATTTATGTGAAAGGACCTTGGAGAAGGTAGAGAAGTTCTGGGAGAAAGAAGGAAGGTCGAGCCGAAAACATGATAGGCGAGAGGAAAAAGAAGAAAGATTTAGCATCACGGAAGATGACGAACCCCATCACAGCAAGAGGTCCCACAATGAGAATGGTAAAGGTAAAAGAAATGGTAATGGGAAAAACAATGGCAATGGCAATGGAAAGAGTAAAAGAGCTAAGGGGGAGGAAGAAAAGCATGTCATGGCGGCTTGCTCCTTCTTTGAGAAGTTTGGACACAAGGCCAAAGAATGTTGGAAGCGTCTCGACGCTTGTCTCAAATGTGAAAGTCGGGAACATCACTTGCCCATGTGTCCTCTCATAAAGGAACAATCTTCAAGGGATAATAATGGATGCGGGCAATGAGGCCGACTAAATGCCATCTTGGACGATGAAGGTAAAGCGATCAAAGGTACTATCTTGACCCATTCATATTCGTCAATTGCCTAAATTATTGGTATAACTAATCACACTCTTCCTAAAACTCATAGACTGAATTTGGGGACCAAATTCTCTTTAAGTGGGGGAGGGTGTAACACCCCAGATTTTTCTCAGAATTTGCTGGGATTAAATATAATTACTAAGTAATTAAAAATGGCTTAATGGGCTATTAAGTAGGAATTATGGATTTATTTTAATCCATTTAAAGTCCTATATTGATCAAAAGGTGAAACCCAACTCAACTAGGCCCAAAGACCCAATTCCAAGACCGTTTAGACCCAAGCCCATTAATGGAAACGTAAATTGAGTAATTTACGGATTTAAAATGGGATATATACATCAATTAGGGGATAAATAGGAAATAATAATAAAATCTAATTTTTTTGGAGTAAGCGCCACCTAGCGGTCTATCGCGAGACTGCCAGGTGCACCTTAGCGGTCCGTCTATGACCGCTAAACAACCCCAGATCCGTGAGTTATAGAAACGTGAAAAGCTTGGATCTTTGGTGACCAAATCACCTTGGATCGAAGCTACCTGGCATGGAAAACTATCTAGAACTCTCTAGGGATCAACTCTACCTCAATTTAGGACTCTAGGTTCAATCTAATCCCTCAAACCCTAGGTGAACCCTATAAATAGACCCTAGCTTCGACTCATGTGAACCCTAATGTTGGCTTGGGTATTTCGAAGGGAAGAAGACGATATCTCAGGTTGGTTCTTTCTAAGATCGTGTTCTACTTAGTTTTATCTAACTCCTCTCCAATTTTCCTGCTAGAAGACCCAGCCATTGAAGAACTAGGGCGTCCACAAGTTACTGGTTTACTGTAGGTCGCACAGGAACCAGTGCGCCAGTCCAGTGAAGGTCAGGGAATTAGAAGCCCTAAACGAGGTTAGTTCACATAGTGGCTTTAGAACTTTCTATTCCCCTTCGTATCTTCTACATACCCTCCAATTTTCACGATTTTAGGTCGAGTGGCTGAGGAGAATGAGGGACAAGAAGTTGCTAGTTTGGCACCGAACGTGCAGGAACTAGGGTCTGCTTCTAGTCAGAAATCTGAAGTCTAGGGATCAACTCAAAGGTAGGTTATCTCATGAAAAGGATAAATAAATATGTTAGGAATAAAAGACTCATGGTTTCATTCCATTTCATGCTTTCTACTAGTAGTATTTCATGTTTTTCTATGACTGCGCATGCATGATCCTTACAGCATGTTATCCTTATACCCATTAACCAAAGATGATAATTCTTGTTTAATTCATGTCCAATCATGCATCCTAGTAGATAAGAACATGTTAGGATGCCTTACCCTTCTAGTCCTCATAAGTTTCATCCATAAATTTTCTTGGAAATTAGCCCTATACCTCAATTTTTCTTCTGGGAATAAACAGTCTCTACTAGACCGCCAGATGTATTTAGCGGCCATGCGATAGACCGCTAAGCTCCTTCATGCGGTCCTCCCATGACCGCTAGGCTCTGTCTGTTCTCTGCAATTGTTAACTCTAAACAAATTGCACATTGACCGTATTAAACATATGTTAAGCCTAGATAATTAGGCCCGATTCCTGGTTGTGACTATACATTTTTGAACTTGGTTATATAGTGCACTAAACATGTTAGATTTCATGTCTTTCAAGTTTTAAATACCTATTTTAAACTTGTGCTATTTAATGCCAAAACTTATATTCTTATACTAATGATCATATTTTACATACTTCATGGACTTGTTTAAGTTTTGATTTAATCACAATTTTATCATGATCTTTTCTTATATATGAGTATTTTCTTAAGTACATGGTGCATACCCCGGTGCGTGGCCATTACATACACTTTACACACATAAGCAGACAATCTTAGACTTGTGATCGTCTCCGTTGGATATTCCTTCCATCGGACTAGGTGACCCGGTTTCAAGGCCTCCATAAGTCTCCGCGAGCCTGGGATTCCCACTAGGACGCCAAGCTAGTTGTACCCTCAAAACCCAATGGTCTAGAGAGCACTTTACTAGAGTTTTCCGTGTTCTGGATCTTAGCGGCCATCCATTAGACCGCCAGAGTCTAGTAGCGGCCATTTACTTGACCGCCAAAGACTCCTAGCAGCCTTTCCGTGACCGCAATGTTCCAGAAATTTCATGCGTCGACTCTGTCATTAAACGGTCCTATACTGACCGCTACTGTATGGAAACGATCTAGTAAACGACCGCTATTTCAAGAAACGGCCCTAGCATGGCTGTTTCTATCTCAAGTGTTCTTAGCCCAAGATTTGACCTAAGGGTTGATTTTCCTAAATTCCCAGATGGTGTATTGATTATCTAGAACCTAACATCTTGATCAAAAGTTATCTAATAAACTATGGAAGTTAATGATTGTACCGTTATGCTGCCAGATTTCTCCCGGGGCGTGACCTTGTCTTAAATCTTTCTTTGAACTCTCATGATCATATTTGGTACGTTCTTACTTTGATATTTGCTATCATGAGCTTATTTTTTGAATTGTCACATTATTGGCCGAGCTTTATTGTTATACTCGTGGAAGTAATTGGATTTATAACGTGAAGATACATATCGAGCACTGATTGTGTCCAAGGGCTCGACTCTAGCCCCCTCGGCTGATTGCCAAAAATATGCTATAAACTATGGGGTATGATGAACACTGGCGTCGCATTGCGCTGGGAGTACTTTCTTTTATAAATGAGTGAAAACCACGAGGCTCTCTTGCAATTATTACTTGCTTGTTACATGACATTCTAGTGCATAGCCTATATGGTTATGAAAAGTGAAAAGTGCATTCTCGTTAAGTGCTTGTACATTCTTGTTCATGAAAGGCCAAGCTTTCATTCTTGTTATATCCTTGCTCAATCATGCACTCATATCTCTTATCTTGATCGTATCTTGATACTTGTGTTATTCTGGTTTTGTCAGTGTATTTTGTCGTGATTCATTTATATTTATTTCTAGAGCTAAAATGCTAGTTACTTAAACGTTGCCTTTATGTTGATACGAAGATACCTACTGGGCAAGTGTGCTCATTACCCTACTTTTCTAATCTTTTCAGGACATTCTAGCAGGTCGGATTCATATTATTCAAGTGATGGGTCTGGGAGTGATTGATGGTCCAAGAGAAGCTGTAGCTAGTCTAGTCAATTATGTAATTTTCGCTTTATTGAGTCTAGTTAGTCATGAGTCAATATCATGTAATTTATTATTATTGTCTATAAAAGTTATATTTTTGTTCAATTATTGTGTCCATTCATCTTATGTGTGAATGATTTGCGCTCTGATTGTTATTGTCACTTGAGGCTTCTCTTGCCGGTTGTTCACGTTCTCGATTATCTTCCGCTGTACTTATATCACGGGGCGTGACAATGACTAAGTACGATTGGTGTCAGATTAATAGTGGTAGTGGTCATCTTGGTAGTGGAAGGCTTAAGTAGTGGTGGTGATGTGGCAGTTGGTGGTTCGATGATGTAAAACTTAGCGAGTGGAGGTGAGGGTGGCGATGGTGGTGTTTGAATGGAAACAGGGGCGACAAGTGAGTTGTCAGATGATGGTGGAGGGCTAGGAATGGTGATAGAGGAGAGCGTAATGGCGATGATTGGCGGCACATCGACACAAAGTGTCGAATTGATGGCTCATCATCATGGCACCGGGCGGTATTAATGGTTAGGGTGACAGTTGTGGTTGTTGCTGTGATAGAGGTGATGGCTTGGTAGGTCTCAGAGCGGGTTCAGTGCTTGGCGGGGAAGCATGAGCGTGCCCCTGACCTTCACCGACTGAGATGGTTGCTTTGGTTGTGGCATTAGCTATCTTTACTGCTGATAAGGCTGATAAGGCTGTAGTAGCATTTACCTTGGCTACTGTTGTAGCAGCTAACATGCTGACTGTTCAATTTCTCCCTGTTGTACGGATCTAGGATGATCTTGTGTAATACAACCTAGTCAATCCTTTGTTCTTCATCCAGATCATAGATGAAATCTTAGAACTTGGACACTCCACGACTGTATGCCCCAATTGGCGATGATATGGGCAACATTCAGATTGGTCCATGGCCGTGTTCCAGTGAGGCTCTCTCAATGGGAGTTGCAACGCATTGATCAACATCAGTGCCATAAAGACATCATGTAAAGATTCTAGCAATGGATGGTAACAGGTCCACTTCGGGCCAAGTGGATGCCGAGATCGGTGAGTGTTTGATGATGGAGTTTGGTGATGTGTGCAAGGTGGTTGGTCTTGTAGAAGTAGTGGTAATTGACTTTGTTAAGGTAGAGGAGATGTGTAGTGGTTAGCAGGATAACTAGGTGGGTTGTGGACAGCATCCACTTCATCATCGATGGCCCTTGAGGTTGACTTTGGAAGGAGGGTTGTTGGGCGTTGAATATGGTAGGAACAGGGGAGTCTTGGAGTTAAGTATGTATGAAGCGGGATCGGCTATATAGCTGTTGTATGGATGTGATGTCATACATAGCCAGGATGTGACGATATTTGGGTGTTGCATTGGCAATGATCATCTTGATTTTCTCTCCCTCTGAGATATGCCCCTAGACACGCGTGGCCATCAGACATCATCGGTCAGCATAGGTTGTAAACTCTTCGTTAGGGCTCATCTTTTCTATCATCACATTGGCAATTGAGTACTCAGGTCTGACCCGATCTTGGTACTGTTGGATGAATCTAGCTTGGACAATCTTGAAATTCTTGAGTTCTTCATGTGGCAGAGAATAAAACCATTCTAGAGCCGACCCATCCAATGATTACTTGAAGAGATAGGCCATCAGATGGCAATCATGTTGGAATGGTGTAGACTTAGATACACTCCAAATGAATATATGGGTCATCGGTTCCACTATACTGATGATAGATAGAAAGTTAAGAGGGTGGCAAAATATGGAGATTGTAGAAATTTGGCATTGAAGCGTTGAAGGAGAGCTTGATATTAATTTGCCTCCATAGGTCGCTAAGCTCTTGTTTAATGGATGCACACTCATATAGAATGCCCTGAGCGGAGAAGGACTGAGAGAGACAAGAGCTAGCTTGAGCATGAGGGTGGAGTCGAGAATATTGGTGTGGACCGGGTTGAGAACAGTTGATCAGATATGAAGATCTGGGCTGGAGGGAGGGATGGATTGATCTGGTGATAGGAAGGTGTGTGGACTGGGCTGAGCAAAATGTGATGGGCTTCTTGGAGTAGCAACAGGAGAGGGCCAATTTTTGGAGACTGAGAGGAGCTCTTGGGCTTTTTTAGGGCCCATTTGAAGGAGGAGGTGTGCTAGTTGGGCATCCTGATCGGAAGCAGGAGAGGTAGGGCTTCAAAGAGTCTGCAGGGAGAAGAGTCCTTGTGGGAAGAGGAAGGAGAGTAATGAGAGGAGTTATACATATGGTTGAGATAAGACTCCATGAGAGAGAGGAGAAGATACTTACTCATATACAACAACTAATGTACAACAAACAAGAAAGGGGATAAGAAGGGAGAGCCTCACCCAATTCAAACAAGTTGTAATGATGCTCTTCTTTTAGAAGTTTCAATTGGCCTTTTAGTGGATTGTTATTTAAGCACAGGTCTGTTGGGCAATAGGACTCCTAGGGGATAAGGCTCAAAACTCTAGGAAGACTAAGGATACCTACAAAGTTTACACATGCATGACTAAACTATAGGGGACGCCTAGTACAACTAGCTCGGTAACCATGTAGGAATTCACGGCTAGCGAAGATTTACAGAGGACCTCGAATGAGTCCCCTTGTCAGCCACGAGGAATATACAATCGAGAGGGATACACTCACCAAGGGAGATACATATACTTAATGATGAGAGATATGCATGATCCTACGTGCACCAGAGTGCATACAAATCTAGCCAAGAGTCTAAAATATAAGAGAGAGAAATAATGACAAATAGTGGTATATAGAATAATCTACAGTAAATAATCGAGATGCAACGTGCATAATTACCCAAAATATGAAAAAGAAGTAGGAAAATCTGTGGATCAGTGACTTACCTGAATGTGGTATATATATGTGATGCGTTTAGAACACTGTCGCTCCTCCAATAGCGATCAAACAGGGACTCAAAACAGCAAAAAAACTAAACGAAAAACCATAGAAAATGAAACCTAAAGACACATTGTGGTGCCCCCATCCTTGGGCACACTCGATGCCCGGTCGGGGCGACGTCACCTTACACTCCTCAGTCATTACGCTGTGAATCGAGGTGTCTGCAAGGCATCTAAGGCCATACCACCTGTGACTCCCAAAAAATATATAACCATACCACAACCATAAAAAATGCAAGTGGACAATTACAACATCACATAATCCAATCACTTCCACCATGGTACTCAATGGAGAAATCAACCGCGCAATCCCTCATGCATATAATAAGATTAAAATAATAATTCTCTAATTAATCTGAGCCATAAAATTTGATTTCATTTTAAACCACAACCCACATACTAGAAACATTTCTCAAAATCACAATCAGACTTAAACTGATCAACTTAGTCTAAATTCTTAGCTTACAAAGAGCCCTCAATTACATAGTGAACACTAAGACTTATGCGTCTAAAAATACCACCTTAAAGTCTTCTATGCGGCTGTTGCAACTCCCCAAGACCTCTCCTTACGGTGCTCTGCTAATGTGTTATAAGATCAACTTCTTGAATTCATGAAAATTGTTAAGCCACAGGTGCGAGTCTTAAGACTTAGTAGGCATTTGAAAAACTAGGCACATGCATTACCATATAATAAACTTTTGCAAATGCAAGAGGACATTCATGCAATATACATATATGTGCACCCATTTCTAAGCAGGTTCTAGCATATATATAAAGCAAAGAATGCAAATAAGGAAGTAACTCCATTGATTGGGGATTCAGAATCTCAAGAGGCCTACATGTCAGTTTTCATTAAAATCACTGGGCTACAAGTAGTCATTTATTTACACCGGCCTTACATAATCAAGTTATTCCTTTTTTCACAGTCAAAACCCCACCTACATGAAATATTCAAATCATTTTTACTTGCACATTTCAGACATGCATCTAATCCACGACACAAGGAGTTGACTACTAGGGTCCATAGACGTGGGCACATGGTCGCGGATGGCCCAACACTTGTCCTAACAGTCTTGATCCAAACTGTATATGATCGAGGGACTCTTCCCCACCTTCCACCAGGTCATAGTCCGGCCTTGCTTCCGGATTCCATCCGTCCATACCTCGGACGAGGGTCACCCTAGGGCAGATGCTTACCTGGTTGCCCTGCCCTCCTTAACGGTGACTCTGTCCATATGCTTAATCTCTTATTCACATTTTTATTTGTCTTTCATTTGAATCAACTTTAATCGCTTAATGAATATGGATATCACAACTATGGCTCATAGTAAATCAGAAAAATAAGATGCTCATGCATATCATAAATATACTGCTAATATGCAGATTTCAGGTTCTAACCATGTATGATCACTATCACCCTTGCATGCACATATTTGTGAATACCAAAATAAATTCAAAATAAAAAAATAACAAATAATGTATGCACGGTCTGTTCAGATGCCTACCTATGATGAGAGACCCTTAACCTCTATTGGTTTCCCTGATTCTCTAGCCTCTACTGCCTCCTAGAACTGCTCCTAAGGGTCCTCCTCACACGGGGGATGACCTTCTTCTAGCTCCTCTTCCTACTATTGTTCCTACGGTTCCTCCTCTTCTGGACTTTCTTCCTCCTACTGTTGTTACTCTGCTCTTGCTCCTTTTGTTTCTCTCTTTTATTCCTTTGCTCCTCTTTCCCTCTTCTCTAGTTCTTACTCGGATGTTCTGGACAGACAAAGGGATAACAAAAAGGCAACCAAGGCCTTAAATAATATCCTTAAGACTAGCTAGTGAATACTTATTTAATTTATTTTTATCCAAGATATTTACTACCTATCCCAACTACCATCACTTGGCACAACCCCACCTTACTCTATTGTTCTCTGGTGCACAGCCTTGCCCTATCTTATTGACTTCTGGCATACCCTCTGCTAATCTTGTTAACTTCTGATGTACAACACTCAAGTAAGTGCTCAGGTTTTTAATTTCCCAGGCTTAAGCCAATTCTCCTACGTTAACCATCTGTTAACCCATGTAATATAGTTTCTGACTCTATTAAGTGGCAAAACTATAATTTTACTCACTATATAATTTTGTTTATCTCATTTTTCACCCAGTAAATGACATAATTAGTAAAAATACTTAACATGAGATTTAATTAAAATTTAATTATTTTTCCAACGAGTCTCACCTCGACCCGATCTGACGTTTCTATGAGTAATTAGGCTTAATAAGGGCAACTTCATAGTTTACACAAGTCTTTAATCTCATTCCAATAATTAATTACCGTTTAAGTATAACATAAGCGCAACTAGAAGAAACTAACTCCACATAGTCGATTATCTTCTAAAGCTAAAGTCGTTTAATCATCTATCTTATAAAATTATATCGACTATCTTACTTAAGACCGCCTATCTTAACTCACATAGGTGCTAAAACTGTCACGCCCCAAGCCTTTATGATAGCGGAAGACTCGCTTGAGAAACGTGAACAGCCGGCATGGTAAGCCTCTTGCAAGCAACAATGATCAGAGCGCAAGACAATCACACACATGAATGCAATTGCACATTATTTTAATCAAACTCCAACTTATTTCATTGATAATCAATATTCAAATATAATAAATTTCAACTTCTTTCAACCTATCAGACTCAAGAAATAGGAAAATTACATAGACTCAATCTAAACAATATAGACTTTCCTAAATCTTCACTCTCATCTTGACAACACTTTCATTCGCTCTCGGACCCGCTACTTGTATAACCCGAATCTGAATTCGAATCACTTTCATTTCCTGAAAAGAATGGAAATAGGTAATGAGCACACTTGCCCAGTAGGTATCTTCGCATCAACATGAAGGCATCATTAAAGTAATTAACATTTTAACTCTAGAGAAATAAGGTAAAATCATGCAAATGCGATCAATCACACGGTTAAACCAAAGTAACAAGATGATCATGTAAGATAGAATGAGAGCAAGAATGAACTAGCAAGAATATAACAAGAACATGTTATTGGCCTTTTATGAACAAGAATGTATCGAGAATGTACTAGCAAGCCACATAATCATCACTCCAGTACCTTTTGCTTATGAGCAAGTACTTTGTGAATTTCTGTGGAATATCAAGTCATGTACAAGAAAGTCATGTCGTGCCGTATCGTCGATCTTCACTTATTTATAGAGAAAGTACTCCCAGCGTAATGCGACGCCAGTAACATCATACCCCATGGTTTATAATAGTATATTTCTGACAATCAGCCGAGGGGACTAGCATAGAGCCCTTGAACACAATCAGTGCTCGATCGCATCTTCAAGTATAAATCAAGCTACATCCACCCATGTAACAATAAAGTATGGCCAAGAATGTATGATTCAATAAGTTCATGATAATCAATATTTCAATGAATGAACGCTTCAATTAAGAACATGGGAGATCAAGAATGACTTATACTATGTTATGCTCATGAAATAAGTCGGCAGCATAACGTTATATTTCTTACTTTCCATAACTTAATTTAAGTATCTTGATCAATATGGTCAGTCCTAGAACATCAATAATCCATCTAGGAACCTTGAAATATCAACCCTTTGGTCAAACCTCGGGTTAACGAACTCAAACAATGTGACGGTCAAGGACTGGGCCGTTATATTCATGTGACGCTCCAGGATTGGGTCGTTACAATGGTCTGAATCCCGAACAAAGAAAGTAGACTTAGTTCAATGTGACGGACTTGTATTGGGCCGTTACGTTCACGTGACGGTCTAGCCTTGATCTGTTAGAACGACTGATTCCAGAAATAATAATTGGACTCAGTTAAATGTGACGGTTGTATATTGGGCCGTTACATGGGCCTGACGGTCCAATATAGGTCCGTTACATTGTTAGAACTAGAAAACATCGATAGTGCTTTCTAATCAATTGAGTTTTAATGGTACAACCAACTCGGCGTCCTAGTGGGAATCCCAGGCTCGCGGAGAATTACGGAGGCCTTGAAACAAGATTTCCTAGTCCTTTGGAAGGAATATCCAATAGAGAGGTCCCCATGTCCAAGAGTAATGTTTCTATAGTGCAAAGTGTGAACTAATGGACAACATACCGGAATATGTGCCATGTACTTAAAGAAAATGACTCTATTGATAAGAGAGAATGTGTAACAATATGAAACCATGATAAAACTCCGTCAATACATCATTTAAAATCATGGAGTTAATACAAACTATAGTGCTTTGGCATGAAATTAACATATCCTTAAAATAATTCAAGATGCTGTTAACATGTAATACTTATCATGAACCCCTTTAATAAATTTAAAGTCATATCAACAGGTAAAAACTTAGATAACTAAGCATATTTATAAGTTAATGTGACTGTTCTTCAATTCTCTCTACAGTTACTCTGACGGTCTAGGAAAGGCGCGTTACAGTCTTGTGACGGTTTATCGAGGGGCTGTTACAGTAGTGTAACGCTCCTGTTATGGTGCGTCAGAGACGACAGAACAATTCAAATGCAACAGAGGGTGTGACGGCTTATCGTAAGGCCATTAGATCATTGTGACGGTCTTATCTTGATGCGTCAGATCGTCTGCTGGCAGTAAAATAAAGTAAAGGTTTATGAAACCATAACATGCCTGGAAATTAAAATACTACAACTATTATAGACATGATAAACGAAGTATAGGCCAACTACATGCATGGGTTTTTAGTGGATAGATAAGATAATATCTTTTATTTTTCATTTAGGGCTAAGAGATGCATGAATGTATAAAACTATTAAAACATGAAATCTATGATCTATCATGCATGAAATCAATCAAAACTAGAGGGCTTTTATCCCTAACAAGATGTTTTTGCCAATCATGAGATGACCTACCTCTTAACTAGTATTTAAGCTTCTAATTTGAGTCTGAAAACTGTGCCCTAGTTCTCCTTTTCCAGTGATTTTCTAACAATTTCCCGTTGCTCTAACTCCATGACCTCGTGACCTAAAGATGTGAAATTTTGAGGGTAAGAAGATGAAACTAAGGTGAATAAAAAGTTCTAAAGGATTGAGCCCTAATTACCTCGTTTAGACGTCCTAATCTCTTGATCTTCAGGGGTCGTGCGTTCAGTTTCCTGGGTTATTATGGTCGAACCAGCAACTTTGGAAGCTTCAATCTCCTTGGTTGCTTGATCTCCTAGCACTAATATTGGAGAACTATTAGTCTAAAGTATACTAAACAAAATTTTCTAAAGAACTTACCCGAAATTATGACTCCTTACCTTATTTCTTCACGAGCAAAAGTAAGGGCTGCTCAGGTCAAAACTAGGTCCTATTTATAGGGTTTTGACTAGGGTTTGAAGATTAGATCGATTCTAGAGTCCTTAATTTGCCCGAACTTGATCCCTAAGAGTCCCTAGTAACCTTACAAGTTCTCCCAATTAGGTCTCTTGTAGATAGGATCCCAAAGATCCAATCTTTCTACTCGTTCTTCCATTCACGAAACTGACAGGGTGTAACGCATCAAGACTAGTGCGTTACATGGCTGTGGCGGTCGCACGATAGACCGCTACATCCAACGTGCATAGAATTCAACATAAATCAAACTCTTTTGTTAATTATCCATATTATTATCCATAAAATACGTAAATAGGCTAAATAACCTTCTAGAATATGGGCCAAACTTAATGGGCTTGGTCCTCTAACCTATTGGGTTTCAATTATCAAAGCTTGATTAATTACTTATCATAAATTGGGCCTTATAATGATTTATTTAATCTAATATCCATTTATTAATCTATTTTGGATCCTTAAAATTCCCAAAAAATAATTAAATATACCAAAAATAATTTATAAAATTCTGGGCCTTACACCCTCCCCCACTTAAAAGAATTTGGTCACCAAATTCAATACATGGATTATGGAGAGTGTACTTACAGTAGAATAATTCTGGAAATCTTTTCCGCATGGCTGCTTCGGTTTTCCATGTTGCTTCATATGGCCATGTTTTCTTCCATTAAATCTTGACCATAGGAATAACTTTATTTCTTAGTTGACGCACTTCCCGTTCCAGAATCTTTATTGACATTTGCTCGTACGTCATATCCTTCTGAATCTCCAGATTGTCATAAGTGATAATATGGTCAGGATCATATACACATTTCTTCAGCATAGAGACGTGAAATACGTCATGAACGCCTGCTAATTATAGAGGTAAAGCCAGTTTGTAGGCCACTTCACCGACCCTTTCAAGAATTTCAAACGGGTCAATGAACCTTGGAGTTAGTTTGCCCTTAATGCCAAATCTTCGAATACCACGACCTAAAGAAACCTTGAGATACACATGGTCTCCTACTTGAAATTCCAAGTCCCGTCTTCGATTATCAGCATAAGATTTCTGCCTATCTTATGGCATCTTTATTCTCTCTTGAATAAGCTTGATCTTCTCTATAGAATTTCTGATAATATCGGGGCCTAGGAATTATCTTTCCCCTATTTCACTCCAACATATTGGTTATCGACAACTTTTTCCATATAGAGCTTCAAAATGTGCCATTTATATGCTGGCCTGATAACTGTTGTTATATGTAAATTCTACTAGAGGCAAGTGATCATGCCAACTACCTCCAAAATCAATAACACAAGCCTTGAGCATATCTTCTACCACTTGATTTGTTCTTTCTATCTGACCATCAGTTTGTGGATGAAAGGCTATGCTGAAATTCAATCTAGTCCCTAGTGACTGTTGTAGACCTTTTCAAAACTGTGATGTGAATCGAGGATCTCTATCAGATATAATAGTGACTGGGACACCGTGTAATTTAACAATTTCCTTTATGTATAATGCTGCCAGGATATCCACAGACCATCGACTCTTGATTGGTATGAAATGTGTAGATTTAGTTAATCGGTCTATGATTACCCATATACCATCATGTCCACCTATTGTCTTAGGTAACCCCATAATAAAATCCATCCCTATACTCTCCCACTTCCATTCGGGAATATTCAAGGGATGCAATTTATCTGCGGGTCTAAAATACTCTGTCTTTACTTGTTGACAAGTGACCACCAGAAGTTTCTTCTGAGATCTTGATACATTTTTGTACCACCTGGGTGAATGGTGTACCTGGACTTATGTGCTTCTTCTAGAATCAATTTCTTCGTATCCTCATGATTCGGTACACATACTCGGTCTTTAAATAGCAATCTTCCATCCTTAATAGAAAAATCTGGCCTTTGTTCAACATTGGCCTTGATCGTCAATAATATAGGATCATCATTTTGCAGCTTGACCAGATCTTCTATCAATGTAGGTTGAGCTTGAATATTAGCTAGGAAACAATCCTCCTTCCTGTCAATATCTAAGTTCAACTGAGCAAATTGAGGAATAAGATTAGTCACACTAATCATGAGACTTGATAGCATACCCATTGGTTTTCTGCTGAGTGCATCTGCAACATCATTAGCTTTGCCAGGATGATATTGAATAGCAAAATCAAATTCTTTGAGATATTCTAACTATCTCCTCTGCCTCATATTTAGCTCTTTTTGAGAAAATAAGTACTTCAAGATTTTATGGTCCGAGTAGACCGTAAACTTTTCTCCATAGAGATAATGGCGCCAAATTTTCAAGGTGAAAATGACAGCTGCTAATTCCAAATCATGTACATGATAATTTTTCTCGTGACGCTTCAATTGTCTTGAAGAATAACAGATTACTCTTCCATTTTGCATGAGGACACACCCTAAGCCAATACCTGATGCATCCGTATATACTTCGAATCCACCACCTTCCATCGGTAGTGTTAGAATAGGAGCTGTAGTAAGATGATTCTTAAGAGTTTGGAAACTCTTTTCACGTTCCTCTGACCAGACAAAGGGATTTTCTTTTCTTGTGAGTCTAGTTAAAGGAACTACAATCTTTGAGAAATCCTTAATGAATCTTCTATAATAACCAGCTAGACCCAGAAAGCTTCGTACTTCCGATACGGTCGTTGGCCGGCTCCAATTCTTGACAGCTTCTACCTTAGAAGGATCCATGGCGATACCTTCTTTTGAAATAATGTGGCCTAGGAATGAAATTTCCTTGAGCCAGAATTCGTATTTATTTAGCTTGGCATAGAGTTTATGTTCTCTAAGTGTTTATAAAGCTATCCTCAGATGTTCTTCATGTTCTTTCTTTATCTTGGAATATATCAAGATGTCATCGATGAAGATGACGATGAATTGGTCCAGATATGGCTGGAAAACACTATTCATAAGTTGCATAAATGCTGTTGGGGCATTAGTTAACCCGAACGACATTACCACAAATTCATAGTGGCCATAACGACTTCGAAAAGCCGATTTATAAATGTCCTCTTCTTTAATTCTAAGCTGATGATAACCTGATCTGAGGTCTATCTTAGAAAAATATTCTGCTCCTGAAAGCTGATCGAAGAGTTCATCAATACGCGGCAATGGATACTTGTTTTTGATTATAAGTTGATTTAGTCGCCGGTAATCGATGCATAGCCTAAGAGAACCATCATTCTTTTTGACAAATAGAACCGGCACACCCCAAGGGGATGTGTTAGGTCTGATAAAGCCCTTATCCAGTAGTTCCTGCAACTGCTTCTTTAGTTCTTTGAGTTCTGTGGGGGACATCCTGTAAGGGGCTATAGAAACAGGTGTTGTTCCTGGAATGAGTTCAATAGTGAAGTTTACTTTCCTCTCGGGTGGTAAACTGGGTAATTCGGATGGGAACACATCGGGGAACTCTTTTACAATAGGAATGTCTGCTAAGATAATCTCCTTGGATTCGGTAAAAATGACAGAAGCAAGAAAAGCTTCACATCCTTGCGAGATAAGTTTGCAAGCGTGAAGAGAAGATATGATAGTAGGATGCTTCTTGTACTTGATACCAAGGAAGGAAAATCTTGGAAGACCGGGCTTTCGAAAGGATATAATCTTATTTCAGTAATTTATATAAGCATCATGATCTACAAGCCAATCTACCCCTAAAATGGCATCATAACATTTCATGTCAAGGCATACTAAGTTTGCGGGGAGATTATGACCTTCTACTATCACTCACTATCAGGATAATAGTCGGTAAGCTTTGTTCCAGAATTTAAGGGTGTGGTAATAGCGAGATCTGAAGGTAAGGGAACTGATGCAATTGATAATGTTTTTGCAAAAGTAGTGGAGATAAACGAATGAGAGGCACCAGTATCGAATAGCACAAATGCAGGACGAGAACAAATTTGAAGAGTACCTTCCATAAGCACACCATCCCTGGGCGCTTCCTCTTCTTCTAAAACGGCATTGAGGTGAGCCTGCCTCCTACGTCCTCCACCAGACGATTGGTCTTTCATAAGGGGGCAATCTGGCATGCGATGCTCCCTGCTTCCACAACGTAAACAAGCGCCGAGGCGGTTCCAGCATTCCTCAGCCGAATGGCTGAATTTTTCGCAAAACGTGCAAGCTGTAGCAACTTGCTCTTCCTTGACTTTCTTTTGCTTATGGGAACTTCCACCATTCCCATTCCTGGATCTTTTTTTACTATCACGGCTTTTGTAGGGCTCCGTGATGCTGAACTTTTCTTTCTTATAACGCCGATCTGAGCGTCGGTTGGATTCTTCTCCTTTCCCTTTTAAATTTTTGACCTTCTCTAAGGTCCTTTCGCACAAATATGCGCGTTAAACCATTTCCGCATAAGTACGGATGTTTTGGGTCCCGAGTTGCTGAATGAAACCGGGCCGTAACCCGTCCATGAACTGATTTGCCTTCAATAAATTGCTGCTGATAAGATGCGGTGCGTAAGGTGCAAGCCTTGAGAATTGTAGTTCATATTCGGCAACCGTCATCATTCCTTGCCGAAGAGTGGCAAACTCCATAGCCTTTCTCTCTTTTACGTGCTCAGAAAAGTACTTGGCACGGAGTAGGGTAAGAAAACCGTCCCAGGTATGAGGTACATCTGCCGGAGGTGCCGGAACCGACTTCCACCATATGCGGGCATCTTTGTTGAGTTGAAAGGTTGCGAGACTCACCTTCTCCTGATCGGTGCATTGGATGACGTCAAATATACGATTCATTTCATCTATCCGGTTCTCTGCCTCGTCAGGATTAGAAGAACCATAGAAACGCAGAGGATTTAAACTCTGAAAGTTACGATGCAAATCACCATCCCTTGCTCCTGCGCCAGCTTGCGCCATGGTTTGTAATGCCTGAGTGAGGCCAGCAACCGTTTGTTGCATGCCATCCCAATTTACGTGATGAGCCATGGTAATAATAGGGTACCTGAGAGAAAAATAACAACTTGTTATTTCTCGTGAAACTGGAAGGAAAATTAATCTTAAAACTAATTAACTATCTTATCCCGGGTTCTACCCAATTTTCACATGGGTGTGGAAATTTCTTCCTTAGTTCATAGGTAGGGGTCCTTAAATCTTGGACTTATCCTATGACATGACTCTTCTTCCTAAGTCCTGAGACTTAGGCTCTGATACCAACTTAACTGTCACGTCCCGAGCCTTTATGACAGCAGAAGACTCGCTCGAGAAACGTGAACAGCCGGCATGGTAAACCTCTTGCAAGCAAGAATGATCAGAGCGCAAGACAATCACACACATGAATGCAATGGCACATTATTTTAATCAAACTCCAACTTATTTCATTGATAATCAATATTCAAATACAATAACTTTCAACTTCTTTCAACCTATCAGACTCAAGAAATAGGAAAATTACATAGACTCAATCTAAAGAATATAGACTTTCCTAAGTCTTCACTCTCATCTTAACAACACTTTCATTCTCTCTCGGACCCGCTACTTGTATAACCCGAATCCGAATTCGAATCACTTTCATTTCCTGAAAAGAATGGAAATAGGTAATGAGCACACTTGCCCAGTAGGTATCTTCGCATCAACATGAAGACATCATTAAAGTAATTAACATTTTAGCTCTAGAGAAATAAGGTAAAATCATGCAAATGTGATCAATCACACGGTTAAACCAAAGTAACAAGATGATCATGTAAGATAGAATGAGAGCAAGAATGAACTAGCAAGAATGTAACAAGAACATGTTATTGGCCTTTCATGAACAAGAATGTATCGAGAATGTACTAGCAAGCCACATAATCATCACTCCAGTATCTTTTGCTTATGAGCAAGTACTTCGTGAATTTCTGTGGAATATCAAGTCATGTACAAGAAAGTCATGTCGTGCCGTATCGTGGATCTTCACTTATTTATAGAGAAAGTACTCCCAGCGCAATGCGACGCCAGTAGCATCATACCCCATGGTTTATAATAGTATGTTTCCGGCAATCAGCCGAGGGGACTAACATAGAGCCCTTGAACACAATCAGTGCTCGATCGCATCTTCAAGTATAAATCAAGCTACTTCCACGCATTTAACAATAAAGTATGGCCAAGAATTTATAATTCAATAAGTTCATGATAATCAATATTTGAATGAATGAACGCTTCAATTAAGAACATGGGAGATCAAGAATGACTTATACTATGTTATGCTCATGAAATAAGTCGGCAGCATAACGGTATATTTCTTACTTTCCATAACTTAATTTAAGTATCTTGATCAATATGGTCAGTCCTAGAACATCAAAAATCCATCTAGGAACCTTGAAATATCAACCCTTTGGTCAAACCTCGGGTTAACGAACTCAAACAATGTGACGGTCAAGGACTGGGCCGTTATATTCATGTGACGCTCCAGGATTGGGCCGTTACAATGGTCTGAATCCCGAACAAAGAAAGTAGACTTAGTTCAATGTGACGGTCTTGTACTGGGCCGTTACGTTCACGTGACGGTCTAGCCTTGATCCGTTATAATGACTGATTCCAGAAATAATAATTGGACTCAGTTAAATGTGACAGTTGTATATTGGGCCGTTACATGGGCCTGACGGTCCAATATAGGTCCGTTACATTGCTAGAACCAGAAAACATCGATAGTACTTTCTAATCAATTGGGTTTTAATGGTACAACCAACTCGGCGTCCTAGTGGGAATCCCAGGCTCGCGGAGAATTACGGATGCCTTGAAACAAGATTTCCTAGTCCATTGGAAGGAATATCCAATAGAGAGGTCCTCATGTCCAAGAATAATGTTCCTATAGTGCAAAGTGTGAACTAATGGATAACATACCGGAATATGTGCAATGTACTTAAAGAAAATGACTCTATTGATAAGAGAGAATGTGTAACAATATGAAACCATGATAAAACTCCGTCAATACATCATTTAAAATCATGGAGTTAATACAAACTATAGTGCTTTGGCATGAAATTAACATATCCTTAAAATAATTCAAGATGCTTTTAACATGCAATACTTATCATGAACCCCTTTAATAAATTTAAAGTCATATCAACAGGTAAAAACTTAGATAACTAGGCATATTTATAAGTTAATGTGACTGTTCTTCAATTCTCTCTACAGTTATTCTAACGGTCTAGGATAGGCGCGTTACAGTCTTGTGACGGTTTATCGAGGGGCCGTTACAGTAGTGTAACGCTCCTATTATGGTGCGTCAGAGATGACAGAACAATTCAAATGCAACAGAGGGTGTGACGGCTTATCGTAAGGCCGTTAGATCATTGTGACGGTCTTATCTTGATGCGTCAGATCGTCTGCTGGCAGTAAAATAAAGTAAAGGTTTATGAAACCATAATATGCCTGGAAATCAAAATACTACAACTATTTGAGACATGATAAACGAAGTATTGGCCAACATCATGCATGGGGCTTTTAGTGGATAGATAAGATAATATCTTTTATTTTCCATTTAGGGCTAAGAGATGCATGAATGTATAGAACTATTAAAACATGAAATCTATGATCTATCATGTATGAAATCAATCAAAACTAGAGGGCTTTTATCCCTAACAAGATGTTTTTGCCAATCATGAGATGACCTACCTCTTAACTAGTCTTTAAGCTTCTAGTTTGAGTCTGAAAACTGTGCCATAGTTCTCCTTTTTTAGTGATTTTCCAGTAATTTCCCACTGCTCTAACTCCACGACCTCTTGACCTAAAGATGTGAAATTTTGAGGGTAAGAAGATGAAACTAAGGTGAATAAAAAGTTCTAAAGGATTGAGCCCTAGTTACCTCGTTTAGACGTCCTAATCTCTTGATCTTCAGGGGTCTTGCGTTCAGTTTCCTGGGTTATTATGGTCGAACTAGCAACTTTGGAAGCTTCAATCTCCTTGGTTGCTTGATCTCTCCACATGAAATTTGGAGAACTATTAGTCTAAAGTATACTAAACCAAATCTTCTAAATAACTTACCCGAAATTATGACTCCTTACCTTGTTTCTTCACGAGCAAAAGTAAGGGTTGCTCAGGTCAAAACTAGGTCCTATTTATAGGGTTTTGGCTAGGGTTTGAAGATTAGATCGATTCTAGAGTCCTTAATTTGCCCGAACCTGATCCCTAAGAGTCTTGAGTAACCTTACAAGTTCTCCCAATTAGGTCTCTTGTAGATCGGATCCCAAAGATCCAATCTTTCTCCTCGTTCTTCCATTCACGGAACTGACAGGGTGTAACGCATCAAGACTGGTGCGTTACATGGCTGTGGCAGTCGCACGATAGACCACTACATCCAACGTGCACAGAATTCAACATAAATCAAACTCTTTTGTTAATTATCCATAAAATACGTAAATAGGCTAAATAACCTTCTAGAATATGGGCCAAACTTAATGGGCTTGGTCCTCTAACCTATTGGGTTTCAATTATCAAAGCTAGATTAATTACTTATCATAAATTGGGCCTTATAATGATTTATTTAATCTAATATCTATTTATTAATCTATTTTGGGTCTTTAAAATTCCCAATAAATAATTAAATATACCAAAAATAATTTATAAAATTTTGGGCCTTACAAAAACCATCGCCTATCTCAACTCAGTGCATATCTCATTCCATTGCCTATCTCACTTCAGCGCCTATCTTAACTTAGGCCCTACTTCACCTACTTTCAGCGCCTATCTCAACTTTGCCTATCTCAACATCTATCTCAACTCAGCGCCTATCTCACTTCAACGTCTATCTTAACTTAGACCCTACTTCACCTATCTTCAGCACCTATCTCAACTTTGTCTATCTTCAGTGTCTCTCTCAATATAGGCCTTACTTATCCTATGTTCAGTGCCTATCTCAACTTAAGTCCTAACTTCATCTACCTTCAGTGCCTATCTCGACTTAACATCACCTATCTCATAAAGACCATCAACTATCTCACTTAGCCCGTTATCTTCCGCCTATCTTGCCATTTACTCATCGTCTAATACTACATCTCGTTTTTGGCATTTTTGACATAATAAATGGCCGAATCTCAAAAAGTGCTTAACATAAAAGTTGTAGGTAATCAAGCTATCTTTTCAATGAACCTAATTTCACCTCATTTGAACATTCATATCCAGAGTTATGTCACAAATAATAGATTACTATATTGAAACTATGAATTTCTGTGAATGGGCTCAATTCACTAAATGGGCCACCCTAATAGACTTTTAGTACAACTAGTCCAATTTACTAATCGGTCTCTTGAAATCGGGGTGTTATACACACAATACACAGAGGCAAGACAGGAAGATAGAAAATGATGTGATAGGCACTAGATGTCTCACCATGATCACCAAAAGGTGTAATTACAAGGATAAGCACTATGAAAATAAAAAAAGGGCAAGAAAGTGATCACCACCATGGTTAATTAAATGAGATAACAAGATGAAGTTTGGCTACTTATCTCAGACCTGATGTCAAATCAGCCAAAAAATCTTCTGACCGATAACACGGTCTCTGAGAGTGTTGCATTTAGGATGGGTCTCTGTAGTGACCGCGTTCTTCATTTGTGGGGGGGGGGGGTGGAGATTCTTTTCCTCCTCGCTCTTCAACTGGCCAAAAGGCAAAGGCTTCATGTCTTCCTTTCTGCCTGATTCTACGAAAGTGATTAAACACAGAGTAAACCCGATTATGTTGAGTAGTGGACAGCAGATCTAGAGGGGAGGGGTGAATAGATCTGCCCCTCTTCTCGCAATGCAACCCTCTATATAGCTAGATAAAATAAATTACAGCGGAATATAACTAACTTAACAAAGGACACAACGATTTGCTTAGCAAGATGATTACGCAATATAGAGATCGAACCTAAGCATGTATCTAGAACGAAGCAATCACATAAACAAACCACAACAAAAAAGATTTTAAGGTGGTTCGGACTAAATCCCCAGTCCTACGTCCACCCCTCACCAAATCCGGTGAGGCTCCACTAGTGCCACGCACTGAACCGTAAATCGGAAGAACCTCTGATTGCCTTCCTACTAACCACCGGTAGGGACGTCAACACCGCAGATCAAAAAACTTCCGATTGCCTTCCTACTAACCACCGGTAGGGACGATCTTCAGTTTCGATTGTTTGAAAGAAATGGAAAGATAACAAATAGAAATTACTCAAACAAGATATAGAATATGCTCAAAGTAAAAAGATCTTGTCTGAGTTGCAGGAGCTTCAATCTGATGCTTCGATGGTGTCTTCTTCTTTGAGAGATGATCTTCCTTGAGTTGATGAAGAAGACTATGGATGTAGCTTTGATCTTCCCTTTGATCTCTTTGAGTTGATGAAGAGTTTGATGCAGTTTAGATCACCCTTGAGAGCCTTGATTGCTTCTTGCTTTCTTGCAGGTTGAGATAGCTTCAGATCTAGGCTTGAATCCCTTAGAATGGATGAAGATCTCTTCACAAAGTACTGTTCACGGCTACAGTACCATCTCCCTTGAACAGCTTCCACAAGCCTCCCTTGATCTCTTTTGATCCAAATGAAGCATTAGGGTTTCTAACCCTCTTGTATGTGTTTTATAGACTTTGGATGGTCAATAGAAGCTCCCCAGACCAGATCCACATTTTGTGGGTGATTGGGTGACTTTATGATTAAAGAAATCCATGGAGAATGGCCCTTCTCAAAGTGGAAAATAAAGTCAACAATGAAGGCTCAGGGCTGGCGGTCGACCTGTGGCTTCTGGCGGTCGACCGCTACTAAGAAAACTGCAAACGAATGATCCCTGAAATTTCGGGTCGACCGCTACTGGGCTGGCGGTCGATCGCCACTGAGAGAGCTGCAGCCTGAAGGTTGCTGGCAGGGGCGGTCGACCGCCCCTGTGCTAGTGGTCGACCGCCAGCTGGGCAGACCCCGGGTTTTCCCGGGTCGATCCGTTAACTGCTTTAGCTCCGTCGCTTAAGTTCTTTAGCACCCCATTCATGTCTGTAGCATCACCCTTGATAGTCTAGAAGGTGTCAACTGAGTCTTTGACTTTAGGTTCTCTTGGTTATGCTTCTTTGTGCATCGAACTTAACTGTCATTGAGCTTTCACTTTTGCCAACTCCACTCCATTCCTTGTCCATTCATTTGCATATCTGTCATGAACAAAACATCACGTATGTCAGTCATATAAGAGTGAAAAATAACAATGACTAATAGTGTTTAGCCATTATCAAAACCAAGAATGTCAAATAACTCAAATGACCACATGATGATGTCGAATGACCCAAGTGACCGCAAGATGACTCAAATGACCATAGGGGTACAACATTCTCCCCCTTTTTGATGATGGCAACACTGTGAGTCATTATGTGGCAGTAATATCCAAGATAGCAAAGTTTATGACATATGCAATAAGTGCAGCTCAAGATCCATGATAGTAATAGCATGTGAATGCAATTATGAATGCAGATATGAGTGCTATGCAATTATGCAAACCCCACCACATACACATAAGAGATACACAAAGCGCACAAAGGATTCTCCCCCTTTGACTCTCTCCCGTACACAATTCACTCATCCCCCAATGACAACTCACAAAGCAAAGGACGACTCACAACAAAAAATTCTCCCCCTTTGACAGTAGCAAAAGGAGGAAGAAGTTAGAGAAGCGACAAATGTCGGTGAGACCAGTTCTTAAAGGGGTGGAGAGCAAGCCATTATATGCAAACCTGAAACATACCGCGAGCAACATATATAGTTCAAAGCTAATGAAATCCGAGATCATCAACAGAGTTCAAAAAGCAGCTACATCAAAGATTTAATAGAAATGAACCAAAGGTGCATATCATGGCAGTGTTTAACCTTCCCTTGTCTTATACATCCATATTCAATAACGACAAAGGGAATAGCACAACAACTAGTATTGAGGCTAAACAAGCATGAGTAAAGCATGGAATTGTATGATTACAGCATGTTTGATTTTTCAGGAACTTTTGTATTTGAAGGCACATGACTCATATTTTACGAGCAATCAAGTCTAGTACATGCCTCCTAGCCGTAAGAATACACGTTGTTTAGACGCCAGTATCCCTAGGTATTTGGCAAGACTGACGGTTATGTTTTAAAATGAACAGAGATAGCAAAGTCACGCCATGACATATCCAATCTCATTTATTTGATGAGAAGATATATTTCTCAGCAATTATGCTAGTGCTCTGCCTAGAGTCCCAATATAATTAAGACAGAGATAACAGGGGCACATCATGACATATCATTCGTCACTTGATTTGATGACGTGACATATTTCTCCGTGCAACAATATCATTGCTCTGTCAAATTGATTTCCAAGAATTCCAACTCATCAAGATGTTTAGAAACAATACTAAGCTCTAGAGTATCACCAAGATTGTCATGACGTTTGGATTTTCAGATATCAGGATAGTCATGCAAAGCACAATATGCAATCTCTAGTTAAGGTCTATTAAAACCACAGGACATAGATGATTTCAGAATAAATATTTTTGAACTGCAAGGAAATCATTAAATCTGAACCATTCTCATTGGATGGACAATCATCAGGGCATATAATAGAAAGCTCTTACATCGTAGTTCTGTCGGTCTCATGATCTCATATTCAGACTATAAGCCATGAAGTTCAGATTGCAAGAGAGTAAGAATAGCAGCAGGACTCCCCCTAAGGATATGCAGTGAATGCACTCAAGGAGTTATGTTTGCAATCAAGTGGAATGACGAATGTCAAGGAGAGGTTGACTAGAACCATGCAGGGGTTGACTTGATCAAACATGAATTTGACAGACATGAAATGCATGACCCAACACATGATTGTACACTTATTAAATGCAACAAAATGAAGATGAAACATATGCATGAATGCTGTAAAGAGACAACTCTCCCTTACTATATGGCCTATATGCGACAGTGACGCATGGTACTTGACGGAGGTGAGACCTCACGCATATTGAGTGCTTCTAGGCAAGTATAACCTGCCTTTCCATACATCAACATTTAATATACCATGGCCATGCAAGAAGGATGCTACACAAACCATGCAATACATTATGAACATGAATTCAATTTTATTATGCATCATGACTACATGCAATGCTACACCATATGCAAAATCACATATTTACATATAAATAATGCATGGACACCAATCTACAAAAAACACACAACTAAATTGAACAAAGTCATCATTTCAATTTTTATTGGACTGAGGTCAGCAAAGACCAAGCTCCCTTCTGAGTGTTGAAAACCTGTCATTACACAAGGGCTTGGTGAAAATATCAGCAATTTGATTTAGAGTATCAACAAAATGCAGTTCAAAATTTTTCTTAACGACCTCATCTCTAATGAAGTGATGCCTAATCTCAATATGCTTAGTCCTAGAGTGCTGGACTGGATTTTTGCAAGGTTGATAGCACTAGTGTTATCACACAGAATCGGTACACAACTAAGATCCACTAGGTAGTCTTGGTGTTTGTGTTTAATCCACAACACTTGGGTGCCACAGCTCCCCGCAATAACATATTCTGCCTCTGCGGTTGAGAGGGCAACCGAGTGTTATTTCTTGGAGGCTCAAGAAACTAAACACCCGCCTAGAAATTGGCAATAGCCACTAGTACTCTTACGATCCAGCTTGCATCCAGCGTAGTCCGCATCAGAATAAGATATAAGAGATAAGTCACATGATGACGGATACCACAATCCCAAATCTTGAGTGCCGACAAGATATCTAAGGATACGTTTGTTGACAGTCAACTGGGATTCTCTAGGACTAGCTTGAAATCTAACACAAAGGCATACACTAAACTGGATATCTGGTCGAGATGCAGTCAAGTAAAGCAAAGAGCCGATCATACCTCTATAGATCTTTGCATCCACTAATTTACCATTTTCATCTGAAACCAGTGATGTTGTGGTCTTCATAGGAGTTGAAATGATTTTATTGTTCGTCATGTCAAATCTTTTTAGTAGCTCCTTGATGTATTTGGCTTGACTTATGAAGCAACCATCTTGTCCTTGGTTGACCTGCAAATCGAGAAAGAATTGGAGTTCTCCGATTAGGCTCATCTCAAATTCGCTAGTCATGAGGTTAGCAAATTCCTCACACATTCCAAATTTAGTAGAACCAAACATAATATCATCAACATAAATTTGAACAATCAAGATGTTCTTACCTTGCTTCTTGGTGAAAAGTGTTTGATCTACCTTACCTCGTGTGTACCCTTTTTCAATGAGGAACGAGCTTAGTCTCTCATACCAAGCTCTTGGTACTTGCTTAAGTCCATAAAGTGCCCTATCTAGCTTGTATAAAAAATCTACATGGTTAGAATTTTCAAAGCCAGGGGGCTACTCAACATAGACTTCTTCTTTGATCAAGCCATTCAAGAAAGCACTTTTCACATCCATTTGGTACAGCTTTATTCTAAGGGAGCATGCAAAGGCAAGTAAAATTCTAATGGCTTCGAGTCTAGCAACTAGGGCATAAGATTCATCAAAGTCTACCCCAAACTCTTGATTATATCCTTGAGCCACCAATCTAGCCTTGTTTCTTATTATCTTGCCATCCTCACTTAGTTTGTTCCTAAAAACCCATTTAGTGCCTATGACATATTTAGATGAAGGTCTAGGAACAAGATGCCAAACTTTGTTTCTCTCAAACTAGTTTAACTCGTCTTGCATTGAATTTATCCAGTTTTCATCCTTTAATGCTTCATCAATATTTTTGGGTTCAAGCTGAGAGACAAGAGCAAGTTGATCTAATTCTTCCATAATTTTAAAATGTGACCTTGTTCTAGGTGGGTCATTCAAGCTACCAATGACATTTTCTAAAGGATGATCCTTAAAAATTCTAATGTTTGTAGAATCATTACCTTCTCTTGGAGCTTGATTCCTTGCATCGCTTGATTCAGCTCGATCACCATCTTCTTTTGTTTCTTCTTGTGGAGAATCACTCGTCCTTCATGCTTAGGAGTTCCCCATCTTCATCGTTTTTCCTGTAAGAGTTATCATTGTTAGAATCATCATGATATTCATCAAAGGAAACATGGGATGATTCTTCCACAGTTTGACTCTTAATGTTATAAATTCTATAAGCCCCAGATCTATCAGAATATCCAAGGCATATACCTTCATCGCTCTTGGGCTTGAATTTATCTAAGTCTCTTTTGTCATTATTGTGGATGAAGCATTTTGACTCAAACACTTTCATATGTGTGAGAGAGGGTTTTTTACCTTTCAGCAACTCATAAGGAGTCTTTTTGGTGTGTGGCCTTACCATAGAGCGGTTGATAATATAACATGCCGAGTTTACCGTCTCAGCCCAAAATTTCCTTAGGAGTTGCCGTTCGGCAAGCATTATTCTTGCCATCTCTATAAGTGTTCGGTTCCTCCTTTCAACTACACCATTTTACTCTGGAGTTCTTGGTGACGAAAATCGGTGTGAAATGCCTTCAGCCCTGCAAAGATTATAGAAGTCAGCATTTTCAAGTTCACCACCGTGATCAGATTTAATCTTGGAAATTTTAAACTCACCGTCCTGCTTTATCTTCATGTAGAGTGCCTGAAACTCATCAAAAGCATCTTTTTTATGTGTGAGAAAGAAAACCCATGTGAACCTAGAAAATTCATCCACCAAGATGTATCCATATTTTTTACCACTTAAGCTAGCAGTTCTTGTTAGACCAAACATGTCCATATGAATTAGCTCGAGTGGTTTGGATGATGTATTTTCATATCTTCCCTTGAAGGATTTTCTTATTTGTTTGCCTAGGGCACATGCATCACACAATTTATTTTCTTGTTTAAAAGATAGTTCAGGCAGACCTTTCACCATTGAATGCTTCAAGAGTTTATGTAAGACATTGTAGCTAGCATGTCCTAGTCTACGATGCCATATCCATGCAAGCTCAGATTTTGGTGCAGCAAGACAAAGGTTTAAATGAGCAGGATCATCTAAGTCAATCATGTAAACATTGTTGACTCTCTTACCAGAAAATTTTACCTTGTCAGATTTTTGTTCAAGAATTCTGCATTCATGAGAGTCAAACAACACTTTGTGACCCTTATCACACAATTGACTTATACTAAGCAGGTTGTATTTCAAACCTTTAACTAGCAGCACATTACAAATGGAGTTGGAGAGATTCTTACCAACATTACCTGTTCCAATGATTTTTCCCTTGTTGTTCCCTCCAAATATGACGTATCCTCCTTCCTTTTCCTCCAAGAGAAAAAATTTTGATTTGTCTCCAGTCATGTGTCTTGAATAGCCGCTATCAAGGTACCACCTGTTATGCATGGCTGCAAGACATTCCTGCACAAGCAATTAAGCAATGGTGTTAAGAACCCAACCAAATTTGGGGCCCATCAAACTTTTCAAATTTTCAAAATATGAAACCATTTCTTTTGGAATCCAAACCTTCTTAACATTCATGTTTTGTTTGCTTAGAGCAGGGATTTAATTTTTCTTTTCAATCTTGACATTCATTTTCTGTTTGGAGGCTCTTGGTTGGAGTTTGTGGAAGTTTGATGAAGTTTGCTTCTTAAGCCATTGAGGCAGTTGGTTGGTTTTGGGTTGAAAATGATTATTTTGCCACCTATGAGATTGATGCATACAGAAATCACAATTGCCCCAAAAATATGGTGGTGTCAACCTATGGCAGTGTTGACCCG
The DNA here is from genome assembly GCA_022559845.1 of Amorphophallus konjac. Lineage (NCBI taxonomy): Eukaryota > Viridiplantae > Streptophyta > Magnoliopsida > Alismatales > Araceae > Amorphophallus > Amorphophallus konjac. Next base: position 455,855,846 of record CM040121.1, on the reverse strand, counting down.
TGTAAAATTGTTTGGCGATATGAATGTTTGATGGCCAATGTGGTGTCGACTTGTGTTGTGGGGGAAGGTTGACTTTTCTTAGGCTTTTGAGCAATCTTTTTGGGGATTTCAGTGGCTTCTTCTTCAACCTTTTCTTTTCCTTTCTTCTTTTGTTTTTGCTAGTTTTGTGTGGGAGTTGTGTTTGAGGTGGAAGCTTCGGAAGATGAAACAAATGTGACCGTTTTTAACCCAATTGGTCTTTTATTTGTAGGTTCAAAACCTAACCCTTCCTTGTTGAAGTTCATTCTAGTACCTAGCAATGCATCTAGGTTTTCTTTTCCATCCATAAATTTTTCTAAAGATTGTTGTTTGTCCTTTAACTCTTTTTGTAGGTTTTCAATATTTTGCAAGAGTTGAGTGTTGACATGTTTGACAGCTTCATATTTCTCATTGCTTAATTTGCTATCCTTTTCATAGGTTTACATTTTGAGTTTCATGCTGTCAATTTCATTCCATAAGTCCTCATTTTCTGTTTCCAAGTCAGCCATTTCTTTTCTTCCCTCTTCCAAATCCTCAATCATTTTCTTAAGATCTTCAATTTCAGTCTCAAGTAGAGCAGTCTTATCATTCATATCATGATCATGCACAAACAAGTTAATTTTTTTTTTGAATGACTTATTCTCCTTTTTGTACATATCATATTTTTCCATGAGTTGTATATATGCATCCTCACAATCATCAATTGTGTAGTTTTCAAATGGAGAGTTTACCTCAGTTTCTTCATCACCTTTGGCCATGAGACAAAGATGTTCTTTTTCCTTGTCCGAGGAGCTAGATTTACCATCACTTTCTTCCTCGTCACTCCAGGTGGACACCATGGCCTTGTTCTTCTTCTTGCCCTTCCATTTGTCAGCCTTTTTGAATCTGTCAAGACAATCAGTCTTGAAATGCCCTGGTTTGTTGCAAGAATAACAAATAATTTTGTCAGATTTCTTAAAGTTTTCAGAATTAGATTTGAAACCATTTCTTACCTTTGACCTTCCTCTCATGAAGCTCTTACCTTCCTTTCTCAGGAATTTTCTAAACTTACGTGTGAGCATGGCTACGTCATCCTCATCTCGCTCACTTGCCAAATCATCACCTTCATCAGAAGAGCCTTGACCGCTGGGTCCTGCTTTAAAAGCTAGGGACTTCTTCTTAGGTGCCTCAGCCTCTTTGTGCTTGAGATTGATCTCATAGGTCATCAATGACCCAATGAGTTCATCTACCTTGGTAGTTGCGAGATCTCTCGATTCTTCAACCATGGTAGCCTTTGTGTGCCATGCTGGAGTTAATGATCTGAGAATTTTTCTTACAATTTCTTACTCTGAATATTTCTTTCTCAAATCAGTTAAACTATTAGTAAGCATCGTTAATCGAGCATACATATATTGAATTGACTCATCATGCTTCATGCGGAACATTTCATATTCAGACACTAATATATTGGCTTTTGTTTCTCGTACCTGAGATGCTCCTTCGTAGATTACCTCTAGCTTGTCCCACATCTGTTTTGCCGTTGTGCAGGTAACAACTCTTGAGAATTCTACTGGATGGAGTGAGCATTGTATGATGTGTTTAGCACTCCAGTTGATAGTGGATTGTCTTATTTGTTCTTTGGTCCACAAATCCTCATTATCCGTAAGCTCATACGGACCCTTGATGATCACTCGCCAAAGTTTGTAGTCTTGGGTGCGAATGAACACCTGCATGCGATGTTTCCAATAAGGATAATTAGTTCCAGTAAAGTAAGAAGGCCTATTCACAGAATGTCCTTCAAGTAGAAAACCCTTAGACGCTGATCCACTAATTCCCTCAAGGTCGTTGGACCCCATAATGAGACATTAGGCTATGATACCACTTGTTGAGTAGTAGACAACGGATCTAGAGGGGAGGGGTGAATAGATCTTCCCCTCTTCTCGCAATGTAACCCTCTATATAGCTAGATAAAATAAATTACAGCGGAATATAACTAACTTAACGAAGGACACAATGATTTGCTTAGCAAGATGATTACGCAATATAGAGATTGAACCTAAGCATGCATCTAGAACGAAGCAATCACATAAACAAATCACAACACAAAAGAATTTAAGGTGGTTCAGACTGAATCCCCAGTCCTACGTCCACCCCTCACCAAATCCGGTGAGGCTCCACTAGTGCCACGCACTGAACCGTAAATCGGAAGAATCTCCGATTGCCTTCCTACTTACCACCGGTAGGGACGTTAACACCGCAGATCGAAAAACTTTCGATTGCCTTCCTACTAACCACCGGTAGGGACGTCAATCACTGCAGATCGGAGAACTTCCGATTGTCTTCCTACTAACCACCGGTAGGGATGATCTTCAGTTTCGATTGTTTGAAAGAAATGGAAAGAGAATAAATAGAAATCACTCAAACAAGATATAGAATATGCTCAAAGTAAAAAGATCTTGTCTGAGTTGCAGGAGCTTCAATCTGATGCTTCGATGGTGTCTTCTTCCTTGAGATATGATCTTCCTTGAGTTGATGAAGAAGACTATGGATGTAGCTTTGATCTTCCCTTTGATCTCTTTAAGTTGATGAAGAGTTTGATACAGTTTAGATCACCCTTGAGAGCCTTGATTGCTTCTTGCTTCCTTGCAGGTTGAGATAGCTTCAGATCTAGGCTTGAATCCCTTAGAATGGATGAAGATCTCTTTACGAAGTACTGTTCACGGCTACAGTACCATCTCCCTTGAATAGCCTCCACAAGCCTCCCTTGATCTCCTTTGATCCAAATGAAGCATTAGGGTTTCTAACCCTCTTGTATGTGTTTTATAGACTTTGGAAGGTCAATAGAAGCTCCCCAGACCAGATCCACATTTTGTGGGTGATTGGGTGACTTTAGGATTAAAGAATCCATGGAGAATGGCCCTTCTCGAAGTGGAAAATAAAGTCAACAATGAAGGCTCGGGGCTGGCGGTCGACCTGTGGCTTCTGGCGGTCGACCGCTACTAAGAAAAGTACAGACGAATGATCCCTGGAATTTTTGGTCGACCGCTACTAGGCTGGCAGTCGACCGCCACTGAGAGAGATGCAACCTGAAGGTTGCTGGCAGGGGCGGTCGACCGCCCCTGTGCTGGCGGTCGACCGCCAACTGGGCAGACCCCAGGTTTTCCCGGGTCGGTCCGTTAACTACTTTAGCTCCGTCGCTTAAGTTCTTTAGCACCCCATTCATATTTGTAGCATCACCCTTGACAGTCTAGAAGGTGTCAACTGAGTCTTTAACTTTGGGTTCTCTTGGTTATGCTTCTTTATCCATCGACCTTAATTGTCATTGAGCTTTCACTTTTGCCAACTCCACTCCATTCCTTGTCCATTCATTTGCATATCTGTCATGAACAAAACATCACGTATGTCAGTCATATAAGAGTGAAAAATAACAATGTCTAATAGTGTTTAGCCATTATCAAAACCAAGAATGTCAAATAACTCAAATGACCACATGATGATGTCGAATGACCCAAGTGACCACAAGATGACTCAAATGACCATAGGGGCACAACAGATTATACTATGTTAAGTGAAGTATCTATCTCTTATATAATGAAACATGCAAAAGGAGGGTAGCTTACCGTAGGGGTGGATTTTTAACCCCTATGTGGGTGGCAAATAAGGTGTGTGTGCCATGTTTGAATGTAAGAAAGTAAAAGATAACTAGTCTAGTATGCCATGATAAGAAGGAATAAAGCAAAATAAGAGAATAAGAGAGATCGAGAGGAAGAAGAAGAAAGAGGACGCCTAGGCTACTATCTCGTCGATGGCAGACCAAGTGGAGGTTTGGCAGAGTAGCATGACCTCATTCCGCCTTGGATTTGACATCCACTCTTAGCCCTAGACTCTTGAGATCTATTTATAGGGGTAGAAAACCCTAATTCTGTCTTAGAGGATAATAACAACAAAAAGGAGTTTTAAGATAATGATTCAGCCTAAAATTGGTGTAAAAAGATTTATAAGATGATTATGAACTGATTTGGACTTAAAGAATCACCCCAAAACCTCCCAAACTTGGATTCCATGATGATCACGATGAGAAGAGATGGGTTTCGCGTGGAATGGATGAATTTCTGAGAATGTGGTTTATCGCGTGACCACGTTCTGAACATAGTCACGTGATAGACCACGTTCATAATAAAGTGGTCAGAACATGGTCGGAGACCAAACCACATTCATGCAGACCCTGTAGGAAACCAAGTTCGCATGGGATTTTGACCTTCAAGGAGGTATTTGGTTCGAAAATGCACTCAATCGGCTCAAAATAAGTCAAAGAGACACTCAAAAGCAATGACGATTTTGGGGTTTTACTAATGTGAACAAGGGAAATGGCTTAACTTATGGGTTAAAAATGGGTGTCTACATCATTTGTGTGGAGACACTAAGACTATCATGTAGGTGTTCATTGGAGAATGAGTTCACTGAACTGATCTGATTAAAAATCTCTAGATGATAATTATATCTAACAATCAACCAGAAGATTCTGAGTACACAGTAGCACAGTTGGTCCTCAGACATGAGTCATCAAGGACACCTTGCATGAGGACTGCTATGTTTTGATCTTGAGTATAAGGACTTTAACCACAAGTCCTAGAAGGTCGGGTTTCAGATATAGTGGAATCTGTGTGAAGAAAATTGACTAACAATAATGGATCATTAATCTCTGATATAGATAAAGAGAGAATGCCCTATGAATAGTACTTAAAAAATCCCTGGCAAGGGTTGCTTGGTTCATTGGGAAATGAGTTTTCTAATGAGACCATTAAGTAGGAAGTTCATTAGGCTATAAAGGATACAAGGGTTTGACAGTATCACCATACTCTTAATTATGGCAGGGGCATTGTGTGAATAAAGGACTATAACTGTGCGATAATTGTGGGCAGAAAGGTCCTAGAGTAGGTTATTGACTCCCTTTGTCTTCTGGAGTCATGGAGTGATGCTTGGTGCTTACAGTGACCTGAAAGCCCAATAAAAAATAATCAAGAGTTGATTATCTATCATGATATGATGAATTAATTATTTAAGTTATGAGATGATTAAATAATTAATTCCATGTTAGTAGTTAACACACTAAACTATTGAGATCTTAAGCTTAATGGGCCTAAAACAAAATTGACATTGGGCCTAGAGGGTCACAGACATTAGGGTTACGGACAACAAGGCTATATATGTAATTTTAGACTTATGAAGGTTTTGTGAAAACCTTGGTAGAGTCTATAAATATTTACATGAGGGAACCCTGAGTCAAACCTCCAGTATTCCTCCAGTTGGGCTGCCCCCTCCTCTCCTCCTCCTAGAGCTAGCGCTCCCCTCCTCTCTCTTCCCCCTCCTATGTAAAGTGTTGAGATTCTACCCGAGTGATACAAAAGAGATCGTTCGTGGAGTTTCTGTCATCCATTCCTATATGGATACCACTAGAGATTGGGCACTTGTGCGGTTCATTATCGCCACAAGAGTTTACAGCCCACTTCACTGCGATCCGCATATCGTAGAGGTAAACTTAGATCTCTTCTCTTAAAAAACCAATGAAAATCAGAATAAACAACTACAAATTGGAAAGAAAATTTTATTTCATTCGTTTCTTGCTACACCGTCTGAGATCCTTACACACACAACCCTGACTAGGGATTTCCCAAGTATGACTTTATAGGGCATTCTCCGTCTAGATACCAAAAGTGAATAATTCCATGTTAACCACTCAATTTTGTTCGCATAAAACTAAGAGCACAGCTATACTAGACCATGATCATGTAGCACCCCAGATGTAGAACCTTATGTATCTATATGATTTTTTTATAAGAACCCATAGGTTGGCTATCGATAGTTGAGCCTTAAAAATATTAAATCTAATTAAGTAAGTAATTCATTAATTAGTATAATTCTTGCATGATAAATGACCATGAGAATAACTTAGATTTTAATAACATAGATGTTATACAGATAGACGAAAGAAGAATACATAGACGATGCACTTAGGCGATGAAGAACTTTGGATGACAAATGTGGACGATGAAACATAGATGGAAGGAAGACCTAGAAGGATAATTTAGGCGGAAGGAAACTAATATGATGAATATAGGCAGAGGCAAGAACTTAGAAGATGAGAAACTTAGGTGATAGGTGTTGAAAAGTAGATGGAAGATGAAAACTAGATGATGCGATGTAAAGTTAGACAATGTGAAAAAGGTATGTGATTGACCGCCTAAGTTGGAAAAGTAGACGATAAGAACTTAGACTAAGTGAAAGTAGGTGATGACATGGATAGAAAAGTTAGATGATGCACAACAAAGTAGAGGATGCGATGAGAACTTAGACAATGACATAGACAATGGAAGTTTGACAAAAGACTTAGATGGAATAAAGGTAGATGGTGCAAAAGTAGGTAGAGACTTAGACGATGGATCGTCCAAAATCGAAAAGTAGATAATGCAGCGCCTGACAGATGAAAGTAGATGAAACAAAAGTAGGCGATAAAAAATAGACAATACAAAAGTTAGATGTAGGGATAGATGAAGCAAGAGTTTGACGATGAACAGTAGGCAATGTAAAGTAAATGTTAAATATAGATGATATAGAAGTACACAAAGGACTTAGGTCTTATAGAACTAGACGATGGACTTATTCGATAATTTTGTAGAAGTAGACGATGGATTTTAGACGTGGCAAAGTTGGAAGTTAGACTTGAGCTTTATAGAATTTGGACGATGGAAATAATAATGGACTTTTTACTCGAGACAGTTGATTAAGTGATGTACGGTGGGGCTCTGAGATGTGTGACAGGGATCAGAGATGAGTGACAATGTTATTGATGCATGACGAGTATGTGTGCCAAGTGTTAGTGGTTTTGATAGGTGGAAGGGCATTTATGATAGGTGGAGAGTAGTTGACGATTGGTGGAAGGTATCTTGCTAACATGTGGAGAGCTCCTGAGAAATTAAGGGGAAAATGTTATGAGTGAAAGAGTTTTTGTCTTAAAAAATCTCCCCACTAAGCAACCTGAGGACAACCTATATAAATCTTCCTTATCTCTCATGTTACCTTTTTGTCTACTATAAGAATCCCGCGTAAGACTAGGAGGGGAAGCAGTGGGAGTAACAAAGAACAAGGAGGAATAGGATAATCATCCCTAATGCAAGGAGAGAAGCTAGGAGTGGCTCTAGGACGACTAGTAAGGCTTAGAAGGGAAACCATGGTGATTAAGGATCTCACAGTACAGGTAGACATATGATAAACCAAGCGCATGTTATTTGTTTACTTCTCTTGCTTTGATTTTATTTTGATATTTAGAACCTAAACGTTTCCATGGGAAGTTTACTGTTAAGTTAATGATAAGGACAGTGCCATCTTAAGGGAGAATGATGGGTGCCTTGACTGGAAATGGTATGCTGTGGGAATTAGACCGAGTGTGCCCCAATTGGCAATGGTATGCAGTGAGAATTAGACCCAAGGTGTCCCGACAAGCAAGCCACGTGAATTAGACCTAGGGTGCCCCGACTAGTAAGCATCTGCAACAAAAAAAAGAGTTAAGGTTAAATTTTATTAAATATTCTTGATTAGGAAGCACAAGATTTATTTATTTATTTATTCATGTTTATCTGTGTTGAATTCTCCAACTTGGTAGATGATAGCTAGATGGAAGAAAAAGTAGATGGAAGGGTAACAAGATAGATGATGCTCCTCCTAAGTTGAAGGAAGTTAGACGTATTTCTGCCTAAGTTGAAGGAAGATAGACGATGTTCCATCTAAGTTGAAGGAAGATAGACGATGTTGTGCCTAAGTTGAAGGAAGTTAGACAATGATCAGCCTAAGTTGATGGAAGATAGATGTTGTTCAGAATTAGATGGAAGTAGTTAAATGATGAAGTGGACTGGAGAGTTGGATGATTGAAGTGGGACAGGTTGGATCAACCTCTTCCTTGCTCGCCCAGGGCCACCTTTTTTAATCTTTTTTCTTTCCTTTTTATATTTTTTTTGGTTATGCTAGAGGACCAGAGGAGAAATAAGAGAGAGGGGGGAGAAAGAGAGAGAGATAGAGAGGGAGGGAGGGATGATGGGGTGACGGCTGGTGGTGGTGGGGAGGATGAAGCAGGCACGGTGGAGGCATGACTAGCTGGGCGGTGGAGGCTGGACTCAAGGATGGTGCTTTAAGGTGGGCAGGCGACGAGGGGAAAGGGCAGGCAGATGAGCAGGAGCGGCAACGGACGACAACCCCTGTGGTGTCTTGCTAGTCTGAGGTTGCAGGGCAACAATGGTGGGAAGATGTGGGGAAGAAGGATGGGGAGAGTGGTGGCAAGAGGAGAAGAGGAACAGAGTGAGCAAGGCTGGGGAGGGCGGTGCCACCGGCAGATGCAGGCAATGTCTCTGGGGGTGTTGTCGACTGGTGCAGGGGTCGTCGGTAGCGGCTGCAATGTCGGGGCGAGGTGGAGACTAGTGGCGAGTTTGGAATGGCAGGAGTGTCTGGAGTGAAGCTACGGCTACGGTGCGTTCTGGCCAAAGGCCAGCATTCGCTCCTTGCTGCGGTGGTGGAATTGCAGGGAAGAGACGACACAGGAGAAGGAATTGAGGCAAGGGAAGAGGGGAAGAAGAAGATGCATAGGAATGGTGGAAGCTTGCTGCATCGTACAGGGAGTAGAGAGGGAGGGGAAGAAAGGAAGAACGAAGGAGGAAGAATACAAGGAAGAGAGAGAAAGAGAGAGGAGGGGCTTCATGCCCTGGGGCTTCACACCTTGGGGCTTCACACCCTGCCTAGGGCTTCACGCTCTATTCTCTTCACGAGAGGAGGAAGAAGACGACTGCCATATCAAAATTGTTAACTCTTCATTAACCTAAAATTTGAGATTACATTATTATTTATAGAGGATAGAACGCTAATGATCCTCCTCTTAGATCCAAAGATCAAAATACCCTAAGACCTAAAATAGTGCAAAAATCTCACCCAAAAATTACGGAAAAAAAATAAAAGACACAATATTAGCTCCAAATGAGCCCAATAAAACCTGAAAACTTTAAATGTAATCCTACCTACTTACGACTACTAGATTAGACTCAGATAAAATAAAAATACATAATAAAAATGAAGCTAATATGACTCTGACCGTCATCGGTGTAAATAGTGCCATCATGCGCTCCACGTCCGTCATGAGTCTCGCTTCGCATTAATATCTCATGGTTCGAAAAAAATTCATCCTCGAATTTTGAAGAGTCGAAGTAGGACGAAGATGAACACAAGGGAACAAACATAGTACTCCATGTAGAAAATCATATCAGGAATCTCGAACTGTTGCGTAACATGCGCCTCACAAAAATCTAACCACACCATATCACCATGAGACAGCTCCAAAAGTAACATGACATCCAATGGAGCAACTAACGAAGCAACTGAAAATATAGTGTCATCAACCAAATCAAATCCAGACATAATAAATAAATCCTGATCCCAGACATCATCGGAAACGATTGTCAAAATACTCTCAAAGGATGAGTCGACGGTGAGTACAAAATCATCTATCAAATCCAACCCAGAAGTAACAAGCAAACTCTGATCCCATGAAATAAAATCAAGTGGCTCACGGGTCACCATCTGTAATGGGCCTGCCTCAAACACATTATCTGAGATCAAATGAAGTCCTAACTCGATGAACAATGCAACATCCCATGCAACATAAACTATAGGCTCTACACGTACATGGTCATCCTGAGCAATGGTCGCCAACTCTCGTGACTGTCTACCTATCACACTCTACTCCGGAAGAACTATCTTAGCACTGGCAGAAATATACTTAGGAAAATGAAATTTACCCCTTAAATGTGGTGGCTGGATAGTACGAATAGACTACTTAGGGTCTATAGTAACATGCCTCTCTTCCATCCACTCATGTCCCAAAGTAATGTAGGATCTCGAAGAATCAATAGTGCACCATGCTCCATCAAAATATTTAAAAGGTTTTAATGTGCTATTACATCTGACATGTCGGTGGAACTCCACAAAAGCTCTGTCACCCTCAGCAACAACCTCACCAATTTCCAATAGTAAATGAACAATAGATTGAGAAATATAGTTATTCCAACATTGCTCATCTAAAATTACTCTTGTTCACTTCTCATTCGCAAAGAGATAATGAAACTAAAAAACATTTGGACGAGTGTAGAGATTACCTAGGACTCTAATTTAATAGAAGAAATTAGTTCACAAAGCTCTGATACCAAATTGATGTGGGACAAGTCATGATCAACCTCTTCCTTGCTCGCTCAGGGCCACCTTTTTTTATTTCCTTTTTTTCTTTTTTTGGTTCTACTATAAGACCAGAGGAGAAACACGAGAGAGGGAGAGAGAGAGAGGGAGAGAGATAGAGAGAGAGAGAGGGACTAGGGGGTGACAGTCGGTGGTAATGGGGAGGATGGAGCAGGCATGATGGAGGCGTGGCTGGCTGGGTGGCTTCGGCTGGACTCGCGGGTGGTGCTACAAGGTGGGCCAGTGATGAAAAGAAAGGGCAAGAGGACGAGCAGAGCGATGGTGGACGACGACCCCTGTGGTGGCCTGCTGGTCTGAGGTTGCATGACAATAGTGGAGAGAAGATGTGGAAAAGAATGACAGGGGGAGTGCTGGTGGGAGGAGAAGAGGAATAGGGTGAGTAGGGCCAGCGAGGGCGGTGCCATCGACCGATGCGGGCGGCGTCTCCGGGGTCGTCATGGGTTGGCATAGGGGCCACCGACGGTGGCAGCAATGGCAGGGAAAGGTTAAGGCCGATGGCAACCTTGCACTGGCAGGGGCGTCTGGAGTGGAGCTGCGATTGGGGCGCATTCTGGCTAGAGGGTGGCATGGGCTCCTTGCTGTAGTGGTGGAATTGTAGGGAAGAGACAACACAGGGGAAGGAAGACTGAGGCAAGGGAAGAGGGGAAGAAGAAGACACATGGGAATAGTGGAGGCTTGCTGCGCTGTATGGTGAGTAGAGAGTGAGGGGAAGAGAGGAAGAACAAAGGAGGAAGAAGACGTGGAAGAAAGAGAGAGAGAAGGGCTTTATGTCATGCCCCAAGCTTTTAATACAGCGGAAGGAATATCAGGAACGTGAACAACCAGTAGGGTAAGCCTCTCGCAAGCAAGAAATCAGAGCGCAAGATAATCACACAAAAGTAATTGCACAAGTATATTCTTTCAAAATTCTAACTTTATTCCATACTAATAACCATAAAGTACATTAGACTAATGACTTTAAACATCCTTACATCGTATACTCAAGAAAATAGAAAATTACAATAGGACTCGACTAGACACTTGACAACTAGGTCTTCTCTCGATCCATTTGACCTTCAATCACTCTCGGACCCGCTACTTGTATATTCTAAATCCGATCCATCAGTACTTCCTGAAAAATTAAGAAAATAGGTATGAGCACACTTTCCCAGTAGGTATCTTCGCATCAACATGAAGGTAGTATTTAAATGATTAATGTCTTAGCTCTAGATCTTAGGGTAAAAATAAGAACGCTACAAACAAGCGATATAAACCAAGATAACCAAGAATATAGAATCATGAAATAACTAAGCAAGTAGATGTGAGCGAATATAGACCATGAACAAGCAAGCTTAATCATGTAGAAATAAATTTGGCCTTTCATGAACAAGAATGTACGAGTATCTAGAAAGTACTTTACACAACCTTGTAAAGGCTATGTACTAGAAAGTCATTAACAAGCATGTAATTTCCATAACGAGCCTCGTGAATTTCACTCATTTATAAGAGAAAGTACTCCCAGCGTAATGCGATGCCAGTATCATCGTACCCCATGGTTTATAGCACGTTTTCGACCATCGACCGTGGGGGCTAGCATGGAGCCCTTGGACACAATCTGTGCCCGGTCTTGCATCTTCAAGTTATAAATCCAGTTAGTTCTACAAGATATAACAATAAACTTGGCCAATAATTCAATTCCAAAGAATAAGTTTCATGACCAAGTAACCAAGGTATAGAACGTACCAAGATTGATATTAGATATCAAAGAAAAATTAAAAGAACATTATACTCCGGTGACATTCCGACAGCATAACAGTATTTTCATTAAGTTTCATATATTAACATTAACTTGTCAAACATATGTTGAGACTCCAGATAATCCTAAGACCATCTAGGAACTCAAGAAAACTAACCCCGAAGATCAAACCTTGGGTTAGACAGGTTCAAAAATAAAGCGATCGTTTACTGGACCGTTTCATGCAGAAAGCGGTCAGAGTCTAGACCGTTTCATAAATAGAGTCGATGCATGAAAAAGAAGGGTTGATGCAAGAAAACTTTCTGGAGCTTTGTGGTCTAGTGAATGGCCGCTTGGTATCTTTTAACGATCGTCCATAGGGTCGCTAAGGTCCAGAATACATAAAACACCGGTAAAGTACTTTCTAGACAATTGGCTTTGATGGTACAACCAGCTCGACGTCCTAGTGGGAATCCCAGGCTCGCAGAGTCTTACGGAGGCCTTGAAACGTAATCCCCTAGTCCGACAGAAGGAATATGCGGCGGAGAGGTTCATAAGTCCAAGAGAGCGTGCCTATAAATGCAAAGTGTAACTAATGGTCACCCGGAGTATATTGCACGTACTTAAGAAAATGACTCAAGAGATAGAGTGGATCGTGTGAAAATAGTGATTGAAACAACGTTCTCATACCACCATGAATCACATTTCATAAAAAAAAATATTTAATTACAAAACTATAACATTTAGGCATGAAATTACATGGTAATGAAAATAATGTTTTCAAATCATGCTCATGCTAAAAACAGGGTGTTTCATAGGAAATAAACATAATTTTGATTGAAAAATACCATAATTATAGAGTTATATTTAGACAAAATTTAATTAGGTTCGGGCTAGTTCTCAAAACCAAAAAGCGGTCTAGTTCGGATCGTTTTCAGGAGTCTAGCGGTCTATCGAGGGGCCGCTTTGCTACCTCCGGCGGTCACCTATAGACCGTTTCTGTCTGTTTGATAGAAAATCGAGAAAATAGTAAAATAACTCTAATCTAGGGCATGTTATGCATGAGAATCAACGAGATCATACTGTAAAACATGATAAAACGAGAATAGGTCAAGAATATGCATGGGTTGGTGTAAAATGAACAAGAGATTTTCTTTTTAACTTAATTAGGGCTAAGATTCATGCATGGAGATTACACTAAGTGCATAGTCCCAATAAAACATAAAATTCTCTATGTACAATACATGAAAACGACTGAAATCAGATGGCTTTTATTCTTAACATGATGTTTAAGCCATTCATGAGATAACCTACCTTTGGACTAGGCTTTAATCGTCGAATTTAAGATTGGATCTTGACCCTATTTTCTGCTCGTCCTAAACTGAACAGTAATTTCGTGGCCTTTTATCTCTTGATCCTCTTCACTTATGATGAAGAAATTTTGAGGGTAAGAAGATGGTACTGAAAGGAACAATTTGTTCTTAAGAACCCCTATCTAATTATCTTATTTTCGGCTTCTATTTGACCGATCAATCTGGGTCTGTTGCACAGGTTCCTGGGTTGCTTGTTCTGAACCAGCGACTTTGCAAGCTTCTATCTTCCTGATGTCTTGATCTCCTAAGAAGAAATTTGGAGGGTAGTTATACCTTACTATTATAAACAAATTCTTTTAAAGAACATACCTCTAATTCGTTCTCCTTACCTTAGTTCCACGCGAGCCAAAAGTAAGGGTCGCGCAAGTTGGTTATGGGTCTATTAATAGGATTAACTAGGGTTTCCAAGGATTGGAACGAACATAAAGTCCTAATTAGGGTTTCAATTCAATCCTTAAGCCTTATAGACTTACCTATCTAAGAGATAGCATCGATCCTAGGTGATTTGGATGCTAAAGTTTCCATCTTTTCATGTCTTCTTCCATTCACGGAATCTACAGCTAGTAGCGGTCTAGTCTAGACCATTTTCAATCCCCAAGCGGTTGCCCAATAGACTGTTTTTGACTTTGGGTGCCGAGTTAGAAACATTTCACACTCTTCCTATTATTTATCCGTTTGTTTATCCATTTAAAGCGTAATTATCCCCCAAAATTTTGTAAATACACTAATTTAAGCTTCTAGAATATGGGCTAAACCTTATGGGCTTGGGTTTTGGCCATTTTGGTCTTATTTAAAAAGTCAGGTTAATTAATAAATATTGGGCCTTATTATTTGGTTTAAAATTAACCCAAATTCTTTTAATAATCTCTAGAAAATCTTAGAAAATCTAAATAAATTCTAGAAAATTCTAAAATATCATATACAAAATTTTGGGGTATTACACCTTTCCCTACTTAAGAGAATTTGGTTCCCCAATTCTAATACATAGGCTTTAAGGGAGAGTGTACTTACTTTCAAATAGATCGGGAAATCTCTTGCGCATGGCTTCCTCTGTCTCCCATGTTGTTTCATGTGGGCAAGATTTGGTCCATTATACTTTTACCATGGGAATGGTTTTATTCTGAAGTTGATGTACCTCTTGTTCAACTATTTTGATTGGCTTTAGCTCGTACGTCACATCCTTTTGGATATCCAGATTATCATAAGTGATAACATGGAACGGATCGTAGACATATTTCTTTAACATAGAGACATGGAATACATCATAAACTCCTGTCAACTGTGGAGGTAATGCTAGACGATAAGTCATCTCTCCCACTCTTTCAAGAATTTCAAAAGGGCCAATGGATCTTGGTGTAAGCTTGCCTTTGATGCTGAACCTTCGAATACCTCGACCTGGAGAGACCTTGAGAAATACATGGTCGCCTACTTGGAATTCCAGGTCACACCTTCGATTATCAGCATATGATTTCTGTCTATCTTGGGCCGTCTTGAGTCTTTCTCGAATTATCTTAACCTTCTCAATAGTATCCCTTATCAATTCTGGACCTAGAAGTTGTCTTTCCCTAACTTCACTCCAGCAGATAGGTGAGCGACAGCTTCTCCCATATAGTGCCTCAAATGGTGCCACTTGAATGCTAGCTTGGTAACTATTATTGTAGGCAAATTCCACTAGAGGTAAATGGTCGTGCCAGCTTCCACCGAAGTCTATAACACATGCTCTTAGCATATCTTCTACCACTTGGTTGGTTCTTTCAGTTTGTCCATCGGTTTGCAGATGAAACGCAGTGCTAAAATTCAATCGGGTCCCTAAAGAATGTTCCAGACCCTTCCAGAATTGTGAAGTGAATCGAGGATCTCGATCGAAAAAAATAGTGATAGGGACACCATGTAATTTAACAATCTCCTTCATGTATAAGGCAGTCATGATATCTACAGACCATCGACTTTTAATAGGTAGAAAATGAACCAATTTTGTTAAACGGTCTATGACCACCCATATCCCATCATGTCCACCTCTTGATTTAGGTAGTCCCATGATAAAATCCATCCTTATACTCTCCCATTTCCATTCTGGAATTTCCAAGAGATGTAGTTTTCCAGTAGGCCTTTGATGTTCTGCTTTAATCTGTTGACAAGTGAGGCAACGTGACACATAGTCCGCTACTTCCGTTTTCATATTGGGCAACCGATTATTCCTTTTGAGATCTTGATACATCTTGGTAGCACCAGGGTGAATGGCATACTTAGATTTATGAGCCTCTTCTAGGATCAATTTCTTAGTATCAACATGATCTGGTATACAAACTCGTCCCTTGAATAACAATCATCCATCATTTGTAATAGAGAATTCTGATCGTTGCTCCATATTGGCTTTGATCTCCAATAACATAGGGTCATTATCTTGGAGTTTGACTAGATCTTCTATTAATGTGGGTTGTGTTCGAATATTGGCTATAAAGCAATCCTCTTTCCCTTTCGTTTTAATATCTAAATTCAACTGAGCAAATTTAGAAATAAGATTGGTCATACCTTTCATGAGACTTGATAGCTTTCCCAGCAATTTTCTGCTGAGTGCATCGACAACAGCATTCACCTTGCCAGGATGATATTGGATAGCAAAATCAAAGTCCTTAAGGTATTCTAACCATTGCCTTTGCCTCATATTTAGCTCTTTCTGAGAGAATAGATATTTCAAGCTCTTATGGTCCGAATAGACCAGAAATTTCTCTCTATAAAGGTAGTGACGCCAAATCTTCAAGGCAAATATAATAGTAGCCAGTTCTAGATCATAAACAGGATAATTTTCCTCATGTCGCTTTAACTGTCTTGAAGCATAGCAAATCACCTTACCATTTTGCATGAGTACACAACCTAGACCAACGCCAGATGCATCGGTATAAACTTCAAATCTGCCACCTTCTACGGGCAATGCCAGTATAGGTGCCATGGTGAGATGCTCTTTAAGGGCTAAGAAATTTTTTACACATTCCTTTGTCCACTCGAAAGGATTTCCTTCCAAGTGAGTCTTGTTAAAGGAGCGGCGATTTTGGAGAAATCCTTGACAAATCGCCTATAATAACCAGCCAGGCCAATGAAACTTTGAACTTCAGATACGGTGTTCGGTCGGCTCCAGTTCTTAACAGCTTCAACCTTAGAAGGATCTACTACAATGCCTTCTTTAGAAATAATATGTCCAAGGAAAGAGACTTCCTTAAGCCAAAATTCACATTTGTTTAACTTAGCACAAAGTTGGTGTTCCCGCAAGGTTTGCAAGGCAACCCTTAGATGTTCCTCGTGTTCCTCGTTTGTCTTTGAATAGATGAGAATATCATTAATGAATACGACTACAAATTGGTCAAGATAAGGCCGGAACACATTATTCATTAATTGCATGAATGCAACAGGTGCATTAGTTAGACCGAATGGCATAACCACAAATTCATAATGTCCGTATCGGCTTCGAAAAGCAGTCTTGTGAATGTCTTCATCCTTGACCCTTACTTGATGATAGCCTGACCTAAGATCGATCTTGGAGAAGTACTCCACGCCAGAAAGTTGGTCAAACAGCTCATCAATACGCGGCAGTGGGTATTTATTCTTGATGGTGAGTTGATTCAACTGTCCGTAGTCAATGCATAATCTGAGGGAACCGTCCTTCTTCTTGACAAATAAGACTGGCGCACCCCGAGGGGATGTGCTAGGTCGAATAAAGCCTTTTTCTAGTAGCTCCTGAAGTTGCTTCTTTAGTTCCTTCAATTCCGTGGGAGACATCCTGTAAGGAGCTATTGACACTGGTACTGCTCTAGGTGTGAGTTCAATGGTGAAGTTAACCTCCCTTTCGGGCGGTAAGCCAGGTAACTCGGAAGGGAAAATATCAAGAAATTTTTTAACTACGGGGATTTCTTCTATCTGAATTTCCTTAGACTCGGTAACTACTACGGAGGCAAGAAAAGCTTCACATCCTTACGAAATGAGTTTGCAAGCGTGAAGAGAAGAAATAAGAGAGGGATGCTTCCGATATTTGATGCCAAGAAAGGAAAATCGTGGGAGACATGGTTTTTGAAAGGAAATTATCCTACTGCGACAATTTATATAGGTGTCGTGGTCTACAAGCCAATCAACTCCTAATATGGCATCGTAGCCTTCCATATCAAGGCATACGAGATTAGCAGGAAGATCATGCCCTTCTACAGTGACTTCACTATTGGGGAAATAGGTTTTCAATTCTGTTCCCGACCCTAAAGGAGTGATTATGGTTAAATCCGATGGTAAGGGAACAGGTGAAATAGGCAATGTTTTTGCGAAGGAACTAGCAATAAAGGAATGAGTAGCACCTGTATCAAATAACACAAAAGTAGGATGGAAATGAATATGAATTATACCTTCAATGAGCTCCCCTTCATTCGTTGGTTCATCCTCCAATACGGCATTCAATTTAGCTTACCGCTTTCATCCACCATTGCTCCTTGTGGATGATTGTTCTTTCATCATAGGACAGTCGGGCATGCGGTGCTCCCGACTTCCACATCTTAGGCATGCGCCCAAACGTTTCCAACATTCTTCGACCGCATGATTGAATTTATCACAAAACGAGCAAGCCATCATGACTTGCTTATCTTATTCTTTAGTCTTCTTGTTCCGATGATCATCCTTGCCGTCCCCATTCCAGGATCTCTTCTTGCTATCCCGAGAGTTATAGGTGATGCTGAATTTTTCTTGCTTCTTACCTCGCCGATCAGACCTTCGGCTCGGCTCCTCCACTTTGCCCTTGAGTTTATCGACCTTCTCCAAGGTCCGTTCACATAAGTGTGCCCGTTGGACCATCTCTGTAGGTCCGAATGTTTTGTGGGCCAAGTTACTGGATGAAAATGGGTCACAGCCCATCCATAAAGCGATTTGCTTTAAGAAGATCCGTGCTCACTAGATGTTGAGCATAAGGTGCCAGGCGAGAGAATTGTAACTCATATTCTACCACCATCAACATGCCTTGACGTAGTGACGTAAATTCAGCCGCCTTCCTCTCCTTGACGTGCTTGGAGAAATACTTGGCTCGAAAAAGAGTAAGAAACCCATCCCATGTGTGTGGTGCGCCTGCAGGCGGTGTCGGAATAGACTTCTACCATGTACGTGCGTCTTTGTTTAACTGGAACGTAGCAAGATGAACCTTCTCTTGGTCGGCACATTGCATGACCTCGAATATACGGTTCATTTCATCAATCCAGTTTTCTGCCTCATCGGGGTTAGAAGAACCTGAAAATTGCGGAGGGTTTAAACTCCAGAAATTACGGTGCATATCACCAGCTCCTGCCCTAGTGCCAGCTTGAGCCATATTTTGTAAGGCCTGGGTGAGACCCGCAACAGTTTGTTGCATTCCACCCCAATCAACACGGTGAGCCATTGTAAGAGTAAAGTACATAAGAAGAGTAATGGAATTGATAATCTTAATGGAAGACAATTTCTAATTACTAGCTCATCCCAGGTTCTACCCAATTTCTCTCATGAGTTGGGAATTTCCTTTCCTTGTTTCATAGGCATGGGTCCTTAATCCTTGGACTTAACCTATGACATGACATCTTTTCCTAGGACTTCTAGGCCTGGGCTCTGATACCACTTTAACTGTCACACCCCGAGCTTTTAATACAGCGGAAGGAATATCGGGAACATGAACAGCCGACAGGTTAAGCCTCTCGCAAGCAAGAAATCAGAGCACAAGACAATCACACAAAAGTAATTGCACAAGTATATTCTTTCAAAATTCTAACTTTATTCCATACTAATAACCATAAAGTACATTAGACTGATGACCTTAAACATCCTTACATCGTAGACTCAAGAAAATAGAAAATTACAATAGGACTTGACTAGACACTTGACAACTAGGTCTTCTCTCGATCCATTTGACCTTCAATCACTCTCGGACCCACTACTTGTATATTCTGAATCCGATCCATCAGTACTTCCTGGAAAATTGAGAAAGTAGGTATGAGCACACTTGCCCAGTAGGTATCTTCGCATCAACATGAAGGCAATATTTAAATAATTAATGTCTTAGCTCTAGATCTGAGGGTAAAAATAAGAACACGACAAACAATCGATATAAACCAAGATAACCAAGAATATAGAATCATGAAATAACTGAGCAAGTAGATGTAAGCGAGTATAGACCATGAACAAGCAAGATTAATCATGTAGAAATAAATTTGGCCTTTCATGAACAAGAATGTACGAGTATCTAGAAAGTACTTTACACAACATTGTAAAGGCTATGTACTAGAAAGTCATTAACAAGCATATAATTTGCATAACGAGCCTCGTGAATTTCACTCATTTCTAAGAGAAAGTACTCCCAGCGCAATGCGACGCCAGTATCATCGTACCCCATGATTTATAGCACGTTTCCGACCATTGACTGTGGGGGCTAGCATGGAGCCCTTGGACACAATCCGTGCCCGGTCTTACATCTTCAAGTTATAAATCCAGTTACTTCCATGAGATATAACAATAAACTCGGCCAATAATTCAATTCCAAGTAATAAGTTTCATGACCAAGTAACCAAGGTATAGAACGTACCAAGATTGATATGAGATATCAAAGAAGAATTAAAAGAACATTATACTCTGGTGGCATTCCGGCAGCATAACAGTATTTTCATTAAGTTTTACATCTTAACATTAACTTGTCAAACATATGTTGAGACTCTAGATAATCCTAAGACCATCTAGGAACTTAAGAAAATCAACCCCAAAGATCAAACCTCGGGTTAGACAGGTTCAGAAATAAAGCGGTCGTTTACTGGACCGTTTCATGTAGAAAGTGGTCAGAGTCTTGATTGTTTCATAAATAGAGTCAACGCATGAAAAAGAAGAATCGACGCACGAAAACGTTCTGGAGCTTTGTAGTCTAGTGAATGGCCGCTTGGTATCTTTTAGCGGTCGTCCACATGGCCGCTAAGGTCCAGAATACATAAAATATCGATAAAGTGTTTTCTAGATAATTGGCTTTGATGGTACAACCAGCTCGGCGTCCTAGTGGGAATCTCAGGCTCGCGGAGTCTTACGGAGGCCTTGAAACATAATCCCCTAGTCCGATAGAAGGAAAATACGGCGGAGAGGTTCATAAGTCCAAGAGAGTGTCCCTATAAGTGCAAAGTGTAACTAATGGTCACATACCGGAGTATATGCCACGTACTTAAGAAAATGACTCAAGAGATAGAGTGGATCGTATGAAAATAGTGATCGAAACAACGTTCTCATACCACCATGAATCACGTTTCATAAGGGAAAATATTTAAATACAAAACTATAACATTTAGGCATGAAATTACATGGTAATGAAAATAATGTTTTCAAATCATGCTCATGCTAAAAATAGGTGTTTCACAGGAAATAAACATAATTTTTAGTGAAAATACCATAATTATAGAGTTCTATTTAGACAAAATTCAATTAGGTTCGGGCTAGTTCTCAGAACCAAAAAGTGGTCTAGAGTGGATTGTTTTCAGGAGTCTAGCAGTCTATCGAGGGGCCCTCGTCTTGCTACCTCCGGTTGTCACCTATAGACAGTTTCTGTCTGTTTGATAGAAAATCGAGAAAATAGTAAAATAACTTTAATCTAGGGCATGTTATGCATGAGAATCAACGAGATCATACTGTAAAACATGATAAAATGAGAATGTGTCAAGAATATGCATGGGTTTGTGTAAAATGAACAAGAGATTTTCTTTTTAACTTAATTAGGGCTAAGATTCATGCATGGAGATTACACTAAGTGCATAGTCCCAATAAAACATAAAATTCTCTATGTACAATATATGAAAATGACTGAAATCAGAGGACTTTTATTCTTAACATCATGTTTAAGCCATTCATGAGATAACCTACCTTTAGACTAGGCTTTAATCGTCGAATTTAAGATTTGATCTTGACCCTATTTTCTGCTCGTCCTGAACTGGAACAGCAACTTCGTGGCCTTTTATCTCTTGATCATCTTCACCTATGACCACGAAATTTTGAGGGTAAGAAGATGGTACTGAAAGGAAAAATTTGTTTTAAAAAACCCCTATTTAATTACCTTTTTTAGGGCTTCTATTTGATCGATCAATCTGGGTCCGTTGCACAGGTTCCTGGGTTTTTTGCTCTGAACCAGAGACTTTTCAAGCTTCTATTTTCCTGATGGCTTGATCTCCCA
Source organism: Amorphophallus konjac (assembly GCA_022559845.1). NCBI lineage: Eukaryota > Viridiplantae > Streptophyta > Magnoliopsida > Alismatales > Araceae > Amorphophallus > Amorphophallus konjac. Next base: position 455,834,281 of record CM040121.1, on the reverse strand, counting down.
AGATGAAATTTGGAGGGTAGTTAGATCTTACTATCATAAACAAATTCTTCTAAAGAACATACCTCTAATTCGTCCTTCTTACCTTAGTTCCATGCGAGCCAAAAGTAAGGGTCGCACAGGTTGGTTCTGGGTCTATTTATAGGGTTAACTAGGGTTTCCATGGATTGGAACGAACATAAAGTCCTAATTAGGGTTTCAATTTGATCCTTAAACCTTCTAGACTCATCTATCTAAGAGATAGCATCGATCCTAGGCGATTTGGATGCTAAAGTTCTCATCTTTTCATGCCTTCTTCCATTTACGGAATCTGCAGCTAGTAGCGGTCTAGTCTAGACCGTTTTCAATCTCCAAGCAGTCGCCCGATAGACCGTTTTTGACTTTGGGCGTCGAGTTTGAAACATTTCAAACTCTTCCTATTATTTATCCGTTTGTTTATCCATTTAAGGAGTAATTATCCCCGAGTTTGAAACATTTCAAACTCTTCCTATTATTTATCCGTTTGTTTATCCATTTAAGGAGTAATTATGCACCTAAATTTCGTAAATACACTAATTTAAGCATCTAGAATATGGGCTAAATCTTATGGGCTTGGTTTTTGGCCATTTTGGTCTTATTTAAAAGTTCAGGTTAATTAATAAATATTTGGCCTTATTATTTGGTTTAAAATTAACCCAAATTCTTTTAATAATCTCTAGAAAATCTTAGAAAATCTAAATAAATTCTAGAAAATTCTAAAATATCATATACAAAATTTTGGGGTATTACACTTTACACCCTGCCTAGGGCTACGTGCCCTATTCCCTTTATGGGAGGAGGAAGAAGATGGCTGCCATATCAAAATTCTCAACATCTTCATTAACCTAAAATTTGAGATTGCATTGTTATTTATAAAGAATGGAATCTTAAGACCTAAAATAATGCAAAAATTACATCAATAAATTACAAAAAAAAATAAAAAAGACACAATATTAGCTCCTGAAGAGGCGAGATTGCATTGTTATAACCAACGACAGGGGGGCCAGTCATAGAATTGGATGGCGCACGCCCCTCAATCGCTGTCGCCAGTGCCTTCCCCCTATCACCAGTTACCCTCCTACTGCTACTCCTTCGCACCATACTGACTTTTTGCTCGGTTCCCACAGACGGCGCCCTGCTTATCTCGACAACCATCAACCATTGTAATGTAGATAGGGTACTGGTTGACAATGGCAGTGCATCGGATGTTTTGTCTTATGAATGTTTCTTGAAGATGGGTGAAAACCCATCAAAGTTGCATCCAGGCTGAACCCCCCTTTGTAGGTTCAACGGTCAACCATCCTACCCCGAGAGAGCCCGAAGCCTGCCTATCACCCTCGGGACCCACCCTAAAGCCGTAACTTCTGTGGCGAACTTCATAGTGGTTAAAGGGATAATGGCCTATAATGCTATATTTGGTCGAGGAATCATCAGTCGTATAAAGGCTGTGCCATCATCCTACCACCAAAAAATGAAATTCCCCACTAAATTTGGCATGGGTGAAGTCCGAGGAAGCCAGGCAATAGCTAGAAGTTGCTACATGATCTCGGTGGATAATAAACCCCCCGAAGACCCGAGCCAGGGCTCCGGTATCATCGAGGAAAAAAGGGGGGCAGGCAAACCCGGAGGGGAGCTGCTACCGATTTTCCTCAAAGATGATCCATCCCTCGAGGTCAAGATTGGGGCGGATCTGTCACCTGAAGCTCAAACTCAATATAAGAAATTCCTTTCGGAGTACATTGATATCTTTGCTTGGTCGAGCAACGATCTTCCGGGAATTCTCAAGGAAACTTTGATGCATCGTCTCAACCTCGATCCGATTGTGACGCCCATTCAACAGCGTAAAAGGAGACATGCCCTAGCTAAACAGAAGATCATAAAAGAGCAGGTCAATAGGGGAAAGAAAACCGGGCTATTCCGTCTGATCCTTTACCCGACTTGACTGGCCAATGTCATCCTGGTGCCTAAAGCTTCGGACAAATGGCGAATATGTGTTGACTTCACCGACCTCAACAAGGCCACCCCGAAGGATTATTATCCTCTACCGAGTATCGACCAGCTAGTCGACTCCACTTCAGGCAATGAAGTTCTCAGCTTCCTCGACGCTTATTCCGGCTATCACCACATCAGGATGCACCCTAAGGACGCTGAGAAAATGGCGCTTATCACCGATTCCGGTGTATACTACTACACCCGGATGCCCTTCGGGTTGAAGAACGCCAGAGCAACTTATCAGAGGCTAGTCAACCAAATCTTTGAGAGCCAGCTCGGCTGAAACGTCGAAGCTTATGTCGATGACATGCTAGTCAAGTCACCAAAAGCCGAAGACCATTTCCCCGACCTAACTGAGACCTTTCAGACCCTCCGAAGTTACAACATGAAACTTAACCCATCAAAGTGCACTTTCGGAGTCCAGTCTGGAAAGTTCTTGGGGTTTTTAGTAACCCAGAGTGGGATCGAGGCAAATCCTGAGAAGATCCAGGCCATCCAGGACATGCGCCAGCCGACAAGCATTAATGAGGTCCAGCGTCTGACAGGGAGGCTCGCTGTGTTGAACCACTTCTTGTCCCGCTGTACAGCGCTATTTGCCTTTCTTCAAACTGTTGAAAAGGCCAAAGACAACTGCCCCTAACTTCACCTGGGATGAGAAATGTGAAAAGGCCTTCGCAGAGCTAAAACAGTTTCTGACTACATCGCCAATACTCTTGAAGCCCATTCCAGGTGAAACCCTGTATCTATATCTCTTGGCAACTCCCTCTACCGTTAGCTCGGTGTTGGTCCGAGATGACCGAGGGACTCAGAGGCCGATATATTACGTCAGCAAGGTGCTCCTCGACGCCTAGAAAAGGTACCCCGCAACTGAGAAACTCGGGCTAGCGTGGTAACCTCAGCAAAGCTCCTTTGACCTTACTTTAAAGGGCATACCATTGTGGTGCTCACCAGTAAACCCTTGAAGAAGATTTTAGCTTACACCGAGGCATCCGGGCGCCTTGTCAAATCGACGGTCATGCTCGAGATGTACGATTTTTTTTTCGGCCTCGCATCGCCATCAAGGGACAAGCACTCGCAGACTTCATCGCGAAAAACATCGCTCCTATTGATGAAATCCCCCCACCTGCGGTTGGCCCATTCTGGGCACTTTTTGTTGACGGGTCCTCAAGCTCGACCGACAGTGGGGTGGGAGTTCTCCTTAGCTCCCCAGAAGGGATCGAATTATAGTGCGCCTTGAAGTTTCAGTTTACGGCTTCCAACAATGCCTCCGAGTACGAGGCCCTAATTTCTGGGGCTCGGATGGCGAAGCGCCTAGGAGTTGAACGAGTCAAGATCTATACCGACTCACAGTTGGTGGCCAGCCAGATTAGCGGGGAGTACGAAGCTCGGGAGCCACTGATGATTAAGTACTTCCAACTAGTAAAGAAGATTGCTCGGTCATTTGAGAGTTTCCAGGTGATCCAAATAGCTCGGGAGGATAACTCTCGAGCAGATGCACTCTCTCTCCTCGCCTCCTCCACCAATTTGTGTGGGACCCAATCAATTTTCCTCGAAGAACTAGAGCGCCCCAACGTGGATCCCGAGCTCGTGACTATTATTAATGTGTCACCCAGTGATTGGAGGATGCCCTATATCTCCTGGTTGACCAATGGACAGGATCCCCCCGACCCACGAGAAGCTCGGCGTCTCAAATATCAAGTTCATTGATTCGTTCTACTCGACGGACTGCTTTATCGGCAGTCTTCTGTCGGACCCCTCCTCAAGGGCCTTGCCTCTCAAGAAGCTCGGTAAGCAATCGAGGAGGTTCACGAAGGGATCTGTGGTGCCCACCAAGGAGGAAGGTTGGTTGCAAGAATTCTACTGCGACAAGGGTACTGGTGGCCAACCTTGTAGCGTGATTGCGCGACCTACCTCCAGGGGTGTGAGCGCTGCCAACGGTTTGATCATTTGATTCACCAACTAGCCTCAACACTTGTATCGCTCACCAAGCCGTACCCCTTCTCTAGGTGGGGAATTGATATCCTGGGTCCATTTTCGGTCGCCCAGGCCTAGAAGAAGTTCATCATCGTCGCCATTGACAATTTCTCCAAATGGGTCGAGGCCGAGGCATCCGCGAAGATAACGAAAGGTGTAGTATGGAGTTTTGTGTGGCGGTCTATTATATGTCGCTTTGGCATCCCCCGAGTGATAGTAAGCAATAACGGTTGGCAATTCAATAGCACTTGTTTTTGGAATAAGTGTGCCGATCTACATATTCACAATCACTTCACTTCAGTAGCTCACCCGTAGGCTAACGGTTTGGTCGAAAATGCTAATAAGACTATCCTTAAAGGCATAAAGACTAGACTCGGCAAGGCCAAGGGTAATTGTCTAGAGGAACTACCTAGGGTACTATGGACGTACCACACCACTCCAAGGGCCTCAATAGGGGAAACCCCTTTCCACTTGGTTTACGATACTGAAGTTGTCATTCCATTGGAAATCAACTGCCCATCTCTCCGAGTAGCCAACTTCTAGCCTGAGCCTAATGACCAGAAGCTCTTGAAGAATCTTGAGCTAACTGAAGAGCTACATGACACTGCCAGGATCCGGGCGATGGAGTATCAGTGGCGCATGGCCAACTACTACAATGCCCAAGTTCGGGATCGACAATTCCAACAGTGAGATCTAGTCCTGAGGAAGGCCGAGGTCTCTCTACCCCTAGAAGCGGCGGGGAAGCTGGCCCCTAATTGGGAAGGCCCCTACCATGTAGCAACCTTGATAATTATCTGGATTTATTCAGATTTTTTTCAGGAATTAAGTAGCTTAATTAAGCCCAAAATAAGCTAATTATTAGTTTAATGGGTTATTTTAACATTTATTTAAGGACCAATTATTTGTAGCCCATTAAGACCATTTAAAATGGGCCCATAGATCAAATCCTAAGGCTTTTAGGCCCAAGCCCAACCCTAGAAACGTAATAGGGTCATTTTCCCTAATTAAAATGAATAATTAGAGGATAATTAGGAAGGAGTTTGAACAAATTCAAATTCCGGAAGGCTAGGCAAGTCGCGGTCAGTCGCACGACCGCGACCTACTAAAGGCGGTCCAGGGAAGCCGCAACCTGGTTTCGTAAATGGGTGATGGAGAAGCGTGAAAAGATTGAATTTTTATCTATCCTATCATCATAGATCGATGTGGCCGGGCATGGAAACCTGTCTAGGACTCTAAGAGATCGATTCTAACCCCAATAGGGACTCCAAAATCGATCTAATCCCTCAGCCCTAGGTCATTCCCTTTAAATAGGTCCCAGATCCATCCAACGCGAACCCTAATCTTGGATCACGTAGTTCAAAGGTATAGTATGGTTATTTCAAGATCTTCCTTTAGATATTTTTATTCCCCTTTGTGCCTTCTAACGTCCTATAAATTCCCGTGTTAGGAGAGCAAGCCTCTAAGGAGTTAGAGGGTCTGGAAGTTGCTGGTTCCATGCAGGATGCGCAGGAACGGGGGTGTACTTCCGGTGACAAATTCGCACTCTAGGAGCAACCCCAGAGGTAGGTTATCTCATGAACGGCTTAAACATCATGCTAGGAACAAAAGTCCTCTATTTTCTTGTGATTTCATGAATGGTACACGGAGAATTTTACGTTTTCCTATGATCGCGTAATTAGGCTTTTATGGCATGCTATCCCTGCACCCTTAATTAAAAGATAAGACCTTTGGGTTAATTCATGCTTGTTCCATGCCCTTACTTCATCTTGAACATGTTGGTATATCTTACCCTTCTATTCTTTACAGTTTTCATGCATTAATTGCCCTAGAATAGGCCCTGCACATTGGATTTAGCTTCTGTCTGATACAGGCAGATGGCGGTCCCACAGAGAACACCATCTTCAAGTAGTGTCCCCCAACAGACCGCCACCTTAAAGTAGCGGCCCTATATAGACCGCTACCTGATTTCTGTAACCAGCCCCAACCTTATTTGTTTCCCTATTAAATATGATACTAAGCATGCCATATTTCATTTATTTTGTCCTGATCATGTCAAGTTTACATAAGTTAGTGCTAGCATGTGCTAAAAACATAATTTTCATGTATATTAATTTTCATGCCCAAACCTTATAGTTTGTACGTAAAGGAATTTTCATGACTTAATTGCATCGTAACATCAGTTTTCATTTATTCCCTTCTCACCTTATTTCTGTTTTATTAAGTTCACATATAGCCCGTACTTCGGTACGACGCTATTAGATCACTTGCACTTGATAGGAACATCTCTTGGACTTGAGATCCTCTCCATCGAATATTCCTTCTGCCGGACTAGGCAATCTTGTTCAAGGCCTCCGTAAGTCTCCGCGAGCCTGGGATTCCCACTAGGACGCCGAGCTAGTTGTACCCTAAAAATCTAATGGTCTAGAAAGCACTTGAATTTTCTACATTTTTCCTGTGCTCGGACTTGATCGCGGCCCTAATACGACCGCTACCTTCAGATAGCGTCCGATCCCTGACCGCTTTCTTCCAGAGTGTTCATGGCGTCGACCTGTTCCATCTTCTGGAGTCGACCCTGCCTGATAGTGGTATTGACTTGACCGCTACCTCAAGAAAACGGTCTTCTTGAGACCGCGTTCTGTCTAAATGTTGTCCATCCTGTGGTTTGACCCAAGGGTTGGTTAAACTATATTCCTGGATGGTCTGGAACCCAACACCTCATTCAATAAGTCATTAATGAATTATGAAACTATGGAAACATACCGTTATGCTGCCGGAATTCCTACGTGACATAATGTCCAATTAATTCATCCTTGAACTCTCATGATTTCATCATGGTACGTTCTTACCTTGGTTTTATTGCCATGAAACTATTATTGAAATTGACATTATGGGCCCAATTTATTATTTCTCATGGAAGTAGCTTGATTTATAACTTGAAGATGTAAGGGCGGGCACGGACGGTGTCCAAGGGCTCCACGCTAGCCCCCTCGGCAGATAGCCGGAAACATGCTATAAACCATGGGTTATGATGCACACTGGCGTCGCATTGCGCTGGGAGTACTTTTTTTATAAACGGGTGAAATCCACTAGGCAGTCTTACAAAATCTCATACTTGATTATTACATGCTTGTTACATGACTTTCTAGTGCATAGCCTTTTTTAGGTTATGAAAAGTACATTCTCGTAACATGCTAGTACATTCTCGTTAATGAAAGGTCATATTATAATCTTGCTTGATCATATTCTCATATCATCTCATACCTCTACACTTATCTTGATATCTTGCTGCTACTTTGGTTTTATCGCATCTTACATTATTACCTTTTGTTAGAGCTAAAATGTTAATTACTTAAATTATGCCTTCATGCTGATACGAAGATACCTACTGGTCGAGTGCGCTCATTCCCTACTTTTTCAATCTTTTTCGAGAGACTCTAACAGGTCGGATTCCGATTATTCGAGTGGCAGATCCGAGAGTGATTGATGAACGAGTGAAGCCTAGATAGTTAAAGAGTCTCGAGTCAATTATTGTAATTTAAGTTCCTTCACTGTGATAGGCGGTGAAGTTGATCATATTATGAAATCTTTTATTTTATTGAGTCTAGTGGATTGCTATGTCAAGGAGTCAAGTGTCATTGTAACCTTTCGATTATTATTCAATAAAGTTAGAGTTTATTTATATATGGTGTTCACTCTTTATGTGTGAATGTTACTCTCTGATTATATTGCTCGCTTGAGGCTTTAAATTGCCGACTGTTTATGTTCCCGACTTAATTCTGCTGCATATCTCAGGGCATGACAGTTAAGTTGGTATCAGAGCCTAGGCTTAAGTAAGTCCTAGGAAAATGTCAAGTCATAGGTTAAGTCCTAGCGTTAAGGACTCATACCTATGAACTAGGAAGAAATTTTCACGAACCCATGTGAGATTGGGTAGAGCCCCGGATAAGATAGTTTATTTAAAAATTGAACCTTAGGTTAATCTCCATAACTCTAAAGAAAATAACTAGCTGTTTATTTTCTCAGGCCTTTTACTTTCGAAATGGCAGCAAACCGTGCAAATTGGGAAGCCATGCAACAAACCGTCCAGGGTCTTACCTAGGCCCTGCAGACAGTAGCAACTTTCGGAGTATGAACCCTCCATGGTTCTCGGGTTCGTCCAATCCCGATGAGGCCAAGAACTGGATAGATGAAATGGACATGATCTTTAAGGTTATGCAATGCACATACCAAGAAAAGGTCCTACTTTCGACCTTTCAACTCAACAAGGATGCCCGTATGTGGTGGAAGGCCACCTCGGCCCATCTTCACAATGCACAAATTACTTGGGGGGAGTTTCTTGAACTCTTCTGTGAGAAATATTTCTCGGAGCATGTTTGAGAAAGAAAGGCGGCAGAGTTTGCCTCTTTAAGACAAGGCATGATGTTCGTAGCCGAATATGAACTGCAATTCTCGCGGCTAGCACCATATGCTCCACATCTTGTTGCTACGGAGCTTTTAAAGGCCAACCAATTTATGGATGGGTTACGTCCCGTCTTTGTCAAGCAACTGGGGCCTCAAAACATCTGGACCTATACTAAGATGGTCCATCGAGTCCACCTATGCAGGAGAACCTTGGAGAAGGTCGAGAAATACAAGGGCATAGGTGAAGAACCTAGCCGCAAGGACAAGAGGAGGAAAGAAGAGAGATTTTGCATAATGGGGTCCTACAAACCCTGCGATAACAAGAAGTGGTTCCGTAATGGCAACGAGAATGGCAAAACTAAGAAGGTGAAGGAAGAAGAGAAGTCATGACGGCTTGTACGTTTTGTGAGAAGTTCGGTCATTCGACGGAGGAATGCTGGAAGTGCCTTGGCGCTTGTCTTCGATGTGGAAGTTGGGAGCATCGCATGCCCGAGGGCCCCCTTATGAAAGATCAATCTTCGAATAGTGGACGTAGGCGGCAGGCTCATTTAAATGCCGTACTGAAGGAGGAAGCACCAAAGGATGATGGTTTAATGGAAGGTACAATTCAAATTTATTCACCTCCTGCTTTTATATTGTTTGATACTGGTGCTTCTCATTCTTTTATATCTACTGCTTTTGCTAAAACTCTACCAGTTTCACCTGTTCCTTTACCTACGGACCTAGCTATTACTACACCCTTACATTTTGGAACAGAACTCAAAATCCACTACACGAATAGTGAGGTAACCATAGAAGGCCATAATCTCCCTGCAAATCTCATATGCCTGGACATGGAAGGCTACGACGCCATCTTAGGTGTAGATTGGTTATGTGAACATTATGCCAGCATTAATTGTCGCAATAGCCGAATCCCTTTCCATAAATCGGACCTTCCTGTTGGCCCGGTTAGGAGGCAATTGAGAGGGGGTTGAATTGATTGCCCACCCTTTTCGAAAAATATAGACTTAATTAAATCAAACCACAGAAATGGTAAATAAATCTTAGATAAAGCTTGATTAGAATGAATGATTGAGAAGCAAGCAAGCCCTCACAACTTCCCAGCACAGAAATATAATCACTCGGAGAACAACGTATGAACGGACAATTGATCAAACTCTCGTCTCACCGACTCACACTCGTAGTACGAACAGATAGGAAATATCAACAACCACATAAAAAGCAAACCACGGCACGGTGATTTTTAGGTGGTTCAGATGCCCCAAGTGCCGTCCTACGTCCACCCCTCTCACCTCAAGAGGATTTCACTAAAACACGCTGCACGACGGCAGCAACCACCACACACGGGCTCGACGGCCCGCACACGTGGGTTCTCGCACGACGACGAGAAATCGCACACACGCGGAGCAAGCACCGAAAGCGTTTAAGAAGAAAAGGATATGAAAATACAAAGCCCAGTTTAAGATTAACAATCTATGCTCCAAGGTAACTGAGAAGATGGATAGACAAGATCTTCCCCTTTGATATTCACGCAACTAGGAGATCAAATGGAAGGGTGCTATAGTGTGGAAGCATAAGAGAGAAAGAAGTCAGCCCCCTCGATGAAGTCCGTCCAGGCAAGGAGATGGTGGAGAGCAGCAGCGGCTCCCTTCCAACTTCGAGCTTGGGGACGAAGGATGCAAGCTTGGCGGCAGGTTCTTCCTTCCACAGCAGAAGCACCGGTCCTCTCCTCCTTCTTCCTGCAAAGATAGAACAAGCTTAGCCCATAAGAATGATTCTTCTACGAATGGGGATCGCAGAATATATATAGCAAGGAGAAGCATTATTAAAGACCACAAAACCCCTCTCAAAAACCCTTTAAAAACACACCCAATAGATGGGAGAAACCCTAAGTGTAATATGGTAAAACATTAACTCAATCGGATCTACAAAATGGGTCTTTCGAAACCAATCTGAAAAGCACGATCCGAACTACCCAGAAGCCTGCCAACACATAGAAAAAAACCAATACACAGGCTAAGGTCTGTGCAAATTAACCCATGGTCTATGCATATAGGGCCAAAGTATGTGTAGAGGATATGGACGATGTCTGTGCAAACAATGGGGCGTGCACAATGCAAATGCAAGTCGGTGCAAACAATGGTGCGTGCACAATGCAAATGCAAGTCGGTGCAAGTTTTGAAACTTGCCAAAATGACAGTCGGTGCAAAGATGGACAGGTCTAAGCATATGTTAAAACAACGTAGAATAAGGTTTGTGCATGTAGCACAAACATGCCCAGAGTCTATGCATAGCACATGGTCTGTGCATAATAGCACAAGGTCTGTGCACATTATATAAATGTAGGTAAAGCACAGAGCATCGGTGCACAAATGGGCAAGGTCAGTGCATATAGTGTAAAACCCATAGCTAAGGTTGGTGCAACTATGACAAGGCCCGTGCAATGTTATAAAAAAGGTATGTGCAATGTTGAGCATAGGTTCGTGCAGTTATTTGTGAGAAAAACATCATCTCCCAGGGGTCAACCCTTGGGGTCGACCCTTGCGATTGCCAGAGAGAAAAATGTGCGAGTTTGAAAAATCAACAGCCAGGGGTCGACCCTTGGGGTCGACCCTTGCGCATGGACTTAGCAAAATAAAATACAATATTCAGTGTGAAACACATTCTACCAGGGATTCTTACTGTGGATTTCAAAGATTGAGAAACATTTGACCCTGCATGCTTAAAAACCTCAACATCATGTCAATACACACAAAAATCCTTCATGCATTCTATCAAAGTAAAACCATATATAACCTGCATATTAAAAGTATGAACTGCAACCATATGAAAGTTTTAACACTCTAGCTTCATAACTTTTTCATAGCCATTCAACCAGCAAAACATTTATAGCAACAAATATTCAGTGCAATTCAACAAAATAGAATGATATGTCTTATCAAAACACGCCGGGGCACAACAATCTCCCCCTTTTTGATGAAGATAAAACCCTTTTGAAAAGCCACAAAGATTTACATGAAAGAACCAACACAGCCATCATCCAATGAAACAACCAAGAGATAGATTGAGTAAATGTTGAGAAAATTGTGCAGAACAAATCTAACTCCCCCTTTGTCAAAACATGGCAACTTTCATCAATCCTTAAAATAAATGAAATCAACAGCTCAATGTGCAAACTTTATTACTCCCCCTTTTTCTCAGAGTCAAATAGGGGATTATGAAAAGCGAGGAAGCAAAACCGGATATGCACAGTTAACTCAATGAAATGCATATGAAAAGCAAGGAATGAACATTCAAGCACAGATGCATTCATTATTGTATATAGTGTCAAGCATGTTCTATATGAACAGGTTAAGAAATATGCTATAGACCGAGAACATGAGTTTCATGAGCAATAGTAAAAGGATAGTGCTTACAAGAAGTGGTACTGCAAGACTCATGAATTATGACTGATTCAAGATGTACATTCGTACAATCACTCCCTTGATGTATATATGAAGTATGAGCAATGAAATCTAAACCGAATGGATTTACAGATTTTCCTAAAGAACACAAGTAGGAACTTTTCCTCCCTACATTTCCATACAACGTGCTCGACTCTTTGTAGCTTCGCACAACCCCAAGATTATTTTTCATTATTCAACGAATATGACTAACCTTTTGACACGAGTCATGCCCTTTGTTTCAAGAGCATTTCCCGGTTACTCGGTATCGTCACTTATGAGAATGTGGATGAGACACTTTTCAAAGCGAGTTTCCTCCTTTGTTTCAGGGGGGATTCCCAATTTACTTGATGTCAAATCTCACTTATTGAAATTTTTGACGGGGCTGACAGCTTTTTCCTCACAAGTCACGTGATTTCTATGTAGGGGATCCAGAGCCCTAAAATGTGTTAAGTGGAATAAGTGAAATCCTTATTTGTTAGAATCATTAAATTCAAACGTGCAAGTGGTGTGAGAGATTGCATAGAAGGTAACAGATGAATTAGCCTATTCATTGTGATGTCTCCCCCTAAGTGTATGCACTCTTATAAAAAAAATATCCCCCTTAATATGTGCCATGTAAAAACATGTCCTAGTCAGAGCATTTTTATTTAGCAAGGGTGTAAGGTCATAGGAGATATCAAGACTGAAAGGTGTGTAATCTATATACACTCAAGCACGTATCAAAATTGTATTATCACGCAGATTGATTACCGGTATGTGGCGGAGAACGTAGGTTCAAAGACCAAACTCACGCATAGGGAAAGCTTCTAGCTGGACTTGTTCCAACCTTCGGCAATCGACATTTGACATACTGGTGAATCATGGCACTCATGCACACGAATATGAAGTGTATGCATTTATGTACATGCGGATGCGAAAAGATAAAAGCATGTATGAGAACCAAATTGTTATACACTGTGATATGCACAAAAAGCAAAGTTTGAAATGTGAAGGCCATGAAAGGACTTCTTATGTGCAAAAGATAAGCAGTATGAACAATTTCTTTATGAAAAGGTGAAAAGTGTTTTTGTACAATTCAGCTCAAAAGATTTAAGTATCTAACCTGCACACTCCTAATTCTCTCCTAAGAAAATAAAACTGATAAGAATTTAAAGGTTTAGTAAAGATATCTGCAAGTTGATTTTTTGTATCAACAAAAACAAGCTCAAAATCACCTTTGTTTATATGATCTCGTATGAAATGATGCCTAACTTCTATGTGTTTGGTACGAGAATGTTGGATTGTGTTTTTGGATAGATTTATTGCTGATGTGTTGTCACACATTATGGGAGTGTTTTTCAAACAAAAATCAAAATCAAGCAATTGATGTTAGATCCATAGCACCTGAGCCGCACAACTACCAGCAGCCATGTATTCGGCTTCGGCAGTTGATAAAGCCACACAATGTTGTTTCTTTGAGGCCCATGAGACCATGCAGCCCCCTAGAAACTGACAGTGACCGCTTGTGCTTTTACGATCCATTTTACATCCAGCATAATCAGAGTCAGTGAAAGCATGTAAATCAAATGAATTATTCTTTAGATACCACAAACCAAGGTCAGGTGTACCATTCAAATACCTGAAAATTATTTTCACAGTCGACAAATGAGAATCCCTGGGACAATATTGATATCTTTTTCTTCTTCCATTTTCTGTGAGGTGGACATAGGTGTTGCAATGGGTTTCGCAGTCTCAAGTTGGAATTTCTTCACGATTTTCTGTGTGTACTTCTTCTGGTTGATGAAGATACCATCGTCGAGTTGTTTTATTTGCAATCCTAAGAAGAAGTTGAGCTCTCCCATCAAACTCATCTCGAACTCTCCCTGCATGAGTTGAGCAAATTCATCATTCATCTTCAAATTAGAGGCTCCAAAAATTATATTGTCTACATAAACTTGAACAATTAAAGAATGTTCATCACAAGTTTTTGTAAACAACGTCTGATCTATATTACCTTGTTTGAAGCTATTATCAATAAGAAATGAACTTAAACGATCATACCATGCACGTGGAGCCTATTTTAATCCATACAGTGCCTTATCCAATCTGTACACGTGGTCTGGATATGTTTCATCCTCGAAGCCTGGTGGTTGTTCCACGTACACTTCTTCCTTGATAATCCCGTTAAGGAAGGCACTCTTCACGTCCATTTGAAATAGCTTGATGTTCCTGTGACAAGCATAAGCAAGTAAGATTCTTACGGCTTCTAATCTAGCCACAGGATCAAAAGATTCATCAAAATGAATACCAAATTCTTGAGAGTAGCCCTTCGATACTAACCTTGCCTTATTCCTCACAACCACCCCATCTTCACTAAGTTTATTTCAGAAAACCCACTTAGTTCCGATTATAGGATGGTTATCAGGCCGGGGCACGAGGAACCACACCCGATTCCTTTGGAATTGGTGTAGCTCTTCTTGCATGGCAAGAACCCAAGAATTGTCATTCAAAGAATCATCTAAAGACTTAGGCTCAATGCCAGAAAGTAAAGCTAAGTTATTGTGAATTTCAACTTCCCTCATTGAGCCCGCGTTCGAATTCCTTCATCAACACCGCCGATCACATTCTCTAATGGATGGTCCTTGTGCGTGGTCCATTGGTGTGGAAGGTTCGGATGTTGCTCTGGTTCTGCTTCCTCTTCTCATTCCTTTTCTTTATCTTGATTTGCTGCCTCACCTTGTTTGCTCGGCTCTCCCTTTTCAACTTCATTCTCACCTGTAATAATAAAATGATCATTATCATTTGACTTTCTCATGGTATATTCATCAACAATAACATGTGGACTCTCCTCGACAACAAGTGTTCTAGTGTTATAAACACGGTAAGCTCTAGAAGTTAGAGAATACCCGACGAAAATCCCTTTATCACTTTTCACATCAAATTTCTCAAGATTATCTTTACCATTGTTCAAAATGTGACAAATAGAACCGAATGGCTTAAAATGTGATATGTTTGGTTTCTTACCTTTGTATAGCTCGTAAGGAGTTTTCTTAAGGATTGGTCTTACCATTGCTCGATTTGTGATGTAGCAAGCAGTGTTCACTGCCTCTGCCCATAAGTACCGTGGAAGACCGTTCTCCGCAAGCATGGTACGCGCCATCTCCATGAGCGTCCTATTTTTCCTCTCGACCACTCCATTTTGTTGCGGGGTTCTAGGTGATGAGAATTGATGTTCGTATCCCTGCTTCCTGCAAAACTCATCAAACTCATGATTTTCAAATTCTCTTCCGTGGTCACTTTGAATTTTCTGAATTGAATAGCCTTTTTCATTCTGAACTCTAGCACAAAAGTCAATGAATTCATTACAAGCATCACTCTTGTTGGCTAGAAACAAAACCCATGCATATCGCGAGAAATCATCGACAATCACAAAATCATAAAGCTTCCCTCCAAGACTGCGAGTCCTGGTGGGACCAAACAAATCTAGATGCAACAGTTGAAGGGGTTTTTCTGTTGAAACAATATTTTTGCATTTAAAAGAATTTGTGGTTTGTTTTCCTTTATTACATGCTTCACAAATTTTTGATGATTCAAAATTTAAACTAGGAAGACCTCTAACTAAACCATGACGATTCAGCTTCCTAATAGCATTAAGACTGGCATGCCCAAGACGGCGATGCCACAACCAAACATCTTCAGCTTTGTTAGCAACTAAACACAATTTTTCAGAAGTAATTTCATCAAAGTCAACCTGGTAAGTGTTGTTACTCCTCACTCCTATGAATTTGATTTCATGTGATTTAGCATCGACAATGGTGCAGTGAGAAGACTCAAAAATAACCTTGTGACCTTTGTCACAGAGTTGACTTATACTTAGCAAGTTATGGTGAAGACCTCTAACAAGTGAAACATCTTCAATACAATGGTTGAGATCCTTACCAATTCTCCCAATTCTGATTATCTTACCTCTGTCCTGTCTACCAAAAATTACCGTACCACCATTTTTCTCTGCAAGGTCTGCAAAAAGTTATTTATTCTCTGTCATGTGCCTAGAGCATCCGCTGTCCAGGTACCATTTATTCTCTCCAGCCTTCATGCAGACCTACACCAATAAGCAACCATGCTCATTTTGATTTGGGTACCCAAGCGAGCTTGGGTCCCGTGATGTTAACATTTCCAACAGATTGATTGTATTTACTGAAAAATATGTCATCATCATATTGCATTAACTGGCATATGTACATGTCATGCCCTATCTTCCCATAGTAAAAACAAGTGGGTCTCTTCCTACCAAAATTTCTTCTGTTATTTACATTCCTAAAAGTGGAGGGGAAACTAGAATTAACTGTTGATGTATCACGGTGTGTGTGTGAACATTCTCCATGATGAAATGAATTTTTAACAGCATAGTGAAAACCATTCTTGTTGCCATGCACAAATTTTGAACTCTTCACACTTTATTTTTCTTTTCCTTTCAACATGGTCTCACTAGCATTCTTCACTTTTTCAATTTCACTAATGAGACTTTCATTTTCGCTGTTCAATCTTTCTTTCACTTTCTCACATTCAATCAGCTTAGCATTTAATTCTTCCAATTCCTTTTTCAACAAGTCATGCCTTTCTTGAATTTCATTTTTGAGTTTAAAAGCAATGTTCTTTTCTACATCTAGGCATGCAATTTCATCTTCGAACAAATTCACATTGGATTCCAAAACATCATTTGCATTTTTGAGATTTTTTACTTGCATCTCAAGCAGACTACATTTCTCACATGAATTAGATGAATGCGAGATTTCATGGATCCTTTTCTTCAAGATTTTATTCTCAGTTTTCATTCTTTTGTACTTTTCATCTAATTCCTTGTAGGCAAGCTCCCATTGTTCATTAGTGATAAGCTTTGAGTCAGAGATAACATGTTCTTGATCGCTCCTGGCCATAAGGCATATGTCCTTCACCAGCTCCTCAATATCTTGTTCATCATCGGACGTGGACTCCTCCTCGTCCTCGTCGCTCCACGTGTCCTTCATCGCTTTGGGCTTCTTGCCTTTCACTATCTTTCCTTTCTTCTTCTGCAGCTCGGGGCATTCACCTCGCATGTGCCCCATCTTCTTACATTCGTAACGCATCACTTCAGTCGCTTTTGAAGGTTCATTTCTTGTCTTCGGCTGCCTCTTTCCTTTCTTGAATTGCCCGCCAAATCGTCTTCTTTGGCGCGAGAACTGTCGTACTCTTCTTGTTAGCATGGCAACCTCTTCGTCATCGGTGGTTCCCATAGAATCTTCTTGGCTTGAAATTGTTTCCGGGTAAGCTTTCAATGCAACGGACTTTTTCTTCTTTGTGTCCTCTTCTGTTCTCTTAATGTTAATCTCATAGGCCATCAATGACCCTATGAGTGCATCCACGGTGAGGGTAGACAAATCTTTAGAGTCCTCTATCACCGTCGCCTTGGTGTTCCAGCTTGGCGATAGGGACCTTAGCACTTTCCTTACCAAATCGGTGTCCTTGAACTCTCTTCCGAGTGATTTCAATCCATTTGTAATCTCCATGAGACATGCGAACATCTCGGAGATACTTTCTTCCTCTTTCATGTGAAATAGCTCGTAGTCACGGATCAACATATTCGCCTTCGTCTCCTTGACTTCTGTGGTACCTTCGTAGATAAGCTTGAGCTTGTCTCACATTTCCTTTGCGCTGCTGCAGATAAAGACACGAGCATACTCGTTAGGGTGAATAGCGCACTGAATAATATTTAAAGTATTAAAGTTCACAGTGGCTTTCTTAATACTATTATCATCCCACATATCCTCATCAGGATGTAAAACATACGGACCATTCCTAATGACAGTCCATATTTCATTACTTTGAGCATGTAAAAAGATGGTCATCTTATTCTTCCAGTAAGGGTAGTTACTACCATCAAAGAAAGGTGGCCTTTGAATAGAATGCCCTTCGGGCATTAACCCCTTGTTGAGATTATTGGCCATTCCTAACAGATCTCTCTAAATTGCTAGGTTTCTAGATGAAAACAGAGCCGAGGCTCTGATACCAATTGTTGGCCCGGTTAGGAGGCAATTGAGAGGGGGGTGAATTGATTGCCCACCCTTTTCAAAAAATATAGACTTAATTAAATCAAACCACAGAAATTGTAAATAAACCTTAGATAAAGTTTGATTAGAATGAATGATTGAGAAGCAAGCAAGCCCTCACAACTTCCCAGCGTAGAAATATAATCACTCGGAGAACAATGTATGAACGGACAATTAATCAAACTCTCATCTCACCGACTCACACTCGTAGTACAAACGGATAGGAAATATCAACAACCATATAAAAAGCAAACCACGGCATAGTGATTTTTAGGTGGTTCAGACGCACCAAGTGCCCTCCTACGTCCACCCCTCTCACCTCAGGAGGATTTCACTAAAACACGCTGCACAACGGCAGCAACCACCACACACGGGCTCGACGGCCCGCACACGTGGGTTCTCGCACGACGACGAGAAACCACACACACACACAGAGCAAGCTCCGAAAGCGTTTAAGAAGAAAAGGATATGAAAATACAAAGCCCAGTTTAAGATTAACAATCTATGCTCCAAGGTAACTGAGAAGATGGATAGACAAGATCTTCCCCTTTATTATTCACGCAACTAGGAGATCAAATGGAAGGGTGCTATAGAGTGGAAGCATAAGAGAGAAAAAAGTCAGCCCCCTTGATGAAGTCCATCCAGGCAAGGAGATGGTGGAGAGCAGCAGTGGCTCCCTTCCAACTTCGAGCTTGGGGATGAAGGATGCAAGCTTGGCGGCAGGTTCTTCCTTCCACAGTAGAAGCACCGGTCCTCTCCTCCTTCTTCCTGCAAAGATAGAACAAGCTTAGCCCACAAGAATGATTCTTCTACGAATGGGGATCGCATAATATATATAGCAAGGAGAAGCATTATTAAAGACCATAAAACCTTTCTCAAAAACCCTTTAAAAACACACCCAATAGATGGGAGAAACCCTAAGGGTAATATGGTAAAACATTAACTCAATCGGATCTACAAAATGGGTCTTTCGAAACCAATCTAAAAAGCACGATCCGAACTGCCCAGAAGGCTGCCAACACATAGAAAAAAAACCAATACATAGGCTAAGGTCTGTGCAAATTAACCCATGGTCTATGCATATAGGGCCAAAGTATGTGTAGAGGATATGGACGAGGTCTGTGCAAACAATGGTGCGTGCACAATGCAAATGCAAGTCGGTGCAAACAATGGTGCGTGCACAATGCAAATGCAAGTCGGTGCAAGTTTTGAAACTTGCCAAAATGACAGTCGGTGCAAAGATGGACAGGTCTAAGCATATGTTAAAACAACGCTGAACAAGGTCTGTTCATGTAGCACAAACATGCCCAGAGTCTATGCATAGCACATGGTCTGTACATAATAGCATAAGGTCTGTGCACATTGTATAAACGTAGGTAAAGCACAGAGCATCGGTGCACAAATGGGCAAGGTCAGTGCATATAGTGTAAAACCCATAGCTAAGGTTGGTGCAACTATGACAAGGTCCGTGCAGTGTTATAAACATGGTTTGTGCAATGTTGAGCATAGGTCCGTGCAATTATTGGCGAGAAAAACATCATCTCCCAGGGGTCGACCCTTGGGGTCGACCCTTGCGATTGCCAGAGAGAAAAATGTGCGGGTTTGAAAAATCAACACCCAAGGGTTGGGGTCGACCCTTGCGCATGGACTTAGCAAAATAAAATACAATATTCAGTGTGAAACACATTCTACTAGGGATTATTACCGTGGATTTCAAAGATTGAGAAACATTTGACCCTGCATGCTTAAAAACCTCAACATCATGTCAATACACACAAAAATCCTTCATGCATTCTATCAAAGTAAAACCATATAGAACCTGCATATTAAAAGTATGAACTGCAACCATATGAAAGTTTTAACACTCTAGCTTCATAACTTTTCTCATAGCCATTCAACCAGCAAAACATTTATAGCAACAAATATTCAGTGCAATTCAACAAAATAGAATGATATGTCTTCGTCAAAACATGTCGGGGCACAACACTTCCAAGATTCGCTTTCCTTGGCATCAAATATAGGAAGCATCCTACCCTTATTTCTTCTCTTCACACCTGCAAACTTATCTTGCAAGGTTGTGAAGCTTTCCTTGCTTCCATAGTAATCACCGAGCCCAAGGAAATTAGTCTAGAAGAAATTCCTATTGGGAGATGGAGGAAGTTATACGCAAGAGATTCCCGGAGCTATTTGATTGTAAGTAGAATGCACTCTCCACAGTTATCCCTTCAATGAATTTGGGGACCAAATTCTTAGTGGGGGAGGGTGTAGCAACCCTGATAATTATCTATATTTATTCATTTTTTAAGAATTAAATAGATTAATTAAGCCCAAAATAAGCTAATGATTGATTTAATGGGTTATTTTCACATTTATTTAAGGCCCAATTATTTGTATCCCATTAAGACCATTTAAAATGGGCCCATAGACCAAATTCTAAAGCTTTTAGGCCCAAGCCCAACCCTAGAAACGTAATAGGGTAATTTTCCCTAATTAAAATGAATAATTAGAGTATAATTATGAAGGAGTTTGAAAAAAATTCAAATTTCGGAAGGCCAGGCAAGTTGCGGCCAGTCGCGCGACCGTGACTTGCTGAAGGTAGTCCAGGGAAGACCGCTACCTTGTTTCGTAAATGGGTGATGGAGAAGCTCGAAAAGATTGGATTTTTATCGATCCTGTCGTCATAGATCAATGTGGCCTATCCTGGAAACCTGTCTAAGACTCTAAGGGATCAATTCTAATCCCAATAGGGACTCCTAAATCGATCTAATCCCTCAGCCCTAGGTCATTCCCTATAAATAGGTCTCGGATATGTCCTACGCGAACCCTAATTTTGGATCCCGTAGTTCGAAGGTATAGTATGGTTCTTTCAATATCTTCCTTTAGAAGTTTTTATCCCATTAGTGTCTTCTAACGTCCTGTAAATTCCCGTGTTTGGAGAGAAAGCCTCTAAAGAGTTAGAAGGTCTGCAAGTTGCTGGTTCCACGCAGGACGCGCAGGAATGAGGGTGTACTTCTGGTGACAAATTCGCACTCTAGGAGCAACCCCAGAGGTAGGTTATCTCATGAATGGCTTAAACATCAAGCTAGGAATAAAAGCCCCCTATTTTCTTGTGATTTCATGAATGGTACATAGAGAAATTTACGTTTTCCTATGATCGTGCAATTAGGCTTTTTATGGCATGCTATCCCTACACCCTTAATTAAAAGATAAGACATTTGGGTTAATTCATGCATGTTCCATGGCCTTCATTTTGAACATGTTGTCATATCTTAGACTTCTATTCTTTATAGTTTTCATGCATTAATTGCCCTAGAGTAGGCCCTGCACGTTGGATTTAGCTTCTGTCTGAAATAGGCAGAAGGCGGTCCCACAAAGATCGCTATCTTCAAGTAGCGGCCCCTCACAGACCGCCACCTTAAAGTAGCGGCCCTATATAGACCGCTACCTAATTTCTGTAACCAGTCCCAACCTTATTTGTCTCCCTATTAAATATGATACTAAGCATGCCATATTTCATTTCTTTTGTCTTGATCATGTCATGTTTACATAAGTTAGTGCTAACATGTACTAAAAACATAATTTTCATGTATATTAATTTTCATGCCCAAACCTTATAGTTTGTACTTAAAAGAATTTTCATGACTTAATTTCATCGTAACTTGAGTTTTCATTCGTTCCCTTCTCACCTTATTTCAATTTTATTAAGTTCACATATAGCCCGTACTCTGGTACGACGCTATTAGATCACTTGCACTTGATAGGAACATCCATTAGACTTGAGATTCTCTCCGTCGGATATTCCTTCTACCAGACTAGGTAATCTTGTTTCAAGGCCTCCATAAGTCTCTGCGACCCTGGGATTCCCACTAGGACGCCAAGCTAGTTGTACAGTAAAAACCCAATGGTCCAAAAAGCACTTGAATTTTCTGCTTTTTTCCTGCGCTCGGACTTGATCACGGCCCTGAGACGATCGCTACCTTCAGATAGTGGCCGGTCCCTGACAACTTTCTTCTAGAGTGTTCATGGCGTCGACATGTTCCTTCTTCTGGCATCGACCCTGCCTGATAGTGGTCTTGACTTGACCCCTACCTCAAGAAAATGGTCCTCTTGAGACCGCATTCTGTCTAAATGCTGTCCAACCCGTGGTTTGACCATCACTATTATATCTGACTGAGACCCTTGTTTCACATCACAATTCTGGAAGGGTCTACAACACTCATTGGGGACCCGATTAAACTTTAGCACAGCATTCCATCCACAAACTGATGGTCAAACTGAAAGAACGAATCAGGTGATTGAAGATATGCTCAGGGCTGGTGCTATTGATATTGGTGGAAGTTGGCACAACCACTTGCCTCTTGTTGAGTTTGCCTACAACAATAGCAATCAAGCTAGTATTAAAATGGCACCATTCAAGGCATTGTATGGAAGGAGTTGCCATTAACCAATTTGTTGGAATGAAATTGGGGAAAGACAACTTCTAGGCCCAGAACTTATTAGAGATACAACCGAGAAGATTAAATTGATCAGGGAAAGACTCCAGATGGCTCAATCAAGGCAAAAGACATATGCCGATACAAGAAGAAGAGACCTAAAGTTTCAAGTGGGAGACCACGTGTTTCTCACGGTTTCCCCAAGTCGTGGAATTAGACGATTTGGCATCAAAGGCAAGCTTAAGTATCTGAGATTCATTATCCCTTTTGAAATTTTTGAAAGGGTTGGCGAGGTCGCTTATCGGATAGCTTTGTTGCCACAATTATCTAGAGTTCATGATGTGTTCCATGTGTCAATGCTTAAAAGGTACGTTCATGACCCATTTCATGTCATCAGTCATGATGATCTTGTAATACAGAAGGATCTGACGTACGAGCAAAGACCCCTTAAAATACTTGATCGAGAGGTACGTCAGCTTCGGAGCAGAACCATTCCCATGGTGAAAGTCCGGTGGAATAAAAGCACAGACCAAGAAGCAACATGGGAGATGGTGGAAACTATGCGCAAGAGATTCCCAGAGCTATTTGATTGTAAATATAATGCACTCTCCACATATATCCCTGCAATGAATTTGGGGACCAAATTCTTCTTAAGTGGGGGAGAGTGTAGCAACCCTGATAATTATCTAGATTTATTGAATTTTTTTAAGAATTAAATGGATTAATTAAGCCCAAAATAAGCTAATTATTGATTTCATGGGTTATTTTAACATTTATTTAAGGCCCAATTATTTGTAGCCCATTAAGACCATTTAAAATGGGCACATAGACCAAATCCTAAGGCTTTTAGGCCCAAGCCCAACCCTAGAAACGTAATCGGGTAATTTTCTCTAATTAAAATGAATAATAAGAGGATAATTATGAAGGAGTTTGAACAAAATTCAAATTTTGAAAGGCCAGGCAAGTCGCGGCCAGTCGCACGACCGCGACCTGCTGAAGGCAATCCATGGAAGACCGTTACCTGGTTTCGTAAACGGGTGATGGAGAAGCGTGAAAAGATTAGATTTTTATCGATCCTATCGTCCTAGATCAATGTGGCCTGGCATGGAAACCTGTCTAGGACTCTAAGGGATCGATTCTAACCCCAATAGGGACTCCTAAATCGATCTAGTCCCTCAGCCCTAGGTCATTCCCTATAAATGGGTCCCAGATCTGTCCTACGCAAACCCTAATCTTGGATTGCGTAGTTCGAAGGTATAGTATGGTTTTTTTCAATATCTTCCTTTAGAAGTTTTTATTCCCCTTAATGTCTTCTAACGTCCTGTAAATTCCCGTGTTAGGAGAGCAAGCCTCTAAAGAGTTAGAAGGTCTGGAAGTTGCTAGTTTCATTCAAGACGCGCAGGAACGAGGGTGTACTTTTGGCGACAAATTCGCACTCTAGGAGCAACCCCATAGGTAGGTTATCCCATGAACGGCTTAAACATCAAGCTAGGAATAAAGGCCCCCTATTTTCTTGTGATTTCATGAATGGTACACGGTGAATTTTACGTTTTCCTATGATCGCACAATTAGGCTTTTTATGGCATGCTATCCCTGCACCCTTAATTAAAAGATAGGACATTTGGGTTAATTCATGCTTGTTCCATGCCCTTACTTTGTTCTGAACATGTTGTCATATCTTACCCTTCTATTCTTTACCGTTTTCATGCATTAATTGCCCTAGAATAGGCCCTGCACATTAGATTTAGCTTCTATTTGATACAGGCAGAAGGCGATCCCACAAAGATCGCTATCTTCAAGTAGCGGCCCCCGACAGACCGCCACCTTAAAGTAGCGGCCCCATATAGACCGCTACCTGATTTTTGTAACTAGCCCCAACCTTATTTACCTCCCTATTAATTATGATACTAAGCATGGCATATTTCGTTTATTTTGTCTTGATCATGTCATGTTTACATAAGTTAGTGCTAGCATGTGCTAAAAACATAATTTTCATGTATATTAATTTTCATACCCAAATCTTATAGTTTGTACTGAAAGGAATTTTCATGACTTAATTGCATCATAACTTGAGTTTTCATTCATTTCCTTCTCACCTTATTTATGTTTATTAAGTTCACATATAGCCCGTACTCGATAGATGGCCGGCACGGACGGTGTCCAAGGGCTCCACACTAACCCCCTCGATAGATCGCCGGAAACATGCTATAAATCATAGGGTATGATACACACTAGCGTCGCATTGCGCTGGGAGTACTTTTTTTATAAACGGGTGAAATCCACTAGGCAGTCTTACAAAATCTCATGCTTGATTATTACATGCTTGTTACATGACTTTCTAGTGCATAGCCTTTTTTAGGTTATGAAAAGTACATTCTCGTTACATGCTAGTACATTCTCGTTAATGAAAGGTCATATTATAATCTTGCTTGATCATATTCTTATATCATCTCATACCTCTACACTTATCTTGATATCTTGCTGCTACTTTGGTTTTATCGCATCTTACATTATTGCCTTTTTTTAGAGCTAAAATGTTAATTACTTAAATTATGCCTTCATGCTGATACGAAGATACCTACTAGTCGAGTGCGCTCATTCTCTACTTTTTCAATCTTTTTCGAGAGACTCTAACAGGTCGGATTCGGATTATTCGAGTGGCAGATCCGAGAGTGATTGATGAACGAGTGAAGCCTAGATAGTTAAAGAGTCTCGAGTCAGTTATTGTAAGTTAAGTTCCTTCACTGTGATAGGCGGTTGTTGCGGGGGTTTTTTATGCCGATGACCGGGGTGAAGGTAGGAATACAGCGGGGAAGGAAAATACGAGAGTTTGATGTATCTCGGGTATCCTCCTTTACGATTACATTCCTCTCATGGCGGTACCGAGCACTCTCCTTTTTACAGAAAGTCAAGAAGAGTCGAATGGCATGGAAATATCGGGGTATAGGTTAGCTAGATAGGGTGTGGGCGTGCCAGTCGATTTCTCGACAATCACCTATGAAACCAAGGGTTGACTGGGGAAGCGTCGCCAGGACGCGGCACGTGGGCTTGAGAGAACGGGCAACACGTGGATAGAAGGGGTTCCACAGGTGTGAGTGCGCATGTGATTGTAGGAATCGTGTACTGGACGTCTTTCCCCACCGACCGCAAGCGATCGGTGTTTATTTACATCAGATTGAATCCGAACACCTTCGTTCTGTGCTGAAGAAAAGTCGGTATGTGTCTGAAGCCATGGGTAGAGGGCCAGGAGCATTCCGTAGCTATGGGTGCGCTTTCGACTGGGAGGTGTTTACTGGGGTCGGGGGTATTAGGCACACGTGCCGAGTAGTGTAGGTAGAAAACTGGGGCCCGTATACGGGCGCTTGTATTCAACTAGTTTGATGCTATACGAGAGCCACATGGGCTTTACAAATGGGCCGAGGAGGCCAAAGTACAACTGGCGCAAGCCGTAGGACAATTCCAACGCGTGGGTCGGTCCTCGGGTCAATGCGTAATAAGGCATATATCCACGTGCTTTACAGAGGTTCTCCATGAAGAGATTGAGACAAGGCCGACTGCCTAGGTGGCAGGGGCGGTCGTGGGCTGGCGCCTGACGGAGATTGGATGCGGCTTGAAAATGTCCGATCGGGTCCGGGCCTTGGGAGGCGAATGTCTTCGTACTAGGGAGTCGAGGCCAGCCCTGGGAATATCATTCTCGGGCCATGGTTCGGCTAACTCGAGTCATCAGTCAGAGCGGTCGGCGGCTAGCTCAGGGTGAGCAGTAGGCATGCGGTTCCATGTCGGACGTAGGTGCGGCATCGTGGCATACTCGTATCCTCCGTGGGTTGTCACACATGGGCGGACCAGAGATGCGGGTGTTTTCGCCGATGTCGTAACCCCTTATGTGCGACGGGGGTGGACATGTGTGCGATGGCTAGATGCCGCGTGAGGGGAGTACGTGTGACATACCATCGGCGTGTACAAGCCAATTCACAAGCCAACCACGTGCGCACTTAGCTCCTTGCATCCTCGACCCTTGCAGGATGCCTGCAGAGGAACTCCGAGGGTGCAGCAGTTAGGTCGTGGGTTCTCCTGTTGCTGTATGCCCGCATTCCTTGCCCCTTGAGCTTCTAAGGGGTGGAATTTATAGGAAGTTGAAGGGGTGTGAACGTGTCACATACACATTTTTAAAAGAGAGAGAATTGAATGATAAAAAAGATGATTAATTATTATTAGGGATAAAAAGAAACTATGCTAAAACATGTGGATATGATAAAGAAAGGGGTTGAGCATGGGATGCTCTAAGGAGGGTGATCGCCAGAGGGGTTACCTCAAAATATCAAAGGAGTGATCGCATGTACCTTGTATTGAGCGGGTGAGATTGGGGGTTCTTGCTTCCTCCTTCTATCGGTCGGCCGATGAAAGAGGTTTATAGCTTGATTACCCTTGCATAAACACACAAAATAAAGATATGGATTAGCCAAAGATGTGTACTATCAATGCTCTAGAAGTATAGAAATCAATCAAATTAATCATGGACACACACCTTGTGTGTTTTGGTTTTAAAACCCCTAAGAGGAGTAACAATGTTGGGTATAATAAATGCAATGGTATGCAAAGCAAGATACTCGATGTACTGAGAACGTTTCTAGCAGAGAGCTAGAAAGAAAGAGTGCATGTGATGATGATATGATGACAACTAAAATAACAAAGAGAAAATGCCCTCTCTGCTGTGTGTGCAGCAGTAAAGGGAGAGGAAGAGCTTCAGCGACTGTAGTAGGATGAAGAACTGCTACTGGTGGAGGGAGAACACCGCCTGGAGAAGAATCACCCGTGGAGGAATGCCCTTGGAAGGAGTTCCTACAAACGAAAGGAAGAAACTCTCTCTTTCTGTAAAAAAACTCTCTCAGTTGTTAGCTCTTGTTAACTTTTCTTTTTTGGTTCTTCTCTGCTTCTCTCTTCACTTCTTCTGCATTCTCTCTCGCGCGTGAGGGATTCAAGGGGGTATTTATAGGGCCAAAAATCCTTGCCTTAATGGGATTAAAACAAGGCAATGAATCCTCAATAAGGAACCCTCTTCCCAATCGAACACAAGGTGCAAAATGGGGAAATGGTTACTACTTGAAAGAAGCAGGCGAAAGGGAGACGGAAGTGAAAATGACGACCTAGCTAGGGGCGTCAATTGAAATGATGACATTCACACAGTCGTCAATTCCTGAATTTAATTATAGAAATAAAGGACTTTCCTTATTTAAAATTGTCAAATGACGCCTGTTTGAACGGGCGTTAAATAATCAACGCCCCTCAATAGGACGTCAATTACCTTGAGTTTTATTTTCTTTAGAATTTGTAAAATCCAGGAATCGACGACCGTTTGGACAGTCGTTTATTTAAGAAAAACACCTCTAATTAGGTCGTCAATTAAATGACGCCCTCCCCACAGGCGTTAATTTTAATTATTAAAGCAAAAGGCCAAGAAATCACAATTAAATATGGAGAAATTAGAAAAAATTCATATTTAAGCCAATATTGAAGTCCACTTTGGGGCGTCACCTGGTGACATGAGATTTACTCAACGTAGCATCAATTTTGGCGTGTCTACAGCTGTCCCGCCTTGGCGTCTGCTTTGCAAAGGAATGAAACGAAATGAAGCGAAAGTGTAACGAGCGGAATGAAGTGAGAACGAACTGATAAGTAGATGCTAAGGTGTGATGTGGCACGCCTCCGACACTAAGCGTTGGAAATCTTTCCTGAATTCTAAATGAAACAACTTTGGATGAATACAAGGAAGCAATGATTAGCTGGATGAAGGGACTAATCTTAAAGAACAAAATGTGCGCGAGGGCACGGAAGGAAAGACACCATTGGAGAGCGGTTACCAGCCAATGTGGACGTGCTACAACCAAGGTGGATTTGTAGAAAATAAAATGAATTGAGATAAAGACCCAGCAAATGAATGCTTTTCAAGGAACCAGCCTGAGCGACTTCAAGGAGAATAAAGTACTTGATTTGGAATGGAATATCTCATGTCAACTCCATTAAGAGCCGGTGGCCCTCATTATTGGCGTAATATGAGGATTTTCATCATTAGAGCTCAAAGTCCTGCATGATGCATGCTGGGCTAAAAGAAAAATTAAAAAAAACTAAAATAGAAGATAATCAAGGATAATATTACTAAACCATCGAGATTTGATCAGGAATCCAGATCTCTAAGCTGACACTAAGTCGAAGCCCGTTTATCCACGTATCAACTCAGAAAGTGGAACCGTCGTCCCAAACCTTAGATGATTCAACGGCCTATCCGTGTGATCAAGACTCGCCTGGAATTATCACTATTTTTGATGGAGGGGAAATCAAATTCCAGGTTCATCAGAACCACAAGGTCCTTGATATGCTATAATAGCGTAGATATCATATAGTAACAATGTGTATAGGAGAGATACAAGGATGGAATGGTGTTACCAGCAGAAGAAATCCAATCATTTCAAGACCCGCATAACCTGCGCTTTTCTATGCTAAAAAATTATTAGCTCAGTAAAGAATCATCAGCTTAATAAAGATCATAAGCTCAAAAAGCTCAAAGTATGATCATAAGTGCATGACATAATAAACTTCATCAAGATATAATAGCACTTAAGTTCATCAACAATCATCATGCTGTAAAGTAATTCAAAAGTGTAAGCTCAGGAAAAGACGACCCTATGCAGTGGCGTCAAAACAATAAATGACGACGGTCATTGGGGCGTTAATTAAAAGTACCATTACACTTGGAATCGGACTAAAACTGACGCCCTCAAGAGAGGCGCTGGATAAATGACGACACTGAGAATGACGCCAATCAAATAAATGACGCCAAGCTATATGTCGTCAATTAACTATCTTACTGGCGCTCCGTTCCCTGCTCGGAATCAAACCTCCATCGATTGATTCGAACTCGAACTCAAACTGTGATGTTCTAAACGGCTAGCCAAAGCTCCGAATCAATATAAAAGGCGATGAGTCCTCTGCTACACTCATCGACTGACTGATCATTGCACCAGCCAGACACTCAATTAGAACTCAAAAGTAGTAAACAGGGAACCGTAGGTATTCTTCAAACTGAAAGAGAGGATGGACAAGATGATGGTGATGCAGAGGCCTTCTAAGAAGCCTAGGATAGGACTTCCTAGGATCTCTGAAGTTGCAAGCCACATAAGCGGGAGGATAGCCAAAGGCCAAGTAAGTTATTTTTAATTTAAAGCTTCTATTTCATTCTTCCTCTTCTCTTTTCAAAAACTCTGATTGCATTCTCTTCTCTTCTTCTCTTCCTTTTATGTTTTTTCAGGACTACCCAAATGTACCAAGAACAAGGAGGTTCTTAAGAATTAAGTGGCTCCCCTTACTCCTCTCTAAACTCTCTTTGGACATGAGATCTTTTCTTAGCAGATGGCACCTACTTAGCCTTATAACCCATGCTACCCACTATGATGATATCCACCTAGATTGGGCCTCCATAGGAGCACTAATAGAATTATGGCATCCAAACACTCATGCCTTCTTCTTTCCCACTTTTGAAGCCACCATTCTCTTAGAGGAAGTAGAGATGCTCTTTGGATTAAGAAAGATGAAGCAAGGAGAAGAATCAAGGATGGCTAGCATGATCAAACCAACAAATGCACATGACATGCTTACTAGCCTCATACCAAACCCAAATCTAGTGAATCAAATCAAAGCCCACAAAGGAATCAATCTTTTGAAATTAGCTTCATGGGTATACAAGAACATGGACAAAGCCCAAGTGGAGGAAGACTTGTTGGAGAGAGTAATGAAAGGCTTTACATTATGCATGGTTGGAGCTCTCCTCTTCCCTTCAATAGAAGACCACTTAGAAGAATGCCACTTAAGCACCATAGCTAGCATATGGGAAGGCAAAAGAATAGGACCGGCGGTACTAGCCAACCTATATAATGGACTTACATCGGCTTCCTTGGGGCGACCTCTCTATGGGTCAATGCTACTCCTTTCTTGTTGGGTGGACTTCCACCTAAAATTTGACCCATGCCAAGAAACTCAATTGGCCTCAAAAATCTTCTCAAAAAGCCCTCTTCGATATATGACGGATTCTCTAGGCCTATGTGAGAGAGTGACTAATCGGGTGCCAAAGCTCAAGAAAAAGAAGTGAATGGAGGGACTACTTCAAAACCATGCCCAAGAGCGGCTTTACTTGCACACCGGGGTTTCTAAAGACCCAAGAACTTCGCTCAAGACTCTACTCCGGCATAGAGCTTCGATTGATCGGCGGGAACGACTTCGTCCTCTACAATGCTCATCGGTGCCTCCCACATCTTGGATTACCTCGGCACACTTTTGAAGAACCTTCTCATCTTCCACCACTTAAGAGGAGGGAACTAGGCTCAAGTGGAGATCAAGAAGAAGTCAAAACAATCATGGCTCAATGGAAGGTTGGACTTCTCCATAGGTCCAAAACATATGTTGAAGAAGAAGAGAACAAATGCAAATCTTATGTAATAGCACTTAAGAAAATAAGGCCCACGGTGGCTCAGTGAATGTAACAATGATTCTTTATCAAATGAAATAAAAGGATTTTTCCTTTAATTGAGCCAAAATAATATCTCATATATGATCTTGTCTTCCAATTCAATAATTCTGTCTGATAAAATGAAGCCGCAGGCTCTCCGTTCTGAGACGCGCCCCCAATAATGGCGTCAATTCCTCAACCCGCGCCTTAGCACATGTCGTCCATTTCATTTAATCAATTTTATGAAAATAGATAAAACCATAATTGACGCTTATCCAAACATGCGTTTATTAATTCGCGCCTCAAGGAAAGATGTTAATCGCTTTAAATTCCTTAAAATATTTTCAAAATAATTCCTCAATTTCATAGAAATAATGCCTTCACACATGTCGTTCCTTAACGAATGGATGCCTGCTCACTAAGTCGTCAATTATAAACAGTGATCATGACGATCAATCACATCAATCAATTTCCCATTAATGCACCTGACGACGGTTACAAGTTCCCATGCAAACATAAATGACGCCTAGCCTCGGGTCGTCAAATCATTAAACCACGCCTCACCTTAGACCGTCAATTAATATAACGATGACCTCCCTCAGGGCATCAATTCTTTTCGACCATTAAACCCCTTTTCCCTCCTTCTTCTCCTTCCTTCATCTCCTTTCCCCCATTCTCAAACCCTAACCGAGCCTCCCTTTCTAACCCATCTCTCTCTCTATATCTACTCTCCCTCCACTCTGAACCAATGGCTGGAGGCGCTCACAAGCGGCAGAGGATCATCACCCCGGAGGTGGTGGACCTTGGCGATGAGCACGCTGTGGAGGAAGCTCCTCTCGCGGCGGCCGAGGGTGCTCCGGCGGCCGAGCATGGCGAAGAAGAAGAAGCGGCCAATGAGGAAGAAAGAGGAGATGATGGAGAAGAAGAAGAAGAAGAAGGAGAAGGAGGAGATGAAGAAGGTGAGCCACCGGCGGCGGCGGTGGTCCCTCAACCCGGCCAACCACGGTGGCCACGGCAACCCCGGCAGCCACTCCGCGGAGGTCTTCTAACGCCCGAACGAAGCAAGGTAGGTGCCCTACCCAAAGCCTTTATTTCAATTAAATTTTGATTTTATTTTCATTTTCCATCAATTTCCATAGCCCTCGGTGAAGGGAAAACCAGTGACACACAGTCAAATGACGCCCCAGTGTGTGCCGTTAATTAAAACAACGACCCTCCCTGGGTCATTAATTAAAATTGTTTTCATTTTCAGAAAATGATTAATTTCTGAAACCACGCCCTACAGCATGTCGTCAATTAAAAATATCATGTTTATTCGTTATTTACTGTTAATTTCCATGCCATTTCTTTTATTTTTGATATATATTTCTGTTTTATTTTTATTTCGTGTACTGGTAGATTAAAACCCACAGAAAACAACGCCTCCCCACCGGGGCGTCAATTCATTAAACGACGACCAAGGGGTGGTCGTCAATTAAAAAAAACTTTCACGATCATGTTTTGGGATAGAAACTTACTTGCAAAATAGCGCCCCTCACAGGGGCGTCACTTAAATAAATAACGACCTAGGGTTGGTCATCAATTTATAATTATCATTTTGAAAATTAAAAATTAACTTCAAAATAGCGTCCCCCCACAGGGGCGTTACTTAAACAAACAACGACCCAGGGGTGGTCGTCAATTCAAATTACGCATAAAATCACCAAAAACACATTCTGAAACAACGCCTCCCTCAGGGGCGTCAATTGAATAAGTCACGACCTAGGATGGGTCGTCAATTCAAACAGAAGGTAAATTGAAATAGTCGATGAATACCCACATGATAAACTTATAAAACTTAATTGAAAAATGTTCTTTTGTTGTTTGCAGGGGTTGATGAGGACTCGGATATCCTGGGTCCAAGTTCGAGCAGCTTACTTCGGGCTTCCAGACTTTCAGAGGGACAGGGTAGATGCCATGGGGTTCAGACCCTTTCTTAGCATAGAGCCTATGAGACCTGACCTACCCCTGATCCAGGTGCTTAGGGATAGATGGGATAGGACTAGCCGGTCATTTATGATGTCATGGGGTCACATGGTTCCTAGCCTAGAGGATGTTGCTAGGATCACCGGGCTGATGGTGGACGGCGAGGCTTTGAGCGGGGTCACCCTACCTGACTATAGCGAGCTGACTTAGAGGCTGCTAGGGTTAAAGACTGTCTACGAGACGCCGAGTGAGTGTAGGACCATATACCGCACCGATCTTACAATTGCTATGGGGTTGGGTGATTCTAGGCAGAGGTCGAGGGAGTCTCTAGAGCAGTTCTCACATAGGCTGATTGATGGGGCTAGGGCCGCCTATTGCCAGGACCCAGCAGAGAGAGAGAGAGCAGATCGAGATTTGAGAAGGTTTCTATTCCTGATGATCGGGAGGTTATTACTCGGCACGAAGGGCGACATTATCAACTGCAGCTTCTTAGGGATTCTTGAGGACTTAGAGGGCGTCGGCAGATACGCTTGGGGAGCAGCGTTGCTGGCGCACCTGATAGCCGACTTGTCCACAGGGACAGGTCAAGAGACGACTGTCAGCGGCTTTTCACCTTTTCTTTAGGTATGCTTTTTTATCTTTATCTTTTTCTTTTTTCTTTTTCTTAAATGTATGTGAATGCTTTACTAATGCAATGCATGGATGCAGATATGGAGCCACCTATACATGCCGATGGGGCGTGTCGACCCTCGACCCGGAGATGAGGGATCCTTCCCTCTAGCACGGCGTTAGCTGACCGTCGTGACAGGAGCGCCACTCGCCTACGAGTTGTGAGTTCTACGGAGGGAGTTCCGTGACTACCCTACCTCACTGGTATGCATGCTAAACACGATGCAATTTTTTTTGTTTTATGAAATATGTATGAAATGATGATGATGGGATATGATGATGCATGTTTGTGAATGCAGGTGGTGTAGAGACCCTATGAGGGGATGACCGATGAGGGCCAGCCCTGGGTCGTAGCGGGCCGACCTCACTTTGGGCATGAGCTTTGGGTTCATTGCCTGAACGAGATTGAGCCGTTACGGCTTAGGCTGGTGATGAGGACCCTCGGCCTACACCAGGAGTGGGTCGAGGTAGGAGAGCCCCGGGGGATAGGCAATAAGACATGCGGTCGCACGAAGGCGATCGACTGGAGAGTCCGGTATCCTGACCAGTATGCCGACTGGCAGCGTGGCGGGACCCGAGTTACCTCACAGGCGACAGACAGCTCCGAGTACCTCCGACGCTACTGGGAGGTTTACGTCGGCCGACCCCAGATGAGGGTCTTAGGGGTACGTATGAATGCATTTTCTTTCTAATTAATTGCAAATGTTATATATCTATTGTGTGACTGATGTGCATGATGAATGCAGGATGCACGGGACATAGCGGCGATGGACATGCAAGCCCATCTCCAGAGCCTAGAGGCCCAGCTGGCTACCACAAGGGCAGACCTACAGACCCTGGTGAGTGTTTAAATTACCTATATGCAAATGATTTCATGAATTATTGATGATTAGCCACTGATAATCTTAATGAATGCAGCGTGCCTAGTAGGGAGCGGCGATGAGAGAGATGGAAGGAGCCTCCAGCTCGAGGGGGCCTAGTGCAGAGACGACTGCACTAGCAGAGCGGCTGGCTGGAGCCGTGGCACGGGCCGAGGCGGCAGAGCGTGACCTCGCCACACGGTTAAACATAAACTCAAACTCATATTTGCATTTAATTACATGTTTATTATGTGTTGATGAAAATTTGTGTTTTTACAGATGGAGGAGCTCCGAGCCTCGCTTACCTGTATCAAGGCAGGACAGCAAGCGATGACTTCACGGGTAAGTTAACAAAGATCTTATTTCAGTTGCTTATTTCATGAATTATTGAATTAAATGTGTAACTGATGATTCGTTTAATTGGTTGCAGACCTCCGAGTTACAGGCGGCACTTACCCAGGCTGCACTAGTTGGGACGGAGCTGACCATCCGTGAGCAGCGAGTCACGGAGCTGGAGAGGGCCTTGAGGCGGCGAGAAGAGCTACCTCAGGACGTGGCAGAGCTGAGAGTCGCCCTCGAGATGGAGCGCAGGGAGCGTGCCCGGGAGCGAGAGGAGCGGGCAACACGCGAGCGGGAGCTCGTAGACTTGAGGATCCAGCTAGCCGTCACTCAGGAGCGGCTACGGTTGACCGAGGAGCGGCTCCAGCGAGGCCGGGATAGAGCGCGGGCCACAGGGTACGCGTTTACCAGTTCTACCTTCGTAGCGGGTTCCTCTCTTCGGCAGAGGAGCGAGGGAGAGGAGCTGGCTCGAGCTCCAGCTACTTCCCGGGGGTCCATGCCACCTCCACGAGCGCCTCGTCGGGACGACGATGGTGAGGTAGAGAGTAGAAGAGAGGAGGGTGGAGGCGAGAGTTGAGAGAGACTTACTTGTACCCCTCCACCCTCACACATGTACTTAGATATACATTGATATATATATGAAATTGAAATTTTTGTTACCTGAGTTACTTTGAGCACTTGTGCACTTGTGTACTTGCCTTGTCTCTTCCTTTCTTTGTCTTCCTTCTTGCCCTGTGTCTGTAGTTCATACTTAAACAAACAGATTAATCCATCTGTCCGGCTTGGCCCCTTGCTCAATTAGCAAGGGGTTGTCTCTTCTTTGACCTTATTGACGGGTCAAGGGGCCAAGCCTCTAATTAATAAAGGTGGATAATAAAAATATATTAGGAAATGCAGCATGCAAGCAAACAGATGTCAACTTAAAATAAAAAGATGTCCACACAAAGATGCAATCAAGCATATGAGATGAGCAGCAGCAGGCTTGATTTTCTGTTATTCTCTTTTTTTTATTTATAGTTTAAAATTGACGCCACCGCAAACGGGCGCTAATTGTGGAATTGACGCCGAAGTGGGAGGCATTTATTTAGAAAATCATTTTTTTTATCATGAAAAATGATGACATCGACAAAGCCGTGAATTTATTAAATGACGCCCCTATAAAGGGCGTGAATTAAAAGATCAATTACATTTTTGTTTATTTTTTGTTATTTTTTTGGTTTTTTTGGAAATGACGACCCTAGAGGAGTCGCGGCTCATGAAAATGACGCCTGCCCAGAGGGCGTTATTTTTAAGGAAAATAATTTTTTTTTGCTTCTTTTGATGGGACTGCGCACAGTATAAGGGCCTTAAACCTTACACAATCACCGTCTTGAATTCATTAATCTTTCTTAAAAGATTTAACAAAGGGTCAACGTGCTTAAATACTTGTGCTTTTACTCATGTTCTCTCGCTGCCCATCCTTCTTAGTCGGTCTTCGCCATGCTCTGAGCTTGTAACCTACCATGGAGGGGGAAGGGAAGAATAAGTTAAGGAAGCTCACGGGAGGTTTCCGAGAACAGGGAAACTTTCCTCTCCTACCCTAATACCCGTTGGGATTCGGTCTTTGGCTTAGGAAAATTTTGTTGCTCTTTTTGCCCTTATTCATACATGCTTACGACCAGGGTTTTCCCTGCGAGGACTTTGCTCTCTTGACATGCTTTTCCTTTCTTTCGACTTTCTTTTTTCTTTTCTTCAAACAGATAGATACCTAATTGTACTTGGGCTTTAAGCTTCTATTCCCTTTTGGGCCCTGACTTCCACCTACTAGGGCGGTGGACAGGTTTGGTTAGTATTCCCTGACTCGTACTTCCTCTCGTGAGCCGAAGAGGAGAGAATAGGTAAGGTTCGTATACTCTTAGTTTGGGTCTGAATTTCCTCGAATTCTGGGCCGCTCGAGTTTAAAAGTAAAGCGTGTAGTATGTGTAGGAGTTGACCCCAAAGTTAAACCCTTAAGACTGAAGAATGAATTAAGGATTTTAATTTTTCGGGCTCGCGGCCTATGTACCGTGCTAGTCTGCAAAATTTTTTATTTTTATTTTGTTGTTTTGTTGTTTTTGATCTTCTCTTTCTGACTTTTTTTATTTTTTTTTTAGGGGTAGTATTTCCTCAAGTAAAGACTATTCCAGGGGTGAGCCAGCTCTTCACCTTCAGCATTAATTAATTTGTAAGCGTTGCCAGGATAAACATCTTTTATGACGAAGGGCCCTTCCCAGTTAGGTTGAAGCTTTGAACGAGGCCCTCCGGGTTTTACGAAGATTCTTTTAATTACCATTTCACCGATTTTGAATTTTCTCTCAATTACTTTCTTTTGGTAAAAACGTGAAAGCCTATTTTGATAAATACGTGCATGTTCGGCGGCGGTCAGACACTTCTCATCTAAGAGTTCCAACTGAGCAAGGAGAGATTCACGATGCTCATCAATGGGGAGCTCCTTGTCCAATTGTACTCTAAGGGAAGGGATAAGAATCTCGCAAGGGACTACCGCCTCCATTCCATAAGTAAGGGCAAAAGGGGTCTGCCCAGTAGGGGTACGAATAGAAGTGCGATAGGCCCAAAGAGCTTCAACCAATTTTTCTGGCAAATCCACAAATTTAGTAGCCTCACATGTTTTCTTAATAATCTTGATCAAGGTTTTGTTAGTTGCCTCTGCTTGGCCATTGCCCTGCAGATAGTAAGGAGATGAATGATGTAATGCAATGTTATACCTGTTGCAGAGGTCCTGAAGCTCCTAAGAGATGAATTGTGGCCCATTGTCGGTGATGATGGTACTTGGGATGCCGAACCTTGCGATGATGGTCTTCATTATAAATTTACAGACGGTCGATGCTTTACGCTTTTATTTCCACGTAAGCTTCCGCTTCCGCCCACTTGGTGAAGTACTCCGTGGCCGTGAGTATAAATGACTTTGGTTTTGTGAGGAAGTTTGGATCACCAAGGGGTCCAATGATGTCGAAAGCCCACATGGAGAAAGGCCATGGGGAGGACATAGGATGGAGTAAAGAAGCAGGAGAGTGAATTTTGTCAGCGTGCAGTTGGCACTTAACACACCTTCGAACATAGATGGAACAATCCTCTTCTAGAGTGGGCCAATAGAAACCTAGCCTAAGGATCTTCTTAGCAAGCATCTGGCTATTGACATGACCACCACACACTCCTGAATGCACCTCTTCCACGACCTTCCAAGATTCATCATCATCTAGGCACCTTAATAAAACTCTGGTGAGACCTCTTCTGTAGAGTATACCTCCAATCAGGGTGAATCGCTGAGCAACTCTTCGAATGGCTTTCTTTTCTTCAGCCGTGACCTCCTCGGGATAGGATTGATCCTGGCAATACTTAGCAATCTCGTAATACCACAGCTTTTCTTCATCATCCAATTCTTCTTCTAAATCCAATAGCATGGCGACCTTATTCTCAATGATTCCACCTTGCTTAACCTTCCTAAGCACCTCCTCTTTAACACTAAGGAAAGCTGGATCCTTAATAGCTGGAGTGAGCCGTGTTGGGTTCGGTGCTATGGATTCAGAGGGGGGGTGAATGAATCTCCCCTTCAAAAACTTCGCTCAAATTAAATCTAATGCAATCAGAGATGTGGAATTAAAAACTATTGCAGATATGTAGAGCGATCCTAAGCAAACATCTAATGTGCACAGTAATGAGATGAATACAATCCTCGTGCCTATGCATGCATCTAGCACCAGTCAGATAGAAGAAATCAAACCACAGTGCACAAGGGGTTTTTAGGTGGTTCGATCCTCCAGACCTACGTCCACCCCACACTCAACCCGAGCGTGGATTACTGCTGACTCACAGCTTGAACCGCTGGGCATCACAGCTTGCCTACAAACCGCTGAACCTCACAGCTTGCTGTCCGAGGTATCCACCTCGCCCCGCTGAGCAACACAGCTTGCTGTCCAGAGGAATCCTCCTCTGCAAACCGCTGGGCAATACAGCTTAGCCGTCCAGTGGAATCCTCCACTACAAATACTGAGCAACACAGCTTGCTCCGCTGACAAACAGCTTGAAGAAAGGGTATAAATAAAAACAAAAGCAAGAACAACAGCGACTAAAAGTTGGAAAAGATAAAGCATAATGTGGCTCTCAAAAGAGCTGACTGGAGTGGATCTGATCCAACTTCCAGTACGAACGATCTTCAGGTAAGCTCCTCTTCCTCTCTCTATCTGACTTTCTCTTTCTTCTTCTCAACTCACGCTCTCACCCTCTTCCTTTTTCTTCTTCTTCTCTGCTCTCGATCTCTCACTCTCTTTTTCTTTCTCTTTCTTCTTCTTCTTCTTCTTCTCTGCTCTCTGGATCGTTCAGGCTATCTTCTCTCTGTTTCTGCCTCTTCTATTTCGATCAGCCTTCTTCTCAGGAGCAAGGCTTCCTTTTATAGCAGCAGCAGAGGATAAGGCGTGTGTCTTCCACATCTCCCGCCCAAAGGCCTTGACCACGGGCAGCATCTCAACATGTTGCTGTACACGTGTCACGATCCTGGGCACCTCATCCATCCTTGGATCACGTGCCTTCTTAATCTCCTCGACACTGTACCTGTCAGTCAGTCAAGGAGAATCATCAGCTTAAGACAACAAACCTTGTACAGACTCTGTAGGGTGTAATGTGCAGTGTGTAGACTTTGCAATGTGTAGACTTTCTATCATGCGAGTGTAAAGACTTGTAAGTGCTGACATGAACTGAATGCATCGAGTCTGTACATTAAATGAGTCATGGCCTGTACAGACTTGATGCACTTGATGCAGTGTGCATATAAGAGAAAGTGTGTACAATGAGAAACAATGCAAGAATGTATAGACATTACATTCACAAGTAAACATCCTTTAAGTGCATGTACAGACTTTGTGAATGCAACGCTATGCCATGTACAGACTTTATATATGCACCGCTAGAGCATGTATAGACTTCATATATGCAATGCTATGGCATGTGCATACTTCATATATGCAAGGCTGAGGTGTGTACAGGCTTGGTGAATGCAACACTGAAGCATGTACAGACTTCACGTATGCAAGACTATGAACATTACAAATGGATGTACTGACATGCCAAATGAATATGCAGACTCAATGTGCAATGCATGAAGCAGTATAGACATGGAGTGCAATGTGCAACTAATGTACATACTTTGCAGTGCCTAGTGTTAAAGCATGGGAACACACTGCATCATGTACAGACTATGCGATATGCAACCAGATGATGTCTAGACTTGAATGCGTGCATGCAACACGATGTATAGACATGTTCATGACTGTCTAGACTCTGCATGCGTGCTATAGCAATGAGCAGACTTTTTGTGTGCTAGCATGCTAAAATGCAATGTGTAGACTTGTGTGTGCGAGCATGCTGCAATGTGTAGACTTGTCTGCATATAGACGCTAAGTGAGACGCTGGACCCTGTACAGACTTAGCCGATGCATGCTGCAATGTATAGACTTGACCGATGCATATAGACGATGAGTGAGACGCTGGACGCTGTACAGACTTAGCCGATGCATGCTGCAAGACAAACGGATGTATAGACTTAGCAATGTATGGACTATGCATATAGACGCTAAGAGAGACGGTCCAATATATAGACTTCAAGTCCACTTGAGACGCTGAGTGAGACGGACCTCACCGGCTGTACAGACTTGAATGCTTGCATGCACAAAGACGCTGAGTGAGACGATGGAGTGTATAGACTTGCTGTGTGAAATGCATGCGATGTACATACTTGCATGAGACGCTGAAAGAGACGCAACATGAGACGCTAGATGATGTATAGACTTTAAAGCTCAAGTGAGACAGTGGATGTATAGACTTCCTATATGCTCAAGTCCAATGTATAGGCTTGCTGAAATGATGCACCTGAAGAATGTGTAGACTTGTGCACAAACAATGTATGGACTTGATGCAATGCATGAACAAGAAGACGATGTACAGACTTTGGACATAACAGAAGAATGTGCAGACTTGAAGTGAATAAAAGCTACAGTGCAATGTATAGACTTTGACGATGTAGTATGCACAGTATAGACTTTAAATGAGATTGTACAAACTTTATATAAGACGCTAGACGCTGTACAAACTTGGAGACAATGATGCATGCACAAGCCAAAGATGTATAGACTTACAGTTATGCAGCCAGACAAATGAATGCACAAACAATGTATAGACTTGCTCATGGACAGTGCACAGTGAATGTATAGACTTGAGTAACGAATGTGCAGACTTGGTGCATGAAGCAAGGCAATGAGGAATGTATAGACTTTCACGATGTATGGACTTTGTGAGCTCTAACAAATGTGTAGACTTGTGGATGTGCTTTTCGTTTACATTCTTTATTCTTTTTATTTCTGTTGTTTATTTATTGGCGTGCCAGTCACATATGTGACGATTCATTGTGCGCTCGATCTGACTTCTAATCAGTCGATTGTGAGTGATCGTGTCTGGACCAAAAGTCAGTCATACCATAAAGGTTATGACGTTAATTACGTCCTCCCTAAGAAGGACAACCCTTGATTAAACGCCAAAGTAAGGGGAGAAGATAGCGGCAAAATAAGACTCGAATGAAGGTATGCTAGTCTACTCGCGAAACACTAAATGGACTGGATAAAGTGAGAGTACATTGAGTACGGGGCAAATCCAGCAACATATCCCCATTATCTTGGACTATGCCAAGTGGGAATAGGAAACCATCCATGCAGTGGCAGGATGGGATCCGCCAAAGATCGGGTATATTCGACCCGGAATCCGAAGTGGGACCGGTATACCAAGGTACACCACGCTCTGATGCGATATTTTATTGATATTCCCCTTCGAGGGACCATCGGAGGACATGCAGTGGCAGAACTCTGTGGGCCGGCAGGGTTTGAAGAAGACACCATAGTTATTGGATGTGATATGTGCCAATTTTGGCAGCATATCCCCTTATCTTGGACTATGCCAAGAAGAGATAGGCCATCATCCACGGGATGCCGAGATGAAAGCCGAGATAGAGGGGTGCCGAACTTCCCGCACCGCGTATCTGCCATGGGACAATGTTTGATCTTCCCTGCGAAAGCCGGGGGACTTATACAGTGGCATAGCCCTCCGAACTTACGGGATTGCTCGTGAATCCGTCACGGGATGATGGAACGTAAGGGAGTCTGACTCCCTTTAAATTTATCCCCGGACAGGTCTGGTGACTCGTGGGTATCCCTGGGCGGGTCTGATTAAGCTGTCGGGAGTTCAATTGGATAACGGGGTAGGTTCCCGGCGCAGCTCGAATATGTATATGGGTTCTCGGCGCAAGAAGGCAAGGTGGCAGGGGGGTTCCCGGCGTGGCCAGAGATGAGGGGTTCCCGATGCGACCAGGGATAAGGGGGTTCTCGGCGCAAGAAGGCTGGCGCCGAGAACTGTTCACCTATTCTACTGTGCGTGGGGCCGAGATGTGCAAGGGAGGGCGCCGAGATGGTTTTGGATGATCTCCGAGCCCTATTTTTTGGGTTTTTTTGATCATTGAGGCCAAGATAAAGGGTTTCTTTAGGATCAAAGTGGATCAGTGCATCAAATTTCAACCGGGTCAAGCTTGGGTTTCATGGGAATATCAGGATCGAAGAGGATGGAGGGAGATTAGGGTCCAAAGGATCCCTATCACCATTATTATGCAGGATCCCGGGGACAGTTTGATGTTATCCTTCATCATCCTGGGAGCCAAGAGATGGCTGTCTCTGGCCCCAGGAATGACTTCGACAATGCTAGTAGGCAGAGCGTAAGTATCTAAAACTCCGGAGTCTCATGAACAGCGGTCATTGTGTAGTTTTGCTTTGTTCCGGAGGCCAAGGGATGGTCTGTCCCTGGCTCTGGAGCAAGCACAAAAAACATATGAAAACCAAGCGAAACAGCAGACTAACAATCAAGCTGGGGAGGGGAATAACATGCTGCGGAATTTAAGCGAAGACATAGGGGGATGGTAACGGGGCTTCAGAGAAACAACAGCAGGCAGCAACTGCAGCCCGTCACGTTTATTCACTCAATATTGGATTTACATTGCATCCGACCCCCTACATCGAGCAGGATACAAAAGAAAAGGATGAACAGAGAAGTTGCATCGATCTATTAGTATCAAACCGGTCACAGCATGATAGAACACATCAGAGAAGGAAGAAAAAGAAGCATTCGAAGGAACTGAACTACAAAGAGGGGGGAGGGCGGAGCATTGACTCCTTCCCCCCCCCCCCGGTGCCCACCTTCGATCTCTTCGGACCCTCCTCTCTGCTCCTTTTTTCTTTGGCTTCTCTCCTCTTCTTTCGGGCTCTCCTTACTCTTGTTGCTCACTTGACATCTTCGATGTCTGTCTATCTATCTCTTCTCTCTTTTCTGTGTCCGTCTCTCTTCTATCATTGTTGTTTTTTTTCTTCGAGAGAAAAGGGGGGTTTTATAGCTACTGCTGAGTATCTTCTCGGCGGGCATTACATAGCTTCCCGACGCGCCATAGCTTCCCGACGCACGAGTTAGCTTCCCGGCGCGCAAGGCTCAATTGGGCCTTGGGAGGATCTCGGCACCATAATATTAGGCCCATTTAGGGTTTTTGACGCTTCAATTCCTCTTATCAGCGGGTTCAAGCTGTCAAAGCTATCCAGCTTGTCTCTTCGTTTGCTAATCCTTCGAGTCTATCGGAACAGACGAAGGTCTCTTTGTTGGTGAGTTGGTATAGTTTCATCAGAACATTTCTGGAGATTTTCATCAGTCAATAGACTGCAATTCTTATCAGCACTGCCATCTGAGCGACGACAACACCGGATATCAGCTTGGCCGGGAAGGGCTTCAGCTGGGTGATAGCTTTAGTGACGACTCTTCTATAGTTTTGGCTCTGCAGGAATCCCTGGGATCTTCATCTCTGATTTGATCTTCTCTTCGGTCTCATCTTTGTTCTCAGTTATATTTCAGGTGTCAACAAATGCCCCCCACTTGCAAGTAGCGGGAGTGCAGGATAAATGACACGGTACCTGCAGGTGTACATATCATTCAGCATCTGAACCCCTTTCTCAGCTTGACATTGTTAGTCACCTTTCACTTTCCATTTGGAAGCTTCTCTGCATTGACATTTCTTGTAATAATAATGATTTTTTTTCTTCGATTTGAATGCTCCTGGCGTGGGCTTCTCGGTACACACCTCTCGGCGCACCGCCCTTGGCATGGGGCTTCTCGGCGCACACCTCTCGGCGCACCTTGGCATGGGCTTCTCGGCGCTGGGCTTTCATGCCTTCTCGGCGCGCCATCTGCTCAGAGGAGGGGGAGCTCCCGGCGGCGCTTCTCGGCGCGCTTTTGGCCAAGAGGGGGGGTGTTCTCGGCGCGCCCTTTGCAAAGGCGGAGGGGGGCCTCTCGGCGCGCATTCCATCGCGCCGAGAGCCTCGCCTCTTGCACTTCTATTTAAGCCGCCGAAAGCCTTTTTCTTCTCATTTCTCACATCTTCTTCTCTCTCTTCAACTTCTTCTCATCGGCACGAGCCTCTCCCCCTCTCGGCCGTTCCATTTTTCTTCCCGTCTGCGTATACTTCGCTCGGTAGGGCATTGTTTTGGGATTAAATCCCTTTTGTTTTCGGGATCACTCCCTCTTGGTGGGTGACTCCCTATCTTCTTTGGG
Organism: Amorphophallus konjac; assembly: GCA_022559845.1. Lineage (NCBI taxonomy): Eukaryota > Viridiplantae > Streptophyta > Magnoliopsida > Alismatales > Araceae > Amorphophallus > Amorphophallus konjac. The sequence continues at coordinate 455,789,965 of CM040121.1, read as the reverse complement.
CAGACCCTGAATAAGGGGAGGTGCTGCCGAAATTTTCACAGGGTTTCACATTACAATCTTTATAGGACTGTTTCTTATCTGGGATTCTCATTCACATATTTTCTTTGACTGCAGACGCTGCAATGGCCTCCAGTTCTACTGCTGCATCTTCTGGAGCTGTTGGAACAAGCTCATCAGCCCAGCCAGACATATCACGGGCTGTAGTAAACTGGCTGAATGTGCATAGTTTGGACTTCGGATATGACAAGATTGTCGCCGTTGATGAATCTTCTGATTCTGAGACTGACACAGTATCAACATCCAGGGTATATTCCACTGCAACTGAGACATGTTTCCGACGGGGCAATAACTATCGGCCGGATCTTCCGAAGGATCGCCATTTGATGCCGTTCATTCGAACTTTCACAGTGGGTGGCATGCGAGACTATCGGATAGCACGTGCAGTCGAAGCTGCCATCCTTGCCGAACGAGACAGCCTGAAGGAGTCAGTGTATCGCGGCAAGCCCATCTATCTTCCCGGGGAGAAGCGTGACTGGGACGCCATCCTCAGTATATCAGAGCTAGAGCCGGAGAAGAAAATGCTGACTCGGGCGCCGGAATTTACACCCACTCGGTGGGACAATGCTAGCGGCCGAGTTCACAAGGAAAAGCCTGGCTACGGTCTATTCCTGGCGCCGATAAAGTGGGGGTACCGAGAAGAACCCTTTGTGCTGAATTGTTCGGCCGTCCAGTTCAAGTATCAGTTAGCTGCTGGATGGTTTGGAGACGCCAAGATAACTGATGCCCACCTATTCCGAGTTGGAGCAGTGGAATTCACTGAGTTTGTTCTGAAGGAATACGCCCCTCTGCTAATCAGGGTCGGGGTATATCATAGTGTCTTTGCTTCTAGATTCCGCTATCCCATATCTCGAGGATTATGCTGTGGAATGTTCGAAGTATTATGCCCTTTGTTCAACATATTTTATACAGCAGAGGGTGAAACATCTCTCGACCTCTAGAGTTTATCACAGCTTTCTGGCCTACCCATTGACGGTGAGCCGTATGAAGAAGTCTGCCTGGAAGACTCCGAGAAAGACAGTTCTAATGGCAAAGGTTGGTATTCACTTGAATACTCATACCGGTATTTAATGAAGGCCTATCGCTCCATCTGTCTGGCTTATAATAGAGGATCCTCCAAGGGTTACCATCCTCGAGAGAAAGGCAGCAAGCTGAGGGTCCGGATAGGGCAGTGGATTCAGTATTTTTTTGACGGTCCTTTAAAATATGCAGACTTCCCTTCTATGGGTCCGGTTGCCAGCAAGCAGATAAGGGCTCCTCGTTACAAATCAGCGCTGCCGTCTTCATTGCGCCGTATAGGCAAAGATGGTCTGAACCCGGTAGGGGTGGACCCTATCACACATTGCGCGGCTTATTTCACATTCTGGCTGTGCACCTTCGCTCTCCCTCAAGGGGACGAGATGATCATCCGGCCGGAAGCCATATATTCGGCTTGTCAAATGGCCTGGGGGATGAGGTTGTCACTCTGCCTGGTGGCCTTGTACTTGATCTACAAATCACTAGGGGACCTGTATAAGCATCGGACTCCCCGCTCTTTGAGAACCGTGGGTCCATTTCATTTCTTCAATGCCTGGGTCTGCAGTCTGTTTCCCGAGCTGACTCCTAGAACTCTGCAGGCAGATACAGTATTACCCAGGATGATTGAATTTGCCAGCGCCGAGCCTGGCTCTTTCTCTGATCAGTTGTTCAAAATAAGGGGCAGACTGGTAAGGGTACCAGTAGACGCCCCCGGCAGCATTCATTTCTGGAGCTTGGCAGCAGGCTCAGCTCCTCTGGTTCACTCTCAAAGAGAATGTAAGATGGAAGAGGTAGAGACTTATGTTCATCCTGTCTCAGGGGCTAATGCTGTTCGGTCTATCCTGGAGCCGGAGCTGGTTAGGTGGGCCATGGCCATTCGGCCTAGTGTTTTGGTCTTCAGAAAGGGTGGTCTGCTTCTCTTGGAGCCATATTACCCATTCCGCTTCGGGAGGAATTTCGGTTACGACCAACATATCCCCACATCGGTCGCTCAGTTCCCTTTGGATAGTCGGGCCAAGCATGGGTCCACAATTGTTGGTGATGGCCGGCTATGGTGGGATTTCTTTCATCGCCAGGATGGCGCGGTTTTCAGGATTCCGACCATTTGTAACCGTGTTCCCCGGGTCACATCGGAATATATTAAATGGTGGAACATCCGAACCAATTTTTATAGGGATGGCAGGGGCCATTCTGGGATGTGGCCGAGCGTTCTTTCTTGAGACAGCAACCCGGCCCCGTGTTTGATATTCCAGAGGCCCATCTGAAAAGGATTTATTCACAGCACCCGCGGGAGGCAGAGAACTATTTGGCCAAACGTCGGCTTTGAAAGAAGAAGGCTCTGAGCCGCCCACTCCTGTCTTTGCTGCTATTAATGAAGACACCTTCATGAAAAACTTGAAGCATCTGTGTCATGTAGGGGGCGCTCGTCTGGAGGCGCAACAGTACCCATTCCCTGTTGAAGAACCGCTCCCGACAACAGCCCCTTGGAAGGGTCCGACGGACAGATTTCATCCTTACCGGATGTTTGTGCGTAGGGAAGATAGGACTCAGACGTATTACAAGCACACGTCTTGGCTGTTTATTCTGCTGAATGTACATGGGTTATCTGCAGAGGGTCCGATAGCCGGCATCTTGAATAAGCCATTGTTCATTTCTTTTCATTATGTTGACGGCTGGGGTATGGACCACCTCGACTTATTCCGATGTCTTGACTTTCACGGTCATAGCGACCTGGCCGCCTTAGTGGAGAAGTGCCAGACAGTTGGTGATGTCTGCTGGCTCGTCAAGGAGGCTGCTTCCCGCTCCAAGGAGGTAGCTTATCTGTATTGGCCACTTTCTATCTTTTATGACGGTCCAGCAGGTATGATCTTTCTTTTATGACTGTAGTGCCTTCCGCTCAGTGTTGAACTTTGCATTCACTGATTTCGCTGCTTTTCTTCTGTCTTCAACAGACAGACCAGATATAAAGCGACAGGGACTTTATAGAAAGATCATTGCACAAGCTGAGAAGCCTGCTCATTTTGAAGTCCCTGCAGCAGCGCCGACTACCACTCCCTTGCCTCCGGGCAAAAAGAGAAAGACTTCGGCGGTTAAGGTTGCAGTTGTAAAGGCCAAGAAGGCTAAGACAGCTTACGCCCAGCAACCGGACTTGACAGCGACGGACACCGGGACCCCTCTCCCTGATATCCCTTCGTTTGATGAATTTGCATCCGAGAGGGAGGCCGCCCAGGCATCCGCTGAGGGTAACATTACTAGCTTGCAGCTACTTCTTTCATTCTCTTCTTTGCTGAATCTGAAAGAGATCTCCGGATATCTGACCACTATTTTTGTACAGCCCAAGAGCAAGTTGTGGCGCTCCCTGACGCGGACACTAGACTGCCTTCTCCTACGCCGGCCAGCGAAGTAGAGGGTAAGTGTGTTTTCTCATCTTTTCTTGTGCATTTCAGCTATTTTTCTGTCATTTATTTCATGGACCTTTTGCTACAGTGACAGCTGGAGAGGAGACCGGAGTCATAGCAGCGGGAGGAGATGTGTTTCAGCCACAGGAGGGTTACAAAGCGCAGACAAAATGGGAGATTGTCACCACAAGGCGCATAGTTACCCGGTCCACCTCCCGGCATACTTCAAAGATGACTGCCCAGCCCGTGGACAGCGTGGAAATATCTTCTAGTAGTTCCGTGACTGCCTCTGATGCAGAGGAAGAAGAGGCGGGCTTTAGCGATAGCGAGGCGGAGGGTATCTCCAAACCAGAGGCCCCATCCGTATGTACTGACATTGTTCCGCTATTCACCCCCTCCAAACTGCTGGTGCTGTCTTCTGAGGAGGAGCTACAGGAAGAGTTTGCCGGCCTGGACACCGAGGCAGATATAACCCCTCCCTTTGTTGCTTCAGCAGCGGAGCTTTCCTCTCCCCTGCACTCCTTTGAGGATATCGGCATCACATCAGGAGTGAGTATCTTCTCCTTCTCCTCCTCGGTTTCCCTTTTATTTGCTGTTTGATGTTGTATTGATCTGTTCACAGGAATCCACTGTTGCTAGCCCAGCAACGACTGTAGCCTTTGAAGCCACTCCGTCTGACGCCTTGGCCATCATCCCTGTTTCATCAGCAACCTGTGCAGGCATTTCTGAGATTATTCACCCCGTGCCAGTGAGGATACAGTCCTCCACGGACCTGGCGTTACTGGACTTGGGAACCTCGGGGGATAGTTCGGCTCTAATCAGGGTCTTGGATTTCAGAGCTGAAGCGGACCCAGCTAGGGGTTCCGCCTTTGTAGCGGCCGCGGTGATGACCATTGCGCCCGAATCAGCAATTCCTATAACAGCAATTATGGAGATTGAACCCCGGCCTCTTCGGGCTGTAGCCCCTGCGGTCTCAACGCTGAAAGGAATAGCCGTTGAAGAAGAGATGGAAGAAGGAGAGGCAACGGATACAGAGATGGAACTATTGTCCATAGCTGGCCCAGAATCAATCTCCATGGGTTCAGGGTTTGAGGAGGAGGTGGCCCGAGAAGAGAATGTTGAAGACGCGGGCATTGCACCAGGGACCCGCGAAGCAGCCGCTCCAGCGCTCATTAGCCCTTCCTCTTCGAGCATTCAAACAGCAGTCCTCGAGGAGATGGAGGCAGAAGGCCTCTTAGCTCCGCAAGAGATCACAGAGAAGGTTCAGTCGGTATCTTCAGCAGATCTCCCATCTTCTTCCTCCCAGCCAGATGTCGCATTATGGGCAGACATTGACAGTGAGGTGACTTTTGCAGTAACCCCCTCTCCTTCCTTCGGCTTTGCTTCATCTGAGAGCTTCGTTTGGCAAAATCTGGACATGCTGCGCTAGTTAGTGGAGTCCCAGCCTGGGCTGACTTATCTGCAGCTGAAAGAGATAGCCGAACGTTTCACCTCTGGTCTGCAGGTGATGGGCTGTCCCCTGGAACTATGGGCCCAGCGTGTCCTGTTGTTGTTGAAATTTGTACATCGTCAGGATTTCTTGGCACAAGTTATGTCTGATAGACTGGCAGCTTTGAAGTTGCAGAAGATAGAGTGCAAATCTGAGCTGGAGAAAATGAACTCTATTCTTCAGGAGCGCCAATGCCAACTGCAGTCTTTGGCACACTGGGAGCAATTTGTGCGCAGTCGGATGACCGTTCTAGAGGCTGAACTGGCTAACCTCCGAGCTGAACTGCCGTAGATAACAACTTCTCAGCCGCGATTCGCGGAAGAAGTGGCTCTATTGGAGGGGCAGGTAGCATCTTTTCAGGATGAGTCTGCTCGGCTACAGGAGGAGGAGGCTCGTCTCCATGAGTTGGGGGCTGCTCCGTATGTGGGTCTTCTGGCCTTCGAAGACATATTCCGGCGCCAGTGAACATCCGTTCTCCCCTTTTGTAATACAATTCCCCCTCAGGGGCTCTTCTTGTACTCTTCCTTTTTTTTATTCAGTGGAAAGGAATCTTTACACTAGTCTCATATGTGGCTGTTCTTCACTTATCGCATTACAATTACTTCCTGGCGATTTGGCAGCAGTTTTAGCAACCCCCAAGCGAATAACCCGTACTTAGCAGGAGAGCGTCCACCCTTTCAGAGAAAGGATGGGGGACTCGCTCCACCGCGTGACGGTATCCGGAGGGTGCTTAAACCGAATTTTGCAGGTAGTTGAATGAAAAAGGTTTAGAGTATCATCAGGAACAAACGAATGGTTCATCCCGGATAGGTTTCAAAACCGATCGGGACAATGTGCCGATTGACCAGTGGCTGATTTTATCATCGGTATTAGATTTATATCGATGCAACGAAGTTGTATAGGTTTCATCAGAATAGACGTGAGGTCTAAACTGGGTAAGCTTTATCGCAGGTGGGACGTGAGAGCATATGTGGTTTTCATCAGGAAAGATGTAAGGTCTGACCTGGACAGGTTTCATCATTGATCGGACGAGGTGCCGGTCAATCAATAGCTGGTTTCATCATCGATATTGGGTTTATATCGATGCAAAGAAATTTTATAAGTTTCATCAGAATAGACGTAAAGTCCAAATTGGATAGGGTTTTATCATTGATCGGGCAAGGTGCCGATCGATCAATAGCTGGTTTTATCATCGATATTGGGTTTATATCGATGCAAAGGAATTTCATAAGTTTCATCAGAATAGACGTAGGTCTAAACTGGATAGGTTTCATCGTTGATCGGGCAGTGTGCCGGTCGATCACTAGCTGGTTTCATAAGAGTGGTGATGGGTTTTATCATCGGTGGGACTTTGAAAGGGGCCTGAAGACTTTATCAGGGCAGACGTGAGGTCTGTCCTGCGAGAGTTTTATCGCTAACCGGACAAAATGCCGAGCGACAAATGGAAGGCTTCTTGTGAATAGCGGGAGATGAAGGTAGCATGTCATTGGCATGGAAATTTTTTTTTAAAAAAAATTACCACATTACTGACCCAAGCGCCCTTTCAGGTTTTCGTCGGAGCCAACCCCCTCTTGCTTTTGCCCACGCACCCTTTCGGGTTTTCACGTGGCGGGGTACCCGATTTTGCCTGCAGTGCCCTTTCGAGTTTTCACCACAGTTGGGTTTTGGCCCTTTTTGCCCTTGTTAAGAATGCCCGAACAAGTCTGGCGGAGCATCTCTATTTTTAGCCTCATTTTATCTTTCTTTTTTTTTGTTGCACTAGGACTTTGCCTTTGCAAATTGTCAAACCACGTGCTCAACTTGTGTATGCTCCATCATTGATGTGGGTGTTAACATCAACGCAAGGGGTATGGGGTTTCATTGTTCACCCAGGCAGAAGGCCTGGGTCGACTTGAGTGTGTTTCGTGGCTTAGGCGCGAAGCCATTCGCCGGGAGCATGACTGTAATCGTTAATGTGGAGATTAACATTAACGCAAGGGAATAGGATTTCATCATCTATCCAGACGGAAGGTCCAGATTGACTCGAGGATGTGTGTAGCAACTTAAGCACAAAGCCGTTTGCTGGAGATGCAGGTTTTATCGTTAATGTGGGGTTTTACATTAACGCAAAGGAATAGTATTTCATCATCTATCCAGACGGAAGGTCCGGATTGACTTAAAGAAATGTGTGTAGCAGCTTGGGCACGAAGCCGTTCGCTGGGGATGTAGATTTCATCGTTAATGTGGGGTTTAACATTAACGCAAAGGAATGGGATTTCATTATCTATCCAGAGGGAAGATCCAGATTGATTTGGGGAAATATGTTGTGTTTTTTATCAGAGAAAACGGAAGGTCCACCCTGGATGGGTTTCAGCATCGATAAGGCAATGTGCCGCTCCACCAGTAGCTGATTTCATCATCGGTATTGGGTTCATACCAATGCAAGGATTCCATGGGTTTCATCGGGACAGACGTAAGGTCTAAACAGGATAGGTTTCATCGTTGATCGGGCAGTGTGCCAATCGATCAATAGCAGGTTTCATCATCGGTATTGGGTTTATACCAATGCAAGGATTTCATAGGTTTCATCGGGATAGACGTAAGGTCTAAGCCGGCTAGGTTTCATCGTTGATCGGGCAGTGTGCCAATCGATCAATAGCAGGTTTCATCATCGGTATTGGGTTTATACCAATGCAAGGATTTCACAAGTTTCATCGGGATAGACGTAAGGTCTAAGCCGGCTAGGTTTCATCATTGATCGGGCAGTGTGCCAATCGATCAACAGTAGGTTTTATCACGGTGAGACATATGATAGGTTTCGTCAGAATAGATGTAAGATCTAAACTGGGTAGGTTTTACCGTGATGGGTCTCGGACAGAAAGTGGAAGGGTTTCATCGGAACAGACGGAAGGTCTACTCCGAGATGGGCTTTAGCATTGATCGAGACGATATGCCTCATGACCAACGGGGTTTCATCATCGGTGGGACATGCGGTGGATGTGCTGCCGAAGGAGATTCATGAAGTGAACTTTTTGTGTTACCACATTACTGACCCAAGCGCCCTTTCGGGTTTTCACCGGAGCCAGCCCCCTCTTGCTTTTACCCACACGCCCTTTCGAGTTTTCACGTGGCGGGGTACCCAATTTTACCCGTAGCGCCCTTTCGGGTTTTCGCCACAGCCGGGTTGTTTGCCATTTTTGCACTCGTCCAAGATGTTTTGGACAAGTCCGGCGGGGCACCTCTATTTTAAGCCCCATTTCTTATCATTTTTTTTATCATTTCCCTTTTTTGAACTCGTATAAGAGGGGGATATTGACAGAGTTGACTAGGGCACAAGGCCTTGCGCTGAGAAAAGGCTTATTCGTTAGCAAGAAGGTAATGCTAACGCAAAGGATAGATTTGAACCGATTCGGGCGTAGGACACGCATTGATGATGTTATTTATTATATGCGAGCTCGGCCAGGGCAGAGTGCCGCTAAACTGAGGTGTGGGTAGCTCGATCAGGGTGGAGTACCACTAGACCAAGATAAGGGTAGCTCGATCAGAGCAGAGTGCCTATAGACTAAGATAGAAGTAGCTCGGCCAGGGCGGAGTGCCACTGGACCAAGGGGAGGGTAGCTCGGTCTGGGCGGAGTGTCACTAAACCAAGGTAAAGGTAGCTCGACCAGGGTGGAGTGCCACTAAACCAAGGTAAAGATAGCTCGATCAGAGCGGAGTGCCACTAGACCAAGTTTGAGGTAGCTTGGTCAGGGCAGAGTGCCGCTAGACCAAGGTGGATAGAGCTCATCGAGGGCGGAGTGCCATTCATTGATGTGGGGTGAACATCAACGCAAAGGAGAGTGGGGCTTCATCATGCAATTCAGACGGAAGGTCTAAACTGAAGTTGGTGGATGGCGGCTTCGGTATGAAGCTGTTTGCCGGGAATGTGGATCTTATCGTTGGTGCGGGATAGACATCAACGCAAAGGAGAGTGGTTTCATCGTCTACTCGGACGAAGGGTCTGAGTGACGTCGCTGTGTAGCAGCTCAAGCATGGGGCCGTTCACTGGGAAATGTGTACATAAGTTCTATGGTTGATGTGGGGTAGACATCAATGCAAAGAAGGATGATGTTTCTTTATGCAGTCCAGACGGAAGGTCTGAACTGATGCTGACTGGTAGCAGCTTAGGCACGAAGCCATTTGCCAGAGGGTTAGATTCATTTAACAGGGGCGAAGGGTCCAAGTTAAAGGAGTAAGCCGACCGATCTTGTTAATGATGACAAGGGCCGAAAGATTGTTGGACAGGATTTTCGGTGGTACTTTATGATGATCGTCCTTCTCGGAGTTTTATTAGGAAGGGTGAAAAAGGGAACTTTAAATTACCACATTACTGGCTTAAGCGCCCTTTCGGGTTTTCGCCGAAGCCAGCCCCCTCTTACTTTTGCCCACGCGCCCTTTCGGGTTTTCACGTGGTGGGGTACCCGATTTTGCCTGCAGTGCCCTTTCGGGTTTTCACCACAGCTGGGTTTTGGCCATTTTTACCCTTGTTTAGAATGCCTGAACAAGTCTGGCGGGACATCTCTATTTTTTTAGTCCCATTTTTTTTTCAACACCAGGAAGAGTAGGATTTTATCATCTAATTCGGACGAAGGGTCCGAATAGGGCTTCATCATCTGATTGTCATCAGTCTTGATTTATCTGTTCATTCGCCACTTCCCCAGTAGGCAGTGGTGCAGCATGATAGAGTTTCAGATGCTTCCCATTGAGTGGCGAGAACTGAATTTCCCCTCGATGGTTGACAACCACGTAGGCTCCGCCCTCGTAGACCCTCTGGATTACGTATGGACCCAGCCAGTTAGCAGCAAGTTTGCCTTTTGGATTGGAAGCCATGACTTCCCTTTTCTTGACCATGACCAGGTCTCCTTTCTTGAATTCCCGCCCCTTGACGAGCTTATTGAAGGCATTTGCCATGCGGGCTTGGTACATCTGGATATTCTTCTGGGCTTGCAGACGCTTCCCCTCCAGTTCAGCCAGTTCTTCAAGTCTCCTTTCAGCATTGGTTTGTTCGTCACGAACTAAGCCATGCTGGACTGCAATCCTGAGTGACGGTACCTCCAGCTCTATAGGGACTACTGCCTCGGAGCCGTACACCAGTGAATAGGGTGAGCAACCCGTGGGGGTTTTATAGACGGTGCGATATGCCCATAGTGCTTCATACATCTTCTCACCCCAGTCCTTTTTGTTAGAACTGACGACCTTGGCCAGCAGGGTGCATAGTGTCTTATTGAAGGCTTCAGCCAGTCCATTTGCTTGTGGATTGTAAGGAGTGGAGGTCCTCCATTCAATTTTGTACTTCTCGGCAAGCCGATATATCTTCTGGTTCTTGAAGTGGCTTCCATTATCAGAAATTATTCGGCTGGGGACCCCGAACCGGAAGATGATATTGTGCTTGATGAATCTGGCAACCAACTCACCAGTCACTTCTCTGAGTGCTACTGCTTCTGCCCACCTGGAGAAGTAGTCTGTTATAGCTAGGATGTACTTATGTCCAGCTGAGGAAGTCGGTAGTGGCCCGACCACATCAGTTCCCCACTGAGCAAAAGGCCAGCTGGGAATTGTAGGGTGTAGAGCTACAGGGGGCCTTCTGGGTACAGTGGCATGCTCCTGGCATTTCTGGCATGACTTTGCAAACTGGCAACAGTCTTCAAACATAGTGGGCCAATAATAACCCAGCTTCTTGATTTCAATCTTCATCTTAGGCCCAGCCTGGTGTGCCCCTGCTGTCCCAGCATGTATTTCTTTCATTGCTTGCCAAGCTTCTTCAGTAGATAGGCAGCGAAGCAAAATCTTCTTGCGGGCGTCCGCCATGATTCGGAACAGAGTTCCATTTCTGCATTCATAGGAATCTTTGATCCTTAGGAGTTTCATTCTCTCTTCTTTGTTCTTGGGCAGCTGTTGGTGTAGGAACCACTGCAGTAGGTGCTGTCTCCAATCAGACGCCTGGACTTTGTCAACGGCATCAATCTCATATTCTTCAGGACACGCTTCCAGCATGCTGGGGACTTGCCGCCTGTTCATGACAATAATGTTGAGCGTCTCATCTGGTGGGACTGATAGTGAGCTGGCCAGCTTTGCCAGTGCATCAGCTTGAGCATTATGTCCCCGACCCACATGATTGAGCTCAATGTGGTAGAAATTCGCCATGAGGCGTATAGCCTTTTGATAATATGGGTTCAATTCTGGCTTTCGCACTTCGAATTCTCCCTGTATTTGTTTTATCACTAACATTGAGTCACCGAATACCTGAAGCATCCGAATACTCATACTGAGGGCGACCTGGAGACCAATTATCAGAGCTTCATATTCAGCTTCATTGTTGGTGCAGGGCTTATTTATAGAACAGGAGGTGTGCAACACTTCTCCTTCTGGCGATTTCAGCACAATGCCGGCCCCTGCACGTATTCTTGTTTTTCCACTGGAATCAGTTTCTGTTCCTGATGCCCCATCAAAGTATAATTGCCACATGACTGGCTAGGTTTGACAGGCTTCGAGCACTTCATCATCAGGGAGCTCAGTCTCTAGCATAGCGCTTTCTGGTACAGGGTGCTCTGCAAAGAAATCAGCCACAGCCTGGCCCTTTATAGCCCTTTAAGGTATATAGATGATGTCGAACTCCATCAGAATCACAGTCCATTTGCCTAGTCGACCCTTGAGTGCCAGCTGAGTCAATATATATTTGAGCGGATCTGCTGCAGATATTAATCTGATTTCATGTGACAGCATATAGTGTCGGAGCTTCTTAACAGCGAAAACCAGTGCCAAGCAAGTCTTCTCTATGTAAGTATAGCTTCCTTCAGTCCTGATCAACCTTCTGCTAAGGTAATATAAGGCTTGCTCCTTTCCATGTTCATTTATTTGAGCTAACATTGCCCCCAGCGAACAATGCGTAGCTGCTATATAGAGGATTAAAGGGCTGCCCTTGACTGGTGCTCCCAATACTGGAGGGGTCTTGAGGTATTCCTTCAGCTTTTCAAAAGCCTCTTGGCATCCGTCGTCCCACATGAACGGCACATCTTTCATCAAGAGTTTATGAAAGGGGTGGCACTGACCCGACAGGTTTGATATAAATCGTCGGATGTAGGCCAGACGCTCTTGCAGAGATCTTAGCTCAGACAGATTCTTCAGTGGAGGGAGCTCTTGAATAGCCTTGATCTTGGACGGATCAATCTCAATACCCCTGTGCCGGAAAATAAATCCAAGGAATTTTCCGCTGGTCATGCCAAAGGTGCACTTCATAGGGTTCATCTTCAGCTCATATTTTCACAACCTTTGAAACACTACCCTTAGGTCCTGTAGATGATCTTCTTTCTTTCTGGTCTTCACCACCAGGTCATCAACATAGCACTCCACTTTCTTGAAGAGCAAATCGTCAAAAAATTTTGTCATGGCTCTTTGGTAAGTAGCGCCGGCATTCTTAAGGCCGAACGACATTCTTTTGTAGTGGAATATCCCTTTTGGAGTGCGGAATGCAGTGTGTACTCTGTCTTTTTCAGCAATCCAAATTTGGTTGTATCCGGATGAACCGTCCATGAATGACAGGGCTTCATGACCAGTGGTTGCATCAATCATTACTTCAGTAATTGGTACTGGGAAATCATCCTTCGGACAAGCCTTATTAAGGTCTCAGAAATCAACACATATTCTGATCTGCCCATTTTTCTTCTTTACGGGGACTATGTTCGCCAGCCATGTAGTGTACTGATTTTCTTCGACGAAGCCAACATCAATAAGCTTGTCGACCTCTTTATTGATTTGGTTGATCAGCTCAGGTCGCATCCTTCTGGGCGGTTGTTTTATGGGGTTGGCTTCTGGATTAATCGCCAGCAGGTGTTGTGCTACATCGGGGTTTAACCCTGGCATTTCATCATACTGTCCAAGCGAAGCAGTCTTTGAACTCCCTCAGGAATTGTATGTAATGTTCTCGGACCTTTGGTTCCAGCAGAACACTGAGAAAGGTTGGCCTTGGTTCCTCCTCTGTCCCCAAGTTTACTTCCACGAGCTCATCAACGGTGGCCTGGCCACCATCTTCAACTTCGGGCGGAGCCTCTTGCAAATCGACGAAGCCCCCCGGGATATAGTTTTCTTCAGTTTCAGAATTCTCTAATTCTTCTTGTCGGACCTCGGCCAATGATGACTCATCATACAGGGCAGAAACCATGTGACTTTGTTCAGCCTGACCATGGGACATGACCGGCTCCGTGTAAGGCTCAAAGATTGGGTCTTCCACTTCCGGAGGCCTTGCTGGCGTAGATTCCTCTGGGGAATTTATATTTTGCAGAGCTCGAACTTCTTCCAGAATACGTTCAAACTCTAAGCATTCTCTTGTGTCATTAGAAATCTGGTCTTCATCCGGGGTTCCCGTGTCAAACTTTGCTTCGGCTTGGAACAGGTCTTCCTTGAAAGACAGTTCCTCCCAGCACCGGCATACATTTGCTTCATCAGACTTTTCTGCCTCGGGCTGGTTATTAGAAGGCCCATCATCCGGTATAGACTGATATATAATCTCTTCATCTTCTGAGGGGTAATCATCATAGCCCATCCCAGGAGGATCTTCATGTGAAAAGAAGGCGGAAATGACATCTACCTCGGCTTCATAGTATTCTTGTAGAGTGTAGCCCAATCCCGGGTGTTGGGTGATCTTCATCAATTCCTTATTATTCTGGGGCGGATCCCAAAGTTCTTGGAATGCTTTCTTCTGGGCAACGGGCTGCAGTGAAGGCATCTGAAGTTTGGAGAACATCTGCGAGACCCGTTGTGTGGTGTAATCCAAGCCTGTGATTGGCACCATTCGGCTTGTGGATTCTTCCGAATCATGCAGTCCTGGTCGTCCTCCTCAACAGGCTCCCCGGTGTAGAATATGATGGGAGGCTCGCAGAAACGAGCGACCTCCATAATCTTGAGTGGCAGCACTGTTTGGCATTCCAAACTGGTGACTGGCTTAACCAGCCCTTTCGGTACCCTGACTTGTGCATATTTTTCTTTCATCTCTTCATCAGTATCATCGGGATGAATGCTTGGAGGTGTGATCCGTGCAAAATTCCCAACATGAGAGATATGGGATACCTCATGCTTCTTGACACAGCCCCGTGGTGGCGGCGGAGACCAATCCTCTGTCTTTGCTACCGACTTCTCTTGACTAGTCACAGTTTCTTTCTTCTTATCTTTTTGCAGCATGTCAGCATAATAGGATGCATCGAGCATATGGCACTCGAAGACTTCAAAGGGGTGCAAATCTGCGAAGACCCTTTCTTCTTTGCCATCATGACAGTACTTAATGCACTGATGCAGTGTGGAAGGCACTATTTGGTACTCATGCAACCACGGTCGCCCCAACAAGGCCTTGTACGTGGTGTTGGAATCGATCACATAGAATCGCACCACAGTAGTGAGGTCCCCCAAGGTGAGGTTGAAATCCGCCACCCCCAAAGGTGTCTCACACTTCTGGTTAAAGCCAGCAATCTTCATGTCCCTGACCTTCGTGAGGTGCATATCAAAGTAATATTTCTGATAGATGCGGTATGGCAGAATATTTACAGCAGCCCCTGGATCTACCAGTATCCGGCTTAATGGCTGACAGTTGAGATGTCCTCTCATGTATAGTGGCCTGTTGTGGCTGGGATTTGGAATCAACATGTCATCTTCAGTGAAAGTGACTGTCGGCCCAGAATTGACTTCTGTCAGTAGTGCTTCATACTGTGCTGGTGACTGCAGGGCATCAATAATTGCTTGGCGGGCATCCTCGCTCAAGGAAAGAATTTCCCATATAGAGAATCTGGTAGGGAGCTTCTTCAGCATTTTCATAATTCGGCTGCCTACCCGGACATTGGAGAGCTGCATTTCTTCTGCCCATCGGGGCTTTGGAGGTTCCCCAGGTGCTTGCGGCATTGCCTACCTGCTTCTTGTCTCAGTTCCTTGGTTGGTTTCTTGAGGGACTTCTTCTGGAAAGACGGCCCTCGATGTTGCTGGATAACCTTTTTCTTCTTTCCCACCCTGCCTAGGCTTCAGAGCCGTTGACTGCTGGTGCTTGTTACTTCTGGCTGGAGTAGTTTGTACTAGCTTTTCGCCCTCTAAACTGGATAAAAATTCAAGGAATGACGGAGCTCCATCCCCTTTCTTCTCTTCTTGGTATAGACTGGCAGGAGGAGGGATCTGGACACCTCGCATTTCAGGCTCTGGTCTCTGATAGGGTTGCACTCCCCTGAAAATGATATTATGATTGGCTGGCGGGGGACATCCCCATCTTCTCCCAGAATGGGTAGCATGTGCCGAGGTTGAAGCTTCAGCATGGTTGGCTTCCAATGGCGTGGCCGATGCCTCTGCATCATCATCCTCCCCAGGCAAGGTGAACAGCACTGAGAGTGTATTGCAGTGTACTGTCATGACTTTCTTTTTTCTTCTGTTCTGTGACTGCCTTTTCTTCTTCTGGTGCTTTGGCTTTGCTGGCCCCTGCCCCCAGAAGGGTTCAGTATCATCTTTCCCCTGTTTTCCTCTGGTTTTTCTTCAATGGTCAATTCTTCTAGCTGCTCCCAGAGTATGCAATCTTTCACCAGTAGGGGCTTCGGCTCAGTCTGTTCATATTCGTCGAGCCCGTTGATGTATTGTTGGAGACGTTTTACCTCCGGACTTATTTCTTTTTGTGTGGGAAGCGGAGTCTGCCTCCTCCGATTGTAGGTGGGGATTTGGATGACCGGCTGTGTCTCAGCTAGACGCCAAATCGGTTTAACTGGGGATGCACCCAGCTCCGAAGTGGCATTCCGAATGGATGGTCCCGTTGTTTCGGCAATAGATGTCTTCTTTCTGGTCTTCACCGGCTTCGTCTGCCACCCCTCCTGATCCCTAAATGGGGTAAGGAAGCATGCTTCATAGGTGCGCCTGGTGCATTCTTCAACAGCCTCCTCGGGCAATTGCTGATATATAGAAATCATATTTGCAGCCATCCTCATTGCTGGAGGTTCATGAGGGCGTGGAGGGTCCACCTGGTAATCTCCCAATTGCAGCTCACCCTTTTTGAACATACTTTCCATGACATCTTTGAAGACATAGTAGTTTTCTATAGTATGCTCCAGTCCCCGGTGATATGGACAGAACAGTGGGTCATCTTTCTTCGCTGCATCAGCGGGTCTCTTCGGTTCGGGCAATGTTACTTTGTTGAACTTGTAAGCCCAATTGAACAGTGCACCTGTCTTATCTTTGGGGAATGAATATGCCTTCCTCATCTTATTTCTTAGGGAGACCTTTTCTTTCATTTCTGCTGGGCTTGTCGACGGAGGAGCATCAGTTGCCTTGTTTTTTTCTTTCTGCTGTTCAAAGGTTTCGAAATCAACAGTGTTGGCCTCTGAATGCGGTGGCCGCCGATCAACAGCTTTCCCTTTTTGCATAGCAGGGACACTGGCAATCGGACGCTTAGATAGGAACGTCTCGACCTCACCCACTATGTTATTTAAACGGTCAAATGTCCTGACATCTGCCCCGATCATCTTTTCCAGCACCTCCCTTCTGAGGTTCTGTTTGCATATCTGTACTGCATCTTCTTGATGGGGAGGTCGCCTGCATCTCATAGCCAGATTCCTCCATCTTTTTATATAATCCAGGGCGGTCTCATCTTGTTTCTGCCTGGACGCATATAGCTCAGCTATTGTGATTTCCCTTTCTGTAACATGAAATCTGTCTCGGAATTTCCGCTGCATATCGGGCCAGTCAGCTACCGACCCAGCTGGCAAGCTAGAGTACCATTCAAAGGCTAACCCTATAAGGGACGAGCCAAAGAATTTCAGTAAATATGCTTCATCAGCTGCCAGGTCACCCATAACTATAGTGTAATAGGCTATATGTTCTCTGGGAGAGCCTTGGCCGTTGAATTTTTCAAACTTCGGCGGCTTGCTGACACCTGGTGGTAATCTCTTAGCAGCATAATGTGCAGGGTATTGTACTTTGTAGATGTCATAGGTACCAGAATCGTCCCCGACTTTCTTAGATAGCTTCATCTCAACAATCTTTTCTATCATCGGTTTATTTGCCACAACCGGATCCACTGGTTCTGGAAAGAAATATGCCTGCTGATGATTGAAAGGGGTCATCATGACCGTTGTGTGCATCATCGACTGAGATGCTGGCACAGTAGATTGTGTTTGAGAGGCAGAGGGATGGGCTGCCACCTGTTGTGGAAGAGACTGATTTGGCGCTCTGCCTTCACTATTCAAATGAGGAACAGCTGGGACGGCCACCTCGGTTGAGCTGGAGGTTTGTCCTGTCGGCTCAGCCTGCTTAGAAACATGTGTCTGCTCATTTCTCTCATTCAACTGTCTTCTGAGAGACTCAATTTCCCGCTGGTACCTCATGAACATCATCTGGATCATGGGATCCATGGTGGCTGGAATTTGCATCTCCCCTGAAGTCCCTTCAGCGGGGTCTAAGAGAGGATTATCTTCTTCTTCAGTAGTCACCACATTTACTGTCATCATGGTGACTCTTCGGGCTTCATTGACGGCTGAGAGGTCGTCTTGATTAGCAGCTACTATCTTATCTTTCGCTGCCTTGCTTCTTCTCGTGACTGCACCTGGTCTGTGCGCCAGGCTGATCAATTCTTCTGGCTGATTTGGTAACAAACCATATCTTCCGGCGACGCCGGCCATGTTGCAAGCAAGAATCTACATTCTTCCTCTCTGCCTGCGAACTCTTCTCTTGACCTGTCCAGGATATGTCAGACGGTCAAATACAGACATTTTCTTTTTTTCTGTCTCTTCTTGGTAGATATCTTCATCATATCTGGCCCTGCGGCCATCTTCATAGTCATTGGAGTCAGAGGACGAAGCCTCCAGCATCACTCCTTCTCTTTCTTCTCCCTCCGCAGTGCCCAAGGCACGGGATAGTCTTTGTTGCCCCAAGGAGGAGTTCCCCAGGCAATGAAAGTAGTCTTGAACCACCTAGTTCATCTCTTCCCGACTCTACCCTTGTAGCTCTGACCGGGGCAGCAGCCTCTCCTGAGTCTTCGGCTGATAGGCCAGCCTCGAAACTTGAGCAGCCGAGTACTCTGACCTGGGATATCTGAACACATCGGCCTGTCTAGCGCAGGCCCTGGATCTCTACGGAGCAGCAACAACAGCAACTTCCTCTACTCTTCTTTCATCCTTCTTTTGAAGATCTCTGCCCCTCCTCCCGGGGTGAGCAACAGTAACATCTTTCTCTTTCTTCTCCCATCTCCTGCCCCCGGCCCTGGGGCGGACGGCAGCAACATATTCTTCTTTTTTCTCATTTCTTCTACCCCCAGCCCTGGGGCGGGCGATAGCAGCATCTTTCTCCTGAGCTGGTGCCCAGCTCTGAATCTTCTTCGGCACCCAAACTTGTTTGAACTTGGTCGGCCTGGGCGCCAGTGGCTGCTTCCCCTTGTTCTCCCAGTTGGCCCTCCTAGTGGCCAGCGGCTGAAATCTATTGTTGGTATGAACTGATGGAATGATCCTGTCGGGCCGTGCATCCTTGGGGCGGCCATTGAGGTTCACCCTCATGTTCCCCACCATCATTGTCTTTCCTGAGGCCGAAGGGCGGCCTCCATTTACAGCAGATCGGCTTCTCCGGTTGTTTCTTCTTCTCCTACCAGTAGTGGCGGAGACAACAGTCTTCTTCTCTAGGTGATGGACCAGGCAAGAAACAGCTGTAGGAGTAGCTGCCATCTTCCCTCCCTCAGCTTTTAGTGCCACCGCGGCCTTTATCGTAGCGGTGCTTTCAGCTTCATTGTTGACTTGTAGCAAGTCGACAAATACGAGGCCCAAGCAGTTGGGCAGGCCCACCGCCGGAGGCATGGATCCGAACCCCATTGGCACCGCCAGGTACCCTCCGTGCATGTGGCCATCGACCACTTGTTGGCCGAAGTGAATAGCAACTAGTCCAGCCTCCATCTGTAGTTTCTGTGAGTAAGATTAACACACAGTTAGAATTTTGAGAGAGGCCACCGGGCCCCTTACTTTGGCGTAGAGATGAAGGGAGACTTGGTCCCACCGGGCGTGCCAGACTTGTGGACGCGCTTTTCATTTACATTCTTTATTCTTTTTATTTCTGTTGTTTATTTATTGGCGTGCCAGTCACATATGTGACGACTTCATTGTGCGCTCGATCTGACTTCTAATCAGTCGATTGTGAGTGATCGTGTCTGGACCAAAAGTCCGTCATACCATAAAGGTTATGATGTTAATTACGTCCTCCCTAAGAAGGACAACCCTTGATTAAACGCCAAAGTAAGGGGAGAGGATAGCGGCAAAATAAGACTCGAACGAAGGTATGCTAGTCTACTCGCGGAACACTAAATGGACTGGATAAAGCGAGAGTACATTGAGTACGGGGCAAATTCGGCAGCATATCCCCATTATCTTGAACTATGCCAAGTGGGAATAGGAAACCATCCATGCAGTGGCAGGATGGGATCCACCAAAGATCGGGTATATTCGACCCGGAATCCGAAGTGGGACCGGTATACCAAGGTACACCACGCTCCGATGCGATGTTTTATTGATATTCCCCTTTCGAGGGACCATCGGAGGACATGCAGTGGCAGAACTCCGTGGGCCGGTAGGGTAAAAATCAGACACCATAGTTATTGGATGTGATATGTGCGAATTTTGGCAGCATATCCCCTTATCTTGGACTATGCCAAGAAGAGATAGGCCATCATCCACCGGATGCCGAGATGAAAGCCGAGATAGAGGGGTGCCGAACTTCCCGCACCGCGTATCTGCCATGGGACAATGTTTGATCTTCCCTGCAAAAGCCAGGGGACTTATACAGTGGCAGAGCCCTCCGAACTTATGGGATTGCTCGTGAATCCGTCACGGGACGATGGAACGTAAGGGAGTCTGACTCCCTTTAAATTTATCCCCGGGACAGGTCTGGTGACTCGTGGGTATCCTTGGGCGGGTCTGATTAAGCTGTCAGAAGTTCAATTAGATAACGGGGTAGCTTCCCGGCGCAGCTCGAATATGTATATGGGTTCTCGGCGCAAGAAGGCAAGGTGGCAGGGGGGTTCCCGGCGCGACCAGGGATAAGGGGGTTCTCGGCGTAAGAAGGCCGGCGCCAAGAACTGTTCACCTATTCTACTGTGCGTGGGGCTGAGATGTGCAAGGGAGGGCGCCGAGATGGTTTTGGATGATCTCCGGAGCCCTATTTTTTGGGTTTTTTGATGATTGAGGCCAAGATAAAGGGTTTCTTTAGGATCAAAGTGGATCGGTGCATCAAATTTCAACCGGGTCAAGCTTGGGTTTCATGGGAATATCAGGATCGAAGAGGATGGAGGGAGATTAGGGTCCAAAGGATCCCTGTCACCATTATTATGCAGGATCCCAGGGACAGTTTGATGTTATCCTTCATCATCCTGGGAGCCAAGAGATGGCTGTCTCTGGCCCCAGGAATGACTTCGACAATGCTAGTAGGCAGAGCGTAAGTATCTAAAACTCCGGAGTCTTATGAACAGCGGTCATTGTGTAGTTTTGCTTTGTTCCGGAGGGCAAGGGATGGTCTGTCCCTGGCTCTGGAGCAAGCACAAAAAAACATATGAAAACCAAGCGAAACAATAGACTAGCAATCAAGCTGGGGAGGGGAATAACATGCTGCAAAATTTAAGCGAAGACATAGGGGGATGGTAACGGGGCTTCAGAGAAACAATAGCAGGCAACAACTGCGGCCCGTCACGTTTATTCACTCAATATTGGATTTACATTGCATCCGACCCCCTACATCGAGCAGGATACAAAAGAAAAGGATGAACAGAGGAAGTTGCATCGATCTATTAGTATCAAACCGGTCATAGCATGATAGAACACATCAGAGAAGGAAGAAAAAGAAGCATTCGAAGGAACTGAACTACAAAGAGGGGGGAGGGCGGAGCATTGACTCCTCCCCCCCCCCCGGTGCCCACCTTCTATCTCTTCGGACCCTCCTCTCTGCTCCTTTTTTCTTTGGCTTCTCTCCTCTTCTTTCGGGCTCTCCTTACTCTTGTTGCTCACTTGACGTCTTTGATGTCTGTCTATCTATCTCTTCTCTCTTTTCTGTGTCCGTCTCTCTTCTATCATTGTTGTTTTTTTTCTTCGAGAGAAAAGGGGGGTTTTATAGCCGCTGCTGAGTATCTTCTCGGCGGGCATTACATAGCTTCCCGGCGCGCCACAGCTTCCCGGCACGCGAGTCAGCTTCCCGGCGTGCAAGGGTCAATTGGGCCTTGGGAGGATCTCGGCACCATAATATTAGGCCCATTTAGGTTTTTTGACACTCCAATTCCTCTTATCAGCGGGTTCATGCTGTCAAAGCTATCCAGCTTGTCTCTTCGTTTGCTAATCCTTCTAGTCTGTCGGAACAGACGAAGGTCTCTTTGCTGGTGAGTTGGTATAGTTTCATCAGAACATTTCTGGAGATTTTCATCAGTCAATAGACTGCAATTCTTTATCAGCACTGCCATCTGAGCGACGACAACACCGGATATCAGCTTGGCCAGGAAGGGCTTCAGCTGGGTGATAGCTTTAGTGACGACTCTTCTGTAGTTTTGGCTCTGCAGGAATCCCTGGGATCTTCATCTCTGATTTGATCTTCTCTTCGGTCTCATCTTTGTTCTCAGTTATATTTCAGGTGTAAACAAGACTCTATGTGCAAAGAACCTGACGATGTAGACTCTATTAATGTACTGATGCATAGTATGCATATGACAGAAATTGAACCGATGCAGTGTATGCAGGAAAACAACAATGCAATCTATATACCAGAACATTCAAACAGAATAATGCATTCATCATTTCATCATCATTCTTATGTGGAGACTCAATGTGTTGTTCTTAGCAAAACAATATGGTGACTCATTCATGTTGCTATCATTAAAACACCACATTATCATCAAAGCACAAGGGGCACAACAATCTCCCCCTTTTTGATGATGGTAACATAATGAGTCACACTGACTCGTCAAACTACTCTCCCCCTTTGACATAAGCAAAAAGGAGATGGTTTGAGAGACAAAATTCAGCACACAAATACACAGAATGAAACAAGTTTCACTGAAATGGAGTTCCCCCTTATGACAATAAAACAGCTCTCCCCCTATCAACATGCATGATTGACTACTCTCCCCTTAAAAGCAGATGACCCATAAGTCCCCCTGAAGCGCAGGAATGAACTCTGGTTATCCAATAAATCAATCTGAAATCTGCCATTACAAACAATCTGAATTCTGGTTGTGGCACCTCACATATGCATGAACAGAATGAAACAGGTGAAAAGTCCACAGAACCAGAACTGGTTGCAAAACAAGATGGAAGATTCCAACAGTGTGGAGAGTAAAGTGATTGAAGATAGGAAGGTAAAAGTAGAGAGCAATAATCACAAGACATCTCAATGAATAAACAATAGCAAGATGTTGATCAGGCTGTCTGGAAAGAATCTGATCATGCGGGATTTTAATGCTTGCACCACTTCAATAAGTCTTAAGAAGTATAGACTCTTCTATCATAAAGGGTTATGAAGTGGCAACTTAACCAATCTGATTTAATTATGATGTATACCAAATTTGTCAAATTAAACTCAATACTCATATCTGAATTCAAGTTTTAATAAAGGTGAACCAAATATTCAGATAACACTCAAAATCAATCATCTTTATCTTACACACATGATCCCAATAGCTCCTTTGAAAGAAACACAGATTAGTACTGAGGTTAACCATTTTTCTAAGAACATGAGTTGACAGAAATTTCAATATATTTTTCATATGAAGCACATTATATTTTTCCTGAGCAATTTAGGTTGATCAACACCTTTTTACATGAGGCACAACACGTCTCAGGTGAAGTGACCCAGTTACTCAGTGTGATAACTGTCATTGCCTCTCAACTTAGAGAACAGAGTTAGCAATATAAGTGTCTTTTTACATGAGAAGACACCTTGATCAGAGGCCAGACTCCCCAGTTACTCAACACAGAAATGCTATTGCTCTGTCAGGTTCTCAATGAATTTTCATTTTAAGTGACTATGACACTTCATGACTTGGGTTCACTCCATTTCTTTGATGGAAAACCTAGCTTCTCAGTGAACAAAGTCATTTCATTACTCACTGATTTTATTTCCTGTCAAATTTTTCAAAGTTAATGTTTAACAACAATACTCACTCTATGTATCTTAACCAAAGTAACCCTGATTTCAAATTTTTAGATATCTGATGAGTGAGTCTAAGGTTTTCAAGACACATGTGGTTAAAGTTTATTAAACATTATCATTCAGATATTTTCAATTCATTTAATTACAAATCTGAGAATACATTAATCTTATATCTGATGCGGGACGGGACCACGGACACGACAAGCTCGTGACTGTCCCTTAACGAGGGAAGCGTCGGACCTGCGCGGTTGAGAAACCGGCAATGAGCTAGGGTGATCGGCTCTCTCGTGTGCCCGGATCGGGTCACGGGACGGTCTCGCACTCTCTTATAGCAGCAGTAATGAATAGATAAAGTGAGCTAGATATCCGTACACATGCTCTCTAGCAGCGACATAAACAAATATATATGAAGTAAGCAAGATGCCAAGTAAGGGAGCGAATGCGATACCTCCACGCGCTCGGCGTGGGGAAGACGGACCCGGCCGAAACTCGTACTCCCGGGATAAATATTACACAATGATGACAGCAATGAAATATCACCCACTCCACGCAGGGAGGTAAATGGCTACACAACTGGGCCCGGGAGGACCGAATTCGGGTTGACGGGCGGCTTCTCACGTCTCTTCGCCAGCACCCGAACTTGTGGCTGTGGGGCCCACGCGCTGTCCGGAGGGGCCGTGTGGGACCCGGTGGCACCGCTGTGGTGGTGGATGCCTGGATGAGCACTCCCTGGAGTGGAGGTGCGCTGGTTCGCCGGCCGGAGGCCGGGCGGCTCTGATTGGCACCGGTCAGAATAACCGGCCACGGATCTGCAACTTCTGGTTTTCAGCGCGCGTCCCGACGAGAACGGGCGCTGCGATCAGCCCCGATGTCGGATCGACACGAGACTGGCGCCGTTGGAAAGCTAACTTCAAATACTTCAATATAGGCTTAAAGATATGGCCTGGATCTACACGGATCTAGGCTTTAATGAATTGTTGAATTACTGTTGTACAGTGACCGGGCTCTCAAATCTGTAGAGAACTTGTCTGAGAACTGCCTTTGGCTGCTATGTGAACGTCCGAATCTGAAGTGGTGGTCTTCAGCAAAGTTGTATGACATCAAGCTAGGAAAATGGCAAAACAGGTTTGGATAAGTTTGGATGTGGCTACGAATTGATAGTATTTTTTCACTAACAGTGGGTCGGATCTGGAAATGGGCTGAAAGCACTGTAGCTGAGATAGAACACGAATTTTGAAAAATGGATAGAGGGCGGATAAAAAATCAAGAAACATGGTGGATGTAGGGGATGATGGACAGAACTTTCAGTAAAATTGGGAGCCCAAAAAAAAATCAAAAAGAAGGTCGGAGATGGGAAACTCAGAGCTGTTGTCACTATAGATAGAGACAGGACAGATCTGGGAGTGATTGAAGACCGAATTTGAAAAAATATCAAACGAAGGATTTTCGACCTGAATTTTTTTGTGGATGATGGGATGGAAGATAGGAACACACCATAAAAATTACAAACCACGAAGAGGTCGTGGCTGGTAGCAGGATTTTCGTGAAGACACCTCTGTCCAGCAGGACAGAAAACCAAAGACGGATTCGCGGCGGCTCGAAGGCGGCACGAACGGCGGCGGCGGCGGCACAGATGAAGATCAGAGGTTGAGAGGGGGAGATAGAAGATTGATACACTCTAGAACTGGAGGTTTGAGGAGAGGAAACCAGGGGGAGAGGAAGGGGGATCAAGGAGGCTCCTTGAACATTCAACAAATTTCTGATTTTTCACTAATTTCCACATGAAAATACACACTTTTATATGCTACCAATCTAATCTAATGTACACCCTTGGATCTAGGGAGGGGGATTGAAGGGCTAGGATGAGGTTTGAACAACACACACAAAAAACATAAAATAATAGGGGAGAGGGGCGCCCCCTTGACCAAGGGTATTGGTAGGTGAAGGTAGGTAACCCACCTTGGACTAATTTAACCACTTGTCTACCCATGTGGCATTTTGACATTCAACCCTTCTAGATGGCCACCTAGGATGGTTGACCAGCCCCACATGAGTGACATGGACCAATGGGAAAGGGCTGAGGGCCCCCTTGCTGGTCCTACTGACAAATTACAAAGAAACCCAAACAATCCGTGGGAATGACGCATTAGCTTATAAAGCCGTATAATTGCGCATATACTTTCCCGTGGATATAAAAATAAACTAAAGGATATAAATGCAATATAAAAAGTACTTGCTCGGCGTCGATTCCCATCAATATCAGTCTGATTCAGTGGTAATTCTTAAACCTACATGATAGGCATGTCTACATGATTCAGACTAAATTGCATGGCCTGCAGCTTGAGTTCCTCAGATCAGGTCAAAAAAATTTAGCTGACCAACTAATCAACAGTAGAACCAAATCAGTCACACCAGCTAAGAGATATATGAAGGATGAGTATAAGTTGGTGGAAGAGTCAATCACCAATAGAGAAGAGCATTAGAAGAGTGTTTATCAGCAAACAGTAGCTGAGTTTGGAATTCAGATTGATTAGCTATTTTGGTGAAGACAGCAGAGAATTCAATTGAGCCAAACTGAGAGCATTAGAAGATCCAATAAACTAGACAGGAGGATTTCAGGTGAAAATGAATGAGATGATCAAAAAACTTCCTCTGTCTAGATTCATCATGACAATAGCAAGGCATGAGCAGCAGAATGGTTAATCAAGACAAGTTGAGCTCCCCCTGACTAAGTGCATGATGTGAAGGATAAAACATAAGCAACAATATGATTGATCAAAAATAGTTGGACTCCCCCTAACTATATGCATGAAATGTATTGAAAGCACATCACATGATATCAAATTTTCATTCAGATATGATTCATGCAAATTAGACAGAAGAGAATTACCATAAGCATGATTGTGCAATTCACATTTCAGAAAGTTTCAGTTTAACATCAACAAATCAACATGATATGCAATCATTTCAAGTTCACAATTTCATATGATGGAATTTAAGATGAGTATTCAGAACAAACCTGAAAAGCAGAATCTTGGGGTCTTCCTGTTGAGTGCCTTGGTTTATTTACCCCTCTTTTTCATTCCAAGGCACACCTGCAGCAAAGTAGTCATTTTGATCCTGCAGGAACCCTAGCAACCTTGGGTCCTGAAGTAAAAGTGACACCTCTGAATGGTGCTTTCCATATTTTCTGAGACTTCAGATCATCACTCATCATCAAGAGGCAATTATCCATACAATGACCTATCAGACCACAGTAATGGCATGATGCAGTAGATTTTAAATTCTTTTTATGCAAATTACTGTTGTCATTAATTCTATGTATCTTTGCATGAAAAATTCTGTTAACAGAATTAAGATTCTGTTGACCGAGGCCAGCCTGTTTATTATAACCTGCCAGCCGACAGGTTGCAGCCCTGTGGGTTGGCTTTCCACACTCAAAACATACAATGTGCTTGCTTCTAGGGACAATATCATTTCTATAAAAAACATTTTGATACACAGGGGCTTTAGCAGATTTGTGACGATTGTTACTCCCCTGTGCATGCCGGCATTGTGCAACAATGTGACCCCTTTTTCCACAACAAAAGCATTGAAGTTTCCTTCTAGGAGTTGCATGATATTTAGCATGGAGTTGTTTATCATGCATTCCTACAGCAGTTAGATCATCTAATTTCATTTGTCTACAATCATACATGAGATGACCTATCTCATGACAGTAAAAGCAGTGACCTCTTTTCTTTTGAACAAAAGAAGGTTTCTTAGCATGAAAATTTCTAGCATGCATTCTATCAACATTCAGATTATCCTTTTTCAGCACAAGACAATTGTCCATGAAGTGACCATGCTTGCCACAGTAATGACATGAAACATTATTGGATTTCTTTGAAGCATGGCATTTATCAAATAAGTTCTTAACATGCAGATTGTTCTTTTTATTTTTCAATGGTTTTTGATTTTCAGTTGCAGTAAACTGTTTTGGGGATTATCTTGAGGTTCCAGCTACATCAGACCTTTGAATAAAAGTGGTGTACAGCTGGTTCCTCTTGGCTTGCTTAATTTTATAAATGTTGCCAGTCCCCTTTCTTTGATCACTTACTTCATCTTCCGAAGACATTTTCATTTTGCCTTTATCCTTAGCAAACATAGATGAAGTATTATTTAGCTCAGTGACTTTACTTTCCAAGGAGATTATGAGATTTTCTGAATCAACTTTCTCCTTCTCATAACCAGCCAGTTTTTCTTTTAACAACCCAATTTCATTTTCTTTTCTGTTCATATCTGACTTTAGGTTTTCATTTTCTACCTTCATATTTCTGATTTCATGCAACATTTCTTTTCTTAATTCCTTCTTCTCAGATTTAATTCTATCATACTCCATCAACAAATGTTCATTTAAAGCTACCAAATCTTCAAATGAGAAGTTAACAATATCAGAGTTTACCTGTGATGAAGTTTCTTCAATTTGAATATGATCTTCATCTGAAGCCATACGGCATTTCACTTCATTCCGGCTCCTGCTGGCTGCTAACATCTCGACCACTTCGGAGGCACTGCAGCATTTAACTATATTAGGAAATTTATCAGTATTTATCGCCCTTTTGATTAGATTCAGGGCCCTTTGATTCGCAGAGAATTTTCTTCTGTCTGAAGTTTTCCATAAGGATTCATCCTTTGGAACTTCATAAGAACTATGTGCAATGACTATCCACAGATCTGGATTAGCCTGCATCACATATTCTCTGAACTGATTAAGCCAATTGTAGAAGCTTTGACCCTCGTACCTCGCGAGATCAATCATGAATTCCATGTTCAGACAAGATCAGAATTCTAAATAAAGAAGAGATTAAACCAATGCAAGCGAACGGATCAACTCAGATCGCACCGAAGCCAATTACGGAACAGATCTGCAGGTCGCTGGACCCTCTGTGCAGACACCCTCTCTGATACCAAGTGTTGGGTTCGGTGCTATGGATTCAAAGGGGGGGTGAATGAATCTCCCCTTCAAAAACTTCGCTCAAATTAAATCTAATGCAATCAGAGATGCAGAATTAAAAACTATTACAGATATGTAGAGCGATCCTAAGCAAACATCTAATGTGCACAGCAATGAGATGAATACAATCCTCGTGCCTATGCATGCATCTAGCGCTAGTCAGATAGAAGAAATCAAACCACAGTGCACAAGGGGGTTTTAGGTGGTTCGGTCCTCCAGACCTACGTCCACCCCACACTCAACCCGAGTGTGGATTACTGCTGACTCACAGCTTGAACCGCTGGGCATCACAGCTTGCCTACAAACCGCTGAGCCTCACAGCTTGCTGTCCAAGGTATCCACCTCGCCCCGCTGAGCAACATAGCTTGCTGTCCATAGGAATCCTCCTCTGCAAACCGCTGGTCAATACAGCTTAGCTGTCCAGTGGAATCCTCCACTGCAAATGTTGAGCAACACGCTTGCTCCACTGACAAACAGCTTGAAGAAAGGGTATAAAAGAAAACAAAAGCAAGAACAACAGTGACTGAAAGCTGGAAAAGATAAAGCACAATGTGGCTCTCAAAAGAGCTGACTGGAGTGGATCTGATCCAACTTCCAGTAGGAACGATCTTCAGGTAAGCTCTTCTTCCTCTCTCTATCTGACTTTCTCTTTCTTCTTCTCAACTCACGCTCTCTCCCTCTTCCTTTTTCTTCTTCTTCTCTGCTCTCGATCTCTCACTCTCTTTTTCTTTCTCTTTCTTCTTCTTCTTCTTCTTCTTCTCTGCTCTCTGGATCGTTCAGGCTATCTTCTCTCTATTTCTGCCTCTTCTATTTCGATCAGCCTTCTTCTCAGGAGTAAGGCTTCCTTTTATAGCAGCAGCAGAGGATAGGGCGTGTGTCTTCCACATCTCCCGCCCAAAGGCCTTGACCATGTGGCAGCATCTCAGCCTGTTGCTGTACACGTGTCACGATCCTGGGCACCTCGTCCATCCTTGGATCACGTGCCTACTTAATCTCCTCGACACGGTACCTGTCAGTCAGTCAAGGAGAATCATCAGCTTAAGACAACAAAACTTGTACAGACTCTGTAGGGTGTAATGTGCAGTGTGTAGACTTTGCAATGTGTAGACTTTCTATCATGCGAGTGTAAAGACTTGTAAGTGCTGACATGAACTGAATGCATCGAGTCTGTATATTAAATGAGTCATGGCATGTACAGACTTGATGCACTTGATGCAGTGTGCATATAAGAGAAAGTGTGTACAATGAGAAACAATGCAAGAATGTATAGACATTACATTCACAAGTAAACATCCTTTGAGTGCATGTACAGACTTTGTGAATGCGACGCTATGCCATGTACAGACTTTATATATGCACCGCTAGAGCATGTATAGACTTCATATATGCAATGCTATGGCATGTGCAGACTTTATATATGCAAGGCTGAGGTGTGTACAGGCTTGGTGAATGCAACACTGAAGCATGTACAGACTTCACGTATGCAAGACTATGAACATTACAAATGGATGTACTGACATGCCAAATGAATATGCAGACTCAACGTGCAATGCATGAAGCAGTATAGACATGGAGTGCAATGTGTAACTAATGTACATACTTTGCAGTGCCTAGTGTTAAAGCATGGGAACACACAGCATCATGTACAGACTATGTGATATGCAACCAGACGATGTCTAGACTTGAATGCGTGCATGCAACATGATGTATGGACATGCTCATGACTGTCTAGACTCTGCATGCGTGCTATAGCAATGTGCTGACTTTGTGTGTGCCAGCATGCTAAAATGCAATGTGTAGACTTGTGTGTGTGAGCATGCTGCAATGTGTAGACTTGTCTGCATATAGATGCTAAGTGAGACGCTGGACCCTGTACAGACTTAGCCGATGCATGCTGCAATGTATAGACTTGACCGATGCATATAGACGCCGAGTGAGACATTGGACGCTGTACAGACTTAGCCGATGCATGCTGCAAGACAAACGGATGTATAGACTTAGCAGTGTATGGACTATGCATATAGATGCTAAGAGAGACGGTCCAATGTATAGACTTCAAGTCCACTTGAGACGCTGAGTGAGACGGACCTCACCGGCTGTACAGACTTGAATGCTTGCATGCACAAAGACGCTGAGTGAGACGATGGAGTGTATAGACTTGCTGTGTGAAATGCATGCGATGTACATACTTGCATGAGACGCTGAAAGAGACGCAACATGAGACGCTAGACGATGTATAGACTTTAAAGCTCAAGTGAGACTGTGGATGTATAGACTTCCTATATGCTCAAGTCCAATGTATAGGCTTGCTGAAATGATGCACCTGAAGAATGTGTAGACTTGTGCACAAACAATGTATGGACTTGATGCAATGCATGAACAAGAAGACGATGTACAGACTTTGGACATAACAGAAGAATGTGCAGACTTGAAGTGAATGCAAGCTACAGTGCAATATATAGACTTTGACGATGTAGTATGCATAGTATAGACTTTAAATGAGACTGTACAGACTTTATATGAGACTCTAGATGCTGTACAGACTTGGAGACAATGATGCATGCATGAGACAAAAATGTATAGACTTACAGTTATGCAGCCAGACAAATGAATGCACAAACAATGTATAGACTTGCTCATGGACAGTGCACAGTGAATGTATAGACTTGAGTAACGAATGTGCAAACTTGGTGCATGAACCAAGGCAATGAGGAATGTATAGACTTTCACGATGTATGGACTTTGTGAGCTCTAACAAATGTGTAGACTCTACGTGCAAACAACCTGACGATGTAGACTCTGTTAATGCACTGATGCATAGTATGCATATGATAGAAATTGAACCGATGCAATGTATGCAGGAAAACAACAATGCAATCTATATACCAGAACATTCAAACAGAATAATGCATTCAAAACATCATTTCATCATCATTCTTATGTGGAGACTCAATGTGTTGTTCTTAGCAAAATAATATGGTGACTCATTCATGTTGCTATCATTAAAACATCACATTATCATCAAAGCACAAGGGGCACAACAAGCCGCTTGTGAACAATGATAGAATGGGAATCCCTTTCGGGATGGAAAACCAGGGAAGATGCAAGAGAAGCGAGAGCATCAGCTAAAATGTTATGTTCACGAGGAACGTGAACGAAGATTAATTTGGTGAAAAGCTTAATATAAGTAGAAGCCAATTCCTGATAGGGTTTGAGTTTAGGATTGAGCGTACGGCACTTGGTGAGTACTTGGCGAAGAATAAGCTGACTATCACCTACAATCCACAATTGGGTAACACCGAATTGATGAGCGGCCTCCAGTCCGGCCAGAAGAGCCTCATACTCAGCTATATTATTTGTAACTGGAAATGTAAGTTGAGAGGCGACCGGAATAGTGATACCCTCCGGTGATAGAAGAACAATGCCAATCCCTTTTTCTTTTGAATTCAAAGCTCCATCAAAATGTAACGTCCACATCGAATCGGATTGATTGACGGACATTAGTTCCTCATCTGGAAACTCTGAGCGAACAGGGTCAAATCTCGGGAGAGGGTGATGAGCAAGATGTTCTGCTATGACATAGCCTTTAATCACTTTTTGCTGAATGTACATAATATCGAATTGAGAAAGTAAACTTTGCCATCGTGCTAATCGGTCGGTGAGAATGGATTTTTCAAGAAGAAACTTGATTGGATTCATACGGGCAATGAGATGAATTTCGTAAGCTTAGAATAAATGCTTGAGTTTCTGAACTACCCAGACTAATGCAGGACAAGTCTTTTCTATAGCTGAGTACCTCTGCTCACAGGGGTTGAGAAGCTTTGACAAGTAGTAGGCTGCCCTTTCTTTTCCTTCTTCGTCAACTTGGGCTAGGACAGCGCCTACAGAGTCATCCAGGACGGAAATGTAGAGAACAAGTGGTTTGCCTGGAACTGGCGGCCTCAGGACAGGAGGGTTTGAGAGATAATCCTTCAATCCATCAAAAGCTACCTGACATTTGTCATCCCAAATAAACTTGACTCCCGACTTAGTAAGCTCGTAGAACGGCCTACATCTTTGTGAATGCTGGGAAACAAATCGGCGAATAAATTGCAACCTCCTGATCAATCCTCGAACTCCTTTCAAATTCCTGGGAGGAGGCATTTCCCTTATGGCTTTCGCCTTGTTGGGATCAATCTCAATACCCCTCTTACTTACGATGAACCCAAGCAACTTCCCTGATGAAACACCAAACACGCACTTCTTGGGATTCATTTTTAGCTGATACTCCCGTGCTCTTTGCAAGACTTTAGTTAGAACTCTGGGATGCTCAATCCTTGTTCTTGATTTTACTACCAGATCATCAACGTACACCTCTATATAAATGTGGATCATATCATGAAAAATTGCCATCATAGCCCTTTGATAGGTGGCTCCAGCATTCTTGAGTCCGAAGGGCATGACCACAAAGCAATAAGTTCCCCATGGTGTAGTGAACGATGTTTTCTCTTGATCCTCCTCAGCCAGGCGAATCTAATTGTAACCTGAAAAGCCATCCATAAAGGAGAGAGTCTCATATCCTGCCGTATTGTCAATCAAGACATCAATATGAGGGAGGGGGAAGTCATCTTTAGGACACGCGCGGTTGAGGTCCCGAAAGTCTATACAAATCTGCACCTTTCCATCTTTCTTCATGACTGGGACGATGTTAGCCACCCAATTGGGATAGAGGACAACTCTAACGAATCTAGCCTTATCAAGCTTATCGACCTCTTCTTTCATTTTTAATGCCATATTAGGGTGGAAACGTCTCAACCGCTGTTTGACCGGAATGGACCCTGGCTTAAGCGTAAGTCGATGTTCAACAAGCGTAGGGTCTAGTCCCGGCATATCTTCATAACTCCATGCGAACGTGTCCTTGTATTCTTGAAGAACCAAAATGAGCGCCTCCTCTTCGGAGGGCGGCAAGTTCTTACTAATGAGGACAATCCTAGGGTCTTTCTCAGTACCCAGATTTATTTCTTTGGTAGGTTCTTCTACTGAGGCTGACGGCTCATCGAATCTTCTCATGCCATTGGCAAAAGCATCGGCCTCGTCCTCATATTCTTCATAACCTTCATCCCCCTCTTCAATAGGGTCTTCATCATTCATGATCTCATAAATACCAAACCCTCATTAAAAACACAAGTATCTTCATATTCAGCTTCTGGCAGGATAATTGGATTCTCCAGAAATTCGGGAAGAGCTAAGCAGGCCCGACACCTTCTAGCTAATTCTAACAAGAATCTACGGGGAATCTGCTTACCCTTGGATCTCTTATGTGAAGCTACCCCATGAGTCTTAAAATTAGAAGAGTAAGAGCAACTAGCCTGATCACTAGAATTCGACAAAGATGAAGGAGGTGAGGAAAAGATGGGTACAGAAGGAGATACAGATGAAGACCCCTCACCGGAGGGGTAGGGAAGGTCCCCTAATGAATCCTGGAAGAGCGGCCCCTGGGTCGGGACACACTCATGAAGAAGATAGGAGGTCTCCTCAATGGAGATGAAAGATTGGAAAGTTTGAATTTTGGCATTTTTTTTCATTTTCATTTTAAAGAAGAAGGCAATGAGAGGGAGGAATAGGGGGTGGTGTTGAGAGTGACAGATTGACGAAAGATGACCCACGCGGGAGTGTGATGGAGAGTTTAGAGAATTGCTCGAGGAGCAAGGGAGGAATCGGAGGAGAAACTTGAAGTGACTTTGGAGAAAAGGTTATCAAGACCGCAGGCGGTCTAGGGACATTTGAGCAAAACATTTGATTGAACAAGCGGACAACAATCGTTGGATGAATTGATTTAATAGAGAAAAGGCCGGCCCACAGCCTATCCACGTTGTAGCCTTCCTCGAATGGCACATCAGGCTCCCCGGTATCTGTGTAATTGCTTAGAAGCTGCCTCTTGTCCGTGATCACTGCTGGCTTTTCGATTAATTCATGAATTAGTGGCGGCCATTCCGGATCAGTTGGCATAAACAATCGGCTTAGAGCAATAGTGATATCGTTCATGTCGAACCATCTATACCAGTCACATTCGGGGTCATCCATCTTTCTTCTTTTATCTGGCCGTAAAGACTCCAGAGCTTTGTATGTAACCAGTGGGGCTATGTGACGAGCAAACTGCCGTGCATGTACATCTTAACAATCCATCATGGAAGTGACTAGCGTGGTTTGCTCATCATTATGAGTGCCTCCTTTCATGAAGTGTGTTTGTAGGGTCCATGTAAGGGGCTGCCGATCTATCTTGAGAGTGGAAGTCATAACGGCCCATGGCTCATTTTTGTCTTTGCTTGGCCCTTTGTACCCTAGGCCACCTCGGGGAATCGTCTTTTGATGCCTGACGGGCTTGACTCTCCCCTGAAGATTAACACCCAGGCCTTTACCAGTTCTATACCCCATTTTCATCCGAATGTTCCATCCTGGTGTGTTCATCAAACCTTTTTTCTTCTTGCCTTTGGATGGCTGTGGTGGCATTTGAGTGGTGGGAGGGGTTGAAGGAGACGACCTTACTAAGTCTTGCCGCAGATCGACAACATCCAAAACTGAGAGCAAAGGCTTATTGGAAGGCCACATAGAAGGCACCGATGTTACGGAATGTATATCTTCTGTTGGCAGAATGGGCATACTAGTGACTTTAATAATGCGCCCTTTGTGCGGAAATTTTATGCATTGATGATTTGTTGAAGGCACAGCATCAAGCTCTTGAATGTAAGGGCGACCCAAAATGTCATTGAATGTCGGGTCCATGTCCAGAATATGAAAATCCGCTGTGACTGAGACTGGACCCAAACCAACTTTTAAAGTGATCATTCCTAAAGGTGGCTTCTTGGTGTTGTCATAGGCTGTGACAGTGATTGTAGATGGTCAGATTTGACTCTCCGGAATGCCACACATTTTCAAGGTACTTGGTGGCAAAACATTAATGGATGCCCCAGTATCCACCAAACATTGTTTCACTGCCACCTTGTTAATGTCAATAGTAATGCACAGTGCATATTTTCTGGCTGGCTGTGGAGCCAATTCATGTTCATAAAAAGTGATGGCTGGTTGATTGCTGGCTGGACTTAAGACTGTAGTGACCTGTTCAACTGGGATATCTTTGTTTACCATTACTTTCTGCAGATATTGCTTCAAAGCATGCTGATGTGTAGTAGATCTTTTGATCAATTCCAGAATAGAAATGCGGGCCGGTGTTCTGTCCAAATGCTTTAGTAAGTCATACTCTGTACCCGGTGCAGACTCTTGTTCCTGTTCTCCTTGTTCTTGTATCGGCTCCTGCTCCTGCTGGGGAAACACTCGATGGAACATCCGTCCACTACGGAGCACCATTGTTTTCGGAGCCTCTGTTGGGCTTAGAGTGGATGAAGGGGTAAAGGAGGTAGAGGGAATGGTGTAGGGCGTGTTGGGTGCTGGTGCAGGATTAGCTGGAGAAGGGGTTCTTATAAGAGGCCTCACCGGCTGAGGATTATCGAAAGGTGGCGACGAGGATCGAGTGACAAGAAGGGGCCTTGGAAGCATGATGGTGGTGGACGGTATAGATTGTGGCGAAACATGAGGGGCGACGGTTGCCGGCAAGGGGCGGATAAGGGGAGGTCTATTTGGTGGAGAATTTTGGGGTGAAGGAGAATACGTGGGTTGGCGTAAAACAAGAGGCCGTGAAGGAGTAGGGTTAGGGTTGAATGGCCCTGGAGAGCTGGAACGCATAAGGGGGCGTGGCATTTGGGAAGGGGCTACAGGCTGAAGTCTCCTTAGCAATTGTGGTGGTTGCGGTTGACTAGAGTTTTGATTAATGGCCCCGACAGAGTCGTTTTCCTTATGCCAAACCTGCCCTCTCTCCACTTCATGGATTGAGGTGACAAGGCTTACTTGTTGATTTTGAACCGGGTGCTCCGGTAGCAGATTATTAACAATCCCCATATTTGGTTGGGGTGCAGGAGCCTGCTGTTGCTGGGGAACTTGTTGTTGCTGACCTTGTTGCGGGTGCTGCTGAGCTGATGGTTGCCGAGGAGGCCTTTGTTGAGTCTTGTTGAATCTTTACATGTTTTGATGATGACAACACTATAAGTCTTAGTGGTGTTCAAAAATACTTCTCTGTGAAAAATTAACAAAAATATTTTTCTGTGAAAGTGAACAAAGAATATTTTTTCTGTGAAGAATAAACCTTCATTTCACTTCAGGTATTTTCAGGGACTGTCTTCGTGTTGGTTGGAACTTCGTCATGTTTGTGTATAACACCTCGTGTTGTACTGTTTGCCTTCCTGTCGTTTTAGTTTTAGTACTGTTTGTGTTTTCAACACGCCGTGTCATCCTTTCGTACCTCGTGTTGTGTTAAGTTGTGCTGATTGACTTCGTGCTGATTCTTCTGAAGCAGCTCGAATTGGTCTGATGAACTTCGAGTTGCTTCTGTATGAACCTCGTGTCGTTAGCACTTAGTTGCTCATCTCGAGTCAGTCCTCTATGATTGTTCTTGTGTCTTCGTGTCAATTACTGTAAATCCTCGAGTTGTTCTTCTGCTTCCACCGTTTCATCACGTGTTGTTGAAGACGTGCCTATCTCATGTCTTCGTGTCGTGTTTCCTAGACCTCGTGTCCTTCTCACCTTGACCACACTCCGTGTCAATTCCTCTGTTTTCATCTTCGTATTGTTTTCAACTCGTGTCGGTTTCTGTTTTCATATTCGTGTTGTCTTCAACTCGTGACGGTTTCTGTTATTTGTCTTCGTGTCGTGGTCAGCCCGTGTCGCCTCGTCTTCGAGTCGTTCATTCAAGCTATTGTGTGCTCGAGTTGTTTTTCTTGTGTTTTCAAGTGTTGTTTCACTACGTGTCTTCGTGTTGTCTTTTGTATTCGTGTCTTCGTGTTGTCTTTGTATTCGTGTCTTTGTATTATCTTTGTATTCGTGTCTTCGTATTATCTTTGTATTCGCGTCTTCGTGTTCCTTTTGTATATGTATCTCTGTGTTGCTTCCTTCTATTTTCATCCTGGTCTCTTCTGATCGCGTGTCTTTCTATTGCTTCACTCTGTGTTATCTTTTTCTCACCTCATGCTATCTTTATCTGACTTCGTGTCATCTTCGTTGTTGTGTTAGCTGTACTCTCATGTACTTCGTGTCGTTCTCGTGTTATCTCGTGCTAAACTCATCTAACGTACCTCGTGTCAATCACAGTATAGTGCACCTCGTTTTGTTATCATATATCTCGTGCAGTTCTGTGTTCTTATGGCCAACCAACTTATCTCAGCTACATATAGCGAACCCTGAGCATTAATGTAATTAATCTGCTTGCAGGGATCCGAGGAAGATTACTCCTCAGTGTCTGGGCAGCACGTGATCCAATGCTAGAGTAACCAATCCGATAAGGACACGTGGCAAGAAGGTTCTGGATCAAGCGTGGGAGGCACACGCATTCTGAACCGGATCTGCTGCTGATATAAATAGAAACCTTCGTCTTCAGATGGAGTATGATCGAAAAGGAGAAAGATATAGAAGAAAGAGTAGAAAAGCATAGAGTCCTTTGATCCAGAAAAACGAGAGAAAGAAGAGAAGAAAAAGAGAGAGCAGAAACTGAAGGAGAAAGAAGAAGAAGAAAGGAAGAGGAGAGAGAGCTTTACTGAGGATCTGATCAGTCTGTTCGTGGATCAAATCCAGAATGACTATGCTCATTGAGAGCTATATATCTTACGTTTTATTTTCAGCTTCTGTCGCTGTCATTTTCATGTTTTCTTATTTTTTCCTTTTGCTACCTTGTTTAGTCTTGTTCTTCCGATTGCCCTGTTGGGGATCGGGTTTCTCCTGGTGGTACAGGAGAAGGGAGATCTGATCTCTAGGTTGCAAGTGGCAGGTTGTCACTTGAGGGTTCCCTCTGGTTTAGAGGAAGGGAGGCTTGTCCTCTGGTCCTTGGCTTGTGGCTTGCATGTCAAGGGGTCCCTCCGGTTGGAGGAAGAGAGGTCTTAGACCTCTGGTTTGCTAGTGACGGGGAGTCACTGGTGTGTTCCCTCCTGGTCTGGAGGAAGAGAGGCTAGGCCTCTGGTGGGTTGCCGGCAGTAGGTTGCTACTGGCTGGTTCACTGGTAGTGGGACTGCTACCAGTGGGGTTCCCTCTTGGTATAGAGGAAGAGATACGTGAGTCTCTGGTTTCTAGTGACCGTGGGTTGCTAGTGGTTCCCTCCGAGTAGGAGGAAGAGGGGAGGTTGTTCCCCTGGGTAAGCTGTGTATCAGCGTTTGTTGGCAAGCTGTGTTGCCCAGCTGTTAGTGAAGCCACACTCAGTTTGAGTGTGGGGTGGATGTAGGTCTGGAGGACCGAACCACCTAAAAATCCCCGTGCCGTGTGCTTGTCTTTCTCTTCTGGGCTTGGATATTCGGTAGATGCTTGTTTAGGCCGATCCTTCCCTATCCTCCAAGCAGTTCGTTCTGCGGTTAGTGTTTGACCATTGTGCTCTAATTCGGAAACTCCTGCTTGAGATCTAAACTTAATTTTTAATCCTTGTTTTTTAACGGGTAAAGGTCCATTCACCCCCCCTCTGGACCTATCAATTGGTATCAGAGCGGTTCCCTATATCTCCAGATTCAACGATCTATAGGGGATCCTGCTGGTCTGATAGGTGCATTTCTGTTTTGGTCTTCTGCTTGGTTTTACTCCTGAACTGATTTCAATGAAGCACCCACCGATCTTTAGTGGTTCTGGATTTAAGTTGTGGCTTAGAAGTCTGCGTACCTATGTTAAACAACGTGATCCGGATATATGGAAGTTGATTTCACATGGTCCACACAAACTGCCAAAGAAAATGTCGAAATGGACCGACAATGATAGATACATGTGTGATCAAAATGAGAAGGCTATGGAAATTCTGAAGGCTGCCACTGACAAAGCTTTACATTCATGTTTTTATCATTGCAGGTCAGCCACTGAAATGTTGGACCAACTGAAAATAGCCTTCGAGTCAAAGAAGGATGCCTGCATGATGGCCAATGGGACTGATCACAGCAACAATCAAAGTAATGAAGAGGACAATGATGATCAGGTAAACCCTTTTCAACATTATACTATGGATGATTGGGAAAATAGCTATGCTGCCTTGTTGGGGCTATATGAAAATTTAAAAAGAGAACATAAGAAACTGAGAAAGGGTACTAGGTTAACTAGTGCAAATTCCTCTTCATGTCAAAACTGTTTAAAATTGGAACAAACAAATGATGCTTCCATAGCTGAGATTCGTAAGCTTGAGAGTCAAATTAAATTGTTAAAGAAAAAGAATCAAGAATCTGTTAATTCAGAACTGAATGAACTTAAATCTGAAAATGACACTCTCAGGAAAATCATTGAAGAAAATGTTCAGAAAATTAAAAATCTTGAACAAGAAAACAAACTGCTAACTGAAAAATCTGAATCTAATCAACAATTTGAACCACCGTGTGAAGATCAGATTTTAATAAATGAATTGGTCCAGAATGACAAGCTCAAGGGAGAAATTGAAAAATTGAAAATGTTGAACAGTAGTATGTCTGAGAGACTTCTAACCTTAGAAAAAGGAAAAACTGTTTGCATTGAAGATTCTGATAAACTGAGGAATCTGGAAAATGAAATTGAGGACTATAAAATCGCAAACAAGGTGCTAAGTGAATGTGTAAACTGCAATGAACAAGAGATTGCCAGTTATGAAATACACATTGTTTCTCTGGAAAATGAAATAGAAGACTTTAAGAAATCCTTGTCAAAATTTGTGGAAGGACAAGAAAATCTGGACAGATTGTTAGGTGTGAAAGTCAATTTTCAAAAAGAAGGGTTGGGCTATAACTCAACAAAGAAAAAGAGTTTTGAAAATAAGATTCAAACTTCTGCTGTTTCAGATGTTGCATCTGCTAGCCTAGCCAGTCCTTCTGTATTTCAATTCACTGCTCAAAGAAGTCTGAAGACAACTGTAGAACAAAAAGGGAAGAACAAAGTGGATTCTACTACATACATGCATCCTGACTTTAAATCCCATGCTAACAAGAAACCTATGTCATGCCTTAATTGTCATAAAGCTGGTCATCAAATGCATGAATGCAAACTGAAAGGAAAAGATGACATGAATACTAGTAAAATGCATGTTAGGAAAACTCATGACATAAATCATGAGGTTCAGAAAAAGAAAATGTCATGTTACTACTGCCATAGAATTGACCATTTGATGCATGAATGTAGATTGATGGAAAATGATGATATGGATGCTAGGAAATATCGTGATAGAAATCCTGATGTTCATTCAAAGAAAAGGGAATGTTCGCATTGTGGTAGATTAGGCCACACCCTTTCTCAATGTTGGTTTGCTAATGGAAAGAAAAAATCACTCCCACATCATGCTAAATTTTATGCTAACCAACATGCTCTTAATATCAACAAAACTGCTTCTCCGAACCAGCATGTCAGATGTTTTAATTGTAACAAGCTTGGGCATAAGGTCACTGAATGTTGGGCAAGATCTCATAGGAGAGAGTCTCCTTTCTGCTCCCATTGTGGGAAGCATGGCCATGCAGTCAAAGACTGCTGGCATGCTCAGGGTAGAAAACTCAATTCTAAAACTGTTAATCTCCCTGCGAATAAAAATGCATTTGGTAGAAATGTCTTTAGAGGCAAGCACAATGAGTGCTTCAAATGTGGGAAGCCAGGTCACAGGATTGCAACCTGTTGGCTGACAGGATATCAAAACCAAACTGGTTTTGGCAAACAGAATGTTTATTCTGTTAACAAGGAGTCTCATGTTTATGCACATAGGATTCATGCTAACAAGGATATGCATAAATCAGTACTGAAAGCTGCTGTTCCTTGCTATCAAGTTAAAAATGTGCTGAGGAAATTTGCTAGAAGTAATACTGTCATGTCAGGACCCAAGACTTCTTGGGTACCTATTTGTGCAAAATAACTTTGCTTTGCAGGTGTGCCTTGGATGGAATAAAGGGGTAATAAACCAGGGCACATAAAAGGACCCCATGTCTGAATGCTCCAGGTAAATTTACTGCTTCCCTCCTAATCTGAATTCAATCTCCAATCCATCAGAATGATGTTTGTTGTTGTTCATATAAACTGCCTATTTTGAACTAGAAAGAATTATCATGATTCACAAACTCACATGTTTAAATTTCATGGCAAACACTACATTCAATAAATAATTAATACTTCCAAGAGTCGTGTGTGAGATGTCCTTGAGTGGGCTGAAAAGGAGTTTGACAGGCCATTTGGTTTCTAAAGAATTTTGTCAGCCGATGCAGTTAATGTGGTGTTAAGATCTGTCATCTCATGAGGTTGCAGTTTATTGCCCAAGAGCTTCTCTGGATGTGAGACAGAACTTCTTCAAGAATATTATATTTGTAAGCGTCCTTGGTGCTTAATGTCTTGAGTGATCTCTCACTTGTTGGCTTGCTGATAGGAGTGTTGCTCATCTCATCTCTCTCCATTCGGTCTGCCACCTTCTTATCTCTCTCCTATCACTTTTGGTTCAGAAATTCTCTCAAAGAAATTTTTTTTTTCAGTCTTCTTGCTCTTATCAGACGTGATCTGTATACCTTAAACCACCCAATATCTAGTGTAACAACTTACACCTGTTAATAAAGAACTTCAATGTATGGGGGTTATATTTGGTCCTTGATCCTTCTAAGTTATCCTCTCAAGTGTTGGTCAACATATTATAAAACTTCCTGTTAAATGAAAAAAAAAACTTGTTGAGGATCTCGATTTAACTGAAACTTATGTGAAGAGAGCTGTGAGATAAAAATTGTGTTAAGTAAGATATCTGTCTTTTGTCTAAAATCATGAGAAGTGCCACCAGGGAATACGCCATTCTTTGTGGCAGAGCAATGGCTTTTGTGGAGAAATAGACACTCTAGATCAGAGAAGTCCAGAGTTTCTGTCATGATACAACTAGCTATCTCTGTATAGAAATGTTAAAATAATAAAAAAAGGGGGAAAAGTCAACAAAGAAAAAATTTCATTGGCTTTGATTGGCATAAAGGTAGTCCGTCCTGAGTAACCAGGGTTTCTGGTGTCTGATAAACATGTCTCCTTGTGTAAAAAGGGACTATTCTACCTTATGCTCAACAAATTGGTTGACCCTGTATGCCTTCTCTTGTCCATTAAATGAAGAAATGAAATCTGCTTGACATCGATGTGTTATTTCTTTGCTTGACAAACATAAGGAGTAATTTAATCGTGACTCTCTCTAGGTTAAGCAACTTTAACAGCTAATTTTGTGATCATGTTGATTTAATATCTTGAGGTAACTGACCATGGAATTTGGAAGAATATAACTAGTCCATATATTGAAGGGCAAACTTTAACAGGCAATGGCTGTGTTACATCATGACTGAGGGTAGTTTGGGTATTTCCAGAAAAAGTTTGATAAGAGTGAAAAGCAACCCGACAAAACCCTTCTTGTTTCACACGCCTTCATCCACAAACCCTCGTTTCCCCTTGCCGCTTCCTATTCATCTTCGTGCCGCTCCACCTTGGGTGTTCCTTCAAACTCACCTCTATCTTTTCCTGCTCACTTCCTTTCCCCACAGAGATCTCTTCCTCTCTTGGGTCTAACTTCACTTCCAGTAGCAACCGACAAGAGAGAGTTGATACTCTAGGAGTCTTGGCAAATGGATCAGCAAGCATCCGCCGCTCAGGTTGAAAGGAAGAGGAAAGGAAAGGAAACTGCTGAGGAGCCTCCGTCCAAGCAGCAACGTTGTCTAGAATCTGAAGCTGCTGCGGGAATGTCTTCAGAGCAAGGTACCAGGCCTTCCCAGACTACCGTATTTTTAGAGAGTGGTAAAATCATTCCTCCGAGGATAGTTGATTTCGGTGATGAATCCATGGTCCTGAAGTTTCCAGAACTCTTGAAGATCTTCGAGTTTCAGGAATGGAGGAAATTTTTGGAAGATCACAGGGTATTCTACCCTAGCCTGGTGATGGAATTTTACAACAACTTGTTGTTGAGTCGAGATAAGTCTGCATTGATTTCGACTGTTAAAGGGGTTGAGATAACAGTGACATGCAACTCTCTCCATGAAGCTCTAAGTATTCCAGAAAAGGGAGAGGTGGAAAGAGGGTACAGATACAGTCTGCATGAGGCGTTTTCGGTTATTACTGGTAAACCCAGTAACATTCTTGACAAGGGGCAAGTGAAGCTGAAAGCTTTCCAAACCTCGTCATTTCCTCCTCTTCACAAGCTCCTTCAAAACATAATTGCTTCTATAGTCACACCACAGACTGGAGCTAGGGGTAGAATCACAGACACACAGAGGTTTCTACTGTTTTGTCTGATTCAGAATGTAAAGATATGTTTGCCAGAAATCATTTTTACTGTCATGAAGGGATGTATTGGATCCAAGAGACACCTTCCCTATGCCGCCCATCTGACAGACATCTTCAAGTATTCAGAGATTTGCTTGGATGGAGAGGCTGCATCTGAAGTTAAGGCCCGAAACATATTTAATATGAATTTTGTTTCAGTGTTTTTGGGCTTGGAGGGCTCTTCAATGGTGGGGCAAGTTAAGGCCCAGAAAGTCAAGGAATCACAAACTCAGGGGGAGCATCTGGAACAATCTCAAGACTTAGCTCAAACTGGTGTGCAATTAGTTTCTGAGATTGTTGTACAGGATACACCAGCTGAACAACCACAGTCTATTACGTCTGCTGCATTCACTGAAGGATCTTTTTCCTTTCAGAGGCTAGTTGAGGTTGCATCTGAAGAAATCAGGTTGTCTGAAGAAAGTATTCAGACTGATCTAGATGCAAATATTGATGGTCTGTTTGATTCTTTTGGGAAGACATCTGAAGAGGTGATATTGACCGTGGAACAGCCAGCTAAAGAGCAAGAAAGTACTGATCAAAAACTTGCTGATTTTATTAATGTGATTCTAAGAGAGACTGTAGAGAAAAGCTTGGAAGAGGCTACCAACTTGGTTACATCTGAAAGTCTTGAACAGGCACCTGTTGACAGCCCTGCAGATCATGATCTCATGGAAGATAGAGGGGATAACAGTCAAGAAAAAGTTCCTATCATAGAATTGGATACAGAATCTTCAAATGAGGAAGAGGAACCTGAAATTGTAGTTCCTGTCAAAGACACACAAGCTGAAGTTGAAGATCAGGCTCCAGCAGTAGACAACCAACCGCCAGTGCAAGAATTTTTTGGTACACCTCTAGGTCCACCTAGACTTCTATCTGCACAGGCGCCCAACATTGAATCTGCTCGGGCACCCAACATTGAAGAACTCCTCATAAACTTGACTCAGCAGATGCAGAAACAAGATAAGAAATTAGATGATCTGC
Organism: Amorphophallus konjac; assembly: GCA_022559845.1. Classification (NCBI taxonomy): domain Eukaryota; kingdom Viridiplantae; phylum Streptophyta; class Magnoliopsida; order Alismatales; family Araceae; genus Amorphophallus; species Amorphophallus konjac. Next base: position 455,745,567 of record CM040121.1, on the reverse strand, counting down.
TCAAATATGTCACTCTCAACATCAATCAAGTACATTCCAGGCTACTGAAGCTTGAGATATCTCTCCTCACTGAATGGAAAAGGTTCCTACTCAACAAAAAGGCTTCAGATGATGCCAACAGATCCTTGATGCAAGGTTTGCAGGAGGTTTGTTCAAAGATAGCAAAAGCACTGCGTGAGTTACAAGATGTTCAAATTTCCTCCTTCAAACAATCTACCAACATTATAGATCACTGCTTTGAGATCAGAACATCTTTAGAAGTTTTGAAGAAATCATCCAGTGCCCTAGGTCCAGGTGTTCAGCAGATCTATGATAAATTGGTCGCCTTCTTAACAGAAATGATAATTCTGACTGACAGATATGAAACTGTTAATATTCGCCAAGACGACATCATTTCTGAAGTGGCACATGTCAGAAGCGCAGTGGTGTATTGGCTAGCTGAACTGTCAAATGACCTAAAGGAATTTCAGTCTATCTTGGGTTCAGCACCTGGTCAAGCTTCTTCTAGCAGAACTCCACCTCAAGAATATACCTCTGCTTCTCCAAGGGGGAGACCACCACATGGCAGGCCGCGTGGCCCTTCTAGCAGACATGCCAGACTTTTTCTTGAAAAGATAATGCTATGTATCTGGTTGCCCATTTTGAGGCTTTCTCTCTCACACTCTTGGACTTATTAATTAAATTTCATATCTTTTGCATTGTTGCATCCTTATTGTTTCCTTCTTTTTGATGATGACAAAGGGGGAGAAATCAGGCCTTTGCTAGCTCGTTGAGAATGTTTGTTATTCATTGAGAATGGTTATTTGACACTTTAAAAATGTTTAATAATGGTGCTAATATTTGTTTAGCCTTGGAAAAGCTGAAATTATTTTTTCTGCAAAGACTCAAGACTCATAGTGTTGCCATTCATCAAAAAGGGGGAGATTGTTGAGTCTTGTTGAATCTTTACATGTTTTGATGATGACAACACTATAAGTCTTAGTGGTGTTCAAAAATACTTCTCTGTGAAAAATTAACAAAAATATTTTTCTGTGAAAGTGAACAAAGAATATTTTTTCTGTGAAGAATAAACCTTCATTTCACTTCAGGTATTTTCAGGGACTATCTTCGTGTTGGTTGGAACTTCGTCATGTTTGTGTATAACACCTCGTGTTGTACTGTTTACCTTCGTGTCGTTTTAGTTTTAGTACTATTTGTGTTTTCAACACGCCGTGTCATCCTTTCGTACCTCGTGTTGTGTTAAGTTGTGCTGATTGACTTCGTGCTGATTCTTCTGAAGCAGCTCGAATTGGTCTGATGAACTTCGAGTTGCTTCTGTATGAACCTCGTGTCGTTAGCACTTAGTTGCTCATCTCGAGTCAGTCCTCTATATTTGTTCTTGTGTCTTCGTATCAATTACTGTAAATCCTCGAGTTGTTCTTCTGCTTCCACCGTTTCATCACGTGTTGTTGAAGACGTGTCTATCTCATGTCTTCGTGTCGTGTTTCCTAGACCTCGTGTCCTTCTCGCCTTGACCACACTCCGTGTCAATTCCTCTGTTTTCATCTTCGTATTGTTTTCAACTCGTGTCGATTTCTATTTTCATCTTCGTGTTGTCTTCAACTCGTGACGGTTTCTGTTATTTGTCTTCGTGTCGTGGTCAGCCCGTGTCGCCTCGTCTTCGAGTCGTTCGTTCGAGCTATTGTGTGCTCGAGTTATTTTTCTTATGTTTTCAAGTGTTGTTTCACTACGTGTCTTCGTGTTGTCTTTTGTATTCGTGTCTTCGTGTTGTCTTTGTATTCGTGTCTTCGTATTATCTTTGTATTCGTGTCTTCGTATTATCTTTGTATTCATGTCTTCGTGTTCCTTTTGTATATGTATCTCCGTGTTGCTTCCTTCTATTTTCGTCCTGGTCTCTTCTGATCGCGTGTCTTTCTATTGCTTCACTCTGTGTTATCTTTTTCTCACCTCATGCTGTCTTTATCTGACTTCGTGTCGTCTTCGTTGTTGTGTTAGCTGTACTCTCGTGTACTTCGTGTCGTTCTCGTGTTATCTCGTGCTAAACTCATCTAACGTACCTCATGTCAGTCACAGTATAGTGCACCTCGTTTTGTTATCATATATCTCGTGCAGTTCTGTGTTCTTATGGCCAACCAACTTATCTCAGCTACATATAGCGAACCCTAAGCATTAATGTAATTAATCTGCTTGCAGGGATCCGAGGAAGATTACTCCTCAGTGTCTAGGTAGCACGTGATCCAATGCTAGAGGAACCAATCCGATAAGGACACGTGGCAAGAAGGTTCTGGATCAAGCGTGGGAGGCACACGCATTCTGAACCGGATCTGCTGCTGCTACTGATATAAATAGAAACCTTCGTCTTCAGATGGAGTATGATCGAAAAGGATAAAGATATAGAAGAAAGAGCAGAAAAGCAGAGAGTCCTTCGATCCAGAAAAACGAGAGAAAGAAGAGAAGAAAAAGAGAGAGCAGAAACTGAAGGAGAAAGAAGAAGAAGAAAGGAAGAGGAGAGAGAGCTTTACTGAGGATCTGATCAGTCTGTTCGTGGATCAAATCCAGAACGACTATGCTCATTGAGAGCTATATATCTTGCGTTTTATTTCCAGCTTCTGTCGCTGTCATTTTCATGTTTTCTTATTTTTCCTTTTGCTACCTTGTTTAGTCTTGTTCTTCCGATTGCCCTGTTGGGGATCGGGTTTCTCCTGGTGGTACAGGAGAAGGGAGATCTGATCTCTAGGTTGCAAGTGGCAGGTTGTCACTTGAGGGTTCCCTCTGGTTTAGAGGAAGGGAGGCTTGTCCTCCGGTCCTTGGCTTGTGGCTTGCAAGTCAAGGGGTCCCTCCGGTTTGAGGAAGAGAGGTCTTAGACCTCTGGTTTGCTAGTGACGCGGAGTCACTGGTGGGTTCTCTCCTGGTCTGGAGGAAGAGAGGCTAGGCCTCTGGTGTGTTACCGGCAGTAGGTTGCTACTGGCTGGTTCACTGGTAGTGGGACTGCTACCAGTGGGGTTCCCTCTTGGTATAGAGGAAGTGAGACGTGAGTCTCTGGTTTCTAGTGACCGTGGGTTGCTAGTGGTTCCCTCCGAGTAGGAGGAAGAGGGGAGGTTGTTCCCCTGGGTAAGCTGTGTATCAGCGTTTGTTGGCAAGCTGTGTTGCCCAGCTGTTAGTGAAGCCACACTCAGTTTGAGTGTGGGGTGGATGTAGGTCTGGAGGATCGAACCACCTAAAAATCCCCGTGCCGTGTGCTTGTCTTTCTCTTCTGGGCTTGGATATTCGGTAGATGCTTGTTTAGGCCGATCCTTCCCTATCCTCCAAGCAGTTCGTTCTGCGGTTAGTGTTTGACCATTTTGCTCTAATTCGGAAACTCCTGCTTGAGATCTAAACTTAATTTTTAATCCTTATTTTTTAACGGGTAAAGGTCCATTCACCCCCCCTCTGGACCTATCAGCCTTCGAGCCTTTAGAGTAGCAATAACCCTCCTCATCTCATCCCAATCAATATCACCTTGATCATTCATATCATGTATGTAATCCTTGAAGTGAAAATAATGATCGATGTTGTGCCCCGGCTGCCGATGGAAGACGCAATACCGGGAGGTGTCTACATGTTGCGGCCATATCGTTCTTTCTTTAGGCAAGGTGAGCAGGTTGGCGGCCATGAGGGCATTGAAAATATCTAATAGGCTTTCGGGTAAGGGAGGGTATTGTGCTCTTCGGGGACCCAATGGTCTTCTTGGTTGTTGCAGTTGTTGCTGTGCATAATTGGCTGGCGGGGGCATTTGGTGGTACTGTGCAGGTTGATGCTATGTTTGCGGGCCTTTTCGTTCCCCTCAGGTTATCGGGTATATAGCTCTTATTTCACGCGTCGATCAACCAATTAACTAACTGGTAGTTAGCTGACCGATTGACTGCGCGGGCGTGCCAGTCACATACGTGACAAATTTATCGTGCGCTCGTTCTGACTTGGTCAGACGAATGTGAGGTTCGGTCGGGACCAGCAGTCCGCCCTACCATAAAGGCTATGGCGTTAATTACATCCCCCACGAGGAGGGAACACCTTTGATTAATTGTCGAGATAGTGGGCTGTCGAGGCCGGAATAAAGGATGCGACACTACAAACATGATGGAATCATGCAAGATGCATCTATCTGTCATGCAGGAGAGGCATGGTTTATTGAATTGGAAACCCCTGGGGCGTGGCGGAGGACGTAGGTCCGAAGACCACCATCGCGCATAGCGGAGACTTCCGATCGGGCGTAACCCGACCTTTCGTCAGTGCCATTTGATATACCCGAGGGCCGATGTAAACACGCATGCATGACGACGATGACCATGCTAAGCATGATGACAGAATTATGAAGATAAGCAGAACTCAGTCACATGTTTATTAAGCCCCGCCAACGGGGGAAAAGATGGCACAAGCATGATAGTAAGAGCAGCGTGATGATAGACATAATGGTGAAAACATGATAACAAAAAGATTTGGACTCGAAAGGCCCTCCTCTTATTCAATTTATTCCTAATTAGGGTTGATTAACTTCGACCGCGGGAAGCGAGGGTCGCTCGGGGGCGAGCCAGCGATTAGAGAGTGTAACGATCAGAAACGGCACCTGAAAGCGTAGGTAAAAGACTTAAAACGGCGTGGAAACTGTAGGTAAATGACTTAAAACGGCATGGAAACCGTAGTTAAACGAAGAGTTTTAAAACGGTGTTGCCCGATTGGGGCGCGTCGAGAAGAGGCGCGTCAGGAAGGGCGCGCCGGGGAGGGCGCGCCGTATATAAACGGCGCCGGCTTAGCCAATCTTGCGGAAACTGAGGTTTTGTTCATTCTTTCTTGGGTTTATTAAGATACTTTGGAAAACTTTGAGAGTTTATTTAAGTTATTTATTCAAAGGATCGACCCCGGGGCATCCAGGAGCCTAGTCACGGGCTCGCGCGAGGTTCACACTCGAGCGCGGTGATTGTTTTGAGTAGGACTCGTTCGAGCCGAATTTTCGGCAGCATCTCCCCATCCCAGAGGATTATTGGGGAGAAGCGGGGAGTACTCACGTAGCGGAGCAACCCCTGAAAGCCGGGTGGCACAACAGCGGCCGGCAAACCCGAACGGAAAGGAAAACCCCGAGGCCTAGCCTGCTAGGGGCACCGAATCCGTGGGCGATAGTGAGCGAATGAGGTGACTCGTTATGGGAGCGAAAACCCCGAGGGCTAGCCTACGAGGGGCACGCGACCCGAGTCACCACAACTCTCGAATCGGGACGACCGATGGAGGGAAGGAAACCCCGAGGGCTAGCCTACAAGGGGAACACAACCCACGGCCACCACAAAGCCCATTAAGGACCGTGGATTTGAACTACAGGGCTTAGCCCCGTTGCTGCGCACTCAATGGTCAGTAGGGACATTCGTCATCAATGGACGAGCCCTCCGTCGGCTGAGTGGCTGATGTAGAAGACTGGGGGAATGTCCCCCTCCCTGGATACTGGAGTGATGCTACAGAGCATACTCCCGTTAAGGTATGAGCCGAGCGAAGAGAGCGGCGCAAGAGATTGTTTGACGATGACAAGTGGACAAACGAATTACTAGAAACATATTAGAACGGCGAAACCCGCAGGCTAAGCAAGTTAATACTAGCATGCAATGTGATTAGCACGGAGGCCCGGGGAATGGATATATGTATATATATATCATATTCGAAAACAAACCAACAGGGGGGCTCGTCGCTGAATGAAAAAGAACGATTGAAGCGATCTTCCCCACCCATCTGGCCTATGAAGAAAAGCACAGGGGCGGTGAAGGGTTCGCTCCCTAGGCGGAGATGGACAGAGATACGCACACAAGTGCGTCTTCGATCCCAGAACCCATGGCATATACGGTGCAGAGCCCGGCCATTACATTAGGATCAAAAGAGAAAACCCCGGGGAGGGGGGAAGAATGATTCATGTAGCCCGAGGGCATATCCAGCATCGGAGAAATCGATTATACGGGAGTACGTATGCCGGGGAAATCATTAGATGCACATTCGAGAAGGGATTAGAGAGGGCATAAAAGAGAGATACGGCATCAGCCACAATAGCATTTCATTCATCCCATGAACGACACAGATACATATGCACAACATGTATATTCCGGCGCCGGCGTTGTCGCTCGGCCGCCGTTTACATTAATAGGGGAAGCTCATTACAGACGAAGAGAAGGGGCAGAGGTATTGGTGAGGGAGGGGAGGTTAGGCTCGTATCATCGCCCCTCCCCTCTCTCACTTACATTGTATCAGGGGAAGAAAACCAAAGAAGAAGAAAGGGGATCGACCGGGAGAAAACATGGGAACCCACCTAAACCCTTTCTTCAGAACAGAGTATCGGATCCCCCGGCTTCTCTTCTCCAGCTCCGGAGGTATTCAGAAGAACAGACGAGGAAGACGACGGCGAGAACCCTCGGTGGAAAACCCTACTTCTCCCCCAAGCTCTTCTCTCGGACGAACAGAACTCTCTCCTCGGATTGGCTCTCTTCTGTCTTTTTTTCTCCTTTTCGTTTCTGATTTCTCTTCTTTTCCGTGTGTTTTTTTTCTTCTTCTTTCGAAGGCAGGCTATATAGCCTTTTGTTAATCCGGCGCCCCGGGAAGGGGCGCGCCGGATTTGATGGCGCTGGGGAACACATCCCCGATCGGAATTGGCGCGCCGATTTTGATGGCGCCGTATTAAGAGGCGCCGACATCCCTTCACGCGCCGTTTTATCTTGTTTGCTCGGCGCGGCTTGGCCGATGGGTCCGGATATGATTCCGGAGGCTCCCGTTGACTGTTCCTCTCCCCTTGGCCCTTGGAAAACCTTGACGGAGTGTCGATAAAGATCTTGATATGATGAAAGGCCTTAATCAGAACTTCGCGTGTGTCTGGCCCGAGCACACGGGTGTCCTGCTCGTACAGGCTTCGGCACTGTGATTTGTGCTTCTGGTTGAGACGGACTCATGCTCGCAGCTTCCTTGCGGGATGGTGTTGCATCCTGGATAATTCCGCCTTGAATGGCGATCAATCGGCCACTAACGGGCCCACTATGGCGAGAAGCCGAACCCGTGTCAGGTGATCGGGACCTTCTACTGACAGAACCTTCGGCCCCTTGTCATGGACGGCCGAAGACGTTCTTCCTCTTTAGGAGAGTCATTGGGTATGCCGTCGTCCTTGGTCGGGCGACGGATGCAGGGTAGCGGCACGTCGAGGTTGATGCCGGATCATTGGGCTTGCTTGATCGTGCTACCGGTTGGTTGTGGATTCATCTTGACTCTCCTGAGGTGAAGTCCTCGGTGTTCACTTCAAGGTGGCTCGGGGCTCTGGCAGCATGAGGAGCCTTCAGTAAGCTGATCTTCATCGACTTCTGTGCTTCAGTGGGCCGTATCATTCATCTTTACGGCTTGGTCACCGCATAATTATATTTTGAGTGCCAACAAATGCCCCCCAGACGTAGGCGGTGCAAGTGAGGCAGGAGTGCAGCAAGGCCTACAAATGAGCTTCGTTCGGTGACGGAGGCTCGAACGGCACTTAATTCCAGCTTCGGAGGTTAATCCGGCGCGGTAGGAAGCTTGAACGGCACCATTTAAAATGGCGTGGCCCTTACCTCGTTATTAAAACGGCGCCGCTTAAAGCGGCGCGCCCTTTGACTGGAGGGTTAAAACGGCGCCGGGTTCACCGGCGCGCAAACCGTTTAAAACGGCGCGCTCTGGGGCGCGCCGTTTTAACGATGGGGAGCCCCCCTATATAAACTCCCCTTCTTCATTTTTTCTTCATCCCTGTTCATTTGCAAATCTTATTTCTCTCTCCTCCCTTTCTCCTCCTCCCGCGGCGCCGAGTTGGCTCTGGGTTTTGAGCGAGCCGGTGAGTCGAGTCGTTGTTTCATTTGGGTTTTAAACCCGCTCTTCGGGCCCCGGGAAGCTCCTCGTAGGACTTGTCCTCGGAGCTAGATCCCTCGGGTGTCCCATTTGGCCTTGGCTTAGTGCCTCTGGCTTCTTTTAGGGGCTGCTCCCTTTGTGGACGGCTTCCACTTTTCTTTTGGCAAACCCCCGAGCTGGGGAGACGCTGTCAAAATTTTGTCAGAAATATTGCTTTGATCAACTAATTTCTGACGTTGCTTGTTCTCTTCTGGACGTTGTTTTGCAGATAATATGGCATCTGGCCCTTCTTCCTCTGCATCCCGGGTCGCCGTGACATGGGGGAATGTCCATTCCCTTGATCGGGGGCCTCGACGGATAGCTGTGGTAGCTGAGTCCTCGGACTCGGAGACCGACACCGTCGACACTGGCCGCCTGTTGATTCTTGACGGCAACCACTTCAAGTATGAGTGAGGGGATGGCGTCAGATTGGACCATCCCAAAGACAAGCACTTGATGGCATTCCTTGAGCGCTTCAACCTTGGCGGGAAGCGCGATGTAATTCTCGTCTGTCGAGCCGAAGGAGCTCTACTGGCAGAGAGAGACAGTCTGACTGAGTCAGTTACTCATGGTATGCCTATATATATTCCAGGCGAGCCCAGGAAATGGGGGGCCGTGCTTGGAGTGTAGGAGTTATCTCCAGAGGCCGGGTTGCTGACAAGAGCACCGCAGTATACACCAGCCTGCTGGAATGAGACTGCCAGGCGCGTCGACAGGGAGAATCTCGTGTATGGTTTGTTCCTCGCCCCGCTTCATTGGGGGTACCGAGATGAGCCTTTCCTTCTGGACTGCTTAGCGGTCCGATTCAAACACCAGATTTCAGTGGGGTGGTTTGGAGAACTCAAAGCCACCGATGCTCACGCCTTCAGACCGGGCGCCGTCGAATTTACAGATTTTGTATTGTGGCAATATGCTCACATCCTGGTTCATGCCGGTGTTTATCAGAGTGTATATGCTTCCCAGTACAGGTATCCGATCTCCCGAGGTCTGTGCTGCGGGATGATTGAAGTCTTCTGCCCAGAATACAACACTTTTTATACTGCAGAGGGTGAGACTTCACTGGATCTCTGGAGTCTTTCCCAGCTGAGCGGCTTGCCGATAGATGGGGAGCCGTATGAAGAAGTTGAAGCTGCTTCTTTTATAGTCAGTATGCATCTTTCTCACCTTACGCACTTTTGCAGCTCACCATTCTATGGAGGCGACCAGACATTATAGGGAGTTGATTTCCAAGGCCCAGAAGCCTTCATATTTTAATATCCCGGAGCCAGCTCCAACCACCACACCGCTGCCCCCTGGCGATTCGCGGAAGTGAACCAGGTCCCAGGTCAGGGAGGCTATCAGTAGGGCCAAGAAGGCCAAGAGGGCAGATTCCCGTGCTACCTGGGCGCACCAGAGGAAAGCCGCTGAAGAGGAGCCCATAGCCACCCCTCCTCGGGTCCCATCATTCTCCGAGTTTGAGGCCGCTTGGATGGAAGGGCCTGAGGGCGAAGATGACTTCTTGTTCCTGTATGGCTTATTTGTTTATTTCAGCCACCTTGGCTGATCATCCTTCATTTATTACCTGCTGGCACTACCTCCGCCGTTGTTGGTTTGGAGGCGGTGATCGGAGCCGCGACTGAGGAGAGAGAGGAGGAAGCCCCCTCGGCCTCTGTTGAGGGTGACTTGCCTTCACCGACACCCCATCAAGAGATAGAAGGTAACTTGTAGCTTGCCCTGTGGAGCTCAGCGGTCTATTATGCTTTCAGTCGGGTCTTGACTGTTTATTATCTTTTAACTCCAGTTGATGTCCGGCCAACGGTGCTCCCCGAGGTCGGTGCCATGGCAGGAGCTATTACTGGAGAGCAGGGGCTTCCAAAGGACAAACCCCTGGATATTCAGCCAACGGGTGCTTCCGAGGCAGAGACTGCCGAGGAGGTTCCGGCTAAAGGGCCTTCTCCTAGTAGCATGGTTCCCGCTCAGGTATTGGAGGTTCGAGAACAAGCAGAAGAATCATCCTCCTCTGAGCAAGTTGATTATGGCGGCGGCTCCGGCGATGACGAGGGGTTCCCGCCGGTTGACACCGAGGCCGAAGACGCCGGGGCTTCTTCAGGTTATGAAAGTGACCTTTTAACATTCAGCCCTCCGAGACTACTGGGAGTCGAGCATGGGCCATCATACCAGACCGCAGGAGAAGGGCCAGAATCTTCAGAGGCCACTTTTGGAGGCCTAAATATAGTGTCGGTTGAGGTAGGAAATGTTCCGATTCTCGCCTGCAGCACTTCTTTTTATTTCCAAGCCAACTGGCTGATGTACATGTATGTGATGCAGGCTGAGGTGGTACCGCCAGCTGTGATGGTCCGCATACCCCTTCCTGACGTGGTCATGAGCCACTCAGCCTTTCCACCTGTTGTGCGGCCCATTGCTCTACGGCTTCCACGGACTTATGCAGCTACAGCGGCATCAGAGGAGCCCGGCGTAACTGCCAAAGCCGGCGGCCTGACCGAGGTTGCAGGCAAAGAGTAATTACTGAAGCCAAGTGGTCCCCCAGAAATAGAAGCGGGAGAAATTATTGCAGAAGAGGCCGATGCTATTAAAGCCTTGTCTGTCGTAGAAAGCTCCCCTCCTTTAATGGACGGTGAGATTGTTTAGGAGGAGCAAGCGCCCTCAGCTGCTGAGACGGCCGTCATAACCTCACCTCAGAGGGCAGGCAAGGAAATTGCTATCGTGGAGAGCTCTTCGGCTGCTGTAGCTGCAATCGTCGGTCCAGGCGTCGGTGCCGTACAGACCATGCCATCGACATCCCTCGGGGTGGCCGATGACATCTGGGCCGAGATAGATAGCAGGGTGGACTTTCAGCTCCCTGAGACTTCACCACTAGGCCTACAATTCTCTGGCGACATGGTATGGCAGTCTCTGGACAATCTCCAGCGGGCCATGTCAGCTTCCCCGGGCCAGACCTATGTGCAGCTGAGAAGCTTGGTAGACCACCTCTCCCGGTCGCTATTAGCATTCGGCTGCCCAATGGATGATTGGACTCCGCGGGTTGTAATGCTATTGAAGCACGCCAACAGGCGGGAGTTCCTCAGCCGAGAGGTGTCTGATCAGCTGATGGCTGTGAAGCTGGAGAGGGAAGATTGCCGCACCACCGCTACTTCATTGAGGGTGACCGTGGAACAGCTGAGAAACGTCGCCGACAATATCTCAGAACGCCGGCTACTCCTCACGGCACGGATGGCAGAGTTGCGCGCTGAACTTGCTGAGGTTGAAGCCGAACTGTGGGAAGGTGAGCACCTAGAAGCCCAGACAACGGAAGAAGCCGATCTGGCCGAAGGATGACTTGTCTCGCTGGACAAGAGGCTATCGCAGCTGACAGCCACCGAAGCCCGGTTAGAGGAATTGACCCAATACTCCTCACTAGGCCTCTTGGAGTTGGCAGATATCTTTCGGCGTCCTTTGCCGTAGCCTTGCTTTCCTTTTTTTTTGAGTTCTGCTCCTATTTGCCTTCGGAGCTTATGTATCCCCGGGGGATGTCCCGGGAACAAATGTATTCCGCCAATTCTCATTTAATGAAAACATCTTTCTTTGTCGCCTTAATCGTGACTTTTCCTCCTTTCTTCTCTTTATTCTTCTGGCCGATCGTCCGAACTTAGGGATGCGCACCGATGGCGCAGGAGAGCGCTCACACCTTCAGCGAAGGGGTGAGGTGTTCGCTCCACCGCGGCATAGCCGTTCCCGGAGCAGGACCTTTTGCCAGGGCGGGACATAGATAACATAGGCGGATGTGCCTAGTGAACTTTGCCAATGATGACGAAAAGTGTGTTATAACCATCGACATGGGTTAAATGTCGACGTAATGATGCTTTTTTGATCAACGAGGGCGGAAGGCCCAGGTTAGAGGGTAGTCGACCGGGCATATCGATGATGGCGAGGGTCGAAAGGGTAGCGACCGATCTTGCCGATGATGACAAGGGTTGAAAGGGTAGCGACCGATCTTGCCGATGGTGACAAGGGTCGAAAATGTAGACGGTCTTGCCGATGGTGACAAGAACTGGAAAGGGTAGCGACTGACCTTGCCGATGGTGACAAGGGTCGAAAATGTAGACGGTCTTGCCGATGGTGATAAGAACCGGAAAGGGTAGCGACCGATCTTGTCAATGGTGACAAGGGTCGAAAATGTAGACGGTCTTGCCGATAGTGACAAGAACCGGAAAGGGTAGCGACCGATCTTGCCGATGGTGACTAGGGTCAAAAATGCAGACGGCCTTGCCGATGGTGACAAGAATCGGAAAGGGTAGCGACCGACCTTGCCGATGGTGACAAGGGTCGAAAATGCAGACGGTCTTGCCGATGGTGACAAGAACCGGAAAGGGTAGCGACTGATCTTGCCGATGGCGACAAGGGTCAAAAATGTAGACGGTCTTGCCGATGGTGACAAGAACCGGAAAGGGTAGCGACCGATCTTGTCAATGGTGACAAGGGTCGAAAATGTAGACGGTCTTGCCGATGGTGACAAGAACCGGAAAGGGTAGCGACCGATCTTGCCAATGGTGACAAGGGTCGAAAATGCAGACGGTCTTGCCGATGGTGACAAGAACCGAAAAAGGTACCGACTGATCTTGCCGATGGCGACAAGGGTCGAAAATGTAGATGGTCTTGCCGATGGTGACAAGAACCGGAAAGGGTACCGACTGATCTTGCCGATGGCGACAAGGGTCAAAAATGTAGACGGTCTTGCCGATGGTGACAAGAACCGGAAAGGGTAGCGACCGATCTTGCCGATGGTGACAAGGGTCGAAAATGCAGACGGCCTTGCCGATGGTGACAAGAATCGGAAAGGGTAGTGATCGATCTTGCCGATGGTGACAAGGGTCGAAAATGTAGACGGTCTTGCCGATGGTGACAAGAACCGGAAAGGGTAGCGACCAATCTTGCCGATGGTGACAAGGGTCGAAAATATAGACGGTCTTGCCGATGGTGACAAGAACCGGAAAGGGTAGCGACCGATCTTGCCGATGGTGACAAGGGTCGAAAATGTAGACACTGGATGTGTATAAGTGGGATATCGGATGAAGACTCCGCCCCGACCTTGTGAAGGGTCTTTAGGATGGAGGATGGTTCATCACTATTCATCATTGATTTATAATTTTTTCTTCTCTTTTTTTTTATTCATATTACTGACCTAAGCGCCCTTTCGGGTTTTCACCGAAGCCAACCCCCTCTTGCTTTTGCCCATGCACCCTCTCGGGTTTTCACGTGGCGGGGTATCCGATTTTGCCTGCGACGCCCTTTCGGGTTTTCGCCATAGCTGGGTTATAGCCATTTTTGCACTTGTCCTAATATAGGAGCAAGTCTGGAGGGGTATCTCTATTTTTAACCCCATTTTTCTTTTCTTTCTCTATTTTTTTGATTTCGAATTCAGAGTAAGGCAAAACTGGACCGCAAGAATGCCGACCGTCCTCGTCGATGATGACAAGGATTGGGTGTGGGTTTACTTCGTCAACATTGGTTAAATATCGAAGCAAAGGCGGGATTATCAACAGGGACGGAAGGTCCAAGTTGGGGGTAGATATCGACCGATCTCGCCGATGATGACGAGGGTCGAACATTGGTTTATTCATCAACATGGGTCACATGCCGAAGCAAGGGTAGGATTATTAACAGGGACAGAAGGTCCAAGTTAAGGGTAGAGATCGACCGACCTTACCGATGATGACGAGGGTCGAGCATGGATCTATTCATCAGCATGGGTGACATGCCGAAGCAAAGATAGGGTTATTAACGAGGACGAAAAGTCCAAGTTAAGGGTGAGATCGACCGACCTCGCCGATGATGACGAGGGTCGGGCGTGGGCTTGTTAAAGGATTTCCGGTGGGACTTTTGATGATTGTCCCTTGTGGAGTTTCATCAGGTGGAGGACAAAAGAGGAATTCTTTTTTAAAAAAAATTACCACTTTACTGACTTAAGCGCCCTTTCGGGTTTTCACCGAAGCCAGCCCCGTCTTGCTTTTGCCCACGCGCCCTCTCGGGTTTTCACGTGGCGGGGTACCCGATTTTGCCTGTAGCGCCCTTGCGGGTTTTCGCCACAGTTGGGTTATAGCCATTTTTGCACTTATCCTAATACAGGAACAAGTCTGGCGGGGTATCTCTATTTTTAACCCTATTTTTGTTTTCTTTTATATATATATTTATTTTTTTGATATAAAAGGTGGTAGGTCGAAGTGTGATGTCCGACCTTTGGCTGATAGTAGACGGCTGTTGGTCAGCTTACTGGGCCCTGTGCCGAGCGGAGCGGTATATTCGTTAGCAAGGGTTGAATGCTAACACAAAGGAATGATCTTTCGCCAATTCGAGCATGAAGCCCGTAACGGCAATATGGTGTATCTTTTTGAGAGCTCGACCAGGGCGGAGTGCCACTAGGCCAAGGAAAGGTAGCTCGATCAGGGCGGAATGCCACTAGACCAAAGAAAGGTAGCTCGGCTAGGGTGGACTACCACTAAACCAAGATAAGGGTAGCTCGGCTAGGGCGAAGTGCCGCTAGACCGAGGAATGGTAGTTCGATCAGGGCGGAGTGCCGCTAGACCAAGATAAGGGTAGCTCGGTTAGGGCGGAGTGTCATCGAACCAAGATAAGGGTAGCTTGGCTAGGGCGGAGTGCCACTAGACCAAGGAATGGTAGCTTGGCTAGGGCGGAGTGCCACTAGACCAAGATAAGGGTAGCTTGGCTAGGGCGGAGTGCCACTGAACCAAGGTGAGGGTAGCCTGATCAGGGCAGAATGCCACTAAACCAAGATAAGGGTAGCTCGGCTAGGGCGGAGTGTCACTAACCAAGGAAAGGTAGCTCGATCAGGGCGGAGTGCCACTAGACCAAGATGAGGGTAGCCTGGCTAAGGCGGAGCGCCACTAGACCAAGGAAAGGTAGCTCGATCCGGGCGGAGTGCCACTAGACCAAGATAAGGGTAGCTTGGCTAGGGCGGAGTGCCACTAGACCAAGGAATGGTAGCTTGGCTAGGGCGGAGTGCCACTAGACCAAGATGAGGGTAGCCTGGCTAGGGGGAGCACCACTAGACCAAGGAAAGGTAGCTCGGCTAGGGCGGAGTGTCACTAACCAAGGAAAGGTAGCTCGATCAGGGCGGAGTGCCACTAGACCAAGATGAGGGCAGTCTGGCTAGGGCGGAGCGCCACTAGACCAAGGAAAGGTAGCTCGGCTAGGGCGGAGTGTCACTAACCAAGGAAAGGTAGCTCGATCAGGGCGGAGTGCCACTAGACCAAGATGAGGGTAGTCTAGCTAGGGCGGAGCGCCACTAGACCAAGGAAAGGTAGCTTGATCCGGGCGGAGTGCCACTAGACCAAGATAAGGGTAGCTTGGCTAGGGCGGAGTGCCACTAGACCAAGGAATGGTAGCTTGGCTAGGGCGGAGTGCCACTAGACCAAGATGAGGGTAGCCTGGCTAGGGCGGAGCACCACTAGACCAAGGAAAGGTAGCTCGGCTAGGGCGGAGTGTCACTAACCAAGGAAAGGTAGCTCGATCAGGGCGGAGTGCCACTAGACCAGGATGAAGGTAGTCTGGCTAGGGCGGAGCGCCACTAGACCAAGGAAAGGTAGCTCGATCCGGGCAGAGTGCCACTAGACCAAGATAAGGGTAGCTTGGCTAGGGCGGAGTGCCACTAGACCAAGGAATGGTAGCTTGGCTAGGGCGGAGTGCCACTAGACCAAGATAAGGGTAGCTCGGTTAGGGCGGAGTGCCACTGAAATGAGATAAGGGTATTCCGACCGATCACTCGGGGAATGTCGGTTGCGCTACATGATACAGCTTTATATGCTTTCCATTGAGGGGAGAGAACTGGATGACTCTTTTGTGGTCTACCAGGACGTAGGCACCCCCTTCGTATACTCGGCGGATGATATACGGTCCGATCCAATTTTCGACCAACTTCCCTTTAGGGTTGGAGGCCATCACTTCTCTTCTTTTGACCATCACCAGGTCTCCTTTCTTGAATTCTCGTCCCTTGACCAGCTTGTCAAAAGCATGGGCCATGCGAGCTTGGTAGAGTTGGATGTTTTGTTGTGCCCGGAGGCATTTTCCTTCGAGCTCAGCGAGCTCTTCTAATCTTCTTTCTGCATTGGGTTGTTCACCGTCGACTAGTCCATGCTGGATGGCAACTCGCAACGAAGGAACTTCCAGTTCAATTGGCACCACAGCCTCTGACCCATAGACGAGGGAGAAAGGCGAACAGCCTGTTGGGGTCTTGTAGACAGTACGATAGGCCTAGAGTGCTTCGTACATCCTTTCTTCCCAATCTTTTTTATTAGACTTGACAGTCTTTGCCAGCAATGTGCATAGTGTTTTGTTGAAGGCTTCTGCAAGTCCATTGGCTTGAGGGTTGTAGGGGGACGATGTCCTCCAGTCGATCTTATATTTGTCGGCCAGTCGATAAACCTTCTGGTTCCTAAAATGGCTGCCATTATCAGAGATGATTCGGCTGGGGATCCCAAACCGGAATATTACATTCTGCCGGAAGAATCTTGCAACTAGCTCTCCCGTCACATCTCTTAGTGCTACCGCCTCTGCCCATCTGGAGAAGTAGTCTGTAGCTGCTAAGATATATCTGCACCCTAAGGAAGATGCTGGTAGCGGTCCTACCACGTCTGTGCCCCACTGAGCAAATGGCCAACTTGGTAGGGTCGGATGTAATGACACTGGAGGTCTCCTTGCCACGTTAGCGTGTTCTTGACACTTCTGACAAGCTTTGGCAAACTTGCAGCAATCATCAAATATAGTGGCCCAATAGTAGCCTAGTTTCTTTATCTCAATTTTCATCTTTGGGCCAGCCTGGTGTGCTCCAGCTGATCCCGCGTGGACTTCTTGCATCACCTTCCCCCCTTCCGCCGAAGACAAGCAACGAAGTAGGACTTTCCTTCGGGCATCTGTCATTATTCGGAATAGGGTTCCGCTTCTCATCTCGTAAGAGTCCTTGACCCTCAGGAGCTTCATTCTTTGTTCTTTTTCTTTTGGAAGCTGCTGGTGTTGAAACCACCGCAGGAGATGTTCTCGCCAATCGGGCTGCTGAACCTTTTCGATGACTGACACCTCGATCTCTTGTTCGTCGGCTAAGACTTCTGTTATGCTGGGGACTTGCCGGCGGTTGATCACTGTTATATTCAGGCTTGTGTCTGGCGGAACTGCCAATGAACTGGCCAGCTTAGCCAGGGCGTCTGCCTGAGCATTGCGGCCTCGGTTGATGTTCTTAATGCTGATGAAGTAGAATCTTCACATCAGACGGGTTGCCAGCTGGTGATAGGGGAGAAGCTCTTGCTTTCGCACATCGAACTCTCCCTCCAGCTGTTTTATAACTAGCAGGGAGTCTCCGAATGCTTCCAGCATCTGAATTCCCATGGACAGAGCAATATGTAACCCGATTATCAGGGCTTCATATTTCGCTTCGTTATTTGTGCAATGCTTGTCTATGGAGCAGGATGTGTGCACCACTTCTCCTTCTGGGGATTTCAGGACTATGCCTGCTCCTGCCCTGACTCTGGCTGATCCAGTGGCAGAAGTGTCAATTCTGGAAGCGCCATCAAAATATAGCTGCCATAGGGAGGGCTGCACCTGAATGGCTTCCAGGGTTTCATCTTCAGGAAGCTCCGGCTCCAACGGGCAGTCCCCGGGTACCGAGTGCTCAGCAAAGAAGTCTGCAATAGCTTGACCCTTGACGGCCTTGCGTGGTACATAGGAGATGTCAAACTCCATAAGGATTACCGCCCATTTGCCCAGGCGACCCTTGAGGGCCGGCTGGGACATGATATATTTCCCAGGCGACCCTTGAGGGCCGGCTGGGACATGATATATTTCAGGGGATCCTCTTTGGATACCAAGCTGATTTCATGCGACAACATATAGTGTCGGAGCTTCTTAACTACGAAGACCAGTGCCAAACAGACCTTCTCAATATAAGTGTATTTTTCTTCAGTTCTGACCAGTCTCCGACTGAGGTAATAGAGAGCTTGCTCTTTTCCTTCTTCATTATTCTGGGCCAGCATTGCCCCCAGGGAGTTATGTGTAGCTGCTATATACAGTATCAATGGCCGTCCTTTCACTGGTGCGCCCAGCATTGGAGGAGTCTTCAGATAGTCTTTCAGCTTGTTGAAGGCTATCTGGCAATCTTCATCCCAATAAAAGGGGACATCTTTCATCATCAACTTGTGGAAAGGTTGGCATCGCCCTGATAAATTGGAGATGAACCGCCAGATATAAGCCAGGCGGCCCTGTAATGACCTCAGCTCGGAGATATTCCTTGGTGGATGTAACTCTTGAATTGCTTTGATCTTTGCGGGGTCTATCTCGATCCCCCGATATCGGACAATGAAGCCCAAGAACTTTTCGCTCGATGCTCCGAACGCACATTTCATGGGGTTCATTTTCAGCTCATGCTGCCTCAGCCTCTGAAAGATAATCCGGAGGTCTTGCAGATGATCTTCCTTTCTTCTGGTTTTGACCACCAGGTCATCTATATAGCACTCGACCTTGTGGTAGAGCAATTCATCAAAGATTTTGGTCATTGCACGCTGATAGGTTGCGCTAGTATTCTTTAGTCCGAATGGCATCCTCTTATAATGATAAATGCCTTTAGGGGTTCGGAAAGCAGTATGGACCCGGTCATGCTCCGCAATCCAAATCTGATTGTAACCGAATGACCCATCCATGAATGACAGGGCCTCATGGCCGGTCGTAGCATCTATCATGACTTCGGTTATTGGCACCGGAAAGTCATCTTTAGGATAGGCTTTATTTAGATCTCGGAAGTCGACACATATCTAGATCTGTCCATTCTTCTTCTTTACGGGGACGATATTCGCCAGCCATGTAGTGTACTGATTTTCTTCAACAAATCCCACGTCAATGAGCTTGTTGACCTTAGCACAAATTTGGGTGATGAGTTCTGGCCTCATGCGCCGCGGTGGTTGCTTCACCGGCTTGGCCTCAAGGCTGATTGCCAGCTCATGTTGTGAGACAGCGGGGCTCAGACCCGGCATTTCTTTGTAAGTCCAGGCCAAGCAATCCCGATACTCTAGTAGCAGCTGGATGTACAACTCCCATTCTTGTGAGGATAGTTGGGCGCTGAGGAAGGTAGGCCTAGGGTCCTTCTCATTTCCCAAGTTGACTTCTATTAGTTCATCGACTGTGGCTTGGCCCCCGTCTTCTATCTCCGGAGGTGCCGGTTGGAGGTCAACGAAGTCTGGAATACCATCTTGAGGGTCGAGTACTTCGATCTCCTCATCCGACACCACCAGAGTTTCTTGAATTTTCTCTATTTCTGGCGCCAGCGGCTGCGCGGATTGTTCTTATAGCAAATCCTCTGCCGTCGCAGCTTCCAAGGGCGAGAGAGCAGCTTCAGTGTTTGTAGATAAGGTTGCAGCTGCGACGGGTTGGTAGCTGTTTATTGCCGGGCTTGGACATCACCCTGATTTTGTAGCAGAAGTTGAGGAGGTCTCGCCTTCTGAGGCAGTCGTATCTTCTGTAGAAGCGGCTTTTCCCTTTTTGGTGGCTGGTTCCCCTTGATCAGAGTCAACCGAGGCTTCCCCAATTGGGAGAAGGGATGTTGAAGTTATCATCAGTAGGACTCCGTTGGAGGGAGAAACTCCTGTTTCCTCAATATCTTCGGCTTCACTGCTGCTAGCCGTGTCAAATTTAGCTTGAAGGGCCATTTCTTCAGGGTAGACCTGCTCCCAGCATCGGCAGGGGGCCGAGGCCTCTATTTCTTGATTTCCAGATTGAGCCAGTTCAATATGTTCAGCTTCCGCAGGGTATTCATCAAAATCTGCCCCCAGTGGGCTATCTTCAGCAGGATAGAAGGCGGAGATGGTGTCCACCTCGTATCGCCCACTGTAATAATATTCTTCCAGGGTGAAACCCAACCCCAGATGTTGAGAGACACATCTCATTTCCTTGTCCATATTTGCGGGATACCACATCTGCTGGAAAGCTTCCTTGCGCTTTTGAGACTGATCGGAGGGAATGTGTTGCTTCTGAAACATCCTGGCCATCCGATCAGTTGTAAATGCCAGACCCTGGATGGGAACCGGCGGGTTGCTTAGATCTTCGGGGAGGCTGCAGTCTGTGTCTTCTCGAGTAGGATGCTCCTCAGCTGTATAGAACAAGCTGTTGGGTCCATCTTCCTGTGTCACCTCCCAAGTCTTGAAAGGCTCGACAGTGGGGTCATCGAGGCCGAGGACCGGCTTGATGAGGCCGGTCGGGACTCCGATGTAATCGTGCTGCCGATTGACCTGCACTTCATTAACTTCAGGGTAGAATGCTGGGGGTGTTACTCTGCCGACATCCCCTGAAGCTGTGATGTGGGAGACCACCTTTGGCTTGACATATCCGCGTGGCGGTGGTGGGTACCAACAGTCGCCGGATCTATTCTTAGATGCCCCCACATGAGTCTTAGCTTCAGAAATCTTCTGGGGAGGCCCCGTATATAAGTTGGCATCCGGCAAGTGACATTCAAACACCTCGAATGGGTGGAGGTCAGCAAATATCCTCTCCTCCTTCCCCTGGAGGCTGTATTTGATGCATTGGTGGAGCGTGGAGGGCACCACCATATTTTCATGCAGCCATGGGCGGCCCAGCAGCGCCTTGTAAGAGGTGCAGGAGTCAATGACATGGAACTGCACTGTTGTAGTAAAATCTGCCAGGGTCAGTGTGAACTCTGCCACTCCCATTGACACTTCACATTTTTGATTGAAGCCGGCGATACGCATATCCCCGACTTTCTCGAGATGCACATTAAAGTGGTGCCTCTCATATATTCTGTATGGCAGGATGTTGACCGCTGCACCGGGATCCACCAGTATTCTGTTCAGCTCCCTTCCATTCAGGTGCCCCTTCATATATAGCGGCCTGTTGTGGCTGGCGGTAGGTAGCAGCATGTCTTCTGGAGAGAATGTCATGCTGGCTTCTGGTACAGCTTCAGCTATGCAGGTTTTGAAATGAGCAGGCGTCTGCAGTGCAGTGATGATCGCCTGTCGAGTTTCTTCACTCAGAGAGAGGATCTCCCAGATTGTAAATCGGGCAGGGAGCTTCTTGAGTAGCTTCATTATTCGGCTCCCAGCTCGGACATTGGAGAGCTTCATCTCTTCAGCCCACCTGGGCTTGGGGAGGTTTTGATTTGCGAGCCCTGACGGACCTGCTTCATCTTCCTCAGATTCGGCGCCCTTCTGGCTGGTACCGACTTCTGGGTCTTCTTTGTTAGTTGCTGTAGGGCAAGCTCCATCTGCATTTGCATCTTCAGTAGATTATGCGAGCTGCAAGTGAATGGTCCCGGGTGTAGGGTTAGCCTCCTGACAAGGCTGCTTCCCCTTGGACATCTTCATCAATTCAAGAAATGAAGGGACCCCTTTGCCCCCACTCTTGTTGTATAAGCCTGACGGAGGAGGGATTTGGGCTCCCCTGACCTCCGACGGAGGTGTCTTGTAGGGCTGCTCGCCCCTGAACATGATGTTGTGATTGGGTGGCGGCCGGCGCCCCCATTTTCGGCCTGACCGGGTGGCATGTGCAGTAGTTGCGGCCTTGGCCTTGCCTCCCCAGCATGGGGTGTGAAACAGATTTCCTCTTCTTCCTCCTCTCCGGGTAGGTTGAAGAGTGCTGATAGGGTATTACAGGAGACAACCTGCACTTTATTGGCCCCAGCGGCCTTTCTTTTCTTCTTCTTTTGTTTCTTCTTCTTTGTTTCCACGGGCGGATGCCCCCAGAATAGACTGCCCTCTCCGTTGAGCGTCTCTTCAGCTTCCTCCTTTTGTTCAAGTGAGAGCTACTCTAATTCTTGCCACGGGACATGGTCCCGCACTAGTAGAGGTTTCAGTTCGGGCTGCACATATTCATCTAGCCCTTCAATGAGGTTTTGCAGTCGAAGGACCCCGGAATTGGTTTCCTTAATCACTGGTAGCGGAGTTTGTCTTCTCCGATTATGTGTATGTATCCTGATAGCTGTAGGTGGAGTGACCCATGCGGGTGCTGCCACTGGCGGAGCAGGCCGGGGTGTAACACCATGGATATGTGCCCCCTCTTTCGGGCGGGGTGCCCTCTTCTTTTTGTGCTTTATAGTGGCCTGCTGCCATCCCTGCTGTTCTTTCGCGGGCTCCAAGAAATGAGCTTCGTAGGTGCTCCGCGTGCTTGCTTCAGAGATCTCCTCGGGCAATGCCTGGTAGAGGGAGATCATGTTGACCGCTGCCCTCCTCCGAGGGGCTTCATGTGGCTGAGGAGGGTCCACTTTGTACTCTCCTAGCTCAATTTCATTCTTCTTCACCATCCCTTCGATGATGTCTTTGAAAACATAGCAATCTTCGATTGGATGTCCCAACATCTGGTGGTAGGGGCAGAATCTTGGACTGTCTTTTCTTTTCAGGTCCTCCGGTCTTCTCGGCTCAGGCAGGGTGATCATGCTGTATTCTGTTACCCAGTCGAACAGAACTCGGGTCTTGTCTTTTGGAAAGGAATACGCCTTCTTCATCTTGTCCCTCAGCGAAGGACCTTCTTTGCCATCTAGGGCTTCTGCAGGCTGTGGGGTGACTCCCTTCTTGCCTTCACTTTTCTGTTGTTCGAACGCCTTTATGTCAAGAGCGTTCGCTTCTTTAGGCGAGGAGCGCCGGTCTACTGCCTTGCCCTTCTGGGTTGTGCTAGCAGCAGATGTCGGGGCAGGTCTGGCCAGGAAAGCTTCCACTTCGGCCACGACATTATTTAGTCGGTCGAACGACCGTATTCCATTCCGATCATTCTCTCCAAAACCTCCCTTCTTAGATTCTGTTTGCATATTTGCACAGCGTCCTCCTAATGCGGGGGCCGCTGGCACCTCATTCCGAGGTTTCTCCACCTCTTGATATAATCGAGGGCTGTCTCATCGGCCCTCTGCCTTGTTGAATAGAGTTCGGCCACTGTGACCTCCCTCTCTGTGACATGGAACCTTTCTCTGAACTTTCTCTGAATATCCGACCAGTCATTGATCGACCCGGCTGAGAGGCTAGAGTACCATTCAAATGCGAGCCCCGTCAGCGAGGACCTGAAGAACTTCAACAAATATGACTCATCGGTGGCCAGATCACCCATGACGGCCATGTAATATGCAATGTGCTCCTTCAGGGACCCCTTCCCGTTAAATTTGTCGAACTTAGGTGGCTTGTTGACCCCCGGGGGAAGTCGTTTAGCCGCGTGGTGTTGCGGGTAGGGCACCCGATAGGCATCAAATGCAACATAGTCACCTTCACTTTTCTCTGCGAGCTTCAGCTCGATCATCCTTTCCACCATCATTCGGTTCATGACCGTGGGGTCAACTAGCTCCGGATAGAAGTGCGTTGGCTGCAGGTACGGGGTAACCAGGGTGGTCGCCTGTGGAGGACGCAGCAGCGGAGGTGGCTGGTGCGCTTGAGGGAGCACCGGAGGTAGCAGCGGCTGGAGCTGTGGTGGCCATTGTTGCATTGTCGCCATGCTTGGCTCTGACGACTGGGGTAGTGTGTAGAGTGGTGGAGGGCCGTCACGACGGACTGCTCCCCGAGATGATTCACCCTGGACTTCGGGTGGCTTGGAAGCTGAGGATTGTTCAGTTTTCTCCATCAGCTGCTTCTTCAGCAAGTCTATCTCTTGCCGATATTGCTGCAGTAGCATCAAGACTGATGGGTCTATAGTGGTTGTAGCGGGGGTAACTTCTGCTGTCTCTCCGGACGTACCCTCTGGTAGGATGTTGAGGGGGACGTCGTCCTCTTCCTCTGCCGTCACCACATTAGCTGTCAAGACGGGGGCCTTGTCATCCCACTGGTGGTAGACCTGGGGTTGTTTCCCTTTTGTCATCATCAGGAGTTCCCTCACTGCTTCTGTTCTACGAGTACTCGGCCCTAACCGTGCGGCCAATTGAGCCAATTCTCGAGGGTCTTCGAGAAGCTCCCCATATCGGCTGAATATACCAGCCATGTTACAGGCGAAGACCTGCATCCTTTTCTTTTGTCGATGGACCCTCCTTTTAGCTTGATGCGGGAAGGTCAGTCTTTCGAACACAGAAACTCTTCTTCTTTCTTCCCGCTCGGGGACAGCTTCATCGGCTTCGATCTCGAAGCCGTTATCATATCCATTGTCGTCGACTGACGACACCATCATTCTTTCTCCCATACCTTCTTCATCTGCCATTGATGGGCAGTAATCTTCATCAGCGGCTGCTTGCATCAGTCGCTGTTGACCAAGGGAGGGGTGTTATGGTGCTAGGCCCGGATATAGAGGGGGGTGAATGTATCCCTCTAGAAAATATAGCCCAAATTAAAACTCTAAAGCTCAGATATGCGGAATAAAGACTAATGAGCTTTCCAAGATGAAATGATAAGGCAACAAATGAACAAACAGTTGGACTGCACCAATGCAGCCACCTAAACAACCAGAAACGAAGGCAGAGCTAACCAACCCAAACACACTTAGTAGAATATAATGCTCAAAAATAACTCTCTAGATAATGCAACTAGCCAAGCATGCACAACCTGTGAATGGGAGGTAGAAGATATGGAGCTAACGCAAGGCAAACAACTGCACAAATAATTTTAAGGTGGTTCGGTCCTCCAGACCTACATCCACCCCTCACTCCCAACCGGAGTGAGGCTTCACTAGCCAATGCTAGAACCAAGCAGACTCAGTCTGCGAACAGTTGCTGCCACACAGCTTGACCAGGGGAACAACCTCCCCTCTTCCTCCCAACCGGAGGGACACCCCAAGTGACTCCCAGCCACTTGGAAACCAGAGGTCGAAGACCTCTCTTCCTCCAGACCAGGAGGGACCCCTGGACTTGCAACCCACAAGCCCAGAACCGGAGACAAGTCTCCCTTCTCCTGAATCCACAAGAGGAACCCACAAGTAGCTCCCAGCTACTTGCAACCGGAGATCAGATCTCCCTTCTCCTGACCCACCAGGAGGAACCCGATCCCTAGCAGGGCAATCGGAAGAACAAGGCTAACCAAAGAAACAAAAGAAAAAATAAGGAAACATAAAAAACACAACAACAAAAGCTGGAAATGAAACACAAGAGATGTAGCTCTCAATGAGCATAGTCGTTCTGGATTTGATCCACGAACAGACTGAACTGATCTTCAATAGACTCTCTCCTCCTCTTCTTTTCTTCCTCTTCTTTCTGCTTCTCTTTCTTCTCTCTTTCTTCTCACTTCTCACGAGCACTATCTCTCTCTTTTCTTTCTTCTGCTCTCACTCTCTTTCTTCTTCTTCTCTTTTTCTTCTTCTTTTCTTTTTCTGGATCGAAGGGCTTTCTGCTCTCCAGGCTTCTTCTTCGATCAGCCTCCATCGGAAGACGAAGGCTCCAATATATACCAGCAGCAGTAGGGAGATAGGGCGTGTGCTTCCCACGCCTTCCGTCCAGAAGATTCCTCCTCGGATCAAGTGCACAGCACCCACCTCGGATCACGTGTCAGGTGCCAGCTTCTGGTCATGTGCTCAATGATAGCAATCTGACTTGCTGCGTTGACGCTGTCAAGCAATGGCGTTAACGCAGTGAGGCATTCCAGTAAGCCATTAGCTTCGTCTCTTTAGCTGCTGCGTCGACGCTGCTCAATTGTAGCATTGACGCAGTGGAATAGCATGTGAAAGTGAATGCTCCTTTAACTACTGCGTCGACGCTGCTCCATTGTGGCGTTGACGCAGTGGAAGATATCGTGAAGGCTTCGTCAACTAATGCGTGGACGCTTTAAGCTCCCAGCGTCGACCATGTTCCCTTCAGCAACAAAAATGAAGTCATAAGATCTAAGTATGTACATTGTAGTGTATATACTTCGAAAGAACCAGTCCAATGTATATACTTCAAGAACTCTAGACAACGGACGCTGTACAGACTTCAGATGCTACAGTCCAATGTATGGACTTTTACGAAGTGAAGCAGTGTACAGACTTTGAATCAAACCGATGTATAGACTTGAATGGGCATGGAGTGTATAGACTTGAAGTCTGAAGACGATGTATAGACTTGGTGAACACTGCAACATCAATCGGATGTATAGAGTTGGTGAAATGAAGTCTAGTGTACAGACTTGCAGATACGAAGCCAATGTACAGACTTAGAAGGATTTGAACGGGAGAGTGTATAGACTTGGTTACTGTAGCAAAAGATGTGGAGTGTACAGACTTGGTGAAACAAGGTCCAGTGTATAGACTTGGTGAATTGACTCCAATGTACAGACTTGCAAAAGCGAGCTACAGAGCCAATGTGTAGACTTCACGCTGTACAGACTTTCCAAAGAGAACGTAACGCTGTACAGACTTGAGGCTTTGAACGTTGAAGGCACAAGACGATGTACAGACTCAGATTCTAGACCAGTGGCTGTACAGACTTTGAAAGAGGACCAATGTATGGAATTCAGGTGAAGATCAATGTATGGACTTGAAGAAATTGAACTGAAGAGTCGACGCATCAGCTCAAGGAGTTGACGCACTACTGTGTGGACAGAGACAAATATGACTGAAGGCGATGTGCATACTTGCTGAGTTGACGCTGCAGCCCAATGAGTTGACGCTGCAATGTATATACTTTACGTTCAACTGATGATGTGTAGACTTGAAGTTAGACAAACCAGACAATCAGTGTTCTGATGGGTCGACGCATCAGCAAGAGTGGGTCGACCCACTACTGTTCATACTAACTAAGCAGAGTGTAGCAATGAATGCTTTATGCATCAGTTAACATGACTAAACATCAAATATGTTAAACTAAACTGAGCAGCAAGATGACTGAACATTTGATAGACTGAGTTATGATCAGAAAATAACTGAATAACAGCATGATGACTCACATAGCAGGATGACTCACAGTGATTAACTCACATCAAAAACCAATCATCAAAACCACCATTAAAACCATCATCAAAATCACAGGGGCACAACAATCTCCCCCTTTTTGATGATGGCAACACTACATAGTGAGTCAAACTGATGACTCAAACTATTCTCCCCCTTTGACTTCATCAAAAAGAAAATAGTTTGAGAAATTAAAGCATGTATAAAAAATCAGTTAATTTCATGATTCTCCCCCTTTAAGAGTTTCAGCAAAAGCACGAGTTAGAGATGATCAAAAGGAACCTGCATGTACTGATTGAATGATATTCTCCCTCTTTGGCAAACAATCTCCCCCTTTGGTAAAATCAAAATAAACCATGGGAAGGGGTATGAATGTAGATGCAGATACCAGAAATATGAATGCAAGAGCACAATTCTTCTCCTTCTATGCAGCATGATGCATATGACAAGGAGACTCCCCCTCAATAAATGGAACCTTATGAAATGAATGAGAAGGAGACCACAGGGGCAAACAAGGAGAAGTTCAGGTCAATGAGCAGAAGAGGTTCAATTTGCAGATTTTTAAAGAGGCTTCAACTACAAGAATTTCAGTCAGATTTTCAAGGAAATGTCATTCTCATAAATCCAAATCAGAATATTTCAAAGTCTTCCATTATAAGGGCTAATGAATGAATTTTATTGATCAGCATGGTTTAAACATGATGTATGCAGAGTTTATCAATAAAATTCTGTATTGATATCTAAAACCATGGTTTAATAAAAATGAACCAAGCCCTCATATTTATCTTGATAAAACTCCCTTTCTCTTACACAATCAAAATTATTGACTTCTTTCGGAATTACATGTATCAGTATTGAAATCAAGCAATTATGAAGTCATATGATTTTGTCTAGGGTTGTAGCAATTTGATTTTAGCATCAATATTCAGATATTTCAATTCGTTCAACAAATTTTCATGCTACAAATTTTACGAGCACTCTAGTTCAGTGCACACCTTATAACTAGAGGATATACCTTGATCAGAGGCCAATATCCCTAAGCACTTAGTGTGACTAACTGTCATGCTTTATATGAACAGAGATAGCATTTTCACATCATGACACACTGCAAATCATTTCTTGATGAGTGAGTTGTATTTCTCAGTGTGCATGCCATTGCTCTACCTAAAATTCAATTATTCTTAATCAGAGTTAACTATGGTACCTCATGACACAGTCCTTTGGACATGTGTTTCTCAGTGACCAAGGTCATTACTCTGCTAGAAAATACCCTTTAGACATTTCAGAAAAATTTATTTGCTTCAAATCAATAACAATTTCATGTACTTAACCAAATAAAGTCATATATTCAATAATGCAGATTTCAGAAGATTTTACAAGACACAACATGAAACAGATGGTTAAGGTTTATTAAATATGCTTCAGATATTTTTAAGAGATTTTAAAGTCAAACTCATTGAATACATTAAACTTAAACCACATGAGTTATTTCAGTCATTCATAAAAATGTATAATAGAAGATTTCTAGTTCAAGAATTTTCAGATTTATGATCAAGATAGTCCCATTAAAATCTTCATGACAGACTGATAGAATTCTGAAGCCAAATGATACCAATTGATAGGAGAGATTTTGAGGCTCAGTGTTTTCCGAATATGATCAAGATTTGTCACTTAAAAATAATGAGGAAAAGGTTATGCACAACAAGCAAGATATCAGGAGGTCTGGCAAGTTTCAGGATTTCCAAGGATAACATGCAGTGAATTCTGACAGAGATGTATGCACTTGACCACATGCATGCAATGCATTGACTCCCCCTGACACTATGCATTCAGACAATCTTTTTGGCATTTTTCATGAAATGCAATTTGTTTTCAGAGTTTATGCATTTCAACAATTATCAAACAACTACAAATGGCAGATATGCAAGAATACATCAAATCAGATTTAATATGCATGCACTAGATGAATTTCAAAACATAAAATGTAGAGAGTTTACCTGAGTAGTGTGAGAATGGGGTTTTTCATTCTTGAGTGCCTTGGATCATTACCCCTTTTATTCCAGTCCCAAGGCACACCTGCATAGCAAAGTTATTTTGCACAAACAGGTACCCAAGAAGTCTTGGGTCCTGACATGACATTATCACTTCTAGCAGGTTTTCTCAGCACATTTTTAACTTGATAGCAAGGAGCAGCAGTTTTCAGATTTGATTTATGCACATTCTTATTAACATGATACCAATTGTTAGCATGAAATCCATGTGCATATGCATGAAACTTTTTATTGTTGATAGAATTAAAATTCTGTTTACTAAGACCGGCCAGCCAACATTCAGCAGCTCTATGGCCTGGCTTCCCACAGTGATAGCATGTAGGAGACTTTCTGTTAATGGCAGGGAATTTAACAGTTTTAGAATTGAATTTTCTACCCTGAACATGCCAACAATCAATGACCCTGTGGCCATGCTTTCCACAGTGAGAGCATTTGAGAGAATTTCTTTTAAAAGAGCCCAACTAGCATTCAGAGGTCTTGTGACCAATTTTGTTGCAGTTAAAACAGATGATGTGTTGGTTCATTGAAACAGGTTTGTGTTTATTAAAAACATGTTGGTTTGCAGGGGATTTAGCATGATGTGAAAAAGACATTTTCTTACAATTTGCAAACCAGCATTGTGCAATGCTGTGTCCTAGTTTGCCACAGTGCAGACATTCAATTTTCTTTTTCTGGAATGAAAACTTTTTATCATGAAGTTTCTTAGCATTCATTATCCCGGTCCTCATGTCATCCTTCTCCATCAATTTACACTCATGCATTAAATGTCCAAATCTATGACAGTAGTGGCATGACATTTTCCTTTTAGATGCATGTGAGTGTGTGTGAGGACTATGATCAACATGCACTGATGGACCCTTTTTATTTATTTTCTGTTTTCCAATCATTTTCTGATTTTTATCATGTTTTTCTGTTTTCTTAGCCTTATACTGAGGTGAAGATGAAGTAGAAGGCTTTTCCTGTTCAGAAGATTTAACAAAAATAGTTTTCAAATTGGATCCATGGACCTTCCTCATGACTGGACTGTAGCCCAGTCCCTCTTTCTTAAAATTATCCTTTGCTCCCAATATTTTCTTAGCAATGGGCTGTTTGTCTTTAGAGGTGGTGGCTACATCTGAACCACTTACAAAAGATGTCATAACTTTGTTCTGAAGTTCCTTCTTGTTTATCTTATTGTAGCCCAGCCCTTCCTTCCTAGGGTTGATTTTTATACCTAGTAGCTTGTCTAGGTTTTTCTGCCCATCAACAAATTTAGACAAGGAAACTTTCAAATCCTGAATTTCATTTTCTAAAGAGGAAATATGTAGCTCATAACTGGCAATCTCTTGCTCACAGCAATTCATAGTTTCATTCAAAACTTTGTTAGCAATTTTATATTTTTCAACTTCCTGTTCCAGATTGCTCAATTTATCAGAATTTTCAACGCACACAGTTTTTTCTCTTTCTAAGGCTAGCAGTCTCTCAGACATAGTGGAGTTCAGCATTTTTAATTTTTCATTTTCTTCCTTGAGCTTGTCATTCTGAATTAACTCATTTATCAAAGTCTGATCATCTGAGTTAGTTTCAAGTTTTCTTCCAGCCTTGAATTCCTTCAAATCTTTTTCCTTCTTTTCAATGTTTTTCTGTAATTCCACATTCACAGATTTGATGGCTTCAAGTTTTTCAGCAAATAAGTTCTTCTCCTGCTCAAGTTTCTCAGATTTTTTATTAGCAGATGTTCTCAGAGAATCATTTTCAGATTTCAGCTTGTTTAAATCTGAGTTCACACTTTCAAAGTTTTTCAGCAATTTTTCATACTGGTCATGATAGTTAACAAGAGTCTGATTATCATTATCTGAGTTGAATTTTTTTTTGAGTTCAGATATCACATTTATATGATCTTGATTTTCAGTTTTCAATAATGAAACTTATTTCTTCAATATTTGAAAATCAGACATACAGGCATCATGAATATTTTTCAATTCAACACAATTTCTACAAGGAGAACTTGAACTATCTAAACCAGTACCCTTCTTCAATTTTTTATACTATTTTCTTAACAGTTCATGAGATTCAAATAATTCAGCATATGCATTCTCCCAATCTTCTAGAGAAAAATTCTCGAAGAGATTTACCTCATCATCATCATCTTCTTCAGTTTGATTGCTGCCTTGATCGCTGCCACTTTGATTTCTTCTGTTGGCCATCATGCAGCTGTCCACATCTATCTCCTGAGTTCGCTTCAGTGTATCCAGAATGTCTTTAGCAGAACTGCAATCAACGAAGCATGAGTGAAAGGCACTATCAGTCGCTGCCTTCATTAGATTTATAGCTATCTGATTCTCTTCATGCATAGACTTGTGACTGTCAGTCCATTTGGACTTTTTCTTTGGTAGTTCATGAGGACCATGTGAAATTAGTTTCCACAGGTCTGGATTCACAGATTTGATATAATTCATCAGACTAGCGAACCATGCATTAAAATGCGTACCACTGAAAATCGGTGGATGAGCCATGAGAACACAACAGATTAATGCAACAGGAATATTGATGCATTAAAAACAAATTATCACCGAAGACTGCAAGATCGAATCTGCAGGTCGCTGGACCTTGTATGCAGACACTGCTCTGATACCAACGGTTATGGTGCTAGGCCCGGATACAGAGGGGGGGTGAATGTATCCCTCTAGAAAATATAGCCCAAATTAAAACTCTAAAGCTCAAATATGCGGAATAAAGACTAATGAGCTTTCCAAGATGAAATGATAAGGCAACAAATGAAAAAACAGTTGGACTGCACCAATGCAGCCACCTGAACAACCAGAAACGAAGGCAGAGCTAACCAACACAAACACACTTAGCAGAATATAATGCTCAAAAATAACTCTCTAGATAATGCAACTAGCCAAGCATGCACAACCTGTGAATGGGAGGTAGAAGATATGGAGCTAACGCAAGGCAAACCACTGCACAAATAATTTTAAGGTGGTTCGGTCCTCCAGACCTACATCCACCCCTCACTCCCAACCGGAGTGAGGCTTCACTAGCCAATGCTAGAACCAAGCAGACTCAGTCTGCGAACAGTTGCTGCCACATAGCCTGACCAGGGGAACAGCCTCCCCTCTTCCTCCCAACAGGAGGGACACCCCAAGTGACTCCCAGCCACTTGGAAACCAGAGGTCGAAGACCTCTCTTCCTACAGACCAGGAGGGACCCCTGGACTTACAACCCACAAGCCCAGAACCGGAGACAAGTCTCCCTTCTCCTGAATCCACAGGAGGAACCCGATCCCCAACAGGGCAATCGGAAGAACAAGGCTAACCAAAGAAACAAAAGAAAAAATAACGAAACATAAAAAACACAGCAACAAAAGCTGGAAATGAAACACAAGAGATGTAGCTCTCAATGAGCATAGTCGTCCTGGATTTGATCCACGAACAGACTGAACTGATCTTCAATAGACTCTCTCCTCCTCTTCTTTTCTTCCTCTTCTTTCTGCTTCTCTTTCTTCTCTCTTTCTTCTCACTTCTCACGAGCACTATCTCTCTCTTTTCTTTCTTCTGCTCTCACTCTCTTTCTTCTTCTTCTCTTTTTCTTCTTCTTTTCTTTTTCTGGATCGAAGGGCTTTCTGCTCTCCAGGCTTTTTCTTCGATCAGCCTCCATCTGAAGACGAAGGCTCCAATATATACCAGCAGCAGTAGGGAGATAGGGCGTGTGCTTCCCACGTCTTCCGTCCAGAAGATTCCTCCTCAGATCACGTGCACAGCACCCACCTCAGATCACGTGTCAGGTGCCAGCTTCTGGTCACATGCTCAATGACAGCAATCTGACTTGCTGCGTGGACGCTATCAAGCAATGGCGTTAACGCAGTGAGGCATTCCAGTAAGCCATTAGCTTCGTCTCTTTAGCTGCTGCGTCGACGCTGCTCAATTGTAGCGTTGACGCAGTGGAATAGCATGTGAAAGTGAGTGCTCCTTTAACTGCTGCGTCGACGCTGCTCCATTGTGGCGTTGATGCAGTGGAAGATATCGTGAAGGCTTCGTCAACTAATGCGTGGACGCTTTAAGCTCCCAGCGTCGACCCTGTTCCCTTCAGCAACAAAAATGAAGTCATAAGATCTAAGTATGTACATTGTAGTGTATATACTTCGAAAGAACCAGTCCAATGTATATACTTCAAGAACTCTAGACAACGGACGCTGTACAGACTTCAGATGCTACAGTCCAATGTATGGGCTTTTACGAAGTGAAGCAGTGTACAGACTTTGAATCAAACCGATGTATAGACTTGAATGGGCATGGAGTGTATAGACTTGAAGTCTGAAGATGATGTATAGACTTGGTGAACACTGCAACATCAATTGGATGTATAGAGTTGGTGAAATGAAGTCCAGTGTACAGACTTGCAGATACGAAGCCAATGTACAGACTTAGAAGGATTTGAACGGGAGAGTGTATAGACTTGGTTCCTGTAGCAAAAGATGTGGAGTGTACAGACTTGGTGAAACAAGGTCCAGTGTATAGACTTGGTGAACTGACTCCAATGTACAGACTTGCAAAAGTGAGCTACAGAGCCAATGTATAGACTTCACGCTGTACAGACTTTCCAAAGAGAACGTAACGCTGTACAGACTTGAGGCTTTGAACATTGAAGGCACAAGACGATGTACAGACTCAGATTCTAGACCAGTGGCTGTACAGACTTTGAAAGAGAACCAATGTATGGACTTCAGGTGATGATCAATGTATGGACTTGAAGAAACTAAACTGAAGAGTCGACGCATCAGCTCAAGGAGTTGACGCACTACTGTGTGGACAGAGACAAATATGACTGAAGGCGATGTGCATACTTGCTGAGTTGACGCTGCAGCCTAATGAGTTGACGCTGCAACGTATATACTTTACGTTCAACTGATGATGTGTAGACTTGAAGTTAGACAAACCAGACAATCAGTGTTCTGATGGCTCGACGCATCAGCAAGAGTGGGTCAACCCACTACTGTTCATACTAACTAAGCAGAGTGTAGCAATGAATGCTTTATGCATCAGTTAACATGACTGAACATCAAATATGTTAAACTAAACTGAGCAGCAAGATGACTGAACATTTGATAGACTGAGTTATGATCAGAAAATAACTGAATAACAGCATGATGACTCACACAGCAAGATGACTCACAGTGATTAACTCACATCAAAAATCAATCATCAAAACCACCATTAAAACCATCATCAAAACCACAGGGGCACAACAAGGGGTTACCTAACCCTCGAAAATAGTTTCTGACCAAACAGGTCATCTCTTCTTGACCCCGCTCTTGATGTAACATGAGGGATGATTGTCGACCTCCAGCAGGAGGGATATAGGCTAGCCGAGCCCCTGTCGGCAGGTTATTGGAATCTTCATCCCGTGGCTGGGACGTTGGCTTGACGGGCAGCATCCTGAAAACTTCTGCGGCGCGGAGGATCCGTAACCACTTCTTCTTCCTTCTTCGGGGGCAAGCCCCTTTCTCTTCTCTCTTCCGCTTCGTCATTCACAGGACGGTGGTGGATGGGTGTCAGCTGGCGGGTAGGTTGGGTCCGCTTGGGAACCCACACCTGTTTGAACTTCCTCGGCCTAGGGGCCGAGCTTCCTTGGCCATAGTGGCCGGTTTCTTCTCTTTCTGCCCTCCTTCCAGCGAGGGCCTGGTATGTATTGTGGACAGGGATGGCGGGGATGACTAGGTCCGGGGCCACCCGTGCAGTGCGTCCGTTAAGGAAGATGCGCATGCCGCCGACCATCATGGACTTCCCAGACTGAGATAGAGTCCCGGTGATCACAGCAGCACTTCTGTGGGCCTGGCGACGCTGACGTCCTCCAGGGTGTTTGTTGACGATATTGGGGAGGGTACCACGTATGACGTGGTGCACCAGACAGCTAGCGGCCGGGGCCGGATTCTTGGGCAAGTCGTTGCAGCAGGGAGCCTTCAGAGACTCCACTTTCTCCACAGCTTCCTTGACAGGTTCTGGGGCTTCGACCTCCAGCATATCAACAAAGGCCAACCCCAATAAGTTGGGGAAGCCAACAGCGGCATGGAGACTGTCGAATTCCATGGGCACTGCCAGGTACCCTTGTGCATGTCCAGCGACGATCGAAGGATCGAAGCCAACGCCAGTTATCCCATTTGTTGCCATCGTGCGCCTATAAAGACAAACAAGCCAAGGATCAGTAGCCTTTGAGAGGGCCTTGAAGCACAGATATCCCGGCAAAGAGATGAAAGGTGACACTGGTCCCACCGGGCGTGCCAGACTTGTTTGCGGGCCTTTTCGTTCCCCTCAGGTTATCGGGTATATAGCTCTTATTTCACGCGTCGATCAACCAATTAACTAACTGGTAGTTAACTGACCGATTGACTGCGCGGGCGTGCCAGTCACATACGTGACAAATTTATCATGCGCTCATTCTGACTTGGTCAGACGAATGTGAGGTTCGGTCGGGACCAACAGTCCGCCATACCATAAAGGCTATGGCGTTAATTACATCCCCCACGAGGAGGGAACACCTTTGATTAATTACCGAGATAGTGGGCTGTCGAGGCCGGAATAAAGGATGCGACACTACAAACATGATGGAATCATGCAAGATGCATCTATCTGTCATGCAGGAGAGGCATGGTTTATTGAATTGGAAACCCCTGGGGCGTAGCGGAGGACGTAGGTCCGAAGACCACCATTGCGCATAGCAGAGACTTCCGATCGGGCGTAACCCGACCTTCCGTCAGCGCCATTTGATATACCCGAGGGCCGATGCAAACACGCATGCATGACGATGATGACCATGCTAAGCATGATGATAGAATTATGAAGATAAGCAGAACTCAGTCACATGTTTATTAAGCCCCGCCAACGGGGGAAAAGATGGCACAAGCATGATAGTAAGAGCAGCGTGATGACAGGCGTAATGGTGAAAACATGATAACAAAAAGATTTGGACTCTAAAGGCCCTCCTCTTATTCAATTTATTTCTAATTAGGGTTGATTAACTTCGACCGCGGGAAGCGAGGGTCGCTCGGGGGCGAGCCAGGGATTAGAGAGTGTAGCGATCAGAAACGGCGCCTGAAAGCGTAGGTAAAAGACTTAAAACGGCGTGGAAACCGTAGGTAAATGACTTAAAACGGCATGGAAACCGTAGGTAAACGAAGAGTTTTAAAACGGCGTGGCCCGATTGGGGAGCGCTGGGAAGAGGCGCGCCGGGAAGGGCGCGCCAGGGAGGGCGCGCCGTTTTAAGGCGCGCCGTATATAAACGGCGCCGGCTTAGCCAATCTTGCGAAAACCGAGGTTTTGTTCGTTCTTTCTTGGGTTTATTAAGATACTTTGGAAAACTTTGAGAGTTTATTTAAGTTATTTATTCAAAGGATCGACCCCGGGGCATCCGGGAGCCGAGTCACGGGCTCGCGCGAGGTTCACACTCGAGCACGACGATTGTTCCGAGTAGGACTCGTTCGAGCCAAAATTTCGGCAGTATCTCCCCATCCCGGAGGATTATTGGGGAGAAGCGGGGAGTACTCACGTAGCAGAGCAACCCCTGAAAGCAGGGTAGCACAACGGCAGCCGACAAACCCGAACGGAAAGGAAAACCCCGAGGCCTAGCCTGCTAGGGGCACCGAATCCGTGGGCGACAGTGAGCGAATGAGGTGACTCGTTATGGGAGCGAAAATCCCGAGGGCTAGCCTACGAGGGGCACGCGACCCGAGTCACCACAACTCTCGAATCGGGATGACCGATGGAGGGAAGGAAACCCCGAGGGCTAGCCTACAAGGGGAACACAACCCACGGCCACCACAAAGCCCATTAAGGACCGTGGATTTGAACTGCAGGGCTTAGCCCCGTTGCTGCACACTCAATGGTCAGTAGGGACATTCGTCATCAATGGACGAGCCCTCTGTCGGCTGAGTGGCTGATGTAGAAGACTGGGGGAATGTCCCCCTCCCCGGATACTGGAGTGATGCTACAGAGCATACTCCCGTTAAGGTATGAGCGGAGCAAAGAGAGCGGCGCAAGAGATTGTTTGACGACGACAAGTGGACAAACGAATTACTAGAAACATATTAGAACGGCGAAACCCGCGGGCTAAGCAAGGTAATACCAGCATGCTATGTGATTAGCACGGAGGCCCGTGGAATGGATATATGTATATATATATCATATTCAGAAACAAAACAACAGGGGGGCTCGCCGTTGAATGAAAAAGAACGATTGAAGCGATCTTCACCACCCATCTGGCCTATGAAGAAAAGCATAGGGGCGGTGAAGGGTTCGCTCCCTAGGCGGAGATGGACAGAGATACACACACAAGTGCGTCTCCGATCATAGAACCCATGGCATATACGGTGCAGAGCCCGACCATTACATTAGGATCAAAAGAGAAAACCCCGGGGAGGGGGGAAGAATGATTCATGTAGCCCGAGGGCATATCCAGCATCGAAGAAATCGATTATACGGGAGTACGTATGCCGGGGAAATCATTAGATGTACATTCGAGAAGGGATTAGAGAGGGCATAAAAGAGAGATACGGCATCAGCCACAATAGCATTTCATTCATCCCATGAACGACACAGATACATATGCACAACATGTATATTCCGGCGCCGGCGTTGTCGCTCGGCCGCCATTTACATTAATAGGGGAAGTGTGGACACCGAAAATTGCACATCCAAAATGTCATGCTCAGCCCAGCATCAACGACGGCGCCGAGTGAAGAAACCCCCGGGGAAATCAAGCACAAAGGGCTCCACAGCCCGTGGGCCTCGAAGAAAATCAAATGGGCCACAACTTATGCTCACAATGGGCTCAAAATCGCCCATTTAGCCCTTCAGCGGCACGCCCAGTTGAGGCCTCAGCGGCACGCCCTGGCAGAACCCTCCAGCGGCACGCTCCCTTCAGCGGCACACCCTGCCGCGGCCCTCGCCGGCACACCCCTATGGGGGTTCACCGGCACACCCCCAAGGGGGTTCACCGGCACACCCCCATGGAGGGGTCTTCACCGGCACACCCCCATGGGGGGGTCTTCAGCGGCACACCCCCAGGGGGGGTTCAGCGGTACACCCCCTTTGGGGTTCAGCGGCACACCCCCTTTGGGGTTCAACGGCACGCCCCCTGGGGGGTCTTCAGCGACACACCCTGTAGGGTCCCCAGCGGCACGCCCTTCGGGCCGTTCAACGGCACGCCCATCCGGGGCTCCAGCGGTACGCCCTTTTGGCACTACAGCGGCACGCTTGTTCAGCCCTTCAACGGCACAGCGGTGAAGCTCTTTCAACGGGCGACGTGAGGCCCATGCCCTACACATCCTTGGCGCGCAGTGGAGCCGTCTGAGGTGGCAGCTGGTCGTTGGGCCACGTAGCCTACCCCACTGACAGCCAGTACAGGGGCAGGTCAAACCCATCATCACAGCCGGCTTCCCGCCTTCGACGGTCGTGCTCGAAGTCGTCGGTGGCTGGGAGTATAAAAGCCTCCTGTTAAAACACGAGGGGGGGGAGAGGACAGACGGACAGGGACGGAGAGAGGAGTTGGAAGAGGAGAAGAAAGAAGAGAAGAAGAGGCCCTCCCGGCCTGTGCTCCGTCCGACGGCCACCGGGAAGAAACAAGAGTAAGAGAGAGAGAGCTTGGTGTATTGGGGGAAAGGGTTGGGGATAGTGGCCGATGTCTTAGGCCCGGACGTTTTCGTCTCTCTTGTATCCCATTTCTCCTGGGGATTCTTTCTCCTTCTCCCTTTTGTCCATGGCCCCATCCGGGGGTTTGCTTTTGTAATGTATATGTAGGGCCACGCCCTCTTGATTCTCATGAATGAAAACCACCCTCTCCGGGTTCCTCTTCGATCTTCGATGTTTTATGCTAGGCTTTGCGGGCTTTTCGACGGACGATCCGTTACTCCCTCTATGTCTTCATTCCTCCGGCGTCTTTAGGGTCCTCCACGTCGATGTAGGTTTCCCCCTTCTATTAGCCTTGGCTCCGTGGGCTCCTCACTCCCTTCCATGGCCATATACCGTGTTCCCGGGCTTGAGGAGAAGGGGAGTTACCCTTCTTTCTTCCCAACCGCTCAGTTACTAATAGGCCACCCTTGGCCTTGAAATCCCCTGTCTTTCTTCCTCTTTCCCTGAACAGCCACCAAGTACCCCCCCCAGTTGCTAATACCCTTTTCAAGCCTCTCAGCGGTACACCTTTCCGGCCCTCAGCGGCACGCCCAGATCAGCCCTCAGCGGCACGCCCAGATCAGCCTTCAGCGGTGCGCCCACCCTTGGCCTTCAGCGGCACACCCTGTTCAGCCTCCAACGGCACACTTTGTTCAGCCTTCAACGGCACACCCTGTTCAGCCTCCAACGGCACACTTTGTTCAGCCTTCAACGGCACACCCTGTTCAGCCTCCAACGGCACACCCTGTTCAGCCTTCAGCGGCACACCCCCTGTTCAGCCTTCAGCGGCACACACCCTGTTCAGCCCTCAGCGGCACGCCCTTCAGTCCCTCAGCTTACCCCTTTGTCCAGTCCCAGTCCAGGTCCCTTAGATGTCTTCGACCTGTCGTTCTCCTTCGCGTTTTCCGAGTCTCTATAAAGGTGTTGCCCCCCCCCCCCCCGGGGGCCCACCTCCAGTTGTCGGGTTCCGCCACATCATGTGGGCGCGTTCCCTGTATCTCCCTTACGCCCCGGGTTAAGGGGAGATGCTGCCGAATTTTTGTGAGAAACTAATAAACAATTAAAAGAGGCAAAAGGAGGCAACAAACAAGTAAGATAACTGACGAAACCTTCCAACTCATCAAACCACTGCCGGCATCATGACGAGAACTGAATCGGGCTAATTAACCACCTGGCCGCCCGAAAACCCGACCCGCAAGAAAAGAGACCGAACCGAACCAAGAGAACAAACGCGGGAGGAATTTTATATGAACTTACACAAGGGTTAAGACAAGAAGAAAAGAAAAGCCTTAAAGCAGGTAATCGAAACTGAGTTAACCTCCATCACTCCCTGCTCAACTCCCAGCGGCACACACACACCCAGCCTCCAGCGGTACGCCCCTGCAGCCCTCAGCGGTACGCCCTTTGCAGCCTCCAGCGGTACACTCTCTACAGCCCTCAGCGGTACGCCCCCCCTGTAGCCCTCAGCGGTACGCCCCAGCCCTCGGCGGTACACTCCCGTTTTCCCCTTCGCCGGCACACTATACATATACACATATACAACTTGACAAGGGCATTAATAATAGCAAATAAATTAATAAAAATTACGCTAATTAAAGGACTCCGAATGCGTAATATTAATCACAATAAAAGAGGCGGGAGGGGTAATAGAAAAATAAATAATAAACCAATGATAATAATAAGAATAATCATGCATAGAAGAAGAGAAATCATCCCGGACAAAGGCACGAATAAATAGTAAACATCAAATCAGAAATCCCAGAAGGTATAACCTAGAAAGCTCTAGATAAAAGATGCTAATGCCCACGCCGCAGCCCGCTCTCTCCCCGGGATCCGGGGCAAAAGGAACAACAACGCTGCCCCTTTAGGTCGAGCCCGAGTCTCGGGAATTCCCCCGATATGGCCGGGCTTTGATCTAACCTCGGGCCGACATCCTAATCGGACCGGATTTGTTTTCTCGTTCCGGATACCTTCCGAACCCTCATTTAAAATTGCCGCATGCTCGGCAGACATTTGAAGGGATCTACCTCGATTTTCTCATTGTGGCGCTGTCACGGACTTGTGTCCGAATACGAAAAGTCTACGAGTGGCCGACACGGCCGACAGTTTATGGCCTTAATACAACTTTCAGTGTGACCCATCCCTATCTCTCTCGTATAATTAGTGTTACTCCTTTCGGCCGCGGGGCCTCTAATTTCGGCAATTAATCAAGGGTATTCCCTCGTATGAGGGATGTAAATGACGTCGTGACCTTCATGGCGCGACGGGATTCGGTCCCGACACGAACCACACAATCGTCTGACGAAGTCAGATCGAGCGCACCATGGGCTCTCCGGAGCCCGAATAAATTGTCACTCCGGTGACTGGCACGCCCACGCACTCAATAAAACCAACAGACGAACGGGAGCCCCAGTCTAACGGAAAGTGCGTCCACAACTCTGGCACGCCCGGTGGGACCGCTCCACCCTTCATCTCTTTGCCGAAATTAGGGGCCCCACAGCCCCCTTCTTGTAATACTAACTGCGTTATCTTTTAAATGCAGAAAGAAAAAAAAAGTGAAGAGAGAGAGGCATCATGGAGCCGACAATGGGTGTCATCTGCAGCCCTGAGGTTGTGGAGAATCACGTGCGAGGTGGCTACCTGGCGGTACCCCTCACTTTCGGGAGCTTCCCTCCCACCGTGGGCTTCCCCAACTTCCTGGGGGTAGCCTTCGTCCAGAT
This sequence comes from Amorphophallus konjac, assembly GCA_022559845.1. Taxonomy (NCBI): domain Eukaryota; kingdom Viridiplantae; phylum Streptophyta; class Magnoliopsida; order Alismatales; family Araceae; genus Amorphophallus; species Amorphophallus konjac. The sequence goes on along the minus strand of CM040121.1, from coordinate 455,704,440 downwards.
CCTCGACGTGGAAACGCCCGAGAAGCCTCAAACCAACGCTCCCGCTCCGGGAGCCGTCGAAGCTGCCGCCGGCCGAGCTGTGGCCGAAGACAACAATAGCGTCCGCACAACGACGCTCAGCTGCAACGTGCACCACGTGCACCAAACTACCGGCCCGTTCCACCAAGGGTCGACATCCCACCGGAGAAGGCTCCGGAAAAGCAACATCGGCGCCGGATCAGGGCGTCGCGCCTCCAACTCCGGGAAGTCCATGACGGTTGGGGCCCTCCGAGTCCGCCTAGACGGGCAGAGGTCCCAGGTGACACCGGACCGCATCATCCCAACCGTTCCAGTCCGCAATTCCTTTGAAGGACTGGCTAAGCTGAAGGAGAAGACGAGGCCCATAGCCCCGGTCGTAGCACCAAAGAGGACGCCGGGTCACAGGCCGGCTAAACTGAAGCAAGTCTGGGTGCCTAAGGAGACCCAGCCCAACGCACCCGCCCAGGCAGGGCCCAGCATCTTCCGCCCCAGGAGGACCCGACGCCATGACAGGGCTGAGGTAGTGACCCCCACTCTCCGACCGGCACCTGTCATCCTGGTGCCGTCCGAGGATGCTCACCACCGTCGCCGGGGGCGCCGACACAACGCCGCCCGCCCGGCACTCAGGGCCTACTCTCCTTCCGCTGCTGTCGTCGACTCGCAACCACAGGCCGCTCTCCCTGACCAGGAGTGGGAAGGGATCGAGCAGGCCATGAGAAGCTACCTCCGAGGCCCGGGTAGCACCCCCGCTGGCCGCCGGAGACTACTGGGGGCAATGACCTCCGCCTTCCAGGAAGAAAGGGGGGAACCTGCACCTAGTATGGAGTCGAGGACCCGCCCGGAAGAGCCGCGCCAGTCCCCTGTACGGGAGGAGGCGCCGTCCCGACGGTCGGTCTTCGACAGGCTAACATTCCCAGGAGGACCGTCCCGGAGGGCGTCAAGAAGAAACAAGAGTAGGAAATGGCTGACATTCACCTGCAACATGGCAGGAGTCCATGGTCGGTATGGGGCCTTACCCGCCGACCCGGAAGAATTGGCCAGAATAGCTGCCAGGCCAGGACCCCTTACCAGAAGAAGGAGAGCGGCAGGCGGCGCGACACCTGGGGAGCCCCTCACGGCCCTCACGGCCAATGTAGTCACCACCGGCGACACGAGTGGCGGACCCTCGACATCATCCGAGGACGCCCCGGCCGAAGAGACGGGGGGCATACCCAGCCTCCCCACAGCTGACCCAGCAATGCTGCTCATGATGCAACGATTCCAGCAGGAAATCGAATCACTTAAAAAGCAATTGAATGAGCGAAACACACCACCCCCAATGTCCTGGCAGACCGAGACCATACCCGAGGTACCCAGGGACAGGGGGCAGTCTTCCGAGGCAGCTCTTCCGGCAACCCTCGATCCCCCCGGGGGCACGCCCCCGCAGCAAGCACATTGCACAGCGGTGACCCCGCCACAGGCTCCGCTTTCACAAGGGTCCCCCATGGCCCCCCGAGCGACCGTGGTAGTCACCCCGAGCGCACAGCCCGCTCATTTCTACCCGAACCCGGTCGACCCGGCGACAGTCAGCCGATTGATGCTTGAGCAGATGATAGACATGAAGTTGGCCGAAAGGGGCGATGGGGGTCAGACGCCTTTCGACGTCTACCGGGTACCCTACCCGGTTCATTACGCTGCCAAGAAGCTGCCGGCTGGCGTCACCAAGCCGCCGAAATTCGAGAAGTTCAACGGGCAAGGATCTCCCAGAGAGCATATTGCCTATTATGTGAACGTCATGGGAGACTTGGCTGCTGATGAAGCCTACCTCCTGAAGTTCTTCGGCTCAACACTCACCGGGCTTGCCTTTGAATGGTACTCCGGCTTGCCGCCCGGGTCCGTGGCCGATTGGCCCGACATGCAGAAGAAGTTCAAAGAAAGATTCTACGTGGCCGAGAGAGAAGTTACCATGGCTGAACTCTACGCCACGAGGCAGAAGAATGATGAGTCGGCTCTCGACTACATTAAGAGGTGGAGGAACCTCAGCATGAGGTGCAAACGCCCCCCGCATCAGGAGGACGCAGTGCAGATCTGCAAGCAAAACTTAAAGAAAGAAATCCTAGAAAGAATGATCGGCACTGAGGTCAAGACATTTGACCGTCTGAATAATGTGGTAGCAGAGATCGAGGCATTCTTGGCCCGATACTCCTCCACCCCGGCTATGTCAAGCCAGAGGGCCAGACAGGCGGAGAAGAAGCCGGCTCCCCCGGAGGTGCATGCACTAGACTTCCAGGCTTTCGAAAAGCAGAAGGAGAAAGCCAAGGGAGCAGCTAACCCTCCGCCACCCAGAACCACAGAACGGCGAGAAGGCCCCTCACTAAGAGAGAAGATGAGAAACAAGTTGTATTCCTTCTCCCGGGACAAGTCCAAGCTCCTGTTTGAGTGGGCAACCAGCTACAATAAGATCACATTGCCAGAGCCGAAAAGGCCTGGCGACTCAAAGAAGAAAGATGACCCGCGCTTCTGTCTGTACCACCGGGTGCTCGGGCATACTATTGAAGATTGCTACGTCTTCAAGGATGTTATTGAGTCCTTAATCAGAGACGGGGAGCTGGACATGGGGGAGCATAAAGTAGACCCCCCGCAGCCACACGAGCTGCCCAGTATAGCCTCCTCCGTCAGTATGATCTCGCTATATCAGGAGCTGCCAGAAGAATGGGCGAAGGCCTGTGCCCGTGCCACTTATGAAACCTTTATCATGGCCCCAGCTCAAGACCAAGAAGGGTGGCAGACTGCACCCGGAAAAACCAGGAAGGCGCGCGCCCCTCGACCCACCCCAGGAATTCACTCGAGGGTAGCAACGCCCCTGCCTGCACCGCCCCCAATAAACCCTGTCTGCCACGACACGGCCCCCCGGCTGGTCATGAGGCGGCCCACTCACAACAGGAAGAGCTCTGCCCCGCTGCGGATGCACAAGAAGACTAGCCCGGCGGTTGAAAGACTCCAGGCTATTATTGATGGGCTCGAAGATTATGAACAACCCGAAATCCAGCCTGTGGAGCTGAAGGAGTATGTCCCCTGGACGGAGTTCGAATCACTCGATCTGGCTCCGGGAACAGAAGCTGATGCAGACAAAGAGCCTCCCCTGTGGGGTGAACCTCCTCAAGAGCAGCCACCCGCTGCAGCAGGCAAGAAGAAGAAGAAGAGAAGACCCGGGGGCAAGAAGAAGAAGGAGGTTGTCTTCGCCTGCAATACCCTCGCGGCGCTGTTCGACACTTCTCTCTCCCTGGAAGAGAAAGAAGAAGAGCCACCCCATGAGCCGGCAGAAGTGAGTCAAGCTGAAGCATCCACCTCCCAGCACGCCACCAGGTCAGGGAGGAAGTGGGGGCGCCCTCCTCAGGGCAGCCTCAACATCATGCTCAGGGGGGAACAACCATACCAGGTTCCCGAGCCCGAGGTCCGAGGCACTGAGATCCCTCCTCCATCAGGCCTCTACCCCGGAGGCACCAAGAGTCAAGGCGCCCCGTCGTTCGCCGAGTTCCTATCCGCTCGAGCAGGAAGGCGGGTGCACCCCCAGGGGTCCGCTGTGACCAGTAAAGCAAGCATTCCTCAAGCTCTACCGGCTACAGTTCCTGCCCAGCCGGAGGAAGAATTCAGCGGCACCCCAAACCTCGCCGAATTCATGCGAGCAGCAGAGGAGGCTCAACAGGCCCCGCCTGCTCGACAGGCCACAGCAGAACCCACAAAACAGGCATCCCTTGATCCGGCACCCCAGTCCCAGGATGAAGGCAGGCGCAGCAAGCCCGAGGAGATGAAACTGCTCAAGGTACGGGCGGCCGAGCGAATAGTCAGACATCTCAAGAAAATCCCGACCCGGTTCACGGTCTGGGAGATGCTGTCCTTGAATGAAGAAACACGGCAAGCCATCATCGCCGCACTCCAGACGCCAGCACACCTTGAAGCCTGTTTGGCAGAAATACCACCTGAAGTAGCAGTGGCTTTCACAGAAGACGACATGCTCCTGCCGACTTGCAGCCATAACAGGCCCCTCTACATGAAAGGGCAGCTGAACGGCCAGCCTATCAACAGGGTCTTGATCGACCCAGGAGCAGCGGTGAATATACTCCCGTACCGGGTATACCAGAAGCACTACTTTGACGTACATCTGGTCGAAGTTAAAAATGTCAAGATTGCCGGATTTAACCAGAAATGTGAAGTTCCTATGGGGGTCGCAGAGTTCAACTTGACCTTTGATGACTTCACCACCAAGGTCCAGTTCCACGTCATCAACTCCAGCACGTCCTATAAGGCGTTGCTCGGCCGGCCTTGGCTACACCAAAATAGGGTGGTGCCCTCCACCTTGCATCAGTGTATCAAGTACCCCTGCGAGGGAAAGGAAGTCAGAATCTTCGCCAACCTCCACCCATTTGAGGTGTTTGAGTGTCACTTGTCAGATGCTAATCTGTACTTGGGAGAGGCGAAGCAAGCTCCTCAAGCTGCCCGAGACAAGGGAAAGAAGAAAATGGAATCGGGAGGCTGGTTTCCTCCGCCGCCCCCAGGCTATGTGGCTCCCCCACATGTACCATGTATTGCACAAGAGGAAGGGGTATTTAGGGCAGCCCCTCTCGCCAACTACCCCACACCGGGGGCACCCTGCCTCGAAGACCTGCTAGAAGATGTCAGGGTCCCGCCAGGGATCGTCAAGCCGATAGCAGAGATTGAATGCCAAGCGGCTGAGCAATTGAGAACCTTCGAGGTGCCTAACCCCGAGGGGCCGTCCACTATCTTCTATGTGGCCGGGGAGAAGCCGGTCAGGGAAGACGACGACTGCCGGTTCCCTGACGAGTTGCATGACCCGCACGTCCCCATTACGGGACTTCCCCACATGACTGACCGGGCAGCCAGAATGGTCAGAAAGCAGAAGATTCCTCCCTACCAGCCCTCCAGCCGGAGGGAAATGTTTGAAAGAATGTGGAACCCACCAAACCTGGATCGACGGTTGCTGAAAATCACCAAGCACCCCGGTCTGGGCTTTTCACTAGAAGATTACTACGAGACTGATGTCATATCGGTCTCAACATGGCCCGGCGACGACCCCGCAGAAGCTACAGATTCGCGGGAAGCCTGTCAAGATGCATATCCTGCGCCCTCAATGCAGGAGGCACAAGACGAGGAGATCTTCCTTTGGAAACCTCCCCGCCGCCGTTGCACAGAGAAGACCCCCTCCTTCCCCGAAGTGTCGACCTCGAAGGGGCACACCGGCGAAACACCTTCGCCCCGGCCGGCCGGCGAAGCAAGGAGCAGCAGCATGGGCCATGCTCCGAATTCCCCTCGATACGACCCCGTCATGTACGCCTTGTACCACAGGCAGCAACGGGAGATCGAGATGCTGAAGAGGCGGCTAGCCGAGCTAACCTCGCTAGTCGCCGACCTGATCCAGGGCTCCCTCCCCCCATGGGGTGGCCGGATGCCTCGGCCCCGAGGCGCCAGTCCCAGCACCCCCGCTTTGTCAAGGCAGGAAATGAGAGACATGGCAAGCTCGCTGACCGAGCGGCCGACCAGGCAAGGGCTGACACTCCAAGAGAAGCTACAGAAGCCTTATTCCTTTCCGAGAGAGAAGACCCGGGGCATCTTCGACTGGGCATGCCACTACGGCAAAGTCTCCCTTCCACGGTCCAAGAGGCCGCAAGACACCCGAAGAAGCGGGACCCGCTATTTTGCCCTTACCACCAGATGCTGGGCCACGCCATTGAAGACTGCTATGTCTTCAAAGACATTGCCCAAGACCTCATTGACAGGGACGAGCTCAGGATGGGGGATTATGTGATAGCCCCGCCACGCCCCCATGTAGCGGACAGCCCCAGAGCGGGAGCCTACACCGTGTCCATCAACTACCAGGCCCCTGAAGATGCGGCTGCCCCGGCTCCCGTCCAAGCTACCTATGATGAATACACAGAAGAGCCTGAGATGGACCTACGCCCCTCTGAGCCAGCGGGCCTCGCACACCCGGCGGCCACGGCCCAGGAGGAGAGCGAGGTGAATGCAGCCTCCATGCCCAGTCATGATGAACAAGAAGAGGGAGATGGCATTCTCGAACCCGAGGACCATGAAGACCAAGACTTCGTCGATTTGTCGCCAGCCCCGCCGGAAATTGAAAATGGCGGCCAGGCCACAGTCGACGAATTGGTTGAAATCAACCTTGGCACAGAAGACAATCCCAGGCCGACTTTTCTGAGTGCTCTCATGCCTCTACAGGAGAGAGAACAATACACAAAGTTGCTGCAAGAATTCCGGGATTGCTTTGCCTGGAACTATAAAGAAATGCCCGGACTGAGCCCCGAGGTGACTCAACACATCCTGTCCATTGATCCCAAAGTGGAACCAGTGAAGCAACCTCCCCGGCGCATGAGGCCGGAGTTAACCAGCCAGATCTGCAAAGAGGTCGACAAGCTCATAAACGTCGGCTTCGTGGCAGAGAATCAATACACCACATGGCTGGCCAATATTGTACCGGTGAAAAAGAAGAATGGACAGATCAGGATTTGCGTGGATTTCCGCGACCTGAATAAAGCCTGCCCAAAAGACGACTTCCCGGTGCCTATCACCGAAGTGATGATCGATGCAACTACTGGCCACGAGGCCTTGTCCTTTATGGATGGGTCGTCCGGCTATAACCAAATCTGGATAGCCGACCACGACCGGATTCATACCGCCTTTAGGTCACCTAAAGGGATATTTCACTACAAGAGGATGCCCTTCGGCCTCAAGAATGCTGGTGCCACATATCAGCGGGCGATGACCAAGATCTTCGACGAGCTGCTATACAGCAAGGTCGAATGCTACATCGACGACCTGGTCGTCAAGACTAAAAAGAGGGATGAGCATCTGAATGACCTCAGGGTCGTCTTCCAAAGGCTCCGCCTGTACGGGCTGAAAATGAATCCCATGAAGTGCGCCTTTGGCGTGTCCAGTGGAAAGTTCCTCGGCTTTATCGTCCGGCACAGAGGGATCGAGATCGACCCCTTTAAGATAAAGCCATCCAGGAGCTGCCTCCTCCGAAGAGTCTGGGAGAGCTGAGGTCCCTACAGGGGCGTCTAGCTTACATCCGCAGGTTCATCTCCAACCTGTCAGGGCGCTGCCAGCCCTTCCACAGACTGATGATGAAGAATGCACCTTCAGCTGGGGTCATGAGTGCCAGCACGCGTTTGACCAGCTAAAGGAGTATCTGAGACCCCGCCTGTCCTAGGGGCACCTGTCAAAGGTAGACCGCTGATTCTATACATAGCGGCCACCGAATACTCACTGGGGGCAATGCTCGCCCAAAACAATGATGAGGGAAAAGAGCAGGCTCTCTACTACCTCAGTCGAAGATTGGTGGGTGCAGAAGCTAAGTACAACCCGATCGAAAAGATCTGCCTTGCCCTGGTCTTTGCAGTCAAGAAGATGAGGCACTAGATGCTGTCCCATGAAGTCAGCTTGATATCCAGGGCCGACCCCATTAAGCACATCCTTCTTCAGCCCGTCCCAAAGGGGCGCCTTGGCAAGTGGGCCGTGCTGCTCATGGAGTTCGATATCACCTACGTGCCGCAAAGGGCCGTTAAGGGGCAAGCCGTCGCGGACTTCTTCGCAGCACACCCTGTGCCCGAAGACTCTCCGTTGGCCACAGAGCTACCCGAAGACGAAACACTAGAGGTGGATCAAGTGCAACAAGCCGTCTGGCAGTTATACTTCGACGGAGCCTCAAGAACAGAAGCGACCCCGTCCGGACGTACCAAGGTGCGGGCCGGAGCGGGCATCGTCCTCAAATCTCCAGATGGAGAGGTGCTACACACTTCTTGCTGCATCAGCAAGCCCTGTACAAATAATGAGGCGGAGTATGAAGCCCTGATCATCGGCCTCCAGTCGCCCTCCAAATGGAGATCAAAATGCTCCAGGTGTTCGGCGATTCGCTGCTTGTCGTCAAGCAAGTCCAGGGGCAGTTTGATGTCCGAAAACCCGAGCTGCTCCCGTATCACACTAAAGCGAAAGGGCTCATGGAGCGGTTCTACCTCCTCGAAATAGGCCATGTCGCCAGAGGGGAGAACGCACAAGCCGACGCATTGGCAAAATTGGCAAGCTCACTGGCGGTGCCCCCAGATGGATATCTCCATATCCAAGTAATAAACCAACGCCAGATGCCCAGCATGATAGAAGAAGAGCCGGAAGAGGAGGACCTACAGGTCGCTACAGCAGAAGCCGTCAGCCTGCCTGACTGGAGGGACCCCCTAATGCAGTGGTTCAGGCACCAGCGACTACCCGACCGAAGAGAAGAAAAGATCAAGCTGGTCAGAACCAAGGACTCCTATGAGCTCCGAAGCGGAATATTATTCCGGATTGTCGCCGATGCCAAACGGAAGCTACTCCTCCGATGCTTGTCCATTGAAGAAGCTTGGAGGGTTATGAAGGAGGTCCATGCCGGCATAGCTGGCGCACACCAGGCGGGGCCGAAAATGAAGATTGAAATCAAGAAACTTGGCTATTATTGGCCTGCAATGTTCAACGACTGTTGCGAGTATGCTAAGTCGTGTCAGAGATGTCAGGAGCATGCCACCATTCCCAGAAGACCTCCTGCACCACTACACCCAACAGTGCCCAGTTGGCCGTTCGCCCAATGGGGAACGGACGTCGTGGGCCCCTTTCCTGCATCTTCCACAGGCTGCAAATATATTCTGGCGGCGACCGACTACTTCTCCCGCTGGGCAGAGGCTATTGCCTTACGGGAGGTCACCGGAGAAATCGTGGTCAGGTTTGTCCGCCGCAATATTATATTCCGGTTCGGCGTGCCCGACCGGATTGTGTCGGACAACGGCAGCCACTTCCGCAACCAGAAAGTTTACCGGCTAGCAGAAAAATACAAAATTGACTGGAGGACATCGACTCCTTACAATCCACAAGCCAATGGGCTGGCCGAAGCTTTCAATAAGACACTTTGCACTCTCCTGGCCAAGACTGTTAGCTCTAACAAAAGGGACTGGGAAGAAAGAATGTATGAAGCTCTTTGGGCGTACCGAACCGTATACAAGACCCCAACGGGCTGCTCGCCCTTCTCTCTTGTATATGGCTCGGAAGCAATCATCCCCGTCGAACTGGAGATACCGTCCCTCAGGGTCGCCATTCAGCATGGGCTTGTCCCCGAAGGGCAGACCAACACCGAGCGAAGGCTCGATGAACTCTCCAGTCGGGAAGGAAAGTGGCTTCAAGCCCAACAGAATATCCAGGTCTATCAGGCCCGGATTGCACGCGCCTTTGACAAGCTCGTCAAGGAACGCGAATTCAAGAAGGGTGACCTTGTCATGGTCAAGAGAAGAGATCTCATGGCGGCCAACCCCAAAGGTAAGCTAAACGAGAACTGGCTCGGACCCTACGTAGTCCAGAAAGTCTACGAAGGCGGAGCCTATGTAATTGTCAACCACCGCGGAGAGGTTCAATTCCCGCCTCTTAATGGAAGGCACTTGAGGCTGTACCACACCCCAGCGCCCCCATTCAGGTAATAATATTACTCTTCGCCCCATTTTGGGGCGGATTTGCGTGATTAATGTCCGAATGATTTGGCCACCAGCCGGGTTCCCGAAAAAGGGAAGAAAGGAATAGAAAGAGAAAGAAAGAAGAAGCAAAAAAAAGAGAAAGAAAGAAGAAGCAAAAAAAAAAAGAGAAAGAAAGAAGAAGCAAAAAAAAAGAGAAAGACAAAAAAAGAAGAAGCAAAAAAATGGAAAGAGAAAGAAGGAAGAAGCAAAAAAAAAAGAAGAAAAAAAAAGAAGAGAAAAAAAAAGAGAAAAAAAAAAGAGAGAGAGAAAAAAAGAGAAGCCAGAAAGGGGGACGCCCCCCATTTCGAGTCACCGCCCCGCATCAGCGGGGGTACCAAAATTGATTTAAAAAGAAAGAAACAGACTCTTCTCTCCGTCCTTCCCGGGCGGTGAGTACCCCTTTGGCGCGGATCTCGCGTCCGGGTCATTGACTAGACAAACTCTTCTCTCCGTCCTTCCCGAGCGGTGAGTACCCCTTTGGCTCGGACCTCGCGCCCGGGTCATTGACTAGACAAACTCTTCTCTCCGTCCTTCCCGGGCGGTGAGTACCCCTTTGGCTCGGACCTCGCGCCCGGGTCATTGACTAGACAAACTCTTCTCTCCGTCCTTCCCGGGCGGTGAGTACCCCTTTGGTTCGGACCTCACGTCCGGGTCATTGACTAGACAAACTCTTCTCTCCGTCCTTCCCGGGCGGTGAGTACCCCTTTGGCTCGGACCTCACGTCCGGGTCATTGACTAGACAAACTCTTCTCTCCGTCCTTCCCGGGCGGAGAGTACCCCTTTGGCTCAGACCTCACGTCCGGGTCATTGACTAGACGAACTCTTCTCTCCATCCTCCCCGGGGGGCGAGCACCCCTTTGGATCAGACCTCCCGTCTAAGTCACTGACTAAACGGACCTTTCTATCCGCCACCTCTGAACGGCAAAAGGGGTCTCTGGCCAAGTACCCCTCACTCGAGACCAGCACGCGCTTCCAATATTGCGGCAAAACCAGGGAGTTGCCCGTTCGGTATGGTGGAGTGGTCCCCTCGTCCTCCCCCTGGGAAGGCGAGCACTCTCCTGTACCCTGACATGGGTCCCTGCCTGGTCCTTCCAAAGTGAATCCCCGCAAAGACTCATACCTTGCCAATGGGCCCCTACACGAAAAGGGGGGAAAGATACAAGAGCGAGGGAAGAGGAAGGAGAAAAACAATATGCACGGAAGAGAAGAGGGGTGGGAAAGCTCCCTCCGGGATAAATGCACACACCAGGAACGCGTGAAGTCATAAATGCTTTGCTCTATTCAAAAGAGGATCAAACTACATGTGCTGCGGGGCATACCCCTGTGTTACATTCAAAAAAAAGAAAGAGAGATTAAGGGATGTAACGCTCAGTCGATGTCCCTGAAGATGTCCTCGAGGGGGAGGATCCCGACGCAAGGGAAGTTCGTCATATCGCGCAGTCGGCCCCTCAATCCCTCAAGACGGGCGAGCTCCGCTTCGACGGACGCCATTTCAACGTCGGCAACGGCAAGAGCTTCCCTCTCCTCTGCCACCGCCCCTTCCGCCTCGGCGAGGCCAAGTTTAGCCGCAGCGAGATAGCCCTCCAGCTTCTCGATCCGGTTCTTGAAAGAACGAACGCTGCCTTCGCCTTCCTCTAGGGCCTTTCCAGGGCGCTCTCTACTGTCGCGTCGGGCCTTTAGGGCCTGCAGATATTCGTCTGCCTGAGCATCAAGGGCGGCGCGTTCGTCAGGAGCCTGGGTCTCCAGGAACTCGCGGCGCTTGACATATTTCAATAATAGCAAGACCCGCCGTGACCATTCCCCCAGCGGACAGCCAAGCACTTGCAGCGCCCCCGTTAATTGCGTTACGATGGTATGCACCTCCCGATACGACAGAGAAGCATCGCCGAGAAGCATCGTCCGTAAAGTGATCAGCATCTGACGGACTGGCGCTTCTGAGGACGTGTGACTAACTGAGGGCACGACCGGAGGGGTGAATTCTACGGTGCTGTCCACCTCTGCCCACAGGTCGGTATCTGCCGCCACTGAAGATGAAGGAAGGGCGAGGGTCAAGTCGCCCGGCCGGCGTAGCTCGACGAGAGACTCTTGGCCGACCATTGCCTGGGGAAAGGAAAGGACCATTGCCGAAGCCTCCGGTGCCCCCATCGTTTGGAGGTCACCTGCCCCCTCTGCCTCCGTCTGGCCCGACTCTGCCACTCCTCCAAGGGGCAGGAGTGCAGGGGCCGTTACCTCGGCTAGAGGAGGAGCTTCGAGTAAGGCCAGGCCCGAAGCCGTCACCCATGAACTCCTCGCTCGCGGCTGAGATCCCTCCAGATGCGCACGGAGCCCCGCAAATATCTGCTGCAAGAGCGGGTCCTCCATCTGAGCCGGGAGTTTCGGGAAGGGCGGAAGCGGAACCACCAGCTGGGGTAAACGTCCCGCTTCCACGAGCGCAGCCAGTCCCTCTCTCTCCAAACCCAAGACTGGAGCCGGCCCCTTCACCGCTATCGGGCCAATGCTCGGTCTCCGCTTGGCCACTGCCTTCCGGATACGACCAGGCGCCTTCCCCGATATCGGCATCGCCTGACCATGGGAATGGGAATCAGCGATTCGCCATCTAAAATGAACCATGCAAAAGGGAGACCGTGGAGCCCGCATACTCACCTTGGCCGCTGGGATGATGCTACCTTCAGGCGCGATCTCCCCCTCCTCCAGAGGCTCGCCCACCGCTCTGGTAGTACCGGAGGGCTCCGCGGGCATTTCCTCTCGAAGGGCGTCGAGCAAAAGAGCCAATTTGCCCATGACGGCATCGGCTCCCGTTGGACGGTCGATCAGCGCAGCCGGGGCAGCCTCCTCTGTGATCTCAAGTTCGGCCGGTCCTCGAAAATCCTAAAGAAAAAAGGGGGGGATAAGGTCGTCAGTCAATCAAAAAAAAAAGGGAAAGGAAGAGCCGGCCCAAACAAGCTCACACTCACAGCGGTCTTCCCCACGAGGCTCGAGGAGCCAGCAAGTAAGGGGGCCCCGAAGGCCGGCTCGGGCGGCTCCGATGTCCCGGACACGCCCTCGTCAGGAGCCGCTTCATCGGATGAATAATTGTAATCTACCTCTTCCCCAGACGGAGACTCGACCGCCGTCGGCCCGGCCTGGACCGGCAGAGGAGCTTCCACCTCAGAGTCTCTGCCCAGCACGTCCTCCCTCGGGCTAGGCGAGGCTCGCGCTCCGATCTTCTTCCTCCTCACATATATCAACGTCGTCGGGAGGTCGGGATCAGGCCCCAATGACTCGGTGGCCACCGCAGCAACGCCTGTCATGCAAAAGAAGATAAGCCAGGGTGAATCTACTGGCCCCCTAGGACAAAAAGGGGGGGGGAGCTAACCGTGTAGTCAAAAATATTTACCCCCTTCAGTTCCTGCGACACGAGATGACCCGCGGGCTTCCTCAACAGGCAACGCCTTCTCGGGAATCCCAGCCGTACCCTCGCCCGGGAGCAACACGGGCGCCGATTCCTCCATGCTGCCCGTGAGATAGAAGCGCATCGTCGCCACGCGCGAATCCGAGGCCAACTCGGGAGGCCGGTCGACCGCAGACGACACGGGCGGCCAATGAATCTCACCAGCTCCGCGGCTCGGTTCGGTCTGCGTGGCTTCGAATTCCTCGAAGGACAAGACACGAGCCACCAGCGAGGCTGCCGTCGAAGCCGGGGATGCCTCGGTCCGCTGCCGTTTTACCGTCTTTTGCCCGGCCACCTTGGCAGCAGCCAGTGCCTTCTTAATGGGTGACTGTGCCCGGGGCCTTCCCGTTGCCTGCGGCAAGGGAGCCGGAGCCGCCGCCGGGGTCGCCTCTGCCGGGACCGCAACTTCACCCATGTCAGGCGAGGGCATGGGCTCTCCCGTAGAAGCTAAGACAAAAGAAGTATCCAGGTGTCAAGACTCCACTCCAAAATAAAAGGGGGGGGGAGATTCAAGAGACACGCTAATGATCGGGAACACTGACCGGCAGGTTGACCTGGCTCGGGACGGGCAGCCTCGAATTCCTCGAAAGACGGGGCTAGTGGTGCCAGAGGAGCAGCCGTCGAAGCCTTAGCCGTTTCTATCTTCCTCCGCTTTGTATCCCGCTGCTTAGCTGCCTTGGCGGCGTCCACCGCCTTTTTCACAGGCGATTTGGCCCGGGGCCTCTTCGCAGCCTTAGGCAAAGGAGCCGTGGTCGGGGCCAGCGGCGCGGCTTCAAAATGCGCAGGCTTCTTCACCAGCCGGAGGAGGTTCTGGTACGTGGCCATCTGCGTGCTGTCGGGATGGTCTGCAAAGAAAAGAGGGGAAAGAACGAACATGCATACACCATTAGTACCTAACTCACCGCGAAAGCCGCAGCGCTGAGGGATAAAATCGAAGAGCAAGAGGGAACTGAATACCATGAGGGCCAGTGTACAGCCGCAGCGTGATCGGCCAGTAGCTCAAGGATATCTCCTTGTCCCGACGTGCCGCCTCCCGGACTAGCCAACAAACGTCCTCAATAGTTTGACACCGGTCCGTGAGGTTGGCCAGATCCGCATGTTTCTTGGAAGAAAGGTGACAGAAAAGATTGAAGTGGTCCATGCCCCACCCATCAGCATAATAATAAGGGGTGTGCAGGCGCTTGCCCAGGATGGAGGCCGTCACATCTTCAATCTTCATCCCATTCACCCGGAGGAGGATATATAGCCACGTGGTATCCTTGTAATTCTCAGGCTTCCTCTCCTCCCGCCTCATGAACGTGCGATACAGGCAGGCCAAGTCTCTCTCCGGACGCCAGCTCTTGGCAGGAGTCCCCTCTTCCTCTATGGGGAATGGATAATTGATGAGGCCCAGACGGTCGCTCCCTACCCGGCACAGGTCCCTCAGCGTCTTCTGATAGCTGTCCTTCGCCGCTGGAGGCAGCTCCACTTTCGGCGTCGGCCTCCTATCCCGGGCTTCCCGACGAGCTATCAGATATGTCGCCACCTCCTTCTCTTGCCTGTTCTTGAGCCGAAGAAGATGATCTGGCTCAATGTCAAGTACTGGCACCGGTTGCCGGCTAAGGAATCTCCTTTCGGCGCCATCCCAACAATCGGTCTTGTGCAACCGATAGAAAGCCGTCCGGGCATTCCACCACTTTATATAGTCTTCAGTCACTCGGGGCACGCTACCCGGGGCTGGCACCCTGAAGGAGGCAGAGTCCGCCCGGTGGAAGAAGTCCCACCAGCTTCTAGCGTGCTCGGCGACCGCACCTCCCCGGACGTTTCGCGAAGGCAAGCCGAATTGCGCATGATAAGCAGGGATGTGCTGGTCATACCCGAAGTTGCGGCCAAATCGGAAAGGGTAATACGGCTCCAGTAGTACGTTGTCTCCCTTCCGGAACACCAACACGCTCGGGCGGATAGCCAGCGCCCAATCCCTCAGCTCGGGCTCCAGCAACGGGCGCACCACGTTTTCCTGGCTGATAGGGTGGACATACCTCTCCACCTGGTCATCCTTGCATTCCCTCTTATTATTCACGAGCGGGCTTGAATGTGCGGCCAGCGTCCAGAAATGAATGGTACCGGCTGCGTCCCGGGGAACCGTGGTCAACCGGCCCCGAATGTCATACATCCGCATGGAAGTAGAAGCCGGTTGTGCACTCGCGAACTCCAGCATCCTCGGCACCAGCCCCCAATCCTGAAGGACTCGCGGGGCGAACTCCGGAAACAGTGAACAAACCCACGCGTTGAAGAAATGCAGTGGGCACACGTACCGGGCCTGCCTCGGGAACTGGTGCGTGCTGATGTCTCCCAGTGCCTTATAAATCAGACAGAGCGCCGCCGGGCACAGAGAAAGTTTAACACCCCACGCCATCTGACACGCCGGGTAGATGGCATCTGGCTGAATCACCGTCTCATCCCCGTACGGCATGGCAAATGAACACAGCCAGTATGTCAGATAGGCGGCACAGTGAGTTTGTGGGTCGACCCCCGTCGGATTGGCCCCGCTCCGACGTCCCCTGGAGGGGATCTTCACGTCATGCTTGGGCTTCGCACGTTTCTTGCGAGCAACAGCGGTGCCAACGCAAGGAAAATCTTCATACTGCTTCAGCCCATCATAGAAATATTCCAGCCATACCGCCATACGCACCCGTTTCCTATCCCCACGGGCGGGCTGCTTCCCCTTGTGCGACAGCTGGTACAGCTCCCGGTATGCCTTCATCAGGTACCGGTATGAATACCCCAGAGAATAATAGCCGTCCCCATTAGTCTCATCTTTGATCAAGTCCGGGAGGCATACTTCTTCATAAGGCTCCCCGTCAATGGGCAAGCCGCTCAGCTGGCTTAGGCTCCACAAATCAAGAGAAGTCTCTCCCTCTGCCGTGTAGAAGGTATTGGTCTCCGCACTGAATACTTCTATCATGCCGCAACAGAGACCCTTGGAGATGGGATAACCATACCGGGAAGCGTACACGCTGTGATAGATGCCAACTCGGACCAGCAACGGGGCGTAGTTGAACAGTACGTATTCCGTGAACTCCACCGCCCCTTCTCGGAAGCTGTGGGCGTCTTGAAGCTTCAGCTCCCCGAACCAGCCCAGTGATAGTTCGTACTTGAACCTGATGGCCAAACAGTCCAATATGAACGGCTCCTCCCTATAACCCCATTTCAGGGGAGCCAAGAATAAACCAAATCGGGGCGACTCGCCATGCACCTTCCCCGCAGACATGTCCCACCTTGCTGGCGTGAATTGAGGGGCCCGCACCAATTTATCTTCGGCCGGCAGCACCCCTTCGATCCCCAGGACCAGCTTCCATTCCCGGGCTTCTCCCACCAGATACATCGGAATGCTCCTGGGGACGCTGTACAATAGACTGTCCCGGGCATGTAGGATGGCCCGCTCGACGGCTTTTATAGTGCGAAAGTCTCGCCCCTCTCGGGAGCGCAGGTGCTTTAGGAATCGAACAAGGTGCCTATCCTTCGGGAAGTCCTTCCTGTACTCCCCGGTGACCCGGTCAAATGTGAAGCCACTGTCAACTCGGGCAAGCCTCTGGAAATCCATGGTCTCCCCGTCGGACTCAGATGACTCTGCCAAAGCGGCTATCTCCGCGTGCTCTCGATCTAGGTCCTCCACATTGAGCCATGTGACTGCCGGCACGGGACCCCACGGGATGAGGTCGGCACCGACGGTGGCAGCAGGGGCAGAAGAACCACTTGGGGCGGCCATTTGTCTGCAAAGATACACAAATAAGAAGATCAGAATAGATCACAAGTAAAAAGACTATGAAGGGGCGTTGCTACAAGTTAGATGAATAAATATTGACGATTTCTGACGAAATTTCGGCAGAGTTTCCCCTAGGCCAGAGGCGTAAGGGAAAACACGGGTGCGCGTCCACAAGGAGTGACGGTCCCAACAAAGTCATGGTGGGCCCCGAGAGGCAACACCAGAAGTCCGCCGGTCAAAGGAATCTTCTCCCCTAGCTAAAAATCCCCTTGGCCCCTTGGCCGGTACAACTCACCCCTCTATGGGCCCTCACCGGCACGCCTTGGTGCCTCCTTCGCCGGCACCACCTAAAGCCCCCCTTGGACGGTACGCCCCTGGCGTGAAGACCTTGGCCGGCACGCCCTTGCTAGTGCCTTGGCCGGCACACCCTCCAAGTGCCTTCCCCGGCACACCCTGCTAGTGCCTTGGCCGGCACACCCATGGGAGCAGCTCCCCGGCACACTCCCAGGCCGCCCTCGCCGGCACGCCCCCGGGTGCCCTACCCGGTACACTCCCAGCAGCCGCTCACCGGTACGCCCCCTGGGTTCCTTCCCCGGCACAGCCCCCTCAGGCTTCCCCGGCACACGTGTGCCCTTCACTCCCCGGCACGCTCCCCTGCAAGCCTTCGCCGGCACGCCCCGTGGCAGCCTTCCCCGGCGCGCCCTGGAGCAGCCCTCGCCGGCACACCCTATTGAGGCTTCACCGACACGCTCGGTGCTCGCTCCCCGGCACGCCCCCAAGAGGGCCTTCACCGGCACGCATATGGGAAACCTCCCCGGCATGCCCTATAGGGCTTCCCCAATACGCCCTCAACACCCGTTCGCCGGTATGCCCATAGGGGACCTCTCCCCCGGCACACCCCGCGTGGGGTTTCACCGACACGCCTCTACGTCTCCTCCCCGACGCGCCTTCACACCCACTCACCGGCGGCCGCCCACGACGCCGGAGACGAGAGAGAAGAAAGAAAAGGGGGGGAAGCAGGGGGGGAGAACGGAGAAAGAGAAGGGGGCCCTAGGGTCCCACTGCCCCGAAGGCGAAAAGGAAGGAGAAGAAGGGAGATAGGAGAATAAAAAGAAGAAGAGAGGGAAGAGCAAGAGGGGAGGAAGAAGGAGGAGACAGGGGGGTCCGTCGTGACCCTCTCCTCACCACGTCGACGACGACGATGGGGGCGACGGCCACGGCGGCGCTACTCGGTGACGGAGAAGAAGGAGAAAGAAGAGGAAGAAGGGGGGGTTTTTCGCCCGTTGAAAAGAGAGAGAGAGAGGGTGGAGAGAATTCGAAAGAGGGGGGGGGGACGTCAACTGCCCCTGCCCCCCTTTTTATATGAAAAAGGAGGAAGAGAGAGATAAGAAAAGAAAAAAAGAAAAAAAAAGGGGAGAAAGGAAAGGAACGAATGAAAAAGGGGGAAAGAAAAGAGAGAGAGAAAAAGAACAAAGAAAGAGACTGGGGAAATTTCAAAAAAAAAAAGGCGAGTGAACAAAAAGAATAGAAGAGAAAAAAAAGGGAGAGAGAAGGGAGAAGAAAGAAAAAAAAAGAGAAGGAGATAAAAAGAGGGATAAAAAAAAAGGGGGGGGGGATAAAAAGAAGAAAATAAAAAAAAAGGAAGGGGGAAAAACGAGAATTAGTATTATGAATATATGCATATATACATATACATATATATATATATATATATATGCACACATATATATATACATCTACTTATATATATATATATATATATATATATATATATATATATATATATATATATATATATATATATATATATATATTTAGGTGTGCGTAAATGAGGCACAAAAGTAAGATCCTCCCGGGGAAAACATCCCATCCCCACAAGCCGGGTCATACACACATCCGCACAAGCAAAACAACTTTACCCCTGCACACAGCCACCTCTGCAATGTTGCCGTTCCCATACCGACAAACAAGCCCGTCCATGGCACGTCGCCTCGGGCCTCGGCCACCTCCCATCATACAAAATCGTCATCACGGGCCTTACGCCCGGATCGGCAGAACCTCTATCCTTGCATTGGCATTAGCCCCTTGTCAACGAATAAGTCCCTTTCCGGCGCAAGGTCCCGTGCCCTAGCCACTCGCTCCGCACAATATGGCCATTACGGACCCTACGTCCGAATCGGCACGAATTTTCCCGTTGCGCTGGCATTGTCTTCTTGCCAACGAATGAGCCCTACCTTCCGGCGCGAGGCTTCGTGCCCTAGCCGATACTTGCATATCACCCGCTCGTCAAAAAAAAAGGGAGAAAATAAAATGGGGTTAAAAATAGAGATACCCTGCCGGACTTGTCCCTACACGGGGACAAGGGTAAAAATGGCAACAACCCGGCTGTGGCGAAAACCCGAAAGGGCGCTACGGGCAAAATTGGGTACCCCGCCACGTGAAAACCCGAAAGGGCGCGTGGGCAAAAGCAAGAGGGGGCCGGTACCGGCGAAAACCCGAAAGGGCGCTTGTATCGGTAATGTGGTTCAAAAAGAAGAGAGAAAGAAAAGAGACAAAAGAGATCAACAAACCAAGTCAGCTCCCGACTCCCCGTCGGCACTGACGAAGAGACCAAGAGACAATAAACCAAGTCAGTTCCCGACATCTTGTCGGCACTGACGAAGAGACCAAGAGACTAAGAGACAACAAAGCATGTCAGTTCCCGGCGTCCTGTCGGCACTGGCGAAGAGACTAAGAGATCAGCAAAGCATGTCAGTTCCCGGCGTCCTGTCGGCACTGGCGAAGAGACCAAGAGACTAAGAGACAACAAACCAGGCCAGTTTCCGACGTCCTGTCGGCACTGGCGAAGAGACTAAGAGACAACAAATCGGGTCAGTCCCCGACGTCCTGTCGGCACTGGCGAAGAGACCAAGAGACTAAGAGACAACAAACCAGGCCAGTTTCCGACGTCCTGTCGGCACTGGCGAAGAGACTAAGAGACAACATATCATGTCAGTTCCCGGCATCCTATTGGCACTGGCGAAGAGACAAAAGAGATCACCATATCATGTCAGTTCCCGACATCCTGTCGGCACTGATGAAGAGACCAACATACTGCTTCAGTTCCCGACGCCACGTCGGCACTGATGAAGAGACCAACATACTCCTTCAGTTCCCGATGTTGTGCCCCTGTGGTTTTGATGATGGTTTTGTTGATTGATTGTTTGTGTCAGTTAATCAAATGTTCAGTCATCCTGCTGCTCAATTTAGAGTCATATTTGATGATCAGTCATGCTACATGTTAAACTGATGCATAAAGCATTCATTGCTGTGGTTTTAATGATTTATCTGGTTTTGATGATTGGTGTTTGATGTTAATCATTGTGAGTCATCCTGCTGAAATGTTCATTCAGGACTTCATATGCTCATTCAGTTTATCTGCTGACATTGTGCTTTGATGATAGCTTCATGATTGTGATTTGTATATCATCTGGAGAATGCACGTGTATGACTGATATATTGTGTGTGTTAGACTTCTGGTATGTGCATGATCTATACATCTGATCTAGACATCACCTTCAATCTTCAAGTCTATACACTGGTTTGTTCTTCAAAGTCTGTACATCAGACTGTACATCGTCTTCGTGCTGTCTCTGTACTTGAGTCTTCGTGTTGTTTCCCCTCACTAACACGAAAAGATCTCGTGTCGTCTGAGCTTACAACACTTCGTGTTGATTCCCATGCTTTACAAGAAAAAGCTGCTAAGAGGTAATACTTCGTGTGTCCGTACTGTTTCTGTCTTCGTGTTGGTTTCCCTGAACCTCATGTCATTCTTGCTTCGTGTCTACACCTCGTGCCAGTGTCTGTCTTCGCCTTTGTGTTAAATTCAGCTCGTGTCGTTTTCGTCTTCGAGTTGTTCTTCTACTTCCACCATTTCATCACGTGTCGAGATAGCCGTGTTGTCTTTCACTTCGTGCCGCCTATGTGACTGTGTTGTCCCCATGTCATCCTTAGTTCATGTCGTGCTTGTGTATTTCTGTCTTCGAGTCATTTTTCGCTGGATCTTTACGTCGGTCTAGGTTCAAGTGCCGTTTCACTTCGTCTCGTTCTCCTTGCTATCTATCTCCTCGTGGTGTTTTCACAATTATGTCTTCGTGTTAGTTTTTATGTTTTTTTGTCTTCGTGCTGTTTTCTCTTTAGACTTCGTGTCCTTTTATTTTTGTAACCACACTTCGTGTCGGTTTTACTTCTCTATGTCTCCGTGTTGCTTTTTGTATTCGTAACTTCGTAGTGTTTGTTGTTACAGTAACACTTCGTGTCGTTTCACAGTGAACCTCGTGTCGTTTCTGTGTAAACCTCGTGTCGCTTCTCTCTGTCCTCTAGTTGAATCTCGTGTCATTTTTTTTATGTCTACTTTTTCACTCCGTGTCAACTTCGTCTTAAGTGTTGTTTCATGTCTTCGTGTTGTTTTCACCTCGTGTCGTTTTTCACTTCGTGTCGTTCTTTTTCCTTCTCACGTCTTCGTGTCGCTTTTCACTCCGTGTTGTTTTTTGTTCCACTGCGTGCAGAACATTGCAGCACTTCGTGTTGCTTTCTGTATCACCACCTCGTGTCGTTCTTGCTTTGACCACACTTCGTGTTGCTTTACGTAGACCTCGTGTCTTGCTTGTTTGCAACCACTTCGTGTCGGTTTCTGTTGCCAGTCCATGTTGTTCTCGAGCCGTTCTCTTTGATGTTTATTACGTCGTGTCGTTTTCTTTACTTCGTGCCTTTGTCATCCTATGTATCTCGTAACGTTCTCCTTGTTGCCATTTCGTGTCAGTCTTGTTTCACTTCGTGTCGGTCTCTTCGTTGTGTTTATTCTGTCACAATGTATCTCGTGTCGTCCTTCTTTTTACCTCGTGTTGTTTTATAACCTCACTTCTTGTCGTTCTCTTCGTTGTGTCTGTTCTATCACAGTGTATCTCGTGTCATTCTTTCCTTACCTCGTGCTGTAGTCACCCTGTGTATCTTGTGTCGTTCTCAGTGCATCTAGAATTACTACTACATACTTCGTGCAGATTTAGTTATTGTGGCCCTCAGTTTGTAATGGTTTTCATCTCCTTGCAGGTCCGAGGAAGAAATATTCCCAAGTGACCTGAGCAGCACGTGATCCGAGGCTGGAATGAAGCCTGCTGAGAGACTGCCACGTGGACCGAATTCTTAGGGCTGGAAATGTGGAGGTCACACGTCGTGGCTGATGCTGCTGCTGCTGCTATATATATGAGACCTTCGTCCACAGATGAAGGCGATCGAGTTGGCGTGAAGAAAAGCTCATACAGAGAGCCACGATCCAGATAGAAAAAGAAAAGAGAAAGAAGAAGAGCAGAAGGAGAAGAAGAGAGGTAGAGAGCTCGAGAAGAGTGTGAAGAGAAGAAGAAGCAGAGAGTGAGAGAAGAGCAGAAGAAAGAGAAAGAAAGATAGAGAGTGAGCAAGAGAGCTCGTGGAGAAGTAGGAAGATCTTACCTGAAGATCCGTCTACTGGACCGTGGATCAAATCCAGGCCAGTCAGCTCCGTTGAGAGCCACATTGTGCACTTCATCTTTCAGCTTTCTGTTTTGCTGAAGTCATTTTCGTTTATTATTTTTCCTTTGTTTTCTGGTTTGCTGTGTTTCCGATACTCTGTAGAGAGGTCGGGGTTCCTTCTGTTAGTTCAGGAGAAGGGAGATTGATACCTCCGGTTGCAAGCAGCAGGTGGGCTGCTTGTGGGTTCCCTCCGGGTTGGAGGAAGGGAGATTTATCTCCGGTTGTGCTTCCCTCTGGGGTTCAGAGGAAGAGAGACTTGGGTCTCTAGGTTTCCCTCCGGGTTGGAGGAAGGGAGACTTGTCTCCGGTTCTGGGCTTGTGGATTCAAGTCCAGGGGTTCCCTCCAGGTCTGGAGGAAGAGAGACCGTGTGTCTCTGGTTTGCTAGTGACTGGTGTCACTAGTGGTTCCCTCCGGTTGGGAGGAAGAGGGGAGGCTGTTCCCCTGGTCAAGCTGTTTGGCAGCATTTGTTGCAGACTGAGTCTGCTGTTTCTAGCGTGAGCTAGTGGAAGCCACACTCGGTTTGAGTGTGGGGTGGATGTAGGTCTGGAGGACCGAACCACCTAAAAATCCTCTGTGCAGTGGTCTGATTTCTCTATATGTTTTGCTTCCGCTAGATGTTTGCATAGGGGCGCTCCAAGTGGTTGATCAGATCTTGTTCTGAGTGTTTAATCCGTTGAGTGAGCGAAAGTTTATTTGAGTGGAAGAATGGTGCTACTGCTATTTAGTCTTTCAGATTTGATACATCTGTCTAGTCAGCACTCTAGATAGTTAGTGAGCATCATAACCCTTTAATTGGGTAAAGGTTTTTAAAGGGTTATATTCATTCACCCCCCCCTCTGAATACTGCACCGAACTTAACAATTGGTATCAGAGCAGGTCTCTGATCTATCTGATCTAACAATCTGCAGAGGATCCTGCTGGTTTGTTTGGTGTTTATCAGAGTGTGCTTTCTGTGTTCGTAGCTTTGATTCTCCGTCTTAGTGCTTTGTCTTGCTTATTTGGTTTAGGTGCTTCAGTTTGTTCTGAGCTTTCAGATTGTCTACAATGGAGCCAATCATGCTGAAGGCTAGCTCCAGCAAAGCAAACAGATCCAGCCACAGTGGATCATCAAGCAAGAAAAGTAGCCTCTCGCGGCCTGAAATTGATGAAGACCACATTGGAATGATGATTAGTAACTTCAGGAAATTTCTGAGAAAAAGAGAAGGAAAGCTTGACGGTAGCAAACAGCAAAGAAGGTATACTTCTAATCCTGCCAAGATTATTGACTCTAATGTTTGCTACAAATGCAGGAAGGCTGGACACACAAAGGATGATTGTCCAGAGTTATTGAAACTCAAAGGGAACACCTCGGACATTGATAGAGAAGGAAGAAAGTCAATATGCTTAATGGCCAACCGGGATGATGAGGAATCCTCATCCAAGGTAAATTCTGAATCCGAATCAGATGGATACTCCTTTGAAGAATTAATAGTGATGTATGAAGACTTGTTCAAAGTATCCAAGAAATTAAAATCTGAAAATAGAAAGTTAAAAAGGAGATGTGAACAGATAAATTCTAATGTTTCATGTGAAAACTGTCAGAGACTAAAAACATCTCATGATATGTGCTTAGTTGATCTGAATACGAATAAGGAACAAATCTCCTCATTGGAAAATAAAAATGAAAAATTGAGGTTGCTAAATTCCGCCATGTCTGAGAGACTCCTGACAGTTGAAAAAGGGAAATCTATTCTGAAAGAAAATGAAGTGAGTAATGAATTCACATTGACACTGGAAAATGAGACTTTGAAAAGTCTGAATGATGAATTGCAAAATCAACTTATGTTGTGTGAGGACCACATTGTGTCTTTGGAAAGAGAAATTGAAGATCTAAAAAACTCCCTGTCAAAATTTGTTAAGGGAAGAGACAATTTGAATAAGCTCCTTGGTGCGAATGTAAATTTTCAGAAGGAGGGACTGGGTTACAGTCCAGACATGAAGAAGGCTGAGAAGCCTTTTGGAGAAAAACTGAAGACTGTTTTCGTTAAAAGTTCAGAACAAGAAAAGCCCTCTATCTCATTCTCACCTCAGTACAAAAATCAGAAAGAGAATGAAAAACAGAAAACATATTGAAAGAACTCTTTTATGCATATTGATCACAGTCCTCACCCACACTCGCATGCATCTAGAAAGAAAATGATCTGTCACTACTGTCACAAATATGGACATTTGATGCATGATTGTAACTTGATGGAAAAGGATGATCTAGCAGCTGCTCAAAACAATCAGGCTAGAAAGCATGTCCCATGGGATAAGAAAATTGATTGTTATAACTGTAGAAAAATAGGACATGTTGCTGCACAATGCTGGTCAGGGTCGTTTAAAAGAAACCCCCTTCAATGTTCTCATTGTAGAAAGTATGGCCACACAGTCAAAGATTGTTGGCATATCCAAGGTAGGAATATGAATTTCAAATATGCTAAATTTCCTACAAAGAAAAATGACTTTGGAAGAAATAAAGTTGCATATAAAAGAAAGATTTCTACATGTTCTGAATGTGGTAAGCTAGGCCACAAAGCTGCCAACTGTCGGCTAGTTGATTATGGAAAGAAAAATTTTCATGATAATCAAAGAAATACTCATGCTCATCTACATAGGCATCATACTTCAGCTAATTCGGTGGTGTCATGTAGATGTTGTGGAAGGGTTGGTCATTCCATGAATAATTGCTATCTGATGGACTTTGATGATTATTCTGGTAAGAAACCTTTTAGAACACCTGATAGGGGTAGTGCAGGACCCAAGACTGCTTGGGTCTCTGCAGGATCAACTTGATTGATTTAATGCAGGTGTGCCTTGGAAAGAGAAATGAAAGGGGTTAACCAAGGCACTCAAGAATGAAAACCCCAGGATTCAACCCTTCAGGTTAGTTCTGAACTTTGCCTAAATCTCATAATCTGAAAATGCTGATTTGTCTGTTTTAAATTCATCATCTGAAATTGTTGATCTGCTTGACTGATTGTTGTATGATCTTCTCTTGTCTAGTTGATCAGTCTGCATTCAAGACTCAGCTATTGAATTCAACTCTGCATATCTGATGCTCTTCTCGTACTATATGTTGAACTGAATTTGAATGCTTCTTTAGTATATACAGTTGATGCACTATACAGACTCTGCGTCCATGCATGTGTTTTGTGTTAATGCATTGCATGCTTGTCATTGAATGCACACTTGGACTGATTGTGTATAGACTGATTGTCATTACATGTGACAATGATGCTGTTCAATGCATGAAGGACTGCTTTATGTTGCATTGTCATACATGATCATCATGGTATATTAAATGGAACAAGTTGAAGGGCATATGGAGTATGTCTGGATGCTACTGACATGTGTGAGGTGGTCCTTGGACCAAGTCCTCCGCCTAGTACCATGGGTCTAGTCTTCATGTAAAACAGTGAACTACATCATATGTTGAAAAATCTGAAAAAGGATAAAAATGCTCATGAATTGGATGCATAAACCTGAATTGATTGCATACTTGTTTAATGTATCCTTGGTGCATAGTCTGCATGTAGGACAGTATGTTGCATAGCAAGTTAATTCTGTGTTTGCAAAATCATTCCTCATCAGCATTGTCTGAATTGATACCTCTGAACTCTACTCATCTGAAGTACATATATGTGATTTGCATGTATGTTTAAATGCATATTGTAAGGGGGAGTCAATGATTTGCATATAGGTTGTCAAATGCATACATTTGTCAGATTTCATAGCATATCCCTTCTTATTGATTTTGTTGACAAACCTTGATCATATTCTGAAAACTTTATGCTTCAAAATCTCTCTTAACAATTGGTAATTCTCCTATCAATTGGTATCATTTGGCTTCAGAATTCTATCAGTCTTTCATGAAGATTTCAATGGGCTATCTCGATCATAAATCTGAAAATCTTGAACTAGAAATTTTCTATTATACGTTTTTATGAATGACTGAAATAACTCATATGGTTTAAGCTTAATGTATTCATGGAGTTTAACTTCAAAATCTCTTAACATATCTGAATCATGGTTAATAAATCTTAACCAACTGTTTCATGCTATGTCTTGCAAAAACTTCTGAAATCTGCACTTTTGAATACATGACTTTAATTGGTTAAGTACATGAGATTAATATTGTTTTGAAGCAAATGAATGTTTCTGAAATGTCTAAAGGGTAATATCTGTGAGAGCAATGACATTGGTCACTGAGAAACACAAGTCCAAAGGACTGTGTCATGAGGTGCCTTAGTTAACTCTGTAAAATGAGAATTCATTGAAAATCAGGCAGAGCAATGGCATGCACACTGAGAAATACAATTCACTCATTAAAAATTGAGCTGTAGTGTGTCATGATGTGTAAATGCTAACTCTGTTTACATAAGGCATGACAGTTAGTCACACTAAGGGCTTAGGGATATTGGCCTCTGATCAAGGTATATCCTCTAGTTACAAGGTGTGTACTGAACTAGAGTGCACGTAAAATTTGTAGCAAGGAAAATTATTGAATAAATTGAAATATCTGAATATTGATGCCAAAATCAAATTGCTACAACTCTAGACAAAATCATATGACTTCATAATTGCTTGATTTCAATACTAGTACATGTAATTCTGAAAGAAGTCAATAGATTTGATTGTGTAAGACAAAGGGAGGATAATCAAGATAAATATGAGGGCTTGGTTCATTTTTATTAAACCATGGTTTCAGATATCAATACAGAATTTTATTGATAAACTCTACATACATCATGATTAAACCATGCTGTTCAATAAAGTTCATTCATAAGCCCTTATAATGGAAGACTTTGTAATATTCTGATTTGGATTTATGAGAATGATATTTCCTTGAAAATCTGATTGAATTCCTTCTGGTTGAAGCTCATCTGAACTTCTTCTGCTCATGTCATTGGCTCAATGACCTGAACTTCTCCTTGTTTGCCCCTGTGGTCTCCTTCTCATTCATCTCATAAGATTCCACTTATTGAAGGGGAGATTCCAAGTCTTGCATAAATTTCATATCAATTGGCATCTATTCAGGGGGAGCATTCCTTGTCACACTGAATCATGTTCATATCATTTGTGACCTTGCATTCATATACTCAGGGGGAGTATTGCAAAGGGGAGAATTTGTCTGAACTTTTATGCATGCTTTAACTTCTCAAATTATTTTCTTTTTGATGAAGTCAAAGGGGGAGAATAATTTGAGTCTTCAGAATGCCTCACATCATCAGAATGACTCAATATATTGAATGTGTTGCCATCATCAAAAAGGGGGAGATTGTTGTGCCCCTGTGGTTTTGATGATGGTTTTGTTGATTGATTGTTTGTGTCAGTTAATCAAATGTTCAGTCATCCTGCTGCTCAATTTAGAGTCATATTTGATGATCAGTCATGCTACATGTTAAACTGATGCATAAAGCATTCATTGCTGTGGTTTTAATGATTTATCTGGTTTTGATGATTGGTGTTTGATGTTAATCATTGTGAGTCATCCTGCTGAAATGTTCATTCAGGACTTCATATGCTCATTCAGTTTATCTGCTGACATTGTGCTTTGATGATAGCTTCATGATTGTGATTTGTATATCATCTGGAGAATGCACGTGTATGACTGATATATTGTGTGTGTTAGACTTCTGGTATGTGCATGATCTATACATCTGATCTAGACATCACCTTCAATCTTCAAGTCTATACACTGGTTTGTTCTTCAAAGTCTATACATCAGACTGTACATCGTCTTCGTGCTGTCTCTGTACTTGAGTCTTCGTGTTGTTTCCCCTCACTAACACGAAAAGATCTCGTGTCGTCTGAGCTTACAACACTTCGTGTTGATTCCCATGCTTTACAAGAAAAAGCTGCTAAGAGGTAATACTTCGTGTGTCCGTACTGTTTCTGTCTTCGTGTTGGTTTCCCTGAACCTCATGTCATTCTTGCTTCGTGTCTACACCTCGTGCCAGTGTCTGTCTTCGCCTTTGTGTTAAATTCAGCTCGTGTCGTTTTCGTCTTCGAGTTGTTCTTCTACTTCCACCATTTCATCACGTGTCGAGATAGCCGTGTTGTCTTTCACTTCGTGCAGCCTATGTGACTGTGTTGTCCCCATGTCATCCTTAGTTCATGTCGTGCTTGTGTATTTCTGTCTTCGAGTCATTTTTCGCTGGATCTTTACGTCGGTCTAGGTTCAAGTGCCGTTTCACTTCGTCTCATTCTCCTTGCTGTCTATCTCCTCGTGGTGTTTTCACAATTATGTCTTCGTGTTAGTTTTTATGTTTTTTTGTCTTCGTGCTGTTTTCTCTTTAGACTTCGTGTCCTTTTATTTTTGTAACCACACTTCGTGTCGGTTTTACTTCTCTATGTCTCCGTGTTGCTTTTTGTATTCGTAACTTCGTAGTGTTTGTTGTTACAGTAACACTTCGTGTCGTTTCACAGTGAACCTCGTGTCGTTTCTGTGTAAACCTCGTGTCGCTTCTCTCTGTCCTCTAGTTGAATCTCGTGTCATTTTTTTTATGTCTACTTTTTCACTCCGTGTCAACTTCGTCTTAAGTGTTGTTTCATGTCTTCGTGTTGTTTTCACCTCGTGTCGTTTTTCACTTCGTGTCGTTCTTTTTCCTTCTCACGTCTTCGTGTCGCTTTTCACTCCGTGTTGTTTTTTATTCCACTGCGTGCAGAACATTGCAGCACTTCGTGTTGCTTTCTGTATCACCACCTCGTGTCGTTCTTGCTTTGACCACACTTCGTGTTGCTTTACGTAGACCTCGTGTCTTGCTTGTTTGCAACCACTTCGTGTCGGTTTCTGTTGCCAGTCCATGTTGTTCTCGAGCCGTTCTCTTTGATGTTTATTACGTCGTGTCGTTTTCTTTACTTCGTGCCTTTGTCATCCTATGTATCTCGTAACGTTCTCCTTGTTGCCATTTCGTGTCAGTCTTGTTTCACTTCGTGTCGGTCTCTTCGTTGTGTTTATTCTGTCACAATGTATCTCGTGTCGTCCTTCTTTTTACCTCGTGTTGTTTTATAACCTCACTTCTTGTCGTTCTCTTCGTTGTGTCTGTTCTATCACAGTGTATCTCGTGTCATTCTTTCCTTACCTCGTGCTGTAGTCACCCTGTGTATCTTGTGTCGTTCTCAGTGCATCTAGAATTACTACTACATACTTCGTGCAGATTTAGTTATTGTGGCCCTCAGTTTGTAATGGTTTTCATCTCCTTGCAGGTCCGAGGAAGAAATATTCCCAAGTGACCTGAGCAGCACGTGATCCGAGGCTGGAATGAAGCCTGCTGAGAGACTGCCACGTGGACCGAATTCTTAGGGCTGGAAATGTGAAGGTCACACGTCGTGGCTGATGCTGCTGCTGCTGCTATATATATGAGACCTTCGTCCACAGATGAAGGCGATCGAGTTGGCGTGAAGAAAAGCTCATACAGAGAGCCACGATCCAGATAGAAAAAGAAAAGAGAAAGAAGAAGAGCAGAAGGAGAAGAAGAGAGGTAGAGAGCTCGAGAAGAGTGTGAAGAGAAGAAGAAGCAGAGAGTGAGAGAAGAGCAGAAGAAAGAGAAAGAAAGATAGAGAGTGAGCAAGAGAGCTCGTGGAGAAGTAGGAAGATCTTACCTGAAGATCCGTCTACTGGACCGTGGATCAAATCCAGGCCAGTCAGCTCCGTTGAGAGCCACATTGTGCACTTCATCTTTCAGCTTTCTGTTTTGCTGAAGTCATTTTCGTTTATTGTTTTTCCTTTGTTTTCTGGTTTGCTGTGTTTCTGATACTCTATAGAGAGGTCGGGGTTCCTTCTGTTAGTTCAGGAGAAGGGAGATTGATACCTCCGGTTGCAAGCAGCAGGTGGGCTGCTTGTGGGTTCCCTCCGGGTTGGAGGAAGGGAGATTTATCTCCGGTTGTGCTTCCCTCTGGGGTTCAGAGGAAGAGAGACTTGGGTCTCTAGGTTTCCCTCCGGGTTGGAGGAAGGGAGACTTGTCTCCGGTTCTGGGCTTGTGGATTCAAGTCCAGGGGTTCCCTCCAGGTCTGGAGGAAGAGAGACCGTGTGTCTCTGGTTTGCTAGTGACTGGTGTCACTAGTGGTTCCCTCCGGTTGGGAGGAAGAGGGGAGGCTGTTCCCCTGGTCAAGCTGTTTGGCAGCATTTGTTGCAGACTGAGTCTGCTGTTTCTAGCGTGAGCTAGTGGAAGCCACACTCGGTTTGAGTGTGGGGTGGATGTAGGTCTGGAGGACCGAACCACCTAAAAATCCTCTGTGTAGTGGTCTGATTTCTCTATATGTTTTGCTTCCGCTAGATGTTTGCATAGGGGCGCTCCAAGTGGTTGATCAGATCTTGTTCTGAGTGTTTAATCCGTTGAGTGAGCGAAAGTTTATTTGAGTGGAAGAATGGTGCTACTGCTATTTAGTCTTTCAGATTTGATACATCTGTCTAGTCAGCACTCTAGATAGTTAGTGAGCATCATAACCCTTTAATTGGGTAAAGGTTTTTAAAGGGTTATATTCATTCACCCCCCCTCTGAATACTGCACCGAACCTAACACCCGACGCTACGTCGGCACTGATGAAGAGACCAACATGTTGCTTCAGTTCCCGGCATCCTGTCGGCACTGATGAAGAGACAAAGAGACAACATGTTGCTTCAGTTCCCGGCATCCTGTCGGCACTGATGAAGAGACAAAGAGACAACATGTTGCTTCAGTTCCCGGCATCCTGTCGGCACTGATGAAGAGACAAAGAGACAACAAACTGCTTCAGTTCCCGGCATCTTGTCGGCACTGACGAAGAGACCAAGAGACCAACAAAACATGCCAGTTCCCGGCATCTCGTCGGCACTGGCGAAGAGACCAAGAGATCAACAAAGCATGTCAGTTCCCGGCATCCTGTCGACACTGACGAGGAAACCAAGAGACCAACAAAACATGCCAGTTCCCGGCATCTCGTCGGCACTGGCGAAGAGACCAAGAGATCAACAAAGCATGTCAGTTCCCGGCGTCCTGTCGGCACTGATGAATAGACAAAGAGACAACAGACCAGGCCAGCTCCCGACACCCTGTCGGCACTGGCGAAGAGACAAAGAGAGAATAGACCAAGCCAGCTGCCGACACCCCGTCGGCACTGGCGAAGAGACAAAGAGAACAACAGACCAGGCCAGCTCCCGATGCCCTATCGGCACGGGCGAAGAGACCAAGAGAACAAGAGACCAGGTCAGTTCCCGGCACCCTGTCGGCACTGACGAAGAGACAACACACTGCTTCAGTTCCTGGCATTCCGTCGGCACTGATGAAGAGACCAACATACTACCTCAGCTCCCGAAGCTTCGTCGGCACTAACAAAGAGACCAACAAACAACGAACCAGGTCAGCTCTCGACGCATCGTCGGCATCGACAAAGAGAGAAGAGACGAAGACACCCACGGGCACCGCCCGGCCCATCCTTCGCCTGCGCTACCCGTGGGTGGGGGGCATTTGTGGACACCGAAAATTGCACATCCAAAATGTCATGCTCAGCCCAGCATCAACGACGGCGCCGAGTGAAGAAACCCCCGGGGAAATCAAGCACAAAGGGCTCCACAGCCCGTGGGCCTCGAAGAAAATCAAATGGGCCACAACTTATGCTCACAATGGGCTCAAAATCGCCCATTTAGCCCTTCAGCGGCACGCCTAGTTGAGGCCTCAGCGGCACGCCCTGGCAGAACCCTCCAGCGGCACGCTCCCTTCAGCGGCACACCCTGCCGCGGCCCTCGCCGGCACACCCCTATGGGGGTTCACCGGCACACCCCCAAGGGGGTTCACCGGCACACCCCCATGGAGGGGTCTTCACCGGCACACCCCCATGGGGGGGTCTTCAGCGGCACACCCCCAGGGGGGGTTCAGCGGTACACCCCCTTTGGGGTTCAGCGGCACACCCCCTTTGGGGTTCAACGGCACGCCCCCTGGGGGGTCTTCAGCGACACACCCTGTAGGGTCCCCAGCGGCACGCCCTTCGGGCCGTTCAACGGCACGCCCATCCGGGGCTCCAGCGGTACGCCCTTTTGGCACTACAGCGGCACGCTTGTTCAGCCCTTCAACGGCACAGCGGTGAAGCTCTTTCAACGGGCGACGTGAGGCCCATGCCCTACACATCCTTGGCGCGCAGTGGAGCCGTCTGAGGTGGCAGCTGGTCGTTGGGCCACGTAGCCTACCCCACTGACAGCCAGTACAGGGGCAGGTCAAACCCATCATCACAGCCGGCTTCCCGCCTTCGACGGTCGTGCTCGAAGTCGTCGGTGGCTGGGAGTATAAAAGCCTCCTGTTAAAACACGAGAGAGGGGGGGAGAGGACAGACAGACAGGGACGGAGAGAGGAGTTGGAAGAGGAGAAGAAAGAAGAGAAGAAGAGGCCCTCCCGGCCTGTGCTCCGTCCGACGGCCACCGGGAAGAAACAAGAGTAAGAGAGAGAGAGCTTGGTGTATTGGGGGAAAGGGTTGGGGATAGTGGCCAATGTCTTAGGCCCGGACGTTTTCGTCTCTCTTGTATCCCATTTCTCCTGGGGATTCTTTCTCCTTCTCCCTTTTGTCCATGGCCCCATCCGGGGGTTTGCTTTTGTAATGTATATGTAGGGCCACGCCCTCTTGATTCTCATGAATGAAAACCACCCTTTGGCCGGTACACCTTTCCGGCCCTCAGCGGCACGCCCAGATCAGCCCTCAGCGGCACGCTCAGATCAGCCTTCAGCGGTGCGCCCACCCTTGGCCTTCAGCGGCACACCCTGTTCAGCCTCCAACGGCACACTTTGTTCAGCCTTCAACGGCACACCCTGTTCAGCCTCCAACGGCACACTTTGTTCAGCCTTCAACGGCACACCCTGTTCAGCCTCCAACGGCACGCCCTGTTCAGCCTTCAGCGGCACACCCCCTGTTCAGCCTTCAGCGGCACACACCCTGTTCAGCCCTCAGCGGCACGCCCTTCAGTCCCTCAGCTTACCCCTTTGTCTAGTCCCAGTCCAGGTCCCTTAGATGTCTTCGATCTGTCGTTCTCCTTCGCGTTTTCCGAGTCTCTATAAAGGTGTTGCCCCCCCCGGGGGCCCACCTCCAGTTGTCGGGTTCCGCCACATCATGTGGGCGCGTTCCCTGTATCTCCCTTACGCCCCGGGTTAAGGGGAGATGCTGCCGAATTTTTGTGAGAAACTAATAAACAATTAAAAGAGGCAAAAGGAGGCAACAAACAAGTAAGATAACTGACGAAACCTTCCAACTCATCAAACCACTGCCGGCATCATGACGAGAACTGAATCGGGCTAATTAACCACCTGGCCGCCCGAAAACCCGACCCGCAAGAAAAGAGACCGAACCGAACCAAGAGAACAAACGCGGGAGGAATTTTATATGAACTTACACAAGGGTTAAGACAAGAA
Source organism: Amorphophallus konjac (assembly GCA_022559845.1). Lineage (NCBI taxonomy): Eukaryota > Viridiplantae > Streptophyta > Magnoliopsida > Alismatales > Araceae > Amorphophallus > Amorphophallus konjac. The sequence goes on along the minus strand of CM040121.1, from coordinate 455,670,768 downwards.
GAAAAGAAAAGCCTTAAAGCAGGTAATCGAAACTGAGTTAACCTCCATCACTCCCTGCCCAACTCCCAGCGGCACACACACACCCAGCCTCCAGCGGTACGCCCCTGCAGCCCTCAGCGGTACGCCCTTTGCAGCCTCCAGCAGTACACTCTCTACAGCCCTCAGCGGTACGCCCCCCTGTAGCCCTCAGCGGTACGCCCCAGCCCTCGGCGGTACACTCCCGTTTTCCCCTTCGCCGGCACACTATACATATACACATATACAACTTGACAAGGGCATTAATAATAGCAAATAAATTAATAAAAATTACGCTAATTAAAGGACTCCGAATGCGTAATATTAATCACAATAAAAGAGGCGGGAGGGGTAATAGAAAAATAAATAATAAACCAATGATAATAATAAGAATAATCATGCATAGAAGAAGAGAAATCATCCCGGACAAAGGCACGAATAAATAGTAAACATCAAATCAGAAATCCCAGAAGGTATAACCTAGAAAGCTCTAGATAAAAGATGCTAATGCCCACGCCGCAGCCCGCTCTCTCCCCGGGATCCGGGGCAAAAGGAACAACAACGCTGCCCCTTTAGGTCGAGCCCGAGTCTCGGGAATTCCCCCGATATGGCCGGGCTTTGATCTAACCTCGGGCCGACATCCTAATCGGACCGGATTTGTTTTCTCGTTCCGGATACCTTCCGAACCCTCATTTAAAATTGCCGCATGCTCGGCAGACATTTGAAGGGATCTACCTCGATTTTCTCATTGTGGCGCTGTCACGGACTTGTGTCCGAATACGAAAAGTCTACGAGTGGCCGACACGGCCGACAGTTTATGGCCTTAATACAACTTTCAGTGTGACCCATCCCTATCTCTCTCGTATAATTAGTGTTACTCCTTTCGGCCGCGGGGCCTCTAATTTCGGCAATTAATCAAGGGTATTCCCTCGTATGAGGGATGTAAATGACGTCGTGACCTTCATGGCGCGACGGGATTCGGTCCCGACACGAACCACACAATCGTCTGACGAAGTCAGATCGAGCGCACCATGGGCTCTCCGGAGCCCGAATAAATTGTCACTCCGGTGACTGGCACGCCCACGCACTTAATAAAACCAACAGACGAACGGGAGCCCCAGTCTAACGGAAAGTGCGTCCACAGGAAGCTCATTACAGACGAAGAGAAGGGGCAGAGGTAATGGTGAGGGAGGGGAGGTCAGGCTCGTATCATCGCCCCTTCCCTCTCTCACTTACATTGTATCAGGGGAAGAAAACCAAAGAAGAAGAAAGGGGATCGACCGGGAGAAAACATGGGAACCCACCTAAACCCTTTCTTCAGAACAGAGTATCGGATCCCCCGACTTCTCTTCTCCGGCTCCGGAGGTATTCAGAAGAACAGACGAGGAAGACGACGGTGAGAACCCTCGGTGGAAAACCCTACTTCTCCCCCAAGCTCTTCTCTCGGACGAACAGAACTCTCTCCTCGGATTGGCTCTCTTCTGTCTTTTTTTCTCCTTTTCGTTTCTGATTTCTCTTCTTTTCCATGTGTTTTTTTTCTTCTTTTTTCGAAGGCAGGCTATATAGCCTTTTGTTAATCCGGCGCCCCGGGAAGGGGCACGCCAGATTTGATGGCGCCGGGGAACACATCCCCGATCGGAATTGGCGCGCCGGTTTTGATGGCGCCGTATTAAGAGGCGCCGACATCCCTTCACGCGCCGTTTTAACTTGTTTGCTCGGCGCGGCTCGGCCGATGGGTCCGGAGATGATTCCGGAGGCTCCCGTTGACTGTGCCTCTCGCCTTGGCCCTTGGAAAACCTTGACGGGGTGTCGACAAAGCTCTTGATATGACGAAAGGCCTTAATCAGAACTTCGCGTGTGTCTGGCCCGAGCACACGGGTGTCCTGCTCGTACAGCCTTCGGCACTGTGATTTGTGCTTCTGGTTGAGACGGACTTGTGCTCGCAGCTTCCTTGCGGGATGGTGTTGCATCCTGGATAATTCCGCCTTGAATGGCGATCAATCGGCCACTAACGGGCCCACTATGGCGAGAAGTCGAACCCGTGTCGGGTGATCGGGACCTTCTACTAACAGAACCTTCGGCCCCTTGTCGTGGATGGTCGAAGACGTTCTTCCTCTTTAGGAGAGTCATTGGGTATGCCATCGTCCTTGGTCGGGCGACGGATGCTGGGTAGCGGCACGTCGAGGTCGATGCCGGATCATTGGGCAGGCTTGATCGTGCTGCCAGTTGGTTGTGGATTCATCTTGACTCTCCTGAGGTGAAGTCCCCGGTGTTCACTTCAAGGTGGCTCGGGGCTCTGGCAGCTTGAGGAGACTTCAGTAAGCTGATCTTCATCGGCTTCTGTGCTTCAGTGGGCCGTATCATTCGTCTTTGCGGCTTGGTCGCCGCAGGATTATATTTTGAGTGCCAACATGCTATTGAGGAGGTGGAAGAGGCCGTAGGGTCTGAGGAAGGTTATTATTTGGCTGGTGGACTTGGTTTTGGAAGGCGGGCTGTTGTGGTGGTGGCCCTTGGTTTGGAGGGTGGCGGAAGGGTGTGGAATTACCGAACGCGCTCACCTGCTCATTAATAACAGTGCCTTCAGTGGTCGCACCAGTATTGCCGACATTAACGTTCCTCTATATTACCTTTGGTCTTGGCTCAAACATGCCCATAATAGGTGAATCTTTCATCTGTGTTTGTATGTATCTAGCTCTTTCGTAGAGCTCTTCCATAGTGCTCAACTTGTTCATGGCTAAAATATGACGGAACTGGGGAGTGGAGTTTGATATAATCATCTTCACTTGCTCCGTTTCCGACAGTGTGTCTTTTAACTTCTCGGCCATAGCTCTCCACCTATCAGCAAACAAAATGAAGTCCTCCTCGGGCTTCATCTTTTCGGCAACTAGATCAGTAACATACAAAGAGGGACCCACACGGTCCTTGTACTTCTGCAGAAACTTTCGTTGAACTACATCAAAATCACCGGCATCCGCCGACTCCAGGGAGTAAAACCATTCTAGTGTCGGGCCATCTAAAGACCGCCTAAAGAGATAAGCCAGAGAAGTCTTGTTATCTTGCCAGAATGATGCCTCATATAAGAAGTCTTTCAAGTGGATGTGCAGATTACCCGTTCCATTGTACCGTCGAAAATTCGGCATTTCAGACGGGGGTAGGTGAAAAATTGGCAGAGTGGGAAGCATAATTTCGGGAGTGACCTTGGATGCAGTGACCTTCTTGAGCTGCTCCTCCATACTAGCCATCCTTTGGAGGAGTATAGTGTGGTTATCGGACTCGGCTGGGGCCGGACGAAAAGAGTATTGGCTCGTCATAGGCCTTCTCAAAATTTGAGGAACAGGAGGTTGTTGAGGCCTAGCAATGGAGTGACTTGCCGGTTGGGCCGGCGTAGTCATAACAGGAGTTGGTGGGCGCGAGGGCACCCTAGGTGCGACCGCCTGGTCGTAGGGAGAACTAGCAGAGTGGCCACCCATGGCCTGGGGAGGGTTAGAAGATGATGGGACAGACTTTCCCTTTAAAGCGGCTTGGGCCGCCTGGCGCTGGGAATCATCCAGGTGAGCAAGAACTTTGAGAACTTCGTTGAAGTTGAAAGACGGGGAAACGTCCTCTGAAGTATTTTGAGTGGTAGGTTGAGCTTGGGAAGAAGGCTCAACCTCCAGAGAAGTGGTGTCCACCATGTGGACTTGAGTGGGAGAAGAAATATAGTTTCCCTCGTGGTAGACAGGATCCTGAGAGGAAACCTCATAAAACGGGTCAGAGTGACCCTCCTCATAACCATCATAAGTATATCCGTAGTTGGCCATTTTGATGATTTTACCTGAACGGAGTTTCATGCTTAAGGAAGAAGAAATAGGTTTCCAACAAACAAGTATACCCAAGAGATATCACCTTATCATACAAAATAAACACTCAAGTTGTAATGAGCCCAAAGTTTTAAGGTTTTTTTTAAAGATTAAGGTGAATTTTATAATAAGCTCTCTCCTTTGACTGTGGAACCTGGTTGAAAATTTGGGTATAATCTCCGGGTACCTAGGTTCTTCCTCTCTTCTCACTAACGTATGGGTCAACTATACTTCGGGTGCTTCAATGGTACAACCTGCCCAGCGTCCGTGAGGGAATCCACGGGTGCGGTGACTTACGGAGACTTGGTTTAGGAATTTCCGGTCCAATGAGACGGAATGCTCAAAGGAGGGTCCTTCCTTCACCAAGAGGGGGGTGTGACTCCTAAAAGTGTGGGGAGAGGAGGTCTCCCAAACCGAATGCCCTAAATGCAGCCTAATGTAGGCAATATCAAGCAGGTGATATGAGAATCAATAGCGAACGAACAGCAGTAAGCAGTAAACAGGGGTACTGTGGGCACAGAAAAAATGACGACCTATATCAACAAGAGACGACTGAGTGTCAGTCGCTAGTTACTGTGAACAATGCAAACAGATAGCAATCAAAATAAAATAGCGCCTTAAAGTGAGGCGCTGCCTGTGGAAATGATGCCTGTGCACAGGGGCGTCAGATAGTAGTAGTCGAACTTAAAATGTGAATAAACGCAACGATAATCAAAATAACGCCTTTCAGCAAGGCGCTGTACCAGTAAAAGACGCCTCTGGGAGGGGCATCAAAATGCAGTAATTAGAAATATGACGCCTTGGTGTGAGGCATTATATTTGGAAATGACACCTCTGTGAGCGGCGTTAATTATAAAATGATGAAAATGCTCGCAATAAAAAATGGAAACAACGCCTGTTCGAACGGTCGCTGTATGTGGAAATGACGGTGGTATGAAGGGCGTTATTCAGTTCCAGAGAACCGTTAACCCTGATGACAGACATAAATCAATTTCTTTTCTAATAAAAATGATATGGATACTATGCAAATTGACTAATCCAGTGGGAGGTGTGCACGTGGTGCACAAAAGGAGTGTGCTACGTGGAGCACGAAGGAGGGGCACACGAGGGCGCCAAAGGGAGGGGCACACGAGGGCGCCAAAGGAGGGGCACGCGAGGGCGCCAAAGGGAGGGGTAATCAAACTAAAACAAAAAGAGTCCCACCGTGATCGCCAATTTGTGAACATGTCACATACACATTTTTAAAAGAGAGAGAATTGAATGATAAAAAAGATGATTAATTATTATTAGGGATAAAAAGAAACTATGCTAAAACATGTGGATATGAAAAAGAAAGGGGTTGAGCATGGGATGCTCTAAGGAGGGTGATCGCCAGAGGGGTTACCTCAAAATATCAAAGGAGTGATCGCATGTACCTTGTATTGAGCGGGTGAGATTTGGGGTTCTTCCTTCCTCCTTCTATCAGCCGGCCGATGAAAGGGGTTTATAGCTTGATTACCCTTGCATAAACACACAAAATAAAGATATGGATTAGCCAAAGATGTGTAGTATCAATGCTATAGAAGTATAGAAATCAATCAAATTAAGCATGGACACACACCTTGTGTGTTTTGGTTTTAAAACCCCTAAGAGGAGTAACAAGGTTGGGTATAATAAATGCAATGGTATGCAAAGCAAGATACTCGATGTGCTGAGAACGTTTCTAGCAGAGATCTAGAAAGAAAGAGTGCATGTGATGATGATATGATGACAACTAAAATAACAAAGAGAAAATGCCCTCTCTGCTGTGTGTGCAGCAGTAAAGGGAGAGGAAGAGCTTCAGCGACTGTAGCAGGATGAAGAACTGCTACTGATGGAGGGAGAACACCGCCTGGAGAAGAATCACCCGTGGAGGAATGCCCTTGGAAGGAGTTCCTACAAACGAAAGGAAGAAACTCTCTCTTTCTGTAAAAAAACTCTCTCAGTTGTTAGCTCTTGTTAACTTTTCTTTTTTGGTTCTTCTCCTCTTCTCTCTTCTCTTCTTCTGCATTCTCTCTTGCGCGTGAGGGATTCAAGGGGGTATTTATAGGGCCAAAAATCCTTGCCTTAATTGGATTAAAACAAGGCAATGAATCCTCAATAAGGAACCCTCTTCCCAATCAAACACAAGGTGCAAAATGGGGAAAGGGTTACTACTGGAAAGAAACAGGCGAAAGGGAGACGGAAGTGAAAATGACGACCTAGCTAGGGGCGTCAATTGAAATGACGACATTCACACAGTCGTCAATTCCTGAATTTAATTATAGAAATAAAGGACTTTCCTTATTTAAAATTGTCAAATGACACCTGTTTGAACGGGCGTTAAATAATCAACGCCCCTTAATAGGACGTCAATTACCTTGAGTTTTATTTTCGTTAGAATTTGTAAAATCCAGGAATCGACGACCGTTTGGACAGTCGTTTATTTAAGAAAAACGCCCCTAATTAGGTCGTCAATGAAATCACGCCCTCCCCACAGGCGTTAATTTTAATTATTAAAGCAAAAAGTAGAGAAATCACAATTAAATATGGAGAAATTAGAGAAACTTCATATTTAAGCCAATATTGAAGTCCACTTTGGGGCGTCACATGGTGACATGAGATTTACTCAACGTAGCATCGATTTTGGCATGTCTACAAGGGATAGGGAAGGGTTTAGGTGGACTAAGTTGAGGGCTGGGTTTGGTCCTGGTAAACCCTTAGAAATATATATTTTTTTGTTTACGGAGTGGGGGAGGGAGGGTTTAGACAGACCAGCCCAAGGGGCTGGTCTGGTCCGCCTAAACCCCTCCCCCAGAGGGGGTTTAGGTGGACCAGCCCAAAGGGCTGGTCTGGTCTGCTTAAACCCTCCACGGAGGGGTTTTTTTATTAAAAAAAACTTTTTTTTGGGTTTGGGATGGGTTTGGGCGGACCAGCCTGGGGGCAGGCCGGTCTGCCTAAACCATGGGTTTAGGCGGATTGGGCATGGGGCTGGGGTTTTTTGGTTTTAAAAAAATGTTTTTTTTAGTGGGGATTTAGGCGGACCAGCCTTGGGGGTGAGGCTGGTCCGCCTAAACCCTCCCCCAGGGGGGGTTTAGGCGGACTAGGAATGGGGCTGGGGTTTTTTAGTTTAAAAAAAACTTTTTTTTTGTTTTTGTGGGGGTTTAGGCGGACCAGCCTTGGGGGTAAGGCTGGTCCACCTAAACCCTCCCCCAGGGGGGGTTTAGGCGGACTGGGAATGGGGCTGGGGTTTTTTTGTTTTAAGAAAACTTTTTTTTTGTTTTATTGGGGGTTTAAGCAGACTAAAGAGGGAGAGAGGGGGGGTCCCATCTCTATAAAAAATGGGTTTTTCTAATGTTTTTGTTCTAATTTGGCTAAGATGAAGAGGACAAAAAGGATACGTGGCTCGAACTGGTTGGCTGGAGACTGTGGAGGTTGACTTGCTTGCTTCCGCGTGGCTTCGGGCTTCGTTGTTCGTGACTCCTTTTCACGTACGAATACACTAACGAACCTTGCACGAATCTCACGAACGGGGAATAAGGACTGAGAGCAGTCGAGACTGGGGATGGCTGTGGGGCCATTGGGATTCGAGGAGGGCACGCTCCCCAAGGGAGTTCACCCTCCCCGGGGCGCGGCCGTGCTCGGGGCGAACTCCCCCCCGGGTGAGTCGCGGCCCCAAGGGATGGCCCTCGGGTGTCTTCTTTTATTGTCTGCGGTGTCCTTTGAAGGTTAGAGGGCTCTGGGATTAGCTCATGGGGGCTTGTTGTTGTGAAGTCATAGTTGCCGCTCGCAAGGTGTTCGGGTAAATGCCCGACACACCCCAGGTTGTCGAACGGCCTGGATAGCTAGCTGAGGGGCCTTGGAATGGGCCTTGGGATGAGGATATGAGCTCATGGGAGCTGAGAGGAGGCACTTTGGGCACTTGGGCCCGACCTCGAGGCGTGTGCCATGTTGCACGGCTAGTCGATAGGGTAGCCTCGGGTTGGCCCGAGAGCTAAAGATAAGCGGCTCATCGCCACGTGTCTGTAGGTTGGGGGTGGCCCCGACTTACTGGAGGGTTGTTGTAGAACCCTACTAGTGTGTTGGAGCCGTGGGTTGACCCATGGTTGGTTGTAGAAGGACTGGAACATATGCGCCCACAAGGTGTTCGGGGAAATGCCTGACACCCGTGTGTGAGCCGTATACACGTGCTGCGGGCCTCCAAAGCCTGGGGTTGACTTAGTTAAGTCTCCCTTTGATCTTGGAGGGCTGGAAGAAGGCATCTCGAGGTGGGCCCCAGCCTTGTTGCTGGGTGCCGTGTGGCACGACTTGTAGTCAGGGCGCCCCCGAGTTGGCCCAGGTGGCCGTGTAGAATGCGGTAAAAACCTGCTACCGAGTGATCGAGGATAGTCCCAACCAATTGTTGATGTCCCCGTATGTTACGACTAACTGGTTGGGACCCTTGGTAGGGCCGGCATGTTGTAGGAGAGGCTGGGTAGTCCGTGTCTTAAAGGTGTTCGGGGATACTCCCGAACCCTTATCCTTTGATATTTTGCTGGGAGATTATCTGGGTACAACAACAGTGAAGTTGATCATGTTATGAAATCTGTTATTTTATTGAGTCTAGTGGATTGCTATGTCAAGGAGTCAAGCGACATTGTAACCTTTTGATTATTATTTAATAAAGTTGGAGTTTATTTATATATGGTGTTAACTCTTTTATGTGTGAATGTTATGCTCTGATTATATTGCTAGCTTGAGGTTTTAAATTGCCGGCTGTTTACGTTCCCGACTTAATTCAGCTGCATATCTCAGGGCTTGACATACCGAGTGGTCGAGGTGCTCGGGAAAGGAGCTTACAAGTTGGCGACCATGGAGGGAGACCCGATCCCACATACATGGAATGCTACAGCATTACATTGATTCTATTTTTAAGTTGTGCATTGATTGAGCATCGATGAAGGAAAAATAATTTTTTCTTTTTTCATTACACTCCTACAATCAATAGTACACTGAGTAGGTGATAGCCCTTACAATAATAGAGTGATAGCTAGGCACACAAAGGGCAAGCGGCTTCACCCCGAGCCACTGACTCCACCGGGTGTGGAAACTAGCACGGGTGATAGGACGCCAGCCCTGATTATGCCTAAACTCGTGACTAATGCCTGAAAGCAAATACAAAAGGAAAAAAGGGTCGTGTCCATCCTTGTCATCAGCAAAGATGACGAGAACAAGGAGAGATGCGAAAAGAAAGTTGAAGAGCAAAAGAGGGAGAAGGAAGGGATGGGAGGGGGAGACCCTCTCACATCTCCCGAAAGAGAAGAGGCAACAGATGGCACACTTTCGGGGCCCCTCCCCTCTCTCTCCGTGGGTGGTAGCATGTGCGTTGAGACGAACATGTTTGTGTGTCCTCCCTTCTATTATGCCATCTACCCAGTTGTCCTCCATTCTATTATGCCGCGTTATACCATCCGCTCCAGCGAATTCGGGGATCTTCGTCTTCATCCGCAGACTCCATGACTCCACTGGGATGCAGGAAGATGAGGAAAGAAAAGAGACAAGTGACAAGGAAGGCTAACAAGCACGATGCGAGATGGGCAGACTAAGCTGTGCTCCGATGCCTTTTATAGGCAGAAGCTGAGGTGGTACGCCCTCTTGTGCCAGCACTCCTGCCATAATTACCCCCATCTATGAACAACCCTCCTTCCATAACCATTTCAAGAAGCATCTAGGAGGAGTAACGCTGGAATTCATCCCGAACGGATGGAGTCACCAGCGCTCGAAAATGCTCATAGACGGAAGCTTGCAGGGTGAATCGCTCCTACCGAGGGCCGGGACTCTTCCCCAGATGACTCGGCATCGGGACGTCCCCGTCGGAGGTTCCCAAGCTCGGGGTTGTGGTGCTTGGCTCTATCGGGATCCCTGGATCGACCTCTTCCTCTCTTCGCGCCTCATTAGGCTCGACAATGTTTTCCTTGGCCGAAGCCGGCACCTTCGGTGGAGGGATCGGTGATGCTGAGCGATGAGCGCCCATGGTAGAAGGCCTCTCAGCTGTGCTAGGAACCTTCGCCTTCTTCTGCCTACTCCACTCGACAGTCATTGCCTTCATCGAGGCCAACATTAGCCGTTCCTCAAGGTCTTTGCACTTGGACCCCCATCGCTCTGGCTCCCCCTCGGAGACGACCCGCTTGCCCTTATCTCAGGCAGAGGAGGGGCATTCGGCGACCAGAGGGGTGTCTTGGGCAACCGCCCCTGCTTGTTCATCGACTTCAAGCTCTGCAGGAGTTTGATGATCCCCGTCAGCACTGCGAAAAGGCTCTGTCGACCAAAGGTAAACTATCAAGAGAAGGCTTGGCAAAATGATACATGTAATTAAGCATCCATAATTTTTACCCCCGGTAAGCAGCGCGAGGCGACCGCAGCACTGGAAATTAGTCGCAGACATCAGTTCCGCGATCGATCGCCAATGACTCTGAAGAATCATAATCTCCTCCTCGATCTCCGAGGCGACAGCCAAATGCTTTACCGGTAATATGGGTTGATAGTTTGGTAGAATGGGGAGGTTCCAATTGGAATCCTTGTTGAACCCTACCCAAAAATATTAGGTCTTCCACCCCTTGTGCGAAGAATCCCGAGGGGAGTGGGTAACGCAACTCATCCCTCTCCTGGCTTGAAGGTAAAAGAATCTCTTCCCGACATGGGTATGCTCCTTCAGCTCATAGAAAGCATGAAAGAGGTCAAGGGATGCAGCGAGGCCGCATATGCGACAAAGGACAATGAAAGAGGAGATGAAAGTGTAGGAGTTGGAGACCAGCTGGACGGAAGCCAGTTGATAAAATATGAGCAGTTTGACAACGAAAGGGGGGAGAGGAAGATGAAAACCACACTTCCAGGCCAGAAGGTAGCTACAGAAAAAGCCCGAGGGAGTATCCAGATTGGACTCATGGGGTTTGGCTGGAGAGAAGTATTATCGCCAGGGGAGTTGGTAGCGGATCTCGAGGTCCTTCACCTCTGGTTCGGTCAACTCACTACGGAGAGGTTGGCTGGGCGCCGGAGCTGAGCTTCCTGCTCCTTGCTCAACTTCCTGGCCTCCGACTTCTTCGTTGTGCTCCGCCATAGAAGATTGCAGGGAAGAAGAGGAGATGCTAGAACCTGATGAGCTGATAGGGAGAGGAAGTTGATGAATCACCTCCGCGGTGATCTCTGCGAGCTTTGCAAAAACCTTGGCTATCTCTTGCTCTCTCTGATCACCTGCTCGGCGCATGAATCCCACTACGCGCTCACAAAAGCGGAAAAAGGAGGAAAAGCCCTAACGGAGGAGGTGTGGAGTGCAAGCACGAGGGGTATTTATAAGCCCTAAACGGCCCTGAGAAGAACCACCACAACATTTCAAACTCCAAGAGGGTGCTCTCGAACCGATGCACAATACATCATCATTATGCTCGAGCCCCCATATGCTATGGTAGCCGCATTCATGGCCCCTAAAAATTGAAGCCAGGACAGCTCGAAATGGCCAATCCCCCATTCGAGCCACAACCCCAATCTGTATATTCTCTATTCTCTGAGCCTGTCTCCTGGCTCGAGAGTTGGGGTGCAAGTGGAGGGGTAGATTTGCGGCCCAAAAAATATGCGGCCTAATACGGCCCAACAAGACCTGCATAGCCCAACGAGTGACAGCCCCCTATTGGGTCCACTCATTAGGAGGCCCAACTCATTCGGATCAACACTGCCCATTTGGTTTTCTGGCTCGGGAGTCTGAATAACGGTACCTCCTACGCGCGAGGAAAGCCCAAAGGGTGACCGAGCATAACTGGCCACAATAAGTTCAGGGGACAAGAGAAAGGTAAGAGTCCTCGAATGGTGAAGAGCCCTCACCTAGGAGGTAACGCCCCCTAGGTTCTCCCGCTTACCCTGCCCTAGAAAGGGAACGAGCCGCTATATAAAACCAGGAAAAGCTCTCTGGAATGGTAAGTCAACTCTAGCCACTTCACTGGTGAGGAGCAATCTCATGCCCATCACCCCCTTGCCTCCTTCTCACTCTTGGCTCTTACCATTATTGACTTAAGCATCAGAGGGTTTTCCCCGGGATCTCAACCCCGGGTCCTCTGATCACTTTTTTCCCATTATTTGCAGAATTCTCTCTTGAGGTGGCTGCCCCCCCCACCCCCCCCGCGATCATCTCAGATCCGATGGTACACGGCTTGACACGAGATCTCGCATCTTCAGCTCCGAAAGAACCCAATAAATCTTGAAAATTTAAAATGTAATTCTACCCCTTACGATTACTAGATTAGACTCAAATAAAACAAAATACATAATAAAACTAACACTAATATGACTCTAACCATCATCTTTGTAAATAGTGCCATCATGCGCTCTGCGTTTGTCACGAGTCTTGCTTCACATTAACGATGTAAAATGTAGATGATAAAAATTAAGATTAGACAAGATGTAGCATGAAGTATGCTAAAAGGAGTGTGATCGTCAGAGTTATGCGGAGCTCAAAGGATAATAACAATAAAATTAAGAGGGAGGAATCACGTGATAAATACCTTGAAAAGTGCAGGGGGAGATGTGAGTTTTAGCCTTCTCTTCTAACCGGCAGGCCGATGAAAAGACCCTTCTTCTTGATTACCCTTGCAAAGAAAACAAATAACCAACAAAAGATTAGATTAGAAACACATAGGTGCAGTACCAAATTCTTAATAGATGAAATAATGAAAAGCATGAAGTGGAACACACCTTGTTGGTGTTTGGCCTAAACCCCCATGTAAAGGGTGGAAAAAATATGATGAATGACGGAGGGTGCAAGTGTTGCACTATAGGAGGATCTCAATGAGATTGAGATAAAAATAAGAAAAAGGGAGAAACGAAGATATGATGCATGCAATTGAAATAAAAATCTAATAAATGAAAAGAGGAATAAGGGAAGATAAGCTTATTGGTTGAGGGAGGCTTCTCCAAGACCTTCGAAGAGGGATGGAGCTCCAAAAGGATGTAGACTTCAAGCTTAGGGAGGCTCCTCCTTCCTTCTCGTTTCCTTCTTCTCGCATAGTTTCCCCAATAATTCTAAAATTCAGCCTCTCCAAACCTTAGAAGAGGGGTCCTATTTATAAGGGAGGAAATTCAGAGTTAAAATTATCTTAAAAATAGAAAACATAGTTTCAATGGGATTTGGAGAGGGAAATCCTTCCTCCAAATATTTTCGTTGGCATAGAAAGCCATAGGAACCCTTTCTTAAGCTGAAAAGGTTATTAAAATGGAGTAGGGAGAAGTTGGTTTCCAGAACGGATTCTGGATGAATTGGCGTCAAAGTAGAGAGGCGCTATTTTAAATAGTGTCCATTCAGACATACGCCAATTTAAAAATCAAATTATGGAAAGGAAAAGTTACCAAAATTGATGAGAAAATGGCGTCTAATCAGAAAGGCACCAATTCAAAGGAAATACTAATTTTGGTCAGAATTGAATAGCCAACATAAGGAAATTCAAAATGGCGTCTTAGTGGAATAACACCAATTAAATAGAGTTCACATGATTGGACGCTATTTAGAAAATAATTTCAAAATTTAAAAAATATAATTCAAAATGGCATCTCAGTGGCTTACGTCAAGTAGGAAATGGCATCTAGGCATATATATAGACTCCAATTTAGGAAATAGTGCCTGGCGTCTGGACATGAATTTCATGAATGCGGTCGCCTTCCCGACCGTGATCAGGATGAACACGGTCGCCTTGGGTGAGGCGTTCAGGGAAATGCCAAGAAATTTGGAAAAAGCTAGGAAAAATAGGATAAAAATCTAAAAAATTGGGGAAAATAGGAATAGGGAAAATAATCGAGAAAAATAGAGAAAACCACTCAAATAAGTTGATTTGAGGGTCACTTTGGGGCATTATAGCGCAATATGAGATTTACTCAATATAATGCCAAATTTAGTGTGTCTATAACTGTCCCGCCTTGGCGTCTACTTTGCAGGGGAGTGACACAAAGTGGAATGAAATGGAATGAAGTGTAATGTAGTGGGAGCGGATTGAAAAGTAGATGCCAACGTGTAATAAGACACGCTTTCAACACTACACGATTAGAATTTTTCCAAAGTTCAAAATGAGATAATCTTGAGATGGATCATTGAAAGTAACAATTGTTTGGACAGAGGAATAAAAAGATAAATGGACAATGTGCACATAGGCACGAAGGAGAGAAAAAGAGACGAATCAACTTCTAGTGTTGGGGAAGTACCTCAGGTTGTAGACCAAGTTTCACTATTGGGGAGTAGTTACCAACCATGTGGACATACTGCAGTCAAGGTGGATCCAAGGAATAAAGGATGAATGACATAATAGAAATCTAAACAAAGGAATTTTCAAAGAAACATCCCAAAATGGCAGCAAGGAGAACCGAGTACTCAATTCAGAGTGGAATATCTCATATTAGCGGAAATTAGAAATTGAGTGACTTTCAAGATTGAGTTAAAGGAAGGCATTTTTCACGATTAAATCAAAGCCCTACATGAATGCATGTTGGGTTTAAAGGGAAAAATTAAAATAAATTAAAATATAATGTAATCAAGGATAATATTGCTAAACTGCTCAGGTTGAGTCAAGGCACAAATTTCATGAGCTGATACTCAGCCGAACCTTCTTTATCCATGCACCAACTCACAAAATGGAACCATCATCCCCAATATTAGACAGCTCAACAGCCTATCCGTGTGGCTAAGACTCCTCTAAAATTATCATTATTTTTTATGAATGAGAACTCAAATTTCAGATTTATCAAATCCACAAGATCCTTGATATAATCTAATAGTAGATACCATATAGTAAAAATACTTACTGGAAGATGATGAAGTAAGAATTATGCAGGGAACTGAGAAATGAATTATGATGAAATGTAGTCATTGTGGGACCTGAGACTCAATGTCTTGACAGTGGGACCAAACGTCTTCTTTCCTAGACTCGAAAGCTGTTAACCAAGATATCATGAAATATCAAGCAATGAATTAAAGGAGGATAGCATAGCATGGATCAAAATAATCAAACATTCAAACATCAAAGCATCATTGTTTATTTTCAGATTATGAGGATGATAAACTTGGCCAGTGACAAGGATTTGAACTTGGAAGATCAAAGTGATAATGGTCAAGAATGGCAGGAATAATCAGAGTGATAATAGTAAATAATATAGCTAAGAACCAAGGGAGAAGTTAGAGAGATTAAGGTCGAGCATGATGAAAAAGAGGGCTCATCCCATGTTTTTCAGCCTTGTATATGGTGTAATGTCCCCGTGAGGCACTACCTGAAAAAAGAGTTAGTTGAAAACACATGCAATTTTTCTAGATTTTTGGGAATATGCAAATTTTTATGGAGTTTTAGAAAATATGTGAATTTTTATGGAGTTTTGGAAAATATGTGAATTTTTATGGATTTTTGAAAATATGGAGTTTTGGAAAGTATGTGAATTTTTATGGAGTTTTGAAAATTATGTGATTTTTTATGGATGCATTTTTTTGGATTTTTTTGAAGTTGATTAGACCATGCTACCTGCAACATTAAAACTAGGTCCAACTACTGACTAGGGGTCCTTATTCCTTCTCCTTTTGCTAAGATCTACCCAAAGAAAGATATGCATTTAGAGTGGTGCTCTACAACCGGCTACCATTGGTTAACGGTGCCCCTACTAAGACCATACTTGAGAAAGAACTCGGTCTTAGAGAGAGAAGAGAAGAAAATTTGGGGATAAGCCTGATATGGGTTTAAAAGATGTTGGGTTTGACTTCCTCCCATAGCACAACCCTAGAGATTTAGTTTGTTGTGTTGGGATTTTTTGTCAATATCATCGAATGTTAATTCTCTTTTAGACATGCATATGGCTAGGCTCATGATGTCCCGTAGGGAACTATACTACCCTCTTGCCATGCCTTTATTTTTTTCACATTTTGATCATTTTTCCCTTCCTTCTTTTGTCTTTTGGACTTTGCCAGATATTGATATTGGAGTTGATAACTGAGAATAAGGTCTTAATAGACTATTCCTATTTGAGACTTTATCTTATCAAGGAGTGCTTAGGTCAGTTGTCTTGCCCAGACTACCTTTGCCGCATGTTTTGGCCGAGTGGAGAAGAGGAAAAGACCTCGTGCCTTTGAGCATAGCCCAAGTGTAGACGCCTAATTTTGGACATCCTGCGGATCTCCAGTTAGACCGTCATATAAGTGACGCTATCGTTTTGCTCGGATTGATTGATGTCCTGCGATTAAAGTCCAGCCCACCTGACCATATTGGGCCTTAATTAGAGTAAACAAGGGTTAAGGGCCGATGGCCTGGGCAGCCAGGTTGATGGCCCCCCAGGTTGGCTGGGTGGCCAAGGCCTTGGCCACCCAAGTTTGGTAGGGCGGCCAGTGCCTGGCCGTCTCCTCCTTGAGAATGGCTAGCAATCTGGCCGTCTAGCTGCAACTGCTGGTCAACACCAATGTTCCACAATCACACCCCACACTTCAAATACTCCCTCTGTCCGATCCCCACTTCCGGCCTCGTTGCCCACGTCCTGGGCATGTAGCTGGAGGCTCCTAGAAGCCAGAACGGGAGACAAAAAACTCTCGAATGGGAAACACAGAAGGAGAGGAGAGATCAGGGGGGAGGGGGCGTTCGGAGAAGGATCGAAGAAGGGTGTTTCGTGAGAGCCCAGAGCTAAGGAGAGTTCCCCGCTGTGAGAGAGGGACTTCTCTACCACTTTGTGTTGGTGGCTTTGTGCTGCTTTACGTTCGCTCGTGTTTCCCAAGTTCGTGTTCCCCAGAAGGACAGACAGCCATCGGCTGGGCTGTCCATGCTGTTGGGCGGCCAACTTCTTGGCCGCCTCCTGGTTTGATCTCTTGCCTTGTGTTTGCTGTTTGCTTTGGTATACCTGTGTTGCATTTATCTCCGTCATTGCATATTATAAATTTCTTTAGAATCCTTGTTTCAGAGGTTTAAAAACTAAACAAAAGGGAAGGCGAGCGGTCGAAAGCCTCGGCCATCCCCCCTTCCCAACCACCCCTCTAGGTAACGCCACCACCAAAATCTTATCACTTTCGTAGATTATTTAGAACATTTGCTAGTTTTCTTTCATTTTCTTGAGTTTTCTATTGTTCCCAGGACTTTCAGCACTTCGGACTATGCAGGGCTCTTCGTCCTTGGCCGGTCGAGAATGGAGAAGTCGGGACCCCACAAACTCCCTCCTTGAGGCACCTTCATGTGATCATCCACCCTGTGGGAATCGAGTAAAATTCCCTAGCGATCACTCTATTGTGTTTTGACCCTCGATGCTCCACAATGCAGGGTACTAGTAGCAACGATGGGGAGCTAACGCCCAGAGGGGAGTCAAGCACACGAACACCCCGTCCGCCCGAATGACACCTCTGTTTTGTTATATGTTTTGATGATGTCTAACTATGAATTATGAATGGATGAAGTGTTCTGAAACATTCACTAAGTGTCTGAATTCTCAAGAAATCCAGCCGACAAAGTGCAATGTGAAGTTGGCAAAGCAAGGAAAAATCAGTCGACCGATTCGATTTCAGTCGACTGATATGTGACCAAGTTGACAGATGTTTTGCTAGTAGCAGCAGGCCAGCCAGCTGACTTTAACAGAAAAGAAGAAGTTTAATAGAGGGTTAAGGCAGACACAAAGTTATACATCTAGAAGCCCAAGAGCTATTTTGTAAGTCTACAAAGATTGAATGAAGACTGGCTAGGTGTGGAAGACACAAGCTTGTCTGCAGCAGAAGAGTCGACAGAGGTAAGGAAAATTTAGTCAACCTAAGAAAATTCAGTCGACTGAATTTGGGAAAATCAGTCGACCTTAGATAAATCAGTCGACTGATATTTCTTCAGGATTGCCCGTGTGCTCAAGCTCAAGTGCTGACATATTGGGTCGACTCATGCAGAGCCTCAAGTCGACTCATGCAGGGCAACAGCAGCAGCGTAACTCACACCAAGTCGACTTGGCCTGAATACCAAGTCGACTCGCACTAAGCCAGATGCGTGAAGCTTTTGAATGATCAAAGCACAAGTCGACTCAAGATGTACACCAAGTTGACTCACTCAGCCTCCTAGAAGCTTGAT
Organism: Amorphophallus konjac; assembly: GCA_022559845.1. Classification (NCBI taxonomy): domain Eukaryota; kingdom Viridiplantae; phylum Streptophyta; class Magnoliopsida; order Alismatales; family Araceae; genus Amorphophallus; species Amorphophallus konjac. The sequence goes on along the minus strand of CM040121.1, from coordinate 455,652,839 downwards.
CATGCCAGCTCAAAGTGCAAGTCGACTTGAGTCCAAGACCAAGTCGACTCAAGAAGTCAGCTAGTGTTCCATTTACAACGATGCAAAGAGCAAGTCAACTCAAGCTCTAAACCAGGCTGACTTGCAACCTCCTAGCAACTCAAGACTTACAACAATGCAATGAGTAAGTCGACTCAAGGGTGAGATGAAGTCGACTTAAAACCTATCCAGAATCATGCTTCAAAATATACAACAGACAAGTCGACTCAAGCTTGATAGCAAGTCGACTTGCAATCTTCCCGCAGCCTAAATTTTGCTAAAGCAAAGAACAAGTTGACTCAAGCCCAAGGAGAAGTCGACTCATGGCATTCTAGAAGCGTGGATCTTACAAAGATCAAAGAACAAGTCGACATAATTTCAAACCAAGTTGACTTGTTACAGCAGCACGAGCAGTCCGCCAGCAGAATCACCTGATCACGTGATAACTTAATCTAGTCAACAGCTCACACCTCCGGGACACGTGCCTCAAGGTATAAAAAAGGTCCTAGGACAGAGATCATGCCCTTTTCATCATGGGACAGTCAGGAAACTTTTATGAAAAGTAGCTGTCAGAAAAACATTTTTGGAAAAAGGAGTTTTCCATGTTGTCCTCTCCATAAACATGGACCAATCAAATATTGCCAAGGGAAAAAGACGAGTTAGAAGAATAGATCTGGAAAAAGATATTTTCACCACAAGCTTATATTCTATGAACGCGGACCAATCAGATGGCCAGTTCTAAACCAACCAAGCACTAGAAGAGATCTGGAAGAAAGGAGACTCTCCATGGTTCTCCTCTATATATAGGAACCCATCGCCGTGAAGAAGAAGTAGGGGAAGCAGGAAAAAGAACTTAGATGCATTAAGCTTGCTTAAGGAGAGTTAGACAGTGTGATTCGAAGAAGAGCAAAAGGGAAGCCCAGCGAAGCACTGTGAGAGAACCTTCCTCCCCACCACTGCCTGGCCTGGCCTCTGAAGAAGAAAAGATTTAGCAGTAGACCTGAAGTTTGGACGTTCTGTTCCTCAACTTCTTGATTGCTATCAGAAGCTACATTCCTTTTCTTTGTTTTCAAGTTCTTTTGTTTCCGACTTTCCTCCTGATTTTCTTTGTGTATGTCTAGAAGGTGTGAATCAGCAGGAAGCTATGAATCAGTAGGAAGCTGTGAATCAGTGGTGAAGCTGTGAATCAGCGGGGAGCTGTGAATCAGCGGTCAAGCTGTGTATCAGCGGTTGTAGGGGACTTGTCCCCATTGTTGCATTTGCAGCGTAGTGAATCCTCACCGGGTTTGGTGAGGGGTGGATGTAGGTCTGCTAGATAGCAGCCGAACCACCTTAAAAGTTCCTGAGCAGTGGTTTGTTGTGGCGTATTTCATTTTCTCTACCTCCTTCACATGTGCTATTACTTAGTGCGTCTTCTAATGTTACACCTCAAACAACACGTGTGTTAGCCTGCAACCATGTCTAAGACTGTTCCTTCTGCTTCGTAGTTTCTTTTGAATTTATAAGTGGTCAAGAATCGCTTGTGGGATCTATTCACCCCCCCTCTAGATCCACTCATACCACTCATCAATTGGTATCAGAGCAGGTTCCTGAGAGATGTGGTCCAACGACCAGGTAAGATCTGATGGGAATGTCCCTCGCAGCTTCATAGCTGAGGGTCATTCTGTCAATCGACCCCCATTCTTTGATGGGACAAATTATGCATACTGGAAAAACCGGATGGAAGTGTTTCTCCATGCCCAGGATCATCTGATCTGGCGGGTAGTCAGTCGAGGTCCTTATGAGCTACCTAAAGACGAGGACACCTGGACTGCAGACCAGGTCAAGAAGTCCACGGTAAACTGGAGTGCGATGAATGTGATGCAATGTGCCATCCATTCTACAAGGTACTCCAGAGTGTCAACCTACAAATCAGCAAAAGAAATGTGGGATCGGCTACAACTGATCTACGAAGGAACTTCTGAGGTAAGGGCCACCAAGGCCAATATGTTAATCTCTGACTATGAAATGTTCAATGAGGCCAAACGAATCCATTTATGAAATGAATGCAAGACTTACTCAACTAACAAACTGTCTAAAATCCTTGGGTAAAGAGTATCCTGACAGTGAACTTGTGAGAAAAATTCTAAGATCTCTCACACCAGTGTGGCATACTAAGGCCACGGTGATTGAAGACTCAAAAGACCTGTCTGTAATGACAGTTGATGGGTTAATAGTAGCTCGTGACATATGAGCTCAATCTGAGAAGAAACGAAGAAGATTACAAGAAGAAGAAGGTAGTACCTCTCAAAATCTTTGAGAGCACCGATGAGTCCGATGAGAACGAAGAAGAAGATGATCCTCAAGAAATCCTAGGTAATCATGCAATGCTCACCAGGCAATTTAAGAAATTCCTAAGGAGTAGAGGTAAATTCCAAAAGAAAAGACGATTGTCACAGGTAAACAAAGTTTCCAATCTCAAGCCTGAACAAACAAAGAAATCTGAAAAAATCATTTGCTACTAGTGTAGGAAACCCGGGCATATGCAAGGAAATTACCCTGAGCTGCTTAAGAAGACGATCAAAGCCAAAGGAAAGAAGCATAGGGCAATGATCAGCACCTAGAGCGATGATGAGGAGGAAGATGAGAGCTCCTCCGTAAATGAAGATGAAGACAACCTCTGCCTGATGGCAAATGAGGATGAAGATCAGGTAATCACTCCCGTTTGAAAACTTTTTTATTGAAGAATGGGAAGAAGCTTACACTGATCTATTTGAAAGATATGAAGTCTACAAGAAGGAAAACAAGCATCTGAAAAAGAAGATCAATGCCTTGGCCCATCACAATCCAATCAATAAAAATCTGGAGACTCTAAAAATTGAAAATGAAAAACTAAGAAAACAAATTGAGGAATGTGGTTCTGACAGTTCAGAATTTAGAAATCTGAAAGTGGAGAATGAAAATCTCAGAAAATAACTAGATGAAGTCAAACTGAAGTGCCAAGAATATGAGAGAGAGAGAACAAGCTCAATCTTGGAAAATATGAACCCATAAAAGCTGTGAATGTTGAAATTCAGAAAAACCTTGAACAAGCTGAAGTTGACTTAAATGACAAACAAACTGCCCTGGAAAACATGGTTTAGGGAAAGTCTAATTTAGATGCTGTGCTAGGCACTCGAGTAAACTTTAACAGGAAAGGCTTGGGATTCAATCCCACAAATAAATAGGGATTTGAACTAAAGACAATCTCATTTAACCTAGAGAAAGCCAAAGGCAAGCTGATAACTTAGAAATCTGCTCAGAAGTCTATCCCGAAACCCACAGTCAACACAAATCAGAACAGCCATGGTAAAGGCAAAACATCGAAAGTAATAGGTACAACAACTTAGTTCAACCTGGGAGCAGCCAGCAATCTGGTCACCAAAAATGGGTTGAGTACCCAGGTCGACACACTAGGAAGCTGAGTCGACACAACTCAGCATTTGAATCCCAATAGAATTCAGCCCAACCTGTCTATAGAAAACAAAACAAAATAAGAAAAAATCAAAAATATCAGACAACCTTTGGGAGATATGCTCAGTCCATGCCTGCCCACCGCAGAACAAATAGGAACCAGTTCGGGCCTAAGTTAAACAAGAGCTATAATCTCCACTCTAATCAGAAAAAGAACAACTTGTTCAACAGCAAGTGGAACAATGAAAGAAAATTCAACTGGCAAGCAAACATTGGTGTCCACCAAACCAATTTCAACAAATTCAGAAATCAGAATACAAGACCACAATTTGATTCACATTTTATCAAACATGTCTGCCATGCTTGCAACCAATCAAGACACACAAGCAAACAATGCTGGTCTAGCCAGAAAGTCAAATCATTCAAGCAAGTATGGATTCCAAAATGCTTACTGCATGCTTTCAATAATGACTATGGACCCAAATTTGCTTGGGTTCCAACAATTTCTGCTTGATTTCTATTGTGCAGGAATGCCTAGTAGCCCACCACAATCGATGGTACTTGGACAGCGGCTGCTCGAGGCACATGACAGGAGATATAAAGAAATTCAGTCATGGCCGCCGCATTTAAGACTCTTCCCGAAAAAGATTTGAAAAATGTGGAAAAAATCCAAAAAATAGGAAATCACTCAATTAACTCAAATGTGCAAGCCACTTTGGGGCATCATGGTGTAATTTGAGATTTACTCAATGTAATGCCAAAAATGGTGTGTCTACAATGTGCAGTTATGAACTGGCCAAATCCTCCTCACATGCAGCAAGCTGCTCATTGAGCATGGCATTCACTGTTTTTTGATTCTCAATATCCAGTTGAAGCTCATTCAGTTTTCCAGGCTCATCAATAGTCACACCCTTGCCCTTTTCATAAGCATGTAGCTTAACAGTCAAGAGATTGTTTTGTTATTTTAATTGTTCATTTTCTTCAACAAGATTCCTATTTTGAATTAGCTCATCAACCAATCTCTGATCATCTGACATTAATTTGAGTTTATTTTGAAGCTCCTTTTCAGATTCTTTAAACTTAGACATTTTGACCAACATAGCTTCATTCTCTTTTCTCAAACAAGTAGTTTGTTCTGATGCACGCGACAAATGTCGTTTAAAAATGTCGTGCCACATGATTTCAAAAATGATAACCACACTCACTTACTTAAAAAGATTTTAAATCCGAGTAGAGTGGTGAATACGGGTCGATCCCACAAGGAGGAAATATTTCAAGTAAGTGTGTCGAATAATTCTTATATTTGAGAAAGAATCATTTTGGAGTGCATTTATATAAAAAGAAAATCAAGATGCATGGAAAATAAATATAACTAAAGAACATGAGAGGGATTGAGAAGATAACTTTGGAAGAGATAGAGAGAGAAAGGAAGCCACAATTTGTCAAAATAAATTTTTATTTCTATGAAAATAGAAATTACAACTATGAAAATCAAAATTACAACTTAAAATTAAAAGAACAAGGGAAGAAATATAGCCAAGGATTAGAAGATTGACGCCGCCACGCCATGCCGAGCCTTTGATTGCCGCCATGCTTTGGTGATGAACGCCGACGTGAGAGGACCGAAAGAGAAGCTCCGCCATAGGGAGATGAGAAAGAAGTTTGGAGGATGGAGAGAGATAGAGGAAGAGAGGACGCTTAAAATAAACTTGTGTGTGTGATTTTAAAAAAGAGGAAAGAAGGGGCTACGTGAAGGGAAATGGGGAAACAGTGAAACAAAATAGTGAAAACAGTGGTTGAGATAAATGCGAATAGCTTGAAAATGGAGAAGAATTAGGAGATGGGGAAGAAGAAAAAATTGAAGAGCATTGAAAATCCTACAACTAACCTAAAGACTAAAAATTAAAATACAAAACAAAAATGGAAGAAAAAGGCTTAGAAAACTAGCTAACTCTTTCGGTCTCTTCTCGGGTGGGTTTATATAGAGTTCACAGGGGCTTCAACGATTAGTAGGCCAAATCTCGCTCATTAAGCCTCTAGCCATCAAAGGGAGTGAATTAGAGGGACGTTATGGAGGCTTCGGAGGTGTCAGTTACGCAACTGAAGAGGCGACTGTGACACCGATCGTACATTTGAATGTGCGACTAAGGAGACAGGCACAAGTTCCCTATTGCCTTCTTTTATTTCCCGCCTCGATCCATGTGCCAAGAAGGGGGCAACCATGGTCCTGGGTGCCTTTTAAAGGGGGCCTGGTTCCCTGGGTGCCTCTTCAGCAGAATTCTCGCCACTTTTCTATCTCGCTTCACGTGTCTATTAAAGGGGGGACTGCTCAGTAGGTCACCTATTCAACATTTTCGTACTTCGACTACTACCTCGAGTTGTGTAAAAGTGCCTCGAACTACGGGCCCTGGAAGGGGTGCCCAAGCAGCTGGGCGCCTTCTTCATTTTCTTCATATTTTATTTTTCTTCTTTTCTGCAGGTCTGGAAAGGGGCGCCCAAGGGCCTGGGTGCCTCTTTATTTTCTCCTTTTCTTTTTTTTTCTTTTTCTGTAAGTCTGGAATAGGCGCCCAGGTGCCTAGGCGCCTCCTTCTTCAGTGCCTGAAAATGCAAGGAGCGTCAAATGAAAATAGTTGTACACTTCTTGAATGGTTCTCAAATTGTCATTTTTGCTTAGAAATGTTGATAAAATGCATGCAGACTCAAATTGTATGTGAGAGTGAAGTTAACTGTACAGGTTGCACAACTGTGTTCTTTTAATGTGCAAAGATGATATGTGTGATGCAAGTTATGATACAAAATCTGATACTCATCACACCCCCGAACTTACTCATTGCTAGTCCCTTAGCAATGCAAATAGATTAAAATTTAGGACCAACATGAGTCTATAAAATTCATACTTCTATCTCCAGCTCTTCTTTCATAGAATCAGCCAAAGATTAGGAATCCGGAAACCTTAATACGCACTAGCCTTAGATCATGACTTAAGAATGCATCCCAAGTTCAATAGCACTTGTGTATGTGTAATACCAAATCCACAATTAAAACAATTGCATCCCTCATTTGTTATTCCAAGCACGTGTCTTTCAACCCTACGCTTCCTAACTCAGAGTATTAAGCATACCAGCTTTTTGTCTATCTTTGAGATCTTTTTTTTTATTTTTTTTCTCACACATGATGCTGCACTATCCTTCACCTTTTTACGCGAGCCTCAACTCTTGCCTTAGGGGAAGCAGGCCCGGTTACTCGGATCAGGGTTCCATTTTCTATTTTACGCAAACCTCAACACTTGTTAAGTGAAACATGCCCGGTTACTAAGAATAGGGACATTTTTCATGGTGTTTTTTTTTTAAAAATTTCAATGTGCTTTTGCACTTATTGATAGATAACTTGACAGAAAGCTTAAAAATATCTCCTTCTTGAGAAGTGCAGAACATCAAACACAATACCCAAAAATAACAGAAGGCTTGTCCTATTTGTTCGAAAAATATTTAAAGTGCACATGAACTTTAAGGAGCTTCTTTTATCAATTCCTTAGCTAGATTGTCTAAAATTTCTATCATCCTTTTCCCTAGCCTCTTCTATTCCAGAATTACTTTTAATAATATCACAAATCAAGATAACTCAATTGGGGATTTCATCTTTTCTCTTTTATGCAGATTGTAAAATGATATGCATGAAATACAAAGCTCCTATCAGGTTGTACTCTATGCATATGCATCATGAAAATGTTTCTCTCTCCCCTCCCAACTTAAATGACATTATCCTCAATGGCATATAAAATTGAAATGGAAGAACAATGTAATAGAAAATATTGCTGAGTAGGAAAGAGACAACCTGATATGCGAGGCGAAAGGCTCCTTTAAAAGAACAGCGATAGCTCCTTCTCCTCGGCCTGCTTATTGAAACACTCTAAACAAAAGCATCAAATAACAAAAAAACACTGGGTTGCCTCCCAAAAGCGCTAAATTTCATGTCTTCAGCCAGACACATGAAAGCTCCATAACCAACAAGTTGATTTTAAAATGAGCCACCAAGGAATTTTGTTCTTACTAAAATTTTCTTTTTCATGCCCTGAAGAAAATGTATGTGGCTGGTGAATGCGAGGACAAGACAGATATCGGGGTGGAGGTAGCTCAAAAGAATCACCTCGATCATATGATAGAGGAGGAACATTGCTCAAGATCATATCGTCAATAATAAAATATTCCTCTTGAAGGTCTATAAAAGATGTGAATAAAGTGATGCAGACCTTATCTTTCAAAAAAATTTCACTTTCATGAATATTAGTGAGGTGTGGAGAGAACGGAGTGTGAGAGGCTCCCATAAATTGATTGGTGTCGAGGAGGTTATCAACATCAAGAGCCAAAGAAATGTGCTCCTCGACACAATGGTCATGAGATTCCATGGGATTAGATAAATCAGCTAGACGTAGAGCAAGGTTAGACCAATCGGCTTAAGGAATGTCAGAAGAATCACCATGGTCATGAATTGGTATAAGCTCTACCCTCTCCTCCAGATTGAAAGTATAAAAATTGTCATGCGGTAGATTCAACCTATTCAATTCTTCATTAACCCCAATTGCATTCTTCAAGCACGTGTTCAATTCTTGTTCTATCTTCACTTCATCTTCCTTCCCATCTTCAAAGAGAATCCCATCAAATTCAGGGAGAGACATTTGATCATAGATATGAGGTTCATTATTCTCCTCCTCTCCCCCCAACTTGAGATCATTCACCTCCCTAGTAGTCTCCTTAGGAGGGCAATCAAGCACGAGCTCCTCAAATTCATTTTTAGGAGGGGGAATATGATCATTCATTAATTCATCACCTTCCTTCATTTCTTTTCCAGCAAATTCCTCAATCCCCTCAAATTCTCTAGGTTCCTGATTCAAATTTTCCTGACAAGATCTCTCCATAATCCCTTCATCTCCTGAGTCACAGTGGATCTGAACGTTTTGTTGTGCCCCTATGATTTTGATGATAGCAAACACTATGAGTCAGCTTTGCATATCATGAATCCATTGCATATCATGAATCTGTGTCTGAATGATTGTTCTGCTTTGGGGATATGAATGTGTTATCTTGCATTATTGCAGACATACAGTTCATATAGCATTGCATATAGTTGGTGCACGATTGTCTGGAGCATATAGTCCGTGCATTGCTCAACTGCTTTCTATAAAGTATGTACATTGCTTAAGACTGTACAGGGTAGTTCATGCATACAGCAAGTCCATACATTCTCTGCTGTAATCTTCATGTATATGCCAAGTCTACACATTACAGCCTAGTCTGAACATCGTCAGCATAGAAAGTCTATACATTGCTTCATTCAAAGTCTGTACAGCCTGTGCTCGCAAGAGCAAGTCTGTACATCATTCTCTTCAGCAAGTCTACATTGCATGCTCACACAACCATTAAGTCTATACATCGCTGCATGCATTTCTTCAAATCTGTACATGGTCTTGGCATTTCTTCAAGTCTGTACAGAGTCTTATTGCATTGTGCATGCATTTAAGGTCAAGTCCATACATTGCTTTGAAGCATGCACGCACGTAGAGTCTATACATCATCTGTTGATAGCTTAGCAAGTCTGTACAACGTTTGCACATTTCACTTGTTCATGCATCGTGTGCAAGTCTACACATTGATAAGTCTGTACATCCTCCGGTGTTTCATTGCATCAGTCATAAAGTCTGTATAGCCAGTGCATTCCTTGAGATCAAGTCTATACATTGCATCAGTCAAGTCTGTACATTGCTGCATGCGTCAGATAAGCAAGTCCATATAGACTTAGTCCATGCGTAAGCTTGGCAAAGTCTGTACATTGGCAAAGTCTGTACATCGTTGGCTAATGCATGCATCGTCTTTCAAAGTCCATACATTGTCCTGTAGCTTGCACGAAGTAAAGTCTGTACATTGTACAGCGTCTCACTCAGCGTCTAAGTGAGTGTGAACATTGCATCGCTAAGTCTATACAATGCATCGTCTCATGCATCGTCTCATGCATCGTCTTTCAAGTCTATGCATTGTAAGACCAAGTCTATACATTGCATCGTCTCGTGCATCGTCCCATGCAGCGTCTCTATGTGCAAGTCTATACATTGTCTGGGTGCATAACACAAGTCTATACATCGCCACTTGGATCGTGGCTTAGTCAGTGCATCCATGCATACATAAGTCTGTACAGCGCCGTGTTCACATGCCTCAAAGTCTATACTTTGTGTGCTTCGAGCGTTCAAGTCTGTACACTGGTGTCGTCGTCTGCATGATCAAGTCTATATAGACTTAGCGAAAGCTTAGCAAGTCTGTACACTGGTGTCGTCTACTGCAGGCACAGCAAGTCTGTACAGCGGTTGCCTTCATGCCTAGCAAGTCTGTACATCGGTTGCATTCATGCCTAGAAAGTCTGTACAGTGTCTCACATATGCAAAGTCTGTACATCGTTCTGCATGCTTTAGCTTCGCATTCACTTCAAGTCTATACACTCCTTGTGTCTGCATCACACACACTTCAAGTCTATACACTCCTTGTGTCTGCATCACATGCATTCAAGTCTGCACACTCGTTGAAGGCATGTCCAAGGATTCATATTCAAAGTCTGAACATTCTTCAGCGAAGTCTGTACACAATTCATCACTTAAAGTCTGAACATTCTTCAGTAAAGTCTATACACACTTCAGTGTTTAAAGACTGAACATTCTTCAGTAAAGTCTATACATCTCTCTAATATTTATCTTATGACTGTTTGACAGGTATATCCTTCGAGAAGAAAGATGTCTGGGCACGTGATCCGAGGTTGGCACCTGGCACGTGATCTGAGGACAAAGAGGGCATAAGCCCTACACACGCCCTAGTTGCTGCTGCTATAAATACGAAGCTTCTTCCTCAGAAGAAGACTGATTGAGCAGAGATCGAGAGTGTGGCAGAAGAAAGAAAAGAAGAAGAAGAGAGAAGCTGAGAGCCAGAGTGAGAGAGCAGAAGAAGAAAAAGAAAAAGAGAAAGAGAGAGATAGAGAGCTCGTGAAGAAGAAGAGAAGCTTCATTGTCTTCACTGGACTTTGGATCAGATCCAATCCAGTTTGCTCCTGCGAGAGCTACCTTGTGCATTTCATTTTCCAGCTTTCAGTCGTTGTTTTTTCATTTATTATTTTTTCCTTTCATCTGATCATTGTTCTTCCGATTCCCTTGTTTTGGGATCGGGGTTCCTCCTGTGGTCTCAGGAGAAGGGAGAGTTGTTTCTCCGATTTACTGGTGACTGTGTGTCATCAATGTTTCCCTCTGGTGTGGAGGAAGAGAGGTCCGAGACCTCTGGGTTGCAAGTGGCTGGGAGTCACTTGTGGGTTCCCTCTAGGTTCGCAGAGGAAGAGAGATATGTGATCTCTGGTTTTCCAGTGACGGGCTGTCACTAGCAGGTTCCCTCCGGTTTGGAGGAAGGGAGATTCGTCTCCGGTTCTGATCTTGTGGGTAGCAAGATCAGGTGTCAAGCTTCTGTGGGTTGCAGAGCTTGGGTTGAGAGATTTGTTTCCCTCGGTTTGTCAAGCTGTTAGGTAGTAATTGTTGCAGACTGAGTCTGCTATTCTAGCCTTGCTAGTGGAAGCCTCACTCCGGTTTGGAGTTAGGGGTGGACGTAGGTCTGTGGACCGAACCACCTAAAAAATCCTGGTGTTCACTTGTGGTCTGATTTTCCTTATGTGTTCTTTTCATTGCTGCACTCATTAGATGCTTGCTTAGGATCATGTGAGGGCTAATTGAATTGTTGTCTTGCTTTGATCCTTCTAAGTATTCTCAGTATATTTCTGCAACAGTTTTTAATTCCGCATATCTGAGCATTAGAGATTTAATTAGGCAATATTTGAAGAGGGATACATTCACCCCCCCTCTGTATCCGGGCCTTGCACCCTATCAATTGGTATCAGAGAGGGTCTCTGACTTTCCAGATCCAACAATCTATAGAGGATCCTGCTGGCTTTCGGTGCATCTCTATCTTCTGCATACAGTTTTGAAATTGCTTGATTGATTTGCCTTCATGGCTCATCCACCGATTTTCGAAGGTACGGATTTTAATGTGTGGTTTAAAAACTTGCATATGTTTGTTACTACTATCAATCCCGATATGTGGAAACTAATTTCACAAGGTCCTCATAGATTACCAAGGAAAGTGTCCAAATGGACTGATAGTCACAGATCAAGGCATGAAGAGAATCAGACAGCTATGAATCTAATGAAAGCAGCTACTAACAAGGCCTTACATTCTTGCTTTCATGACTGCAGTCCTGCTAAGGATATTATGTATATGCTGAGACTAGCACACAGAAGAAATGAGGACAGCTGCATGATGGCTAACAGAAGTAATCAAAGTGGCAGCCAAAATGAAGGAGAGAATGACGATGAGTCTCCATCTCAGCAAGAAGAAAATGAAGAAGAAGATGAAGATTATGTGGAGGATACTTCGTCACAGGTAAACTCTGACACTGATAACTTTTCTCTGGAAAGTATGATTATGTTGAATGAGCATTTGATTGAGAAATACGATAAAGTTAAATCTGAGAAGAAGAAATTAAGAAAAGAACTGTTGTATCAGGTCAGAAGTCTGAAAGTTGAAAATGAAAATCTAAAGTCAGACATGAGTCGAGAAAGGAATGAAATGAACTGTTTGAAATCCGAAAATGAGAGTTTAAGAAATAAACTCATTAAAGAAAAGGATTCTTGCAATACATGTGCTGTTTTAAGAGACTTAATAAATGATCTTGATTCTGATGATAATCTTCAAAAGGATTTAATCAAATCTCTGAAAGAAGAAAATAAATCATTGCTAGAAAAGAAAACTGAAGCTGAAGAATTGAAATCTGAAAACGAAAAACTCAAAAAATAGTCCAAAGAATTTGAACACAAATCAATGAATCTTGAAGAAGAAAATAGACTGATTTTTGAGAAATTGGAGGCTGAAAAGTAATGAATCTAGAGCTACAGAAAAATCTCAACAAACTTCAATCTGAGAAACAACAAGAAAAGTTTTATGAATGTTAGTCTTCCTTAAATGATTGGATGTTTGATGATGATCTCCTAGAGAAAAACAGGAAATTAAAAGAGGAAATCAACAAGTTGAAACATCTAAACACCCAACTGTCAGATAGGCTATTGACAATTAAAAAAGGCAAGCATGTGAGCATAGATAATTCTGATATGTTGGTGGATGCAGAACAAAAAATTGAGAGTCTAAAAACCATCAACCAAATGTTGAGTGGAAATGTCACTTGCTGTGAACAGAAGATAGCTAGATATGAGCTTACAATCACATCCCTTCAACAAGAAGTTGATGATCTTTACAAGTCCCTATCTGAAGCTGACAATGAAATAAAATTAAAACAGGAAGTTGAAAAACTCAAAAGCCTGAATGATGCCTTGCATCAACAAGTCATTTCCTGTGAAACAGATCTGTCCAGATATGAAGCTAATATTGATGTCCTAAATTCTGAGATTCAAGATTTGAAAAACTCTCTGTCAAAATTTGTCAAAGGAAAGGATAATCTGAACAAGCTTATTGGAAAGAGTGATAATTTTCAGAGAGAGGGGCTGGGTTATAGTCCGACAAACAAGAAGATTAATGGGAATAAAACTTCTTTTGTGTTTGTAAAAGCTTCTGATCAAAACAAAACCTCTGCTCCTTCACTTTTTCAATTTACTGCACAAAAGTCCACTATCAGTTCCAAAACTGTAGAACAAACTCAAAAATTGAAAAAGAATGAAAATCTACAGAAAAAGAACAAAGACACTCATGTTGGTACGAAGAATGCTGCACACAAGTCACATGATCTCTCACACACTCATACTAAGAAGGTAGATCATGTAATGGAAGATTGTAGATTGTTGTTAAAGAATGAGCATGCTAGCAAAACATCACATTCTAGAAATTCTTTTGATAGAAACCATGCTACTAGAAAGCCTGATGCTTCATGTTACTATTGTGGGAAGCATGGTCATCTCATGAATGAATGCTTTATCATGAAAGAAGATAATAAATTACATGCCAGGTCTTCCATGCATCTTCATGGTCCATATGGAACTAAACACAAGTCTAGCCAACACATTGTGTGCTTTAACTACAATAAGCCTAGGCACAAGGCTGCAGAGTGCTGGTTTGGATCCACTTGAGGTAAAAATGGTTTTAAAAGTAAGCATATCAGATGCTTCGAGTGTGGGAAGAATGGCCATACAGTCAAGGACTGTTGGCATGTTCAGAAGAATTCTGTTAACCCCCATGTTGTCAAATTTCCTGCAAAATCATTTGTGAAATTTTCATGCTATAACTGTGGTAAACAAGGTCACAAATATGCTGAATGTTGGCTGATTAACAATAAGAAACAAACTGTTCATGCATACAGCAGAAAATCTCATGATCGTGCTTATAAACCTCATATTGATGTTACTATGCATCATAAGAACCAGAAATCAGTCACTTCATGTAGATATTGTGGAAAATTTGGACATGCTTTGGACAATTGTTACCTGATGAATCATGATGATAACTTGGCTAAAAGATTATTCAGAACACCTGTCAAGGTTAACGCAAGACCCAAGGCTACTTGGGTCCCTGCAGGATCAAAATGATCAAAATGTTGCAGGTGTGCCTTGGAAAAAAATAAAGGGGGTTAATAAACCAAGGCACTCAAAAAGGAAAACCCCAAGATTCTACTCTTCAGGTTAGTTCTGAACACTATTCAATTTCTATCATCTGAAAATTACTTGTTTGAGATGGCTGAGCATCTTGTTAATCTGATTTGTGTTTAATTGAAATCTTCTGAAAATTTGAAATGAACATTGATGCATTTGGTAGTTTCTCTCTCTGGTTGAACAAGCATGAATTCTCTTTGAGCATAAATTTTAAAATCATGTGCAGTGCCTTAATTGCATATCATGCACTTTGTCAGGGGGAGTTTGTCTGTTGTTGCATTTGAAGAGTAGTGCATGTCATAAAATTTGATAAACCTAAAAGGATATTCCATTGCATCTAGACAGGGAGAGCATTCCTGTTTGATCACTTCTTCACCTCTTGAACTCCTTCTGTCTATCAATCTGATCCATTCTCTTGGCAAATGTGTAGTTCACTTGAATTCACTGATGTCTCCACTTGTGTAGCTGTTCTGTCTGTACTCCAGACTCAGCTATTGATCTCTAAACTGCACTGTTCTATTGTTCACCCCTTGTCTCATCATGATTACTTTCTGCTATTCTCTCAATAAAAATGCTATGTTGACTCCACTGAATTACTGCAATGTCAATGTTGATTCATATGAATGAGGAAAGATTTTAGTCAGTGCACCCTAATCATAAATCAGAAATATTCTGAAAAGAAGAATCTTCTATTATACTGGCTTAAGAATGTTTTGGTAAATCAAATTGATTTAAGTTTAATGTATTTCTTAAGTCTAGATTTAGAATTCATGAAAATATCTAAATCATCATGCTTAATAAATCTTAACCAATTGTCTCATGAACTTCATGCAAAACCTTCTGAAATCTGAAATTTTAAAAGACATGGCTATCTTTGGTTAAGATACATGTAGAAAATATTGTTCTTAAACAATTAAGTTTATTGAGCTTTGTCTGGAAAACTTGAAAATATGAGAAAGAAAATTATGCAAGAGCAATGACTTTGGTCACTTAGAAACTGGGTTCTCTATCAAAGAAATAGAGTAAGCACATGTCATGAAATGTCATAGTTACCTCTCTTTTAAAAAATGTTTGAAAATCTGGCAGAGCAATGGCATGGTTGTGTTGAGTAACTGGGGATTCTGGCCTCTGATCAAGGTGTCTCCTCATGTAAAAAGACACTCCAAATTGCTAACTCTGTTCTCTTTGAGAGGCAATATGGTTGTAACACTGAGTAACAGGGTCACTTCACCTAAGACGTGTTGTGCCCCACGTAAAAAGGTACTGACTGAACCAAACTTGCTCAGGAAAAATAAGTGCTGATCAATAGAAAATTCTGAAAAACTAAAGACAAGTTCAAACATATTTATCTCTGTTTAATCTCAATATTATCTTGTGTAACTTCCATAGGAGTCATTGAATTTAAATGAGTAAGATGGAAGGAGGTTAAACATGAATATCAGATGAGTTGTTGGTTCATCTCTATTAAAATGTGTTTCAGATATGAGTATTGAATTTTCTGGATAAACTTTGAATACATCACTCTTAAATCATGATGGTAAGTTTAATCTCATTCATAATCTATTATAATTGAAGAATCTGAAATTTGTTTACAAAGATTTATGAATTTGGTGTGCTAATGAAAATCTTGCTTCCTCATTTATTCATTGTGCTTACAGATTTTGGTAATCCTTGAGTGCCCATGTGTTTTTGCTGATAGATGTTTCACCTCTTGACATACCTTAACTCTTTTCTGGCTTTAAGGGGGAGATTAACATTTGCATCATAGACTTGATTTGTGCATGATCTTAACTGGTTGGTATAGGAGAGCATACATCTGCAACATAGACTTGTTTAGTGCTTCATTGTTTAACTGCCTCTGTGTCTTTCATGTCTAAATGACTGAGTCAAAGGGGGAGTATTTAATTCATTCAATCAGTGCATGCATGTTTGTATTTCTCAGCTCAAATTATTTTCTTTTTGATGAAGTCAAAGGGGGAGAATAGTTTGACATGAGTCAGTGTGACTCATAGTGTTGCCATCATCAAAAAGGGGGAGATTATTGTGCCCCTGTGATTTTGATGATAGCAAACACTATGAGTCAGCTTTGCATATCATGAATCCATTGCATATCATGAATCTGTGTCTGAATGATTGTTCTGCTTTGGGGATATGAATGTGTTATCTTGCATTAGTGTAGACATACAGTTCATATAGCATTGCATATAGTTGGTGCACGATTGTCTGGAGCATATAGTCCGTGCATTGCTCAACTGCTTTCTATAAAGTATGTACATTGCTTAAGACTGTACAGAGTAGTTCATGCATACAGCAAGTCCATACATTCTCTGCTGTAATCTTCATGCATATGCCAAGTCTACACATTGCAGCCTAGTCTGAACATCGTCAGCATAGAAAGTCTATACATTGCTTCATTCAAAGTCTGTACAGCCTATTCTCGCAAGAGCAAGTCTGTACATCGTTCTCTTCAGCAAGTCTACACTGCATGCTCACACAACCATTAAGTCTATACATCGCTGCATGCATTTCTTCAAGTTTGAACATGGTCTTGGCATTTCTTCAAGTCTGTACAGAGTCTTATTGCATTGTGCATGCATTTAAGGTCAAGTCCATACATTGCTTTGAAGTATGCACGCACGTAGAGTCTATACATCATCTGTTGATAGCTTAGCAAGTCTGTACAATGTTTGCACATTTCACTTGTTCATGCATCGTGTGCAAGTCTACACATTGATAAGTATGTACATCCTCCGGTGTTTCATTGCATCAGTCATAAAGTCTGTATAGCCAGTGCATTCCTTGAGATCAAGTCTATACATTGCATCGGTCAAGTCTGTACATTGCTGCATGCGTCAGATAAGCAAGTCTATACAGACTTAGTCCATGCGTAAGCCTGGCAAAGTCTGTACATTGGCAAAGTCTGTACATCGTTGGCTAATGCATGCATCATCTTTCAAAGTCCATACATTATCCTGTAGCTTGCACAAAGTAAAGTCTGTACATTGTCCAGCGTCTCACTCAGCGTCTAAGTGAGTGTGAACATTGCATCGCTAAGTCTATACAATGCATCGTCCCATGCATCGTCTCATGCATCATCTTTCAAGTCTATGCATTGTAAGACCAAGTCTATACATTGCATCGTCTCGTGCATCGTCTCATGCAGCGTCTCTATGTGCAAGTCTATACATTGTCTGGGTGCATAACACAAGTCTATACATCGCCACTTGGCTCGTGGCTTAGTCAGTGCATCCATGCATACATAAGTCTGTACAGCGCCGTGTTCACATGCCTCAAAGTCTATACTTCGTGTGCTTCGAGCATTCAAGTCTGTACACTGGTGTCATCGTCTGCATGATCAAGTCTATACAGACTTAGCAAAAGCTTAGCAAGTCTGTACACTGGTGTCGTCTGTTGCAGGCACAGCAAGTCTGTACAGCGGTTGCCTTCATGCCTAGCAAGTCTGTACAGCGGTTGCATTCATGCCTAGAAAGTCTGTACAGTGTCTCACATATGCAAAGTCTGTACATCGTTCTGCATGCTTTAGCTTCGCATTCACTTCAAGTCTATACACTCCTTGTGTCTGCATCACATACACTTCAAGTCTATACACTCCTTGTGTCTGCATCACATGCATTCAAGTCTGCACACTCGTTGAAGGCATGTCTAAGGATTCATATTCAAAGTCTGAACATTCTTCAGCGATGTCTGTACACACTTCAGCACTTAAAGTCTGAACATTCTTCAGTAAAGTCTGTACACACTTCAGTGTTTAAAGACTGAACATTCTTCAGTAAAGTCTGTACATCTCTCTAATATTTCTCTTATGACTGTTTGACAAGTATATCCTTCGAGAAGAAAGATGTCTGGGCACGTGATCCGAGGTTGGCACCTGGCACGTGATCCGAGGACAAAGAGGGCATAAGCCCTACACACGCCCTAGTTGCTGCTGCTATAAATACGAAGCTTCTTTCTTAGAAGAAGACTGATTGAGCAGAGATTGAGAGTGTAGCAGAAGAAAGAAAAGAAGAAGAAGAGAGAAGCTGAGAGCCAGAGTGAGAGAGCAGAAGAAGAAAAAGAAAAAGAGAAAGAGAGAGATAGAGAGCTCGTGAAGAAGAAGAGAAGCTTCATTGTCTTCACTGGACTTTGGATAAGATCCAATCCAATTTGCTCCTGCGAGAGCTACCTTGTGCATTTCATTTTCCAGCTTTCAGTCGCTGTGTTTTCATTTATTCTTTTTTCCTTTCATCTGATCATTGTTCTTCCGATTCCCTTGTTTTGGGATCGGGGTTCCTCCTGTGGTCTCAAGAGAAGGGAGAGTTGTTTCTCCGGTTTGCTGGTGATTGTGTGTCATCAATGTTTCCCTCTGGTGTGGAGGAAGAGAGGTCCGAGACCTCTGGGTTGCAAGTGGCTGGGAGTCACTTGTGGGTTCCCTCTGGGATCGCAGAGGAAGAGAGATCTGTGATCTCTGGTTTGCCAGTGACGGGCTGTCACTAGCAGGTTCCCTCCGGTTTGGAGGAAGGGAGATTCGTCTCCGGTTCTGATCTTGTGGGTAGCAAGATCAGGTGTCAAGCTTCTGTGGGTTGCAGAGCTTGGGATGAGGGATTTGTTTCTCTCGGTTTGTCAAGCTGTTAGGCAGCAATTGTTGCAGACTGAGTCTACTATTCTAGCCTTGCTAGTGGAAGCCTCACTCCGGTTTGGAGTGAGGGGTGGACATAGGTCTGTGGACCGAACCACCTAAAAAATCCTGGTGTTCACTTGTGGTCTGATTTTCCTTATGTGTTCTTTTCATTGCTGCGCTCATTAGATGCTTGCTTAGGATCGTGTGAGGGCTAATTGAATTGTTGTCTTGCTTTGATCCTTCTAAGTATTCTCAGTATATTTCTGCAACAGTTTTTAATTCCGCATATCTGAGCATTAGAGATTTAATTAGGCAATATTTGAAGAGGGATACATTCACCCCCCCTCTGTATCCGGGCCTTGCACCCTATCATGTTTTGATAATGGAGAATCAAGGATTGATCATAGTTAGTATCAAGGATTTTATGAGAAGTATTGGATCCAGAGTAATCAAGGAATTGATCTGCCTCCATGTTTTTGACTTCCTCAGCCAGCTTATCGATTCGCTCTTGGAGGGATTGACTGTGGCGCATTAATTGATTGAACTCATCATCCGGGTTGGTATTTGAGGTCAAAAGAGATGAATGATAAGGAGAAGAGTAATGCTAGGCCGGATCATAATAGTCATCAAGATTTAGAGCCCAAATTTTAGTTTCATTATTCTTTTCTTCTCCTCCCAACTTAGACTCCTCATCATTTTCTTCATGATTATGCTTGGCCATAACAAATTGAGTTTCATTAGCTTCCTCCCAATTCTCCTGATATGTATGTTCCATATTATTCTTATCATCAAAAATTATTTGAGAGTTATGAAATTGAGAAATTATGGATTGATCATTCAAGTCATAATCAGAAAATGGATTTGCAAAGTGCTCAGTGGAGAAGCTAGCATGCTGGTCCATGTTGAATTCTTTATCAAGTTGATCAAACTGAGCTTGAATGGATTGTTGGTTGGCCAAGATGAGTTGAGTCAGTTGATTGAACTTATCCTCAAAATTAGATTATGGAGGAGCTGGATAAGTTGAGTGGTACACAGACTGTGGTGGATAAAAATCAGAATAAGAATCAGTCTGGTACTGAGGTGAATGAGAGTAGCTGGGTTGTCCTTGGGCTTGAGTGTAAGGATCATTGGAATATGAAGCCCAATCTGCAAAGTGTGAGCTTGAAGGATTTTGCTTGGGGTCTTGGCAAGGTGCCCAAGAAGATGATTGTTGATTTTCCCACCTAGGACATTGAGATGTGTGAGAATAAGAAGTGGAAAAATCCGATGACAATTGGTATGGTTCTTGGGTAAGAGATGAATTGTGAACCCCATTGTGGACGAATGAAGAATCTTGATGATATTGGGTAAATGAAGAATTCATGTTCAAGTGGCCCGCATGGTTTAGCATGTAAGGATCCATTAATGGGCCCTATCAAATGTGAATGTGGCAATGCAAAAGGCCCAAGAAAGAGTGAAGATTATTTTTGTTGTTTGATTTTTTGATTATTATTATTATTTTGTTTTATTTCGTTGAAAAATCTTTTTTTCTTTTTTTTAACAATGCAATGAATTGATTTCTAACTAAATGGTTTATGCAACAATGATGATGATTTTTTTTTAAATTTTTATTTTTCTTGAATTTTGAAAAATAATGCAATGAATGAATTACTAAATGTAAATGTTATGAATTAATCACTATATGAATGCTTGCAAAGGAGGATTGGCACTCACTACTGTTGACATGTTTTCCTTCTTTCAATTGATTGAAGAGATATCTCTCCTATCCTCTTCTACTAAATCAACGAGGAGGCTAAATGATTTAGAAGCAGGAGGGAATAGAAGTGTGTAAACCTGTGTCATTGCCACCAAGATGCCGAATGTGATGAACACGTTGTACCTTGGAAAGAGGGGGGGAGGTACTCGCCTTAGGACCAGCCCTGCGAAGATGGGCGGCTCAGGAGGAACCGCATGTAGAGATGAGCAGCCGTACGACAGACCGTCTGCAGGGGCTGAAGAGGAACGGGGGATGGAGAACGACTAGCAGATGAACGGCTCCAACACAACCGTAGGACGTCGAAGAATGGTCCAGAAGCCACCGCCCGTCTTCGTGAACGGACAATTGGGAGCCGCCTAAGACTGCCACGACGTGAGTTGCAAAGGTGCAACCTCCACCCTTTCCGGCCGGCCGGAAAGGGTGGGCCTCGCGTTAGTGTGTTGCTGACCTGCAAAACCACGTGTATAACACAAAGGAAAATCCAAGTTAGAACTAGAAATGGTAGTAAATGCTCAAACGGACGGAAATGAACATGACTAAATGAAATGGGGGATACCTGGGGATTTTTAAACCCCTGGGGGCGTCAAAAAGCATAGGAGGATGTGTGAATGATGCATGAGAATGAGGAAAAAACGTGGAGGAAACGTGGAGAAAGTGATGCATGCAAACAAGAGAGAACGACGAAACTAAATGTATTAATGACTCAAAGGACAACTACTCCCTGAACTGGAGGCCTATATGGACTTAAAAGGCCTCCCTCCCTTGTGCTAGGTTGCTCAAAGATTCGGCAAGGCTTCGCCGTCAACCAAAAATCCCCCCCTCCAAAGCCTAGCCTCCAGGGTCTATTTATAGAGTACCTAGAGTCTTAGCTCGAATTTGAGGTTTCTACGCATTTTTAGGTCAAGATAATGAAAGAAAAGTTGAAGATAATTGAATTATCTTTCAACCAGAAGAAATGGCACCAAAATTGACTCAATATTTGCGGAGAAACAGTTCGAGGAAGTTGGGGATAAATCCACGAATGGAGAGAAAAAATCCGTTAATTTTTCAGAAATCGGGCAGATGAACGGTCACACGATAGACCTCTCATCAGGTTGGGCGGCTACATCCAGGCCGTCCATCCCTGTCGGTGAAAATTCAATAAATATAAAATATTATCCAAATACCCATCGAACTGACCGAAACTACCGCCGTTGGACTCTCATAAGATGAACGGCTGCTCGTAGACCTTCCATCCAGAAGAGCGGCCAATAAACAACCGCTTATGTCCTGTCGGTGATAAATCAAAATGGATTAGATAATTAGATAATTATCTGAAAATCAACGATGTTAGGACTCTGGGAGAGGAACGGCTGAGATCAGACTGCACAATGAGGTTGAACGGCTATATCCCGACCGTATTATAGCTTGTCGGTGGAAATTCAAAAAATCAGCTAAATATCCAAAAATATATGAACAACCCAAATTCAACCGCCTATGTGATGAGCGGCTGGGGACTGACCTTACAAGCCTGGACGTTTAGAATTACTAAAAATGTGAAAATTATGCAAATCCAAGGCCCATTAAGCCCTGAATTGAACAGACACGGCCAAGGAGGGAGGCTACCCATAAAATAGGGCAAAAGATGTTGCCTAGAAATAGCCCAACGAGTAATGGACAACTCGAGACATCAACAAATGGGAGTAAGAGAAATGACTCAACTTATCGGCAAAAAACGGGTGTCAACAGATGCCCCTCCTTAACGTCCTCCTTGCAGGGGAGCGAGCGGAGGTGAAGCGAAAGCGAGATGGAACAAGGAGATGAAGCGGAAATGGAGCGGAGTGGACCGAAAAGCGGGCGTTAAGGTAAAACAACACCCGTTTTACCAATGAGCGACGGGAATCTTCCGGAAAACTCTAAACCATTCACAAGGAACGATTAGACCAAAAGTGACACCAGCCTGGAGGAACTAACTAAACGAAAAGGAAAAAATGCAAGACCAACCTCATGGTGGACACAATTCCGCGGTCCAATGAGGAGATCGAAGCAAAGCAGTAAAAAGTATAGGAACGAGCTAAAACACCCGACGGGGACTCTTAGTCAACCAAACCAGGCGAACAGAACAGAGAGAAACTTCTAACTCTGAGTGGAATTTGTTCCTCTTACTCAGACATGAATGCACAATCATCCACCACTGGTGGGATATTAGCAGGCAAACCATGGATCATGAATACTCAAAAGATGTGCATGCTGCATGCTGGGCTAAAATAAAAGAAACCATTAAAATGAATGCAAAGAAAGCCACAAAAATAGAAAATACTCGAGAATAATATTTCTAGGCTGGGAGAGTCAGAGTCAAGACACTATCCGCAACCACGGCGTGCAGGATAGAACCATCCTCCTCAGGCTTTCCCATCCTAATGGCCTATCCGAAGATCAAACACGTGAACCTAGATCATCATCATTTTGTTAAAGGGGAACATCAGATCTTGGAACATGTGAACAACCAACCGATTCTCGAGATAATATATCATATAATACTATATAGTAATGCAGTAAGGGATATAGGGATGGAAAGCCAAACCTGACTTACCTGTGCAGGCGAAGCGGCAAGATGAACGGTGATGCTGCAAGAAGTGTCATTAGCAAGATTTGCAATGATATCATCAAATAACCACATTTATCAATTGAGCACAAAGTGCGGCAACAGGGATGAGACTATTTTCTCTAGCACATGAACGATCATCCAGGAACCGCCCAAAATAAAGAACGGCTAAGCACAAGCCGCCCAAATGCTTTGAATGTAAACGTTTGAAAAGAATAAGGATGGTTAATAACAAACCGTTCTAATTGGGATGGCCAGAAAGAAGCCGTTTAGAGCAACATGCCGTTAGAGAAGAACGGCCATGGATGAACCGCCTAACATTCAGACGGTCTATCGTTAGACCGCGTAACGTCTGGAACTTCAAAAGCCTTAAACCCTTCGTCTCCCTCCTTCCACCGTAACCCACGGTGGAAGAGGGAGAGCGAAGGGCCAAGCAAACCCCCCCATTCCCAAACCGAGCCTCCCCCCATCCCCTCACGCCCTCAATGTGAACCAAACACCATGCCTCCCGCCCCGCCATGGTCGGAGGGGAAGGAGAGGCACCACCGCCGGCGGCGGCGGCCATGGAGGAGGAGACGGCGACGCCGTCCATCGCCGAGGAGAAGAGCACACCGGAGGCGCCACCGGCATCCGCGATCGTCGAGGAGGCGGCTGCGACCACCGTTGATGCCAGAGAAGACGCAGGGGAGGAGGAAGACCCGACGGTGCCACCGGTCGCGGCGGCGAAGGAAGTGAAGGCTCGGACCCCGAGGTAGGTCCCGCCCAACCCTAGCAATTTTAGTCATTTTTTTGTAATTTCAATCCATGCATGTTAGTCCTAGGGCGACCACGGGAGGGTTAGAAGGCCTAGGAACTGGTTTGTGAGTCCCATGGGGGTGCCACCGCCCGTGGGGGACTCTCGCCGTCATCGAGGAAGACGACTGATGAGCGGTTCTCAGGAAACCGTACAACCAAGAACATGCGGTCCACATAGAGCCGCCTATAACACATGCGGCCCATGGGTGGCCATTCAAAACCTGAAGACAATAGAATCGAACATGAGGATAAACTGTGGGAAGTCCACCGCCCAGATTAAGATGGGCTCGAAGGGTCCGTTCAAACACTGCAAAGTCTGACCTCAAGCGGCCCACATTGGACCGTCTATAGAAGTCATGCGGCCTAGGGGATGTTGCATTCCTATGGTTTTGATGATGTCTCACACTATAAATCAATCTTCTATCTCTAGATTAATGTTGTTTCATCATGTGAGTGAGTATAGTTCATTTGGTTGTCAGATAAGCATGCTATCATGATTTTATCTACACTCTGCTTAGCTAGTACTGATTGCAGTAGGTCGACCCACCCCTTCTGATGCGTCGACTCATCTGTTCATTTGGCATAACTCCTTCAAGTCTATTCACTCTGTCTGCATAGTTTCTCACAACAGTGCGTCAACTCAGTGTGGTGATGCGTAGACTCTTCTGTTCAGGTTCTTCATTTCATTAAGTCTATACATCATCAGTTGAACGTAATAGTAATACGTTGCAGCGTCAACTCAATGGGCTGCAGCGTCAACTCAGCATGTAAAATACTGTGTTGAAAGCCTAAGTCTATACACTCGTTTGTGAGCCTTCAACTCTGTACACTGCTTGAGCCTCACCAAAGTCTATACATCGCTTCAAGCGATTCTAGTCTATACAGTCTGCCTCCACACTAGAAGTCTGTACATCGGACTGCTTCTTGTGAAGTCTACACATTGACTCGTTCAATTCTGCAAAGCATGTTCATTAGACTACGGCGAAGTCTATACACTCGGTTCCTTGGGCAAAGTCTATACAACCGCAACCCAACACATTGAACAGCTTTCCAAGTCTATACACTAGACTTCATTTCACTAAGTTTATACACTCCCTCACTATGTACACACTTGCTATATTGATCTCTGTAGTCTATACAATGCTTCACGTTAACACTAAGTCTATACACTTCATTATTGTTGCTGAAGGGAACAGGGTCGACGCCTGAAGTTTAAAGCGTCCACGCATCAGTAGATGAAACTGTCACGTCGTCTTCTATTGCGTCAACGCCACAAGCAAGAAGCGTCGACGCAGCAGTTAAAATAGCAGAGACTCTTACAAGCGATGAAGCCTTCACGAAATCTTCCACTGCGTCAACGCCATCAACAAGAAGCGTTGACGCAGCGGCATAAGAGATGCCAGTATATAAATGTACACGTTCGTGCGTCAACGCCACCAACTGGCAGCGTCGACGCAGCTCGCCTATCTGTTGAAGACTTGAACACTGAACTACCGATACCGTTGCGTCAACGCAATAGGCTGATGGAGTTGACGCAGCGGTTAAGAAGTTTGAAGATTTCTGATGACTGCGTCAACTCTTTGGAGCGAGTGAGTTGACACCATCTACCTCCAGTTGCTGAGCGTACTGGTGCTGGGCACGTGATCCGAGGATAAGGAAAATGCCCAGATGAGGACACGTGGTCTGACAGTCTACTGGATGCTGCCACGTGGTCCGAATTCTTAGGGCGGGAACTGTGGAAGCCACACGCGCCCTACTGCTGCTCCAGGTATAAAATGAAGCCTTCGTCTTCAGATGAAGGTAGATCGAAGAAGAAGCCTGAAGAGCATATATGTCCTTCAATCCAGAAAAGGAAAGAAAAGTGCAGAGAGAAAGAAAGAGAAAGGAAAAGAGTAGAGAGTTCAATATCTGAGAGGAGTTTGGTCGAGAGAGAGAGAGAGAGTGTGCTGATTGATGAATTGCTTCATTTGAAGCTACATTTGTATTGGGTTTCAGAACCGATTCCTTCTCATTGTTTTTCATTTTCCATTTTGCTTTCGTTTATTTTTCATCCCTCTATTCTGATCTGAATTGTTGTCCCTCCGGTGTGTGGAGGAAGGGAGTATCACTCCAGTTTCCCTCTGTGTTGCAGAGGAAGAGAGATAGGTGATCTCTGGTGGTGTTAGTGACTAGTTGTCATTAACAGTTTCCCTCCGGTGTGTGGAGGAAGGGAGAGGTTTCTCCGGTCGTGTTCTAGCTGGAAGCAACAGTGGAAGAAGCAGTAGTAGCCCTGAGTCCGAGTCTGAGCTTGAAGGTCTGTCAAATCTCGACCAGGAGGAGCAGGCAATGCTCACTAGACAGTTCAAAAAATTTCTGAAGAAAAAGGGAAAGACCTTTAGGAAGAAGAAGCCACAACCCTTTAACAAGAATGCTGAATTTACCGGTTACAGGAATAGAAATCCTAAGAAACTGACTTATTTTAACTGTAACAAATAGGGACACATGAGAGGCGAATGCCCAGACCTCCAGAAGAAGGGTCCCTATCTTCAGAAGAAAAATATAATGGTGCAGAAGAAGAAGAAGCCACAGGCGATGGTCTGCACATGGAGCGAGGAAGAAGAAGATCCTGAAGATGCTTCCTCAGAAGAATATGAAGATGGAATTTGCCTTATGGCAAACAGTGAAGAGGAGGTAATAAATGTCTTTGAAAATTTCTCAATTGATGACTGGGAGGATGCTTATGGTGACTTGTTAGATAAATTTAATTCTCTTAGTAAAGAGCATAGAGTTCTGAAAAGAAAATTTAACACAAATGTTGAAGAACAAACTCTGGTATGTGAGGAAAATGAAAAGCTAAAAGAACAACTAGAAGAAATGACCTCACTAAGGAAAGAGAATGATAAGCTTAAGGGAGAAATTCAAGAAAGTCAAAAACAACTCAATGAATTTAAAGCTAAAATTGAAGAAGGCATGAATGAAATTAGAGTAAATTCAGAGAAATATGAAGCTGTGAAGAAAGTAAATGCTGAACTCCTACAGAATTCTGAGTATCTTCAAAAGGAGCTGGAAGACAAACATAAAGTCTTAGAAAAGTTTGTCCAAGGAAAGACTAGCCTAGATGCTATACTAGGGACTAGGGTCAATTTCAATAAGGAAGGTCTAGGCTATGACCCAACCAACAAGAGACCCTTGCAATTCAAGACCATCACCTTCTGTCCAGAGAAGGGAAAAGAAAAGCTGGACACACCATCCAGCTCAAACAGCTCTAAGGAAACTCAAAGTCCTAAAGAAAACACAAAAACCAGTACTGGACAACCATTTAAGAGTGGAATGAACTTTATGAAGAATAACATTAAGTCCACTCACCAGAAAACAAATGGTAACTGGACCAAGAAAATAAATCAGAATAAGAGCTGGAATTATAACAACCAGATGGGTCCAAACAAGACCTACTGGAGGAATAACTTTCATGGTCAAAATTATGCTAATCAACAAGCCTACAGGAAATTTCCTAGGAATAGGAAGACTAATGAATGGAATAGAACTCACTTCTCCAGTTCAGCTGGATTCAACCTTAATAAACCAGAAAGGAAGGTGCCAGAGAAAACCATGCTGAAACGAATCTGGATACCTAAACACTTGATCAGAGATTTGAACAATGTCTTTGGACCCAACTCATCTTGGGTTCCAAATCACTCTGCTTGATATACTTGTGTAGGTCGGCCTGGCAGCTGAAGACAACAAGTGGTACCTCGACAGTGGCTGCTCCAGGCATATGACAGGAGACCGATCCTGATGTGACACTAAAATGCAGCAAGGTGAAATGAGACCCTTGGACCTAATTCACAAGAGCACACAAGTAGGAGATCAAGCACAAAACGCCGAACACCGCGCGCACCGGATTCCCCTAGGTGACTCGGTGATGCCGAGTAGAGATAGTGGGTCTAGCCCCTAGCTGGTTAGAGGACCAGCACTTGCTAAGTTGTCCCTCCCCAAAGGTTGAAGGCCCACAATCACGGGCGGCCAGGGTGCCTTGCGGCACTAGGACACTCACTCACTAACCACGGTGACCACACGGCAAAGGTGGATCCGGGATCGAGCTCTCCTCCTCACCGACCAGCGGACTAGTGATGCAGATATGAAATGAACAGAAATGACGGAGCAAAGTTTTAGAGGCTCACCTAGCCGGCTTGAGGAAGCCGACTTCGCTCGGAGACGAGGGCGAGCGGGGAAGTGTGTTCCCCGCACACTGCGTCGGTGAAGCTTCACCTGCGAGAATTTTGTTACACAACTACACCTCACGCAGGAGGGGGGTTCTCGGGGTGGGGGTTAATGATTTTACATCCCAAACACTACCACCTCATAGGGTGGGGCGGTAAGCCGGCCAGGCAAAAGGGGAGGGGGGAAGAAGGGGGGATTAAGGACGGAGCCGAAGTGAGCCTCCGGGTGTTGCCTGGAGTTCGATCTGTTGACCAGTCGGTGCTGTAGAATTCCCCGAGACCGCTGCCGTCCTCAGAAAGGCACGGGACCAGCGCCAAATTGTCGGTGACGGGCCCCTGGATGTCTGCAAATTTTGACAGGGCTTCTGGAAGTCACCGCTGGCTGGTAGGAACTCTGCAATGGGGCCGCAGCTCTCTGGTCTGCACTGGTTCCAGGAACAGGGGCTGGAAGGACCAACTGCCACGGTCACTCCCGGAACTCAAATGCGGTGGGACCAACTCTGGAGCGTCCGTGGTTGAGGTGGCTCTCAGCAGGAGTTGACGGGGCTGCAATCCAATGCCGTGGCTGGTTGTGGTGCCCAGAAGAGGGGGGCCTGGTCGCTGTAGACTGCCAGAGACAGACCCGCGCTGCCCTGGGAGAAAATTCGTATCTCTGTCCTCCGGTGTCCGAATGCCGATCCGCCGCCTGATCCTGAACGGGGACAGAGAGGAGCAGAAATTTGAAGAAGAAACTTGAGCCTGGTTCAGCCTTGGTTGATCGTGGCACTTCGTTCTTGTCGGTTCTGGTGCTGGATGGAGTCCTCCCTGCGCGACTGTGGGAGAATCGCTCTAGCCAGCAGTTCCGATCTCAGAATGAGGTGAAACCACCTCGCCTGCGAAGATGACTTGGAGCTCTTTCCAGGGATGTAGGACACGACCTCAGCAGCACAAGGATGGAGCTGTGGCCGTCACTGCCACCGGAGGTTGATCTGCAGGTCGGCCTGCACACAAAGCTGAAGCTAGTATGAAGGGGAAGAAGGCTTCTTTGGTGAGTGAAGGTGGGTGGGGTGCGGCCAAGTGGAGCTTGGGGGGGGGCTGTTGTGTGGTGTGGAGAGGGATGTGGAGGGGAGAAATGGTCGAAAACTGCAGAGGGAGGGGTGGTGAAGAGGGTGGACGCAGCAAGGGTGTGTGTGTGGGTGGAGGGTGCGGCCTAGGCAAATGGATGGGGGTGGATGGGTGGTGGGCGAACTTGGAAGGATGGGGGAGTGGGGTGGTCGACCTAGGGAAGTGAAGGGGCTTCTTGGGGAGGGGAAAGAGTCCTTGGGAGGTGGAAGGTTGCTTAGGGAAGGGGGAGGGATGCCTTGGGAAGGTGAAAGGGTGCTTGGGGAGGAGGGGTGATTAATGGTGTGAAGTAATGGGGTCTTGGGAGGTGAAGAGACTTGCTTAGGTGGCAAGTGAGGTGGCAAGGGTAAGGAGAGAGAGGGGGTTCGAACTAGAGAGAGAGAGAGGGAGGAGAGAGAGGGGGTTCGCCCCTAGGAGAGAGAGAGAGAGAGAATTAGAGTGAGAGAGAGAGTTAGACTCAAGTGGATGCAAACTTTCAATAATTCTTCATTAACCACAAGAGGAGGGGTTGGGGCCCTATTTATAGGGAAATCCCTTTTACAAATAGGTCCTCGACACTTCACATACTAACACAAAAGCCAAGGGGAAGGAGGGGTGCGCTCATGGGCCTAGCCCAGTGGCAAAGGCCCATTAACAAGCACAAAGACTCATGTGACTCAACTAAGGACAATTAATTAAAAACCTAGGTACAAGACTTCAAATAAAAGACAAAAGTACATGATAATGATAGGGAAAAATCACACAGTGACCTAGGGAAAGATACTGAGATCCACTCCGGAACAGGGACGGCCTCCTAGCTGCTCCCGGGTGGGAGGGAAGTGCCAAGCCATAGGGAATCACGAGTGATGTCCTCATCAATTTCCCCGGGCTGGGAAAAGCTCGACTCTGTCGAGTAGAGGCCCTCCCTGCTGCGGTACCGCTCCAACAGGTCAGGATCTAGCTGCTGGAGATCTTCCCTGCTCACCCAGGCGTCGTCCGAGGGTGGTCGTCCCTTCCACCGACTAGATAGCGCTCATAAGCCTTGCTCCTTGTGTTGGTGACCTGTTCATCTAATATCCGCTCCACTTTATCACGCTGGTTCCTCAAGTCGGGTGGAGCTCTCTGTGGTGTGGGGGTACTCTCAAAGGATGGGTCTGGCCGGATATCCTCACTAGGTGTCACCGCGGGGCCCCTGTAGGGCACCAGGTCCGCCACATTGAATGTGGGGCTTACTCCATATTCTTCGGGAAGGTCCAATACATAAGCATTGGTGCCAAGTCGTCTCAGCACCTGGAAGGGGCCAGCCCCACGTGGTCTCAACTTTGAGGCATTCCCAGGGAACAACCTCTCCGTTCTCACCATCACAAAATCACCTATCTGGAACTCCTGGTGGCGACGGTGGGAATCAGCTGATCTTTTGTAGATCTCATTACTCTTGTTGATGTTCTTGCGAATTTCCTCATGCAACTCTCTAAGGTGTTGGGCAAATGACTCAGCAGTGATAGACACCCTAGCATGAGGGGGTAGGGGAATGAGATCAGTAGGCTTCCTAGGCTTGTAACCATGCACAGCTTCAAAGGGACTCATGCCTATGGACCTACTGGTGGAATTATTGTATGCAAACTCGGCTTGGGGCAGAATGAGATCCCAATTTCCAGGACGGTCCTCAACAAGACATCTAAGAAGATTCCCCAGACTCCGATTGACGACCTCCGTTTGGCCATCAGTTTGGGGGTGATAGGCTGTGGAAAATTTAAGCAAGGTCCCCATTAGGTGCCAAAGGGTTTTCCAGAAATAACTAGTGAATTTGACGTCCCTGTCAGAGATGATGGTCTTGGGTAGGCCATGGAGACGAACCACCTCATCAAAGAATAGACGGGCCATGTGGGAAGCATCAGAGGTTTTTGAACAGGGGATGAAATGGGCCATTTTTGAGAATCTGTCCATGACCACAAAGATGGAGTCATGCTTCCTTTGGGTTCGGGGTAGCCCTAACACGAAGTCCATACTTAGGTCCTGCCATGGCCGATTGGGAACGGGTAGAGGGGTGTATAGGCCAGTGTTTTGTTTGACTTGCTTGGCAGTCGCACATGTGCGGCATTGCCCCACAATCTTGGCCACATCCCTCTTGAGGCTGGGCCAATAGAACTGCCCCTCAACCAGGCCAATAGTCTTGTGTACCCCAAAATGTCCAGCTAGGCCCCCAGCATGTAACTCCCAAACCAATAAATCCCTTAGCGAAGTCCTAGGGATGCAAAGCCGATGCCCTTTGAAGAGGAACCCATCCTCTATGATAAAGCCATGGTGTTCTTGGGAGGAGTGGGTGGTTAGGTGGGTGTGGATGGGCCCAAATTCGGGACAAGTCGGGTATTCTTCCCTCATCCGATCGAAGCCTACGACTTCTACTCGGACGGTGGCTAATAGGGAGACCCTCCTGCTAAGAGCATCCGCAGCGCGGTTCTCACTCCCGGCCTTATGTTTGATCACAAATGTGTAGGCCTGGATGTACTCAACCCATCTAGCATGCCGAGCATTCAATTTCTGTTGAGAGTTGAGGTATTTTAGAGCCTCATGGTCGGAGAATATGACAAATTCTTTGGGTAGGAGGTAGTGCCTCCAATGGCGGAGGGATTGCACCACCGCATAGGATTCTTTGTCGTAGGTTGTATATTTGAGCCTGGCATCACACAACTTCTCGCTAAAGTAAGCCACGGGATGTCTCTCTTGGCTGAGGATCCCACCAATTCCTACCCCAGAAGCATCACAAGTTACTTCAAAGACTTTGGAGAAGTCCGGGAGGCATAAAACCGGGGCTTGGGTCATTCTATCCTTGAGTTCCTGGAAGGCCTTAGTAGCTGACTTAGTCCACACAAAGGTTCCCTTTTTGAGGCAATCTGTGATTGGGGCTGTGATGGTGCTAAACCCACGGATGAACCTTCGGTAGAAAGTGGCTAAGCCATGGAAGCTCTGGACTTCATGGAGAGTGCGGGGCTCCGGCCAGTCAATGATGGCTTGGGCCTTTTCGGGGTCCATAGATACACCTTTGGTGGAGACAACATACCCAAGGAAGGTAATGGAATCTGTCATGAAATGACATTTTCCTAGATTGGCAAAGAGGCTTTCCTTCCTAAGGGTGGTGCAGACCTGCCTGATGTGGTTGAGGTGGGCTTCCTTGGACTGGCTGTAGATGAGGATGTCATCGAAATAGACTACAAGGAAAACCCCAATGTAGGGCCTGAGGGCCTCGATCATGAGGCGCATAAATGTGCTTGGGGCATTGGAAAGCCCAAAAGGCATCACCAGCCATTCATAGAGTCCATCTTTGGTCTTAAAGGCTATTTTCCATTCATCCCCGGGCCTTATCCTCACTTGGTGGTAGCCACTTTTGAGATCTATTTTGGAGAAAATGGTGGCTCCCGCAAGCATGTCAAGCATATCGTCAAGTCTAGGTATAGGGAACCTATATTTGACGGTGATCTTGTTGATGGCCCTACTATCGACACACATTCGCCATGTCCCATCTTTCTTTGGTGTGAGAAGAGCAGGGACGGCGCAGGGGCTTTTGCTAAGCCTGAGAAAGCCCTTTCTAACAAGCTCTTCTACTTGCCTCCTTAACTCAGCATGTTCGGTGGGGTTGAGGCGATAGTGTGGTAGATTTGGAAGGGAGGCTCCCGGGACAAAATCTATGGCATGCTGAACATCCCTCATGGGAGGTAGTTGGTCCGGTAGTTCATCGGGAAACACATCCTTGAATTCTTCAAGGAGTGGGTATACTTCCACGGGGTGGGGATTGGAGGTTGTTGACTCTCCTAGACAAAGGACAACCGCACACACGGGGGTTCCCTTGGCAACTTCCTTTTCCAACTCCTTTCTAGTGATGAGTTGGAGGCCTTTGATTGGCCCGGTGGGAACTTCGGGGGTGGGGTTTTGAGAAATTGGTTGTGTGGGTGTAGGCGGGCCCTTGGAGCTTGGTGAGGGAGCGGGAGGAATCCCCTTAGTGGGTGGTTCCTTTCGGGGTGGGGAAGGGTTGAGGCGGATGGCCTTCCCCTCGTGCACAAAGGTGCATGTGTTCGTCTTCCCATGGATGGTAGCATCTAAATCGTATATCCAAGGTCTCCCAAGTAGGATGCTTCCTACGGCCATAGGTATGATATCACACCAAATTTGCCCTTGGTAGGATGAGAAGGTGATGGGGATAAGACAACATGTGTTGACGGGGAGGGAGTGATTGTTGATCCATGACACACGGTAGGGTTTGGGGTGGGGTGTTGGGGTAAGCCCAAGGAGTTTGACAGTGTCCGGGGATACGGCATTGACACAACTCCCATTATCTAAGATGATCTTCCTAACATGACCCCCAATTTTGATGAAAGTATGGAAGATGGAGGTCCTACGCCAATCCTCCTCTTGGGGTTGGGTAAGAGTGCATCTTATCACCCCAAGGTGGGCTGATTGGTGGTCATCTTCTACACCCTCTTCAATGAATGGCTCCTCGTACTCATCTTCCCACCCTATGGCAGCCTCGTACTCCTCCACATTCTCATGAGTTTCTTGGGAGGTGGTGGGTACGCTCTCCATGACAAGATTGGACATCCCCTTGGAGGGGCATTGGGTGGCTATATGGCCATAACCATGACACCGGAAACACTTAATCGAACTACTCTCTGGGGCCTTCCCTTTGGAGATTTCCTCTCTCCGGGGAAGGGGATTGGGTGGAGTGGTTTTGGTATGGGGAGGGTTGGTTGGCTGTGGGTAGGTCCGGGTGGGGGTACTCCCACTAGGAGTAGGGGTTTTCAACAAGGGCGGAAGATTGGGTCGTGGACCCATGTTCCTAGGCTCCACTGGACGGGAAGGGGTGACCCTTGAATTCCTAAAGAACCTCTCCGTATCCCGAGCTATTTGATAAGCCATTTCAAGGGAATCCACATCCCTCATAATTAACTCCCTTTTGATGTATGGATGGAGACCATTCCTAAATCGTGATAGGGTGACGGCTAACTCCTCATGTACTCCACATTTTAGAAGATAGGAGTCAAACAATTCTATGTACTCTACCACGGATTTTCCCTCTTGGGTGAGGCATTGCCATTCATCTAAGAGTGTTTGGGTGTAGGAGTGGGGAAGGTATTTGAACCTTAATTGGGCTTTCATGCCTTCCCATGTTTGAATGGGTTCTTCCCTCCTAATTCTTTTCCTAGTTTCAACACTCATCCAATAGGTCTTGGCCAATTTAGTAAGGTGCATTTTGGCTAGCCTAACCTTCCTCTCTTCGGTCATCGGGTACCAATCGAAGTATTGGTCCATAGCACTCTCCCATTCTAGGTACACATGTGGGTTATGAGACCCATCAAAGTTAGGAGCCTCAACTTTGATCATCCTAAGTAGGTAGTCATCCGGGTCATCCCTTGGTCGCCTCTCCCAAGCTCTATGTGGGCGGGGCCTCTCATTCTCGGGGTAATAGTCATTCTCTAAGTCCTCCCTTTCATGCTCAACCCGGAGTGGTGGGGCCCTTTGGGGAATGTTCCTAGGGGGGTCCTAGCTTCCTCAATCCTATCCAATCGGGTGACCACACCATTCATTCGCTCCGTGAGGGCTAGAATGGCAGCCTCTATCCGTTATATAGGGGTTTGGGGAGTTCCCCTAGGGTCATTTTGGTTGCCTTGGAAATTGGGATCCATGGGTGGATCGGAGGTAGTGGGATCGGGTCGGTATGGGGTGCCCCTACGGGTGGACATGCACAAGGACTTGATGATGAAAATGCAATTGTCCTGGGACCTAGGCTTGTAGAGACAAGTCTAAAACTTGCTCTGATACCACTTGATGTGACACTAAAATGCAGCAAGGTGAAATGAGACCCTTGGACCTAATTCGCAAGAGCACACAAGTAGGAGATCAAGCACAAAACGCCGAACACCGCGCGCACCCGATTCCCCTAGGTGACTCGGTGATGCCGAGTAGAGATAGTGGGTCTAGCCCCTAGCTGGTTAGAGGACCAGCACTTGCAAAGTTGTCCCTCCCCAAAGGTTGAAGGCCCACAATCACGGGCGGCCGGGGTGCCTTGGGGCACTAGGACACTCACTCACTAACCACGGTGACCACACGGCAAAGGTGGATCCGGGATCGAGCTCTCCTCCTCACCGACCAGCGGACTAGTGATGCGGATATGAAATGAACAGAAATGACGGAGCAAAGTTTTAGAGGCTCACCTAGCCGGCTTGAGGAAGCCGACTTCGCTCGGAGACGAGGGCGAGCGGGGAAGTGTGTTCCCCGCACACTGCGTCGGTGAAGCTTCACCTGCGAGAATTTTGTTACACAACTACACCTCACGCAGGAGGGGGGTTCTCGGGGTGGGGGTTAATGATTTTACATCCCAAACACTACCACCTCACAGGGTGGGGCGGTAAGCCGGCCAGGCAAAAGGGGAGGGGGGAAGAAGGGGGGAGTAAGGACGGAGCCGAAGTGAGCCTCCGGGTGCTGCCTGGAGTTCGATCTGTTGACCAGTCGGTGCTGTAGAATTCCCCGAGACCGCTGCCATCCTTAGAAAGGCACGGGACCAGCGCCAAATTGTCGGTGACGGGCCCCTGGATGTCTGCAAATTTTGACAGGGCTTCTGGAAGTTGCCGCTGGCTGGTAGGAACTCTGCAACGGGGCCGCAGCTCTCTGGTCTGCACTGGTTCCAGGAACAGGGGCTGGAAGGACCAACTGCCACAGTCACTCCCAGAACTCAAATGCGGTGGGACCAACTCTGGAGCGTCCGTGGTCGAGGTGGCTCTCAGCAGGAGTTGACGGGGCTGCAATCCGATGCCGTGGCTGGTTGTGGTGCCCAGAAGAGGGGGGCCTGGTCGCTGTAGACTGCCAGAGACAGACCCGCGCTGCCCTGGGAGAAAATTCGTATCTCTGTCCTCCGGTGTCCGAATACTGATCCGCCACCTGATCCTGAACTGGGACAGAGAGGAGCAGAAATTTGATGAAGAAACTTGAGCCTGGTTCAGCCTTGGTTGATCGTGGCACTTCGTTCTTGTCGGTTCTGGTGCTGGATGGAGTCCTCCCTGCGCGACTGTGGGAGAATCGCTCTAGCCAGCAGTTCCGATCTCAGAATGAGGTGAAACCACCTCGCCTGCGAAGATGACTTGGAGCTCTTTTCAGGGATGTAGGACACGACCTCAGCAGCACAAGGATGGAGCTGTGGCCGTCGCTGCCACCGGAGGTTGATCTGCAGGTCGGCCTGCACACAAAGCTGAAGCTAGTATGAAGGGGAAGAAGGCTTCTTTGGTGAGTGAAGGTGGGTGGGGTGCGGCCAAGTGGAGCTTGGGGGGGGGGGGCTCTTGTGTGGTGTGGAGAGGGATGTGGAGGGGAGAAATGGTCGAAATCTGCAGAGGGAGGGGTGGTGAAGAGGGTGGACGTAGCAAGGGTGTGTGTGTGGGTGGAGGGTGCGGCCTAGGCAAATGGATGGGGGTGGATGGGTGGTGGGCGAACTTGGAAGGATGGGGGAGTGGGGTGGTCGACCTAGGGAAGTGAAGGGGCTTCTTGGGGAGGGGAAAGAGTCCTTGGGAGGTGGAAGGTTGCTTAGGGAAGGGGGAGGGATGCCTTGGGAAGGTGAAAGGGTGCTTGGGGAGGAGGGGTGATTAATGGTGTGAAGTAATGGGGTCTTGGGAGGTGAAGAGACTTGCTTAGGTGGCAAGTGAGGTGGCAAGGGTAAGGAGAGAGAGGGGGTTCGAACTAGAGAGAGAGAGAGGGAGGAGAGAGAGGGGGTTCACCCCTAGGAGAGAGAGAGAGGGAATTAGAGTGAGAGAGAGAGTTAGACTCAAGTGGATGCAAACTTTCAATAATTCTTCATTAACCACATGAGGAGGGGTTGGGGCCCTATTTATAGGGAAATCCCTTTTACAAATAGGTCCTCGACACTTCACATACTAACACAAAAGCCAAGGGGAAGGAGGGGTGCGCCCATGGGCCTAGCCCAGTGGCAAAGGCCCATTAACAAGCACAAAGACTCATGTGACTCAACTAAGGACAATTAATTAAAAACCTAGGTACAAGACTTCAAATAAAAGACAAAAGTACATGATAATGATAGGGAAAAATCACACAGTGACCTAGGGAAAGATACTGAGATCCACTCCAGAATAGGGACGGCCTCCTAGCTGCTCCCGTGTGGGAGGGAAGTGCCAAGCCATAGGGAATCGCGAGTGATGTCCTCATCAGATCCAAGTTCAGCAAGATAGAGATGAAGCCAGGGGGTCTGGTCAAGTTTGGAGGAAAGAACAAAGGTAAAATAATTGGAGTTGGCACAGTAGGTAAGTCTTCCACAAATTCCATTGAAAAAGTATTACTTGTGGAAGGGCTTCAACACAACCTGATTAGCATTAGCCAATTATGTGACAGGGGTCACAGGGTTGTATTTGATGATAGTTCATGTAAAATCCTTGAAACAAATTCTGACATGGTTAAATTTGTAGCCAACAGTATTAATAATGTCTACATTGTAGACTTAGATGAGAATTCTGAATCTACTATTTGCTTATCTGCCAATTCTGAAAATGACGCCTTTGAATGGCATAGACGTCTAGGTCATGCTAGCTTTTCAACTTTAAATAAATTGGTCAAGCATGATTTAGTTAGAGGCATGCCTAGAATTAAATTCAACACAATATCAAAAGCATGTGATGCCTGTGCTCTAGGCAAACAGACCAGAAACTCTTTTAAATTAAGATCTGAGCCATTGTCTTCGAGACCAATGGAACTTCTTCATATGGACCTTTTCGGTCCAACTAGAACTCAGAGTCTTAATGGAAGCAGGTTTGGCTATGTCATCATAGATGACTTCTCTATATATTCATGGATATTTTTCTTAGCAAATAAGAGTGATGCATTTCAAAAGTTTAATCTGTTTTTCAATAAGGTCAAACAAGAAGGAAAGTACAAGGTTAGTTCTATTCAATCTGACCATGGAGGTGAGTTTGAAAACTCAATGTTTACTGATCTTTGTGACAAAGAAGGACTAACTCACAGGTTTTCTTCTCCCAGGACACCTGAACAAAATGAGATTGTGGAGAGAAGAAATAGGACAGTGGTGGAGATGGCCCGGACCATGTTGATTGAAAGTAAGTTACCTAGAAGGTTTTGGGCAGAAGCGGCCAATACAGCAACCTACATAATCAACAGGGCCATGGTAAGACCCATACACAAGAAAACACCCTATGAGCTTCTAAAAGGTAAGAAACCAAACTTGTTTCATTTCAGAATTTTTGGAGCAAAATGTTTTATTCATAACAATGATAAGAAAGATTTAGACAAGTTTGAAGCCAAGAGTTCACCTGGAATATTCTTGGGTTACTCTGAAGTGTCAAGGGCATATAGGGTATTTAACGTATCAGATCAGAAAGTGGAAGAATCTCCACACATTCTTTTTAGTGAAAAGAAAGATGTTTCTAATGTTGAAAATCTTGACAGGGATTCTAATCATGGTGGAGAGTTTCTAGAAGACCAACAGGAAGAAGAGAACACTCAGCCAAGTGGGGAAACAAATTCCCCCAATCAGGAAGGTCCAAGAGAAACAGGTGAGTCTTCAACAAATATTAGATTTCTTAAAGACCATCCTTTAGATAAAGTCATAGGCAATCCTGAAGATCATCTTCGGACTAGGTCTCATTTTAGAAATGTGAATAATGATGACTTAATTGCATTACTCTCACAAATTGAACCCAAAATAGTAGAAGAGGCCTTAGCTGATCAAGCTTGGGTCAATGCTATGAGTGAGGAATTAGGTCAGTTTGAAAGGAATAATGTCTGGGAGCTTGTCCCAAGACCAGATGGTTTTAATGTCATAGAAACCAAGTGGGTGTTCAAAAATAAGATGAACGAAGATGGAATTATCTCGAGGAATAAGGCCAGACTAGTAGCCAAAGGCTACTGTCAAGAATTCGGTGTAGACTTTGATGAATCCTATGCACCTGTTGCTAGGATGGAAGCTATAAGATTGTTGCTTGCCTTTGCATGCTTAAAGAACATAAAACTCTAACAAATGGATGTTAAAAGTGCCTTTTTAAATGGAGTTATTAAAGAAGAAGTTTTTGTTGAACAACCTCCTGGATTTCAATATTCTCCTCAACCTAACCAAGTTTTCAGGTTAAACAAAGCCTTGTATGGTCTAAAGCAGGCTCCAAGAGCTTGGTATGAAAGATTGTCTGAATTTCTGATCAGCAAGGGCTACAAAAGAGGTAAAGTTGATCAGACCTTATTTACCAAGGGCATGAATAAAGATCTCATCATAGTTCAGGTATATGTAGATGACATTGTATTTGGATCAACTAAGCATGAACTATGTGATGAATTCTCTACCATGATGTCTGCTGAATTTGAAATGAGCTTGGTTGGTGAACTAAAATATTTTCTTGGATTGCAGGTACAGCAGCTAGAAGATGGGTGCTTCATCAACCAAACCAAATACACAATGGAACTGTTCAAAAGGTTTGGCATGGAAAACTTAAATCACATTACTACACCCATGGGCACCAATACATCATTGGATGCAGATGAGACAGGTAAAGAAGTAAATGCCAAACTTTATAGAGGTATGATTGGATCACTTCTTTACTTGAAAGCCTCTAGACCTGATATACAATTCAGTGTAGGGATGTGTGCAAGGTATCAGTCTAGACCCACTGAACTACACTTAGCTGCAGTTAAAAGAATCTTCAGATATTTGTCAGCTAGTCACTCTCTTGGTTTATGGTTTCCTGCATCTCGCACATTGAATCTAGTAGCATACACAGATGCTGACTATGCAGGCTGTAAACTAGACAGGAAAAGCACAAGTGGCCATTGTGAATTCTTGGGTGGGTGTTTAGTATCTTGGGGCTCCAAGAAACAACATTCTGTGGCCCTCTCCACTGCAGAAGCTGAATATGTGGCTGCAGGGAGTTGTGGAACACAAGTCATATGGATTAAACACCAGCTTCAGGACTACCAAGTAGACCTGGGGTGCACACCTATTTACTGTGATAATACTAGTGCCATCAATCTTGCTAAAAATCCTGTTTTGCATTCACGAACTAAACACATAGAGATAAGACATCATTTTATAAGAGATGAGGTGTCTAAGAATAATTTTGAACTTATTCATGTAGGCACAGATAATCAGATTGCTGACATATTCACAAAACCTCTGGATAATGAAAAATTTTCCACATTGAGAAGAGAATTAGGCTTATACAAATTGTCTTAATTATGAAGCCTGTTCTTGTTGTGAGGGGGAGTTGTGTCTATCTGCTGTTTAGCCTCTTTCATGCTGGTTTAAGAGCGAGTTCTGAATCCTTATTGGTTAGCCTTCAGAATGCTCTAGGTAAGGGGGAGCTTTGAGATTTTTTTTTGCTGGAATGGTTTTTGAGGCATGCTATGTCTTAGGGGGAGCTGAGTTGTGATGTGAGAAGAGAAGTTCTCTGACAGACTCAAAAGGGCTGTCCAGATGTGTACCTTTGTTGGTTTTGCATGACTGATTTAGTGTGGTTCTCTCAGAAAATAGAGTGTCACTTATCTCTTAAGTCTATAAGTCAGTGACTCTAATCTTCAAGTTAGAATCCTTCCTTTGGTACTCCTTCAGAGATCTGGACTAATTGCATAAAGTATATCTTCCTACATTGCCATTGATTATGGTTCAGGCCAAAAACTTGTATGCCTTGTTATCTGACCCAATCAACTTGAAATCTAGACTTCAAGACTCAATTCAAGAAAAGTTATTTTTGGTATTGTCTTCAATCATTCTATCTTTTTAACTCAAGGGCTTAACTGAACAAACATGTTCTGTTTTAATCACTGAGAAACTTGGAGCTTCATCAATGAAATGAATATTTCTCCCAAGTCATGAGGTGTCAAATGCTTAAAATGAATGAAAAGTCATGACAGAGCAATGGTGGCTTGCTGGTGAGTAACTGGGGACTCTGGCCTCTAATCAAGGTGTTTCCCTAATGTCAAAAGCCACAGTTACTAACTCTGTTCCTTATTAAAAAAAGGGGGGGGAAGTAATGAGGTACTCACTCTGAGTAACTGGGGATTCAGGCCTCTAATCAAGGTGTCTCCCTAATGTCAAAGGAAGTGAACTACCAACTTACTCATTGATCTTCTTGAAAATCATCTCCAACAAAATTCCTTGTTGTTATGCAACTAATGGATTGCTTGTCTTCAATACCTTGAGAACACCTCTCTGATTTAGTCTCTTGCTGTCTTGTGAAATAGTTGAATGATCAGCTATATCTGGCCATACTTGTCAACTCCTGCTCTCAATCATCCACTATGTATGCTGATAAACTTGTCTATAACTCTACTTCTCTATTGTGTACTGAAGTCCAAATAATCCTCTCTTGAGATTAGAAACTCACTTATTCTCTTAAGACCTACTCGTGATTTTCTGCACTAAGAAGTTACTGCCCTCAGTCCTCATGTTTCTAGCACTGTCATACATTCTGCAGTTCTTTTTGCTGATGTCAAAGGGGGAGAGAAGCTTGCAATATCTGCAATTTCTGTGAGATGTTTGCAATTTCAGTGAGTATTGGTTTTGTCTTGAGCTTTGAGGGGAGTCGTGTTGCTTCGTGGAAGAAATGGTTATGAGTTGTGGGGGAGATGAGAGTGTGCTGTAGAGAATGTTTAATTCATTTGCATGAGCATGTCTTGAATTTATTCTGCTTGTTGCAGCTGGTATTAACTCTTTGTTGAAACTTGATATTGCATGATTCATATTGTTGTCATCATCAAAAAGGGGTAGATTATTGCATTCCTATGATTTTGATGATGTCTCACACTATAAATCAATCTTCTATCTCTAGATTAATGTTGTTTCATCATGTGAGTGAGTACAGTTCATTTGGTTGTCAGATAAGCATGCTATCATGATTTTATCTACACT
Source organism: Amorphophallus konjac (assembly GCA_022559845.1). Classification (NCBI taxonomy): domain Eukaryota; kingdom Viridiplantae; phylum Streptophyta; class Magnoliopsida; order Alismatales; family Araceae; genus Amorphophallus; species Amorphophallus konjac. Next base: position 455,610,784 of record CM040121.1, on the reverse strand, counting down.
CTGCTTAGCTAGTACTGATTGCAGTAGGTCGACCCACCCCTTCTGATGCGTCGACTCATCTGTTCATTTGGCATAACTCCTTCAAGTCTATTCACTCTGTCTGCACAGTTTCTCACAACAGTGCATCAACTCAGTGTGGTGATGCGTAGACTCTTCTGTTCAGGTTCTTCATTTCATTAAGTCTATACATCATCAGTTGAACGTAATAGTAATACGTTGCAGCGTCAACTCAATGGGCTGCAGCGTCAACTCAGCATGTAAAATACTGTGTTAAAAGCCTAAGTCTATACACTCGTTTGTGAGCCTTCAACTCTATACACTGCTTGAGCCTCACCAAAGTCTATACATCACTTCAAGCGATTCTAGTCTATACAGTCTGCCTCCACACTAGAAGTCTGTACATCAGACTGCTTCTTGTGAAGTCTACACATTGACTCCTTCAATTCTGCAAAGCATGTTCATTAGACTATGGCGAAGTCTATACACTCGGTTCCTTGGGCAAAGTCTATACAACCGCAACCCAACACATTGAACAGCTTTCCAAGTCTATACACTAGACTTCATTTCACTAAGTCTATACACTCCCTCACTATGTACACACTTGCTATATTGATCTCTGTAGTCTATACAATGCTTCACGTTAACACTAAGTCTATACACTTCATTATTGTTGCTGAAGGGAACAGGGTCGACGCCTGAAGTTTAAAGCGTCCACGCATCAGTAGATGAAACTGTCACGTCGTCTTATATTGCGTCAACGCCACAAGCAAGAAGCGTCGACGCAGCAGTTAAAATAGCAGAGACTCTTACAAGCGATGAAGCCTTCACGAAATCTTCCACTGCGTCAACGCCATCAACAAGAAGCGTCGACGCAGCGGCATAAGAGATGCCAGTATAGAAATGTACACATTCGTGCGTCAACGCCACCAACTGGCAGCGTCGACGCAGCTCGCCTATCTGTTGAAGACTTGAACACTGAACTACCGATACCGTTGGGTCAACGCAATAGGCTGATGGAGTCGACGCAGCGGTTAAGAAGTTTGAAGATTTCTGATGACTGCGTCAACTCTTTGGAGCGAGTGAGTTGACGCCATCTACCTCCAGTTGCTAAGCGTACTGGTGCTGGGCACGTGATCCGAGGATAAGGAAAATGCCCAGATGAGGACACGTGGTCTGACAGTCTACTGGATGCTGCCACGTGGTCCGAATTCTTAGGGCGGGAACTGTGGAAGCCACACGCGCCCTGCTGCTGCTCCAGGTATAAAATGAAGCCTTCGTCTTCAGATGAAGGTAGATCGAAGAAGAAGCCTGAAGAGCATATACGTCCTTCGATCCAGAAAATGAAAGAAAGTGCAGAGAGAAAGAAAGAGAAAGGAAAAGAGCAGAGAGTTCAATATCTGAGAGGAGTTTGGTCGAGAGAGAGAGAGAGAGTGTGCTGATTGATGAATTGCTTCATTTGAAGCTACATTTGTATTGGGTTTCAGAACTGATTTCTTCTCATTGTTTTTCATTTTCCATTTTGCTTTCGTTTATTTTTCATCCTTCTATTCTGATCTGAATTGTTGTCCCTCCGGTGTGTGGAGGAAGGGAGTGTCACTCCAGTTTCCCTCTGTGTTGCAGAGGAAGAGAGATAGGTGATCTCTGGTGGTGTTAGTGACTGGTTGTCATTAACAGTTTCCCTTCGGTGTGTGGAGGAAGGGAGAGGTTTCTCCAGTCGTGTTCTAGCTGGGAGCTATAACAGGTTTCAAGTTCTGTGGGTAGCAGAACTTGGTTGAGGGATTTGTCTCCCTTGGTGTTCAAGCTGTGTGGCAGCATGTTGTTCGCAGACTGAGTCTGCATTGATCTAGCATAGTCTAGTGGAATCCTCACTCTAGTTGGAGTGAGGGGTGGATGTAGATTGCGGACTGCAATCGAACCACCTAAAAAACCGAGTGCCTCCTCTGTGGTTTGCTTTTGTTCTCTACGCTCTTCATCTGCTCGGCTCTTTGCTTCCTTGTGTTTCGCTCTTCATTCTCATTTACATTCCTCTGTGTACGGTTTAAGGAGGTGCGTTAGCAGTAGAAATTATATTCTGTTTAAGTTTCTTCAAATTGGGAGTGATCTATTCATCCCCCCCCCTTCTATATCACTCTTGCTGTGCTAACAGGGGAGGCCGTCCAAACTTAGAAACGATGATAAAGAAACAGAAGGACGGTGAGAGGATCACCGTTCAAGTGATGAACTAGCTGCATTGATCCGTTTGAAGTGAGAGATTTTTGTGAACTAGACGGCCTTTATTGGACCGTGCATCGCCATCTAACAGAAATGCAACCTTTATTGTTTTCATTTATTTGTTGGATAAAAAAGTTTGAACCTTTTATTAAATGCACAAAATTAATGAATGAATGCTGGGAAAGCGTAGGACCCGTATCTCATGGCTGCAGGTCCGTACAGTGTATTTGGCACTACCGGACTTCCAGCAAGAGCGGTTGGCTACCATAGGGTTCGCCCCATTCTTGAGTATCGAGGTGTGACGATTTGACACAGCTCTGCTCTATGCCCTGCACGACTGCTGGGACCCAGTTAGTCATACGGTCTTCTTCCCGTGGGGGCATGTGGTCCCCACGCTGGAGGACGTGGCCAGACTCACTGGCCTACAGGTGCACGGGCTACCGGTCAGCGGGACCACCTTTCCCGACTATCGGGCGATGGCTCGGGAGCTGCTGGGCCTAGAGCTGCGGCGCCCCGAGAGGCAGTCGATCCTCTTACCCCGAGCTAGTCTTCAGGATAGCTTGGGATTGCGACGAGCGGGGATAGCGGTCGGAGAGCAGCCGGAGCAGCACTTACGGCGGCTGATGGACCTTGCGAGACCGAGAGTAGCAGCGGAGCCTGGAGCAGAGGCAGATAGAGTGCTACGCCGATTCTTGATGATGTTGTTTTGGCGACTTCTCTTCTCCACGTGGGCGGATGTGATGAGCTGCCGCTTCCTTCCCTTCCTCGGGGAGCTCGACCACGTGGGCGACTACGCGTGGGGAGCGGCAGTCCTTGCCTTTCTCTTTGACACGCTGAGTTCGACGGCCTGTCGGACCATGCTCGGGGGCTTCTCCCCCTTACTCCAGGTATGACTCCTACTCTAGACTTGATTATGCAATTCTACATGTTTCCTAGATGCTGACACGATGCCGTGATGCAGGTGTGGGCCTACGTGCGCTTACGTGGGCTAGGCAGAGGTGAGGAGACCCATCCTAGGCTCCTGCCTATTGCCCGGAGTTGGACAGCACCTCGAGAGACCGCAACTCTCCGGAGACAGGTTCGAGAGTTGCAGGACGACCTGGATGTTCTACCATTTGCCTCGGTATGCTTCTAAACTTGGACTCTTTAATTAAATGCAATTCTAGATGATGATGCTGATGCGACTCCTTACTTTTGCAGGTACGGTGGACACCATACACGGAGGAGGGACAGGAGGGTCAGCCCTGGGTGGAAGGGGCCCTCACCTTCTTAGGACGAGACGTGTGGCTCCATTGCTTGAACGTGGTGGAGCTGCTGCACTTCCGGCTAGTGATAAGGAGCATTGGGGTCCATCAGCCAGCAGTGGAGTTTCCGGCAGTAGAGGGGCCCGGGGAGCGCGTCACACGGACGACCCGCGGTCTAGGAGCTGCTTTCGATTGAACGACGAGGAATGCCGCTTAGATAGGGGACTGGACAGCGCTTGGGCGGGTGGTGACCGCCCGAGCAGACAGCGACTCAGCATACTACACCGCGTACGCTAGACACTACCGGGACTAGGTGTTCCGGGGTGCCCACCGATCGGTACGACTACTAAACTCAAAATCTACTTATTATGCTTATGATTTCTATATGATGATGCACTGACACTTGGACCTCTAAATGCAGATTGACCCTGAGGGACGACTTGCGGAGCTATAGGGGCTCCTGCATTCCACTATCAGGGAGCGGGACGAGGCCCGGCGGGCCCTAGCCTTACTGGTGAGTTTTCTAAACCCTCAACTCTTTAGATTATGCAAATGTCTATGATTATGATTATGCATGTGGCTGACCTGGAGTTTTGGATGCAGCGTGCCGAGGGGGCCCAGCGACAGGGGACCGATGCTCCTTCTTCTTCACAGACTCAGACTCCCGCAGACCGGGCTGAGCGGGAGGCCGACTTCACTCGGATGGTAGCGCGGGCCAAGGCGGCCGAGGTGGCGCTCACCGAGAGGGTATGCAAATCACGACACTCTCCCTTATTGTTTATGCTTATGAAATGTATGAAATGCAATTGACTGACAATGATCATGTATGCAGACGACGGAGCTGACCCTGTTGAGAGCAGAGCTGGAGCAGTGCCGGGCAACGGCTCAGGAGGAGGCGGGGCACTTGAGAGAGGAGACCGCACGGCTGCGAGAGGAGCTCGCACGGGGCAGATCAGTCGACACCGTTGAGATGGCGCTTCTACGGGCGGAGCTCGAGCGGCTTCGAGCTAGCGCTATCGAGGCGGAGCGCTACAGGACCGAGGCGGAGCAGGCTCAGTGCCAGATTTCTAGATTAGAGGGCATGGTGGAGATCCTCCGAGAGGTGAGTCAGTGACCAGGGAGGAGTGGGGTTCCAAGTGGGACGCATGGCTCCTACAGGGCCTACCTGACGGGTTCCTCCGGCCACAGGAGGAACGAGGAGGAGGAGCAGCGGCGGCGCCAACGAGACGAGGTGACTTCCCCGATGGCCCCACCACCAAAGAGGCCTGAGGGCGGAGGTGACAGCGACAGGCTGGAGGGAGAGGGCTCGGCTTGACTTTGTACTACGACTCTACTTTTGTACACATGATATGATATGATAGTGATATGCATTTTTTCCCTTCATTTTTATGCATGAATGTATGAATAAATGAATAAATACTAACCACGACTACTGACTCGACACGAGTGAGACGACACGTGCGACTGAGAGATGATTGCGGGTGAGATTCGACTATGGGTGCGACGGCGTGACCACGAGTGAGACGACTACGAGTGAGAGACACCGACTTGGAGTGAGAGAGAGAGATGCCGACTTAGAGCGAGGGAGAGAGATGCCAAATGAGTGAGAAGAGTGACGCCAAATGAGTGAGAAAGAGTGATGCCAAAGGAGTGAGAAGAGCGACGCCAAATGAGTGAGAAAGAGTGACGCCAAAGGAGTGAGAAGAGCGACACCAAATGACTGAGAAGAGTGACACCAAATGAGTGAGAAAGAGCGACGCCAAATGAGTGAGAAGAGCGAGAGACCAGAGGTTGAGTGGCACAGGTACAAAACAGGTTAAAAGCAAAGCATCAGATGCTTACACGGTCTCCACATAGACCGCCCCGAGAAACGCACGGTCTAACATAGACCGCTCAAACAAGAAGAAAATCGGTCCTCATTTTACCATTCAAAAGATAGAATGGTCTATAAACGACCGCGTGATTGTAAAGCGGTCAACTTTAGTCCACTCAAACTCCAGCACTCGGGGTCTCTAGAAGGTGTTAAACGGTCCTCATCAGACCGCTCACTGAGATAGGCGGTCTATCGCGAGACCGTTCAAATGGACGCCCTGCGAATTTGAATGGGACTCTCCTGGAGAGTCCTAAACCGAGGGTAAACCACTTTAACCCAATCCAAAGCCATCTTATCCCATCCTAAACTTATCCCACCTCTCTCTTAAGGAATGTAGGCCTCTAACCAAGCCCTATAAGTAGGAGGGGAGTCTAAATTCATGATTCACACATCCTCCCTCTTCTAAGCCTTGAAACCTTTATTATTCATCACCAAATCATTATGAAAAGGGCCTTGGAGGGGAGTTCCATGAAGGGAGCGGCGCTTGAAGGGCCAAGACCGGCCAGAAAGGAGTGGGAAGTGCTCCAACGGCTGACCGCAATCCCATGACATCTCAGCTTGAGCCCTCTGAGGGAGGTAAGTTATCATGAATTCCTTCAGTTCAAATCTTTCATTTACTTACGTATTCTTCTCTTCTTTCTTCATCTCAGCTTCTCCCTGGCCCTAGGCGCTATTCCACTTTGAAGTGGATGGCTCCCATGGTCCGTGCGTTGCCCCTAGGAGTGACATCCATCCTGAGATCTTGGCACCTACAACCTCTCCTAGTACTAGATCAGAACTACCCAAAACTTTCTCTTGACTGGCACAGCATCTCGGCTTTAGTAGAAATATGGCACCCTCAGACCCATACATTCATATTTCCATTGTTTGAGGTCACTATCCTACTAGAGGAGGTAGAGACCTACTTCTCTTTCCCTAGGTCCCAGGTGGGAGAGGAGGACTCAGTGTGTCATATAGTGGCCCATGTAGACCCTAGGATGATCTTGGGAGGATTCATACCGGATAGCAGGGACATTCATACCTTCATAGGCCCATGTCAGATCCATCTCATTCCTCTTAGCCAGTGGGTAGTTGAACATTGTAGGAATCGGTGTGGGTGGGATGAGGCCATAGCTAAGGCAGCGTCTATTTGCTTATGCGGGGCCATCTTGTTCCCCTCAGTTGACCACGTGCTAGCGACTCCCCTTCTTAGTACCATCAGCGGCCTATGGCAGGGCCTTTCTATCTCCCAGGCCATCCTTGCCTACTTGTACGATGGTCTTACCTCAGCAGCCCTAGGAGGTCCTCTCTTTGGTTCTATGATGCTCTTAGAGTGCTGGATGGGTATCAGGATGAAATTCATCAATAAGGAGGATGTCACTTCAGCTAGCAGGATCTTTGGGAGCCACCCCCTCTTCTTCATAGGCGGCGCATTCGGGTTCTCTCCACAGGTAGAGTGCAGGACAGCAGAGAAGAAGACCAGGGATGAGTGGCGACTGCACATCAACAGGCTACCCCTGGATTGGTTTGTGATGCGCCCAGACTTCCTCCGCGACACCACTGTCAGAGTTCCCAGGAGGCCAGGCTTAGATTTGAGGTTCGTGAGCGACACTGTACTGGTGATGTACAGCACGCACCGGTGCTACCTACATGTTGGAGTACCCCGGACTGTTCTACCCAGACTACCCCACCTTCCCGCACTACAGGCGAGGAGGATTGGTACAGAGGAGGACGAGCAGGCGGTCAGGAGTGCCCTGATCATGTGGGAGGTGAGTAGGGTGCTTACCCTTCCAGCAGAGGTTACAGAGATTCCGGAGACACGCCAGGCCTATGTTAGGGGGCTGAGAAAGATTCGTCCCCGCGGGGATGCCCAGCGGAGGACTGAGTGATTTTTCCTTTCTTTCTTTCCATGATGATATTGATGTAGAGATTTATGCTTAGAGATGCTTGATAGATGAATGAATAAAGCTGATGATTTGATTGGTTTGAATTTGGGCTTTTCCTTGTGTGATTGAGTGAGTTGGGATATGACTTTGAAACACGCATGGTCACAGACCGACCGACCTTTCAACTACAACCTGCCCCTGCACACACATAAATAAAAAATAGATTAAATCTGTTTTAGGCTTAACCCCTTGCCGGTAGCAAGTTAGGAAATGATCAGTTCTTGATTTTTGGTCAAGGGGGTAAGCCTTATTAAATAGGCAAACAAAATGATAATGAATGCAATGGATGCTATGAATGTAAATAAAAACCCTTTTTTGTAATTTTGAAAATATTTAATTTTTCTGGATTTTGGAATGTTTTTTTTTAGTTTTGAAATATTTAATTTTTTGGATTTTAAAATATTTGATTTTTTTATTTTGAAATGATTGATTTTTTTTTGTTTGGATTTTGAAATATTTGATTTTTTTGGGTTTTGAAATATTTGATTTTTTGGATTTTAAAATATTCAATTTTTTTTTGATTTTGAAATATTTGATTTTTTTGGATTTTGAAACCAGCTTAAACCTAACGATGGGGAACCTCCCATCTCACTAGGGGTCTCCCAGGTCCAACGTGTGCTAAAAGGGACCGCCCGTGGCTGGGGCCTATTTCGCTTAACGGTGCCTCTACCGAGGTCATACCCGAGGTGGGATCCATTCCTTGGAAAATAAAATAAGATTTAGTAGAAAAGCTGGCGATAGGTATAGGGGTTTTTAGGGCTTGAGTTCTTCTCACGACACCCCCTTTTCAAAGAATCTGGTCTGTTGCGCCGGGGCTTTGTGTCCGTCATCGAACCCACATCCGCTCTAGGCACGCATGCGACCGGGCTCATAATGTCCCGCGGGGAAACTATACTGCCACTCTTGCCATGCCTAGTTTCATTATTTTGGGGTCTTTCAGACTTTCAAGCTTCGAGCTTTGGGTGAGCTTTTAACTTTGATCTTTGAGTTTGCCCCTTCTCCTCTATTTCTTTTCTTTTTCTCTTTTTTCTTGCTCTTTTAACATGCGGAATAAGGTCATAATGGACTGCCCCTATTTGAGACCTCTTTTATCGGGGGGGTCTAGATCAGTTCTCGCCCCCTTATTCACCACTTGCCCCTATTTTCAGCTGAGAGAGAAGAAAAATAAGGATTTTCACTTCCCCAAAGCATGGCCAAGGGAGAGACGGTGTTGCGTAAAAGAATAGAACCGGACCATAGGGGTCGTGTAGTGTGTGAATGTTTAACAGGGGGTCTCCTTTCATGATCAAGTGGAGGCACACCCCCGCCGTCGGGCTATTGCTTGCTTGACTCTATGGGTAAAAGCGTTTTAAATATAGCCCATTCCACGGATTCGACAATTCTACACCCTCCGCGTTAACTAAACGGTACGCGTTACCACGATATACTTCCTTAACTACAAATGGTCCTTCCCAGTTGGGTTGCAGCTTAGACCTGGGACTTGCTGATCTGATAAATTTACGTTTCAAAACCATATTACCCACTTGAATTTTCTTTCAATAACCTTCTTTTGGAAATACCGCGAGACACACTTTTGGTAAACCGAGACATGATTGGCCGCGTTAAGCCTCTTCTCGTCTAAGAGTTCCAGTTGGACCAGTAACGCCTCTCGACGCTCGTCGAGATTAAGTTCTTTGTCTAGCTGCACTCTTAGGGAAGGGATCAGGATCTCATATGGAAGTACCGCCTCCATCCCATAAGTGAGAGAAAAAGGAGTTTGCCCCGTGGGATTGCGGACGGAGGTGCGATAAGCCCATAGAGCTTCTACCAGTTTATCGGCCCAATCAGCAAATTTGTGGGACTCGCATGTTTTCTTGATGATTTTAAGAAGGGTTTTGTTTGTGGCTTCGGCTTGGCCGTTACCTTGGGGGTAGTATGGTGATGAATGATGCAATGAAATATTAAATCTCTTACAGAGGTCTCGGAGTTCCTGAGAAACAAATTGAGGCCCATTGTCGGTGATGATATCACTTGGCACCCCGAACCGCGAGATGATATTCTTCAAGATGAAGCGGCATACCGTGGTGGCTTTGATTTCCGCATAGGCTTCAGCTTTCGCCCACTTGGTGAAGTATTCTGTAGCTGTCAGAATGAAGGATTTTTGTTTAACTTGAGCATTAGGGTCACAAAGGGGTCCAACGATATCAAAGGCCCACATCGAGAATGGCCAAGGAGCGGACAGAGGATGGAGAGAAGAAGCCGGAGCATATATTTTGTCAGCATGAAGCTGGCATTGAAGACACCTACGGACATAGGTGGAACAATCTTCTTCTAGGGTTGACCAGTAATAGCCCTGCCTAAGAATCTTCTTCGCCAACGCCTGCCCATTTACGTGCCCTCCACGCTCACTGGAGTGAGCGGCTTCTACTACCTTCCAAGCCTCATTGTCATCCAAACACCTCATTAGAACTCCATTGAGAGCCCGCCTATATAACTCTCCTGCGACAATTGTATATCTGGAGGCAGCTCTTTTAATGGCCTTGCGCTGCTCGGCGTTCGCCGTCTCGGGAAAGGAACCATCCCTGCAATACTGCTCTATCTCAAAATACCACGGCAAATCTTCTTCTTCGATGATCTCCTCAAGCTCAGTTAATGAAACTTCTTTCACATCTTCCCTCTCCGCCTTCCTTTCTACAGACTTCCTAAGGTTGTCGAACCAGGGATCCTGAAGGGAAGGAGCATCTAACCGCTGGACCACAATGGTTTCAATGGCACGACTGAGGGGGAACAAAAGAAAAGAAGCGAGCGATGCAAGAGCATCGGCCAGAATGTTCTGAGAATGAGGAGTGTGAATATAGATAAGCTTCCGAAATTGCCTAGCCAAGAGTGTTACCAGATCTTGATAAGGTTTAAGTTTAGGGTCACGGGTGCTGTAAGTTGACAGAACTTGACGCAGCACCAATTGAGAGTTTCCTATGATGTTAAGGTATCGCGCGCCCATGAGGTAGGCGTGCTTCAGACCGACAAGGAGAGCCTCATACTCGGCTATATTGTTCGTGGCGGGAAAAGAGAGTTGATAAGCAATAGGGATGGTCACACCTTCCGAAGTGAGGAGAATGGCACCGATTCCACGGCCCTGAGAGTTGAGAGCACCGTCGAAGTGAAGAGACCAAAAAGGAAGATGAGTGATTACAGCCAAGTGTTCATCAGGAAACTCGTCCTGAATCGAATCAGTGCGAGGGGTAGGAGAATGAGCAAGATGCTCAGCAATGGCGTATTCCTTGATCGCTTTCCGGACAATGAAGGTGATATTGAACTGGGAAAGAAAGCTCTGCCAGCGAGCTAATCGGCTAGAAAGGATAGGTTTTTCTAACAGGTAACGAATGGGGTCCATTCTAGAGATCAACTTAACTTCATGGGCAAGAAAATAGTGCTTGAGCTTCTGAGCTACCCATACTAGCGCTGCACAGGTCTTCTCCATGGCAGTATATCTGGATTCAGCGGGATTAAACAACCTCGAAAGGTATTATGCTGCCCTTTCCCCTCCTTCATCATCCACCTGAGCCATGACAGCTCCTATAGAGCCCTCAATCACAGAAATGTATAGGATCAGGGGTTTCCCAGGGACGGGTGGTTGTAGAATCGGGGGATTTGAAAGATAAACCTTAAGATCCTCGTAGGCCTTTTGGCATTGTTCATTCCATTCAAATTTAGCTCCCGTCTTTAACAATTCATAGAATGGGCGGCACCTTTCCGAATGTTGAGATATGAATCTTCTAATGAATTGTAAGCACCCAATCAAACCTCTAAGTTCCATGATGTTCTTAGGCGGCAGCATCTCCATAATGGCCTTTGCCTTATTCGGATCGATCTGAATCCCCCGTTTACTAACTATAAACCCCAACAATTTTCCCGATGCAACTCTGAACATGCATTTCTTTGGATTCATTTTCAATTTGTACTCCCTAGCCCTTTGCAACACGTTGGCTAAAATGACAGGGTGCTCTTCCTTGGACCTCGACTTTACCAGGATATCATCCACATAAGCTTCTAAGTACACATGCATCATGTCGTGGAAGATAGCCATCATTGCCCGTTGATATGTGGCACCTGCATTTTTTAATCCGAATGGCATAACGACATAGTAGTATGTGCCCCAGGGAGTGGTGAAAGAGGTCTTCTCTTGGTCCTCAGGAGCAAGATGAATTTGATTATAACCAGAATATCCATCCATGAATGAGAGGGCCTCATACCCAGCCGTGTTGTCCACCAGTACATCAATGTGAGGAAGCGGGAAATCATCTTTCGGACATGCCTTGTTTAAGTCCCTGAAATCAATACAAATCCAAATGTTCCCATCTTTTTTCATCACCGGGACTATGTTCGCCACCCATTGCGGATATAAAACAACTCTAATAAATATGGCCTTGTGCAATTTATCAACTTCTTACTTTATCCTTAAGGCCATTTGCGGGTGGAATCTTTTTGCTTTTTGTTTCACGGGCGTTGCCCCTGGTTTAAGAATCAGTCAATGTTCAACCAACGTGGGGTCAAGACCCGGCATGTCCTCATAGGACAAGGCAAAAGAGTCGTTGAACTCCTTCAACACCTTGATTAGCTCCTCTTCAACCGGAGGAGAGAGGTTAGCATAAATAAGTATGGGCCTGGGATCCTCTTCTGTTCCAAGATTAATTTCTTTAGTGGGTTCATCCACTGCCGAAGACGGTTCATCAAACCTCTTCAAACCTTGCACGTACAAATCGGCCGTGTCATCCACATCGCTTTCCTCATCATCGGCTGGGTCCTTCTCATCAATGATTTCATATACTCCTAATCTGTCATTGCTCCACACCCCTTCTAATTCCTCATCATCTTCTAAAACAATTACGGTCTCAACAAACTCCGGGCACTTAAGAAGGGCATGGCATCTCTGAGCTAAGTCTTGTAGAAACCTATCTGGAACGGATTTAGGATGACGCATCACAGGGCGCGCCGAAGACGTGGATGGGCCGACTAGACTTGAACTAGACTCTACCCCAACTGACTCAACTAACCTAGGAGATTCTGCATACTGTACATCTAACCTAGGAGATAAGAAATCTACTGGGAAAGAAGCAGGGGTCTCGTGCCCCTGGGAAGAGGATGGACTAAAAACAGCGTAATCTTCCATTGAAACATCCATTTTAAAATTGGTTTTTTTTTTTTGAGGTCAGAGGTGATCATGCAACAGGAAGAAGAAGACGGGGGTGGAGGAAGTTGCATGGGAAACAGATCGGGGAAGATGCAATCAAAGAATGGGTCGGAGGATGAAAACCACATTTTGTGGAGTTGGGCATTGGGGGAAGGAGGAGTGAACAGGGTTGACAAATCAATGGGTGGGCAGCACCCACATGCACATGGCACGAACAGAATTTCAGGCGGTCTTTCCGTGAAGTACGGGTCGACCATAATCGGAGGGAAACGGGGGACAAACCCCAATTGTTGAAACAAGGAGGCAAGATGGGACGGGGACAAAGAAAAGGTAGTGATAGAGCTCCCTACTCCCCGTGGCCTCCGGCGGACTAGCTGAGTTGGAGAATTCCTCACCAGCTGCATCTCCTTCTTCTTCGGACGGTCTTCTTCTTCACTGAACAGCTTCTCAAAATAGATACAAAAGTCTTCCATGTCACCCACTAGCCCCTTTAGTGGCGGCGGTGGGTCAACAACATCACAGGAAGCATCGATCTTCACATCAGCACAGGGCGATGGCTTCTTCAAGGTACCGGGCTGCAATGGGCCTTTCACAAAATGTTGACGGTAATCCCACGTCAGTGGCCCGGAGTCTCCCAGAATGGACAATGCTGAGTCTCGATAGCCAAGGCCTCTGCGACCCATCTTCCTATCTTTAGGGACGGGCTTAGTCCGCCCCTGTAATTGCGCGCCAAGGCCCAAGCCCAGCTGATAGCCTAACTTCAGAATCATATGCCACCCTTTTGAATCTCTAATCTTGGACTTAATCTTCATGTTTACTGGTGCAGCGGCGGGCTTGCATGACGCATATGCCCATGAATAATTTAAGTCCATCGCTGAAAGAACTGGCCTATTACTCGGCCACAGAGTGCGGAGAATCTTGTCTGTAATTACATCAACTGACTGGACTATGGAGATACTTTTCACCTTAACCACCCAGCCTTGGAATGGGAACTTCAGGCACTAGTGGGTAGTTGAAGGTACAGCATTTAGACTATCTATCCATGGACGGCCCAGAATGGCTTTGAACATTGGGTCGATGTCCAACACGTAGAATTCCACATCCATCACCAAAGGCCCTAGCTCGGCATGGACTGTCATGACCCCGTGGCACGCTCGCCTGGAGTTATCATAGGCTACAATTGTGGTCGGTGTTGGCTTAAGCATGTCTTATGAAATGTTACAAGCACGTAGTGTACTCAGCGGACACACATTTATCGATGCTCCCGTGTCCACTAGGGCAGACTCAACGGCCACTTTGTTCAAAGAAATGGTAATGCACAGTGGCATCTGCCATGCCTCTAGGGGTGCTAATTCTGACTCGAAAAATGAAATGGAAGGCCCCCAGGTAATAGCTGCCAACAGTGAGGGCAAGCTATCTACTGCCACATCTTCGCTAACCATAACCTGCTATAGAAAAGCCCGGAGGGTGTCCTGGTGTAGCGTGGATCTTTTGATAAACTCCAAAACTGATATCTTGGCCGACATCTGGTCCAAGTGTTGTAGCAGGTCATACTTCATTCGTGGCACTGGGTCTACTTCTTCTGCTTCGGCTGTAGAGAAGGGAACTTGGGGGTTGGGTTCAGACGCACCAGAGGAAGGATAAACTCTGTGGAAGGGACGCCCGCTCCGAAGGGCGTAATGTCGTGCCGGAACAGCTTGGGATGGGCCCCCACTCGGCCCAGTGGGGTAGGTGGAAGAGGTAGAGATAGGAGTGAAGATGACGGAGGTTGGTCTGACAGGCCCTGGCGGAGCGGTAATGGGTGAAGGGTTGAGTGGAGGGGTGATGATGGATGGTATGGTAGGTGATGGTGGGAGGGCTGGCGGAATGGTGGGGAGTGTGGCGGGTGTAAAAGGTGGTCGGGAAGGGATAGTGGGTGGCGCAGAGGCGAAGGTGGTGGGCCGGAGGATGGATGGAACAGGAGGCGCAGGGAAGTTGGTATGGTGGAAGGCCAAGAGATGGGCGGGGGTCTCATCATCAAAGGACCACCCAGCGTTAGGGGCTGGGCGGTGGACTACGTTAACTTGAGCCGGTGCCGGCGGCTATTGGTGTTGTTACTGCTGAGGAGCGGGCGGATGTTCTGGCATGGGATTCTGATGAATCCCAAGGTCTTGCTGTTGTTGCTGCTGCTGTGGTGGTTATTGTTGTTGGAGGGGTTGCTAGAACTGCTGCTGCTGGGGTGCCACCTGTTGCGGCCTGGCTTGTCTTCTTCTCTCTTTCATATCCTCTATTATCTTGTGCATTTGGGCCCAATCAATTCTCTGGCCCTCATGCAAATCATACACCAAGTCTCTAAACTGAAAGCATCTCTCTATCGTGTGCCTGGGCTGCTGATGGTAGATGCAATACCTTGACTGATCGGCTGTCGGATTCCAATTCTGACGTTCCGGGGGAAATTGGATGTCACCAGTGTACATTAGAGCTGAAAAAATGTCGGGGAACGTTTCTGGCAGTGGTGGATAGTTGACCCTCTTGGGCCCCGGACGAGCATGCCCATAACCAGCGGGTGGGGGAACGTTGTGGTACTGGGGTGGCTGTTGAGGCTGTGGTGGCGGAGGTGGTTGTTGTGGGTGCTGAGGAGCTGGGAAAGTGGGTCGGGGAGCTTGCGGAGCGGAGAACTAGGGGTTGTGTGGGGGTTGCTGGAAATGGGATGGCGCAGGCTGATTGGGGAATTGAACAGCTTGGACCTGCTTGTTGACTTGTACTCGCTCGGTAACTGGGCCCTGGGATTTTCGGGTTGTTTTGGATTTCTGGGCTTCGAACAATGAATGGATGGGGGGAGTCTTTAAATTGGGTCTGGATAAACCAGGCCCGGCTGTACAACTGGTGCATGTTGGATATGTCGTTCATTGCCAAAATATTCCGGAACGTCAGAGTAGCATTAGAAATCAACCATTTGACTTTTTCTTCTTCCGGGATCTGCCCGGGCACACGCGAGGCCATCTGCCTCCATCTATCTGTATATATAGCAAAGTCTTCATCCGGCTTCATTTTTTCTGCAACCAGGTCGTTGAAAGAATATTCGGGACCGACCCGATCCTGGAATCTCTGAATGAACTTCTCCTTGACAGTCTTGAAACTTTTGGCCTCCTCCATAGGCAATGTATAGAACCACTCCAGGGTGACCCTATCCAAGGATCGGAGGAACAAGTATGCCATCAGGCTGTCGTCATGCTGAAACTACGCCGATTCGTAGAGAAACTCCTTGACATGAATAAGCGGGTTTCCATTCCCGTCGTACTTCCGATACACGGGGAGCTCGGACTGAGGAGGAAAATGAATGTCCCTGAAGTTAGGAATGGGGACATCAGCTAATGATTACGGGCCGACCCGCTTGTGGAGGAGGTCAATCTGTTGCTGCATGGCAGCCCATTTGTCCAGAAGTTCCCGTTCCCAGGAAGGAGGAGATACGGCAGGAAAGATGGAACCGGAATACGGAGCCGAAGGGTGGACTGACTGAGAGAGGAGCCCATAAGATGCATAATGGGCCAAGGAAGGGCCCATATCCGAGTGAGCCAACTGGGCGGCCCCTGGTTGCAAACGGACAAAGCCAGCCGGGGCCATGAGGGCCTGCGGTGCTGAAGAGAAGGTGGTGTATGGTTCAACATAAGGATTGGAAAGGATTTGGGTCTTCCCCTTTTCAAGCGGCTGATGGGCTGAGGTAGAAGCCTGGCCCGCTTCCATAGCAGAGAATCGAAGAGCTTGAGGGTGAACCGGGGTGAGATCAATGGGGGCCGCAGAGGTGGCCCCTAACCCAATAAGCAGGGATGTGGCGATGGTGGCAGCAGTCATGCCAGAAGAAAGCACAGAAGGCGGGGCATCTGCCCTTTGAAGAGCTTGTTTCAAGAGATGAAGTTGGGTCGGATCAAGTTGGGCCATCATGTTGAGAACGTGACTGGCCAATTTTTGTGAAAAGGAACTAGAAAGAGAGGGTTGAGGGCCCTCAATGACATCGGTCGGGAGGGAAGGGGCAGTCCCCTCTCCTCCCTGCACATGGGCGACCCTAGGTGGGTCCCCGAGAAGTCCCTGAGGGAGAGAGTCCTCATGGGAATGGGAGAAATGGTAGGATGACATAGCTGGAGGTGAGTCGAACAAGGGATTGAAGTAGGAGATGAAATGGGAGTTTCCCCTAGGAGATGAACCTATGGGGAAGAGTGATGGGGACATCGCTTACCACTCCCTATTTCTCCAAGGGTCCTGACGCTCGCCATTATGTTCAGCTTGATTTTCTGAGTCTAGCTATGTAATTTTCATACCTTTCTTGAGTCATTTTGATGTAATTCCCCCTTTGTTTTGAGTCAAGTCCCTAGGTTATCATGTTATTTACCTAAGTTTGTGTCGTCATTTTGGGCTAGTATGTCTAATGGGCCCATTTAGAAGGGCCTGGCCCAGGGGCGTCCTTTTCCCTTTCCCCAGCTCTTTTGGTTATCTGTTATTAGTTCTTTTCTCAGGGACTTTTTGTAAAAGTTGGAATTCCTATAAATAGGACCTCAACCCCACTTGAGATGACTAATGAAGTATTGAGTTTAAAATCCACAAGAATTGTGTCTCTTGCTCTCTCTCTCTAGCTCTCTCCCTCTCACTACCTCTCTCTCTCTCTAAAGGGGGCGGCCACCTCTCTCTCTCCTCCCCCTCTCTCTTCAAATTTCGCCCCTCCCTCTCTCTCTTCTCCTTGCCACATCATCCTCCACCTCATCCCCCAACCTTTCATCTCCCCAAGACCCCTTAACTCCCATTTACTTCCACCATTCTCCAAACAACTCTTCCCCTTCCCAATACAACCTTCCATATTCCCAAGGGAGAATCCCTTCTCCTAGACACCCTTTCCCCTCCCCAAAGCAACCTTTCCCATCCCCTAGGCCCCCCCATTAATCCTTCCATTGATCCATCACCCCCCCATTCCCCTAGGCCATTTGCGCCCCCACCATCCACCACCTCCCAGCCCATTCCCACACCAGGTCCGCCCCCTGCCAACCTCCCCTCTCCCCTCTAACACCCCCAAACCTCCCTCCCACATCCACAACCAGCAACCTTCCGCCCCTCTTTGCTACCCCCTCCACCCCCACATCAACCCTTTTCCCCCAAACAGCCCCTTTGCTCTGTTCAACCCGCAGGTAACATATTGAGGCCTGACTTGCAGAGCTTGCTCCAGAACCACCCGACGTCATCTGGAGGTGCACCATACATCTCCGGAAAGGTCTACAAGTCTTCTTCACAAGCGAGGTGGAATCGTCTCATTCCGACTTTGTTACATTTCGTGGTGCCCATTCTCGTCTAACTGCACAACAAGGACCAGAACCTGGACCTGAGCTGCAGTGCAGAAGCTCCCACGGCCACATCCTTCAACTTCTGGAGGCGCCACTTGGCCGAGAGCTGCCACCACGAGTCATCCACCACCACCAACAAGTGACATCCCGTTCGGCATCAGGAAGTGTTCTTTCCAATTTTTCTCCCCCGGGTGCGCAGACAGTCCATTTGGGTCCTGCCCCGACACTGCCTCACTCAACGGACTCCTCCTCACCACCCCAACAGCCTCTGGTGCTGTTCTCAGTTGCTGCTCGAAGAAGACTCATCCACGGACGTCCTCGACTTTGTCTCGCCTCATTCAGACTTCAGGAGTGATCGTGGTACCTTCTACAAGTAGCTTCAACAATCTGGGCCAGCCTGAACCTGAACTCTGAGCACCTATTCCGGGGTCCACTCCGACCAGAGGCGACGCGGGAACCGCCCACCAAAATTCACAGGCGTACCTGGATCTGTCAGCGTCATTCCAGCGCTAGTCTCGTCAAGTTCTGAGTCCGGAGGAGCACACAGCGGCGGACAGATTTGGTCAGGTGATCCGTCAGCGCGATTCGAGCGAATCTCCCCTCCCCGCCTGGCTGGCTTAACGCCCCTCCCTGCGTGGAGGTAGTGTTTGCATTGTAATACTAATATCCCCACCCCAAGTCCACCCTCTTGTGTGAGGCGTAGTGGTTGTATAATTTAAACAGGGATCAAGCTTCATCGGCACAGTGTGCGGGGAACCCATACTTCCCCGCTCGCCCTCGTCTCCGAACGGGGTTGGTTTCTTCAAACCAACCAGGGTAAGCTCTAACCTTTGCTCCATTCTTGGTGCTTGTTCATTTAATATCCGTGGAAATTGCTCCGTTGAGCAAGAGAGAGAGCGCCCGACCCCGCGTGTTCCACTTACGAGCGGTCACCGTGGGCTGTGAGAGAGAGGGACCTAGTGCCCCAATTGGCACCAGCCAGCCCCTTAAGTGTGGGCCTCGTACCTTCGGGAGGGCAACCCTAGCCCTGCTGGCACCCTACCAGCAAGGGTCTTGATCCATCACCTCCCCTTAGCATCACTTAGTCACCCCGGGCTCGTGTGTGTGCGACGGCGAATCGGCCCCAATCTTGGACTTTGTTGCTATGTGATTGTGTTTGCGGAATAGGCCCTAAGGATCCGTTTGTTTGCTGCATGCCCCTTAGTTGTGTCACGTCAAAGAGACAACTCCACATACACCGATGACGACGGGGGAGGAGTAAGCAAACAGCCCTAAGCAAAGAGCTAAAACAAACAACCCAAATGGGATGCACACAATGGGGGGAAGAGATGAGAAGAGAATCAACCGGTTAATGCAACCAAGTTTCAAATGATGCTCGCAAGATTTTATAAATTCTCCCTTCTTGAATCTTAGTGAATTAATTAAGATTTAAGTTCACTCCACTAGAAGGTATCTAGCCAAGGTAGGGAATGGGCAACTGGCTGACACTAGATGACTCTCTCACTATCTGATGTAAACCCTAGACTGGGGGTGGTACGGTACAACCTACCCGGCGTCCGTGTGGGAATCCACGGCTCACGGGGGCTTACGGAGGTCCTCAGCAAGGTCCCCTAGTCGACTCCAAAGAGTATGGAGACGAGAGAAAACCCTACCTCGGTAGGAATGCAACTACTAATGAGAGTGTGTATGATCTTATGTGCACCGGAGTGCATGCAAGATTCTAGCCTAGATCTAGCAAGCAATGATCAAGCAACTATGGATGAAACAAATATCAATCATGCACTCATATGAACAACAAAGAGGAGATCACTGATGGCGCCGAACGATATGAAAATGATATAACATGATAAAGTAAGGCTCGGATGCCTTGTGGCAAAGACAGACGGTCTACAGGAAATCGTTCCGGGAGGCAGACGGTTCTGGGTGAACCGTTCAACAGCAAGGGTAACGACAAAAGAACCGGCCTTCAGCGATGCTAAAAAAAACTAAAAAAATTGAAATGGCTGGAAACATACTTGGATGGACGGCCTGTAACAGACCGTACGAACTATGGAACGGTCCTGCACAAACCGCAGGCTGTCAGCAAAACCGACGGCGCAGATAGGTAGGCTTACCTGTGCCAGGAAGATGGGCGGCCAATATGTGACCGCAGGAGAGAAGCGCGGGCGGTAGTTGACCGCAGAAGGCAGCAGGCCCACAGAACGAACAGGGCTGGAAGCAACGAAACGCGGACGATCCTCGGCCGCACTAAGTCCCAGACAGCTCTCACAGAACCGCACCACCACCAGAAACACTAAAACTCAGATCCAGCAAACAACCTGTGACAACTCAACACAACGGAGACTAACAAACGCCAAACAGGGGGTCAGCAAACACTAACACGATGGGCATTAGGTGTCCCACCGTGATCACCAAAAAAGGGGGGTGTTGACATGTTTTCCTTCTTTCAATGGATTGAAGAGATATCTCTCCTATCCTCTTCTACTAAATCAACGAGGAAGCTAAATGATTTAGAAGCAGGAGGGAATAGAAGTGTGTAAACCTGTGTGATCGCCACAAAGATGCCGAACGTGATGAACATGCCGTACCTTGGAAAGAGGGGGGTGGTACTCACCTTAGGATCAGCCCTGCGAAGATGGGCGGCTCAGGAGGAACCGCCTGTAGAGATGAGCGGCCGTACAACAGACCGTCTGCAGGGGCTGAAGAGGAACGCGGGATGGAGAAAAGCTGGCAGATGAACGGCTCCAACACAACCGCAGTGTTGTGCATGTGATTTTGATGATTACAAAATGACTTTGTTGCTTGGCCTTGCTTGGCCTTGTGCTTGAATGATACTTCATGTTCTCATGTGCTTGAATCATACTTGTTCTCTTACTATGGAGTCATGTTCTAGAATGTGAATGAATTTGTAAAACAATGCTTCTGAATGCCATCAACATGAATGAGTCTTTATGCTCATTTGAATGCTATCATGCTCACTTGTTTGCAATAGCTTAACTCTCACTTGAATGAGAGTCATGTTCATTTGAATGCAAGTATGCTAATCTTCTTGCATTGCAGGAACGAGTCTTGATGGACATCAAATGGAACTCAAGAGAATGCTTAAATAAGTCATCTTGTTGTCCACCATTCAGAACTTGTGTTAATTCTATCTCCATTCTTCAAAGAACCATTGGTCCAAGGATGGTTTTTATATCCTCCCATATCAAGTGGATCATGGTAATACACTAACCACCTTGTGTGCTTGAAATGGAGGTAGTTGAGGTTGAGCTTTCATACCTTTGTATTTGGACAATTGAGAGATTCAATTTCATTACAACAAACACTTGTCATTTGGTGGAATGTGTTTTTGTTGGTTGTAAATGGAAAGCCAAACACATGTTTGAATGGGTTGTATGATGCATTTTTATGTGAACAAGTTGAAATTGTTGATGCTTGATTCATGAACTTTGATTATGATATAACCGCTTGTTTCATCATGTGTTTCAGGTTAAGAAATCATGTTTGATCATCATGGGACTTTGGTAACATCTAAACCTTTATTTTCCCATGTATTTTTAGTGATTTGATAAGTTTTTGAAACCCATACTGACATGGGTCGACCCCTGCGGTCGACCCGTGAAGCTTCTGGTTCGGATAGAACCAAAATTGTGACCCAGTGTGTAGGGGTCAACCCATGGGGTCGACCCCTGGAAGCTGAGTTTCCATTTCTTATCTACCCGCCCTCTGGTTGTCCAGGGGTCGACCCATGGAATCGACCCATTCTGGCACGGGATTCTCGGGAGCATCCGAAACCCAATGAAAACATGTCTAAACTTTACCAAACTACCCCCCAATGGTTTCTAATGTTATTAGGGTGTTTCTAACATGTTTTAGGAGGGTTATATGAGTCTTTTATCCAGTTCTCTATATATATGAATGTGAACTCCGATTTTGGGAGAGAAGAACCCTAATGTGTTATCTTTCTATCTTGTAGGGCAAGGAAAGGGGGAAAAGGAAGTGGAGCTCTTGCAAGGTGGTTTTCATCTACTTCCATGGAGATTTGAAGCTCGTGGTAGAAGAAGAAAAGAAGCGTCTCGAAGAGAGGAACGCGAGGAAGCAGAAATCGCGGCCATCCGACAACGAGCCAAGAAGAGTCGGAGTCTTTCTTGAAGGGGGAGCTTCATACATGCTTTATCTTCTTTGATTCAGTCTCTAGAGTTTGTTTGGGGCTCAATGCATCTATTTGTCTTTGCTTCTTACATTTCCAAAAGGATATATTGTGTGGGGGTTCGGAGAAAGGGTTCTCCGAGTGTTTATGTTGATGCGTGTGCGTCGTTTTGTGCGGAGCATATCCGCATGTGTGCTTGGACATATCTTGGGGTGTGTTCCCCGTGTGTGGTTGGGAGTTTACTCCCGTGTGATTGTGTAGGCTTTGCTCTACGTGTGTGTGTTGGAGCTTGCCTCCGTGTGTGTGGGGGGATTTATCCCCGGGCTGTTTTATACAACAGTGAAGCCTCACCGGTTTGGTGAGGGGTGGACGTAGGGAGCCCATCGTGGTCCCGAACCACCTTAAAAATCCTCGTGCATTGTGGCTTGCATTATGGTTTGTGTTGTGGTGGTTTGCTTTATTGTTCATATCTAATTATCCGTTTGAGTGAGTACGGTGAGATTGAGATAATCAAGTCTATTCCAATTAGTTTAAATTCCTCACTCTTGCTAATCTTGCTAATTCCACTGTGAGCTAGTAAATAGTTTTAATTAGATATAATTTTAGTAGAGGGTTCTATTCACCCCCCCTCTAGAACCGTGTTCCTGCACTACAGGACCCAACAATTGGTATCAGAGCGAGGCACTGTTGTCCCTAGATCTAACGATCTACAGAGTGATCCTAGTGCATTGTCAATCATGAATTTTTCTATTGATCAAATCTCTATGAATTGCCTTCCTAGTTTTAATGGTCAAGATTATATTTCTTGGAGAAATGCTATGTGTGTTTATCTTGATTTACATGAGCCTAATGTTTGGAAGGTCATATGTGAAGGTCCATACAAGCTTCCTACTGAACAGAACAAATGGGATGATATGCATGTCAAGAAAAATACAATGAATCTTAGAGCATTGAATTTTCTCTTGAATGCGATTGAGTCTAATATACTTTCACAAATTCCCTTGTGTAGGTCGACAAGAGACCTTTGGGACGAATTGGCACTGAAGTATGAAGAAGAAGTAATGGATCCATGCTTAATGTCTCATGGTGAAGAAATTTCAAATGAGGTAAATTCTAACTCTGACTCTAATGAAGACGAAATGTCATTTGAAGAACTTCTTGATGCTTATGAGGAGTTATCGAGTCGATATAAGAAAATCAAATCTGAAAATAAAAATCTGAAAAAGAAAACTAGTGAGAATGTGCATGCTAGTGTTTCCTGTGAAAAATGCATTGAGTTAGAATCAAAAATTGAAAATCTAGAAAATGATAATGAACTTCTAGATACCAAAGTTGAATTATTTTCAGATGAAATGTCTTGTATGAATGAAGAGCTTGAAATGTTTAGAAAATCTAATACTACTCTTGAAATTGAAAATGATTTCGATGATTTGCTTGATCAGAACAAACTCTTGTTGTCTAAGATTTCATTGCTTGAAGAAACTGAAAAATGTCTTAGAAACAAGTTGGATTCCTTATTTGACGATGATAAAATGCTTGAAAAACTTCTTGATTCTGAAATTGATAGCAAGAGCATCATGTTTGAAAATGAGGAACTTAAAAAGAAAAATGGTGCCATGCTAATCGAGAATGCTTTGCTTGAAGGTAGATTGAACAGTTTTGATAAAAGTGAAAAAGAAAATGCGTTGTTGAAATCTGAAAATGAAAAGTTGAAACAATTAAACAACGCAATGTCTGAAAGAATGCTAGTTCTTGAAAAAGGAAAATTTGTTAATGTCAAATTGCATGAAGATGAATGTGAAAAAGTGCATGTGCTAGAACAAGAAATTGAGAGCTATAAAACTGCAAATAGAGTATTGAATGAGAGCATTGTTTACAGTGAACAGGAGATAGCTAGCTATGAATTGCACATTGCATCCCTTGAATATGAAATTATAGACTTAAATGCATCATTGTCTAAATTTGTCAAAGGGAAGGAGAACTTAGACA
Source organism: Amorphophallus konjac (assembly GCA_022559845.1). NCBI lineage: Eukaryota > Viridiplantae > Streptophyta > Magnoliopsida > Alismatales > Araceae > Amorphophallus > Amorphophallus konjac. The sequence continues at coordinate 455,586,916 of CM040121.1, read as the reverse complement.
AAATGCTAGGTGTTAAGGTCAACTTTCAAAAAGAGGGTCTTGGATATTCTCCAATCAACAAAAAGTCTTTTGATTCAAAACTAAAAATCTCTTTTGTTCATGTTTCTGATATCCCTAGCACTTCAAAAGCTCATAATGATAAATCATTTGTTGGAACTACTTCTCCATGTTGCTATCATTGTGGGAAGTACGGGCATGTTATGAAAGAATGTTAGTTTTTAAAAACTTTAGAAAATACCTTTGCTCTTAAAAGGAAATCCTTTGCTAGAACTGCCATCCCTCAATACTTTTATTGTGGAAACCATGGACATGTCATTGAGGATTGCAGGATCATGAAGGATGATGATATAGTGGCAATGAAAAAGTCAAAGAAACATTTGGAAGAGATGCTACTAACATCTAAGGACCCAAGAAGGCTTGGGTGCCAAGATCCGTCAAATGAGTCGGTTGTTATGAAGGTGTGCCTTGATGTAAATAAAGAATGGAAGGGGTTCCAATAAAATGGAACAAGGCACACTCATAAGGTAAAACCCCAACTTTGTCTTTTCATTATTAAACTTGATGATTTTGATGTTTGGTATGTTATTCTGTTATAGTTTTCATATGATGCTTGAATTGCATTTCCTCACAAGTCATACAAGCCTTCAATGGATGAATTTTTGGTATATCAAATGGTGATATGTGAAATGACAGATCGAGTCTGTTAGGAAGCTATCACTATGTGTGAGGTGATCTTAGGATCAATGTCCTCCACCTTGTATCAAAATTCAAAAATTAAATTATTTGACTAATGTTGAAACATGTCTTTTTGAATGAAATCAATTTACCTTGATTTGCATGTGCTTTCAATTTGAATCTGAAAATCTTTCTTATTTTAAGAAGGCAAAATCTCTGAAAATCTATTTTTGAACAACTTCTGAAAATAATCAGGTTGCATTGCTTGATTTTGATCATTTTTGCACCCTTATTCCTGAAGGCCATGTCATGGAGAATGTTTGTTGTTTATCATTTGAATGTGAATGCTTTCATGTGTAATTTATCATGATAGTCTGATATTCAAACTCTTGGATTTTGCTTTTACATATTGCATTGCATTCTTAAGTTGTTATAGGTTGCATGCATAAGAGTTCATCCATTAGGGGCATTGAAACATTCAAATAAAATCTAAAATTCTGCATTCATGGTGCATTCTACATTTGCATTTTGCATGTTTCCACTGTGTGCTTGCATGTTAATATATGCTACAACCCCTTCCTTGTAAATTCTAAGACCGTACACTCCATTGATAAATAATGTTGCATCTGAGTCTTAACAAGTGTGTTTCTTGTCATACACTCAGAGGGAGTAAATATTTGATAAGTGCATCTAGATAGGGGGAGTTGCATTGCTATGTGCTCATAATATTTTTGATATACATGCTAAATCAAATTTGCACACCTCTTGCACAATATGTGAAAATGAGTGTTAAAGATATGAATATAGGAATTTCTTTTCAACACTCTAGAGATATTAAACCTGCTGCATGTATGTTGAAGAGGCAGTTGAGGAAAAAGCTGCCTACCTATCTTTGTTAAAGGAATGTGAAATGAAAGGCAGAGCAATGTTTAGTCTCACTGAGTAAATTGGGTACATGTCACCTGAAACGTGATGTGGTTCATTTAAGAAAGGTGTTGTACTAAAGTATCTCTGTTCAAAATGAAGTAAAATGGTTCAGTATTCTGAGTAACCGGGGAGTCTGGCATGAGTTCCATGTGTCTCCTCATGTAAAAAGGAATTATTCGAACCTGATCATTCTTAGAAAAATTCTGATTGTCTTTGTGAAATCAATGAAAAATTTTGATGTGAAAAATATTGAGGTAGAGCGTAGCCTCCAATACGTTGTTCTCAGATTGTAGTGTAGCTTGTATAATCTCTCGACGTGTTGATCTTAAAATCTGAATATCTATATTGCAACAATCTATTTTCATGTTATTCACTTACACATATGGAAATTTGATTTAATATGTATTCATAAAATTGATTGATTGCATTGGCTTTTGCTTCATTCTCCTATATGATTGCACAATCCCCTAGGTGTACACTTGAGCAAACTGGTTTCATTAACTCACCTGTATTTTTCGTACACCTATCCTCTCACTATAAATAAATTAGGGGAGCTATATTGCATGTATATAGATCTACTTGCTTGGAAGTCAATCATACTTGATCATTCTACTTGCATTCTGCATGTTCATATTGCCCATAACTTGCATTTCAAACATGTGCAATTAGTTCATGCATATTTGGCATTTAGAGCATTCACACATGCACATTTTGAATTGTCCGTCAATTCTTTGTCAATGACAAAGGGGGAGAGGTAGTTACTTTGTGCTTATTTCATGAATATCATATTTTGCTTGACTGTTCTCATTTTGTCATAAGGGGAGTAAGCTTGCTGATTTTGGTTTTGATGCTATCGTGAACTCCCCATGTTGATCCCCATTTCTGATTATGTCAAAGGGGGAGAGAGCATTAATGCATAACATTTTATCATCATCAAAATGGGGGAGATTGTTGTGCATGTGATTTTGATGATTACAAAATGACTTTGTTGCTTGGCCTTGCTTGGCCTTGTGCTTGAATGATACTTCATGTTCTCATGTGCTTGAATCATACTTGTTCTCTTACTATGGAGTCATGTTCTAGAATGAGAATGAATTTGTAAAATAATACTTTTGAATGCCATCAACATGAATGAGTCTTTATGCTCATTTGAATGCTATCATGCTCACTTGTTTGTAATAGCTTAACTCTCACTTGAATGAGAGTCATGTTCATTTGAATGCAAGTATGTTAATCTTCTTGCATTGCAGGAACGAGTCTTGATGGACATCAAATGGAACTCCTAGAATGAGAATGAATTTGTAAAACAATGCTTCTGAATGCCATCAACATGAATGAGTCTTTATGCTCATTTGAATGCTATCATGCTCACTTGTTTGTAATAGCTTAACTCTCACTTGAATGAGAGTCATGTTCATTTGAATGCAAGTATGCTAATCTTCTTGCATTGCAGGAACGAGTCTTGATGGACATCAAATGGAACTCAAGAGAATGCTTAAATAAGTCATCTTGTTGTCCACCATTCAGAACTTGTGTTAATTCTATCTCCATTCTTCAAAGAACCATTGGTCTAAGGATGGTTTTTATACCCTCTCATATCAAGTGGATCATGGTAATACACTAACCACCTTGTGTGCTTGAAATGGAGGTAGTTGAGGTTGAGCTTTCATACCTTTGTATTTCGACAATTGAGAGATTCAATTTCATTACAACAAACACTTGTCATTTGGTGGAATGTGTTTTTGTTGGTTGTAAATGGAAAGCCAAACACATGTTTGAATGGGTTGTATGATGTATTTTTATGTGAACAAGTTCAAATTGTTGATGCTTGATTCATGAACTTTGATTATGATCTAACCGCTTGTTTCATCATGTGTTTCAGATTAAGAAATCATGTTTGATCATCATGGGACTTTGGTAACATCTAAACATTTATTTTCCCATGTATTTTTAGTGATTTGATAAGTTTTTGAAATCCATACTGACATGGGTCGACCCTTGGGGTCGACCCGTGAAGCTTCTGGTTCGGATAGAACCAAAAATGTGACCCAGTGTGTAGCGGTCGACCCACACAGCATGGGTCGACCCCATGGGTCGACCCACAACCCATGGATGTGTGGGTCGACCCCTAGAAACTGAGTTTCCATTTCTTATCTGCCCGCCCTCTGGTTGTCCAGGGGTCGACCCATGGGGTCGACCCATTCCGGCATGGGATTCTCGGGAGCATCCGAAACCCAATGAAAACATGTCTAAACTTTACCAAACTACCCCCCAATGGTTTCTAATGTTATTAGCGTGTTTCTAACATGTTTTAGGAGGGTTATATGAGTCTTTTATCCAGTTCTCTATATATATGAATGTGAACTCCGATTTTGGGAGAGAAGAACCCTAATGTGCTATCTTTCTATCTTGTAGGGCAAGGAAAGGGGGAAAAGGAAGTGGAGCTCTTGCAAGGTGATTTTCATCTACTTCCATGGAGATTTGAAGCTCGTGGTAGAAGAAGAAAAGAAGAGTCTCGAAGAGAGGAATGCGAGGACGCTGAAATCGCGGCCATCTGACAACGAGCCAAGAAGAGCCGGAGTCTTTCTTGAAGGGGGAGCTTCATACATGCTTTATCTTCTTTGATTCAGTCTCTAGAGTTTGTTTGGGGCTCAATGCATCTATTTGTCTTTGCTTCTTATATTTTTGAAAGGATATATTGTGTGGGGGTTCGGAGAAAGGATTCTCCGAGTGTTTATGTTGATGCGTGTGCGTCGTTTTGTGCGGAGCATATCCGCGTGTGTGCTTGGACATATCTTGGGGTGTGTTCCCCGTGTGTGGTTGGGAGTTTACTCCCGTGTGATTGTGTAGGCTTCGCCCTACGTGTGTGTGTTGGAGGCATCGTGTGTGTGTGGGGATTTATCCCCAGGCTGTTTTATACAGCAGTGAAGCCTCACCGGTTTGGTGAGGGGTGGACGTAGGGAGCCCATCGTGGTCCAGAACCACCTTAAAAATCCTCGTGCATTGTGGCTTTCATTGTGGTTTGTGTTGTGGTGGTTTGCTTTATTGTTCATATCTAATTATCCGTTCGAGTGAGTACGGTGAGATTGAGATAATCAAGTCTATTCCAATTAGTTTAAATTCCTCACTCTTGCTAATCTTGCTAATTCCGCTGTGAGCTAGTAAATAGTTTTCATTGGACATAATTTTAGTAGAGGGTTCTATTCACCCCCCCTCTAGATCCGTGTTCCTGCACTACGGGACCCAACACGCAGGATGACGAAGAATGGTCCAGAAGCCACCGCCCGTCTTCGTGAACGGACAGTTGGGAGCCGCCTAAGACTACCACGCCGTGAGTTGCAAAGGTCCAACCTCCACCCTTTCCGGCCGGCCGGAAAGGATGGGCCTCACGTTAGTGTGTTGTTGACCTGCAAAACCACGTGTAGAACACAAAGGAAAATCTAAGTTAGAACTAGAAAGTGTAGTAAATGCTCAAAAGGTTAGAAATGAACATGACTAAATGAAATGGGGGATACCTGGGGATTTTTAAACCCCTGGGGGCATCAAAAAGCATAGGAGGATGTGTGAATGATGCATGAGAATGAGGAAAAAACGTGGAGGAAACGTGGAGAAAGTGATGCATGCAAACAAGAGAGAACGACGAAACTAAAAGTATTAATGACTCAAAGGACAACTACTCCCTGAACCGGAGGCCTGTATGGACGTAGAAGGCCTCCCTCCCTGGTGCTAGGTTGCTCAAAGATTCGGCAGGGCTTCACCTTCGACAAAAAATCCCCCCCTTCAAAGCCTGGCCTCCAGGGTCTATTTATAGAGCACCTAGAGTCTTAGCTCGAATTTGAGGTTTCTATGCATTTTTAGGTCGAGATAATGAATGGAAAGTTGAAGATAATTGAATTATCTTTCAACTAGAAGAAACGGCACCAAAATTGACTCAATATTCGTGGAGAAACAGTTCGAGGAAGTTGGGGATAAATCCATGAATGGAGAGAAAAAATCCGTTAAGTCTTCAGAAATCGAGCAGATGAACGGTCGCACAATAGACCTCTCATCAGGTTGGACGGCTACATCCAGGCCGTCCATCCCTGTCGGTGGAAATTTAATAAATAGAAAATATTATCCAAATACCCATCGAACTGACCGAAACTACCGCCGTTGGACTCTCATAAGATGAACGGCTACTCATAGACCTTCCATCCAAAAGAGCGGCCAATAAACAACCGCTTATGTCCTGTCGGTGATAAATCAAAATGGATTAGATAATTAGATAATTATCTAAAAATCAATGATGTTAGGACTCTGGGAGAGGAACGGCTGAGATCAAACCGCACAATGAGGTTGAACGGCTATATCCCGACCGTATTACAGCTTGTCAGTGGAAATTCAGAAAATCAGCTAAATATCCAAAAAATATATGAACGGCCCAAATTCAACCGCCTATGTGATGAGCGGCTGGGGACTGATCGTGCAAGCCTTGACGTTTAGAATTCCTAAAAATGTGAAAATTAGGCAAATCCAAGGCCCATTAAGCCCTGAATTGAACAGACCCGGCCAGGGAGGGAGGCTACCCATAAAATAGGCCCAAAGATGTTGCCTAGAAATAGCCCAATGAGTAATGGATAACTCGAGGCATCAACAAATGGGAGTAAGAGAAATGACTCAACTTATCGGTAAAAAACGGGTGTCAACGACTACCAAATTGGTCAACCGGCCAAGTAAGAGGTGGGGTTGTGGGAGGCTACCCCTACTTTCGTAGGGTTCTAATTAAATAACCACAAGTCTGCAAAGGCGTTTACCTTTTAACCTCTAGCCTTAGACACCGATTTTCCAAAATAGTAATAACTTCCAAAACTCTTTTTTTTAATGTGAAACCTTCTAAGGGCAATCTATCTTTGGGGCACTTCGCGGTACAACCCGCCTGGCTTCCATGAGAGAATACATGGGTGCGGAGACTTATGGAGGTCTTACAAAAGGGGATTCCAGTCCAAAGAGACGGAATGCTCAATGGAGGGTCCTCCTAATTCCAAGAGGGGTGTGATAACGCGGATATGTATGTCGTTACTACACGCATATCAATCTTAAAATTTCCAACTCGCACTAGATGAAAGTAAGACGTAATAAGGTGGCGAGAAGGGTCGAATCCACAGAGAAGAAGAGATTTTTAGACTTAAAAACTTTGGAGTCCTTTAGAAAACACTTGTGATTTTTCTTTGCTTAAAGAAAATAGTAAAATGAAGAACAAACCAAACACTTAATTAAAAATACCTATGATTATGCGCCTATGCTATAGAAATTAATTGCATGAAGTGAAAAGAAGAGATAGAAGAAGGGGGTAGAGAGAGAAGAAGATCAAGAACTAGATCAAAAGAACAACTCTCTTCATTAACTTAAAAGAAAGAGTACATGAAGTGCAAGACAAGCTTACAACAAAGGGGTGACAAGATTACAATGAAGTAAAATAACAGAAAAGTAATAACAACAAGAGGAGCCTGAGATGTGAAGATGGTAGCAGCAATGGTGATGAAGGCGCCGTCCTCTCTTGGCCTTGGATCATGAACCACCTTGCGAAAGATATCGTCTACGCCGGGAGGAAGTCACCTTCGTCGTTGAAGCCACCTTTGGAGGGTGAATAACTTTGAAACCAAGATGAATTAGGGGATGCCCAAGAAGAAGACTTTGAAGAGGAGGAAGAGTGGAAGAACTTTTATGAAGAACTCAGAGAGAAAAGAAGAGAAGAAAGGCTTCAAAACGAAGGAATAACAGATTCTAGCACTTCAGATGAACAGTAAACTCACGGGACAGTAATGTGAAAAATGAGGATTAACTTAAAAACCTGAAAGAATTAGAAGATGAGGCAGAATAAGAAGTTGTCGAACATGCAAAGAAAAAGAACTTTCATGAAAACAGCAGGAGGAGAAAATGGAAGGAAGAGGGAGAAATAATGGGAAGAAAAGAGAGGAACATTGATTCGTAGATGAACAGGATAGCACAGTAAAAATAAGAAATAACTTGTAAACTAGAGGGAATTAGAAGATGACGAAGAAGAAGAAATTGTAGAGCATTTAAAAATGAAGAACTTTTATGAAAAACATATAAGGAGAATAGGAGCAGAAAGGGAAGAAACCGATGACCTAAGGTGAAGGTGGGAGAGGGAGAGAATTGTCAAAAGAAGAACTCCCCTTCTCCTCCTTATCATGGGCTATTTATAGGGAAACTTGAGTCAATGGAGGGTGAAGATTATATCAAAAAGAGATGGATGGCTGGGATTTAGGTAGAAGATGATATATGGGGAAAAGAAAAAGGAGGTGGGCAGCCCCTTTCTTGGACTTTGGGCACCCCCTTTCCCAAGGCTCATCATGTCTCTCTTTTATTTCAAACTTTGAATTCAATTTTCTCTCCAACCAAAATATGTGTTTCTTTTCCTCAATTTCAAACTTTTGACATTTATTTTCCCTCCAACCAAAATATAAACTTCTGTGTTTGACTTGGTCAAAGTGGTGATGATAATTTTGCCCCCAGAGTTTCTTGCAATTACCTTCAGTGTCCTGCACACACATAATTATAATTTAGTCCACAAAAATTATCATAATGTGCACATAAATCTCAAATGCTCATAGTTATGCAATGGAGAATTAATTCCAATGGCCCTCAACTTCAATTTATTAAATAATATCACCAAATTAATCAATTTGTATGAAAGCTCCAATTTAAATGCGGAGTTGAGGTTAACTATGAAATAGGCATAATTGCCTAATTATATGCACATAAAATGGTGCACATGCGATGAATTACTATAGAAAATGGACACTTATCACACCCCCCAACTTGAACATTGCTAGTCCCTTAACAATGCAAATAAATTGAAATTTAGGACTAACAAGAGTTTGTAAAATGTATACTCTTATATCCAGCTCTTCCTTCATAGAACTAATCAAAGATTAGGAATCTGGAATCATTAATGCACACTAGCCTTATGTATGAACTTAATAGTAAGAATTCAAATCAAAGCTCAATAGCACTTGTGCATATGTAACTATCAAATCCAGAGCTTAGACAATTACATCCCACATTCGCTATTCCAAGCAAATGTCTTTCAACCCTACACCTCTTAGATCAGAGCATTAAGTATATTAGCTTTTTATCTATCTTATTACTTTGTCCCTTTGGGATCTTTTATACCACACATGATGCCGCACTACCCTTCACTGCTCAACGTGAACCTCGACTCTTGCCTTAGGAGAAGCAGGCCCGGTTTCGCAGATCAAGGTTCCCTTTTCTATTTTACGTGAACCTCAACACGTCTTAGGTGAAGTAGGCCCGATTACTAAGACTATGGGGCATTTTTCATGGTATTTTTTTTCTTTTTTTTCCTTTTTCTTTTTTCATAGTGCCATTGCGCTTATTTGATAGATAATTTGGTAGAAAGCTTTGTAAAAAGATCTTTTTTCTTAAGAAGTGCAAAATATCAGACAATATACCCAAAATAGTAGAGGGGTTGTCTTGCTTGTTTCATTAGTGTGCAACGTGAATTTCTTTTTTATAAAGTGCACATGAATTTTAAAGAGATTCTTATATCAATTTTCCATAGCTAGATTGACTAAATTTCCCATCATCCTTCTCCCTAGTCTTTTCTATTCCAGAATTACTTTTAATTTAAGCATGAATCATGAAACTCAAAATGATGTTAACATCTTTCTACTTTCATGCAACGATGACATGCAAGAAAGAACTCCTATCAAGTTGTGCTATATGCATCATGAATTTTTTTTCTCTCCCCCCCAACTTGAATGACATTGTCCTCAATGGCATATAGAATTGAAAGCAATAGAACAATGTATCAATAAATACTTCTGAGTAGGAAAGAGACAACCGGATATACGGGATGAAACCTCCATCAATGTCATGGACGGCGACGACTTCCTCTCCTTGGCCTTGACCTGACTACTAAAACACACTCAAACAAAAATATCAAACAACAAAAATCTTATGTTGCCTCCCAGAAGCGCTAAGTTTTTCATCTTCAGTCAGACGCATGCATAGAAGGTGCAAGCTTCATAACCAAAATGTTGACTTGAGAATGAGCCACCACGTTATCTCGTCTTCATTGAAAAACCAAGCATTATACCACAACAAGACGAGATTAAGCATGATAGCGTAGGGGCTAGAGTGGTTGTTATCACAATTAGGTTGATCATACAATGCATGGGTTAACAACTTTACTTTTAACGGGGTGGTCTGAGATAAATACCATGATGGATCAGTTAGGCCCAAAAGATCCCCCTGATTAATGATCACAAAATTTTCTTCCCACTGGTGATCTTTGTAAGTGTTAAAAACATTAATGAAGACTTTATTATCAAGCAAAATTTCTTGTTCTCCCTCACTTTTAGAGATTTCAAAAACATCAGTGAGGTGAGAAGAGATTAAAGGGAGAGGAGTTTCAAGCAAAGGATCATTGTCAAGGAGCTTAGGAGAATCAACAGTGAAAGAAGCATACTCCTCAACCTCATGAGACTTTAAAGGTTCAATGGAATCAGACAAATCGGCCAACACAAGGTGAGAGTTGCCGATGTCAGGAATAGGTAGCAAATCAATATCCTCCCCTTGATTTAGAGATGCCCAATCGAGATAAAAATTATGAAAGGTACCCACCTCCTCCTTTACCCAAGGGAGATCAGTAACAGCCTTACTCAATTCATTCTTCACTCGCACATCCTCTTCATCCTTCCCTTGGAACAAGGTCTCCTCAAATTCAAGAAAGGAAGTGAATGGGATTTGATCATGGCCTAGCATATTACTTTCTTCTTCTTCACCCCCCAACTTGAGATCATCAACTTCTTTAGAACTCTCCTCATAAGTGCAATTTAGCTCAAGCTTCTCGAGATCATCTTTTTGATTATCATCATGACTACAACTAGCTCTCTCCAAAACTTCCTGATAAGACTCCTCCATAATTCCCCCATTATCTAAATTGAGAGTGACTTGAGTATTAAGTTCATGGGGATTCATGGGTTGATCACAAAAGTTTTCAAATTGTGGAAGTTGATAATGAGAATTTACATTGGAGTAGCTAGGCAATTGATCCTCTTCCATGCCATTGATGTTTGTAGAAAGTCGATCTAGTCGAGCTTGGATGGATTAATTTTGAGCCATGATGAATTGATAAAATTGATTAAAGTTGTCCTCCTGCTTGAGAGTTGAATGTGGAGGAGATAAATGTGTAGATTGAGAAGTAAAATTCGAAGGATAGGAAGTTGAATAGTGAGATAGGGGAGATGATGTGCGTTGTCCTCCATAGTGGGCTTGATCATAAGAGTGATTTGAAGATGGAGCCCACTTTTGGAAAAAGTGATCTGGAAGATTTTGGGCCGGACCTTGATAAGAATTCCAAAAACTATTATGTTGTCCTCTCCCATAGGAATCATAAGAAGGTGTGGAGGGTCTTTGAGCAATTTGAGTCTATTCTTGGGGGCGAAATGAATTATAGGGCCCATGAAGGAATTCAGTGGATTTGACATGATACTGATTAAAGGAATGAAGCTGGGCCCTCATGAGTGATGGGCTTTCATTGTAAGCCAGTCAAGAGTGTGAACTATCATAATGGGCCGGCCCATGTTGGGTGAAAGGTAGAGGTTGAGTGGGACTATGGTTAACATAATGGGCCGGCTTGGCCCACATGTCATTATGATCATGATAATAAGGTGGAATGAAGGAATTTAAATTCATAGCCCAAAGAATAGATCAAGAAACATGAGCCAACAAGTCCACCTCATCGAATTTATGAGCCCACTCAAAGATTAGAATTTTCTCACCCATTTTTTTAAATTCAATTTTTTTATTATTTCTTGTTTTTTAAAATGATGAAAATGCAATGAATTAATCAATATATGAATGTAAAATGATGGTTTTTTTTTGTTTTGACACAAACTAGGACAAAGAGAGAGAAGAGAAGGGTTTTCCCTATTTTTATTTTTGTTTTATTTTTATGCAAACACAAATAAGTTGTCACACAAATTACCTAATGACCTAGATGTGTCCTAAACCTATGAATGAGGTTTCACAAAATGATTAAAGTGCAACTTAAGTTCACCCTCAATATTTCAATCGGCCAGGTAAGGGGTGGGGTAGTCGGAGGCTCCCCCAACTTTCGTAGGGACCTAATTAGAGAACCACTAGCCCGCTTAAGGTGTTTGCCATCCGACCGTCTTGCCTTAGGCATCGGTTTTCACAAGAGGGTAAACCCAAATAGCACAAGAGCCATAGTGTGAACCTAGGGCCAATGTTTACTGAATTTTATTTAAGGCTTAGGACATGCAAAGATGCAAGGGGAATGTGGTTTGTGGGCAAAGGAAGGGTGATGAAATCCCCACCTTATCTTGCTTATGGGTTTTACCCTTAAGATAATTTAAAATGAAATGCAACACCATAAATTCAAACAAGAGGTTCTATGCAAATATGTATGAGCATGTGTGCAAGAAGAAGTTTGGAAGAACTCACCTTGCCCCCGCAATCTTCAATAATGCAAGTGACAAAAAATAAAAAATTAAACACAAAGAAGAAGTATATCCTAAATGATGCATGACCTAAAATATGGAACTGTGGGTGCTACTCTTGCAGTGAATGCTTTTATTGAAGTTCAAGTGATTTTTTTTAATTTTTTTAATGAACCTATCTAACCACAAGATATGTAAAATGGAAAAATGAAACTAGAATGAAAGAGGAAAAGTTTGGATACTTACTTGAAAAGTAATCCCTCATTATTATTTTTGAAATGAATGACAAAATCAAAAGATGAAAGAAAGAAAGGCAAACTTACCTATGATTTTTTTTATTTTTTTATTTTTTTTCTGTAAAAAAAATAAAAAAAGAGAGCTTTATTAGTACGCTATAAACACAAGGAAAATAAAGTTCTTAAATCAAAAATCATCATTCCTCCCCGGTAACGGCGCCAAAAATTGATAACGCGGATATGTATGTCGTTACTACACACATATCAATCTTAAAATTTCCAACTCGCACTAGATGAAAGTAAGACGTAATAAGGTGGCGAGAAGGGTCGAATCCACAGAGAAGAAGAGATTTTTAGACTTAAAAACTTTGGAGTCCTTTAGAAAACACTTGTGATTTTACTTTGCTTAAAGAAAATAGTGAAATGAAGAACAAACCAAACACTTAATTAAAAACACCTATGATTATGCGCCTATGCTATAGAAATTAATTGCATGAAGTGAAAAGAAGAGATAGAAGAAGGGGGTAGAGAGGGAAGAAGATCAAGAACTAGATCAAAATAACAACTCTCTTCATGAACTTAAAAGAAAGAGTACATGAAGTGCAAGACAAGCTTACAACAAAGAGGTGACAAGATTACAATGAAGTAAAATAACACAAAAGCAATAACAACAAGAGGAGCCTGAGATGTGAAGATGGTAGCAGCAATGGTGATGACGGCGCCGTCCTCTCTTGGCCTTGGATCACGAACCACCTTGCGGAAGGTATCGTCTACTCCGGGAGGAAGTCACCTTCGTCGTTAAAGCCATCTTTGGAGGGTGAATAACTTTGAAACCAAGATGAATTAGGGGAATCCAAAGAAGAATACGTTGAAGAGGAAGAAGAGTGGAAGAACTTTTATGAAGAACTCAAAGAGAAAAGAAGAGAAGAAAGGCTTCAAAACGAAGGAATAACAGATTCTAGCACTTCGGATGAACAGTAAACTCACAGGACGGTAATGTGAAAAACGGGGAATAACTTAAAAACCTTAAAGAATTAAAAGATGAGGCAGAAGAAGAAGTTATAGAACATGTAAAAAAAAGAACTTTCATGAAGACATAAGGATGCGAAAATGGAAGGAAGAGGGAGAAATAATGGGAAGAATAGAGAGGAACACTGATTCGTAGATGAATAGGATAGCACAGTAAAAAATAAAAAATACCTTGAAAACTAGAGGGAATTAGAAGATGACGAAGAAGAAGAAATTGTAGAGCATTTAAAAATGAAGAACGTTCATGAAAAACACATAAGGAGAATAGGAGCAGAAGGGGGAGAAACCGGTGACCTAAGGTGAAGGTGGGAGAGGGAGAGAATTGCCAAAAGAAGAACTCCCCTTCTCCTCCTTATCATAGGCTATTTATAGGGAAAGTTGGGTCAATGGAGGGTGAAGATTTTATCAAAAGGAGATGGATGATTGGGATTTAGGTAGAAGATGATGTATGGGGAAAAGAAAAAGAGGTAGACGGTTCTGGGTGAACCGTTCAACAGCAAGGGTAACGACAAAAGAACCGGCCTTCAGCGAAGCTAAAAAAAACTAAAAAAATTGAAATGGCTGGAAACATACCTGGATGGACGGCCTGTAATAGACCATACGAATTATGGAACGGTCCTGCACAAACCGCAGGCTGTCAGCAAAATCGACAGCGTAGATAGGTAGGCTTACCTGTGCCAGGAAGATGGGCGGCCAATATGTGACCGCAGGAGAGAAGCGCGGGCGGTAGTTGACCGCAGAAGGCAGCAGGCCCACAGAACGAACATGGCTGGAAGCAACGAAACGCGGACGATCCTCGGCTGCACTAAGTCCCAGACAGCTCTCACAGAACCGCACCACCACCAGAAACACTAAAACTCAGATCCAGCAAACAACCTGTGACAACTCAACACAACGGAGACTAACAAACGCCAAACAGGGGGTCAGCAAACACTAACACGATGGGCATTAGGCGTCCCACCGTGATCACCAAAAAAGGGGGGTGTTGACATGTTTTCCTTCTTTCAATGGATTGAAGAGATATCTCTCCTATCCTCTTCTACTAAATCAACGAGGAAGCTAAATGATTTAGAAGCAGGAGGGAATAGAAGTGTGTAAACCTGTATGATCGCCACAAAGATGCCGAACGTGATGAACATGCCGTACCTTGGAAAGAGAGGGGTGGTACTCACCTTAGGATCAGCCCTGCGAAGATGGGCGGCTCAGGAGGAACCGCCTGTAGAGATGAGCAGCCGTACAACAGACCGTCTGCAGGGGCTGAAGAGGAACGCGGGATGGAGAAAAGCTGGCAGATGAACGGCTCCAACACAACCGCAGTGTTGTGCATGTGATTTTGATGATTACAAAATGACTTTGTTGCTTGGCCTTGCTTGGCCTTGTGCTTGAATGATACTTCATGTTCTCATGTGCTTGAATCATACTTGTTCTCTTACTATGGAGTCATGTTCTAGAATGTGAATGAATTTGTAAAACAATGCTTCTGAATGCCATCAACATGAATGAGTCGTTATGCTCATTTGAATGCTATCATGCTCACTTGTTTGTAATAGCTTAACTCTCACTTGAATGAGAGTCATGTTCATTTGAATGCAAGTATGCTAATCTTCTTGCATTGCAGGAACGAGTCTTGATGGACATCAAATGGAACTCAAGAGAATGCTTAAATAAGTCATCTTGTTGTCCACCATTCAGAACTTGTGTTAATTCTATCTCCATTCTTCAAAGAACCATTGGTCCAAGGATGGTTTTTATATCCTCCCATATCAAGTGGATCATGGTAATACACTAACCACCTTGTGTGCTTGAAATGGAGGTAGTTGAGGTTGAGCTTTCATACCTTTGTATTTGGACAATTGAGAGATTCAATTTCATTACAACAAACACTTGTCCTTTGATGGAATGTGTTTTTGTTGGTTGTAAATGGAAAGCCAAACACATGTTTGAATGGGTTGTATGATGCATTTTTATGTGAACAAGTTGAAATTGTTGATGCTTGATTCATGAACTTTGATTATGATATAACCGCTTGTTTCATCATGTGTTTCAGGTTAAGAAATCATGTTTGATCATCATGGGACTTTGGTAACATCTAAACACTTATTTTCCCATGTATTTTTAGTGATTTGATAAGTTTTTGAAACCCATACTGACATGGGTCGACCCCTGCGGTCGACCCGTGAAGCTTCTGGTTCGGATAGAACCAAAATTGTGACCCAGTGTGTAGGGGTCGACCCATGGAAGCTGAGTTTCCATTTCTTATCTACCCGCCCTCTGGTTGTCCAGGGGTCGACCCATGGAGTCGACCCATTCTGGCACGGGATTCTCGGGAGCATCCGAAACCCAATGAAAACATGTCTAAACTTTACCAAACTACCCCCCAATGGTTTCTAATGTTATTAGGGTGTTTCTAACATGTTTTAGGAGGGTTATATGAGTCTTTTATCCAGTTCTCTATATATATGAATGTGAACTCCGATTTTGGGAGAGAAGAACCCTAATGTGTTATCTTTCTATCTTGTAGGGCAAGGAAAGGGGGAAAAGGAAGTGGAGCTCTTGCAAGGTGGTTTTCTTCTACTTCCATGGAGATTTGAAGCTCGTGGTAGAAGAAGAAAAGAAGCGTCTCGAAGAGAGGAACGCGAGGAAGCAGAAATCGCGGCCATCCGACAACGAGCTAAGAAGAGTCGGAGTCTTTCTTGAAGGGGGAGCTTCATACATGCTTTATCTTCTTTGATTCAGTCTCTAGAGTTTGTTTGGGGCTCAATGCATCTATTTGTCTTTGCTTCTTAAATTTTTGAAAGAATATACTGTGTGGGGGTTCGGAGAAAGGGTTCTCCGAGTGTTTATGTTGATGCGTGTGCATCGTTTTGTGCGGAGCATATCCGCGTGTGTGCTTGGACATATCTTGGGGGTGTGTTCCCCGTGTGTGGTTGGGAGTTTACTCCCGTGTGATTGTGTAGGCTTTGCCCTACGTGTGTGTGTTGGAGCTTGGCTCCATGTGTGTGTGGGGATTTATCCCCGGGCTGTTTTATACAACAGTGAAGCCTCACCGATTTGGTGAGGGGTGGACGTAGGGAGCCCATCGTGGTCCCGAACCACCTTAAAAATCCTCGTGCATTGTGGCTTGCATTGTGGTTTGTGTTGTGGTGGTTTGCTTTATTGTTCATATCTAATTATCCGTTTGAGTGAGTACGGTGAGATTGAGATAATCAAGTCTATTCCAATTAGTTTAAATTCCTCACTCTTGCTAATCTTGCTAATTCCGCTGTGAGCTAGTAAATAGTTTTAATTAGACATAATTTTAGTAGAGGGTTCTATTCACCCCCCCTCTAGAACCGTGTTCCTGCACTACGGGACCCAACAATTGGTATCAGAGCGAGGCACTGTTGTCCCTAGATCTAACGATCTATAGAGTGATCCTAGTGCATTGTCAATCATGAATTTTTCTATTGATCAAATCTCTATGAATTGCCATCCGAGTTTTAATGGTCAAGATTATATTTCTTGGAGAAATGCTATGTGTGTTTATCTTGATTTGCATGAGCCTAATGTTTGGAAGGTCATATGTGAAGGTCCATACAAGCTTCCTACTGAACAGAACAAATGGGATGATATGCATGTCAAGAAAAATGCAATGAATCTTAGAGCATTGAATTTTCTCTTGAATGCGATTGAGTCTAATATACTTTCACAAATTCCCTTGTGTAGGTCGGCAAGAGACCTTTGGGACGAATTGGCACTGAAGTATGAAGAAGAAGTAATGGATCCATGCTTAATGGCTCATGGTGAAGAAATTTCAAATGAGGTAAATTCTAACTCTGACTCTAATGAAGACGAAATGTCATTTGAAGAACTTCTTGATGCTTATGAGGAGTTATCGAGTCGATATAAGAAAATCAAATCTGAAAATAAAAATCTGAAAAAGAAAACTAGTGAGAATGTGCATGCTAGTGTTTCCTGTGAAAAATGCATTGAGTTAGAATCAAAAATTGAAAATCTAGAAAATGATAATGAACTTCTAGATACCAAAGTTGAATTATTTTCAGATGAAATGTCTTGTATGAATGAAGAGCTTGAAATGTTCAGAAAATATAATACTACTCTTGAAATTGAAAATGATTCCGATGATTTGCTTGATCAGAACAAACTCTTGTTGTCTAAGATTTCATTACTTGAAGAAACTGAAAAATGTCTTAGAAACAAGTTGGATTCCTTATCTGACGATGATAAAATGCTTGAAAAACTTCTTGATTCTGAAATTGATAGCAAGAGGATCATGTTTGAAAATGAGGAACTTAAAAAGA
The DNA here is from genome assembly GCA_022559845.1 of Amorphophallus konjac. Classification (NCBI taxonomy): domain Eukaryota; kingdom Viridiplantae; phylum Streptophyta; class Magnoliopsida; order Alismatales; family Araceae; genus Amorphophallus; species Amorphophallus konjac. The sequence goes on along the minus strand of CM040121.1, from coordinate 455,569,258 downwards.
AAAATGGTGCCATGCTAATCGAGAATGCTTTGCTTGAAGGTAGATTGAACAGTTTTGATAAAAGTGAAAAAGAAAATGCGTTGTTGAAATCTGAAAATGAAAAGTTGAAACAATTAAACAACGCAATGTCTGAAAGAATGCTAGTTCTTGAAAAAGGAAAATCTATTAATGTCAAATTGCATGAAGATGAATGTGAAAAAGTGCATGTGCTAGAACAAGAAATTGAGAGCTATAAAACTGCAAATAGAGTATTGAATGAGAGCATTGTTTGCAGTGAACAGGGGATAGCTAGCTATGAATTGCACATTGCATCCCTTGAATATGAAATTATAGACTTAAATGCATCATTGTCTAAATTTGTCAAAGGGAAGGAGAACTTAGACAAAATGCTAGTGTTAAGGTCAACTTTCAAAAACAGGGTCTTGGATATTCTCCAATCAACAAAAAGTCTTTTGATTCAAAACTAAAAACCTCTTTTGTTCATGTTTCTGATATCCCTAGCACTTCAAAAGCTCCTCCTCCTATTACACAAACAAAAATTTTTGAAAAATATTTTGAGAAAAAGAAAAATGTTCACACAAAACCCACCATGAAAAAATAATTTCAAAAAGTTCAAGGTGGGCGAAAAATGAAATCAAACGTTGAATGTTTCTATTGTAGATTGAATGGACATGTGATGGATGATTGTATTGTCATGAAAGAGGATGACAAACATGCGTGCAAAGATAAACATGTTTTCAAATCAAAAGGAAATGTTTCTTGCCTTCATTGTGGTAAGCTAGGCCACAGGATGAAAAATTATTTTTCAAAGCAGAAAAGTGAATAAAATACTTTTCATAGAAAAAGAAATGTTTCTTGTTTCTATTGTCATAAACTTGGGCATGTCATGGATAATTACTTCGTGAAACAAAATGATGATTATTGTGCCATGAATGCTAAGTTTGATCTTCAAAGAAAATTCAGTGACAAATATGCCTTTCGTGCTCAAAGGTTTTCATCTAACAAGGGAAAGTTCTTTGGAAAAACTTTTGCTCATAATGATAAATCATTTGTTGGAACTACTTCTCCATGTTGCTATCATTGTGGGAAGTACGGGCATGTTATGAAAGAATGTTAGTTTTTAAAAACTTTAGAAAATACCTTTGCTCTTAAAAGGAAATCCTTTGCTAGAACTGCCATCCCTTAATACTTTTATTGTGGAAACCATGGACATGTCATTGAGGATTGCAGGATCATGAAGGATGATGATATAGTGGCAATGAAAAAGTCAAAGAAACATTTGGAAGAGATGCTACTAACATCTAAGGACCCAAGAAGGCTTGGGTGCCATGATCCGTCAAATGAGTCGGTTGTTATGAAGGTGTGCCTTGATGTAAATAAAGAATGGAAGGGGTTCCAATAAAATGGAACAAGGCACACTCATAAGGCAAAACCCCAACTTTGCCTTTTCATTATTAAACATGATGATTTTGATGTTTGGTATGTTATTCTGTTATAGTTTTCATATGATGCTTAAATTGCATTTCCTCACAAGTCATACAAGCCTTCAATGGATGAATTTTTGGTATATCAAATGGTGATATGTGAAATGACAGATCGAGTCTGTTAGGAAGCTATCACTATGTGTGAGGTGATCTTAGGATCAATGTCCTCCACCTTGTATCAAAATTCAGAAATTAAATTATTTGACTAATGTTGAAACATGTCTTTTTGAATGAAATCAATTTACCTTGATTTGCATGTGCTTTCAATTTGAATCTGAAAATCTTTCTTATTTTAAGAAGGCAAAATCTCTGAAAATCTATTTTTGAACAACTTCTGAAAATAATCAGGTTGCATTGCTTGATTTTGATCATTTTTGCACCCTTGTTCCTGAAGGCCATGTCATGGAGAATGTTTGTTGTTTATCATTTGAATGTGAATGCTTTCATGTGTAATTTATCATGATAGTCTGATAATCAAACTCTTGGATTTTGCTTTTACATATTGCATTGCATTCTTAAGTTGTTATAGGTTGCATGCATAAGAGTTCATGCATTAGGGGCATTGAAACATTCAAATAAAATCTAAAATTCTGCATTCATGGTGCATTCTACATTTGCATTTTGCATGTTTCCACTATGTGCTTGCATGTTAATATATGCTACAACCCCTTCCTTGTAAATTCTAAGACCGTACACTCCATTGATAAATAATGTTGCATCTGAGTCTTAACAAGTGTGTTTCTTGTCATACACTCAGAGGGAGTAAATATTTGATAAGTGCATCTAGATAGGGGGAGTTGCATTGCTATGTGCTCATAATATTTTCGATATACATGCTAAATCAAATTTGCACACCTCTTGCACAATATGTGAAAATGAGTGTTAAAGATATGGATATAGGAATTTCTTTTCAACACTCTAGAGATATTAAACCTGCTGCATGTATGTTGAAGAGGCAGTTGAGGAAAAAGCTGCCTACCTATCTTTGTTAAAGGAATGTGAAATGAAAGGCAGAGCAATGTTTAGTCTCACTGAGTAAATTGGGCACATGTCACCTGAAACGTGATGTGGTTCATTTAAGAAAGGTGTTGTACTAAAGTATCTCTGTTCAAAATGAAGTAAAATGGTTCAGTATTCTGAGTAACCGGGGAGTCTGGCATGAGCTCCATGTGTCTCCTCGTGTAAAAAAGAATTATTTGAACCTGATCATTCTTAGAAAAATTCTGATTGTCTTTGTGAAATCAATGAAAAATTTTGATGTGAAAAATATTGAGGTAGAGCGTAGCCTCCAATACGCTGTTCTCAGATTGTAGTGTAGCTTGTATAATCTCTCGACGTGTTGATCTTAAAATCTGAATATCTTTATTGCAACAATCTATTTTCATGTTATTCACTTACACATATGGAAATTTGATTTAATATGTATTCATAAAATTGATTGATTGCATTGGCTTTTGCTTCATTCTCCTATATGATTGCACAATCCCCTAGGTGTACACATGAGCAAACTGGTTTCGTTAACTCACCTGTATTTTTCGTACACCTATCCTCTCACTATAAATAAATTGGGGGAGCTATATTGCATGTATATAGATCTACTTGCTTGGAAGTCAATCATACTTGATCATTCTACTTGCATTCTGCATGTTCATATTGCCCATAACTTGCATTTCAAACATGTGCAATTAGTTCATGCATATTTGGCATTTAGAGCATTCACACATGCATATTTTGAATTGTCCGTTAATTCCTTGTCAATGACAAAGGGGGAGAGGTAGTTACTTTGTGCTTATTTCATGAATATCATATTTTGCTTGACTGTTCTCATTTTGTCATAAGGGGAGTAAGCTTGCTGGTTTTAGTTTTGATGCTATCGTGAACTCCCCATGTTGATCCCCATTTCTGATTATGTCAAAGGGGGAGAGAGCATTAATGCATAACATTTTATCATCATCAAAATGGGGGAGATTGTTGCGCATGTGATTTTGATGATTACAAAATGACTTTGTTGCTTGGCCTTGCTTGGCCTTGTGCTTGAATGATACTTCATGTTCTCATGTGCTTGAATCATACTTGTTCTCTTACTATGGAGTCATGTTCTAGAATGAGAATGAATTTGTAAAATAATGCTTTTGAATGCCATCAACATGAATGAGTCTTTATGCTCATTTGAATGCTATCATGCTCACTTGTTTGTAATAGCTTAACTCTCACTTGAATGAGAGTCATGTTCATTTGAATGCAAGTATGTTAATCTTCTTGCATTGCACGAACGAGTCTTGATGGACATCAAATGGAACTCCTAGAATGAGAATGAATTTGTAAAACAATGCTTCTGAATGCCATCAACATGAATGAGTCTTTATGCTCATTTGAATGCTATCATGCTCACTTGTTTGTAATAGCTTAACTATCACTTGAATGAGAGTCATGTTCATTTGAATGCAAGTATGCTAATCTTCTTGCATTGTAGGAACGAGTCTTGATGGACATCAAATGGAACTCAAGAGAATGCTTAAATAAGTCATCTTATTATCCACCATTCAGAACTTGTGTTAATTCTATCTCCATTCTTCAAAGAACCATTGGTCTAAGGATGGTTTTTATACCCTCTCATATCAAGTGGATCATGGTAATACACTAACCACCTTGTGTGCTTGAAATGGAGGTAGTTGAGGTTGAGCTTTCATACCTTTGTATTTGGACAATTGAGAGATTCAATTTCATTACAACAAACACTTGTCATTTGGTGGAATGTGTTTTTGTTGGTTGTAAATGGAAAGCCAAACACATGTTTGAATGGGTTGTATGATGCATTTTTATGTGAACAAGTTCAAATTGTTGATGCTTGATTCATGAACTTTGATTATGATCTAACCGCTTGTTTCATCATGTGTTTCAGATTAAGAAATCATGTTTGATCATCATGGGACTTTGGTAACATCTAAACATTTATTTTCCCATGTATTTTTAGTGATTTGATAAGTTTTTGAAATCCATACTGACATGGGTCGACCCTTGGGGTCGACCCGTGAAGCTTCTGGTTCGGATAGAACCAAAATTGTGACCCAGTGTGTAGGGGTCGACCCACACAGCATGGGTCAACCCCATGGGTCGACCCACACATCCATGGGTCGACCCCATGGGTCGACCCCTAGAAACTGAGTTTCCATTTCTTATCTGCCCGCCCTCTGGTTGTCCAGGGGTCGACCCATGGGGTCGACCCATTCCGGCACGAGAATGGGTCGACCCATTCCGGCACGGGATTCTCGGGAGCATCCGAAACCCAATGAAAACATGTCTAAACTTTACCAAACTACCCCCCAATGGTTTCTAATATTATTAGGGTGTTTCTAACATATTTTAGGAGGGTTATATGAGTCTTTTATCTAGTTCTCTATATATATGAATGTGAACTCCGATTTTGGGAGAGAAGAACCCTAATGTGCTATCTTTCTATCTTGTAGGGCAAGGAAAGGGGGAAAAGGAAGTGGAGCTCTTGCAAGGTGATTTTCGTCTACTTCCATGGAGATTTGAAGCTCGTGGTAGAAGAAGAAAAGAAGCGTCTCGAAGAGAGGAACGCGAGGACGCTGAAATCGCGGCCATCTGACAACGAGCCAAGAAGAGCCGGAGTCTTTCTTGAAGGGGGAGCTTCATACATGCTTTATCTTCTTTGATTCAGTCTCTAGAGTTTGTTTGGGGCTCAATGCATCTATTTGTCTTTGCTTCTTATATTTTTGAAAGGATATATTGTGTGGGGGTTCGGAGAAAGGATTCTCCGAGTGTTTATGTTGATGCGTGTGCGTCGTTTTGTGCGGAGCATATCCGCGTGTGTGCTTGGACATATCTTGGGGTGTGTTCCCCGTGTGTGGTTGGGAGTTTACTCCTGTGTGATTGTGTAGGCTTCGCCCTACGTGTGTGTGTTGGAGCTTGGCTCCGTGTGTGTGTGGGGATTTATCCCCGGGCTGTTTTATAGAGCAGTGAAGCCTCACCGGTTTGGTGAGGGGTGGACGTAGGGAGCCCATCGTGGTCCCGAACCACCTTCAAAATCCTCGTGCATTGTGGCTTTCATTGTGGTTTGTGTTGTGGTGGTTTGCTTTATTGTTCATATCTAATTATCCGTTCGAGTGAGTACGGTGAGATTGAGATAATCAAGTCTATTCCAATTAGTTTAAATTCCTCACTCTTACTAATCTTGCTAATTCCGCTGTGAGCTAGTAAATAGTTTTCATTGGACATAATTTTAGTAGAGGGTTCTATTCACCCCCCCTCTAGAACCGTGTTCCTGCACTACGGGACCCAACACGCAGGATGACGAAGAACGGTCCAGAAGCCACCGCCCGTCTTCGTGAACGGACAGTTGGGAGCCGCCTAAGACTACCACGCCGTGAGTTGCAAAGGTCCAACCTCCACCCTTTCCGGCCGGCCGGAAAGGATGGGCCTCGCGTTAGTGTGTTGCTGACCTGCAAAACCACGTGTAGAACACAAAGGAAAATCTAAGTTAGAACTAGAAAGTGTAGTAAATGCTCAAAAGGATGGAAATGAACATGACTAAATGAAATGGGGGATACCTGGGGATTTTTAAACCCATGGGGGCATCAAAAAGCATAGGAGGATGTGTGAATGATGCATGAGAATGAGGAAAAAATGTGGAGAAAGTGATGCATGCAAACAAGAGAGAACGACGAAACTAAAAGTATTAATGACTCAAAGGACAACTACTCCCTGAACCGGAGGCCTGTATGGACGTAGAAGGCCTCCCTCCCTGGTGCTAGGTTGCTCAAAGATTCGGCAGGGCTTCACCTTCGACAAAAAATCCCCCCCTTCAAAGCCTGGCCTCCAGGGTCTATTTATAGAGCACCTAGAGTCTTAGCTCGAATTTGAGGTTTCTATGCATTTTTAGGTCGAGATAATGAATGGAAAGTTGAAGATAATTGAATTATCTTTCAACTAGAAGAAACGGCACCAAAATTGACTCAATATTCGTGGAGAAACAGTTCGAGGAAGTTGGGGATAAATCCATGAATGGAGAGAAAAAATCCGTTAATTCTTCAGAAATCGAGCAGATGAACGGTCGCACAATAGACCTCTCATCAGGTTGGACGGCTACATCCAGGCCGTCCATCCCTGTCGGTGGAAATTTAATAAATAGAAAATATTATCCAAATACCCATCGAACTGACCGAAACTACCGCCGTTGGACTCTCATAAGATGAACGGCTACTCATAGACCTTCCATCCAGAAGAGCGGCCAATAAACAACCGCTTATGTCCTGTCGGTGATAAATCAAAATGGATTAGATAATTAGATAATTATCTAAAAATCAACGATGTTAGGACTCTGGGAGAGGAACGGTTGAGATCAAACCGCACAATGAGGTTGAACGGCTATATCCCGACCGTATTACAGCTTGTCAGTGGAAATTCAGAAAATCAGCTAAATATCCAAAAAATATATGAACGGCCCAAATTCAACCGCCTATGTGATGAGCGGCTGGGGACTGATCGTGCAAGCCTTGACGTTTAGAATTCCTAAAAATGTGAAAATTAGGCAAATCCAAGGCCCATTAAGCCCTGAATTGAACAGACCCGGCCAGGGAGGGAGGCTACCCATAAAATAGGCCCAAAGATGTTGCCTAGAAATAGCCCAATGAGTAATGGATAACTCGAGGCATCAACAAATGGGAGTAAGAGAAATGACTCAACTTATCGGTAAAAAATGGGTGTCAACAACTACCAAATTGGTCAACCGGCCAAGTAAGAGGTGGGGTTGTGGGAGGCTACCCCTACTTTCGTAGGGTCCTAATTAAATAACCACAAGTCTGCAAAGGCGTTTACCTTTTAACCTCTAGCCTTAGACACCGATTTTCCAAAATAGTAATAACTTCCAAAACTCTTTTTTTTTAATGTGAAACCTTCTAAGGGCAATCTATCTTTGGGGCACTTCGCGGTACAACCCGCCTGGCTTCCATGAGAGAATACATGGGTGCGGAGACTTATGGAGGTCTTACAAAAGGGGATTCTAGTCCAAAGAGACGGAATGCTCAATGGAGGGTCCTCCCAATTCCAAGAGGGGTGTGATAACACGGATATGTATGTCGTTACTACACGCATATCAATCTTAAAATTTCCAACTCGCACTAGATGAAAGTAAGACGTAATAAGGTGGCGAGAAGGGTCGAATCCACAGAGAAGAAGAGATTTTTAGACTTAAAAACTTTGGAGTCCTTTAGAAAACACTTGTGATTTTTCTTTGCTTAAAGAAAATAGTAAAATGAAGAACAAACCAAACACTTAATTAAAAATACCTATGATTATGCGCCTATGCTATAGAAATTAATTGCATGAAGTGAAAAGAAGAGATAGAAGAAGGGGGTAGAGAGAGAAGAAGATCAAGAACTATGTCAAAAGAACAACTCTCTTCATTAACTTAAAAGAAAGAGTACATGAAGTGCAAGACAAGCTTACAACAAAGGGGTGACAAGATTACAATGAAGTAAAATAACACAAAAGTAATAACAACAAGAGGAGCCTGAGATGTGAAGATGGTTGCAGCAATGGTGATGAAGGCGCCGTCCTCTCTTGGCCTTGGGTCATGAACCACCTTGCGAAAGATATCGTCTACGTCGGGAGGAAGTCACCTTCGTCGTTGAAGCCACCTTTGGAGGGTGAATAACTTTGAAACCAAGATGAATTAGGGGATGCCCAAGAAGAAGACTTTGAAGAGGAGGAAGAGTGGAAGAACTTTTATGAAGAACTCAGAGAGAAAAGAAGAGAAGAAAGGCTTCAAAACGAAGGAATAACAGATTCTAGCACTTCAGATGAACAGTAAACTCACGGGACAGCAATGTGAAAAATGAGGAATAACTTGAAAACCTGAAAGAATTAGAAGATGAGGCAGAATAAGAAGTTGTCGAACATGCAAAGAAAAAGAACTTTCATGAAAACAGCAGGAGGAGAAAATGGAAGGAAGAGGGAGAAATAATGGGAAGAAAAGAGAGGAACATTGATTCGTAGATGAACAGGATAGCACAGTAAAAATAAGAAATAACTTGAAAACTAGAGGGAATTAGAAGATGACGAAGAAGAAGAAATTGTAGAGCATTTAAAAATGAAGAACTTTTATGAAAAACATATAAGGAGAATAGGAGCAGAAAGGGAAGAAACCGGTGACCTAAGGTGAAGGTGGGAGAGTGAGAGAATTGTCAAAAGAAGAACTCCCCTTCTCCTCCTTATCATGGGCTATTTATAGGGAAACTTGAGTCAATGGAGGGTGAAGATTATATCAAAAAGAGATGGATGGCTGGGATTTAGGTAGAAGATGATATATGGGGAAAAGAAAAAGGAGGTGGGCAGCCCCTTTCTTGGACTTTGGGCACCCCCTTTCCCAAGGCTCATCATGTCTCTCCTTTATTTCAAACTTTAAATTCAAGTTTCCCTCCAACCAAAATATGTGTTTCTTTTCCTCAATTTCAAACTTTTGAAATTTATTTTCCCTCCAACCAAAATACAAACTTCTGTGTTTGACTTGGTCAAAGTGGTGATGACAATTTTACCCCCAGAGTTTCTTGCAATTACCTTCAGTGTCCTGCACACACATAATTATAATTTAGTCTATAAAAATTATCATAATGTGCACATAAATCTCAAATGCTCATAGTTATGCAATGGTGAATTAATGCCCATGGCCCTCAACTTGAATTTATTAAATAATATCACCAAATTAATCAATTTATATGAAAGCTCCAATTTAAATGCGGAATTGAGGTTAACTATGAAATAGGCATAATTACCTAATTATATGCACATAAAATGGTGCACATGTGATGAATTACTATAGAAAATGGACACTTATCAGGGTGTAAGGAACCTAATGTGCCCTTAAGAAGTGGAAATAGAAAGAAGAGAAATTCTTTTTTTTTCAAATGAGCATGCAAGTGAATAGAAAATCATCTAAAATGCACAATGGATGAAATTGATGCTACTAGAATGAAAACATGATGGCATGAAATTTTTTTAATTTTTTGTGTTATTTTTTCAGAGATTTTTTTTCAATAAGAGATGAATGCAAGGAACTATCAACTAAAAATAACAAAGAACATGCAAATTTATTGCAAAATAAAGTCTAAAATGATGTATTTGTGTTTCTTGATTTTTTTTTCTGATTTTTTTTTAATTTTTCAGGAATTTTTCTGATTTTTTGGGATTTTTCAGAATTTTTCAGAACAGGACCTGTACCTACCTTTAGTGTCGCTTGATTTTCTTGAATTTTCTAATTTTCAGCTTTTTTGCTACAGATTTGACTTTCAGCGACACTTTCTATGACAGTTTATTCTCTAAGATTTTCAGGTCCGAATTTTTATGATTTTTTGATTTTTCCTGCAAAATAAAAATAGAAAAATTAGTATTCACATATATACATCAAACACAAGAATTTTCAACCATAAAAAATAATTTCCTCCCTGGTAACGGTGCCAAAAATTTGATGTGCGTGACAAATGTCATTTAAAAATACCGTGTCATACAATTTCAAAAATGATAACCGCACTCACTTACTTAAAAAGATTTTAAATCCGAGTAGAGTGGTGAATACGGGTCGATCCCACAATGAGGAAATATTTCAATTAAGTGCATCGGACAATTCTTATATTTGAGAAAGAATCATTTTGGAGTGCATTTATACAAAAAGAAAATCAAGATGCATGGGAAATAAATCTAACTAAAGAACTTGAGAGGGATTGAGAAGAGAAGTTTGGAAGATATAGAGAGAGAAAAGAAGCCACAATTTGTCAAAATAAATTTTTATTTCTATGAAAATGGACATTACAACTTGAAATTAAAAGAACAAGGGAAGAAATATAGCCGAGGATTGGAAGATTGATGCCGCCACGCCGTGCCGAGCCTTTGATTGCCGCCCTGCTTTAGTGATGAACGTCGACGTGAGAGGACCGAAAGAGAAGCTCCGCCTTAGGGAGATGAGAAAGAAGTTTGGAGGATGGAGAGAGATAGAGGAAGAGAGGAAGCTTAAAATAAACTTGTGTGCGTGAATTTGAAAAAGAGGAAAGAAGGGGCTACGTGAAGGGAAATGGGGAAACAATGAAAGAAAATGGTGAAAACAGTGGGTGAGAGAAATGAGAATAGCTTGAAAATGGAGAAGAATTAGGAGATGGGGAAGAAGAGAAAATTGAAGAGCATTGAAAATCATACAACTAACATAAAGACTAAAAATTAAAATACAAAATAGAAATGGAAGAAAAAGGCTTGGAAAACTATCTAACTCTTTCGGTCTCCTCTCGGGTGTGTTTATATAGAGTTCACAGGGGCTTCAACGATTAGCAGGCCAAATCTCGCCCATTAAGCCTCTAGCCATCAAAGGGAGTGAATTAAAGGGACGTTATGGAGGCTTCAGAGGCGTCAGTTACGCAACTAAAGAGGCGATTGTGACACCGGTCGTTCATTTGAATGTGCGACTAAGGAGACGGGCGCCATTTCCCTATTGCCTTCTTTTATTTCCTGCCTCTATCCATGTGCCAAGAAGGGGCCGACCATGGTCCTGGGTGCCTTTTAAAGGGGAATGGTTCCCTGGGTGCCTCTTTAGTAGAATTCTAGCCACTTTTCTACCTCGCTTCACGTGTCGGTTAAAGGGGCGACTGCTCAGTAGGTCGCCTATTCAACATTTTCGTACTTCAACTGCTACCTCGAGTTGTGCGAAAGTGACTCAAACTGCGGGCCCTGAAAGGGGTGCCCAAGCAGCTGGGCACCTTCTTCATTTTCTTCATATTTTATTTTTGTTCTTTTCTACAGGTCTGGAAAGGGGCCCCCAGGGGCCTGGGCGCCTTATTCAAGGGGGGAGCCTAGGGGCCTGGGCACCTTCCTCAAGGGGGCGCCCAGGGGCCTAGGCGCCTCTTTATTTTCTCCTTTTCTTTTTTTTTCTTTTTCTGCAAGTCTGGAATAGGCGCCCAGGTGCCTGCGCGCCTCTTTCTTCAATGCCTGAAAACGCAAGGAGCGTCAAACAAAAATAGTTGTACACTTCTTGAATGGTTCTCAAATTGTCATTTTTGATTACAAATGTTGATAAAATGCATGTAGACTCAAATTGTATGTGAGAGTGAAGTTAACTGTCCAGGTTGCACAACTGTGTTCTTTTAATGTGCAAAGATGATATGTGTGATGCAAGTTATGATACAAAATCTGATACTCATCAGTTCCTTGTATAGATCAATGTCACTCATGAGAGATTCATTTAGCTCTTCAAGAGCAGAGTAATCTTTACAAGAGGACTCATCATGAGGATTTTTCTTAAGTTTCTTTTTCAATTCTTTTTCTAATTTTAATTTTTTGTATTGTTTTACTAACTCATCATACGCATCCATAAGCTCCTCAAAGGTAAATTCTTCTGAGTCAAAATTTACCTGAGATGAGGATGGATCACTTGGCTGGTCAGTGTTGTCGGCCATGAGGTAGTCATGCCTTTCTCCATCTTCATGGATGCTGACCAAGCCATCCAGGAGTTCTTTGGTTGTGTTGCAGGAAGAAACAAACGGAAATGTCATGGAATCAACTGTAGCCTTTTACAAATTTAATGCAGTAAGATTATCAATATTTTTGGTCCTTTGTTCAGTAGACCATTCAGATTTATCTGTTGGCAGCTCATGAGGACCATGAGATATGATATTCCATAATCTTGAATCAAGGGAGTTCACAAAAACACACATTTTTCCTAGCCAGCTAGTGAAATCAGAACCATCAAAAAATGGCGGGGCAATCATGGAAACTTGTTTTGCGAAAGAGCTCATGATGGCAGGTGCATCAGGATCTTCTCTACAGATCAGTGGATTTGTGTATAGCAGAGACCCGCTCTGATACCAATTGTTGGGTGCGTCAATAGGATTTAGAGGGGGGTGAATAGATCCTTTTACAAACAATGCCCAATTTAAAAACTAATCTGGTCACTCAGAAAACTACGGATTAATGGAACACTAATGTTCCTAACAAGATTACTGAACCAGACTGAAATGATGCGCTATCCAAAGCGCACCGCGGTTTCAACAAGAATACTTAGAAATATTTGAGTTAAGCTTGGCTTCATTAGATATCAGATCCATCACGGTTAAGAGCCACTAGCTTGTGGGAACAAGCTGAGATATCAACAGACAGAAGGATCAGTTGCACCCTTGAGCAGTGACCTATTGAACACGTGAATGTGTGTGTGTTCAGTGCGTAGGCATAACAAAATGTATATAAATCTGAAACAAACAAGATCCTGTGAACGGAGGTAGAAGACAAGGAACAATTTCACAAGCACACACAGTATAAGGTGGTTCAGTTTGTAAACCTGCAGACCTATATCCACCCCTCACCAAACCCGGTGAGGCTTCACTACGCTACAACTGTAGCAACGGGGACAAGTCCCCTACAACTACTGTCACATAGCTTAACACGAGGAACAACTCCTCACGAGGACATAGTTGTAACGTCCCGGATTTTTCAGATATTTTTTAGATCATTTTAGTGGGTCTCGGAGTGTATTTTGTGTTTTACACGTGTTTTTCCCTGACGCCCCTTCGGAACTCTGTGCAGGACAAACCGTGGCGTTCTCTGACGCCAGGACAGTACCGGTGCGTTGTGAGTACTCCGAGGATCGCGGAGGTAATTTTTCATATTTTTTTGAATTTTTTGAATTTTTAGGTTTTTCTATATATATTAACCTCCTTTTTCTCTCTCCACATCTCTCATTTCTCACCCTCTCTCCCTCTCTCTTCTCTCACGCTCTCTTTCTCCCCTCTCTTCTCCGGCGGCCGATGGAGTGAGGCGGGGGTGAGGTGGAGGCGGCGCGGGCGAGGATGCGGGTGAGGACGGGCAAGGATCGAGGTGGTGGAGGCGTGGCGATGCTTGGGGGCGCGTCCGTGAGCCGGCGAGGGTTTCGCGGTGATTTCTTCGTGGATCGGCGTCCACGGCGCGTCGTTTCTTCGGTGGAGGTAGGGAGATGGACCCCCAGCTCTTGAGCTTTCTTTCCAGCAAGTTTTGTAGGCCGCGGTGAGCCGAGCGGGCGTATTTGGAGATTTTTGGGAAAAATCCATGTTTTAGGGTTTGTGGGCTGATCTATCGTTTCACCGCGTTTCGGTCCGATCTGAGGGCGTAGATGCATGCTAGGGGCTATTTGGGGGCTTCCCCTTTGTTTTCCCCCTCTCCCGTGGAGGTATGGGGGTGTGGGATGATTTTTGGGTCGTTTCCCGCCGTCCCGCTCTCAGGACGGTGTGACGGTCATTCCAGTGACCGTCACATGCTGTGACGCCCCAGGGTGGGTGCGTTACATGCCGTGACGCGCCAAGAGGGGTGCGTCACAGAGGTTTGTAGTGTCGGCAGGGTGTCGGTTGCTCTGGCGGTCTTATGATAAACCGTTAGAGGGTGTGACGCGCCCTGGTTTGACCGTTACATCCGTTATCGTGGTTTTGACCGATCGGGGTCACGAGACTCTGACGCACCAGGGGTGGACCATTAGAGCTCTGTGACGCCCTTGCTTGGGTGCATCAGAGTTGATGTATCTCTCCTTCTAATGCACTTGAGTAGGTCCATTAGTGTTGTGACGCCCCGAGGGGTGCACGTCACAACCTGTTTCGCTCAGTCTTTTAATGCACCAGGCTTGGTCCGTTAGAGTCTGTGATGCCCCAGGGTGGGTGCGCCACACCCAACATTGCTTTTTAATCTAACGCTCCTGAGTTAGACCATTAGGGTGCTGTGACGGCCCAAGGATAGACCGCCAGGCACTATGTTGCGCCGAAATGGGTCTTCGTGCGAACTGCGTCCATTTCGTGTTATGTGGATCCCTGGTCGACCCGGTTGGGACCCAGTGGTCGACCTGCGGTCTCATGAATGTCCCAGACACCCCGAGGGTTCTGTGTCCGTGTCTTGAGGGTGTCGGGAGGACCGTGCTACCTCATTTAGCATGCCTGTGGGTTTGAGTGCCAGGTGACTCCTCGTGTTCCGGGCTTTTGTGTTACGCTTGATCGAGTCACCGTGCGTCAGTGTGAGTGCGGCGAGGGTTCCTCGCACGTCGTGAGTTTCTTCGGGAAGAGATTTCTGGGTGGACCATGAGTAAGGCCTTGGATTGCGAGTCCAGTTGCCCAGCCTGGGGTTGGAGGGTTCCCACTTTTCCCTGAGAGTGTGATTCAGTTTGGCGTCCTGTGAGCTACCTTGGGAACCGCGCTTCTACGTTTCTACGTGGCCCGTGGACTGTGAGTCCCGTTTCTTCTCCGACTGTGGTCACCGTGCGATGGTGCTAGTATGTGGGATGGTCCCCGTACTTCGTCGGGTTCGGACGTCATTTTCCGTCGACTTGAGAGTCTACTCCTTCAGTGACCCTCCACTAGTCGTAGCCTGCCTACACGTTTAGTGGTCCCACCAGGGAGTGGTGGAGAGGCTACCCTGAGCATGATTTTTAGACTGGTTTCCATCGGGCCCCACGTTTGCAGGTAGAGTCCGGCTGAGGGAAAAACCAGTTAGAGTCTAGACCTGGGACGCGTGGTCTGTGTGTGCACACGTGGTTGGGGGCGGTTGGACCCACGCTGACGAGCGTGACCCCAGCTAGTCACTTGCTTTGTAGTTACTTGTACGGTGTCTCAGTTCCCGCTGGGCCGGAGGGAGACACCTGAGGCGCGGACTAAGACGTCAGTGGACGCATCTGGCCTTGCTTCTAGTGGGAGGTACTCTTGTCGAGTCGGGAGTGACAGACTGTCAGTCTCTGTGACTTCGACCTTTGGGTTTTTGGTCATGTTGACCGTTGAGTCCAGGTTGTTTCACCGTGACGCGTGTGTCAGTTTTCGTGCCGTGAGACTGGTACTAGTAGCTTTACCGAGGTTGCGTCTTGTTGGTGCGGTGTCCGCAACCGGGTGGTCGGGGTTGCACCTTAGACAGCGTGTCCAGGTTGGCCGTGTCCTGGGAGACAAGCCTCTACAGCGTGGTTACCGTGGGTTTTTACTTCGGTAAGTTGTACTAGTATAGTTCGGTAGCCCCCGAACGTGAGATCGGGGTGTGTTTTCTGGTACAGTAGGAGTAGCTGTAGTGCCGAGTTTGACCAGCCACCGGTTCGCTGTTCCTGCTGACGTCGTAGCTTTCCTTTCCGCTACCTCCGTTGTTTCCGGTTGGGGTTCCACGGGATCCCTGCTAAGTCTCTATTTTGGAGACTCATCCCTACTTTTTAGGTGTGGTGGTTCTTCCTCGGGGTTCGAGGGTGCTGTTCGGAGGTTCATGGCTGCCAGCTCGTCGGGCCGAGTGTTCACTTGGCATGTGGTACATTTTACTGCTTTAGACTGTACTTTCTGTTGGACTAGACTCTGTTGTTGTAGTAGTTGTTTACTTATTTCTGTTAATTGTTGAATTGTCCTGCTTTACTTCCTATTTCTTTGTGCCTCCACACTCCTTTTAGCCCTTCCGAGTCCTCCGACTCGTGGGCGGCAGACCAGGATTCGAATGGTATCGGGTCCTTCCCGGTATCCGGATCATGGGTCGTTACAATAGTCCTCACAGAGCTACACACAGCACCACACGGGGATGAACCCCATATGCTGATACACAGCTTACACGAGGAACAAGCTCCTCATGAGTAGCACCACATGGGGATGAACCCCACACGCTGATACATAGCTTACATGAGGAGCAAGCTCCTCACAAGGACACAGTCCTCACGATGCTACACACAGCACCACATGGGGATGAACCCCACACACTGTGTAATACCCCGATTTTTCGAGAAATTAATTAGAAATTCGAAATTAATTAGAAATTTATTAGAATAATTTCTTAATAAATAGAATAAGTTATATTTTGACTATTTTGTAAAAATCCAGAAAAATTATATTCTTGTAGTGGATAACACGTTTAACAAACTTGTCTTCTGCGGCCAACCCAAATAAAATCTGTATGTAGGTCAAATTAGTGGATTAAGCCCAAATTGAACACTTAGTTAACCATACCTTGAAACGCCAAATTTGAGCCCAATACTCCACCAATTGAGCCTAAACCAGTGGCAAATGAAAGGCCAGGATGAGATGATCATTTCCCCTATCTTAATCTCTCGAAACCCTAACCCCAGGAGATGCAATCGGCGGACTTTTGGCGCGTCAACAATTACGGCGGCGTTCACATCAACCCGACTTGCGTAGACGAATACTCCGCGCATAGAACCCTCCAGAAGGCGTGTGACCAATTAAAATGAAGCTCTCTAACCCTAGAATCGTTTAGAACCAGTGGTGGCTGCAGAGGAGTTGGATCGAGGGAGATCTCCACCGATTAGTGGCTGCGTGTACCGGCGTCTTGGGTTTTCTTTCTCCTTCTTTCTTCATCCGATTCAGGTAGGTGATAGCAAGCCAAACCCTACAAATAATATATGGTTGGAAGCATCATTGTGTCAGCTTTTCATTGATATAGAAAGCCCTAAATTTTATCAAGTGTGCTATGAGAATTTTTGGTTTTAGTAGAAGCATGTCAGAACTAGGGTTATAATTGTTCCCTTTCGATTAAGTGATAATTTCAGGCTGTAAACACAAAATTGATTCATGCATGTCGTAGAGTTTTTCGTGCTCTTTCTTTTGGTAGTAAAAGCCCCAAATTCCATGCTTTATATCGTGCGAATTTCATGTTTTAGTTATGACCCCAGAAACCTCGCCGGAGTCAAGCAAGGCGAAGGGGCAGCGACCTGTCTGGCCTTGTGCGGCCACACAATAGACCGCACATCCAAGACAGGCGGCCTTCTCTTGACCGTTTATATGTTTCTATATCTGATCGTTTCCCTGGTACGTGCGGCCGGATACCAACCGCATGTCTATCCTGCGGCCAGTTCCAGACCGCACATCCCTTCTAGCGGCACCCTACTGACCGTCCATCTCCAGCAGGCCTTCGGACCTGAGGGGGCATGAGCGGCATGTCTGTGACCGTATATGGCGATGTAAGGTCCAAAATCGACCGCACATCTATAACAGAATAGATTAATTGTCATTTCAGCATGTTATGTTAGTAGATTAGTGGTTAATGGCATGTTAGCAACACACCTAATAAACTATAATTCATGACAGTAAATAATTCTTGCTGATTTATTTAATTTGAGCTTGATCTTGATTCATCTTTCAAATGAATGTCAATCTTAATTGTGAGTCATTGATAATTGAAATGGCTATTAGGTTTACACTTGTATAACTTTAGACCCGAACCTTTATTATCCCTTAGAATTGATTTTTGGACTCAATCGAATTGTTGTGATTTGAGTTAGTCCGAATTGGACTAGCAGGGACATGCGCGGCCGTTAGTGGACAGCATATCTCCTTGAACGGCCCTCTGGAGACCGTTCATCCCTGGCTAACGCCAATTAGTCTTGGCCGATTATCCTTGATCTATCTTCAGCCAATTTCTGATTTGATCAGCCCAGTAGACCCTAGGCCGACCAGCAGACAGTGGGCTGGACTCTGGTTCAGTTCCACCCTGCCTATGGTAGCCTGAGAGCCCACTTGGGTGAATTCCTAACTTATTGATAGGCCCTATGTTGTGCGGCCAGTAATAGCCCGTACATCTTTCAAGCGGCCCTTAGTTGACTGTTCAATTGGAGTGGCACTGTCAGGACTGCATATCCTGACCTCGATTTTGTAAACTTCTGGCCCTGTACGGCCTAATCCCTACCGTTCATATAGAAGAACGGCCCTTTATCAGCCATTCAACCTTGCCCTCCCGAGGGCTTAACCTCAGCCCAGTTCCTGTAGTGCGGCCCAGAGGCGACCACACAAGTCTTGAGCGGTCCAGTAGTAACCGCATATCTCCCAGAAATGAGTTTACTCCGTGTTTTATGGTTTTGAATCCAAGAACATGATGGTTCTTGATAACTTGAACTCTTGGACATTATCTCTTCAGCTTAGCCTTGGGATGTTCCGAGGTAAGTTTATACTTGATTATAATTGGCCATTTTAACTTGATTAAAGTCTCGACGGAACTTGGGATCTTGGATCCAATAAATCAATGCCAACACATCATAGGGGCCCGGTCTGGTCCTAGGGAGAGTGCCCGAAAAGTACTTGTGCCCATGGGAGTTTGTAATGACATGGTGAGGCATTGCACTGAGTGCATGACTAGCGTGATGTCTATGACAATGATCTCTTACTTAAATCGTGTTTGACTTGGTTATACATTCTTGTTTGTTGGCTAATTTCCTGCAATTTCTTGTTATATATATTATTCTTAACTTGCAATTCTTGTAGTTATATCATTCTGCCATATTGATATTCCATTCCATTCTTTAGCACTTTCTTTTATTATGTTGTTTCATTCGATCGTTATTTCTTTTCTTTCCGTTTCATACATGTAATTAATTGGTTAATCACTTACACTTGCCTGTTGTTACCTACTGAGCGTTCGCTCATATAGTTGTTTTCCCCCTTTCTAGGCAGCTCAGGTGAAGATTCATATATGGATGGGAATGGGCAAGAGTGATGACTTGGAGTGTATCAGCTAGTCGTTATGTTGAGATTGTTATAGTTGTTTTACATCTAGCTATGCCTTAGAACTTGTGTTAGTTATTGTAACAGAGTCAAGTAGAGATTATGCTTGATTATGTTTAAGTCAGTTTGATGGTATTCGTAATAGACTTGGAGTTATTCTGTTCATTACGTTATGTTAATTCTTAGCTTAGCATGTTATCTTTACTAGCGTTTTCTACTGTCGGTCCCGATATTCCGCATCAGGGCATGATAGTTAGGTGGTATCAGAGCCTAGGTTTTCTAATATTCCTAGGTTTTCTAAGTTCTAGGATCCTTAGTGATGCCGTAGGACCTATAACCTTGTTATAAGTCTTAGGACCCAACCCGGTGAGATTTGGGTAGAAGGCTGGGGTTGAGTTAATAATCTCATTGCACGATTATCCATTCTTAATTGAACCTAACATAACCTATTCCATGTGTAGGCTTTTGCAATGGCAGGAGAACGTGCGGAATGGAGGAACTTGCAGCGTACGGTTCACGGACTTACTCAGGCTTTGCAACAAGTGGCCCAAGGAGGAGCTGCAAACCATGGCACTGGCGATCTTTACCGGAACTTTCGTGGGATGAATCCCCCGTGATTTGGAGGCTCGACTGACCCTGATGAAGCCGAGCACTGGCTTGAAGAGATAGGGAGGATTTTTGAAGTGATGCAATGCAGCGATCAAGAACGTGTCCTCTTGTCGACCTTTCAACTTGAACGTGATGCGAGGACATGGTGGGATGCAGTGAAGGCTACCCTTGGTGATAGACAAGTCACATGGGAAGAGTTCGAGGAATTCTTCAATGGTAAATATTTCTCTGATAGAGTACAAGAGAAGAAGGCGGCCGAGTTTGCTACTTTGAAGCAACGAAATCTTTCCGTAGCTGAATATGAAGCTCAGTTCTCTTGGCTATCGCGTTATGCTACTCACTTGATATCTACCGAGAAGATGAAGGCTAAGCGCTTTCTTAATGGGCTGAAGGTGCAGTATATCAACCAGTTGGCACCGATGAAAATTCAAACTTATTCCGAGATGGTGAGAAAGGCTCAAGTATTGGAAGATACTTTAGAAATGATGGAGAGAATCCGTGGGAAGAGTGTTAAGAAAGAACAACACCATATTGGTTCTGGGAGTATCAAGCCTGGTCATGGCAGGAAGAGGCCCATTAGCGGGTCTGGTTCGTGGAAGGGCAAGATGACGAAGATTGAAGACAAGAAGTCTAGCCATATTGTTCCATTCAAGGGCGTATGCAAGTACTGTGATCATCTAGGTCACAAGATGGAGGAGTGCTAGCGCAAGCTGGGTGCCTGTTTACGTTGTGGTAGTAGGGACCACCGTATTCCCGAGTGTCCCTTTTTATCTGAGCGAGCTACCCCGGTGAAACCGCAAGGAATCAAGAAGCAGCAAGGCAAGCTCCAGGCTCTACAAGAAGATGAGACAGGACCCGCCGAGGAGGGTGGACTCGTCGAAGGTACTCTTATTATACATGACAAATTAGCTTTTCTTCTTTTTGATACTGGTGCCACTCATTCTTTTATTTCTCAGAGATTTGTGAAGTCTTTAGCTGTGAAGCCAGTTTTGATGAATTCTCCGTTAGAGATTTCGACCCCTATTGGTTCCGGATCAGCAATTAAGTATTTCTATCCTTCTAGTAAGGTCTTTATCAATGAACAAAACCTGCCAGCTGATTTAGTTTGTATGGACATGAAGGATTATGATGTAATCCTAGGAGCATATTGGTTGGCTAAGTATGAGGCCAGTGTTCAGTGCAGATCTAGTTCTGTGTCTTTCACTGGACACCCTGGACTTTCTTTTATAGGAATTAGACACCATAAGTCTGTTCCACTTATTTCGGCTCTTCGAGCTGATAAGCTGGTGAGGAGATGATGTAAGGCTTTTCTAGCCTTTGTTTCTGTGACCCCTGAGCAGAAGATTGAGATTGAGGACTTTTCTATCGTCCGAGATTTTCCAGATGTCTTTCCTGAGGAACTACCAGGACTTCCTCCTGAAAGGGAAGTTCTCTTTTCTATTGATCTAATTCCTGGTGCGACTCCTATTTCTAAAGCTCCTTATCGTATGTCTCCTGCGGAGCTAAGGGAACTAAAGCAACAGTTGATGGAATTGCTTGAGAAAGGGTTCATTCGTCCTAGTACTTCCCCATGGGGAGCCCCTGTATTATTCGTCTGGAAGAAGGATGGTTCGATGAGGTTGTGCATTGATTATCGGCAATTGAACCAGTTGACTATCAAGAATAGATATCCATTGCCAAGGATTGATGAGTTATTTGATCAGATAGCAGGAGCTCAGTATTTTTATAATATCGACCTTCGATCTGGATATCATCAGTTACAAATTAAGGAAGAAGATATCTATAAAACAGTCTTCTGCAGCAGGTATGTCCATTTCGAATTTATAGTAATGCCTTTTGGGCTAACGAATGCACCTGCAGCTTTCATGCAGCTGATGAACGATGTGTTTCGGCCCTATCTTGATCAATGGGTCGTGGTGTTCATTGATGACATCTTGATTTATTCTAAGAGTGAGGAGGAGCATGCTGAACATTTGAGGATGGCATTGCAACTATTGAGAGATCATCAGTTATATGCCAAGTTTAGTAAGTGTGATTTCTAGCTGCAAGAGGTGTCCTTTCTAGGGCATATCATCATAAAAGAAGGTATTTCTGTTGATCCTTCGAAGGTAGAGGCAGTAAAGAATTGGGCTAAGCCTACTAATGTGACTGAAGTGAGAAGTTTCCTAGGCCTAGCAGGTTACTACCGAAGGTTTATTCAAGACTTCTCCAAAATTACGGTACCTCTGACAAGATTAACCCGCAAGGAGATCAAATTTGATTGGTCTGAAGATTGCGAGCGAAGCTTCCAGACCTTGAAGGAATGTTTGACCACTGCACCTATTTTGACTTTACCTTCTGGAGAAGGAGGTTTTGTGGTATACACTGATGCATCAGGTATTGGTTTAGGGTGTGTACTCATGCAGCACGGGAAAGCGATAGCCTATTCTTCTAGGCAGTTGAGGAAGCATGAAGAGAATTATCCTGTTCATGATTTGGAGCTAGCAACAGTGGTGTTCGCCTTGAAGATATGGAGGCACTACTTGTATAGAGAAGCATTCACGGTGTTTTCAGATCATAAGAGTTTGAAATACTTATTTTCTCAGAAGGAACTCAATATGAGGCAGCGAAGATGGCTGGAGTATTTGAAGGATTTTGATTTCTCCATTGAGTATCATCCTGGAAAAGGTAATGTTGTGACAGATGCCTTAAGCCGCAAGCCCATAGCTAAGTTGTCAAGCCTCATGTTACAAGAATAGAAATTGTTGGAGCAGTTAGCTAGTTTGGATCTTAATGTTGACAAGGATCGGGTTATGATTGCTCAGATTCAACTTAAGCCCAAATTATTGATGGAAATCAAGTCTCTGCAAGATGATGACCCAGAGTTGGTAGAGATCAAGGGAAGCTTGAGTAACAGACCTGACTTCATGATGGCTGATGATGGAAGATTGTTATTTCAAGGAAGAACTTGTGTACCTGATGTAGCTGAGATAAAGAGTAAGATTCTCGTGGAAGCCCATAGATCCAGATACACCATTCATCCTGGAGGTACTAAGATGTTTAAGGATTTGAAAAGAATTTTTTGGTGGCCGAATATGAAAAGGGAACTTGCGGACTTCGTAAGTAGATGCTTGGTTTGTCAGCAAGTCAAGGCGGAGCATTTCAGACCAGCAGAGAAATTGAAACCCCTTGATATACCCCAATGAAAGTGGGAGAGCATTGGCATGGATTTCATTATGGGTCTACCTAGGAGTCGTAGTGGATTTGATGCAATATGGGTGATTATCGACAGATTGACAAAATCGGCTCATTTCTTATCCATTAAGTCTAAATGGACAGTTGATGTTTTGGCTGCTTTGTATATGAAGGAAGTGGTAAGACTACATGGTATACCAGTCAGTATTGTGTCTGATATAAACCCTAGGTTCACTTCTCATTTTTGGAAAGGATTGCAAGAGTCCTTGGAAACTCGTCTGAATTTCAGTACTACTTTCCATCCACAAACAGACGGACAGACTGAAAGGACTAACCAAATAGTGGAAGATATGCTTAGAGCCTGCATGATTGACTTTGGAGATAGTTGGAGTGATCACTTGGCATTGGTTGAATTCGCCTACAACAATAGTTACCAGTCCAACATTCAGATGGCTCCATTTGAAGCTTTGTATGGTAGAACCTGTCGATCCCCATTATGTTGGGACAGGTGGGTGAGAAGAAATGACTTGGACCAGATCTCATTTCCGAATCGTCCAAGAACATCCGTATTATCAGAGATCAGTTACAAGTAGCACAATCAAGACAGAAGAGTTATGCCGACACCAGGAGGAGAGTTTTGGAATTTCAGGTTGGTGAGCAAGTGTTTTTAAAGGCTTCTTCTATGAGGGGAATTCGAAGGTTTGATATTCAAGGCAAACTGAGTCCAAGATACATTGGTCCATTCGAGATTCTAGACAGAGTGGGGGAGGTTGCTTACCGTTTGGCACTACCACCTCAGTTATCTGGAGTACACAATATTTTCCATGTGTCTATGTTACAGAAATATGTGTATGATCCCACTCACATTATTCAGCATATGGACTTCGAATTGAAGGAAGATATGACTTATGAAGAAAGACCGATCAAGATTTTGGATCGGAAGCAACAACAACTCAAGAATCATTCCATACCGATGGTTAAAGTGCAGTGGAGTCGACGTGGAACTGAAGAAGTTACTTGGGAGTCAGAAGATACTATGCGGAGACAATACCATGACTTATTCTAGGTGAGCTGTCTCACTCCCACATTTTATTATTAAGTGCATTAAATTTGGAGGACCAAATTCTTTAAGTGGGGGAGGGTGTAATACCCTGATTTTTTTAGAAATTAATTAGAAATTCAAAATTTATTAGAAATTTATTAGAATAATTCTTTAATAAATAGAATAAGTTATATTTCGACTATTTTGTAAAAATATAGAAAAACTATATTCTTGTAGGGGATAACATGTTTAACAAACTTGTCTTCTATGGCCAACCCAAAAAAATCTGAATGTAGGCCGAATTAGTGGATTAAGCCCAAAATGAACACTTAGTTAACCATACCTTGAAACGCCAAATTAGAGCCCAATACTCCACCAATTGAGCCCAAACCGGTGGCAAATGAAAGGCCAGGATGAGAGGATCATTTCCCCTCTCTTAATCTATCGAAACCCTAACCCTAGGAGATGCAATCGGCGGACTTTTGGCGCGTCAACAATTACGGCGGCGTTCACATCAACCCGACTTGCGTAGACGAATACTCCGCGCATAGAACCCTCCAGAAGGCGTGTGACCAATTAAAATGAAGCTCTCTAACTCTAGAATCGTTTAGAACCAGTGGTGGCTGCAGAGGAGTTGGATCGAGGGAGATCTCCACCGATTAGTGGCTGCGTGTACCGACGTCTTGGGTTTTCTTTCTCCTTCTTTCTTCATCCGATTCAGGTAGGTGATAGCAAGCCAAACCCTACAAATAATATATGGTTGGAAGCATCATTGTGTCAGCTTTTCATTGATATAGAAAGTCCTAAATTTTATCAAGTGTGCTATGAGAATTTTTGGTTTTAGTAGAAGCATGTCAGAACTAGGGTTATAATTGTTCCCTTTCGATTAAGTGATAATTTCAGGCTGTAAACACAAAATTGATTCATGCATGTCGTAGATTTTTTCGTGCTCTTTCTTTTGGTAGTAAAAGCCCCAAATTCCATGCTTTATATCGTGCGAATTTCATGTTTTAGTTCTGACCCTAGAAACCTCGCCAGAGTCGGGCAAGGTGAAGGGGCAGCGACCTATCTGGCCTTGTGCGGCCACACGATAGACCGCACATCCAAGATAGGCGGCCTTCTCTTGACCATTTATATGTTTCTATATCTGATCATTTCCCTGGTATGTGCGGCCGGATACCAACCGCATGTCTGTCCTGCGGTCAGTTCCAGACCGCACATCCCTTCTAGCGGCACCCTACCGACCGTCCATCTCCAGCAGGCCTTCGGACCTGAGGGGGCATGAGCGGCCTGTCTGTGACCGTATATGGTGATGTAAGGTCCAGAATCGACCGCACATCTATAACAGAACAGATTAATTGTCATTTCAACATGTTATGTTAGTAGATTAGTGGTTAATGGCATGTTAGCAACACACCTAATAAACTGTAATTCATGACAGTAAATAATTCTTGCTGATTTATTTAATTTGAGCTTGATCTTGATTCATCTTTCCAATGAATGTCAATCTTAATTGTGAGTCATTGATAATTGAAATGGCTATTAGGTTTACACTTGCATAACCTTAGACCCGAACCTTTATTATTCCTTAGAATTAATTTTTGGACTCAATCGAATTGCTGTGATTTGAGTTAGTCCTAATTGGACTAGCAGAGACATGCGCGACCGTTAGTGGACCGCATATCTCCTTGAACGGCCCACTAAAGACCGTTCATCCCTGGCTAATGCCAATTAGTCTTGGCCGATTATCCTTGATCTATCTTCGACCAATTCCTGATTTGATCAGCCCAGTAGACCCTAGGCCGACTAGCAGACAGTGGGCTGGACTCTGGTTCAGTTCCACCCTGCCTATGGTAGCCCGGGAGCCCACTTGGGTGAATTCCTAACTTATTGATAGGCCCTGTGGTGTGCGGCCAGTAATAGCCAGTACATCTTTCAAGCGGCCCTTAGTTGACCGTTCAATTGGAGCGGCTCTGTCAGGACTGCATATCCTGACCTCGATTTTGTAAACTTCTGGCCTTGTACGGCCTAATCCCCACCGTTCATATAGAAGAGCGGCCCTTTATCAGCCGTTCAACCTTGACCTCCCGAGGGCTTAACCTCAGCCCAGTTCCTGTAGTGCGGCCCAGAGGCGACCGCACAAGTCTTGAGCCGTCCAGTAGTAACCGCATATCTCCCAGAAACGAGTTTTCTCCGTGTTTTATGGTTTTGAATCTAAGAACATGATGGTTCTTGATAACTTGAACTCCTAGATAGTATCTCTTCAGATTAGCCTTGGGATGTTCCGAGGTAAGTTTATACTTGATTATAATTGGCCATTTTAACTTGATTAAAGTCTAGACGGAACTTGAGATCTTGGATCTAATAAATCAATGCCAACGCATCATAGGGGCCCGGTCTGGTCCTGGGGAGAGCGCCTGAAAAGTACTTGTGCCCATGGGAGTTTGTAATGACATGGTGAGGCATTGCACCGAGTGCATGACTAGCGTGATGTCTATGATAATGATCTCTTACTTGAATCGTGTTTGACTTGGTTATACATTCTTGTTTGTTGGCCAATTTTCTGCAATTTCTTGTTATATATATTGTTCTTAACTTGCAATTCTTGTAGTTATATCATTCTGGCATATTGATATTCCATCCCATTCTTTAGCACTTTCTTTTAATATGTTGTTTCATTCGATCATTATTTCTTTTCTTTCCGTTTCATACATGTAATTAATTGGTTAATCACTTACACTTGCCTGTTGTTACCTACTGAGCATTCGCTCATATAGTTGTTTTCCCCCTTTCCAAGCAGCTCAGGTGAAGATTCACAGATGGATGGGAATGGGCAAGAGTGATGACTTGGAGTGTATCAGCTAGTCATTATGTTGAGATTGTTATAGTTGTTTTACATCTAGCTATGCCTTAGAACTTGTGTTAGTTATTGTAACGGAGTCAAGTAGAGATTATGCTTGATTATGTTTAAGTCAGTTTGATGGTATTCGTAATAGACTTGGAGTTATTCTGTTCATTACGTTATGTTAATTCTTAGCTTAGCATGTTATCTTTACTAGCGTTTTCTACTGTCGGTCTCGATATTCCACATCGGGGCGCGACACGCTGATACATAGCTTACACGAGGTGCAAGCTCCTCACGAGGACACAGTCCTCACGGTGCTACACAGCACCACACGGGGACGAACCCCAAAAGAAAAAGAAAAACAAAGAAACAAACACACTGTAAAATACAGCAAAAACATAGGGACAAAGCCCCAATCAAACACACAGCTGTAGACCAGCCAAAACCACCTCCGGTCTCTAAATAGAGCACCGGACACACTACTACAAGCACAGCACAACACACTGAAACGGATTTGTAGTTTTCAAAAGAAAAACACAAAATGAAACAAGAGAAAAACCAATGTAGCTTCAGATGAAGATCTAGGAGCTTGTGGCTACAAATCCAGACTCAGATCTGAAGACTGGTCAGATCTGATCTCTCTTCTTCTTCTCTTCTTCTCAGCACTGGACTGGGTCGGACCAGGTGTTGGGAATCTCCTCTCTTCTTCTTCTCTTCTCACAGATTTTCTTTTGCAGGCTCAGGCACTCTAACTCTTTCAGCTCTTTTGCTCTTCAAGGGTAGCAACAGTCTTTCTTCATGCAGAAGGCCCTTATTTATAAAAGAGATGGTAGAAAACTTTCCCTCCCTCAAATCTACATTTGATTGGTCAGAATAAAAATACGATTCTTTGTCCAAGAACCCTTTCAGATCTGTCTTCTAATTGGTCCTTGATAAAAAGGAGATCTCTGTCTAAAACCCTTCTCCAGATCTACTGGTCTGTCAAAATCTTTGGCAGAGTAATCTGATTATTCCACATGAAAAAGTAAGACAACTTGGAAAGTGACTTTTTCCAATTTTGGTCTCTAACAGAACCTTCACACAAAAAGGTGTTCTAGCTATCTCATGATAAAAAGGACATATCTTTATCCTAGGACCTTTTTGGACCATGAAGCCTGTGTCCTAGAGTCAAAAATGTTGACTTGGAATAGACGGACATGTGATCACTTAAGTTGTCATGTGCCCTATTGACTCTGCTGGGCAGACTTTGTTGGTTTATGCCAGCGTCTCCTTGGATTTGGTGTGTACCACGTGGGGTATGGGACCCACGTGGGACCATCAGTGCTTGGCAGCCCAACCCGCCGCATGGATTATGGGGTCCATGTGCGAAGCCCCTCATGCCCGCCCACAGCACGTCATAGACGTGGGGCTCTGCGCTGCCATAAGGAAATACAGTCTAACCTTCGCTACCAGCTCGAGCTTTTAGCGCAACGGTAGGGGCTTGATCCTGTAAACTGGTATCAGAGCGAGGTCGCGGGTTCAAATCCCAGGAGCCGCTAGGGGGGAGATTGTTGGTTTATGCCAGCGTCTCCTTGGATTTGGTGTGTACCACGTGGGGTATGGGACCCACGTGGGACCATCGGTGCTTGGCAGCCCAACACGCCACATGGATTATGGGGTCCATGTGCGAAGCCCCTCATGCCCGCCCACAGCACGTCATAGACGTGGGGCTCTGCGCTGCCATAAGGAAATACGGTCTAACCTTCGCTACCAGCTCGAGCTTTTAGCGCAACGGTAGGGGCTTGATCCTGTAAACTGGTATAGGGTGCTAGGTCCGGATACAGAGGGGGGGTGAATGTAACCCTCTAGAAAATATAGCCCAAATTAAAACATTAAAGCTCAGATATGCGGAATAAGACTAATGAGCTTTCCAAGATGAAATGATAAGGCAACACATGGACAAACAGTTAGACTGCAACAATGCAGCCACCTGATTAACCAGAAACGAAGGCAGAGCTAAACAACGCAAACACACTAAGCAGAATATAATGCTCAAAAATTAACTCTCTAGATAATGCAACTAGCCAAGCATGCGCAACCTGTGAATGGGAGGTAGAAGATATGGAGCTAACGCAAGGCAAACCACTGCACAAATAGTTTTAAGGTGGTTCGGTCCTTCAGACCTACATCCACCCCTCACTCCCAACCGGAGTGAGGCTTCACTAGCCAATGCTAGAACCAAGCAGACTCAGTCTGCAACAGGTGCTGACACACAGCTTGACCAGGGGAACAAACTCCCCTCTTCCTCCCAACCGGAGGGACACCCCAAGTGACTCCCAGTCACTTGGAAACCAGAGACGCAAAGTCTCTCTTCCTCCAAACCGGAGGAAACACACCAGTGACTCCCCGTCACCAGCAAACCAGAGGTCGAAGACCTCTCTTCCTCCAACCAGAGGGACCTCTGGACTTGCAACCCACAAGCCCAGAACCGGAGATCAGATCTCCCTTCCTCCAAACCGGAGGGAACACACAAGTGACTTCCAGCCACTTGCAAACTAAAGGTTGCAGACCTCTCTTCCTCCAGACCAGGAGGGACCCGACCTCAATCCACAGGATCGGAAGTACAAAGCTAACCAAATGAAAAAGGAAAAATAAGAAGGGGAAAATACACAGCGATCAGAAAGCTGTAAAGAAAGATAACACAGATGTGGCTCGCATGGAGCTGACTAGCCTTGATTTGATCCACGGTCCAGTAGACAGATCTTCAGGTAAGCTTCTCTTCCTCTTATCTTCTCTCTCACTTTCTTTTTCTCTTAACCCTCACGAGCTCTCTAACTCTCTCTTTCTCTTCTTTTCCTTCTGCTCTTCTTCTCTTTCTTTTCTTCTTCTTTCGCAGGCTCTCTCTGTCTCTTCTCTTCTCTCTTTCTTCTGCTTTCTACTGCAGCTCTTTTCTTCTTCTGCTCTTTCACTCTCTCGATCTCTTTTCCTCTATTCTCTTCGGCTCACGCTCTCTGCTATTCTCTCTTCTTCTCTTTTTCTTCCTTTTTTCTTTTTCTGGATCGAAGGACTTTTTGCTCTCCAGGCTTCTTCTTCGATCGAGTTCATCTGTTGGATGAAGGCTTCCTTTTATAAGCAGCAGCCAGCAGGAGGGCAGCACTGGGCGCGTGTGGCTTCCTCATTTCCCACCTAGAACTTGTGGCCACGTGTCAGTCTCTCAGCCAGCTTCAGCACACGTGTCATAATCCTGTCTGCCCTTCCAGCCTCGGATCACGTGCCTCCCATTCACTGAGGAATATTCTTCCTCGGACCACCTTCTTCTTTTTGTTTTTCTTCTTCTCCTGCAAAGAATTAAGACGATTAAAACTCAGGGCCACAAAAACTAAAATTGCACGAGGTGTGTAGGAATAACAATAGGTGCACTATACTGAGAACGACACGAGTTATGGAGAAGGAAATAACACGGAGTAAAAATGATAGAAATACACGATCAAAGGAACCTTGGGCGAAGATAGAAAGAAACAACACAGGGACATAAACACAAGAATAACACGAAGACACGAATACAAAAGCAACATGAAGACACGAATACAAAAAAATAACATGACATAACAAACAGCAAAGAGAACGGCACGAGGTGAAACGACACTTTACTAAAAAGACTTGAATACGAGTACTAAGTTGCTCGAACGTACGAACGACTCGAAGACGAGGACGACACGGGCTGACAACAACTCGAAGACGAAAACAGAAATCGACATGAAGTGTGGTTACAAAACAAGAAAGACACGATGTCTAAGAAAAGCAACACGAAGACAGAAATAACAAAGAAACGACTCGAACTAAGGACGACATGGAGACAACACAGTCAGACTCGACTTGAGACACTTAAAGCTTGAATTTAGAGAAGAATGCACGAAGTAAAATCAACACGAAGACAGAAGACAGAAGACAGACACGGCTATCACGACACGTGATGAAGCAGTGAAACCAAGAAAAAAATGACTCGAGGAACAACAGTAAGTGACACGAAAAACACAAGAGCAAACATAAAGGATGACTCGAGATGAGCAACTAAATACTGAGGAAACGACACGATGTTCACAGGAAAATGACTCGAAGTTCATCAGAACAATTCGAGCTGCTTCAGTAAACAACACGAAGACAATCAACAAACATAGTTGGAACAACACGACGTACAAAAGGACAACACGAAGTGTAGTAAACACAAACAACACGAAGTATGAAAGGAATAGTACGGACATACAAGGTACTACCTCATAGCAGTTTTCCTGTTACTCATGGAAATTTCAAATACATAACATTACGCAAGATATCTGCTTTAAAATGAGAATACTTAACATAGTGATGCTCATCATCAAAACACTAGGGAAGTCACAAACAAGAAAGTTGTGAATAACAAGGCATGTTGTACAGACTTCAAACAATATTCATCAGACAACTGTGTATGGACTTGAAGACCCTTAGCCAATGTATAGACTTCAGGTGGAGACCAATGTGTAGACTTCTCATGAAACCCCAATGTGCAGACTTGACGCTGTATAGACTTTCCAAAGAGAACGTAACGTTGTACAGACTTGAACTGAAGACCAATGTATGGACTTCAAAACAGATGCTAAGGCCAAGAGGAGTGTATAGACTTTCATGATGTATGGACTTGGTCTCAAGAAATGTAAGCGATGTACACACTTAGCCAATGTGTAGACTTTGCCTTAGACGCTAAATGAGACGCAAAAGTATGTATAGACTTGAAGAACCTGAAACAAAGTGCATACTCACAGCGTTGACGCTGTAGACTTGAGACTTGAGAATGCTCACAGCGTTGACGCTGCAAGAGACGTAGGCTGTACAGACTTAGCCTAAGACAATGCATGAACATATCAGCAGAGAAGCAATGCACAGAACAGAAATCAAGCACAAGCCAATATATCACAGCATGACTCAAGCATACACATGCATTCTTCACAATTCAGACATGGCACACTTATGCAATCTCCCACAGAAAAGGTCAGACATATTCAAGACAATGTGGTGACTCATTCATGTTGCTATCATTAAAATATCACATCATCAACAAAGCACAAGGGGCACAATAATCTCCCCCTTTTTGATGATGGCAACATAATGAGTCACACTGACTCATCAAACTATTCTCCCCCTTTGACATAATCAAAAAAGAAGGGGAATGGTTTGATAGTCAAATGCAGCACATCAATGCAGAGAATGAGTCAAGGTTCTTTTAAAATGAAGATCTCCCTTATGACAGTGAAACAGTTCTCCCCCTATCAACATGCATGATTGACTACTCTCCCCTTAGATGATAATAAACCATAACTCCCCTTGAAGCACATGAATGGACTCTGGTTATCCAATAAATCAATCTGAAATCCACCATCATAAAGATTCTGAGGTTCAGAAGGCTGCAAGTGAACAAGGTAATAATGGGAGTGGCACCTCACATTTGTATGGTCAGAAAAATGCAGATAGAATCAGTCAACTGATAAGAAAGGAGTTGACTATACAATTTTTGTTGATCATGCATAAATCTGATCATGAGGGATTTGAATGCAAGGTCACAAATGATATGAACATGATTCAGTGTGACAAGGAATGCTCCCCCTGAATAGATGCCAATTGATATGCAAGTGATGCATGACATGGAAGCTCCCCCTCAATAAGTGGAATCTTATGAGATAGATGAGAGGAGACCATAGGGGCAAACAAGGAGAAGTTCAGGTCAATGAGCCAAGAACAGGTTCAATTAGTAGATTTCTAAAGAGGCTTCAACTATAAGAATTTCAGTCAGATTTTCAAGAAAATGTCATTCTCATAAATCCAAAACATAAGTTTTCAAAGTCTTCCATTATAGGGGCTTATGAATGAGCTTTTTGAACAGCATGGTTTAAACATGATGTATACAGATTTTATCAATAAAATTCTGTATTGATATCTAAAACCATGTTTTAATAAAAATGAACCAAGCCCTCATATTTATCTTGATTATCCTCCCTTTGTCTTACACAATCAAATTTATTGACTTCTTTCAGAATTACATGCATCAGTATTGAAATCAAGCAGTTATGAAGTCATATGATTTTGTCTAGGGTTGTAGCAATTTGATTTTTGCATCAATATTCAGATATTTCAATTCGTTCAACAATTTTCATGCTACAAATTTTACGAGCACTCTAGTTCAGTGCACACCTTGTAACTAGAGGATATACCTTGATCAGAGGCCAATATCCCTAAGCACCTAGTGTGACTAACTGTCATGCTTTATATGAACAGAGATAGCATATACACATCATGACACACTGCAAATCATTTCTTGATGAGTGAATTGTATTTCTCAGTGTGCATGCCATTGCTCTGCCTGAATTTCAATGAATTCTTAATCAGAGTTAACTATGGTACCTCATGACACAGTCCTTTGGACATGTGTTTCTCAGTGACCAATGTCATTGCTCTGACAGATATTACCCTTTAGACTTTTCAGAAAAATTCATTGCTTCAAGTCAATATTAATTTCATATACTTAATCAGTTGAAGTCATGTATTCAAGAGTGCAGATTTCAGAAGTTTTCACAAGACTCAACATGAACCAGATGGTTAAGGTTTATTAAACATGCTTCATATATGTTAAGAGATTTTAAAGTTAAACTCCATGAATACATTAAGCTTAAACCACATGAGTTATTTCAGACATTCATAAAAATGTATAATAGAAGATTTCTAGTTCAAGAATTTTTAGATTTATGATCGAGATAGTCCCATTGAAATCTTCATGAATGACTGATAGAAATTCTGATACCAAATGATACCAATTGTTATCAATTGATAGGAGAGATTTTGAAGCTTAATGATTTCAAAAATATGCTCAAGGTTTAGTCAAAGAGAATCAATGAAAGGATATGCAATGAATTTTCACATGAGTATGCATTTGACAACCTATATGCAATGCATTGACTCCCCCTAACACTATGCATTCAATTACCCTTTTTGGTATTTTTAATGCAGTAAAATGCAATGCAATTAACTACATGCATGCAAAGACTCAACACTGAATGCTATGCAAGGACATGCAATTAACTCCCCCTGTAAACATGCAATGTTTGCCATGAGACACTGAACATATGATTTTGATTCATGCACATTCAGACTGTCCTAACCAGCAAAGTGACCCATGGTACGAGGCGGAGCACTTGGTCTAAAAGACCACCTCACACATAGTAAGATCCTCCAGACAGACCTCCTTGTCTTTTGGTACCTTACCATTTATATACCATTGAGGTCATGCATGATTATTCAACATGCAGTCCTATATGCAATTCAGAATTTCAGTGAGCTATTGCAACACACAAATTTCAAGTCACACTCATAAGCAGTTCAGATTTTTCAAAGAATTCGAAATGTAATTTGTTTTCAGAGTTTATGCATAACGCAATTATCAAGCAATTGCAATTAGCCTTTGTATGCATCAGATACAGACAACCCCTTTAAACTCAAATTTACACAGAACACTCAGCAAGTGCATGATCAGAAAATAATACAACTGGCAGATGATGAATGAATATGCAAGAACAGATTTAGCATGCATGCACTAGAAGAATTTCAAAACATGAAATGAAGAGAATTTATCTGAACAATGTGAAAATGGGGTTATTCATCCTAGAGTGCCTTGGATCATTACCCCTTTTATTCCAGTCCCAAGGCACACCTGCAAAATAATCACTTAGATCTTGCAGGAACCCAAGCAGCCTTGGGTCCTGTTTTATCCCTAACAAGTGTTCTAAATAATTTCTTAGCAGTATTATCATCATGATCCACCAGGTAACAGTTATCCATGAAATGACCAAAATTTCCACAATCTCTACATGATGTAGCAAACCTTGAATTCTTTTTGTGGACATTATTATCATCATCATGGAATCTATGTGAGTTTGCATGAAATTTCTTGTTACTTGCATGAGGTGTTGATTTAGCATTGCCTGCCCACAAGCATTCAGAAGCTCGGTGGCCAGGTTTTCCACATTCAAAACATACAAGAATCTTTTCTTTAAAAATAGGTTTATTTCTGCCAAGAAAATTTCTATTTTCAGGGAATTTATCAAATTTGGAATTAAAATATTTTCCCTGAACATACCAGTAGTCCTTGACTGCATGCCCATACTTGCCACATTCAAAACACCTTAGGTGCTTACCTCTTGAACCATTATATCCCCATGAAGTCCTGAACCAACACTCAACAGCTTTATGACCACGTTTGTTACAGTTATAACAAATGATGTGTTGGTTTGAAGCATACATATTTCTTTTGGGGTGATGATGAACAAAAGACCTAGCATGCATTTCATCATCTTGTTTCATGATGAAACAGGCATCCATGAGATGACCATGCATACCACAGTAATGACAAGATGTATCAGACTTCCTAGTAGCATGATTTCTACCAAATGAATTTCTCGAATGCAATGTTTCACTTGCATGCCCATCTTCAATCAATAATCTGCAATCATCCATTACATGGCCTACCTTACCACAATAATGGCATGAGACACTCTTATCAGATGCATACGGATAATTAATTGAGCTATGAGTAGTATGCATTGAGTCATCAGATGCAGTACAGGTAGCAGATTTAAAGACACAAGTAGGGACATTTTTATCCTTGTTTTTCTTACCATTTTTGCTCATTTGTTTACCCTTGTTCACACCTTTTATTGGTTCTTCATTTTTCTGGGCCTTGAATTGGAAAATAGATGATGTAGATATTTTAGGAGGCCCAGAGCAGCTTGCAATGTCAGAGCTGCGAACAAAAGTAGTGTACAACTTTTTCTTAATAGATTTTTCAATTTGGGATTTGCATCCTTGCTCTCCACTTGATTTAGTGGCGTTATCACACAAAGGAACATTCATTTTCTCTTTTCCCTTGATAGATTTAGACATGGAACGAACAAGTTTACTTATTTCAGATTGGAGAGAATAAATTTTGAGTTCTGAATTAGTCATGTCTTCCTCACATGTGATAATTTGTCTCTGCATGACATCATTCAAATTTTTAACTATTTCTAGTTCCTGTTTCAGTTTCAATTCATTCTCACATTGAATTTCCTTATCAGCAGATTTTTCTTTTTCAAATGACAACCATTTTTCAGAAAAGACAGTATTAAGAACCATTAGTCTTTTATTTTGATCTTTTAGATGAAAATTTTCTTCAATCAACTTGTTTTCAAATTCTTCTTCCAATTTCAATTCAGATTTTAAATTTTCATTTTCAGCCTTTAGACTTGTGATTTCAGCATTTTTCTCTTTTCTTAATTTTCTCTTTTCTGACTTAATTCTTTCATATTTTTCTAGTAGATGCTTATGCATGGCAACTAAATCATCATGACTAATATACTCGGTCTCAGAGTTTACCTGGGATGAGGACTTATCTGATTGATAACTCCTTCTTGCCATGAGACATTCTTCTTCCTTTCCATTGTGGATGCGAAGCAATTCATCCAATATTTCCTTTGCCGAGCTACAACCTGAGAAAGAGGAAAAATCATCAGAACCGATTGCAGCCTTCATTAAATTTAGAGCTCTCACATTATCATCATTTTTCAACTTGTGAACATGAGTCCACTTGGACTTATCCTTAGGAAGTTCATGTGGACTGTGAGAGATAACCTTCCACAATTGTGGATTAATAGAGTTAACGTGCTTGTGCATACGATATAGCCAGAATTTAATATTTGAACTACTGAATAGTGGAGGATGAGCCATGAGAACACAACAGATTAATGCAACAGGAATATTGATGCCCTAAAAACAAATTATCACCCAAGACTACAAGATCGGATCTGCAGGTCGCTGAACCTTCTAAGCAGAAACCTGCTCTGATACCAACTGATAGGGTGCTAGGTCCGGATACAGAGGGGGGTGAATGTAACCCTCTAGAAAATATAGCCCAAATTAAAACATTAAAGCTCAGATATGCGGAATAAGACTAATGAGCTTTCCAAGATGAAATGATAAGGCAACACATGGACAAACAGTTGGACTGCAACAATGCAGCCACCTGATCAACCAGAAACGAAGGCAGAGCTAAACAACGCAAACACACTAAGCAGAATATAATGCTCAAAAATTAACTCTCTAGATAATGCAACTAGCCAAGCATGCGCAACCTGTGAATGGGAGGTAGAAGATATGGAGCTAACGCAAGGCAAACCACTGCACAAATAGTTTTAAGGTGGTTCGGTCCTTTAGACCTACATCCACCCCTCACTCCCAACCGGAGTGAGGCTTCACTAGCCAATGCTAGAACCAAGCAGACTCAGTCTGCAACAGGTGCTGACACACAGCTTGACCAGGGGAACAAACTCC
Source organism: Amorphophallus konjac (assembly GCA_022559845.1). Taxonomy (NCBI): domain Eukaryota; kingdom Viridiplantae; phylum Streptophyta; class Magnoliopsida; order Alismatales; family Araceae; genus Amorphophallus; species Amorphophallus konjac. The sequence goes on along the minus strand of CM040121.1, from coordinate 455,532,256 downwards.
CCTCTTCCTCCCAACCGGAGGGACACCCCAAGTGACTCCCAGTCACTTGGAAACCAGAGACGCAAAGTCTCTCTTCCTCCAAACCGGAGGGAACACACCAGTGACTCCCCGTCACCAGCAAACCAGAGGTCGAAGACCTCTCTTCCTCCAACCGGAGGGACCCCTGGACTTGCAACCCACAAGCCCAGAACCGGAGATCAGATCTCCCTTCCTCCAAACCGGAGGGAACACACAAGTGACTTCCAGCCACTTGCAAACTAGAGGTCGCAGACCTCTCTTCCTCCAGACCAGGAGGGACCCGACCTCAATCCACAGGATCGGAAGTACAAAGCTAACCAAATGAAAAAGGAAAAATAAGAAGGGGAAAATACACAGCGATCAGAAAGCTGTAAAGAAAGATAACACAGATGTTGCTCGCATGGAGCTGACTGGCCTGGATTTGATCCACGGTCCAGTAGACAGATCTTCAGGTAAGCTTCTCTTCCTCTTCTCTTCTCTCTCACTTTCTTTTTCTCTTAACCCTCACGAGCTCTCTAACTCTCTCTTTCTCTTCTTTTCCTTCTGCTCTTCTTCTCTTTCTTTTCTTCTTCTTTCGCAGGCTCTCTCTGTCTCTTCTCTTCTCTCTTTCTTCTGCTTTCTACTGCAGCTCTTTTCTTCTTCTGCTCTTTCACTCTCTCAATCTCTTTTCCTCTATTCTCTTCGGCTCACGCTCTCTGCTATTCTCTCTTCTTCTCTTTTTCTTCCTTTTTTCTTTTTCTGGATCGAAGGACTTTTTGCTCTCCAGGCTTCTTCTTCGATCGAGTTCATCTGTTGGATGAAGGCTTCCTTTTATAAGCAGCAGCCAGCAGGAGGGCAGCACTGGGCGCGTGTGGCTTCCTCATTTCCCGCCCAGAACTTGTGGCCACGTGTCAGTCTCTCAGCCAACTTCAGCACACGTGTCACAATCCGGTCTGCCCTTTCAGTCTCGGATCACGTGCCTCCCATTCACTGAGGAATATTCTTCCTCGGACCACCTTCTTCTTTTTATTTTTCTTCTTCTCCTGCAAAGAATTAAAACGATTAAAACTCAGGGCCACAAAAACTAAAACTGCACGAGGTGTGTAGGAACAACAATAGGTGCACTATACTGAGAACGACACGAGGTACGGAGAAGGAAATAACACGGAGTAAAAATGATAGAAACACGCGATCAAAGGAACCTTGGACGAAGATAGAAAGAAACAACACGAGGACATAAACACAAGAATAACATGAAGACACGAATACAAAAGCAACACGAAGACACGAATACAAAAAAACAACACGACATAACAAACAGCAAAGAGAACGGCACGAGGTGAAACGACACTTTACTAAAAAGACTTGAATACACACGAAAACAGCTCGAGTACTAAGTTGCTCGAACGTACGAACGACTCGAAGACGAGGATGACACGGGCTGACAACAACTCGAAGACAAAAACAGAAACCGACACGAAGTGTGGTTACAAAACAAGAAAGACACGAGGTCTAGTAAAAGCAACACGAAGATAGAAATAACAAAGAAACGACTCGAACTAAGGACGACATGGAGACAACACAGTCAGACTCGACTTGAGACACTTAAAGCTTGAATTTAGAGAAGAATGCACGAAGTAAAATTAACACGAAGACAAAAGACAGACACGGCTATCACGACACGTGATGAAGCAGTGAAACCAAGAAAAAAATGACTCGAGGAACAACAGTAAGTGACACGAAAAACACAAGAGCAAACATAAAGGATGACTCAAGATGAGCAACTAAATACTGAGGAAACAACACGAGGTTCACAGGAAAATGACTCGAAGTTCATCAGAACAATTCGAGCTGCTTCAGTAAACAACACGAAGATAATCAACAAACATAGTTGGAACAACACGACGTACAAAAGGACAACACGAAGTGTAGTAAACACAAACAACACGAAGTATGAAAGGAATAGTACGGACATACAAGGTACTACCTCATAGCAGTTTTCCTGTTAATCATGGAAATTTCAAATGCATAACATTATGCAAGATATCTGATTAAAATGAGAATACTTAACATAGTGATGCTCATCATCAAAACACTAGGGAAGTCACAAACAAGAAAGTTGTGAATAACAAGACATGTTGTATAGACTTCAAACAATATGCATCAGACAACTGTGAATGGACTTGAAGACCCTTAGCCAATGTATAGACTTCAGGTGGAGACCAATGTGTAGACTTCTCGTGAAACCCCAATGTGCAAACTTGACGCTGTACAGACTTTCCAAAGAGAACGTAACGTTGTACAGACTTGAACTGAAGACCAATGTATGGACTTCAAAATAGATGCTAAGGCCAAGAGGAGTGTATAGACTTTCACGATGTATGGACTTGGTCTCAAGAAATGTAAGTGATGTACACACTTAGCCAATGTGTAGACTTTGCCTTAGACGCTAAATGAGACGCAAAAGTCTGTATAGACTTGAAGAACCTGAAACAAAGTGCATACTCACAGCGTTGACGCTGCAGACTTGAGACTTGAGAATGCTCACAGTGTTGACGCTGCAAGAGACGTAGGTTGTACAGACTTAGCCTAAGACAATGCATGAACATATCAGCAGAGAAGCAATGCACAGAACAGAAATCAAGCACAAGCCAATATATCACAGCATGACTCAAGCATACAGATGCATTCTTCACAATTCAGACATGGCACACTTATTCAATCTCCCACAGAAAAGGTCAGACATATTCAAGACAATGTGGTGACTCATTCATGTTGTTATCATTAAAACATCACATCATCAACAAAGCACAAGGGGCACAACAATTCGCGTGTCTTGTACAAAGAGTTGCCAAACAAGAATAGAGGAAAAAAGGAGTCAACTCTCTCGGTTGACTCTTCCTTGCAAGACTACTCGTGCCGTCGTAGTAAGTCAACTTGGTGAAAGACTGAGTCGGCATGCCTATTATATTTGGTGAGATTCCAGCTTCTAGAATGGCCTTGAGTTGACTTGCCCTCTTTCTGAGTCGACTTGTTGCATGCTTCTACTGTTGGATGCTTTGCTGAAGTTGATGAAGGGTTGCTTGCAAATTATTGTTACTACAGTTGTTGCACTGTTGAGCTTCAGTTGGGTCGACGCACCTTAAAGGTTGCGTCAAAGCACTCTTGTAAAGTGCTATGGAATCAGCTTCTGGACCCAATCCTGTGTCAACGCATCATGTGGATGGTGTCTGTGAACGTGTCACTTTGTGTACATGTAAAAAATAGTAGTTGTTGGAGAAAAGAAAAGGAAAAAAGGGGAGCACATGGTGCTCAATTGTAAACGTGATCGCCAGAGGAATGACCCTCAATACTAATGAAAAAAAAGAGTGATCGCGAGAAATACCTGTCAAAGTGGGTATGTGAGTTCTGCTTCCTCCTTTAACCGACCGGCCAGCTAAAGAGGGTCCTTTCTTTGATTACCCTGAAACAAACACAGACAAGCAAATAAAGCACCGATTTAGATCAGGTCATGCAGTATCAACTCTTAATATGAATAAAGATATGCATAAAGGAAGCAAACACACCTTGTGTGTTTTTAAACCCCTTAAGTGTAAGGGTGGGAGTATGAATGTGATGCAATGATGTGCAAAGAGATCTAGCGAAGGCTAGATGCAAGTGTGTGAACAATGGAATGATGCAGCATGTAAACTAAGTAAATGAAAGAAAGGAGATCCGGGGGAAGAAACGGAGGGAAGTCCTCCACTCTGATAGCACTATAGAGAACAGAAAGAATCCCCCTCGCTGAAACAATCAATAGAGACAGCCAAGTAGCAAGCCCTGTGTCTCGGTATCCCTCTGTGCGTTTATGTGCTTTTTTTTGTCTCTCCCCCCTCTCCTTTCGCGCGGGCACAAAAGAGTCCAATTTTTATAGGAGAGGAGTCCTAGCTCAGGGATGATTCCAAGCGAGGAAGGGGATAGACTTCCCCAAGAAGCGGAAGGATCAAAACGGGTGATAAACAACCAGGGAAAGGAGCCCAGATAAAATCAGAGATGCAAGAAAAATGGGCGTCGACTATTATCGTCGCCAATTAAATGTGTGTCCACCATGCAAGACGCTCATTCTTGGGCTTAATTTAGTAATTCCATATTTTCCATAAGAATTGGCATCTCCCATAATAGTCGTTAATTAATTGGTGTCCAAACAAGCGGTCGCTCATTCTTGATTAAAATTTAGCAGTTATTATCAGTAAAAGAATTAGCGTTTGCTATAGAAATCGCCATTTCTCCAAAATCAGTAAACCCAAAAAATAGTCGATAAATAGCTAACGAATGAGCGTCTCGATTGGAAGTCGCCCATTAAAATTGGCATCAAGATAAACTGACGCGAATTCAAGAAAAATTCCAAAAAATTGAAAAAACCTTCTTATTCAAGCTCAAGATGAAATCCACTTTGGAACATTGCATTGTGATATAAGATTTACTCAACTTAGTGTCAATTTTAGCGTGTCTACAGCTGCCCCGCTTTGGCATCTACTTTACAAGGGAGTGAGACGGAATGAAGCGTAATAAAATGAAGCGGAATGAAGTGGGAACGGACTAAAAAGTAGATGCCAAGGTGTGATGTGACTCGCTTATGACACTAATTGTTAGAAATCTTTCCACCATTCAAAATGATACGATCTTGGATGATTTCAAGAAAGTAGCAATTGCTCGGATGAAAGCTAAGCTAGAGGAAAATGTGTGCGCGGGCATAAAGGACACCGTTAGAGAGCGATTACCAGCCAATGTGGACGTGCTACAACCATGGTGGAAGAGAAAAATAAAAAATAGGATAAGAATCCAATCAAGGTGCTTTCAAGGAATCAGTCTCAACAGCTTCAAGGAGAACGTAGTACTTGATTTGGAATGGAATATCTCATGTCAACTGTAATTAAGAGTTAGTGGATTTCACTAAAGCCATAATAAGAAAAGCTTTCAACAATGAAACTCAAAGTCCTACATGATACATGCTAGGTTAAAAGAAAAATTAAAACAAACTAAAAATAGAAAACAATCAGGGATTATATTGCTAAACCATCCAGACCAAGTCAAGAAACTAGATCTCTAAGTTGACACTAAGCCGAAGCTCGTTTATCCACGCATCAACTTAGAAATTGGAACCATCGTCCCGAGCCTTGAATGACTTAACGGCCTATCCGTGCGGTTGAGACTCCTCTAGAACTATCACTGTTTTTGATGAAGGGGAACTCAAATTTCAGGTTCTTCTAGACCACAAGGTCTTTGATATGCTATAATAGCGTAGAGAACCTATAGTAGAAATGCATACAGGGATGAAATACAAGGATGAAATGATGTTACCCACAAAACCGATCAGAGCACCTAGAAATCTGCACAAAATTTTAATCTTCCCGCACTCACAATTCATTAGTGCAATAAATATACAGGTATTGTAATAAGGAGTAGAGAATATCCTGCATAACACTGCGATGGAGACAAAAAGTAAATCAAGAAATGGCGTCGGTTATAGTGGTCGCCTATTTTATGGGCGTCCTCCATAGTGGACGCTAATTCTATGCCACTCCGGAGTTTCAATCCATGCCGGAGACGGCTCCCAAGAGCCCAATCAAACTCAAAATCCAACTCCACAGGAGTTTTCCCTATATAAACAATGACCCAAAAGTCTCCTAGCATAGAACAAAGGTTCAGAAAGCTCTGCTACAACTCAATGAAGGCTTCTGCGACAACAGAAAGCAAAGATGAATAACCTCCTTCAACGCCCAGTGAAGAAGTCGAAGATGAGCTTACCAAGGATCACAGAAATCGACGGGCATATTAGTAGGAGAATTGCGATGAATCAGGTGAGTTTAATGAAAAAAACCTTAGTTTTAACCGAACTACCCTTTCTCTCAGGTTCTCACTGTTCTTTTTCTCTGTTCCCAAATTCTAACTACACTCTTTCTTTCTTTTCTTTGTTGTAACTCTCAGGACTACCCCACTATCCCTGGCGCACGAAGATACACTCAGAACAAATGGCTTCCCCTCCTTCTCTCTAAACTAACCTTGGACATGAGATCCTTCCTCTCTCGGTGGCATCTTCTCGGCTTAATCACACATGCCAAGCACTACCAAGACATCCATCTAGATTGGGCTGCCACAGGAGCCCTCCTTGAAATCTGGCACCCAAGTACACATTCCTTTCTATTCTCTACTTTTGAAGCCACTATACTTTTGGAAGAGGTAGAGATGTTACTAGGATTAAAAAGGCTGAAACAAGGTGAAGAAGAGAGGATAGCAACCATGCCCAACTCAATAAGCCCAATAGAAATATTAACCAGCCTAATCCCAAGTTCGAAAATAGTGGATCAGATTCAGGTGAGCAAAGGGGTTAACTTGATGAAGTTGGAAGCATGGGTGTATAAAAAATTCGGCCAACCCAAGGAAGAAGAGATGGAAAACATCATGAAGGCCTTTGTAATATGCTTGGCGGGAGCCTTACTCTTCCCTACGGTAGATGATTTCCTAGAGGAAGAATAATTGAGCGCAATATGTGAGATTTGGGAGGGAAAGAGAATCGGGCTAGCGGTCCTGGCCTACCTCTATAGTAGACTCACCTCGGCATCTATGGGAAGGCCCTTATATGGATCTATGCTTCTTCTTACTAGCTGGGTAGACCTTCACCTAAAATTCAACCCATGTAAGGATGCCCAAGGGATGTCTAGGATATTCCATAAAAGCCCACTCTACTATATGACAGGCGTGCTTGGATTGAGTGAAAGGGTGACAAACAGAGTGCCCAAGCTTAAGAAGAGAGTGGAGTGGAAGGAACACTTCAAAATTATGCCTCAGACAATGTTCACATGTGCACCGGGAATCCTTAAAACCCAAGATCTTCTCACCCGACTTTCTCCTAGAGTGGAATTACAGCTCGTCGGCGCCACCAAGTTTGTTCTTTACAACTCTCATAGGTGCCTTCCTCAGCTAGGCCTACCTCGCCACCTCATGGAAGATGCTTCACATCTCCCTCCTATTAAGAAAAGGGACCTATCAACAAGTGGCGATGAAGAAGAAGTCAACACCATCAAAGCACTGTGGAGAGTGAGCAAGCTACACAAGCCCCCAGATCAGATTGAGGAAGACAGAGAACAGTGGAAGATCTATGTAACAACACTTAGGAAATTGAGACCCAAGGTGGCTCATTGATGCAATTGATCATTCTTTCAATAAAATGGAGCATTTTCTCTTACTGAGCCAAGAAAATTATTATAAAGATTGATTATTCTCCCAAAATGAATGGCCGGTATGGAATTGAGTTCTCAGAAAAATAGCGTCCAGTCAAGAAGTCGCCCATTCTAAAGTGGGTCCCATACCACGGTCACCAATTATTTTATGAATTCATTTCCCACAATGGGCGTCCTCTAAAGCAGTCACCCATTCTAAATACGTCACATTGGGCTCAAATCTAAAAATTCAATTCAAAAAATATGCATCTCCTCAAAAGGTCGCCCATTCTAAATATGTTAAATCGGACTCAAATCTAAAAATTCAACTTCGAGAATATGCGTCTCCTCAGGCAGTCGCCCATTCTAAAATGGACGTCAACATAAACGGATGCTGATTCTTTTTGAAGTTTTAATCCCCCAAAATGGACGTCAAACAATTCAGATGCAGATTCTTTTTGAAGTCTTCTTTTTTTTAACGCGAACCGATTTTTCCCATCCTTCTCTCTCTTCTTACAATGTGCTTCTTCCCTGTCTAAACCCATCCAGCGATCCTCCTCCATCCTTTCTCTCCCCATTCTCAATTCTCCACTTCAACGATGTTCCCAAGCAGATCAATGCCCGGGAAGCGGCGGCGAGTCACGCCACCAGAGGTGGTGATCTTGAACGGCACTGAGGAGGGCGACGGCACAGCGGCCGGGGAAGTTCAACTAGCGGCGGAAGCGGAGGCCCCGGTGCCAATGGAGCGACCAGAGGAAGGAGGTGACGAGGAAGGCAGAGAAGAAGAAGAAGAAGAAGGGGAAGAAGAAGAAGAAGACAGAAGGGAAGAGGAAGGCGGTGGCGGTGATGGTGGTGGCGAAGAAGCTCAACCGGTGGCGGCCGCAGTACCACGACGACAGCGAGGACCCATACCTCGCCATCCGCTACGAGGAGCGGCGGAACTACCGGAGCCCGGGAAGGTGAGTCCACATTTTTTTGTTTTGTTTTTTTTTCTTTTTTTTCTTCTTCTTCTCTTCTTCTTTTTTTTTCAATTAAAAACCATAGGATGTTCGAACGGTGGGGGGAACATAGTAGAGAAATGACGTCCATTATGATGGGCGCAAAAAGATTCTTTTTTAAGGTTCTTTTTTAAAGAAATAACGAGAAAAGAAATGACGTCCGTCAATCCGGGCATAGTTTTTTTAAAAATGTTTTAAAGAAATAACGGGTATTTAAAGAAATGGCGCCCGTCATTACGGACGTAACTTTTTTTAAGGGGTTTTAAAGGAATAACGGGTATTTAAAGAAATGACGCCCGTCATGACAGACGCAGTTTTTTTAAGGGGTTTTAAAGGAATAACGGGTATTTAAAGAAATGACGCCCGTCATGACAGACACAGTTTTTTTTTGTGTGGCCAATGCTTAGTTGTTTATTGCTGGTACTGACATTTTTTTATTTTGTTCCGTTCTTTCTTTTGTTTTGTTTTGTTCTTTCTTTTGTTTGTGGGGGGTGATGAGGACTCGCATCTCCTGGGTGTTGGTATATGCAGCATACCACGGATTGCCGGAGTTTTAGAGGGAGCGATTGAGAGAGATGGGGTTTGCCCCTTTCTTGAGCATCGAGCATGTCCGCTTGGACCTCGTCCTTATCCAAGTACTTAGAGAGAGATGGGACAGGGCGAGCCGGGCATTCCTGATGCCCTGGGGACACATGGTCCCCACCCTGGAGGATGTAGTGAGCATCATCGGGTTGAGGGTGGACGGGGAGGTAGTGAGTGGTGTGACCTTCCCTGATTACGGGGACCGAGCCAGTAGACTTCTAGATTTGGAGACAGTGGCGTCGGGGCCTAAGAACTATAGGATGGTGAACAGGGCAGAGCTGATGGAGGTCCTTGGATTAGAGGAGGGGCCCCCGAGGACAAGGGAGAGCTTAGAGGAGTTTACGATCCGCATGGCCGGGAGGGAGAGGGCTACTTTCTATGCGGACCCTACCCAAAGGGAGAGGGTAGATCTAGACTTGAGGAGGTTTTTGTTTCTGATGTTGGGGAGACTGCTATTGGGGACGAAGGGGGATGACATGAACTGTCGTTTCCTAGGGCTGCTTGAAGATCTAGATCAGGTTGGGCGATATGCCTGGGGCGCCGCCATGCTGGCCCACCTCCTGGCCCACCTGTCCACAGGGACGGGCCGGGAGACGACTATCAGTGTCTTCGCACCGTTTCTTCAAGTATGCAATTTTCCTTTTCATGCTTATGCTTCTATTTATGCTTATGACTATGCAATGGTTATACTAATGACCTGTGAATGCAGATTTGGAGCCACTTATACATGTCGATGGAGCGAGCTGTAGTTTTTCATCCTGAGGCGGTTCCCCTGGCCCGACGTTGGCTCCCTTACATGTCGGGGGCCCCGCACACCTACGAGCTACAGGTTGTGAGGTGAGAGATCTGGGACTACCCAGCCTCCTTGGTATGTATGATGTGTTTATGCATATGTCATGTTTTCTATTCCTGATTATGATGATATGTTGTTATGATATGTGTGGAATGCAGGTTGTGTGAAGGCCTTACCAGGGCATGGCAGACAAGGACCAGCCTTGGGTCGCAGCGGGCCGACACTTGTTTGGGCAGAAGATTTGGATCCATTGCCTAAACGAGATCGAGCCCTTGCACCTCATGCTAGTGATGAGGACCCTCGTCCTACATCAGGAGTGGGTCAAGGTGGATGAGCCGCGCAGGGTCGGGCGGAAGAGCCGGGGGCGTGCCGTGATGACAGACTGGCGGCTGCACTTTCAAGAGCAGTACGCCGATTGGCAGAGGGGCGGCACCCCGGTCATCTCCCAAGCAACAGACAGCATGGCATACCTTTGGACCTACTAGAGGACCTACGCCGGTCGGCCACAGATGAGGCCTCGAAGGGTACGTATGAATGCATGCTTTTCTATATACTTTAGCTGCTAAATGATGAATGTGTGACTAATATGCAATAAATGCGGGATGCACGAGATGCGGTGGCAGCGGACATGCAGGTGCAGCTTCACACCCTGGAGGGCCGGCTAGCGGTCACACGATCCGAGATGGAGACGCTGGTGAGTATGCTTTCTAAATGTTATGATATGAGTCCTAAAGTTGAGTGGTTGGCGACTGACAGTCTTTAAAATGATGCAGCGTGCCCAGTAGAGGGTAGCAGGGAGAGTAGTAGGAGGCGCCTCTAGCTCGAGTCCGATGGATCAGAATGCCCAGATTGCTTCATTAGAGGAGCGACTGGCGGGAGCAGTGGCACGAGCTGAGGCAACCGAGCGAGACATGATAGCATAGGTAAAAAAGGTCACTTAGGAAATGCATTTATTATCGATTTCCTTTCAAAAATCTGATGACATGTTGTATGACACCCCAGGCGCAGGAGCTACAGGACGCGCTGACTCGGGCAGCCTTGGTAGGCACCGAGCTAGCGATCCGTGACTAGCGGGTTACGGAGCTCGAGGAGGAGAGACGATGAGCTACAGGGGACCGGGAGGAGGAGAGACGACGACTTGCTGAGGAGCAGTCTCGCGAGACAGAGGAGGAGCTACCCCGAGAGACACTAAAGCTGTAGCTGCTTCTCAAGGAGAGGAGGGAGCGTGACCGTGATAGGGTGGAGTTAGTCTGTTGAGTATATCCAAGTGATTTTGATGATAACAAACTCAGGGTTACATGTTTTATCACGTGCCATATTTCAACTATCAAGTTCGAATTCAACACCCTTCAAAGCCTACTTCACCTTGTAACAAGCAAGCTTAAGCGTTTAAACCCGTCCAAATGCAAGAATCCGTGTTTTGGTTTCTAAACCACCCAGGCTAAGCTTAAACCCACTCAGCTTAACTGAAACCAAGCAGCCATAACCTGATTTTGATGCGGGACAGACATGCGACCTGGGACTCTAGCTCGCGACTCGTCCCTGGCGAGGGAAATGCTGGACCGTGCACGGTTAAGAAACCGGCAGTGAGTCTCGGGTATCGACTTTCCGCGTGTACTCAGATTGAGTCACGGGACGGGTCACAATCACTCTCTCGCAGCGATGACAAAAATAGATATCGAGCTAGTTACCTATCACATGCAGCGGCATATACAAATAGATACGAGTAAAGCAAATGCGAAAGAGAGAGGGAGCAAATTTACCTCCACGCTCCGGGCGTGGGGAAGACGATCCCGGCCAAGTACGGTAACTCCCGGTAACAAAATATTACAATAATTATAGTAGTGAATTACCGCCCACTCCACGTAGGGAGGTAAAGGGCTACAAGTGGGGCCCGGGAGGTCCGACCCTGGGTTGACGGGCAGCAAGCTGGAGGTGCATTCGGGCGAACTTGGCTTGCTGGTCCGACTCGGTCCGGCGCCGACTCGGTGCTGCGTCGACTCAGTTTCGACTCACTGGATAGCAAGCCGTTGCCTCCAAAGAAACGTCGCCTTTGTGAGATCTCCTGACGGCACCGCTTGGCTGGGACGATGGCAGGACGTCCCTGAACGACTATATGAAGTGGCGGTTCCAGAAGTTGACCTTTGGTATTTGTTTGTGAATTTCTCCCGGACTGCTATTTCGGACCTACACAGGAACAGATTTGCGCGCCTCAGCGGAAAGAATTAATTCTCTCAGATCCGGAATCAGATCGAGGTGAGACCAGCGGCGTTAGAAAGAGGACTCCCAGATCTACAACATATAATTTTTGTAGGTCAATCTAACGAAGGGATGAGATATGGGAGGCTCTGTAACACTGTATTTTTTTTTGTGGATCTGATTACTGACACTCAGGATAGAAAGGGATCTGCCTGAAACTGACCTTTGACCGGTGGGTAGGGGAATTTTATGGATGCTACGAAAATTACCGGTGGAAGGGGTGGATGTTAGGAACATCTGAGAATTTTTATGGATTTTCTAAAAATTGATAAGGGGGTGGGAAAAATATGAAAAGGGAACACTGTCCCGTGGATCTGTAGAATGGCAGATTATAGGGGAACAAGAAATATGAGAAAAATACTAAACGATGTCTAAATGGCACGAAATTTAAACTGAAGACTAGGGGAGACAAGTAGAACAAGCCCTCAAAGTTTGGGCTTCATCAGACAACAAGAACAAAAGATAAAATTCCAGAGTTGAGGTTCTGTCCTGATTTGGATAGAACTCCGGCGATGGTGGCGGCGGCGCGATGGTGGTGCGATGGCGGCAGGAGAAACAGAAATCAGAGGATAAGAGAGAGATAGAATGGGTCTCACACCCTAGAATGGCAGAATTCCATCTGCAAGGGGGGGAGGAGAAAGGAGGAGGGCGCACCCTTCTTTGGCTCCAACCAAATTCATAATTTTTTCTTCATTAATTCTCATAAAATGTGAATTACAATCTATTTGTATGAAGTGCAAAATGACCCTAATTAACCTCAGATCTAAATTGGGGATGGGTAAAATAGGGAGTTCAAATATTATTCTCTCATGTGGTTTGGAACCACATTAAACAAATAATAAGAGGGGGGCGCCCCCTTGACCAAGGGGGTTGGAATCTTGACATTTTGTTCCACTTGTCCCCTTTGAATGTTAAACCATCTAGAAGCCCACCTAGGACTTTGACCAGCCCCACATGGACCCCAAAGATGCCACTTGGACCAATGAGCAAGGGGTGGAGGGTCCTGCAGGGCCTACATGGACTTTTACACAAAAACCCAAACAATCCTAGGGAATGACAAATTGGCTTATAAAGCTTTACAATTGCATACATGTTTTCCCAAGGATATAAATGCAAATAAAAGGACACAAATGCAAAAATAAAAGTTAGTGATCTTCCTCTGATGTCCCCATCAATTCTCCCCGGGTGGGAAGAACTCGACCCGCGGCTGCTCGTGACGCCGGCGGATCCGTCATCGTACCAGGAAGCGCGGAGTACGCTCCACTCCAAGTAATCGACACCTGCTCATCCCGTATAGATTCGATATGCTCACGCTGCTGGGGAGGAGGCTAGAGGTGGACACTCCGGGGTCGGGTCACTCTCAAATGAAGGGGAGGTGACTCAAAGACTCACTAGGAATCACCGTTGGGTCCCTTATGTGACTAGATCTGATGTGTGAGGTAGAACCGATCCCAAATTCTGACAAGTCTCGCACTCGAAAGGGACTAACAACGCGAGCGTACAAAGACCTACTCGACTTGACGTATGCACATGCACTCGACAGACAAATGGTACGAAACAAAGACTAACACATGACCCTAAACAAACCTACGGTTAGTCCAACTCATGCATATGCAAAGGTGGACCAGGACACCCGAATGTGTGCCATGCATACACTAGATGTACTCGATGGTTGACGGAATGGAGGACTCCTAGACATCCTAAGATGTACCACTCATGCATTGGCGGCTTATGGTATTTGGGTGGGGAAGGGCTAGGAGATCCAAAACTACCTTCGTCATAACCCTTAAACGTAGGTAACGCTTGCCAACTAGACCAAGGGGTAGGGGTGTGATAGTGAACTCCTTGGAAGAAGTGGAGTGAATATGATAGCTCGGGAGGTTCACTAGTGAAGGGGTCAAAAGGGTCAAAGAAGGTATGACCCCATGAGACAGGCTCCCATATGACACGGTCCTAATTGTGAAATTCTTGAAGGTGTGAGTGGTCACCTTCATCCGTCATAGTGAATGGGACGGTGGTCATGTGAAAAAAATAAGATTCCTCCCTTGGGTAAAAGGGAATGAAGTCGGGCTCGGCCGGCATAGGGAGGAACAAGAGGATATCCGTGGTGACACAATGATGGGGACATCACCCGTGATTCCCTCTGGCTCGGGACTTCCTTTCCGTTCGATGAGGACCAGACTTGAGCTCCATGTCATCCAGGCCTCCTCAGCACTCTGATGGATCATTTTGGCGTACTTCTTGTCTTTATTTTGGGTCATTTTGATGTAATTTATCTTTTATTTGAGTCCCGTACCTACGTTATGTGTTTATTTTCCTAAGTCATGTGGTCATCATGTGGGTTTTGGGCCCAATCCCTTGGGCTTGGCCCACTTGCGCCCCTTTCCCCCTAGATATTTGTCATTAGTCTTTCTAGCAGGGACTTATTATAAATTTTGGGTTCCCTATAAATAGGACCCCAAATCCTTCATTTGGAAGTAATGAAAGTTTGAATTAAGTTGTGAAAACTTCTTGAGATCTCCCTCCCTCTTTCACTCTATCTCTCTCTCTCTCTCTCTCTAAAGGGGGCGGCCCCCTCTCTCTCTCCTCCCCTCTCTCTCTCCCTTGGGCGACCTTGCCCTTTCACCTCCCTCTCTTGCCACCTCACCATCCACATCACCTCAACCCTTCACCTTCCCAAGGCCCCATCACTCCCACCATTTACTTCCACCAATCTCCAAGCAACCCTTCCCCATACAACCTTTCATATCCCCAAGGGAGAATCCCTTCTCCCAAGCACCCATTCCCCTTCCCAAAGCAACCCTTCCCATCCCCTAGACCCCATTAACCCCTCCATTAACCCACCACCCCATTCAAAAGAATACCACCCCCCCATCCCCTAGTCCATTTGCGCCCCCCCATCCACCACCCCCCCCCCAAGTGAGCTCCTCCACCTCCACCACCTCCCACCACAATGTCCGCCCCTGTCCAGCCCTCCCTCTCCCCTCTCACACCCCCAAAACCACCCCTCCCACATTCCCCTACCAACACCTTGTCACTGTCCTTGCTGCCCCTCCACCCCCCCTTTCAACCCCTCTACACCAACACCCCTCCCTTTGGCCCTGTCCAGATCGCAGGCAGCAGTGGAGCCTGACTTGCAGACCCTGTACCGTGGCTGTCCGACGTCGTCTGATGGCATACCTTACATCGATGGAAAGCTTCCCCAGTCAGCTTCGTAGCCGTGGTGGTCTCGCCAGCATCCGACGTCCTTGCTGTCCGGAGGAGCCGTTCTTTTCCGACTGCGCAACCAGGACCAGAACCTGAACCAGAGCTGCAGTTCAGAAGCCACCACGCTATCACCTCTGATCTCCTGAGAACGCCACTTGGCCGAGGCGAAGATCCCCCTGTCCTCCGTCCAGCACAGAAAACGGAGCCTCGTTCGGAGTTGGGAGCTCCCCGTTCCGATTTATTTCCCCCAGGTGCACAGATCTGTCCTGCCAGGGACTGGTCAGACCCCCTCTCCTTGTTCGGGATCCTCTTCCCTGCTCCGACGTTGTCTAGAGCCCATCTTGGTTGCTGATCGAAGAGGATTCGACCACGCTTGCAACTGTCCTGATCCCGCCTCGATTGGATCATGGGAGCGATCGGAGTGAAGTCGCCAACCTGCTGCTACAACCAGCACCCCGTCCGAGGCAGAGCGGAACAGCACCAGTCCACCATCTGTCCCGGCCAGCGTCGGCAACTTCTGGCGGCAACAAAATTCAGGGTCCATCCTGGGCCAGTCCCCGACGTTTCAAAGCTGATCCCGTCCCATTTCGAGTCTGGGAGAGAGCGCAACGGAGTCGACATCCAGTACCTATCAGCGGGCAGAACCGGCAAGCAGCACTCCGGAAGGGCGAACCGGTCCCGTTCATAGTTCCTTGGCTCCCCCTGCCTGGCCGGCTTACCGCCCCTCCCTGCGCGGAGGTAGTGTTTGATTGTAACTATAATCTCCCCACCCCAAGTTCCCCCTCCTGTGCGAGGCGTAGTGCTTGTAACTAAATTTTAGGGATCAAGCTTCATCGGTGCAGTGTGCGGGGAACCCACACTTCCCCGCTCGCCCATCGTCTCCGAACGGGGTTGGTTTCTTCAAACCGACCAGGTGAGCTTCTGCCCTTGCTCCCCATTAGGGTTTGTTCTTTTAATATCTACGAAGCTATCTGCTGGTTGGTGAGAGAGCGCTCGTTCCTGCAATTCCATTTTAAGTGCGGTCACCGTGGGCTATAGTGAGAAGGAGTGACCCCGTGCCCCAAGGCACCTGGCCCACCCTTGAAAGTGGGCACCATACCCTCGGGAGGGGAAAACACACTCTTTATGGCCCTCTACTGGCAAGGTTCTTGTTCCACCACGTCGACTCGGCATCACCAAGTCACCACGGGAGACGGGTGTGCACGGTGGTTTGGCAATTTCCAAATAATCTCGGGTCTTACTTTGTGTTTGCGGATAAGGTCCAAGGGCTCATAATCTCTTATTGCATACCCCCATCACTTTGTTTCACATCAAGTGGTATCAGAGCAAGTTTTAGGCTTGTCTCTACAAGCCTAGGTCCTAAGGCCATTGCATTATCTTCACCCGTGTGTCGGTCATCTCCTCATTGTGCATGTCTACCCGTAGTGGTGCCTTCTATCGGACCGACCCCTCATCCTCAGCTCCCGCTATGAATCCCAATTCCCAAGGCAACCAAGACATCCCTAGGGAGGCACCCCAAGCTCCGATGGATCGAGTTGAGGCTGTCCTTAATACCATCATGGATCGGTTAGATGGTTTTTCCATCCGTCTGGATAGACTCGAGGAAGCTAGGGCCCCCCCTAGGAACCATGCCCAAAGGGCTCCCCCTCCACGAGCTGAACTTGATAGGGAAGACCTAGAGAATGACTTTTACCATGAGCATGAGAGGCCCCTACAACCTCGGCGCAATGAGAGGCGACCCCGAGAGGACCCAGACGATTTCCTCTTAAGGATGATTAAGGTAGAGGCTCCGAACTTTGATGGGTCCCATAACCCAAGCGCCTATGAAGAGTGGGAACATGGCATGGACCAATACTTTGATTGGTACCCAATGGCCGAGGAAAGGAAAGTTAGGTTGTCTAAGATGCACCTTCTCAAACTAGCCAAAACCTATTGGTTAAAGGTAGAAAGCCAAAGGAGGATTAGGCGGGAAGAGCCCATTGACAATTGGCTTGACATGAAGACCCAACTCAGGAGCAAATACCTTCCCAATTCCTATAGTCAAATACTTCTCGATGAGTGGCAAAGTCTTACCCAGGAAGGACAAACTGTGGAGGAGTACATTGAAAAATTTGACTCCTATCTCCTAAAGTGTGGAGTCGTCGAGGAACTGGCCGTCACTCTATCCCGATTTAGAAACGGTCTTCTACCCCACATCAAACGGGAGCTTTTCATGAGGGAAGTGCATAGCCTTGAAATAGCCTATCAAATAGCCCGCGATGTGGAGAGATTTTCTAGGAATCCTAGGTTTGCCTCCCCTAGAACGGCCGATGTCAGGACTCCGGGTCCCCGACCCAACCTTCCTCCCCTATTGAAGACCCCTATCCCTAGTGGGGGAACTCCTACTCGGACTTACCATCAACCAACCAATTCCACCCCTACAAGGGCTACTCCACCCAACCCTCCTCCCCAAAGAGAGGAACCCCCCAAAGGAACAACCCCAGGGAGTAGTTCGGTAAAGTGCTTTCGGTGTCATGGTTATGGCCACATCTCCACCCAATGTCCATCCAAAGGATTGTCCAGCCTTATCATTGAAGGGGGACCTACCCCGTTCCAAGGAGAGCATGAGAGTGAGATTGAAGAGTATGAGGCTGCCTTAGGTTGGGAAGAGGAGTATGAGGAACAACTCTATGAAACAGGCTTGGACCACGACCCTCCTCCCGCCGACTCCCACTTAGGTGTGATTAGGTGCACCCTCACCAAACCACAAGAGGAGGATTGGCGTAGGACCTCCATTTTTCACACCTACCTCAAGATGGGGAGCCATGTTAGGAAAGTGATCCTAGACAATGGGAGTTGTGTCAACGCCGTGTCTCCTGACACCGTTAAGCTTCTTGGGCTTACTACCACACCCCACCCCAAGCCATACCGGGTCTCTTGGATTAACAATCACTCCATCCCGGTCAACACTTGTTGCCTTGTACCCATCACCTTCTCATCTTATCAAGGACATGTTTGGTGTGACATTATACCCATGGAAGTAGGGAGCATCCTTCTAGGGAGGCCTTGGATTTATGACGTCAATGCAACCATCCTAGGAAAGCCAAACACATGCACCTTTGAACATGAGGGGAAGACCATCCGCCTCAACCCCTCCCCACCTCGAAAGGAGCCCCCCTCCAAGGGAATTCTCCCTTCACTACAACCTAAACCACCTCAAAACCCAGGGGCCCCACCCCCACCAACCCAACCAACTCTCCAAGAACCTACCCAAGAGAAGACCACTGGAATAATCAAAGGCCTGCACCTCATCACGAGGAAACAACTGGAGGAAGAGGTTGCCCTAGGAACACCCTTGTGTGCGGTTGTCATATGCCTTGGAGAATCAACTCCCTCCAACCCCCACCCTGTGGAAATACACCCCCTCCTAGAAGAATTCAAGGATGTCTTCCCCGATGAGCTCCCTGATCAACTCCCACCTATGAGGGACGTATAGCATGCTATCGATTTAGTCCCGGGAGCCACACTTCCAAACCTTCCCCACTATCGCCTCAACCCCACGGAGCATGCTGAATTGAGGAGACAAGTGGAGGAACTTATTAGGAAAGGCTTTCTCCGCCTTAGCAAAAGCCCTTACGCTGTCCCGGCCCTCCTCACACCCAAGAAGGATGGGACATGGCGAATGTGTGTTGATAGTAGGGCCATCAACAAGATTACCGTCAAATACAGGTTCCCCATACCTAGGCTTGACGATATACTTGACATTCTAGCCGGAGCCACCATTTTTTCCAAAATTGACCTTAGGTTAGGATAAGGTCGGGAGATGAATGGAAAACCGCTTTCAAAACGAAAGATGGGCTCTATGAGTGGCTCGTGATGCCCTTCGGGCTCTCAAATGCCCCAAGCACCTTTATGCACCTTATGACTGAGGTTCTTAGGCCGTACATTGGAGTCTTCTTGGTGGTCTACTTCGATGATATTCTCATCTACAGCCAATCCAGGGAAGACCATCTAGGCCATCTTCGGCAAATATGCACCACTCTTCGAAATGAGAGTCTCTTTGCCAACCTAGGAAAGTGTCACTTCATGACGGAATCCACTACCTTCCTGGGATATGTAGTCTCCACTAAAGGCGTGTCCATGGACCCGGAAAAGGTCCAAGCCATCATAGACTGGCCAGAACCCCACACTCTCCATGAAGTACGAAGTTTCCATGGGTTGGCCACGTTCTATAGGAGGTTCATCAGAGGCTTCAGTACTATCACAGCCCCCATCACCGATTGCCTCAAAAAGGGGACCTTCGTTTGGACCAAGTCTGCCTCTAAGGCCTTTCTAGATCTAAAGGAGAAAATGACCCAGGCCCCCGTCTTGTGCCTCCCCGACTTTTCCAAGGTTTTTGAAGTCACATGTGACGCTTCAGGGGTAGGCATTGCTGGAATCCTTAGTCAGGAAGGGCACCCAGTAGCATACTTCAGTGAGAAACTTTGTGATGCCAGGATGAGATATTCAACCTATGACAAAGAATTTTATGATGTGGTTCAGTCACTTAAGCATTGGAGACATTATCTCTTGCTTAAGGAGTTTGTCATCTTCTCAGATCATGAAGCTTTAAAATACGTCAATTCCCAGCAGAAGCTAAACGCCCGACATGCCCGTTGGGTGGAGTACCTCCAGTCTTACACTTTTGTGATCAAGCACAAAGTTGGGAGTGAGAATCGAGCAGCAGATGCCCTTAGCAGGAGGATATCTTTACTGTCTACTGTAAGGGTAGAAGTCATCGGGTTCGATAGAGTCAAACAAGAATACCCTGACTGCCTTGACTTTGGGCGCATCCATGCCTCTCTGAACACCCAGTCCCAACAGGCCGATGGGGACTTCATCTTGGAAGATGGGTTCCTTTTCAAAGGATTCAGACTTTGTATACCCCGGACCTCCCTCCGTGACTTTTTGGTATGGGAATTACACGCAGGGGGCCTAGCTGGCCATTTTGGGGTATATAAGACCATTGCTTTGGTTGAGGGGCAATTCTATTGGCCAAGCCTCAAGAGGGATGTGGCCAAGATTGTTGGCCAGTGCCGGACCTGTGCCACAGCCAAGCAAGTAAAACAGAACACCGGTCTATACACCCCTCTCCCTGTCCCCGATCGTCCATGGCAGGATCTAAGCATGGACTTTGTCCTAGGGCTGCCCAGAACCCAGAGAAAGCACGATTCAATCTATGTTGTAGTGGACAGGTTCTCCAACATGGCTCATTTCATCCCCTGTTCAAAAACCTCTGATGCGTCCCATGTGGCCCGCCTATTCTTCGATGAGGTGGTCCGCCTCCATGGCCTACCCAAAACCATTATTTCTGATAGGGATGTCAAATTTACCAGTTACTTTTGGAAAACCCTTTGGCATCTTATGGGGACCCTTCTCAAATTTTCCACAGCCTACCACCCCCAAACCGATGGCCAAACAGAGGTCATCAATCGGAGCCTAGGGAACGCCCATGGAATTGGGATCTCATTCTACCCCAAGCCGAATTTGCATACAACAATTCAACAAATAGGTCCATAGGCATGAGTCCCTTCGAAGCTGTGCATGGATACAAACCCAGAAAGCCTTCAGATCTCATTCCCCTACCCCCACATGCTAGGGTGTCTATCACTGCTGAGTCTTTTGCACAACATCTTAGAGAGTTGCATGAAGATATTCGCAAACACATCAACAAGAGTAATGAGATTTATAAGAAATCAGCTGATTCCCACCGCCGCCACCAAGAATTCCAAGTTGGAGATTTTGTGATGGTGAGAACAGAGAGGTTATTCCCTGGGAATATCTCAAAGTTGAGGTCTCATGGAGCAGGCCCCTTTCAGGTGCTGAGACGCCTTGGCACTAATGCTTATGTGTTGAACCTCCCCGAGGAGTATGGAGTAAGTCCCTCTTTCAATGTAGCTGACCTGGTGCCCTACAAGGGTCCCACGGTGACACCTAGTGAGGAATTCCAACCTACCCCACCCCTTGAGAGAGTCCCTATACAAATGAGAGGTCCATCTGGCCCGAGGAACCAGCATGACAAAGTGGAGCGGATATTAGATGAACAGATCACCACCACACGGAGCAAGGTGTATGAGCGATATCTGGTTAGGTGGAAGGGACGGCCACCTTCGGATGACGCCTGGGTGAGTCGGGAGGATCTCCAGCAGTTGGACCCCAACCTATTGGAGCAGTACCGCAGCAGGGAGGACCCTTAGTCGACAGAGTCGAGCTCTTTACGGCCCGGGGGAAATGATGGGGACATCACCCGTGATTCCCTCTGGCTCGGGACTTCCTTTCCATTCGATGAGGACCAGACTTGAGCTTCATGTCATCCAGGCCTCCTCAGCACTTTGATGGATCATTTTGGCATACTTCTTGTCTTTATTTTGGGTCATTTTGATGTAATTTATCTTTTATTTGAGTCCCGTACCTACGTTATGTGTTTATTTTCCTAAGTCATGTGGTCATCATGTGGGTTTTGGGCCTAATCCCTTGGGCTTGGCCCACTTGCGCCCCTTTCCCCCCTAGATATGTGTCATTAGTCTTTCTAGCAGGGACTTATTGTAAATTTTGGGTTCCCTATAAATAGGACCCCAAATCCTTCATTTGGAAGTAATGAAAGTTTGAATTAAGTTGTGAAAACTTCTTGAGGTCTCCCTCCCTCTTTCACTCTCTCTCTCTCTCTCTCTAAAGGGGGCGGCCCCCTCTCTCTCTCCTCCCCTCTCTCTCTCCCTTGGGCGACCTTGCCCTTTCACCTCCCTCTCTTGCCACCTCACCATCCACATCACCTCAACCCTTCACCTTCCCAAGGCCCCATCACTCCCACCATTTACTTCCACCAATCTCCAAGCAACCCTTCCCCTTCCCCATACAACCTTTCATATCCCCAAGGGAGAATCCCTTCTCCCAAGCACCCATTCCCCTTCCCAAAGCAACCCTTCCCATCCCCTAGACCCCATTAACCCCTCCATTAACCCACCACCCCATTCAAAAGAATACCACCCCCCCATCCCCTAGTCCATTTGCGCCCCCCCATCCACCCCCCCCCCCAAGTGAGCTCCTCCACCTCCACCACCTCCCACCACAAGGTCCGCCCCTGTCCAGCCCTCCCTCTCCCCTCTCACACCCCCAAAACCACCCCTCCCACATTCCCCTACCAACACCTTGTCACTGTCCTTGCTGCCCCTCCACCCCCCCTTTCAACCCCTCTACACCAACACCCCCCCCTTTGGCCCTGTCCAGATCGCAGGCAGCAGTGGAGCCTGACTTGCAGACCCTGTACCGTGGCTGTCCGACGTCTTCTGAAGGCGTACCTTACATCGATGGAAAGCTTCCCCAGTCAGCTTTGTAGCCGAGGTGGTCTTACCAGCATCTGACGTCCTTGCTGTCCGGAGGAGCCGTTCTCATCCGACTGCACAACCAGGACCAGAACCTGAACCAAAGCTGCAGTTCAGAAGCCGCCACGCCCTAACCTCTGATCTCCTGAGCACGCCACTTGGCAGAGGCGAAGATCCCCCTGTCCTCCGTCCAGCACAGCAAACGGGGCCTCGTTCGGAGTTGGGAGCTCCCCATTCCGATTTATTTCCCCCAGGTGCGCAGATCTGTCCTGCCAGGGACTGGTCAGACCCCCTCTCCTTGTTCGGGCTCCTCCTCCCTGCTCCAATGTTGCCTAGAGCCCATCTCAGTTTCTGATCAAAGAGGATTCGACCACGCTCGTAACCGTCCTGATCCCACCTTGATTGGATCACGGGAGCGATCGGAGTGAAGTCGCCAACCTGCTGCTACAACCTGCACCCCATCCGAGGCAGAGCGGAACAGCACCAGTCCACCATCTGTCCCGGCCAGCGTCGGCAACTTCTAGCAGCAAAAAAATTCAGGGTCCATCCAGGGCCAGTCCCCGACGTTTCAACGCTGATCCCGTCCCATTTCAAGTCTGGGAGCGAGCGCAGCGGAGTTGACATCCAGTACCTATCAGCGGGCAGAATCGACAAGCAGCACTCCGGTAGGGCGAACCGGTCCCGTTCATAGTTCCTTGGCTCCCCCTGCCTGGCCGGCTTGCCGCCCCTCCCAACGCGGAGGTAGTGTTTGATTGTAACTATAATCTCCCCACCCCAAGTTCCCCCTCCTGTGCGAGGCGTAGTGCTTGTAACTAAATTTTAGGGATCAAGCTTCATCGGCGCAGTGTGCGGGGAACCCACACTTCCCCGCTCGCCCATCGTCTCCGAACGGGGTTGGTTTCTTCAAACCGACCAGGTGAGCTTCTGCCCTTGCTCCCCATTAGGGTTTGTTCTTTTAATATCTGCGAAGCTATCTACAAGTTGGTGAGAGAGCGCTCGTTCCTGCAATTCCAATTTAAGTGCGGTCACCGTGGGCTATAGTGAGAAGGAGTGACCCCGTGCCCCAAGGCACCTGGCCCGCCCTTGAAAGTGGGCACCGTACCCTCGGGAGGGGAAAACACACGCTTTCTGGCCCTCTACTGGCAAGGTTCTTGTTCCACCACGTCGACTCGGCATCACCAAGTCACCACGGGAGAGGGGTGTGCACGGTGGTTTGGCAATTTCCAAATAATCTCGGGTCTTACTTTGTGTTTACGGATAAGGTCCAAGGGCTCATAATCTCTTATTGCATACCCCCATCACTTTGTTTCACATCACACAACCCACGGTGCACATAGAGGTAATAGACGCTAAGGCCAGATGAGTGAAGCTACGACTAGTGGGTTGGTCGAAGTCTCGGGTCAATAAGTGCGTCAACGTCCATTGCCGGTGTAAACCCATAATAAGGTCACCCAAGGTATCAACATAATGACTAGACCAGAATGTCGTGTGGTAGGAGTTGACGAGCACTAGTGGTAGGGTGGGGTCCATAGATGGGTAAGGAGGTGGGACCAAGCCATCCTTGAGCCAACTAAGAAGCGCCTCGGCGATGAAAAGCGTACCCGTTAGAAATACGGGTGGCTTAGGCTTTGGTGGCTCCAAATATGATGGCTCTGGATGAGGGTCGGAAGTGGAGGGTAGCAATGGAGCACTCACGGGTGGTGAAAGAGCACGTGTCCTTTCAATCCTATCCAACCGGTCTGTAAACATTTTCAAGAGTTCGGCAAAGGTGCGGGTTGGAGTAAGGGCCTCGTGGTGGACTCGCTCTTCGTCTCTCGGCCCGGGTGTGGACCTAGGCTCAACTATAAGTGGGACTTCCACTTGGTTGGAGGTGCTTGGGTGGGATGGGACGGAGGTGCCAAGGGGAGGATGGTTGGAGGCGACTGGGCAGGCCACTTGATTGGGAGTGCTTTGGTGGGCTTGGATGGAGGTGAAGGGGCGGGGTTGGTTGGAGGTGTGGCCCACTTGATTGTGGGTGAGTTGGTGGGGTTGGCTAGTGGTATGACCCCCGTGGTTGGAGGTAGGTGGGCAGGGAAGGTAGACCCTATAAGGTTTCGCACAGCACCTACGGGTGGCGCAGCGGATAACAAAAATTCATTTACCCGATTCCGGTGTTATGGAAAGCTTAATCTGTGCTCTAATCGGTGTTTCTAATACCCTAATTACGGGTTACGTGTATCACCTTGCATGGAACGACGCTATCCGCGATGCCCGATGCAGAATATCGAGCAGCACAGCTGTACGGCCTCTAGAGCAGATCCACACGGACCCTTGCGGCGACGGTAACCCCCCCGGAACGACCTTCCCCGGCCTTTTTCACCTTCTGTAGAAAGGGAGCAAGAGGGAGGAAGAGGGGAGGAGCTAATCCTCCTCTCTTAAGCTTATGTGCTTGCTTAAGCCTAAGAGGTTGGAAGAATTCGAATGAACTCACGTAGGAAGCATATATATAGAGTTTAGGCTTATTAGAAAAGGGCTCCAAAAGACCGAAACTGTATATATGTCATATCTCATATTATACATATGTATTAAGCTACATTTACACTCATTTCCAAAAGGAATTAAATAGAAATAATACATACATTTGTATAATAATAATCCGTCACCCAAGAATCCATTGTGTGTGATCCTCTAGGCCCATAGTCACTCTAGTTTAAGGCCCATTAACTTCTAATTCCCAATTAGAAGTAAATTAAATGTATTCTTCGCTTCTACTAGAGCCGAAGAATAGTTTAATTTATTCCGAACCTTTGATCACGTTGGGTCAAGCAAATCCGCGTGATCCTAGAGGACGTCGGGTTTAAACCAGCCTGTCTGGTACCTGTAAGTCCACCGTTACCACATCGATATAATCCCTCGCTCCTTCTATGAGTCTGGTACGATCGAGGGTATGGTTCCTGTCAAACCCCATGATCGTGCCATTTGACTATGACCTCCTTAAAGTGTATGATGTCCGTTCTAAATGAACTCACACGACCCTGGCCAGGGATTTAACGAAGCGTCAATGTCATGACCTATTAACTGTCTGATATATACCCGACAGTGAGCGATCCCTTCTTGACCATTGACGATCTTCACACGTATCCTGGAGTGGTTAACGACTCGGCAACTCATGACTTATGGTTAAAGTCACTTAGCCACGTAATTAAACCATTCCAATCCTCGTGTAAGATCCGATCAATGTCTCAGGTCAAAGGACCAACGATGCTACTGAGACCGTTGGATCTTCAGTTGACATTAGGTATAATCAACCATCTGAAGATCAAATAGCGGATCAGTTCAGTGCAAATCCTCCAAGGACATACACCTACACATATGTGTTGGTGCCCCGCACCAATGACCATGACACTGGTCACTGACACATCATGTGTACTGGTTTAATAGGTAATCAAAGTCCCCGAGTGATTACCCTCCAACCAGGAACAGTTTAAGGTATGTGTTCATGTAAAGTCAGTCTCATAATCGAGATCTCATCTTGAGTTGACTTTACAACCACATATCCTAGGGACAACGTAAAGTAACACAATCGCATATTTACGCTCAAACACCACTTTATTAATAATGAACAAGATCGTACAACTATTGGACCTACCCGACCCGAAATTGACCTGTAGCACACCAACACTAACAATCTCCCACTTGAACTACAGCCAATTGCCCACAACTTTGAGGCCCATCTTATCCCGATGACGCTCAAATACAGTCTGTGTCAAAGACTTAGTCAGTGGATCTGCTATGTTGTCTTCTGATAGTACACGCTCTACCGTCACATCTCCACGATCAACAATCTCTCGAATAAGGTGAAAGCGCCTGAGAATATGCTTTGACCTTTGGTGAGATCTTGGTTCCTTCGCCTGGGCGATGGCCCCATTATTATCACAAAATAATGGGATGGGAGGTGTTATCTCGGGAACTACGTCAAGTTCCAAGATGAATTTGTTCATCCAGACGGCTTCTCCAACTAATTGCCCCTCCATTCAACATGAATACAAATTCAAGCATGGATTTACAGTTATCTGTACCTGACTGGAAACTAGAATCTGTGTAAGCTCTAAGCTATAGGTCCTCTCCTCCATAAAGCAGAAAAAGATCATTAGTCCTTCGCAAGTACTTAAGGATGCCCTTTACTGCCTTCCAGTGCTCTTCGCCTGGATTTGCCTGATATCTACTGACAATGCTTAAAGCATTGGCAACATCAGGCCATGTACATAGCATTGCATACATGATTGACCCTATCGCCGAAGTATAGGGTACCTTATTCATGTGTGCCACCTCCTCAGAAATTTTAGGACTCATCCCCTTGGATAGGCAAATTCCATGTCTCATGGGAATGAGACCTCTCTTGGAATTTTCCATCCTAAAACTTTTGAGGATAGTGTCTATGTACATGGATTGGGATAATCCTAGCATCCTTTTAGATCTATCTCGATAGATCCTTATGCCCAGCATATAGGATGCTTCTCCCAAATCCTTCATGGAGAAAGTCTTGGACAACCAAGACTTAGTTGATGTCAACATCTCTACATCATTCCCAATGAGTAATATGTCATCAACATAAAGGACCAAGAAGGTCACAGAGCTCCCACTAACCTTCTTGTAAACACAGGGTTCATCTTCATTCCGAATGAAGTTGAAAGATTTGACAGCCTCGTCAAATCTTAAGTTCCAGCTTCTAGATGCCTGCTTTAATCCATAAATAGACCTTTGAAGTTTGCATACCTTATTAGGATGTAGTTTGGAGGTGAATCCTTCAGGCTGTACCATGTACACCTCTTTTGACAGATTTCCATTAAGAAAAGCTATCTTCACATCCATTTGCCAGATCTCATAATCCATGTATGCTGCAATGGCAAGGAGGATTCTGATTGACTTAACCATGGCTACCGGTGAAAACGTCTCGTCATAGTCAATGCCTTGCATGTGACGATATCCTTTCGCCACTAGTCTAGCCTTGTATGTGTCAATCTGTCCATCTGCATCGATTTTCCTTTTGAAAATCTATTTGCAGTCGATAGGGACCTTCCCTTCGGGTACATCAACTAAGTTCCAAACTTTGTTGGTGTGCATGGACTGGATCTCTGAATCCATTGCCTCTTGCCATTTCTCGGAGTCTATACTACAGATCGCCTCCTGGTATGACTGAGGATCATCATCCTCATCGATACATACCTCAGAGGACCCCTCTGAGACATGTCCAACATATCTCTCAGGTTCTCTCGGTAGTCTACTAGATCTCTATAGTGTCAGTGTTTCACTCTGAATAGGATCAACCGATACAGTCTCATCTAATGAGTTTGTGTCTATGGGTTGTGATTTTTGGACCTCGTCCAATTCTATCTGGCTCCCACTATTTTTCTGGAGTAGATATTCTCTTTCCAGAAATACAGCTCTCTTAGCCACTAAGACCCTTTGCTCACAAGGGTGATAGAAATAATATTCAAACGTCTCCTTTGGATATCCCACAAACCTACACTTATCGGTTCTCGACTCAAGCTTATCACTATCGTTCTTCTTTACATGGGCAGGACACCCCTAATTTTTAATGTGATTAAAATTTGGTTTTCTGCCCTTCCATATCTCATATGGTATAGAAGGAACTGATTTACTTGATATCCTATTCAATAAATAAGCCGCAGTCTCTAACGCATAGCCCCAGAGAGACAAGGGTAGTCCTGACATAGACATCATTGATCGGATCATGTCTAACAAGGTCCTGTTTCTCTTTTCGGATACACCATTGTGATGTGGTGTATACGGTGGAGTCCACTGAGAAACTATTCCATTCTCTTTAAGATAAGAAGTGAATTCATGGCTTAAGTATTCACCTCCTCGATCCGATCGAAGAGCCTTAATACTTTTACCAGTCTGTTTCTCTACTTCATTCTTGTATTCCTTAAACTTCTCAAAGGCTTGTGACTTATGTCTCATTAAATACACATAGCCATATCTAGAGAAGTCATCAATAAAAGAAATGAAATAGAGATAACCTCCTTTTGCTTCTATGGACATGGGTCCACACACATCCGAGTGTATGAGCTCGAGAAGGTCAACAGCCCTCTCACCATGTCCACCAAAGGGAGCCTTGGTCATTTTCCCCATGAGACATGACTCACAGGTATCAAATGGCTTGTATTCGAACTAATTCAAATATCCATTTGAGTGTAAGTGAAAGACTCTTTTCTCACCTACATGACCAAGTCTGCAATGCCATAGATATGCAGAATTCACTTCATCAGCATTGGAAATTTGCATAACATTAGAACGTGTATCTAATACATAAAGACCATTGACTAATGAACCATTGGCTATAATCAAACCATTATTCATTATATAGCATCAAGTGCTATTAAAAGCCAATGTATATCCAATGTTATACAAGCCAGAGATTGAAATAATGTTCTTAAAAATATTAGGAACATAATAACAGTCATTCAACTCCAGAATGACTCCTGAAAGTAAACTGAGGCGTGCAGTCCCGACAGCTTTGGCAGCAACTAAAGCTCCATTACCCATCCTCAGTTCAATCTCCCTTTTGCCTAATCGCCTTCTATTTGCCAGCACCTGCACAGAATTACAGATATGAGATGCACATCTAGTATCGAATACCCATGATGTGGATTCCATATATGACAAATTAAGGTCTATGATAAAAATACCTTCATTTAGAATTACCTTGCAATTCTTTTTCCAATGCCTAGTTTCCCCGCATAGAAAACATTTGTCTTCCTTTTCATTCTTCTTGCCCTTCCCTTTATCAACTTTGGCGATTTGCTTACCCGTGGCCTTTTTCTTTCCCTTCCCTTTGTTACTTGTGGTGGATATTTGAGAGGCCTTCATTTTCTTGTTGGCCCGGCCAACAATCATTACAGATGAAGATGGTTTTTCTTTCTGCATGGTTCCTTCAGCACTCTTTAACATATTGAGCAGCTCTGGGAGAGTTGCTTCAATCCTATCCATGTTAAAGTTCATGATGAAGGAAGAAAAGGAATCGGGCAATGACTGGAGTATAAGATCAATGCATAGTTCAAGATCCAACTTAAACCCCAATGCATTGAGTCTTTTAATCCACTCCATCATTTTCAGTACATGGGCCTGTACTGATGAACCCTCAGACATCCGTGTCCTGAAAAGTCTTTTGGAGATGTCATATCTCTCAATCCTACCCTGCTCCCCGAAGAGCTGGCGTAGATTGAGAAGTATACTTCTAGAATCAGTCTTTTCAAATTGCCTCTGCAGCTCGGGAGCCATAGAGGCCAACATGTAACACTGGGCTGGGGATGAGTCCTCAGACCACTTGGCATAAGCGAGTAACTCGCCCTCGTCAGCATCAGGAGCTGGCTCAGAATGAACTGTGTCCAACACGTACGCAATCTTTTCGGCGGTAAGGACTATGCGTAGATTACGCAGCCAATCCGAGTAGTTCGGTCTAGTTAATCTATTTGCATCCAAGATGCCGCGGAGGGGGTTGGACGACGACATTGTAATCTGGATAAGAAATAAAAGACAACTTAGCATGTGTTCAAATTCTAACTTAGATGTGGTTTTCTATCTTAGTTAGTCCCACTATTTTTCGATCGAACTATATAACCCTCAGTATATAGAACGGGAGATCAGCGAGATCAACCTAGTGGGTCGGAATCCCAACGAGACTGATGTACGACCTTGTGGAAAGCACAACAAGCCATAAACCATCTCAAGGGTAGTCAATAGGCACTTGCATCTAATATAATATCTGATATTCGGCCCCCGAGAAATCATCCCCTTGTGGAAAGCACAACAAAGCCGAGTTCAATTCCTCACCCCATTGAGGCCGAGCCTTAGAGTTTATCCCGCCCCCAAACTCATGGACCTTGTGGAAAGCACAACAAATCCATGAAATGAAGACGTTCATTCACTCCATAATGATGGAGGGCCACGACGACTCCTAGAGCCACGCTTACCAGATCTAAAATTTAAGCGCGAGAGAATTTAATTTTATCTTGATCTCACCCTAGGTGGTAATATAAATATATCCAATATATTTACCGTACCTAGTAGTTTGCACAAAATAAATGCATCCAATGTAAAATTAAACGCAAGTGATCATGGACTTTAACCCTAATGTAACTAAGACATCCGGCCCGCTTCCGAAGCAGCTGGATCGTCCTCGTCGGGTGTGCTCCGTGCTTTCAAACTCCGACGCCGCATCAATTACAAATTTTACACGGCACGTAGGCCGGAAAAATTAAATTACATGTGACTCAAATTTCAGCAGCCCTTAGGGCGAGTACAACAATTGAGGAAGATAGAAGTACATTGGAATTTTAACAGAGAGAGAAAGGAGGTTCGCAGAGCCCAATTAATTACATTAATCCAAAGTCCATGATCACTTGTCAACCCATTCAAATAAAATCAATCAAGAGTTATTTTCTGAAAATAATCCTTACTTTTGAATTTAAAAATGGGATGTGCAAATAAAAATAGGCTAGCTTTGTTTAATTTTAAAAATCGAAGCATGATTAACTAAAATTAAACACACAAGCAGGCCAATACAAGATAAATAAAGTAAAGCACGTAAAGAACCATCATTTTCTACAGGGGCATCTAATTGAGATAATTAATTAAATTTAAATTTAAATTTAATTATCTAATAATCAAATTTAAATTTAAAATTTAAACATGTCAATAATTTAAATTTAAATTCAAACTAATTATCCAATAATTATTTTTGAAAGTAAATTTAAAATAATGCAATTATCCTCAATTAGCAATTTTCTAAAATTCAAAATTTGAATTTAACAATTCTCTAATAATTAAAAAATTCAAATAATTAAAATTTTCACATTTAACTTCAATAAAATTCAAAATTTGAATTTTATAATTATCTAATAATTAAAAATTCAAAAATTAAAATTTACTGAAGTAACTTCAATTATTACCATTTTATCTTAAGGTAAATAGTAATTATCTCACCTCGGTAAATTCAAGACGGTTAAATAAAATTTAACATTTGACATTTACTTTTGAGATAATACAATTAACCTACAAGATAAAGTTCTATTTAATTTACTGTGTATTTTAATATATATATCTAATATATATTATTATTTAAGCACACAATAAATTAAAAGAATAAAATACAATTTTTTTATTTAAAAATTAAAAAATAATTGGGGGGGCCCGCACAGCGCGCGTGGGCTGCGCCCACCCGCGCGGGCGCTGACCCCTCGTGCGGCGCCCGCCATGCGGGTCGGCCCCCGCCAGGCGGGCGCTGACCCACGTGCGGGCGCCCGCCACGCGGGCGGCGCCCACCTCGCGGGGCCCTCGCTCACGGCGCACGCGGGCGGGCGCACTACGCCCAGAGCGGCGCAGTGCGCCTACCGTATAATTTTTTTTAAATTTTTTTTTTTACAAAAAAAAATTGCTTTTCTGATGCCTGGCATCCAGGAAAAATAGAAATGCCCAGCACTCCCGTCTCCAAATAATAATTGAAGGATTTTATTGCCCCTAAAATATGATTCTAAACGGCGATAAAAACACCGACCAGAGCGCGAACCTGGCTCTGATACCACTGTAAGGTTTCGCACAGCACCTACGGACGGCGCAGCGGATAACAAAAATTCATTTGCCCGATCCCGGTGTTATGGAAAGCTTAATCTGTGCTCTAATCGGTGTTTCTAATACCCTAATTACGGGTTACGTGTTTCACCTTGCGCGGAACGACATTGTCCGCGATGCCCGATGCAGAATATCGAGCCGCACAGCTGTACGGCCTCTAGAGCAGATCCACACGGACCCTTGCGGCGACGGTAACCCCCCCGAAACGACCTTCCCCGGCCCTTTTCACCTTCTGTAGAAAGGGAGCAAGAGGGAGGAAGAGGGGAGGAGCTAATCCTCCTCTCTTAAGCTTATGTGCTTGTTTAAGCCTAAGAGGTTGGAAGAATTCGAATGAACTTACGTAGGAAGCATATATATAGAGTTTAGGCTTATTAGAAAAGGGCTCCAAAAGACCGAAACTGTATATATGTCATATCTCATATTATACATATGTATTAAGCTCCATTTAGACTCATTTTCAAAAAGAATTAAATAGAAATAATACATACATTTGTATAATAATAATCCGTCACCCAAGAATCCATTGTGTGTGATCCTCTAGGCCCATAGTCACTCTAGTTTAAGGCACATTAACTTCTAATTCCCAATTAGAAATAAATTAAATGTATTCTTCGCTTCTACTAGAGCCGAAGAATAGTTTAATTTATTCCGAACCCTTGATCACGCTGGGTCAAGCAAATCCGCGTGATCCTAGAGGACGTCGGGTTTAAACAAGCCTGTCTGGTATCTGTAAGTCCACAGTTACCACATCGATATAATCCCTCGCTCCTTCTATGTGTCTGGTACGATCGAGGGTATGGTTCCTGTCAAACCCCATGATCGTGCCATTTGACTATGACCTCCTTAAAGTGTATGATGTCCGTTCTAAACGAACTCACACGACCCTGGCCAGGGATTTAACGGAGCGTCCATGTCATGACCCATTATGATGGGGCATCAAAGGCGATTTCATTACACGGGTGGAGTGTATTTGTGAGTTATGGCTTGTATGAGATTGTAATTGTGTATTTTCTTTCTTTTGGGCTCCTTGTAAGGCTTATATCAAGCCAATGGGCCATTTGTTATGTCAAGTCCAAGGTTAGATTGCCATTAGTAGAGTCCATTAGAAAGCCTAGTTCATATTGGACCAAGTGCCACCCTTATGGACCATATTAGTCATTTAAGGCCCAATTGGGCCACTCCCTCTCATGGGCCACCAAGACTTAGAAGGCCCAAGTCTAGACTTGAGTTAATGGGTTGGGTTGGCTGCCCTTGGACCAGCCTAGGCCCAAGAGAGGCCCATGAAGGGGGCGCCCCCTCTTTTGGCCTTATTAGGCTTGTTAGGTGGTGTTTGAATAGATTTAGTCCAAGGTTGAATAAGAATGGTCAAATTAGATTAAACTAATGTATTAAATGTGTGATTCATATTGTATCCCAGCCCTTCAATCCAAACCCCTAGATCCAAGGGTTGAGGTTGAGTTTGGTTGGCATCCTATATAAGGTTGTATTTTTCATATTGAATGAATTAATGAAGAGAAAATAGGCATTTGCCCCCCATTGGATCTTGCGCCCCTCCCCCTCCTTCTCTCTGGTTCCTCCACCTCCAGCCCCCTTCTAGAGTGCAATTCCCCTCCCCCTTGATCCCCTCTCTCATCTGAAGAAGCTCCGGTGATCGCCGCCGCCATCGTCTCGCCGCCGACGCGTCGTTGCCAACGGTTTCGGTGTTCTGTCCACTCAGGACAGATCCTTCTTCTCCGAATTCTTGCTATCACTCCCTTCATCTTCTGAAGCTCAAAATTTCAGGGTTGGTTCCCCTCTAGAACCCTTATCCCCACAAAAAAAATCACGTCAAAATTCATCCTTTAGCTTCTTTTTGATTTTCGTCCAAGTCCAAGTTCCAGATCTGTCCTGGTTCTGTTCACTGTTCATCAGCTCTGAGTCTACCTCATTCAAATCATCTTTTGATTTTTTTTGGGATGCCCAAATTTAATGGGAGTTCTGTCCATATCCCTCTACCACCAGGAATTTTATTAATTTTTGGTTCGCCCTCCAAGTATTTTACAAAAACCGTCCAAGTTCCCAAGAACAGTCTGCCCACAGTTTCCCAGATCGACCCAGATCTAGTAAAAACATCCCAGAAAATTCATTTCTTATCCAATTAAAAAACCAAAAATATTCCCGGATTCCTCTCTCAGAGACCTTCAACTTTGCTGAAGAAATAATTTCCAGATTCGCAGGTCTTCTCCCCGGTCAACCTCGATCTTCAGAGAAGATAGATCCTGCCCCTGCAGTTCTGGCCCGAATTCAGCAATATTGTAAATTCAACAATCAGAAATACAGATCTGATTATTTTTTTTGAAGACCCCTACGTCGAAGTATTTTGAGTCCTCTTTCCAACGGCTCTAATTTCGTCGCGTTCCGACGACGGGGCTGATCGCAGCAGCAGTTTTCTCCGTGTCGCGCGCCTGCAAACAGAACTTTCAGGTTTGTGGCCGAGTTCCCCGCGAGTGTCGTCCGAGGGCCGCCCGGCGTCCGACGGTCATTCCAGCAGCTCGCCATCCCTGGGGAACGCTTCCCAAGTGTCTCCACAATAGAGGAGTCATCAGGCCCCACACGACCCCTCCGGTCAACACGTGGGCCCCCCCACTAACACGAGTACGCGTGAAGCCGAAGCATCGTCCGGAACCGCCCGTCAACCCGAAACTAGTTCTCCCGGGCCCACTTGTGTCGCCCTTTACCTCCCTGCGTGGAGTGGGCTTAATTGTATTGCTGTAACCATAATGTATTAAGTTCCCGGGGGTACGAGTTCCGGCCGGGTCCCATCTTCGCCACGCCGAGAGCGTGGAGGTATCGCCTTCACCCTTACACTTGGCATTAGCTTAATTCTTTATATGCTTTATATGCCGCTGCTAGAGAGCATGTGTAGGGATACCTAGCTCGCTTTCAATTTATAATATCACTGCTGCGAGAGAGAGCGAAGCCGTCCCGTGACCCGATCCGGGCACGAAAGTGCGAGCCGACCACCCTAGCTCTTGCCGATTTCTCAACCGTGCACGTCCGACGCTTCCCTCATCAAGGGACGATCGCGAGCTTGCCGTGTCCGTGTCTCGTCCCGCATCAATTTGGTATCAGAGCGAGTTTGAGCATAGGGTGTCAAAAAGAAAAAAAAAAGAGTGTCATTTACGTCTAGTCATTAGTCGGCCTAAGTCGTGTTTAGGGTCATCACAAAAAAAAGTGTCTTTTTGCATTTACATCCCTTTACTCGGTATATCAAAAGGTGTTGTCCGAACGTTAGGCTACGCCTATCGGGAAGGTCGCACACTTGCGCGAGTGACCTTCGGGTCGATTACCTCCGCCGCGTACCGCATTTAGGTTAAGTCTAGGCGCATCATTTTGCATCAGTGTGTTTTGCTTTAGTCGGCGTCTTCTAGTCGGTGTGTTTGCATGCCCACTCGTCGGGGTACTCAGTACTCACCCCCACCACCACCACCTATGGCCAACCCACGGGATACCTCGGGAGACTTCCACTCCCTACAAGAGGCGATGATGGCCATTATGGCTAGGTTGGACCAATCCGATGCTAACTTTCGGACCTTCTCCGAGAATATGGATGGTTGCCTTAGGGCCATGGAGGGACGCATGGAGACCTCCGATAGGTCGGTCCAAGACCTCGTTGGGCGGTTAGATAGGATGTCACACGGGGACCCTCCTGGGGCAGCCCAAGGTCCACCCGCACCTCCTCCCGCGGGGGCCCAAGTCCAACCCGCTCCCATGGCCCAAGTCCAGGCCGCTCCCGTGGCCCAAAACCAGCCACCACTGGTTCCTCCACCCGCCCCTCCTCGGGTTCCCCAACTACCACACCGTGACCTTGGTCTCGAGGACTATGGGTCCGACAATGCCTACGAGGGGTATGGTCAACGCCGTCGTGGTTTTCAGCCACAACGAGATGAGGATGATGATCGGGTCCTTAAGACCGTGCGAGCGGATCCTCCCGCTTTTTACGGGTCTTTGGATCCGAAAGTCTACCTAGATTGGGAGTTTGGCATGGACCGTTATTTTGAATGGTATGATATGTCGGAGCGTCGAAGGATCCGATTTGCCACCATGAAACTTATGGGGCAGGCACAAACTTATTGGAAGAATGTGGAGAGCCTGCTACTTCAGCGGCTAGAACCCCCGATCGACACATGGGCCGAGATGAAGAATAAACTTCGGCAAAAGTACCTTCCTCCCACATACCGCCAGCGACTCATCGATAGATGGCAAAGTCTTAGCCAGGGAGACCGGTCCGTCTCCGAATACATCGCGGAGTTTGATGAGTACTTTCTACGATGTGGTGTCACGGAGGAGAGTACCATGCCCGTTTCCCGCTTTCGACGTGGTTTGCGGCCACACTATCAGTATGAGCTTTTCCGCCGTAATGCCAAGACGTTGGAAGAGGCATACCAGGTTGCTCTCGAGATGGAGCAATTTGAGGGAGAGTTCGAGTCTAGCCATCGGTTGGGCCCCACCCCTCTCCGTAGTACCGAGCCCCGTCACTCCATAGGCCCGCATCAGCGGCCTCCCATGGCTCGACCTCAGGAGTCCACCCGTCAGGAGCACTTCGCTCCACGGCCCCGTCCTCCTCCACCTAGGGATCTATTTCCACCCCAACCACCGGCACCCGTTGCCCGTTCCCCGACTCCTATAGCCCGTCCTCTGGCACCGGCACCCCCTCCACTATTGTCCAAAGCACCTACATCTCCCCCATTACTGCCTACACCCCCTACCCGACGGGATGATAAGGGTAAGGCCCCTTTTATAGGAGAGAGTAGTCGGTCGCGAATACAGTGTTTCCACTGTCACGGGTATGGCCACATCGCCAGTGAGTGTCCCGCTCGCACCACCCTAGCCTTAGGTGTTGGAGGATCCGCACCTCCCGAGCTTGAGTGTGTCGATTACGAGGCCGATGAGGCACTGGCCGATGAGTACTATGCCATGGGGGAAGAGCTGGGCGACCCTTCGGCCGCCCAGGATACCACCACCTAGTGGGCTTGATGCTACCACCATAGTCTAGAGTCATGCATGAGTCGGTGTGTTTTCTTTGTGTAGTTTGTTTGTGTGGTGATTTTGAGTTGATTGTTTGCGTAGTTTGCATTCGTGTGTCAGCGCATGGTGAGTCTGCATGTGTCTTGTACAAGCTCGTTGTCGGTCTCTTACGAGTAAGAGGCGAGTGGACTCACTTGATGAGTATGGGATCGGTTTTACTTCTATATTCGGATCAGTCACCTATAGGGACTCAGCGGTGATTCCTAGTGAGTCTTCGAGCTGTTTCCTCCCTTTTGAGAGTGCCCCTTCGGAGTGACCACCTTTAGCCATAGTAGTGCGCATATCGAGTATATATGGAATGAGCAGGTGTCGATCATTTGGACTGGAGCATACCCACGTTACTTGGCACGGTGACAGATCCGCCGGAGTACCAGAGCAGCCATACCCCTACTCGACGGGGTCGAGTTCCTCCCACCCGGGGAGAATTGATGGGGCATCAAAGGCGATTTCATTACACGGGTGGAGTGTATTTGTGAGTTATGGCTTGTATGAGATTGTAATTGTGTATTTTCTTTCTTTTGGGCTCCTTGTAAGGCTTATATCAAGCCAATGGGCCATTTTTTATGTCAAGTCCAAGGTTAGATTGCCTTTAGTAGAGTCCATTAGAAAGCCTAGTTCATATTGGACCAAGTGCCACCCTTATGGACCATATTAGTCATTTAAGGCCCAATTGGGCCACTCCCTCTCATGGGCCACCAAGACTTGGAAGGCCCAAGTCTAGACTTGAGTTAATGGGTTGGGTTGGCTGCCCTTGGACCAGCCTAGGCCCAAGAGAGGCCCATGAAGGGGGCGCCCCCTCTTTTGGCCTTATTAGGCTTGTTAGGTGGTGTTTGAATAGATTTAGTCCAAGGTTGAATAAGAATGGTCAAATTAGATTAAACTAATGTATTAAATGTGTGATTCATATTGTATCCTAGCCCTTCAATCCAAACCCCTAGATCCAAGGGTTGAGGTTGAGTTTGGTTGGCATCATATATAAGGTTGTATTTTTCATATTGAATGAATTAATGAAGAGAAAATAGGCATTTGCCCCCCATTGGATCTTGCGCCCCTCCCCCTCCTTCTCTCTGGTTCCTCCACCTCCAGCCCCCTTCTAGAGTGCAATTCCCCTCCCCCTTGATCCCCTCTCTCATCTGAAGAAGCTCCGGTGATCGCCGCCGCCATCGTCTCGCCGCCGACGCGTCGTTGCCAACGGTTTCGGTGTTCTGTCCACTCAGGATAGATTCTTCTTCTCC
The DNA here is from genome assembly GCA_022559845.1 of Amorphophallus konjac. NCBI lineage: Eukaryota > Viridiplantae > Streptophyta > Magnoliopsida > Alismatales > Araceae > Amorphophallus > Amorphophallus konjac. The sequence continues at coordinate 455,493,949 of CM040121.1, read as the reverse complement.
GAATTCCTGCTATCACTCCCTTCATCTTCTGAAGCTCAAAATTTCAGGCTTGGTTCCCCTCTAGAACCCTTATCCCCACAAAAAAAATCACGTCAAAATTCATCCTTTAGCTATTTTTTGATTTTCGTCCAAGTCCAAGTTCCAGATCTGTCATGGTTCTGTTCACTGTTCATCAGCTCTGAGTCTACCCCATTCGAATCATCTTTTGATTTTTTTTGGGACGCCCAAATTTAATGGGAGTTCTGTCCACATCCCTCTACCACCAGCAATTTTATTAATTTTTGGTTCGCCCTCCAAGTATTTTACAAAAACCGTCCAAGTTCCCAAGAACAGTCTGCCCACAGTTTCCCAGATCCGACCCAGGTCTAGTAAAAACATCCCAGAAAATCCAGTTCTTATCTAATTAAAAAACCAAAAATATTCCTAGATTCCTCTCTCAGAGACCTTCAACTTTTCTGAAGAAATCATTTCCAGATTCGGAGGTCTTCTCCCCGGTCAACGTCGATCTTCAGAGAAGATAGATCCTGCCCCTGCAGTTCTGGCCCGAATTCAGCAAGATTGTAAATTCAACAATCAGAAATACAGATCTGATTATTTTTTTTGAAGACCCCTACGTCGAAGTATTTTGAGTCCTCTTTCCAACGGCTCTAATTTCGTCGCGTTCCGACGACGGGGCTGATCGCAGCAGCAGTTTTCTCCGAGTCTCGCGCCTGCAAACAGAACTTTCAGGTTTGTGGCCGAGTTCCCCGCGAGCGTCGTCCGAGGGCCGCCCGGCGTCCGACGGTCATTCCAGCAGCTCGCCATCCCTGGGGAACGCTTCCCAAGTGTCTCCACAATAGAGGAGTCATCAGGCCCTACACGACCCCTCCGGTCAACACGTGGGCCCCCCCACTAACACGAGTACGCGTGAAGCCGAAGCATCGTCCGGAACCGCCCGTCAACCCGAAACTGGTTCTCCCGGGCCCACTTGTGTCGCCCTTTACCTCCCTGCGTGGAGTGGGCTTAATTGTATTGCTGTAACCATAATGTATTAAGTTCCCGGGGGTACGAGTTCCGGCCGGGTCCCATCTTCGCCACGCCGAGAGCGTGGAGGTATCGCCTTCACCCTTACACTTGGCATTAGCTTAATTCTTTATATGCTTTATATGCCGCTGCTAGAGAGCATGTGTAGGGATACCTAACTCGCTTTCAATTTATAATATCACTGCTGCGAGAGAGAGCGAAGCCGTCCCGTGACCTGATCCGGGCACGAAAGTGCGAGCCGACCACCCTAGCTCTTGCCGGTTTCTCAACCGTGCACGTCCGACGCTTCCCTCATCAAGGGACGATCGCGAGCTTGCCGTGTCGGTGTCTCGTCCCGCATCACATTAACTATCTGATATATACCCGACAGTGAGCGATCCCTTCTTGACCATTGACGATCTTCACACGTATCCTGGAGTGGTTAACGACTCGGCAACTCATGACTTATGGTTAAAGTCACTTAGCCACGTAATTAAACCATTCCAATCCTCGTGTAAGATCCGATCAATGTCTCAGGTCAAAGGACCAACGATGCTACTGAGACCGTTGGATCTTAAGTTGACATTAGGTATAATCAACCATCTGAAGATCCAATAGCGGATCAGTTCAGTGCAAATCCTCCAAGGACATACACCTACACATATGTGTTGGTGCCCCGCACCAATGACCATGAGACTGGTCACTGACACATCATGTGTACTACTTTAATAGGTAATCAAAGTCCCCGAGTGATTACCCTCCAACCAAGAACAGTTTAAGGTATGTGTTCATGTAAAGTCAGTCTCATAATCGAGATCTCATCTCGAGTTGACTTTACAACCACATATCCTAGGGACAACGTAAAGTAACACAATCGCATATTTACGCTCAAACACCACTTTATTAATAATGAACAAGATCGTACAACTATTGGACCAACCCGACCCGAAATTGGCCTGTAGCACACCAACACTAACAGACCCTCCTAAGTGCTCTCTTCATATCCCACCTTGACTCAATGGGCCTTAGCCTCCTATATTCCCGGAAGTATTTGATGTCCCTCCATGTTTCGGCGGCTTCATAGAAAAGTCGCCTTTTGGCAAAGTCGACTTCCATGGGACCGGACATAATGTACACCTCAAAGTAGTCGTCCATAATGGCTTCCCACTCTAGGTAGTCACTCGGGTCTTCGGAGCCATAGAAGTCCCGGGCTACGGGTCTACGGGGGTGGTCCCGGTGGTTCTCCCATCTTAGATAGTATCGCCAGGCCCTTGGTAATCCATGGGACACGGGGAAGCTAGTGGATGGCCATGCCGACACTCAGACAAAACACTAGACACGACCCTAACTAATGCAAAGTTGGAATGAGACTCGACTACCAACCTAGACACAACCAAGATCCGGTACAAGGCGGAGGTTCGATCCGAAGAACTCCTCACGCGAGTGTGTGGCCTTCCCGATAGGAGTAACCTAACGTTCGGATGACACCTTTTGATATACCGAACAATGGTATGCAAATGCACCCCTAGACTTAGACACTTTTTTTTTACGGACTTAGACACAAAGACTACCCTAGACTCAACTGGCGCTCTGATACCAAACTGATGCGGGACGAACACGTGACCTGGGACTCTAGCTCGCGACTCGTCCCTGGCGAGGGAAATGCTGGACCGTGCACGGTAAAGAAACCGGCAATGAGTCTCGGGTATCGGCTTTCTACGTGTACTCGGATCGAGTCACAGGATGGGTCACACTCACTCTCTCGCAGCGGTGATAAAAATAAATATCGAGCTACTTACCTATCACATGCAGCGGCATATACAAATAGATACGAGTAAAGCAAATGAGAAAGAGAGATGGAGCGAATTTACCTCCATGCTTCGGGCGCGGGGAAGACGATCCTGGCCAAGTACGGTAACTCCCGGTAACAAAATATTACAATAATTACAGCAGTGAATTGCCGCCCACTCTACGCAGGGAGGTAAAGGGCTACAAGTGGGGCCCGGGAGGTCTGACCCTGGGTTGACCGGCAGCAAGCTGGAGGTGCATTCGGGCGAACTCGGCCTGCTGGTCCAACTCGGTCCTACGCCGACTCGGTGCTGCGTCGACTCAGTTCTGACTTTCTGGTTAGCAAGCCGTTGCCTCCAAAGGAACGTCGCATTCCTGAGATCTTCTGATGGCACCGCTTGGCTGGGACGATGGCAGGACGTCCCTGAACGACTATCTGAAGTGGCGGTTCCAGAAGTTGACATTTGGTATTTGTTTGTGAATTTCTCCCGGACTGCTATTTCAGACCTGTACAGGGAACAGATTTACGCGTCTCGGCGGAAAGAATTAATTCTCTCAGATCCTGAATCAGATCGGGGTGAGACTAGTGGCGTTAGAAAGAAGACTCCCAGATCTACAACATAGAATTTTTGTAGGTCGATCCAACAAAGGGATGAGAAATGCGAGGCTCTGCAATACTGTATTTGTTTCTGTGGATCTGATTACTGACACTCAGGATAGAAAAGGATCTGCCTGAAACTGACCTTTGACCGGTGGGTAGGGGAATTTTATGGATGCTGCGAAAATTACTGGTGGAAGGGGTGGATGTTAGGAACACCTGAGAATTTTTTTGGATTTTCTGAAAATTAATAAGGGGGTGGGAAATATACAAAAATGGAACACTGTCCCGTGGATCTGTAGAATGGCAGATTATAGGGGGAACAAGAAATATGAGAAAAATACTAAACGATGTCTAAATGGCACGAAATTTAAACTGAAGACTAGGGGAGACAGGTAGAACAAGCCCTCAAAGTTTGGGCTCGATCAGACAAAAAAAAAAGATACAATTCCAGAGTTGAGGTTCTGTCCTGATTTGGATAGAACTCCGGCGATGGTGCGGCGGCGCGATGGTGGTACGATGGCGGCGGCAGAAACAGAAATCAAAGGATAAGAGAGAGAGATAGAATGGGTCTCACACCCTAGAATGGCAGAATTCCATCTGCAAGGGGGGGAGAAGAAAGGAGGAGGGCGCACCCTTCTTTGGCTCCAACCAAATTCATAATTTTTTCTTCATTAATTCTCATAAAATGTGAATTACAATCTATTTGTATGAAGTGCAAAATGACCCTAATTAACCTCAGATCTAAATTGGGGAGGGGTAAAATAGGGAGTTCAAATATTATTCTCTTATGTGGTTTGGAACCACATTAAACAAATAATAAGAGGGGGGCGCCCCCTTGACCAAGGGGGTTGGAATCTTGACATTTTGTTCCACTTGTCCCCTTTGAATGTCAAACCATCTAGAAGCCCACCTAGGACTTTGACCAGCCCCACATGGACCCCCAAGATGCCACTTGGACCAATGAGAAAGGGGTGGAGGGTCCTGCAGGGCCTACATGGACTTTTACACAAAAACCCAAATAATCCTAAGGAATGACAAATTGGCTTATAAAGCCTTACAATTGCATACATGTTTTCCCAAGGATATAAATGTAAATAAAAGGACACAAATGCAAAAATAAAAGTTAGTGGTCTTGCTCTGATGTCCCCATCAATTTTCCCCGGGTGGGAAGAACTCGACCCCGTCAAGTAAGGGGTGCGGCTGCTCGTGACGCCGGCTGATCCATCATCGTACCAAGAAGCGCGGAGTACGCTCCACTCCAAGTAATCGACACCTGCTCATCCCGTATAGATTTGATATGCTCACGCTGCTGGGGAGGAGGCTAGAGGTGGAAACTCCGGGGTGGGGTCACTCTCAAATGAAGGGGAGGCGACTCAAAGACTCACTAAGAATCACCGCTGGGTCCCTTATGTGACTAGATCTGATGTGTGAGGTAGAATCGATCCCAAATTCTGACAAGTCTCGCACTCGAAAGGGACTAAAAACGCGAGCGTACAAAGACTGACTCGACTTGACGTATGCACATGCACTCGACAGACAAATGGTACGAAACAAAGACTAACACATGACCCTAAACAAACCTACGGTTAGTTCAACTCATGCATATGCAAAGGTGGACCAGGACACCTGAATGTGTGCCATGCATACACTAGATGTACTCGATGGTTGACGGAATGGAGGACTCCTAGACATCCTAAGATGTACCACTCATGCATTGGCGGCTTATGGGATTTGGGTGGGGAAGGGCTAGGAGATCTAGAACTACCTTCGTCATAACCCTTAGACGTAGGTAAGGCTTGCCAACTAGACCGAGGGGTAGGGGTGTGATAGTGAACTCCTTGGAAGAAGTGGAGTGAATATGATAGCTTGGGAGGTTCACTAGTGAAGGGGTCAAAGATGGTATGACCCCATGAGACGGGCTCCCATATGACACAGTCCTAATTGTGAAATTATTGAAGGTGTGGGTGGTCACCTTCATCCGTCATGGTGAATGGGACGGTGGTCATGTGAAAAAAATAAGATTCCTCCCTTGGGCAAAAGGGAATGAAGTCGGGCTCGGCCGGCATAGGGAGGAACAAGAGGATATCCGTGGTGACACAACCCACGGTGCACATAGAGGTAATAGACCCTAAGGCCAGATGAGTGAAGCTACGACTAGTGGGTTGGTCGAAGCCTCGGGTCAATAAGTGCGTCAACGTCCATTGTCGGTGTAAACCCATAATAAGGTCACCCAAGGTATCAACATGATGACTAGACCAGAATGTCGTGTGGTAGGAGTTGACGAGCACTAGTGGTAGGGTGGGGTCCATGGATGGGTAAGGAGGTGGGACCAAGCCATCCTTGAGCCAACTAAGAAGCGGCTCGGCGATGAAAAGCGTACCCGTTAGAAATACGGGTGGCTCGGGCTTTGGTGGCTCCAAATATGATGGCTCCGGATGAGGGTCGGAAGTGGAGGGTAGCAATGGAGCACTCACGGGTGGTGAAGGAGCACGTGTCCTTTCAATCCTATCCAACCGGTCTGTAAACATTTTCAAGAGTTCGGCAAAGGTGCGGGTTGGAGTAAGGGCCTCGTGGTGGACTCGCTCTTCGTCTCCCGGCCCGGGTGTGGACCTAGGCTCGACTATAAGTGGGACTTCCACTTGGTTGGAGGTGCTTGGGTGGGATGGGACGGAGGTGCCAAGGGGAGGATGGTTGGAGGCGACTGGGCGGGCCACTTGATCGGGAGTGCTTTGGTAGGCTTGGATGGAGGTGAAGGGGCGGGGTTGGTTGGAGGTGTGGCCCACTTGATTGTGGGTGAGTTGGTGGGGTTGGCTAGTGGTATGACCCCCGTGGTTGGAGGTAGGTGGGCGGGGAAGGTAGACCCTCCTAAGTGCTCTCTTCATATCCCACCTTGACTCAATGGGCCTTATCCTCCTATATTCCCGGAAGTATTTGATGTCCCTCCATGTTTCGGCGGCTTCATAGAAAAGTCACCTTTTGGCAAAGTCGACTTGCATGGGACCGGACATAATGTACACCTCAAAGTAGTCATCTATAATGGCTTCCCACTCTAGGTAGTCACTCGGGTTTTCGAAGCCATAGAAGTCCCGGGCTACGGGTCTACGGGGGTGGTCCGGGTGGTTCTCCCATCTTAGATAGTATCGCCAGCTCTTGGTAATCCATGGGACACGGGGAAGCTAGTGGATGGCCATGCCGACACTCGGACAAAACACTAGACACGACCCTAACTAATGCAAAGTTGGAATGAGACTCGACTACCAACCTAGACACAACCAAGATCCGGTACAAGGCGGAGGTTCGATCCGAAGAACTCCTTACGCGAGTGTGTGGCCTTCCCGATAGGAGTAACCTAATGTTCGGATGACACCTTTTGATATACCGAACAATGGTATGCAAATGCACCCTTAGACTTAGACACTTTTTTTTTGCGGACTTAGACACAAAGACTACCCTAGACTCAACTGGGGCTCTGATACCAAACTGATGCGGGACGGACACGTGACCTGGGACTCTAGCTCGCGACTCGTCCCTGGCGAGGGAAACGTTGGACCGTGCGCGGTTAAGAAACCGGCAATGAGTCTCGGGTATCGACTTTCTACGTGTACTCGGATCGAGTCACGGGACGGGTCACACTCACTCTCTCACAGTGGTGATAAAAATAGATATCGAGCAACTTACCTATCACATGCAGCGGCATATACAAATAGATACGAGTAAAGTAAATGCGAAAGAGAGAGGGAGCGAATTTACCTCCACGCTTCGGGCGTGGGGAAGACGATCCTGGCCAAGTACGGTAACTCCCGATAACAAAATATTACAATAATTATAGCAGTGAATTACCGCCCACTCTACGCAGGGAGGTAAAGGGCTACAAGTGGGGCCCGGGAGGTCTGACCCTGGGTTGACCGACAACAAGCTGAAGGTGCGTTCGGGCGAACTCGGCCTGCTGGTCCAACTCGGTCCTGTGCCGACTCGGTGCTGCATCGACTCAGTCTGACTTGCTGGTTAGCAAGCCATTGCCTCCAAATGAACGTCGCCTTCCTGAGATCTTCTGATGGCGCCGCTTGGCTGGGATGATGGCAGGACGTCCTTGAACGACTATCTGAAGTGGCGGTTCCAGAAGTTGACTTTTGGTATTTGTTTGTGAATTTCTCCCGGATTGCTATTTCGGACCTGTACAGGGAACAGATTTGCGCGTCTCGGCGGAAAGAATTAATTCTCTCATATCCGGAATCAGATCGAGGTGAGATTAGCGGCGTTGGAAAGAATACTCCCAGATCTAAAACATATAATTGTTGTAGGTCGATCCAATAAAGGGATGAGAAATGGGAGGCTCTATAACACTGTGTTTTTTTCTGTGGATCTGATTACTGACACTCAGGATAGAAAGGGATCTGCCTGAAACTGACCTTTGACCAGTGGGTAGGGGAATTTTATGGATGCTGCGAAAATTACTGGTGGAAGGGGTGGATGTTAGGAACACCTGAGAATTTTTTTGGATTTTCTGAAAATTGATAAGGGGGTGGAAAATATACGAAAATGGAACACTGTCCCGTGGATCTGCAGAATGGCAGATTATAGGGGGGAATAATAAATATGGGAAAAATACTAAACGATGTCTAAATGGCACGGACTTTAAACTGAAGACTAAGGGAGACAGGTAGAACAAGCCCTCAAAGTTTGGGCTCGATCAGACAACAAGAACAAAAGATAAAATTTCGGAGTTGAGGTTCTGTCCTGATTTGGACAGAACTCCGACGATGGTGGCGGCGACGCGATGGCTGTGCGATGGCGGCAGCAGAAATAGAAATCAGATGATAAGAGGGAGAGATAGAATGGGTCTCACACCCTGGAATGGCAGAATTCCATCTGCAAGAGGGGGGAGGAGAGAGGAGGAGGGCGCACAGTTCTTTGGCTCCAACCAAATTCATAATTTTTTCTTCATTAATTCTCATAAAATGTGAATTACAATATATTTGTATGAAATGCAAAATGACCCTAATTAACCTCAGATCTAAATTGGGGAGGGGTAAAATAGGGAGTTCAAATATTATTCTCCCATGTGGTTTGGAACCACATTAAACAAATAATAAGGGGGGGGCACCCCCTTGACCAAGGGGGTTGGAATCTTGACATTTTGTTCCACTTGTCCCCTTTGAATGTCAAACCATCAAGAAGCCCGCCTAGGACTTTGACCAGCCCCACATGGATCCCCAATATGCCACTTGGACCAATGAGCAAGGGGTGGAGGGTCCTGCAGGGCCTACATGGACTTTTACACAAAAACCCAAACAATCCTAAGGAATGACAAATTGGCTTATAAAGCCTTACAATTGCATACATGTTTTTCCAAGGATATAAATGTAAATAAAAGGACACAAATGTAAAAATAAAAGTTAGTGGTCTTGCTCTGATGTCCCCATCAGATTCGTTAATATATTATATTGCATTGGCTGACCTTTATTTTTTTGTAGATAATCAAGCCAGCGGTCGACGTCCAGCCTATAGTGGTCGACCGGTTTTCCCAGCAACGAATGTACTTTTCCTGTAAAAATTTAAGTCGACCGGCCCTATGCACAGGTCGACCGACAGCCTCGAAAAGCCCCTATTGTTGACCTTTTGTTCTCAACGTGGGAAGTCTCTCTTTAAGGATTTGTTTAATCCCAAAGCCACCAAACTTCCCATGATTTGTGGTTCTGGTTCCTGGCTTGTCTCTTGACCAATCAAGAGTTTTAAAAACATCACATTGAGGCTTGTAACCCTAATCAATCAAAGAAGGCCAAGGGAGGCTATCAAGGGGAGATTCAAGGTCTGGTATTGTAGCTGTGAACAGTGCTCCGAGAAGAAAGAGCTTCATCCATCTTCATCCATCGGCATCCATCTTCTTCCATCTTTAAGCAACATCTGGAGCAGATCAACCCCAAGCCAAGAGGAGATCAAGCTGCATCCAAACCATCTTCATCAACTAAGGGGGAGCTTGAATCTGAAGTTTTCTTTTGTGTTTTCCATTCCAATCTTGCTGGGCTTTAAATTTGTGTTCTTGTAATATTCAAACATCTGTGTGTGTATAGATCTATGAAGATCCGTGTGTGTGTGTAAGTGATCTTCTTGTTCTTCATCCTTCTTTGTGTTTCGGTGCGTGTGCACCTTCGTGGGAGTTCTGAACTCACACGAGTGTGTGTGTGTGTGTGTGTGTGTGTGTGTCTTGATCTTGTAACTTTCTACAAGATAGTGTGTGAATCCTCACGGTCGGTGAGGGGTAGACGTAGGTTGCAGTTGTTGCATCCGAACCACCTAAAAATCGTGGTGCTCTGTGTGGTTTGCTCTCTATCTCTTACCTCCTGTTCTGATCTGGCTTGTTTGCTTGTCGCATCGTTATCTAGTTTCATTGTTTAGATCGAGCTGTATTAACCCTTTTACGGGTGATCCTTGGTATATCAAAAGGTAGCTTCTGATTGACACAGTCAATCCTGTCGGGAGGAATATACTTTGTGTGAGAGGATCTTAGGATTCCAGAACTCTGCCTAGTACCAAGGAACTGCTATAGGTGTTGTTTTAGCCAGTTTCACCTTGTATTTCTTCTGATCTATTCCTGTCTATTGTTTGTTCTTCATATATCTTTTTATCTTTAAAAAAGGACTTAAAATCTGTCATCACCCAATTCACCCCCCTCTTAGGTGTCTTTGATCACGGGACTTCAATTGGTATCAGAGATAAGGCTCTATCTTTCACAAATCTAATGATCTAGAGTGAGATCCGGATCAATGGCAAACAAGGGTATGATGCCGGAGGGTTACTCCATTAACCGTCCTCCCTTCTTTGACGGCTAAAACTACTCGTACTGGAAAAATAGAATGCATGTTTTTCTGAGGGCTCAAGAGTACGAAGTTTGGAGAGTTGTGGACAAGGGTCCTTACAAACTCGGGGATGATGAAGAAAAATGGACACTCGAGGAAATTAAGAAATGCATTGTTAATTTCAATGCTATGAATATTATGCAATGTGCGATACACCCTAACGAACTTTCTCGTGTTTCTATGTGCAACTCGGCTAAAGAAATGTGGGACAAACTGTGGCTCATATATGAGGGGACATCTGAGGTCAAGGAGACCAAGGCCAACCTTCTCATCCGAGATTACGAGCTCTTCAAGATGAAGCCTGAAGAGACAATTTCAGAGATGTTCGCAAGGCTAACTGAGATCACGAATGGTCTCAAAAGTCTTGGGAAAGATTACACTAATTCTGAGCTCGTAAGAAAAGTGCTAAGATCCCTCTCTCCTACATGGCACACCAAAGCCACCGTTATTGAAGACTCCAAGAATCTATCCACACTCACTCTCGATGAACTCATAGGGTCACTCATGACCTATGAGATAAATGTGAAGAGGACAGCCGAGGAAGATATCAAGAAGAAGAAGGTGATTGGATTGAGAGCTCATCAATCCGATGACGACTCCCAAGAAGAAGATTCCAGTGACGGGAGCAACGAAGAAGAAGAATTGGCTATGATCACTCGCCAAGTGAAAAGATTTCTGAGGAAGAAAAGAACTTTCCAAGGCAACCTCAGAAAGGGGCAAAGGAAGTCCACTCAAACCAAGGGTGAGTCGAGCAAGCCAAATAACATCATATGCTACGAATGCAAGAAGCCCGGGCACATGAGGGGAGAGTTCCCAGATCTGAAGAAGAAATTCAAGAAAGATAATTTCAGAAAGCTGAAAGCCATGGTCGCCACGTGGAGCGATGAAGAGGACGAACCGTCCGATGAGGAGATACAAGAGCTCGTGGAGAGCTTGTGTCTCAAGGCACATGAGGATGACTCAACCGAGATAAATTCGGACCCTGATTTTATTTCCAATGAACAATGGGAGTCTGAATATGAGAAATTGTATACTAAATACAGGAAAATTAGATCTGAAAATAAAACTCTCAAAAAGAAAATTGATGATTTGTCACATGAAGATATCTTTGTCGGGTTTGAAAAATTGGAACATGAATGGTTTGAAGTAATTGAAGAAAAAGAGAATTTGCTGCAAACAATTTCAGATATTGAAAAAACCAAAGAAGAGATTTCATATAAAATGTCTGAAACTGAAAAAGTGTGTGAAAGACTGAAAAGGGAAGAAGAAAATCTGAAATCCATAAATTCAGAACTCGAAAGGAAAGATTTTGAGTGAAGAAGTGGCTGAACTTCAGTCCACTCTGTCTAGGTTTGTTAAAGGGAAACAAAATCTAGATAACTTGTTGGGGGTTAAAGTTAACTTCCAAAAGGAAGGTTTGGGGTACACTCCTCAAAATAAAAAATCTTTTGAGCATAAGATCACCACATCCTTTGTTCATGAAAAAGATAATAACCATGCTTCATGTTCCAATTCTAAACCAAAACATATCCAACCCAAACCATGACAATTTCAAAGAAAGTTTGCACATGTTAACTATTATCATTGTGGTAGATTTGGTCATGCTATAACAAATTGCTGGTTCAAACAAAGTCCACCAAGAAATCATATTTTTTGGACCAAGAAAGGATATGCACAGAATTGGGCTAACTCCTATGGACCCAAACGAGATTGGGTACCAAAAACAATTGCTTGAGAATCTTTCCTTCTTGCAGATATGTCTTGAAGCCAGGGGGAGCAAATGGTACTTGGATAGTGGCTGCTCAAGACATATGACAGGGGACAAGAAGGTGTTCTTTACACTGCAAGAGAAAGATGGAGGTTCAGTTGTCTTCGGAGGTAAAGACAAAGGTAAAATCATTGGGATTGACAACATAGGTAAGAATTCTGAAATTCTTATTGAAGATATGCTTTTGGTGAAAGGCTTGAATCATAACTTGCTGAGCATAAGCCAACTTTGTGACAAAGGCTTTAAGATTGATTTCGATGAAACCCATTGTCTTGTCATAAATAAAACTTCCAATGAAATCAGATTCATCGGTAAGAGGAGCAACAATGTATATACTATTGATATTGATGATGTTTCTTGTAATGATATGTGTTTGGTAGCTAACAATCATGATAATGTATGGCTATGGCACCGAAGACTCGGTCATGCTAGTTTTGGAGTTATCTCCAAATTGTTTAAACATGACTTGGTGAATGGTTTGCCAAAACTAAAGTTTGAAAGCGATAAATTTTGTGAGGCTTGCATAAAAGTCAAGCAGACACACATATCCTTCAAAAATAAGAACATTGTTTCTACCTCCCGGCCCTTGGAATTGCTGCATCTTGATTTATTTATCCCAACTAGGACATCCAGCCTAGGAGGGAAATCCTATGGTTTCGTGATTGTTGATGATTATTCCAGATTCACTTGGGTGTTATTTCTATCCAATAAAAATGATGCATTGACGGAATTTCAAGTGTTTTTCAGGAAAATTCAAAATGATAGAGGCTACCTTATCACCACTACCCAAAGTGATCATGGTGGCAAATTTGAAAATCATGAGTTCAGCAATTTCTGTGAAGAGCACGGATATACACACAACTTCTCATCACCAAGGACGCCCCAACAAAATGGAGTGGTGGAGAGGAAAAATAGAACATTGATAGACATGGCACGGACCATGTTAAGTGAAAACTCTCTACCAAAATATTTTTGGGCTGAGGCGGTAAGTACAGCATGTTACATCATCAACAGGGCAATGTTAAGGCCCATTTTGAAGAAAACTCCATATGAGCTCTACAAGGGTAAGAAACTGAATATTTCCCATTTTAAACCCTTTGGTTGCTCATGCTTCATCCTGAACAATGGTAAGTCCAACATAGGTAAGTTTGATGAGAAAAGTGACAAGGGAAATGTTGCGCAGGTTTTTTATGCCGATGACCGGGGTGAGTGAAGGGATACAGCGGGGAAGGAAAATACGGGATTTTGATGTATCCCGGGTATCCTTCTCATGGGTGCATGTCTCTTATGGTGGTACCGAGCACTCTCCTTTTTACGGAAAGTCGGAAAGGGTCGAATGGCAAGGAAGTGTCGGGATAAGGGTTAATCGGACAAGATGCGGGCGTGCCAGTCGATCTCTCGACAATCACTCATGGAACCAAGGTTTGACCGAGGAAGCGCCACCAGGGCGCGGCACGTGGGCTCGGGTGATCGGGCGACACGTGGAGAGAAGGGGTTCCATGGGTGCGAGTGCGTAGGCGATTGCGGGGATCGTGTACAGGACATTTTTCCCCACCGGCCGCAAGCAACCGGTGTTTATTTACATCGGATTGAATCTGAATACCTTCGTTCTATGCTGAAGAAAAGTTTGTATATGTGTTTGAAGCCGTGGGTGGAGGGCCGGAGGCATCCGGCAGCCAAGGGTAAGCGTAAGACCGAGGGGTGTTAACTGGGGTCAGGGTGTTAGGCACGGATGTCGAGTGGAGTGGGTAGGAAGCTGGAGGCCCGAATACGAACGTATGTATTTCACTGGTTTTATGATGAGCCACATGGCCTTTACAAGCGGGCCTTAATGGGCCGAAGTACAACTGGAGCAAGCTGCGGGACAATTTTGACATGTGAGTCAGTCCCCGGGTCATTGCGTGACAAAGAGGATGTCCACGTGTTTTACTGGAGCTCTTTACAGAGGAGTTGGTGTAGGTCCGACTACCTTTGTGGCCAGAAAGGACACGGGCTGGCACCTGGCGGAGGTCCGATGCTGCTCGAGGTGAGCGGTTGGGTCCGGGTCTCGGACGGCGAGTGTTGTCATGCTGGGGAGTCGAGGTCGGCCCCGGGACTATGATTCTCGGGCCAGAGGTCCGACTAGACTTGATTTATCGATCTGAGGGGCCGACGGTCGACTGGGAGGTGAATGGTGGGCACGCGGTTCCATGTCAAGGGCCGACGCAGCGCTATGAAGTACCCTTCGTCACCGTCGTAAGTGTCGTAAGTTGCCGTATACGAGCAGGCCCGAGGTGCAGGCGTATTTGCCGTTGGTACGGTCATCTTACATGTGGAGGGGATGGTCTTGGCATGAGACGGCTAGACACCGTGTGAGGGGAGTACGTGCGACATACGCTCGGCGTGTGTGAGCCGACTAGCAAGCCAACCGCGCGCGCACTTGTCTTCTCGCTTTCCCGACCCTTGCCGAAAGCCCCGAGAATCCGTGGGTGCGACAATTAGGTCGGGGGAGTTTGCTCGTGCGTCCGTGCGTCCGTGCGTTACATACCATATGCCTCTTTTTTTCCATCCTTTGGCAAGGGGGGCAATTTATAGAAGTTGAAGGGGTGGGGGGTGGGGTTTAGGCGGACTAAGTTGAGGGTCCAACTTGGTTCGAGTAAACCCCAGAAATAGTGTTTTTATTTTTATTTTATTTGAATTTTATTTGTGTGTGTTTTGTGTGTGTGGGAGTGTGAGGGATGGGGTTTAGGCGAACCAGCCCAAGGGGCTGGTTTGGTCCGCCTAAACCCCTCCTCCAGGGAGGGTTTAGGCGGACCAGCCCCATGGGCTGGTCTGGTCCGCCTAAACCCCTCTTCGGAGGGGAAAAAATCTTTTTTTTTGTTTTTGGAGAGGTTTAGGCAGACGAGCTTGGGGGTCCAAGCTGGCCCGCCTAAACCCCCTCCCCCAGGGGGTTTAGGCGGACCAAAGTGGTCCTTCTTTTTTTATTTTAAAAATCTTTTTTTATTACCCAGGGATTTAGCCGGACCAGCCTGGGGTCCAGGCTGGTCCGCCTAACCCCCCCCCCCCCCTTTGGGGGGTTTAGGCGGACCAGCTTGGAGGCCAAAGCTGGTCCGCCTAAACCCCTCCCCAAGGGGGGGTTTGGGCGGACCAGGTAGAAGAGAGAGAGGGGGAGTGGTCCCACCTCTATAAAACTCGATTTTTTGTGAATTTTCTTCCTAAATTGGTTAAGAAGAAAAGGATAGAAGGATACTGGCAGGATACAGGTTGACCGGCCACGTGCGTGCGAGGAACGTGGGTGTTGTGATCGACGTAATCCCGGGGCTTTGTCTTCGCGAGTTCTTCCACGTACAGGTACGACGAACGAACCTTGCACAAACCTCAGACCGCAAAACTGAGAGTTTGCATGGACTGGGACTGGGGAGGGCCATCAGGCCTCCGGGCTGAGGAGAGGGCGCCCCCCCTTGGGGAGTTCTCTCTCCCCAGGACTCCCCGGGGGTGCGGCCACGCCCTGGGGCGCACGGGCCCCAGGCAAAGCTGGAACCCCGAGGGATGGCCCCCGGGGGTCTTCCTTCGTCGTCTGAGGATATCCCTTGGGGGATATGAAGTTCCGGGATATTGAAATGGCCCATGAGAGTCATTGTTCTTCGAGTTGTAGTGGCCGCTCGCAAGATGTACGGGCGAATGCCCGGCACACCCCGGGTTGTCGAACGAGCCGCGTAAGTGGCCGACGGGCCTTGGACTTGGCCTAGGGCCAAGGGTAGAAGACCGTAGGGACTGGGAAGAGGCACCTTGGGCCGATGGGCCTTACCTCGTGCTACGTGCCATGTTGTACGGTGGGTTGGCAGGGTAGCCTCGGGTTGGCCCGAGAGCTAAGTTCAGTGGCTTGTTGCCACGTGTCTGAGGGTCGGGGGTGGCCCCGACTTGCTGGGTGGGTCGTTGTGGGACCCAATTGGTGTACTGGAATCACGGGGTGGCCCGTGGATTGGTGTAGAAGGGTTGAAACATGTGCGCCCACAATGTGTTCGGCAGAATGCCGAACACGCGTGTGTGAGCCGTACACGCGTACTACTGGCCTCCATAGCCTGTGGTTGACCTATTTGGGTCTCCCTTTGACCTTGGAGGGTTGAAAGAAGGCATCCTGGGGTAGGCCCTTGCCTTTTCACTGGGTGCCACGTGGTGTGGCTTGTAGTCGGAGTGTCCCCGGGATGGCCCGGGTGGTCGTGTAGAAGGCGGGCAAAGTCTGTAACTTAGGAGTTTGGAGTGGTCCCGATCGATTGCTGGTGCCACCGTGCACCTCAGCTAACGGGTTGGGGCCGTTGGTCGGGCCCACTAGATTGTCGGAGGGGCCGGGTAGCCCATGCCTTGAAGGTGTTCGAGGAAATTCCTGAACCCTTATTTCTGGGTATTTTGTTGTGGAAATAGTCCGGGCACAACAAATTCCCGCCACGGGTCGTGCGTCGGAGGCGGAGACGAGGGCGTACGGCCCGTGAACCTCTCCTTTTGAGTTGTTGTAGTTGCATTTGGACGTTTCATATACTTGTGATTTGCTGTATTGTATGTGTTGAATTTCTGGCATACTGACCATTTTTGTGCTACGTCTTGTAGCTATGGCCCGATTTGGCAGGGACGAGAGGGTCCCGAGGCGTGTGGTCCGGGAGGAGAACCACTGGGTGAGGAGGACGGAGCGGCCCATGCCCCCTTTGGGCCCGCCAGTTATCACCGCAGCCAGCGTGGAGCAACTTGATGGTGGGCAAACAGTTATGGCAGAGGGCCCCGTCGACGAGCACGGTAACGAGGTTGGGGTTGTGGAGCTGGCCCGTGCGTCGGAGGCGGGCGGGCTGTACATTTATGAGCACCGCGGTGGCTATGCAGTGGAGTTTCCTTTGGACCGACACTTGTTTTAGTTTATCATGCACTTTGTCCCGCCAGGCATGGAGGAGAGTGAGTCACGGGTTACTGGAGCCCGTCGCCGACTGGAGCGGGCGATCTTGGTGGGTCGAGATAGCTTGCACGAGATTGTCCTTTACGGCTTCCCGAGTTTCTCTGTGGATTACTGGAGGCAGAGTCAGTTTCCCAATGTAGAGTGCCTGGGCTTCTTCAGCAGAGCAGACCAGTTTAGAGTTCGTGCCGGAGTAATGGGTCCCGCCTTCTGGGATTTGCATGGACACCACCAAGGGGAGACAGAGGGCAGTCCGGGATTAGTACTGGATCCATCAGGGCTGGAGTATGCCGGGGAAGGCTATGACACCACAGCCTTTTGTCCAGGATTCTGCGACAGACCGCCGTTAACTGGTATGGCCGCTGGGCGGTGATTTCGTCACACAGATATCGCTAGGGAGCTACCGAGTGGTTGATGGGCATAGTACACCACTACCGGGTGCTGCTAGACCGAGCTGACATCAGATATGCTATGACTGCGGCTCTGTATGGGTATCCTTGCTATACAGGGCTTTTACAGGCGTTCATAGAGCGTTTCAACCGCAGGTGGAATTGTGGCAACGGCTGAGGGAGAGACCTCATTAGACTTATGGTCTCTGTGGAGGATCTCCGGGTTGCCGATCAGCGGCGAGGGGTACGAGGAGATAGTGCTGGATGACCTCCACCGTAGCCACACTGACGGGCAAGGATGATACCAGGTTCCTTGCAGCTACCGGTATTTGCTGAAGACCTGGAGGGACTTGGCCCTGGCTGGGAAAGAAAGAGTGGCGCAGACTCCCAGGGTGCCGCTGAATGCGTGGATTCGCCACTTTTATGACGGCCCCTTTTGCTTTCACCAGAGTTCTATGCGCCAGAGGAGGGGTGGAACCCCCATAGACTGCCAGACATGACGCACTTGGCAGCGTACTTGGCGTACTGGCTGGCGATGTTCGTGGTCCCCCAGGGGGAGGATGGCCAGCTGCGAGTAGAACTGTTCTAGCCTGCATGCCAATTGGCAGAGGGACGAAGGTTGGCCTTAGCCCCAACGGCTTAGGATAATGTTTACCAGGGACTGGGAGTACTGGCGGCGCACACGGTGCCACGTGAGCGGAGCCTGCTTCTGCCGACTCACTACCTCAGTGCATGGGCTGGGTTGCTATTACCAGAGTTGGTGTCTCACGGGTCCGTGACGAACCAGGCGGCACCATTGTTGTTTAGCTTCATCGGACAGCCTGATGGGGACGTAGTGATGTAGCTGGAGGAAGCTAGGAGAGTTTTATGTTACTTGCCCGGCAGGGGCAAGGAGGGTCTTCCTTTTGACGGTGCTACCAGGGACTCCCACCTGATCATGGTGCCTTTGAATGGTGGGGCGGCCTGCACCCTACCCTACCAGCCGGAGCCGGACGTGTCATTATACACAGAGTGGGTGATGAGCACCCGGCCAGCGGTGCTACCTTTACACTGGTCCGTGACGAGCTTCTTAGAGCCGTACTACCCACACAGGTTCGCTCGGAACTTCGGGTATGACCAGGGGATCCCGCCGAACCAGGAGTTCCCTTTGTCGGGTCGTCAGTACAAAGGTCGGGACACACATTTGCTAGCCATGGCATGGTGGGACTTCTACTGTCGCCGAGAGCCGGTACGAATGCCGACGCCTGTGCCGGGACACAGGGGACGGTTCGACGTCCACTACGCCAGATGGTGGTTCGAGCATAGTCACCAGTACTGACAGAAGGCCTCGGCGATCCGGAAAGTCGAGGAGACCCGTCTCTTAAGGGAGGACCTGCCTCTCATCGTACTGGATGACGGGTATCTGCGGACTCACTTTTCTCGGATCCGCTGAGAGGTAGAGAGGCTGGCGCAGCAGGCGCCCCGGGGGAGCCGAGGCTCTTTATCGACGGGGCGGAGCGGCAACGGGGCACTGAAGCCCCTCAAGCAGGCGCGGGCGGTGCCTAGAGGTACTGTTGGGACGCTAAAGGGTGATCTAGAGGGGGGGTGAATAGATCACACACTCGTTAAAAATTACTACAGTAGAATCAAATGCGGAATTAAAACTTCTACTGAACATATAGTGGGCACAAAGCGAATACCACCCAGAAGAGATGAAGAACTGTCCTAAGCATACATCTACTGCGCCAAGATAGAAATATAGAAGCTAGGCAAACCACAAAACAATCACACAGTAGACAAAGGCTTTTAGGTGGTTCGGTCCTCCAGACCTACATCCACCCCACACTCAACCCGAGTGTGGCTTACTGCTGACTCACAGCTTGAACCACTGGGCCTCACAGCTTGCCTACAATCCGCTGAGCCTCACAGCTTGCTGTCCGAGGTATCCACCTCACCTGCTGAGCCTCATAGCTTTCTGTCCAGAGGAATCCTCCTCTGCAAAACCCGCTGGGCAATATAGCTTAGCCGTCCAGTGGAATCCACCACTGCAAGTGCTGCCACACAGCTTGAACACAAGAGTTTCGAAAGACAAAACAAAAGACAAACAAAATAAAAAGGAAATGTATCCCTGCAGGGAATATCACTCAAACAAGTGAGCAACCTCAGATCTGGTTTTGAACCAAAGATCTGAGGAACAAACTCCTTCTCTCTCTCTCTCTTCTTCTTCTCTTCACACTCTGCTCGAGCTCTCTATCTCTCACTTTTTCTCTTCTGCTTCTTCTCTCTTTCTTTTCTTCTTCTTCTCTTTTCTCTGGATCGAACAACTCTCTATTCTTTCTCTCTGCTTCTGCTCTTCTCCTTCTCTCCTTCTGCTTCGATTAGTCTTCATCTGTGGACGAAGGTTTCCTTTTATAAGCAGTCACAGCAGGAGCAGCACTGGGCGCGTGTCTTCCAAATTTCCCGCCCAAGTGTTTTGGCCACGTGTCATCCTGTCAGCCCTTCCAGCCTCGGATCACGTGCCCCTTCATTAAGCTTCACGAACAGAGCCTGTCAGATAGAGAATTATCAGTTTAATGTCGACACATTGTATAGACTTCGTTCGATGCATCAAGCAATGTGTAGACTTGATAATGCGAAGACAGTGTATAGACTTTGCAGTGTGTGCAGTGATGCACAAGATGAAGTATGCACAATGGCTGTATGGACCTGGCGTTCTGAACAATGTACATACTTGCTGTGAAGAACAATGCCCAAATACAGTGTATGGACTTAGCGTGAATGCAATGCAAACACAAGAGTGTATAGACTTGATGAATGCGATGCAGACACACAGAGTGTGTAGACTTGATGAACAATGCATTCTAGGCAAACCCTGTACAGACTTGAATGATGAAGCACACAATGCAATGTGAAGACTTTGAAGAACATCTGCTGTACTGCAAGATGGCAGTGTACACACTTGGTGTCCACTTGAGATGCTCAGTGAGACGGTGAGCAATGTACAGACTTGCTGAATTGAGAGCATGAACAGTCTGCAAACAGTGCAATGTATAGACTTTAAAGCAGATGCCAAGCCCATGTACAGACTTGAAGAGACAACCAATGTATAGAGTTCTCATTATGCATCCAGACGAATGTACAGACTTGAGTTATGCAACTGAAGGCTATACAGACTTGCTATGAAGTGAGATGCAACGTGAGACGCTCGAAAGACTGCCCACTGTATAGACATTGCCTTAGACATGCAGACACTGTGAATGTATAGACTTTGATCTTGTGCATGCAATGTATAAACTTGCTAAATGTATGGACTTAGCAGAATAAACGTTGCACAAACAATGTATGAACTTATGAGTGCAGCACAGACAGATGCAATGTACAGACATGCGAAACTGGGGGGTCGACCCATCTAGGTGCACTGATGCAATTTATCACAAAGCAGATATTGAACTGAAGCTAATTGATAGAATGCAATGCATCTATACTGACTCACTGTGTTGCTATCATCAAAACAACATAGCATATGCTTGTGCCTAAAAGGCACAACATTCTCCCCCTTTTTGATGATGGCAACAAAGTGACAGTGAGTCATATATTCTCCCCCTTTGACATGATCAAAAAGAAAGAAACACATGAGTGCAACATGCAGAATACATGCTCAAATATTCTCCCCCTGAAGTACTGACTCCCCCTGAATTATGGCTCCCCCTTTGAGAAGGAATATGGACCGATGAAACAGATGATCAAAGGTAGGGAAGGAACATGAAGAGAAGAAGGGGTCATTACACAACAGCTGAAGCAGTGGTTCAGAAAAAATGAGTATGATTATAAACGACTGTTAAAGTATAAGATTCTGCAATATACAGTCTTGAAAGAATTCAGGTTTAACAGTGATAAAAAATAGAGTAAAGCAGCTGACCACTGAAAAAGAGTTTTAGACTCCATTTATAGCAATGAATCTAAGGCACATGTTTTTAATAGAGAAGTCAGAAATAATACCCTTTGTGATTAAACATGGAAGTTCAAGAAAGGCAACTTGAATATGTATTGAGAAAAATAATTTTCACTCAATGACTTTTGATTTCAAAGGGTTGCAGCAGTTTATTTTTCACTTTTTAATTTTCAGAAACTGAGCTAAGTGAATAGACCAGTGGCATTTATGCTTTTGACATTAGGTGTACACCTTGATCAGAGGCAGGTACCCCCAGTTACTAGGCATAAACTACTAGATCTATTTCAGATCAAGACCTACAAGGAACTATCTTCACCTTTGACATTAAGGGTACACCTTGATCAGAGGCCAGTACCCCCAGTTACTTGGTGAGGTCTCCCCTATAGATTTGACCCTATGAACAGAGGTAGTCTGAAGCACTTCATGACTATGAATTCTCCTGCTTCTTTGGAGGAGATCACAGTTTCTCAGTGCAATTCAGCCATTGCTCTGTCACTGTGTTCAGCTCTTTGCATTGATGATCTTATTTACTGCTGCCCTTATTTCTTTTAGAGTGATTGTTTAAAAAATCAGTACACACTCTCATTTACCTTTTCTAGTCATTTCCAGTCTAACACTTTCAGGCATTTAAAAAAACTTATTCGATTTTAACCACGAGACAAAGATTAAGAGCTATAAAAGTTTTCTTTTTATCTCAATTTCTGAAGTGCAGACTGTAAACTCTTCAATTTATAAAAGTTAAACCTTCAGTTCCTTTCAATTTGTACGTGTGATTCTTATAAGTGAACAATTGTAATAATCACAGCTCAATGTATAAACCGAAGCAATACTGTTGTTCAGTGAAGGTTAGGGAAATAATGGCAATTGATAAACAGTGATAGCAATAGGCAATAAGGTCCAATGGCATCTGATGTTAAAGAATGTGAATGAATTGAATGGGGACAATTGAGAAGTGATAAGATTCAAAGAATTGAACAGAACTCTCAGCTCCTCCTGACACCAAGATGCAAAAGATATGATATGCAAAACACCTTTCTACATGTAGACTATGCAACAAATCTGATAATGATGACCAAGCGACAGCATACAAGCTCCCCCTGTCTATATGCATGAAATATATTGAAATCACATCACATGATATCAAAATTTGCATTCGGATATGATTCATGCAAGTTAGACAGAAGAGAATTACCATTAGCATGATTGTTCAATTCATATTGCAGAAGCTTCAGTTTAGCACCAACAAATCAACATGTATGCATATGCAATTTCAGACAATCATTTATATGCAAATCATGTATGAGGAAAGTTCAGAAAATCCAAACCTGACAATGATGATATGCCTAGGAGATTAGGGAGTCATTAGTCAGGGTATTAAGGATAATAATACCCCTGATAAACAGAAATCCTCTTTCGGGATACATCAGACGCGCATGCTCGCCTGTCCCCCCGGATGCTCTCCTGAGACCGAGTATGCCCTCCAGCGACTGCAGATGCTCCCCCACCATCAGTCAAGTTCATGCATTCCCAAAACCAGGTCGACACTTAGTGTCGACACTTCGGGTCGACACCTCAAGTGACATCGAAATGCCTTGAGCCCGCAATGCCTGCCCTCCTGACGACAGTGATGCTCTCCTAAGGTAATGAATGCCCTCCAGAGACAGCATGTGCTTCCCTGCTAGAACCCAGACAGCATATGCTCCCCTGGAGTAGCGATTGCTCCCCTGGCACTGAAGGATGCTCCCCTGGAGCAGCGATTTCTCCCCAGAGATAGCATATGCTCGCCATGCTCCCCTGATGCTGAGAATGCTCTCCTGAGGCAGAGTGTGATCCCGTGCAGAGGCGCACGTTCAAGAGTTCTGACTCCACACTCTAACATTATGTACACATGCAATAACTGGCAAGAGAATAGCATTGAATTTGAGTAGAATTAAATTCAATAGCTGAGTCTGGAATACAGACAGATCAGCTAGACAAGAATAGAAAATCAGACATCAAACAATCAAATCGACATGACTTTCTCAATTCAGTTCTGAAGGTAAATCACTTACCTGCTTTACCAGGTTGATTTATTTTTACCCTTGGTGTTGCACCAGATATTTTGACAAGGCCTCCAATTTCTTTCAGCTCTTAGGATTTTGGCCCTGTCTCTTGTCATATGCCTGAAGTAGCTTTTTCTGTTTCATCAGTTTGTTCCCGCCTACCAGACATACCTGCAAACACACTTAGGGAGTAGGTTTTGGAACCCAAGATATTTTGGGCTCCAAGACAGAACCAGACACTTGAGAGTGAAAACATGACAACAGCTATTTAGGGATCCACATTTGTGTAAAGGTGGAAGGTTTGGTGGATTCTACAGCTTGAGAGTTCTTTTTGTTATTTTTCTTTTTCTCAGCACCAACAGGTTTAGTTTTGTTTTCCTGGTGCTTTGATGGTTGTTGTGTAGTCCTGGCATTCATTTTATTAAAAACGTTTTTGTTTTTCTGCCAGTGCCTTGGCCAATGAGTGTACTGGAAGTTGTGTTCCAAATTGGTCCTAGGCTGACCATAGAACCCCTGGTGACTAGGACTCCATGTCCTAAACTGACTATCCCATCTCCTAGCTGGCTGAGGTCTATATGGCTGATACCAAGTGGGGAAATTCTGATACCCGAACCTCATGTGTACAGGGTTCTACCCAAACCTATTAAGTGGTTGAGGATGAAAGTTATGATAGACTTGGGCTCTAGGGAAATAGGGATGAGCAAATGGGTTCCTAGCTGCACTTGGTCTCCCTGCCACCTTTGACC
Organism: Amorphophallus konjac; assembly: GCA_022559845.1. Lineage (NCBI taxonomy): Eukaryota > Viridiplantae > Streptophyta > Magnoliopsida > Alismatales > Araceae > Amorphophallus > Amorphophallus konjac. The sequence continues at coordinate 455,469,907 of CM040121.1, read as the reverse complement.
CTCTAGGTTTCTGAACTGACTTATATTGGGTCTTTTTCTGAGCAGTTGATGGTGATGGAGACTTAACAGCCTTGGGCTGGGGTTTTGATGTGCTAGCTGGCTGACCCCAAGCCTTGGACTTATCCTTGGAAGAAGAGCATGCAGCTCAAGGCTCTACAACTTTCTGCTTTCCCTTGTCCCTAGCACTGGACACTTTTGATTTAACATTATTGAAGGCAAATTTTTCATTGACCATTTTTATGAGTGGTCCTCTATTCTTTTCTCCCACACATGAAATGGTTTTCAATTCAAAGCTCTTTTTAGCTGAGGGATTAAAACCAAGACCCTCCTTTCTGAAATTAACTTTTGACCCTAGCAAGGCATTTAGATTTTCAGTTCCTTGGGTCATGCTTTCAATGATTTTCATTTTCCAGATTTTTAATAGTTTTCTTTAATTCAACATTCACTGACAAAACAGCTTCATATTTTTCATTTGAAGTCTTTATTTCATTTTCAGACTTCTGAATTTTCAATTTCAACTCATCAACAACATTTTTCAGCAAATTATTTTCTTTCCTACAATCAATCACAACATGCTTTAATTCATCAAAATCAGAACATGCATTTTTCAATTTGTCATTCTCTGATTGTAAGCATGCAACTTTATCAGAAAGAGTTTTATCATTAACCAGAGAATTCATTTTCTTCTTTAAGAGTCTGTTTTCCTTCTTAATATCATTAGCTTTATCTAATAGGTCTCCATAAGCATCTGCCCAATCAGAAATAGTGTAATGTTCGAAAAGGGATGATACCTGATTAGACTCTTCTTCTTCTTCTCCATTCATGGCCATCAAGCAGATGTCCTTTTCTGATTTTCCACTATCTGAGGAAGTGCTCAGTGTGCCTTCTTCCTCATCACTCCATGTACTGACCATGGCCTTCCCCTTTGGCACTTTCTTCCATGGTCTTCCTTTCATTTTCTGTAACTCTGGACAATCAGCCTTTATATGATCTGTTTTCCTGCAATGATAACAAGCATTAACATCAGATTTTTCAGTAGGGTTAAATTTATACATGTTTTGCTTCCTGCTGTGGTATTTTCTGTAGAGATTCTTCCCTTCTCTTTTAAGAAATCTACTGAACCTTTTTGTGATCATAGCTATTTCATCCTTTTCAAGATCTGATCCAGATGAACTCCGATCACTGGATGATCCAATGCTGCTGGACTGTTTTGAGCAGCTATGCTTGGCCTTCAGAGCAATAGGCTTCCTGTATTCGTGCTCTTCAGTTTGAAGTAAATTCATCTCGTACGCCATCAAGGAGCCTATCAGCTCATTGGGTTTCATCCTTTGTAGATCTTTTGACTCTTCAACCACAGTTGCTTTGGTATGCCATATAGGAGTCAACAATCGAAGGATCTTCCTCACAACTTCATGATCAGTATAACTCTTTCCCAGATTTCTTAGACCATTTGTTATGATGGTCAGACGAGCATACATTTCGGTCACTGTCTCACCAGGCTTCATCCGAAATGCTTCATACCTTGACACTAGCATATTTGCCCTCGTCTCTCTCACTTCAGATGTTCCCTCATAGATGACTTCGAGGGTATCCCACATCTCCTTCGCTGTCTTGCAGGATGAGACTCTGTCAAATTCAGTGGGATGAAGTGCACACTGAATGGCGTTCATGGTGCTCCAATTCAGAGTAGATTTCCTAACTTCTTCTATGGTCCACTGATGCGGGACGGGACCACGGACACGACAAGCTCGCGATCGTCCCTTAACGAGGGAAGCGTCGGATGTGCGCGGTTGAGAAACCGGCTGTGAGCTAGGGTGGTCGACTCTCACTTGCGCCCGGATCGGGTCACAGGACGGCTTCGCTCTCTCTCGCAACAGTGATATTATAAATTGAAAGCGAGCTAGGTATCCCTACACATGCTCTCTAGCAGCGGCATATAAAGCATATAAAGAATTAAGCTAATGCCAAATGTAAGGGTGAAGGCGATACCTCCACGCTCTCGGCGTGGCGAAGATGGCACCCGGCCGAAGCTCGTACTCCCGGGAACTTAGTACATTATGTTTACAGCAGTACAAATAAGCCCACTCCACGCAGGGAGGTAAAGGGCGACACAAGTGGGCCCGGGAGGACCAGTTTCAGGTTGACGGGCGGTTCCGTGTGATGCTTCGGCTTCACGCGTACTCGTGCTAGTGGGGGCCCATGTATTGACCGGAGGGGTCGCGTGGGGCCTGATGACTCCTCTGTTGTGGGGACACTTGGGAAGCGTTCCCCTGGGATGGCGAGCTGCTGGAACGACCACCGGACGCCGGGCGGCCCTCGGACGACGCTCGCGGGGAACTCGGCCACAAACCTGAACTTCTGTTTGCAGGCGCGCGACTTGGAGGAAACTGCTGCTGCGATCAGCCCCGTCGTCGGAATGCGACGAAATTAGAGCCGTTAGAAAGAGGACTCAAAATACTTCGACGTAAGGATCTTCAGAAAAAATATTCAGCTCTATATTTCTGATCATGTATTTTACAAGCTTGCTGGAATCTGGCCAGAACTGCAGGGGCAGGTTCTGACTTCTCTGAAGATCGACATTGACCGGGGAGAAGACCTCCGAATCTGGAAATGATTTCTTCAGTAAAGTTGAAGGTCTCTGAGAGAGGAATCCGGGAATATTTTTGGTTTTTTGATTGGAGAAGAAATGGATTTTCTGGGATTTTTTACTAGACCTGGGTCGGATCTGGGAAACTGTGGGTAGACTGTTCTTGGGAACTTGGACGAAATTTGAAAAATACCTAGAGACCTTATCAAAAATTAAGAAAATTCATGGTGGTAGATATATGTGGACAGAACTCCCAATAAATTTGGGCGACCCAACAAAAATAAAAAGATGGTTCGAATGGGGTAAACTCAGAGCTGATGAACAGTAAACAGAACCAGGACAGATCTGGAACTTGGACTTGGACGAAAATCAAAAAATAGCTAAAGGATGAATTTTGACGTGATTTTTTTTGTGGGGATAAGGGTTCTAGAGGGGAACAAACCCTGAAATTTTGAGCTTCAGAAGATGAAGGGAGTGATAGCAGGAATTCAGAGAAGAGGGTTCTGTCCTGAGTGGACAGAACATCGAAACCGTTGGCAACGACGCGTCGGCGGCGAGTCGATGGCGGCGGCGATCACCGGAGTTGCTTCAGATGCTGGAGGGGATCAAGGGGGAAGGGATTACACTCTAGAAAGGGGAGAGGGGGTGGAGGAACCAGGGAGAGAGAGGGGAGGGGCGCAAGCTTCCTTGGGGGCAAATGCCTTTTTTTCCTTCATTAATTCATTCAATATGAAAAATACAACCTTATATAGGATGCCAACCAAACTCAACCTCAACCCTTGGATCTAGGGGTTAGGATTGAAGGGCTGGGATACAATGTGAATCACACTTTTAATACATTAGTTTAATCTAATTTGACCATACTTATTCAACCTTGGACTAGATCCATTCAAACACCACCTAACTAGCCTAATAAGGCCAAAAGAGGGGGCGCCCCATTCATGGGCCTCTCTTGGGCCTAGGCTGGTCCAAGGCCAGCCAACCCAATCCACACCCATGCTTGGTCCATGGGTTCTCCCATCTAGATAGCCCATGAGAGGGGGTGGCCCAATTGGGCCTTAAATGCCTCTTATGGTCCATAAGGGTGGCATAAGGTCCAATATGATAATCACTCCTAATGGACTCTACTAATGGCAACCTAGCCATGGACTTGACATAACAAATGGCCCATTGGCTTGATATAAGCCTTACAAGGAGCCCAAAAGAAAGAAATTATACAATTACAACTTCATACAAGCCATAACACACAAATACACTTCACCCGTGTATGGAAATCGCCTTTGATGCCCCATCAATTCTCCCCGGGTGGGAGGAACTCGACCCCGTCGAGTAGGGGTATGGCTGCTCCGGTCCTCCGGCAGATCCGTCACCGTGCTAAGTAGCGCGGGTATGCTCCACTCCAAGTGATCGGCACCTGCTCATTCCATATATACTCGATATGCGCACTGCTATGGCTAAAGGTGGTCACTCCGAAGGGGCACTCTCAAAGGAAGGAAACAGCTCGAAGACTCACTAGGAATCACCGCTGAGTCCCTATAGGTGACTGATCCGGATATAGAAGTACAACCGATCCCATACTCATCAAGTGAGTCCACTCGCCTCTTACTCGTAAGAGACCGACAACGAGCTTGCACAAGACACATGCAGACTCACCATGCAATACACACAAACAATCGACTCAAAATCACCACACAAACAAACCACACAAAGAAAACACACTGACTCAACTATGACCCTAGACACACCTAATGTTAGTCCGACCCGTACATGGGTGACGGCGGACCAGGACACCCGAATATGTGCCATGCATACACTAGATGTACTCAATGCTTGACGGAATGGATGACTCCTAGACACCCTAAGATGTACCAATCATGGACATTGGGCTTGGATTCGGGAAGTCCGAGAGGTGCGGGTGGTTTAGAGGGATCGGGGAAACCAATGTCTTCCTTACCCCCGAATGATGGTTCGGACTTATGGCTATGTGGAGTTTGCTTGGCCCGAGTGAAAAAGGTGGGATAGTGAACTCCGTGGAAGAAGGGTAATGAGTATGAAAACTCGGGAGGTTCACTAGTGAAGGGGTCAAAAGGGTCGAAGAAGGTGTGACCCCATGAAGTGGGTTCCAACATGACATGGTCCCAATCATAAAATTCTTGAAGGTGCGGGTGGTCACCTTCCTCCGTCATGGTAGATGGGACCGTGTATAGGAAATATGACTCCTCCCTCGGAAGCAAAGTCATGAAGTCGGGCTCATCCGGTAGCGGGAGAAGTAGAAGAACCTCCGTGGTGACACAACCCACGGTGCACTCGGAGGTAATGGACCCTATGGCCGGATGGGTGAAGCTAAGACTAGCGGGTTGGTCAAAGCCTCGGGCCAAAAGATGCGTCAACTCCCATTGTGAATCTAATCCCATGACAAGATCATCCAACGTATCAACATGGTGACGAGATCGAAATGTGGTATGGAATGAGTTGACCGGCATTAGTGGTAGTGTGGGGTCCATCGATGGGAAGGGATGTGGGACCAAGCCATCCTTGAGCCATCTAAGAAGTGGCTCGGCTATGTAAAGTGTTCCCGTAAGAAACACGGGTGGCTCGGGCTTTGGTAGTTCCCACTTTGATGGTTTCAAATGAAGACCGGAGGTAGATAACAATGGAGCATCCATGGGTGGTGGAGTAGCCTGTGTCCTTTCCCACCAATCCAAAATCATTTTCTTTATTTCCTCTAAGGAGCGGGTTGGAGGAGGGACCTTGGGGTGGACTAGCTCCTTAACTCTCGGCTCGGGTGTGGGCCTCGGCTCGGTTATAAGCGGGACTTCCACTCAGTTGGAGGTGCTTGAGTGGGTTGGGATGGGAGTGCCAAGGGGAGGTTGGTTGGTGGTGCATGGGCGGGCCACTAGATTGGGGTCACTTTGGTGGGCTTGGACGGCGGTGAAGGGGTGGGATTGGGTAGAGGTGTGGCCCACTTGATTGTGGGTGAGTTGGTGGGGTTGGTGAGTGGAATGACCTCCGTGGTTGGAGGTAGGTGGGCGGGGAACGTAGGCCCTCCTAAGCACTCTCTTCATTTCCCACCATGACTCGATGGGCCTTAGATTCCTATCCTCCCTCCAATATTTGATGTCCCTCCAAGTTGCAGCGGCTTCACCAAAAAGTCACCTTTTGGCAACATCGACTTGCATGGGCCCGTACATGATGTACACCTCGAAGTAATCATCCATAATGGCTTCCCATTCTAGATAGACACTCGGGTCATCGGACCCGTAGAAATCCCGGGTTTCGGGCCTCGTGGGGTGGTTCGGGTGGTCCTTCCATTTGAGATAGTATCGCCACCATCCGGGAGTTTGGGACTCCATGGGACACGGGGAAACTAGTGGATGGCCATGCCGACACTCGGACCAAAACACTAGACACGACACTAAGTAATGCAAAGTTGGAATGCACTAACTAATGCACACTAAGGACCCTAGACGTAAACCAAGACTCGGTACGGGGCGGAGACAATCGACCCGAAGGTCACTCGCACAAGTGTGCGGCCTTCCCGATAGGCGTAACCTAACGGTCGGACAACACCTTTTGATATACCGAGTAAAGAGATGTATGCGACCCAAAAACGACTCTTTTTGTTGTTTTAAAAATGTGATGATCCTAAACACGACTTAGACCGACTAATGACTACATGACACTCTTTTTTTTTTTTTTTTGAATGTAAACACCCTAGACTCAAACTCGCTCTGATACCAAATTGATGCGGGACGGGACCACGGACACGACAAGCTCGCGATCGTCCCTTAACGAGGGAAGCGTCGGATGTGCGCGGTTGAGAAACCGGCTGTGAGCTAGGGTGGTCGGCTCTCACTTATGCCCGGATCGGGTCACGGGACGGCTTCGCTCTCTCTCGCAGCAGTGATATTATAAATTGAAAGCGAGCTAGGTATCCCTACACATGCTCTATAGCAGCGGCATATAAAGCATATAAAGAATTAAGCTAATGCCAAATGTAAGGGTGAAGGCGATACCTCCACGCTCTCGGCGTGGCGAAGATGGCACCCGGCCGAAGCTCGTACTCCCGGGAACTTAGTACATTATGTTTACAGCAGTACAAATAAGCCCACTCCATGCAGGGAGGTAAAGGGCGACACAAGTGGGCCCGGGAGGACCAGTTTCGGGTTGACGGGCGGTTCCGTGTGATGCTTCGGCTTCACGCGTACTCGTGCTAGTGGGGGCCCACGTATTGACCGGAGGGGTCGTGTGGGGCCTGATGACTCCTCTGTTGTGGGGACACTTGGGAAGCGTTCCCCTGGGATGGTGAGCTGCTGGAACGACCACCGGACGCCGGGCGGCCCTCGGACGACGCTCGCGGGGAACTCGGCCACAAACCTGAACTTCTGTTTGCAGGCGTGCGACTTGGAGGAAACTGCTGCTGCGATCAGCCCCGTTGTCAGAACGTGACGAAATTAGAGCCGTTGGAAAGAGGACTCAAAATACTTCGACGTATGGATCTTCAGAAAAAATATTCAGCTCTGTATTTCTGATCATGTATTTTACAAGCTTGCTGGAATCTGGCCAGAACTGCAGGGGCAGGTTCTGACTTCTCTGAAGATCGACGTTGACCGGGGAGAAGACCTCCGAATCTGGAAATGATTTCTTCAGAAAAGTTGAAGGTCTCTGAGAGAGGAATCCGGGAATAGTTTTGGTTTTTTGATTTGATAAGAAATGGATTTTCTGGGATTTTTTTACTAGACCTGGGTCGGATCTGGGAAACTGTGGGTAGACTGTTCTTGGGAACTTGGACGAAATTTGAAAAATACCTAGAGACCTTATCAAAAATTAAGAAAATTCCTGGTGGTAGATATATGTGGACAGAACTCCCAATACATTTGGGCGACCCAACAAAAATAAAAAGATGGTTTGAATGGGGTAAACTCAGAGCTGATGAACAGTAAACAGAACCAGGACAGATCTGGAACTTGGACTTGGACGAAAATCAACAAATAGCTAAAGGATTAATTTTGACGTGATTTTTTTTTTGGGGATAAGGGTTCTAGAGGGGAACCAACCCTGAAATTTTGAGCTTCAGAAGACGAAGGGAGTGATAGCAGGAATTTGGAGAAGAAGGTTCTGTCCTGAGTGGACAGAATACCGAAACCGTTGGCAACGACGCGTCGGCGGCGAGTCGATGGCGGCGGCGATCACCGGAGTTGCTTCAGATGCTGGAGGGGATCAAGGGGGAAGGGATTACACTCTAGAAAGGGGAGAGGGGGTGGAGGAACCAGGGAGAGAGAGGGGAGGGGCGCAAGCTTCCTTGGGGGCAAATGCCTTTTTTTCCTTCATTAATTCATTCAATATGAAAAATACAACCTTATATAGGATGCCAACCAAACTCAACCTCAACCCTTGGATCTAGGGGTTAGGATTGAAGGGCTGGGATACAATGTGAATCACACTTTTAATACATTAGTTTAATCTAATTTGACCATACTTATTCAACCTTAGACTAGATCCATTCAAACACCACCTAACTAGCCTAATAAGGCCAAAAGAGGGGGCGCCCCATTCATGGGCCTCTCTTGGGCCTAGGCTGGTCCAAGGCCAGCCAACCCAATCCACACCCATGCTTGGTCCATGGGTTCTCCCATCTAGATAGCCCATGAGAGGGGGTGGCCCAATTGGGCCTTAAATGCCTCTTATGGTCCATAAGGGTGGCATAAGGTCCAATATGATAATCACTCCTAATGGACTCTACTAATGGCAACCTAGCCATGGACTTGACATAACAAATGGCCCATTGGCTTGATATAAGCCTTACAAGGAGCCCAAAAGAAAGAAATTACACAATTATAACTTCATACAAGCCATAACACACAAATACACTTCACCCGTGTATGGAAATCGCCTTTGATGCCCCATCATCCACAATTCCTCATTCTCGTGTAGCTCATAGGGACCTTTGCTTATAATCTTCCAGATCTCGTAATCTTTGGCCCTGAGGAAGACCTGCATCCGGTTCTTCCAATATGGGTAGTTGGAACCATCGAAGAATGGTGGCTTCGTAGTGGACTGGCCCTCTGCTGTTAGCCCTCTAGCATCCATGGCCGATCCTCTTTAGGATGTTAGTCCTGCACAAAGAGTTAGGCTCTGATACCAATTGTTGGGACGCTAAAGGGTGATCTAGAGGGGGGGTGAATAGATCACACACCCGTTAAAAATTACTACAGTAGAATCAAATGCGGAATTAAAACTTCTACTGAACAGATAGTGGGCACAAAGCGAATACCACCCAGAAGAGATGAAGAACCGTCCTAAGCATACATCTACTGCGCCAAGATAGAAATATAGAAGCTAGGCAAACCACAAAACAATCACACAGTAGACAAAGGCTTTTAGGTGGTTCGGTCCTCCAGACCTACATCCACCCCACACTCAACCCGAGTGTGGCTTACTGCTGACTCACAGCTTGAACCGCTGGGCCTCACAGCTTGCCTACAATCCGCTGAGCCTCACAGCTTGCTGTCCGAGGTATCCACCTCGCCTGCTGAGCCTCACAGCTTGCTATCTAGAGGAATCCTCCTCTGCAAAACCCGCTGGGCAATACAGCTTAGCCATCCAGTGGAATCCACCACTGCAAGTGCTGCCACACAGCTTGAACACAAGAGTTTCGGAAGACAAAACAAAAGACAAACAAAATAAAAAGGAAATGTATCCCTGCCGGGAATATCGCTCAAACAAGTGAGCAACCTCAGATCTGGTTTTGAACCAAAGATCTGAGGAACGAACTCCTTCTCTCTCTCTCTCTCTCTCTCTCTTCTTCTTCTCTTCACACTCTGCTCGAGCTCTCTATCTCTCACTTTTTCTCTTCTGCTTCTTCTCTCTTTCTTTTCTTCTTCTTCTCTTTTCTCTGGATCGAACAGCTCTCTATTCTTTCTCTCTGCTTCTGCTCTTCTTCTTCTCTCCTTCTGCTTCGATCAGTCTTCATCTGTGGATGAAGGTTTCCTTTTATAAGCAGTCACAGCAGGAGCAGCACTGGGCGCGTGTCTTCCACATTTCCCGCCCAAGTGTTTTGGCCACGTGTCATCCTGTCAGCCCTTCTAGCCTCGGATCACGTGCCCCTTCATTAAGCTTCACGAACAGAGCCTGTCAGATAGAGAATTATCAGTTTAATGTCGACACATTGTATAGACTTCGTTCGATGCATCAACCAATGTGTAGACTTGATAATGCGAAGACAGTGTATAGACTTTGCCGTGTGTGTAGTGATGCACAAGATGAAGTATGCACAATGGCTGTATGGACTTGGCGTTCTGAACAATGTACATACTTGCTGTGAAGAACAATGCCCAAATATAGTGTATGGACTTAGCGTGAATGCAATGCAAACACAAAAGTGTATAGACTTGATGAATGCGATGCAGACACACAGAGTGTGTAGACTTGATGAACAATGCATTCTAGGCAAACCCTGTACAGACTTGAATGATGAAGCACACGATGCAATGTGAAGACTTTGAAGAACATCTGCTGTACTGCAAGATGGCAGTGCACACACTTGGTGTCCACTTGAGATGCTTAGTGAGACGATGAGCAATGTACAGACTTGCTGAATTGAGAGCATGAACAGTCTACAAACAGTGCAATGTATAGACTTTAAAGCAGATGCCAAGCCCATGTACAGACTTGAAGAGACAACCAATGTATAGACTTCTCATTATGCATCCAGACGAATGTACAGACTTGAGTTATGCAACTGAAGGCTATACAGACTTGCTATGAAGTGAGATGCAACGTGAGACGCTCGAAAGACTACCCACTGTATAGACATTGCCTTAGACATGCAGACACTGTGAATGTATAGACTTTGATCTTGTGCATGCAATGTATAAACTTGCTAAATGTATGGACTTAGAAGAATAAACGTTGCACAAACAATGTATGAACTTATGAGTGCAGCACAGACAGATGCAATGTACAGACATGCGAAACGGGGGGGTCGACCCATCTAGGTGCACTGATGCAATGTATGCACAAAGCAGATATTGAACTGAAGCTAACTGACAGAATGCAATGCATCTATACTGACTCACTGTGTTGCTATCATCAAAACAACATAGCATATGCTTATGCCTAAAAGGCACAACAGGTACCAGAGTCAGGGCACCTCGACCCGAGACGTCGAGGACTTGGTGGACCCAGTTTCTGGCGGACTGCGGGTTTTAGCAGCGGGGTTCACTGGACCGAGTGCTCCCTGAGAGGATCTTTACAGATACGGTGATCGATGACTGGAGGCGTCATATCACCCATGGGATCGAGTCGGCTGGACCCGTGGAGCTCGTGTCCCTCATCGAGTACGCCTACACCCTGAGGGACGTTAAGGAGGCAGTCGCGATGGCCGCACAGGTTGTAGGTTTGAAGCCAAAGTAGCTAGTTCCTCTGCCACTGACCCTTCGTGACTTCAGGTAAGACCTCTTCATTAGCCTGCTAGCCCTGCTTTGTTGTTTTCTAGGGCGTATGGCGGAGAGATCTTGTGTGGCTGTGTTTGGCAGGTTCCGCGGCGTATAGGGATCCCCTTTCCATAGGGACATCTTCAGGGGATGGTGACAGGGCCCTTCAACCCCGGAGGAAGCGCCCCCGGGTGGAGACCGGAGTCAGGGAGAATGGTGAGTCCTCTCGGGGACCCACTGCCAGGGAGCATATCAAGGCGGAGCTGGCTCTGAGTAAGTGCCATATTTGCATACTTGCTTTATATTGATTCAACCTTGACGATTGGCTAACCTTGTGCAATTGGATTTGCTTTCCACAGTGCCATTGGAGACCGGGGCTGATGTGGCCTTCTCGCCACCTCAGGAGGTCGACCCACTTCCTAACGAGGGGGTTGATCATGAGATAGATATGGAGGGGCTTCTTCGTATGATGGACGAAACTGCTCCCAGTGCTGAGACCTTTCCCGATTTTGAGCCATGGAAGGCTTCAAAGGATGCCCAGCCAAGTAAATAATTCTGGAACCGAGCGTGTCGTGTTTATGGATGTATCTGTTTCTAGGAGTTGACATAGTTGCTGGTGTCGTGCAGAGGTGGCCAGGGCATCAGAGACCGCAGCTTCTCCTGAGATGCGCGGTGAGGTGCCCCCATACATTGACGGGCAGGAGCCCGCTGTGACCCGAGATGGCTTGGGTAAGTATTGAACTGTTACGGAGGGCATTGCCCTTTCATTATAGAGTTGCGGGGATGCCAATACTGACTGACTGTATGATGTCATTTGCCAGGTGAGGATCCAGCCGCCACTCTGGAGATGATTCAGGAGCTGGTCCGCACATGCCCTTCAGTGTCTCTTCCCTCCTTTGAGGGGGAGCCTGAGGGGAGGAGTGCTTCAATGCCGCCCACGACCGAGGAAGTGTCTAGCTTGTTACCGCAGCTGTCGGCGGGGGTGGAGCGAGCTTTCCTGCCGGCTGTGGTGTCGGCCTGCACTATGGGGATGGTTGGGTCTTCGAGCATGGGACCCTCAGGTGTGTAACTGGAGACTTAACCACTTCTGTTAAGCCTTTTATTGTTGATTGTCTTCTGGTGCTGAAGTCCTGTCGGTATTGTTTACAAGTGTACCTTCGCCCCTAGAAGAAGGTGAGCTGCCCCGCAACGGGGCCGAGATGGTGGAGGAGGGGCCCACGAAAGTGGCCTCCACTGAGGGCGACGAGGAGATCATCGATATCGAGAAGGTTTCGGAGGGGGGTACTCCGTCCGGTGAGTTTTTTGTTTGCAACTCTTAGCTGGAGAACCACTCTTGTATTGAGCTGGATCTGGCGATGACCTTGTTTGCTGCGTTGGCTTGTAGGAGCTTCAGGTTCGGCCACCTCTAGGAGTCCATCGGAGACCTCGTCGAGCTCTTCAGACGACGGCGGCTCAGAGATGGAGACAGAGGAGAGTTCGAGCTCGAGCTCTTCGTCCTCCGGTGCCTCGACTGGTAGGGAGGTTCGAACGAGGACCACTTATGGAGGTATGCAGTGGTCCTCTCTGCCTTTGTTTAGTGCTTGTATGCTCTATAAGGCAGAGTGCTAACGTTCTTGAGTTACTTGCAGCATCGGATCCTGGGGAGGAGCACGCGTCGACTCCTGACGAGGGCGGGCAGGAGGAGCCTCCTGTCCCACCCGTGCTTGGTGGAGATGACTGGATGGTGGGGGAACCATTGCCCTCTTCAACCCTGGTAGGTGATGCTATGGAGGCGGAGGTGCAGCTGCCTTCCCCGACCCTGACAGATGATGTCACAGAGTCGGCTGGACTTGCTCCAAGTAAGGAGTCAGGATTTGTCTCCTTCTTTTTGTCAGGTTTTTCACCTTGTTTATCAAAGGAAGCCTTTTATGTATCACTTACTTCCTTTGGTGTTTGTTGGAACTATGCAGGTTCCACTGGAGTGTCGGCTGCGTCCGGAGACCTCTCCCTAGATTTAGGGGTCAAGAGGCCTCCATTCGCTTCTCCACCGGAGCCGTTGCTGGAAGCGAGTGTAGGTGCCGCCCTGCTCTAGCGGGCGCGAGGCTACTCACAGAGCGAGTCCTTCCCTTCTTCAGAGGACCTGAGGCAGCGACTACGAGAGTGCACCCAGGGCTATCACGCACTCGGATTCCCACGTGAGCTCTAGATGTTCGGGTTGGCTGGGATCTGGGCCGAATACCTGTGACTCCGTGAGGTTCAGGCGCAGAGGGCTCAGAGGCTAGCGGCGATCCGAGAGGCGCAGGAGCATCGGGCTCGGCTTGTGTCAGCCATAGCAGAGCAAAGGAGTCACGCCGAAGCGACCGCATCAGCATCTCAGGAGCGAGCCGCAAAGCTGAGGGAGGTGGAGAGCCAGGCCGAGGCCTTAAGGAAGGCCTGGGAGGAGCGGCAGGTAGTTGCTGAGCGCGTCCGAGCCGAGTGGCAGGCGGCTGAGGCTACAGTCGGAGCCAGTGCCCAGCTCTTGTCCACCCTGGGGGCGGAGCTTGTAGCAGCGGACTTCCGTCTTGCGGTGCTAGAGGGGACTGAGCCGGAGCCCTGATTGTATCTTCCCCCTCTTCTTCTTCTCTCTTTTTTTTGATGTCTGGAGTGTATGGATTTTGTTACCCCAAGGGCATGTCTTGGGCTCCTTTTATAGAGTATTAATAAACTCCAGATCCTTTGTTTATTGGGTTGTTCCCTTCCTTCTTTGATGGAATGGAATGATGCGTGTGAACTGATGATCACTTATTGTTAGTCGTGCTTGCTTGTCCTACGACGCATTGTCATGAGTGATAACAGGGATCGGGTTTAAGGAACTCGGTGTTAGAAACTGGAGGTTGAGTACTGGGTAGTAGAGGAAAGAAAGGCTATTTGTGGGGCCAATCCTCCCGGGGGATGAAAGCCCACATACCGGGGAACCAACGTAGGCCCATAAGAATGGGACGACTTGCATGATTTAGGGTTTTAGAGGTGACTCCGGAGGGTGTACATTGACCCTAGACTGGATGGTGGAATGCCGGCTAACACTATGTCGTTGGCCAAAGAACTGGATTCGTATGTGTCTGGGAAACTGAGATTGAGCTAGCTGGACGGCCTAGGCGGACATGGCAACCAAGACTGGAACTGGGAGAGGGACTGGAAATTGAAGCTGGGACTGTGACTGGGAAGAGGGGCTAGAGCTGAAGCCAGCTTGGTGACCTGCAAAGGTGCAACTGGAACAAGGTCGGATGGCTAGCCTGGGAAGGCATTATAGTCGAAACTAGAATCGGGAGCTGGCAGCTAGCCTGCGAAGGCGTCGTAGCCGAGGCTGGAGTTGAAAACTTGCGGCTAGGCCTGTAAAGGCGTTGTAGCCGAGGCTGGGACTGGAAGCTGGGTGGCTAGCCTGCGAAGGCGTCGTAGCTGAGGCTGGGGTTGAAAACTGGCGGCTAGGCCTGTGAAGGCGTTGTAGTCGAGGCTGGGACTGGAGACTGGCGGCTGGCCTGTGAAGGCGTTGTAGCTGAGGTACTGGGACTGGAGGCTGGGTGGCTAGCCTGTGAAGGTGTTGTAGCCGAAACTGGAAGTTGGAGACTGGCGGCTGGCCTGTGAAGGCGTTGTAGTCGAAACTGGAAACTGGAAGCTGGCGATGACCGACCCTCGGGGGTGTAGTGGCCACCATTGTCGTGGAGTGATGTTGAGCTCGCCATCGGGACGTGTCATGGCCGATGGCTTTGTAAGTGAAAAGTGGAGAGGGAGAGAGTTTTTTTTCTCTTTACCAGCTCTACCGCCCTTGCGGGTTTTCGCCAGAGCTGGCCCCCTTTAGCTTTTTCCGGTGCACCCTTGCGGGTTTTCACACCGAGGGGTTACCCGATTTTACCTGAGGTGCTCTTTCGGGTTCTCACCTCAGCTGGGTTGGTGGCAATTTTTGCCCCCAGTCGTCTCGTAGAGAGAGTTGACTGAGGCCGCCGGGGTATCTCTATTTTTAACCCCATTTTTTTTTTGAGAATGCCGTCCATAGCATGTTGCTGTTAGGGGACGTAACCTGAGATTGGAAGGTGAGGATAGCCGAATATTGTTTGACCATTCATAAGGGTTTTTTTGAAATCCTTAAGCCATGGTGGCGAAGGGCCACTTTGCCATGGGAAGGTATCACTGGAGTTGTAACTAGTGGATCTGGGATTGTATGGGGGAAACTGGGATTATACTGTACTGGAGGGCTCTGGATTTGCTGGATATGTGGGATGTAGGGGCAGAGGATGACAAATATCTGGGGAATGTATCGGGATGTAAGTTTACCGAGACGATGACTGGAAGTTTGACTGTCATAGGGACTGGTTAAACTGTGACATTGAGGTGAGGGCCAAAGGTTGGCCAAGCTGAGCGGGAGTAACGCAAGATTAACTGGAGATTAGAGGGCTTGCACTGTAGCAATGCAAGTGTATTGGAGACTGGTCCTAGGTGAGACTAACGTCCCACCAAGGGACAGGTGGAAGGCCGTGTTGATTGGTAGGGAGAAGAATATTTTCTCATTATCGGCTCTATCGCCCTTTCGGGTTTTCCCTAGAGCCGACCCCCTTTAGCTTTTTCCGATGCGCCCTTGAGGGTTTTCACGTCGAGGGGTTTCCCGATTCTACCTGAGGTTCCCTTTCGGGTTTTCACCTCAGTCGGGTCACTGGCCTTTTTGCCCCCAACCACCCTATTGTGGTGAGGATGACTGGGTCTATCGGGGCATCTCTATTTTTAACCCCATTTTTTTATTATTATTTTTGACTTACATGTGACCCTGACAGCTAGACTGGTGCTGGTGCAGAAGCGCCCGCACTCCCATAGTGACGGTAATGAGGGCAGGGGACCGGTTCCCGCGGACGCGTGGCGGCTATTCCGAGGAGCTGAACTAGCTGGTTGACTGGGAATTGAAGACCGGGAGGACTGGCCGGTGGGATCCTTCACGGGGGCGGACCGGCCTTATTGGTAGTAGCTGGTGCGTGCGCCTTAGTATGGCTGGCGCGCGAACTCATGCTCTAGCGCATAGTATAGCTTCATGTGTTTGCCGTTGAAAGGCAGGAACGGTCTATGTCCTTTGTGATCAACAACCGTGTAGGCCCCACCCTCATAGACATTCTGGATGATGTATGGACCTTGCCAATTTGGCTGTAGTTTTCCACTGGAGCGCCCTGCCATGACCTCTTTTTCTTTGATCATGACGAGGTCGCCTTGCTTGAAAGCTCGCTGCCTGACGAGCTTGTCATAGGCCCAGACCATGCGAGCCTGATATGCTTGCAGGTGTTTGTAGGGTTCGAGTCTCTTGCCTTCTAGATCGGCGAGCTCTTCTAGTCTTCTCTGGTACACGTTTTCATCAGGGCCGGTAAGGCCGGTGTGGATGGCCACACGATAAGAGGCTAACTGGACTTCGATGGGGATAACTGCTTCTGCCCCGTAAGTAAGGGAGAACGGTGAGCACCCCGTGGGGGTTTTGTAGACCGTCCGATAGGCCCACAATGCTTCGAAGACCTTTTCACCCCAATCGCATTTCCGGTGGCTAACCATCTTAGCCAGGAGCTTGCAGAGGGTTTTATTGAAGGCTTCCGCTAAGCCGTTAGCCTGAGGGTTGTAGACCGAAGAAGTTCTTCAGTCGATGTGGAATTTGGCCGCTAATTGGTATATGGCCTTATTCATGAAGGGTGTCCCGTTGTCAGACACTATGCGACTGGGAGTACCGAATCGGTATATGATGTTGTGCCGGATGAATCTGGCAACTACTTCGCCGGTGACCTCTCACAAGGGTAGAGCCTCCGCCCAGCGGGAGAAGTAATCAGTGGCAGCCAAGATGTATTTATGGCCCTTGGAAGATGGCGGGAAAGGCCCCGCGATGTCCATGCCCCACTCAGCGAATGGCCAGGTGGGGGCCGTAGAACGTAATGGGTTAGGAGGTTTCCTGGGTACTGGGCCAAAGTGATGGGGACATCGCTTACCCCTTCACATGCCTCCGAGGGTCCTGCTGCTCGCATTTTGCTCGCCATGATTTTTGGAGTCTAGTTATATAATTTCCACAATTTTCTTGAGTCATAATCATGTAATTTTGCCTTTTATTGAGTCTATTACCTAAGTTAGTTAGTCATTTACCTAAGTCCAAGTTTCATTAACTAGCTTAGTAGGTTATTGGGCCTGGCCCATGGGTGCCCCCTTCCCCAACCTTTGGTCTTTTGTCATTAGTCCTTTTCACAGGGACTTTTTGTAAAATGGGGATTTCCTATATATAGGACCCCAACCCCCCTCTTTTGAAGCTAATGAAGTATTGAATATTTGAGCATAAGTGCACCCCTCTCTCTCTCTCTAGCTCTCTCATTCTCTCTCTCTCTCTCTAAATTTCGAAATTCACTCTCTCTCCTCCCTATTCACCTCTATTTAAGACCCCTCCCCCTTCCCCATACCTCCCATTTACTCCCCCTCCAACCCCTAGGTGGAACCCCTTTCTCCTAGGCACCTCTCCCTCTTCCCAAGCAACCTTTCCCCTTCCCCATACAACCTTTCATTTTCCCAAGGGAGAATCCCTTCTCCCAAGCACCCCTTCCTCTCCCCAACACAACCCTTCCCCTTCCCAAAGCAACATTAAACCCCATTAACCTCTCATTCAAACCAAAGGAGAGAGATCTCCCTCTCTCTCTCTATCCCAACCCAAATTCGCAGCTCCCCCTTCCTCCACCTGCTAGACCATCTTCCACCCCACATTCTGCCCCTCCCACACCTTAGATCACCCTATACCAGACCCCCACACAGCCCGGGGTCACCCCCCACACACATCCACCCCATCTCCCACCCCATCTACCCCATTTTCTATACACTAGTGAGCAGCTGCAGTTCTGCAGAACCGCCCCCCCTGTTGCAGCATCATCCACGACCTCATCCCGGAGCTCCTGGGAGCGTGGCCTACATCGACGGAAAGATCCGCAAGTCTACTTCGCAAGCGAGGTGGAATCGTCCAGTTCCAAGTTCGTGGCCGTCCGGGAGAGCTGTTCTTCCACAACTGCGCCAGACATCCTCTACAGAGAACCAGAGCCCGGTCGGAAGCAACGTCACGACCAACGGCGGAGGAATCAGACTGAAGTTTCTTCTTCAAGTTTCTTCCTCCATCTGTCCACGACCAGAAGCATGAGGCAGAACTTAATTCGGCATCCGAGAGCCAGAGTTACAAAAGTTCTCCCTTGGTCACGCGGGTCTGCCTCCTGCAGTCTGCAGCGACCAGTGCCTACTCTTCAGGGCACACCAACCGTCCACAGCCTCGGATTGCAGCCCTGTTAACTCTGCTGAAAGCCACCTCAACCACGGAGACGACGCCACCAGTTTCGTGCCATTTGGAGTTCGGGAGTGCCCGGGACAGCGTCTGTAACCTGCTGCTACAGAACCAGGACCACGCGGTGCAGCCTCTGCAGAGAATCAGAACCAGAAAGAGCAACGTGCCACGATCAACCAAGGCCGAACCAGACTCGGGTTTCTTCATCAAAGTTCTGCTCCTCTCTGCCCTCTTTCAGGATCAGAAGACGGATCGACGTTTGGACACTATGGGACAGAGTTACGAATTTTATCCCTCGCACTATCCAGGTTTGTTTCTTCAGACTGCAACGACCAGAGTTCACTCTTCCCAGGACCCAATTCACCACCGACCTGGGATCGTTGCCCCGCCACTTCCTGCTGAAAGCTACTCCAACCACGAAGACAGCGCCACTAGTTTCGTGCCATTCGGAGTTCGGGAGAGTTCACCACAGTGTCTGCAACCTACTGCTACAGAACAGGTCCGGCCAGAAACCACATTTGCTGCCTTGGTTCAGTCGCTAGTGTCACCAGTCCCTGGCTCCAGAGGCCGCCCAAAAATTCAGACATCACCAGCATCAAGTCAGGGAACTCCAGGAGTTGGAATCTTCGAAATCGGAGTTCGGACTAGCTCGGAACGGCGGCAACAGCGGCTTCCCGTCCAGAATTCCAGCCAGCTGCACCAACTTCCTTAGTTCTTTTCTACCCGTTTTGGCCCATCCTCCCCTTCCCGCCTGGCCGGCTTACCGCCCCACCCTGCGTGATGGTAGTGTTTACTGTAATTAATCAATTCCCACCCCCGAGACCACCCTCCTGTGCGAGGTGTAGTGCATGTACTCTTGAACAGGTTGTGAAGCTACATCGGCGCAGTGTGCGGGGACCACACTTCCCCGCTCGCCCTCGTCTCCGCCCGGGATCGGCGTCTTCACGCCGATCAGGTGAGCTCCTGGCCACTCTCCCTTGCTGGTTTTTACTGTTGCTTAGCTTAGTATCGCTCTTAGTTGTCCGTCGGAGGTGAGGCGAGTGTCCGATCCGCAATTCAATCCAATCGAGTGTTCACCGCGGGGCGAGTTGAGAGAGAGCCATTACATCCCACGCCCTCGGCGTGCCGGCTACCCGTGAAATCGGGCATCCCTGGCCCATTGGGATCTATCCCTACCCGGCCGACCTTTGGAATCGCAAGGTCCAAACTCGGACCCTCACCCCCCCATCGCCGGTCCTCCTACGGATCCAAGCGTGCTTCCGCGAGCGAAACCGCATGTGCGACGTTGCCGACTCATAGTGCTGCTTGCTATTCTAGGTCCAAGGGAGTCGTATCTCAACAAAATTGGTATCATTGTCCTCCGCTGCATACTGTGTCACATCAAATTGGTATCAGAGCAAGTTCTAGACTTGTCTCTACTAAGTCTTATCCTAGGGCGCATAAGCTTTTAGAGTCATCATTGGGCCACCCCGTGCATCATCATGTATACTCCCCATTGGTCAAGTCCCCCCAACATGGCCTTCCACAAGGATCCGATTGACCCTCTCCTCATGGACATCATCCTAGAAGGGGACCTTAGTTTTGATGGATCTAATCCCAATGCCTACCTAAAATGGGAGACTACCATGGATAAACACTTTGATAGGACTTGGATCTATGGACATGCTAGAGTCCGCAGGGCCACAGGGTGTCTTCGGGGACAAGCCAAGAAGATGTGGGAACACAAAGAGAGGTTCAGAAGAGTTTGGGGGCAAGAGCCCATTCACTCATGGGATGACATGAAAAAGGAACTTAGGAAGACCTACGCTCCCCGACCCGACCACTCCTACCATGAGGACTACAACCCGAAGAACACTCCCACTACCCCGTTTCCGCCCAGTCTATCTAGAACCTCCACTAGGACCAACACTCCACCACCCAAAAGACCCCAAGATTCGCTAGAAGAACTAAGGATTGAGTTTAAGGAGATCTTCACCTCCCTCAGGGATCAAACTCCACCACCCCAAATAAGTCCAACTTACACCACCCCATCGCCAAAAGGTCTTCCCATTTCCTTAGAGAGCAAGACCTCTACACCACAAAGGGATGAGATTGAGGTTGAGGAATATGAGGCCTCCCCCGAATGGGAAGAAGAATATGAATCCCAAAACCAGGGGTTAGGCCAAGAAGTTCCCATCCCAAGAGGAGAAAGCATCATGGCTCACTCCACCCACACCATTCCAACCCATGTGGACCCCATGTCCACTTCCCCTAGGCCCATGATGGCCACCACCCTCCCACCCAAAACTGATCAACCCAGTCCGTCTCAACCCATCCATCTTCCACTACCAACCCCTACCCAATCCCAACCGAGGCCTCCACTTCTCCCCTTACCGATCCCAAACCAAGTTCCCCTTTACCTCCCACCCCGGGGGTACCACACACCTACCCTCACCACCCCACCCTCAAGGGACCATCTCACCTCCTTGATAGAGGAACCCATGATTCTCATACCCGACCCCATAGAGGTGAACACACCAACCCCCGCCATAGAGATCGCCCATGTCCAGGAAGAAGAAGGAACTTCACATGGTGGTCTTCACCTTACACCACCCTCCTCAATAAGGACCGAGCTTATCATAGGAGAACCCCTTTCACATTGGCTAAAGGAGAACCCATTGGGAGATCTCGTGGTCCATGCTTACCCACCCATGGAGCAAAATCTTCCTATAGTACCCGTATCCACCTATCACACCACAATCCAATCATCCTATCAGGTGGAAACATTAGGGGATTTTCTTGAGGGTCTAACTTGGCAAATGAAGCTAACTGGCATGTTGACCACGGTAGCCGACCAACCTAGGAGTCTTAACCTCCTACATCTATGTGTCGGGTCCATCTCTTCCATTTACACTGTGGGTTGCTACACTAGCGACCTTCTTTTATCCCTCCCCATACCCGAAGAGCCCGATGCTATCCGCGAATTGGAGTTACTTTTTTCGGGTAGGATGCCAAGCCCTCCAAACATGACCAACCAACCCTCCTCGAACTTCGGTTCAATTACTACATTTGAGGAGGAGGACTCACCCTCATTTGGAGACCTTGAGGTGAAAGAATACCTCACCCTTGGTAACACATTCCACGACCCCTTTGATCCCACCCCGTGGAAGACAATGAATCCATGGGACCTGGCCGCCCTACCCACCACCCACTCCCTCCTACCCTTACCAACCATGCTTGAACCAACACACCTCGTCCTAGACCCAGTCCACACCAAGGGAACCATAACCATGGGCAGTATACACCTAGGGAACAAGGTAGTGCCCCACCCCATGATGCATACCGACTATGATCCCTTTGACCCTTACAAATGGGAGCTTAAAAGCCACCCCAAACCCACACACATGGTCATCATCTCTAGGAGAAGAAAGCACCCACCTTGGTATGTCACATCATTCGACAAGGGTCACGAGTCCAGCCCTCCCATGCATGTCACGCACAGTTTAGGGTCAATGCATAACTGGCCTACATTTGGTTGTACTGGTCCACCCACATTCTTCATAGCCCTTGCACTTAAATGGAGCACACGTGGATGTCCGGGTCCCCCGGTAACTCTCACAGCCATACACAATAGATCCGCCTATGGTTTCCCAGGCCCCCCTGAGTCCACAAGATGCCTCATCACATCCATGAATGATAGGTCTATGTATGGTTGCCCCGGTCCCCCTTTGCATACCACATACTTCCCACCCACACCGCACCATCACTCAAAGCATACTCATTCAAGCAAGCATCCAAATATGGGTAGTGACGATCATAATGAGCGGGCTATAACTCACGGGTGGCACTTTGAAATCCAAGGAGGAAACCTCGCGATGGTGGCATTGGAACGACTCTATCTTAGGGCCACCTCCAAATCAAGGGCACGAGGACTTGGACCTTTCATGTTCCAAGTGGCTTTGGCAAAACTGGCTTATGGATTAGATTTACTAATGGGCTATGGGATATACCCCAATTATTATGCGGCTGATCCGGCACCCTACATGGGCACCGCGGTGAATCCCAGTGAGTACTTTGAGCCTATAACTTCCTTTAAGAGAGACACCCCGGAGTGCTTCCACCAAACAGCCTTGAGAGCCCGACGTGTACACAGAGGGGCAATACTATGCAAGCAGGGTTCCAACGCCAGCATGAGGGTGTGCCCGGGCCGCCTTGAGAGGATGAAGAGCCGTCCCCTGGTCGCAGGTGCAGGTTGGTTTTGGAGATTGCAGGTCGCCCTGAGCTGCTCCCCCGGTGGGCCCTTACTCGACGGAGTCGAGTTCTCCGCACCCCGGGAATATGATGGGGACATCGCTTACCCCTTCACATGCCTCCGAGGGTCCTGCTGCTCGCATTTTGCTCGCCATGATTTTTGGAGTCTAGTTATATAATTTCCACAATTTTCTTGAGTCATAATCATGTAATTTTGCCTTTTATTGAGTCTATTACCTAAGTTAGTTAGTCATTTACCTAAGTCCAAGTTTCATTAACTAGCTTAGTAGGTTATTGGG
Source organism: Amorphophallus konjac (assembly GCA_022559845.1). Taxonomy (NCBI): domain Eukaryota; kingdom Viridiplantae; phylum Streptophyta; class Magnoliopsida; order Alismatales; family Araceae; genus Amorphophallus; species Amorphophallus konjac. Next base: position 455,447,074 of record CM040121.1, on the reverse strand, counting down.
CCTGGCCCATGGGTGCCCCCTTCCCCAACCTTTGGTCTTTTGTCATTAGTCCTTTTCACAGGGACTTTTTGTAAAATGGGGATTTCCTATATATAGGACCCCAACCCCCCTCTTTTGAAGCTAATGAAGTATTGAATATTTGAGCATAAGTGCACCGCTCTCTCTCTCTCTAGCTCTCTCATTCTCTCTCTCTCTCTCTAAATTTCGAAATTCACTCTCTCTCCTCCCTATTCACCTCTATTTAAGACTCCTCCCCCTTCCCCATACCTCCCATTTACTCCCCCTCCAACCCCTAGGTGGAACCCCTTTCTCCTAGGCACCTCTCCCTCTTCCCAAGCAACCTTTCCCCTTCCCCATACAACCTTTCATTTTCCCAAGGGAGAATCCCTTCTCCCAAGCACCCCTTCCTCTCCCCAACACAACCCTTCCCCTTCCCAAAGCAACATTAAACCCCATTAACCTCTCATTCAAACCAAAGGAGAGAGATCTCCCTCTCTCTCTCTATCCCAACCCAAATTCGCAGCTCCCCCTTCCTCCACCTGCTAGACCATCTTTCACCCCACATTCTGCCCCTCCCACACCTTAGATCACCCTATACCAGACCCCCACACAGCCCGGGGTCACCCCCCACACACATCCACCCCATCTCCCACCCCATCTACCCCATTTTCTATACACTAGTGAGCAGCTGCAGTTCTGCAGAACCGCCCCCCCTGTTGCAGCATCATCCACAACCTCATCCCGGAGCTCCTGGGAGCGTGGCCTACATCGACGGAAAGATCCGCAAGTCTACTTCGCAAGCGAGGTGGAATCGTCCAGTTCCAAGTTCGTGGCCGTCCGGGAGAGCTGTTCTTCCACAACTGCGCCAGACATCCTCTACAGAGAACCAGAGCCCAGTTGGAAGCAACGTCACGACCAACGGCGGAGGAATCAGACTGAAGTTTCTTCTTCAAGTTTCTTCCTCCATCTGTCCACGACCAGAAGCATGAGGCAGAACTTAATTCGGCATCCGAGAGCCAGAGTTACAAAAGTTCTCCCTCGGTCACGCGGGTCTGCCTCCTGCAGTCTGCAGCGACCAGTGCCTACTCTTCAGGGCACACCAACCGTCCACGGCCTCGGATTGCAGCCCTGTTAACTCCTGCTGAAAGCCACCTCAACCACGGAGACGACGCCACCAGTTTCGTGCCATTTGGAGTTCGGGAGTGCCCGGGACAGCGTCTGCAACCTGCTGCTACAGAACCAGGACCACGCGATGCAGCTTCTGCAGAGAATCAGAACCAGAAAGAGCAACGTGCCACGATCAACCAAGGCCGAACCAGACTCGGGTTTCTTCATCAAAGTTCTGCTCCTCTCTGCCCTCTTTCAGGATCAGAAGACAGATCGACGTTTGGACACTGTGGGACAGAGTTACGAATTTTATCCCTCGCACTGTCCAGGTTTGTTTCTTCAGACTGCAACGACCAGAGTTCACTCTTCCCAGGACCCAATTCACCACCGACCTGGGATCGTCGCCCCACCACTTCCTGCTGAAAGCTACTCCAACCACGAAGACAGCGCCGCTAGTTTCGTGCCATTCGGAGTTCGGGAGAGTTCACCACAGTGTCTGCAACCTACTGCTACAGAACAGGTCCGGCCAGAAACCACATTCGCTGCCTTGGTTCAGTCGCTGGTGTCACCAGTCCCTGGCTCCAGAGGCCGCCCAAAAATTCAGACATCACCAGCATCAAGTCAGGGAACTCCAGGAGTTGGAATCTTCGAAATCGGAGTTCGGACTAGCTCGGAACGGCGGCAACAGCGGCTTCCCGTCCAGAATTCCAGCCAGCTGCACCAACTTCCTTAGTTCTTTTCTACCCGTTTTGGCCCATCCTCCCCTTCCCGCCTGGCCGGCTTACCGCCCCACCCTGCATGGTGGTAGTGTTTACTGTAATAAATGAATTCCCACCCCCGAGACCACCCTCCTGTGCGAGGTGTAGTGCATGTACTCTTGAACAGGTTGTGAAGCTACATCGGCGCAGTGTGCGGGGACCACACTTCCCCGCTCGCCCTCGTCTCCGCCCAGGATCGGCGTCTTCACGCCGATCAGGTGAGCTCCTGGCCACTCTCCCTTGCTGGTTTTTACTGTTGCTTAGCTTAGTATCGCTCTTAGTTGTCCGTCGGAGGTGAGGCGAGTGTCCGATCCGCAATTCAATCCAATCGAGTGTTCACCGCGGGGCGAGTTGAGAGAGAGCCATTACATCCCACGCCCTCGGCGTGCCGGCTACCCGTGAAATCGGGCATCCCTGGCCCATTGGGATCTATCCCTACCCAGCCGACCTTTGGAATCGCAAGGTCCAAACTCGGACCCTCACCCCCCCATCGCCGGTCCTCCTACGGATCCAAGCGTGCTTCCGCGAGCGAAACCGCATGTGCGACGTTGCCGACTCATAGTGCTGCTTGCTATTCTAGTTCCAAGGGAGTCGTATCTCAACCAAATTGGTATCATTGTCCTCCGCTGCATACTGTGTCACATCACAAAGGCTTGGCATTGATGGCATGCACGGGCATACTGGATACAATCCTCGTACATGGTTGGCCAGTAGAAGCCTTTGAGCTTGATGTTGTGTTTCATCCAATCTCCGGCATGGTGCACACCGCACAATCCGGAGTGGACCTCCTGCATGATGGCTCGAGCTTCCGCTAGGGAGACACATCTCAGGAGAATCGACTTATCCTTCTCTTGGACGAGCCGATATAGGGAGTCGCCAATCAACTCGTAAGAGGTTGCTCGGTGGAGTAGCTGGACTCTTTGAGCTCGGTCAGGTGGAAGCCACCCTTTCTTGAATTTGATGATAGGCGTACGCCAATCATCCTCTTCTGGAGGTGTGCTTTAGTCAAGGTCGTGGACCTCGCAAATGGTGAGATTGGTGTTGCCTTCGAGTGAGCTCGACATCAATCTTCAGTGCTTGATGACGATGTCGACCTCGCCCTCAGGCGGGAGCTTGATGGCCGCGGCCAATTTTGCTAAGACATCCGCCTGAGCGTTGCTGCTTCTGGGAATGTGATCTATTTTGAAGAAATAGAACTTCTGGGTTAATTTGGTGATGGCGGTGTGGTATGGAACCAACTCTAGCTTCCGCACGTCATAGATGCCGAGGACCTGCCGAGCTATCAGCTGGGAGTCCCCGTAGGCTTTGAGGCATTTAATGCCCATGTGGAGAGCCATCTGGAGCCCAATAAGTAGAGCTTCATACTCGGCTTCATTGTTGGTTAGGGACTTCATTAGGGCGCAGGAGTTGTACAAAACTCCGCCCTGAGGAATTAGGAAAATAATGCCGACACCTACCGTAGCGGCTAGATCCTGGTTGCTCCGGGTGATCTCTCGGGAAGCACCGTCGAAGTAGAGCTCCCAGTAAGGTACGCTGGTTGTGAGAGCGCTGGGCTGCCAATAATGCAAGACATCTTCACTCTGTTCAACTGGTTGTTGTGATTGAGCAACAGCGGTTGTGAGAGCACTCTGCTGTCAGTAATGCAAGACATCTTCACTCCGTTCAACCGGTTGTTGCGATTGAGCAGCAAGGGACTCCTCGTCCGGGAGCTCCGAGTTGAAGGGTGAATCGTCTAGCACTGGGTGGGCTGCCAAGAATTCAGCCATACCCTGTCCTTTGATTGCCTTTCTGGGGACATAGGTAATGTCGTACTCCATCAACAGGAGAGCCCACCTCCCTAGTCTGCCCGAGAGGACAGGTCATCGAAGGAGATACTTCAGAGGGTCATGCTTGGATATAAGCTCGACTCGATGAGACAGGAGGTAATGCCGCAGCTTCTTGACTGCGAACACTAATGCCAAGCAGACCTTCTCCATAAGGGAGTAGCGGTACCCGGCACCGATTAGCTTCCGGCTGAGGTAATAGAGGGGCTGCTCTTTACCTTCTTCATTGATCTGTGCCAACAGAGCTCCTAGCGAAGCGTCCATGGCAGCAATGTAAAGGATGGGGGGTTTACCCTTGACTGGTGCTCCCATAACTGGGGGAGTGAGGAGGTACTCCTTGATTTGCTCGAAAGCCACCTGGAATTCCGAGTCCCATGTGAATAGGGCGTCTTTCTTCATCAGCTTACTAAAAGGCGCGCACCGACCAGAGAGGTTAGAGATAAACCTCTGAATATAGGTCAGCCTCCCTTGGAAGGACCTAAGTTCAGTGATGTTGCTGGGTGGTGGAAGTTCCCGGATCGCTTTGATCTTGCTGGGATCCCCCTCGATTCCTCGGTACCTGACGACGATGCCGAGAAATTTGCCGCTGGATATGCCAAAGGCGCATTTCATGGGGTTCATCTTGAGCCCATATTGCTGGAGACGCTCAAAGACTTGGTGAAGGTCGCACAAATGGTCTTCACGCCTTTTGGTCTTGACGATGAGGTCGTCGACATAGCATTCGACGATGTTGTGCAGCATCTCGTCGAATATTTTAGTCATGGCCCTTTGGTAAGTAGCACCGGCATACTTCAAACCGAAGGGCATGCATTTGTAATTGAAAATCCCCTTGGGGTATCTGAAGGCTGTATGGTTCTTGTCTTTGAGGGACATCCGTATTTGATTATAACCGGATGACCCGTCCATGAAAGATAAGGCTTCATGACCGATGGTCATGTCGACCATCGTTTCTGTAATTGGGACTGGGAAGTCATCTTCGGACAAGCTTTGTTGAGGTCCCGAAAGTCGACGCAGATGCGGACTTGACCTTTCTTCTTCTTGACCGGAACTATATTGGCGAGCCAGATCGGGTAGATGCACGGCTCGATGAAGTCGACCTCCGCCACTTTGTGGACTTCGGCTGAAACCTGGAGCTCTAGCTCGTGGCGCATGCGCCGCTGTGGTTGTTTGACTGGAGCGATTGAGGGAGAAATGGCTAGATCATTCTCCGCTAAGGAGGGGTCTAGCCCTAGAATCTCCTTGTACGTCCAGGCGAAGCAGTCCTTGAACTCGAGCAGGAGTTGCTTGTAGTTCTGCTTCTCTGCCTCGATGAGGAGGGCACTGACGAATGTAGGCTGAGGGGCTTCATCTTCACCCAGGTTGATCTCCACGAGATCATCGACGGTCGTCTGGCCGCCGTCCTCTAGCTCGGGAGGAGTGGGTTGGAGGTCGATGAAATCGTCATCCTCAGTGTCGACTTCATGTATTTCTTGGTTCTCGAAGCCACCAATTGATGCTGAAGGGACCGGAGAGCAGTTGTTGCTAGGACCCGCTAGGGATCGATCTGGGCCGCCGGCTTGTGGCCAACGGTCATCAACTGGGGTTGCTGAGGTTTCTCCAGGGTTGCCCGACGAAGCTGACAATCTTTCCCAGCTTGGACCAGTAAGATCCCCCCCTCAGGAAGGTTTACCGTACTGGGTCCCTCAACTGGCTGAGAGACCAAAGAAGCCTCTCCCGCCCCTTTGTCTTGGCAGGGAGGCGAAGAAGGTTCCCCGACGGCTTGAGCCGGGGTTCTGGCTTTGGCGGAGATCGGGATCAGAATTTCCTCTCCCTCATCCCTGGAGCTGTCGAATTTGGCTTCGACTCTAGCTTAATCGTCGGCTAGTTGCGCCAAGCCTACGATGTTGACTACGTAGTGGACGCGGAAGTCTGGGTCCTGGTCGTAACCAAGCCCCCTGGTATCCTTATGGAAGGACGGGGGTTACCCCCGGACCTGGGACGGGTCCCACAGTCAACGGAAGTATCTTTGTTGGGCAGAGGTCTGCCACAGGGGAATGTGTTGTTTCAAACACATTTCTTGAATATGCGACGACAGGTCACCCCACACCTGCACTGCTTCAGGGGTATCATCGGCTTACCTAGACCAGCCGAAGTCATCATCTGGCGGGGCTTGAGGGACCATGTCTCCTTTATAGAAGAAAATGGGTTTGTCCCTGTTAGCCTTTTTCTTGTTCCGGCGTTATCGCTTGAAGGTGACAATGAATGTTGTCAGCGACTCGACGCTATGCTCCTCGGATGCACACGAGAGCTGGATGCAGTCTGGTGGCAAGCATATACTCTTGCTGATAGCTCGGCTAATAAGATAGCCTCGAAGTCGATCTGGCCCCTTTCAGGGCGGTCTGGGGTTGACTTGGAGCTGAGGCGCAGTCGGTGAAGCTTGGCCTTCTCCTTGTCGATAGAGAAGAGATCATCATCATCTTCCTCTAAGAGCCAGCCGTTGCTTTTGCTCTTGATCACGGGGTACATGCTAATCCCCTTGAAGTAGAGCGCAGCGTCGGCTAGGTTGCATTCTGTTGGTGTAAACGGTGATAGGTCTGTAAAGACCTTGTGTTGCTCTCCGTCCTTGGCATACTTGATGCATTGGTGGAGAGTCGACGGAACGACCCAGTTTTCATGGAGCCAGGGTCTGCCCAATAGCACCTTATAAGACATGTTGGAGTCGATGATGTAGAATGTCACCTTGGAGGCAAAATCATCAAGCACCAGATCGACGTCCACATGGCCGAGGACATCCTCGGTGTTGTGGTTGAAGTCGGATATCTTGACCACTTGAACCTTCTGGAGGTATGTGGTCAGATATAGAGACTTGAATGTCTTGAGCGGCATGATGTTAACAGCGGCACCAGCGTCCACCAGGATCCGATTCACATCGTGCCCGTTGATCTTCCCCTTCATGTAAAGAGGGCGATTGTGGCACGGAGGGGACAACAGCATGTCTTTCTCCGTGAAGGTGATGGTGGTTGCGAAGGCTCCATAAGTAGCCGCCTTCATTTCTGTGACATGCGCTTCATAAACGTCCGGCTCTTGGAGTATTTTGATAAGGGTTTCCCTTAGATCCTTACTCCAAGCGATGGCTTCACAAATTGAAACACTGGCAGGGAAGCGCTTCATCTGGTGGAGGACTTTTCGGTTAGCTCGAGCTCGAGCATCCTCCAAAGAGGGTAGTATGTCAGGCTGGGCCTTCTGCGAGCTGCCGTGCTGCTCCCCGTCGGGAAGTTGCACTGCCTTGCCCTTACCACCAGGATCAGACTGACTTTGATCACCAGCGGGCTCCTGGAATAGGGACACCAATGATGGCTCTTCTGGGGGTGGCTGGTGGGTAGGCTCGTCCTTACCGAACGGTCCCGCTTGCTATACTGTAGAAGCCGGTACTGGTGCCGAGCCTGGGAGGCTGGCCGCAGCCTCGCCAAAGCCGACAGGGTCGAAGATACTGGGTCTGCCTCGAATTTCCACTTCCGGGATGGGAGCCGGTTCCTCTCCTCGAAAGAGGATGATTCGCTCTGGGTCGAAAGTGAACGGAGAGAGGGGTAACTCGGGAGTTCTCCCACGGCCTCTACCGCGTCCCCGGCCATGACCTCGGCCGCGTCTGGTGTGCTCTGGAGTTGGCTGTAGCCCAAGCGGGGCAATAGCCCTTTGTCTCGTCCGAGAGGCTATTGGCTCGCCCCGCCGAGAAGCATTGATATTGTTGGGAGGTGGGATGGCCACCATGTTGCAGGTGTAGCGCTGGAGCATTTCTTCCAGCTGCTCTGGGGTGATCTCCTTGTCGTTATAGCACAAGGAGAGCTCGTCAGGGATCACGAGTCTTTCACCGTTCTTGAGCTTTTGGATCATTTCTTGGACCCAATTTCTGAGGTGGGCTTGTTTCTGCATTTCTTCCCACGGGATGTAGCTGTCGAGTGGGAGAGCCCCGGTAGGACGAGGAGGAATGTATTCCTCCAAGTATTAATGAGCCGCTGGAGCCTTTGGAGAGGCGTTGGCTCGGCCGGGGATTGCAGGGCGGCTGCTTGTTCAGCCTGTTTCTTGAGCCACCTTCTGAGGTTCTTCCTCCTATTTTTCTCTTGTCTCTTGGCGATAGCCTTCTCCAAGGGAGTAGGAGGGAGAGGTCCTGGAGCTGGAGTTGACAAATCCTGATGAGGATATTTCTCGACTGACGCCCTTGTGGGGTGAGGTCGATGACTCTTCCTTGCCTGGATTTCGATCCAGGCGCCTTCCGCTTGTTGTATCTGGAAGGTGGCGTTGATCGCCTACTCGATCACCTCGAGCGGCAATTCCTGGTATGCCGGAATGCTAGGACTGGCGTCCAAAGACGTGTTCACGGTTTGGTGCCTTACCCGCGGTGGCGACGGGAGCCTACGAGGAGTCGGTAGGCTGGTGCTGGCGTCCGAGGACATGCGCACGGTTTGATGCCTTAACCGCGGTGGCGACGGGAGCCTACGAGGAGTCGGTAGGCTGGTGCTGGCGTCCTAAGATGTGTGCGCGGTTTGATGCCTTAACCACGGTGGCGACAAAGATGTCTCCTGCTGAGCCGATACGTTGGGACCAGTGTTGGAGGACATATGCGCGATTTGATGCCTTACTCGAAGTGGCGATGGAGATGTCTTCCGCTAAGCCGCTACATTGGAATCGGTGTTGGGGGACATATGCATGGTTTGATGCCTTACCCGCGGTGGCGGCGGCTTCTGTTGAGAAGCGGGTAGAGAAGGGCACTGGTCGTCCTGCTCCTTAGCCTTGCCTTTGCAACCATGCTGAGGGCTAGGCCTGGCGACCAATGACAGTGTCGTAGGACATTATCGCTCTGCACATTTATCCCGACTTTGGGAAATGGAGGAGCTTTGTGGTGGTGGGCCCGCCACTTGAATCGAAGCCGCTGAAGGCTCCGAAGATGTCTTCTTTGTACTCCGGATTATGTCAACAGGTAGGCGGGATAGACCCGACGGCCCCTCCGCTGAGGAGGTACACCGAGGCTGAGACGGGGACTCACCCTATTTTTGCTTTCCCTTCCTATCCGCGGCTGTCGGTGATGAAGATAGGGCAGGAGGAGGATGAGAAAGAGCCAAAGAGCTTGTAGTCATCTCACCCACCAGAACGTCCTCTCGACTGAGAAGGACCTGGAGGAGCCTGATAGTGTCTTCTTCAGGGAAAGGGAGAGACTTTAGCTCCCGCCAGGACCGCCACTACACGGCCGAAGTGGCCGGGATTGGCTGGCTAGGTGCTGATGTCTGGGAGCCCTCAAGGCCCGGGGGAGCAGGAGAATGGATGACGTTGACCGAAAAGTTAATCGGCTCCGCCTCTTGACTGGCATTCTGCTCCCTACGCCTTCGCAGTTGCTCGAGCGCCTCTTGATTGTCCGTCCGGAACTCGAGCCACTCCGGAGGGTGCTGGTAAGGCAGCCCGTGCCCATTTTCTTGGGGAGAGTCTGGCCGCTCTGGCGTATCCCTGGCAATGCACAGGGTCTCTTCGATAGCTTGCCAAAGCCTGACGAGCGACATGGAGTTTCCTTCCACATCGATCTACTCCCATTGGATCTGTTCCTAGATGAGGTATTATACTTCCTCACATGACTCGATCGGGTGGCAGATTCTGGCGTGGAAGGGGCAATACTGGGGGTGATTACGATCCCAATGGGTGTAGCCAGGAGGCGAGTCACGGGGCATGATTTGCCCAGTCTCGACGAGGATGTTGAAGAGTCACCGGGTTCTCTCCCTCGGGAAGGAGAGAGGTCTCTGATCATGCCAAGGCCTCCACCTTGGATACCCGATCGAATGTTCCCTTCGATTAGCCCTGGGCTCCTCTGACTTGTCATCAGAGAGAGAGAATGCAGCCATCATGTGGATGGCATTGGCTGAGGGGTGAGCCACGCGTGCGGCCTTAGCCGGCCTGGCCCACGTATGTGGTTGCGGAGGATCGACGAGACCACTCTTCATCTTGATGAGGCCGTGTCGGATCAGCTTCTGCGCCTGAGTCTTGAAGACGTAGCCATCTTGAATTGAGTGACCCAGCATGCGATGGTACAGGCAGTAACTGGGATCGTCGGTCTTTAGGGCCTCGTCTGGCTTACAGATTTCTAGCAGCTCGATGATCTTCTGGGCCATGCAAGGGTCGAAGAGCATCTTCATGTGTTCCTTCTTGAAGGAGAAGGGTGTCTTCATGCGCTCCGAGAAGGAAGGAGCAGTCGGCTTATCCGCTGGCTTTTTGTCAGAGCCACTAGACTTGGCCCCTTTACTGGCTTTGGCGGTAGGGGTGAATTCTCTGATATTCACCTCCTTACCGGGCTAGCGTTCTCGCACTTGTTTACCCTTTGCTACAGTATAGCTCGAGTTGTCGGCAAAGAACATCTCTATCTCGGCGACTATCGAATTGAGCTGGTCGAAGCCTTTGATGTTGGTGCCGAGAAGCTTTTCACTGACTTCGGCCGCCAGACCCCGATGACATATGGTGATGGCTTCCTCCTGGACGAGTGGATTGACACACCTCATGTTGAGGTCTCGCCACTTTTTGATGAAGTCGAGGGCGCCCTCGCCCTTTTTCTGCCGAAGGGAGCAGAGTTCGGCTAGGGAGACCTTTCGCTCGACCGTTTGAAATTGGTCGAGGAATTTCTTCTGGAGTTCGGCCCAGTCGATGACTGAGCCGGGCTTAAGGCGGGAGTACCATTGGAAGGCCGTTCCCCTGAGCGAAGTGGCGAAGTAGCGGAGGAGATATGATTCATCCAACGCTAACTCACCCATGGCCGTGACATAGTAGGCCAAGTGTTCATGTGGCGACCCCTGCCCATCGAACTTTTACAGCTTCGGAGGGTTGGAGTATTCTAGAGGGAGCTTCTTCAACTGGTGGAGAAGCGGGTAGGGTACACTGTAGAGATCCACCGTGACCGTCCCTTCACCATGCTGGGCGAGCTTTGTCTCGACAATGCGCTCGATCATCTGGCATTGCGCCAAGAGATCCTCTGGCACTGGCGTGTTAGAGGCTCATGGTTGAGTAACAACCGGAGGCGTGCCAAACCCAGTTGCCAACGGAGTTCGGGCAATCGTTGCTGAGGTGTTGGTAGCATTGTGGGCTGTCGGGGGTGCCGGTACCTCGGCCTGAGGCCTGTCAGGTCGCTGCGGATGAAGGTCTCGCTTCTGGAGGAGGTCCTGCATGAGGGCCTTCAAGTGTTGGTTCTCCTTCATGATAGTGTCGAGGGTCACTTCTTGAACCTCGTTCGCAGGAGGGTCATTATTGACCAGCTCTGCGTTGATAGGAGGGGCGCGATCTTCCACCCGGACCTCTTTCGCGTGTTCCGATGCCTGCGGTCCGGCAGAAGTGCCGATATGACCTGTTGAGGGAGGTGGCAGAGCCTGGTGGCGCGGCCTCCTAAAGTGAGACAGAGGCTGGTTCAAGTCGTCAGACTGGGTGTCTGGCTGGTGTCCGGTGGTGTAGCACACGAACACTCGAACCGCATCATTGATGAACCGGGTTGTCCGCTTCTTCGCTGGTGTTGCTCGGGGCGAACAGGCATCCCTAGTCTGTCAAAGACCGAGATGCATCACGGAGGGGGCTCACTCCCGATGTTAGTCGGAGGAGAGTCCTGGACAGGTTGCTGGAGGGCCCGAGCACAGGCTCGCCTGTGCCTCCGCTTGCTTGCGCGGGGGACATTTGAAGACTGGGCGTCGTCAGATGATGCTGCTGTGAGACCCGCCGCATCCCGTCTGATGCCGCGTCTGAGTGCTCACAGGGGGTTGGTGATACGCGCTCTTCGAAGAGCTTGAGCTTCTTCTAGGGTGACCCAGATTCTCCTCAAGTCTGATTGTTGGCCTCCCTTGTCACCATTTTTTCGACGAGTTGTCTTGGGAGGCCGTGTGTCTAGCTGCGGTGGGTGCCCTCGGGCTGCCGCCGAGGACCCCGCTCCTTTGAGCTTCGCCCCATCCTCTCGTGTTTGATGCAAGAGGTCGAAACGATTGGAGGTGGGGATGGTGGGAATGGTCCGTTCCTGGGGTATGATTGGTTCACCCCCATCGAGAAGGATCCGCAAGTTGCCGACAAGGACCGTCTTGGCAGAATTGCTGGTTGCAGCGGCGAGGCGCCTGCCTCTGCGGCCATGGTGACACTTCTTCTGAGGAGCTGAGGAAGACTCCGCCCCAAGATGTTAGACCAAGAAAACATGACCCGGAACGACCGGCAACATGAAGCTGTCAGTCCGAAGTGCCTGGATCGGTCCCCGGGGCAAGTAACCCACGCCGAGAGTCAATGGTTGGGCGACTCGGGTGTAAGCCTTCGCCCGCGCCGATAAGAGTGTCACCGAGGCTCGAGATGACACTCTTGCGCCGGAAGGCAAAGCCGTTGGAAGTGCTGGAGCGCCGATGCCCCTGGGTCGAGGACCCGGAGTAGGTGCCGGCGTAGTCCGGGCTCGGGTCGGGATGCCCGAGGAAGGTGCTGAGGAATGTTGCCCTCTGGGTGGAAGACCCACGGGGAGAGCCGGTTCAACTGGAGCTCGGGACCAGGGTTCCGAGTGCACTACTGGGAAGCCGCGAACTCGGGGCTGTGAGCCCGCGTCGAGTGTCGGCCTCGCCGGGATTCGGGGTTGGAAACCCGATGCAGATGCTGAGGAGCCATAGACCCGGGGTCGAAAGCCTGTGCCGGGTGCCGGCTTTGCTGGAGCTTGGGATTGAGGACCCGAGGGAGATGCTGGGAAGCCGTGGACCCGGGGCAGGGAGCCCGTGTTGGGTGCCGGCTTGGCTGGAGCTCGGGGTTGAGGACCCGAGGAAGGTGCTGGGAAGCCATGGACCCGGGGCAGGGAGCCCGTGTTGGGTGCCAACTTGGCTGCGGCTGGGGGCTGAGGACCTGAGGAAGATGCTGGGAAGCCGTGGACCCGGGGCAGCGAGCCCGTGTTGGGTGCCGGCTTGGCTGCGGCTCGGGGTTGAGGACCCGAGGGAGGTACTGAGATGGTGACCGAAGTCCGGGGCACGGGGCCCGTGTTGGAGATCGGACGAGGCTGGCCTTGGGAGCTGATGTTTACCCTGGCCGGCGTTGATATGGGGGCCCTGTAGGGGCCTGCAGTGACAGTCCGGCGCCCGGCACTCGGGCGGGACACTGGAGCTGGAGGCGCGCATGGCGCGTTGGCCGTGGGGGCCACTAGAGAGACTGGAGTTGGCTGAGAAGCAGCCATAGGGATCACACCCAGGAAGTAGGGTGATCCGATAACCAGGGCAAAGCTGTCGAAAATAATCGGCGTCGCCAAGTAGCCCACCCGGGCATGAGTGGTAATGATGTTGGGGCCGTAAGTGACGGCCGCCATGGTTGCCGGAATGTTGAGTGCTGCGGAGGCGACGGTCGCTGATAGTCGCTGAGAACGGCCCGACGATCAGAACGCAAACCGGGAGCCACTGGAGAACGCGCACAAGTACCCTCCTCTGCCTCTCCTGTAAGGACAGGGAAAGAGCACCCGGCTTCAGGGCTGGCATAGACTTTTCTTTAGCAAAAAGAAGGAACGCGGGAGACGTCCCACCGGGCATGCCATCCTCTCTGTTGCGCGAGTTTTTTATGCCGATGACCGGGGTGAGTGAAGGGATACAGCGGGGAAGGAAAATATGGGATTTTGATGTATCCCGGGTATCCTTCTCATGGGTGCATGCCTCTCACGATGGTACCGGGCACTCTCCTTTTTACGAAAAGCCAGAAAGGGTCGAATGGCATGGAAGTGTCGGGATAAGGGTTAACCGGACAAGATGCGGGCGTGCCCATCGATCTCTCGACAATCACTCATGGAACCAAGGTTTGACCAAGGAAGCGCCACCAGGGCACGGCACGTGGGCTCGGGCGATCGGGTGACACGTGGAGAGAAGGGGTTCCATGGGTGCGAGTGCGTAGGCGATTGTGGGAATCGTGTACAGGACGTCTTTCCCCACCGGCCGCAAGCAACCGGTGTTTATTTACATTGGATTGAATCCAAATACCTTCGTTCTATGCTGAAGAAGAGTTTGTATATGTGTCTGAAGCCATGGGTGGAGGGCCGGAGGCGTCTAGCAGCCAGGGGTAAGCGTAAGACCGAGGGGTGTTAACTGGGGTCAGGGTGTTGGGCACAGATGCCGAGTGGAGTGGGTAGGAAGCTGGAGGCCCGAATACGGATGTATGTATTTCATTGGTTTTATGATGAGCCACATGGGCTTTACAAGCGGGCCTTAATGGGCCGAAGTACAACTGGAGCAAGCCGTGAGACAATTCCGACATGTGAGTCGGTCCCCGGGTCATTACTTGACAAAGCGGATGTCCGCGTGTTTTACTGGAGCTCTTTACAGAGGAGTTGGTGTAGGTCCGACTACCTTGGTGGCCAGAACGGACACGGGCTGGCACTTGGCGAAGGTCCGACGTGGCTCGAGGTGAGCGGTCGGGTATGGGTCTCGGACGGCGAGTGTTGTCATGCTGGGGAGTCGAGGTCAGCCCCGGGACTATGATTCCTGGGCCAGAGGTCCGACTAGACTTGATTTGTTGATCTGAGGGGCCGACGGGCGACTGGGAGGTGAACGGTGGGCATGCGGTTCCGTGTCGAGGACCGACACGGCGCTATGAAGTACCCTTCGTCACCGTCGTAAGTGTCGTAAGTTACCGTACACGGGCAGGCCCGTGGTGCGGGCGTATTTGCCGTTGGTACGGTCATCTTACATGTGGCAGGGATGGACTTGGCATGAGACGGCTAGACACCGCGTGAGGGGAGTACGTGCGACATACCCTCGGCGTGTGTGAGCCGACTAGCAAGCCAACCGTGTGCGCACTTGTCTTCTCGCGTTCCCGACCCTTGCCGAAAGCCCCGAGAATCCGAGGGTGCGACAATTAGGCCGGGGGAGTTTGCTCGTCAGTCCGTGCCTCCGTGCTTCACATACCATATGCCTCTTTTTTTCCATCGTTTGGCAAGGGGGGCAATTTATAGAAGTTGAAGGGGTGGGGGGTGGGGTTTAGGCGGCCCAAGTTGAGGGTCCAACTTGGTCCGGGTAAACCACCTGTGGACGCACTTTTTATTTATTAATTAGGATCTATGGTTAATTGTTTATTGGGTTTATTAAGTGCGTGGGCGCGCCAGTCACAAAGTGACGATTTATTGTGTGCTCGATCTGACTAATCAGACGATTGTGTGGGTCGTGTCGGGATCGGAACCCGCCGCGCCATAAAAGTCACGGCGTTATTTACATCCCCTCGGAGAGGGGAACACCCTTGATTAATCGTCGGGAATCAGGGCCTCATGGCCAGAAAATTATATCGAGAGAAACTAGCCGATAGCGGTCTCGAATCAATCGGAAAGCCCGATGTCTAGGGAAGCAAGCATTCGAAATACGTCGGTCACTCAAGGGACCGTTTCGATATTCGGACGAGCGTCCGGCTTCAGAAAATTGTGATTGTCACGGGGAAAATCGGAGCATATGTATGCCGGGGTACGGCAAATTTATTGTTCAAAGGGGCGGGAAATGTTCAGTTAAATCCCGGTTAGAGCGGTCGGAAATCGATAAGTTTGTCGGCCCGGTGCAAGATCAAGCTACGACCATACTGCGGTGGGCCCCCAGCGGTCGAAGTCGGCCTCGCGTAGGCATCGTTAATATTTCCGGTGCCGAAGGGCAGCGGGAAAGTGTTCCGAGACCAGATTCCAAAACAGAGATGTGTACAGAGATAGCTGGCTATAGGCCTAGGATGTGGGTCAGGCGATGACCATGGTTGGGGCGAACCCGAGGTCCGAGCATGACTCACGACAGTCTTATCGATGTTCCCATGCGTAGGGTTCGGGGAGGACGAGAGCCGCCTCATTCCGTTCGGATTTTGTCGGTCATACACGGGCCATTTTATGTTCGGACAAAGGTCCGTATAGAAAACAAGACGGCGACCGGAGCGAGTCCGTGCAAATGTCTGCCGTGAGTATGGCAAGTTTAATGCAAGCGCGGGATTAGATCCCGGCATATATGTCGGTCACTAACGGACCATTCATTATTCGGATGGAAGTCCGTATTAGTAGCGTCGAGGATGATGATAAAACCGTGCGGATGTCTGCCGTAGGTGCGGCAAGTTTAATGTGGGTGCGGGATCGGATCCCGATGAAGACGGGTCGAGCTAACAAACTATCAGCCCGGGATGAGTTCGGATCATGGTCACGTCCGGGCGAGGGCTCCCGAGATCCAAGTCCGATCTAGTGGGGCATCATTACTTTTCTCTTCACCAAACCGTACGAATGTTTGCCGTGAGTATGGCAAGTTTAATGCAGGTGCGGGATTAAATCCCGGTATATATATGTCGGTCACTAACGGACCATTTCTTATTCGGATAGAAGTCCGTGTTTGTAACATAAAAGACGGTGACAAAACCGTACGAATGTCTGCCGCAAATACGGCAAGGTTAATGTGGATGCGGGATTGGATCCCGATAGAGGTGAGTCAAGCTGATGATCTATTGGCCCGAGGTGGTTGCGGACTATGGCCATATCGGGGTTTCCGAGGACCACGTCTGATGCCACGGGACGTCATTGCTTTTCTCTTCACGCACAGTCCGGAGAAGTGAGTCATTAGGTGTGGAGCCCGAACTCGCCAACGTGCGCCCTCGCACGCGGATCGACCTCCCCGGTCAGGTCGCGGGGATCGACCTGCCCGATCAGGTCGCGGGGGTCAAGGGGGCAGCGCCCCTTGCGGGTGTTTTTGGGGGCAGTGCCCCTGGAACAAAATTTTAATTGAAGCATGGGTAACTTTTGATTATTGGTTTCCTATTCCTTTTATTTGTTTGGTTAATTAGGTTTCTTTTTATGGGAGGCATGCCGGATTAAGGAAGCAAAGGTGCGCGCCGGGATAAGAGGTGAAAGAGGGGGCGCGCCGGTTTAATGGGATCCAAGGGGAAGAAGGGCGCGCCGGTTAAATGGGATGCCAAGGAGGGAGAGGGGCGCGCTGGAATAGGCTCAATGAGGGGGCGCGCCGGTTAAGGCAAAGAAGGGAGGCGCGCCGGTTTTGGGCTCCAAATAGGAATGGGGGTGCACTATTCATTCCAATATTTCGAGAGTGGTTTTGAGTGTGGGGCTAAACCGACGCGGGGGGGTAGCGCGCCGGATTAGCCCGCGCCGGATTAGGAGCACGTCGGGATAGGTTCTATGAGGTTTTCTTTCATTCTTTTGTGCTCTGTTTCTTCTTTCTTTCACCCGTGAGCTACTTTGATGATTGATTTATTCATCTTATTGGTGGATTAAGCTTGTGAAGAGAAAGTTTAAGTGTTTTAGTTGTTTATTAAGGTGGATTAGCATGAAGATTCGAGTGTTTTATTAGAATAGTTCGTTGTGCAGGGCAGTTCAGTTTACTTCAGAGGCAGCTTCAGAGTTGGGCAGTTCCTGGCAGGAAGGAGTCCAGCTAGTTCATTTATTCCTGGCGAGAATTGGGCAGCACCTCCCCCAGACTGAAGCTTGCCAGAGAAGAATGGGGAACACCAAACGGATTACTCCGGGGTGAACTTCAAAACTCGGAGTAAGGCCTCCGTTAACCCATAAGTGCATGCGGAGACTCGAGGACAAGCCTTCAAGAGTTCCAGTAGCTTACAAGTGATGATTTTGTGGGCGGGACGAATGTGTGCCACGAGAGGCTTTAGATGTTCATCCCTTCGATGGGTTCCCCTAAAGGCCGTGCCACAGGGAGGCAGGTCTCCAAGGTCCCTGGATGACAAAAGAACCGGGAGAAAGGGGAGGAGATCAAGGCAGTAGAACACTACTCATGCCCATCAAAAATCATTCCTTTTATTCATCCGCAAGGGAAAGGGGGAAAAGAGATACAGGAGGGGATCTACCCCGAAGTAAGGAAAACACATCAGAGAAAGAGGAAAGAAATACATCGGTGGGGGAGGGGGAACGGAGCACAAGCTTCTCCCCCTCCGAGCTCACCTCTCACTCTCACTCTCCTCTCTTCTCTTCTCTTCTCCGGCACGGGGACAAAGCTTCTTTCTTCTCTTCGGGTGGCCCTCTCTTCTCTTTTTTGTCACCCTCTGGGGGTTGGTTCTCTCCTCTCTTCTTCTTTCACCCACCTATATATAGGACAGGTTGCTTTTCTTGTAGAAATGGCCAGCGGGGGAGAATTCCCGCCACCTCTGCCTTGCTTGCAGCAACGCTGGGAGTTGACTCGTTGCGTTGGATGCTGCTGGTTCGTGCCGTACGCTGCTGCTCGTCTGAGGATGGGATGTTCACGGATTTGTCGAGGCATGCTTCGTCGTTGCCGCTTCTGTGCTGTCGAACGGATGTGGAGGCAGAGCTTGGTAGCATTGAATGCTATGCCCCCTTGAACCTGCACCTAAATCTGATAGGAGAACAGAGTATCGGTTGATAGATGGGACAGAATGGGGTTATACCGGTGCGGTGTTGTGCGCGCCGGATTAAACCCAAATGCAATTAGCCCGCCGTATCACCAAATGAATAGGGGCACGCCGAATCAGCAAAGGAAGAGGGGGCGCACCGGTTTAAGGACCATGCAAGGGCGCACCGGTTTAGACTTCGTCTCGGCTTCACGGCTATTCGGATGGATGCTTGTCCTCCCGTATTGCTTTAGTCGTAATGCACCGCCATCGGGGTGTTTAGTTCAAGGCCTCTGCATCCCAATTTGGAACTTCGAGCGATCCCCGGCGCGTGCCGAACAAGTGTTCGAATTCCCAAGTTTCTTTTGATTTGGCCTTTGGCAATGCCGATTGGAGAGTCGGGGCTGTCTCTTCAACACGAGGGGATTCTTTGTTGGGTGGCGGAGCACCGGGTAGGTATTCGTCCTGCTTGGAGGAGGCATAGGGTTTACTCGGCCCTTCCATCTTCGACTTGCTCTCGAGTGCTGAGATGTGCATGCCGCATGATCATTATCATTTTTTTGACGTCCACAAATGCCCCCCACTCGTGGGCGGCGCAAGCGAGGGACGAGTGCACGGGGCCCGCGAGTGTAGAGCTCTTCGATAGGATATCTGTTCTTCTGAGCTAGTGGGATGCTATCCCGGTGCGAATTCATGAGAAAGCGCTCACTCCTTCAGCGAAGGGATGAGGGGATCGCTTCACCGCATATGCACACGGATCGAGATGTCAGAGTGGGGGTTTAGTCATTGGCATGGGGTAAATACCGAAGCAAGGATGAAGGGTCTATGCATCATCTGAGGCAGGAGGCCTAAAATGACTTAGATGAGGCCAATCCCAAGGGGAAGTTGGTGACTCGCGCTGGGTTTAGGAGAGTTGTTCATTCATCGACTCGGATGGGAGGTCCCAGCCGAAGGCTTTTGAGAGGGCTCCGATGGAGTGAAATGGATTTTATGCATTCGGGTGGAGCGTTCGAAGTGAAGGGTTGTGGACACCAAAAAAAAACTGCACATCCAGATATCCTGCTCGGCCCGACATCAACAGCAGGGCCGAGTGAAAAAGCCCGGGAGAGGCTGGTCATATGGATTCCCCGATCGGGCACACACTGCCGTGAGGCTGTCCTCGGAGTCACGATAGTGAAAAGAAATCAACCACCAAGGGCCCCACAAACCACGGGCCACGGAGAAAATCAAACGGGCCATGACTCGTACCCACAATAGAACGGGCTCAGAAGTACACCCGGGCAGGCCCTCAGCGGCACACCCCAATGGGCCTCAGCGGCACGCCCTTAAGCTGTTCAGCGGCACAGCCCCAATGGGCCTCAACGGCACACCCAACCTTGGGGGGGTCTTCAGCGGCACACCCCCCTTCGGGGGGGTCTTCAGCAGCACGGCCCCTTTGGGCTTCAGCGACACGCGATCTTTTGCCCTCAGCGGCACACCCTCCGCCCTGCCCAGTGGCACAGCCCTTTAGGCCCTCAGCGGCACGCCCCCAGGAGCTTCTAACGGCACACTTCTATAGGCCTCCCACAGCACGCTTAACAACGTTCAACGACACGCCCTTTTGGCCCTCCTACGGCACACCTTTTGGGCTCCCCAGCGGTACAGCGCTATGCCATGTCAACGGGCCGAACGACATGGTACCCATGCCCTATGGATATTCGGCGCGTAGTGGCTGTCCGAGGTGTCGTCCAGGGGTTGGGCCACGCGGGCTACCATCTAGCCACCCAGGACAGGAAAGGTCAAACGCCATCTTGATGAAGCTTCTTTTCGCCTCCGACTGCCGTGCTCGAAGGCTCCCGCGGCTGGGAGTATAAATCCCCTCCCATTCCAGCAAGGAGGGGGAGAGGAGGACAGAGGCAGAGGGCATACCCACAAAGACGAACAGAGCCTGCCACCGGGAGAAGAGAGAAGAGGAAGAAGAAGCTGCTCTGACATTGGAGGCTTCCCGGAGACCAGAGAAAAGAGAGAGAGAGTAAGAGTAAGAGAAAGAGAGAGAGAGGGAGGGTCTGTGTACCAGTGGGAGTGGGGAAGAGTAGGGAGCCGTCACCTCTGCTTGACCCCTACTCCCCTCCTATTTCCCCTCCATATTCTTCCTTTTCTTCTTCTCCCCTCTCCTGTGGCTTCGGTCTTGATGTATACCGTAATGTGTATGGCCGGTCACGGTCATCTTTCTTTATGAATGAAAGTCTCTGGCCCGTTCTTTTGGGTCTTTTCCAGCCTCTCCCAATCTATTCTGCTGTATGGTGTGTCATTCGTTTTCTCCTTTTATCCGGTGCTTTTGGAGTCTCCGTAGCGATGTGATTCCTCCGGTATAATCCTTGGCCTCATGGGTTCTTTACCTTCTTCTACGATCGTCAGTTGTGCCCATCCGCTTGAAGGGAGAGAGGGAGCCTTCTCCTCTTCCTGAATACCCAACTACCAGCAGCCTACCCTTGGCCTTTAACCCTTCTTCTTTTCCTGAATAACCTGCAACCCTCCCAGTCTACACACTTAGCCCCCTTTGGCCCTTGGCCGATATACCATAACGGCCCTCGGCGGCACACCCTCCGGCCCTTGGCCGGCACACCTGTAGTGGCCCCCAGCGGCACACTCTTCCGGCCCTTGGCCGGTACACTCATAACCACCCTCAGCGGTACACCTTCCCTGGGTGCCTCAGCGGCACGCCTGGCCCTGCCCTAGCCCGGTACGCCCTGGCTGATCCCCAGTCCACCTTGTCCAGGCCTAGAGGTCTTTGGCCCGTTGTTTTCCCCACGTTTTCTCGAAGTTTCACTAAGGTATTGCCGCCCTCGGGCGCCCACCTCCAGTTGTCAGGTTCCGCCACTCCTTGTGGGCGCGTTCCCTGTATCTCCCTTACGCTCGGGTCAAGGGGAGATGCTGCCGAATTTTTGTCAGAAAATAACAACATGTTAAAAAGGCAAAAGGAAGCAACAAACGAACAGAACGGTCAACGATAAAACTTTTCGACTAATCGAGCCACTGCCGGTAGCATGAGAAGAACTGAACCGAATAACGACATAACATATCAGACGTCTGACTTGTGAGCAAAAAGGTTGAACAGAACCAAGGAAAGGAGAAGTTTATATAAGACTATATAAAAATCAATAAACGAAGAAAAGAAAAGCCTTAACAGAAGATTCCAACCTTCACCGGCAAGCTCTGTCGTGCCCCCAGCGGCACACTCCAATAACCTTCAATGGTACACTTATCTGGCCCTTCACCATCATACCCTACCTCCATTCTTCAAACACCCTTCGCCGGCACACTGGTTTCCACCTTCCCCGGCACACTCTTTTAAAACCCTCAGTGGTACGCCCTTTTTAACCTCCAGCGGCACGCCTTCACTCTCCAGCGGTACACCCTTTTTGCATCCAGCGGCACACTCCATTCCCCAGCGGTACACCCCCTCCCATTGTCTCTCTCTCCCTTTGCCGGTACACCCTCATCCACCGTCTAAGTGGAACTCAATGTATAGACTTGGCAGATTGACGTACAAACACAGCAATGAGCAATGTACAGACTTCGAGCCGCAGCCAAGGGACAACGTATAGACTTTGAGCTGAATAAGCTGAAGAATGTATAGACTTCGGGTGTCGGCTGCACGAGCAATGTATAGACTTTGAGCTGCAACGTATAGACTTTGAACTGCAGCCAATGAATAATGTATAGACTTTGAGTTGGCCAACGTACAGACTTCGGACTGGCCAATGTGTAGACTTTGAGCTGCAATGTATAGACTTTGAGCTGCAACATATAGACTTTGAACTGCAGCCAATGAATAATGTATAAACTTTGAGTTGGCCAACGTACAGACTTTGGGCTGGCCAATGTGTAGACTTTGAGCTGCAACGTATAGACTTTGAACTGCGGCCAATGAATAATGTATAGACTTTGAGTTTGCCAACGTACAGACTTTGGGCTGGCCAATGTGTAGACTTTGAGCTGCAATGTATAGACTTTGAGCTGCAACGTATAGACTTTGATCTGCAGCCAATGAATAATGTATAGACTTTGAGTTGGCCAACGTACAGACTTCGGGCTGGCCAATGTATAGACTTTGAGCTGCAATGTACAGACTTCGAGTTGGCTAATGTATGGACTCTAATAGAGGACGTATAGACTTTGAGCTAGCCAATGTGTAGACTTCAACGGGCGACGCACAGACTTTGAGCTGGCTGATGTATAGACTCTAATAAATGATGTATAGACTTTGAATTGCAGCCAATAGCCAACGTATGGACTCTGAGCTGCAGCCAATGGCCAATGTACATATTTCTGAGCTGGCCAATGTGTAGACTTCAATAGACGATGTATAGACTCTGGGCTAAAGAATACAGCCCATGTACAGACTTTGAACAGCCGATGTATAGACTTCGTGTCACAATAACCCGTCAACCTATAGACTTCGAGCCTTCCCCGGTGCACCCTCTCCTCCCTTCACTGGTACACCCTCCAATCATTGCCCCAGCGGTACACTTCCCTCAGCCCTTCAGCGGCACCCTCCTTAAGCCCTTCAACGGCACACATCTCCAACCCTTCGCCGGCACACTTTCCGCCCACCTTTCCCCAGCGGTACACTCCCTTTAGCCCCCTTTCAACCCGCCAAGGGTCAACTCTCCCCAAAGAATAATAATACATGAATGCATATGCACATATACATATATATGGGCATATAATGGCAGCACTGATAAGCTAATAAAAATCATGATGAATAAGTAAACCTGAACAGATCCGTATAAAAAAAATGATGAATGAAATAAGTGACAATAGTAATGATGATAATAAAAAGGGTAACAATGACAATGAGCAAGATGAGGGAAATCACCCGGAACAAATACGGAGAGGGGAATAAGCAATGGAGTAACAAGAACAACAATGACAAAACAATATAAGGTATTAATAATTCTACATTGCAGCCCCGTCTCCCCCGTGACCCGATACTGGAGGAACAATGATGCCGCCCTTTCAGGCCGGGCCCGGGTCTTGGGAATTATCCTGACGCGGCCATGCCCCGACCTAGTCTTGGGCTGACATCCCAATCAGACCGGATTCGTTTCTCGCCCCGGATCCCTTCCGAGCCGTTACTAAAAAAAATTGTCGTGCATTCGGCAGACATTCGAACGGGTCCACCCCGGTTTCCGTCGTGTTTCTATTACGGACCCATGTCCGGATATGAAAAGGGTTCACAAGTGACCGACATGGCTAATGGCTCGCATCCTGATTGCGGACTTTAGTGTGATTTATTCCTGCCCCTTCCTCGCGTAATTAGTTTTTTTTCCTTCGGCCGCAGGGCCCCTAATTTCGGCAATTAATCAAGGGTGTTCCCTCGTATGGGGGATGTAAATGACATCGTGACCTTTATGGCATGACAAGATCTAGTCCCGACACGAACCACACAATCGTCTGACGAATTCAGATCGAGCGCACCATGGGCTCTTCGGAGCCTGAACAAATTGTCACTTTGTGACTGGCACGCCCACGCACTCAATAGATGAAACGCCCGCACCAGTGGATTTTAGTGCGTCCACAAGTCTGGCACGCCCGGTGGGACCAATCCACCCTTGATGCAGGATGAGACCACGGACACGACAAGCTCGTGATTGCCCCTTAATGAGGGAAGCGTCGGATGTGCGCGGTTGAGAAACCGGCTGTGAGCTAGGGTGGTTGGCTCTCACTTGTGCCCGGATCGGGTCACGGGACGGTAATACTCTCTCTCACAGCAGCGGTGATATAAATAGAAAGTGAGCTAATTACCCTATCATGCTCTCTAGCAGTGGCATATGCAAGTATATATGAAAATTAAGCAAAATGCCAAGTAAGGGAGCGAATGCGATACCTCCACGCGCTCGGCGTGGGGACGACGGGCCCGGCCGAACTCGTGCTCCCGGGACAGTTAATACATGAATATTACAGCAATGGAAATATGCCCACTCCACGCAG
Organism: Amorphophallus konjac; assembly: GCA_022559845.1. Lineage (NCBI taxonomy): Eukaryota > Viridiplantae > Streptophyta > Magnoliopsida > Alismatales > Araceae > Amorphophallus > Amorphophallus konjac. The sequence goes on along the minus strand of CM040121.1, from coordinate 455,423,103 downwards.
GGAGGTAAAGGGCGACACAATGGGCCTAGGAGGGCCGAATTCGGGATGACGGGCAGCTTCGTGTGTTGATTCGGCTACACGCGTGATCACGACCGTGGGGCCCACGTGCTGTCTGGAGGGGCCGTGTGGGACCCGGTGGCGCCGCTGTAGTGTGGATACTTAGGGAAGTGTTCCCTGGGCTGGCGGCACACCGGGACGTCGCCCGGGGGTCGGGCGGTTCCGATCGGCACCCGTCGGGTTTGCTGTCCACGGACTGGTGGTTGCTGTTTTGCAGTGCGCGCTCCGGCGAGAATGGACGCTGCGATCAGCCCCGACGTCGGATCGACACGAGACTGGCGCCGTTGGAAACCTAGATTGAAGTTCTTTAACCTAGGCCTAAAGATCTGGCCTGGATCTACTCGGATCTTGACTTATGGAATTTTCAATCTTCTGTTGTACAGTTCTTGAAATCAAAGGTCAGCTAAAAACTTCCCTGTGGATTGCCTTTGACCGCAAGGGAGACTTTCGAATATGGGGTTGTGTTCTTCACCAAAGTTGTTGGAAATTGACTGGGAAGATGGAAAAATTGGTTTGGACAAGTTTGGATGTGTCTATGATTTTCTGTGATTTTTTTACTGGAAGAAGGTCGGATCTGGGATCAGGGGGATAGAACTGTAGTTGGGACAGAGAACGATTTTTAGAAAATATGAAATGGACGAACCAAAAATTGAGAAAACTTGTGGAAGAAAGGGTGGATGGGTGTAACTTCCAGTAAAATTGGGTGAACCAAAATAAATCAAAAAGTGGACCTAAGACATAAAACTCAGGGCTACTGTCACTGTAGACAGTGACAGAACAGATCTGATATTGAGAGTTGAACGAACTGGTAAAGATATGAAATTGTGGCTTTTGAACCTGGATGTTTTTGTGAAGAAGGGGCTTTAAGATAGGAACCAACCCTCAAAATTTCAAATCGATCTGAACTCGTGGCTGGCTTCAGGAATTCACGGACTACACCTCTGTCCAGTAGGACAGAAAATCGAAGACGATCCCGTGGCGGCTCGAAGGCGGCACGAACGGCGGCGGCGGCGGCACAGACGATCACCGGAGGTTGAGAGGAGATGAAGGGAGATAGAAACACTCTGGAAATGGAGTTTGGGATGAAGAAACCAGAGGGAGAGAGGGAGGAGGTCGAAATTCACTCAAGGCATTCAACAAAATTCTGATTTTTTCATTGATTTTCTCATGAAAATACATGGTTATATATGACTCCAATCAAATCTAATATGGACCCTTCGATCAAGGGTTGGGGATTGAATGGATGAGATGAAGTGTGAATAACACACCAAATATAATTTTTTAATCTATCTTGACCATTCCAATTCAAACTTGGACTAATTCCATTCCAACCTCACCTAAATCACACCTAACTAGCCTAATAGAGCCAAAGAAGGGGGCGCCCCCTTCATGGGCCTCCCTTGGGCCAAGTGTGGTCAAATGCCATGTTACAAGCCCACTAACCATGCTAGACTCTTCCACCCTTGGTGGCCCATGAGAGAGAGAAGCCTATTTGGGCCTAAGTGGCTATTAAGGTCCATAATGATGGCCTTAAGACCCAATATGGAATAAGCTCCTAATGGACTCTACTAATGGCAACCTAGCCATGGACTCTACATTACAAATGGCCCATTGGCTTGATATAAGCCTTACAAGGAGCCCAAATGAAAGAAATGACACAATTACAATCTCATACAAGCCATAACACACAAATACACTCCACCCGTGTAAGGAAATCACCTCTGATGCCCCATCAATTCTCCCCGGGTGGGAGGAACTTGACCTCGTCGAGTAGGGGTATGGATGCTCGAGTACTCCGCCGGATCCGTCACCGTGCCAAGTAACGCGGGTACGCTCCACTCCAAGTGATCGTCACTTGCTCATTCCATTAATACTCGATATGCGCAAGCTGCCATAGGCTAGAGGTGGACACTCCGGGTGGGGCACTCTCAAAGGGAAGGAAGCAGCTCGAAGACTCACTAGGAATCACCGCTGAGTCCCTATAAGTGACTGATCCGGGTATAGATGTGGAACCGATCCCATACTCATCGAGTGAGTCCACTCACCTCTTACTCATAAGAGAACGACAACGAGCTTGCACAAGACGCATGCAGACAAACAAACGACACACAAACCATGCAAACAAATCACTCAAAACAAACCACACAAAGAAAAAGCACACTGTTAGTCCGACCCGTACATGGGTGACGGCGGACCAGGACACCCGAATATGTGACATGCATATACTAGATGTACACGATGGTTGATGGAAGGGAGGACTCCTAGACACCCTAAGATGTACCACTCATGCATTGGTGACCGATGGGATTTGGGTGAAGAAGGGCTAGGAGATCCAAAACTACCTTCGTCATCATCCCTAGATGTAGAGACGACTTGCCGACTAGACCGAGGTGTATGGGTGGAATAGTGAACTCCTTAGAAGAGGTGGAGGGAATGTGATAGCTCGGGAGCTTCACTAGTGGAGGGGTAAAAAGGGTCAAAGAAGGTATGACCCCGGGAGATGGGTTCCTCCATGACACGGTCCCAATCGTGAAATTCTTGAAGGTGTGAATGCTCACCTTCATCCGTCATAGTGAACGGGACAATGGTCATGTGAAGAAAATAAACTTCCTCCCTCGGGCAAAAGGAAATGAAGTCAGACTCGGCCGGCATCGGGAGGAGTAGAAGAATCTCCGTGGTGACACACCCCACGGTGCACACGGAGATAATGGATCCTAAGGCCGGATGGGTGAAGCTAAAACTAGCGGGTTGGTCAAAGTCTCGGGCCAAAAGATGCGTCAACTCCCATTGTGAATCTAATCCCATAATAAGGTCATCCAAAGTATCGACATGGTGACTAGACCGAAAAGTTGTGTGGTAGGAGTTGATGGACACCAAAGGTAGGGTAGGGTCCATAGACGGGTAAGGGAGTGGGACCAAGCCATCCTTGAGCCAACTACGAAGCGGCTCGGCTATGTATAATGTACCCATTAGAAATACGGGTGGCTCGGGATGAGGTGGCTCCAAGCGCGAATCCGAAGGTGGAGTGGGCCGCTGGGGCTGGGTGGCTGGACATACGGGGTCCCTAAGGGTGATCTTACCGGGTAGGTATGGTGGGCATAAGGTGCAAGTCCTCTTGTCCCAGTCAAGATTGGCCCTTCTCTCTCCTAACCACTTTTGCCCTAAAATGATGCATGAACCAGCAAGTGTGCCGATCCTGCACCATGCGCCATCGGTGTAGAGAACAGAGCCGATCCTCTTATAGAACTCAACACAAGCAAAATCACCATCGCGGACAATCTCGCCTGTCTTGGAGAGAGACTCCACGATGTCAAGAGAAACCCAATTATCCGACTCCCTATCGGTGAAATGGAGTTCCGTTGTGGACCTGTTGGGTAGAGTGGCTTTCATAATGAGAGGGGCAAAACCAAAGGCTCGGTCCATGAGGACATTCATTTTGGCCACAAAAGTTGACCACTCGGACGTATGTTCTTGGGGATCGGCCATGGGTAGTGGACATGGACATGCATACACACGGTGACAAGACACTAGACCGACTATGCAAGTTTGGAATGCATGCACACTAAGGACCCTAGACGTAAACCAAGACTCGGTACGTGGCAGAGATAACCGATCCGAAGATCACTCGCACAAGTGTGCGGCCTTCCCGATAGGCATGGCCTAACGTTCGGACAACACCTTTTGATATACCGAGTAAAGGGATGCAATGCGAAAAGACACTCTTTTTTGTGTTTTAAAACAATGATGATCCTAGACTCGACTTAAACCGACTAATGACTCGATGTAAATGACACTCTTTTTTTTTTCTTTTGACACCCTACACTCAAACTCGCTCTGATACCAAATTGATGCGGGACGAGACCACGGACACGACAAGCTCGTGACTGCCCCTTAACGAGGGAAGCGTCGGATGTGCGCGGTTGAGAAACCGGCAGTGAGCTAGGGTGGTCGGCTCTCACTTGTGCCCGGATCGGGTCACGGGACGGTAACACTCTCTCTCGCAGTAGCGGTGATATAAATAGAAAGTGAGCTAATTACCCTATCATGCTCTCTAGCAGTGGCATAAGCAAGTATATATGAAAATTAAGCAAAATGTCAAGTAAGGGAGCGAATGCGATACCTCCACGCGCTCGGCGTGGGGACGACGGGCCCGGCCGAACTCGTGCTCCCGGGACAGTTAATACATGAATATTACAGCAATGGAAATATGCCCACTCCACGCAAGAAGGTAAAGGGCGACACAATGGGCCCGGGAGGGCCGAATTCGGGATGACGGGCAGCTTCGTGTATTGATTCGGCTACACGCGTGATCACGACCGTGGGGCCCACGTGCTGTCTGGAGGGGCCGTGTGGGACCCGGTGGCGCCGCTGTAGTGTGGACACTTAGGGAAGTGTTCCCTGGGCTGGCGGCACACCGGAACGTCGCCCGGGGGTCGGGCGGTTCCGATCGGCACCCGTCGGGTTTGCTGTCCACGGACTGGTGGTTGCTGTTTTGCAGCGCGCGCTCCGGCGAGAATGGACGCTGCGATCAGCCCCGACGTCGGATCGACACGAGACTGGCGCCGTTGGAAAGCTAGCTTGAAGTTCTTCAACCTAGGCCTAAAGATCTAGCCTGGATCTACTCGGATCTTGACTTATGGAATTTAAATCTTTTGTTGTATAGTTCCTGAAATCACAGGTCAACTGAGAACTTCCCTATGGATTGCCTTTGACCGCGAGGGAGACTTTCGAATATGGGGTTGTGTTCTTCACAAAAGTTGTTGGAAATTGAGCTGGGAAGATGGAAAAATTGGTTTGGACAAGTTTGGATGTGCCTATGATTTTCTGTGATTTGTTTACTGGATGAAGGTTGGATCTGGGATCAGGGGGACAGAACTATAGTAGGGATTGAAAATGATTTTTAGAAAATAAGAAATGGACGAACCAAAAATTGAGAAAACTTTTGGAATAAGAGGTGGATGGGTGTAACCTCCAGTAAAATTGGGAGAACTAAAATAAATCAAAAAGTGGAGCTAAGACATGAAACTCAGGGCTACTGTCACTGTATATAGTGACAGAATAGATCTAAGATTGAGAGTTGAACGAACTGGTAAAGATATGAAACGGTGGCTTTTGAACCTGAATTTTTTTGTGACGAAGGGGATATAAGATAGGAACCAACCCTAAAAATTTCAAATCGATCTGAACTCATGGCTGGCTTCAGAAATTCACGGACTACACCTCTGTCCAGCAGGATAGAAAACCGAAGATGATCCCGTGGCGGCTCGAAGGCGGCACGAACGACTGCGGCGGCGGCACAGACGATCACCGGAGGTTGAGAGGAGATCAAGGGAGATAGAAACACTCTATAAATAGAGTTTGAGATGAAGAAACTAGAGGGAGAGAGGGAGGAGGTCGAAATTCACTCAAGGCATTCAACAAAATTCTGATTTTTTCATTGATTTTCTCATGAAAATACATGGTTATATATGACTCCAATCAAATCTAATATGGACCCTTGGATCAAGGGTTGGGGATTGAATGGCTGAGATGAAGTGTGAATAACACACCAAATACAATTTTTTAATCTATCTTGACCATTCCAATTCAAACTTGGACTAATTCCATTCCAACCTCACCTAAATCACACCTAACTAGCCTAATAGAGCCAAAAAAGGGGGCGCCCCCTTCATGGGCCTCCCTTTGGCCAAGTGTGGTCAAATGCCATGTTACAAGCCCACTAACCATGCTAGACTCTTCCACCCTTGGTGGCCCATGAGAGAGAGAAGCCTATTTGGGCCTAAGTGGCTATTAAGGTCCATAATGATGGCCTTAAGACCAAATATGGAATAAGCTCCTAATGGACTCTACTAATGGAAACCTAGCCATGGAATCTACATTACAAATGGCCCATTGGCTTGATATAAGCCTTACAAGGAGCCCAAATGAAAGAAATGACACAATTACAATCTCATACAAGCCATAACACACAAATTCACTCCACCCGTGTAAGGAAATCACCTCTGATGCCCCATCAACCCTTCATCTCTTTGCCGGAATCCGGGGCCCTGCGGCCCCCCTTCTTGTAATACTAATTGCATTACTTTCTCAAATACAGGAGAGAATTACATCATGGTGCCAACGATGCCTGTCACTTGCGGCCCTCAGCCCATTGAGAACCACGTCTGAGGCGGCTACCTGGCGGTCCCCCTCATCTTTGGGAGCTTCCCTCCCACCGTGGACTTCCCCAACTTCTTGGGGGTGGCCTTTGCCAACATCCTCGAGGTGAAGGCGCCTGAGGAGTCCCAGATCAATGCTCCCACTCTGGGGGCCGCTGAAGCTGCTACCGGCCGAGCTGTGGCCAAGAACAACAATGGCATCCCAGCAACGACGCTAAGCTGCAACGTGCACCACGTGCACCAAACCACCGGCCCATCCCACCAAGGGTCGGCATCCTACCGAAGAAGGCTCCGGAGGAGCAACGCCGGCGCCAGCTCTGGGCGCCGCACGTCCAACTCTGGGAAAACTATCACTGTCGGGGCCCTCCGAGTCCGCCTGGACGGGCAGAGGTCCCAGGTGACACTGGACCGCGTCGTCCCGACCGTCCCAGTCCACAATTCCTTTCAAGGACTGGAGAAGCTGAAGGGGAGGGTGACGCCCGCTGCCGTGGCCGCCTCACCGAAGACTGCGCCGGTTCACAGACCGGCCAAACTGAAGCAAGTCTGGGTCCCCAAGGAGGTCCAACCCACTGCGCCCGCCCAGGCGGGACCTAGCACTTGCCGCCCGAGACGGGCCCGAGGAGGTGAGCAGGTCGAATTCACGACCCCGGCTTGCCGACCTGCACCTGTCATGACTGTACTGCCCGAGAAAGCTCACCGTCGTCACCGTGGGCACCGACACAATGCCGCCCGCCCGGCACTCAGGGCCTACTCTCCTCCTGCCGCTGTCATCGACATGCAACCGCAGGCTGCTCTCCCTGACCAGGAGTGGGAAGGGATCGAGCAGGCTGTGAGGAATTACCTCCGAGGCCCGGGTAGCACCCCCGCCGGCCGCCAAAGACTGCTGGGGGCATAGGCCTCCGCTTTCAAGGAATAAGGAGCCCGGCCCGCGCCCAGCGCATAATCGAGGAACCGCTCGGAGGAGCAGTGCCAGTCCCCTGTCCGGGAGGAAGCGCCGCTCCGACGGTCGGTCTTCGACAGGCTGGTGTTCCCGGGAAGATCATCTAGGAGGGTGACAAAGAGAAACAAGAGATGGCAAACCTTCACCTGCAATATGGTAGGAATTCACAGTCGGTATGGGGCTTTGCCTGCCGATCCGGAAGAGATGGCCAGACTTGCCGCCAGGCCGGGACCCCTTACTAGAAGAGGGAGAGCGGCAGGCAGCGCGACACCCACAGGCGCCGAAGGGACCTTACCTAAAGAGCCCCTTACGGCCCTCACGGCCAACGTGGTCACCACCGGCGACACGAGCGGCGGACCCTCTACATCATCCAAGGACGCCCCGATCGAAGAGACAGGGGGCATGCCCCGTCTCCCCACAGCTGACCCTACAATGCTGCTCATGATGCAGCGGTTCCAGCAAGAAATTGAGTCACTTAAAAAGCAATTGAATGAACGGAACACACCACCCCCGATGTCCTGGCAGACCGAGGTTTTACCCAAAGCACCCAGGGACAGGGGGCAATCTTCAGAAGCAGCCCTTCCAGCAGCCCTCAACCCTCTCGGGGACGTGTCCGTGCAGCAGGCACACTGCACCGCACCGGCCCCGCCACAAGCCTCACCTTCCCAAGGGTCCCTCGTGGCCCCCCAGGCGACCATGTTGACCACCCCGAGCGCACAGCCCGCTCATTTCTACCCGAGTCTGGTCGACCCAGCAACAGTTAGCCGGTTGATGCTGGAACAGATGATAGACATGAAACTGGCCGAGAGAGGTGACGGGGATCAGACGCTGTTAGACGTCTACAGGGTGCCCTACCCGGCTCACTATGCCGCAAAGAAGCTACCGGTTGGCGTCACCAAGCCGCCGAAGTTGGAGAAGTTTAACAGGCAAGGGTCCCCCAGGGAGCACATTGCTTATTATGTGAACGTCATGGGGGACTTGGCTGCTGATGAGGCCTACCTCCTGAAGTTCTTCGGCTCGACACTCACCGGGCTTGCCTTTGAGTGGTACTCCGACCTGCCACCCGGGTCTGTCGCCGATTGGCCCGACATGCAAAAGAAGTTCAAAGAAAGATTCTATGTTGCAGAACGGGAGGTCACCGTGGTAGAACTTTATGCCACAAGACAGAAGAATGACGAGTTGGCCCTCGACTATATCAAGAGATGGAGGAACCTCAGCATGAGGTGAAGGCGTCCCCCACACCAGGAGGATGCGGTGCAGATCTGCAAACAGAACTTGAAAAAGGAGATCCTGGAAAGGATGATTGGCACCGAGGTTAAGACATTTGACCGCCTGAACAATGTGGTAGCAGAGATCGAGGCATTTTTGGCCCGATACTCCTCCACCCCGGCCATGTCAAACCAAAGAGCCAGGCAGGCCGAGAAGAAGCCAGCTCCCCCTGAGGTGCACACATTAGGTTTCTAGGCTTTTGAAAAGCAGAAAGAGAAAGCCAAGGGGGCTGCCAATCTTCCTCCGTCCAGAACCACAGAACGGCGGGAGGGCCCCTCACTAAGGGAGAAGATGAGAAACAAGCTATATTCCTTCGCCCGGGACAAGTCCAAGCTCCTGTTCGAATGGGCAACCAGTTACAACAAAATCACGTTGCCAGAGCCGAAGAGGCCCGGCGACCTAAAGAAGAAAGACGACCTGCGCTTCTGCCTGTACCACCGGATGCTCGGGCATACCATTGAGGACTGCTATGTCTTCAAGGATGTCATTGAATCCTTCATCAAGAACGGGGAACTGGACATGGGGGAGCATAAGGTAGACCCCCTGCAACCGCATGAGTTGCCTAGCATAACCTCCACCATCAACATGGTCTCGTTATACCAGGAGCTGCCCGAGGAGTGGGCGGAGGCCTGCGCCCGCGCCACTTATGAGACTTTTATCATGGCCCCGGCTCAAGACCAAGGAGGTTGGCAGACCGTACCCAGCAAAAATAGAAGAGCACATGTCCCTCGGCCCACCCTGGGAATTCATTGGAAGGATGTGACACCCTTGCCTGCACCGCCCCCGGCAAGCCCAGTTCGCCACGAGACGGCCCCACGGCTGGTCATGAGGCGGCCCACCCATAACAAAAAGAGCTCTATCCCACTACGGATGCGTCAGAAGACCAGTCCAGTGGTCGAAAGACTCCAGGCTATTATTGATGGGCTCGAAGATTATGAACAACCCGAAATCCAGCCCGTGAGCTGAAGGAGTATGTCCCATGGGAGGAGTTCAAATCACTCGAACTGGCTCCAGGGACAGAAGCTGAAGTAGAGAAAGAGCGTCCCCTATGGGCTGAACTTCCCCAAGAGCAGCTATCCGCCGCAGCAGGAAAGAAGAAGAAGAAGAGAAGACCCAGGGGCAAGAAGAAGAAGGAGGTCACCGTCACCTGCAACACCCACTCGGCGTTATTCGACACTGCCCTTTCCCTGGAGGAAACAGAAGAAGAGCCACCCCATGAGCCGCCAGAGGTGAACCAAGCTGAAGTGTCCACTTCCCAACACGCCACCAGGTCGGGAAGGAAGTGGGGGCGCCCTCCTCGGGACAACCTCAACATCATGCTCAGGGGAGAACAACCATACCAGGTTCCCGACCCTGAGGTCCGAGGCACCGAGATCCCTCCTCCATCGGGTCTCTATCCCGGAGGGGCCAGGATCCAAGGCACCCCTTCATTTGCCGAATTCCTATTGGCCCGAACAGGGGGGCGGGCGCACTCCCAAGGGTCTCCTTTGACCAGAGAAGCAAGTAGTTCCCAAGCTCCACCGGCTGTGGCTCCCCCTCAGTCGGAAGAAGAATTTAACGGCATCCCAAACCTCACCGAATTCATAAAAGAAAAGGAGGAGGCCCCGCCGACCCCACAGGCAGTGACAGGACCCGCAGAGGAGGCATCCCCTGATCTGACACCCCAGCTCCAAGGTGGGGGCAGGCGCGGCAAGCCTGAAGAGATGAAATTACTCAAGGTGCGGGCTGCCGACCGAATAGTCAGACACCTCAAGAAGATCCCGACCTGATTTACTGTATGGGAGATGCTATCTTTGGACGAAGAAACACGGCAAGCCATCATTGCCGCACTCCAGATGCCAGCACACCTTGAAGCTTTCCTGGCAGAAATCTCACCTGAAGTGGCCGTGGCTTTCACAGAAGATGACATGCTCCTACCCACCTGCAGTCATAACAGACCCCTCTACATGAAAGGGCAGTTGAACGGCCAGCCTATCAACAGGGTCCTGATCGACCCAGGGGCAGCAGTGAATATACTCCCTTACCGAGTGTACCAAAAGTACTACTTTGACGTACACCTGGTTGAGGTCAAAAATGTCAAGATTGCTAGTTTTAACCAGAAATGTGAGGTCCCCATGGGGGTTGCAGAATTCAACTTGACTTTTGATGATTTCACCACCAAGGTCCAGTTCCATGTCATCAACTCCAACACTTCCTACAAGGCGTTGCTGGGACGGCCCTGGTTACACCAGAATAGAGTGGTGCCCTCCACCCTGCACCAATGCATTAAATACCCTTGCGAGGGGAAGGAAGTTAGGATCTTCGCCGACCTCCACCCGTTCGAGGTGTTCGAGTGTCATTTGTCAGACGCCAATCTGTACTTAGAAAAGGCGAAGCAAACTCCCCAAGCCGCCAAAGACAAGGGAAAGAAGAAAGTGGAGTCGGGCAGTTGGTTTCCTCCGCCGCCCCCAGGTTATGTGGCTCCCCCACATGTACCATTCATTGCACAAGAGGGGGGGTATTTAAGGCAGCCCCTCTCCCCATCTACTCTACACCGGGGACGCCTTGCCTCGAAGACCTGCTGATGATGTCAGAGTCCCGCCAGGGATCATCAAGCCCATTACAGAAATTGACTGTCAAGCAGCCGAGCAGCTGAGAACTTTTGAAGTGCCTAACCCGGAGGGGCCATCCACTATCTTTTATGTTGCCGGGGAAAAGCCAGTCAGGGAAGATGATGATTGCCGATTTCCTGACGAGTTGCATGACCCGCACGTCCCCATTACGGGACTCCCCTACATGACCGACCAGGCAGCCAGAATGGTCAGAAAGCAAAAGATTCCCCCCTATCAACCCTCCAGCTGGAAGGAAATGTTCGAAAGAATGTGGAACCCACCAAACCTGGATCGGCGGTTGCTGCAAATCACCAAGCACCCCGGTCTGGGCTTTTCACTAGAAGATTATTACGAAACTGATGTGATATCGGTTTCGGCCCTGTCCGGCGACGACCCCGCGGAAACTGCAGATTTGCGGGAAGCACACCAAGATGTATATTTCAGGTCTCCGGCTGAGGAGGTGCAAGATGAAGAAGTGTTCCTTTGGAACCCCCTCCGCCACCGCTGCACCGGGGAGACCTCCTCCTTCCCTGGGGGACCAACCTCGAAGGGTCACCCAACCGAGACGCCCTCACATCGGCTTGCTGGCGAAGCAAGGAGCAATAGCATGGGCCATGCTCCGAATTCCCCCCGATATGACCCCGTCATGTACGCCTTGTACCATAGGCAGCAACGGGAAATCGGGGTGTTAAAGGCACGGCTGGCTAAGTTGACCTCGCTAGTGACTGACCTGATCCAAAGTTCTCTCCGCCCGTGGGGTGGCCATATGTCTCGACCCCGAGACACCAGTCCCGATGTCCCCGTCTGGTCAAGAAGGGAGACAAGAGACACGGCAAGCCCATTAACCGGGCGGCCAACCAGGCGAGGCCTGACACTCCAAGAGAAGCTGCAGAAGCCCTACTCTTTCCCAAGAGAGAAGACTCGGGGTAATTTTGACTGGGCCTGCCATTACGGCAAGGTCTCCCTCCCACGGTCCAAGAGGCCGCAGGACACCCGAAGGAATGGGGACCCACTGTTTTGTCCCTACCACCAGATACTGGGCCACGCCATCGAAGACTGCTATGTCTTCAAAGACATTGCTCAAGACCTCATTGATAGGGACGAGCTCAGAATGGGAGACTATGTGGTAGCCCCACCACGGCCCCACGGCGGACAGCCCCAGAAGAGGAGCCTATACACTATCCATCCAGTACCAGGCGCCTGAAGATGCGGCTACCCCAGCCCCTGCCGGAGCTGTCTATGATGAGTACACAGAAGACCCCGAGGTGGCCCTGTGCCTTTCTGCACCAGCGGACCCCACGGACCTGGCGGCTACGGTCCAGGAGGAGTGCGCGGAAAATGCAGCCTCCGCGCCCCTTCATGAGGAACAAGAAGAGGGGGATGGCGTCCTCGAGCCCGAAGACAATGAAGATCAAGACTTCGTCGATTTGTCGCCAGCCCCGTCGGAAATTGAAAATGGCGGCCAGACCACAGTCAACGAATTGATTGAGATCAACCTTGGCACCGAAAGTGACCCCAGGCCGACCTTTCTGAGTGCTTGTAATACCCCGAATTATTTAATTGAGCCCAATATATTTAGTAAGCTTTTATTAATTAAGAATTGAATTTTTATTAAATTAATAATTGAATTTCGGATTTATTAATATTTAATTCGTTAGAAATAGAATAAGTGAAAATCTGACTACCTTATAAAAATCCATAAAAATAGTAAACAGGTTAAGGTCGATGTAGATAGCAATTTTGTCTTCTTGGACCAACCCATTATAAATCCGTGGTTAGATCTAATTAGGGTTTAAGCCCTTAAGTGCACACTTTTTGACCCTTACCTAACCTTAGATTAAAACGCAAAATTAGGGCTTAATACTCGACCAAATGAGCTCAAACCAGAGACAAATGAACGGTCTTGATCTAAGGATCAAAAGCCCTCTATCTATTTCTCGAAACCCTAACCCTAGAAGTCACAGTCGGCCGAGTTTGGTTGAGTCAACCTTTTCGGCGTCGTTTCTAACACGTCACTTGCCCCGTCGAATTCTCCCAGCTCAGAACTCTCCAGTAGGTGTATGAGCTATAGATAGAAAGCTCTTCGAGTCTAGTTTCTTTTGGTGGCTGCGGTGTCGGTAGAAGAGTCAGATCTGGGGAGATATCCGGCGATTACTGAAGGTGTGTCGGCAGGCCGTCGTCATCCTTCTTCCTTCCTTGTTTCTTCAATTGAGGTAGGAATTCTCAACCAAAATTTGATCATGAATACATCATTTTATTCCTCTCGATGAGATCTATCTAGTGGGAGTGAAAGCCCCAATTTTTATCAGGTATCTAGAGAGATATCGAGGCTTTTGTGAAGGGTTAGCAAGTTCGTTCTTCTTATCTAGCAACTTATTTCAACCGTCGATTGAGGTAGGTTTAACGGGCTAAACTCTAATTAACTTATATGATGTAATAAAGCCCTAAAATTCATGAAGCATGTTTAGAGAATTTTTGTTCGTAGTAACAGCATGTTTAGACCTAGTTTTGATGTGTTCTTCCGAGTTGATTTCTGATTTCGAAGTATTAATCCTGATCCATATGAACCATATCATATATAGTTGGATTCAGCATCATAGTGGCTTTCTTTTGACATAAGAAGCTCCAAATTTCATTCTGCATATTGAGAGAATTTTACGTTTTAGTCACAGCATGTCAGAATTAGGGTTTCTTGTGTTCTTGCCTTAATAAACCTTGATTTCTGCAAGATAATTTGAAATTGGCCTTACTGATAGATAGTATTCTCTGTTAGCTTTCCAACGGTACCAAAAGCCCCTTATTTGGAGTCCATTTCCATTAGTTATTAGCGTTTTAGTGCAACCTTATCAACCCTTTAGCTTCCCGGCGTTCACCGGACGCGGAAGGGATGACCGGAGACGACCAGAGATGGACGGTCGCACGATAGACCGCACAACTCAAGCCTAGACATGACTCTGGCATAGACAGGAGTTAAACGGTTCCTAAATGACCACACAACTAGTTGGACGGTTCAAAACTAACCATATGTCCACTCCCAGCAGGTTAAACGGTCCAAACAGGACCACACAAGTTAAACGGCCCTGCAGGTGGCCGCACAAGTGGATGGGCGGCCCTACCCTGGGCCGCACAACCCAGGGATGTGCGGCCCTGTACTAGACCGCCCAAGTACATGGGCGGCCATGCCCCTGGCCACCCAACTCCCAGACCCCCATTTGAGCCCCATTTCAGCCCCTGTTAAGCCCGATAGTTATACGGCCCTTTACCAACCGTTTATCTAGATAGAAAATCACTTAATACTTGTTCTAATGCATTCATTTTCATGTTATTAATGGTAATTAGTAAAATAGAAACCCACATTATAAATTATTAATTTTGCAATTAAATTTCTATTAATTGCTTGTTATTCGTGCCTACGCGACTTACGCGATCTTGTTCGTTAGCTTATCATCTTGAATCATTCTTTTTGGCATCTTGACTTAATGTATAACTTAATTCTTGTTAATTTGACATGGAATTAGGATTAATATGATCATTAGCTTACTGTTTAGCTACTGTACTACAGTAGAACAACGTGTTCAACTTCCTGACTTGTAACAAGTCGTTAGCCGATTAGCGTGCTAGTCTTGGTTTTACCCCCGGAAACTCTATCCGGTGGTCTTACCATCATCTTGAACTTTGTTATACCCCTGTTAAGAACCTGTTTAACCTCCAACATACATTGTTTTATGAGTTTAAACCGCTTGTTTTAGGCTTGGATCAAATCAGACGACGAGAGCCATGCGCGGTTAGTAGGTGACCGCATATCCTCTTCGGCGGCCCGATTGTGACCTCATATCTTTATACGGCCCAGTATGGACTGTATATCTTGTTCATGGGCCTTAATGTCTTCTGGACATGAGTGGCCCATAATGCACCGTTCACACCTTAGAGCGGCCCACTGTCAGCCGTTCTTTCTTGACCTCGCGGGCTGAGTTTCAGTCCAATTCCTGTATGTACGGCCCTGTATTAACCGTATATACCCTTTGAGCGGCTCTTTTATGGCCGCACATCTCTTGGAGATGAGTTTGACCGTGTTTGTACTCTTGAATCCAAGGACAAGGTTAGTCCTTTAAATCTTGAACTTATGGCAGTAATTCCTCTGATTAAATTGGCCATTAAAATTGACTGAATGTCTAGACGGATGGGGCTTTGGACCCAATAAATAAATGCCATCGCATCATAAGGGCCCGGTCTGGTCCTGGGGAGAGCGCCCGAAAGTTAGTGAGCCCATGGGATGTTAATGACATGGTGGGGCATTGCACCGAAGTACTTGCTTGCGTGATTGCGTCTATGCTTGCGTGATTGCGTCTATGACAAAAATCTCTTGTTACTTGTTACTTGTTACTTATTACTTGATCGTGATGGAATTGATATTACTTGCTTGTTGGCCAATTCTCTACTACTATCTCTTGTTATATCTCCTGTGGTAAATTCTTGTATCTGTTATCCTTGTTAATCATTATCAATTATATATTTCTTGACCTTGCAAGATCTTGTTTTTATCGTTGTTTCATTATATCGTCAATTATTTCTTTTATTAGCATGTCATATCAAATTGTAATTAACTTGTTAATCATGTAAACTTGCCTGTTATTTTCTACTGTGCGTCAGCTCATAGTTGTTGTTCCCCCCTTTCCAGGCTATTCAGGTGACGCGCATACCGATGGGGAAGGGCAGGAGTGATGTCCTGAGTGTATCAGTTAGTTGTGTTTAGAGTGTGTTGTACTTCAGTTATGTTATTATTGAGGTTTAGTGGTTGTTTAGTGGTTATTGTCCGAGTTGTATTAAGTTGATTTGAGGATTATTGTATCAATTGTGGTTTGTTTAATGATCAATAAGTTATTTCCATTTCATAGCACTTGTGTATATATTAGATTAGCTCTCTCTCTCTCTCTCTCTCTCTCTCTCTCTCGCCAGCTTGTTTCTGACTGTACGTCCCGATATTCCGCGTCGGGGCGTGACAGTGCTCTTATGCCCCTACAGGAGAGAGAGCAATACACAAAGCTGCTGCAAGAATTTTAGAATTGCTTTGCCTGGAACTACAAAGAAAAGCCCGGGCTCAACCCCGAAGTGACTCAGCATATTTTGGCCATTAATCCCAAGGTGGAACCAGTGAAGCAGTCTCCCCGACGTATGAGGCCGGAATTGATCATCCAGATCTGCAAGGAGGTCGACAAGCTCATAGATGTCGGCTTCATGGCGGAAAACCAGTACACTACTTGGTTGGCCAACATCGTACCGGTGAAGAAAAAGAATGGACAGATCAGGATTTGCGTGGATTTTCGCGACCTGAACAAAGCCTGCCCAAAAGATGACTTCTCAGTGCCTATCACTGAAGTGATGATTGATGCAACCACTGGCCACGAGGCCCTGTCTTTTATGGACGGATCGTCCGGCTATAACCAAATTTGGATAGCCGACCACGACCGGATTCACACGGCTTTCAGATCGCCCAAGGGGATATTCCACTACAAGAGGATGCCCTTCGGCCTCAAGAATGCCGGTGCTACATATCAGCGGGCGATGACCAAGATCTTCGACGAGCTGCTGTACAGCAAGGTCGAATGCTACATTGATGATCTAGTTGTCAAGACTAAGAAGAGAGCTGAACATCTGAGCGACCTCAGGGTCATCTTCCAAAGGCTCCGGCTGTATGGGCTGAAGATGAACCCTATGAAGTGCGCCTTCGGCGTGTCCAGCGGGAAGTTCCTCGGCTTTATTGTTCGACACAGAGGAATCGAGATTGACCCCTTCAAAATAAAAGCCATTCAGGAGCTGCCCCCTTCGAAGAATCTGGGAGAGCTGAGGTCCCTACAGGGCCGTCTAGCTTATATCCGCAGGTTCATTTCCAACCTGTCGGGGCGCTGCCAACCTTTTAACAGATTGATGATGAAGAATGCACCATTCGGCTGGGGTCACGAATGCCAGCATGCGTTCGACCAGCTAAAGGAGTACCTGAAGACCCCGCCAGTCCTGGGGGCACCTGTCAAAGGCAGACCGCTTATTCTCTACATAGCAGCCCCCGAATATTCACTGGGGACAATGCTCGCCCATAATAATGATGAGGGAAAGGAGCAGGCTCTCTACTACCTCAGCCGGAGATTGGTGGGAGCGGAGGCCAAGTACACTTCGATAGAGAAAGTCTGCCTTGCTTTGGTCTTCGCAGTCAAGAACATGAGGCACTACATGTTGTCCCATGAAGTGAGCTTAATATCCAGAGCTGACCCCATCAAGCACATTCTCTCCCAGCGTGTCCCGAAGGGGCGCCTTGGCAAGTGGGCCGTGCTGCTCATGGAGTTTGACATCACCTACGTGCCACAGAAGGCCGTTAAGGGACAAGCCGTCACAGATTTCTTCTCAGCACACCCTGTGCCCGAAGACTCCCCGTTTGCCACAGAGCTACCCGAGGATGAGACACTGGAGGTGGATCATGTCCAAAAAGCTATCTGGCAGCTATACTTTGACGGGGCTTCGAGAACAAAAGCGACCCCGTCCGGACGCGCCAAGGTACGGGCCGGAGCCGGCATCGTCCTCAAATCGCCAAACGGAGAAGTGATGCACACTTCCTGCTACATTAGCAAGCCCTGCACAAATAATGAAGCAGAGTATGAAGCTCTGATCATCGGCCTCCAGCTGGCCCTCCAAATGGAGATCAAAATGCTCCAAGTATTCGGCGACTCGCTGCTGGTCGTCAAGCAGGTCCAGGGACAGTTTGATGTCCGAAAACCTGAGCTACTCCCTTATCACGCTAAGGCGAAGGGGCTCATGGAGCGGTTCTACCTCCTCGAGATAGGCCATGTCGCCAGAGGGGAGAATGCACAAGCCGACGCCCTGGCAAAATTGGCAAGCTCACTGGTAGTGCCTCCAGATGGATCTCTCAATATCCAAGTAATAAACCAGTGCCAGATGCCCAGTATGATAGAAGAGGAACCGAAAGAAGAAGAGCTAGAAGTCACTACAGCAGAAGCCGTCGGCTTACCTGACTAGAGAGACCCCCCCATGCAGTGGTTCAAATACCAGCAACTGCCCAAGCGGAGAGAAGAGAGGATCAAGCTAATCAGAACTAAGGACTCTTACGAGCTCCGAAACGGAATATTATTCCAAATGGTGGCCGACGCCAAGCAAAAATTACTCCTCCGATGCTTGTCCATTGAAGAAGCCTGGAGGGTCATGAAGGAGGTCCATGCTGGGACAGCTGGCATACACCAGGCGGGACCGAAAATGAAGATTGAAATAAAGAAGCTCGGCTATTATTGGCCCGCAATGTTCGATGACTGCTGCAAATATGCTAAGTCGTGTCAGAAATGTCAGGAGCATGCCATCATACCCAGAAGGCCCCCCGTGCAGCTACACCCAACCGCGCCCAGTTGGCCGTTTGCCCAGTGGGGAACAGACGTCGTGGGTCCCTTACCTACATCTTCCACAGGCTGCAAGTACATTTTGGCGGCAACCGACTACTTCTCCCGCTGGGCAGAGGCTGTCGCCTTACGGGAGATCACCGGAGAGATCGTGGTCAGGTTTGTCCGTCGTAACATTATATTCCGATTTGGCGTGCCCGACCGGATTGTGTCAGACAACGGCAGCCACTTCCGCAACCAGAAGGTCTACCGGCTGGCAGAAAAATATAAAATTGATTGGAGGACATCGACTCCTTACAATCCACAGGCTAATGGGCTGGCCGAAGCTTTTAATAAGACACTCTGCACTCACCTGGCCAAGACTGTTAGCTCTAACAAGAGGGACTGGGAAGAAAGGATGTACGAGGCGCTATGGGCGTACTGGACCGTATACAAGACCCTAACAGGTTGCTCGCCCTTCTCTCTCGTATACGGCTCGGAGGCAATCGTCCCCATTGAACTGGAGATACCTTCCCTCAGGGTCGCCCTTCAGCATGGGCTTGTCCTTGAAGGGCAGACCAACGTCGAGCGAAGACTCGAAGAACTCTCCAGCCTGGAAGGAAAACGGCTTCAGGCCCAACAGAACATTCAGGTCTACCAGGCCCAGATTGCACGCTCCTTTGACAAGCTTGTCAAGGAACGCGAATTCAAAAAGGGTGACCTTGTCATGGTCAAGAGAAGAGATCTCATGGCTGCCAACCCCAAGGGCAAGCTGAATGAGAACTGGCTCGGACCTTACGTAGTCCAAAAAGTCTACGAGGGCGGAGCCTATGTAATTGTCAACCACAGCGGGGAAGTTCAATTCCTGCCTCTTAATGGAAGGCACTTGAGACTGTACCACGCTCCGGTACCCCCATTCAATCAATAATATTATCCTTCGCCCTATTTTGGGTGGATTTGCGTCATTAATATCCAAACGACTTGACCATTGCCCATGTTTTCAAAAAGAAAAAGAAGAAGAAGAAAAAAAAGAGGAAAGTAAAAAAAAGAGAAAAAAAAAGAGAGAAGAGAGAAAGGAAAAAGAGAAAAAAAAGAAGAAAAAAAAAGAAGAAAAAAAAAGAAAAAAAAAGAGAAAAAAGAAGAGAAAAAAGAGGAAGAGAAAAAAAAGAAGAGGAGAAAAAGAAAGAAGAAAAAAAAAGAGAAGAGAAGAAGAGGAAAAGAAAAGAAAGAGGAAGAGAAAGAGCAAGGGAAGAATGAAAGCCAAGAAGAAGGGGGAACGCCCCCCATCTCCAATCATCGCCCCGCATCAGCGGAGATACTAAAATAAATTAGACAAACTCTTCTCTCCGTCCCCCCCGGGCGGTGAGTACCCCTTTGGCTTGGACCTCCCGTCCGGGTCATCGACTAAACAAACTCTTCTCTCCGTCCTCCCCGGGCGGTGAGCACCCCTTTGGCTTGGACCTCCCGTCCGGGTCATCGACTAAACAAACTCTTCTCTCCGTCCTCCCCGGGCGGTGAGCACCCCTTTGGCTTGGACCTCCCATCCGGGTCATTGACTAAACAAACTCTTCTCTCCGTCCTCCCCGGGCGGTGAGCACCCCTTTGGCTTGGACCTCCCATCCGGGTCATTGACTAAACAAACTCTTCTCTCCGTCCACCCCGGGCGGTGAGAACCCCTTTGGCTCGGACCTCCCGTCCAGGTCATTGACTAGGCGAACTCTTCGAGAAACCCGGTCTCTGACCAAGGCCCCCCGCTTGAGGCCAATGTGCGGTTCCAACATTGTGGTGAGACTGGTGGGTCACCCGTTCGGTATGGTGGAGTGGTCCCCTCGTCCTCCCCCTGGGAAGGCGAGCACTCTTTCGTGCCCTAACATGGGTTCCTGCCTGGCTCTCCCGGAGTGAATCATCGCAAAGGCTCACACCCTGTCGATGTGTCTCAGCGCAACAAAAGAGAGAGAAGAGGAAGAAGAAAACAATATACACAGAAGAGAAGGAAGGGGAAGAGAGGTCCCTCTGGGATGAACGCACACACAAAGAACGCGTAAAACCGTAAACGTTCTGTTCTATTTAAAGAAGGATCAGACTACATGTGCTTCTGGGCATACCCCTGTGTTACATCCAAAAGAAAAGGAGGGGGAATTAAGGGATGCGACGCTTAGTCAATATCCCTGAAGATGTCCTCGAGAGGGAGAATCCCGACGCAGGGGAAGTTTGTCATGTCGCGCAAGCGGCCCCTCCGTTCTTCGAGTCAAGCAAGCTCCGCCTCTACGGACGCCGTCTCGACCTAGGCAACGGCGAGAGCCTCGCCTTCCGTCTCGACCGCTCTTTCGGCTTCGGCAAGGTCAGTCCTAGCCGCGGCGAGGTAGCTCTCCAGTTTCGCAATTCGGCTCCTAAGGGAACGAACATTGCTCTGGCCTTCCCCAAGAGCCTTCCCATGGCGCTCTTCATCGTGGCGCCGCGCCTCCAAAGTCTGTAAGTACTCGCCTGCCTGGGCATGAAGGGCGGCACACTCGTCAGGAGCCTGGGTCTCGAGGAACTCGCGACGCCTAACATACTTCAGCAACAGCAAGACTCGTCGTGACCACTCCCCCAGCAGGCAACCCAGCACTTGCAGTGCCCCGGTCAGTTGCGTCACTATGGTGTGCACCTCCCGGTATGATAAGGAAAGGTCGGCAAAGAGCATCGTCCGCAGCGTTACCAGCATTTGGCGGACTGACGCCTCCGACGAGGTGTGCTTGACCGAAGGCACGACCGGGGGAGTGAGTTCCACGGCGCTGTCCACCTCCGCCCAT
The DNA here is from genome assembly GCA_022559845.1 of Amorphophallus konjac. Taxonomy (NCBI): domain Eukaryota; kingdom Viridiplantae; phylum Streptophyta; class Magnoliopsida; order Alismatales; family Araceae; genus Amorphophallus; species Amorphophallus konjac. The sequence goes on along the minus strand of CM040121.1, from coordinate 455,401,920 downwards.
AAATCGGCGTCCACTGTGGCTGAAGAGAATGGAAGAGCAAGAGTCAAGTCGCCTAGCCAGCCTGGCTCGACAGAAGACCTCTGGCCAACCACCGCTGGGGGAATGGATAAGATGATCACCAAATCATTTGGCGCTGCCATCATCCGCTGCTCTCCTGCCTCCTCTTCCCCTGCCCGGCCCGCCTCTGCCACTAGTTCAACCGGCGGGGGTGCAGGTGCCGCTACTCCGGCCGAAGGAGGGGCTTCGAGTAAATTTGGACCGGAAGCCGTCGCCCATAAACTCCTCTCGCGCATCTGGAATTCCTCCAGATGTGCGCGAAGCCCCGCAAATATCTGCCTCAGGAGCGGGTCCTCCATTTGGGCCGGGAGCTTTGGGAGAGGCGGAAGTGGAACTAGCAGCTGGGGGATGCCCCCCGCTTCTACGAGCGCCGCAAGGCTCTCCACCCCTGAGCCCGAGACAGGAGCCAGCCCCTCCATCGCTATTGGGCCAATGCTCGGCCTCTGTTTCGCGATAGCCTTCCGGGCACGGCCGGACGTCTTCCCTCCTGTCGACATCACCTGCTCATGGGAAGCGGAGTCAGCCACCCGCTACCTGGAACAGATCATGCAAAGTCAAAAGGCAGGGAAGAACCATAAGCCCCACGTGCTTACCTAGGCCACCGGGATGATGCTGCCTTCGGGCGCAATCTCCCCCTCCTCCAGAGGCCCGTCCGCCGTTTCGATAGCACTTAAAGGCTCCGCGGACGCCTCCTGTTGAAGGGCGTCGAGCAATAGGGCTAGCTTGCCCATGCCAGCAGCGGCTCCCGCCGGGCGGTCGACCGGCGTGACTGAAGCGGCCTTCCCTACAACCTCTGGCTAGGTAAGCTCCTGAAAATCCGAGGACAACAAGAATGAGATCATTAGCCAACTATGGGAAAAAGGGGGTCCGGCCCAAGCAAGCTCACACTTACAGTAGCCCTCCCCATAAAGCTTGAGGAGCCAGCAAGTAAGGGGGCCTTGAAGACCGGCTCGGGCGGCCCCGATGCTTCAGACGCGCCCTCGTCAAAAGCCACTTCATCGGAGGAATAGTTATAATCTACCTCTTCGCCCGACGAGGACTCGACCACCACAGGCTCTGCCCTTGCCGGCAAAGGAGCATCCTCTTCAAGGTCAATAACCGGCACATCCTCCCGCGGATTGGTTGGGGTTGGTGCGGCAGACTTCAGCTTCTTCCTCACATACAGCTGCGTTGCCGGGAGGTGCAGGCGGGGCCATAGTGGCTCGACAACTGCTGCAGCGGCGCCTGTCACATAAAAGAAAAGACAGGTCATGCCAAAGTCAACGGGTTCCCAAAGAAGGAAAGAGGTCAATCATGCGGACGGAGACAACTACCCCCTCCGGCTTCTGCAACACGAGGCAGCTCGCGAATGGCCTCTTTGATGGGTGACGCGGCCTTAGGAACCACGGCCTCGCCCTCGCCCGGGGTCAGTACAGGCGCCGGCTCCCCCATACCGCCTAAAAGAAAGAAATACAATTGTCATACGCACATAAAAGAGTTCGGCCCGGGAGACAAATAAATCCCAAAGGACGGCGGCGGCCGGTGAACCTCACCCCCATCATGACTCGGCTCGGTCCGGGTGACTTCGAATTCTTCAAAGGAGAAAATAGGGGCCACCGGAGAGGCGACCGCCGAGGCCGTGGACCCCTCGGCTTGCTTCCGCTTTGCCGTGTGCCGCCCGGCTGCTTTGGCAGCAGCCAATGCCTTCTTAACAGGCGACCTCGCCCGGGACCTCCCCTTGGCTTGTGGTGGTGAAGTCGGAGTTGGCACCGAAGTCACCTTTGCTGCAGCCGCAGCTTCACCCACAGCGGGGATGGGCGCGGGAATCGGTTCCTCCACATCAGGAACAGGCGTGGGCACGGGCTCTCCCACAGGGACTGAGATAAAAAGAAACACTCAAGTGTCGAGGCCCTGCCTCAAAATTAAAATAAAGAAGAAGGGACTTAAAAGGCACACTGGTGAGCAGAGACGCTAACCGGCAGGTTGGCTCGGCTCACTCCGGGCGACCTCGAACTCCTCAAAAGACGGGACTCGTGACGCCGGAGGAGGGGCCGTCGAAGCCTTGGCCGTCTCTATTTTTTGCCGCTTCGTGTCCCGTTGCTTGGCCACCTTGGTGGCATCCACTGCCTTCTTCACAGGCGACTTCGCCCGAGACCTCTTAGCAGCCTTGGGCAGAGGAGCCGTCGTTGGAGCCGACAGCGCTGCCTCAAAATAAGCTGGCTTCTAGATAAGCCGAAGCAAATTACGGTACGTCGCCATCTGTGTGCTATCAGGGTGGTCTGTCAAGAGGAACAAATTTATGCACATATGATTAGCATCCGATAATCTGCTAAGGTCGCAGCCGTGAGAATAAAAGGAGTGGGAAAATTAAATACTCTGGGGGCCGGTGTACAACCGGAGCGTTATCGGCCAATAGCTCAGGGACGGCTCCTTGTCCCGACGTGCCGCCTCTCGGACCAGCCAGCATACGTCCTCGACCTTCTGGCACCGGTCTGTAAGGGCGGCCAGGTCCGCCTGCTTCCTCGAGGAGAGATGGCAGAAGAGGTTGAAGTGGTCCATGCCCCACCCATCAGTGAAATAATATGGGACGTGCAGACGCTTGCTCAAGAGTACGGCCGTCGATTCCTCAATCATCAGCCCATTTACCCGGAGAAGGACATATAGCCATGTGGTGTCCTCATAATTTTCGGGCCTCCTCTCCTCCCGCCTCATGAACGTGCGGTATGGGCAGAGCGTGTCTCTCTCCGGGCACCAGCTCTTAGCAGGAGTCCCCTCTTCCTCTATAGGGAGCGGGTAGTTAATGAGTTCGACGGTCGCTCCCCACCCTGCAAAGATCCCTCAATGTCTTCTTGTAGTTGTCCTTCGCCACCGGAGGCAACTCTACTTTCGACGTCGGCCTCGCGTCCCGGGCTTCCCGACGGGCGGCCATATATTATTGTGCAGTGGACATCGGATCTAGAGGGGAGGGGTGAATAGATCTGCCCCTCTTTTCACAATGTAACCCTCTATATAGCTAGATGAGATAAATTACAGCGGAATATAACTAGCTAAACGAATGACACAATGATTTGCTTAGCAAGATGATTACTAATATATCAATTCGAACCTAAGCATGCATTTAGAACGAAGCAATCACACGAACAAACCACAACACATGAGATTTTAAGGTGGTTCGGACTGAATCTCCAGTCCTACGTCCACCCCTCACCAAATCCGGTGAGGCTCCACTAGTGCCACGCACTGAACCGCAAATCGGAAAGACCACCGATTGCCTTCCTACTAACCACCTGGTAGAGACGTCAACAACGCAGATCGGACAACCTCCGATTGCCCTCCTACTGACCACCGGTAGGGACGATTCTCAGATTCAATTGTTTGTATGAAATGAAAAAGAGAACAAATATGAAATCACTCAAACAAGATATAGATTATGCTCAAAGAAAAGAATCTTGTCTGAGTTGCAGAAGCTTGAATCGGATGCTTTGACGGTGTCTTCTTTCTTGCGGGATGATCTTCCTTGAACCTCTTCTAGTTGATGAAGAAGATGATGGATGTAGCTTCAATCTTCCTTTTGATCTTCTTGAGTCGATGAAGAGGATGTAGAAGATGTAGGATGTAGCTTAGATCACCCTTGAGAGCCTTGATTCTTTCTTCTTCCTTGGAGGTTGAGATGGCTTCAGATTTGGACTTGAATGCCTTGGAATGGATGAAGAACTTCCTCCCGAAACACTATTCACGGAGGTGCTACAGTGCCTCGAAAATGAGCTCCCTTGATCTCCCTTGAAACCTTGAAGCATTGGGGTTTCTAACCCCTCAAGTGTTGGTTTTATAGACCTTGAATGGTCTATAGACAAGCCTCAGACCAGATCCACAATTTGTGGGTGTTTAGGTGACTTTTGGATTAAACAAATCCATGTTGAATGGCCCTTTTTGAAGTTGGAAACAAAGTCAACATTGAAGGCTCAGGGCCGGCGGTCGACCTGAAGCTCCTGGCGGTCGACCGCTACTGTGAAATACTGTAGACGAATGGCCCCTGGGATTTTCGGTCGACCGCCACTGGCTGGCGGTCGACCGCTACTGAAACTCGTGCAGGCTCGCAATTGCTGGCTGGGGTGGTCGACCGCCCCTGTGCTGGCGGTCGACCGCCAGCTGGGCAGAACCCGGATTTTCCCGGGTTGGTCCGTTAACTATCTTAGCTCCGCCGCTTTACTCCTTTAGTAGTCCATTCATGTCTGTGGCAACAACTTTGACTGTCTTGAAGTTTTATTACTGAGTCTTCAATTGAATTTTTGTTCCGGGGGCTCCGCCCCCGGAAACCCCCGTAAGGGGCGCTGCCCCCTTGACCCCCGCGACCTGACCGGGCAGGTCGATCCCCACGACCTGACCGCACAGGTCGATCCGCGTGCGAGGGCGTAACATTGAGCTTTCACTTGTCCATTCATTTGCATATCTGTCATGAACACAACAGCACATATGTCAGTCATATAAGAGTGAAAAACATCAATGACTAATAGTGTTTAGCCATTATCAAAACCAAGAATACCACAGAATGCATATGACCATAGAATGATGTCGAATGACCCAAGTGACCACAGAATGACTCAAATGACTTCAGGGACACAACATTCTCCCCCTTTTTGATGATGGCAACACTATGAGTCATTATGTGATATGAATGTCTAAAATGGCACAAGTTATAATAAATGCAATATATGCAGCTCAAGATTCATGATAGTAATAGCATGGGAATGCAATTATGAATGCAGATATGAATGCTATGCAATACGAATGCTATGAATGCTATACAATATGAATGCTAGCAGTTATGCAAGTCCCAAGCCCCATCACATACACATATGAGATGCAAAGGGAGCAATGGATTCTCTCCCCTTGGACTCTCCCCGTACACCATTCACACAACCCCCAAAGACAACGTGATAACGCATAGCTAACGCGACAAAGGACTCACACAAAGAATTCTCCCCCTTTGCCAACAGCAAAAAGGAGTAATAAAGTGAAATATCTGTGAGACCAAAGCTGAAAGGAGTGAAGAGCAAGCCATTATATGCAAACCTGAAACAGACCGTGAGCAACATATATGGTTCAAATCTAATGAAATCCGAATTCATCAACAGAGTTTGAAAAGCAGCTACATCTAAGATTTAATAGAAATGAACCAAAGGTGCATATCATGGCAGTGTTTAACCTTCCCTTGTCTTATATATCCATATTCAATAACGACAAAGGCAATAACATAAAAGTATATATTCAGGCTAGACAATCATGACTAAAGCATGAAATTTTTAGGAATTCAACAAGTTTGATTATCAATATCATTTGCATTTGAAGGCACAAGACTCATATTTTACGAGCAATCAAGTCTAGTACATGCCTCCAAGCCGTAAGAATACACGCTGTTTAGACGCCAGTATTCCAAGGAATTTGGTAAGACCGACTGTCATGTTTTAAGATGAACAGAGATAGCAAAGTCACGTCATGACATATCCTGTCTCAATTCTTTGATGAGGGGATATATTTCTCAGCAATTATGCCATTGCTCTGCCTAGAGTCCAAAAGTTTTAAGACAGAGATAACAAGGGCACATCATGACATATGCATTTGTCACTTGATTTGATGACATGACATGTTTCTCCGTGCAACAATATCATTACTCTGTCAAATTGATTTTCAAGAATTCCAGCTCATCAAGATGTTTAAAAACAATACTAAGCCTGAGTGTATCACCAAGATGGTCATGAACTTTGAATTTTTAGATATCAGGATAGTCATTCAAAGCACAATATGCAATCTCTAGTTAAGGTCTATTAAAATCACAGAACATAGATGATTTCATAACTGATATTTCAGAACGTCAAGGAAATCATTAAATCTGAACCATTTTCATTGGATGGACAATCATTAGGGCATATAATAGAAAGCTCTTACACCATATGTCCATCTGTCTCATGAACTCAAACCAGACTGTAAGCCACTGAAGTGCAGTTTGCAAGAGGTTAAGAGAATCAACAAAACTCCCCCTAAGGATATGCAATGGATACGCGAAGGGGTTATGTTTGCAATCAAGTGGAATGGCAAAGGAGGTTGACCTAGTCACTCATGAAGATAGCAGAAATGAAATGTATGACCCAACGCAAGGTTGTACACTTATTAAATGCCACAGAATGAATATGCATGAATGTTGTACAAGGACAACTCCCCCTTACTATATGGCCTATATGCGACATTGACACATGGTACTTGGCGGAGGTGAAACCTCACGCATATTGAGTGCTTCGTGATAAGCATAGCATGCCCTTCCATACATCAACATTTGATATACCAGGGCCATGCAAGAATGATGCGACACAAACCATGCAATGCATTGTGAACATAAATTCAACTTTATTATGCAACTACATGCAATACGACACCATATGCAAAAAGACATATTGACATATAAACAATGTATGAATGCCATTCTACAAAAACACATAACCAAGTTGAATAAGATCATCATATCAGTTTTTATTGGCCTGAGGTCGGCAAAGACCAAGCTCTCTTCTGAGTGTTGAAAATCTGTCATTACACAAGGGCTTGGTGAAGATGTCAGCAATTTGATTTAGAGTATCAACAAAATGTAGCTCAAAGTTTTTCTTAACGACCTCATCTCTAATGAAGTGATGCCTAATCTCAATATGCTTAGTCCCAGAGTGTTGGACTGGATTTTTTGCAAGGTTGATAGCACTAGTGTTATCACACAGAATCGGGACACAACCAAGATCCACCAAGTAGTCTTGGAGTTGGTGTTTAATCCACAACACTTAGGTGTCACAACTCCCTGCAGCAACATATTCTGCCTCTGCGGTTGAGAGGGCAACCGAGTGTTGTTTCTTGGAGGCCCAAGAAACTAAACACCCGCCTAGAAACTGGCAGTAGCCACTAGTACTCTTGCGATCCAGCTTGCATCCAGCGTAATCCGCATCAGAATAAGATATAAGAGATAAATCACATGATGACGGATACCATAATCCCAAATCTTGAGTGCCGGCAAGATATCGAAGGATACGTTTGACGGCAGTCAAATGGGATTCTCTAGGACTAGCTTGAAATCTAGCACAAAGACATACACTAAACTGGATATCTGGTCGGGATGCAGTCAAATAAAGCAAAGAACCAATCATACCTCTATAGACCTTGGCATCCACCAATTTACCATTTTCATCCGAATCCAGTGAAGTTGAGGTGCTCATCGGAGTTGCAATGATTTTGCTGTTTGCCATGTCAAATCTTTTTAGCAGCTCCTTGATGTATTTGGCTTGACTTATGAAACAACCATCTTCTCCTTGGTTGACCTGCAAACCGAGAAAGAATTGAAGTTCTCCCATTAGGCTCATCTCAAATTCGCTAGTCATGAGTGTAGACACGCCATTCCTGACGTCTCTTGAGAAAGTCTCATATTATTATACGACGCCCCGCGACGGCTTACGCATTTCGAATCTCTTAAGTGCTTCCTTTTCTTGGGTCTTCTTCTGCCTTTTTCGGCATCCGGAATCATCTCGTCACGGCATTCGGACGGCATCAACACCAGTCGGACGCATCAGAGGTTCCGAAACCAGGAAGGGTGTCTGCCGGGCGGCCGCCAACGCCTGAACTGAGGACCCGGGTGGGTCTTTATGGGGGCGTCCAGGCCCCTGGACGCCCCCATTCTTTTAATTTATTTTTCAAAAAGCAAAACCAAATAAAAAATAATATATTAATGGAGGCGTCCAGGTCCCTGGACGCCTCTATAAAAACAAATATAAACAATATAAAATGCCAGCTTTGGCATAAAAACAAAACAAAAATATCAAATATATTTTCTTGGAGGCGTCCAGGACCCTGGACGCCTCCATCAACTCACCCACGGGGCGTCGCCCACCGAACGACGGTTTGTCGTGTGTGAAAGAATCCAAATTGTGGAGACGTCCAGCTGGCTGGACGCGCCCATTTCCAAATCACGGGTCGCCGCTACAAAATCACGCGTTGTGTTAAACCGCGTGCGCCTTTCGGCGGAGTTCGGTGGGACTTATGGAGGCGTTCGGGACCATGGACGCCCCAAAGAAAATATTTGAAAAAAATGAATAAAAATAGAATAAAATATTAGTTCGGCCCTGATGGAGGTGTCCAGGGTCCTGGACGCCTCCACCCTCCGGAGCCCTATAAATAGAGGCCACCCCCCTCAGTTCTGGAGGAGCTTCGAAGAGATCCGATAGGCTGCCGGAGCCCATAGGCTACCGGAGTCATTTTCTAACCCGTGGGGTCTTCTGTAGGTAGAGGTTCCGCCGGCTTCTCGGGTGCCCACGCTCGCGAGAGGAAGGTCGTCTTCATCCACCGCGCTTCCACGTCGTCCCTATGCTGCCGGAGCTCCGCCGGATTTCACCACCGGCACATCCAATAAGCTAATCCCTTCCTTTTCTTCGTAGTTCTTTTGCATTCATCATCTCGCATCCTCTATCCCCCATCATAAGGGCGCCTCTTCTTATATACTTCTTGCACCCATCATCTCATTTTCCTCCTACTCGAGTCCGAGAGGGGTTTAAAAGATAACACCAACTGTGAGCGATGTCACGCAGTTCAGAGAGCGGAGAGGACGCGGAGTGCGCGGGCTCCTCTTTTGTTTGCTGCAACACAGAAATAAGAGAAAAGAGAAGGGGCCACCACGGGAGATTGCTCCGGCGGGGCGAGCGGGACAAATGTAATATAGCAAGATATGGGGATTAAACGGCCATAGCGGGAAGCGACTCGCCGCGGCCTCGGGGGGACGGGAATGGTGCAGAAATCAAATAGCAAGAATTGAAACGGCGATTGGGGAAGTGACTCGCCGCGGCCTCGAGAATATGAGCAGATAAGAATATAATAGAATATAAGGAGAATATAAAGAGCGGGAATTTAAACGGCCATTGGGGAAGTGACTCGCCGCGGCCTCGAGAATATGAATAGATAAGAATATAACGTATAAGAACGGGAATTTAAACGGCCATTGGGGAAGTGACTCGCCGCGGCCTCGAGAATATGAATAGATAAGAATATAACATATAAGAACAGGAATTTAAACGGCCATTGGGGAAGTGACCCGCCGCGGTCTCGAGAATATGAGCAGAATATAACAGAATATAAAGAGAATATAAGAACAAGAATTTAAACGGCCATTGGAGAAGTGACTCACCGCGGCCTCGAGAACAAGATGTGATCGTCAGGGCCAAAAGACCCCAAAATAAAGAAAGTGATCGCGCCTACCTCAAGAGCGGGAGATGGCGGGTTGCTTCTTCCTCCCCCTTCGGCCAGCCGACGGAGAGGGCTTTCCTTGGGTACCCTTGCAAAACAACGACAAACAAGTAACGAGTGGATTAGAAAGATGAAGGTGTAGTATTCAAATCCTTGCGATAAAAATAACGAAATGATGGCAAGACACACACCTGGTTGTTGTTATCTTTTAAACCCCTCTCGGAGTCGAGTAGGAGGAAAACGAGATGATGGATGCAAGAAGTATATAAGAAGAGGCGCCCTTATGAAGGGGGATAGAGGATGCGAGAGGTGAATACAAAAGAACTACGAAGAAAAGGAAAGGATTGGCTTATTGGATGTGCCGATGGTGAAATCCGGCGGAGCTCCGGCAGCGTAGGGACGACGTGGAAGCGCGGTGGATGAAGACGACCTTCCTCTCGCGAGCGTGGGCACCCGAGAAGCCGGCGGAACCTCCACCTACAAAAGACCCCACGGGTTATAAAATGACTCTGGTAGCCTCTGGGCTCCGGCAGCCTATCGGATCTCTTAGAAGCTCTCTCAGAACTGAGGGGGTGGGCCTCTATTTATAGGGCTCCGGAGGGTGGAGGCGTCCAGGACCCTGGACACCTCCATCAGGGCCGAACTAATATTTTATTATATTTTTATTTATTTTTTTCGAATATTTTTGTGGAGGCGTCCAGGATCCCGGACGCCTCCAACAGGTCCACCGAACCCCACCGACGGCCGCACGCGGTTTGGCACAACGCGTGGTTTCATGAGCGGCGCCTCGTGATTTTGAAATGGGCGCGTCCAGCTGTCTGGACGTCTCCACAATTTGGATTTTTCACACACGACAAACCGTCGTTCGGTGGGCGGCGCCCGTGAGGGAGTTGATGGAGGCGTCCAGGGGCCTGGACGCCTCCAGGAAAATATTTTTTATTATTTTTATTTTGTTTTTTTATGCCAAAGCTGGCATTTTACATTTTATATTTTTGTTTTTATGGAGGCGTCCAGGGGCCTGGACGCCTCCATTAATATATTATTTTTATTTGGCTTTTGGTTTATGGAAAATAAATTAAAAGAATGGGGGCGTCCAGGGGCCTGGACGCCCCCATTAAGACCCACCCGGGTCCTCAGTTCAGGCGTTGGCGGCCGCCCGGCAGACACCCTTCCTGGTTTCGGAACCTCTGATGCGTCTGACTGGTGTTGATGCCGTCCGAATGCCGTGACGAGACGATTCCGGATGCCGAAAAAGGCAGAAGAAGACCCAAGAAAAGGAAGCACTTAAGAGATTCGAAATGCGTAAGCCGTCGCGGGGCGTCGTATAGTAATATGAGACTTTCTCAGGAGACGTCAGGAATGGCGTGTCTATAGCTGCCCCGCCTTAGCGTCTGCTTTGCAAGGGAGTGACACGTAGTGGAATGGTGTCGAAGTGGAGTGAAATGAAGTGGGAGCGGACTGATAAGTTGATGCCAAGGTGTGATGAGACACGCTTTTGACGTTACTGTCTGGAATTTTTCCTGGAGTTTCAATGAGGCAACCTTGAAGAAGGTCTTTCAAATCTTGACGATTGCTTGGACGGAGATCAAATAAGGGAGGGTGAGATGTGCGCTCAGGCACGAAAAAGAGACCAACTTCTCGGTGTGGAAGTACCTGGGTCATAAACCGGAGGTTTCACCTTTGGGGAGCGGTTACCAGCCAATGTGGAAGTGCTGCGGCCAAGGTGGGTCAAACAAGGTAAAAAGTAAAGGAATATCTGAGGGTCTGTCCAAACAAGGGTCTCCTTTGGAAGAGCAGCGTAGGGCCGTTTCAAGGAAACTCAGTATTTTATTCGGAGTGGAATATCTCATATTTGTAAGAATTGAGCACAGCGGCTTTCGCAATCGAATCACTTGAATGATCTTCCGCAATAAATCAAAGTCCTATATGAATGCATGCTGGGTTAAAGAAAAATTTAAAACAAACTAAAATAGAAAATAGCCAAGGATAATATTGTCAACTTGTTAAGAACGGGTCAGGATACCGATCCGGTGAGCCGACACTGGGCTGGGGCCCGTTTATCCGCGCACCAACTCACTGAATGGAACCGTCGTCCCCATGCTATCACAAGTTAACGGCCTATCCGTACAACCCAAATTCTTCCGGGATCATCACCGTTTTTGTTGAAGGGGAACTCAAATCCCAGATTCGTTCGGGCCGCAAGGTCCTTGACATGTTCTAGTAGCGTAGGTATCATATACTACGATGCATGACATGGTGGGACCAACCATTGAAAGGTGGGACAGGAGATAGGACAAAGACGTCCGTTAGTAAAACCTGCACAGGCCAGCATGGATTAATAACATCAGAAAGTAACAGAATCGTAACAGAATCGCACCACAATGGAAAGGAGATCTAGCCAAAATCCTGACATTGACCGCTGATGTGACATGTTCCGTCCTGTAGCGCCCTACCCTTCCTATAAGAACTCCCCTTAGGCTAGTTCATTCAAAAGCATCAAGGTGGGTTTTGGAAGCTCAGGAGAGGAAAGAGAGGAGAATCTAGAGATTTCAGGATGGAAGGAGAGTCTTCCCGCGTTATGAAGAGGAGCAGGCCTAGCAGCGAGATCAGGCGACTCTCCGACCTCGAGGGTCATCTGAGTGGGACGATCATGTCGCATATGGTAAGCTGATTCTTTTCAAATTTCTCCACGTGAACCTTCTTCTTACTTCCTTCATTTCTTCTTCTTTCTTTTCTCTTCCAGCCATATCCACTCTTCCCAGGCCCGAGGAAGTTTTCCAAACTGCCATGGCTTTCAAAGCTAACTTCCAACATCTCCATCGGCATGAGGGCCATACTCTCGAAGTGGCATCTGCAGGGGCTCCTTATTCACGCCAAACACTACGAGAAGATTCGTATGGACTGGGCGGCTATGGGCGCACTAGTGGAGATCTGGCATCCCCAGACCCACACTTTTATCTTCCCGACCTTCGAGGCGACCATCCTCCTCGAGGAGGTGAAACTTCTGCTCGGATTAAAGAAATTCAAGAGTGACGGGAAGGTGAAGGCTATGCGGATGCTGACACGGGGGACTTCCGAAAGCGTCCTTGGAAGCTTCATGCTGCCCGACGCAGCCCGAAAGGTTCGTACTCAAAAGGGAATTGATTTGTAAAAGCTCGCGGAATGGGTCATGGAGACCCTGAAAGGGTTACCAGACGATGACTATTTGGAGGGAATCATGAAAGGGTTCACCATTTGTTTGGCGGGTGCTCTCTTGTTTCCTTATACCGACAACATGGTGGAGGAAGACCAACTTAGTGCTATCTGCGGGATCTGGCGTGGAAAGAGGGTGGGACCCTCTGTCCTTGCCTACCTATATAGTGGCCTTACTGTCTCGAGCATGGGTAAGCCTCCTTTTGGTTGCGCACTTGTCCTGAATTGCTGGCTGGATTTGCATTTCAAATTCGATCACCGTGAGGGAATGCCAACGCTTCGAAGCTCTTCCAACAAAGCCCGCTTCATCACATAGCCGACGTGTTAGGCTTTGGTGGCACTGTAGCGAACCGTGTTCCGTGGCTGAAGAAACGTGAAGACTGGCGGTCTCACTTTCGCACCGTGACACAAAGCTTCTTCACTTGCGCACCGGCATGTTTGCTTTCGCTTGAGCTCCTCATGAGGCCTTCTCTGAAGTTGATCTCCAACTGATTGGTGCGACCGAGTTTGTCCTTTATAACGCGCATCGATGCTGCCTCCAGGTCGGCATTCCACGCCATTCTTTCCCACTACCGACTGGCATCGTTCCTTTGAAGAAGAGAGAGTTGGGCACTGAAGCGGATGCGAAGGAAGCGAAGGCCGTCAAAGCACCCTGGAAGACAAGTGTTGCGGGAAAGGCCTTAGCGCATGTGGGGGAAGAATGCGAGCTGTGGAGAGCTTATGTGACCGAACTGGGGAAGTTAAGGCCTAAGGCGCCTAAACCCCTGATGTAGCCTATTCTGCTTTTCTGATGGAATAAAATCTGGCATGGATGTTTTGGACCCCCGTCCCCTTAATTATTATTATCTTTTTTTGTGGTTTTTCTTTTTCTTTGCGTTTTTTCTTTTGTTTGGATTATATACATACTCTTATCTTTTTTTTCTTTTTTTATATATTTTTTTGAAATTTTTATTATGGGGGCGTCCAGGGGCCTGGACGCCCCTAATTTTTTATTTTTAATTTTTTTTAGTTTTTTTGTTTTGGGGGCGTCCAGGGTCCTGGACGCCCCTAATTTTTTATTTTTTATTTATTTGCTTTTTTGTTTTGGGGGCGTCCAGACGCCTGGACGCCCCTAAATTTTTGAATTTTAAAAAAATAAAAAAAAGGTGGGGGCGTCCAGGCGCCTGGACGCCCCAACAAAGGTGGATTCTATATATATGGGGGGGCCTCCCCCCTTTGCTCATTTACTGTTCATTCAAACGACCCAGTCAATCCAGACGACCCATTCTTAGTCCCAAGGGAGCAAGGAGGCCCGAGCCAGGGTGGAGAGAAGCGCAAACGACGGGCTCGTCGTCCGAGGAGGCTGAGGGACGATGCCGAGGAGGCTGCTACGGCGGAGGAGATTGCCGTGGAGGAGGAGGCTCCTCCTTTGGCCGTGGAGGCTCCGGCCGTGGAGGCTGCAGTGGATGCTGGCGACGCGGGAGAGGACGATCATGACCCGGTAAGCTCTTCGGAACTTCAATCTGTTGGTTTAATAGGCTGGATAGGCGGACGAGAGGCCATGCGGTGAGGACCGGTGAGTGAGGGATGGAGGCATCCAGGGGCCTGGACGCCTCCACATTTTCTTTTTTCTTTTTATTTATTTATTCATTTACATAAAATAATACAATAGGATTTAAAAATAAGGAGGCGTCCAGGAAGTAGGACGCCTCCATAATAATATATCTATTTTTTATTTATTTTTGTTTTTGATTTTGGGTTTTTCTAAAAATAAAATGAAGAAAATAAAAAAAGGAGGCGTCCAAGGAGTTGGACGCCTCCAAAAAAAACATAAATACTTTTTTAAAAAAATAAAAATAAAATAACTAAGTAGCATATATAATGTTATTGTTTATTACTATCCATGATGCTGATGTGTTCTTTTGTTGGTTTTGTGGTGTGCAGGGCGTGATGAAGGGCCGGATCAGCTGGTCCCTAGTGGTGGCAGCATACCGTGGGCTGTCAGACTTTCAGAGGGCGCGTGTGGACGCCATGGGCTTTGGAGCTTTCCTTAGGATCGAGCCCTTTCGGCTCGACCTTCCTCTTATCCAGGCATTGAGGGAGCGGTGGCACGCGCCGAGCCGGGCGTTTCTGATGCCCTGGGGGCACATGGTGCCGTCACTGGAGGACGTGGCTCGGATCACCGGGCTACGGGTGGACGGAGAGGCGGTGAGCGGGGTCACCTACCCCGACTACCGAGAGAGTGCCCTGGACCTGCTGTGGTTAGAGACGAGCGTGACTGACAGGGACAGCAGGGTAGTTGGCCGAGTGGAGATCATGGAGGCGCTCGGATTCGTTGACCCGCGCCAGCGGGTTAGCGAGACTGGAGCGGAGTTTCTGGCACGACTGGAGGGAGATGCCCGTGCAGCTTTCACCCAGGACCCGAGTGAGCGGGAGCTGGTGGATCTAGACCTCCGGAGGTTTCTTTTCTTCTTCCTGGGCCGCCTTCTGCTGGGGACGAAGGGTGACGGTATCCACTGCCGCTTCCTCGGGATCCTGGCGGACCTAGACAGAGTGGGGCACTACGCGTGGGGAGCGGCTCTGCTTGCCCATTTGATTGCTGATCTCTCCCAGACCTCAGAGAGGGAGACGACAGTCAGCGGCTTCGCACCTTTTCTCCAGATACACAATTTATTTATGCATTTTACCGTAGTTAAATATGCGATTACTCGTCCTAATGATGTATGATGGATGCAGGTGTGGAGTTATTACTACTTCCCGATGGGGAGGGCCAGGCAGGGGAACAGGAGAGCCGTTCCTCTAGCGCGACAGTGGAGGCCGGTCGTGGTAGCGGCACCACACAGCTACCAGCTGGCGTCACTTCGTCGGGAGCTGAGCGAGTATCCCGAGGCCATGGTATGATGCGTATGTTTTTTTTGTGTTTTTTATGCATGTGACTGAATGGTAACTAACATGATGTATGTATGGTGATGCAGGTGGTGTGAAGGCCCTACCTGGGCATGGGCGATGCTGGCCAGCCTTGGGTTGTAGCGGGTCTTCCTCGTTTCGGGCGGGACGTGTGGGTCCATTGCCTGAACGAGATCGAGCCGTTGCGGCTCAGGCTAGTGATGAGGATGTTGGGGCTAGCCCAGGAGTGGGTCGATGTAGACGAGCCGGTCCGCATCGGGCGGAAGACCAAGGGGAAGGCGAAGATCGTGGACTTGCGTACGTGCTTCCTGGCACAGTACTAGGACTGGCAGCAGGGCGGGGTCCCAGTGGTGTCCCATGTACAGGACAGTACTGATTACCTGAGACGGTACCGGGCTACATACGGGGACCGCCTCTTCCTTGGTGGTATGGCAGGGGTAAGTGAAATGAAAATGCTTCACCCTTCTATATGTATATGCATGTGGCACTAACTTATGTGCAATGCAGGATGCTCGTGACAACATGATCGCCGACCTGCGGGCCCAGTTGGCGGACGCCAGGCGGCAGTTGGTGGCCATCCGACAGGAGTTGGAGATCCTGGTGAGTTTATGCGATGCATTTTTTTGTGACCTGGATTTCGATGCTTAGCCTCTAACCGTCGTTTGCCCCGTGTTTCAGCGGGCCCACCAGGCAGCAGCAGCCGGGACGGCTGGTGGAGCGGGTTCCAGTTCGTGGGGCCCTCCCCCGGAGATCTCTGCCCTTCAGGAGCAGCTGGCGTATGCGGTGGCTCATGCTGAGGAGGCCGAGCGTGACCGCGAGGCTCGAGTGAGTGCTTGCTTGGCCCTGACCCTCTTCTAGCTGCTTTCCTTCCATCACTGCTCTCTCACGGTGCATGCGTGTTTGGACAGGTGGCCGAGATTCGGGAGGCCCTGGCCCGGGCTGTTCGTGCTGAGCAGGAGCGCGACGCTCGGGTGGCGGAGCGTGACGCCCGGATTGTGGAGCTGGAGGAGGAGCGTCGACGGGAGGCTGAGGAGCTCCCTCGTGACGTGCTGGATTTTCAGATCGCCCTCGAACTGTCGAGGAGGGAGGCGACGCGAGAGAGAGAGGAGAGGGAGAGGGAGAGAGAGGGTAGAGAGAGAGAGAGGACAGAGAGAGAGAGAGAGAGGATAGGAGGGCGGAGCGACTACGAGACTGGGACGAGAGGAGGGCTCTGGAGGCCCAGCTGATGGAGCTCCGATTGAGTCTCCGCACGACGGAGGGGAGGCTTCGAGAGAGCGAGGAGCGGTACCAGAGGGCGAAGGAACGCGGGGCGCGACTTCGTCAGTCTGGTTCTTTTTCCATGGGCAGCTATCTGGTTTCTTCGGTCGAGGAGCGTCGTCGTGCCTTCGAGGCTGGGGTGCCACCGCAGGGCGAGGCGAGCACGGCATCTCAGGGTTCGCAGAGGCCCCCTAGGGATCCCCGTCAGAGGAGGGAGGAGAGAGATGACCAGGAGGGTGATGGTGAGAGTTAGAGAGTTGCTTGTACGCTCCACCCTCCTTACTGCATGATGTACTTTCGACTATTATATGAAATGAAAATGGCTTTCTTGTGTTGTGTGTACCTTTCCTCTCTCACTTTTCTGCTGCACCGAGTTGTTTCGAGACATGCCTTACAAGACTTTGTCCTGAACAGTGGGGAACTATGCTTTGCACGGGGATTCTGTTTCCTTTCTACCTTTTTTGGGCGCGTCCAGGCGCGAGGACGCGTCTTAATACTCGAATTCAAATTTAAAGCGTTGGGTGGCCTTTCTTCTCCCGTGCCTTACCCGCAAATGAGCCCGCCTTCCGCTGAAATTTGCTCGCCCCTTTCCGTCTTCTTCCTCTCTCGATCGATGGAGTTCGGTGGGCCCGACCATGGTGAAGGAGGTGAGAGACAAGGAACTCCTCGCCCGAGGAGGGACACGCAAGAGCACGGAACGGCGTCCATGGAGGAGGAAGGGCCGCTTCGGGCCCCCGAGGGACCCGAGGGGCCCGATGTCGCGGAGGGAGGTGAACACGGTTCGGTGAGTGCTTCGGTTTCCCCTTCTTTGATCTATTTTGAGTTTTGAAGCGGGCCGCGCGAGGGGGGAAAGGGTTCGGCGAGTGTTGCACTCAAATGATGGACGCATCCTAGACAGGGGACGCGTTCTTTATTATGATGCAAGGCCCTTCTTTCTTGGTGCAGGACATGGCAAGGATCTTTGGGCCTGGCCGATGAGTGGGTGAGTGCAGACGAGCCGAGCCGTGTCAGGAAGGAGAGTCGCGGTAAGGCGAAGCTCGAGGATTGGCGCATACGTCTCCCTGGACAGCAAGGGAGCGTACTGGTGCAGGATAGTGTCGACTTCCTGCGGCGGAAGAGAGAGAGTTATGCGGGGCTTCCCCACATCGGGGATACGCGCGACGTTGACGGGTCGCGTGCCCAATTAGCCGAGGTCAGGCGGTAGCTGGCCGCCACTCAACAGGAACTGTCACTCCTGGTAAGCTAAGTGCTGCATTTTCTATTTTTAAATGTGGAGCTTAGCTGACGGCTGTTGTTTGTTCGTTCCAGCGTGCCCAGCAGACAGCGATGGTGGGAGTGACTGGCGGCGCATCTTCCAGCTCCTCGGCCCCTTTTCTTGAGATTGCCTCCCTCCGGGAGCAACTTGCCGGTGCGGTGGCTCGGGCTGCCCGGGCGGAAGAGGAGCGTGATGCCTGGGTGGCGACTGTAGCAGAGCTGCGACATCGCGGTGAGGAGAGACCTTCTCCAGACATCCTGGAGTTAAGGGTTCTTCTGCAGATGATGAGGAGAGAGGCAGAGAGAGAGAAAGCCGAGAGAAGGTCCGAGCGACAGCGGGATCAGACCGAGAGGAGGGCCTTGGAGGCCCAAGTGAGGGAGCTCCAGCTGGGCCTTCAGGCCGTCGTGCAGAGGCTAGGAGGGATGGAGACGCGCTACGAGAGAGCGCGAGAGTTCGGGGAGCGACTGCGCCAGTCTGGTCGCTTTGCCGCTAGTGACTTCTTTGCCACGCCAGGGGAGGAGCAGCGAGTCATTGCTGTGGAGCCGGCGCCACGAGGCGAGGCGGGTGTTACTGCACGGGGATCCCCAGAGGCTTCTGAGGGACCCTCACCTCAGGGGAGAGGAGAGGGACGCCTAGAGGGATGAGCATGAAGATAATGGCAAGATTTGGCGAGCTAGTGGACCCGCCTCCTCTCTATGATTGTAGTGTTTATGACAGCTTATGTAGAATTATGAATGGAGTGATTTGGTTTTCTGCTGCTTGTTTGTTCTCTTGTGCGTTCCTTCTTCCCTACACTTCTTCTCCTTTGCATTGTTCCCATGTGATGGGTCTGCCGAGACTCCACCCCAAGCCGAGAATCACGCCACGGGAATCTGCCGTCGAAGTCAATAATGACGGCCCTAGTTCCTTCTCCCGGATGTTGCGTCAAGTTTTACGGACGTCCTCCAAAACATGATAGGGTATCCCTAGACAACATAGGGGGCTAGTCGTCATATTCTTCGTCCAATCAATCACCATGTGCGAGCGGTGAAGTGACACACGGGACCGCATGGTAGGTGCCTCATTGCGAGGGCTTTTTATTAAAGGTGATGGAGGCAATCTTGGCCTGTACTCCTTCCATTTCTATAAATTCTTGTCCCTTTTATCCTCCCAGGTATATCGAGGGCTAATTCGAGGAGCACAAGTTCTCACGGGAGAGGGGGAGTTCAAAATTCTGAGAGTTGGATGGAGGGCGAATCTTCCCACTCCTCGAAGAGAAGCAGGTCCAGTGGTAGTAGTTCCCGGAGGCTTTCGGACCTCGAAGGGCACTTCAGCGAAAGGGCCCAATCACAACTCGTAAGCTGAGCTTTCCTGCCCTTTTCTCATTCTTTCTTCCTTCCTCTTGACAACACCCTTCTCCATTTCTTATGCACGCACAGAGTGTGATGAAATCACACATTTCATGTGAGTTAGCAGTGGCCGCATACAGGGGTCTCCCAGATTTTCAGAAGGCCAGGCTAGACGTGATGGGATTTGGCACCTTTCTTCGGATCGAGCCGATCCAGCTCGACCTGGTCCAGATCCAAGCCTTATGTGAGAGATGGGACCCAGTGAGTCGGGCATTCCTGATGCCCTGGGGGCACATGGTGCCCAGCTTGGAGGATGTGGTCCGGATCACAAGCCTGAAGGTGGAGGGCGAGGCAGTGACCGGGGTCACTTATGCGGATTATCGAGAAGGTGCTCGGAAGCTACTGGGTTTGGACCTAGATAGTCGGAAAAACAGGTCGGTAGCTAGGGCGTCCCTCATGGATGCATTAGGGCTCACCGACACTCGTCGGCGGGACGACGAATCCTCAGAAGAGTTCATGGAAAGAATGGAAATATGATGCCGTGCCGTGTACTGCACAGATTTCGGCAACTGGGAAAGATGCAACATAGATTTGAGGAGATTTCTCCTCTTCCTTTTGGGGAGATTGGTACTGAGCTCGAAAGGGGACGGTATCCAATGTCGCTTCCTGGAGCTGCTATCAGACCTTGAAAGAGTAGGATACTACGCCTGGGGAGCTGCCATGCTGGCACACTTGTTTGCAGGCCTGTTCCAAGAAGTGGATCGTGAGATGGCTGTGAGTGGTTTTACACCATTCATCCAGGTATTTTTGGTTTTGCTTGTTTTGTATTTTTTTTATGTTTTTGCAAGGTACTGATGACCTGCGCCGAGCAGCTGTGGAGCTATTATTACCTCCCCATGGGGAGAGCTCGGCATTGGCGACCCGCGATGGTGCCGCTAGCCAGGCGGTGGGAACCCATCATGAGTGCGGCACCCCTAACCTACCAACTGATGGTGCTAAGGCGGGAGCTACAGGAGTTCCCTGCAGCGATGGTAAACTGGAGACCCTACTCAGACATGGTCGATGCCGACCAGCCGTGGGTTCTAGCAAGTCGTGCCCGGTTCGGACGGGAATTGTGGATGCACTGCCTGAATGAAATCGAGCCGCTTCGGCTACGATTGGTTATGAGGACTTTAGGACTGGCTCAGGAATGGGTGGATACGTCTGCGCCACCTCACGTTGGGAGAGAGACGCGAGGACCGGCGACCTGCATTGACTGGCGTGTGCGATTCCCCGAACAGTACGAAGACTGACAACGGGGTGGCATAATCGTGGAATCGCAGGCACGGGATAGCGAGGATTACCTGCGTCTATACAAGACAAGGTACGCAGAGCGGTTCCAACCCCGAGGACTTACAGAGGTAGGTCTCCCCTTTTTCTCTTTTCTTCTTTCTCCCTTTTTTTGGTTTTCTGGTGAAAAAGCTGACTCGTATGGCTGCAGGATGTCCGGGATGCCATGATAGCGAATTTACGAACTCGCTTGGCAGAGATGGAGCAACAATTGGGCGATGCCCGTGGAGCTACGAGTGCCTTGGTAGGTGTACAGTGCGTTCCTAATTAAAACTCCAGATTCCAAATGTTGGCTGCTAATTCACACGGTCGTAGCATGCCCAGATTGGCGCGGCTTCCCCAGCGATGGGAGTAGGTGGTGCCTCTTCTAGCTTGTGGATTCTCACCTCAGAACTTGACTTGCTTCATGAGCAACTTGCTCACGCCACGCAGCATGCTGCGGAGGCAGAAGGGATGCTCTGTATACAGGTAAAAGTTTCAGTGTTGAATTCTCTTTGTTTACGCCTTATCGCGTATCTGAGATGGTACACTCGGCAGGAAAAGGAGACGGAAGAAGCGCTTGCCCAAGCTGCGCAGAGGGAGGCTAGGATAGCAGAACTGGAGAGGGAACTGCGGCGTCATCCTGATGACGACTCTTCCAGGGATGATGTGGAACTGAGGATCACTCTCCAGTTGGAGAGGGAAGACCGTGAGAGAGAACGTGCAGAGAGAGAAAGAGACGTAGAGAGAGAAAGAGCCAACAGATTGACTGAAAGGGAGGAACGAAGGGCCATGGAGGCCCAACTATTCGAACTCCGAACCAGCCTTGGTCTTTCTGAACAGTGGCTGAGAGATGGTGAGGAGCGCTACCGAAGAGCACGAGAGCGTAGCTTTCGTGTTGGTAGCTTCTCTGCTGCTTCCGTGGATCAACGCCGGGGTGTGGGAATAGGAAGGGGAGTACAGAGCGGTAGGAGTACCGCTTTACGTAGTTGGGTAGCACCTTTGAGAACGTTTTACCCGGAGAGTAGTGGGACGAGTGATGCAGAGAGAGAGGGCGGAACTTGATGTAATTTTTTTTGGTTTTTGGAATAAAATACAAGGTTCGGTTTGTTTGGTTTTTACCTTTGCTTCTGTTGCCTGAATCCCTGCACACATCACTGAAACAAACAAATCAGAATTTCTGTTCTGACTTGGCCCCTTGCTCAATAAGTAAATGGTCACAGTGACTATCCTTGATAACTGGTCAAGGGGCCAAGCCTTTATTTAGCGAAGGCAAGGGAAAGATGCGGTGATGATAAATGCGACAGGCAAGCACACGAATGCAAGCGGTATTAAAAGTGAGATGCTGCACGCAAATGCAATCATGCAAAATTGATTTGTTTTCTTTTTTTATATTTGGCATTTTTTTTGTTTTATCATAAAAAAGATTTTTTTTGTTTGCAAATATGTACATTTTCTCTTTTTCCCTTTTTTGTTGTTTTTATCATTTCAATTTTTTGTTGCTAACGCCCGGCAAGCACCCAAATGGCACCTAACCTACGTGAGAACAGGGGTTTCTTACTAACCTCCCAAGTATCCTAAGTGCACATCTAGGTTGATTTGGGCCTCTAGACCCCTCGAATGATGATCCCGCCGGCTAAGACTTACCCTGATGACAATACCGTCATGCCATGCTTAGGCTCCCAGTCGCTTCCGACCACAGGGATTCACCCAAAAGGTGTTTGAGGTAAGAGATTTGCCCGACCCGGGTCTGTTTCCTTACAACTCTAGATGATATATGATGGAACACCCTGGAACCCTAACGACCAACCGCGCGACGCTGACCCGGAATCAGACGCCGTCGCACCCATCGGTGACGCGCTTGCATTGGCCTAAGCCCGAGGTTAAACAAGAAGACATCAAGGTGGTAAACAGGGGTCTTGACCAGCCAGAAACACGGAGACTCCTTCGCAGCGATAGCTTTTTCTTTTCAAAGTAGGCAACCAAATGTGTATATTAAAATAAGGTCACAGACCCTGGGCAGTTTTCACCCTTCAGAAACTCCATCGAACCTTCATCTTTGGAGGGAGAAGGAAGAGTGTAGGGGATAAACCTCCTGAGAGGACCGGCAAAGCCGTTAACCCGGCGAGCGAATAAGGGCCCATTAACTCTTTCCTTTGGGGCAACTTCGGACCAAATCTTGAGTATTTACATTCCACGGCCCCTTTTGTGGATTCAGACTTTTGCTTTGAGGGGTTCCGTTTATCGCAACAGGTACGGTCACGA
Organism: Amorphophallus konjac; assembly: GCA_022559845.1. Lineage (NCBI taxonomy): Eukaryota > Viridiplantae > Streptophyta > Magnoliopsida > Alismatales > Araceae > Amorphophallus > Amorphophallus konjac. The sequence continues at coordinate 455,379,129 of CM040121.1, read as the reverse complement.
CCAGGCTTTTCTCTTGATTTTGATTTGGTATTTCTTTTTGTGAGGGAGATATAGTCATTTGACGTTTATGGGCTCCCTTTCGTATGCCTGCGGGGACACTGCCCTCTTCTCGTGCTCTGATCGATGCTCGAGAAAATGGGTCCTACTCTTGCCCTTGGGGTTTGAGTTTCGGTTTCTCATGCTCAGCGTTTTAAGGGCGCCGACTGTCTCAATTGGTCGAAGAGAAAAGAATAAAGATTACAGCTTCCGGAGATCTTCTGGGTGGGGCCCCACCGTAGGTGATGCTACCGACTTTTTTGAATAAAATACATAAGTGAGCACATGTTAGCTTCCTTCGAGCGAGCATAGGCCGACGTGGCCGGACAGGGATCTCCACGGTTCTGGCAAACCAAGACCCGGTGCCTACCAAGCCTTAATGGGCCCTATCCTAACATGAAGGTTAGATGCAGTGACTTGACTACATGGCGACTGCCAGGCATCGGCATTTTGAATTTTCCATATCTTTAGTGGTTTTCAATATTTCTTTGTTTTTGATGTTTTTTATCTTTTCATCATTTTTTTTGTTTTGTGCTAAGGGTAGTATTTCTTAAGATAAAGTCCATTCCAAGGGTGGGATAACTCGGTCCCTTCGGCGTTGACTAGCTTGTAGGCGTTGCCAGGGTACACGGCTTGAATTACAAATGGTCCTTCCCAATTAGGTTGGAGCTTAGAACGCGGACCTCCAGGTTTGACAAAAATTCTTTTTACGACCATCTCACCGACTTTGAATTTTCTCTCAACGACTTTCTTTTGGTAAAAGCGAGCGAGTCTATTTTGATATACACGCGCGTGTTCGGCAGCGGCCAGCCGCTTCTCATCCAAGAGTTCCAACTGGGCGAGGAGTGAATTACGACGATCGTCGAGGGGAAATTCCTCGTCCAATTGTACCCTGAGAGAAGGGATCAGAGTCTCGTACGGGACTACCGCTTCCATACCATAAGTAAGGGCAAATGGAGTCTGCCCGGTGGGGGTACGGATTGAAGTGCGATAGGCCCATAGGGCTTCGATAAGTTTTTCTGGCCAGTCTGAAAACTTACTAGACTCGCAGGTTTTTTTGATGATTTTGAGCAATGTTTTATTGGTGGCCTCCGCTTGGCCGTTACCTTGTGGGTAATAAGGCGATGAATGATGCAATGCAATTGCGTACCTTTTGTAGAGGTCGCATAGGTCCTGAGAAATGAACTGTGGCCCATTGTCGGTGACGATTGTGCTTGGGACGCCGAATCTGGCGAGGATGTTCTTCATGATGAACTTGCAGACTGTTGACGCCTTGATTTCCGCATAAGCTTCGGCTTCGGCCCATTTGGTGAAGTATTCCGTCGCTGTAAGGATGAAAGATTTCTGCTTGGTGAGGGAATTGGGATCACCTAGGGGACCAATGATGTCGAATGCCCACATGGAGAAAGGCCACGAGGAGGATATTGGATGAAGTGAGGAAGATGGTGAATGAATTTTATCGGCGTGCAGTTGACACTTGACACACCTACGGACATAGATAGCACAATCCTCTTCCATAGTGGGCCAGTAGAAGCCTTGCCGAATGATCTTCTTGGCGAGCATCTGACTATTCACATGGCCACCGCACACACCCGAGTGCGTCTCCTCTACATATTTTCAAACCTCATCGTCACCAAGACATCTTAACAGAATACCAGTAAGGCTCCTCCTATAGAGTAGACCTCTAACCAATGTATATTTATGAGCCACCCTTCTTATGGCTTTCTTGTCCTCTGTGGTGGCCCCTTCAGGATAAGACTGATCTTGGCAGTATTTGACGATTTCATAGAACCATGGTTTCTCTTCATCAGCCAGTTCTTCTTCGGCCTCTACCAACATGATTTCCCTCATCTCAAGGATATCTTCCTGCAGGATCTTTCTTGCTATCCTGTCTTTGATGTTTACGTAGGAAGCATCATCGATTGCAAGGGCGTGAAGTTTGTAGATGGAAATGGACTCAAACCATCTTCCTAGAGGGAACCTTATGGATGATGCCAACGAGGCGAGGGCATCGGCGAGAATATTCTGATGACGATGGACATGAACAAAGATCAGTTTGGTGAACAGTTTGGTAAAGGCAGCAATGAGTTCTTGGTAGGGCTTGAGTTTGGGATCGCGAGTGCGATACTTAGTGAGCACCTGGCGAAGGATGAGTTGACTATCACCTACGACTCGCAACTCAGTGATACGAAAAGAATGAGCGAGTTCTAGGCCAGCTAGATGAGCTTCAAATTCGGCTATATTGTTGGTAACTGAAAATTTGAGCTGGTATGTCAATGGGAATGTGAGGCCTTCAGGCGACAGGAGGGCGACGCCAATTCCTCTCCCTTGAGAATTCAGAGCTCCATCAAAATATAGCGTCCACATTGGCTCATCTGATTGGTTGACGGACATTAGTTCCTCATCTGGAAAATCTGATTGGACGGGATCGAACTTGGGAAGAGGATGGTGAGCGAGATGCTCGGCTATGGCATAGCCTTTAATCGCCTTTTGCTGGATGTAGGTGATGTCGAACTGAGAGAGAAAACTTTGCCAGCGTGCTAGCCTATCCGTAAGGACGGATTTCTCCCGAAGGAATTTGATAGGATTCATTCGAGCAATCAAGTGGACCTCATGAGCCAAGAAGTAGTGCTTCAATTTCTGCACTACCCAAACGAGGGCAGCACAGGTTTTCTCCATGAGGGTGTACTTCTACTCACAGGGATTGAGAAGTTTAGACAAGTAATAGGTTGCCCGTTCCTTGCCTTCTTCATCAGCTTGTGCGAGGACGGCTCCCACGGAGTCATCCAAGACTGAGACGTAAAGGATCAGAGGTTTTTCTGGTTTGGGTGGAATAAGAACGGGTGGACTAGCCAAATATTCTTTCAACCCTTCAAAAGATTTCTGACATTTAGAATTCCAGTGGAATTCTACTCCTGGCTTGGTCAACTCGTAGAGAGGTCTACACCTTTGTGAATGTTGGGACACAAATCGACGAATAAACTGCAACCTCCCGATTAAACCTCGGACTTCCCTCAAATTCTTGGGAGGCGGCATATCCCTGATAGCCTTGGCTTTGTCGGGATCTATCTCGATCCCTCTTTTGCTCACAATGAAACCCAGCAATTTACCCGACGACACACCAAACACACACTTCTTCGGGTTCATTTTCAATTGGAACTCCCTTGACCTCTGCAAGACCTTAGCCAAAACTTCTGGATGTTCCATCCTAGTCCTTGATTTCACCAATAAGTCATACACATACACTTCTAGATATATGTGCATCATGTCATGAAATATGGCCATCATAGCTCTTTGGTAAGTAGCTCCAACATTCTTTAACCCAAACGGCATGACCACGTAACAGTATGTTCCCCAAGGGGTAGTGAATGACGTCTTCTCCTGATCCTCTTCTGCCAAACGAATTTGATTATATCCTGAAAATCCATCCATGAATGAGAGGGTCTCATAACCTGCCGTGTTATCGATCAACACATCAATGCGAGGCAAGGGAAAATCATCCTTTGGACACGCGCGGTTAAGGTCCCGGAAGTCTATGCAAATCCTGACTTTCCCATCTTTCTTCATGACCGGGACAATGTTCGCCACCCATTGAGGATAAAGGATGACTCTAATGAACCTGGCTTTGTGGAGCTTATCGACCTCTTCTTTCATTTTCAAAGTCATCTGAGGGTGGAAACGCCTTAACCTTTGTTTTACCGAGACGGACCCTGGTTTTAGGGTTAAACGGTGTTCGACCAAGGTTGAATCTAGACCCGGCATATCCTCGTAGCTCCATGCAAACGTGTCCTTATATTCCTTGAGTACTTCAATTAATGCCTTTTCTTCAGAGGGTGGTAGATTGTCACTTATGAGAATGATCCTAGGGTCTTCCTCAGTTCCCAAGTTGACTTCTTTGGTGGATTCTTCTACGGCGGTTGACGGCTTGTCGAATCTCCTCATTCCACTAGCATATGCGCCCGCCGCATCCTCATATTCTTCACCCTCATCTTCAGTGGGGCATTCTTCATCCGTGATCTCATAGACTCCATACCCTTCATTAAATGCACAGTCGCCCTCACATTCTATTTCCGGTAGCCGGATGGGATTTTCTAACAACTGGGGGATGGCAAGGAGGGCTTGACACTTGGCGGCTAAATCTAGAAGGAATCGACGAGGGATCTGCCTACCCTTGGATTTCTTCCTAGGTACTACCCTTGACCTATCATTCTTAGATTGACTGATAATATTTACAGAAGAAGAGGAAGAGGAAGAGGATGGTGTAGAATGTACAGGAGAAGACCCCTCAGAGGAGGGGTAGAAAAGGTCGCTCATCGGACCTTGGACGGGTGGTCTGCAGGGCGGGACGCACCTATGGGAGATGTAAGAGGTTTCCTCAACGAAGATGTGTTGTTGAGGAATTTGAAAATTGACGTTTTTTTTTCGTCTTCAGTTTTAATGACAAAGCAGTGAAAAGAGATTGGAGGAGAGAGAAAAGTGGTTATGGCTAGAGGATTGGGAGGCTCGTAGAGCATATCATGATTGAAAGACTGGCGCGGGTTGAGAAGCCCGCGTAGGTATGTAAGCAGAGAAGGGGATCTGGGAAGATCATCAGAAAATTGTCTGGCCCAGGAAGAAGATATCAGTAAAGGCTGAGACGAGTGGATGGAGAAGATGGCGGCTAATGAGCCGTCGACGGCAATGTTGAGGACGGATGAAGATCCGTCGATGATAGGGTCCTTCTGGCGAGGACGAGGATAGTTTGGAACCTTGGCAAGAGTGGTAATATTCTCTAGTACTCCGGAGATCAATGGTGGTCCTTCAAGCTGCGGAGACGTGAACATCCTTTCCAGTGTAACGGAAATGTCCCGTATGTCGAACCATTTGTTCCACTCGCATTCCGGATCTTTGATCTTGTCTCTTTTGGTGATCCTCGGACATTTTTCAGCCAAATATACAGCATGTGATCTCGCAAATGCTTCTCGTGGGTAATCTCCCATCTGAACAACGGGCCCTCTGTTGAAGTGGTTTGATAGAGTCCATGTGAGGGGCTTCCAATCCGCCCTGAACGGTCCTTTGAAGCTTAGGCCAAACCTACGGTTCCGCCTAATTTTCTTTGGCGGTTTGAGCATACCCTGTAACTGTGCGCCCAGACCTTTACCCTGTTGATAGTCGATGTTCCTCATAATCTCCCAACCTTTGGAGTGAAAAGGGAGACATGATGTTGCGGTTGCCCTGACCGGCTCCTTTGGTGCTAGTGGAACGTGAGATGGATCACGCACGTCCAGCAGTGACAATATGGGCCGATGAGACAGCCAAACAGAGGGCAGAGAGGTGTTGATAGCATCCACTGTGTGAAGGACAGGTGTACTGACCACTTTAATAATCCTCCCATTGTAAGGAAACTTCAGGCACTGATGGTTGGTGGAAGGCACAGCGTCCATGGCTTCGATGTAAGGGCGACCTAGTATAGCCTTGAATGTGGGGTCCATGTCGAGGACATGGAATTCCATGGGAATTGACATGGGGCCTAGTTCTGCCTTCAGAATAATCATCCCCTACGGTGGCCTTTTGCTATTGTCATAAGCCGTGACCGTGATCGAGGAAGGTCTTATTTGTTCCTCGTTGACCCCACACAACTGAAGGGTGTCCATGGAGATCACATTTATGGATGCACCTGTGTCCACAAGACACGGGTTTATGAATACCCCATTAATTTTTATTGAAATGCACAGTGCATATTTTCGAGCTTCCTTGGGAGCGAGCTCGTAGTTGTGGAACATGATGGCCGGTTGTGTGTCCGTTGGGGTCAGGATGGTAGAGATCTTTTCTACAGGGAGGTCCTCATTCACCATGACCCTTTGAAGGTACTCCATTAAGGCTGCCTGGTGGGATGTGGATCTTTGAAGTTGCTCCAGGATGGAGATCCGAGCAGCTGTCTTGTCCAAGTGTTTCAATAGATCATACTGTGTTTCAGGGATAGCTCTTTCTGGTTGTTCTCCATCATCCTTCTCTGGCTAAGATTGCTCAAGATTCTGACCGTTGTGGGGGAAAACCCTGTGGAAAATCCTTCCACTCCGGAGCACCATTGCCTGCGGCTTTTGTACCTCTGTGAGGGTAGTAGTGGGTTTTAACAGAAATTTGAGGGGTAGTGGTGGAGGAATGGTTGATGAAGCAGGGGTGATGATGGAAGTAGGGATTCTGATGAGGGGTTTGTTAGGTGGAGGCAAGGTGGAGGTAGAGGGGATATCACACGGGTTATGAACGATAAGGGGTCTGGAAGGTGGAGGCGGAGGCAAAGTGGAAGTGGGTAAGGTTTGAAACGGGTAATGGTTTTGAGGTGGGTGATGGGTAATGAGTGGTTTTGAAGGCATTAGTGGTGATATGGTGGGGAAAGACGGGGTTATGTATGGTTGACGGATGATAAGGGGTTTAGAAGGCGTAGGGGTAAATGTGGTAGAGGTGGATGGTAAAGTGGGGGAGTGAGAGAAGATGAGAGGGTGTGAAGGCGTAGTGGAGAGTGTCGGTTGATAGGAGATTGGGGTGTGGATGAGAGGGCGTAATGGTAGTGGAAATGGTGAAGGTGATACTGACACGGGTTGATGAGAAAGAGGTGCTACCCGGGCAAGGTGAGGGGGTTGCATGACGATAGGGTTGGAGGAAGAAAGAATAGAGGTACTTTCCGGGTGCCACACCTGCTCTCTCCCGACTTCCGGGAAGGAGGAGATGGGGTTAACCTGATGATTGGGCTGTTGGTGCTCCGATAATAGATTCTGGACTATGCCCATGTTGGGCTGTTGTTGTGGGGCCTGCTGAGGCTGTTGTTGTTGTTGTGGTTGTTGCTGCTGCTACTGTTGTAACTGCTGCTGTGGCCTATGAGGAGGTCTCCTAGCCTTGAGAGCGGCGCCGTATCGTCTCATTTCATCCCAATCTATTTGATGTTCATCATTTATATCGTGGATGTAATCTTTGAACTGGAAGTAGTAATCTACTGTGTGTCCTGGCTGCCTGTGGTAGACGCAGTATTTGGAGGTATCAACATTCGGGGGCCACACGGGCTTTTCCCTAGGTAGCACAAGTATGTTTGAGGCCATGAGGGCGTTGAAAATATCTGCCAGAGTTTCTGGCAACGGTGGATAGTAGGCTCTCTTGGGATCGACCGGCCTCCTTTGTTGCTGTTGGGGACCATAATTCCCCGGGGGTGGAACTTGGTTGTACTGAAGTGGCGGTTGTTGTTGCTGAGGTTGTGGTTGTTGTTGCTGGGGTTGACGTAATGAAGGCATATTATCCTGGGGTGGATTATTTTGGGGTGGAGGACGAAGAGGGAAAGGACCTGGTTGGAGGGAAAGTCGGGGCATTTGTGGAGGCCTTGGGTTGACTGCATAGTTGGTATTGTTGACCGCACCCACTTGCTCATTTGTCACGACCCCTTCTGTGGCTCCGCCCGGGACACCAGCGCCTGTCTTTCTGACCACTTTGGGCTTCGGCGACTCAAACATGTTCATAATGGGGGAGTCTTTTAACTGGGTTTGGATGTACCGGGCCCTTTCATAGAGTTCCTCCATTGTAGTAAGTTTATTCATGGCCAGGACGTGTCTGAACTGTGGGGTTGCATTAGACACAATCATCTTCACTTGTTCGGGCTCGGAGAGGGTATCCCTTATTCTTTCCGCCAGAGACCTCCATCTATCAGCATAGCGGACAAAATCTTCGTCGGGCTTCATCTTTTCGGCCACTAGGTCGGTAATGGAGAGTGAGGGACCGACCCTATCCCTATATTTTTGCAAGATCCTTCTCTGGACTATTTCAAAATTCTCGGCCTCGCGGGGCTCCAAAGAATAGAACCACTCTAGCGCGGGACCATCCAATGATCTCCGAAAGAGGTATGCCAGGGACCTCTGATCGTTTTGCCAATAGGAGGACTCATACATGAAATCCTTGAGGTGAATGAAGGGGTTGCCGGTACTATTGTATCTGCGGTACGTGGGCATTTTGGAGGGAGGAAGATGAATGACGGGAAGGATTGACAAAGCAACCTCCGGGGTGGCTTTCACGTCCACCATTCTTCTCAGATTTTGAAACTACTCGTCCATGCGATTGAACCTATTGAGGAGCGATTGGGCGAGCTCCTCTGGAGGTGAGGGTGGCACTTGCCACTGGGGGAGAAACTGTCTCCCGGAGACTTGAGGGGGGAACCCCGAATGAGAGGGAGCTGTCAGACCGCCGACAGTTGGCCCTGGCTGAAGCGGTGTGTGGGGAACAATGGGAGTTTGAGATTGTGATGGGAACTGGAATGAGGGTGGTTGTTGGCTCGCTTGTCCTTGAAGCGAGGGAGACTGGATGGCTTGCGCCAATGAAGAAGATGGAATGGCCTGCACGGACTCTTGGAGAGGTGCGATGGCCGGAGTTGATTCCTGGGGAGTGGGGGAAACAGATTTCCCCTTCAGAATGGCCTGGAAGGCCCGGAGCTGTTCAGAGGTAAGCTCCGTGTTGGCGAGGACGCCCAGTAAAGAAGAGATATCCTGTGGTGGGGATGTGTCCCCGGCAATAACCTGCACCTCATGCGAGGGCTCATGAGAGGGACCCGAGTCCATAGCATAGACTCGCGAGTCGGCTGACAAACCACGACTAGGGTGGTTCTGCTCAAAAGACTCGTGAGCCATGCTCACAGTTTTCCCAGAACGCAAAAACATACACTAGCAAGCAGGTAGCAGAGATTATCAAACAAGTGGATGCCTTTACGCCTTTTTTGGTGTTTTGATTTTGATGATTTTTTTTGTTTTTAGCGAGATCCGAAGTCCACACAAAATAGGGACCCTAGTTTATTTTTGTTTCACCGTCGTGTCAGCTAGGGTCTCTCGTCTCACCACAAATGGGATGACTAACTCCGGGGAACTTCAATGGTACAACCAGCCCAGTGAACGAAGAGGAGATTCTTCGATGTCGGGGACTTACGGAGGTCCCAGTGGAGGAGATTCTAGTCCGTTCAGAGGAATTCTCAAACGGAGAGTCCTTCCTTCACCGGGAAAGGGTGATCCTTAGAAAAAATGAAAAAGGATATAAAAGAGGAATGGATGTATGCAATGGAATGCTGACAGAGATATAGAGTAAGAAAACAACAGAAATAACAAACATATAATGAACACCCAACCAATCAGAACTGACAGTGCTGCCGTGAGCACAACGGGGGCGCGCGAGGGCGCCATGGTGGAGAGACACGGACGGTGCCGAACTTGCAAGGGTAGCCAAAAGGAAGCAGTAGACGTCCCACCGTGATCGTCAATCTGTGAGCGACGTCACGTAGTTCGGAGAGCGGAGAGGACGCAGAGCGCGCGGGCTCCTCTTTTGTTTGCTGCAACACAGAAATAAGAGAAAAGAGAAGGGGCCACCACGGGAGATTGCTCCGGCGGGGAGAGCGGGACAAATGTAATATAGCAAGATATGGGGATTAAACGGCCATAGCGGGAAGCGACTCGCCGCGGCCTCGGGGGGACGGGAATGGTGCAGAAATCAAATAGCAAGAATTGAAACGGCCATTGGGGAAGTGACTCACCGCGGCCTCGAGAATATGAGCAGATAAGAATATAACAGAATATAAGGAGAATATAAAAAGCGGAAATTTAAACGGCCATTGGAGAAGTGACTCGCCGCGGCCTCGAGAATATTAATAGATAAGAATATAACGTATAAGAACGGGAATATAAACGGCCATTGGGGAAGTGACTCGCCGCGGCCTCGAGAATATGAATAGATAAGAATATAACATATAAGAACGGGAATTTAAACGGCCATTGGGGAAGTGACTCGCTGCGGCCTCGAGAATATGAGCAGAATATAACAGAATATAAAGAGAATATAAGAACAGGAATTTAAACGGCCATTGGGGAAGTGACTCGCCGCGGCCTCGAGAACAAGATGTGATCGCTAGGGGCCAAAAGACCCCAAAATAAAGAAAGTGATCGCGCCTACCTCAAGAGCGGGAGATGGCGGGTTGCTTCTTCCTCCCCCTTCGGCCGGCCGACGGAGAGGGCTTTCCTTGGGTACCCTTGCAAAACAACGACAAACAAGTAACGAGTGGATTAGAAAGATGAAGGTGTAGTATTCAAATCCTTGCGATAAAAATAACGAAATGATGGCAAGACACACACCTGGTTGGTGTTATCTTTTAAACCCCTCTCGGACTCGAGTAGGAGGAAAACGAGATGATGGATGCAAGAAGTATATAAGAAGAGGCGCCCTTATGAAGGGGGATAGAGGATGCGAGATGTGAATGCAAAAGAACTACGAAGAAAAGGAAAGGATTGGTTTATTGGATGTGCCGATGGTGAAATCTGGCGGAGCTCCGGCAGCGTAGGGATGACGTGGAAGCGCGGTGGATGAAGACGACCTTCCTCTCGCGAGCGTGGGCACCCGAGAAGTCGGCAGAACCTCCACCTACAAAAGACCCCACGGGTTAGAAAATGACTCCGGTAGCCTCTGGGCTCCGGCAGCCTATCGGATCTCTTAGAAGCTCTCTCAGAATTGAGGGGGTGGGCCTCTATTTATAGGGCTCCGGAGGGTGGAGGCGTCCAGGTCCCTGGACACCTCCATCAGGGCCGAACTAATATTTTATTCCATTTTTATTTATTTTTTTCGAATATTTTTGTGGAGGCGTCCAGGGTCCCGAACGCCTCCAACAGGTCCACCGAACCCCACTGACGGCCGCACGCGGTTTGGCACAACACGTTGTTTCGTGAGCGGCGCCTCGTGATTTTGAAATGGGCGCGTCCAGCTGTCTGGACGTCTCCACAATTTAGATTTTTCACACACGACAAACCGTCATTCGGTGGGCGGCGCCCGTGAGGGAGTTGATGGAGGCGTCCAGGGGCCTGGACGCCTCCAGGAAAATATTTTTTATTATTTTTATTTTGTTTTTTTATGCCAAAGCTGGCATTTTACATTTTATATTTTTGTTTTTATGGAGGCGTCCAGGGGCCTGGACACCTCCATTAATATATTATTTTTATCTGGCTTTTGGTTTATGGAAAATAAATTAAAAGAATGGGGGCGTCCAGGCCCCTGGACGCCCCCATTAAGACCCACCCGAGTCCTCAGTTCAGGCGTTGGCGGCCGCCCGACAGACACCCTTCCTGGTTTTGGAACCTCTGATGCGTCCGACTGGTGTTGATGCCGTCTGAATGCCGTGACAAGACGATTCCGGATGCCGAAAAAGGCAGAAGAAGACCCAAGAAAAGGAAGCACTTAAGAGATTTGAAATGCGTAAGCCGTCGCGGGGCGTCGTATAGTAATATGAGACTTTCTCAGGAGACGTCGGGGATATGCCGCCTCCCAAGAATTTGAGGGAAGTCCGAGGTTTAATCGGGAGGTTGCAGTTTATTCGTCGGTTTGTGTCCCAACATTCATAAAGGTGTAGGCCTCTCTACGAGTTGACCAAGCCAGGAGTAGAATTCCACTGGAATTCTAAATGTCAGAAAGCTTTTGAAGGGTTGAAGGAATATCTGGCTAGTCCACCCGTTCTCATTCCACCGAAACCAGAAAAACCTCTGATCCTTTACGTCTCAGTCTTAGATGACTCCGTGGGAGCCGTCCTCGCACAAGCTGATGAAGAAGGCAAGGAACGGGCAACCTATTACTTGTCCAAACTTCTCAATCCCTGCGAGCAGAAGTACACCGTCATGGAGAAAACCTGTGCTGCCCTCGTTTGGGTAGTGCAGAAATTGAAGCACTACTTCTTGGCTCATGAGGTCCACTTGATTGCTCGAATGAATCCTATCAAATTCCTTCTGGAGAAATCCGTCCTTACGGATAGGCTAGCACGCTGGAAAAGTTTTCTCTCTCAGTTCGACATCACCTACATCCAGCAAAAGGCGATTAAAGGCTATGCCATAGCCGAGCATCTCGCTCACCATCCTCTTCCCAAGTTTGATCCCATCCAATCAGAGTTTCCAGATGATGAACTAATGTCCGTCAACTAATCAGATGAGCCAATGTGGACGCTATATTTTGATGGAGCTCTGAATTCTCAAGGGAGAGGAATCGGCGTCGCCCTCCTGTCGCCTGAAGGCCTCACATTCCTATTGGCATACCAGCTCAAATTTCCAGTTACCAACAATATAGTCGAATATGAAGCTCTTCTAGCTGGCCTAGAACTCGCTCATTCTTTTCGTATCACTGAGTTGCGAGTCGTAGGTGATAGTCAACTCATCCTTCGCCAGGTGCTCACTAATTATTGCACTCGCGATCCCAAACTCAAGCCATACCAAGAACTCACTGCTGCCTTTGCCAAACTATTCACCAAACTGATCTTTGTTCATGTCTCTCGTCATCAGAATATTCTCGCTGATGCCCTCGCCTCGTTGGCATCATTTATAAGGTTCCCTCTAGGAAGATGGTTTGAGTCCATTTCCATCTACAAACTTCACGCCCCTGCAATCGATGATGCTTCCTACGTAAATATCAAAGACAGGATAGCAAGGAAGATCCTGCAGGAAGATATCCTTGAGAAGAGGGAAATCATGTTAGCAGAGGCCGAAGAAGAACTAGCTGATGAAGAGAAACCATGGTTCTATGAAATCGTCGAATACTGCCAAGATCAGTCTTATCCTGAAGGGGCCTCCACAGAGGACAAGAAAGCCATAAGAAGGGTGGCTCAGAAATACACATTGGTTGGAGGTCTACTCTATAAGAGGAGCCTTACTGGTATTCTGTTAAGATGTCTTGGTGACGATGAGGTTTGGAAATGTGTAGAGGAGACGCACTCGGGTGTGTGCGGTGGCCACGTGAATAGTCAGATGCTCGCCAAAAAGATCATTCGGCAAGGCTTTTACTGGCCCACTATGGAAGAGGATTGTGCTGTCTATGTCCGAAAGGTGTGTCAAGTGTCAACTTCACGCCGATAAAATCCATTCACCATCTTCCTCACTTCATCCAATATCCTCCCCGTGGCCTTTCTCCATGTGGGCATTCGACATCATTGGTCCCCTAGGTCCTCCCAATTCCCTCACCAAGCAGAAATCTTTCATCCTTACTATGACGGAATACTTCACCAAATGGGCCGAAGCCGAAGCTTACGCGAAAATCAAGGCATCAACAGTCTGCAAGTTCATCATGAAGAACATCCTCGCCAGATTCGGCGTCCCAAGCACAATCGTCACCGATAATGGGTCACAGTTCATTTCTCAGGACCTATGCGACCTCTACAAAAGGTACGTAATTGCATTGCATCATTCATCGCCTTATTACCCACAAGGTAACGGCCAAGCCGAGGCCACCAATAAAACATTGCTCAAAATCATCAAAAAAATCTGCGAGTCTAGTAAGTTTTCAGACTGGCCAGAAAAACTTATCGAAGCCCTAGGGGCCTATCGCACTTCAATCTGTACCCCAACCGGGCAGACTCCATTTGCCCTTACTTATGGTATGGAAGCAGTAGTCCCGTACGAGACTCTGATCCCTTCTCTCAGGGTACAATTGGACGAGGAATTTCCCCTCGACGATCGTCGTAATTCACTCCTCGCCCAGTTGGAACTCTTGGATGAGAAGTGGCTGGCCGCTGCCGAACACGTGCGTGTGTATCAAAATAGACTCGCTCGCTTTTACCAAAAGAAAGTCGTTGAGAGAAAATTCAAAGTCGGTGAGATAGTCGTAAAAAGAATTTTTGTCAAACCTGGAGGTCCGCGTTCTAAGCTCCAACCTAATTGGGAAGGACCATTTGTAATTCAAGCCGTGTACCCTGGCAACGCCTACAAGCTAGTCAACGCCAAAGGGACCGAGTTATCCCACCCTTGGAATGGGCTTTATCTTAAGAAATACTACCCTTAGCACAAAATAAAAAAAATGATGAAAAGATAAAAAACATCCAAAACAAAGAAATATCAAAAACCACTAAAAATATGAAAAATTTAAAATGCCGATGCCTGGCAGTCACCATGTAGTTAAGTCACTGCATCTAACCTTCATGTTAGGATAGGGCCCATTAAGGCTTGATAGGCACCGGGTCTTGGTTTGCCAGATTCGTGGAGATCCCTGTCCGGCCACGTCGGCCTATGCTCGCTCGAAGGAAGCTAACATGTGCTCACTTATGTATTTTATTCAAAAAAAGTCGGTAGCATCACCTACGGTGCGGCCCCACCCAGAAGATCTCCGGAAGCTGTAATCTTTATTCTTTTCTCTTCGACCAAATGAGACAGTCGGCGCCCTTAAAACGTTGAGCATGAGAAACCGAAACTCAAACCCCAAAGGCAAGGGTAGGATCCATTTCCTCGAGTATCGATCAGAGCACGAGAAGAGGGCAGTGTCCCCGCAGGCATACGAAAGGGAGCCCACAAACGTCAAACGACTATATCTCCCTCACAAAAAGAAATACAAAATCAAAATCAAGAGAAAAGCCTGGTCGTGACCGTGCCTGTTGCGATAAACTGAACCCCTCAAAGCAAAAGTCTGAAACCACAAAAGGGGCCGTGGAATGTAAATACTCAAGATTTGGTCCGAAATTGCCCCAAAGGAAAGAGTTAATGGGCCCTTATTCGCTCGCCGGGTTAACGGCTTTGTCGGTCCTCTCAGGAGGTTTATCCCCTACACTCTTCCTTCTCCCTCCAAAGATGAAGGTTCGATGGAGTTTCTGAAGGGTGAAAACTGCCGAGGGTCTGCGACCTTATTTTAATATACACATTTGGTTGCCTACTTTGAAAAGCAAAAGCTATCGCTGCGAAGGAGTCTCCGTGTTTCTGGCTGGTCAAGACCCATGTTTACCACCTTGATGTTTTCTTGTTTAACCTTGGGCTTAGGCCAATGCAAGCGCGTCACCTATGGGTGCGACGACGTCTGATTCCGGGTCAGCGTCGCGCGGTTGGTCGTTAGGGTTCCAGGGTGTTCCATCATATACCATCTAGAGTTGTGAGGAAACAGACCCGGGTCGGGCAAATCTCTTACCTCAAACACCTTTTGGGTGAATCCCTGTGGTCGGAAGCGACTGGGAGCCTAAGCATGGCATGACGGTATTGTCATCAGGGTAAGTCTTAGCCGGCGGGATCATCATTCGAGGGGTCTAGAGGCCCAAATCAACCTAGATGTGCACTTAGGATACCTGGGAGGTTAGTGAGAAACCCCTGTTCTCACGTAGGTTAGGTGCCATTTGGGTGCTTGCCAGGCGTTAGCAACAAAAAAAAATTGAAATGATAAAAACAACAAAAAATAGAAAAGAGAAAATGTACATATTTACAAATAAAAAAAATCTTTTTTATGATAAAACAAAAAAATGTCAAATATAAAAAAGAAAATAAATCAATTTTGCATGATTGCATTTGCGTGCAGCATCTCACTTTTAATACCGCTTGCATTCGTGTGCTTGCCTGTCGCATTTATCATCACCGCATCTTTCTCTTGCCTTCGCTAAATAAAGGCTTGGCCCCTTGACCAGTTATGAAGGACAGTCACAGTGACCATTTGCTTATAAAGCAAGGGGTCAAGTCAGAACAGAAATTCTGATTTGTTTGTTTCAGTGATGTGTGCAGGGATTCAGGCAACAGAAGCAAAGGTGAAAACCAAACAAACCGAACCTTGTATTTTATTCCAAAAACCAAAAAAATTACATCAAGTTCCGCCCTCTCTCTCTGCATTACTCGTCCCACTACTCTCCGGGCAAAACGCTCTCAGAGGTGCTACCCAACTACGAAAAGCGGTACTCCTACCGCTCTGTACTCCCCTTCCTATTCCCACACCCCGGCGTTGATCCACGGAAGCAGCAGAAAAGGTACCAACACGAAAGCCACGCTCTCGTGCTCTTCGGTAGCGCTCCTCACCATCTCTCAGCCACTGTTCAGTAAGACCAAGGCTGGTTCGAAGTTCGAACAACTGGGCCTCCATGGCCCTCCGTTCCTCCCTTTCAGTCAATCTGTTGGCTCTTTCTCTCTCTACGTCTCTTTCTCTCTCTGCACGTTCACTCTCACGGTCTTCCCTCTCCAACTGGAGAGTGATCCTCAGTTCCACAGCATCCCTGGAAGAGTCGTCATCAGGATGACGCCGCAGTTCCCTCTCCACTTCTGCTATCCTAGCCTCCCTCTGCGCAGCTTGGGCAAGCGCTTCTTCCGTCTCCTTTTCCTGCCGAGTGTACCATCTCAGATACACGATAAGGTGTAAACAAAGAGAACTCAACACTGAAACTTTTACATGTATACAGAGCATCCCTTCTGCCTCGGCAACACGCTGCGTGGCGTGAGCAAGTTACTCATGAAGCAAGTCAAGTTCTGAGGTGGGAATCCACAAGCTAGAAGAGGCACCACCTACTCCCATCGCTGGGGAAGCCGCGCCAATCTGGGCATGCTATGACCGCGTGAATTAGCAGCCAACATCTGGAATCTGGGGTTTTAATTAGGAACGCACTGTACACCTACCAAGGCACTCGTAGCTCCACGGGCATCGCCCAATTGTTGCTCCATCTCTGCCAAGCGAGTTCGTAAATTCGCTATCATGGCATCCCGGACATGTTGTGCATCCCTTAGTTTTGATGATGACAAAGGATATGTTTAATTGCTCCTTCAATGTAAAGTAATGAACTCATGACAATTTGATGATGACAAAAGATGTGTTTAACTAATTCAATGCAAATCGGATAGTTCAAGTCACTTCTGATAGTTCAAGTAATTTCAGGTATACTGAAGTACAAGTGAAATCAACAAATCAGAAGAAGTGTCAAAGGTTGCTTGTCGACCAGTGAAGTGATCATTGTCGACCAACGAATCCAACCAAACACAGCTCAAGTCATTCTCCTTCTGTACGTGCTTTGGTTGTCGACCAAAGCCCTGCTCGTTGTCGACCACGGAACAGACAGAGCATCAGCCTGAACTACCAGTCATCGGGACATTGCTTCTTGTCGACCAGCGACAGGGTCGTTGTCGACCACAAGCGATACAGCATCCAGAACCGAAACTCAACTGAATTCAGTTTCTGTTCCTAGAAACCTGCAGGTTGTTGCTGCAGGTTGTTGGGCTGTTCAGATGATAAGATTCCACACTGGATTTAAGGAGAGAATGCTATTTAGAATCGGTCAAACCCATTCGAATATTCTGTTCAACCTTCTCCCTATTTTTCAGTAGGTAATCCAACTGATTTGCGCTCTAGTTATAATCTAAGCGGGAAAAGCTTCGGGCTTGAAAATATAGCTGAATAAAAAGAAAAAGAGGACGGAGAGCGGAAAAAGAGAACACAGATGAGGACACAGAAGAGAAGCTAAGGAAAATCCACACACAAAGGTTGTTTCTCTGACAAAGAAAAGAAGGAGTGGCGAGTGGCTCTCCGGCGATCAAAAAGATACGGAAGACTGAAGGTTTCTTCGTTGCTGCAGAAGGAAGACGTGGCTCGAGGCTTTGTGAGTTCTAGCAGCAAAGCAGCTGAAGGCACCCGACTGGAAGTTCTACAGGGAGTCTATTCCTGTTACTTGGGTGATTAAGTCCCAGGCTGAATTCTTTACTATGTTACAAAAGTCGATATTCAGTCTTGTTGCATCCTCTTGTCTTCTCATCGTTCAACTTCTGTTTACAATAAGTGTCAAGCTGTGAGGCAGCGGATATAAGCTGTGTGTCAGCGGGAACAAGCTGTGCGTCAGCTGTGGCTTGGTTGAGATCAGAAGTTCTCAATTAGTGAAGCCTTGCTTGAGTTGAGCAAGGGGTGGACGTAAGTCTCGGGAAGAGACTGAACCACCTAAAAATTCTGTCTTGTGGTTTGCCTGTGGTGTGTGTGTGCTTTTCTACGTGTTTACTTTCAATCTTTGCTATCAGCGTTAGTTCTGTAATTCATTAAATTCTTGCGGTTTAAGTGGTCTTTATTTAATAAGTAAAAGGGGGGAAAGATCTATTCACCCCCCTCTAGATCTATTCAGTCTGTACTCAACACGTGGTATCAGAGCCAAGTTCTCCGAAAATGTAAGCTAACAACCAGGAGAAAGCTGGCGGACTAAACTCTAAAAGTCTAATGGCTGAGGGACACTCAGTGACTAGACCACCGTTTTTTGATGGGAATGATTATTCATACTGGAAAAATCGTATGCAGGTGTTCCTGAGAGCACAAGATCATAAGATGTGGAGAGTAGTAAGCCGCGGACCTTATGATCTCCCCGAAGATGAGGATACCTGGACCAGAGAACAGGTCAGAAAATCAACCATCAACTGGGGAGCTATGAACGTGATGCAATGCGCACTTCACCCCACGGAGTTCTCAAGAGTCTCACAATGTGCAACAGCCAAGGAGATGTGGGATCGACTTGAAGTCATCTATGAAGGTACTTCAGAGGTAAGAGAGTCCAAAGCAAATATGTTAGTCTCAGAATATGAAATGTTCAGAATGAAAACTGACGAAAATATCTCTGAGATGTATGCTAGACTAGTGCAACTAACAAATAGCTTAAAGAGTCTAGGGAAAACCTACAAGGAGCAGGAGCTAGTGAGGAAAATCTTAAGGTCCCTCACACCTATGTGGCATACCAAGGCCACAGTAATTGAGGACTCAAAGAACCTCACAACTATGACTGTGGATGAACTAGTAGGTTCTCTAATGGCCTATGAGGTCAACCTAAAGAGAAAGGAAGATGAGGGCAAGAAAAAGAAGCAGCTCGCCCTGAAGACTAAAATAGGCACCTCTGAATTATCTGACACTTATGACTCATCTAGCACAGGTGAGGAAACTGGCGAGCTAGCCATGCTAACAAGAAAGTTCAGAAGGTTTCTGCGGAAGGAAGGTAAAGGATTTAAAAATCCGAAGGGCATGGTAAGGAAATCATCCCAGTTTAAGACTGACAAAAATAAAGCTTCATCTAACAAGCTTGTCTGCTACAACTGCAGGAAACCAGGACACATGAAGGCTGAATGTCCAGAGGCTCCTAAGAAATCAAGCTTCAAGTGGAAAGGCAAGAAACCAAAGGCAATGATAAGCACATGGAGCGAGGAGGAGGAAAGCAGCGAAGAGGAAACAACTTCCGAGGAAGAAGAAGGAAACACATGTCTAATGGCCAAAGGAGACAGCAACGATCTTGAGGTAACCTCCCCTTTTCAAGACTTTTCTAGCTCAGATTGGGAAGAAGCCTATTCAGATTTACTTGATACATATGAAAGAATAAGAAGGGAAAATAAAAGTTTGAAGAAGAAGGTTAATCAGTTCAATAATGATAGCAACTCAATTGCCAACAGAACTGAACTAGAATTGGAGATCACCACCTTGCAAAATAAACTGAATCAACGCGAGATAGATGAAGAAAACGTCAAAGGGCTATTAGAAGAAAATGAAGTACTGAAAAACACAATTAACGAGTTAAAATTAAAGACTCAAGAATATGAACAGGAAACTAAGCTAACTCAAGAAAGAAACAACTCACTCAAGGAAGAAAACAGTCAACTTCTGAAAGAAATAGAAAGAATCCAAAGTGAACTGAAAAACAAACAGGAAACATTGGAAAAAATGACTAAGGGTCAAGAAAACTTGAACGCTGTGTTGGGAATAAAAGTAAATTTTCAGAAAGAGGGGTTAGGGTACAACCCAACGGCTAAAAAGGAATTCCAAATAAAAACTTTAAATGAAATAGCTGACTCTAAAGGAAAAGGCCCCTTGATAAACTTATATCAAAACAAACAAAAGGATATAGCTGAAAGCTCCTCTAAACAGATTAATGTCACCTTGGAAGAGAGGAATTCTAAAGGGAAAATGGACAATCCACATCAGTTTAAAAACAACAGTCATATCAGACGAGAAGTTCAAATTCACAGAAGTAGCCAGACAAACAAAGCATTAAATCATGTTAATAAACACAAACCTGTAAAACAAGGTGTCGGGGAACAAGCTGGTCGACAACAGACCCCTCCTCTGTCGACCAGAGGCTCAACCAGAACAGATACTGGTATCTGGAGAAACTATGGTCGACCACAGACTTACCAGATGTCGACCATGACCAGACACGCAAACAGAACCCACAAATTTTCTCAGCTGAAACAGAATGGAAATTGGAACTTAAGAGAGTGGATTCAGAATAGACACAACCTGAACAAATTCAGAAATGAAAAGACAAACTGTTCTAACAAAATTTGGGTTCCCAAGGTGTTGTTATAGCAGTTTCATGATTTCACAAGCTATCTTGGACCCGGGTACCATTTGGGTCCAAAAGTTTCTGTGTAATTTGTGATGCAGGAATGTCTGGCAGCCATGCACAACAAGTGGTATTTAGATAGTGGTTGCTCAAGACACATGATGGGAGACAAGACCAAGTTCTCCCAGCTGAGCGCAAAAGATGGAGGATATGTGACGTTTGGAGGAAATAACAAAGGCAAAATCATTGGGATAGGTGAGATAGGTAAGAAACCCTCAAGTTGCATTGAAAATGTATTATTAGTGGATGGACTGGAATATAACTTATTGAGCATCAGTCAATTATGCGACAAAGGCCATAAAGTGGTGTTTGACTCCAAGATCTACAGGATTATTGAGCCAAATTCAGAAGCAGTCAAGTTTATGGGCAAGAGGGTAAATAATGTCTACATGATAGACTTGGATGATCCATCCCACTCCAACTTGTGCCTAACCGCCAAGAAGGAGGACTTGACCTGGTTGTGGCACCGAAGACTAGGGCATGTTAGCTATAGGGTGTTGCACAAACTTGTGAAAAATAAAATGGTTCTTGGTATGCCTGAAATTTCGTTTGCTCAAAATGTCAAAGTATGTGAAGCATGTACCCAAGGAAAGCAAACAAGAAAATCATTCAAAGGTAGAACTGAAAGTCAGTCATCAAGACCCCTAGAACTTGTGCACATGGACCTTTTTGGCCCAACAAGAACTGCTAGTCTTAGTGGTAAGAAATATGGTTATGTTCTAGTTGATGACTATTCCAGATTTACATGGGTAATGTTCTTATCACATAAAAGTGATACTTTTTATGAGTTTCAGGAATTTTACAAAAGAATGAAGCAGGATGGTAAGTCCAAAGTGTGTTCAATCATATCTGACCATGGGGGGGAGTTTGAAAATTCTGATTTTGATGTATTCTGCAGAAACAAGGGCATAACCCACAGATTCTCCTCACCAAGGACACCGGAGCAAAATGGGGTTGTGGAGAGAAGGAACCGCACTCTTGCCGAGATGGCTAGAACCATGTTGGTTGAAGCTAATCTTCTAAAGAAATTTTGGGCAGAAGCGGTCAACACAGCATGCTACATTATAAACCGGGCAATGGTAAGACCGTCTAGTGCAAAAACTCCATATGAAATGTTCAAAGGTAAAAAACCATCCCTAGCTCATTTTAGAATCTTTGGTGCAAGATGTTTCATTCATAACAATGATAAGAAAGTCTTGGACAAATTTGAACCTAAGAGTGACTCAGGAATATTCTTGGGCTATTCTGACCGATCAAGAGCCTATAGGGTATTTAACACCAAAGATCAAGTAGTTGAAGAATCCCCTCATATTTCATTTGATGAAATTAATGATTTTGGCAAAAACGAACAGGTCAGCAAGGAAGAAGAAGATGGGGAATTTTTGGATGGCAAAGAAAAACCGATGGAGAATGAAGAAGAACTGAATCAAGAAAGAAATCAAGGTAATTCTAATGATCAAACCGAAGGAGAGGTCAACTCAGGTAACAATCTTGAAAACTTAAGACTTCTTAGAGATCATCCCTTGGATAACATTATTGGTGGAATTCATGATCCTAGGAAGACTAGATCTCAGCTCAAGGCCATTAATGAACTAGATCAACTTGCCCTTGTGTCCCAAATAGAGCCCAAATCTGTAGAGGAAGCCTTAAAGGATGAATCATGGATAAATGCTATGCATGAAGAACTAAATCAGTTTGAAAGAAATCAGGTGTGGAGTCTTGTCCCTAGACCCTCATCTCACCCCGTTATTGGAACCAAATGGGTTTATAAAAACAAGCTAAGTGAAGAAGGGGTTGTGATGAGAAACAAGGCTCGGCTGGTGGCTAAAGGGTACAACCAGGAATTTGGGGTTGACTTTGAAGAATCATATGCTCCAGTTGCTAGATTAGAAGCCATCAGGATATTGTTAGCCTTTGCAGCATCTCATGGAATTAAACTACAACAAATGGATGTAAAAAGTGCATTTCTAAATGGTATTATAAAAGAAGAGGTCTATGTGGAACAACCCCCTGGTTTTGAAAATGATGAACTTACTAATCATGTTTTCAAATTGCATAAAGCTTTGTATGGATTAAAGCAGGCTCCTCGGGCTTGGTACGAAAGGTTGAGCTCCTTCCTCACTAAAAAGGGATACACAAGAGGTAAAATTGATCAAACATTATTTTCCAAGACCCAAGGTAAGGATATACTGATTGTACAAATCTATGTGGATGATATTGTGTTTGGATCTACTGAAACCTCTTTGTGTACTGAATTTGCAAATTTAATGACCAATGAGTTTGAAATGAGCCTAATGGGTGATTTACAATTCTTTCTTGGATTGCAGATCTCACAATGCAAAGAAGGATACTTTATAAATCAATCCAAGTACATAAAAGAGATGTTGAAGAAATTTGGCATGGAAAGCTGCAAGCCAATCGAGTCACCCATGGGCACAAATGCAACTTTGGAAGCAGATGTAAAAGGTAACATGGTAGATGCCAAGAAATACAGAGGTATGATCGGATCCCTGCTATACTTAACTGCATCAAGGCCAGATATTCAGTTTAGTGTATGCATGTGTGCTAGATATCAGTCTAGTCCTAGGGAATCACATTTAGGAGCTGTCAAGCGTATCTTTCGATACCTTGCCGGCACCCAAGAATTGGGTTTGTGGTATCCGAAATATTGCAAACTAAATCTGATTTCATATTCGGATGCTGATTATGCTGGTTGCAAAATTGATAGGAAGAGTACTAGTGGTTATTGTCAATTCTTAGGTGGATGTTTAATTTCATGGGCTTCTAAGAAGCAGCACTCTGTGGCACTCTCCACTGCTGAGGCTGAATATGTCGCAGTAGGGAGTTGTGGTACACAAGTTATGTGGATAAAACATCAACTCCAAGACTACAATGTAGATCTTGGCTATGCACCCATTCTATGTGACAACACTAGTGCTATTAACTTGTCTAAAAACCCCATTCAACACTCTTGGACAAAACACATTGAGATCCGTCATCATTTTCTGAGAGATGAGGTATCCAAAGGAAATTTCATGCTTCAATTTGTAGAAACTGAAAAACAATTGACAGATATTTTCACTAAACCCCTTAACAATGACAGGTTTTCAACTCTAAGAAGGGAGTTGGGGATATGTAGAATATCTCCTGAAAATTCTTGAAATGCTCATATTCCTGTGTTCTCTGTATAGCTTTCTGTCATTTCTGTAATTAGATATGTCAGTTAGATCTTTGGTACTGGTTGTGTTTGGAAGCTCTGGTGTCGGCTGTTACTCAAGCAACATTCTGCAAATTCCTGGCACTGCTACTGGTTAGCTCTGGTGGTCGACCAAAGACAGGGCATTGGTCGACCAAGGCATCAAGACAGGAAACTGTTTGGTTCTGTGACTACGCAGATGTCGACAATAGACAGTCCCATGGTCGACAATGGATCTGTACGGAAGCAAATGTCCACTTTAGACAGGTTCCTGGTTGACACTAGTTCTGGTAGGGAATCTTCTGGTCTGTTTAAACTGTTTGGGCTCAGATTCATCTTCATTCATTCATCATCATCCATACCTTCCATTCCCTGTGTCTTTCTATCTCATCCTGGCCAACATTATTTTTTTATTTCAGAATGGATTCTCAAATTGAGGGGGAGAAAAAGTGTAAACTCATTCCTTGATAAAACATTGAATAACCTAACCATATCTTCCAATAAAATCACCAATGTAATCAATAAGAGTAGAGGTTGAGTGTAGTAATGAGGATTTGGACTGTACTACTTCAATAAATTCAAACCATAACTATGATTCTGTCACATGATTTTGAAGACTTATGATTTTTAGTAGTAAGTCGGTTTCTCTACCTGTGCCCGTGCTGAACAGTTCATATAAATCCAAAAATATAGCATGAATGCACGTGGAATATGCCATAACTCTGTCTTCATGGTAGAGCAATGGATTGGATTCTGAGAAACTACTGCCTCCCATTTTAAAAAAAAATGGATGAAAAATAAGTGAGAGGCATGTGTGTCATGAAGAATCAATCTATCTCTGCTACTATCAAAAATTATTGAGATTGGGCATACTGAGTAACTGGGGATATTGGCGTCTGATAAACGTATATCCTCACGGATAAAAGGTGTGTCCCAGTTCAAAGTGGAATGGTTAGGCATGCTAAGTAGCCGAGGTTTCTGGCGTGTAAAAAGCGTGTTTCCTCGTGTAGAAAAGTATGTGATAAACCTGACCACAGCTTTCAAAATGATTCCAAAAGGAAAAACTAAAAGGCAGAGGAAAATGGTTGACCAAAGGCATGGCATGCAAAGTAAAGTTAAAAAAAAACTGTTCAGCAAGCACAGCTATTAAAATCATCTCATGAAATCTATTATAAGTTTAAGAAGTCATGTGGAGGAAATTAGATATGGGGCGTAAGCTTATTGGTGCAATACTTTCAAATTCAAGTGAACCACTAGGCCCACTCTACTTGTTTACAAGGTGGTCTCTGCTAAGGGTGGATAGGTTAAATAAATGCTTCATTAAGGAAAGGGCGTACACTTCAATAAATTCCCCAAATTTAATTCGGCTAATTTAATCCTGTCCCTTCGTTTTCATCATTGCGCTGGTTCCACAAACCCTAGGATTTATGACCCAGGACTTATCCACTGATATCCTGCCCCTATAACTTGAACAGACTGGGTCCCTAGGTATTCACCACCTTGCTACTTCGCCGTTTTCACCTTTCACGGTACTCTTCCGTTTCCAGTCCCCTTCCGCTCCCTTGTGCATCCCTCTTTCGCATCCTTCCACCATGAGGTCCTCCAAGAGAGCAAGGGATGAGGCCCCTGCCGAAGCATCAAAGCCGTCCAAGCGTTCCAAGCAGAAGGCCACGCAGGGTCCGCCATCGACCCCTCGGAGGTCGACAACGGATAATACGGCTGGATCGGGCGGAAAGATGGCAGCTTCAGAAGTACCCAACGTCCATCCAGTCTCTGGAGTTCTCAAGCCTCGGAACATCATGCCGCCGAGAAGAGTAGATATTTCCGATCAGCGGCTGATGGAGATGTTCCTAGAGTTGCTGGAAGTTTTGGACGCCCAAGGCTGGACAGAGTTTGTCTCCGCACATACTCAGTATTCCCCACAGCTTGTGCAAGAATTCTACCACAACCTGCAAGTAGTGGATGGCCAGGTCTATACAGTAGTTCAAAGGGTCGTCATCAGCCTCGACGTCAAGTTACTCCACAAGGCGCTGAAAATTTCCAGACATGGTGCTGTCTTCAATCCTGAGGACTTTGACTTCAGATCAGCATATGCCGTGATCACTGGCCAACCAGCCCCTGAGGTCCTTCCAAAATCCATCAATGCCAACACCTTCCCTCCTCTTCATCGATTACTCCATCATCTTCTTACTACCATAATCCAACCGAGAGGAGGCGCCAGGGAACATGTAAGTCGCCTTCACTTATTTCTTCTCCATGGCCTCATCACTCGCCAACTCATTCGCCTTCCCAAGCTCATGCTGAACACGTTCCACACCATTTTGCATTATCCTCTAAACTCTCTTCCATATGCTGCCCACATAACTGCCATTCTGGAAACAGCAGATATATTCATTCCTCACGCTCAGCGTGTTGTCATTCCCAAATGGCACGTATACTCTTTTCATTACGTGACCACCTTTTTGGGCTATAAGAAGGTAGGAGATCAAGTCCAGCGCACCCTACCATCCAAGGGTAAATCCAAAGCACCGTTGCCACCCTCTTCTCCACCACAGACACCAATTCATGTCAGCCCTGCTGTAACCCCTCCAACTGTGGTGATTCCCACTCACACTCCCACTACTACAACCACTGCTACCCATCCTTCACCTTCACTCGTCATAGTGCCATGGCAACCAGGCACTGCAGCCACTCATGTTCCAGCTACTTCTGTTCCATTTACCTCCGCTCCGTCTACTTCTGCTCCACCACCTCCTTTCACCTCCACCACTGAGTCTCAAGGAGTGCTTCTCCAGATAGCATCTCAGCTGTCCTCTCTCACCACTCAATTCCAATCCTTTCAAGAGAGTATGAATGCTGCCACCGGGCACTTGGAGCTGCGAGTTCAGAGACTAGAACAGCAGATGGAGACCAGGTTCATAAAACAACAGGAACACTCAGAACATGCTAGCTCTCGGTTTAACAGACTGGTTGGTACTTTAGCTGAAGTGTCAGCAGAAATGGGCACTCGCATTGAGGTCACCACCCAGCAGAGTAAACAGTATCACCACGATACTATATCAGAGATCCAGAAGCTAAGGCTGTCTTATGCTCACATCGTTGACAAGCTCGATCGGATGGCAGAGCAAGTGAAGCCCGAGAGTTCTTCGTCCTCCTCAGAGTGATAATCTACATACTCCTCTTTTTGTTGTTGACAAAGGGGGAGATAGGGTCTTATGTGTCATTGTGTGTCTAGGTGTGTCTAGATGTCAAGACTATGTGTCACTATGTGTCTTTCTCCTTTTTGAGTCTTTCATGTAACTAGTGTTATGATGCTTTTGAAAGGCACATCAAACGACACATCAAATGAATTGTCTGGCTAAAATCCGTGTTATGATAGTCTTGAATGAAATAACAAATGAATTTTATAATCTGTTGATTGTCACAATGACTCATGGTTGTCATCATCAAAAAGGGGGAGAATGTTGTGCATCCCTTAGTTTTGATGATGACAAAGGATATGTTTAATTGCTCCTTCAATGTAAAGTAATGAACTCATGACAATTTGATGATGACAAAAGATGTGTTTAACTAATTCAATGCAAATCTGATAGTTCAAGTCACTTCTGATAGTTCAAGTAATTTCAGGTATACTGAAGTACAAGTGAAATCAACAAATCAGAAGAAGTGTCAAAGGTTGCTTGTCGACCAGTGAAGTGATCATTGTCGACCAACGAATCCAACCAAACACAGCTCAAGTCATTCTCCTTCTGTACGTGCTTTGGTTGTCGACCAAAGCCCTGCTCGTTGTCGACCACGGAACAGACAGAGCATCAGCCTGAACTACCAGTCATCTGGACATTGCTTCTTGTCGACCAGCGACAGGGTCGTTGTCGACCACAAGCGATACAGCGTCCAGAACCGAAACTCAACTGAATTTAGTTTCTGTTCCTAGAAACCTGCAGGTTGTTGCTGCAGGTTGTTGGGCTGTTCAGATGATAAGATTTCGCACTAGATTTAAGGAGAGAATGCTATTTAGAACCGGTCAAACCCATTCGAATATTCTGTTCAACCTTCTCCCTGTTTTTCAGCAGGTAATCCAACTGATTTGCGCTCTAGTTATAATCTGAGCGGGAAAAGCTTCGGGCTTGAAAATATAGCTGAATAAAAAGAAAAAGAGGACGGAGAGCGGAAAAAGAGAACACAGATGAGGACACAGAAGAGAAGCTAAGGAAAATCCACACACAAAGGTTGTTTCTCTGACAAAGAAAAGAAGGAGTGGCGAGTGGCTCTCCGGCGATCAAAAAGCTGCGGAAGACTGAAGGTTTCTTCGTTGCTGTAGAAAGAAGACGTGGCTCGAGGCTTTGTGAGTTCTAGCAGCAAAGCAGCTGAAGGCACCCGACTGGAAGTTCTACAGGGAGTCTATTCCTGTTACTTGGGTGATTAAGTCCCAGGCTGAATTCTTTACTATGTTACAAAAGTTGATATTCAGTCTTGTTGCATCCTCTTGTCTTCTCATCGTTCAACTTCTGTTTACAATAAGTGTCAAGCTGTGAGGCAGCGGATATAAGCTGTGTGTCAGCGGGAACAAGCTGTGCGTCAGCTGTGGCTTGGTTGAGATCACAAGTTCTCAATTAGTGAAGCCTTGCTTGAGTTGAGCAAGGGGTGGACGTAAGTCTCGGGAAGAGACTGAACCACCTAAAAATTCTGTCTTGTGGTTTGCCTGTGGTGTGTGTGTGCTTTTCTACGTGTTTACTTTCAATCTTTGCTATCAGTGTTAGTTCTGTAATTCATTAAATTCTTGCGGTTTAAGTGGTCTTTATTTAATAAGTAAAAAGGGGGAAAGATCTAATCACCCCCCTCTAGATCTATTCAGTCCGTACTCAACAGGACATCCTGTAGCCATACGAGTAAGCATTTTCACCAGAAAACCAAAAAAAGGAGAAAGAAGAAAAGAGAAAAAGGGGAAATCTACCTCCACAAGTCCCCGGGGTTGGAGCTGCTCTGCGTACTTTGTCCTATATAGACGCAAGTAGTCCTCGCTATCCCGCGCATGTGATTCTACAATCGTGCCACCCCGTTGCCAGTCTTCATACTATTCGGGGAACCGCACGCGCCAGTCAATGCAGGTCGCCGGTCCTCGCGTCTCTCTCCCAACGCGAGGTGGTGCAGCTGAATCCACCCATTCTTGAGCCAGTCTCCAAGTCCTCATAACCAATCGTAGCCAAAGCGGCTCGATTTCATTCAGGAAGTGCATCCATAGTTCCCGTCCGAATCGGGCACGACTTGCTTGAACCCACGGCTGGTCGGCATCAACCATGTCTGAGTAGGGTCTCCAGTTTACCATCGATGCAGGGAACTCCTGTAGCTCCCGCCTTAGCACCATCAGTTGGTAGGTTAGGGGTGCCGCACTCACGATGGGTTCCCACCGCCTGGCTAGCGGCACCATCGCGGGTCGCCAATGCCGAGCTCTCCGCATGGGGAGGTAATAATAGCTCCACAGCTGCTCGGCGCAGGTCATCAGTACCTTGCAAAAACACACAAAAATACAAAACAAGCAAAACCAAAAATACCTAGATGAATGGTGTAAAACCACTCACAGCCATCTCACGATCCACTTCTTGGAACAGGCCTGCAAACAAGTGTGCCAGCATGGCATCTCCCCAGGCGTAGTATCCTACTCTTTCAAGGTTTGATAGCAGCTCCAGGAAGCGACATTGGATACCGTCCCCTTTCAAGCTCAGTACCAATCTCCCCAAAAGGAAGAGGAGAAATCTCCTCAAATCTATGTTGCATCTTTCCCAGTTGCCGAAATCTGTGCAGTACACGGCACGGCATCCTATTTCCATTCTTTCCATGAACTCTTCTGAGGATTCGTCGTCCCGCCGACGAGTGTCGGTGAGCCCTAATGCATCCATGAGGGACGCCCTAGCTACCGACCTGTTTTTCCGACCATCTAGGTCCAAACCCAGTAGCTTCCGAGCACCTTCTCGATAATCCGCATAAGTGACCCCAGTCACTGCCTCACCCTCCACCTTCAGGCTTGTGATCCAGACCACATCCTCCAAGCTGGGCACCATGTGCCCCCAGGGCATCAGGAATGCCCGACTCACTGGGTCCCATCTCTCACACAAGGCTTGGATCAAGACCAGGTCGAGCTCGAGCGGCTCGATCCGAAGAAAGGTGCCAAATCCCATCACGTCTAGCCTCGCCTTCTGAAAATCTGGGAGACCTCGGTATGCTACCACTACCAACTCCCATGAGATCTGTGATTTCATCACACTCTACGCATACAGGGAATGGAGAGGAGGTTTGGTCAGAAAGAAAGGAAGAAAAAAGAATGGAAAAAGGGCAGGAAAACTTGGCTTACGAGTTGTGATTGAGCCCTTTCGCTGAAGTGCCCTTCGAGGTCCGAAAGCCTCCTGGAACTACTACCACTGGACCTGCTTCTCTTCGAGTAGTGGGAAGATTCGCCCTCCATCCAACTCTCGGAATTTTGAACTCCTCCTCTCCCGTGAGAACTTGTGCTCCTCGAGTTAGCTCTCGATATACCTGGGAGGATAAAAGGGACAAGAATTTATAGAAATGGAAGGAGTACAGGCCAAGATTGCCTCCATCACCTTTAATAATAGCCCTCGCGATGAGGCACCTACCATGCGGTCCCGTGTGTCACTTCACCGCTCGTACAGGGTGATTGATTGGACGAAGAATATGACGACTAGCCCCCTATGTTGTCTAGGGATACCCTATCATGTTTTGGAGGACGTCCGTAAAACTTGACGCAACATCCGGGAGAAGGAACTAGGGCCGTCATTATTGACTTCGACGGCAGATTCCCGTGGAAAATGGTCACAACAAGACGCGATTCTCTGCTTGGGGTGGAGTCTCGGCAGACCCATTACATGGGAACAGTGCAAAGGAGAAGAAGTGCAAGGAAGAAGGAACGCACAAGAGAACAAGCAAGCAGCAGAAAATCAAATCACTCCATTCATAATTCTACATAAGCTGTCATAAACACTACAATCATAGAGAGGAGGCAGGTCCACTAGCTCGCCAACTCTTGCCATTATCTTCATGCTCGTCCCTCTAGGCGTCCCTCTCCTCTCCCCTGAGGTGAGGGTCCCTCAGAAGCCTCCTGGATCCCCGTGCAGTAGCACCCGCCTCGCCTCGTGGCACCGGCTCCATAGCAATGACTCGCTGCTCCTCCCCTGGAGTGGCAAAGAAGCCACTAGCGGCAAAGCGACCAGACTGGCGCAGTCGCTCCCCGAACTCTTGCGCTCTCTCGTAGCGCGTCTCCATCCCTCCTAGCCTCTGCACGACGGCCTGAAGGCCCAGTTGGAGCTCCCTCACTTCAGCCTCCAAGGCCCTCCTCTCGGTCTGATCCCGCTGTCGCTCGGACCTCCTCTCGGCTTTCTCTCTCTCTGCCTCTCTCCTCATCATCTGCAGAAGAACCCTTAACTCCAGGATGTCTGGAGAAGGTCTCTCCTCACTGCGATGTCGCAGCTCTGCTACAGTCTCCACCCAGGCATCACGCTCCTCTTCCGCCCGGGTAGCCTGAGCCACCGCACCGGCAAGTTGCTCCCGGAGGGAGGCAATCTCAAGAAAAGGGGCCGAGCAACTGGAAGATGCGCCGCCAGTCACTCCCACCATCGCTGTCTGCTGGGCACGCTGGAACAAACAAACAACAGTTGTCAGCTAAGCTCCACATTTAAAAATAGAAAATACAGCACTTAGCTTACCAAGAGTGACAGTTCCTGTTGAGTGGCGGCCAGCTGCCGCCTGACCTCGGCTAATTGGGCACGCGACCCGTCGACGTCGCGCGTATCCCCGGCTTGGGGAAGCCCCGCATAACTCTCTCTCTGTCGCCGCAGGAAGTCGACACTATCCTGCACCAGTACGCTCCCTTGCTGTCCAGGGAGACATATGCGCCAATCCTCAAGCTTCGCCTTGTCGCGACTCTCCTTCCTGACACGGCTCGGCTCGTCTGCACTCGCCCACTCATCGGCCAGGCCCAGGGTCCTCGCCATGTCCTGCACCAAGAAAGAAGGGCCTCGCATCATAACAAAGAACGCGTCCCCTGTCTAGGACGCGTCCATCATTTGAGTGCAACACTCGTCGAACCCTTTCCCCCCTCGCGCGGCCCGCTTCAAAACTCAAAATAGATCAAAAGAAGGGGAAACCGAAGCACTCACCAAGCTGTGTTCACTTCCTTCCGCGCCATTGGGCCCCTCGGGGGCCAGAGGAGGCCCTTCCTCCACCATGGACGCCGTTCCGTGTTCTTGCGTGTCCCTCCTCGGGCGAGGAGTTCCTCGTCCCTCTCCACCTTCACCATGGTCGGGCCCACCGAACTCCATCGATCAAAAGAAGAGAAAGATGAAAAGGGGGCAAGCGAGTTTCGGCGGAAGGCGGGCTCGTTTGCGGGTAAGGCACGGGAGAAGAAAGGCCACCCGACGCTTTAAATTTGAATTCGAGGATTAAGACGCGTCCTCGCGCCTGGACGCACCCAAAAAAGGGAGAAAGGAAACAGAATCCCCGTGCAAAGCGCAGTTCCCTGCTGTTCAAGGCAAAGTCTCGTAAGGCATGCCTCGAAACAACTCGGTGCAGCAGAAAAGTGAGAGAGGAAAGGTACACACAACACAAGAAAGCCATTTTCATTTCATATAATAGTCGAAAGTACACCATGCAGTAAGGAGGGTGGAGCGTACAAGCAACTCTCTAACTCTCACCATCACCCTCCTGGTCATCTCTCTCCTCCCTCCTCTGACGGGGATCCCTAGGGGGCCTCTGCGACCTCTGCGAACCCTGAGATGCCGTGCTCGCCTCGCCCTGCAGTGGCACCCCAGCCTCGAAGGCACGACGACACTACTCGGCCGAAGAAACCAGATAGCTGCCCATGGAAAAAGAACCAGACTGACGAAGTCGAGCCCCGCGTTCCTTCACCCTCTGGTACCGCTCCTCGCTCTCTTGAAGCCTCCCCTCTGCCGTGCGGAGACTCAATCGGAGCTCCATCAGCTGGGCCTCCAGAGCCCTCCTCTCGTCCCAGTCTCGTAGTCGCTCCGCCCTCCTATCCTCTCTCTCTCTCTCTCTGTCCTCTCTCTCTCTCTCTACCCTCTCTCTCCCTCTCCCTCTCCTCTCTCTCTCGCGTCGCCTCCCTCCTCGACAGTTCGAGGGTGATCCGAAAATCCAGCACGTCACGAGGGAGCTCCTCAGCCTCCCGTCGACACTCCTCCTCCAGCTCCACAATCCGGGCGTCACGCTCCGCCACCCGAGCGTCGCGCTCCTGCTCAGCACAAACAGCACGGGCCAGGGCCTCCCGAATCTTGGCCACCTGTCCAAACACGCATGCACCGTGAGAGAGCAGTGATGGAAGGAAAGCAGCTAGAAGAGGGTCAGGGCCAAGCAAGCACTCACTCGAGCCTCGCGGTCACGCTCAGCCTCCTCAGCCCGAGCCACCGCATACGCCAGCTGCTCCTGAAAGGCAGAGATCTCCGGGGGAGGGCCCCACGAACTGGAACCCGCTCCACCAGCCGTCCCGGCTGCTGCTGCCTAGTGGGCCCGCTGAAACACGGGGCAAACGACGGTTAGAGGCTAAGCATCGAAATCCAGGTCACAAAAAAATGCATCGCATAAACTCACCAGGATCTCCAACTCCTGTCGGATGGCCACCAACTGCCGCCTGGCGTCCGCCAACTGGGCCCGCAGGTCGGCGATCATGTTGTCACGAGCATCCTGCATTGCACATAAGTTAGTGCCACATGCATATACATATAGAAGGGTGAAGTATTTTCATTTCACTTACCCCTGCCATACCACCAAGGAAGAGGCGGTCCCCGTACGTAGCCCGGTACCGTCTTAGGTAATCAGTACTGTCCTGTACATGGGACACCACTGGGACCCCGCCCTGCTGCCAGTCCTGGTACTGCGCCAGGAAGCGCGTATGCCAGTCCATGATCTTCGCCTTCCCCTTGGTCTTCCGCCCGATGTAGACCGGCTCGTCTACATCGACCCACTCCTGGGCTAGCCCCAACGTCCTCATCACTAGCCTGAGCCGCAACGGCTCGATCTCGTTCAGGCAATGGACCCACACGTCCCGCCCGAAACGAGGAAGACCCGCTACAACCCAGGGTTGGCCAGCATCACCCATGCCCAGGTAGGGCCTCCACACCACCTGCATCACCATACATACATCATGTTAGTTACCATTCAGTCACATGCATAAAAACACAAAAAAAATCATACGCATCATACCATGGCCTCGGGATACTCGCTCAGCTCCCGACGAAGTGACGCCAGCTAGTAGCTGTGTGGTGCCGCTACCATGACCGGCCTCCACTGTCGCGCTAGAGGAACGGCTCTCCTGTTCCCCTGCCTGGCCCTCCCCATCGGGAAGTAGTAATAACTCCACACCTGCATCCATCATACATCATTAGCACGAGTAATTGCATATTTAACTACGGTAAAATGCATAAATAAATTATGTACCTGGAGAAAAGGTGCGAAGCCGCTGACTGTCGTCTCCCTCTCTGAGGTCTGGGAGAGATCAACAATCAAATGGGCAAGCAGAGCCGCTCCCCACGCGTAGTGCCCCACTCTGTCTAGGTCCCCCAGGATCCCGAGGAAGCGGCAGTGGATACTGTCACCCTTCATCCCCAGCAGAAGGCGGCCCAGGAAGAAGAAAAGAAACCTCCGGAGGTCTAGATCCACCAGCTCCCGCTCACTCGGGTCCGGGGTGAAAGCTGCACGGGCATCTCCCTCCAGTCGTGCCAGAAACTCCGCTCCAGTCTCGCTAACCCGCTGGCGCGGGCCAATGAATCCGAGCGCCTCCATGATCTCCACTCGGCCAACTACCCTGCTGTCCCTATCAGCCACGCTCGTCTCTAACCACAGCAGGTCCAGGGCACTCTCTCGGTAGTCGGGGTAGGTGACCCTGCTCACCACCTCTCCGTCCACCCGTAGCCCGGTGATCCGAGCCACGTCCTCCAGTGACGGCACCATGTGCCCCCAGGGCATCAGAAATGCCCGGCTCGGCGCGTGCCACCGCTCCCTCAATGCCTGGATAAGAGGAAGGTCGAGCCGAAAGGGCTCGATCCTAAGGAAAGCTTCAAAGCCCATGGCATCCACACGCGCCCTCTGAAAGTCTGGCAGCCCACGGTATGCTGCCACCACTAGGGACCAGCTGATCCGGCCCTTCATCATGCCATGCACACCATAAAACCAACAAAAGAACACATCAGCATCATGGATAGTAATAAACAATAACATTGTATATGCTACTTAGTTATTTTATTTTTATTTTTAAAAAAAGTATTTATGTTTTTTTTTGGAGGCGTCCAACTCCTTGGACGCCTCCTTTTTATTTTCTTCATTTTATTTTTAGAAAAACCCAAAATCGAAAATAAAAATAAATAAAAAATATAGATATATTATTATGGAGGCGTCCTACGTCCTGGACGCCTCCTTATTTTTAAATCCTATTTTATTATTTTATGTAAATGAATAAATAAATAAAAATAAAAAAGAAAATGTGGAGGCATCCAGGCCCCTGGACGCCTCCATCCCTCACTCACCGGTCCTCACCGCACGGCCTCTCGTCCGCCTATCCAGCCTATTAAACCAACAGATTGAAGTTCCGAAGAGCTTACCGGGTCATGATCGTCCTCTCCCGCGTCGCCAGCATCCACTGCAGCCTCCACGGCCAAAGGAGGAGCCTCCTCCTCCGCGGCAATCTCCTCCGCCGCAGCAGCCTCCTCGGCATCGTCCCTCAGCCTCCTCGGACGACGAGCCCATCGTTTGCGCTTCTCTCCACCCTGGCTCGGGCCTCCTTGCTCCATTGGGACTAAGAATGGGTCGTCTGGATTGACTGGGTCATTTGAATGAACAGTAAATGAGCAAAGGGGGGAGGCCCCCCCCCCCATATATATAGAATCCACCTTATTTGGGGCGTCCAGGCGCCTGGACGCCCCCATCTTTTTTTATTTTTTTCAAAATTCAAAACCTTAGGGGCGTCCAGGTGCCTGGACGCCCCCAAAACAAAAAACCAAAAAAATAAAAAATAAAAAATTAGGGGCGTCCAGGACCCTGGACGCCCTCAAAAACAAAAAAAACTAAAAAAATAAAAAATAAAAAATTAGGGGCGTCCAGGCCCCTGGACGCCCCCATAATAAAAATTTCAAAAAATATATAATAAAAGAAAAAAAAAGATAAGAGTATGTATATAATCCAAACAAAAGAAAAAACACAAAGAAAAAGAAAAACCACAAAAAAAGATAATAATAATTAAGGGGACGGGGGTCCAAAACATCCATGCCAGATTTTATTCCATCAGAAAAGCAGAATAGGCTACATCAGGGGTTTAGGCGCCTTAGGCCTTAACTTCCCCAGTTCGGTCACATAAGCTCTCCACAGCTCGCATTCTTCCCCCACATGCGCTAAGGCCTTTCCCGCAACACTTGTCTTCCAGGGTGCTTTGACGGCCTTCGCTTCCTTCGCATCCGCTTCAGTGCCCAACTCTCTCTTCTTCAAAGGAACGATGCCAGTCGGTAGTGGGAACGAATGGCGTGGAATGCCAACCTGGAGGCAGCATCGATGCGCGTTAAAAAGGATAAACTCGGTCGCACCAATCAGTTGGAGATCAACTTCAGAGGAAGGCCTCATGAGGAGCTCGAGCGAAAGTAGACATGTCGGTGCGCAAGTAAAGAAGCTTTGTGTCATGGTTCGAAAGTGGGACCGCCAGTCTTCACGTTTCTTCAGCCACAGAACACGGTTCGCTACAGTGCCACCAAAGTCTAACACGTCGGCTATGTGATGAAGCGGGCTTTGTTGGAAAAGCTTCGAAGCCGTTGGCATTCCCTCGCGGTGGTCGAATTTTAAATGCAAATCCAGCCAGTAATTCAGGACAAGTGCATAACCAAAAGGAGGCTTACCCAGGCTCGAGGCAGTAAGGCCACTATATAGGTAGGCAAGGACAGTAGGTCCCACCCTCTTTCCACGCCAGATCCCGCAGATAGCACTCAGTTGGTCTTCCTCCACCATGTTGTCGGTATAAGGAAACAAGAGAGCACCCGCCAGACAAATGGTGAACCCTTTCATGATTCCCTCCAAATAGTCATCGTCTGGTAACCCTCTCAGGGCCTCCATGACCCATTCCGCAAGCTTTTGCAAATCAATTCCCTTTTGAGTACGAACCTTTCGGGCTGCGTCGGGCGGCATGAAGCTTACAAGGACGCTTTCGGAAGTCTCCCGTGTCAGCATCCGCATAGCCTTCACCTTCCTGTCACTCTTGAATTTCTTCAATCTGAGCAGAAGTTCCACCTCCTCGAGGAGGATGGTCGCCTCGAAGGTCGGGAAGATAAAAGTGTGGGTCTGGGGATGCCAAATCTCCACTAGTGCGCCCATAGCCGCCCAGTCCATACGAATCTTCTCGTAGTGTTTGGCGTGAATAAGGAGCCCCTGCAGATGCCACTTCGAGAGTATGGCCCTCATGCCAATGAAGATGTTGGAAGTTAGCTTTGAAAGCCATGGCAGTTTGGAAAACTTCCTCGGGCCTGGGAAGAGTGGATATGGCTGGAAGAGAAAAGAAAGAAGAAGAAATGAAGGAAGTAAGAAGAAGGTTCACGTGGAGAAATTTGAAAAGAATCAGCTTACCATATGCGACATAATCGTCCCACTCAGATGACCCTCGAGGTCGGAGAGTCGCCTAATCTCGCTGCTAGGCCTGCTCCTCTTCATAACGCGGGAAAACTCTCCTTCCATCCTGAAATCTCTAGATTCTCCTCTCGTAGGGCGCTACAGGACGGAACATGTCACGTCAGTGGTCAGTTGTCAAGATTTTGTCTAGATCTCCTTTGTACTGTGGTGCGATTCTGCTATGATTCTGCTACTTTCTGATGTTGCTAACCTTTGCTGGTCTGTGCAGGTTTTACTAACAGACGTCTTTGTCCTATCTCCTGTCCCACCTTTCAATGGTTGGTCCCACCATGTCATGCATCATAGTATATGATACCTACACTACTAGAACATGTGAAGGACCTTGCGGCCCGAACGAATCTGGGATTTAAGTTCCCCTTCAACAAAAACAGTGATGATCCCGGAAGAATTTGGGTTGTACGGATAGGCCGTTAACTTGTGGTAGCATAGGGACGACGGTTCCATTCAGTGAGTTGGTGCGCGGATAAATGGGCCCCAGCCTAGTGTCGGCTCACCGAATCGGTATCCTGACCCATTCTTAACAAGTTGACAATATTATCCTTGGCTATTTTCTATTTTAGTTTGTTTTAAATTTTTCTTTAAGCCCGGCATGCATTCATATAGGACTTTGATTTATTGCGGAAGATCATTCAAGTGATTCGATTGCGAAAGCCGTTGTGCTTCAATTCTTATATGAGATATTCCACTCCGAATGAAATACTGAGTTTCCTTGAAACGGCCCTACACTGCTCTTCCAAAGGAGACCCTTGTTTGGACAGATCCTCAGATATTTCTTTACCTTTTACCTTGCTTGACCCACCTTGGCCGCAGCACTTCCACGTTGGCTGGTAACCGCTCCCTAAAGGTGAAACCTGCAGGTTTATGACCCAGGTACTTCCACACCGAGAAGTTGGTCTCTTTTTGTTTCGTGCCTGAGCGCACATCTCACCCTCCCTTATTTGATCTCCGTCCAAGCAATCGTCAATATTTGAAAGACCTTCTTCAAGGTCGCCTCATTGAAACTTCAGGAAAGATTCCAAAACAGTAACGTCAAAAGCGTGTCTCATCACACCTTGACATCAACTTATCAGTCCGCTCCCACTTTATTTCACTCCACTTTGATACCATTCCACTACGTGTCACTCCCTTCCAAAGCAGACGCCAAGGCGGGGCAGCTGTAGACACGCCATTCCTGACGTCTCCTGAGAAAGTCTCATATTACTATATGACGCCCCGCGACGGCTTACGCATTTCGAATCTCTTAAGTGCTTCCTTTTCTTGGGTCTTCTTCTGCCTTTTTCGGCATCCGGAATCGTCTCGTCACGGCATTCAGACGGCATCAACACCAGTCGGACGCATCAGAGGTTCCGAAACCAGGAAGGGTGTCTGCCAGGCGGCCGCCAACGCCTGAACTGAGGACCCGGGTGGGTCTTTATGGGGGCGTCTAGGCCCCTGGACGCCCCCATTCTTTTAATTTATTTTTCAAAAAGCAAAACCAAATGAAAAATAATATATTAATGGAGGCGTCCAGGTCCCTGGACGCCTCCATAAAAACAAATATAAAAAATATAAAATGCCAGCTTTGGCATAAAAAAAAACAAAAATATAAAATATATTTTCTTGGAGGCGTCCAGGACCCTGGACGCCTCCATCAACTCACCCACGGGGCGCTGCCCACCGAACGACGGTTTGTCGTGTATGAAAGAATCCAAATTGTGGAGACGTCCAGCTGGCTGGACGCGCCCATTTCCAAATCACGGGTCGCCGCTACAAAACCACGCGTTGTGTTAAACCACGTGTGCCTTTCGGTGGAGTTCGGTGGGACTTATGGAGGCGTCCGGGACCATGGACGCCCCAAAGAAAATATTCAAAAAAAATGAATAAAAATAGAATAAAATATTACTTCGGCCCTGATGGAGGTGTCCAGGGTCCTGGACGCCTCCACCCTCCGGAGTCCTATAAATAGAGGCCACCCCCCTCAGTTCTGGAGGAGCTTCGAAGAGATCCGATAGGCTGCTAGAGCCCAGAGGCTACCGGAGTCATTTTCTAACCCGTGGGATCTTTTGTAGGTGGAGGTTCCGCCGGCTTCTCGGGTGCCCACGCTCGCGAGAGGAAGGTCGTCTTCATCCACCGCGCTTCCACGTCGTCCCTACGCTGCCGGAGCTCCGCCGGATTTCACCACCGGTACATCCAATAAGCCAATCCCTTCCTTTTCTTCGTAGTTCTTTTGCATTCATCATCTCGCATCCTCTATCCCCCTTCATAAGGGCGCCTCTTCTTATATACTTCTTGCATCCATCATCTCATTTTCCTCCTACTCGAGTCCGAGAGGGGTTTAAAAGATGACACCAACCAGGTGTGTGTGTCTTGCCATCATTTCATCATTTTTATCGCAAGGATTTGAATACTACACCTTCATCTTTCTAATCCACTCCTTACTTGTTTATCGTTGTTTTGTAAGGGTACCCAAGGAAAGCCCTCTCCGTCGGCCGGCCGAAGGGGGAGGAAGAAGCAACCCGCCATCTCCCGCTCTTGAGGTAGGCGCGATCACTTTCTTTATTTTGGGGTCTTTTGGCCCCTAGCGATCACATCTGGTTCTCGAGGCCGCGGCGAGTCACTTCCCCAATGGCCGTTTAAATTCCTGTTCTTATATTCTCTTTATATTCTGTTATATTCTGCTCATATTCTCGAGGCCGCGGCGAGTCACTTCCCCAATGGCCGTTTAAATTCCCGCTCTTATATTCTCTTTATATTTTGTTATATTCTTATCTATTCATATTCTCGAGGCCGCGGCGAGTCACTTCCCCAATGGCCGTTTAAATTCTCGCTCTTTATATTCTCTTTATATTCTGTTATATTCTTATCTGCTCATATTCTCGAGGTTGCGGCGAGTCACTTCCCCAATGGCCGTTTCAATTCTTGCTATTTAATTTCTGCACCATTCCCGTTCCCCCGAGGCCGCGGCGAGTCACTTCCCGCTATGGCCGTTTAACCCCCATATCTTGCTATCTTACATTTGTCCCGCTCGCCCCGCCGAAGCAATCTCCCGTGGTGGCCCCTTCTCTTTTCTCTTATTTCTATGTTGCAGCAAACAAAAGAGGAGCCCGTGCGCTCCGCGTCTTCTTCGCTCCCCGAACCGCGTGACGTCGCTCACAATGAGGTTAGCAAATTCCTCACACATTTCAGATTTTGTAGAACCAAACACAATGTCATCAACATAAATTTGAACAATCAAGATGTTCTTACCTTGCTTCTTGGTAAAAAGTGTTTGATCTACCTTACCTCGTGTGTACCCTTTTTCAATGAGGAACGAGCTTAGTCTCTCATACCAAACTCTTGGTGCTTGCTTAAGTCCATAAAGCGCCCTGTCTAGCTTGTATACAAAATCTGCATTGTTAGAATTCTCAAAGCCAGGGGGCTGCTCAACATAGACTTCTTCTTTGATCAAGCCATTCAAGAAAGCACTTTTGACATCCATTTGATATAGCTTTATCCTAAGGGAGTGTGCAAAGGCAAGTAAAATTTTGATGGCTTCGAGTCTAGCAACAGGGGCATAAGATTCATCAAAGTCTACCCCAAACTCTTGATTATACCCTTGAGCCACCAATCTAGCCTTGTTTCTTATTATCTTGCCATCCTCACTTAGTTTGTTCCTAAAAACCCATTTAGTGCCTATTACAGATTGTGATGAAGGTCAAGGAACAAGATACCAAACTTTATTTCTTTCAAACTGGTTTAACTCGTCTTGCATGGAAATTATCCAGTTTTCATCTTTTAAGGCTTCATCAATATTTTTGGGTTCATGCTGCGAGACAAGAGCAAGTTGATCTAATTCTTCCACAATTTTAAAATGTGACCTTGT
This sequence comes from Amorphophallus konjac, assembly GCA_022559845.1. Classification (NCBI taxonomy): domain Eukaryota; kingdom Viridiplantae; phylum Streptophyta; class Magnoliopsida; order Alismatales; family Araceae; genus Amorphophallus; species Amorphophallus konjac. The sequence continues at coordinate 455,338,263 of CM040121.1, read as the reverse complement.
TCTAGGTGGGTCATTCAAGCTACCAATGACATTTTCTAAAGGATGATCCTTAAGAATTCAAATGTTTGTAGCAAGACATAAAAGATGACACGAGATGCAACTAGAGGACAGAGAGAAGCGACACGAGGTTCACACAGAAACGACAGTAACCGACACGAAGTGTGGTTATTAAACAGGAATGACACAAGGTCTACAGGGAAACGACTCGAAGTTCAGTGAGAACAGCACGAGGTGAAACGACACGGGCTTACCACGACACGAAGACACAACAAGGAGAACGACACGAAGTCACTGTAACAAACCAAAAACACTACGAAGAGAACGAATACAAAAGCAACACGAAGTCATGAATACAAACAACACGAAGATGAAACAGTAACTGACATGAGTTGAAAACAACACTAAGATGAAACAGTAGAATAGACACGAGGTCTAGCAACCATGACACGAAGTCATGAGTTAGACATGCCTTCAACAACACGAGAAGAAAGACAGACACGGCTATCACGATACGTGATGAAGCAGTGAACCCAGACATGAAATGACTCGAGGAACAACACTAAGTGATATGAAAACACAAGAGCAATCATATAGAATGACTCGAGATGAACAACATGAATGCTAACGACACGAGGTCAAACAGAACACATTTTAAAACAACACGAGGTACGAGAGGATAACACGGCATAATGAAAACACAAACAGTACTAAAACGAAAAGTGACACGAAGACAAACAGTACAACACGAGGTGTTATACACAAACAAGACGAAGTGTCAACCAACACGAATACAGTCCCTGAAAAATACCTGAAGTGAAATGAAGGTTTATTCTTCATAGAAAAAATATTCTTTGTTCACTTTCACAGAAAAATATTTTTGAACACCACTAAGACTTATAGTGTTGTCATCATCAAAACATGTAAAGATTCAACAAGACTCAACAATCTCCCCCTTTTTGATGGATGGCAACACTATGAGTCTTGAGTCTTTGCAGAGAAAGAAAAACACTAAATAGCCATTCTCAATGAAAAACAAACATTAAACATTCTCAACGAGCTAGCAAAGGCATGATTTCTTCAAGGCTGAAATAGCCATTCTCAATGAATAACAAACATTAAACATTTTCAACGAGCTAGCAAAGGCCTGATTTCTCCCCCTTTGACATCATCAAAAAGAATGAAACAATGAGAATGCAACAATGCAAATGATATGAGTTTTAATTAATAAGTCCAAGAGTGTGAGAGAGAAAGCCTCAAAATGGGCAACAAGATACAGAGCATAGTCTTTTCAAGAAAAGTATCTGGCTTGTCTGCCAGAAGGGCCACGCGGCCTGCCATGAGGTGGTCTCCCCCTTGGAGAAGCAGAAGAATATTCTTGAGGTGGAGTTCTGCTGGAAGAAGCTTGGCCAGGTGCTGAACCCAAGGTTGACTGAAATTCCTTTAGGTCATTTGACAGTTCAGCTAGCCAATATACCACAGAGCTTCTGACATGTGCCACTTCAGAAATGATGTCGTCTTGGTGAACATTGACAGTTTCATATCTGTCAGTCAGAAGTGTCATTTCTGTTAAGAAGGCGGCCAATTTATCATAGACCTGCTGAATACCTGGACCTAGGGCACTGGATGACTTCTTCAAAAGTTCTAAAGATGTTCTGATCTCATAGCAGTGATCTATAATGGTGGTAGACATTTTGAAGGAGGAGATTTGAACATCTTGCAACTCACTCAGTGCTTTAGTTATCTTTGAACACACCTCCTGCAACCCTTGCATCAGGGATCTGTTGGCATCATCTGAAGCTTTTTTGTTGAGAAGGAATCGTTTCCATTCAGTGAGGAGAGATATCTCGAGCTTCAGTAGCCTGGAATGTACCTGATTTATGTTGAGGGTGACATATGTGAGCAGGTCATCTAATTTCTTATCTTGTTTCTGCATCTACTGAGTCAGGTTTATAAGAAGTTCTTCAATGTTGGGCGCCCGAGCAGATTCAATGTTGGGCGCCTGTACAGATAGAAGTCTAGGTGGACCTAGAGGTGTACCAAAAAATTCACTGCTAGGTACAGTTCTCTCAGCTGCTTCCTCTTGTACTGGCATTTGACTACTCTCAGCTGGGACCTGATCTTCATCTTCAGCTTGAGTTTCTTTCTGAGGAATTTCACCTTCAGGTGCCTCTTCTTCACTTGAAGATTCTGAATCTAGTTCTATGACAGGAACCTTTTCTTGACTGCTATCCCCTCTATCTTCCATGAGTTCCTGATCTGCATGGCTGTCAACAGATGCCTGTTCAAGACTTTCAGATGCAACCAAGTTGGTAGCCTCTTCCAAGCTTCTCTCTACAGTTTCTCTTAAAAGTTCATTAACAAAAACAGCAAGTTCTTGATCAGTACTGTCTTGCTCTTTAGTTGGCTGTTCCTCAGGTACTATTACCTCTTCAGATGTCTTCCCAAAAGAATCAAATAGACCAGCAATATTTGCATCTAGATCAGTCTGAATGCTTTCGTCAGACAACCTGATTTCCTCAGATGCAACCTCGACTAGCCTCTGAAAGGAAAAAGGTACTTCGGTGGGTGCAGCTGGCAAAATAGACTCTGGTTGTTCAGCTGGTGTTTCCTGTTGAGCAATCTCAGAAACTAATTGCACACCAGTTTGGGCTAAGTCTTGAAATTGTTCCAAATGCTCCCCCTAAGTATGTGATTCCCTGACCTTTTGGGCCTTGACTTGCCCCACCATAGAACATCCCTCTAAGCCCAAAAACACTGAAACAAAATTCATATTAAATATGTTTCGGGCTTTAACTTCAGAAGTGGCCTCTCCATCCAAGCAAATCTCTGACTGCTTGAAGATGTCTGTCAGATGGGCGGCATAGGGAAGGTGTCTCTTGGATCCAATGCAACCCTTCATGACAGTAAAAATGATCTCTGGCAGACATATCTTTACATTTTGAATCAGACAAAATAGTAGAAATCTCTGTGTGTCTGTAATTCTTCCTCTAGGCCCAGTCTGTGGGGTGATAATGGAAGCAATGACGTTCTGAAGGAGCTTATGAAGAGGAGGAAATGACGACGTCTGATAAGCTTTTAGCTTCAACTGCCCCTTATCATGAATATTACTGGGTTTACCAGTAATGACTGAGAAAGCTTCATGGAGACTGTATCGAAAGCTTCCCTCTACCTCCCCTTTATCTGGAACACCGAGGGCTTCGTGAAGGGAGTCACATGTAACAGTTATCTCGACCCCTTTAACAGATGATAACAAGGCAGACTTGTCTCGGCTCAAGGACAAATTATTGTAAAATTCCATTACCGGCCTAGGGTAATAGACACGGTGATTTTCTAAGAAATTTCTCCACTCCTGAAACTCAAAGATTTTCAATAGTTCTGGAAACTTCGAGATCATGGTTTCATCTCCGAAATCTATTATTCTAGGAGGAATGATTTTCCCACTTTCTAAGAACACGGTAGACTGAGAAATCCTGGTACCTTGTTCTGAAGATACTTCCGCAACAGGTTCTGGCTCAAGACATCTCTGTTGCTTAGATGAAGGCTCTTCAACTATTTCTTTTCCCTTCCTCTTCCTTTCACCAGGAGCTGCTGACCTTTGCTGATCCATCTGCTGTAACTTCCAGAGTATCAACTCTCTCTTGCAGGTTGCTGCTGGAGATGAGGCTAGACCCAAGAGAAGAAGAGGCCTCTGTGGGGAAAGAAGGTGAGCGGGAAGAGATGGAGATGAGTTTGAAGAAAAACGCTCAAGGTGGAGCGGCACGAGGATGAATAGGAAGCGGCAAGGGGAAATGAGGGTTTGAGGTTGAAGGCGTGTGAAACAAGAAGGGTTTTGTCGGGTTGCTTTTTACTCTTATCAAACTTTTTCTGGAAATACCCAAATTACCCTTAGTCATGATGTAACGCAGCTACTGCCTGTTAAAGTTAGCCCTTCAATATGTGGACGGGTTATATTCTTCCAAATTCCAAGGTCAGTTAACCCAAGATATTAAATCAGCATAATCACAAAATCAGCTGTTAAAGTTGCTTAAACTAGAGAGAGTCACGATTAAATTGCTCCTTATGTTTGTCAAGCAACGAAATAACACATCGATGTCAAGCAGATTTCATTTCTTCATTTAATGGACAAGATAAGGCATACAGGGTCAACCAATTTGTTGAGCACAAGGTAGAATAGTCCGTTTTTACACAAGGAGACATGTTTATCAGACACCAGAAACCCTGGTTACTCAGGACAGACTACCTTTATGCCGATCAAAGCCAATGAAATTTTCTTTGAGGACTTTTCCCCCTTTTTTTTATTTTAACATTTCTACACAGAGATAGCTAATTGTATCATGACAGAAACTCTGGACTTCTCTGATCTAGAGTGTCTATTTCTCCACAAAAGCCATTGCTCTGCCACAAATAATGGCGTATTCCCTGGTAGCACTTCTCATGATTTTAGACAAAAGACAGATATCTTACTTAACATAATTTTTTATCTCAGAGCTCTCTCCACATAAGTTTCAGTTAAGTCGAGATCCTCAACAAGTTTTACTCATTTAACAGGAAGTTTTATAATATGTTGACCAACACTTGAGAGGATAACTTAGAAGGATCAAGGACCAAATATAACCCCCAAACATTGAAGTTCTTTATTAACAGGTGTAAGTTGTTACACTAGATGTTGGGTGGTTTAAGGTATACATAACACATCGGATAAGAGCAAGAAGACTGAAAACACAATTTCTTCGAGAGAATATCTGAACCAAGAGTGATAGGAGAGAGATAAGAAGGTGGCTGACCGAATAGAGAGAGATGAGATGAGATGAGATGAGCAGCACTCCTATCAGCAAGCCAACAAGTGAGAGATCACTCAAGACATTAGGCACTAAGGACACATCCAAATATAGTATTCTTGAAGAAGTTCTGTCTCACATCCAGAGAAGCTCTTGGGCAACAAAACGCAACCTCATGAGATGACAGATCTAAGCACCACATAAACTGCATCGGCTGACACAATTCCTCAGAAACCAAATGGCCTGACAAGCTCCTTTTCAGCCCACTCAAGGACATCTCACACACGACTCTTGGAGGTATTAATTAATTATTGAATGCAGTGTTTGCCATGAAAATTAAACATGTGAGTTTGAGTTATGCACAAACAGGCTCCCCTGATCATCAGAAAGACTCATGGTACTAGGCGGAGCATTTGGTCTGAAAGACCATCTCACACATAGTAAGGACCTCCGGATAGATTTCTCTGCCTTTGGTAGCTTACCATTTGATATACCATAGAGGTCATGAATAACAGGGTAAACTCAACAGTCCTATAAGCAATTCAGATTTTCATGAATTATGCAACATACAGTTTTCAACTAGCATTCACATTCAGTTCAGATTTTCAGAATTTTCAGAGTGCATGTTCAGAAAATAATGCAACTTGCAGATGTTGAATGAAAATGCAAGAACAGATTCAATATGCATGCACTAGATGAAACTAAGAGCAGGATAAGCAAGAATACATCGAACCAGATATGCAATAGGTTTCAAAATGGGACATGCAGAGAGATTACCTGAACAGTGTGAGAATGGTGTTTTCATTCTTGAGTGCCTTGGATCATTACCCCTCTTATTCCAGTCCCAAGGCACACCTGCAAAAACAAGGTTTAGTTTGCACAAACAGGTACCCAAGAAGTCTTGGGTCCTGGCATGACATTATTATTTCTAGCAGGTTTTCTCAGCACATTTCCAGGAGTAGTTTTCAGATCTGATTTATGCACATTCTTATTAGCATGAATTCTATGTGCATACACATGAGATTTTCTGTTAACAGGGTAAAATTTCTGTTTACCAAAACTGGTTTGGTTTTGATATCCTGCCAGCCAACAGGTTGCAGCCCTGTGACCTGGCTTCCCACAATGATGACATGAAGGTTTTGCAAATTATCTTACAGGGAATTTAGCATGTTTGAGATTCACATTTCTACCCTGAATATGCCAACAGTCCTTGACTGTATGACCATGCTTTCTACAGTGAGAGTAAATGAGAGAATTTCTTCTAAAGGAACCTGACCAGCATTCAGAGGCCCTGTGACCCATTTTGTTGCAGTTGAAACAAATGATATGCTGGCTCATTGAAACAGATTTGTTTTTCTTAAAAACATGTTGGTTTGTAGGGAATTTAGCATGATATGAATAAAAGGTTCTCTTACCACTAGCAAACCAGCAATGAGCAATAGAGTGTCCTAATTTGCCACAATTAGAGCATGTGACATTTCTTTTCTGAGGTGATGGATTTTTATCATAAGATCTCCTAGCATTCTTATCATCTTTCTCCATCAACTTACACTCATGCATCAGATGTCCAACTTTATGACAGTAGTGATAGATATTCTTCCTTTTAGATGCATGTGAGTGTGTGTGAGGACTGTGATCAGCAAATGCTGATGGACCCTTTTTATTTATTTTCTGATTTTCAGTCCTTTTCTGATTTTTATCTTGTTTTCCTATTTTCTTAGCCTTGTACTGAATTGGAGATGAAGTGGAAGGCTTTTCTTATTCAGAAGATTTAATGAAAACAGTTTTTAGCTTGGATCCATCAACCTTTTTCAACTTTTCAGTTTGGTTCTGATTCTTCTGAACATTTGGTTGTTTATTTTCTGAGGTTGTGGCTATATCAGAAGCTTTGACAAAGGATGTCGTCAGCTTGTTTTCAAAAACCTTTTTATTGACATTGTTGTAGCCCAACCCTTCCTTTTGAGTATTGACCTTAATTCTTAACAACCTGTCCAGATTTTCTTGACCACTCACAAACTTTGACAAGGAGTTTTTCAGATCCTGAATTTCATTATCAAGAGATGCAATGTGTATTTCATAACTAGCGATCTCTTGTTCACTACAATTGACAGTTTCATTCAAAACCTTATTAGCTGTTTTGTATTCTTCAATTTCCTTTCTCAGCTCATCTACTTCATCAGTTTCGTTAGTACAGATGACTTTTCCTTTCTCCAATGTGAGAAGTCTTTCAGACATGGCACTGTTTAACAATTTTAATTTTTCAACTTCTTCTTTAAGCTTATCATTTTGAATTAACTCATTTATTAGAAGCTGATCTTCTGAGTCAACCATGTTTTCTCTCCTAGCTTCAAACTCTCTCAATTCCTTTTGTTGTTTTTCAAAATCTTTCTGTAGTTTTATGTTTACAGATTTTATGGCATTAAACTTTTCAATCAGCAAATCATTCTCTCGTTTAAGTTTCTCTAATTGTTCTTCATTTTTTTTAGAGAGCTTTCTGAGAGAGTCATTCTCATTTTTCAGCTTGTTTAAGTCAGATTTAATGCGTTCAAATTCCTTCAGCATCAGATTATCAGACATACTAGCGTCAAGAGCATTTTTCAGTTCAGCACAATTTCTACAAGGAAAACTTGAGCTATCTAAACCAGTACCCTTCTTCAATTTTTTATACTGTTTTCTTAACAGTTCATGAGATTCAATTAGTTCAGCATAAGCATTCTCCCAATCTTCTAGAGAGAAATTCTCGAAGAGATTTACCTCATCATCATCATCTTCTTCAGTTTGATTGCTGCCTTGATCGCTTCTGTTGGCCATCATGCAGCTTGTTTGATTTCCTTTCCCGGCTCTCTTCATCATTTCCAACATATCCCTTGCAGATCTGCAATCAAGGAAACATGAGTGAAAAGCTTTGTCAGTGGCTGCTTTCATCAGATTTATAGCTGTTTGATTCTCCTCATACATTGATTCGTGACTGTCAGTCCATTTGGACCTTTTCTTTGGTAATTTATGAGGACCATGTGAAATCACTTTCCACAGGTCTGGATCAACAGATTTAACATAAGCACGTAAAGCACTGTGCCACTAGTTGTAATCAAAACCACTGAAGACGGGTGGACAAGTCATTGAACCAAATAGCAAATAAATTCAATGCAACAAGAATATAGATGCACTAAAGACAAATAAGCACCTAAGACCGCAAGATCGAATCTGCAGGTCGCTGGACCTTATATGCAGACACCCGCTCTGATACCAACTGTTAGGGTGCTTGGCCAGGATACAGAGGGGGGGTGAATGAATCCTTCTACGAATAATGGCCAAATTAAAACTAGGATGCTAGATAAGGACACAGAATAGAACCAATTCGATTCAGCTCAAATACAAACACATGGAGCGCACCTAATCAAGCATCTAGCGGAAGTAAATCAGACAAACAAACCACTGCTCAATAGATTTTTAGGTGGTTCGGTCCTTCAGACCTACATCCACCCCTCACTCCCAACCGGAGTGAGGCTTCACTAGCAAACGCTAGAACCCAGTAGACTCAGTCTACAAACAGTTGCTGCCACACAGCTTGACCAGGGGAACAGCCTCCCCTCTTCCTCCCAACCGGAGGGACACCCAAGTGACTCCCAGCCACTTGGAAACTAGAGGTCGAAGACCTCTCTTCCTCCAGACCAGGAGGGACCACTGGACTTGCAACCACAAGCCCAGAACCGGAGGACTAGCCTCCCTTCCTCTAACCAGAGGGCAACCCACAAGTGACAACCTGTCACTTGCAACCCGGAGATCAGATCTCCCGTCTCCTGAACCAACAGGAGGTACCCGATCCCCAACAGGGCTATCGGAAGGACAAGATAACCAGATGAAAATGGAAGAAAACAAAAACACGAAATGAAAATAACTTCAGTAAATAAAACGCTGAAAAACGAAATGCATAATGTGGCTCCAAACAGAGCTGACTGGCCTGGATCTGATCCACGGTCCAGTGAAGACAGATCTTCAAGCAGCTTCTTCCTTCTTCTCCACGAGCTCTCTCTCTCTCTTTCTATCTCTCTTTCTTTCTCCTCTGCTCTCTTCTTCTTTTTTAATCTCTGCTCCTCTATTCTCTTTTTGCTTCCATGCTCACTCTTGCTCGACCAGCCTTTGTTCTTTTTATATCAGCAGCCAGCAGGAGGATGGGGTACAGAGTGCATGTGCTTCACACGCTTGATCCAGAACCTTCCTGCCACGTGCCCCCTTCGTATTTGTTCCTTCAGTATCGGATCATGTGCACCCAGACACCGATGAATGTTCTTCCTCGGACCTGCAAAGAGGTAAGAATCATTAACCTTGAGTGCCATAAGAACTAGAACTACATGAGGTAAGTGGACACGACAAGAGGTGCACTAAACAGAGAACGACACGAGATACAGTGGTGACACAATGAACACTACTAAGAGAACGACACGAGGTAGAAAGAAAACAACACGAAGTAGAAGGAGAACAGCACAAAGTAGAAAAAGGACGACACGAAGTAGACAAGATTACTACAGTACGAGATAGGGAGAGCATGACACAAGGTCAGATGAAAACAGCACGAAGTAAGAAAAAAAAATGACACGAGATACACTGTGACAGAACAGACACAACGAAGAGAATGACACGAAGTGAGGTTATAAAACAACACGAGGTAAAGGGAAGAACGACACGAAGTGGTTGCAACAACGAGCAAGACATAAAAGATGACACGAGATGCAACTAGATGACAGAGAGAAGCGACACGAGGTTCACACAGAAACGACAGTAACCGACACGAAGTGTGGTTATTAAACAGGAACGACACGAGGTCTACAGGGAAACGACTCAAAGTTCAGTGAGAACAGCACGAGGTGAAACGACACGGGCTTACCACGACACGAAGACACAACAAGGAGAACGACACGAAGTCACTGTAACAAACCAAAAACACTACGAAGAGAACGAATACAAAAGCAACACGAAGTCATGAATACAAACAACACGAAGATGAAACAATAACCGACATGAGTTGAAAACAACACTAAGACGAAACAGTAGAATAGACACGAGGTCTAGCAACCATGACACGAAGTCATGAGTTAGACATGCCTTCAACAACACGAGAAGAAAGACAGACACGGCTATCACGATACGTGATGAAGCAGTGAACCCAGACATGAAACGACTCGAGGAACAACACTAAGTGATATGAAAACACAAGAGCAATCATACAGAATGACTCGAGATGAACAACATGAATGCTAACGACACGAGGTCAAACAGAACACATTTTAAAATAACACGAGGTACGAGAGGACAACACGACATAATGAAAACACAAACAGTACTAAAACGAAAAGTGACACGAAGATAAACAGTACAACACGAGGTGTTATACACAAACAAGACGAAGTGCCAACCAACACGAATACAGTCCCTGAAAAATACCTGAAGTGAAATGAAGGTTTATTCTTCATAGAAAAAATATTCTTTGTTCACTTTCACAGAAAAATATTTTTGAACACCACTAAGACTTATAGTGTTGTCATCATCAAAACATGTAAAGATTCAACAAGACTCAACATGTGGCCTTACCATAGAGCGGTTGATAATGTAACATGTCGAGTTTACCGCTTCAGCCCAAAATCTCCTTGGAAGTTGACGTTCAGCAAGCATCGTTCTTGCCATCTCTACAAGTGTTCGGTTTCTTCTTTCAACTACACCATTTTGCTCCGGCGTTCTTGGTGAAGAAAATCGGTGTGAAATCCCTTCGGCCCTACAAAGGTTATAGAAGTTAGCATTTTCAAATTCACCACCGTGATCGGATTGAATCTTGGAAATTTTAAACTCACCGTCCTGCTTTATCTTCATGTAGAGTGCCTGAAACTCATCAAAAGCATCATTTTTATGTGTGAGATAGAAAACCCATGTGAACCTAGAAAAGTCATCCACCAAGACATATCCATATTTTCTACCACTTAAGCTAGCAGTTCTGGTTGGGCCAAATAGGTCTATATGAATTAGCTCGAGTGGTTTGGATGATGTATTTTCAGATCTTCCCTTGAATGATTTTCTAGTTTATTTACCTAGGGCACATGCATCACACAATTTATTTTCTTGTTTAAAGGATAGTTCAGGCAAACCTTTCACCATTGAATGCTTCAAGAGTTTATGCAAGACATTGTAGCTAGCATGTCCTAGTCTACGATGCCATAACCATGCAATTTCAGATTTTGGTGCAGTAAGACAAAGGTTTGAATAAGCAGGATCATCTAAGTCAATCATGTAAACATTGTTGACTCTCTTACCAGAAAATTTTACTTTGTCAGATTTTGGTTCAAGAATTCTGCATTCATGAGAGTCAAACAACACTTTGTGACCCTTATCACACAATTGACTTATACTAAGCAGGTTATATTTCAATCCTTCAACTAACAACACGTTACAAATGGAGTTAGAGAGGTTCTTACCTACATTACCCGTTCTAATGATTTTTCCTTTATTGTTTTCTCCAAATGTGACATATCGTCCTTCCTTTTCCTCCAAGAGATAAAATTTTGATTTGTCTCCAGTCATGTGTCTTGAACAGCCGCTATCAAGGTACCACATGTTATGCATGGCTACAAGACATTCCTGCACAAGTAATTAAGCAGTGGTGTTTGGAACCCAACCAAATTTTGGTCCCTTCAAGCTTTTCAGAATTTCAAAACATGAAACCATTTATTTTGGAATCCAAACCTTCTTAACATTCATGCTTTATTTGCTTAGAGCAGGGATTTGATTTTTCTTTTTCATCTTGACATTCATTTTTTGTTTAGAAGCTCTTTGTTGGATTTTGTAGAAGTTTGAGGAGGTTTGCTTCTTAAACCATTGAGGCCGTTGGTTGGTTTTGGGTTGAAACTGATTATTTTGCCACCTATGGGATTGATGAACATAGAAATCATAATTTTCTCAAAGATATGGTGATGCTGGCCTATATGAGTGTGCAATCCAATTGTGGTGAAATCTGGAAGGTTGAGCATGCAATGGCCAATGAAGTGTTGACCTATGTTGCGGGGAAGGTCGACCTTTCTTAGGTCTTTGGATAGGCTTTTTGGGAATGTTGGTGACTCCCCCTTCAATCTTTTCTTTTCCTTTCTCCTTTTATTTTTGCTGGTTTTGTGTGGGAGTTATGTTTGAGGTGGAGGCTTCGGAAGATGAGACAAATGTTACTGTTTTTAGCCCGAGTGGCCTTTTGTTTGTTGGTTCAAAACCCAACCCTTCCTTGTTGAAATTCATCCTAGTACCTAGCAAAGCATCTAGGTTTTCTTTTCCATCCACGAAATTTTCCAAGGATTGTTGTTTATCCTTCAATTCTTTTTGTAAGTTTTCAATGTTTTGCAAGAGTTGAGTGTTGACATGTTTTACAGCTTCATATTTTTCATTACTCAGTTTGCTGTTCTTTTCATAGGTTTGCATTTTTAGCTTAATGCTATCAATCTCATTTCTCAAGTTTTCATGTTCAGTTTCTAAGTCAGCCATTTCTTTTCTTCCTTCTTCCAAATCCTCAATCATTTTCTTAAGATCTTCAATTTCAGTTTCAAGTAGAGCATTCTTCTCATCCTTGTCACGATCATGCACAAAAGAATTGATTTTCTTTTTCAATGATTTATTTTCCTTTTTGTACATTTCATATTTTTCCATGAGTTGTATATATGGATCCTCCCAATCATCAATTGTATAATCTTTAAATGGAGAATTTACCTCAATTTCTTCGTCACCTTTGGCCATAAGGCAGAAATCTTCTTTTTCTTTATCCGAGGAGCTAGTTCCATCATTACTTTCCTCTTCATCGCTCCATGTGGACACCATGGCCTTGTTATTCTTCTTGCCCTTCCATTTGTCAGCTTTTCTGAATCTGTCGGGACAGTCATTCTTGAAATGCCCTGGTTTGTTACAAGAATAACAAATGATTTTGTCAGATTTCTTAGAGTTTTCAAAATTAGATTTGAAACCATTTCTTACCCTTGACCTTCCTCTCATGAAGCTCTTACCTTCCTTTCTCAGGAATTTCTTGAACTTACGTGTGAGCATGGCTACGTCATCCTCATCTTGCTCACTTCCCGAATCCTCACCTTCATCAGAAGTATCTTGACGGCTGGGTCCAGCTTTAAGAGCTAGGGACTTCTTTTTAGGTGCCTCAGCCTCTTTGTTCTTGAGGTTGATCTCATAGGTCATTAATGACCCAATGAGTTCATCTACCTTGGTGGTTGCGAGATCTCTTGATTCTTCAACAACGGTTACCTTCGTGTGCCATGCTGGAGTTAATGATCTGAGAATTTTTCTTACAAGTTCTTGCTCTATATATTTCTTTCCCAAGTCAGTTAAACTATTAGTAAGCACAGTTAAGCGAGCATACATATCTTGAATTGACTCATCAGGCTTCATGCGGAACATTTCATATTCAGAAACTAAAATATTGGCTTTTGTTTCTCGTACCTGAGAGGTTCCTTCGTAGATTACCTCTAGCTTATCCCACATCAATTTTACAGTTGCGCAGGTGGCTACTCTTGAGAATTCAACTGGATGGAGTGAGCATTGCATGATATGTTTAGCACTCCAGTTGACGGTGGATTGCCGTATTTGTTCTTTGGTCCACAAGTCCTCATTATCCGTAAACTCATACGGACCTTTGCTGATCACACGCCAAAGTTCGTAGTCTTGGGTGCGAATGAACACCTGCATGCGATGTTTCCAATAAGGATAGTTAGATCCAGTGAAATAAGGAGGTCTGTTCACAGAGTGTCCTTCAGGTAAATAACCCTTAGATGCTGATCCACCATTTCCCTCAAGGTCGTTGGACCCCATAATGAGAGATTAGGCTCTGATACCACTTCTTGTGCAGTGGACAGCGGATCTAGAGGGGAGGGGTGAATAGATCTGCCCCTCTTTTCGCAATGTAACCCTCCATATAGCTAGATGAGATAAATTGCAGCGGAATATAACTAGCTAAACGAAGGGCACAATGATTTACTTAGCAAGATGATTACTAATATATCGATTCGAATCTAAGCATGCATTTAGAACGAAGCAATCACACGAACAAACCACAACACATGAGATTTTAAGGTGGTTCGGACTGAATCTCCAGTCCTACGTCCACCCCTCACCAAATCCGGTGAGGCTCCACTAGTGCCACGCACTGAACCGCAAATCGGAAAGACCACCGATTACCTTCCTACTAACTACCTGGTAGGGACGTCAACAACGCAGATTGGACAACCTCCGATTGCCCTCCTACTAACCACCGGTAGGGACGATTCTCAGATTCAATTGTTTGTATGAAATGAAAAAGAGAACAAATATGAAATCACTCATACAAGATATATATTATGCTCAAAGAAAAGAATCTTGTCTGAGTTGCAGAAGCTTGAATCGGATGCTTTGACGGTGTCTTCTTTCTTGCGGGATGATCTTCCTTGAACCTCTTCTAGTTGATGAAGAAGATGATGGATGTAGCTTCAATCTTCCTTTTGATCTTCTTGAGTCGATGAAGAGGATGTAGAAGATGTAGGATGCAGCTTAGATCACCCTTGAGAGCATTGATTCCTTCTTCTTCCTTGGAGGTTGAGATGGCTTCAGATTTGGACTTGAATGCCTTGGAATGGATGAAGAACTTCCTCCCGAAACACTGTTCACGGAGGTGCTACAGTGCCTCGAAAATGAGCTTCCTTGATCTCCCTTGAAACCTTGGAGCATTGGGGTTTCTAACCCCTTAAGTGTTGGTTTTATAGACCTTGAATGGTCTATAGACAAGCCTCAGACCAGATCCACAATTTGTGGGTGTTTAGGTGACTTTTGGATTAAACAAATCCATGTTGAATGGCCCTTTTCGAAGTTGGAAACAAAGTCAACATTGAAGGCTCGGGGTTGGCGGTCGACCTGCAGCTCCTGGCGGTCGACCGCTATTGTGAAATGCTGTAGACTAATGGCCCCTAGGATTTCCAGTCGACCGCCACTGGCTGGCGGTCGACCGCTACTGAAACTCGTGCAGGCTCGCAATTGCTGGCTGGGGTGGCCGACCGCCCCTGTGTTGGCGGTCGACCGCCAGCTGGGCAGAACCCGAATTTTCCCGGGTTGGTCCGTTAACTATCTTAGCTCCGCCGCTTAACTCCTTTAGTAGTCCATTCATGTCTGTGGCAACAACTTTGACTGTCTTGAAGTTTTATTACTGAGTCTTCAATCAAATTTTTGTTCCGGGGGCTCCGCCCCCGGAAACCCCCGTAAGGGGCGCTGCCCCCTTGACCCCCGTGACCTGACCGGGCAGGTCGATCCCCATGACCTGACCGCACAGGTCGATCCGCGTGCGAGAGCGCAACATTGAGCTTTCACTTGTCCATTCATTTGCATATCTGTCATGAACACAACAGCACATATGTCAATCATATAAGAGTGAAAAACAACAATGACTAATAGTGTTTAGCCATTATCAAAACCAAGAATACCACAGAATGCATATGACCATAGAATGATGTCGAATGACCCAAGTGACCACAGAATGACTCAAATGACCTCAGGGACACAACATATATGCCACCACCTCCTTCTCCTGCTTGTTCTTGAGCCGAAAAAGATGATCTGGCTCAATGTCAAGCACCGGCACCGCCTGCCTGCTGAGGAACCTCCTCTCGGCCCCATCCCAGCAGTCGGTCTTATGCAATCGATAGAAGGCCATCCGGGTGTTCCACAACTTGATGTAATCCTGGGTCACTCGGGGGATGCGACCCGGAACTGGCACCCTGAAGGAGGCAGAGTCTGCCCGGTGAAAGAAGTCCCACTAGCTCCTGGCGTGCTCGGCAACCGAACTTCCCCGGATATTCCATGAGGGCAGGACGAACTGTGCATGGTAAACCAGGATATGCTGATCATATCCAAAGTTTCGGCCAAAGTGGAAGGGGTAATACGGCTCCAGCAATACATTGTCCCCCTTCCTAAATGCCAACACACTCGGGTGAATAGACAGCGACCAGTCCCTCAGCTCGGGCTCCAGCAACAGGCGGACCACATTCTCCTAGCTGATAGGGTGGACGTACTTCTCCACCTGGTCGTCTTTGCATTCCCTCTTTTTATTCACCAGAGGGCTTGAGTGCGCGGCCACCGTCCAGAAGTGAATAGTGCCAGCCGCGTCCCGGGGAACCATTTTCAACCGGCCCCGAATGTCATACATCCGCATGGAAGTAGAAGCCAGCTCTGCACTGGCGAACTCCAGCAATCTCGGCACCAGCCCCAGTCTTGAAGAGCTCGCGGGGCGAACTCGGGGAACAGCGAGCAGACCCACGCATTGAAGAAATGCAGCAGACATATGTAGCGGGCCTGTCTCGGGAACTGATGAGTACTGACGTCCCCCAACGCCTTGTAGATCAAGCAAAGGGTTGCCGGGCACAGGGAGAGTTTGATCCCCCACGCCATCTGACACGCCGGATAGATAGCGTCCGGTCGAATCACCGTCTCGTCCCCATATGGCATGGCAAATGAACATAGCCAATACACGAGATAGGCGGCGCAGTGAGTCTGCGGGTCGACACCCATCGGATTAGGCCCGCTCCGACGCCCCTTGGAGGGGATCTTCACATCGAGCTTGGGCTTCGCACGCTTCTTGCGAGCGACAGCGGTGCCAACATGGGGAAACTCTTCATATTGCTTCAACCCGTCGTAGAAGTATTGCAGCCACAGGGTCATGCGCACCCTCTTTCTGTCCCCACGGGTGGGCTGCCGCCCACCATGCGACAACTGGTATAGCTCCCGGTACGCCTTCATAAGGTGCCGATATGAATACCCCAGTGAATAGTAGCCATCCCCGTTGGTTTCATCCTTGATCAGGTCGGGGAGGCATACTTCTTCATAAGGCTCCCCGTCGATGGGCAAGCCGCTCAACTGGCTAAGACTCCACAGGTCCAGGGAGGTCTCACCTTTCGCAGTGTAAAAAGTATTGGTCTCAGCACTGAATACTTCTATCATACCACAGCAGAGACCCTTAGAGATGGGGTTGCCGTAGCGGGAGGCATAAACACTATGGTAAATACCAGCTCGGACCAGGAGAGGGGCATAGTTGAATAGTACGTATTCGGTAAACTCCACCGCCCCTTCATGGAAGCTGTGGTCATCTTGAAGCTTCAGCTCCCCGAACCAGCCCAGCGACAGTTCATACTTGAACCTGATGGCCAGACAGTCCAAGATAAATGGCTCCTCCCTATAACCCCATTTCAAGGGAGCCAAGAATAAGCCAAATCAGGGCGACTCACCATGCACCTTGCCGGTAGACATGTCCCATTTTGCCGGAGTGAATTGAGGTGCTCACACCAATTTGTCTTCGGCCGGTAGCACCCCCTCAATCCCCAAGACTGGCTTCCACTCCCGGGCTTCTCCCACCAGATACATCAGAATGCTCCTAGGGACGCTGTATAATAGACTGTCCCGGGCATGCAGGATGGCCCGCTCGACGGCCTTTATGCTGCGGAAATCTCGCCCCTCTCGGGAACGCAGATGCCTCAGAAATCGAATAAGGTGCCTGTCCTTCGGAAAGTCCTTCTTGTACTCCCCGGTGGCCCGATCAAATGTGAAGCCGCTTTCAACTCTGGCAAGCCGGCCGAAGTCCATGCTCTCACTGTCGGATCCCGACGACTCTGCCAAAGCGGCTATCTCCACGTGCTCCCGGTCCAAGTCCTCCACGTTGAGCCATGTGACCGCTGGCACTGGACCCCGTGGAATAAGGTCGGCACCGACAGCAGCAACAAGAGCAGAAGAACCACTTGGGGCAGCCATTTGTCTGCAAAGATACACAAATGGAAGACCAGAATAAGCCACAGGCAAAAGGGAATGAAAAACTGTAAAGGGGCTTTACTACGAATAAAATAAGTAAGATACTGCCAATTTCTGACGAAATTTCGGCAGAGTTTCCCCTAGGCCAGAGGCGTAAGGGAAAAACACGGGTGCACGCCCACAAGGAGTGACGGCCCCAACAAAGTCATGGTGGGCCCCGAAAGGCAACACCAGAAGTCCGCCTATTGAAGAAGTCTTCTTCCCTAGCTAAAAGTCCCCTGGTCTCTTGGCCAGTACACTCCCCCCTGGAGGCCTTCACCGGTACACTGCCAGGGCACCTTCACCGGCACACCCCCGTGGGTCTTCGCCGGCACAGCCACATGCCTCTTCCCCGGCACACTAGGTGCCTTCATCACCGGCACACCCGGTAGGGGCTTCGCCGGCACACTCATGCCCGTGCTTCCTTCACCGGCACACCCCTCTGCCCACTCCCCGGCACACCCACGCGGGCTCTCGCCGGTACGCCCATGGGGGACCTCTTCCCCGGTACTCCCTAAGGGGCCTTCCCCGATGCACTCCTCGAGCCCTTGCCCGGCACACCTTCTATCCACTCCCCGGCACAGCCGTATGTCGCTCCCCCGGTACACCCTGTGAGGTCTCCCCGGTGCGCCCTAAGGGCTCCCCACCGGCACGCCTCAAAGCCCTCCCGCCGGCACGCCTCCACACCTCCTCACCGGCGCCCGATGGCCTCTCCTACCACGACGTCAGAGGAGAGGAAGGAGAGGAGATGGAGAAGAAGAGAGAGGGTAAGGGAGAAAAGAGGGGAGAAGAGGACGAAAAAAAATGGTGCTTCACCCTCCATCGTTCCTCAAACAGAGAAAGAAAGGGGGGAGGAAAAGGCAGAAGAGGAGAGAGAGGGAGGGGGAAGGCCTCCGCGGCGGTGCCCTCACCGAAGCAACGACGACGATAACCGCGACGGCGGCCCTCGACGACGGAGAAGACGAAGGAGGGGTGAGGGGGTTTCGTCTGCTGAAGAGAGAGAAGAGGGAGGGGGAGTTTGAACGGGGGTGGTTCGAATGAACCGCCCCCGCCCCTTTTATACGGCAAAAAAAGGAAGGGAAATAAGAAAGGAGAAAAAAGGACACAAAAAGGAGAAAAGGAGAGAAAGAAGAAGAAAATGGGAGGGAAAATGAAAAAGAGAAGGGAAAATAAAAGGAAGAACGAATAAAAAGGGGGGAGAGAAAATAAAAAAAAAAGAAAAGGGAGAAAAAGGGGGGAGAGAAAAAAAAGAAAAAAAGAGGGGGATATATATAATATTAGGTAAATATGTGTGTATATGTATGTATATATATATATATATATATATATATATATATACGCGTGCATATACCTTCGCACGCATCTACCCATATGTATGGAGGCGTAAGTCAATAACGTACAATAATAGGTATCTCCGGGGAGCGTTCCATTCCCACGATCGTGGGCAGATGTGCATCCGAACGAATGGAGACAACTTTACCCCTGCCCACTCCACCTCTGCAATGGTGCCACTACCCCGCCAACAAGCAAGGCCTTCCCTGGCACGTAGCCTCGTGCCTCAGTCACCGCCCATCATACAAAATCGCCATCACGGGCCTTACGCTCGGATCGACAGAATCTCTGTCCTTGCGCTGGCATTCGTCCCTTGCCAACGAATAAACCCCTTTCCGGCGCAAGGCCCCGTGCCCTAGCCACCCACTCCGCACAATATTGCCAGTACGGACCCTACGTCCGAATCGGCACGAATTCTCCCGTTGCGCTGGCATTTTTTCCTTACCAACGAATACGCCTTACCTTCCGGCGCAAGGCTCCGTGCCCTAGCCGACACTCGCGTATCACTCGCTTGTCAAAAAAAATAGAGAAAAAAAAAGAGAAAGTAAAGAAAAGAAAATGGGGTTAAAAATAGAGATACCCCGCCGGACTTGCCCCTACACAGGGACAAGGGTAAAAATGGCAACAACCCGACTGTGGTGAAAACTCGAAAGGGCGCTACAGGCAAAATCGGGTACCCCGCCGCGTGAAAACCTGAGAGGGCGCGTGGGCAAAAGCAAGAGGGGGCCGGTACTGGCGAAAACCCGAAAGAGCGCTTGTATCGGTAATGTGGTTCAAAAAAAAGAAAGAGAAAAGAGAGAGAAAGAAAAGAAAAGAAGAGATCAACAAATCAGGTCAGCTCCCGACACCCTGTCGGCACTGACGAAGAGACAAAGAGACAACAGACCGGGTCAGCTCCCGACACCCTATCGGCACTGGCGAAGAGACAAAGAGATTAACAAACCAGGTCAGCTCCCGACACCCTGTCGGCACTGGCGAAGAGACAAAGAGATCAACAAACCAGGTCAGCTCCCGACACCCTGTCGGCACTGACGAAGAGACAAAGAGATCAACAAACCAGGTCAGCTCCCGACACCCTGTCGGCACTGACGAAGAGACAAAGAGACAACAAACCGGGTCAGCTCCCGACACCCTGTCGGCACTGGCGAAGAGACCAAGAAACAACAAATCAAGTCAGCTCCCGACACCCTATCGGCACTGACGAAGAGACAAAGAGATCAACAAACTAGGTCAGCTCCCGACACCCTGTCGGCACTGACGAAGAGACCAAGAGACAACAAACCAGGTCAGCTCCCGACACCCTGTCGGCACTGGCGAAGAGAAAAAGAGGCCAGTACACCCCCGGGCACCGCCCGGCTCATCCTTCGCCTGCGCTACCCGTGGGTGGGGGGCATTTGTGGACACCAAAAAAAAAACTGCACATCCAGATATCCTGCTCGGCCCGGCATCAACAGCAGGGCTGAGTGAAAAAGCCCGGGAGAGGCTGGTCAAATGGATTCCCCGAGCGGGCACACACTGCCGTGAGGCTGTCCTCGGAGTCACGATAGTGAAAAGAAATCAACCACCAAGGGCCCCACAAACCACGGGCCACGGAGAAAATCAAACGGGCCATGACTCGTACCCACAATAGAACGGGCTCAGAAGTACACCCGGGCAGGCCCTCAGCGGCACACCCCAATGGGCCTCAGCGGCACACCCTTAAGCTGTTCAGCGGCACAGCCCCAATGGGCCTCAGCGGCACACCCCCCCTTGGGGGGGTCTTCAGCGGCACACCCCCCTTCGGGGGGGTCTTCAGTGGCACGGCCCCTTTGGGCTTCAGCGGCACGCGATCTTTTGCCCGCAGCGGCACACCCTCCGCCCTGCCCAGCGGCACAGCCCTTTAGGCCCTCAGCGGCACGCCCCCAGGAGCTTCTAACGGCATACTTTTGTGGGCCTCCCATGGCACGCTTAACAGCGTTCAACGACACGCCCTTTTGGCCCTCCTACGGCACACCTTTTGAGCCCGCCAGCGGTATAGTGCTATGCCATGTCAACGGGCCGAACGACGTGGTACCCATGCCCTATGGATATTCGGCGCATAGTGGCTGTCCGAGGTGTCGGCCAGGGGTTGGGCCACGCGGGCTACCATCTAGCCACCTAGGATGGGAAAGGTCAAACGCCATCATGATGAAGCTGCTTCCCGCCTCCGACTGCCGCGCTCGAAGGCTCCCGCGGCTGGGAGTATAAATCCCCTCCCATTCCGGCAAGGAGGGGGAGAGGAGGACAGAGGCAGAGGGCATACCCACAAAGACGAACAGAGCCTGCCACCGGGAGAAGAGAGAAGAGGAAGAAGAAGCTGCTCCGGCATTGGAGGCTTCCCGGAGACCAGAGAAAAGAGAGAGAGAGTAAGAGTAAGAGAAAGAGAGAGAGAGGGAGGGTCTGTGTACCAGTGGGAGTGGGGAAGAGTAGGGACCCGTCACCTCTGCTTGACCCCTACTCCTCTCCTATTTCCCCTCCATATTCTTCCTTTTCTTCTTCTCCCCTCTCCTGTGGCTTCGGTCTTGATGTATACCGTAATGTGTATGGCCGGTCACGGTCATCTTTCTTTATGAATGAAAGTCTCTGGCCCTTTCTTTTGGGTCTTTTCCAGCCTCTCCCGATCTATTCGGCTATATGGTGTGTCATTCGTTTTCTCCTTTTATCCGGTGCTTTTGGAGTCTCCGTAGCGATGTGATTCCTCCGGTATAATCCTTGGCCTCATGGGTTCTTTACCTTCTTCTACGGCCGTCAGTTGTGCCCATCCGCTTGAAGGGAGAGAGGGAGCCTTCTCCTCTTCCTGAACACCCAACTACCAGCAGCCTACCCTTGGCCTTTAACCCTTCTTCTTTTCCTGAATAACCTGCAACCCTCCCAGTCTACACACTTAGCCCCCTTTGGCCCTTGGCCGATATACCATAACGGCCCTCGGCGGCACACCCCTCCGGCCCTTGGCCGTCACACCTGTAGTGGCCCCCAGCGGCACACTCTTCCGGCCCTTGGCCGGTACACTCATAACCACCCTCAGCGGTACACCTTCCCTGGGTGCCTCAGTGGCACGCCTGGCCCCACCCTAGCCCGGTACGCCCTGGCTGATCCCCAGTCCACCTTGTCCAGGCCTAGAGGTCTTCGACCCGTTGTTTTCCCCACGTTTTCCCGAAGTTTCACTAAGGTGTTGCCGCCCTCGGGCGCCCACCTCCAGTTGTCGGGTTCCGCCACTCCGTGTGGGCGCGTTCCCTGTATCTCCCTTATGCTCGGGTCAAGGGGAGATGCTGCCGAATTTTTGTCAGAAAATAACAACATGTTAGAAAGGCAAAAGGAAGCAACAAACGAACATAACGGTCAACGATAAAACTTTCCGACTAATCGAGCCACTGCCGGTAGCATGAGAAGAACTGAACCGAATAACGACATAACATATTAGACGTCTGACTTGTGAGCAAAAAGGCTGAACAGAACCAAGGAAAGGAGAAGTTTATATAAGACTATATAAAAATCAATAAACAAAGAAAAGAAAAGCCTTAAAAATAAATAATAGAAGATTCCAACCTTCACCGGCACGCTCTGTCGTGCCCCCAGCGGCACACTCCAATAACCTTCAACGGTACACTTATCTGGCCCTTCACCATCATACCCTGCCTCCACTCTTCAAACACCCTTCGCCGGCACACTGGTTTCCACCTTCCCCGGCACACTCTTTTAAAACCCTCAGTGGTACGCCCTTTTTAACCTCCAGCGGCACGCCTTCACTCTCCAGCGGTACACCCTTTTTGCATCCAGCGGCACACTCCATTCCCCAGCGGTACACCCCCTCCCATTGTCTCTCTCTCCCTTCGCCGGTACACCCTCATCCACCGTCTAAGTGGAACTCAATGTATAGACTTGGCAGATTGACGTACAAACACAGCAATGAGCAATGTACAGACTTCGAGCCGCAGCCAAGGGACAACGTATAGACTTTGAGCTGAATAAGCTGAAGAGTGTATAGACTTCGGGTGTCGGCTGCACGAGTAATGTATAGACTTTGAGCTGTAACGTATAGACTTTGAACTGCAGCCAATGAATAATGTATAGACTTTGAGTTGGCCAACGTACAGACTTTGGACTGGCCAATGTGTAGACTTTGAGCTACAATGTATAGACTTTGAGCTGCAACGTATAGACTTTGAACTGCAGCCAATGAATAATGTATAGACTTTGAGTTGGCCAACGTACAGACTTTGGGCTGGCCAATGTGTAGACTTTGAGCTGCAACGTATAGACTTTGAACTGCGGCCAATGAATAATGTATAGACTTTGAGTTGGCCAACGTACAGACTTTGGGCTGGCCAATGTGTAGACTTTGAGCTGCAATGTATAGACTTTGAGCTGCAACGTATAGACTTTGATCTACAGCCAATGAATAATGTATAGACTTTGAGTTGGCCAACGTACAAACTTTGGGCTGGCCAATGTATAGACTTTGAGCTGCAATGTACAGACTTCGAGTTGGCTAATGTATGGACTCTAATAGAGGACGTATAGACTTTGAGCTAGCCAATGTGTAGACTTCAACGGGTGACGCACAGACTTTGAGCTGGCTGATGTATAGACTCTAATAAATGATGTATAGACTTTGAATTGCAGCCAATAGCCAACGTATGGACTCTAAGCTGCAGCCAATGGCCAATGTACAGATTTCTGAGCTGGCCAATGTGTAGACTTCAATAGACGATGTATAGACTCTGGGCTAATGAATACAGCCCATGTACAGACTTTGAACAGTCGATGTATAGACTTCGTGTCACAATAACCCGTCAACCTATAGACTTCGAGCCTTCCCCGGCGCACCCTCTCCTCCCTTCACCGGTACACCCTCCAATCATTGCCCCAGCGGTACACTTCCCTCAGCCCTTCAGCGGCACCCTCCTTAAGCCCTTCAACGGCACACATCTCCAGCCCTTCGCCGGCACACTTTCCGCCCACCTTTCCCCAGCGGTACACTCCCTTTAGCCCCCTTTCAACTCGCCAAGGGTCAACTCTCCCCAAAGAATAATAATACATGAATGCATATGCACATATACATATATACGGGCATATAATGGCAGCACTGATAAGCTAATAAAAATCATGATGAATAAGTAAACCTGAATAGATCCGTATAAAAAAAATGATGAATGAAATAAGTGACAATAGTAATGATGATAATAAAAAGGGTAACAATGACAAGGAGCAAGATGAGGGAAATCACCCGGAACAAATACGGAAAGGGGAATAAGCAATGGAGTAACAAGAACAACAATGACAAAACAATATAAGGTATTAATAATTCTACATTGCAGCCCCGTCTCCCCCGTGACCCGATGCTCGAGGAACAATAATGCCGCCCTTTCAGGCCGGGCTCGGGTCTTGGGAATTATCCTGACGCGGCCAGGCCCCGACCTAGTCTTGGGCCGACATCCCAATCAGACCGGATTCGTTTCTCGCCCCGGATCCCTTCCGAGCCGTTACTAAAAAAAATTGTCGCGCATTCGACAGACATTCGAACGGGTCCACCCCGGTTTCCGTCGCGTTTCTATTACGGACCCATGTCCGGATATGAAAAGGGTCCACGAGTGACCGACATGGCTAATGGCTCGCATCCTGATGCGGACTTTAGTGTGATTTATTCCTGCCCCTTTCTCGCGTAATTAGTTTTATTTCCTTCGGCCGCAGGGCCCCTAATTTCGGCAATTAATCAAGGGTGTTCCCTCGTATGGGGGATGTAAATGCCGTCGTGACCTTTATGGCATGACGGGATCTAGTCCCGACACGAACCACACAATCGTCTGACGAATTCAGATCGAGCGCACCATGGGCTCTTCGGAGCCTGAACAAATTGTCACTTTGTGACTGGCACGCCCACGCACTCAATAGATGAAACGCCCGCACCAGCGGATTTTAGTGCGTCCACAAGGGTTTATTTGCTGGTGCCGACAGGGTGTCGGGAGCTGACATGGTCTATTCATTGGCACGGGGTGAGTGCCAAGGCAAAGGGGTCTTTCATTCATTGACTTGGACGGAAGGTCCGAGCCAAGTAAAGAGGTTCTTTTTGTTCATCGGCTTGGACGGAAGGTCTGAGCCAAGCAAGAAAGTTCTCTTTTTTTTTATTCATTGACTTGGACGGAAGGTCCGAGCCAAGCAAGGAAGTTCCATTCTTTTTTTTCTCTTTTTTTTATTGACTTGGACGGAAGGTCTGGGCCAAGTAAGAAGGCTCTATCTCTTTTTTATTCATTAGCTTGGACGGAAGGTCCGAGCCAAGCAAAGAGGTTGTTTTTGTTCATCGACTTGGACGGAAGGTCCGAGCGAAGCAAGAAAGTTTTTTTTTTATTATTCATTGACTTGGACGGAAGGTCCGAGCCAAGCAAGAAAGTTTTTTTTTTATTATTCATTGACTTGGACGGAAGGTCCAAGCCAAGCAAGGAAGTTCCCTTCTTTTTTTTTCTTCTTTTTTTTTATTCATTGACTTGGACGAAAGGTCTGAGCCAAGCAAAGGAGGTTTCTCTTCTTTTTTTGTTCATTGACTTGGACGGAAGGTCCGAGCCAAGCAAAGGAGTTCTTTTTGTTCATCGACTTGGACGAAAGGTCCGAGCCAAGCAAAGGTGTTCTTTTCCCCCTTTTTTATTCATTGACTTGGACGGAAGGTCCGAGCCAAGCAAGAAAGTTCCATTTTTTTTTGACTTGGACGAAAGGTCCGGGCCAAGCAAGAAGGCTCTCTCCTTTTTGTTCATTGGCTTGGACGGAAGGTCCGATCCGAACAAGGAGGTTCTTTTTGTTCATCGACTTGGACGGAAGGTCCGAGCCAAGCAAGGAGGTTCCTTTTGTTCATCGACTTGGACGGAAGGTCCGAGCCAAGCAAAGGTGTTCTTCTGTTCATCGACTTGGACAGAAGGTCCAAGCCAAGGGTTTATTCGTCGGTGGGACTGGGAGTTGTAATATTGAGGTGGTCTATTCATTGACAAGGGGTGAGTACCAAAGCAAGGGTCTTTTATTCATGGAACCAGACGAAAGGTCCAGGCCACTGGTTTATTCATCGATGCCGACGGGGAGTCAGGGATCGACGTGGTTTGTTCATTGACACGGGGTTAGTGCCGAAGAAAGGGTCTTTTTGTTCATGGAACCAGACGAAAGGTCTAGGCCACAGGCTTGTTCATCGATGCCGACGAGGTGTCGGGAGCTGACGTGGTATGTTGGTCTCTTCTTCTCTGCATCAGTGCCGACAGGGCGCGGTAGCTGACACGGTTTGTTTGTCTTTTCTCCTCTTCATCAATGCCGACGGGGTGTCGAGAGATGATAGGGTTTGTTTGTCTCTTCATCTTTTCATCAATGTCGACAGGGTGTCGGGAGCTGACAGGGTTTATTTGTCTCTTCTTCTCTCTGTCAGCACCGATAGGGCGTCGAGAGCTGACGTGGTATGTTGGTCTCTTCTTCTCTTCATCAGTGCCGACAGGGTGTCGGGAGCTGACAGGGTTTGTTTGTCTCTTCATCTTTTCATCAGTGCCGACGGGGTGTCGGGAGCTGACCTAGTTTGTTGCTCTCTTTGTCTCTTCGTCAGTGCCGACAGGGTGCCGGGAGCTGACATGGTTTGTTGGTCTCTTTGTCTCTTCATTAGTGCCAACGGGGTGTCGGAAGCTGACCTGGTTTGTTGGTCTCTTTGTCTCTTCATCAGTGCCGACAGGGTGTCGGGAGCTGACAGGGTTTCTTGGTCTCTTTGTCTCTTCATCTGTGCCGACGGGGTGTCGGGAGCTGACCTGGTTTGTTGGTCTCTTTGTCTCTTTATCAGTGTCGACAGGGTGTCGGGAGCTGACCTGGTTTGTTGGTCTCTTTGTCTCTTCATCAGTGCCGACAGGGTGTCGAGAGCTGACAGGGTTTGTTTGTCTCTTCTTCTCTTTGTCAGTGCCGACAGGGCGTAGGGGGCTGATGTGGTTTGTTTGTCTCTTCTTCTCTTTGTCAGTGCCGACAGAGTGTCGGGGGCTAACGTGATTTGTTTGTCTCTTCTTCTCTTTGTCAGCGCCGATAGGGCGTCGAGAGCTGACGTGGTATGTTGGTCTCTTCTTCTCTTCATTAGTGCCGACAGGGTGTCGGGAACTGACATGGTTTATTTGTCTCTTTTTCTATTCATCAGTGCCGACAGGGCGTCGGGAGCTGACATGGTTTATTCATTGGCATGGGGTTAGTGCCAAAGCAAGGGTCTATTTGTTCATGGAACCAGATGAAAGGTTTGGGCACTGGTCTTATGCATCGGTGGGACTGAAAATATTTTGATCTCCGGCGGGACTTGACGAGTCAACATCCCTCGGAGGCTTTGATGATGATTTTTCTCTCTTTTTTTTTCTTTTCTTCTCTTTTTTTTTGCTCTTCTTTCCCCTTCTCTTTTTCTTCTTCTCTTCTTCTTCTCTTTTTTTTTCTTCTTCTCTTCTTTCTCTTCTTTTTCTTCTTCCCTTCTTTTTTTTCTTTTTTTCTTCTTCTTTTTTTTCTTCTCTTCTTTTTTTTGAACAACTTTGGATAGCTGTCGACACAGACGCCGATAATGAGATAGCTGTCGGCTAAATGCCGATAGTTAGATAGCTGTCGGCTAAGGGCCGATAATTTAAAGCTGTCGGCTTAGGGGCCGATGATTAGAAGTTGTCGGCTCAGGGGCCGATAATTGAAAGCTGTCGGCTCTGGGGCCGATAATTGAAAGCTGTCGGTTCTGGGGCAGATAATTGAAGCTGTCGGCGCTGGGGCCGATAATTGAAAGCTGTCGGCTCAGGGGCCGATAATTGAAAGATGTCGGCTCAGGGGTCGATAATTGAAAGCTGTCGGCTCAAGGGCCGATAATTGAAAGCTGTCGGCTCAGGGCCGATAATTGAAAGCTATCGGCGTAGGGGCCGATAATTGAAAGATGTCGGCTCAGGGGCCGATAATTGAAAAGCTGTCGACCCGAAGGCCGATGATTAAAAAGTTGTCGGCTGGGGTGCCAATGATGAGATAGCTGTCGGCTAGGAGCCGATGATGAGGTAGCTGTCGGCTAGGAGCCGATGATGAGGTAGCTGTCGGCTAGGAGCTGATGATTATATAGCTGTCGACCCGAAGGCTGATGATGAGGTAGCCGTCGACCCGAAGGCCAATGAAGGGGTAGTTGTCGGCTTGAAGCCCCGATGGCTGAAAGTTGGTCGGTTTAGCGCCCCATCGGTGGAAGGTCTAGTCGGTTGAACGCCCCGTCGGCGGAAGGTTTAGTCGGTTTAACGCCCTGTCAGCGGAAGGTTTAGTCGGTTTAACGCCCCGTCGGCGGAAGGTTTAGTTGATTTAACGCCCTGTCGGTGGAAGGTTTAGTCGGTTTAACGCCCCATCGGCGGGAGGTTTAGTCGGTTTAACGCTCCGTCGGCGAAAGGTTTAGTCGGTTTTACGCCCCGTCGGCGGAAGGTTTAGTCGGTTTAACGCCCCGTCGGCGGAATATCTGTCGGCTTGAAGCCCCGATGGCTGAATATTTGTCGGCTTGAAGCCCCGATGGCTGAATATCTATCGGCTTGAAGCCCCGATGGCTGAATATCTGTCGGTTTGAAGCCCCGATGGCTGAATATCTGTCGGATTGAAGCCCCGATGGCTGAATATCTATCGGCTTGAAGCCCCGATGGCTGAATATCTGTCGGCTTGAAGCCCCGATGGCTGAATATCTGTCCGGTTGAAGCCCCGATGGCTGAATATCTATCGGCTTGAAGCCCCGATGGCTGAATATCTATCGGCTTGAAGCCCCGGTGGCTGAATATCTGTCGGATTGAAGCCCCGATGGCTGAATATCTATCGGCTTGAAGCCCCGATGGCTGAATATCTATCGGCTTGAAGCCCTGATGGCTGAATATATGTCGGCTTAAATCCCCGATGGCTGAATATCTGTCGGGTTGAAGCCCCGATAGCTGAATATCTATCGGATTGAAGCCCCGATGGCTGAGTATCTGTCGGCTTGAAGCCCCGATGGCTAAATATTTTTTGGTTTAACGCCCCGTCGGTGGAATATTTTCTTGTTTAACGCCCCGTCGGTAGAATATCTATTGGCTTGAAGCCCCGATGGCTGAATATTTTTTGATTTAATGTCCCAATGGCTGTTCTTTCTCTTCTTCTCTTCTTCTTTTATGGACATGCAGGTGCAAAGACCGCGCCTGCCTCGTGACTCTCTTTTTTTTCCTTCTCTTCTTCTTTTGTAGAGAGGCATGTGCAGAGACCATGTTCGCCCCATGATTGTTCTTTCTCTTCTTCTCTTCTTCTTTTATGGAGAGGCAGGTACAAGGACCATGTTCGCCCCGTGATTGTTCTCTCTCTTCTTCTCTTCTTCTTTTATGGAGAGGCGGGTGCAGAGACCGTGTTCGCCCCGTGATTGTTCTTTCTTCTTCTCTTCTTCTTTTATGGAGAGGCGGGTGCAAAGACCGCGTCTGCCTCGTGACTCTCTTTTTTTCTTCTCTTCTTCTTTTGTAGAGAGGCAGGTGCAGAGACCATGTTCGCCTCGTGACTCTTTCTCTCTCTTTTTTTCTTTTGTAGAGAGGCAGGTGCAGAGACCATGTTCGCCTCATGTGCATTCTTTATTTCCTTCTCTTCTTTTGTGTGATGAGGCTGGCTCGAAGACCACGTCTACCTCATGTGTCTTCTTTTGGTTCTGCTCTTCTTCTTTTATGTGAAGAGGCGGGTTCAGGGACCACGTCTGCCTCATGTGTCTCTTCTTCCTTTTCTTTTCTTCTTTTGCGTGATGAGGGGGGCTCGAAGACCACGTCTGCCGCATGTGTCTTTTCTTCCTTTTCTTCTTTTCTTTTGTGTGATGAGGCGGGCTCGAAGACCACGTCTGCCTCATGTGTATTCTTTCTTTCCTTCTTTTCTTTTGTGTGATGAGGCAGGCTCGAAGACCACGTCTGCCTCGTGCGTATCTTTTTCTTTATTCTGCCCTTCTTTTCTCATTAATGCTTCCACGCTGGAGTGTATTTCTCTTAATGTGCCCCCAGGTTGGGGTGTAGCTTCATTTGGTATGCATTCCCCTTGAGGGGGTGTGTTTTGCCTCTTCGCTTCTGTGCCCCCAGGCGGGGTGTATTTTTTTGGCTTCTATGTCCCCAGACCAGGGTGTGTTTTTTTTTTAATGCCCCCGAGGCGGGGTGTAGCTCTCTTCAAATGCCCCCATGGTGGGGTATACTCTTCACGGCTTCTATGCCCCCAGGTGGGGTATGTTTCTTCTTCAAATACCCCTAAGCCAGGGTGGATTTCTCTTCATATGCCCCTGAGCTGGGGCGTGTTCTTTATAGCTTCTAGGCCCTCGAGGTGAGGTATGTTTCTTCTTCATATGCCCCTGGTACGGGGTGTAGCTCTCTTCAAATGCCCCAAGCTGGGGTATACTCTTCACGGCTTCTATGCCCCCAGGCGGGGTATGTTTCTTCTTCATATGCCCCTGGTGCGGGGCGTAGCTCTCTTCAAATGCCCCCAAGCCGGGGTATACTCTTCACGGCTTCTATGCCCCCAGGCGGGGTATGTTTCTTCTTCAAATACCCCTAAGCCAGGGTGAGTTTCTCTTTTTGTGTGTTCCCAGGCCAGGGTGAATTCTTTTCTTCTTATGCCCCCATGGCGGGGTATGTCTTTTGCTTCAGGTGCCCCCATATCGGGGTGTATTTCCCCTTCAAATGCCCCTAAGCCGGGGTGCAGCTCTATTTCTTCTTACGTCCCCAGGTCAAGGCGGATTCTTCTTCAAATGCCCCGACGCCGGGGTGTAGCTTTTGCTTTGTGTGCCCCTCAGTCGGGGCGGATTCTCTTCATGTGCCCCTGGAAATGGGGTGTATTTCTTTTTTTACCTCCTATGCCCCCGTAGCAGGGTATATGTCTTCTTCTCATCCCCCATGGCGGGGTATGTGCATGCTCTCTTCGGGAGTGGTGTCCGTGCTTGGCCTCATTGCTATAAAGCATTCCCCACAGCGGGCAACCATTCACCAAGCTACAATTGTGGCTCGCTGGGTCTTTTAAGAACCACTCGGGGGCTATTTTGTGCCGGATGGAGGCAGCAGGAAGGAGGAACGAGCGGGGTCATTGCACCGCGGGCTCGGGACCTCCTAGAGTCAGGTGGGATCCCGGGTTTCTTCTTGCTCTTTCAGTCGGCGATGCTGACCAACTTTTCTTCCTTTCTTCTTTATTTCTCCCTTTTTTTTGTATGATTGACCAGGGTGGAGGTGCAGGAGAGTGCTCACCCCCTCAAAGAGGGGATGAGTGGTTCGCTCCACCGCATCAACCCCACAGTGGTAATCTTTGTTCAGCACAGGTCTCGACGGACGTGGCCGTACAACCCTCTCTTGCCAATTCTTTCTCTTCTTTTTTTTTTGCTTCTTTCTTTTCTCTTTTTTTTCTTCTTTTCTTCTCTTTCTTCTTGAGGGAAACGGGGGGCTTGATTTCCCCTCCTATCTCTTCTCTTTCTCTTCTCCCCCCTTTTTGTATAACAGCCCCCATGATTCCTGGAAGCTGCATATGCTTCGAAGCAGCGTCCTCGAGGCCGCGAAGGCAGTTGCATCGAGTCTGGATTTTCTCCCCATAGGGCTGGCGAGGACAGCACCAGCACCTGCAATTCATCAAAGCAGGCAAACATCGTTTACTAGGGGGCCACGAGGCCCTGAATCCCGGCGAAGAGATGAAGGGTAGTATCAGTCCCACCTGGCGTGCCAGACTTATGGACGCACTTTTCGACACGCTCATTTGTCTGTTTCTTTAATTCAGTTTATTCGGTGGGTTTATTCATTTATTAAGTGCGTGGGCGTGCCAGTCACAAAGTGACGATTTATTGTGCGCTCGATCTGACTAATCAGACGATTGTGTAGTTCGTGTCGGGACAAAAACCCGCCGTGCCATAAAGGCCACGGCGTTATTTACATCCCCTCAGAGAGGGGAACACCCTTGATTAATCGCCAGGAAAAGGGGCCTCATGGCCAGAAAATTAGTTGCATGAAAAGTCTATTAGGAAGCATTGAAATCCCCGTGCGAGGGTGAGAAGAAAGCATTCGAGATCATGTCGGTCGTGTGTTGACCATTTGATGTTCGGACGAGTGTCCGGCTTGAGAATCGCGTAATCGTTACGGGAAAACCGGAGCATATGTATGCCGGGGGTACGGCAAGTTTATTGTTCAAAGGGACAAGAGACATTCGGTTGAATCCCGGTTAGAGTGATCGAAAATCTGCGAGTTTATTGGCCCGATGCGAGATCGAGTCAGGACCATTCCGGCGGCGCCTCCCGCGGTCCAAACGAGGCTCGCGTGGGCATCGTTAATATTTTCAGTGTCGAAGGGCAGTTGGAAAGTGTCCCGGGACTAGATTCTAAAACAAAGATGTATACAGAGATAGCTGGCTATAGGCCTAGGATGTGGGTCAGGCGATGACCATGATTGGGGCAAACCCAAGGTCTAAATGCGACTCACGAAGGTCTTATCAATATTCCCACATGTAGGGTTCGGGGAAGACGAGAGCCGTCTCGTTCCATTCAGATTTGTCGGTCATTCACAGACCATTTTATGTTCGGACAAAGGTCCGTGTTTGTAGCGTGAGAGACAGTGGCAAATCATACAAATGTCTGCCATGAGTATGGCAAGTTTAATGCAAGTACGGGATTAGATCCCGGTATATATGTCGGTCACTATGGACCATTTTATGTTCGGACAAAGGTCCGAATAGAAAACAAGACAGTGACGAGAGCGAATCCGTGTAAATGTCTACCGTGAGTACGGCGAGTTTAATGCAAGTGCGGGATTAGGTCCCGGTATATATATGTCGGTCACTAACGAACCATTCATTGCTCGGACGAGAGCCCACATTTGAAGCGTCGAAGACGACAATAAAGCCATACGAATATCTGCCTTAGGTACGGCAAGTTTCATGTGGGTGCGGGATTGGATCCCGGCATATATGTCGGTCACTAACGGACCATTCATTATTCGGACGAAAGTCCGTATTAGTACCGTCGAGGACGACGATAAAACCGTACGGATGTCTGCCGTAAGTGCGGCAAGTTTAATGTGGGTGCGGGATCGGGTCCCGATAGAAGTGGGTCGAGCTGATGGACTATTGGCCCGAGACGGTTTCAGACTATGGCCATGTCAGGGATTCCGAGGTCCACATCTGATACCATGGGGCATCATTGCTTTTCTCTTCGCGCACAGTCCGGGGAAGCGAATTATTAAATGTGAAGCCTGAACTCGGCAACGCGCGCCCTCGCACGCGGATCGACCTGCGTGGTCAGGTCGCGGGGTTCGACCTACCAGGTCAGGTCGCGGGGTTCGACCTACCAGGTCAGGTCGCGGGGGTCAAGGGGGCAGCGCCCCTTGCGGGGGTTTCCGGGGGCGGAGCCCCCGGAACAAAATTTCGATTATGACAGAGGCAGCTTATATTCTCTCATTTCCTTTTATTGATTTAGGTCTCTTCGTTTGTTTTATTTAATAGTTTTAGGCCTTTTATTTTTATTTAGCTAATTGTGTTGCCCTTTCTTTTAATGAGGCACGCCGGTTTAACGAAGCAAGTGGGCGCGCCGGATAAGGAGGTGAAAGGGGAGCGCGCCGATTTAATGGGATCCCAAGGGGAGAGTGGAGCGCGCCGGTTTAAGTGTGGAGCACGGGGCGCGCCGGTTTAAAGAAGAATGCCATGGGGCACGCCGGATAGGGCAACAAAGTGGGGGCGCGCCGGATTAAGGCCAATGAACTGGCGCGCCGGAATAAGGCTATTGGAGGGGCACTATTCATCTCATGAGTTTGAAAGTGGATTTGAGTGTGGGGCTAAACCGGTGCGGGGGGGTAGCACGCCGAATTAGCCCACGCCGGATTAGGGAGCGCCGGGTTAAGCTTCTATGAGGTTTTCTTTTATTCTGTTGGCTCTGTTTCTTGTTTCTTTCAACTACAAGCTAATCTGTTGATTGATTTATTCATCTTATTGATGGATTAAGGTTGTGGAAAGAGAGTTTAAGTATTTTAATTATTTGTTAGGGTGAATTAGCTTGAGGATTCAAGTGTTTCATTCAGAGGGGTTTGTGCAGGAACTGGGAGGTTCAGTTGTGATCAGGGGCTTCAAGCATGTGCAGCTCTGGCCCTCAGAGAGTAGTTTGTTTCGTTTGTTCCTGGCGAAAAATGGGCAGCACCTCCCCCGGACTGAGGCTTGCCAGAGACAAATAGGGGAACACCAAACGGATTGCTCCGGGGTGAACCTCAAATCCAGACCCCACGGCGGTCCGATAACCCAAATGTGAGTGTGGAAAAGCTCGAGAACTAGCCTTCAAGAGCTCCCACGGCTCACGGGTGATGGTTTCATGATGCGGGACAAATGTATGCCACGAGGCCATGAATGTTCATCCCCTGACGGACTCCTCCGAAGGCCATGCTATGGAGAAGCAAGCTTCGAAGGGCCCTGGATGAGTAGAAGATGAAATAGGGAAAGAGGAAGATAGACAAAGAATCGTGTTTGCCAAAAGGGCCTTCTGTTTATTCATCCACCAAAAAGGGGCAAAACAGCTCAAACCCAAGAGATTTCATCTCAAAGAAGAGAAATACATTGTAGAGGGAGAAAAGGGAAAGAGATACATGGACGGGGAGGGGGAACAGAGCACAAGCTCTCCCCCTCCGTGCTCACCTCTCTTCTCTCATGCTCACTCTCTTCTTCTTCACCTCATGGGCGCCGGGGAATGGAGCTTCTCTTCTCTCTTTTCCTTCTTCTCTTCAACGGCCAGCCAGGGGGTTCCAGCCTCTCTCTTTTTCTTCTTCTCTTCACTACCCACAGCCGAGGGCCTTTTCTTCTCTCTTCAATAGCCCCTCTTCTTCTCTCTGTCGAACATGCAGAGTATATATAGCCGGCTGCCCTTTCTTCGCTCGGACGGAAGGAACTCCCGCCATCTTCCTCCTCGTTTGTTGAGGCATCCGGAGTTGACATGCCATGGTGTCATCTGTTGATTTGCACAGTACGCTGGCATTTATCCGAGGAAGGGATGTTTGCGGGTTTGCCGGAAGATCTGCTGCTGCTACTCCCCCCATCGATGCAGCTGCGTTGTCGAACGGAGGTGGAGACAGGGCTCCAGAGCATTGAATGCCCTCTAGGCACCAGGATGATGCGAAAATAGGGTATCGGCTGGATGATGGGATGGCATTTGAGTTAAACCGACGTGGTGTTGAGTGCGCCGGATTAAAAACATATAAAGGGGCGCGCGGGTTTACAGCCAAGATGGGGCGCGCCGGTTTAATGGCCACATGAGGGGCGCGCCGATTTAAGGCCAAAGCAAGGCGCGCCAGTTTAAGGCCAAAGCAAGGGCGCGCCGGTTTAAGGCCAAAGCAAGGGCACGTCGGTTTGAGTGCAGGCCACGCCGGTTTAGACTTCGTCTTGGCTTCGCGGCAATT
Source organism: Amorphophallus konjac (assembly GCA_022559845.1). NCBI lineage: Eukaryota > Viridiplantae > Streptophyta > Magnoliopsida > Alismatales > Araceae > Amorphophallus > Amorphophallus konjac. The sequence continues at coordinate 455,302,928 of CM040121.1, read as the reverse complement.
CGGACAGACGCTTGTCCTCCCGTGCTACTTTAGCTGTAATGCACCGCCTCCGGGGTGTTTAGTTCAAAGCCTCTGCATCCCGATTCGGAACTTCGAGTGATCTCCGGCGCGTGCCGAACACGTGTTCAACTTCCCGAGCTTCTTTTGATTCGGCCTTCGACAATGCCAACTGGAGAGCTGGGGCCATCTCTTGTGCCCGAAGGGCTTCTTGTTGGGTGGTGGAGCGCCAAGTATATGTGTTCATCCTGCTTAGAGGAGGTACGGGGTTTGTTTGGCCATCCCGTCTTCAACTCACTCTCGAGTGCTAAGATGTTCATGCCGTATGATTGTCACCGTCATCATTTTTTGACGTCCACACCACCCAAATAGTGTTTTTATTTTTATTTTATTTGAATTTTATTTGTGTGTGTTTTGTGTGTGTGGGAGTATGAGGGATGGGGTATAGGCGGACCAGCCCAAAGGGCTGGTCTGGTCCGCCTAAACCCATCCTCGAGGGGGGGTTAGGCGGACCAGCCCCATGGGCTGGTCTGGTCCACCTAAACCCCTCTTCGGAGGGGAAAAAATCTTTTTTTTTTGCTTTTGGAGAGGTTTAGGCGGACCAGCTTGGGGGTCCAAGCTGGTCCGCCAAAACCGCCTCCCCCAGGGGGTTTAGGCAGACCAGCCTGGGGGTCCAGGCTGGTCCACCTAAACCCCTCCCCAGGGGGGTTTTAGGCGGACCAAAGTGGTCCTTCTTTTTTTATTTTAAAAATATTTTTTTATTACCCAGGGGTTTAGGCGGACCAGCCTGGGGTCCAGGCTGGTCGGCCTAAACCCCCCCCCCCTTTGGGGGGTTTAGGCGGACCAGCTTGGAGGCCCAAGCTGGTCCGCCTAAACCCCTCCCCAAGGGGGGGTTTGGGCGGACCAGGTAGAAGAGAGAGAGGGGGAGTGGTCCCACCTCTATAAAACCCAATTTTTTGTGAATTTTCTTCCTAAATTGGTTAAGAAGAAAAGGACAAGAGGATACTAGCAGGATACTGGTTGACCGGCCACGTGCGTGCGAGGAACGTGGGTGTTGTGATCGACGTAATCCCGGTGCTTCGTCTTCACGAGTTCTTCCACGTACAGGTACGACGAACGAACCCTGCACGAACCTCGGACCGTGAAACTGAGAGTTTGCACGGACAAGGACCGGGGAGGGCCGTCGATCCTCCGGGCTGGGGAGAGGGCGCGGCCCCCCGGGGAGTTCGCTCTCCCCGGGGGCGCGGCCACGCCCTGGGGCGCACGGGCCCCGGGCAAAGCCGGTACCCCGAGGGATGGCCCCCAGGGGTCTTCTTTCATCGTCTGGGGATATCCCTTGGGGGATATGAAGTTCCGGGATATTGAAATGGCCCATGAGAGCCATTGTTCTTCGAGTTGCAGTGGCCGCTCGCAAGATGTTCCGGCGAATGCCCGGCACACCCCGGGTTGCCGAACGAGCCGCGTAAGTGGCCGACAGGCCTTGGATTTGGCCTAGGGCCAAGGGTAGAAGTCCGTAGGGACTGAGAAGAGGCACCTTGGGCCGATGGGCCTTGTCTCGTGCTGCGTGCTGTGTTGTACGGCGGGTTGGCAGGGTAGCCTTGGGTTGGCCCGAGAGCTAAGTTCAGTGGCTTGTTGCCACGTGTCTGAGGGTCGGGGGTGGCCCCGACTTGCTGGGGGGGTCGTTATAGGACCCAATTGGTGTACTGGAATCACGGGGTGGCCCGTGGATTGGTGTATAAGGGTTGAAACATGTGCGCCCATAAGGTGTTCGGTAGAATGCCGAACACGCGTGTGTGAGCCGTACACGCGTACTACTGGCCTCCTGAGCCTGTGGTTGACCTATTTGGGTCTCCCTTTGACCTTGGAGGGTTAAAAGAAGGCGTCCTAGGGTAGGCCCCTGGGCTTTTCATTGGGTGCCATGTGGTGTGGCTTGTAGTCGGAGTGTCCCCGGGATGGCCCGGGTGGTCGTGTAGAAGGCGGGCAAAGTCCGCAACTTAGGAGTCAGGAGTGGTCCCGATTGATTGCTGGTGCCACCGTGAACCTCAGCTAACGGGTTGAGGCCGTACGTCGGGCCCACTTGATTGTCGGAGGGGCCGGGTAGCCCATGCCTTGAAGGTGTTCGAGGAAATTCTTGAACCCTTATTTCTGGGTATTTTGCTGGGGAAATAGTCTGGGTACAACAGGAACCTTTCTAGGTTATGCACTTAACTCTAGAGCTTATCGAGTGTTTAATAAACGGACTTTAGTTGTTGAAGAAAGTCCTCATGTAATTTTTGATGAATCTGAACTAAAACTAACTACTCAAATTGTGGATGCAGGAGAAGCCCCCAAAGATTCAACTAATGCTGGAACATCTAAAGTCAAGGATGAACCAAAGGAAGAAATACCCAGCAAGAGTGAAGAAGATGAAGATCCTTCAATTGAGACACTGCAAGAGCAGCAAGTGCAGCACCGTGATTTGCCAAGCATCTCCACATTCTTAAATGATCATCCAGCTGAAAACATAATCGGTAACCCTCAAGATGGGGTAAGAACCAGAGCCTCTCTAAGGATAGTAGAAGAGGAAGATCTGATAGCCTTAATTTCACAGGAAGAGCCTAAGGATATCCATGAGGCTCTCCAAATGAATCCTGGATCCAAGCTATGCATGAAGAGTTGCACCAGTTCGAAAGAAACCAGGTGTGGACTCTGGTGCCATGACCTAAGAATCAATCCATTATAAGAACCCGATGGGTTTTCAGGAATAAGTTAAATGATACGGGATTGGTTGTTAGGAACAAGGCCCGACCTGTGGCCAAGGGGTATAGCCATGAGATGGGTATTGATTTTGATGAGTCTTTTGCACCGGTTGCTCATCTAGAAGCAGTCTGGATTTTATTATCTTATGCTTGCTCATCTAACTTCAATTTATATCAAATGGATGTTAAATCTGCATTTCTAAATGGGTATATCAAAGAGGATGTTTTTGTAGAACAACCTCTAGGTTTTGAAGACCTCAAACATCCACAACATATGTACAAGCTTCAGAAGGCCTTGTACGGACTGAAACAAGCACCAAGGGCATGGTATGAACGGCTCACGTCATTTTTGATTGAGAATGATTTCAAGAGAGGTAAGGTTGATCAAACACTTTTCACAAATAAATCAGGTAAGGATATATTGGTAGTTCAAGTGTATGTGGATGATATAATTTTTGGAGCTACTAATAACGTGCTATGTGATGAATTTGCAAAAAGCATGCAAGGTGAATTTGAGATGAGCCTAATGGGTGAACTAACATTCTTCCTTGGACTGCAAGTGAAGCAAACACCTGAGGGCATTTTCATAAGCCACGCCAAGTACACAATGGAACTTTTGAAGAAATATGGGATGGCTGAGGCAAAACCTTTGTCAACTCCAATGGCAACAACCTCAAAGTTAGACAAAGATGAAAATGGTAAAATAGTAGATCCCACACTGTTTCGAGGTATGATCGGATCACTACTTTATCTTACAGCATGTCGCCCTGACATTCAATTCAGTGTATGCCTTTGTGCCCGTTTTCAGTCATGCCCTAAAGAATCATACATATCAGCTGTAAAACGTATTTTTAGATATTTACTTGGCACAATAGATTTTGGCTTGTGGTTTCCCATCAGTAGTTCTTTTGATTTGATTGCATACACTAATGCGGATTATGCTAGATGCATTGTAGATCGTAAAAGTACTAGTGGGTACTGTCAGTTTCTTGGTGGGTGCCTAGTCTCATGGGCCTCCAAGAAACAACATTCAGTAGCTCTCTCAACGGCCGAGGCTGAATATGTAGCCGTCGGAAGTTGTGGAGCCCAAGTACTTTGGATCAAAAATCAACTGCTTGATTTAGATATTGAGATGAAATGTGTGCCAATTTTGTGTGATAATACCAGTGCAATCAATTTGTCTAAAAACCCTGTTCAACATTCTAGAACCAAGCATATTGATATTAGTCATCACTTCCTGAGAGATCATGTAGGGAAATGGGTCTTTGAATTGAACTTCATTGACACACACAATCAGCTAGCTGACATTTTTACCAAACCCCTCAACCAGGATCAATTTAACAAGATAAGAAGAAAACTTGGGATGTGCAAGGGTGAGAGCATTCATGCATAGGTCAGCACTTAAGTTAAGTTCTGCATTTGTAGAAACTCATATGCATCAAGGGTAGAAAAATATGCATACTATCTTTACTTTTTGTTACCTTGTGTGCTTATATACACTCCTGCTTGCTTGAATGTAATTATATGTATAGCCCTCCTTGAAAAACTTTTCTAAGGCCAGATATTTCTTGGATAAACTGTTGTGGACTCAGTGATGTCGAATCTAAGGTAACTTCTGAGGGGGAGTTAGAAACTTTCCTCGAACTTGCATCTATTCTCTTCCCTCTACTTCATGACGTTGGCTCTTTTCAGAAAGCCGGTTGTTGGTCCCCCCCAATTTTCAAGAAACAAAAAAAAAGAGAGAAAAGAAACAAAAAAACAAAAAGAAACAAAAAATCAAAAATTGGGGAGTTAAGGGCTAGCGGTCGACCGCCAGCCCCGCAGCGGTCGACCGGCTGCGGCGACCGGCCCGACCGGGTTCCCGGCCGAGCCAACTTATAAGGGGGTTTAACACCCCATTCTTTCATTCTATCACCCCCATTCACCCTCCACCACTTTCCCCTAACCCTAAAACCCATTTTCTCCACCTTCCAAGCTTCCAAATCACATTCTTTCTCCATTCGCACAAGATCCGGCTTGTTCGTCGCATTTTCGGGACGAACTCCTTTCAGTCGCTCGTGCGTTTGTGGAGTTCTCATCTTGGTTCCCATCAGTGGAGAAGGCTTTTGTAAGCCCCTGGAGTGTCCGTAGATCTTTCTTCATCCCCCAGGACGAGAGTCTTTCCTTCAAGGGTTTTCTATTGGGTTGTAATTCGGGATGTCGCCTAGACGAAGCTCTCGGCGTTCTGCCCAAGGGGAAAGGAGTGGACAGAGACGTGAGGCACCCGCTCCTCCACCATAGCAGGCGCCTGCACCGCATTGAGCTCCTAGGTTGCTTATTCGACCCATCATCGACCCCCGACTGGTCAATTTCAATGAGGTGAATGATCTCTTGCCCGATATATATGCAGTCTTTGCAATGCAGTCGGGTTGGACTGATTTTGTCACTAGGTATAATCGTTATTATCCCAACCTAGTACAAGAGTTCTATGGGAACTTGGTTTCAAGGAATGATGAGCTATATACTATTATTCGAGGGGTTGAGCTTCACATTAACCCCGATCTGTTTGAAAGGAGCTTAGGGGTTGCGGCTAGAGGAGCCAACATGGCTTATGGCCATGGGGAGGTTGAAGATACTTTTATTGCCATGGCCAACTGTGATTACGTGCGTGGTGTCAGCAATTTAATTGAGTTAAATGCAAATTACTTCCCACCACTGCAGCGTGTCTTATACCATATGTTTACCTCCCTTATTTATCCCAAGGTTGGCAGCCGAAATGAAGTCACAGAAGTTCATAGATTCCTATTCTACCATGTCATGAATGGTATACAACTCAACATGGGTCGCCTCATGACGACCCTCATTGGAGCTTGCAGAACAAATCGACAGCGATCTTTGCCATATGCCTCACAGTTGATCGGGGTGTTCATTCATGCTGGGATTAATTTGGCAGAAGAACAGTTTATCTATGTTCGCCATAATGATGTCTACAATAAGTATAAGATCTGCATCGACATGGGCTATTACTATGGTCCCGATGGTAAGCTGTGTCGGGATGTGCCTACATATGAAGACAAATATGACAATGAGGATGAACAGGAACCACAACAGTGGCAGGTTCAAGGGGATGTACCCCTTCCAGTTTAGGAAGAGGAGCATCCTCCTACACCCCCACTTCATCCCATGGATGCCGACCTGCCTCCTCCACCTTCACCGCAGCATATGGATCCGGAGATGCCACCTCCTTCTCAATTCTATCATGGAGAGTCCTCCACTCAGGGAGCTCCTCAGCCTTCTTGGGTAGACTATGAGGTTTTTGACAGGCGGTTCACTGGATTAGAGACTCGTGTGAATACTTTTGGGGAGAGACTTTCTGCTCTCGGGGATCGCGTAGACACTATGAGACATGTGGTTGACACCATGTCAGGCCGCATGGATTCCTTCTCCACTGCTCTGGACACCCTCTCCACTCATATGGCTACAGTCACCACTCATATGACCAGCCTCACTGACAGTGTCGCCGACTCCAGCACATACTTTCACATCATGAACCAAACTCTTCTTAGCATGTCTCGCCATGATGCGGCTCGTGACCTCTCCATTGACCGTATTCGAGACACTCTTCATGCTCAGGTTCATGCTCTTGCAGACATCTGCCATATCCTTGGACACCAGCCCTCTCCTTCAGAGGATCAGCCACCTCCACTTGCAGATGCACCATGAGGATTCTTCCTTTCTTCTTTTCTCCCTCTAGCTTGCTATCCTTTGGTTTTGCGTCACTTGGGTCCCCCTTCGTCTATTCCACTCCCTTTTGATGATGCCAAAGGGGGAGAAGTAGTAGTGCAGGGCTTTATATATTTATGCATGTCTGTGTGTGCTTGTATGTTTGCATGCTTGACATGTGAGGATCATGGTTTCTTTATGCATTTGTTTTAGTCCATTGAGTCTAGAATCGTGCATTCACTTTTGCACTAATGTACTTGTAATGAAATGATGAATTGAATGCAACTGGTGTTTGATCTCAAATGGTTGGCTCGTATATCTCATTTCTCTTCTAATTGCCATATACATGTTGAATGGTTTGTGTTCGCTGGCGTAACGGGACGTAAATGAAATGCTTTGACTTCGAACCTTGATCTCAATCTTCAACTTTGCTAAAAGCACGTCCACGTATTTCAAAACCTCTTCATTTTTATCATCATCAAAAAGGGGGAGATTGTTGAGTATATCCAAGTGATTTTGATGATAACAAACTCAGAGTTACATGTTTTATCGCGTGCCATATTTCAACTATCAAGTTCAAATTCAACACCCTTCAAAGTCTACTTCACCATGTAACAAGCAAGCTTAAGCGTTTAAACCCGTCCAAATGCAAGAATCCGTGTTTTGGTTTCTAAACCACTCAGGCTAAGCTTAAACCCATTCAGCTTAACTGAAACCAAGAAGCCATAACCTGATTCGTTCATATATTATATTGCATTGGCTGACCTTTATTTTTTTGCAGAAAATCAAGCCAGCGGTTGACCGCCAGCCTATAGCGGTCGACCGGTTTTCCTAGCAATGAATGGACTTTTCCTGTAAAAATTCAGGTCGACCGCCCCTATGCACAAGTCGACCGCCAGCCTCGAAAAGCCCCTATTGTTGACCTTTTGTTCTCAACGTGGGAAGCCTCTCTTCAAGGATTTGTTTAATCCCGAAGCCACCAAACTTCCCATGATTTGTGGATCTGGTTCCTAGCTTGTCTCTTAACCATTCAAGAGTTATAAAAATATCACATTGAGGCTTGTAACCCTAATCAATCAAAGGAGGCCAAGGGAGGCTATCAAGGGGAGATTCAAGGTCTAGTATTGTAGCTGTGAACAGTGCTCTGAGAAGAAAGAGCTTCATCCATCTGCATCCATCTTCTTCCATCTTCAAGCAACATCTGGAGCAGATCAACCCCAAGCCAACATGTGGATCTGGTTCCTGGCTTGTCTCTTGACCATTCAAGAGTTATAAAAACATCACATTGAGGCTTGTAACCCTAATCAATCAAAGGAGGCCAAGGGAGGCTATCAAGGGGAGATTCAAGGTCTGGTATTGTAGCTGCGAACAGTGCTCCGAGAAGAAAGAGCTTCATCCATCTTCTTCCATCTTCAAGCAACATCTGGAGCAGATCAACCCCAAGCCAAGAGGAGATCAAGCTGGATCCAAACCATTTTCATCAACTAAGGGGGAGCTTGAATCTGAAGTTTTTTTTTGTGTTTTCCATTCCAATCTTGCTGGGCTTTAAATTTGTGTTCTTGTAATATTCAATCATCTGTGTGTGTGTAGATCTACGAAGATCCGTGTGTGTGTGTGAGTGATCTTCTTGATCTTCATCCTTCTTTGTGTTTCGGTGCGTGTGCACCTTTGTGGGAGTTCTGAACTCACACGAGTGTGTGTGTGTGTGTGTCTTGATCTTGTAACTTTCTACAAGATAGTGTGTGAATCCTCACGGTCGGTGAGGGGTGGACGTAGGTTGCAGTTGTTGCATCCGAACCACCTAAAAATCGTGGTGCTCTGTGTGGTTTACTCCCTATCTCCTACCTCCTGTTCTGATCTGGCTTGTTTGCTTGTCGCATCGTTATCTAGTTTCATTGTTTAGATCGAGCTGTATTAACCCTTTTACGGGAGATCCTTGGTATATCAAAAGGTAGCTTCTGATCGACACAGTCAATCCTGTCGGGAGGAAAATACTTTGTGTGAGAAGATCTTAGGATTCCCGAACTCCGCCTAGTACCAAGGAACTGCTATAGGGGTTGTTTTAGCCAGTTTCACCTTGTATTTCTTCTGATCTATTCTTGTCTGTTGTTTGTTCTTCATATATCTTTTTATCTTTAAAAAAGGACTTAAAATCTGTCATCACCCAATTCACCCCCCCTCTTGGGTGTCTTTGATCACGGGACTTCATAGTCGAGCTAAGGCTTCGCCTGGGTGCGGTTGAGGATCGCTACCGGAGGGGCCGGGAGCGGGCACAACGCGAGGGATGACCTAGCGCTTACTCCAGTACCGATTACCTGACTGGTTCTTCTACACAGCAGAGGAACGTGGCGAGCGAGTGAGCTCGAGCCGAGAGGTCAGTCGCTTCTCAAGGGCCGATGAGGCCTCCACGAGTCCCTCCCAGGGACAGGAGTGAGGAAGAGACTAGGGGGAGGAGAGAGGAGGGTGATGATGAGAGCTAGAGAGAGACTGTTGTGCACCACCTCCTGGACATTTTGTACACATGTATGCACATAGTTATGATTATGAAATGGGAAACATGCTTTTATCACCTGGTTTTGTCTTTTTACACTTGTGTACTTACGTCTCTTTACCCCTACGTTCATATTGAGGAAAATAGGTTAGTTAATCTATCCGGCTTGGCCCCTTGCTTAATAAGCAAAAGGATGTTGATGGGGACATCACCTCCCATGCCCACCTTCACAGCTCATCTCCTCGCCCCGGTTGCATCCGGCATGGTTTAGTCATTTAATTTTGAGTCCTATGTAATTTTACTTGAGTCATTTGATGTAATTTGTATTTTATTTGAGTCATGTCCCTAGGTCTTGCATTTATTTTCTTATGTTTGAGTGTCATTAGAGTGTGTAATGTGCTAATTGGGCCCATTTCTTCGGGCTTAGCCCAATGAGCTCCCCTACCCCTTTGGTTATTTGTCAATGAGTCTTTTGTCAGGGTCTTATTGTAAAATGTGGGTTTCCTATATATAGGGCCCCATTTCCTTCATTTGGAGGTAATGAATCAATCAATAAAAAAAATGCCATTTGAGAGTCCAAAGCTTAGTTTAGTGGAGTGATTCCAACATCTTTTGGGTGAGAAGCCCTAGGGGAGAGATTCTCCACCCTTCCCTCTCTTAATCCCTCTTTTTCACTCCACTTTCTCTCTCCTCATCACCCAATTTCAAATTTTCTTCTCTTTCCTCCCTTCCCAACCACCTCAACCCCCACCTACCATCATTAAAGCCCTCCACTTCCCCATGGCCTCCATTACTCCACCCCCCCTAGTCCCAAAGAGATCCCTCACCATTCCAACACCACTTTCCCCATTCCAACACAATCAACCCCTTCCCCACACAACCCCACAACTTCCAATGCCATTTCAAATTTGAAATCCACCCTTCCCTCCACTCACTTGTGCCCCCCCTCACCTTCTCCTCTCATCCACCTTCCCAAATTCGTAGCTCCTCCTCCCACCACCTGTTAGACCACCTTCCAGACCCCATTCTTCCCTTCCCCCACCTTAGAACACCCCCTCCTAGACCCCCTCACAGCCCGGGCTTTCACCACACTCATCCACCCCCATTTCCCCTCCCATATACCCCATTCCCCCCCATCATCATCAACCTACAACTCTCAACTGAAGATCTACAGCAGACCAGCAACTTGCAGCGGCCACCACGACCTCCTCCGGATGAGTTTGAAGACCCAAGAGCCATCGTCGTAAGCGTCTGCCAGTTGCCTTCGCAACCGAAGTGGTTTCGTCTTCTTCCGATCTCCGAGTCGTCCAGCAGGTCCATTCTCCCACAGCTGTGCGGTTCTACCTCGACTGAGGACCTGAGCCGGCTTAGAAGCTCTGCCACGACCAGCCCCGAAGGAATCAGTCCTCAAGTCCTTCTTCAAAGTTCTTCATCGGCCTGTCTACTTTCAGAATCAAGAAGCGGAAGCCCATTCAGCATCCGGGAACAGAAGTTACCAATTTTCTTCCACGGTCGCGCGGCTCTGCCTTCCCCAGTCTGCATCGACACCTCCTCACTCTTCTGGCTCCACAGATCGTCTCCGTTCTATTCTGGCATCCCCGTTTCTTTTACTGCAAAGAGGACTCACCCACGGTTCTAATGGCACTGACGGCATCAAATTTGGAGTTCGGGAGCGGCCAGGACAGCCTCTGCATCCTACTGTTGGTGACCTGCCCCTGCTAGTCCAAGAAACAGAGGTCCTGTTCAAGCTTCTGCCCCGACCTGCAGAGACTCCAGAAGAAATTATAAAAATTCTGAGGTATTTCCTTCCTGTTACGAAGATTTCGCCGCTGGTTTCGCCATCAGAAAAATTCCTGAGCAAGATCTACAATAGCAACACCGACCCTCTATCCTGGTTCACAGACAGCAGGCAGATTCGGCGTCCACCCTTGTTCCTCGTTCTTTACTTTAGTTTCCCCACCCCGCTTGGCCGGCTGAAGGCCCCTCCCTGCGTGGAGGTAGTATTGATGTAATATCAATAACCCCCACCCCAAGTTCCCCCTCCTGCGAGAGGTGTAGTGGTGTACTTTGTGTGGGCAGGTCAAGCGACACCGCCGCGGCGTGTGGGGATCCACTCGCCTCCCCGCTCGCCCTCGTCCCCGACCGGGACCGGTTTCTTCAAACCGGTCGAGTAAGTGCTCAAACCTTCACTCCACTTAGTACTTGTCTTTCAATATTAGTTCTTAATTCCGCTGGTTATGCGAGTGAGAGCCCGATCCTCAAGCCCCATTGTCTTGAGTGATCACCGTGGGAAGAGTGCAACCGGTGCCTTTGGCACTTCGTCGGCCCCATTGAATTGGGCTTCCAAATCCATTGGGAATCAAATCTTGGCCTTGCTGGCCCTCTACCAGCAAGGGCCCAACCCCACATCCTCCACTTGGCATCGCCAAGTTACCCCGGGCTTGGGTGAGCGACGAGAGAGCGGCGGCCCAAATTGGCCCATTTAGATTGCGAATGTGCTTGCTTGCTTAAGTCCAAAGTCGTGTCACATCAAGTGGTATCAGAGCAGTCTTTGATTTGTTCTCACAAGTCAAGTCCATGGGCACGCTTGCATTAGAGTTCTCATCGGATCGTTCTATACATTATCCACCTCCCATTGTCATTGAGTCTACTGACCAAAAGGCCCCAATTCCCATCATATCCCAAGCATACCTACCTAATGGGAGCCCCACAGAAATTGACTTCATCGACATGGAAGAAGATAATTGGGTATCCCCTGAAATTGTAGCCACCCTCTCTACGACTGGACAAATTGTGCACAACGGAGACCTAGTCTTCGTTGAATTCCATAAATGGTTCGGGAAGACTAAGTATTTGGATGGGGCTTGGTGTCAAAAGGGAACATTGGCGGGTCCATGTATAATCCTAGGTAAGAAATGGTTAGATGAAAGGAATGCCGACATCGACCCAACACGTCGGACTTGCCTAGTGCATCCGCCACACCTTTCGGGAACCTTTAAATTCAACAACCTTTTATTCTCCCACTCGCGGGAATCCCACCCTTGTTCACCACCCCGGGTGCACCATACTCCGGCCATCATCACCCCACCATCAAAGAACCTTCCCACTCCATTAGTTTTGGAAGAAGTAGTCCACACCACAACCATAGGTCCCCATACCCAATTGGGCCCCATGACCAACTCTCCACCTAGGCCCATGGTAACCCTCACCACTACCTCTCCATCACCCCCAAAAGGGGACACTCCTCCCAAAACTAATCAACCCAAACCCCTTCAACCCACCCATCTTCCTCTCCCTACCCCAATCCTATCCCAACCTAAGCCTCCAATACTTCCACTCCCAAACCCCACACTACCAATCCCAAACCAAGTTTCCCTTTACCCTCCACCCCGGGAGCACCACACACCAACCCTCATCACCCCAAAGGACCCTCTCACCTCCTTGGTAGAAAAACTCATACCCAATTCAATAGTTGAGGACACTCCAAACCCACTCCCCACCTTGGAGGAAACCCAAGTCCAAGTTGAGAAAGAAACATCACACGATGGTCCTCACCTTACATCACCCTCTCTAGTTGGGACCAAGCTCATCTTAGGAGAACCCATTGTTAGTTGGCTAAAGGAGAGCCCAATTAGAGAGATCCGGGCCCATATTTTCCCTCCCATAGAATAAGACCTTCCCTTAGTGCCCTTCTTCTCCTATCACACCACAATCCAAGCATCCTATCAAGTGGAGACCTTAGAGGACCTTCTCAAGGGCATAGCATGGCAATTAGAGATGACTAGCATGTTGACCCCTATGGTAGAACAACCTAGGAGCCTTAGCCTCCTACACCTATGCATAGGGTCTATCACCTCGGTTTGCACCATTGGTTGCTACACTAGCGACCTCCTTCTATTCCTCCCTACACCCGATGAGCCCAACCTTCTCCTCGATTTAGAGCTTCTTATCTCGGGTAGAAAGTCAAGCCCTCCACTCATGGCTGACCCACTTGCCAAGAACATTGGCCCAACTATCATGGAGAAGGATGACTTAGCACCTTTTGAGGATCTTGAGGACATGGAGTTCCTCCCCCTAGATAACCCATTTTATGATCCATATGATCCATTCCAATGGGAGTCAAGAGACTCGTGTGACCCAAATACTTTATCCACCACCCACCTTTCCCTAAACCAACTCACAATGTTTGACCCAATTCACTCCATCTTAGACCCGGGTTACTCCTTGGGAGCCATAACCTTGGACCACATATCCCTAGGTAATAAGGTTGTGCCCCACCCCATGATGACCACCTTCTTAAATCCATTCGATCCTTTCCAATGGGAGTTCAAAGGTTGTCCCACACCTATACACATGGAAGTCACCTTTGGGAAAAGCATGCATGTGTCTAGGCTTACCATACACCTTGGCATGAACACTATGTTGGGTCCATTCATTCATATCACCCACATGTCAAGAAGAAAGTATGAGTGGTCCACATTCGGATGTCATGATCCTCCTTCATTCATCATGGATCTTAAGCATGTCAAAAGCACCTACGGATGTCCGGGTCCCCCCACATTCATCACCACTTTGCATGATAGGTTCACCTACGGGTGCCCCGGCCCACCTAGGCCCACCAAAGTCTACATGACAACATTGCATGATAAGTCCACATATGGTTGCCCCGGCCCTCCAAAATCCATCAAAGTCTTCTTGGCATCAAAGCATGAGCGGTCTACTTTTGGTTGCCCAGGTCCACCCATCACCCCTAGAATGTCAACATTCACGAAATTATATGAAAGCCTTTGCAAGCACATAAGCATAAAGAATGAGGCTTATAAGAGGCGGGCCGACTCTCATCGGCGTCACCGAGACTTCCATGAGGGTGACTTTGTGATGGTAAGGACGGAGAAGCTCTCCCCGGGAGCCAACTCTAAACTGAGGCCACGTGGGGCTGGTCCCTTCCAGGTCTTGAGGCGCATTGGTGCAAATGCCTACGAGTTAGATCTCCCTGAGGAGTATGCAATAAGTCCCACATTCAATGTTGCCGACCTAGTATCATATAAGGGACCCACGGTGGTACCTAGTGAGGAGATTGAGCCTACGTCTTCCCTTGAGAGAGCACCCACCCGTGAGGAGAGACCACCAGCCAAGAGAGCCCAGCATGAACAAATTGAACAAATATTGGATGAACAAGTCACTACCACTCGGAGCAAGGTATACGAGCGCTATCTCGGCAGGTGGATGGATCGGTCTCGTTCGGAAGGCTTGAGGGCAGTACCACTTCTACACCCTCCAAGGAGGGAAGGACACTTACTCGACAGAGTCGAGTTCTCCGCACCCCGGGAGTATGATGGGGACATCACCTCCCATGCCCACCTTCACAGCTCGTCTCCTCGCCCCGGTTGCATCCGGCATGGTTTAGTCATTTAATTTTGAGTCCTATGTAATTTTACTTGAGTCATTTGATGTTATTTACATTTTATTTGAGTCATGTCCCTAGGTCTTGCATTTATTGTCCTATGTTTGAGTGTCATTAGAGTGTGTAATGTGCTAATTGGGCCCATTTCTTCGGGCTTGGCCCAATGAGCTCCCTTACCCCTTCGGTTATTTGTCAATGAGTCTTTTGTCAGGGTCTTATTGTAAAATGTGGGTTTCCTATATATAGGGCCCCATTTCCTTCATTTGGAGGTAATGAATCAATCAATAAAAAAATTACCATTTGAGAGTCCAAAGCTTAGTTTAGTGGAGTGATTCCAACATCTTTTGGGTGAGAAGCCCTAGGGGAGAGATTCCCCACCCTTCCCTCTCTTAATCCCTCTTTTTCACTCCACTTTCTCTCTCCTCATCACCCAATTTCAAATTTTCTTCTCTCTCCTCCCTTCCCAACCACCTCAACCCCCACCTACCATCATTAAAGCCCTCCACTTCCCCATGGCCTCCATTACTCCACCCCCCCTAGTCCCAAGGAGATCCCTCACCATTCCAACACCACTTTCCCCATTCCAACACAATCAACCCCTTCCCCACACAACCCCACAACTTCCAATGCCATTTCAAATTTGAAATCCACCCTTCCCTCCACTCACTTGTGCCCCCCCCCTCACCTTCTCCTCTCATCCACCTTCCCAAATTCGTAGCTCCTCCTCCCATCACCTGTTAGACCCCCTTCCAGACCCCATTCTTCCCTTCCTCCACCTTAGAACACCCCCTCCTAGACCCCCTCACAGCCCGGGCTTTCACCACACTCATCCACCACCATTTCCCCTCCCATATACCCCATTCCCCCCCATCATCATCAACCTACAGCTCTCAACTGAAGATCTACAGCAGACCAGCAACTTTCAGCGGCCACCACGACCTCCTCCGGAAGAGTTTGAAGACCCAAGACCTATCGTCGAAAGCGTCTGCCAGTCGCCTTCGCAACCGAAGTGGTTTCGTCTTCTTCCGATCTCCGAGTCATCCAGGAGGTCCATTCTCCCACAGCTGCGCGGTTCTGCCTCGGCTGAGGACCTGAGCCGGCTTAGAAGCTCTGCCACGACCAGCCCCGAAGGAATCAGTCCTCCAGTCCTTCTTCAAAGTTCTTCATCGGCCTGTCTACTTTCAGAATCAAGAAGCTGAAGCCCATTCAGCATCGGGGAACAGAAGTTACCAATTTTCTTCCATGGTCGCGCGGCTCTGCCTTCCCCAGTCTGCATCGACACCTCCTCACTCTTCTGGCTCCACAGATCGTCTCCGTTCTCTTCTGGCATCCCCGTTTCTTTTGATGCAAAGAGGACTCACCCACGGTTCTAATGGCACTGACGGCATCAAATTTGGAGTTCGGGAACGGCCAGGACATCTTCTGCATCCTACTATTGGTGACCTGCCCCTGCTTGTCCGAGAAACAGAGGTCATGTTCAAGCTTCTGCCCTGACCTGCAGCAACTCCAGAAGAAATTATAAAAATTCTGAGGCATTCCCCTTCCTGTTACGAAGATTTCTCCGCTAGTGTCGCCACCAGAAAAATTTCTGAACAAGATCTACAACAGCAACACCGACCCTATGTCCTGGTTCGCAGACAGCAGGCAGATTCGGCGTCCACCCTTGTTCCTCGTTCTTTGCTTTGGTTTCCCCACCCCGCTTGGCCGGCTGAAGGCCCCTCCCTGCGTGGAGGTAGTATTGATGTAATATCAATAACCCCCACCCCAAGTTCCCCCTCCTGCGAGAGGTGTAGTGGTGTACTTTGTGTGGGTAGGTCAAGCGACACCGCCGCGGCGTGTGGGGATCCACTCGCCTCCCCGCTCGCCCTCGTCTCCGACCGGGACCGGTTTCTTCAAACCGGTCGAGTAAGTGCTCAAACCTTCACTCCACTTAGTACTTATCTTTCACTATTAGTTCTTAATTCCGCTGGTTATGCGAGTGAGAGCCCGATCCTCAAGCCCCGTTGTCTTGAGTAATCACCGTGGGAAGAGTGCAACCGGTGCCTTCGGCACTTCGTCGGCCCCGTTGAATTGGGCTTCCAAATCCATTGGGAATCAAATCTTGGCCTTGCTGGCCCTCTACCAGCAAGGGCCCAACCCCACATCCTCCACTTGGCATCGCCAAGTTACCCCGGGCTTGGGTGAGCGACGAGAGAGCGGCGGCCCAAATTGGCCCATTTAGATTGTGAATGTGCTTGCTTGCTTAAGTCCAAGGTCGTGTCACATCAGATGTTCTTTTTCTGACCTTGATAAAGGGTCAAGGGGCCAAGCCTTTAATTAACTAAGGCAAATAATGAAAAGATATAGAGAAATGCAACATGTAAGCAAGCAGATGCGTACTGAAAATAAAAGATGACCAAGCACTATGCAATCAAGTAAATGACTTTTTTTAAAACCACTTTTTGTTTCTTATTTCTCTTGAAACCATTTTTTCCATTTTTTGTTTTTTTTAACCATTTTTTTTGAATTTTCATGCATTCATCATTTTTTTTTGATCGTTTTGAGGCATGGTAGAATGCGCATACCATAAGGAATGTTACTCGTTCACCACCTTAAATTCATTCGATATTCTTAATCAGCCTAACAAAGGGTTAACGTGCTTGGATTTTGCTTGTACTCGGCACCCCGCATGGCACATCTTCCTAAGCTTGTCTTCATCACCCCTTGAGCTTATAGCGCACCTTGGGGGGAGAAGGAAAATAGTAATTGAGGGAAGTTTACGAGGGGATCCGAAAGGCTGGGGACGTGCCTCTCCTACCCTATTGCCTGTTGGGGTTCGGTCTGCGGCTTAGGGAGATTTTAGTTGCCCTTGCCTTTATTAGTACATGCTTATGCCCAGGGTTTTCCCTGCGGGGACTTTGCCCTCTTGACATGCCTTTCGATTGGAATGGACTTTATTTCATCCATGCTTACGCCCAGGGTTTTCCCTGCCGGGACTTTGCCCCCTTGACATGCTCTTTTGATCGGAATGGACTTTATTACGTGCATGCTTACACCTAAGGTTTTCCCTGCGGGAACTTTGCCCTCTTGACATGCTCTTTTGATCGGAATGGACTTTATTTCGTGCATGCTTACGCCCAGGCTTTTCCCTGCGGGGACTTTACCCTCTTGACATGCTCTTTTGATCGGAATGGATTTTACTAACGCTTTTTAGCAGATTTGTTCCTTTTTGGGCCTTAACTTCCACCTACTAGGGCGGTGGGTAGGTTTGGTCATCTGACCGAGTCCTCACTTCCCCCCTCGTAAACTGAAGAGAAGAGAACGGATGACACCTTTCGCTGTTGGTTTGGCTTTGACTCGCTTTGGATTCGGTGCTGTTTGAGTTTAAGAGTTAAGCGTGAAGTGTGTGTTGGTGTTAACCCGAGGTTAAATTGCAAAGAATAAAGAATGAATTAGAGACTCTAATCTTTCACGCTCCTCTTGGCACATGCACTATACCAGCCTCTTTTTCTTTCCTTTTCTTTTTTTTGTTATTATCTTTATTTTTTTATTTTTTTGGGGTCAGGGGTAGTATTTCTTGAGATATAAGCCATTCCAAGGATGAGTTAATTCTTACCCATCAGCATTAACCAGTTGATATGCATTACCAGGATAAACTTCTTTTACCACATAAGGCCCTTCCCAGTTTGGTTGGAGCTTTGAGCGAGGTCCGCCAGGTTTTACAAAGATTCTTTTAATCACCATCTCATCGACTTTAAATTTTCTCTCAATCACTTTCTTTTGATAAAACCATTAGAGCCTGTTTTGATAAGTTCGCGCATGTTCAGCGGCGGCCAGACGTTTCTCATCTAAGAGTTCCAACTGTGCAAGGAGAGACTCACAACGTTCATCAATGGATAGTTCCTTGTCTAATTATACTATGAGAGAGGGAATAAGGATCTCATAAGGGGCTACCGCCTCCATCCCATAAGTGAGGGTGAAAGGAGTTTGCCCTGTAGGCGTGCGAATGGAAGTACGGTAGGCCCATAGAGCTTCAATGAGCTTCTCTGGCCAATTCATAAATTTGTTAGCCTCACATGTTTTCTTGATAATTTTGATCAGAGTTTTATTTGTGGCTTCTGCTTGCCCATTGCCTTGTGGATAATAAGGAGACGGATGATGCAATGCAATGTTATACCTGTTGCAGAGGTCCTGAAGTTCTTGAGAGATAAATTAAGGCCCGTTGTTGGTGACGATGGAGCTTGGGATGCCAAATCTTGCAATGATATTCTTCATGATGAACATGCAGACGGTTGATGCTTTAATCTCCACTTAAGCTTCCGCTTCTGCCCACTTAGTGAAGTACTCCGTAGCCGTGAGTATGAAGGATTTGGATTTTGTGAGGAGGTTTGCATCACTAAGAGGTCCAATGATATCGAAAGCCCACATGGAGAAAAGCCATGGGGAGGACATAGGATGGAGTGAAGAAGTAGGGGAATGAATTTTGTCGACGTGTAGTTGGCACTTAACACACCTTCGAACATAGATGGAGCAATCTTCTTCTATAGTGGGCCAATAGAACTCTAGCCTAAGGATTTTCTTAGCAAACATCTAGCTATTGGCATGGCCACCACAAACTCCAGAATGTGCCTCTTCCACAACCTTCCACGCCTCGTCGTCATCAAGGCACCTGAGAAGGACACCGGTAAGACCTCTTCTATAGAGTACTTCTTCAACCAAAGTGTATCTTTGGGCGACTCTCCTGATGGCCTTCTTTTCTTCTGCCGTGGCCTCTTCAAGATAAGACTGATCTTGGCAATATTTAGCAATCTCGTAATACCACGGCTTTTCATCATCATCCATCTCTTCTTCTAAATCCAATAGCATGACCTCCTTGTTCTGAATGATTTCTTCTTCCTTGACCTTCTTACGCAACTCCTCTTTAACCCTAAGGAAAGCGGGATCCTTAACGGCAGGAGTAAGACGCCTATGAATGATAATAGCATAGAAATTCCATTTGAGGGGAAAAGCCAAGGAAGAAGCCAGTGAAGCAAGGGTGTCAGCTAGGATGTTTTGGTTGCAAGGAACGTGGACAAAGATCAGCTTAGAGAAGAGCTTAGCATAAGTTGATGTGAGTTCTTGATAGGGTTTGAGTTTGGGATCGAGCGTGCGCCACTTGGTGAGCACTTGGCGTATAATAAGCTGACTATCACCAACAATTCGTAATTGGGTGACACCATATAGATGGGCGGCCTCTAGTCTGGCCAGAAGAGCCTCATATTTAGCTATATTATTTGTAACACGGAATGCAAGCTGAAAAGCTTGTGGAATGGTGACTCCCTCAGGTGATAGGAGAACAATGTCGATACCCTTACCTTGAGAATTCAGAGCTCCATCAAAATGTAATGTCCACATCGAATTGGGTTGATTGACGGACATTAGTTCCTCATCTGGAAACTTCGAGCCAACAGGGTCAAATCGAGGAAGAGGGTGATGAGCAAGATGTTCTGCTATAGCATAGCCTTTAATTACTTTTTGCTGAATGTAAGTGATGTAGAACTGAGAAAGAAAGCTTTGCCATCGTGCTAATCGGTCGGTAAGAACATATTTCTCAAGGAGGAACTTAATGGGATTCATGCGAGCTATGAGATGCACCTCGTGAGCTAGGAAATAATGTTTCAATTTCTAAACTACCCAGACTAAAGCTGCGCAGGTCTTTTCCATGGTTGTGTATTTCTGCTCATAGGGGTTGAGAAGCTTAGACAAGTAGTAGGCTGCCCTCTCCTTTCCTTCATCATCCACTTGCGCCAGGACAGCACCTACCGAGTCATCTAGGACTGAAACAAAAAGAACAAGTGATTTTCCTAGAACTGGCGGCCTCAGGACAAGAGGATTGGATAGATAGTCCTTCAATCTATCAAAAGCCACCAGACACTTGTCATCCCAATTAAATTTGACTCCCGGCTTGGTGAGCTTGTAGAATGGCCTACACCTTTGTGAATGTTGGGAGATAAATCGATGGATAAATTGCAGCCTCTCGATCAATCCTTAAACTTCCTTCAAATTCTTGGGAGGGGGTATATCTCTTATTGTCTGCATCTTATTGGGATCAATCTCAATACTTATTTTGCTAACGATAAACCCAAGCAACTTACCAGATGATACACCAAATATGTATTTCTTAGGGTTCATTTTTAGCTGATATTTTTGGGACCTTTGCAAGGCCCTGGCCATATCTCTTATTGCTTGCGCCTTATTGGGATCAATCTCAATACCCTTTTTGCTAATGATAAACCCAAGCAACTTCCTTTTGACACCCGTTTTTAGCCCGCAAGTTGCATCATTTCTCTTATTCATCATTTTTGATGTCCCGAATTACCCATTATTTTGGAGCCTTCTTGGATGGATTTCGAGCCAATTTTTATTGTTCCATTCCCTTTGAGCATTGGAGATCGTGATTTCTTAGAGTCCCTGAAGCTTATCTTATCAACTTCCGACTTCTAAGTCGACTTACGGCCCATTTAGGTCGGCTTCCATCAAGCAATCGGCTCTCTCTCACTGCACAGACCTGAAAGTGGTTCTTTTTCACCATCTTCTAGTCCTCTATTAAAAATGTTCCCTTCATGAAAGTTGTTTTATTTTTAAATATCTACAATTTCTTCTTCTATGCCATTGGCCATTTCTGCCTAGATTGTGAGCTATTCATGTTTTTTCCAGCAGGCTGTGCTGTTCACCAACGTCCCAGAATTTTCTCTCTCTATTCTAGCCTCATTTTCTCCTTCTTCTGATCATTTTCTCATCTTACTTTCTTCATGAAAGTTGTTTCTCTCTCAGTTATCTACAATTTTTTCTTCTACCACTTTCGCTAGTTCTGCCCCGTTTGAGAGATACACTTCCATTTCTAAAGTCACGTGCAATCTGCCCAAAATGTTCCTTCATCGGTGTGAAGGTCTATTAGTGGAGCGTCACAGCCATGTGAAGGTCTATTAGTGGAGCGTCACAGCCCATGTGACGGTCTATCGTAAGACCGCCAGAGCCCAAGTGACGGTCTATTAATAGACCGTTACACCCAAATTTGCCCGAAATCGCCCCATTCGACCCCCAGAGCCTGACAGAGCTACCCTAGGCCGTTACATGACTCTGACGGTCTTACAATAGACCATTACACACACCGAGAGTCCAATTCGTGCTGGACTCTGCTCCATTTCTGTGCATCGTGGCCCTCTTGCAGAGCCCATAACTTCTTGAATTCTACTCCGAATTGAGCGTCGTTTGTTCCTATGATTTCTCCTTTATATTATCTTAAACTTGATCCATAGATCTCAGATTTTCATTGGCTATCTTGCTCAGAAACGCAGATGAAAGTTGGGGGTTTATGCATCCTAGTTCAACACAAACTCTGCATATTAAGCTCCGGGGCTCCCTTCTAGAAGCCATATCTTTCAGATCCTTCTACCAAATTGAGTCCTACTTGTTCCTACCTCTTATCCTTTGTATTGTCTCGAGATTGGTCCATAGAATACGAATTTTGGTGGACTCTATCCTCTAAAATCTTGAGAGAACTTTCTGAGTTTTCTGACACCTCTATATAAACTGCCCAGTTCGCAGTTGCAAAAGAGGGCTCTTTCCAGACGTGAGGCGAAGCCATGCTACAACTCCAACTCACAACTTCGACCCCAGCTTGAAGAGGGAAGTATTGGCTCTCCATTGCATCCTTCTGGACTTAAGTTGGTTGTCTATACTCTTAGT
This sequence comes from Amorphophallus konjac, assembly GCA_022559845.1. Classification (NCBI taxonomy): domain Eukaryota; kingdom Viridiplantae; phylum Streptophyta; class Magnoliopsida; order Alismatales; family Araceae; genus Amorphophallus; species Amorphophallus konjac. The sequence goes on along the minus strand of CM040121.1, from coordinate 455,280,889 downwards.
TCTAGTCTCCTCAAAATCACAAATCATCACAGTTTTCTGCATTTTCTACTACACATGCATTTTTGCACGTTTTGCATCAACGTTTTCTCTCTATTCTCTCGACCAAATTCCGTGATTTCAAATCCTATGCATGCACAACACACACACCTATTATTTTCACCCTTCCATAAGGGTTAAACCCCCCCCCCCCGGTGCATTCTCTTTCTTTTATTCATGCTATTTTATCACTTTGGGATTGATGCTACACTTCATGTTCTAATTCATTTTTACCATTGTGTTTTGATCTTTGTTTTGCAGGAGAGCATGATATGGACGTGAGGCCCTCTTCTTCTAGCCGACTGGAAGATGAGGTGGTTTGATCCCACAAAGTTCCCCGCACCCCGTTTCAAGCGCGATCAAGTCTTTAAGTTCCAAGGTACACGGCACCGTTCCTCTCCTTTCTTCATCCCTTGGCGTTGTTGGAACCTTGGTGGCGATGACGGTTAGTATTTCTCATCCTTTCATACCCCTTGTCTTTGATTCACATGTTTATGCATATATTAATTTAAAAGGGGGCGGGATAGGAATCTAATTAAAACAAATCTACAGTTTTTTGGCGATCACGGTGGGACACCAATGCCCATCACGTTTGTTTTAATGCTCTTTTGTGAGTTGGGTGTGTGCATGTGCATGTTTAGGTGATATTTTATCCATTTTTCCACTGTTTGGGGCATTTTAAGGGCTCTGGTAGTGTGGAGGTCCTATAGTAGACCGCCAGAGGGAAAGAAACGGTCATTGGTTAGACCGTTACGGATTCTGGCAGTTCTGCGCGTGTGCTCACAGGGCCATATTCATAGAGGCATAACTTTTACTCCCGAGGTCGGATTACGCTGATTCTTATTCCGTTGAATAGCCCTTTGTATTGTATTTCCATCCATATATCATTTGCATCATTTGGTTAACATTTTCATTTTGTAATATTGTCCAACTTTTTGAGTTTTCTACATAAGTTCTGCAGGCAGGCTCAGGGACATGTTCACAGGTACATCTTTACTCAGTGATTTGACTACCTTCCCGATGTCTGATTACATTGATTTTTGTTCCATTGGATAGTCCTTTGTATTGTCTTTCCATCCATAGCTTATTTGCATCATTTGGGTCTCATTTGCTTAGTTGAAAATTGTCATTATTTTAGCATTTTATGCATAAAATCTGCATGCAGTCTGCGCACAGGTTCACGGAAGTAACTTTCATGGAGGAGTTGATTGACCTCCCGAGGTCTGATTACTCTTTTCTTGGGCTCATTGTGTAGACCTATGTATTATCTTTCCATCCATATACTACTTGCATCATTTGGGTCACATTTGCTTAGTTAAAAATTATCATCATTTTAGCATTTTGTCCATAAAATCTGCATGTGGTCTGCGCACAGATTCACGGGGACAACTTTACTCAGTGATTTGATTGACCTCCCGGAGTCAGATTGATCTGTTCCTGGGCCCGTTGTGTAGATCTTTGTATTGTTTTTCCATCCATATACTATTTATCTTATTTGGATCATGTTTGCATAGTTTAAGCTAGTCTTGATTTTCTAGTTTTAAGCTAGAATTTGCATGCACTCCGGTGCACGTAGGGCCATACATTGCATATCATAGTTGCATTCTCCCTTGGTAAGTGATCCTCTCGTCTCTATATTCCTTGGGGTCGACTAGGTGATCTTATCCGAGACCTCCATAAGTCCCCGTGAGCCGTGGATTCCCATACGGACGCCGGACCGGTTGTACTTTTTCCACCCTTTAAGCTTACATTTGCATAAGTGTGAGGGAGTTAACCTTAGTCAACCCAAAGTTAGGACCTTATTCCCATAGGATTCCTATCTTGAGGGAATTATTCTTAACTCAAAGCATTAAAAGGTCCATTAAAACTTCTAAAATATTTCCCATCATATCAACTTGTTTGACTTGGGTGAAAACTCTCACATTGCATTGATTGTGTTGTTTGGGCTTGTCCAGGCCCATTATTGGTGTTTTGTGTTACATCAAGATATTTTGCTGTTGTTAGGCCCCACTTAGGTTAGCCCATTTTGTGTGTCCATTGTCCCGTGGTCCATTGTCCATTCATCTTTGCATTAGTGGGTCAGTCCCCTCTTGTCCTCAAGCCCATTAAGCCCTTGCTTCCCCACCTATATTCTCCTTGATATCCTTGTATTAAGTCTCCATTTTCCCTCATGGAGCATCATTCCAATTCCTTGTATCATCCTTTTTCTCAATCTTCTTCCTATTCCCCCGTGGAATCCTCTTCCCACGCGGGCCCATCTTCCTGTGGTCCCTCCAATCCATCCGAGGAACATGCTAATCTCATGGCCCATATTTCAAGTCTTGTTCGCCAAATGGACCCGGCCCAGGCCCATCGTCTTATTTTAAATCATCTTAATGGGCCTTCTTCTCATCTTCATGGGCCTCCTTCTTCTTCCCATGCGACTAGCCCGATTCCTAATACTCATTCATCTAATGGGCCTCATTTCTTTAATGGGCCACCTTCCTTCAATGGGTCCCATTCTTTTAATGGGCCCCATTCCCTTAATGGTCCTTCTATTCTTAGTGGGCCCCCATCCTTCAATGGGCTGCCATCTTCCTCCAATGGGCCCTCTTCTACTCTTAATGGACCCCCTTCCTTTAACGGGCCTTCTTATTCTCTTAGTGGACCTACTCTTCTTAATGGGCCTCCATCTCCTACCCATGCTACTGCTAGCCCGAGTAGTCCTCATATTCATGATCCTTCTAGGTCCATATATCATTCTACTCCCGAAATGGACCCTTCTTCTTCTCAGCCCGGATCCTCTTATCCGGCCCAATATCATCCTGGTCCAAATTCACTAGCTCAAGTTGGCCCATATTCTTCTCGATCTCTCCCTACCCAGGAGATGATTGCTCAAGCCCAGCGCCAGCTTGATGAACTTCAACGCCAAATCGATCCCAAATCCTCCTTAAGTATTCCATTCGCATTTCAAGGTCTTCGACTTTCGCCATCTTCACAAATTCCAGCATATTGCCGTTATGGTGGAGTCGGTGACCCATATGTGCACTTGAAAAGTTTATTTATGAGTCGGCCCAGTTTCCACATGACCAACGCTTGATGGCCTATCTATTTGGTCTGTCATTGGAAGGCCCAGCTCGGGATTGGTTCTTCTCCCTTCCGAAAGAGCAAGTTGTGAATTTTCAAGCCGTGCAAGAGAAGTTCATTCAGCAGTTTCAAGACCAGGTTGGGCCCAAGTATTCTATGGTGGATTTGGCCCATGAGATGATGAAGCCCGAAGAGGAGTTCTCTACCTTTGCCGGTCGCTGGCGTCACCTTGCCACACAGGTCCGGGGACACATTCCGGAGGGAGAGCAAATCAAGATGTTGATATCCAATGCCACGCCCGAGTATCGATTTATCTTAGCCCTCAACGACATCACCTCCTGGCAACAACTTTACAGTCGAGCCCGCTTCATCTGTCAACAACTCCAAGATTCCCTTGACCCCAAGTCCTCTCCGCCTTCTACATCTCCACACACCCCGCCATCTACATCTGCCTCCACATACCAACCTGTCGCTTATACATACCAGTATCCTTCCACATACCAACCCTCCACGAGTCAGCCATACACCCCCGCATATCAAACCTCCATGAGTCAACCTACCGCCATTCACAGTCAGCCTTCCGCTTCCGCATACCCACATGCGTCTCCGCCTATGTCTCCACCCCCGGTCAAGGAAACACCACATCCCTGTTGACACCCATTTTAGCCCACAAGTCGTCATTTTTCTTATTCATCATTTTGATGTCCCGAATTAGCCATTATTTTGGAGCTTTCTTGGATGGATTTCAAGCCCATTTTTACCATTCCCTATCCTTTGAGTCTTGGAGATCATAATTTCCTAGAGCCCTGGAGCTTATTTTATCAACTTCAGGCTTCTAAGTCGACTTACGGCCCATTTAGGCCGGCTTCTCTCAAGTAATCGGCTCTCTCTCACTGCGTAGTCCTGAAATTGATTCTTTTTCACCCTCTTCCATTCCTCTACTCAAAAAGTTGTCTTCAACAAAGTTGTTCCTCTTTCCAAGATCTACAACTTCTTCTTCTACGCCGTTGGCCAGTTCTGCCCCGTTTGTGAGCTATTCGCATATTTCCAGCAGGCTGTGCTATTCACCTATTTTCCAGAATTTGCCTCTCTTTTCCAGCCCCATTTTCTCCATCTTCTGATCATTTTCTCAAAATTATTTCTTCATGAAAGTTGTTCCTCTCTCAGTTATCTACAATTTCTTCTTCTACGACTTTCACTAGTTATGCCCCGTTTGACAGCTACGCTTCAATTTACAAAGTCATGCGCAGTCTGCCCAGAATCTGCCTCCATCAATGTGACGGCCCTATACAGGTGCGTTACATCAGTGTGACTGTCCTACGATAGACCGTCATACCGAAAATTGCCCGAAACACCATGTTCAACCCCCAGAATGTGGCGGTCCTACCATAGACTGTTAGAGTCCATGTGACGGTCTAGTATGGGTGCGTTACACCGAAACTTATCTGAAATCGTCCCGTTCGACCCCCAGAGTGTGATGGACCTACCCTAGTCCGTTACATCACTCTGACGGTCTTACGATAGACCGTTACACGCACCTGAGAGTACAATTCGTGCTGGACTCTGCTCCGTTTCTGTGCGCCGTGGCCCTCTTATAGAGTCCATAACTTCTTGAGTTCTACTCTGAATTGAGCGCCGTTTGTTCCTATGGTTTATCCTTAGTATTATCTTGAATTCAGTCTGAAGAACTCCAAATTTTTATTGGCTATCTTGCTCAGAATCACGCTCAAAAGATCAGGATTTAGGTGTCCTGGTTCAACTAAAACTTTGCAGATAAGGCTCCGGGACTACCTTCCAAGAGCCATATCTTCTAGAATCCTCCTCCGAATTGATCCCCGTTTGTTCCTATCTCTTGTCCTTAGTATTATCTCGAGTTTGATCTAGAGAACTCGATTTATCTTGGACTCTATCTCCGGGAATCATGATAAGAAGATGAGGCTTTCTTACAAAACTCTATAAAAACTGCCCAGTTCGCAGTCACGACGGGGGGCTCTTTCCGGTCGTGGGGCGAAGTCATGCTGCAACGCCAACTGAATCCTTCGACCCTGGCTTGAAGAGGGAAGTATTAGCTTTCAATTCCATCCTTCTGGGCTTGATTTCAAGGTCTACACTCTTAGTTCTAGTCTCCTCAAAATCACAAATCATCATAGTTTTCTGCACTTTTTGCTACATATGCGTTTTTCTCTGTTTTGCATCATCATTTTCTCTCTATTCTCTCAATCAAATCTCGTGATTTCAAATCTCATGCATGCACAACACACCCACCTATCTTTTCCACCCTTCCATAGGGGTTAAAAACCTCCCCCCGGTGCGTTCTCCCCCTTTTATTCATGCTATTTTATCACTGCAGGATCGATGCTACACTTCATGTTCTAATGGGTTTTTTGTCCTTGTTTTGGCTTTGTTTTGCAAGAGAGCATGAAAACAACGTGAGGCCCTCTTCCTCTAGCCGGCTGGAAGGAGAGGAGGTCTGAATCCACAAGTTCCCCGCACCTCGTTTGTCAAGCGCGATCAAGTTTTCTTTCTAAGGTACACGACGTCGTTCTTTACACTTCTTCATCCTTTGGCGTTGTTGGAACCTTGGTGGCGATCAGGGTTAGTATTTCTCATCCTTTCATACCCTTTGTCTTTGATTCACATGTTTATGCATGTATGTATTTAAAGGGGGCGGGATAGGAATCTAATTAAAAAAATAAATCAACAGTTTTTTGGCGATCACGGTGGGACACCAATGCCCATCACGCTTGTTTTCATGCTCTTTTGTAGGTTGGGTGGGTGCATGTTCATGTTTAGGTGATATTTCCTCCATTCTCCCACTATTTTTGGTGTTTTACGGGCTCTGGTTATGTGACGGTCTTATGGTAGACCGTCACGGTCATATAACGGTCCTTCGATAGACCGTTACAGATTCTGGCAGTCTTGCGCGCATGCTCACAGGGTCATATTCAGCGAGGCATAACTTTTGATCCCGGAGTCCGATTGAGCTGATTTTTGTCCATTGGATAGCCCTTTGTATTGTCTTTCCATCCATATATCATTTGTATCATTTGGTTAACATTTGAATATTCTAATATTATCCAACTTTTTGAGTTTTATGTATAAATTCTGCAGGCAGGCTCTGGGACAGGTTCACAGGTACATCTTTACTCAGTGATTTGACTACCTTCCCGGTGTCTGATTGCACTGATTTTTGTTCCATTGGATAGTCATTTGTATTGTCTTTCCATCCATAGCTTATTTGCATCATTTGGGTCTCATTTGCTTAGTTAAAAATTGTCATCATTTTAGCATTTTGTCCATAAAATCTGCATGTGGTCTGCGCACAGGTTCACGGGGGCAACTTTGCTCAGTGATTTGATTGACCTCCCGGGGTCAGATTGATCTGTTCTTGGGCCCGTTGTGCAGACCTTTGTATTGTCTTTCCATCCATATACTACTTGTTTAGTTGGATCATGTTTGCGTAGTTTAATCTAGTCTTGATTTTCTAGTTTTAAGTTAGAAATTGCATGCACTCCGGTGCACATAGGGTCATACATTGCATATCATAGTTGTATTTCCTACCTTGGTAAGTGATCCTCTCGCTCCCATATTCCTTGGGCTCGACTAGGTGATCTTATCCGGGACCTCCATAAGTCCCCGTGAGTCGTGGATTCCCACACGGACACCGGGCCGGTTGTACCTTCCCACCTCTTAGGCTTGCATTTGCATACGTGTGAGGGAGTTAACCTTAGTCAACACAAAGTTTGGACCTTATTCCCATAGGATTCCTATCTTGAGGGAATTATTATTAATTCAAATCATTAAAAGGTCCATTGAAACTTCTAAAATATTTCCCATCATATCAACTTGTTTGACTTGGGTGAAAACTCTCACATTGCATTGTTTGTGTTGTTTGGGCTTGTCCAAGCCCATTAGTGGTGTTTTGTGCTGCATCCACATGTTTTGTTGCTTTTAGGCCCATTTAGCTTAGCCCATTTTGTGTGTTTATTTGTCTTTTTCCGTAGTCCGTTGTCCATTCATCTTTACATTAGTGGGTCAGTCCCCTCTTGTCCTTGAGCCCATTAAGCCATTGCTTCCCCACTTGTATTCTCCTTGATATCCTTGTATTAAGTCTCCATTTTCCCTCATGGAGCAGTATTCTAACCGCTTGTATCATTCTTCTTCCCAATCTTCTTCTTATTCCCGTGTGGAATCCTCTTCTCACGCGGGCCCATCTTCCCGTGGTCCTTCTTATCCATCCGAGGAACAGGCTAATCTCATGGCCCATCTTTCAAGCCTTGTTCGTCAAATGGACCCGGCCCAGGCCCAACGCATCATTACGTCTCATCTTAATGGGCCTTCTTCTCATAATGGGTCATCTTCTGTTCATGGGCCTCCTCCTTCTCCTTCATATGCTACTAGCCCGATTTCTAATGGGACTTATTCTCTTAATGGGCCTCATCCTTCTGCCCATGTTGCTGCCAGCCCAATGGGTCCTTATGTTCATGCTTCTTCCAGGCCCACATATCCTTCTACTCCCGGAATGGGCCCTTCTTCTTCTCAGCCCGGATCCTCTTATCCGGCCCATTATCATCATACTGGTCCTAATTCACAACCTCTTGCTCAAGTTGGCCCATATTCTTCTCGATGTCTCCCTACCCAGGAGATGATTGCTCAAACCCAACGCCAGCTTGATGAGCTTCAATGCCGCATCGATCCCAAATCCTCTTTAAGTATTCCATTCGCTTTCCAAGGTCTTCGGGTCCCACCTCCATCACAAATTACCACATATCGCCGTTATAGTGGAGTCGGTGACCCGTATGTGCACTTGAAGGAGTTTGTTTATGAGTCGACCCAGTTTCGACATGACCAAAACTTGATGGCTTATCTGTTTGGTCTGTCATTGGAAGGCCCGGCTCGGGATTGGTTCTTCTCTCTTCCGCAAGAGCAAGTCGTGAATTTTCAAGCCGTGCAAGAGGGATTTATTCAGCAGTTCCAAGACCAAGTTGGGCCCAAGTACTCTATTATGGATCTGGCCCATGAGATGATGAAGCCCGAAGAGGAGTTCTCTACCTTTGTCGATCGTTGGCGTCGCTTGGCCGCACAAGTCCCGGGACACATTCCGGAGGGAGAACAAATCAAGATGCTGATATCCAATGCAACGCCTGAGTATCGATTTATCTTAGCCCTCAATGACATCACCTCCTGGCAATAATTATACAGCCGAGCCCGCTTCATTCGCCAACAAATCCAAGATTCCCTTGACCCCGAGTCTCCACCATCCACGTCCACATATCAACCTTCACCCTCCACGTGCCAACCCTACGCTCCCATGAGTCGGCCTGTCATGAGTCAGCCTTCCGCCGCATATCCCTCCACGAGCCAACCTCCCGCCTCTACGTACCCATACATCTCCGCATATCAACCTTCCATGAGTCAGCCTCTTGCATCCACATACACGTCTCCATCTCCACTTACGGTCAAGGGAACACCACATCCCGAGCAAGTAGATGCCGTCTACATGCCCCCTCATCCTGTTCCACACATGCCATCACCGAAGCCCTCCACCACTAGCCACACACTCCTACCTACGCAACCTCCACTTCCGTCTCCACAACCATCCTCACCTCATACCCCTCGGCATCCACCTTACCCGAAGCGGGCTCCTCGTCTTCCGTTGCCGGAGTGCTTCACGGATATTTTTAGGGCTTTGATGACCACTCACGCATTGTCGCTCCCTTCGGTTGTGCCCTACCGACCCGCGGTCGGGGATCTGCTCCAGTTCTATTATTTCCACCACCAGCAGGGGCATTTGGTTGAGGATTACCCTGAGTTCCGGGATTATGTTTATGATCTGGAAGCTAAGAAAAGGATTGATTGGGCCGCTATTCACAAAGTCATTTTACATCTTCGCAACCAACAGCAGCAGCAAGAAGTGCCGCCGGGGCAGCCGTCTCCGTTACTTCAAGACCAGGGGCACCCCTGTGGTTCTTTATCTAGCAATGCACCCGCTCCATCACCTACTCAATTACCTCTGCCATCTCCTATCCAATCTCCGCAACCTCCACAAACCCAAGCCTCCGCTCAGGCTAGTGCCTCCCCTTCTTCTCCCACCGCAACTACCATTAATTCTATCCCTAACACCGCTCGACGCATTGTGTCGACATGTCGATGGTGGACACCACAACCACCCTCTTCACCCTCTCCACCTCCATGTCCACTACCCCCATCACCTTCATCACTATCCTCACCATCTCCATTGCCATCACCATCATCTCCATCTCCACCACCAGTGCTTCCATCACCACCTCCATCTCCACCCTTGCCTCCATCTCCGCCATCACCTTTGCCCGAGCCTGAGCAAGCCACACATTTGCCTTTACCTTTACCCTTAGCCACGCCTTCACCTTCGCCTTTGTCGCCACCCGAGCCTATCATCGCCACATCACCTGCGCCTTCACTTTCCATCACCACTCCCGTTGGAGCCTCCATGCCTTACAAACCTTCACGTGTTCCACTGAGACATATTCCCTTTACTTCTCTAAACACTTCCACCCCACGGAGCGGGTGTGCGCTTCCTTTGGTGCCCCTCGGGTCTAATCCCCAGGGAGACAATAAGCCAAGTCAGGATGATTCAGTGCCGGCCATGCATTTCAAGATTCAGGATTTTATCTATCGGATGCCAGTTCGTGTCGTCCCTGGTTATTTTGGGGATGATGTGCCTCTACTTTCAAAGATGAGAGTTGCTAAGAAGAGTTCCCTTGAGTTGATGCCAGTTTCTTCCCGAGTGAGGCCGGTGGCAATCTCCTTGCTCGCCGGAGAGTTCACCGTTGATGCTATTATTTCTCCTCGCTCTATTGCTGTTCAGATGACAGGCCAAGAAGGGTTCTCTACCCGTGTTGTGCTAACGCATACGGCCGCCAAGCAGATTATGGATTCTATGTTCAAGGGGCAATTGGCTGTATCTTCTACACTTTCCAAGGATATTCTGCACTTGTTATGTAATCTTCCTCGATTTATTAGCAAACCGACCATGTCAACGCCGTGTATTACTCTCCCTCAGCTTCACCCGTCTCTTTTACCAAGGGAGTTGTGCTTCAAGGCTGAGTTCCGAGTGGAGTTGCCAAATCTCATGATACTTGTGCAAAGTAACAAGACTCCATGGTTTTATGATATTCAGTATTATGAGGAGTTAGTTGTTCAAGAACGTCCTACTATTGTTAGCTCTGGGAGTCTAGGGGCAACCGCCCCGATGAAGCTGCATGTCCATAGTCGGGCAAGGCCATCTGCTAGATGGGCTCGCTATTTGAGAAGATATTGCAAGGCAAGGTGCCCTAGGATTCGAGCCCGCGCCAGGCGAGCCCATGTTCAAGAAGTATCAGCTAAGAAGAGGCGACGGTGTAAGTTTAAGGGCCGTCAGTTGTGCACTCAGGGGTCCACTTCTCTTTCTTCTTCTTCATTTCACTCATCATTTCTTCTGCTTGGTTCCCATCCCTGGGTGGTGTATCTGCCCTCTCCTAATTCTCCCCCCACGATTCTCTCCTCCCATCTCGGGTTCGCGAATCCCTGTTCTTCCTTTTCCTATCCGGAACCTCTGGACTTTCCATCTCCTCACCATTCTCGGCCTCAACCTATGTCTGATTCTCCTCCCCCGGTATCCTCGGGTTCGACTTCTCATTCTCTTTCCCCGACCCTGTCGGGTGACTCTCATTCTCCTTCCCCGACTCTGTCGGGTGGTCCTAGTTCCTTTTCTTTGACCACGTCGGATGATCACTCCTCTTCCTCCTTACCTTTTCCACATTCTTCTTATCATCTTTCTACTCATTCTTCTTCACCCTTACGGGGTCTTCGCCCTTTCTCTTGCTGTTTTCGAGGCTTTAGCCCGCCTTGATCTCGGCTAATCTTGTTTCTTTTGTAATTGGTTCCTTGTTATCAAGGTCTCTGTGCCTTAATGAGGGAGTTCTAGCTCTCGTCTCTCTTCCTTTTTATCCTTATTCATCTAGTTTGATGTCTGTCGCTCCTCCGTGTAGAGGAATCTTTGATCCTTTGCTATCCTCTCCCTTTCGTCCTGTCAAGCAAGGAATACAAAGCTACTCGCGCTCCTCAAAGCTCGATGATTGAGATCGCTTTAAGATGCCGATTTTCACGCCATGGATTTGCAAAGGTATTTTTATTTTGAGCAAAGAAACATGCTTTCATTTTCATTATTTCTATTGTTTCTACACATGGTTATAATGCTATTCCTCAACATGGTTAAGTGGCTTTTAGAAATTTGCTTAGTTCATTTAAAATGAGTTTGCTTCTGCAGCATCCTTAGGCTGGTGATAGCTCCGCGCTGGGAGTCTAGTTCTTTCCCCGATCGTTGAGGGTGACCTTTGAGTATGGGTTTTTTCACACACTTTATGGCGAGTCATAGCCAATCTTTCTGAGGCACGCCGTTGCTGCTTTGGCCATACTTTGGGTATGCACGAAGGCCTTTTTCTCTTCTCTACTCGGCCAAGTGTAGGGGCAAGAGATTGATGGATGAGATGACCAACCTAGGTGCTCCCTAATACGAGAGAGGTCTCAAATAGGGGCAGTCTTGAACCTCGAAAGAAAGCTTTCATGCAATATCTAGCCAATAAGGGCTTTCAAAATCAATGATGAATCAAAAAGCAAGATTATGGATCAAAGGCATGGCAAGAGTGGCAGTACAGTTCCCCGCGGGACGCCATGAGCCCGGTCGCATGCATGTCTGATAAATATGGGTCTAAAAATCAAAGACACAAAGCCCCGGCGCAACAGACCTACTCTTTGAGGGGTGGTGCCGTGAAAGGAATTCAAGTCCTGATGTCTCCCATCCTGCATAAAGCTTATCTCCAATTTTTCTTCTATTCCTCCCTCTTAGGCTAGGTTGTATCCCGGGTATGGCCTTAGTAGGGGCACCGTTCCTTAGAGACAGTTGGTTGTGGTAAGCCACCCTCACATGCACACCCTGCTCAAGGGAAGTCTTTAATGAGAGGGGAGGGACGACGATCCCTGGCCAGTAGTTCGAGCCTGTCTTTGGGTGTTGCAGATTGCTATTTCAAAATACCAAAAAAATGAGATATTGTTCAAAATCTAAAAAAAATAAATATGTCAAAATTCTCAAAAAAAAATCAAATATGTCAAAATTCCCAAAAAAAAATCAAATATGTCAAAATTCCAAAAAAATCAAATATGTCAAAAAATCCCAAAAATTTGAATATGGCAAAAAAAATCACAAATACAAAAAAATCCAAAATACTTCTCTTTTGTTCCTTTTATTTTTATCTTAAGGACAGATACGTAATCTATTTGCTAAGTGTGCAGGTTGCAGGTGTAGACACGCCATTCCTGACGTCTCCTGAGAAAGTCTCATGTTACTATACAACGCCCCGCGACGGCTTACGCGTTTTGAATCACTTGAAGTGCTTCTTTTTCTTGAGTCTTCTTCCGCCCTTTTCGGCATCCGGCATCGTCTCGTCACGGCATTCGGACAGCATCAACACCAGTCAGACGCATCAGGAGGTTCCGGAACCAAGAAGGGTGTCTGCCGGGCAGCCGCCAACACCTTGTCCGAGGATCCGGGTGGGTCTTTTTGGGGGCGTCCAGGCCCCTGGACGCCCCCATTCTTTTATTTTATTTTATTTTTATTTTTCAAGCCCAAAACCAAATAAAAAAATAAAATATTAATGGAGGCGTCCAGGCCCCTGGACGCCTCCATAAAAACAAGTATAAAAAATACATAATGCTAGTTGGCATAAAAAACAAAACAAAAATAATAAAATAATATATTTATGGAGGCGTCCAGGCCCCTGGACGCCTCCATCAACTCCCTCACGGGCGCCGGCCATCGAACGACGGTTTGTCGTGTGTGAAAAAATCCAAATTATGAAGACGTCCAGCCATCTGGACGTGCCCATTTCTGAATCACGGGTCGCCGCTCACAAAACCACGCGTTGTGTCAAACCGCGTGCGGCCGTCGTCGGTGTTCGGTGGACCTGTTGGAGGCGTCCGGGGCCCTGGACGCCTCCACAAAAATATTCTAAAAAAATAAATAAAAATAGAATAAAATATTAGTTCGGCCCTGATGGAGGTGTCCAGGGTCCTGGACGCCTCCACCCTCCGGAGCCCTATAAATAGAGGCCCACCCCCTCAGTTCTGGGAGAGCTTCGAAGAGATCCGATAGGCTGTCGGAGCCCAGAGGCTACGGAGCCATTTCTAACACGTGGGGTCTTTTGTAGGTGGAGGTTCTGCCGGCTTCTCGGGTGCCCACGCTCGCGAGAGGAAGGTCGTCTTCATCCACCGCGCTTCCACGTCGTCCCTACGTTATCGGAGCTCCGCCGGATCTCACCCTCGGCTCATCCAATAAGCCTTTTCTTCCCCTTTTCCTCCATAGTTCTTTACATTCATCATACTGCATCCTCTATCCCCCTTCATAAGGGCGCCTCTTCTTATATATTTCTTGCATCCATCATCTCATTTTCCTCCTACTCGAGTCCGAGAGGGGTTTAAAAGATAACACCAACCAGGTGTGTGTCTCGCCATCATTTCATCATTTTTATCGCAAGGATTTGAATACTACACCTTCATCTTTCTAATCCACTTGTTACTTGTTTGTCGTTGTTTTGCAAGGGTACCCAAGGAAAGCCCTCTCCGTCGGCCGGCCGAAGGGGGAGGAAGAAGCAACCCGCCATCTCCCGCTCTTGAGGTAGGCGCGATCACTTTCTTCATTTTGGGGTCTTTTGGCCCCTGGCGATCACATCTTGTTCTCGAGGCCGCGGCGAGTCACTTCCCCAATGGCCGTTTAAATTTCCGTTCTTATATTCTCTTTATATTTTGTTATATTCTGCTCATATTCTCGAGGCCGTGGCGAGTCACTTCCCCAATGGCTGTTTAAATTCCCGTTCTTATATGTTATATTCTTATCTATTCATGTTCTCGAGGCTGCGGCGAGTCACTTCCCCAATGGCCGTTTAAATTCTCTTTATATCCTGTCATATTCTTATCAACGAGTCACTTCCCCAATGGCCGTTTAAATTTCCGCTCTTTATATTCTCTTTATATTCTGCTATCTTCTTATCTACTCATATTCTCGAGGCCGCGGTGAGTCACTTCCCCAATGGCCGTTTCAATTCTTGCTATTTAATTTCTGCACCATTCCCGTCCCCCGAGGTCGCGGCGAGTCACTTCCCGCTATGACCGTTTAACCCCCATATCTTGCTATATTAAATTTGTCCCGCTCACCCCGCCGGAGCAATCTCCCGTGGTGGCCCCTTCTCTTTTATCTTATTTCTGTGTTGCAGCAAACAAAAGAGGAGCCCGCGCGCTCCGCGTCCTCTTCGCACCCTGAACCGCGTGACGTCGCTCACAGATTGGCGATCACGGTGGGACCTCTACTGCTTCCTTTCGGCTACCCTTGCAAGTTCGGCACCATCTGTGCCTCTCCACCTTGGCGCCCGCCCGTGCCCCCGTTGTGCTCACGGCAACACTGTCAGTTGTGATTGGTTGTTTGTTTATTATATGTCTATTATTTCTGTTGTTTTCCCACTCCATATCTCTGTCAGCATTTCATTGCATGCATCCATCCCTCTTTTCTATCTTTTTTTTATTTTTTTTTTAGGATCACCCTTTCCCGGTGAAGGAAGGACTCTCCGTTTGAGAATTCCTCTGAACGGACTAGAATCTCCTCCACTGGGACCTCCGTAAGTCCCTGACATCGAAGAATCTCCTCTTTGTTCACTGGGTTGGTTGTACCATTGAAGTTCCCCAGAGTTAGTCATTTCATTCGTGGTGAGACGAGAGACCCTAGCTGACACGGCGGTGAAACAAAAATAAACTAGGGTCCATATTTTGTGTGAACTTTAGATCTCGCTAAAAGCACAAAAAAAAATCATCAAAATCAAAACACAAAAAAAAGGCGTAAAGGCATCCACTTGTTTGATAATCTCTGCTACCTGCTTGCTAGTGTATGTTTTTGCGTTCTGGGAAAACTGTGAGCATGGCTCACGAGTCTTTTGAGGAGAACCACCCTAGTCGTGATTTGTCAGCCGACCCGCGAGTCTATGCTATGGACTCGGGTCCTTCTCATGAGCCCTCGCATGAGGTGCAGGTTATTGCCGGGGACACGTCCCCACCACAGGATATCTCTTCCTTACTGGGCGTCCTCGCCAACACGGAGCTTACCTCTGAACAGCTCCGGGCCTTCCAGGCCATTCTGAAGGGGAAATATGTTTCCCCCACGCCCCAAGAATCAACTCCGGCCATCGCACCTCTCCAAGAGTCCGTGCAGGCCATTCCATCTCCTTCATTGGCACAAGCCATCCAGTCTCCCTCGCTTCAAAGACAAGCGAGCCAACAACCACCCTCATTCCAGTTCCCGTCACAATCTCAAACTCCCGTTGTTCACCACACACCGCTTCAGCCAGGGCCAACTGTCGGCGGTCCGACAGCTCCCTCTCATTCCGGGTTCCCCCCTCAAGTCTCTGGGAGACAGTTTCTCCCCCAGTGGCAAGTGCCACCTTCACCTCCAGAGGAGCTCACCCAATCGCTCCTCAATAGGTTCAATCGCATGGACGAGCAGTTTCAAAATCTGAGAAGGATGGTGGACGTGAAAGCCACCTCGGAGGTTGCTTTGCCAAATCCTTCCCGTCATTCATCTTCCTCCCTCCGAAATGCCCACGTACCGCAGATACAATGGTACCGGCAACCCCTTCATTCACCTCAAGGATTTCATGTATGAGTCCTCCTACTGGCAAAATGATCAGAGGTCACTGGCATACCTCTTTCGGAGATCATTGGATGGTCCCGCGCTAGAGTGGTTCTATTCTTTGGAGCCCCGAGAGGCCGAGAATTTTGAAATAGTCCAGAGAAGGTTCTTGCAGAAATATAGAGATAGGGTCGGTCCCTCACTCTCCATTACCAACCTAGTGGCCGAAAAGATGAAGCCCGATGAGGATTTTGTCCGCTATGCTGATAGATTGAGGTCTTTGGCGGAAAGAATAAGGGATACCCTCTCCGAGCCCGAACAAGTGAAGATGATTGTGTCTAATGCAACCCCACAGTTCAGACACGTCCTGGCCATGAATAAACTTACTACAATGGAGGAACTCTATGAAAGGGCCCGGTACATCCAAACCCAGTTAAAAGACTCCCCCATTATGAACATGTTCGAGTCACCGAAGCCCAAAGTGGTCAGAAAGATAGGCGCTGGTGTCCTGGGCGGAGCCACAGAAGGGGTCGTGACAAATGAGCAAGTGGGTGCGGTCAACAATGCCAACTATGCAATCAACCCAAGGCCTCCACAAATGCCCCGACTTTCCCTCCAACCAGGTCCTTTCCCTCTTCGTCCTCCACCCCAAAATAATCCACCCCAGGATAATATGCCTCCATTATGTCAACCCCAGCAACAACAACCACAACCTCAGCAACAACAACCACCGCTTCAGTACAACCAAGTTCCACCCCCGGGGAACTATGGTCCCCAACAGCAACAAAGGAGGCCGCTCGGTCCCAAGAGAGCCTACTATCCACCATTGCCAGAAACCTTAGCAGATATTTTTAATGCCCTCATGGCATCAAACCAACTCGCCCTACCCAGAGAAAGGCCCGTGTGGCCCCCAAATGTTGATACCTCCAAATACTGCGTCTACCACAGGCAGCCAGGACACACAGTAGATTACTGCTTCCATTTCAAAGATTACATCCACGATATGAATGATGAACATCAAATAGATTGGGATGAAATGAGACGATACGTCGCCACTCTTAAGGCTAGGAGATCTCCTCATAGGCCACAACAGCAGTTACAACAACAGCAGCAGCAGCAACCACAACAATAACAACAGCCTCAGCAGGCCCCACAACAACAGCCCGACATGGGCATAATCCAGAATCCATTACCGGAGCACCAACAGCCCAATCATCAGGTTAACCCCATCTCCTCCTTCCCGGAAGTCGGGAGAGAGCAGGTGTGGCACCAGGAAAGTACCTCCATTCTTTCTACCGCCAATCCTATCATCACGCAACACCCTTGCCTTGCCCAGGTAGCACCTCTCTCTCATCAACCCGCGTCAGTATCACCTTCACCATTTCCACTACCATTACGCCCTCTCATCCGTACCCCGATCTCCTATCAACCGACACTCTCCACTACACCTTCACACCCTCTCATCTTCTCTCACTCCCCCACTTTACCATCCACCTCTACCACATTTACCCCTACGCCTTCTAAACCCCTTATCATCCGTCAACCATACATAACCCCGTCTTTCTCCACCGTATCACCACTAATGCCTTCAAAACCACTCATTACTCATCGCCCACCTCAAAATCATTGCCCACTTCAAGCCCTACCCACTTCTACTTCGTCTCCACCTCCACCTTCCAGACCCCTTTTCCTTCATAATCTGCGCGATATCCCCTCTACCTCCACCATGCCTCCACCTAACAAACCCCTCATCAGAATCCCTGCTCCCGTCATCACCCCTGCTTCATCGACCATTCCTCCACCACTACCCCTCAAACCTCTGTTAAAACCCACTGCTACCCCCACAGAGGTACAAAAGCCGCAGGCAATGGTGCTCCGGAGTGAAAGGATTTTCCACAGGTTTTTCCCCCACAACAGTCAGAATCTTGAGCAATCTCAGCCAGAGAAGGATGATGGAGAACAACCAGAAAGAGCTATCCCTGGAACACAGTATGATCTATTAAAATATTTGGACAAGACGCCTGCTCGGATCTCCATCCTGGAGCTACTTCAAAGATCCACATCCCACCAGACGGCCTTAATGGAGTACCTTCAAACAGTCATGGTTAATGAAGACCTCCCCGTGGAGAAGATTTCGACCGTCCTAACCCCAAGGACACACAACCGGCCATCATGTTCCACAACTACGAGCTCGCTCCCAAGGAGGCTCGAAAATATGCACGGTGCATTTCAATAAAAATTAATGGGGTATCCATAAACCCGTGTCTTGTGGACACGGGTGCGTCCATAAATGTGATCTCCATGAGCACTCTTCAGTTGTGTGGGGTCGACGAGGAACAAATAAGACCTTCCTCCATCACGGTCACGGCTTATGACAATAGCAAAAGGCCGCCACAGGGGATGATTATTCTGAAGGCAGAACTAGGCCCCATGTCAATTCCCACAGAATTCCATGTCCTCGACATGGACCCCACATTCAAGGCTATATTGGGTCGCCCTTACATCGAAGCCATGGACGCTGTGCCTTCCACCAACCATCAGTGCCTGAAGTTTCCTTACAATGGGAGAATTATTAAAGTGGTCAGTACACCTGTCCTTCACATAGTGGATGCTATCAACACCTCTCTGCCCTCTGTGTGGCCATCTCATCGGCCCATATTGTCATTGATGGACGTGCGTGATCTATCTCACGTTCCACTAGCACCAAAGGAGCCGGTCAGGACAACTGCAACATCATGTCTCCCTTTTCACTCCAAAGGTTGGGAGATTATGAGGAACATCGGCTATCAACAGGGTAAAGGTCTGGGCGCACAATTACAGGGTATGCTCAAACCGCCAAAGAAAATTAGGCCGAACCGTAGGTTTGGCCTAGGCTTCAAAGGACCGTTCAGGGCGGATTGGAAGCCCCTCACATGGACTCTATCAAACCACTTCAACAGAGGGCCCGTTGTTCAGATGGGAGATTACCCACGAGAAGCATATGGGGGATCACATGCTATATATTTGGCTGAAAAATGTCCGAGGATCACCAAAAGAGGCAAGATCAAAGATCCGGAATGCGAGTGGAACAAATGGTTCGACATACGGGACATTTCCGTTGCACTGGAAAGGATGTTCTCGTCTCCGCAGCTTGAAGGACCACCTTTGATCTCCGGAATACCAGAGAATATTACCACTCTTGTCAAGGTTCCAAACTATCCTCGTCCTCGCCAGAAGGACTCTGTCATCGACGGATCTTCATCCGTCCTCAACATTGCCTTCGACGGCTCATTAGCCGCCATCTTCTCCATCAACTCGTCTCAGCCTTTGCTGATATCTTCTTCCTGGGCCAGACAATTGTCTGATGATCTTCCCAGATCCCCTTCTCTGTTTACATACCTACGCGGGCTTTTCAACCCGCGCCAGGTCTTCAACCATGATCTGCTCTATGAGCCTCACAATCCTCTAGCCATAACCACTTTTCTCTCTCCTCCAATCTCTTTTCACTGCTTTGTCATTAAAAATGAAAATGAAAAAAAAACGTCAATTTTCAAACTCTCCAATAACACATCTTCGTTGAGGAAACCTCCTACATCTCCCACGGGTGCGTACCGCCCTGTAGACCACCCGTTCAAGGTCCGATGAGCGACCTTTTCTACCCCTCCTCTGAGGGGTCTTCTCCTGTACATTCTACACCATCCCCTTCGTCTTCCTCTTCTTCTGTAAATATTGTCAGTCGATCTAAGAATGATAGGCCAAGGGTAGTACCTAGGAAGAAATCCAAGGGTAGGTAGATCCCTCATCGATTCCTTCTGGATTTGGCCGCCAGGTGTCAGGCCCTTCTTACCATTCCCCAGTTGTTAGAAAATCCCATCCAGCTACCGGAAATAGAATGTGAGGGCGACTGTGCATTTGATGAAGGGTATGGAGTCTACGAGATCACGGATGAAGAATGCCCCACTGAAGATGAGGGTGAAGAATATGAGGATGCGGCGGGCGCATATGCTAGTGGAATAAGGAGATTTGACGAGCCGTCAACCGCCGTAGAAGAATCCACCAAAGAAGTCAACTTGGGAACTGAGGAAGACCCTAGGATCATCCTCATAAGTGACAACCTACCACCCTCTGAAGAAGAGGCATTAATTGAGGTTCTCAAGGAATATAAGGACACGTTTGCATGGAGCTACGAGGATATGCCGGGTCTAGATTCAACCTTGGTCGAACACCGTTTAACCCTAAAACCAGGGTCCGTCTCGGTAAAACAAAGGTTAAGGCGTTTCCACCCTCAGATGGCTTTGAAAATGAAAGAAGAGGTCGATAAGCTCCACAAAGCCAGGTTCATTAGAGTCGTCCTTTATCCTCAACGGGTGGCGAACATTGTCCCGGTTATGAAGAAAGATGGGAAAGTCAGGATTTGCATCGACTTCCGGGACCTTAACAGCGCGTGTCCAAAGGATGATTTTCCCTTGCCGCACATTGATGTGTTGATCGATAACACGGCAGGATATGAAACCCTCTCATTCATGGATGGATTTTCAGGATACAATCAAATTCGTTTGGCAGAAGAAGATCAGGAAAAGACGTCATTCACTACCCCTTGGGGAACATATTGTTACGTGGTCATGCCGTTTGGGTTAAAGAATGCTGGAGCTACTTACCAAAGAGCTATGATGGCCATATTTCATGACATGATGCACATCTATCTGGAAGTGTATGTGGATGACTTATTGGTGAAATCAAGGACCAGGATAAAACATCCAGAAGTTTTGGCTAAGGTCTTGTAGAGGTCAAGGGAGTTCCAATTGAAAATGAACCCGAAAAAGTGTGTGTTTGGTGTATCGTCGGGTAAATTGTTGGGGTTCATTGTAAGCAAAAGAGGGATCGAGATAGATCCCGACAAAGCCAAGGCCATCAGGGATATGCCCCCTCCCAAGAATTTGAGGGAAGTCCAAGGTTTAATCGGGAGGTTGCAGTTTATTCGTCGGTTTGTGTCCCAACATTCACAAAGGTGTAGACCTCTCTACGAGTTGACCAAGCCAGGAGTAGAATTATACTGGAATTCTAAATGTCAGAAAGCTTTTGAAGGGTTGAAGGAATATCTGGCTAGTCCACCCGTTCTCATTCCACCCAAACCAGAAAAACCTCTGATCCTTTACGTCTCAGTCTTGGATGACTCCGTGGGAGCCGTCCTCGCACAAGCTGATGAAGAAGGCAAGGAACGGACAACCTATTACTTGTCCAAACTTCTCAATCCCTGTGAGCAGAAGTACACCGTCATGGAGAAAACCTGTGCTGCCCTCGTTTGGGTAGTGCAGAAATTGAAGCACTACTTCTTGGCTCATGAGGTCCACTTGATTGCTCGAATGAATCCTATCAAATTCCTTCTGGAGAAAGCCGTCCTTAAGGATAGGCTAGCACGCTGGCAAAGTTTTCTCTCTCAGTTCGACATCACCTACATCCAGTAAAAGGTGATTAAAGGCTATGCCATAGCCGAGCATCTCGCTCACCATCATCTTCCCAAGTTCGATCCCGTCCAATCAGAGTTTCCAGATGAGGAACTAATGTCCGTCAACCAATCAGATGAGCCAATGTGAACACTATATTTTGATGGAGCTCTGAATTCTCAAGGGAGAGAAATCGACGTCGCCCTCCTGTCGCCTGAAGGCCTCACATTCCCATTGGCATACCAGCTCAAATTTCCAGTTACCAATAATATAGCCGAATATGAAGCTCTTCTAGCTGGCCTAGAACTCGCTCATTCTTTTCGTATCACTGAGTTGCGAGTCGTAGGTGATAGTCAACTCATCCTTCGCCAGGTGCTCACTAAATATCGCACTCGCGATCCCAAACTCAAGCCATACCAAGAACTCACTGCTGCCTTTGCCAAACTGTTCACCCAACTGATCTTTGTTCATGTCCCTTGTCATCAGAATATTCTCGCCGATGCCCTCGTGATGAGGACATCTCCCGGCATTCCCTATGGCACGAGGCGACTCCGACTTCGTGACCCCTTGGAGATGTGGTCCTCATGGCTATCTTTATTTGTTGCTTATGTAGTTTCTTTATTTGAGTCATATCATGTGTAATTTTCCTTTATTTGAGTCCATTATCTAGGTCTTAGAGTTAATTATCCAAGTCTTGAGTCATTTGGACCCTTAGTTGAGGACATTGGGCCCAGTTAGTGGGCTTGGCCCATGGGCGCCCCCCCCTGTCTCTTGGTCTTTTGCATTTATGCACTTTGTTAGGGGGTTTTGTGCAAATGGTCCAACTCTATATAAGGACCCCCCCCCCTCTCCCATTTGTAAGAACTTTTGATGAATTGAAAAATTAAACCCTCAAGTATTCTCTCTCCCTCTCTCTATAGTTCTCTCTCTCTCTCTCACTACTTCTCCCTCTCTCTCTCTAAATTTCGAAATCCCCTCTCTCTCCTCCCTAATCACCCTTCTTTAAGACCCCTCCCCCTTCCCTATACACTCATTCAATTCCCCCTCCAACCCCTAGGTGGAAACCCCTTCTCCTAGGCACCCTTTCATCTTCCCAGGCACCCTTTCACCTTCCCAAGGCCACTCCCCACCCTTCCCAAGCCATATTCCTCCACCCAAGACCCCTTTCCCCTCTCCAAGGGACCCCTTCACCTCCCTAGGTCGTCCATCCCCTTCCCCTCCCTCCTAGGGTCGCACCCCCCTCCATCTCCACCCACATACACCACCACCACCTTAGCCTCCCCTCCACAAGACAACTCCCGCCCACAAGCAGATCCTGGTCCGAAGTTGCAGCTCGTTTTCCAACCTGTTCCAGGCAGAATCGGCGACCAAGTTCTTCATCAAAGTGGTTGGTCTACGGGTCCTCTTCGCAAGAGAGTTGGAATCGTGTCGATCCGAGTTTGTGGCCGCCCACAGGAGACTTTCTTTCCTGACTGCGCAGAGGAGACCTGGCAGCGACCTGAAGCAGTTTGAGGCAGCAACCACGACCACTTCTTGAAGGATCCAGGCTCCAGGGTCTTCATCAAAGTTCTCCATCGTCAAGTCAGTTTCCAGGATCAGAAGCCGGAGCTGCGTTTGGAGGTTGGTAGACGAAGTTACGAATTTTCTTCTCCGAACAGTCATTTCTGCCTCCCTTCAGTCCCCTCCGACCAGTCCCCCTTCAACGGGACCTCCCAGTCTCCATCGGTGTCAGAACGCAACAAGACCAACTCTGCTGAAAAATAGTCTTTCCCACGGTTCCAACGCCACCCGCCATTTGCAAATCGAAGCTCGGGAGTGCTCGTGACCCCTCCGGCAATCCACTGCTGAAGTTCAGGCCGCATGTGGACCAGAACCTGAGCCATTGTTCTTCCCTCTGCCACGCCCGGTACCAACAGCAGAATAAATCAATAAAATTCCACGAAGTTCGGCATCCAGCTACAAAAAGAACCCCACTGGTCTCAACATCAGAAAAAATCAGGAGCTCAATCTGCGTCCTCTACACCGACTGTCTGTCAGCAGAACCAGCAAGGAGGGTGATTCTTCCATTGGGCCCATTGCCCGCCGTCCCACCTCGTTTCCCCTCCCCGCCTGGCCGGCTTACCACCCCTCCCTGCGTGGAGGTAAATTTTGGTTGTAACAATTTAACCCCCACCCCGAGGTCACCCCTCCTGCGTGAGGCGTAGTTGTGTAACTTAATTAATCCGCAGGTCAAGCTACCTCGCCGCGGCGTTCGGGTGCATACCCACGCCTCCCGGCGCGCCCGTCGTCTCCGGCCGGGATCGGTGTCTTCACACCGATCAGGTAAGCGCTGAACCCTCCTGGATAATATCCTTGCTCCTTTAGTATTGCATACTATTGCTCGTCGGCGGAAAGGGAGAGCTCGATCTTGAATGTGTTTGTGCCCGTGTGCGCCACCGTGGCAAGTGAAAGAGAGTGCCACAAAATCCCCACGCCCTAGCGTGCTGGCCCGCCCATAAATTGGGTATCCCAGGCCCATTAGGGGTCAGCCACAAGCCCACCATCCGGTGGAGACCTTAGGGTCCCACCCCGGACCCTCACCCTCATCACTCGGGCCCACCGGGTGCGCGTGTGCGTCGTGTGAGATAGGCCGCACGGTGAGCCGAATTGAGAGCTTGTATGCTTGTGGATGCATAGGTCTAAGGGTCATTATCATCCTAGGTAGACCGTGTCACATCAAGTGGTATCAGAGCAAGTTTTAGACTTGTCTCTACAAGTCTAGTCCATGGGAACGATTGCATTAGAGTCTCCGACAGATCGTCACATGCATAGTCCACCACCCACTGTCAAAGAGTCTACGGACCACATGATCCCTCTCCCAATCATATTTCTTGCATACCTACCCAGTGGAGAACCTACGGAAATTGACTTCATTGACTTAGAGCCCGATAATTGGGTATCTCCCGATATTGTTGCCTCTCTTTCTAGGGCCGGACAAATCGTGCACGACGGAGACCGAGTCTTCGTTGAATTCCATAAATGGTTTGGGAAGACCATGTACTGTGATGGAGCTTGGTGTCAAATTGGCACTATGGCGGGACCTTGCATAATCCTAGGAAGGAGATGGCTAGATGAAAGGAATGCCACCATTGACCCGACACGTCGGACTTGCCTTGTGCATCCGTCACACCTTCCGGGGGCCTTCCGATTCAACAACACCCATGTCCTCTCTCATCCACCTAGGCCCGCACCGGTCACCACCCCGCAATTCACTATTCCCCATGAGACCCATACTCCCCAAACCCCCGTAGCCCCTACTACTACCCCTCCATTATCCCCTATAAGGGATGCCCCACCCAAGATCGACCAATCCAACTGTCTTCACCCAACCCACCTTCCACTTCCAACTACAAACCTACCCCAACCTAGACTCCCACTACCTCCACTTCCAACCCCAACCCAATTCCGACCTTGCTCATCACCTTGGGGACGCCATGCACCTACCATCACCACCCCACCCCGAACATACTCTCTCACCTCTTTGGAGGAGGAACCCATACCCGACCCCAAAGTGGTGAACACCCCGGACCCAATTCCCAACATGGAGACCACACATGTCCAAATTGAAGAAAAAAACTCACATGGTAACCTTCACCCTACACCACCCTCTCTAGATGGGACCGAGCTTATTTTAGGAGAGACCCTTGTTAGCTGGTTGATGGGTAGCCCAATTAGAGAGATAATGGCCCATGCCTACCCTCCCATGGAACAACACCTCCCCATAGTCCCTCTCTCCTCTTATCACACCACTATCCAATCCTCCTATGAGGTTGAGAGTTGGGATGACCTTCTTAAGGGCCTAGCATGGCAAATAGAGTTGACCGACATGTTGGCCACAATGGCTGACCAACCTAGGAGCGTTGACCTCCTACATCTATGTGTCGGATCCATCACCACAGCTTACACTGTAGGTTGCTACACTAGCGACCTCCTTCTAATCCTCCCTACACCGGATGAGCCTGCTGCTCTCCATGAATTAGAATTGCTTATCTCGGGTAGAGTGTCAAACCATCCCTTCCTGGCTGATCCACCCACCAAAGACTTCGGCCCAATTATTTCTTTAGAGAAGGATGACTCACCGCTACATGAGGACCTGGAGTTCCTCTCCCTAGGGGACCCTTACCATGACCCCTTTGACCCCTTCCTATGGGAGTCTAGACCCCCATGCAACCCACCCCCCTTACCCACCACCCACCCTTTCCTACCCTCACCCACCTTAATAGACCAGGCCCACTCTATTTTCCCAGACCCATTTGACCCCTATGAGAGGAAACTCCCACACCAAGCCATACACATTAGGGATGCCATTTGGGAAGGAATGCATGTGTCTAGACACACCACACCGCTTGACATGATTCATGAGTCGGGTTCATTCATTCAAATCACCCACATGACATGTAAGAAGTATGAGTGGTCTATGTACGGATGTAATGGCCCACCCTCGTTCGTCGCAAGTCTTAGGCATGAGAGAAATATTCAAGGAAGTTCGGGTTCCCCGGTAATTATCACCACCATGCATGATAGATCCATCTATGGTTGTCCTGGCCCACCTAGGTCTATTAGGGCCTACATGGGATGGCATGATAGGTCCCTTTATGGGTTTTCCGGGTCTTCCATCCCCACCCCCTTTGACAAGACGCATAAGCCTCCTAGGTCTACCAAAGTCTGTGTAGCACCACTGCATGATAGGTCCACTTTTGGTTGTCCAGGACCCCCATTATCTCCTAGTGAGTCAACATCCACAAAGATACATGAAAACATCCGCAAGCATATAGGCAAAAGCAATGAGGCTTACAAAAGGCAGGCCGATGCTCATCGTCGTCACTATGAATACCAAGTGGGAGACCATGTGATGGTGAGAACGGAGCGGCTCCTCCCAGGGCCCGCCTCCAAATTGAGGACACGGGGTTTGGGACCCTTTCGGGATCTAAGACGGGTTGGTACCAATGCTTATGAGCTCGACTTACCTAAGGGCTTTGGGGTTCACCCCACTTTCAATGTGGCGGATCTGGTTCGCTATAAGGGCCCCACGGTGGAACCCAGTCAGGATCTCGAGCCTTTACCCCCCCTTGTGAGTGACCCTCCCGGAGCGAAACTACCACCCCGATTGAGAGGCCGACTTGAGCAAGTGGAGGCAATACTGGATGAGCAGAGCACACTTACCAGGAACAGGGTCTACCAGCGCTACCTCGTGAGGTGGAAAGGCCGTTCCCCGACCGAGGATGCTTGGGTAAGCCGAGAGGACTTGATGCGCCTAGACCCGGACCTGCTGGTGCAGTACGAGAGCCGATTGGACCCCTACTCGACGGGGTCGAGTTCTCCCCACCCCGGGGGATTTGATGAGGACATCTCCCGGCATTCCCTATGGCACGAGGCGACTCCGACTTCGTGACCCCTTGGAGATGTGGTCCTCATGGCTATCTTTATTTGTTGCTTATGTAGTTTCTTTATTTGAGTCATATCATGTGTAATTTTCCTTTATTTGAGTCCATTATCTAGGTCTTAGAGTTAATTATCCAAGTCTTGAGTCATTTGGACCCTTAGTTGAGGACATTGGGCCCAGTTAGTGGGCTTGGCCCATGGGCGCCCCCCCCTGTCTCTTGGTCTTTTGCATTTATGCACTTTGTTAGGGGGTTTTGTGCAAATGGTCCAACTCTATATAAGGACCCCCCCCCCTCTCCCATTTGTAAGAACTTTTGATGAATTGAAAAATTAAACCCTCAAGTATTCTCTCTCCCTCTCTCTATAGTTCTCTCTCTCTCTCTCACTACTTCTCCCTCTCTCTCTCTAAATTTCGAAATCCCCTCTCTCTCCTCCCTAATCACCCTTCTTTAAGACCCCTCCCCCTTCCCTATACACTCATTCAATTCCCCCTCCAACCCCTAGGTGGAAACCCCTTCTCCTAGGCACCCTTTCATCTTCCCAGGCACCCTTTCACCTTCCCAAGGCCACTCCCCACCCTTCCCAAGCCATATTCCTCCACCCAAGACCCCTTTCCCCTCTCCAAGGGACCCCTTCACCTCCCTAGGTCGTCCATCCCCTTCCCCTCCCTCCTAGGGTCGCACCCCCCTCCATCTCCACCCACATACACCACCACCACCTTAGCCTCCCCTCCACAAGACAACTCCCGCCCACAAGCAGATCCTGGTCCGAAGTTGCAGCTCGTTTTCCAACCTGTTCCAGGCAGAATCGGCAACCAAGTTCTTCATCAAAGTGGTTGGTCTACGGGTCCTCTTCGCAAGAGAGTTGGAATCGTGTCGATCCGAGTTTGTGGCCGCCCACAGGAGACTTTCTTTCCTGACTGCGCAGAGGAGACCTGGCAGCGACCTGAAGCAGTTTGAGGCAGCAACCACGACCACTTCTTGAAGGATCCAGGCTCCAGGGTCTTCATCAAAGTTCTCCATCGTCAAGTCAGTTTCCAGGATCAGAAGCCGGAGCTGCGTTTGGAGGTTGGTAGACGAAGTTACGAATTTTCTTCTCCGAACAGTCATTTCTGCCTCCCTTCAGTCCCCTCCGACCAGTCCCCCTTCAACGGGACCTCCCAGTCTCCATCGGTGTCAGAACGCAACAAGACCAACTCTGCTGAAAAATAGTCTTTCCCACGGTTCCAACGCCACCCGCCATTTGCAAATCGAAGCTCGGGAGTGCTCGTGACCCCTCCGGCAATCCACTGCTGAAGTTCAGGCCGCATGTGGACCAGAACCTGAGCCATTGTTCTTCCCTCTGCCACGCCCGGTACCAACAGCAGAATAAATCAATAAAATTCCACGAAGTTCGGCATCCAGCTACAAAAAGAACCCCACTGGTCTCAACATCAGAAAAAATCAGGAGCTCAATCTGCGTCCTCTACACCGACTGTCTGTCAGCAGAACCAGCAAGGAGGGTGATTCTTCCATTGGGCCCATTGCCCGCCGTCCCACCTCGTTTCCCCTCCCCGCCTGGCCGGCTTACCACCCCTCCCTGCGTGGAGGTAAATTTTGGTTGTAACAATTTAACCCCCACCCCGAGGTCACCCCTCCTGCGTGAGGCGTAGTTGTGTAACTTAATTAATCCGCAGGTCAAGCTACCTCGCCGCGGCGTTCGGGTGCATACCCACGCCTCCCGGCGCGCCCGTCGTCTCCGGCCGGGATCGGTGTCTTCACACCGATCAGGTAAGCGCTGAACCCTCCTGGATAATATCCTTGCTCCTTTAGTATTGCATACTATTGCTCGTCGGCGGAAAGGGAGAGCTCGATCTTGAATGTGTTTGTGCCCGTGTGCGCCACCGTGGCAAGTGAAAGAGAGTGCCACAAAATCCCCACGCCCTAGCGTGCTGGCCCGCCCATAAATTGGGTATCCCAGGCCCATTAGGGGTCAGCCACAAGCCCACCATCCGGTGGAGACCTTAGGGTCCCACCCCGGACCCTCACCCTCATCACTCGGGCCCACCGGGTGCGCGTGTGCGTCGTGTGAGATAGGCCGCACGGTGAGCCGAATTGAGAGCTTGTATGCTTGTGGATGCATAGGTCTAAGGGTCATTATCATCCTAGGTAGACCGTGTCACATCACCTCGCCTCGTTGGCATCATCCATAAGGTTCCCTCTAGGAAGATGGTTTAAGTCCATTTCCATCTACAAACTTCACGCCCCTGCAATCGATGATGCTTCCTACGTAAATATCAAAGACAGGATAGCAAGAAAGATCCTGCAGGAAGATATCCTCGAGAAAAGGGAGATCATGTTGGCAGAGGCCGAAGAAGAACTGGCTGATGAAGAGAAACCATGGTTCTATGAAATCGTCAAATACTGCCAAGATCAGTCTTATCCTGAAGGGGCCACCACAGAGGACAAGAAAGCCATAAGAAGGGTGGCTCAGAAATATACTTTGGTTGGAGGTCTACTCTATAGGAGGAGCCTTACTGGTATTCTGTTAAGATATCTTGGTGACGATGAGGTTTGGAAATGTGTAGAGGAGATGCACTCGGGTGTGTGCGGTGGCCACGTGAATAGTCAGATGCTCGCCAAGAAGATCATTCGGCAAGGCTTTTACTGGCCCACTATGGAAGAGGATTATGCTGTCTATGTCCGTAGGTGTGTCAAGTGTCAACTTCACGCCGATAAAATCCATTCACCATTTTCCTCACTTCACCCAATATCCTCCCCGTGGCCTTTCTCCATGTGGGCATTCGACATCATTGGTCCCCTAGGTGATCCCAATTCCCTCACCAAGTAGAAATCTTTCATCCTTACTGCGACGGAATACTTCACCAAATGGGCCGAAGCCGAAGCTTACACGGAAATCAAGGCATCAACAGTCTGCAAATTCATCATGAAGAACATCCTCGCCAGATTCGGCGTCCCAAGCACGATCGTCACCGACAATGGGCCACAATTCATTTCTCAGGACCTACAGGACCTCTGCAAAAGGTACGCAATTGCATTGCATCATTCATCGCCTTATTACCCATAAGGTAACGGCCAAGTAGAGGCCACCAATAAAACATTGCTCAAAATCATCAAAAAAACTTGCGAGTCTAGTAAGTTTTCAGACTGGCCAGAAAAACTTATCGAAGCCCTATGGGCCTATCGCACTTTAATCCGTACCCCCACCGGGCAGACTTCATTTGCCCTTACTTATGGTATGGAAGCGGTAGTCCCGTACGAGACTCTGATCCCTTCTCTCAGGGTACAATTGGACGAGGAATTTCCCCTCGACGATCGTCGTAATTCACTCCTCGCCCAGTTGGAACTCTTGGATGAGAAGTGGCTGGCCGCTGCCGAACACGCGCGTGTGTATCAAAATAGACTCGCTCGCTTGAGAGAAAATTCAAAGTCGGTGAGATGGTCGTAAAAAGAAATTTTGTCAAACCTGGAGGTCCGCGTTCTAAGCTCCAACCCAATTGGGAAGGACCATTTGTAATTCAAGCCGCGTACCCTGGCAACGCCTACAAGCTAATCAACGCCGAAGGGACCGAGTTATCCCACCCTTGGAATGGGCTTTATCTTAAGAAATACTACCCTTAGCACAAACAAAAAATGATGAAAAGATAAAAATATCAAAAACAAAGAAATACCAAAAACCACTAAAAATATGGAAAATTCAAAATGCCGATGCCTGGCAGTCACCATGTAGTTAAGTCCCTGCATCTAACCTGCATGTTAGGGTAGGGCCCTTTAAGGCTTGGTAGGCACCGGGTCTTAGTTTGCCAGAACTGTGGAGATCCCTGTCCGGCCACGTCGGCCTATGCTCTCTCGAAGGAAGCTAACATGTGCTCACTTATGTATTTTATTCAAAAAAGTCGGTAGCATCACCTACGGTGGGGCCCCACCCAGAAGATCTCCGGAAGCTATAATCTTTATTCTTTTCTCTTCGACCAAATGAGACAGTCGGCGCCCTTAAAACACTGAGCATGAGAAACCAAAACTCAAACCCCAAGGGCAAGAGTAGGATCCATTTCCTCGAGCATCGATCAGAGCACGAGAAGAGGGCAGTGTCCCCGCAGGCATACGAAAGGGAGCCCACAAACGTCAAACGACTATATCTCCCTCACAAAAAAGAAATACAAAATCAAAATCAAGAGCCTGGTCGTGACCGTGCCTGATGCGATAAATGGAACCCCTCAAAGCAAAAAGTTTGAATCCACAAAAGGGGGGGGCTATAGAATGTAAATGCTCGAGATTTGGTCCGAAGTTGTCCGAAAGGAAAGAGTTAATGGGCCCTTATTCGCTCGCCGGGTTAACGGCTTTGCCGGTCCTCTCAGGAGGTTTATCCCCTACACTCTTCCTTCTCCCTCTAAAGATGAAGGTTCGATGGAGTTTCTGAAAGGTGAAAACTGCCCAGGGTCTGCGACCTTATTTTAATATACACATTTGGTTGCCTACTTTGAAAAGCAAAAGCTATCGCTGCGAAGGAGTCTCCGTGTTTCTGGCTGGTCAAGACCCCTGTTTACCACCTTGATGTTTTCTTGTTTAACCTCGGGCTTAGGCCAATGCAAGCGCGTCACCTATGGGTGCGACGGCGTCTGATTCCGGGTCAGCGTCGTGCGGTTGGTCGTTAGGGTTCCAGGGTGTTCCATCATATACCATCTAGAGTTGTGAGGAAACAGACCCGGGTCGGGCAAATCTTTTACCTCAAACATCTTTTGGGTGAATCCCTGTGGTCGAAAGCGACTGGGAGCCTAAGCATGGCATGACGGTATTGTCATCAGGATAAGTCTTAGCCGGCGGGATCATCATTCGAGGGGTCTAGAGGCCCAAATCAACCTAGATGTGCACTTAGAATACCTGGGAGGTTAGTAAGAACTCCCTGTCTCATGTAGGTTAGGTGCCATTTGGGTGCTTGCCAGGCGTTAGCAAGAAAAAATTGAAATGATAAAAATAAAAAAAATAGAAAAGAGAAAATGTACATATTTGTAAACAAAAAAAATCTTTTTTATGATAAAACAAAAAAATGCCAAATATAAAAAAAGAAAACAAATCAATTTTGCATTTGCGTGCAGCATCTCACTTTAATACCGCTTACATTCGTGTGCTTGCCTGTCACATTTATCATCACCACTTCTTTCCCTTGCCTTCGTTAAAATAAAGGCTTGGCCCCTTGACCAGTTATCAAGGACAGTCACAGTGACCATTTGCTTATTGAGCAAGGGGCCAAGTCAGAACAGAAATTCTGATTTGTTTGTTTCAGTGATATGTGCAGGGATTCAGGCAACAGAAGCAAAGGTGAAAACCAAACAAACCGAACCTTGTATTTTATTCCAAAAAACTAAAAAAATTACATCAAGTTCCGCCCTCTCTCTCCGCATTACTCGTCCCACTACTCTCCGGGCAAAATGCTCTCAAAGGTGCTACCTAACTACGAAAAGCGGTACTCCTACCGCTCTGTACTCCCCTTCCTATTCCCACATCCCGGCGTTGATCCACGGAAGCAGCAGAGAAGCTACCAACACGAAAGCCACGCTCTCGTGCTCTTCGGTAGCGCTCCTCACCATCTCTCAGCCACTGTTCAGTAAGACCAAGGCTGATTCAGAGTTCGAATAGTTGGGCCTCCATGGCCCTTCGTTCCTCCCTTTCAGTCAATCTATTGGCTCTTTCTCTCTCTGCGTCTCTTTCTTTCTCTGCACGTTCTCTCTCGCGGTCTTCCCTCTCCAACTGGAGAGTGATCCTCAGTTCCACAGCATCCCTAGAGGAGTCGTCATCAGGATGACGCCGCAGTTCCCTCTCCAGTTCTGTTATCCTAGCCTCCTTCTGCGCAGCTTGGGCAAGCGCTTCTTCCGTCTCCTTTTCCTGCCGAGTGTACCATCTCAGATACGCGATAAGGCATAAACAAGGAGAACTCAACACTGAGACTCTTACCTGTATAGAGAGCATCCCTTCTGTCTCCGCGGCACGCTGTGCGGCATGAGCAAGTTGCTCATGAAGCAAGTCAAGTTCTGAGGTGGGAATCCACAAGCTGGAAGAGGCACCACCTACTCCCATCGCCGGAGAAGCCGCGCCAATCTGAGTATGCTACGACCATGTGAATTAGCAGCCAACATCTGGAATCTGCGGTTCTAATTAGGAACGCACTGTACACCTACCATGGCGCTCGTAGCTCCGCGGGCATCGCCCAACCGTTGCTCCATCTCTGCCAAGCGAGTTCGTAAATTCGCTATCATGGTATCACGGATATCCTACAGCCATACGAGTCAGCATTTCCACCAGAAAACCAAGAGGGAGAAAGAAGAAAAGAGAAAAAGGGGAAACCTACCTCCACAAGTCCCCGGGGTTGGAGCCACTCTGCGTACTTTGTCCTATATAGACGCAAGTAGTCCTCACTATCCCGTGCATGTGATTCTACAATCGTGCCACCCCGTTGCCAGTTTTCATACTGTTCAGGGAACCGCACGCGCCAATCAATGCAGGTCACCGGTCCTCGCGTCTTTCTCCCGACACGAGGTGGCGCAGCCGTATCCACCCATTCCTAATCCAGTCATAAAGTCCTCATAACCAATCGTAGCCGAAGCGGCTCGATTTCATTCAGGCAGTGCATCCACAATTCTCGTCCGAGCCGGGCACGACTTGCTAGAACCCACGGCTGGTCGGCGTCGACCATGTCTGAGTAGGGTCTCCAGTTTACCATCGCTGCAGGGAACTCCTGTAGCTCCCGCCTTAGCACCATCAGTTGGTAGGTTAGGGGTGCCGCACTCATGATGGGTTCCCACCGCCTAGCTAACGGCACCATCGCGGGTCGCCAATGTCGAACTCTCCCCATGGGGAGGTAATAATAGCTCCACAACTGCTTTGGCACATGTCGTCAATATCTTATAAAAATAAAAACAAAACAAAAATACAAAACAAGCAAAACTAAAAATACCTGGATGAATGGTGTGAAATCACTCACAGTCATCTCACGATCTGCTTCTTGGAACAGGCCTGCAAACAAGTGTGCCAGCATGGCGGCTCCCCAGGCATAGTACCCTACTCTTTCAAGGTCTGATAGCAGCTCCAGGAAGCGACATTGGATACCGTCCCCTTTCGAGCTCAGTACCAATTTCCCCAAAAGGAAGAGGAGATATCTCCTCAAATCTATGTTGCATCTTTCCCAGTTGCCGAAATCTGTGCAGTACACGGCACGACATCCTATTTCCATCCTTTCCATGAACTCTCCTGAGGATTCATCATCCCGCCGACGAGTGTCATTGAGCCCTAATGCATCCATGAGGGACGCCCTAGCTACCTACCTGTTTTTCCGACCATCTAGGTCCAAACCCAGTAACTTCTGGGCACCTTCTCGGTAATCCGCATAAGTGACCCCGGTCACTGCCTCGCCCTCCACCTTCAGGCTTGTGATCCGGACCACATCCTCCAAGCTGGGCACCATGTGCCCACAGGGCATCAGGAATGCCCGACTCACTGGGTCCCATCTCTCACACAAGGCTTGGATCAGGACCAGGTCGAGCTGGATCGGGTCGATCCGAAGAAAGGTGCCAAAACCCATCACGTCTAACCTGGCCTTCTGAAAATCTGGGAGGCCTCGGTATGCTGCCACTACCAACTCCCATGAGATCTGTGATTTCATCACACTCTACGCATGCAGGTTTGGTCAGAAAGAAAGGAAGAAAAAAAGAAGAATGAAAAAAAAGGGGCAGGAAAACTTGGTTTACGAGTTGTGATTGGGCCCTTTCGCTGAAGCGCCCTTCGAGGTCCGAAAGCCTCCTGGAACTACTACCACTGGATCTGCTTCTCTTCGAAGAGTGGGAAGATTCGCCCTCCATCCAACACTCAGAATTTTGTACTCCTCCTCTCCCGTGAGAACTTGTGCTCCTCGAGTTAGCTCTTGATATACTTGGGAGGATAAAAGGGACAAGAATTTATAGAAATGGAAGGAGTACAGGCCAAGATTGCCTCCATCACCTGTTAATGATAGCCCTCGCGATAAGGCACTTGCCATGCGATCCCGTGTGTCACTTCACTGCTCGCACAGGGTGATTGATTGGACGAAGAATATGACGACTAGCACCCTATGTTGTCTAGGGATACCCTATCATGTTTTGAAGGACGTCCGCAAAATTTGACGCAACATCCGGGAAAAGGGACTAGGGCCGTCATTATTGACTTCGACGGTAGATTCCCATGGAAAATGGTCACAACAAGACGCGATTCTCCGCTTGAGGTGGAGTCTCGGCAGACCTATCACATGGGAACAGTGCAAAGGAGAAGAAGTGTAGGGAAGAAGGAACGCGCAAGAGAACAAACAAGCAGCAGAAAATCAAATCACTCCCTTCATAATTCTACATGAGCTGTCAAAAAACATCATAAACATAAGGAGGAGGCAAGTCTACCAGCTCGCCGATCCTCACCATCACTCATCTCTCTGGGCGCTCCCCTCCTCTCCCCTGAGGTGCGGGTCCCTCAGAAGCCTCTGGGATCCTCGTGCAGTAGCACCTGCCTCGCCTCTTGGCGCCTGCTCCGCAGCAGTGACTCGCTGCTCCTCCCCTGGCGTGGCGAAGAAGCCACTAGCGGCAAAGTGACCAGACTGGCGGAGTCGCTCCCCAAACTCTCACGCTCTCTCGTAGCGCGTCTCCATCCCTCCTAGCCTCTGCACGACGGCCTGAAGGCCCAGCTGGAGCTCCCTCACTTGGGCCTCCAAGGCCCTCCTCTCGGTCTGATCCCACTGTCGCTCGGACCTTCTCTCGACTTTCTCTCTCTCTGCCTCTCTCCTCATCATCTGCAGAAGAACCCTTAACTCCAGGATGTCTGGAGAAGGCCTCTCCTCACCACGATGCCGTAGCTCCGCTACAGTCGCCACCCAGGCATCACGCTCCTCTTCCGCCCGGGTCGCGTGGGCCACCGCACCGGCAAGTTGTTCCCGGAGGGAGGCAATCTCGAGAAAAGGGGCCGAAAAACTGGAAGATGCGCCACCAATCATCCCCGCCGTCGCTGTCTGCTGGGCACGCTGGAACAAAATAAACAACGGCCGTCAGTGAAACTCCAAAATCTGAAGATAAAAGTGCGGCACGTAACTTACCAGGAGCGACAGCTCATGTTGAGCGACGGCCAGCTGCCGCCTAGCCTCTGACAGTTGGGCGCGCGAGCCGCCGATGCCACGCGCGTCCCCAGCTTGGGGAAGCCCCGCATAACTCTCTCTCTGCCGCCGTAGGAAGTCGGCATTGTCCTGCACCAATACACTCCCTTGCTATCCAGGGAGACGTACGTGCTAGTCCTCGAGCCTCGCCTTGCCCGACTCTCCCTCCTGACGCGGCTCGGCTCGTCTGCACTCACCCACTCATCGGCCAGGCCCAGGGTCCTTGCCATGTCCTACACCAAGGAAGGAGGACCTCGCATCATAACAAAGAACGCGTCCCCTGTCTAGGACGCGTCCATCATTTGAGTGCAACACTCGCCGAACCCTTTCCCCCCTCACGCGGCTCACTTCAAAAACGCAAAATGGATCAAAGAGGAAGAGATTGGAGGACCTACCAGACCGTGTTCACCTCCCCTCGGGGGCCCGAAGCGGCCCTTCCTCCTCCATAGACGTCGTTCCGTGCTCTGGCGCGTCCCTCCTTGGGCGAGGGGTTCCTCGTCCCTCTCCACCTTCACCATGGTCGGGCCCACCGAACTCCATCGATCAAAAGAGGAGGAAGACGAAAAAGGGGGCAAGTGAGTTTCAGCGGAAGGCGGGCTCGTTTGCGGGTAAGGCACGGGAGAAGAAAGGCCACCCGACGCTTTAAATTTGAATTCAAGGATTAAGACACGTCCTCGCGCCTGGACGCGCCCAAAAAGGGAGAAAGGAACATAATCCCCCCGTGCAAAGCATAGTTCCCCGCTGTTCAGGGCAAGGTCTCGTGGAGCGTGCCTCGAAGGATAACTCAGTGCAAAGAAGAAAGTGTGGGAGAGAGAAAAATACACACAATACAAGAAAGTCATTTTCATTTCATATAATAGCCGAAAGTACATCATGCAGTAAGGTGGATGGAGTGTACAAGCAACTCTCTAACTCTCACTATCACCCTCCTGGTCATCTCTCTCCTCCCTCCTCTGACAGGGATCCCTAGGGGGCCTCTGTGACCTCTGCGAACCCTGAGAAGCCGTGCTCGCCTCTCCAGGTGGTACCATGCCGGCCTCCAAGGTGCGGCGACACTCCTCGGCCGAAGAAACTAGAAAGCTGCCCACAGAAAAGGAACCGGACTGATGAATTCGCGCCCCGCGCTCCTTCGCCCTCTGATACCGCTCCTCAATCTCCCGAAGTCTCCCCTCCGCCGTGCCAAGACTCAGCCGGAGCTCCGACACCTGGGCCACCAGAGCTCTCCTCTCGTCCCAATCTTGATATCGCTCTGCCATCCTGTACTCCCTTTCTTTCTCTATGGTCTCCCTATCCCTCTCCCTCTCTCTCTCTAGGGTCTCCCTATCCCTCTCCCTCTCTCTCTCCACGCTCTCCCTATCCCTCTCCCTCTCCTCTCTCTCCCTCATCGCCTCTCTCCTCGACAGCTCGAGGGCGATCCGCAGATCCACTACATCGCGAGGAAGCTCCTCAGCCTCCCGTCGCCGCTCCTCCTCTAGCTCCGCAATCCGGGCATCACGCTCTGCCACCCAGGCATCGCGCTCCTGCTCAGCACGAACAGCACGGGCCAGGGCCTCCCAAATCTCGGCCACCTGTCAAAGCACGCATGCACCGTAAGAGAACAGTGATAGAAGGAAAGCAGTTAGAAGAGGGTCAGGGCCAAGCAAGCACTCACTCGAGCCTCGCGGTCACGCTCGGCCTCCTCAACCCGAGCCACCGCATACGCCAGCTGCTCCTGGAGGGCAGAAACCTCCAGAGGAGGGCCCCGCGAACTGGAACCCGCTCCACCAGCCGTCCCGACTGCCGCTGTCTGGTGGGCCCGCTGAAACACAAGGCAAACATCAGTCAAAGGCTAAGCATCAAAAATCTAGGTCACAAAAAAAATGCATTGCATAGACTCACCAGGATCTCCAACTCCTTCGGATGGCCACCAACTGCTGCCTGGCGTCCGCCAACTGGGCCCGCAGGTCGGCGATCATGTTGTCACGAGCATCCTGCATTGCACATAAGTTAGTGCCACATGCATATACATATAGAAGGGTGAAGCATTTTCATTTCACTTACCCCTGCCATACCACTAAGGAAGAGGCGGTCCCCGTACGTAGCCCGGTACCGTCTCAGGTAATCAGTACTATCCTGTACATGGGACACCACTGGGACCCCGCCCTGCTGCCAGTACTGGTACTATGGTGGGAATCGCGTACGCCAGTCCACAATCTTCGCCTTCCCCTTGGTCTTCCACCCGATGCGGGCCGGCTCATCTACATCAACCCACTCCTGGGCTAGCCCCAAGTCCTCATAACCAGCCTCAGCCGAAGCGGCTCGATCTCGTTCAGGCAATGGACCCACACGTCCCGCCTGAAACGAGGAAGACCCGCTACAACCCAAGGCTGGCCAGCGTCGCCCATGCCCAGGTAGGGACTCCACACCACCTGCATCACCATACATACATCATGTTAGTTACCATTCAGTCACATGCATAAAAAAAATACAAAAAAAATCATACGCATCATACCATGGCCTCGGGATACTCGCTCAGCTCCTGATGAAGTGACGCCAGCTGGTAGCTGTGTGGTGCCGCTACCACGACCGGCCTCCACTGTCGCGCTAGAGGAACGGCACTCCTGTTCCCCTGCCTGGCCCTCCCCATCGGGAAGTAGTAATAACTCCACACCTGCATCCATCATACATCATTAGCACGAGTAATTGCATATTTAACTACGGTAAAATGCATAAATAATTTGTGTACCTGGAGAGAAGGTGCGAAGCCGCTGACTGTCGTCTCCCTCTCTGAATTCTGGGAGAGATCAGCAATCAAATGGGCAAGCAGAGCCGCTCCCCACGCGTAGTGCCCCACTCTGTCAAGGTCCGCCAGGATCCCAAGGAAACGGCAGTGGATGCCATCCCCCTTCGTCCCCAGCAGAAGATGGCCCAAGAAGAAGAAAAGAAACCTCCGGAGGTCTAGGTCCACCAGCTCCCGCTCGCTCGGGTCCTGGGTGAAAGCTGCACGGGCATCTCCCTCCAGTCGTGCCAGAAACTCCGCTCCAGTCTCGCTAACCCGCTGGCGCGGGTCGACGAATCCGAGCGCCTCCATTGTCACGCCCCGAACCGATAGCAGCGGAACGTGTCGTTTGCTCGGAACGTGGCAGTTAAACAGTCATGTCAATCAAAGCATAGTCATTTCCACAAAACACAATTTAGACAAATAACAAATTTCATTTCAAATATAAGTTCTTTACATATTCGGGCCCATAATAAAAGAAAAGACTCAATAAAGAAAAACTATAATAAGACATAAGACGCAAGATAACCAGACTAGACGGCTCATCTAGATGTCAGAGTTCTCTTCACTCTTGCCCTTGTCCATCATGTTCTGTCTCGTCGACACTAAGGTCATTACCTGAAAAATATTGGAAAACGCAGGGTGAGCGAACGCTCAGTAGGACTTAATATCTCATGATTCCAAGCTAGCTTTAAATCAATTACAGTTTAACATGCTCATGCAAGTCATGCAAGCTATAGAATCGAGAACTGTAATAACACGAGATAAATTCAAGAACTATACTAAATAAACGAGTAAGCAAGATGCTAGATAAACTCATGTAGAGTAGGGACAATGATAATCAAGAGGGTATAGCAAGATCTAATCAAGTACTTTCTCAAGTTAGGTCAAGAGCATTCATGAGGAAATATAACATTCATCTCCCTATGACGAACACTATCACGAGAGCCTCAAGGTATCCAGTATTATGAAGGATCTTCATGACAAAATAACGAGTACTATCAATGAGAACATTTATGATGATCGATATAGAAGTAGAAC
Source organism: Amorphophallus konjac (assembly GCA_022559845.1). NCBI lineage: Eukaryota > Viridiplantae > Streptophyta > Magnoliopsida > Alismatales > Araceae > Amorphophallus > Amorphophallus konjac. The sequence goes on along the minus strand of CM040121.1, from coordinate 455,241,294 downwards.
AATTACTTCTACAAGCATTCTATAGCATTTGCCACGATACTAAGGGAATATCACGACGATATGATAACCCCCTCCAATAAGGCGAATCAAGATCTTTTCATGACGAACAATAAGTTGTAGAAAGATGTACTATGATCGCAATTACTCCCGATCATCACTATCACGAGAGCGTTTGCACATCTAGCACTATATAGGATTGGCCAATGCACTAAGGGGAAAATAACGACGATATGACCACCCCTCATGGAAATAGCACTAGTTAGTATTTGGTCGTACACTTAGGAGTTCTCACGACTATATGATTGCCCCTAAATGCCAATAACCGAGTTGGTGAATGCCTGCACCCGATCATCGTATACCGGTAACGTTTGGACTTTGCCTCGCCCAATAGGGTCAGATCAGGACCCGAAGCATTTAAAATGTCATTTTAGTGGGACCCATAGCCCCTGACATTTAGTCTAGACTAATTCCATATTAATGGCCAAGAATTTCAAGGATCAAGCATGTAAGAACTTTAAGATAGATTTCATGAAACATAGAGTTCAAGGACAGAACTTGTAATAAGGATGATATATCAATAAACAAGATGAAACCATGACATTCTGAAAATCTGGGTGATTAGGTACAACCAGCTCAGTCGGCCTTGAGGGAATCCAAGGCTACGAGGAGACTTACGGAGGTCCCAATGACTAACTTGCCAGTCCGAAGGAACGGAATGTCCAACGGAGGGCTCGTATGTCACCAAGAGTTGAGGTGTATGCGTGAACCAATCATGAAACAGGGACTCCATCTACGGACATGAGATGAGAGTACCAAAAGACTCACGGTATGGGTCAAAAACGGAAGAAAACGGTGAGAACATGTATACGTTTAATCATAGAATTCATGTCCATACTATTCTATAATTAACTATAATTAAATAAACTTATATTATTTAACGCCCGTGGGTGCCGTCATTTATTAATTAGCATCCTCTTGGGGAACGTTAATTTTCATGATTTTTAGCTCAATTTATTTAGCAAGAATTTTCATTTATAAACACACATTAAAAGGCACATTGATTTATTTAAAATAATTTAAGAAAATAGAATATATGATAATTAGGAGAAAAATACAAGGATTCTAAATATATTTTTTTAAAAATTTTCTGTCACATATTTTAAGAATAATGGATTTTCAAAGATATGTATAGGATATATGTATATATATATATATATATATGTTAAATTAACGCCGATGAAAAGTGTCGTCAAAATTTGAATTGACGACCGAACGTGGGTCGTTTCTTCTAAAAATTTATTTTTTAAAACCTCTCGTTTCTATACCAAATGATGTCGGAATCTGGCTTATAATATACCGAAATGACCGGCTCGAAAAACTCTACCTAACCGTATGTTCAAAATAATTTTTCGTTGAGAGACGGGGGATCTTGTAATAGGGGCACGAAAATAGTGCAACCACTTTCACTACCTCCGTCTCTATTTCAATAGTATGCCCATAAATTTTCATGGCCAAAGCAGACTTCTATACCCATGAATAAACTATTAATGTGAATGACTCATAAATAACATATATTAAATTGACGACTGGTTGTTCGTAAGATTTTTAAATTTTGTTTAATTGACGACTTATGTGATGCCATCTTCTACGAATATAACGCCCTAATCAGGGTCGTTAATTTTGAAGAAACGTCCGAATGTAAGGCGTCATTTCCTTTATCACAGATTGATTTATGAATAGTAATATTTTTCGGATAAAATAAATTTTACACAAATAATCACATGGTCACGTAGAGAAAAATAGCAGGATTTCAGAACTATGATCATACATTAATTTAGACATCAGTTTGCATGGTTATTAAATTTTAAACATGTGTATTTAATTAATTAACTAAAAGAATAACGACCGTATACGAGTCGTCAATTGAATTAGCGCCCTGATTAGGGTCGCTAATTACCTATTTTATATAAAAAAAATCGCAGAGGCAAACCGAGAGAATCTGCTACATGTTCTAGATCTAGCCTGATGATTATATAATATTTTGCTAGGGAGATTGCCTACCTTTTGATCTTAACGGACGAAGACGATGAATAGAGATAAATAACAACTGCAGCGGCAGATACAGGTACGTGTAATAGTGAGAGAACAATCGCAGTAGCAGCAGCTTTGTCCTCCAACGAAGATGGGAAGAAGTAGGAAGCAGAAGTGTGCGTCGAAGCAGGAGGAAAAGACTCTACGAACAAGCCTCCTCCACGTACAGGACGCAGGAAGGCAACAGAGACTCCCCTTCGAACGTAGCAGAACGTAGCAGTAACCCCACTCTCGTTCACATGGCGTCTATTTATAATGCTTGGGATTCTATTTGAGTTCTATGTAAACTAGGAATCCTAATTTGGTTATAATTCCTATGTTGAGCTTATCCTTCCAAACCACAGCCGCCTCCAAAGTTATTTCGCAGGAACCCTAACCCATCGTTCTACTGCTTCGAACGAACATGGGTTTTACCACGTGGAAGTCCACTAGTTATTGGCCACTTTAATGCTAATACCCTTAACCTTCATATGTTTAATGAGGGAGCCCAATACATTTAATAAAATCCCCAAGAGCCCCCTGCTTGATTAACGTTTAGCCTTAATGGCTTTTATCAAACTCATCTCAATTAATTGATCAATCTAAACCCTTTACGTTTATATATAGTTTCTATTTTAATAGATTTTATTCCCTTGTTGTTTTAAAGCCCACGGGGCCACACCCCATTTTAATTGTTGGGTTTTAATGTGGGACCCCTTTTAACTTAACTAATGGCCTTTATACATATATGCTAACGTGGAAACCTATTAGTTGTGGATCTCAAAGCCCACCATTATTCTTGAGGGATTTTTTTTTTATATTAAGGCCCCTATATCTTAATTACTAATTATGAAGGCCCTACACGATTTATTTATTTAATTTCTATCTAAAAATTTTTATCTTCCATAATTGTTATATGACTAATATTATATAGTCATTATTATTTATTCTATTGTTAAATTTTCGAGGTGTTACACTCTCCCCCACTTAAAAGAATTTGGTCCCCAAATTCACATGATTTTCTTCCAAAATTAGTGGGGTAAGATCACCATATCTAAAACATGTGTTCTAACTAGCTCTATTCTTGTAGTATGCTAAGTTCTTAAAGTTATATCCGATTCATGCAAGTTTTAGACGAGATAGGTTTATAGGGATACCTTCCGTTGCTTGCGGTGCTTCTTCCTTTAAGAGTGGACATCGAGCAATTTTGTGATCTCTGCTTCCACAACGGATGCATTTTCCAAGTTTATACCAACACTCGTCCGGATTGTGCCTTCCCTTCCTGCAATGCTCGCATTTCCCCTTGGCCGGAACAATTTGTCGATCTTTATTTCGGGGTTTCTTATTTTCATAGAATTTGTTACCTTCATTAAATCTCTTCTTGTCTTTCATGTTTTCCTTGTTCTTGGGTCCATTTGGTAAGTCCTTCTTGGCGGCCTTTCCTTTGATTCTTTCCATCATATCTATAGCGTCTTCCAAGAGTTGAGCTTTTCTAACCATCTCTGTATATGTTTGAATTTCTAGTGGAGCTAGTTGAGGTATAAGTTCCACCTTCAAGCCATTCATAAATCTCTTTGCTCTCATTTTCTCCGTGCTAACCAAGTGTGGTGCATATCGGGCCAATCTAGAAAACCTCGCTTCATACTCGGCGACTGACAGACTACGTTGCTTTAAAGCCACAAATTCCATAGCTTTCTTCTCGCGAATTCTTTTCGAGAAATACTTTTCATTAAAGTGTTCTAAGAATTCATCCCATGTAACTTGCTCATTAGGCAAGATTGCTTCCACAGATCCCCACCATACTCGGGCATCCTTCTCTAATTGATATGTTCCTAATAGTACCTTCTCTTCATCGGTGCATTGCATCACCTTAAAGGTCCTCTCTATTTCTTGCACCCAATTCTCCGCTTCATCCGGGTCAGTCGACCCACTAAACTTAGGGGGATTTATCTTTTGGAACTTCCGATGCAAATCCCCGGCTCCAAGACGTGCTCCACCTTGTGCAACTTGTTGCAAAGCTTGCGTTAAACCCTGGATAGTGCGTTGCATCTCTCTCCACTGAGCTCTCTCAGCAGCCATTCTAGCCTACAAGAATAAGGTTTGGATTAATGATATGTATATCTCGGCATGTATCTAATGCAAATGCAACATATTTTATCATTTAACCCATAGCTCTACCCAAATCTCACGGGGTTCCTATAAAATAACTGACAAAGACGACTCAATCTAGGACTTGAACCTGATGACCAAGGGATTTAGAAAGCCTAGGCTCTGATACCACCTTCTGTCACGCCCCGAACCGATAGCAGCGGAACGTGTCGTTTGCTCGGAACGTGGCAGTTAAATAGTCATGTCAATCAGAGCATAGTCATTTCCACAAAACACAATTTAGACAAATAACAAATTTCATTTCAAATATAAGTTCTTTACATATTCGGGCCCATAATAAAAGAAAAGACTCAATAAAGAAAAACTATAATGAGACATAAGACGCAAGATAACCAGACTAGACGGTTCATCTAGATGTCAGAGTTCTCTTCACTCTTGCCCTTGCCCATCATGTTCGGTCTCGTCGACACTAAGGTCATTACCTGAAAAATATTGGAAAACGCAGGGTGAGCGAACGCTCAGTAGGACTTAATATCTCATGATTCCAAGCTAGCTTTAAATCAATTACAGTTTAACATGCTCATGCAAGTCATGCAACCTATAGAAATCGAGAACTGTAATAACACGAGATAAATTCAAGAATTATACTAAATAAACGAGTAAGCAAGATGCTAGATAAACTCATGTAGAGTAGGGACAATGATAATCAAGAGGGTATAGCAAGATCTAATCAAGTACTTTCTCAAGTTAGGTCAAGAGCATTCATGAGGAAATATAACATTCATCTCTCTATGACGAACACTATCACGAGAGCCTCAAGGTATCCAGTATTATGAAGGATCTTCATGACAAAATAACGAGTACTATCAATGAGAACATTTATGATGATCGATATAGAAGTAGAACAATTACTTCTACAAGCATTCTATAGCATTTGCCACGATACTAAGGGAATATCACGACGATATGATAACCCCCTCCAATAAGGCGAATCAAGATCTTTTCATGACGAACAATAAGTTGTAGAAAGATGTACTATGATGGCAATTACTCCCGATCATCACTATCACGAGAGCGTTTGCACATCTAGCACTATATAGGATTGGCCAATGCACTAAGGGGAAAATGACGACGATATGACCACCCCTCATGGAAATAGCACTAGTTAGTATTTGGTCGTACACTTAGGAGTTCTCACGACTATATGATTGCCCCTAAATGCCAATAACCGAGCTGGTGAATGCCTACACCCGATCATCGTATACCGGTAACGTTTGGACTTTACCTCGCCCAATAGGGTCAGATCAGGACCCGAAGCATTTAAAATGTCATTTTAGTAGGACCCATAGCCCCTGACATTTAGTCTAGACTAATTCCATATTAATGGCCAAGAATTTTAAGGATCAAGCATGTAAGAACTTTAAGATAGATTTAATGAAACATAGAGTTCAAGGATAGAACTTGTAATAAGGATGATATATCAATAAACCAGATGAAACCATGACATTCTGAAAATCTGGGTGATTAGGTACAACCAGCTCAGTCGGCCTTGAGGGAATCCAATGCTACGAGGAGACTTACGGAGGTCCCAATGACTAACTTGCCAGTCCGAAGGAACGGAATGTCCAACGGAGGGCTCGTATGTCACCAAGAGTTGAGGTGTATGCGTGAACCAATCATGAAACATGGACTCCATCTACGGACATGAGATGAGAGTACCAAAAGACTCGCGGTATGGGTCAAAAACGGAAGAAAACGGTGAGAACATGTATACGTTTAATCATAGAATTCATGTCCATACTATTCTATAATTAACTATAATTAAATAAACTTATATTATTTAACGCCCGTGGGTGCCGTCATTTATTAATTAGCATCCTCTTGGGGAACGTTAATTTTCATGATTTGTAGCTCAATTTATTTAGCAAGAATTTTCATTTATACCTATTTAATTGAATAAATTCAAAAACACACATTAAAAGGCACATTGATTTATTTAAAATAATTTAAAAAATAGAATATATGATAATTAGGAGAAAAATACAAGGATTCTAAATATATTTTTTTAAAAATTTTCTGGCACATATTTTAAGAATATTGGATTTTCAAAGATATGTATAGGATATATGTATATATATATATATATATATGTTAAATTAACGCCGATGAACAGTGTCGTGAAAATTTGAATTGACGACCGAACGTGGGTTGTTTCTTCTAAAAATTTATTTTTTAAAACCTCTCGTTTCTATACCAAATGATGTCGGAATCTGGCTTATAATATACCGAAATGACCGGCTCGAAAAACTCTACCTAACCGTATGTTCAAAATAATTTTTCGATGAGAGACGGGGGATCTTGTAACAGGGGCATGAAAAACGGTGCAATCACTTTCACTACCTCCGTCTCTATTCCAATAGTATGCCCATAAATTTTCATGGCCAAAGCAGACTTCTATACCCATGAACAAACTATTAATGTGAATGACTCATAAATAACATATATTAAATTGACGACTGGTTGTTGGTAAGATTTTTTAATTTTGTTTAATTGACGACTTATGTGATGCCATCTTCTACGAATATAACGCCCTAATCAGGGTCGTTAATTTTGAAGAAACGTCCGAATGTAAGGCATCATTTCCTTTATCACAGATTGATTTATGAACAGTAATATTTTTCGGATAAAATAAATTTTACACAAATAATCACATGGTCACGTAGAGAAAAATAGCAGGATTTCAGAACTATGATCATACATTAATTTAGACATCAGTTTGCATGGTTATTAAATTTTAAACATGTGTATTTAATTAATTAACTAAAAGAATAACGACCGTATACGAGTCGTCAATTGAATTAGCGCCCTGATTAGGGTCGCTAATTACCTATTTTATATAAAAAAAATCGCAGAGGCAAACCGAGAGAATCTGCTACATGTTCTAGATCTAGCCTGATGATTATATAATATTTTGCTAGGGAGATTGCCTACCTTTTGATCTTAACGGACGAAGACGATGAATAGAGATAAATAACAACTGCAGCGGCAGATACAGGTACGTGTAATAGTGAGAGAACAATCGCAGTAGCAGCAGCTTTGTCCTCCAACGAAGATGGGAAGAAGTAGGAAGCAGAAGTGTGCGTCGAAGCAGGAGGAAAAGACTCTACGAACAAGCCTCCTCCACGTACAGGACGCAGGAAGGCAACAGAGACTCCCCTTCGAACGTAGCAGAACGTAGCAGTAACCCCACTCTCGTTCTCATGGCGTCTATTTATAATGCTTGGGATTCCATTTGAGTTCTATGTAAACTAGGAATCCTAATTTGGTTATAATTCCTATGTTGAGCTTATCCTTCCAAACCACAGCCGCCTCCTAAGTTATTTCGCAGGAACCCTAACCCATCGTTCTACTGCTTCGAACGAACATGGGTTTTACCACGTGGAAGTCCACTAGTTAATGGCCACTTTAATGCTAATACCCCTTAACCTTCATATGTTTAATGAGGGAGCCCAATACGTTTAATAAAATCCCCAAGAGCCCCCTGCTTGATTAACGTTTAGCCTTAATGGCTTTTATCAAACTCATCTCAATTAATTGATCAATCTAAACCCTTTACGTTTATATATAGTTTCTATTTTAATAGATTTTATTCCCTTGTTGTTTTAAAGCCCACGGGGCCACACCCCATTTTAATTGTTGGGTTTTAATGTGGGACCCCTTTTAACTTAACTAATGGCCTTTATACATATATGCTAACGTGGAAACCTATTAGTTGTGGATCTCAAAGCCCACCATTATTCTTGAGGGATTTTTTTTTTATATTAAGGCCCCTATATCTTAATTACTAATTATGAAGGCCCTACACGATTTATTTATTTAATTTCTATCTAAAATTTTTTATCTTCCATAATTGTTACATGACTAATATTATATAGTCATTATTATTTATTCTATTGTTAAATTTTCGAGGTGTTACACTCTCCCCCACTTAAAAGAATTTGGTCCCCAAATTCACATGATTTTCTTCCAAAATTAGTAGGGTAAGATCACCATATCTAAAACATGTGTTCTAACTAGCTCTATTCTTGTAGTATGCTAAGTTCTTAAAGTTATATCCGATTCATGCAAGTTTTAGATGAGATAGGTTTATAGGGTTACCTTCCGTTGCTTGCGGTGCTTCTTCCTTTAAGAGTGGACATCGAGCAATTTTGTGATCTCTGCTTCCACAACGGATGCATTTTCCAAGTTTATACCAACACTCGTCCGGATTGTGCCTTCCCTTCTTGCAATGCTGCATTTCCCCTTGGCCGGAATAATTTGCCAATCTTTATTTCGGGGTTTCTTATTTTCATAGAATTTGTTACCTTCATTAAATCTCTTCTTGTCTTTCATGTTTTCCTTGTTCTTGGGTCCATTTGGTAAGTCCTTCTTGGCGGCATTTCCTTTGATTCTTTCCATCATATCTATAGCGTCTTCGAAGAGTTGAGCTTTTCTAACCATCTCTGTATATGTTTGAATTTCTAGTGGAGCTAGTTGAGGTATAAGTTCCACCTTCAAGCCATTCATAAATCTCTTTGCTCTCATTTTCTCCGTGCTAACCAAGTGTGGTGCATATCGGGCCAATCTAGAAAACCTCGCTTCATACTCGGCGACTGATAGACTACGTTGCTTTAAAGCCGCAAATTCCATAGCTTTCTTCTCGCGAATTCTTTCCGAGAAATACTTTTCATTAAAGTGTTCTAAGAATTCATCCCATGTAACTTGCTCGTTAGGCAAGATTGCTTCCACAGATCCCCACCATACTCGGGCATCCTTCTCTAATTGATATGTTCCTTATAGTACCTTCTCTTCATCGGTGCATTGCATCACCTTAAAGGTCCTCTCTATTTCTTGCACCCAATTCTCCGCTTCATCCGGGTCAGTCGACCCACTAAACTTAGGGGGATTTATCTTTTGGAACTTCCGATGCAAATCCCCGGCTCCATGACGTGCTCCACCTTGTGCAACTTGTTGCAAAGCTTGCGTTAAACCCTGGACAGTGCGTTGCATCTCTCTCCACTGAGCTCTCTCAGCAGCCATTCTAGCCTACAAGAATAAGGTTTGGATTAATGATATGTATATCTCGGCATGTATCTAATGCAAATGCAACATATTTTATCATTTAACCCATAGCTCTACCCAAATCTCACGGGGTTCCTATAAGATAACTGACAAAGACGACTCAATCTAGGACTTGAACCTGATGACCTAGGGATTTAGAAAGCCTAGGCTCTGATACCACCTTCTGTCACGCCCCGAACCGATAGCAGCGGAACGTGTCGTTTGCTCGGAACGTGGCAGTTAAACAGTCATGTCAATCAGAGCATAGTCATTTCCACAAAACACAATTTAGACAAATAACAAATTTCATTTCAAATATAAGTTCTTTACATATTCGGGCCCATAATAACTGAAAAGACTCAATAAAGAAAAACTATAATGAGACATAAGACACAAGATAACCAGACTAGACGGTTCATCTAGATGTCAGAGTTCTCTTCACTCTTGCCCTTGCCCATCATGTTCGGTCTCGTCGACACTAAGGTCATTACCTGAAAAATATTGTAAAACGCAGGGTGAGCGAACGCTCAGTAGGACTTAATATCTCATGATTCCAAGCTAGCTTTAAATCAATTACAGTTTAACATGCTCATGCAAGTCATGCAAGCTATAGAAATCGAGAACTGTAATAACACGAGATAATTTCAAGAACTATACTAAATAAACGAGTAAGCAAGATGCTAGATAAACTCATGTAGAGTAGGGACATTGATAATCAAGAGGGTATAGCAAGATCTAATCAAGTACTTTCTCAAGTTAGGTCAAGAGCATTCATGAGGAAATATAACATTCATCTCTCTATGACGAACACTATCATGAGAGCCTCAAGGTATCCAGTATTATGAAGGATCTTCATGACAAAATAACGAGTACTATCAATGAGAACATTTATGATGATCGATATAGAAGTGGAACAATTACTTCTACAAGCATTCTATAGCATTTGCCACGATACTAAGGGAATATCACGACGATATGATAACCCCCTCCAATAAGGCGAATCAAGATCTTTTCATGACGAACAATAAGTTGTAGAAAGATGTACTATGATGGCAATTACTCCCGATCATCACTATCACGAGAGCGTTTGCACATCTAGCACTATATAGGATTGGCCAATGCACTAAGGGGAAAATCACGACGATATGACCACCCCTCATGGAAATAGCACTAGTTAGTATTTGGTCGTACACTTAGGAGTTCTCACGACTATATGATTGCCCCTAAATGCCAATAACCGAGTTGGTGAATGCCTGCACCCGATCATCGTATACCGGTAACGTTTGGACTTTGCCTCGCCCAATAGGGTCAGATCAGGACCCGAAGCATTTAAAATATCATTTTAGTGGGACCCATAGCCCCTGACATTTAGTCTAGACTAATTCCATATTAATGGCCAAGAATTTTAAGGATCAAGCATGTAAGAACTTTAAGATAGATTTCATGAAACATAGAGTTCAAGGACAGAACTTGTAATAAGGATGATATATCAATAAACCAGATGAAACCATGACATTCTGAAAATCTGGGTGATTAGGTACAACCAGCTCAGTCGGCCTTGAGGGAATCCAAGGCTACGAGGAGACTTACGGAGGTCCCAATGACTAACTTGCCAGTCCGAAGGAACGGAATGTCCAACGGAGGGCTCGTATGTCACCAAGAGTTGAGGTGTATACGTGAACCAATCATGAAACATGGACTCCATCTACGGACATGAGATGAGAGTACCAAAAGACTCGCGGTATGGGTCAAAAACGGAAGAAAACGGTGAGAACATGTATACGTTTAATCATAGAATTCATGTCCATACTATTCTATAATTAACTATAATTAAATAAACTTATATTATTTAACGCCCGTGGGTGCCGTCATTTATTAATTAGCATCCTCTTGGGGAACGTTAATTTTCATGATATTTAGCTCAATTTATTTAGCAAGAATTTTCATATATACCTATTTAATTGAATAAATTCAAAAACACACATTAAAAGGCACATTGATTTATTTAAAATAATTTAAGAAAATAGAATATGTGATAATTAGGATAAAATTACAAGGATTCTAAATATATTATTTTAAAAATTTTCTGTCACATATTTTAAGAATAATGGATTTTCAAAGATATGTATAGGATATACATATATATATATATATATATATATATATATATATATGTGTGTGTTAAATTAACGCCGATGAACAGTGTCGTCAAAATTTGAATTGACGACTGAACGTGGGTCGTTTCTTCTAAAAATTTATTTTTTAAAACCTCTCGTTTCTATACCAAATGATGTCGGAATCTGGCTTATAATATACCGAAATGACCGGCTCGAAAAACTCTACCTAACCGTATGTTCAAAATAATTTTTTGATGAGAGACGGGGGATCTTGTAACAGGGGCACGAAAAATAGTACAACCACTTTCACTACCTCCGTCTCTATTCTAATAGTATGCCCATAAATTTTCATGGCCAAAGCAGACTTCTATACCCATGAACAAACTATTAATGTGAATGACTCATAAATAACATATATTAAATTGACGACTGGTTGTTGGTAAGATTTTTTAATTTTATTTAATTGACGACTTATGTGATGCCATCTTCTACGAATATAACGCCCTAATCAGGGTCGTTAATTTTGAAGAAACGTCCGAATGTAAGGCATCCTTTCCTTTATCACAGATTGATTTATGAACAGTAATATTTTTCGGATAAAATAAATTTTACACAAATAATCACATGGTCACGTAGAGAAAAATAGCAGGATTTCAGAACTATGATCATACATTAATTTAGACATCAGTTTGCATGGTTATTAAAATTTAAACATGTGTATTTAATTAATTAACTAAAAGAATAACGACCGTATACGAGTCGTCAATTGAATTAGCACCCTGATTAGGGTCGCTAATTACCTATTTTATATAAAAAAAATCGCAGAGGCAAACCGAGAGAATCTGCTACATGTTCTAGATCTAGCCTGATGATTATATAATATTTTGCTAGGGAGATTGCCTACCTTTTGATCTTAACGGACGAAGACGATGAACAGAGATAAATAACAACTGCAGCGGCAGATACAGGTACGTGTAATAGTGAGAGAACAATCGCAGTAGCAGCAGCTTTGTCCTCCAACGAAGATGGGAAGAAGTAGGAAGCAGAAGTGTGCGTCGAAGCAGGAGGAAAAGACTCTACGAACAAGCCTCCTCCACGTACAGGACGCAGGAAGGCAACAGAGACTCCCCTTCGAACGTAGCAGAACGTAGCAGTAACCCCACTCTCGTTCTCATGGCGTCTATTTATAATGCTTGGGATTCCATTTGAGTTCTATGTAAACTAGGAATCCTAATTTGGTTATAATTCCTATGTTGAGATTATCCTTCCAAATCACAGCCGCCTCCTAAGTTATTTCGCAAGAACCCTAACCCATCGTTCTACTGCTTCGAACGAACATGGGTTTTACCACGTGGAAGTCCACTAGTTAATGGCCACTTTAATGCTAATACCCCTTAACCTTCATATGTTTAATGAGAGAGCCCAATACGTTTAATAAAATCCCCAAGAGCCCCCTGCTTGATTAACGTTTAGCCTTAATGGCTTTTATCAAACTCATCTCAATTAATTGATCAATCTAAACCCTTTACGTTTATATATAGTTTCTATTTTAATAGATTTTATTCCCTTGTTGTTTTAAAGCCCTCGAGGCCACAGCCCATTTTAATTGTTGGGTTTTAATGTGGGACCCCTTTTAACTTAACTAATGGCCTTTATACATATATGCTAACGTGGAAACCTATTAGTTGTGGATCTCAAAGCCCACCATTATTCTTGAGAGATTTTTTTTTTATATTAAGGCCCCTATATCTTAATTACTAATTATGAAGGCCCTACACGATTTATTTATTTAATTTCTATCTAAAAATTTTTATCTTCCATAATTGTTATATGACTAATATTATATAATCATTATTATTTATTCTATTGTTAAATTTTCGAGGTGTTACATCCATAATCTCCACTCGGCCAACTACCCTGCTGTCTCTATCAGTCACGCTCGTCTCTAACCACAGCAGGTCCAGGGCACTCTCTCGGTAGTCGGGGTAGGTAACCCCACTCACCGCCTCTCCGTCCACCCGTAGCCCAGTGATCCGAGCCACGTCCTCCAGTGACGGCACCATGTGCCCCCAGGGCATCAGAAACGCCCGGCTCGGCGCGTGCCACCGCTCCCTCAATGTCTGGATAAGAGGAAGGTCGAGCCGAAAGGGCTCGATCCTAAGGAAAGCTCCAAAGCCCATGGCGTCCACACGCGCCCTCTGAAAGTCTGGCAGTCCACGGTATGCTGCCACCACTAGGGACCAGCTGATCCGGCCCTTCATCACGCCCTGCACACCACAAAATCAACAAAAGAACACATCAGTATCATGGATAGTAATAAACAATAACATTGTATATGCTACTTAGTTATTTTATTTTTATTGTTTAAAAAAAGTATTTATGTTTTTTTTGGAGGCGTCCAACTCCTTGGACGCCTCCTTTTTATTTTCTTCATTTTATTTTATTTTTAGAAAAACCCAAAATCAAAAACAAAAATAAATAAAAAATATATATATATTATAATGGAGGCATCCCATGCCCTGGACGCCTCCTTATTTTTAATTCTATTTTTTATTATTTACGTAAATAAATAAATAAAAAAAGAAAAAAAAGAAAATGTGGAGGCGTCCAGGCCCCTGGACGCCTCCTTCCCTCACTCACCGGCCCTCACCACACGGCCTCTCGTCCGCCTATCTAGCCTATTAAACCAACAGATTGAAGTTCTGAGGGACTTACCGGGTCGTGATCGTCCTCTCCCGCATCGCCAGCGTCTACACCAGCCTCTACGGCCAAAGGAGGAGCCTCCTCCTTCGCGGCAATCTCCTCCGCCGCAGCAGCCTCCTCGGCATCGTCCCTCAGCCTCCTCGGACGACGAGCGCGTCGTTTGCGTTTCTCTCCACCCTGGCTTGGGCCTCCTTGCTCCATTGGGACGAAGAATGGGTCGTCTAGATTGACTAGGTCGTTTGAATGAACAGTAAATGAGCAAAGAGGGGGAGGCCCCCCCCCATATATATAAAATCCATCTTTTTTTGGGTGTCCAGGCGCCTGGACGCCCCCACCTTTTTTTTATTTTTTTCAAAATTCCAAAATTTAGGGGCGTCCAGGCGCCTCGACGCCCCCAAAACAAAAAAAATAAAAAATTAGGGGCGTCCAGGACCCTGGACGCCCCCAAAATAAAAAAAACTAAAAAAATTTATAAATAAATAAAAATTAGGGGCGTCTAGGCCCCTGGACGCCCCCATAATAAAAATTTCGAAAAAATATAATAAGAGAGAAAAAATGTAAGAGTATGTATATAATCTAAAAAAAAAGCACAAAATAAAAACACAAAGAAAAATAAAAATCACCAAAAAAATAATAATTAAGTGGACAGGGGTCCAAAACATCAAAATGCCAGATTTTTATTCCATCAGAAAAGCAGAATGAGCTATATCAGGGGCTTAGGCGCCTTAGGCCTTAACTTCCCCAGTTCGGTTACATAAGCCCTCCACAGCTCACATTCTTTCCCCACGTGCGCTAAGGCCTTTCCCGCAACACTTGTCTTCCAGGGAGCTTTAATGGCCTTCGCTTCCTTCGCATCCGCTTCAGTACCCAACGCTCTCTTCTTCAAAGGAACGATGCCAGTCGGTAGTGGGAACGAATGGCGTGGACTGCCGACCTGGAGGCAGCATCGATGCGCGTTATAAAGGACGAACTCGGTCGCGCCGATCAGTTGAAGATCAACTTCGGGAGAAGGCCTCATGAGGAGATCAAGCGAAAGCAAACATGCCGGTGCGCGAGTGAAGAAGCCTTGTGTCACAGTGTGGAAGTGAGACCGCCAGTCTTCACGTTTCTTCAGCCACGGAACGCGGTTCACTATAGTACCACCGAAGCCTAACACGTCGGCTATGTGATGAAGAGGGCTTTGTTGGAAGAGCTTCGAAGCGGTTGGCATTCCCTCACGGTGATCAAACTTAAAATGCAAATCCAGCCAGCAATTCAGGACAAGTGCACAACCAAAAGGAGGCTTACCCATGCTCGAGGCAGTAAGGCCGCTCTAAAGGTAGGCAAGGACGGCGGGTCGTACCCTCTTTCCACGCCAGATGCTGCAGATAGCACTCAGTTGGTCTTCCTCCACTATGTTGTCGATATAAGGAAACAAGATAGCACCCGCCAGACAAATGGTGAACCCTTTCATGATTCCCTCCAAATAGTCATCGTCTGGTGACCCTCTCAGGGCTTCCATGACCCACTCCGCGAGCTTTTGGAGATCGATCCCCTTTTGAGTACGGACCTTTCGGGCTGCGTCGGGTGGCATGAAGCTTCCAAGGACGCTTTCAGAAGTCCCCCGTGTCAGCATCCGCACAGCCTTCACCTTCCCGTCACTATTGAATTTCTTCAATCCGAGCAGAAGTTCCACCTCCTCGAGGAGGATGGTCACCTCGAAGGTCGGGAAGATAAAAGTGTGGGTCTGGGGATGCCAGATCTCCACTAGTGCGTCCATAGCCGCCCAGTCCATGCGAATCTTCTCGTAGTGTTTGGCATGAATAAGGAGCCCCTGTAGATGCCACTTCGAGAGTATGGCCCTCATGCCGATGGATATGTTGGAAGTTAACTTTGAAAGCCATGGCAGTTTGGAAAACTTCCTCGGACCTGGGAAGAGTGGATATGACTGGAAGAGAAAAGAAAGAAAAAGAAATGAAGGAAGTAAGAAGAAGGCTCACGTGGAGAAATTTGAAAAGAATCAGCTTACCATATGCGACATGATCGTCCCACTCAGATGACCCTCGAGGTCGGAGAGTCGCCTGATCTCGCCGCTAGGCCTGCTCCTCTTCATAACACGGGAAGACTCTCCTTCCATCTTGAAATCTCTAGATTCTCCTCTCCTTCCTCTCCTGAGCTTCCAAAACCCACCTTGGTGCATTTGAATGAACTAGCCTAAGGGGAGTTCTTATAGGAAGGGTAGGGCGCTACAGGACGGAACATGTCACATCAGCGGTCAATGTCAGAATTTTGGCTAGATTTCCTTTCCATTGTGGTGCGATTCTGTGATGATTCTGCTACTTTTTGATGTTGCTAACCTTTGCTAGTCTGTGCAGGTTTTACTAACAGACGTCTTTGTCCTGTCTCCTGTCCCACCTTTCAATGCTTGGTCCCACCATGTCATGCATCATAGTATATGATACCTACGCTACTAGAACATGTCAAGGACCTTGTGGCCCGAACGAATCCGGGATTTGAGTTCCCCTTCAACAAAAACAGTGATGATCCCGAAGAATTTGGGTTGCACGGATAGGCCGTTAACTTGTGGTAGCATGGGGACGACGGTTCCATTCAGTGTGTTGGTGCGCGGATAAACGGGCCCCAGCCCAGTGTCGGCTCACCGGATCGGTATCCTGACCCGTTCTTAACAAGTTGACAATATTATCCTTGGCTATTTTCTATTTTAGTTTGTTTTAAATTTTTCTTTAAGCCCAGCATGCATTCATATAGGACTTTGATTTATTGCGGAAGATCATTCAAGTGGTTCGATTGCGAAAACCGCTGTACTTCAATTCTTACAAATATGAGATATTCCACTCCGAATGAAATACTGAATTTCCTTGAAACGGCCCTACGCTGCTCTTCCAAAGGAGACCCTTGTTTGGACAGACCCTCAGATATTCCTTTACTTTTTACCTTGTTTGACCCACCTTGGCCGCAGCACTTCCACATCAGCTGGTAACCGCTCACCAAAGGTAAAACATGCGGGTTTATGACCCAGGTACTTCCACATCGAGAAGTTGGTCTCCTTTATTTTTCGTGCCTGAACGCACATCTCACCCTCCCTTATTTGATCTCCGTCCAAGCAATCGTCAAGATTTGAAAGACCTTCTTCAAGGTCGCCTCATTGAAACTCCAGGAAAAATTCCAGACAGTAACGTCAAAAGCGTGTCTCATCACACCTTGGCATCAACTTATCAGTCCGCTCCCACTTCATTTCACTCCACTTCGATACCATTCCACTACGTGTCGCTCCCTTGCAAAGCAGACGCCAAGGCGGGGCAGCTGTAGACACGCCATTCCTGACGTCTCCTGAGAAAGTCTCATGTTAATATACAACGCCCCGCGACGGCTTACGCGTTTTGAATCACTTGAAGTGCTTCCTTTTCTTGAGTCTTCTTCTGCCCTTTTCGGCATCCGGCATCGTCTCGTCACGGCATTCGGACAGCATCAACACCAGTCAGACGCATCAGGAGGTTCCGGAACCAAGAAGGGTGTCTGCCGGGCAGCCGCCAACACCTTGTCCGAGGATCCGGGTGGGTCTTTTTGGGGGCGTCCAGGCCCCTGGACGCCCCCATTCTGCCTGGACGCCCCCATTCTTTTAATTTATTTTATTTTTATTTTTCAAACCCAAAACCAAATAAAAAAATAAAATATTAATGGAGGCGTCCAGGCCCCTGGACGCCTCCATAAAAATAAGTATAAAAAATACATAATGCCAGTTGGCATAAAAAACAAAACAAAAATAATAAAATAATATATTTATGGAGGCGTCCAGGCCCCTGGACGCCTCCATCAACTCCCTCACGGGCGCCGGCCACCGAACGACGGTTTATCGTGTGTGAAAAAATCTAAATTATGAAGACGTCCAGCCATCTGGACGCGCCCATTTCTGAATCACGGGTCGCCGCTCACAAAACCACGCGTTGTGTCAAACCGCGTGCGGCCGTCGTCGGTGTTTGGTGGACCTGTTGGAGGCGTCCGGGGCCCTGGACGCCTCCACAAAAATATTCCAAAAAAATAAATAAAAATAGAATAAAATATTAGTTCGGCCCTGATGGAGGTGTCCAGGGTCCTGGATGCCTCCACCCTCCGGAGCCCTATAAATAGAGGCCCACCCCCTCAGTTCTGGGAGAGCTTCGAAGAGATCCGATAGGCTGCCGGAGCCCAGAGGCTACGGAGCCATTTCTAACCCGTGGGGTCTTTTGTAGGTGGAGGTTCTGCCGGCTTCTCGGGTGCCCACGCTCGCGAGAGGAAGGTCGTCTTCATCCACCGCGCTTCCACGTTGTCCCTACGTTGCCGGAGCTCCGCCGGATCTCACCCTCGGCTCATCCAATAAGCCTTTTCTTCCCCTTTTCCTCCATAGTTCTTTACATTCATCATACTGCATCCTCTATCCCCCTTCATAAGGGCGCCGCTTCTTATATACTTCTTGCATCCATCATCTCATTTTCCTCCTACTCGAGTCCGAGAGGGGTTTAAAAGATAACACCAACCAGGTGTGTGTCTCGCCATCATTTCGTCATTTTTATCGCAAGGATTTGAATACTACACATTCATCTTTCTAATCCACTTGTTACTTGTTTGTCGTTGTTTTGTAAGGGTACCCAAGGAAAGCCCTCTCCGTCGGTCGGCCGAAGGGGGAGGAAGAAGCAACCCGCCATCTCTCGCTCTTGAGATAGGCGCGATCACTTTCTTCATTTTGGGGTCTTTTGGCCCCTGGCGATCACATATTGTTCTCGAGGCCGCGGCGAGTCACTTCCCCAATGGCCGTTTAAATTTCCGTTCTTATATTCTCTTTATATTCTGTTATATTCTGCTCATATTCTCGAGGCCGCGGCGAGTCACTTCCCCAATGGCCATTTAAATTCCCGTTCTTATATGTTATATTCTTATCTATTCATGTTCTCGAGGCCGCGGCGAGTCACTTCCCCAATGGCCGTTTAAATTCTCTTTATATCCTGTCATATTCTTATCTACGAGTCACTTCCCCAATGACCATTTAAATTCCCACTCTTTATATTCTCTTTATATTCTGCTATCTTCTTATCTGCTCATATTCTCGAGGCCGCGGCGAGTCACTTCCCCATTGGCCGTTTCAATTCTTGCTATTTAATTTCTGCACCATTCCCGTCCCCCGAGGTCGCGGCGAGTCACTTCCCGCTATGGCCATTTAACCCCCATATCTTTCTATATTAAATTTGTCCCGCTCGCCCCGCCAGAGCAATCTCCCGTGGTGGCCCATTCTCTTTTCTCTTATTTCTGTGTTGCAGCAAACAAAAGAGGAGCCCGCGCGCTCCGCGTCCTCTTCGCACCCTGAACCGCGTGACGTCGCTCACAGCAGGTTGCAGGTTCAAGCTTTCCTAGCTCTATCTTTCGCTCTACCTTCTGCTCATATTCTTCGTTCTGTTCTCATCTCTTCAATCCTATCTCTGGATCTGTTTTGAAACTCATGGCCTTCTCAGCTTTCGCTTATCTACTTAATCATATCTCCATGAGAGGCATTGTCCCACGATTTTGATCCTGGCGGTTCCACTTCATCTAATCTTGGGCTTTGATTGAAGAATGTGTTTGTTGTCTTTATCATGTCTATGGTTCTCCATGTCTTTTGTCCTGATGTGTCCTTGTCATATGTGTCTATGTCCTCTCGTGTTGGTCGTATCGTTATCCCGCCGTGTCATTCATCACGCGTGTCCCCATCCTGCCATATCATTCATCGCACGTATCTTTGTCCTCCGTGGTATTGTCATCCCACGTGTCTTTGTCCCACCATGTCCTTATACCACTGCGTGTGCTGTCCCGCCGTGTGCGTATTTTCTTGTCCCACCGTGCCTTTAGTCGCATGTATGCTTGCCATTTGTTTGTGTGTTATGTTTCATCCATCTTCGTTATGTTATGTTGTGCTATGTTTCGTTCATATTTCTCTTATTATATTGTGTTCATGTCATGCTCGTTCATATTCGTTCACGTTCACATCATGTCATGTCATGTAGTTGTGTCTTATGATGAAAATCCATAAAAGTAGAAATTAAAAATTCTAAAAAAGATGCCGTTTCGCGTGGCAGGTAAGTCAGGTATGGCTCTCTATCCCTGCTCATTGTTGCATTACTATATGATATATACGTTATTATAGCCTCTCAAGGACCGGCTGGTTGGCTGTGTGTTCTAGGATCTGATGTTCCCCTTTAACAAAAATGATGATGATCTAGGAACATATGGTTAATCGTTGGATAGGCCACTCGGTTGAGTCGAGTGGGGGACGATGGACTCTGTCTCGCACGCCGTGGTTGCAAGAAGACTCTTGACCCCATTTTGCTCAGTCTAGCAATATTATCCTTGAGTACTTTCTATTTTATCTTTCTTTGCATTCGTTTTGATGATTTCTTTATTTTAGCCGAGCATGCATCATGTCATTTTGAGCATTCATGCCTCGTGATCTGTTCAAGGATTTCTCCTCAGCAATGGTTAATTACACCTCAGTTCTCTTGGGTAAGAGATTCTCATTCCACTCTGAGTTTGATCGATTTCTCTGATTTTGCTGCTTGGTCTAGTTGGCCAGCATGATTCCTGTCTGGATTTTATCTCAATCTTATTCTCCTTTCCAGCTCTTATGCTGTGTTCCTTCCGACCCACTCATTGTCCGTGGATTGTGTCCCCGATGAGACTGGTCGTGTTTCCTTTCTTTTCTTAGTTTGTTCTCCAGACATGTCTCATCCTTGTCAATCATTCCTTGTGGTTAGTTCGGCGTTTTCGGGAGAATTCCTATCAATTGTTGGTTATGACGGGTGTCTTTTTGCCTTGATGTCCGCTTCTCAGTTCTCTCCGCTTCATCTCCATTTCACGTCGCTGTTACTTTCGCTCCATCTCCTTTCCATTTCACCTATGTGTCACTTTCACTCATTCCCTTGCAAAGCGGACATCAAGGAGGGGCATCTGTTGACACCCGTTTTAGCCCATAAGTCGTCATTTCTCTTATTCATCATTTTGATGTCCCGGATTTGCCATTATTTTGGAGCTTTCTTGGATGGATTTCAAGCCCATTTTTACCATTCCCTATCCTTTGAGTCTTGGAGATCATAATTTCCTAGAGCCCTGGAGCTTATTTTATCAACTTCAGGCTTCTAAGTCGACTTACGGCCCATTTAGGCCGGCTTCTCTCAAGTAATCGGCTCTCTCTCACTGCGTAGTCCTGAAAGTGATTCTTTTTCACCCTCTTCCATTCCTCTACTCAAAAGGTTGTCTTCACTAAAGTTGTTCCTCTTTCCAAGATCTACAACTTCTTCTTCTACGCCGTTGGCCAGTTCTGCCCCGTTTGTGAGCTATTTGCATATTTCCAGCAGGCTGTGCTATTCACCTATTTTCCAGAATTTGTCTCTCTCTTCCAGCTCTATTTTCTCCATCTTCTGATCATTTTCTCAAAATTCTTTCTTCATGAAAGTTGTTCCTCTCTCCGTTATCTACAATTTCTTCTTTTACCACTTTCGGTAGTTCTGCCCCGTTTGAGAGTTACGCTTCAATTTCCAAAGTCACGCGCAGTCTACCCAGAATCTGCCTCCATCAATGTGACGGCCCTATACAGGTGCGTTACATCAGTGTGACGGTCCTACGATAGACCGTCACACCGAAACTTGCCCGAAACACCATGTTCAACCCCCAGAATGTGGTGGTCCTACCATAGACCGTTAGAGTCCATGTGACGGTCTAGTATGGGTGCGTTACACCGAAACTTGTCTGAAATCGTCCCGTTCGACCCCCAGAGTGTGATGGACCTACCCTAGTCCGTTACATCACTCTGACGGTCTTACGATAGACCGTTACACGCACCTGAGAGTCCAATTCGTGCTGGACTCTGCTCCGTTTCTGTGCGCCGTGGCCCTCTTATAGAGTCCATAACTTCTTGAATTCTACTCCGAATTGAGCGTCGTTTGTTCCTATGGTTTATCCTTAGTATTATCTTGAATTCAGTCTGAAGAACTCCAAATTTTTATTGGCTATCTTGCTCAGAATCACGCTCAAAAGATCAGGATTTAGGTGTCCTGGTTCAACTAAAACTCTGCAGATAAGGCTCCGGGGCTACCTTCCAAGAGCCATATCTTCTAGAATCCTCCTCCGAATTGATCCCCGTTTGTTCCTATCTCTTGTCCTTAGTATTATCTCGAGTTTGATCTAGAGAACTCGATTTATCTTGGACTCTATATCCGGGAATCATGATAAGAAGATGAGGCTTTCTTACAAAACTCTATAAAAACTGTCTAGTTCGCAGTCGCGACGGGGGGCTCTTTACGGACGTGGGGCGAAGCCATGCTGCAACGCCAACTCAATCCTTCGACCCTGGCTTGAAGAGGGAAGTATTAGCTTTCAATTTCATCCTTCTAGTAATGATTTCATGGTCTACACTCTTAGTTCTAGTCTCCTCAAAATCACAAATCATCATAGTTTTCTGCACTTTTTGCTACATATGCGTTTTTCTCCGTTTTGCATCATCGTTTTCTCTCTATTCTCTCAATCAAATCTCGTGATTTCAAATCTCATGCATGCACAACACACCCACCTATCTTTTCCACCCTTCCACAGGGGTTAAAAACCTCCCCCCAGTGTGTTCTCCCCCTTTTATTCATGCTATTTTATCACTGCAGGATCGATGCTACACTTCATGTTCTAATGGGTTTTTTGTCCTTATTTTGGCTTTGTTTTGCAGGAGAGCATGAAAACAACGTGAGGCCCTCTTCCTCTAGCCGACTGGAAGGAGAGGAGGTCTGAATCCACAAGTTCCCCGCACCTCATTTGTCAAGCGCGATCAAGTTTTCTTTCTAAGGTACACGACGCCGTTCTTTACACTTCTTCATCCCTTGGCGTTGTTGGAACCTTGGTGGCGATCACGGTTAGTATTTCTCATCCTTTCATCCCCCTTATCTTTGATTCACATGTTTATGCATGTATGTATTTAAAGGGGGCGTGATAGGAATCTAATTAAAAAAATAAATCAACAATCCCGAGCAGGTGGATGCCATCTGTATACCCCCTCATCCTGCTCCACATATGCCTTCACCAAATCTCCCCACCACTAGCCAAGCACTATTGCCTATGCAACCTTCACTTTCATCTCCACAACCTTCTCCACCATTACATATCCCTCGGCATCCACCTTGCCGAAGCAGGCTCCTTGTCTTCCATTGCCGGAGTGTTTCACCGATATCTTTCGGGCTTTGATGGCCACTCACGCGTTGACGCTCTCTCCGGTTGTGCCTTGCCGACACACGATCGGGGATATGCTCCAGTTTTGTTATTTCCACCGCCAGCAAGGGCATTTGGTTGAGGATTGTCCCGGGTTCCGGGATTATGTTTATGATCTAGAAGCTAAGAAAAGGATTGATTGGGCCGCTATTCACAAAGTCATTTTACATCTTCACAGCCAACGGCAGCAGCAAGAAGTGCCGTCCGGGCAGCCGTCTCCGTTACTTCAAGACCAGGGGCACCCCTGTGATTCCTCGTCTAGTGCTGCACTTGCTCCGTCACCTACCCCGTTACCTTCGCCATCTCCTACCCCGGCTCCATCGCTGCCGCAAACCCAAGCCTCTACTCAGGCTAGTGCCTCCCCTTCTTCTCCCGCCACCACTACCACTACTTCTATCCCTAACAACGCTCGACGCGTTGTGTCGACACGTCGACGGTGGATACCACAACCTCCCTCCTCACCCTCTCCACCTCCATGTCCACTACCCCCATCGCCTTCATCACTATCCTCACCATCTCCATTGCCATCACCATCATCTCCATCTCCACCACCAGTGCTTCCATCACCACCTCCATCTCCACCCTCGCCTCCATCTCCGCCATCACCTTTGCCCGAGCTTGAGCAAGCCACACCTTTGCCTTTACCTTTACCCTCAGCCACACCTTCACCTTCGCCTTTGTCGCCACCCAAGCCTATCATCGCCACATCGCATGCGCCTTCACTTTCCATCACCACTCCTGTTGGAGCCTCCATGCCTTCCGAACCTTCACATTTGCCACCCAAACATATTCCCTTTACTTCTCCAACCACTTCCACCCCACAGAGCGGGTGTGCACTTCCTTTGGTGCCCCTTGGGTCTAATCCCCAGGGAGACAATAAACCAAGTCAAGATGATTCAGTACCGGCCATGCATTTCAAGATTCAAGATTTTATATGTCGGATGCCGATCCGCATCCTGGTCCCTAGTTATTTTGGGGATGATGCATCTCTACTTTCAAAGATGACAGTTGCTAAGAAGAGTTCTGGAGAGGGGGATTCCTGCAGCCCACTCAAAGAGCAAACCCAACTAGGCCCAACGAGGCAAGCTCGTCCAACTGACAGCCTACAGTGCCCACTCGGAAAAGCCCAATAAAATAATGCTCGAGGAAACAACTCTCCTAGGCGGCCCCAAGGCTCGGAGAGCCCGAGCCTCGGTCAGGTCACAGGAAGACCCACGCACGAGCTATCCCTCCGCTCGAAGGGGGGAAGAGCTAGCCGGTCTGTCTGACCCATCTCCTCACCGAGCTAGGCCTATCGCCCGATAGGGTCGGCCCCCCTAAGCTCGGTACGACCGATAAAATGTTCATCACTGCAGCCGTTAGAGTCCACAGCGGGCTGGACGCTAAGAAGTCCAGGAGCTCCGGCTTCCCCGCAAGCATAACGCCCCCACGATGAGGCCATAAAAGCCCACGACAAGGACGTAACCTCCACCAGAGACCTCTCAGCTTGCAGGACTCCAGAGGGTGGCGCTCTATTTAAACCTGGGATACCCTCTGGCGAAAGGTAAGTCCAAAAGGGCATTGATCCACCCCCAATTCCTGAGCAAGGATCACTTCACCCCTTTGGTGGAGAGGGATCTCGCGCCTTCACCTTCTCCTCCCTATCGCTGCTCCCACCATTGCTCTACTGACTTGAGCGTCGGAGGGTTTTACCCTAGGGAATCCCCCTGGGCCCTCTGACCCGTTTCCCTGTCTTGCAGCTCACAAACTTGGTGATTACCAGCCCGCTCAGGAACCAGCGCGAGATTTCGCCTCTTCATCTAGCGCCGTCTGTGGGAAACGCACGAAGAGCCAACATGGTGAGAAGGAGCTCAGGGAGGAGGTCCGCCGGCGAAAAGGGTAAGGCCATGGTAGCAGCAGGGGATGGCCCTTACAGGGCCTCACAGAACCCTCCCTCCAACGCCAGCATCCCCGCCGACGGACCACCACCACCCCCCCCCCCCCCGCGGCGGCGGGGCTACCCCCCTACGGTGGCGCCGAAGCCTTCCAGGCCCTCAATGCCAAATTGTATGTCCTCGTGGAACTCATGAAGACCCAGGCGGCTAGGGATGCAAGGTCCCGTGCCCCGTCAGGGAGCCCCCCCCGCAGGAGTTTGTTTCAGCACACAGCTGGGGGTCGCTTCACCCTTCGCGGCCAGCAGCTCATCCGCAACAACGTCGGAGGACCCTCGCAAGCTCCACCTCCGGAGTAAGAGGCCTCCTCTGCGCCAAGGAAAGGAAGGCTGGGGACGCAACGGCCGGATCCGAAAGCCGACGTTCCCGGAGACCGCCAAGACGCCCCCCCTAGCCTCGCGGCACGACAGCAACCGGAGTTATCCCTCCGGCTGTGAGATTTCGAAAGGCGCTTCACTGAGCAGGAGCGCGCCCTTCGCACCCTGCAGAAGGCCTCTTCCCCGGAAGACGAGGAGAAATCCTCGTTCTCCGAGTACATCTTGAAGGCAGAGGTATCTCCCAGAACCCCCATACCAACCTTCAAGCTTTACGACGGCCAGGGCGACCCAGCCGACCATTATGATAGCTTCGACGCCCTAATGACTCTACACGGAGCATCGGACCCCGTCAAGTGCCGAGCCTTCACGACCACTCTGGTCCAGGGCGCTCAAGCGTGGTTCCGGGCCCTCGCCCCCGGATCCATCCGAGACTTCAGGCAATTCGGGCGAGTCTTCAAGGAGAGCTTCGCCGGAAGTGCCCCCCCAAGGTCGGTAGCGGGGCTCTTGGTCCTCAAACAGGCGCAAGGGGAAAGGCTCCGGGCTTACGTCCACTGATTTAAATCGGAAGCCCTCTGAATCCCCCGCCTGGACGTGGCCTCGGCCACAACCGCACTGACCGGGGGTACCCGGGACGAGAACCTCCGCCGTGAACTTGTCCTCCACCCTCCCTCGACCCTTGCCGAGCTAGTGACTCTGGCCCTGCGCCATGCCGAGTGCGAATAAGTACTCAGCGCTTGTCGGGACGCAACCGGCTCGGGTCGGGAGGGGGACAAGAAGCGAGGCCCCGAGCCAAATCCTAGCTCGGGAAAGAAGCGAGATCGAGATGGAGAACGCAAGTGGAAGTACGAGCGGTACACCCCGTTAACCGCCCCGGTCTATGAAATCTATGAAGACGTCAAAGACTCGGGACTTCTCCGTTGGCCCGAGCCGATGAGGTCGAAGAACCACAAGCGAGATAGACATTGTCTATTCCACGGCGATCACGGGCATCACACCGGTGACTGCCACCAGCTCCAAGATGAAATCGAGCGCCTCATCCGCCTGGGGCACCTGGCTCGGTTCACTGTCGAGCGCAGAGAAGATCAAGGTGCCGCAGAGGAGATCGACAACGCCTCCCGAGGGGCCCACATCAACGTCATCTCTGGAGGAATAGCATCAGGAGGCGACAGTAGCTGTGGAAGGAAGCATCATGCCGAGCGGGCGAGCCGAGCCCCAGAGCCACCCAAAGCCCCGCCCCAGGTCATAGTCTTCTCCGATCAAGACCTGGACGGGCTGAGCACCCCGCACGATGACGCCCTCGTAATCTCGGCCACCATAAACCATTGTAACGTAGATCGGATTCTTGTGGACAATGGAAGTGCCCCTGATGTATTGTCTTATGACTGTTTCCTCAAAATGGGGGAGGATCCATCCAAACTCCGCCCGATCCGAACGCCACTCTGTGGGTTCAACGGCCTGGCCACTCTCCCCGAAGGAGCCCTAAGCCTGCCGGTTACCCTCGGCACCCCACCCAAAATCGTTACGGTCATGGTAGACTTCATGGTGATCAAAGGGATGATAGCGTACAACGCCATCTTCGGCCGGGAAATCCTCAGCCGGAGCAAGGCAGTACCATCTACCTATCACCAAAAGATGAAGTTCCCCACCAAAAACGGGGTAGGGGAAATCCGAGGTAACCAGGCCACGGCCCGAAGGTGCTATAATATCTCGGTGGAGGCCACGAGGCCGGACGGGAATGATAAGGGCCCCCGGGAAGTCGAGGAAAAATCCGCAGCTACTGAGCCAGGTGGCGAGTTGCTGACAATTTTCCTAAACGACGACCCGACCCTAGGAGTAAGGATCAGGGCCGACCTACCACCCGAGGAACAGCAGCAATATAAGAAATTTCTTTCTGAGTACATCCGAGTCTTCGCTTGGTCCGACGATCAGCTTCCTGGGATACCAGAGGAGACCGTGCTGCACCGACTCAACCTCAACCCCACCATGAAGCCCGTGCAGCAGCGCCGAAGGAAGCACGCACCAGAGAAACAGATGATTATCAAGGCGCAGGTCACCAAGGGGCAAGAGACTGGTCTTTTTAGACCGGTCCTGTACCCGACGTGGCTAGCCAATGTCGTCATGGTACCAAAGGCTTCCGGCGAGTGGGGGATGTGCGTGGACTTCACCGACTTGAATAAGGCGACCCCTAAGGACTGCTATCCCTTGCCCAGCATCGACCAACTGGTCGACTCGACATCGGGCAACAAGATGCTCAGCTTCCTGGATGCCTATTCGGGTTACCATCAGATCAGAATGAATTCTGAAGACGTCGAGAAGACCGCCTTCATCACCGACTACGGCGTGTACTGCTATACCCGGATGCCTTTCGGGTTGAAGAACGCCGGAGCCACATACCAAAGACTGGTCAATCACATGTTCGAGGAGCAGCTAGGTCGGAACGTCAAGGCCCACATTGACGACATGCTCGTCAAGACCCCCAAGGCCCAGGACCACTTCACCGACCTCGCCGAAACCTTCGGCGTCATCCTGAAGTACAACATGAAGCTCAATCCTGCCAAGTGCGCCTTCGGAGTAAGATCCGGGAAGTTCCTGGGTTTCCTGGTCACTCAGTGTGGGATCGAAGCTAACCCCGACAAGGTCCAGGCCATCCTGGACATGCGCCCGCCCGCCTGCATTAAGGACGTCAGCGTCTGACAGGGCGTGTCGCCTCTCTCAGCCGTTTCTTGTCCCGTGCGGCCGAACGATGCTTGCCCTTTTTTAAACTGTTGAGGGGGCCCAAGTTGGCATCTGCTACATTCGCATGGGATGAGGAATGCCAGAAAGCGTTCGCTGAGCTCAAGGAGTTCCTAGCTTCGCCCCCGGTGCTCTCCAAGCCCGTGCCGGGCGAAGTCTTGCTACTCTATCTCTCGGCGACGTCATCA
The DNA here is from genome assembly GCA_022559845.1 of Amorphophallus konjac. Classification (NCBI taxonomy): domain Eukaryota; kingdom Viridiplantae; phylum Streptophyta; class Magnoliopsida; order Alismatales; family Araceae; genus Amorphophallus; species Amorphophallus konjac. The sequence goes on along the minus strand of CM040121.1, from coordinate 455,212,774 downwards.
ACGGTCAGCTCGGTCCTAGTCAGAAATGACTCGGGAATCGAAAGACCAGTCTACTACACCAGCAAGGTGCTTAACGAGGCCGAGAGGAGGTACCCCGCAACCGAGAAACTCGTGCTAGCGCTGGTTACCTCTGCGAAACGCCTCCGACCCTACTTCCAGGGGCACCCCATCACCGTGCTAACCGGCGAGCTGTTGAAGAAGATTTTGGCCCACCCCGAGGCCTCGAGGCGACTCGTCAAATGGGCCATTATGCTTGGGGCCTACGACATCTCGTATCGCCCGCGCTCAGCTATAAAAGGTCAAGCGCTCGCCGACTTCATCGCCGAAAGCACCATCCCGACCGAAGAAAGACTACTGACCATGCCCGGGCCAACCTGGGAACTGTACGTCGACGGATCTTCCAACTCAGTCGGTAGTGGTGCTGGGATCCTCCTAAGATCCTCCGAAGGAGTGGAGCTGTAGTACGCCTTGAAATTCAACTTTCAGGCATCCAAAAATGCTTCCGAGTACGAGGCCCTTATATCGGGAGCGCGCATGGCCCGGCGGTTGGGGGCTGAGCGAGTCAGGATCCACACCGACTCTCAGCTGGTCGCAAGCCAGGTCAACGGCGAGTACGAAGCTCGAGAGGCACCCATGATCAAATACCTCCAGCTGGTCAGGAGCCTGGCCCAACAATTCGAGGGATTCGAGGTAGTCCGAATAGCCCGGGAAGAAAACTCCCGAGCGGACGCCCTCTCTCGATTGGCCTCCTCCCTAGACCCAGAAGGTACCTGATCGGTCCTCCTCGAAGAGCTAGAACGCCCGAGCATTGACTCGGAGCTCCTCGCTGTTGACTCGGCCGTCCCGAGCGACTGGCGCACCCCCTACCTGTCTTGGCTTCGAGACTCCCAAGAGCCCTCCGACCCTCGGGAAGCACGCCGAATGAAGTACCAAGCCCGGCGCTTCATCATCCTGGACGACACACTCTACCGAAGGTCTTTCGCCGGCCCTCTCCTGAAGTGCCTCGGCCCCGACGAAGCCAGCCGAGCCATCCAAGAGGTTCATGAAGGCCTGTGCGGAGCGTACTCAGGGGCAAGGTCACTGGCCAGGATCCTGTTACGACAGGGGTACTGGTGGCCCACCCTGCAGCGTGACTGCTCGGCCTATGCTCAACAGTGCGACCGATGCCAGCGGTTCGACCACTTGGTCCATCAGCCGGCTATAGAACTCGTCACCCTCGCCGAGCCTTATCCCTTCGCTCGGTGGGAGATCGACATTCTCGGACCATTCCCCACGGCTCAGTCCTAGAAAAAGTTCATCGTCGTCGCCATCGACTACTTCACTAAATGGATCGAGGCCGAAGCCACTGCAAGGATCACCGAGACAGTCGTCTGGAGTTTCATCTGAAAATCGATCATTTGTCGCTTCGGCATCCCCCGAGTGATAGTGAGCGATAACGGTCGGCAATTCGATTCTCGATATTTTCGAGATAGATGCACCGACCTAAACATCCGCAACCACTTCACTTCGGTCGCCCACCCTCAAGCCAACGGGCTGGTCGAAAATGCCAATAAGACTATCTTGAAAGGCATAAAGACCAGACTCGGCAAAGCCAAGGGTAGTTGGCTCGAGGAATTACCTAGCGTACTGCGGTCGCACCGAACGACTCCTAGAACGGCAATCGGTGAAAGTCCTTTTCAGTTGGTGTACGGCACTGAGGCCGTCATTCCATTAGAGATCGCCAACCCGTCTCTCCGAGTCATCCGCTACTCGCTCAAGGAAAACAACCAAAAGTTACTCGAGAACCTCGACCTAGCCGATGAACTCCGAGATATTTCCAGCATCCGAGCGACGGAATACCAGCGACGCCTCACTCGATACTACAACGCCAGAGTCCGAAGCAGACACTTCCAACCGGGAGACTTCATCCTCAGAAAAGCCGAAGCCTCTCGACCACTAGAGGCGGTGGGCAAGATGTCCCCTAACTGGGAAGGCCCCTACCGAGTGGTCGAGACGCTCGGGAAAGGTGCGTACATGTTAGCAACAATGGAAGAGGATCCCATTCCTCGGACATGGAACGCAGCCGCACAACGCAAATTCTATTTTTGAAATTGTACAACAAGAAGGATGAAATAAATTCCTTTTCATTCAAAACTATTGATACATCAGAAAGGTAAAGGCCAGTACATTGCATGACAAAAAGAAAGAAAATCTGTCTAACACCGCTGCAAGGGGTCATCGCTCGGTTGACTCGATCCCGATCTCCTCGCGTCCAACCACTGACTCTGCCTCGCGTAGAAATTGGCTCGGACAAGAGGGGGGCGATCCAGTTGGCTCAGATGACCCCTGACAAAGGTGATAGAGGGACCGCAGAAAAAGATAACCACCTTCTAAAGTTGGGGAAGGCTACCTTCCAAGTTGATAGAGGCCAGGGAGAAGGAGCGCTGTGAAGACCCCTTCTTTCCCAACCTACCAACTCCTTGGAAGGGAATAGAGAGCAAGTAGCCTCCGAAGAGTGAAAGAAATGAAGAGCAGAAGAGGGAGAAAGAGGCTGCAGACGGAGGGAGACTTCGGTGAGGAGGGAACTTGAAGCGCCTCCCCCCCCCATGTAGAGGGGGAGTGGTGGCAGGCATCCATGATACCCCCATCCGTCCTCCGCCTCGGTGCCCGCCCGGAAGCCACGCCAGAACTGAGAAAGGGCAAGAGCCGTGCCCTCGCACGTCGAAGCCCTCCCCAGATCCACCCGGCGATCGTCGGACCCGTCTCAAACCCGCGCGGCGAACGTGGGACCCGTCCGACAAGCTGGGATGGCAAGAGCCCTCTGCTCCCCGTCGGCGGCGGCATCGCCCTCCGAAGGATCCTCCATGCTCCGAATGCAACGGAACAACGCAGAGTGAAGGAGAAGGAGTGAGGAAAGACTGTCAGAGAAAATCCCAATCGGTAAAGAGGAAGGGGCGCCCTTCGGTCCTTCTTATAGGCCAAGGGAGGCTACGCGCCTTAAATGACTCCCCCCTCAGAAACATGCCAAAGGATTTCTCCCTTGAATGGTCACCTCCAACTCCTCGTTTCCCGCCTTAGCGGGAGTCACGAAGCGGCCTGGCATTCAAAGCGTGAGGGAATGGAAAGACGCCCCGTCAGAAGCCTACCAAATCAGCATGCGAAAACCACGCAGGACATATCGACACTTTTCAACTACTTCAGATACGCCAGCCAAATCACGGCAAGGATGGCGATCAAACAAGTAAGTCATTCATTATTGCATAAAGAGGAAACTCTTTAAAGGAGGAAAGAGAGACAAACAGGAGAAAGGGGCAAAATAAGGCAAAATACATCAGGCCTCGAGCCCACTTTGAAGCTCGGGAGCGGCGAAAGTAGGCGCGTCACCCCCGGCACCCTCGGTGACGGTCGACCCGGGCACTGACCTCGCATGTGCGAGAACTGTCTCGGTCGCGAGCCCTCCCGAGGCGTCCGGAGTTGGTGACCCCGCCGTAGGAGACCCCTCTGGATCTTCCCCGCTCGACGCAGAGGAGCTAGAAACCGACTCATCCGAGTCATAGATATGGCCCAAAGGGAACTCGATCCCGGAGTCTCGATTGAAGGTGTAGTCCACCGCCCGACGATAACCCTGCTTAAACCCCTTCCGGGCGCCCCGGCGAAGCGCTACCTCGTAATAGGGTAGGGCGGCTCTCTCCAGGTCGGCTGAGTAAGCGTTCGAACTTTTATACCGCTCGATTGCCTCCGCCTCGATCTGCTCCGTCCTTCCAACGAGCTCGACCCGAGCCCGCTCCGCCTCGACCGCACGCTCCTCTGCTCCCGCCAGGCGTTCCTCTGCCGCGACCATCCCTCGCTCGGCCTCGCTCGATCGCCTCTCCGCCCGGACTCGGTCCGCCGCGGCCACGGAACGAAGGCGCTCCGCTACCTCCGCCCGGTCCAGTAGCTCGGCACGTTCGAGCTCCCAGCGACCGTCCAGCTCGAGGTGACGCAGATGCTCCTATTCCAAGAGTTTGCCCTTCCTCTCGAGTGACTTCCGGGCCAGCTCCCCCACCCGCCGCGGTCGGTTGGGGTTGCGACACCTCCCCAGGTGAACCCCCAACCTCGACTGACGCCACGGGATCGACCGCACCAGGAACTTCGAGCACTTGGGGCTGCGACGCCCTCGCGGGCGAACCCCCATCCCTATCTGTCTCGGCCCGTGCCTCGCCGCCCGAGACAGCGCCGACCTCGACCGGTCTCCAGGTCTCGACGCCGGCTGCTTCAGCACCGGTCCCCTCCGTCCCCGGGGAGGGGAGAACCGACCCATCTCCGCCCTCTGAGGGGCCCCTGGTCTCCTCGGCCCCCTCTCGCCTGGCAGGTGGGGGAGCTGGCCCGGAAGGGTCGGCCCCATCTTACCCCCGAGAGGGGAGCGCCGCCGAGCCAGAATCGCCCCCGGTAGCGGTAGGAAGGCCGGCCTTCTTGGCCCGTTTCTTAGCCTTCGCGGCTTCCCGTAATTTTCCCTCCATGGGAACCTTGCGCTTCGGCCCGCTTGACCGCGAAGATCCCTCGGAGGCCGCCCCCTTGCCCTTATCCCGGGCTTGGGAACGACCCGCGGGAGCGACAGGCTCATCGACCGCCGAGTCATCCCTAAGATCGATGACCTCGGTGACCTCTTCCAAGGGCTCCCGCCGGATGTCTGCAATGAAGAAGGCTCGGTTAGGAAGCGAAAAGGCGAGCCTCCAACCCCGCAGAAGAATTCGAAGAATGGTACCTGATGGCTTGAGCTGTGTAAGCAAATACCGCTCCACATTCTCCAGCATCACCAGCTCCTCAGTCGACCGGCGATTTGTCAACAAGCGAGCGGCATACTCTTCCACGTCGGCGGGGAACTCCTCCTATCGCGGGGGAAGATTCGGATGGAAGTTGGGCATAACCTGGCACCTCCAGGACTCATCCACTACTTCCGCCTTCACCCAGAAAAACTGCCACTTCCACCCTTTGTGGGAAGAATCCTTCACCGCCAGCGGAATACAGCTCCGATTCCTGTGCGCCTAGATAAAATAGAAGCCTTTCCCCGTCGACGGATGTGCCTTCAGCTCTAAGAAATAATGAAAAAGATCCAGCGACGGGGGAACCCCCTGCAGGCGGTAGAGGATCCGAAAGGCAGAGAGCAGGAGATACGAGTTGGCCACCAGCTGAACAGGCGCCAACACAAAAAAATTGAGAAGCTTCAAGATGAAAGGCTCGAAGGGGAGGCATAATCCGCTCTTCCACGCCAGGAGAAAAGTACAAATATGGCTCGTGCGGCTATCCAAGCTCGTCTCGTATGGGGCAGCAGTTACAAAGCTATATCGGAGAGGCAGGCGAAACCGATGCTCCAGTTTCTTCACATCAGCCTCCCCCAACTCGCTGCGATTGGGGACGGGCTCCCGCCTCACCTGCTCGATTTTCGAGCGCAGATCCACCATCGAGCTAGAAGAAGAACCTTCACTAGAGCCCGAAGGCTCCGGGGGAGAAGGAAGCTGCCGGATCGCCTCCGCGGTTATACGCGCCAGCTCCTCAAATGCCGCCGCAAGAGCTTGCTACCCCGCTGTATCTTCACGGCGCATCAAGGAGCCCCAGAAGTAGAGAAATGAAGGAAAGGCCAAAAACCCTAAACAGACTGGGAGGAACGAGCAGCGCCCTACGCCTATAAACCCTCGCGGGAGGCGGCGCACCATTTCAACCTCCGAGAAAAAGGGGGCCCCTTCATTTCAAATCCGTCAGGATCATTATTACTACAGGCCCAGGCGACCACTACACGTGGCTTCATAACGCCAACAGGATTCCACCCACCCGAGCCACGCTGGTCCAAAGCCTCGAAAAACTACTCAACCGAGCCTCCTTGGCTCGGGAGTAGGAGGGGGACAAGTGGAGAGGGGGATTCCTACAGCCCACTCAAAGAGCAGACCCAACTAGGCCCAACGAGGCCCAACGAGGCAAGCTCGTCCAAGTGACAGCCCACAGGGCCCACTCGGAAAAGCCCAATAAAATAATGCTCGAGGAAACAACTCTCCTAGGCGGCCCCAAGGCTCGGAGAGCCCGAGCCTCGGTCAGGTCACAGGAAGACCCATGCACGAGCTATCCCTCCGCTCGAAGGGGGGAAGCGCTAGCCGGTCTGTCCGACCCATCTCCTCACCGAGCTAGGCCTATCGCCCGATAGGGCCAGCCCCCCTAAGCTCGGTACGACCGATAAAATGTTCATCAATGCAGCCGTTAGAGTCCACAGTGGGCCGGACGCTAAGAAGTCTAGGAGCTCCGGCTTCCCCGCGAGGATAACGCCCCCACGATGAGGCCATAAAAGCCCACGACGAGGATGTAACCTCCACCGGAGACCTCTCAGCTTGCAGGACTCCAGAGGGCGGCACACTATTTAAACCTGGGATACCCTCCGGCGAAAGGTAAGTCCAAAAGGGCATTGATCCACCCCCAATTCCTGAGCAAGGATCACTTCACCCCTTTGGTAGAGAGGGATCTCGCGCCTTCACCTTCTCCTCCCTATCGCTGCTCCCACCATTGCTCTACTGACTTGAGCGTCGGAGGGTTTTGTCCCAGGGAATCCCCCTGGGCCCTCTGACCCGTTTCCCTATCTTGCAGTTCACAAACTTGGTGATTACCAGCCCGCTCAGGAACCAGCGCGAGATTTCGCCTCTTCAAGTTCCCTTGAGTTGATGCCAGTTTCTTCCCAAGCAAGGCCTGTCACGCCCCGAGCGCGAAAGGAACCCGGAGATGCGTGACGAGTTTATATAATTCATGTCAATCAGAGCGTTAGTGTATTCGACACAAAGACAGAGTGCGCAAAAAGTAATGATAACCCAATCCTTTATTCAATCATAATTTCTAAATTATTTCTATTACATCCACTTAACGAAAGTGCTAAGACTCAATAAAATGAAAAGTATAATGACTGACTCAAGAATAGACAAAACTAGATAATGCTTGGACAGATGGAGTAGCTCTAATCTCTTCACTCTTGACCTTCCCCATCTGATTGAGCCTCATCATCGGACTTACCTGAAAAATAAGGGAAAAACATTAGATGAGCGAACGCTCAGTAGGAATTAAATCTCAAGAGCTAGCTTTCTTCAAGTAGATTACAAGTTACATGAATGCCATATAGCTGTGCATGTTCACGTAAAACGATAATAGAGAATGTATATCAAGAGAATAGAGAAGGTATATCAAGAGATAACTAGCAAGTCTTCCAAGAACTCATGTCAATATAGCAAGATAATCAAGCACATATATTTATCATGTCATGTGATCATGTCATGTCAAGAATTGGCTATCATGTTTCAAGCAAGTAAATAAATACCCTTTCTGGGTCACGCAAGTCATGTCATGTCAAGTCGAGTCAAGTACGAGTTTTGTGGAATGTCTATCAAGCTAGTCGTGCACTTCGGTGCAATGTCACACCGTGATCATTAAAACTCCCATGGGCACAAGTACTTTCGGGTGCTCCTCCCAAGATCAGATCGGGCCCTATATGCGTAGGCATTGATCATGTATTTTTTGACATCCACTATAGTTATAGCCAATATAGAATTCCAAAGGAATACGCTTGTAGGAACTTTAAGGTAGATAAAGGATTGAACATGATGTGCAAGGATGATAACAACGGTACAATCACGATTCGCAATAAAACTAGGTGGAATCGGCTCCCTTAACTGGGTGCCTTGACATTTAAGAATGAGCGCTCATATAGTGATGGTCTCTCACCTCTGTACATGATAAGCTAGATAGAATTAAGGTCCACAAGTATGGCACATAATTCACAAGGAATACTAATGGCATGGTTTCCCATTCCATTAATCCAGAATATTCTCATGACATCCAAATAGCATATCATAAGGGCCGGTATATCATGTTTCTTTAGAGTGACATGGCAATCAAGTAGGGTCATAGGTTTTAATGGTACAACCCGCTCGGCTGCCTTGAGGGAATCCAAGGCTAGCGGAGTCTCAGGGAGGTCTCTATGATAAAATCACCAGTCCGAAGGAACGGAGTGTCCCGCGGAGAGTTCATCTATCATCGAGAAATAGTGGATAATCGATAAAACAACGTGAAACATGGGACTATATTGACGGAATGGAATATAGTGCCGATATATAACCAACCGACAGTGGGTTACAGAAATCACGAAAATCAGGAAAACCGTGAATTGACGCCTGAGCTTAAGTCTTCATTTTATGAATTGGCGCCCTTGTCATGGTCGTCAGTTCAGTAAATGACGACTGTTCACTCAGTCGTTACATCCAGATTCTATAAATATTCAGTTCAATAAACATTTTCAAATTTCAGTCATTATAAAAATGGTGACTTTGATTAACGCTTCAATTTTGTAAATAACGCCCTAGTCAGGGGCGTCATATATCAAATTAAAGGGCCGGGGGCATGTCGTCATTTCAATAATTAAGCAATTATGTCAGGCCTTTTAAATTTTACAGTTTATCACTAATTGGTGCCTGTGTATAGGGGCGTTCATTCAATTAACGACCTAAAAAGAGTCGTTAATTCTTTGTTATACGATTTGCACCGGGCAGGTACAATCACAGACCCGTGGTTTTTGGAGTGTTTCCAATCAAGAAACTAGAGACATGTACAGATAGAGAAAAATAGTAGGAATTTTCTAGTATGATCATGCATTAGTCTACATGTAAGGGTTCACATTTATTAAATTTTGAACATTGTATAATTATTAATTATCTAGGCAATTGACGACTGTTTACACGGCCGTTAAATAAAATAGCGCCCTAGACTGGGTCGCTAATTTAGTTCATGCAGTAAAACAACGAAAACCTAAATCCAGAGTGATCTCTGCAATTCCTTACAGACCTATATGCTTGTATACCAGCCTAAAATTATTAAATTTGGCTTAACGCTTGAGAAAAACTACCTTGGGTTGATGATTCGGTTGACGATCGAGGAAGAATATGTGAAGATGAAGGAAGTATACGATACTTTGTTTTTAACAGAGTAACTAGAAGCCAATCAATAATAAGAGCAGCAGCTCTTAACAACAGCAGCCCTTCAAGAAAGAATAAGCAGGATGATGAGGATTCTTCCTCAACAAGAAGAAGATGGCAAGAGCAGCAACACAGCCGCCCCTTTTGAAGAAAATAGAGAAGTAGAGGAAGAATAGCTTTTCCCCTCCCTTCAAACCTTCGTGCAGTAAGGAGGAAAAGTGATGAAGAACTGCGACACTCTTCACGTAGCAGTAAGACGTCTTTGATCAATAATGTCAACAGGGAGCTCGACGGAAGGGTGGGTATTTATAGGAGAAGGAATCCTAGTGGGTTCTAAGAGTTCGATTAAGACTAAAACTTCCTAGGTAGAATCCTTATTAAACTTAGATATCCACGTATCAATCCTTTCCTTATCAACACTTACCCAGATAACATCCTTGTTCAAACCAAACACCAACGGTTCGGTTTGGAAATGACGCCTAAGGTTGGGGCGTTATTTTAAAATGACGCCTCTATACACAGTCTTCAATTTCCTTATATAACGCCCGTCACGGGGGCGTCAATTCTTAAATTAGCGCCTGCTTGACAGTCTTCAATTAAAATGATGACTTAATCGAAGGCGTTAATTACTTATGTCCTATGTGTTTTAAGTCTATATATATGAGCTGGGCCTTTATTATTGGTTTGAATCTTTTAATCTATTTAAGATTTTATCCCTTCAATTTACCAGGGTTGCTACAAGGCCGGTGGCAATCTCTTGGCTCGCCGGAGAGTTCACCGTTGATGCTATTATTTCTCCTCGCTCTATTGCCATTCAGATGACAGGCCAAGAAGGGTTCTCTACCCGTGTTGTGCTAATGCATACGACCGCCAAGCAGATTATGGATTCTATGTTCAAGGGGCAATTGGCCGTATCTTCTACACTTTCCAAGGATATTCTGCACTTGTTATGCAATCTTCCTCGGTTTATTAGCAAGACGGCCATGTCAACGTCGTGTATTACTCTCCCTCAGCTTCACCCGTCTCTTCTATCAAGGGAGTTGTGCTTCAAGGCTGAGTTCCCAGTGGAGTTGCCGAATCTCATGCTTCTAGTGCCGAGAGACAAAACCACGCAGGTTTGTGATATTCATCACTCTGAAGGGTTACTCGTCCAAGAATGTCCACCTATTGTTGTTAGCACTGGGTGTCTAGGGGCAACCGCCCTAGCAAAGTTGCATATTCATAATTGGGCTAGGCCATCTGCCAGATGGGCATGTTATTTAAGACATTGCAAGTCGAGAAAGCTAAAGGTATGAGCCCATGCTAGGCGGGTCCATTACAAGTCAGTTTCTGCTAAGAAGAGGCGGCGGCACAGGTTCAAGAGCCGTCAGTTGTGCATTCAGGGGTCCACCTCTTCCACCCTTTCTTTTCATTCATCTTTCCTTCTACTCAGTTCCCACCCTTAGGTGATGTACCTTCCTCCATCTAATCCTACTTCCATCATTTTCTCCTCCTTCCGTAGGTCCGTGTGTCCCCATTCCTCTCCTTTTTCTCCGGATCCTCCAGATTTTCCCTCCTCTCACAATTCTAGGCCTCGGCCTATGTCTTTTCATCCCGATCTCGGGACATCTCCCAGTTCTTCTCTTCCAGTATCTCCGGGTTCCGTCTCTAGTTCTCTTTCCCCGACCCTGTCGGGTGTCTCTCATTCTCCTTCTCCGACCTTGTCGGATGATTCTCGTCCCTCTTCTCCGACCACGTCGGATGATTCTTCTTCTCATCTTTCTACTCATTCTTCCTCACCCTTTCGGGGGCGTTGCCCTTTTTCTTATTATTTTCGAGGCTTTAGCCCGCCTTGATCTCAGCTAATCTGGTTTCTTTTGTATTTTGGTTCCTTATTATCAGGGTCTTTGTGCCTTAACGAGGGAGTTCTAGCCCTCGTCTCTCTTCCTTTTTATCCTCCTTCGTCCAGTTTGGTGTCTGTCGCTCCTCCATGTCAAGGAATCTTTCAATCCCTTTGCTATCCTCTCCCTTTTGTCCTGTCAAGTAAGGAAAATAAAGCTCGCGCTCCTCAAAGCTCGATGGTCAAGATCACTCCACGGATTTGCAAAGGTATTTTTATTTTGTGCAAGAATATGTTATCATTACTATTACTCTTATTACTCATGCACATGCTTATAACATTGGTTCCTCAACATGGTTGAGTGGCTTTAGTTGAATTTACTGAATTAGTCAAGAAGAGTCGCTTCTGCAGCACACCTCAGGCTGGTGATAGCTCCGAGCTGGGAGTCTAATTCCTTTCCCCGATCGTCGAGGGTGACCTTTTGAGTAAGGGTTTTTTACACACTACACGGCGAGCCATAGCCAATCTCTCTGAGGCACACCGTTGCTGTTTTGGCCATACTTTGGGTATGCACAAAGGTCTTTTCTTTTTTCTCTCTGCTCGGCCAAGTGTAGGGGCAAGAGATTGATGGATGAGATGACCAACCTAGGCGCTCCCCAAAACGGGAGAGGTTTCAAATAGGGGCAGTCTTGAGCCTCAAAAAGGGAGCTTTCCTGTTATATCTAGCCAATAAGGGCTCTCAAAATCTAATCAATATGCAAAATTATGAATCAAAGGCATGGCAAGAGTGACAGTACAGTTCCTCGCGGGACGTCATGAGCCTGGTCGCATGCATGCCTGATAAATATGGGTCTCAAAATCAAAGACACAAAGCCCCGGCGTAACAGACCTATCTCTTTGAGGGGTAGTGCCCTGAAAGGAAGTCAAGTCCTGATATCTCCCATCCTGCATAAAGCTTGTCTCCAATTTTCTTCTTCTTTTTCCTCTTAGGCTGGGTTGTATCCCGGGTATGGCCTTAGTAGGGGCACCATTCTTTAGAGGCGGTTGGTTGTGGTAAGCCACCCTCACATGCACGCCCTGCTTAAGGGAAGTCTTCAATGAGAGGGGGGGAATGACGATCCCTGGCCAGCAGTTCAAGCCCGTTTTTGGGTGCTGCGGATTAATATTTCAAAAATCTAAAAAAAATGATGACATTGTTAAAAATTAAAAAAATGAGATATTGTCAAAAAAATCCAAAAAAAATCATATATTTCAAAAAAATCATATATTTCAAAATTCAAAAAATCATATATTTTAAAATTAAAAAAATCAAATATTTCAAAATTTAAAAAAATCAAGAAAATTGAAAAATCAAAAAAATATTTATCTTTTTGTTCCTTTCTATCTATTTGTTTTGAGGACGGACATGATCTGTTTGTTAAGTGCACAGGTTGCAGGTGCTTCAAGTTTCCTTGCTCTATCTCTCGTTTTGCCTCCTGTCCATATATTTGATATGTTCTCTTCTTCAATCTACTCTCTCGATCTATTTTGTAGCTTTAGTCCTTCTCAGCTTATTTAACATGATTATATCTCCATGAGAGGGCTTTGTCTCAAGATTGTGAACCTGGCGGTTCTGCTTCATTCTGATCTTGGATCTTGATTGAAGAGCGTATTTGTTATGTCTTTTATCCTGCCGTATCCTTGTCACGTGTTTATGTCCCTCCGTGTCATCCCACGCATGTTGTTTTGTCCATCACCATGTGTTGTTAGTTGTCCCTCTATGTCCCGTGTGTTGTCTCATCTCATGTTGTCATCCCACATGTGTTGTTGTCCCACGTGTTCTTGTCCCAACCGTGTGTTGTCCCACTGCATTGTTGTCTTGTCCCACCATGTTCGTCATGCATACATGTTGTTGGTTTGTGTCTTGCATGTGTTGTTGGTTCATCCGTTGATATGTTATGTTGAGCTATCTTTTTCGTTCATTTGTTCGTTACGTTATGTTCATCTTTATGTTATGTTCATGTTGTTGGTTGTCTTATTTGAAAATTCATAAAAATTTGAAAAGTAGAAATCCAAAATCCAAAAAATGATGTTTCGCTTGGTAGGTAGGTCAGGTATGGCTCTCTATCCCTACTCATTGTTGCATTACTATATGGTATCTATATTATTATAGCCTCTCAAGGACCGACAAGTTGCCCGTGTGTTCTGGGATCTGATGTTTCCTTTTAACAAAAACGATGATGATCTAAGAGCATACGGTTAATCATTGGATAGGCCGCTCGGTTGAGTCGGGTGGGGGACGATGGACTCTGTCTCGCATGCCGTGATTGCAAGAAGACTCTTGACCCCATCTTGACTCAGTCTAGCAATAGTATCATTGAGTACTTTTTATTTTATACTTTCTTTGCATTCGTTTTGATGATTTCTTTATTTTAGCCCAGCATGCATCATGTCATTTTGAGCACTCACGTCTCGAAATTCTCTCAATGATTTCTCCTTAACAATGGTTGATTGTGCTTATTTTGGGTAAGAGATTTTCATTCCACTCCGAATTTGAACGATTTCTCTGATCTGCCCGCTCGGTCTGGTTGGCCAGCGTGATTCCTGTCTGGATTTTATCTCAGTCTTATTCTCCTTTCCAGCTCTTATGCTGTGTTTCCTTCCGACCCACTCACTGTCCGTGGATTGTGTCTCCGATGAGGTTGGTCGTGTTTTCTTTTCCTTCCTTAATTTAGTTCTCCAGACATGTCTCATTCTTGTCAACCATTCCGGGCAGTTAGTTCGGCATTTTTGGGAGAATTCCTGTCACTTGTTGGTTGTGACGGGTGTCTTTTACCTTGATGCCCACTTATCAGTTCTCTCCGCTTCATCTCCGCGTCATCTCTATTTCACGTCGATGTCGCTTTCGCTCCATCTTATTTCCATTCCGCTTCCGCGTCGCTTTCGCTCATTCCCTTGCAAAGCGAACATCAAGGAGAGGCATCTGTTGACACCCGTTTTTAGCCCGCAAGTTGCGTCATTTCTCTTATTCATCATTTTTGATGTCCCGAATTACCCATTATTTTGGAGCCTTCTTGGATGGATTTCGAGCCAATTTTTATTGTTCCATTCCCTTTGAGCATTGGAGATCATGATTTCTTAGAGTCCCTGGAGCTTATCTTATCAACTTCTGACTTCTAAGTCGACTTACGGCTCATTTAGGTCGGCTTCCATCAAGCAATCGGCTCTCTCTCACTGCACAGTCCTGAAAGTGGTTCTTTTTCACCCTCTTTCAGTCCTCTATTCAAAATGTTCCCTTCAAGAAAGTTGTTCGATTTTTAAAGGTCTACAATGTCTTCTTCTACACCATTGACCTGTTCTACACCGATTGTGAGCTATTCGTGTTTTTCCTGCAGGCTGTGCTGTTCACCAACGTCCCAAAATTTTCTCTCTCTATTCTAGCCCCATTTTCGCCTTCTTATGATCATTTTCTCATCTTACTTTCTTCATGAAAGTTGTTCCTCTCTCAGTTATCTACAATTTCTTATTCTACCACTTTCGCTAGTTCTGCCCCGTTTGAGAGATACACTTCCATTTCCAAAGTCACGTGCAATCTGCCCAAAATGTTCCTTCATCGGTGTGAAGGTCTATTAGTGGAGCGTCACAGCCATGTGAAGGTCTATTAGTGGAGCGCCATAGCCCATGTGACGGTCTATTAATAGACTGTTACACCCAAACTTGCCCGAAATCACCCTGTTCGACCCACAGAGCCTGACAGAGCTACCCTAGGTCGTTACATGACTCTGACGGTCTTACGATAGACCGTTACACACACCGAGAGTCCAATTCGTGCTGGACACTGCTCCGTTTCTGTGCACCATGGCCCTCTTGCAGAGCCCATAACTTCTTGAATTCTACTCTGAATTGAGCGTCGTTTGTTCCTATGGTTTTTCCTTTATATTATCTTGAATTTGATCCATAGATCTCAGATTTTCATTGGCTATCTTGCTCAGAAACGCAGATGAAAGTTGGGGGTTTATGCATCCTAGTTCAACACAAACTCTGCAGATTAAGCTCCGGGGCTCCCTTCTAGAAGCCATATCTTCCAGATCCTTCCACCAAATTGAGTCCCACTTGTTCCTACCTCTTATCCTTTGTATTGTCTCGAGATTGATCCATAGAACAAGAATTTTGGTGGACTCTATCCTCTAAAATCTTGGAAGAACTTTCTGGGTTTTCTGCACCCTCTATATAAACTGCCCAGTTCGTAGTTGCAAAAGAGGCTCTTTCCGGACGTGAGGCGAAGCCATGCTGCAACTCCAACTCACAACTTTGACCCCAGCTTGAAGAGGGAAGTATTGGCTCTCCATTGCATCCTCCTGGGCTTAATTTGGTTGTCTATACTCTTAGTTCTAGTCTCCTCAAAATCACAAATCATCACGGTTTTCTGCATTTTCTGCTATACATGCATTTTTACACGTTTTGCATCAACGTTTTCTCTCTATTCTCTCGACCAAATTCGATGATTTCAAATCCTATACATGCACAACACACACACCTATTATTTTCACCCTTCCACAGGGGTTAAAAACCCTCCCCCAGTGCGTTCTCTCCCTTTTATTCATTCTAGTTTATCACTTTGGGATTGATGCTACACTTCATGTTCTAATTCATTTTTGACTTTTTGTTTTGATCTTTGTTTTGCAGGAGAGCATGATATGGACGTAAGGCCCTCTTCTTCTAGCCGGCTGGAAGACGAGGAGGTTTGATCCCACAAAGTTCCCCGTACCCCATTTCAAGCGCGATCAAGTCTTTAAGTTCTAAGGTACACGGCACCGTTCCTCTCCTTTCTTCATCCTTTGGCGTTGTTGGAACCTTGGTGGCGATCACGGTTAGTATTTCTCATCCTTTCATCCCCCTTGTCTTTGATTCACATGTTTATGCATGTATTAATTTCAAAGGGGGCGGGATAGGAATCTAATTAAAACAAATCTACACTTACCAGATGATACACCAAATACGCATTTCTTAGGCTTCATTTTCAACTGATATTCTCGGGACCTTTGCAAGACCCTGGCAAGAACCCCAGGATGCTCGATCCTCGTCCTTGACTTCACTACTAGGTCATCAACATACACCTCAATATAAATGTGGATCATATCATCAAAAATAGCCATCATGGCCCTTTGGTAGGTGGCTCCGGCATTCTTAAGTCCGAATGGGATGACCACACAACAGTAAGTATCCCAAGGTGTAGTGAAAGAGGTCTTATCTTGATCCACCTCATCCAAGCGAATCTGGTTGTATCCGGAGAAGCCATCCATAAAAGAGAGGGTCTCGTACCCAGTCGTATTATCAATTAAAACATCAATGTGAGGGAGGGGGAAATCATTCTTAGGACACGCGCGGTTGAGGTCCCGAAAGTCTATGCAAATTCTGACCCTTCCGTCCTTCTTCATCACTGGGACAATGTTAGCCACCCAATTAGGATAGAGGATGACTCTGATGAATCTAGCCTTGTGAAACTTATCGACCTCTTCTTTCATTTTCAATACCATATGCGGGTGGAAACGCCTTAACCGCTGCTTAATCGGGACGGACCCTGGCTTAAGTGTTAAGCGATGTTCGACAAGTGCGGAGTCCAGACCCAGCATATCCTCGTAACTCCTTGCAAATTTGTCGTTATATTTTTGAAGAACCAGAATAAGCACCTCTTCTTCATAGGACAGCAATTTTTTGCTTATGAGGACAATCTTAGGGTTTTCCTCAGTACCCAAATTAATCTCTTTGGTGGGCTCTTCTACTGAGGCTGACGGTTCGTCGAATCTCTCATGCCACTAGCAAAAGCATCAGCCTCGTCCTCATATTATTCATACTCTTCATCCCCCTCTTCGGCAGGGTCTTCATCAGTCATGATTTCGTAAACACCGAACCCTTCGTCGAAAATACACACATCCTCACATTCTAAGTCCGGCAAAAGGATCGGATCCTCTACAAACTGGGGGATGGCTAAACATGCCTGGCACCTCCGAGCTAGTTCCCTCAAGAACCTACGGGGAATCTGCTTACCCTTGGCCTTCCTAGTAGCTACTACTCCCGGACTCTTAACACTAGAAGAAGAAGAAGAACAACTAGCCTGATTGCTAGACCTTAAGGAAAAGGAATAGGAAGGAGAGGAAGCGAGTACATGATTAGATACAGAAGAGGACCCCTCGTCGGAGGGGTAAAGGAGGCCCGCTAATGGACCTTGAATGAGCGGCCCTTGGGTCGGGGCACACTCAGGAAGGAGATAGGAGGTCTCTTCAACAGAGATGAGGGAGGTGGATTGGTGAGTTTTAAAGTTGGCATTTTTTTTTCATTTTCAAGAATTATGAAACAGTGAGAGGGAGGAGTAGAAGATGATGAGGTGGAAATGGAAAGATTCAAGAATTCCTGAACAAGAGAGTGGTTAAGTGATTTCCCACGAGGGGGCATGATAAAAAGTTGAGAGAACTACTCAATGAGCAAAGGAGGAATTGCTGGAGTTTGTAGAAAATCTGGAGATAGGGAAATCAAGACCGCGGGTGGTCTGGGAATGTTATTGAAGAATTTGGAACATATGAAAGAAACCAATGATGGGTGGATGGAACTAAGGAAAAAGAGGCCAGCCCACAGCCTGTCTATGGTGAAGCCTTTTTCAATCGGCACATTCGGCTCTCCGGTGTCGGTGTAGTTACTCAGCAGCTACCTGTTATCAGTGATGACTATCGGCTTCTCTATCATATCATGAACAAGTGGCGGGCATTCTGGATCAGTTGGCATGAAGAGTCGGCTGAGAGCAATGGTGATGTCATTATATCAAACCATCTGTACCAATCACATTCTAGGTCATCCATCTTTCTTCTCTTATTCGGCCTCAAAGACTCCAAAGCTTTATAAGTGACCAGCGGGGTTATATGGCGAGCAAACTGACGTGCATGCACATCTTGATTGTCCAGAACCGAAGTAACTATAGTAGTCTACTCCCCAATCTATTCAGTGAGCCCCTTCACAAAATGTGTACAAAGAGACCATGTGAGTGGCCGTCTATCTGTCTTGAGAGTGGAGGTCATGGTGGCCCACAGCTCTTCTTCATTTTGAATGATTTCTATTTTACTTGGCCCTTTGTACCCTAGGCCACCTCGGGGAATGAGCATGTGAGTCTTCACAGGATTTACTTTGCCTTGGAGGTTCTCCCTGAGGCCCTTGCCAGACCTGTACCCCATTCTCATCATGATATTCCAGCCTGGAGTTTTTACCATATGCTTCTTTTTCTTCTCCTTTTGAGGTAAGGGTGACGCCGATGTTGTTGAGGAGATTGCATCCTGCGGTTTCAATATGTCATGCCGCGGATCGGCAAGGTCCAGTAGGGATAATAGAGGCATGTTGGCTGGCCAAATGGAGGGCACTGATGTATCTGAAAGAATGTCCACGGTTGGCAGAATGGACACGCTGGTGACCTTGATGGCATGCCCCTTGTGTGGAAATTTTATGCACTAGTGATTTGTAGAAAGGACGACATCAAGTGCCAGAATGTACGGTCGCCCCAGGATAGCATTAAAAGTAGGGTCCATGTCTAAAACATGGAAATTAACTGTAACTACTGAAGGACCCAGTCCCACTTTCAAGGTAACCACCCCCATAGGTGGCTTCTTTGTATTATCATAGGCTGTCACTGTGATAGGTGAAGGCCGAACCTCACTCTCTGGAATGCCGCACTTCTTCAAGGTGCTTGGCGGCAAAACATTATTGGACGCGCCGGTGTCCACCAAGCACTGACTGATAGCCACTTTGTTGATATCCACAATGATGCATAAAACAAAAGTTCTGGATGGCTTTGGAGCTAACTCATGTTCATAAAATACAATGGCGGGCTAACCCCCTGCCGGTGTCAGGACTGATGTAATTTGCTCAGTCGGAATGTCCTCATTAACCATAACCTTCTGTAGATATTGCTTGAGAGCTTCTTGATGTGTCAGTGACCTTCTTATAAGTTCCAAAATAGAAATCCTTGTCGGGGTTTTATCCAAGTCCTTCAACAAATCATACTGGGTCCTCGGTATGGACTCTGGCTCTTGTGACTGCTCTTTTTGCCCCTGCACGGGCTCCTGCTCTTGACGCTGCGGAAATACACGGTGGAAAATCCGTCCACTATGGAGCACCAGGGTTTAAGAACTCTGCGCCTCTGTCAGGTTGTTGGTGGATGGAGGGTTAGTGGAAGAAGAAGGAATGTCAGGATTAACGGGTTGAATAGGAACAACCAGTTGGGGAACCCTGATAAGGGGTCTTGTCGGCTGAGGGTTGGTGGGAACTGGTGTGGTCGATAGTGAAGGCGTAATGGCAAGAGGGTTGGAAGGAATTGTGGTTGAAGGGGTAGGTGAAGGGTGGATAAAAATGGGCCTTGGAGGTGAAGGGTTAGTGGTGGTAGGCATGTGGGGGTTTGGGAAAGGACAAAGCAGCAAAGGCCTAGCAGGTACATGATTAATGTTGACGGAGGTGGGTGGAAATGTTGGCAAAGGGTGGATAAGGAGTGGCCTGGATGGCAAAGAGATTGTGGAGATAGGAGGGATTTGTGGTGTAGGTGAAGAGGGGGAAGGGGGAATGAGCAGAGGCCTTTGCGGCATAGGGTTGGTGGTGGAAGGGGTTTGATTGGCGGGGCCTATAACGGGTCGGGAAGGTTGTGGAAACGGAGAAGGCTGAGGTGTTCTTAGTAAACGGGGAAAGTGATTAGGATATTTGTTTAGGGAGGCGACGGAGGTGCTCTCTACATGCCATCCATGTCCTCTCTCCACCTCATGGAAGGTGGTGATAGGGTTTACTTGTTGATTCTGATTCTGTATATGGTGTTTTGGCAGCAGATTCTGGACAATCCCCATGTCCGGCTGTGATACTTGAACTTGTTGTTGTTGGACTTGCTGAACTGGCTGCTGAGCTTGCTGTGGTGCCTGCTGTCGAGGAGGGCTTCTTGCTTTCAGTGTTGCGATGAATCGTCTCATCTTATCCTAGTCAATGCCACTCTGATCATTCAGATCATATATATAGTCCTTAAAATGGAAACAGTGATCAACATTATGCCCGGGCTGTCGGTGGTAAACACAATACCGAGAGGTATCCACATTTTGGGGCCAGGCAGGCCTTTCTTTTGGCAAGGTGAGCGCGTTGGCGGCCATAAGGGTGTTAAAAATATCGGGAAGGCTCTCGGGTAATGAATGATACTAGGCTCTCTTGGGGCCTGCTGGTCTTCTTGGCTGTTGGGGGTCATAATTTGTTAGTGGAGGCACCTGGTGGTATTGCTGAGGAGATGGAGAATTTTGTGGTATAGCTTGATTCTGTGGAGGGGGAGGCCGAAAGGGTTAAAGAGGGTTATTTTGTTGGTGTGGAGCTTGGTTAAAGAAGGAGGGTTGTTGAAATTGTTGTGGTGGCCTTTGGTTAGGAGGATTGCGAGATTGTATGGGATTGCCAACCATGCCCACCTGCTCATTCAAAACCACACCCTCGGTAGTGGCACCATTGTTACTCGTGGCATTTGCTTTCCTAGGTACTCTTGGTTTCTGTTCAAACATGGATATAATGAGTGAGTCCTTTATCTGGGTTTGAATATATCTCACCCTCTCATAAAGCTCCTCCATGGTACTAAACTGGTTCATAGCCAAGATGTGATGGAACTGAGGAGTAGCATTGGAAACTATCATCTTAACTTGCTCAGCTTCCAACAATGTATCTTTCAACTTTTCGGCCATTGACCTCCATCTGTCAGCGAACTAAATGAAGTCTTCCTCGGGCTTCATCTTCTTAGCAACTAAATCAGTAACAGACAAAGAGGGACCCACACGATCTCTATACTTTTGCAAGAACTTCCTCTGAACAATATCAAAATCACCGGCTTCTGCTGGTTCCAATGAGTAAAACCATTCAAGGGCCGGGCCGTCAAGGGACCTTCTAAAGAGATAGGCCAAAGATGTTTTGTTGTTCTGCCAAAAGGATGTTTCATACATGAAATCTTTCAAATGAATGAACGGATTGCCCGTTCCATTATAGCACCGAAAGTTTGGCATCTCTGACAGAAGTAAGTGAAAAACTGGCAGAGTGGGGACAGTGACCTCCGGAGCATCTTTAGGAATAGACATCTTCTTAAGTTGCTCCTCCATACTAGCAATCTTCTGAAGGAGAGTGTTGGTAGTAGACTCAGCGGGGCCGGATTGGGGGGAAATTGATTAGGCATGGGTCTTCTCAAGAATAGAGGAGGAGATGGGTTTTGTGGCTTGACAAAAGAATAGCCTGCCGTAGTAGAGACAGTGGTTATCGGACGGGAAGGAACACTGGATGGATTCCCTTGGTGGACCGCCTGCTCATTGGAGAAATTGACTTGAAAGCCACCGACAGCCTGAGGGGGGTTCGAAGAGGAAGGAGGGACATATTTTTCATTAAGAGCAGCCTGGATCTTTTGGCATTGGGCCTCATCCAATTGAGAAAGAACATTGATGAGATCATCAACATTAAGCAAAGGGGAAGCTTCCCCAGATGTAGATCGGGTTGCAGGCTGCACTTGAGATGAAGGATCCCCCCCTTGAGTAGTGTCAACCATATAAACCTGAGTGGGTTGATGTTGGGGGTTGAAATGATAAGTAGGAGCGTGGTCTCCCTCTTATTGAAAAGCTTGATATTGAGAAGAATGGTATTGAGCAGAGACATAACCTCCCTCCGGTTGAAATTGATGTTGGGAAAACTCAACGGCCTGATCAAATTGACTAGCCTCACCCTCCTCTTGAAAGTGCTCCAGATTAGCCATCTTAACAAATTTACCCGACCTGAGCATCATGTTTCTAATGACTGACGGAAACAATCAAATATGCAGCAACTGTAGTTGAAAGGAAGACACTCAAACGAGTAAACCCTCAAACATATAAACACTCAAACAAGTTGCAGAGAAGTTGTAATGCTTTACGCCCAATTTTACAGGTTCTGTCAAAGTTAGAGATGGTGTATTACTGGCACAGTGAGGTTTTAACTCTCAATGACAGAAACCTTCGTTTCAGTTTGGGTGTAACGTCGGGATCACTAAGTTCTCACTCCCTCAACCGTGATTAGGCAAACTAACATTCTGGGTACTTCAAGGTACAACCTGCCGAGCTTCCGTGAGGGAATCCACGGGTGCGAGGACTTATGGAGGTCTTGGATAAAGAAATTCCAATCCAATGAGACAGAATGCTCAATTGGAGGGTCTTTCTAAGTCCAAGAAGGGGTAGTGGATCCTAGAAGTGTAGAGGGAGGAGGTCCCTCGGCCAGAATGCTTGTATGATGCAGAGTGACACAGGTAACAGCCAAAAATCAATCAGCAAGAAATAGCGTCCCAGAGGATGGACGCACAAAGAAACAGTGTCCACAGGGTTGGACGCACAAATAGGAAATGGGCATCTGCCAAAGCAGACGCAGAATCGTAAATAAGTAAATAAACAGAAAATGGCGTCCCTATGGAGAGATGCTGATTACAGAGAATAATATTAATAAACGAAATGGCATCTCTGTGGGAGGACATAGATAACAGCAAATTCCAGAAAAATAGCAGATAAATAAAATGGGTGACTCTGTAGAGAGACGTTGATCAAGTATGTGCGTCCAGATGGGTAGACGCCAATTCTCAAAAAAACCAGAAACTTTCAACGCCTAAAACACCAAAGCAACAGTTCACTAATTAGACAACCAAGTGGGAACGTGCACGTGGTGCACAAAAGGGGATAAGAAAAGAATAATGTGCTACGTGGAGCATCAAAGGAGGGGCACACGTGGGTGCCAACAGGAAGGGTAATCAAATAAGAAGATAATAGTATCCCACCGTGATCGCCAATCTGTGAACGTGTCACTTAGTGTGCATGTAAAAAATAGTAGTTGTTGGATAAAAGAAAAGGGAAAAGGGGAGCACGTGGTGCTCATTTGGAAACATGATCACCAGAGGAATCACCCTCAATACTAATGAAAAAAAGAGTGATCACGAGAAATACCTGTCAAAGCGGGTATATGAGTTTTGCTACCTCCTTCAACCGGCCAGCCGGCTAAAGGGGGCCTTTCTTTGATTACCTTGAAACAAACACAGACAAGCAAATAAAGCACCGAATTAGATCAGGTCGTGCAGTATCAACTCTTAATATGAATAAAGATATGCATAAAGGAAGCGAACACACTGTGTGTTTTTAAGCCCCTTAAATGTAAGGGTGGGAGTATGAATGTGATGCAGTGATGTGCAAAGAGATCTAGTGAATGCTAGATGCAAGTGTGTGAACAATGGAATGATGCAGCATGTAAACTAAGTAAATGAAAGAAAGGAGATCCGGGGGAAGAAACAGAGGGAAGTCCTCCACTCTGATAGCACTGCAGAGAACAAAAAGAATCCCCCTCGCTGAAACAATCAACAGAGACAGCCAAGCAGCAAGCCCTGTGTCTCGGTATCCCTCTGTGCGTTTCTGTGCTTTTTTTTGTCTCTCCCCCCTCTCCTTTCGCGCGGGCACAAAAGAGTCCAAATTTTATAGGAGAGGAGTCCTAGCTCAAGGATGATTCCAAGCGAGGAAGGGGATAGACTTCCCCAAGAAGCTGAAGGACCAAAACGGGCGATAAACAACAAGGGAAAGGAGCCCAGATAAAATTGGAGATGCAAGAAAAATGGGCGTCGACTATTACCATCGCCAATTAAATGTGCGTCCACCATGCAGGACGCTCATTCTTGGGCTTAATTTAGTAATTCCATATTTTCCATAAGAATTGGCGTCTCCCATAACAATCGTTAATTAATTGGCATCCAAACAAGCGGTCGCTCATTCTTGATTAAAATTTAGCAGTTATTATCAGTAAAAGAATTAGCGTCTGCTATAGAAGTCGCCATTTCTCCAAAATCGGTAAACCCAAAAAATTATCGATAAATAGTTGACGAATGAGCGTCTCGATTGGAGGTCACCCATTAAAATTGGCGTTGAGATAAACCGACACGAATTCAAGAAAAATTCTGAAAAATTGAAAAAAAAAACCTTCTTATTCAAGCTCAAGATGAAATCCACTTTGGGACATTACATTGTGACAAGAGATTTACTCAACTTAGTGTCAATTTTAGCGTGTCTATAGTGTCGACGCAGTTAGAGAGTGTTGCTCGCAACTGATGCTAGATGTGAAGATGTGTCGACGCATTGAGGTGCTTGCATCGACGCACTTTGATATACACTTGAAGCTGCTTCTGAAAGCCATCCTGAGTCGACACATTCAGATGTGGAGTCGACGCAGCCTTGTAAGGAGTTCCAGTATAACTAAAGATGTGTCGATGCAATGAAGGTCTTGCGTCAATGCAGCCTGAAGAGGTTCGCTCTGACTTCTTCTTTCATGTGAACATGTGAGTCGACGCACTCAATACTCAACAAGAAACTTGTGTCGACGCAGCCTTGTTCATTTTGGTTTTTCTCATTCTTATTAGTTGATTATCGATGAACTAGCCAACCCTTTTGTCTTTCTTGGTTTCTGTGCATCCAAAGGCCTTCGCACCTTGGGCTTCTTTCAATCTGTGTTGTCATATGACTTGGAGCTTGAGTTGACTTGCCTGCTTTTGCTCAGTTGCCCCAACCATCTAAGGTTGCTCGAGTCAGCTGCTTCCAAACTCCATGTCCAGATTCATGATATGTTGATCTACCAAAAATCACCTTTCCAATCTACCCTTTGCATAAGATTCCCACTGCAGCCCGCTGCTGTTGTTGCTTATTGTTGTTGAGGATGCTGATTTTGCTACATGGAGAGATCTGTCATACCTATTGATATTCTTTGACCTAAACTCAATGCATGTTGACATCATCAAATCCACATTAGACTCATTAATGAGTCATAGTCAGACATCATCAAAACCCAGGACACAACAGAGAAATGATGTTGAATGGCTGGAAATCACCTTAAAAATAGTGGGAAAATGACAGGGACCTTCTTTATGAGTTTTTTTGTTGTTCAGTATTAGCAATTATTGTAATGAATCTTTTGTTTGCACTGTATTAAAAAAATGTTTTAATTGCTTCATATGTATTATTCATCAATTATCTTTGCTAACTGTTAATTACAGTGCAATGGTATAAGCTGTGGAAGCTAGATAACAAAAATTTGTTTACACATATTTTATACATGTTTTTATTACATATTTTCATTGTGAAAATTTTCAGATTTAGACTCAGCTTCTGAATCATCGGACAGGGGCATGTAAGTTCTTAATTTGAATGTTTAAAATTTTAATTTACCCTCATTGTAATTACATTTGTTGAATTTTTTTGACATTTCCATTTAATATTACAGGGGAAAGAAGATTGTCCACAAACTTAAGTTCTCAAAGTCCATTATGGAAAGACCTACATAGGGTCCTCATACTCATAGTATGGTTGCAATAGATCACGTGCATAAGCTCCCCTCCCAAATGTGCTCCGCAGAGGCGAAAAGAGTAAAAGATATCTCCACGATTTACACCGCCACTCGAAGTGCGCAATTATTAGATTCTAATGAATTTCAACAATTTTTAGAGTTTGAATGCCACCTCTTTATCTTGTTATTGTACTAAAACTTTCATGTTATTTGTGTTACAACATCGTGAGCATGTTTACACTTTGTAGGTACATATTTATTGAAATCCCAAATGATGTGAAGGCCCGCTTTGGGTGTTTGGATTACCTTTTGGTATAATGCATGGTTAAATGGTAATTCTCAGAAAGTGTTGTCATGGATAAAGGGTCATAGTATATTCTCAAAGGCATACACATTTGTGCCAATTGTTTGTTGGTATGTACTCTTCAAGTGTTAACTCTAATAATTTGTTTTAATAGCTATATAATGTATTTGTTTTTATCTTACCACTTCGATGCAGGGGACATTGGTGCTTGCTAATCTTATGCCACCTTAGAGAGGGGTTTACAACAAAGAGAAAGCCATACATTCTGTACCTAGACTCTCTCCTTTTGGCTGGACCACACAGACATGACAGTGACATTAGGAGGTAATGTAAAGTAATGAACTTTAGATATATGGTCCATATGGTTTAGTTTTTTTAGTCATATGTTATATTTTTCAGTTCTATGTAATTTGATTACATGGTCCTTATTGTTGCTTGATTTACTCAATTCATGAGACAGAAATAGACTTATTTGCTCGATTGTAATAAAATTAGTGGGGATTTACACAAAGGTCAATTTCTTAGGCAAAAAACTTTTGAACATAAGAGGGCCTAGATTCCTAAACGGTTGGCCAGGAGAAACCCACCTCGAAGCAAACCTCAAAATATTTCCAAACCTTTGCACATATGATTAGAGGACCTCAACAGTATCTCCCTACTTTCTTATGAACCAATGAAGGTATCTTAACATGCCCTGTGGAAGTACAATCAATGTCTTGCACATTGTTATCGTGCGTAACATCTAAAAGATATGACTAAAGCTCATCTTCCATGCCAACTATATCCCAAAGTGTGCAGCCCAAAGCCTTTATATCAAACAAATCTAGCAACAGTGGAGTTTCCCAATATCATGCTATCAAAATACAAAACAAAGTTTTGTCTACCATTCCCATTGAAAAACTAGAAAGAGATGAAAAATGTTCCATAAAACTATCTACTTTGACTTGGAGATAGAATTCTACTGAGTTACAGCAATATTTCATGAAAATCCTTAAAATGTAATTCAACACAATAAAACAATCAGTTTAAAAATGGCGTTGAACAGTTCATTCAAAAAGGGAAAAGAATAGACTAAGGGAGAGTATATATGTAGTCAAATGGGCTATAATCTAGCAAGAGATATTAGAACCTACGCATCCATAAACTGAATGTAACCATATCCAAATGGCATAAAATCATGTGATAAAGCCTCACAAAATGATGGAGCAATGGGAGTGATCAATAAGATAATTTATTATGCTAGAAGTGATTTTCAACTCAAAGGATATGCATGGCAAAGTTTACATGAAAAATAATACAATGTCTAGAAAATTTTCAAAACTAGATCTTGTAGGATGCAGCTGAATTAATCATCCACTTTTTAAGATATGAGTTCTGAAGCAACTTTGATATTATATACAAAATTAAGGGATATGACATCAACAATCTAAGCTACTAAAAGTGATTTCAACAGCAGAATTTAGGAGGCAACAGTTGGGAATTCTTATTCATGTCATATTATATTTTTTAGTTGTATGTAATTTGATTACATGGTATTTATTGTTGCTTGATTTACTCAATATTGTTGGTGTAATGTCCCGGGTTTTTCAGATATTTTTCGGATCTAGATCCGTGGGTTTCGGATCACTTTCGGGGGTCCCGGAGCGTGTTTTACAGTTTACGCGTGTTTTTCTCTCACGGACCTACGGAACCCTGTGTAGGGCAAACCGTTATGTTCTCCTACTCCGGGACTGTACCAGTGCGATGAGCATGTTTTGAGGATCTAGGAAATAATTTTTCCTAATTTTCCATATTTTTTTGATTTTTATGGATTTTCTATATAAACCCCCCCCCTTTTTCCCTTTTCTTTTTCTCCTTTTCCTCTTTCTTCTTCTTCTTTTCTTATCTCGTGAGCGCCTGCAACTGTTGCCCTCTCTCTCTCCCGTTCGAAGCTCACGGCCCCTTCCTCCTCCGGTGACGGGTGGTGGATGTTGGCTGCGGCGCGGTGACGACAGTGGCAGCGAGAGGAACGCGGCGGTGCCTCCTCTGAGACGTGGGAGAGGAGATCGTGTTCGGACAAGGTTTTGAGATCGGCGGCGATTCGGTGGCTTTCGTGCTTCCTTGAGGTAGGGGGACGGATCCTTACCCTCTTTACTGCTTTCCCCTTGATTTGTAGGCCATGGGGAGGTCGAGAGGGGTTTTTAAAGCCGGGAGGGTCAAAATCCATGTTTGGGGTTGAGCGTCGGATCTCCCATTTTGTAGGGTTTTTGACCAATCTAAGTGTTTAGAATCATGCTAGGAGGCTTGGGGATGGATTCCCCTTTGTTTCCCCATCATCGGGCGATGATCGGGGCGTGGATCGGCTTTTTTGGTGTTTCCCGCTGGTTTCGTGCTCGGGTGGGCCTTGCGGCCCTTCCAGGGACCGCTAGGCTCCCTTGGCAATCTCAGGGAGACCGCTAAGCAACTTTGAATGTCGGTAGGCCTTAGTGGTCCTCCTGGGACCGCTAGGTTCAGGGTGGCGGTCACGCGATAGACTGCTACCCTTGGATTAGCGGTCGTCAGATGACCATTTTTCCCATTTGATCGAGCACCCTTGGGGTGCGTGTTTCTGACCGTTGAGGGTCACGTGTCGGCTAGCGGTCATGGCATGACCGTTTCTGGCTGCCTTGTGGTCCTGTGTGGACCGTTTGGCTGGGGATAACGGCCTTGCGATTGACCGTTAGGCCCCTGTGGCTCGTCCCCTTGCGATCATGGGCTGATCGTTTGACTCCGCCTAGCGGTCCAGAGAGGACTACTAGGCTTTGGGGCTGTCCTGAGAGGGCTGCCACTCTGTTTCCTTCCGTTCGGTGGTTTCAGTGAGTCGAGTCTCACCTCTAGTGACACGTCCACTAGTCATAGCCTTCTGACGGCACGCGTGTGCTGACCCACCCGGGAGTGGTGGAGCGGCTTACCCGAGAGAGATGGTTTTTAGGCTGGTTTCTGTAGGGCCCCTTGCCTTTGTAGCCCGAGTCTGACAGGGGGGAAAACCAGCTAGAGGACCCGACCTAAAGCAGTTGATCTGTGTGTGCACACGTAGTTGGGGGCAGAGGACCCGGGCTGACGAGCGCGACCCCAGCTAGTCCTTATTCTGAGTTCCTGGTTACTTGTGCGGTGTCTCAGTCTCTGGCTGGGGTGTGGTAGCGAGATACCTGAGGCTACGGACTAAGTCGTCAATGGACGCATCCAGCCTTACTTCTAGTGGGTGGTGCTCCTGTCCTCTAGCAGGTATGGACTTGTGTTTTATCGGACCAAGGTTGGTTGTTTGGTACGGCTAGTGTAGAGAGCTTTTCCATTTATTTATTATTGCTTGTTGATTCTATCGTACTTTCGTTAGGTAGCGTTACCTTCCCTGCTTGATCGTGTCTTTTTGCCTTGCTTCCTTCATGCGAGGTGGGGGTTCGTGGGATCCCTACTGAGCCTATGAAATGAGGCTCGCCCCTGTGTTTTCAGGTGAGGCGGGGTCGTCGCGTGGCGCGGCGGAGTTTCAGCGCGGTTCTAGTAGCCGAGGTTAGTTGCCAGTTGCCAGAGCCGGGGTATGCCCCTTATACTTGTACTTTTTCCTTAGGTTGACTGTACTTATTTTGGACATGAGATACACTGGACCTTGTAGCAGTTTAGTTGTTTATTTAATTTCTCGCATTATAATTTAGTTGTTTATTGTGCTATCTCTGTAGTTATTTTAGCTTCTCTTATGCCCTCACATCATCCTTTAACCCTTCCAAGTCTTCGGGCCCGTGGGTGGCGGGCCGAGATTCGAGTCACACCGGTTCCTTTTCGGTACTCGGATCTCGGGTCGTTACAGTTGGGCTTGTATGTAGGTTTGTCATGGAGATTTACAAGAATGAAGGCAGCGAAGCAACGGAGGATGGCATTGCCACCATTCCACTTTATACACCACAGGTAAGTATCCAACACTTGCATATGTCAATAAGTGGGACATGAGACTTGGAATTTTACATATTCTCATATCCAAGTAGATATTATTATGACTTTCATTACTCTTAATCTGTCTATAGGTTCCACAACAAAGGAATGGTGAATAATGTGATTATTTTGTGCTATATTTCATTCATCTATTCATTGAAGCTGCCATAGAGAACTTTTGTTCTGAAGGATACCCATACTTTGTATGTTATCTTATGTATCATTTTAATTAATGTTAAACTCTTCTTCAATGAAATAGTAATGTTTGTTCCATATGATTTTTTTTACTTTATAGTTGCATGAGGGTTGGTTTAGTGCGATAGATGTGGATACGTTTGTGAACTTGGTCCAGTCTTTTATATTTGGTACAAATGATCAATCTAGATTACATGGCAAGGAGGTAGAGAAAGAGATTCAAGTAAAAGACACAGAGGGAAAGCTTGAGAGCGAAAAGGAGGAACAAACAAAGGTAGAAGCTGATGTTGCAACAACTTCTATAGCAGGGGAAAGAAGCCAAAGGTCTAAAAGATGATGTTCTTACACTGCTTGTTGCGATGTACATTCCATGGATGGCACGCAACATATTTGTGTTAAGTGGAATATGCTTAGCTAGCCAGTTGGGTCGGGTGGCCGTTCATTAAGAACATTCTTAGGCACGCTTGCAAAAAATCCTGAAAAATTACCAATCAATTACTCTAATTAAAGGAAAGTGTCTGACATTCATAAAGATGATGTATGGAACTACGTACAGGTAATACTGTGTTGTCTACAATTATTTTTATGTTTCTTCAACTCATTCTTGTCCCCTCATTACTCTTATTTGAATATTTGTAATGAATTATCTACTTTTAATTTTTTAATAGAGGAAGTATGATATACCAAAAGAGGTAAGGAAGTGGGTCCTGAAGGACCTTGCAAATAAATGGCGCTATTGGAGGTATAGAGTGCGCAAACTGTATTTCAATAGGAATGAAAAGGCAACCCATCAACTGTTCCCAAATACACCACGCATTAATGAGGAACAATGAAAAGGGGTAGTTTCTTTGTGGTCCACTTCACAGTGGCAGGTTGGATTCTAATGCATTGTCTGTATGCTTTGATATCAGCTAACTCTAATTTTCAATTGCTTGTAGAAAAGTAGTGCCATGAACACAAAATGCAAGGGTGCCAAAAAGTGGGTCCATTGTGCTAGGACACGGTCCCTTGCAGACATTTCTGAGGGGGCAGTTTGTGGTTTATTTGTCATTGATTTTATAGGGAGCTTTTCCTTTCATTATGTATGTGATACTATTGAGACCTCATTTTTGTTTGTTATAGCATGAGAGATATGGGCTGGACTTAGATCGTGCTGATTTGTTCATCAAAACACACAAACGTAAGGATGGGGCCCCAATAAATGAGGCGGTTGGTCATGTCATTGTAAGTTTATCTTGACATATTGTGCTTATAGAACACATTTTCAATTTCTCTTTGATGTATGCCGTATTTGAAATTCTCTTCACCCATTTTCATTAGGAAAAAATGACGATGTTAAAGAGTGCCCAACCTTTGAGTTCAACCACAAGTGATGCCCATCAAGTTGCTACACGATATGATGTCTACTCCCAAGTTTTCAATAAGGAGAGGTCAGGCCAGGTGTGTGGTGTGGGTACAGGTCCCACACCATCTTCATTATGGGGGAAAGATACAAAGGAATCTCTTAGGGCGGAGAACAAAATGTTGGTGGATAGGATGAGGGATTTGGAGTCGTTAGTAACAATAAAGCTAGCAAGGATGGAAGAATTGCTAAGAACATCACATGTACATATATTGCTTGAAATACTTGAAAATACTTTTATTACTTACTAATTTTGGTCCTCATCTCCTTTTAATAGAATGGCAACAAGTATGAATCATCTCCACATGTGCCTGCATCATCAGCTGCCAGTGCCTATGATGAATTTGGTGCAGCATCTGACATGCAAAATGCTAACACCCTTGATGATCCAATGAAGATGAAGATATCATATTGCTACCATAGAATATGTTCAATTTAGTATGCATAATGTGTCAAGTATCTAGTGTTTATAATGCAGGGAGCATATGTCCCTACATATCATGACTCATTTTTAAATTCTGGAAGCACATGCGTCTCTCATGTGGTGTGTCATGTAGTTATGGACTCAAATAATGTTGAAACAATAACTATGTGATGCTTATTCTTTTTTTGAACTTTGTATGAAAATACTCACCAAAGTGCATATCTTTTATGTTAAGTTACAAGGTCGTAAAGTGATCTTGCTAGACCTCGAGGGACAACACGTGGCAGTTGACATGGTCATGTGTATTGATGAGTGCTCATAATTCTATGATACTTCACGTCACACACATCATTTTAAGTGCACACAATTAGACAATTGTACATATTTTATAGTTAAACTCAACCTCACTTGAATCAAGGCTTTTATGCAAATTAACTTAATTTATGGATAAATTAATGAATAACAAGGGGTTGAGGGGCATGAGGATTAATTTCATATTGCATAAATGTGAGCACTCATGATTTTTATGCACAAAGTAATAATTTTCTATGAATTTAATTCAAATATTGTGTGTACAGGACACTCTCGGCATTTGCTAGAAGGGCCAGGGGCGAATTTGTCATAGAACCAGGGCAGGGGATCCCTAGGGCGCAGCCCCCTTTCCCTCCTCTTATTGACCAAGTCAAAGCAAATCGCCATGTCTTATTTGTGTGAAGGGAGAAATAAGAAAGAATATTTATGAAATTATCTTGTCGAGAAATTATTGGAGAGAAATTAGGAGGATCCTTAATAAATTAGGAAACCAGCCCAAGGAAGCCCTGTGCACTATAAATACCCGCCCAAGAGCAACCAGCCGAAGATCTTAGCCTATTTTCATGCCTTTATGTTCGTCTCTTCATTTTACTTCCTTCATCAAAATTGTTCATTTTTAAGAGTTCTTCAACTTCTTCTTCTACTCTTGTAGCTAGATCTCTCTCGTTTTTAAGTTATTTCCTAATTTTAAAATTCTATCTTTTACGGTTTACTGTTCATCTGCGCACGCAGCCCTCCGTTTTTCCCCAGTTTCCACCTTCTTTTACTTATTTTCTCCCTCTACTCTCCTCATCAACATTCTTCATTTTTCAAAGCTCTAGATTTTCTTCTTCTTCCTCTTCCTCTAGTTCTATCTAGTTTTCAAGTTATAATTTAATTTTTCAATTTTAATTTTCACATTTTTCTACATTTATATTTTTTACTATTCTTCTCACATTTTCACCCTCTTCTGATCATTTTCTCCCTCTACTCTCTTCACGAAAGTTCTTCCTCTCTTCAAGATCTTCAACTTCTTCTTATTTCATATCCTCCAATTATCTTTCTTTCTAAAGTTATTTTAATTTTTCTCTTGCTCTATTTTTATTATTTTAAATTAGCTTTCTTCTTCCTCTTCTCTATCTCCCTCCTCTTCTATATTCTTCTAAATTCCCAAGGTGGAAGTTCTCTAACTCGATCCTCTCACGGCGTTCATCTCCAAGGCGGGGCAACCTCTTCAGAGGCTCGGCGAGGCGATTGGGTGGCGTCATCTTTCACTTTTTCTGGCTCTTTTCTTCCCTTGATCTTTAGTTTATGTTGGTTGTAATTTTATTTTTCATAGACTTGTAATCTTTCATTTAGCAATAAAATTTTACTTGTGCAATTGTTACTCTTTTTCTCTCTTCACCCCTCCCAAATTTCTCTTCTTCAACCCTCTAATATTCTTTAGGTAGATTTAATTTCAAGCAATTTCATTCCATACAATCTTAAACTTTATCTTCAAAAAAACTTACTCAAAATTTGGCTTTTCAAAATACAAGAGTTTTCTAACTTGTTTTAAAAAGAGAATTTTTCCTCCTCGTGGGATCAACCCGTACTCTCACTTTACACTTAATTTAAAAAAATTAATGAGTGAGTGCGGTATATTTTTGAAATTGTGGCACGGCATTTTTAACGACGAGTGTTAGTGCACATCAATTTTTGGCGCCGTTGTCAGGGAGGAAATGATTTTTGATTGTTGAAAATTCTTGTGTTTAATGTGTATATTTGTATACTAATTTTTCTATTTTTATTTTATAGAAAAATGAAAAAAATCAAAAAAATAGAAATTTAAACCTGAAAACTACAGAAAATCATCTGTCGCAGAAAACTAGAAAGCGTCGCTGAAGGCTTGGATGTTGGGTTCGGTGCAAGTATTCAGAGGGGGGGTGAATGAATATAGCCTATAAAAACTTTCACCCAATATAAAATTTCGCTCAATTAGAATTACGCTCACTCAACAGATTAAACACTTAGAACAAAATCTGATCAAATCATCTAATGAACCTGTGATCAAACACTTGGAGCGCCCCTATGCAAACATCTAGCGGAAGCAAACCATAAGCAATCAAACCACAATGCAAGAGGGGTTTTTAGGTGGTTCGGTCCTGCAGACCTACATCCACCCCACACTCAACCCGAGTGTGGCTTTCTGCTGACTCACAGCTTGAACAGCTGGGCATCACAGCTTGCCATACAACCGCTGGGCAACACAGCTTGCCGTCCGAGGAATCCTCCTCGCCCCGCTGAGCAACACAGCTTGCTGTCCAGTGGAATCCTCCACTGCAAACCACTGGGCAATACAGCTTAGCCGTCCAGAGGTAGCACCTCTGCAATCCGCTGACTAACAGCTTGAACAAGATGTAAAATAGAAAATAGAAGATGGAATAAAATAGCAATCTGAAAGCTGTAAACAATGAAGCATAATGTGGCTCTTAAAGAGCTGGATGGCCTGGATTTGATCCACGGTCCATCACGAATAGATCTCTCTCTATCTCACTCTCTTTCTTCACTCTCTCTCTTTCTCTTTCTTCTCTGCTGCACTTCTCTTCTTCTCTCGATCTCTGTTCTCCTTTTCTCTCTTTCTCTTTTTCTTTTCTTCTACTGGATCGTGGAAGCTCTCTCTTCTTTTTCCCTTTCTCTTCTCTCAGCTTCTGCTCTCTGCTTCGATTACGATCTTTTTTCTACATAGGATGAAGACTCGTATATATAGCAGCAGCAGCAGCTAGGGAGATAGGGCGTGTGCTTCCCACGCCTTCCGTCCAGAAGATTCCTCCTCGGATCACGTGCTCAGCACCCACCTCGGATCACGTGTCAGGTGCCAGCTTCAGGTCACGTGCCCATTCATCAGTACGCTCAGCAACTGGAGTTAGATGGCGTCAACCCACTTGCTCCAAGGAGTTGACGCAGCCTTCAGAGATCTTCAACCTATGAAACTCAAGTCTGCTGCGTTGACTCCATCAGTTTGCTGCGTTGACGCATTGATACGTTCCAGTGAACAAACAGCCTAGCCTTTTTAACTGCTGCGTCGACGCTTCTCCACTGCTGCGTTGACGCGGAGGTGATCCAGTGATCAGGTCTTCAGCAGATAGATGTGCTGCGTTGACGCTCTCAGCATGCTGTGCTGACGCATGGAGCTGCAGCGTCGATGCTGCCAATGTACTCCAGAGGCTGCAATAAGGGATACTTGAACTGCTGCGTCCACGCTACTTGATCAATGCGTTGACGCACCAGAGTAATCCACAAGCTTCTTTCTTGATTGTTTGAACTACTGCGTTCACGCCACTTGATCAAGGCGTTGATGCATTGGTGTGTTCCAGCAGCGGAAATTGGATGGCTTCAGCCCTCTTGCTTTAAGGGGTTCATTAGCCTCTTCAGTCCCTGTCAGACAGATGAAACGAAGTCATCAGTTCTAAGTTTATGCATTGCATTGTATAGACTTTGCTGTGAAGGCAAAAGCAATATAAAGTATGCACAAAGCAGTGTATAGACTTCAGACTGCAGGAACGTGTGAACAACCAATGTGTAGACTCTTCAATCGACAGGCTTTGAAGCACAAAGGCAATGTACAGACTTTGCCTTAAAACGAATGTAAAGACTTAGAATCAAGGAGGCGTTGTGTAGACTTTGAACCAGTGTACAGACTTGGAAGCTTGAGCCAATGAATAGACTTGAAACGCTTAAGGCGATGTACAGACTTGTTGAGGCTCAAGCAGTGTACAAACTTGACTATGCTCACTCAAAACTGATGTATAGACATGATGAACGAAGAGTGGCTGTACAAACTTGATAACGATGCAGAGCGAACAGATGTACAGACTTCATGTGAAAACCCAATGTACAGACATTGAAGAACAAGCAGCTACAGTCCAATGTGTGGACTTGTTGTTCACTGGTGAGTGTACAGACTTCGAATGAAAATCAATGTGTAGACTTACCACCGACCATTGTGTAGACTTGAAGAATGTGAGACGATGGCTAAGACACTGCACAATCGGATGTATAGACTTTACTTAAGACAGTTCGATGTACAGACTTGGAATTTCAACTGAAGGGTGTATAGACTTGACCAAACAGTCCAGTGAATAGACTTGAATAGCTGAGGCCAGTGTACAGACTTCGAAGGATGCAGACTCTGTATAGACTTCAACTCAAACATGCATAATGTATAGACTTTGTGAAACGTGAATGCGATGTACACACTTCAAGTCCAGTGTATGGACATTGCCTTAGACTCTAAATGAAACGGACTTTAGCCAATGCAATGTATAGGCTTGAATGAGAGTCCAATGTATAGACTTGCATGATGCACAATGACACAGTCCAGTGTATAGACTCTTAGCCATGAATAAATGCAATGCAGTCTGATGTGTAGACTTTGCAACCGACAGCTAATGTATAGACTTGGCCAATGTTGTCTAGCCTACGCACAAGGTGAGACATGCAGAAACATGACATCTGACAAAATGCAATTCAGATATATAAAGAACAAATGCCATCAATGCTAAACATCATCATTCATGTTGCTATCATATGCAGAATGCTCAAGGATAAGAATGCACAGAAATGCACTTTGTTTATTACAATTATCAAAACACAATAGCATTGCAATCATCAAAATACAATATCAAATGCACTCAAAAGCACTCACTGTCTTGCTATCATCAAAACCAAATAGCATTGCTATCATCAAAGTAACATAGCACATGCTTGTGCCTAAGAGGCACAACATTCTCCCCCTTTTTGATGATGGCAACACAATGTGACAGTGAGTCACACACAAGATTTTCTCCCCCTTTGACATGATCAAAAAGAGAAAAACAGTAAAAACAAGAGTGCAAAGTGCATTATGCATGCAAATTCCTCTAGAACATTCTCCCCCTAAATAATAGCTCCCCCTTTGAGAAGGAATATGAACAGATAAACAAGGTAGAGAAGGTAGGAGGGTCACTTGACAACAGCTGAATCATAGGTTCAGAAAGGAAGCATGATTCTAAATAACTATTAAAGTATAAGAATCAACAACATACAATTTTTAAAAATTCAGGTTTAACAGTCATAAATCTAGAGTAAAACACCTGACCCCTGAAAAAGAGTTTATAGACTCCATTTATAGCAATGAATCTAGGGCACATGGTATTAATAGATAAGTCAGAAATAATACCCTTTTGTGATTAAACACGAAAATTCAAGAGAGGCAACTTGAACATGTATTGATAAAAACAATTTTCACTCATTGACTTTTGATTTTTCGAAAGGTTACAGCAGTTTGATTTTCACTTTTGAATTTTTCAGAACCTGAACTAAGTAAATAGATCAGTGACATTTATGCTGTTGACATTAGGTGTACACCTTGATCAGAGGCAGGTACCCCTAGTTACTAGACATAAACTACTAGACCTATTTTAGATCAAAACCCACAAAGAATAGTCTTCACTTTTGACATTAAGGGTACACCTTGATTAGAGGCCAGTACCCCTAGTTACTTGGTGAGAACTCCCCCTATAGATTTGACCCTTTGAACAGAGATATTCTGAAGCACTTCATGACTATGAGTTCTCCTGCTTCATTGGAGGAGATCACAATTGCTCAGTGCAATTCAGCCATTGCTCTGTCACTATGTTCAGTTCATAGCATTTATGATCTTATTTACTGCTGCCCTTATCTCTTTTAGAGTGATTGTTTAAAAAATCATTACATACTCTTATTCACCTGTTCTAGACATTTCCAGTTCAACACATTTAGGTATTATAAAAAACTTTTTCTATTTTAGCCATGAGACAAAGATTAAGAACTATAAAAGTTTTCTTTTATCTCAAATTCTGAAGTGCAGACACTTAACTCTCCAATTTATAAAGGTTAAACCTTTAGTTCTTTTCAATTTGTAAGAGTGATTCTTATAAAAGAACAATTGAAATAATCACAACTCAATGTACTAAACCAGAAACAAAACTGCTGTTCAGTGAAGGTTAGGGAAATGATAGCAATAGGCATTGAGTTCCAGGAGCATTTGATGTCAAAGGATATGAAAGAACTAAATGGGGACAGTGAGAAGTAGCAAGGATTCAATGAATTGACCAGAAAAACTCTCAGCTCCCCCTGACATCATGATGCAAAGATTATACTATGCACTAGGCTGTTCTACATGCAGACTATGCACCCAGGATACATGAGACAAGTATGCAATCAATTCAAGTTTATGCATCCAAGTCATGAACATTTTTATCCTTTTTCAGATTTTTCAAAATATGATGCAGTACACTGTTCTTCATGAAGACATGACCCATGGTACTAGGCGGAGAATCTGGTCTCAAAGACCATCTCACACACAGTAAGAACCTCCGGGCAGATTTCTCTGCCTTTTAGTAACTTACCATTTGATATACCAGGGTTATGCAAAGAGATGCAGTGCAAAGCTGTCCTATTATGCATTGAAAAACATGCAGTCTACGACAATAGGCAAATGACAGTCATGCAAATCAGTCCTATATGCATTGATCAATTTCATTGACAGTCATGCATATGATGTATGCAAACACTAGACACATGCATTGACTCTTATACACTAAAGAATCATTCACACTCAGTTCAACATATGACAAGAGAATAGCATCAGATATATGCAGAAATGAATTCAATAGCTGAGTCTGGAATGCAGACTGATCAGCTAGACAAGAAGAGAGCATCAAAAATCAACCAAGCAAAACAACAATTTCAGATGATGAATTTAAAACAAGGTTCGGAACTAACCTGAAGAGTTGAATCATGGGGTTTCCATTTGAGTGCCTTGGTTTGTTAACCCCTGTTTATTCTTTGACCCAAGACACACCTGCAACATTATGATCATTTTGATCCTGCAGGGACCCAAGCAGCTTTGGGTCCTGAATTACCCCTATCAGGTGTTCTAAACACCCTTTTTACAGCATTATCATCAAATTCCATTAGACAACAATCAGACATAGAATGTCCAAAATTTTCACAGTAATAACATGAACCAACAGATTGTCTGGTCCTATGATGCATATCAACAGCAGCATGAGACCTATGAAACTTAGCATGAAATGTTCTGTTGTTTACATGAACATTTTGTTTCTTACTAGCAGCATTGGGAGCAGGAAATTTTGACTTACCATTACCTGCCCACCAGTATTCAGAAGCTCGGTGACCAGATTTTCCACATTCAAAACATCCAAGAATCTTTTCTTTAAAATCAGTTTTATTTCTACCAGGAAAATTTTTATTTGGAGGGAATTTAACAAATTTGGAATTAAAATGTTTTCCCTGAGCATACCAGCAGTCCTTGACTGTATGGCCATGCTTTCCACATTTGAAGCATGCTGGGGTTCTTTTACCAGAAGCAGTTTTATTTGCAGGGAAATTTACAGGTTTTAAATTGACTTTCTTTCCCTGGGCATGCCAGCAATGAGCTGCAATGTGGCTCATCTTGCCACAATGAAAACACTCTATTTTCCTTCTTTGAAAAACATGATTTCTAGCAGGAATTTTCTGTGCAATAGTAGCAGCTAGGTCATCTAATTCAAACATCTTACACTCATGCATCATATGACCTATCTTATTACAATAGAAACACTGCATATTCTTTTTCTTTTTAAACTGAATTTTATGAGAAGATTTTTCACAGCAATTTTCCTTTTTCTTTTGTTCAGCCCTGTGCTTATTGTTCTGAGATTTCTTAGATGAAATATATTTTGAAGTACTAGCACAGTCTGAACTTTTCACAAATGTAAGTTGTTCCTTCCCTTTAGCAAATCTTGACAGGGAGGTTTTTAGATCTTCAATTTCAGAATTCAAATCAGCAGTATTAGCTTCAAAACCTGTAATCTCAGTTTCACAGGAAATAACTTGTTGATGCAAAGCATCATTTAGACTTTTGAGGATGTTGATTTCCTGTTTCAATCTTTGTTCAGATTCAGTTTTCTTTTCTTGCAATGATTCATTTTCAGATTTCAAATTATTCATTTCTTTTCTTAAATTTTTATTTTCAGATTTTAATTTCTTGGACACTTTAAACAGATTTTCATACATCATTATCAATTCATCAAAAGAAACTCCTTCTGATCCGGAGCTTACCTGAGATGAGGTTTCCTCATCATCACTTCCCCGGTTGGCCATTAAGCATATTGACTTTCCTCCTTCTTTATCACTGTCTTCGGTGTTTCCTTTGAATTTCAAGAATTTTGGACAGTCAGTCTTCACATGGCCAGCCTTCCTGCATGTGTAGCAAACGTTAGTGTCAACAATCTTGGCAGGATTAGAATTATACCTTGTTTGCTTTCTGCCTTCACCAAGCTTTCCTTATCTTTCTCTCAGAAATTTCCTGAATTCACTGGTCACCCTTTCAATGTCTCCATCAATTTCAAACCGCGAGAGGCTGCTTTTCTCGCTTAATGACCCACTGTGGCTGGATCTGTTTGCTTTGATGGAGCTATCCTTCAGCACGATTGGTTCCATTGCAAACAATCTGAAAGCACAGAAAAATTGAAGGACCTAGACCAAATGAGCAAGGCAAGGCACTAAGTCGGAGAAACAAAATAACTAACACAAAAAGCACACTATGAAATGCACCAAACAGAAATGCGCTAAACCAGATGATCAAAGTAAATCGGTAAGATAGTGAAACGAATCAACGAGCAGAAGAAGCCCACTCTGATGTGCACCAAAAGCTAGCAGGAACTGCTGCGGATTGTTAGATACTATGCACAGCAACCCGCTCTGATACCAATTGTTGGGTTCGGTGCAAGTATTCAGAGGGGGGGTGAATGAATATAGCCTATAAAAACTTTCACCCAATATAAAATTTCGCTCAATTAGAATTACGCTCACTCAACAGATTAAACACTTAGAACAAAATCTGATCAAATCATCTAATGAACCTGTGATCAAACACTTGGAGCGCCCCTATGCAAACATCTAGCGGAAGCAAACCATAAGCAATCAAACCACAATGCAAGAGGGGTTTTTAGGTGGTTTGGTCCTGCAGACCTACATCCACCCCACACTAAACCCGAGTGTGGCTTCCTGCTGACTCACAGCTTGAACAGCTGGGCATCACAGCTTGCCATACAACCGCTGGGCAATACAGCTTGCCGTCCGAGGAATCCTTCTCGCCCCGCTGAGCAACACAGCTTGCTATCCAGTGGAATCCTCCACTGCAAACCGCTGGGCAATACAGCTTAGCCGTCCAGAGACAGCACCTCTGCAATCCGCTGACTAACAGCTTGAACAAGATGTAAAATAGGAAATAGAAGATGGAAATAAACAGCAATCTGAAAGCTGTAAACAATGAAGCACAATGTGGCTCTTAAAGAGCTGGATGGCCTGGATTTGATCCACGGTCCATCACGAACAGATCTCCCTCGATCTCACTCTCTTTCTTCACTCTCTCTCTTTCTCTTTCTTCTCTGCTGCACTTCTCTTGTTCTCTCGATCTCTGTTCTCCTTTTCTCTCTTTCTCTTTTTCTTTTCTTCTGCTGGATCGTGGAAGCTCTCTCTTCTTTTTCCCTTTCTCTTCTCTCAGCTTCTGCTCTCTGCTTCGATTACGATCTTTTTTCTACAGAGGATGAAGACTCGTATATATAGCAGCAGCAGCAGTAGCTAGGGAGATAGGGCGTGTTCTTCCCACGCCTTCCGTCCAGAAGATTCCTCCTCGGATCACGTGCTCAGCACCCACCTCGGATCACGTGTCAGGTGCCAGTTTCAGGTCACGTGCCCATTCATCAGTACGCTCAACAACTGGAGTTAGATGGCGTCAACCCACTTGCTCCAAGGAGTTGACGCAGCCTTCAGAGATCTTCAACCTATGAAACTCAAGTCTGCTGCGTTGACTCCATCAGTTTGCTGCGTTGACGCATTGATACGTTCCAGTGAACAAACAGCCTAGCCTTTTTAACTGCTGCGTCGACGCTTCTCCACTGCTGCGTTAACGCGTAGGTGATCTAGTGATCAGGTCTTCAGCAGATAGATGTGTTGCGTTGACGCTCTCAGCATGCTGTGTTGACGCATGGAGCTGCAGCGTCGATGCTGCCAATGTACTCCAGAGGCTGCAATAAGGGATACTTGAACTGCTGCGTCCACGCTACTTGATCAATGCGTTGACGCACCAGAGTAATCCACAAGCTTCTTTCTTGATTGTTTGAACTACTGCGTTCACGCCACTTGATCAAGGCGTTGACGCATTGGTGTGTTCCAGCAGCGGAAATTGGATGGCTTCAGCCCTCTTGCTTTAAGGGGTTCATTAGCCTCTTCAGTCCCTGTCAGACAGATGAAACGAAGTCATCAGTTCTAAGTTTATGCATTACATTGTATAGACTTTGCTGTGAAGGCAAAAGCAATGTAAAGTATGCACAAAGCAGTGTATAGACTTCAGACTGCAGGAACGTGTGAACAACCAATGTGTAGACTCTTCAATCGACAGGCTTTGAAGCACAAAGGCAATGTACAGACTTTGCCTTAAAACGAATGTAAAGACTTAGAATCAAGGAGGCGTTGTGTAGCCTATGAACCAGTGTACAGACTTGGAAGCTTGAGCCAATGAATAGACTTGAAACGCTTAAGGCGATGTACAGACTTGTTGAGGCTCAAGCAGTGTACAGACTTGACTATGCTCACTCAAAACCGATGTATAGACATGATGAACGAAGAGTGGCTGTACAAACTTGATAACGATGCAGAGCGAACGGATGTACAGACTTCATGTGAAAACCCAATGTACAAACATTGAAGAACAAGCAGCTACAGTCCAATGTGTGGACTTGTTGTTCACTGGTGAGTGTACAGACTTCGAATGAAAACCAATGTGTAGACTTACCACCGACCATTGTGTAGACTTGAAGAATGTGAGACGATGGCTAAGACACTACACAATCGGATGTATAGACTTTACTTAACACAGTCCGATGTACAGACTTGGAATTTCAACTAAAGGGTGTATAGACTCGACCAAACAGTCCAGTGAATAGACTTGAATAGCTGAGGCCAGTGTACAGACTTCGAAGGATGCAGACTCTGTATAGACTTCAACTCAAACATGCATAATGTATAGACTTTGTGAAACGTGAATGCGATGTACACACTTCAAGTCCAGTGTATGGACATTGCCTTAGACTCTAAATGAAACGGACTTTAGCCAATGCAATGTATAGGCTTGAATGAGAGTCCAATGTATAGACTTGCATGATGCACAATGACACAGTCCAGTGTATAGACTCTTAGCCATGAATAAATGCAATGCAGTCTGATGTGTAGACTTTGCAACTGACAGCCAATGTATAGACTTGGCCAATGCTGTTTAGCCTACGCACAAGGTGAGACATGCAGAAACATGACATCTGACAAAATGCAATTCAGATATATAAAGAACAAATGCCATCAATGCTAAACATCATCATTCATGTTGCTATCATATGCAGAATGCTCAAGGATAAGAATGCACAGAAATGCACTTTGTTTATTGCAATCATCAAAACACAATAGCATTGCAATCATCAAAATACAATATCAAATGCACTCAAATGCACTCACTGTCTTGCTATCATCAAAACCAAATAGCATTGCTATCATCAAAGCAACATAGCACATGCTTGTGCCTAAGAGGCACAACATTGGAAACTGTCACCAAAGGGAGCAGATAATCAGAAAATCAAAAATATCTAGAAATTAAGCGTCGCCAAAGGTCAGTAAGCGTAGGAACAAATTCTGTTTCGTGAATTTTTAGAAAAATCTGAAAAACTCTTGAAAAATCTTTAAAAAATCAAAAAAAATTCTTAAAAAATACAAAAAAATCATGAAACCACAAACTTCAGAAAAACATTGTTTTAGGCTTTATTTTATAGTATATTTACATGTTGATTGGTGTTTTAGTTGCTAGTTTACTGATATTTATCTTTCTTTGAAAAAAAATCAGAAAAA
Source organism: Amorphophallus konjac (assembly GCA_022559845.1). Classification (NCBI taxonomy): domain Eukaryota; kingdom Viridiplantae; phylum Streptophyta; class Magnoliopsida; order Alismatales; family Araceae; genus Amorphophallus; species Amorphophallus konjac. The sequence goes on along the minus strand of CM040121.1, from coordinate 455,169,127 downwards.
AATTCTTGAAAAAAAATTAAAAAACAGAAAATAGAAAAAAAAATTCATCATCATCATGATATCATGTTTTCATGCTAGTTGCATCTCTTACATGCATAGTTGTATTTAGTTGACTCTTTGTTCATTTACTTGCATCATTTGAAGAAAAAAATCTTTCTCTTCTTCTCTCGTTCTCATTCTTAAGGGTAATTTAGGCACACCCTTCTTGGAATTGGAAGGACCCTCCATTGAGCACTCCGTCTCTTTGGACTGGAATCTCCTTTTCCAAGACCTACATAAGTCCCCGCACCCGTGGATTCCCTCACGGACGTCAGACATGTTGTACTAAGAAGCACCCCGAAGTTAGTTTACCCTTAGAAGGTCAAAAATAAAATCAAAAAAAAATCATAATGTTGCATGCATTATTCATATAGTTGTTAATTGATTGCATTGCTTCAAAAACAAAAGAAATAAAAAAAAGTGGGTGAGAAAACTCCAATTTTTGAGTGGGCTCATAAATTCAATGAGGTGGACTTGTTGGCCCATTTTTCTTGATGCATTCCTTGGGCTATGAATCCAAATTCTTTCATGCCACCTTTTTCTCGCCTATGGGCCAAGCCGGCCCATTATGGTCCAACTCAACCTTTATCATTCACCCACAATGGCCTGACCCACTATGAAAGTCCATACTCTTGATCGGCCTACAATGAAAGCCCATCACTCATGGGGGCCCAGCTTCATTCCTTTAATCAAGATCATATCCAATCCACCCAATTCTTTCATGGGCCCTATAATTCATCTTGCACCCAAGAACAAGTCCAAATTACTCCAAGACTCTCCACCCCTTCTTATGATTCTTATTAGGGAGGACAACATAATAGTTCATGGGATTCTTATCAAGGATCGGCCCAAAATCCTCCGGATCAATTCTTTCAAAATTGGACTCCATCTTCAAATAACTTTCATGATCAAACACACTATGGAGGACTACCCACATTCTTTCCCATACCTCACTATCAAGTTGATCATTATTCAACTTCGTATCCTTCAAACTCTACTTCTCAACTTACAACTCTATCTCCTCTACGCTCAACTCTTAATCAGGAGGAGAGAATTAATCAATTTCATCAAATCATCATGGACCAAAATCAATTCATCATGGCCCAAAATCAAACCCGACTAGATCAACTTGCTGAAACCATCAAGGGCATGGAATTGGATCAATTTCCTAACTACTCCAATGCCAATTCTGATTACAAACTTCCACAATTTGACAATACTAAAAGCTTTTATGATCAACTCATCGTTTCCCATGAACACAATACTCAAATCACTCTCGATTTAGATCATGTGGGAAATATGGAGGAGTCTTATCAGGAAGTTTTTGAGGGAGTTAGCTATAGTAATGATGATGATCGAAAAGATGAGTTCGAGGAGCATGAGTTTAATTGCCATTATGAGAAGGGCTCTAAAGAAGTTGATGATCTCAAGTTGGGGGGTGAAGAAGAAGAAAGTAATGTTGTAGTCCATGATCAAATCCCATTCGTTTCCATTCTTGAATTTGAGGAGATCTTGTTCCAAGAAAAGGATGAAGAGGATGTACGAGTGGAGAATGAATTGAGTGAGACTATAAATGATCTCTCTTGGGTAAGGGAGAAGGCGGGTACCCTTCATAATTCTCATCTTGATTGGGTATCTTTTTATCAAGGGGAGGATATTGAGCTTTTACCTATTCATGATTTCGGCGAATCTAATCTTGCTGTAGACATTCTACAGTTCGCCGATCTATCTGATCCTATCGAGCCCCACGAGTATTGTGTTGATGAGCATGCGTCTTTCACAATTGATAACTTCCTTGACACTAATCAATTTATGGTAACTCCTCTCCTTTTGATCTATTCTCACGTCATAAATATTCATGTAATTCCTAAAATTGAGGTTGTAGAAATTTTTTTGGAAGATAATAAGGTCAACATTCATGTTTTTAACACTTATAAAGACCTTAAGTTTGAAGAGCAATATTTTATAATTGATGATATGATAATTCATCTTTCATTCTCTGACCGGGGCAGTCCATTTGGCCTATTAAACTCATCATGGTATGCAATGACGGCCAAATCAAAAATAATGAATGTTGATTTTTACATGACGCCCACGGAAGAAGAATTGTTAGCATACGCGTTGCATGACCAAATCAATCATGCTAACAACCAACCTACCTCAAGTCCACATACATTCTTTCATGATCTTATCTTCTCGTGGCACAAACATTGGAACTTACAAGAGGATAAGATTCTGTGGTGGATTATTTTGAATGCAACTCGTTGGTTATAGAGCTTGCACGCGTCTGACTGAAGATGGTAAATTTAACGCTTCTGGGAGGCAACCCAATGTTGTTGTTATTTGATGTTTTGTTTTGTTTTATTTTTCAGTGAATAAGTAAGAACCAAGGAGATGAAGTTGTCACCGTCCATATCAGTGATGAAGTTTTCGTCCCACATATCAGGTTGTCTCTTTCCTTCTCAGCAATCTTTATTGTTACATTGTTCTATTATTTCTATTACTTACATATGCCATTGAGGACAATGTCATTCAAGTTGGGGGGGTGGGGGGATTTTCATGATACATATAGTACAACCTGATAGGAGTGCTTGCATAACGTCCTGCATATCATTCTATCTTGCAATCTGCTTGAAAGTGGAAAGATGAAATCTCCAACTGAGTTTTCTTGATTCATGCTCATATTAAAAGTAATTCTAGAATAGGAAAGACTAGGGAGAAGAATGAAGGATAATTTATTCGATCTAGCTATGGAAAACTGATTTAAGAATCTCTTTAAAATTCATGTGCACTTTTAGAAAAAGGAATCACTTTGCACGCTAATGAAACAAGCAGGACAAGCCTTCTGTTATTTTGGAATGGTGTCTAATACTCTGCATTTCTTAGAGATGAGATCTTTTTGATATAGCTATCTATCAAAGTTATCTATTAAATAAGTGCAAAGTATATGAAAAAAAAACACCATAAAAATTACCCTTAATCTTAGTAACCGGGCCTGCTTCACCTAACAAGTGTTGATGTTTGAGTCAAAAGGAAAAGGGACCCTTGATCTTAATAACCGGGCATGCTTCTCCTAAGGCAAGAGTCGAGGTTCGCGTTAAACAGTGAAGGGATGTGTAGCATCATGTGTGTATTGAAAAAAATGATGAAAAAAAAAGAAAGATAGGCAAAAGTTATTGTGCTCAATGCTCTGATCTAGGAGGTGCAGAGTTGAAGGACACCTATCTAGAATAGCAAATGAGGGATGCAATTGTCTATGCTGTGGATTTAGTATTACACATGCACAAGTGCTATTGAACTTTAGTTTGTATTCTTAATCATGTACCTAAATTTTCAAACTAAGGCTAATATGCGTTAATGCTTCCGGATTCCTAATCCTTGGTTGATTTTGTGAAGGGAGAGCTGGATATAAAGGTATAAACTTTGCAAACTCTTGTTGGTCCTAAATTTTAATCTAATTGCATTGCTAAGGGACTAACAATGAGTAAGTTGGGGGTGTGATGAGTGCTCATAATTCTATGATACTTCACGTCACACACATCACTTTAAGTGCACACAATTAGAGAATTATGCATATTTTATAGCTAAACTCAACCTCACTTGAATCAAGGCCTTTTATGTACATTAACTTAATTTATAGATAAATTAATGAACAATAATGGGTTGAGGGACACGAGGATTAATTTCCCATTGCATAATTTTGAGCACTCATGATTTTTATGCGCAAAGTAACAATTTTCTATGAATTTAATTCAAATATTATGTGTGCAGGACACTCTCGGCATTTGCTAGAAGGGCCAGGGGCGAATTTGTCACAGAACCAGGGCAAGGGATGCCCCAGGGCGTAGCCCCCTTTCCCTCCTCTTGTTGACCAAGTCAAAGCAAGCCGCCATGCCTTATTTGTGTGAAGGGAGAAATAAGAAAGAATATTTATGAAATTATCTTGTGGAGAAATTATCGGTGACAAATTAGGAGGATCCTTATCAAATTAGGAAACCAGCCCAAGGAAGCCCTGTGCACTATAAATACTCGCCCAAGAGCAACCGATCGAAGATCTTAGCCTATTTTCATACCTTTCTGTTCATCTGTTCATTTTTCTTCCTTCATCGAAGTTGTTCGTTTTTAAGAGTTATTCAACTTCTTCTTCTACGCTTTTAACTATATCTCTCTCGTTTTAAGTTATTTCCTATTTTTTAAAGTTCTGTCTTTTACGATTTACTGTTTATCCACGTGCGTAGCCCTCCGTTTTTCCCCAGTTTTCACCTTCTTTTGCTTATTTTCTCCCTCTACTCTCTTCATCAACGTTCTTCTTTCTTTAAAGCTCTAAATTTTCTTCTTCTTCCTCTTCCTCTAATTCTATCTCGTTTTCAAGTTATAATTTAATTTTCAAATTTTAATTTTCACATTTTTCTACACTTACATTTTTTACTATTCTTCTCACGTTTTCACCCTCTTCTGATCATTTTCTCCCTCTACTCTCTTCACGAAAGTTCTTCCTCTCTTCAAGATCTTCAACTTCTTCTTCTTTATATCCTCCAATTATCTTTCTTTTTAAAGTTATTTTAATTTTCCTCTTGCTCTATTTTTATTATTTTGAATTAGCTTTCTTCTTCCTCTTCTCTATCTCCCTCCTCTTCTATATTCTTCTAAATTCCCAAGGCGGAAGTTCTCTAACTCGGTCCTCTCATGGTGTTCATCTCCAAGGCGGGGCAACCTCTTCAAAGACTCGACGACGTTTTCACCCTCTTCTGATCATTTTCTCCCTCTACTCTCTTCACGAAAGTTCTTCCTCTCTTCAAGATCTTCAACTTCTTCTTCTTTATATCCTCCAATTATCTTTCTTTTTAAAGTTATTTTAATTTTCCTCTTGCTCTATTTTTATTATTTTGAATTAGCTTTCTTCTTCCTCTTCTCTATCTCCCTCCTCTTCTATATTCTTCTAAATTCCCAAGGCGGAAGTTCTCTAACTCGGTCCTCTCATGGTGTTCATCTCCAAGGCGGGGCAACCTCTTCAAAGACTCGACGAGGCGATTGGGCGGCGTCATCTTCCACTTTTTCTGGCTCTTTTCTTCCCTTGATCTTTAGTTTATGTTGGTTGTAATTTTATTTTTCATACACTTGTAATCTTTCCTCTAGCAATAAAATTTCACTTGTGCAATTGTTACTCTTTTTCTCTCTTAACCCCTCCCAAATTTTTCTTCTTCAACCCTCTAATATTCTTTAGGTGGATTTAATTTCAAGTAATTTCATTCCATGCAATCTTAAATTTTATCTTCAAAAAAACTCACTCAAAATTTGGCTTTTCAAAATACAAGAGTTTTCCAACTTATTTAAAAAAGAGAATTTTTTCTCCTCGTGGGATCGACTCGTACTCTCACTTTACACTTAATTTTAAAAAAAATTAGTGAGTGAGTGTGGTATATTTTTAAAATTATGGCACGGTATTTTTAACGACGAGTGTTAGTGCACATCAATTTTTGTATCAATGAAGAAAAGGTCATCATGGGTAGAAAAATAGGATCTACGTATTGTGAAGTCTCTGTGCGCTGTGCTCGCCATCCAGACACACCATTGTTTATGAAGGATTAGAATAGAAAAGGAATGAAAGATGATGTTGGGAGTCACATCTTGTGGCTCAAGGAGTATGTAAGATCATTTCTAATTATACACTGCCATATCTTTTGATCTTATTTTGAATTAGAGGAAACTTGACTATCATCTTCTCTCTTTTCAGGTGTTGGTCCAGAAGTGATGCTTGTCAACTATCTATTTTTTTCACATCCTTAGTTATTTATGATGTAATCATGTGTATCCCCTAAGTGGATTTGAAAGGAATGACTTTTGGGCTATTCTATGTCACTCTTATCAGAGACAGTTAAATACCTTTTTTGGCTTAATGTTGCATTGTATGTTATATTTTTTTGTTGCATACAGCACTTGCATGGATGGATGGCCTCTGCTTTTGATATTTGTGATTGACGAATCTGTGTGAATGGTCTCCTACTATTTTTCTCTTTTCCCTTTTGGCTATTTAGATAATGTATGCATTGGCTATCATGAAAGTTGTCGGTATCATACATTGTGATTTGAAGCCATAAAACATACTCCTTTGTGAAAGGTGAGTGGTATCTGTTTTCTTCTTTTGGTTTGGGGGAAGCACCATTTTTCTTAACTACTGGTGTTATATGTGTTTTCATGGCAGGGGATCTGAAGCGTATCTGTGAGAGGGATCTGGGCTTAGTTTCACAATGCTGCTTAACCAAGCATGTGTTCTAGATTAGTAAATAGTATCTTGCTAATGTCGCTCTCAAGATCAATGTTAAGGTTAGTATGTAATATATTTGGTCTTGAGGTCTTTTTTTTTTGCCCTAGGATTCAGTATGCATCTATGAAACCAATGGAAGTGAAGAATATCTTTTCGATCCTGATGAGTGGGCGTGGCATTTCTCCTACTGGTCCACATGTTCCTAGCTAGGCAGTTGAACCATGTGGCTTGAGTGCATGAAGGCCTGGCCTAATGTGATTCCCAGACTGGAAGGCACTAGGGATGTGTCTGGCCTAGTACATTTTTCATGAATTCTATTACATGATATATGATGCAGTACTTTGAAGAAGAGTAAGTTAAATTATTTTGGACCACCTCTGCATAATTTATGATGGGAATACGGAATCTGAGGAATTTGTTGACATTGATTGAGTCTCTCATTAATTGCATTTCTTGTTGATGTAGATTGCCAGCATCTTATGCTTTCTTATTGACAAACTGAACCTGAAACAGACACCTATAACTGCATCTGTAAGCCAACCTCTTTAAAATGACTCTAGTCACTTCTTTTGACACAGGAATCCAATTTTCTGTGCTATATAGGTTCTGAATTCCCTACCTGACCTGAACTCAGCTGACCTAGAGTGATAGGATAAAGGCTTTACGTCTGATTGGTCTTTCTTCTGGGCCTTTGCTATATTGTGACTAAATCACAAGCACATCCAAGTTTTGCATCTCATTTTACTGATATGATAGTCAAAATTAGCTAGGTGGGTCATGCTTCTTGCACCCATTTAACTTCAAACCTAGAGAAGACAATAGATTCATTGATGATAAAAGTTATCTTCTTATATTGGGAGTGTTGGGACTGATCAAATGCTTAAAAAGGTCAAATGAGTTACTTTTAAGTCACATCTAGTGCTTGGAAATGCTATTACATTCTGAATCCCCAACTTTCTTTGATTTGATTGCACATTGCATGTGAAAAGGGAATCCATTATTTTTGTTTGGGCATACTTTATAAATGAAATTTATTTCTTACACCTTTGGATCCCTTTCTTTTGGTTTTTGTTTCTGTGGATGTGATAAATGATTTCTACCATTTTTGCTCCCTCCTCCTCTCTCCTCTTCTTATGCTTTACCATTTTTCTATAAATCCCATATTCCCATGTGTCAACCATTATATCATCCCAATGGTGCTTTGTCTTACAGCCAGCGATATGGTAGATGTATTACTTCCATGGTCTATCAGAAGTTGATTTATTCTTCTACTACAACTCATTCATGATTGTCATGTAGTTATAGATTCAAGGTTTCTAAGTCATTATTGATTGTCAATCTCTGGAAAAATATGCCCGGTTTTTATGTAGTTTTGTGTCTAAAGACTTGAATTTATCCTTGAATTTAGAAGCTTAGGTGGATATTGGGTCTAACTAGGCAGGTCGATAGACCCACCCCTGGTTAGTCGACAGACCTGCCAGTCTATTATGTTATTTCTAATCTCTTGCCTGTGAGGAACAACTTATGACTATAGAAATTTGATGAGTATGTAAAACTTTATGACTAATCAATCTTGATTTTATCACTTGGGCATGGTGGGGATCACAGGTTTTTTGGAGCATAATTTTCTTTTCTCTTTTGCATTCTAATATAAAGTGCTTATGCATATACTATAATTTTCTTCTATCATAACTTGTAGCTATATGTTGCAGATTAGTTTATGGAAGTCCTCCTCATCCGGCCAAGGGTTTATGGAAGTCCTCCTCATCCGGCACTAAGAAGATAAGAAGTTGTACATTTATGAAACAAAAGAATGTTGCCATAAATTTGAACTATATGAAGGTTTGCCATGTAGGATCTTTTTGTCTTTTTCTCATTGGTATGTTTTACTTTTCAAGTTTTTCACTCAATATATCATTTCTCCTATGATTGATCCGTAAGTGTAAGTGCTAATGGATTTTTTTTTTATCATGGGTGTGGGGATGGGGTTCTGTCCATGAAATATTGTCGGAAGTTTGATAGTTATTTTGATGTGAGAACCTTATTTTTTAAGATGCTTCAATAATTCTGATTAAGGTGATAATTAACCAACATGCCTATCCTTATGTGCACTAAGAAGTTAAATAGTTGAACATTCATGAAGCAAAAGTATGCCATAGTTTTTTTCTCTCCCTGTCTATTATGCATCCTTAATTTTTACTAAATAAACATGCCAAGTTTGTTGTTAATCCCCTTCCCTTCCTTTTCTGCAGCAAACTTTGTTCTTGGTTCGACTACATTTATAGGAAGACGTGTAACTCTTCCTTTGAACATTCATAATGGACAAGGTAGACCAATTTATCTTAGCCCTTTATAGGTAAAGCCAAGCATGGGACCTTTTCAGGCACCACAAATTGATCCATGTTATCTTAGCCCTTTACAGGTAAATCCAGTCATAATATTTATCTGACATGCCATAGCATAAACTAGTGCTATTGATCCAACAGCTGGTGGCCCATTCATTGTGACTAGCTATGATTATAATGCTCCAATGAATGGATTTGGTATGCTTTTTTTAATTACTCTATCATGTTACTCACATTGGATTATATTCTCTTTTTTCCCTGGAATCTTTTTAAAATTTCTTTCACCAAACAAATTGTTTCCATTTCAAATATTATTTGTTTGATTTAAATCCATGCTTGGCGAGAACCTGTGGGCACTTTTGTTTATCTTTCACATACTAGGGCTTTCTGTGTAACAATAGAAGATGAACCTAACACCTTTATCAGTCGTACACCACTAGCATGCTTTAGTAGGAAAGTGACTTTCTTTTCTTACATTTCCCATCATTTCATTATTTTTAGTGTTTCTTTTGTCCCTTGCTGTTTGCAGCAAATTAGAAAATGATACCATTTTTTACATTTCGTTTACTGTTAGTTTTCTTTTTAACCTTCCAAAAAACTATGACATGGGATAAGATCGACTAAAAGTGGTACATAACTTAGTAAGTTGCTAGCTCTATCCCTGAAATATTTTTGCAAAACTGCTATATCATTGGAGGGTTCTCCGTACTTATATTTATACGATAATTCCTTTAATTTTGTCAGCACCAACATAGATCAAAACGAACAGTTCTTAAAGAGTGGCAACTATCCAACTTTGACCGTGGTGTCAGCAGGACATTCACTGCATGTTTTCGTCAATGGAGAACTCTCAGGTGAGCTCTTGAATGGTAAATGGAATGCTTAGTTTTGGTCCATGTAAACTTTAATACTTCCTTTAACTTTTTGTTACCCTAATAATTTTATTTGCAATCCCTCAAGTACGGCATATGGGAGTGTAGACTACCCAAAACTTACTTATAGTGGAAGGGCAAAGCTTTGGGCTGGGAGTAATAAGATTTCCATTAAGTGTTGCTGTTGGTTTACCGATTGGCTCTCCCTTCCTATTCTCTCTCGTCCATATCACAAAATCCATTGGAATTTTTCTAAGTTTTTTTGCCTCATCTCTGTGCTTGTCTAGAATGTTGGGGAACACTTCGAAACTCGGAGGGTTATAAGTTCTTGTGTTATGTGTATTAAAATTAATAAAATCTACACTCGTGATTAGTTTGATCTCTATTGTCCAATGATTTTCACATTAAAACTCGGAGTTAATGTAGATTTTTAACTAAAATATTCATCAAACACGGACCAAGTTATGACATGCCATTCTTCGGATCAGCAATGAAAGATAATGTGCATGGTCAGAGGTTGGCTTCACCAACTGAGGTAGCCTCATAATTCCTAAAAATAATATGTAATTTCATGTTTACATCCATGTTTCTGATCTTCTTTAAGGGTAGGTAGTGTTTCTGATCTTCCTGAAGGGTAATCTGTGGTTAATATTTCTTCGATAAGGTATATGCTCCTTTGGTAGCGTGCTTGTGTTCTAGCTTAATTGAAATACTGTGCTTTGCTTTATCAAAATTACTTGTAATACTTGCATATCACTATTTTAAGAATGTTCGGTGGGGCTTGTTAACTGCTTTCTGAATAAGCTGTTGTCATCAAGTGTATGTAAGAAGACTGCTACTGCAGCGAGCTGCTAGCAAATTACCTAATGTTATAACCCTTTTAACAAATGTCTATCCTTTTATTTCCATTTTATATACTTATTGTAGGCATAAAAAAGGATTACTTCGTTAAAAGTAGTAAGTTAGTGGAGTTTTAAGTTATGAGCTAACCGATAATCTGTTAGCTATTCGTGTATTTCTCATTATTTCAGTAAACCTTCATTTCTTTTATAGAGCAGGATTATGTTTTTTGCCAAAAAGTCATCATCTAGTTTCTGTCCTCTATGTCATTTGTTCACAACATTTGTTGCTATTGTCCCTGCTGGAAAAAGATCTACTATCTCCACGTGTCTAACCATTTGTTTTGACTTGTTGTTCTATGAATAGGCGGAAGCCTTGGAGCTTTGGATTCAAACACCAAGGGATCTTCGAAATGAGATGACATATTTTAAAACTACTTACCAAGATTAAGGTAACTATCAAATTTAAACTATGATGAAATGAAATTTAAATCCTAGAAGAGATAGTTCTCTCAGCCTTTCAAACAAACAAACCACACAATCATACAGTGCGAGAGGGACTTTTAAGGTGGTTCGAGATCACGACGGACTCTCTACGTCCACCCCTCACCAAACCGGTGAGGCTTCACTCGTTTTACAATGAAGCACACGGAGAAAATCTCCAACACACACGAAGATGCGGTCTCCAACACGATCCTACAACGGATCAATACACACACGCGCGCGATCGCTCACAAGCGATCAAACCACACATGCTGCACAAGTGCAGCAACCGACAAACGACCGTATGCAGATGGTCTACACACAAAGTTTCCCAAAGTTCAGAGAATAGAAAAGATGTTCAATACATGACCATGCTGAAGATAAAATGAAGAACAACAGCAAGATAGACAATAAAAGGTTGTAGAAATATCTCCTTGAGAAGCTAAGGCCAGCCAATGTATCTTCCTTGAGGCTTGTGAAGGTGGGGGGTCGATTTTCAGACAAGACGTCGCCGAACGAACTCCTCCTTGGAGATTCAGCTTCATTGAAGCAAGAACACTTAAAGACGGATGTAGATCTATAGCTTTCCAACTCAAATCGTCTCTACAAGAGAGGAAAATGTGATGCACTCAATAAAACCCTCCTTCTCTTCCACCTGCGGCCTTGCCCTACTATTCTCATATATTTTTCAAAGCAGAAATCGCAACTGTTATATAGCAGCTGCTGGCACCGGCTTATTTTCTTGAATTAATCGAGGATTAAGCATAGGGAAATACTCTTTATATAGAGTAAAATGGCATATTGCCAAAGCTGCTCTACCAGTCAAGTTGAGCTCGGAAACCGAGACACTTCGTCGGGTCAAGCAACGCAACATAACAACCGGGCATCGGCCCCGAGCAAATGGCACTATGCCAGCCAGTTTCTCGACAACCGGGTCAGTTTCAGGATTTGGGACAACCTGTCGTACCTTACGGCACTCTGTGAAGATTCGGGGTTTACCCCCGGACACCCTGCATACGGTGTCACACCACCGGCGCCTCAACAACCGGGTTAACCCGGGACTCAGAACAGCCTGCCGCATCATACGATTCTTCGCCAAGGAGCGAGGGTCACCCTGACCACTAGACAAATGGCATCGTCATGTCGATGCCCCAGTCACCGGGCCCAACCAAGGGTCCTAACCACCTAGCCGCGACCCATGGCAACATCAGCAATCGATCGGGCCCACCCCCGATCACTCAGTTTATGGGTTTACCATCGTTCAACACAGCTACCCGAGCCGACCTGGGGGCGCCCCGACTACAAGCCACGCCATGTGGCACCCAGCAACGAGACCGGAGTCTACCCCCGAGCCGCCTCCCTCTAGCCCTCTGAAGTCAAAGGAAGACCCACCTGTGACCAACCACAAGCTTCAGGAGCTCATAGCGCCCGTATACGGCCCATGCACGCGCGTCGAGAATTTCTCTGAGCACCTGGTGGGCGTGTATGTTCCAGGCACTCTACAGCAAGTCCGAGCCCAACTCGGGACTCCTAGCAACCCATCGCGTCATGCACCACCATCGTGTGCTCTCGCACGCGGATCGACCTTACGGGGGTTTTTGGGGGCGGAGCCCCCGGAAGAAAATCTATATTTTATAACAGGTCAAACCCTCAGTCAAACCCTAGTCTAACCCTCAGTCAACCCCAGTCAAACCCGTGGTCAAACCCACGGTAAACCCTCAGTCAAACCCGGCAAGAACCCTCGGTCAAACCCGCGTAAAGCCCTCCGGGGAGGGGTTTAGGCGGACCAGCCCAGCCCCTTGGGCTGGTCCTGTTAGAATGTAAGGCCCGAATACAGAGGGGGGTGAATGTATCCCTCTACAAATATAGCCTAATTAAAACTCTAAAGCTCAGTAATACGGAATTAAAACTGTTGCAGAAATAGCCTGAGGAACCTTAGAAGGATCAAAGCAAGACAGCAACTCAAGAAGCCCTCAAACGATCCTAAGCAAGCATCTAATGCGCAGCAATTAAGTGAACATATAAGAAGATCAAACCACAAGGGACACCAGGGTTTTTAGGTGGTTCGGTCAACAGACCTACGTCCACCCCTCACTCCAAACTAGAGTGAGGCTTCCACTAGTAACACTAGCACAGCGGACTCAGTCTGCAACAAAGGCTGCCAAACAGCTTGACCAGGGGAACAACCTCCCCTCTTCCTCCCAACCGGAGGGACACCCCAAGTGACTCCCAGCCACTTGGAAACCAAAGACACACGGTCTCTCTTCCTCCAGACCCGGAGGGAACCCCTGGACTTGCTACCCACAAGCCCAGAACCGGAGGACCAAACCTCCCTTCCTCCAAATCGGAGGGGAACCTAGAGACCCAAGTCTCTCTTCCTCTGAACCCCAGAGGGAAACACAAGTGACATTAAGTCACCTGCAAACCAGAGGTCTCGGACCTCTCTTCCTCCCAACCGGAGGGACCCCTAGACTTGAAACCTACAAGCCCAGAACCGGAGGACGAGCTTCCCTTCCTCTAACCAGAGGGAACCCACAAGTAGCACCCAGCTACTTGCAACCGGAGATAGCAATCTCCCTTCTCCTGAACCAACAGGAGGGACCTCGACCTCTCTACAGAGAATCGGAAATACAGCAAGTGAATAGTTCAAAGGAAAAACAAAACCAGCATTAGAAAGCTGAAAAGATAAAAACAAATGTGGCTCTCGCAAGAGCTGGCTGGCCTGGATTTGATCCACGGTCCAGCAAGAACTTCTTCTACTGCTTCTCTCTTTCTCCCAGCACGCACTCTCTTTTCTTCTTCTTCTTCTTTCTTACTTCTTCTTCTTCTCACTGCTTCTGCCTTCTCCTTCTTCTCACTCTCTCTATCTCACTGTCTCTCTTTCTTTTTCTTCTTCTGATCTCTCGATCTAGCTCTCAGCGTTCTCTATCTCTTCTTTCTCTCCTGCACTTCTTCTCTTAGCTCTGGCTGCTTCTACTTCAGTCACTCTCTGCCTTCGCGCCCTTCTTCAGAGGAAGAAGACACATATATATAGCAGCAGCAGATTAGGGCGGCGTGTGCTCTCCACGATTCCCGCCCAAATGCTTCAGTCCACGTGGAGGCTCCTCTACATCTCGGATCACGTGCCAGATGCCAGCCTCGTATCACGTGCCCACTCAGCATAGGCTCCACGAACAGTATAATAGAGCAAACTGGTTCGGATTTGATCTTGAAACCAGAATCCTTCTTCTTCTTCTTTTTCTTCTTCTCCTGTAAAGAGATTAAAACCATTAATACTTAGGGTTCTATATATATATATATATATATACCTGAAATAAGTCGGTTGACACTCAAGCTAAAGCTGCACGAGGTGTGTAGGAACAACAAAGGTGCACTATACTGAGAACGACACGAGGTACATAAAATGACTACAGCACGAGATAAAAAGAAAACGACACGAGGTACATACAGTAACAAGGCTAACACTACAAAGAGAATGACACGAGGTCAGATGAGAACAACACGAGATAAAGAGAGAACGACACGAGGTACAACAGTAACAAGGCTAACACTACAAAAAGAACGACACGAAGTCAGATGAGAACAGCATGAGGTAAGAAGGAAATAACACGGAGTAAAACGGTAATAAAACACGCGATCAGAGGAAACCTGGACGAAGATAGAAAGAAGCAACACGAAGACATAAAAACAACACGAAGACATAAAAATAAAAGATAACACGAAGACATAAAAATAAAAGATAACACGAAGACATAAAAACAACACGAATACAGAAGACTCGAAGACATAGGGGTGACACAGATGGAGCGACACGAGGTGGCACAGAAAGCAGCACGAGGTTCTGCAGTGTTCAGCACGCGATGGAACACATAACGACACGAAGACAACCCCTGAAATTAATGTTTAGACTTCACGCTGTACAGACTTTAAGGAGTCTGAACCAATGTACAGACTTTAAAGGCTGTGTATAGCAAGGCATGCTGTACAGACTTGAAACCTATGAAGATAGAGTGTAAAGACTTGAAATTTCAAGGCCACAATGTATAGACTTCAAAAGAAGCAGTCCGATGTGCATACTTCCCTTCGATGCATCTACAGTCTAATGTATTGGCTTGACAACCATTATGCAATGTATGGACTTTGATGAATAAGATGCAATGATGACTGAATGTATACACTTGGCAAATAGAGTGATGCATGAACTACACTGTACAGACTTTAAGACTTAATAAGCAACAAAAAGAAGACAAGGCAGCATGGCGTCAACCCAGCTGTTCCACTGCGTCAACGCAGCAAGTAAGCCATCAACTACTGCGTCAACGCAGTGTCCTTGTAGCGTCAACGCAGCTAGTGAACAGACAGCCAATGCGTCAACCCAATCTCCAACTGCGTCAACGCACTCATTGCACAGAACCCATATTAATGAAAGACAGACATGCAGACATGGTGAGTGTACAATCTATGCCATGCTCACAGTTAAGCTATTTTGTGTACCAAGTTCTGAATGAAGTAAACATATATGACATCAATTTGTCATCATCAACACATGTAAACTATATCATCATCAAAACATAAGAAAACACATATGACATCAAACATATGAGAGTCATAGTGTTTGTCATCATCAAAACACAATATCCAACAATCTAGCCATATTCATGAATAGCTATTCAAGCAAACAATCAGATATTCAAGCAGTCAAACAGTCAGCACACCTCAGTGTGACTCATGGTGTGTCAGCCATCATCAAAACCACACAGGGGCACAACAATCTCCCCCTTTTTGATGATGGCAACACTATGAGTTACACTGACTCAGATTAGATTCTTCTCCCCCTTTGCCTTCATCAAAAAATGAATTAGGGAAACAATTCAGTAAAGCACAGGAAAGTTATACTTCCCTTTGGATTGTTGATGGTTCGAAGGAGGCCTTTTCTGTGGAGACATCTATCTTCCAAATGAATCCTTTCCAAAAAAAATGATTCTTCTCCCCCTTTGACTTCAGCAAAAAGACATGAGTTGAAGAGGAAATAATAAGACTGCATAAAAAGAGTGAAATATAAGCTCCCCCTTTTGACCAATCTGCCCCTTTTGTCAAACAACTTATGCAGTGATGCATATGCAACCAATACTCCCCCTTTGACATGGCAGAAGATATAGAGTTAATGCAGACAAACAACATGATCAGACAATCTAGCACATTGTTCCCTTATGCATATAGTGTCTCAAACAGACCAGAGAGTTCTGCCTTTATGATCCATGATGCAAGAGAAAATCTACAAGGATGAACTCTGGTTATCCAAACAATTCTGAGAGTTGTGCCTCACACAAAAGAGAACCAATGTCAATCAAAATACATTGATAGAGAGCAATATGATCAGAAACGTTTTGAAGGTTGAAACCAATTGAGATGAAAGGAGAATATTAATAAAAGCACAGGGACACTCAAGAATGCTGACTAGATTTCCCTTTTTAAGAAAAACACTCAGCAAGACAGGAAAGCTCCCCCTGATCAGGTGATGGAGTGAAGCCAATTGATATAGTGAATTGATGAGCATCTATCAGCAAAACACAGACTGTATACACAGTGAATAAATGAGGAAGACAGATTTTCATTAGCACACCAAATTCATAAATCTTTGTAAACGAATTTCAGATTCTTCAATTATAATAGATTATGAATGAGTTTAAACTGACCATCATGATTTAAGAGAGATGTATTCAAAGTTTATCAAGGAAATTCAATACTCATATCTGAAACACCTTTTAATAAAGGTGAACCGACAACTCATTTGATATTCATGTTTAACCTCCTTCCATCTTACTCATTTAAATTCAGTGACTCCTATGGAAAATACACAAGATCATATTGAGATTAAATAGAAATAAATGAGACTGAGCTTGTCTTTAGATTTTAGAATTTTTTGAATTTAGCAGGACTTGTTTTTCCTGAGCAAGTTTTGTTCAGTCAACACCTTTTTACATGAGGCACAACACGTCTTAGGTGAAGTGACCCAGTTACTCAATGTGACAACCGTATTGCCTCTCAAGGAGAACAGAGTTAGCAGTGGAGTATCTTTTTACATGAGGAGACACCTTGATCAGAGGCCAGAATCCCCAGTTACTCAACACATCCATGCCATTGCTCTGCCAGACTTTCAAACATAATGAAAAGAGGTAACTATGGCACTTCATGACATGGGCTTACTCTATTTCATTGATAGAAAACCCAGTTTCTCTGTGACCATAGTCATTGCTCTAGCTTTAAATTTTAACTGTTTTCAGATTCTTCAAACAAGGCTCAGTGCACTTGAAATGATTAAGAACAATACTTTCTACATGTATCTTAACCAAAGAAAGCCATGTCTTTTAAAATATTAGATTTCAGAAAGTTTTGCATGAAATTCATGAGGCAATTGGTTAAGACTTATTAAGCATGATGATTCAGATATTTTCAAGTCTTTTACATCAAAACATAGAAAATACATTAGGCTTAAATCAATTTGATTTATCAAAACTTTCTTAAGCCAGTATACTAGAAGATTCTTCTTTTCAGAATGTCTGATTTATGCCTAGGGTGCACTGATTAAATCTTTCCTCATTCGGCTGAATCAATGACATAGTCAAGAGAAATTAGCAGAGAGCAATTATGATATCAATAGTTGAGAGAATAGAGCAATTCAGAAGCAAGCCTTAAAGACAAGAATTCAGTCAG
The DNA here is from genome assembly GCA_022559845.1 of Amorphophallus konjac. Lineage (NCBI taxonomy): Eukaryota > Viridiplantae > Streptophyta > Magnoliopsida > Alismatales > Araceae > Amorphophallus > Amorphophallus konjac. Next base: position 455,151,570 of record CM040121.1, on the reverse strand, counting down.
ATTAGCTTGGGCCAGTCTTGACAAGATATGAAGAAATGTGCATGATAGGAACAAGCTACCAATTGAATTCATAGTAGACAGAATCAATGGCTGAGTCTAGAATACAGACAGATCAGCTATATCAGTGTAGACAACAGAGAATTCAAGTGAACCACATATTTGCCAAGAATGGATCAGATTGCTAGACAGAAGGAGTTCAAGAAGTGAAGAGATGAAACAGGAATGCTCCCCCTATCTAGATGCAATGAGACATTTCTTTTTAGATTTTTCAATGTAAGGAAATGCAGTGTTACTTACTACATGTACGCATACAACAAATGAGATTATCATGATATGCAAGCATTAGTCAAACTCCCCCTTACAGAGTGCACGATATGCAATTAGGGCACTGAAACATAATTTCAAATTTTATGCTCATTCAGACTATCATAAAAAGAACAAATCATGTATGAGGAGAGTTCAGAAAATTTGAATCTGACAATGCAGATGATGAATGAATATGCAACGACGGATTTAACATGCTATGCAGTTATTCTAAGAACAAGAAGTGCAGAGAATTTACCTTAATGGGGCTTTATCAATTTGGGTGCCTTAGTTTATTTCCCCCTTTTTATTCTTCAGCTTCCAAGGCACACCTGCAAGTTAGCACACTATCTTGCATGGGCAGGTACCCAAACAGTCTTGGGTCCTGCATGCTTAATAGTGACACTTTTGGTAGGTGTTCTAAACAACCTTTTCGCATTTAGGTCATCAGATCTCATCAGATGGTAATTATTCATTGAATGACCTAATACACCACAATAATAGCAAGAGGCAGCAGATTTCAGATTTGTTTTATGCACATTCTGATTAGCATGAGTTCTATGTGCATTTGCATGAAATTTTCTGTTAACAGAATTAAGATTCTGCTTACCAACATAAGCCAGCCAACAGTCAGCAGCTCTATGGCCTGGCTTCCCACATTCAAAACATGCAATTGTTTTCCTTTCAAAAACAAATTCATTTCTATCAGAAATATTTATATTGACAGGGAATTTACCAGATTTATTGTTAAACTTCCTTCCCTGAGCATGCCAACATAGGGCTGCAATGTGGCCCATCTTGCCACAATGAAAGCATGAACTAGAATTTCTTCCACCAGCCCTCAGCCAGCATTCAATGGCCCTGTGGCCTGTCTTTCCACACTCAAAGCATGTAATGAGCTTATCTTTAAAAACAAATTTGTTCTTATTAGGACCATGTTGGCTTGCAGGAGATTTACCATGATATGAATGAAATGTTTTCTTATCATTTGCAAACCAGCATTGTGCAACTGTGTGTCCTAATTTACCACAGTGAAAGCATTCAATTTTCTTTTTCTGGAATGAAAGATTTCTATCATGAAGGTTCCTAGCAGTCATATCATCCTTCTCCATCAATTTACATTCATGCATCAGATGACCAAATTTATGACAATAATGGCATGACATTTTCTTTTTAGGTGCATGTGAATGTGTGTGTGAACTTTGATCAACATGCCCTAATGAACCCTTTTTATTTATTTTCTGTTTTCCAATCTTTTTCTGATTTTTGTTCTGTTCTTCAGTTTTCTGAAAAATGGGCTGTTTATCTTTTGAAGTGGTGGCTACATTTGAAGCCTTTACAAAATATGTCATCAACTTGCTCTGAATTTCTTTCTTATTAGCATTGTTGTAGCCCAGCCCTTCCTTCCTAGTGTTGATTTTTACACCTAATAGCTTGTCTAGATTTTTCTGCCCACTTACAAATTTTGACAGAGAATTGTTCAGATCATTTATTTCAGATTGAAGAGAAGAAATCTGATGTTCATAGTTGACTATATCTTCTTCACAGACCAGAATCTGTTGATGCATCACATCATTCAAATTTTTAAGAGTTTCAATCTCTTGTTTCAATTTGAGCTCATTTTGATTTTTATCAACAGATTTTCCTTTTTCAAATGTCAGCAATCTCTCTGACATGGTGGAGTTCAACTGTTTCAGTTTCTCAATTTCTTCCTTTAGACTAGTGTTTTCCTGCTCAAGTTTATCATCATCAAATAATACATCATTTAGGAAACTTGGATATTCTGATTTACAGTTTTCAAAGTTTTCTTGAAATTTTAGGTTCGCAACACTAATAGCTTCAAATTCCTAATTGATCAATCTGTTTTCACTTTCAAGACTGATTAGTTTTTGGTCAGATTCCTGACATTGTTTTCTGAGTTTAGTGTTTTCAGATTTAGCATGATCAAGTTCTGATTGGATTTCATCTAGTTTCGACAGTTGTCTTCTGAATATTTCATTTTCAGTTTTCAGAGTTTCAAGGTTTTCACCTCCTAGTTTTTCCAGCTTCTTTTTCAGTCTTCTATACCTCTTACTCATTTTTTCATGGGAGTGAAATAGATCAGCATAGGCATCTACCCAGTCATCTAAAGTGAAGCTAGAGAAGGGGATGATTACCTCTTCAGCATCTTGGAATTCCTCTTGATCACAGCTATGGTTGCTCTTGTCAGCCATCATGCAGTTGTCCTCATTCATCCTCTGAGTTAGCTTCAGCTGATCCAGAATGTCCTTAGCGGACCTGCAGTCATAAAAACAAGAGTGTAGAGCCTTGTCAGTAGCTTCTTTTATTAATCTCAAAACTTTTTGATTCTCTCCATTTCTTGATCTGTCACTTTTAGTCCATTTGGACTCTTCCTTTGGCAGTCTGTGAGGACCATGTGAAATTAACTTCCACAGATCCGGATTCATCAAATTCACATAGTTATGTAGACTACTAACCCATGAGTTAAAGTTAGAGCCATTAAAAACCGGTGGAGAGCTCATTGAATAAATCGGTAAGCAAACTAATGTAGCAAAGAGTAAAATCAGAAAGCACCAAGAGACAATAGGATCCTTTGCAGATCGTTGGATCTGATCAATCAGAGAACCGCTCTGATACCAATTGTTAGAATGTAAAGCCCGGATACAGAGGGGGGTGAATGTATCCCTCTACAAATATAGCCTAATTAAAACTCTAAAGCTCAGTAATGCGGAATTAAAACTGTTGCAGAAATAGCCTGAGGAACCTTAGAAGGATCAAAGCAAGACAGCAACTCAAGAAGCCCTCAAACGATCCTAAGCAAGCATCTAATGCACAGCAATTAAGTGAACATATAAGAAGATCAAACCACAAGGGACACCAGGGTTTTTAGGTGGTTCGGTCAACAGACCTACGTCCACCCCTCACTCCAAACTAGAGTGAGGCTTCCACTAGTAACACTAGCACAGCAGACTCAGTCTGCAACAAAGGCTGCCAAACAGCTTGACCAGGGGAACAACCTCCCATCTTCCTCCCAACCGGAGGGACACCCCAAGTGACTCCCAGCCACTTGGAAACCAGAGACACACGGCCTCTCTTCCTCCAGACCCGGAGGGAACCCCTGGACTTGCTACCCACAAGCCCAGAACCGGAGGACCAAACCTCCCTTCCTCCAAACCGGAGGGGAACCTAGAGACCCAAGTCTCTATTCCTCTGAACCCCAGAGGGAAACACAAGTGACATTAAGTCACCTGCAAACCAGAGGTCTCGGACCTCTCTTCCTCCCAACCGGATGGACCCCTGGACTTGAAACCTATAAGCCCAGAACCGGAGGACGAGCCTCCCTTCCTCTAACCAGAGGGAACCCACAAGTAGCACCCAGCTACTTGCAACCGGAGATAGCAATCTCCCTTCTCCTGAACCAACAGGAGGGACCCCGACCTCTCTACAGAGAATCGGAAATACAGCAAGTGAATAGCTCAAAGGAAAAACAAAACCAGCAACAGAAAGCTGAAAAGATAAAAACAAATGTGGCTCTCGCAGGAGCTGGCTGGCCTGGATTTGATCCACGGTCCAGCAGGAACTTCTTCTACTGCTTCTCTCTTTCTCCCAGCACGAACTCTCTTTTCTTCTTCTTCTTCTTTCTTACTTCTTCTTCTTCTCACTGCTTCTGCCTTCTCCTTCTTCTCACTCTCTCTATCTCACTGTCTCTCTTTCTTTTTCTTCTTCTGATCTCTCGATCTAGCTCTCAGCGTTCTCTATCTCTTCTTTTTCTCCTGCACTTCTTCTCTTAGCTCTGGCTGCTTCTACTTCAGTCACTCTCTGCCTTCGCGCTCTTCTTCAGAGGAAGAAGACACATATATATAGCAGCAGCAGATTAGGGCGGCGTGTGCTCTCCACGATTCCCGCCCAAATGCTTCAGTCAACGTGGAGGCTCCTCTGCATCTCGGATCACGTGCCAGATGCCAACCTCGTATCACGTGCCCACTCAGCATAGGCTCCACGAACAGTATAATAGAGTAAACTGGTTCGGATTTGATCCTGAAACTAGAATCCTTCTTCTTCTTCTTTTTCTTCTTCTCCTGCAAAGAGATTAAAACCATTAATACTTAGGGTTCTCTCTCTCTATATATATATACCTGAAATAAGTCGGTTGACACTCAAGCTAAAGCTGCACGAGGTGTGTAGGAACAACAAAGGTGCACTATACTGAGAACGACACGAGGTACATAAAATGACTACAGCACGAGATAAAAAGAAAACGACATGAGGTACATACAGTAACAAGGCTAACACTACAAAGAGAACGACACGAGGTCAGATGAGAACGACACGAGATAAAGAGAGAACAACACGAGGTACAACAGTAACAAGGCTAACACTACAAAAAGAACGACACGAAGTCAGATGAGAACAGCACGAGGTAAGAAGGAAATAACACGGAGTACAACGGTAATAAAACACGCGATCAGAGGAAACCTGGACGAAGATAGAAAGAAGCAACACGAAGACATAAAAACAACACGAAGACATAAAAACAAAAGATAACACGAAGACATAAAAACAAAAGATAACACGAAGACATAAAAATAACACGAATATAGAAGACTCGAAGACATAGGGGTGACACAGATGGAGCGACACGAGGTGGCACAGAAAGCAGCACGAGGTGCTGCAGTGTTCAGCACGCGATGGAACAAATAACGACACAAAGACAACCCCTGAAATTAATGTTTAGACTTCACGCTGTACAGACTTTAAGGAGTCTGAACCAATGTACAGACTTTAAAGGCTGTGTATAGCAAGGCATGATGTACAGACTTGAAACCTATGAAGATAGAGTGTAAAGACTTGAAATTTCAAGGCCACAATGTATAGACTTCAAAAGAAGCAGTCCGATGTGCATACTTCCCTTCGATGCATCTACAGTGCAATGTATTGGCTTGACAACCATTATGCAATGTATGGACTTTGATGAATAAGATGCAATGCTGACTGATGTATACACTTGGCAAATAGAGTGATGCATGAACTACACTGTACAGACTTTAAGACTTAATGAGCAACAAAAAGTAGACAAGGCAGCATGGCGTCAACCCAGCTGTTCCACTGCGTCAACGCAGCAAGTAAGCCATCAACTACTGCGTCAACGCAGTGTCCTTGTAGCGTCAACGCAGCTAGTGAACAGACAGCCAATGCGTCAACCCAATCTCCAACTGCGTCAATGCACTCATTGCACAGAACCCATATTAATGAAAGACAGACATGCAGACATGGTGAGTGTACAATCTATGCCATGCTCACAGTTAGGCTGTTTTGTGTACCAAGTTCTGAATGAAGAAAACATATATGACATCAATTTGTCATCATCAACACATGTAAACTATATCATCATCAAAACATAAGAAAACACATATGACATCAAACATATGAGAGTCATAGTGTTTGTCATCATCAAAACACAATATCCAACAATCTAGCCATATTCATGAATAGCTATTCAAGCAAACAATCAGATATTCTAGCAGTCAAACAGTCAGCACACCTCAGTGTGACTCATGGTGTGTCAGCCATCATCAAAACCACACAGGGGCACAACAGGTCCGCCTAAACCCCCTCTCCCCACTCCGTTACACACACAAAACACACACACACAAAATACAAAAATAAAATAAAAATGACACTATTTAGAGGGTTTACCCGGACCAAGTTGAACCCTCAACTTGGTCCGCCTAAACCCCCCTTGACCCTTCATCTTCCCCTATAAAATCCCCCAGGGGGCTCAATGGAAGGGCATGCAATGGAACATGCAACATGGAATGAAATGAAGGATGCAATGCAACACCCTCCGACCTAACTACCGCGCCCTCGGACTCCCGAGGCCTTCGGCAAGGGTCGGGGACGCGAGGAACTAAGAGCGCGCGTGGTTGGCTTGTCGATCGGCTTATACATGCCGAGGGTATCTCATACGTACTCCCCTCACGCGACGTCTAGCCATCGCACACAAGTCCATGCCCGTCACGTATAAGGCGTTATGACAACGGCGAACACACCCGTATCCCGGGTCCGCCCGCGTATGACAACCCACGGTGGCTACGCATATGCCATGATGTCGCACCTACTTCTGACACGGAACCGTGTGCCCACCTCCTGCTCTGAGCTAGCTGCCGACCGCTCAAACTGATGACTTGAGTTATCCGGACCCTTGCCCGGGAATAATATTCCTGGGGCCGGCCTCGACTCCCCAGCATGACGACATTCACCTTCCGGAGCCTGGACCCGACCGCTCACCTTGAGCTGCGTCCAACCTCCATCAGGCGCCAGCCCACGACCGCCCCGGCCACCTAGGCAGTCGGGCTTGTCTCGATCTCCTCACGGGGAGCCTCTGTAAAATACGCGGATATCCGCTTTATCACGCATTGACCCGGGGACCGACCCACGTGTCGGAATTGTCCTGCAGCTTGCGCCCATTGTACTTCGGCCTCCTCGGTCAATTTGTAAAGCCCACGTGGCTCTCATATAGCATGAAACCAGTTGAACACACATACCTATACTCGGGCCTCAGCCTCTTCACGGTGCCCGCCTCCTTCAGTCACAACGGTGCCTCCGGCACCCGACTGCCAGTCACATCGGGCCCTGAGCATGACTATCGAGGTCTCTCGGTGCCCGACAGCTCAACAACTCAGTCACAACGGTGCCCCCGGCACCCGACTGCCAGTCACACCGAGCCCGCGGCGCCCACCTCCTCCAGTCACAACGGTGCCCCCGGCACCCGACTGCCAGCTACTCCAGTCACATCGGGGCCCCCGGCACCCGACCGCTCAACAACTCCAGTCACAACGGTGCCCCCGGCACCCGGCTGCCAGCTACCCCAGTCACAATGGTGCCCCCGGCACCCGACTGCCAGCTACCCTAGTCACAATAGTGCCCCCGGCACCCGACTGCCAGCTACTCCAGTCACATCGGGGCCCACGGCACCCGATCACTCAACAACTCCAGTCATAACGGTGCCCCCGGCACCCGACTGCCAGCTACTCTAGTCACATCAGGGCTCGCGGCACCCAACCACTCAACTTCCCCAGCACAACGGTGCCTCCAGCACCCCTACTGCCCCGACCTCGACACTGTCTCATGTCGGGAATACATTGTGAAGCCCCTCGGGTGCCATCCTGCTGAGTCACAGGTCCTTTGACGGACGACACGTATAAATGCGGAAATACTCACACAATAATGCAATGACCCGAGGACCGTCATGAATGATGGAATTGTCCCGTGGCTTGCAAGCAATTGTAATCGGGCTCTCACGCCCCCATATAAATGCCTTTCATGGCATATAAGTCATGTAATCCAGTGAAGGAGTGGATTCCCCTCCTCGCTAGAACCAGTCTCTCTGTCCCCAGTAATCCCTGTTGTGTTGTTGTTGCCCTGTCGCTGTTGCATGGACTAAGCCCTCCCGACGTCGCAGCTCCCAGGGTCCCTGACTCTCTCTTCGGCAGTAGAAACAAAGGTGTTCAGATTCAATCCGATGTAAAATAAACACCGGTTGCTTGCGACCGGTGGGGAAAGACGTCCAGTACACGAATCCCCATAATCGCATGCACACTCACACCCATGGAACCCCTTCTATCCACATGTCACTCGATCCCTCGAGCCACGTGCTACGTCCTTGCGACGTTTCCCCGATCAATCCTCGGTTCCATAGGTGATTGTCGAGAAATCGACTGGCACGCCAGCATTCCACCCAGCCATCCCTATCCCAGTCTCCCAGAATGATGAACCATACGCCATCCCTTCCAGTGCGTTCCTATCGTTCTCTCTGCCTTCTTCTCAATACCGCCGGAATCCCCGCATGCCCAGTCAACCTATCTCGACCTTCCGTAAAAGGCGAGTCTACACCCCCGCCGCGAGGATAAAACGACAAGTGACTCCCCACGGTCGCAAACAGCAGCACAATAAGATGTTTAAAAGACCATAAAGCCCATGCAAAACCCTAGGAAAAACCTTCTAAGATATCCATCTTTAACCCAAGGGCAAAGGGGTAAAATATCAACTCAAAAAGGTGTCCACACGGATGGGTTCGAGAGGTCCAAACAATACACGTGCGGTGCTGCGAACAGCACTGGGTCGACCCAGTTCTGGCACTGGGTCGTCCCATCTATGAAGTAGTTTCTGTCTGTAGAAACTACATTCAGATGGGTCGACCCAGTTCAGAACTGGGTCATCCCACTTTCAGACAAGCTTCTGTTTGGGCAATTTTCTGCCCAAGGGTCGACCCAGATAGAGAGGGGGTCGACCCATTCAGCTTGGGACAATTGAAAACCATGTTTAATGAGATCCATTTGATCTAAACATCCAACCCAATGATATCAAGCATCAAATTGTGAATTTCCATGCTTCAAAACAAGTTAAATCGATTGGTTCGCATATGAATTAAAGACCATGAAAAACCATGAAGATGATGCATGAAAGCACAACCTAAGGCATGTTTTCTTCAATCCAAACTCCAAAGCTCAAGAGGAAAAAGTGCATGACTGCCCATTCAAGATTTCAATATGAAAAACCATAAGTGAAATGCATTGAGACTAAACCACATAGGGTTGATGTAAAAAATCTTAACATGTATTAACCTTCACAACCCCATTGAGAAACCATTCCTAAGTCTCCAAACTTCACATCTAAAGATTTAAATAAAATCATCAAGCATCCATGCAACATGAGAGTCTTATTCTTCCATCTTTCACCATGAAACATGAATTCTTCAACACATTTTGAGATCTCAAAGACCTATGAAGAGAATACTTAAAACACAAATGGATTGACACACCGTCTTATGAAAAAGTCATCAATTGAAGGATTTGATAGGCTAAAAGCTTTACCAATGGTTCTTGAGGAATGACAATGTAATTTACCACCTATTTTGAATCATGGACAATAAAATACTAATGCAAACATTGGTTTGACTTGTGAATATGTCTACCATTGATGATAGTCCTGCAAACCAAGATAATCAAGATATAAGCTTCTTAATCATCAATGAACATTTTTCACAACACATGCACACATGATTTGTCATCATTAAAACTTAATCACCAAACTCAACTAGGGGATCCAACAATCTCCCCCTTTTTGATGATGACAAAACACGCGATGTGTGCGTGAATTTCAATCAAGTGCCAAAACATTTGTTTGTGCATGGTTAGAAATGGTTTGAGTTAAGTGCAATGAACATGCACTTTGAGGTTTGAAAGCTTATGCTTTGTATGAGCTGTGAGATATCCACAAATGAAAACTATGAAGTATGAAAATAGAAGTATCAACAAGTGCAAGTGAAAGTATGACGTAAAGTGCAAGTGAAGGTGAAAATGCACACTATTCTCCCTCTTTTTGTCATCAACAAAAATTGACTGACAATGGGGTTATTTAAGCCTGCTATGTACATGTATGACCCAAAGATGTATCTATGTGAAATGACGTATGATATGATCCAAATTATTCATGCAAGCAAACAAGTAAGCAAGCAAGCAAGCATGAAAGACAATCAAGCATGTAATATTGTAACTCCCCCTCAATGGGGCGGAAAGATAGCAAGTGAATAGTAGATTCAAAGCTAAATTGTGAGACATGAAGCATAATTAAAAAAGGTCGTGCATGCATAAGCTAGAGGCACTACATAAACCATGATAAGAACAAATTCAAGATACACATTCATCACAATAATACCCAAGAGTGAAATGTGAGTCAATGGGCAATGAGCTTCAAAATATATGGATATGATCGAAATTTCTAAAGAACACTAGAGGGTTATTTCCTCTCTACAATTCCATTTTAGATCCTCAACTATCGGTAGCTTCACACAACCCCGCTTATGATCATTTTTATTGGACTTCATCGTTTGGTGCGAGTCACCTCATATGTCTCAATGGGGATTCCCGACTACTAGGATTCATCACGCATTGATTTTTCATGTGGATTTTTGCTTCACCGTTCGACGCAAGTTTCCTCATTTATTTCAGTAGAGATTCCCGGCTATTAGGTTCCACATTCCACTTATTGATTATTTGTGGGGTAAGTAACTTTTTCCTCACGATTACTCTTAATTTCCATGTAGACATTTGAGTTCCCGTAAAGTGTTGAAAAGAATTTCTGAAATCCTTATCGATCAAAGTCATTTACCTCATTTCATGCAAAGTGTGTGGGTAATTATTTTGTATGTAGAAAATGAATTTGCCATAACATAGCTATGACTCCCCTTAAATGTATGCACAGTTGGAAACAAATCCTCCTCCTTTATATATGTCATGATTCACAAATGATCAAAATCACTGTATTTTTATTTATCAAGGAGGTAAGGTCTTAGAAGATTTCAAGAAAAGGCTTTATAGAATAAATACATGCAATCAAGCAAGGATAAGGAAATATGTTCATCCAAGGTGATTTTTGGTACGTGGCGTAGAACTTAGGTCCAAAGATTATCTCACGCGTAGTGAAAGCTTCCGACTGAAAATAATCCAACCTTCCACAAACATCATTTTCTATACCGGAAAATCATGGCATTAAAGCACGCAAGTATGTAAAGTATCTACAAGTGTATGCATGCAAGTGAGAGTATGATGAAAGATTATTCCTATTTACAAGTGTGCAAGGATATGTGCTATTTGCATCATGAAATTGAGTGTGCTTTTTATGTATGTAAGATTGAACTGTTATTTGCAAAAAGATGAGTGAAAGTATGAAAGACTCTATGTGCAGTCTCAAGCATTCAAAAACTGAATTTATTCACAAGATGTGTAACAAAGTATATTCAAGGTTGTCTTAACACCTGATCATCTGACCTGTGAATGTCAACATTTCTCTTTATCACTACCAAAATCAACAAAAGGTAAAAGCAAGATTGAAGTAGGATGAATGACAAAATCCAACCAGTGTATACCTGAAATGTTTAACATAAGATTTCAAACTTGAGCTCCCTTACGTTTTGCCTTGAGAGACCATTATTTATCAACATTATTCCTACCCTCAAAGCATCCCTGCACTCAGGGAATTTCATCCTGTATGTTTGGGTACCCAAATTTTCTTGGGTCCCTTGGAGTTAGTTCCATTTCGAACAAATAACTTTTTGTTCTTTCTCTCATACCATTCATCATCGGCCCTCATCAAGTCACAAACATACATGGAATGGCCAAACTTGCCATAGTAGAAACACGTGACCGGACCACTCCTAAAATTGTTTCTCTTATTTGCATTCCGAGAGTCAATGAAAGAATAAGAGTGATAGCATGAACAAACATACGAATTTTTAAAGTTCATTTCAAGTTGATCATCATCAAATTTCATTAGATTGCACGTATACATTGTGTGGCCTACTTTACCACAATAAAAACACGTAACTCTCCTTTTTTTCAAAAATATTTCTACACATTGTATCTGAAAAGGTATTAATCAAACGTGAACAAGAGCCATGATCTTTTTGTGCTTTATCATGTGAATGTTTTGAAGAATGATCATGCACACATGATGATTTTCTTTTGTATTCAAAATTTTCTTTCCTTTGGTTCCAAAAGTATTTTTCAGATTTTTATGCTCATTTCTGATTTTCTCAAGTTCTTACTCAAAAGAACTACACCTATCATTCAACATTCCATTTATTGTTTTGTAGCTTTCAATCTCTAGCTCTAGCTCATGTAATTTTCCTGACTCATCAGTGATCACACACTTTCCCTTCTGATAGATAGAGAGCTCGTCACTCAATGCTTTAATTTGTTCATTCAACTTTTCATTTTCCTCAAACAAAAGATTTTATCTCTATGCATTTCAACATCAATCAAGAGAGATTTATTTACACTATTGAGGTCTGAACATTTATCACATGAAGAATTTTCATGAAAAGGATTTTCAAGTTTCTTCTTGAGCTTCTTGTTTTCAGATTTTACTTTCTTGTATTTTTCCAACAATTCATCATAGAGATCCAATAATTCTTCAAAGGAAATCTCATCGGTTTCAGAACTTACCTCCTGATTTCCTTCACCATTAGAATTTTTCTTGCTCGAAAGAGCACTGTTGTTTGCCATCATACACGCATCCTCCAACCTTCCTTCATGAAACTTGATTAGTCCATCCAAGATTTCTTTAGCTGAGCTGCAATCAGAAACCACTGGAAATTTGTTAGAGTCAACTATAGCTTTCGATAAGTTCACGACGACAAAATTATCATCACTTTTGGTCCAATGTTTAGTAGACCATTTGGACTTATCCATTGGCAATTCATACGGACCATGAGATATGAGTTTTCACAACTTGGGATCATAAGAGTTCACAAATATACATATTCTTCCCAGCCAGAGACTAAAATGTGAACCATCGAAAATCGATGAAGTATTTATTGAAAACTTTTCAACTGAAAGACTCATGATCGAAAGAGCACTGGGATCTCTCTGTAGATCATTAGATCTAGGAGGGTCAGAGACTAGCATAGATACCAATTGTTTGCCCAGATAAGCGATCTGCGCAGATAAGAAGGGGGGTTGAATTGTCCCCCAAAAAGAGATGACAGATTTTAAAACTACTTAGCAAGAATAAGGTAACTATCAAATTTAAACTATGATGAAATGAAATTTAAATCCTAGAAGAGATAGTTCTCTCAGCCTTTCTGATCTCACACGATCATGTAAATGAATCAAACAAGTAAACCACACAATCACACAATGCGAGAGAGACTTTTAAGGTGGTTCGGGACCATGACGGGCTCCCTACATCACCCCTTAGCAAACCGGTGAGGCTTCACTCGCTTCACAACGAAGTACACGGAGAAAATCTCCAACACACACGGAGATGATGTCCCTAACATGATCCTACAACGGATCAATACAAACACACGCACGATCGCTCATAGGTGATCAAATCACACACGCTGCACAAGTGCAGCAACCGACAAACGACCGTAAGCAGACGGTCCACACACAAAGTTTCCCAAAGTTTAGAGAATAGAAAAGATGTTCAATACATGACCATGCTAAAGATAAAATGAAGAACAACAGCAAGATAGACAATAAAAGGTTGTAGAAATATCTCCTTGAGAAGCTAAGGCCAGCCAATGTATCTTCCTTGAGGCTTGTGAAGGTGGGGGGTCGATTATCAGACAAGACGCCGCCGAACGAACTCCTCCTTGGAGATTCGGCTTCGTTGAAGCAAGAACGCTTGAAGACAGATGTAGATCTATAGCTTTCCAACCCAAATCACCCCTGCAAGAGAGGAAAACGTGATGCACTCAATAAAACCCTCCTTCTCTTCCACCTGTGGCCTTGCCCTTCTGTTCTCATATATTTTTCAAAGAAGAAATCGCAGCTGTTATATAGCAGCACAATAAGATGTTTAAAAGACCATAAAGCACATGCAAAACCCTAGGAAAAACCTTCTAAGATATCCATTTTTAACCTAAGGGCAAAGGGGTAAAATATCAACTCAAAAGGTGCCCACACGGATGGGTTCCAGAGGGCCAAACAATACAAGTGCGGTGCTGTGAACAACACTGGGTCGACCCAATTCTGGCACTGGGTCGTCCCATCTATGAAGTAGTTTCTGTCTCCAGAAATTGCATTCAGATGGGTCGACCCAATTCAGAATTGGGTCGTCCCACTTTCAGACAGGCTTCTGTTTGGGCAATTTTCTGCCCAGAGGTAGACCCAGACAGAGAGGGGGTCGACCCATTCAACTTGGGACAATTGAAAACCATGTTTAATGAGATCCCATTGATCTAAACATCCAACCCAATGATATCAAGCATCCAATTGTGAATTTCCATGCTTCAAAACAAGTTAAATCGATTGGTTCACATATGAATTAAAGACCTTGAAAAATCATGAAGATGATGCATGAGAGCACAACCTAAGGCATGTTTTCTTCAATCTAATCTCCAAATCTCAAGAGGAAAAAGTGCATGATTGCCCATTCAAGATTTCAATATGAAAAACCATAAGTGAAATGCATTGAGACTAAACCACACAAGGTTGATGTAAAAAATCTTAACATGTATTAACCTTGACAACCCCATTGAGAAACCATTCCTAAGTCTCCAGACTTCACATCTAAATATTTAAATGAAATCATCAAGTATCCATGCAACATGAGAGTCTTATTCTTCCATCTTTCACCATGAAACATGAATTCTTCAACACATTTTGAGATCTCAAAGACCTATGAAGAGAATACTTAAAACACAAATGGATTGACACACCGTCTTATGAAAAAGTCATCAATTGAAGGATTTGAGAGGCTAAAAGCTTTACCAATGGTTCTTGAGGAATGATAATGTAATTTACCACCTATTTTGAATCATGGACAATAAAATACTAATGCAAACATTGGTTTTACTTGTGAATGATGTCTACCATTGATGATAGTCCAGCAAACCAAGATAATCAAGATATAAGCTTCTTAATCATCAATGAACATTTTTCACAACACATGCACACACGATTTGTCATCATTAAAACTTAATCACCAAACTCAACTAGGGGATCCAACACTACCATTGTGAACCCGCATCACTTGGTTAATTCACCAGCAAGTCCCTGTAGCTGTAGGTAAGAATGTAGGAGGTTGTGTTGGTGCCCCTGCACCTCAGGTTGGATCCTTCCAGCAACCACAGGTCAGCCACCTCAACTGGACTACAACCTTTTGAAGGGACCTCCGTATGCTTCTCGATGGCAAGACATCTCCCTCAAGTGTTTCTTCTTCACACTCGGTATATCCCAGCTAGTTGTTGTACAGCTTCATATGCGGGGGATCTCAACTCTACTGGTTGCAGTGTTTGTTGCAGATGGCCTCCTGTCCAATGCTGTTGAGATCTGGGTTCCTACATGTTTGCATAAGCTCAAATGAGGTAAAAATTAATAGAATTTTAGTTGCCTTAGTGCTTTATTTTTGTAATGAAGAATGCTCGATGTTTATTCTTAATGCAAATCATATCTTTTTCTCTCCCAAGGTCTCCCACTAGCTCCCCCCCCCCCAAAAAAAGAGAATACTCGGTTTTTTTTTCTAAGTGCCCTACGTTTCAAATGACTTCAATAGCCGGGACATTCATATATTTGGGAATTACAGGTCCAATGATTTTTTCCCATCTTTTCCACTATTCCTAATAAATAATGGACTGTTTCTGTTGTTTTTGGTTCTTCCCCCCAACCCGCCCTTGATGAACAGTGGACTGATTCTTGGTGAATTTTTAGTTCCATGTGACATGGCACATCAAATAGACACAGAGTCAAGGATTCCTGACTGTGATGCATATTTTGAGGTGATTCATGCAAGAAAGAAACTACCATACTCTTTACAAAGTACCTTAACCTTTGCATTTGCATAGATTCCAGTATCATCTTTCCCAGAAGTTCCTGGAGGAAAACGTACTTATGTATCTGTGGTCTTTGTTCTGTTCAGGGTATTTGTCTTATCCTCATTGGTGTATGTACTTAAACTCATTTTGAATATGCATCTTGATTTCAGTTACACAATTTTACCTGTATGAAGACTTAGAGTTTTTAAGGAAAAAATAACTTATAGCATTTCAATTGAGTTTGATAACTCATATCTTATTTTTTGAATGAATGTTTTTAAGATTTAATCATGTAAATGTATGTTCCTCAATTATCTTCAGGGAATAAGACTTGTAAATAGGTGTGAATGAGAATTGTGTGGATCAACATGGTTGTGAGTGATACGATCCATGAATGTTAAGATATGAATGGATGCACTATTATAGGTGATGAGAGCACAGATACTAATAGGATTTTTTATATAAAAAAAACCTATTCCTACATTTTTATTAACCGACGTTAAAGCATTTTCCTACGCTTTCAAAAAAGTGATGTTAATCCTTATTCATATGTTTCTTTTACTACGTGGCAAAAGGTAATACTTACGTTTGCAGAAACGTAGGTATATCCTTTTATATGTGTGTCTGTAGGTGACTTTTACCTACGCTTCTGTTGGACTATTCCTACGCTTCTAAAGCATAGGAATAGGTCGATCTAAACCTACGTTTCAAACCTATAGTCACACAAGCAAGCGCCACGTTTTGAAAGCATGGCAAGGAAACGTAGGTAAAGGATTTACCTACGTTTCTTGGACTTATACCTGCATTTTAAAAATGTAGGTAAAACTCTATTTTCTTATAGTGGATGCCTGAGTACGGAGATCCTAGGAGGGATGTCGTCGAATGAGAGCCTTGGTCTTGTGTCCAGCTTGGGAGGAATTCCCTGTGAGTCTGAATCTAGAATTGAGGTGGACCGAGGACTGTGGAGTCTTGTCGGTTGGTTCGCCGTGCTCCCCTGAGAGGGTAGAGTTGGCGTGAGGATCAGAATCGGATGCGGTGTCCGAGTGAGGACTGACTCGAGAAGTAACAATGGTCAGCGTAAGAGTCAACGGATGACCCGTCGAGATTTAGAGTGAGCTGATTGGGCTTGGTGAAGGCACATGAAGAGGAAAGTTGAGCAAGTAAGAGTTTCCCCGTTGACGAGTAACTCGTGGCTAGCGATTGGACTCCCATAGTCAGAAGACATCTGTTGAGGTGTATCGTGAATGGTGAGAGTCATGTGTCGGCAAGGCCTTGGGTGGCTGATTAAGATATACCTTTTCCTGGATTGAATCTGGGGTTATAGAAGGCTTATGCTAGGACCGGAGCTAGTCCAGTGATGTTTGGTGTTCGACTTGTGGGATATGAGAGTGTTCGTGGCGTGGAGCAGATGGAATTGTGGCAGCCATTCGAGGTGACTACGTGAGCTGGTTGAGGCTCAGCGTTGGTTGTCCCCTGTGAAGGGCGTGAGGTCAGTTAGTAGGATGAGAAATTGATGTTTGGTTGGTCCGTCGAGCATTGATTTTATCGGTGGCAGGTTTTTGTGATGAGGGTCATGTCTCCTAGGTGTGCGAGATGGTGGCAGCAATGCCATGATTAGAGTTTTGTTATAGCTGAGGTGGTGCCAGACTTGTATTCTTTTGTGTGTTATGCTCACTCTGAAAATCTGTGTGTATTAGGATCTAGAGCATGATGATTTTGTTTGTGATCATGGTCAGGCTGTGTCCCTCAGGAACTGTGGTTTCACGAGAATTGAGGTTGTAGCTGGAGCTCTGGGAGCATTGCCAGATGGATGAATCGTTCTTCCCTTGTGAGATGATTGTTGCTTCAAATTTTAAGGATGAACTTTTTGTAAGGGAGGAAGATTGTAACGCCCCAGATTTTTAGATCAGAATTTGTGAGTTTCGGAATGCTTTCGTGGGTCCCGGATTGAGTTTGGTGATTAAATCAGATTTTTAGTTACTGGGCCTTCGGACCCCTTTGTAGGGTGAACCGTCATGTTTTCGGGCTTCGGGACCTTGCAGGTGCGTTGTGCATTTTTCGAGGATCGTGAGGATGATTTTTTCCATTTTTTTATTTTTTAGATTTTTAAAATCCCAAATATTTTCCTATAAATATAACCCTTTCACCCCCCTCTCCCTCATTCTCTCATTTCTCTCCCTATCTCCTCTCAGTTCTCTCTTTCTCTCCCTCTCTCTCCGACGACCAACGGAGCTTGAGTGGGGCAAGGCGGAGGTGACATGGGGGGGGGGGGGGCGGCGATCAGCGAGAATGGAGCGAGGAATGAGGCGGTGGCACGGTGAAGCCCATTCATGAGTTCGCGAGCCCGGCGACGGTTTGAGGCTCGTTTTCACATGGAATCGGCATCCTCAGCACGAGAAATCATCCGTGGAGGTAGGGGGACAGATCCTTGGCCCTTCCTTTCCATTTCCCATGATTTGTAGGCCGAGGCGAGGCCGAGAGTGAGTTTTTCTTCATTTCGGGGTGATCTTTCCATGTTTAGGGTGAGTGACGGTTTTTGCCAGATTGGGCGATGTTTCATCGTTTAATTCCATGCATTTTGTGGTTTGGGACCCGGGGTAAGGTCCCCGATGTTTTCCCCCTTGATCGGGATCGAGTGGGGTGTGCAATGCGACCCCAAGATTGGGGTCGGATTCCTGGTTCGCCTGTTTCGGTCGACAGACCGGGGGAGTCCGGTCGACCAAACTGGTTCGCCACGGTGAGGGCGACTGAGTTGGTTTGATCGACCTACCCCCTATTGGTAGGTTGACCGACCCTAGGGGTAGGTCAATCGAACCCAGCCTCTCTTGCCCGTTTTGGCCTTCGGTCAACCAAGTCGAGACCTATTGGTCAACCTTTGGCCCCGTGGATGTCCCGGACACCCCGTAGGGACCGGCTTCGTGTTTATGGGTGTCCGGAGTAACATGATACCTCCATTAGCATGCCCATATGATTTTGAGGGTTCGGGTGACCCCAGGTGTTCCAAGCTTCCTTGTTCCGCTAGATCGAGTCGCCGTGAATTTGTGTAGGTACGGAGGGTTGTCCTCGCACGATGTTAGCTTCTTCGGAAAGCATTTTTCATATGGGCCATGCGTGTGGCCAATGATCGAGAGTTCTTTGACCCAGCTTGGGGCTGGGGGCTCCTCAGTCTCCCTTAGAGAGGGAATGGACCCAACGGTCATGAGCTGCCTTAAGAGTACTTTTGACCGTGGCTTTTGACTCTTGAATTATGTTGATTTGACGGCATGGCGCCGCATGGTGTAACGGCCTTGGGATGGGTCGCGTGACTCTATGGTTGTTGGATTAGCGAGTCCGACTAGTCATCCTGAGCCTCATGGCAGCGAGCCACCCTGTGTTACTTCGGTGTTTCTTCTATCGAGAGCTTCTACCTCGAGTGACCTTTCCCACTGGTCGTAGCCTTCGTGCACATGCGTATGCGAATTCACTTGGGAGTGGTGGAGAGCTTGTCCCGGTGAGAATGTTTTTAGGCTGGTTACCACAGGGCCCCTCGTCTTTGCAGCCTGAGTCTGGTCTAGGGGGAAAACTAGCTAGAAGACCCGGCTTGGAGCGTATAGTCTGTGTGTGCACACGTGGTTGGAGGCATCAGACCCGCGCTGACGAGTACGACCACAACTAGTCATTGTTCTGTGGTTACTTGTGTATGGTGTCTCAATTTCCGTCTGGGGCGAGTAGGGTGACTCCTAAGGCTGCAGACTAAGTCATCAGTGGATGCATCCGGCCTTACTTCTAGTGGGCAGTACTCCTATCATGCGAGATGAGTTTCTTCATGGTTCTTCGGGTGAATTCTGTGCATGTTTCCCGACATTGAGGTTTAGGGTCCTGGTAGGGTTACTGAGGCTTCACCCATAGATAGTGTAGGGTTCACGACGATGAGGTCATGATTATACCCTTAGACCACGTGATCTTAGTTGGGCCTTTGTCTATGAAGACGGGCCTTCACGATAGGGATGTCGTGGTTTTCCCTTCAGTAGCGTAGCCGTAGTTTTACCGGTGGTTCGGCAGTCCCGACTGCGAGATCGGGGTTTCCTTTCCATGCTGTTAAGAGTAGCTTAGAGAGTTATGTTTCCGTCGCTCCCTTCTGTTTTAGTTGTTGTTATGCTCACTACTGTTACTGTTGTTATTGTTGTTACCGCCATCATTTTAGTGGTTGAGATCCGCGGGATCCCTACTGAGCCAATGAGCTGATGCTCACCCCTTTCTTTTCAGGTGTTATGGTTCCTCCTCGAGGTGCGGAGGTGCAGCATTGAGGTTCGTAGTTGCTAGCTCGCCAGAGTCGGGGACGTATCTGGCACTTGAGTGCGTTTCTTCCCCCATAGACTGTGCTTTGTTGGACTAGACTCTATAGTTAATTTGTTAAATAAAAATGTAATTTTATTTCTTATTAATTGAAACAGTTAATTATATATTGGTTTCCTATATTATTTTAAATTTCAACGTACCTCCACACACCTATATAACCCTTCCGAGCCTTCCGACTCATGGGTGGCGGGCCAGGATTCAAATGGTATCGGGTAATTCCTAGTATCCAGTTCTTGGGTCGTTACAGCATTCTCTCTTTTCCTCACTGACTCTATTTTTTTTTGTTACCTTGTATTAACATATACCTTCTTCATTCTGTCTACTTTCTTCATTTCTTTACTAGACCTTTTTGCTGAATGACAAAAAGGGGGAGAAAATGTCTGAACTTAATTTCTCATTGTCATTATGTCTGAACCTCATTTCTCATTGTCATAACATTACTTAATTGTTCATATCATTAACAATTTTCTCATCACAAAAAGGGGGAGATTGAAAGGTATATTTTGGCTAATATACCTAGATACGAATATTACCTTCATTGATTTTGGTGATAATAAAATTATAGATGAATACATCTTTAATCATCCAGTAATGACAATAAGATCAGAAATGGCCAATGAATGAGATGGCTGAAATACAAGAGAAGCATAACAGAAGAAACAGAAGAACTCTAAGAAATTGGCTAAGTATAAAATAGTCACAAACAAATAACATAGGCGCAAATAGAAATTTAGGCACTGAAAAACTTTATCAGTTTCACATAGGCACAGGAGTTAACTCACTTAGGTGTTGTTTCGCCTATCTAAGTAACATAGGTGCTGCTTCGCCTATCCTTCTGCCTATATCGATCACTTTGGCGATATTTAACTCATGGGCGCAAGATCGCCTATCTTTTTATAAGGCTCAATATAGGCGTTATATCGACTTTCACTTCACCTATCTTTCACTTCGCCTATTCTATATTACTTCGACTATCTCACTTATAGTCATTTTTAAACTTCACCTATCTCTTTGCTTAAACTGCATTACTTTGCCTATCCATCTCAAACTTTGGCTATCTTTCACTTCGCCTATCCTAAGGGCATCGAGTATTTTGAATAAGGCCTATCTTATTGAATCAACTTCAACTATCTCATTCTTATCGCCTATCTAAAGAGAACTTAGGTGTATTGTTCCTTCAGTCATTTGAGTTTTGTTTTATGGCTGATTTAACACACTAAATTGATATGCTATTTTTAGGGCATAATGTTTACTTCGTTATATGTCTTATGTTTATGTACTCTTTAGATAGCTATACTTTTCAACATAAGCCATTTGTGTGAATAAAACCATAAAATGATCACTGGACTAAATATTATCAGCTATCTATCATGCACTCTCATTTCTTAAAATAGTTGCAATTATGACTTGATCAACAGATTAATATATACCAACTATCTGATCATACATCACTTCTAAATATGTATGATAGCCGCATTTTTGTACAAATCTGCACTTAACAAATGTCAATTATCTTTATGACATTACTTTATATTTCATGATAGCTGAAATATTATGAAATCAACTTAGTCAGAATACTGAAAGAAATTTCCTAACTGACTATGACAATGATTAAACAATTATCTGCACTTAAATGTCAAGCTATTTGATTATATCTCTTACCTTTTGATAGCTATAGTATAAAACATTTCTTGATAGTTGTAGTAGATTACATGAACTTAGCTTAGTCGCTATAACAAAATAAATTAAGACATCGATTACCTTATTGTGTCCTAGTTGCTGACATATTGACTAAGTCTATGTTTGAGCAGTATTCAGTAAAATTCAAATTTTGAATGCATCAAATGTCGTTGAATTATAGTACTATGTTTTTCGGTCTTGATGTATACTTAACTAACAGCCAGGAAAGGCAAGGCATTTATTTTATTTCAGGCTATACTAACAAATGGCAGATTCAAAGGGACATGTTTCAAGATATGCAGAAGAGTAGCAAATATTTTATGCTGCACTTTTTTACCTATCTAGTCTGACAGTCCCAGGATGGAAAAGATAACCTACGAAAAGGACACTGCTAGAAGATATGCTGAAAAGAAGGATCTTCTCCTCAGAAACATATTTAAAGAACAAAAAGGGGAGATCTGCATTCTGTCCTTTCATAGACTTCTCATAGAGAGTGCTCGCTCAAGAAATCTAAAAAGAAGAAAACTCTACACAACTATGAGTCCAAGAAAAATAAAGATGCTCCCACTCTCAATTGTGTCTAACGCTCATCGGTCTGAGTCTAATGGAAACAAAGGTTGTTCCTAACATCTCTCAGGTTGTATCTAACGGACCAATAGTACAAGAGAGCTATAAAATGAAGCAGTGTGTAGAAAGAGAAATGTTGTTGGTGGGAACAGACATATTCACATATTTTCCAGCCAACCAAGCGAGCAATACACTTCGAGCATGAGCTTTCCTGCCACTGTTGAGTGAGCTTCAATCCTATCATCTTCCTTAACCATATCAGCTGCTACAAAGAAGAAAGAGGAGAAGCAACACTGTCCTGTTGAAATCTTCGGCTTCCTCTCTTAGCCTTCTACAACACTTTGTTTATCTTTCTGAAGGCTTTTTGTTTTTTCCGTTCAAGGCTACTATATTTTACTCTTAGTTTTTGGCTTGAACATTTTGTGCTTATTGTACACATTCTATCTGTCTTAGAGGCAACTTTGTGTAATCCACCTTTAAAGTGGAAGTCCTTGTCGGTGGACAAGAATACTTGTAGGAGGTCGATATCTTGTAGGCTTTGCTAATGCCTGGAAATTAACTATCCTTGCTTGCGGGCAAGAGTGCCTACCAGAGACTTGAAATCTGGGGTTTGGCTGTGCTGTTAAAGTAGTTGGGACTCCAGTGAGCGAGTGCCCAGGGTGTGCTAGACACCAGCAGAAACAGCTAGGTTTGACAAGGCTACAAATTGGTTGGGGTCCTTGTGAGAGGATGCTCGTGGTGTAGCCGAACACCTGATCAAAAATGGTTGAGTCTAGCTAACTCGTAAGTAAGCTGGGATCCTAGTGAGGGGATGTCAGTGGTGAGCTAAACACCAGAGCAAAAATAACATTTGTACTATCCTCGGTTTGGGGGAGATAGTGGAACTCCTCGTGGTTACTAGGGACTGGACTCTTCTCTAGCTTCTTCGTCTATCTTTGATCTCTCCCTTTCTCTTTTCTCTTTTCTCCTCTCTCGATTTTTTTCTCAGATATAGATACAGAGCTTCGTCTCACCGCTGCTTGAGCTCCGGCCCCTATTTATCCTCTCCAGCAGGAGTTCTTGTGGTCCTCACAAGATTTGATTTTGGGTGCGTGGAAGAAGCGCTCCCGCCCAAGGTTTTTGAAGAAGCTCAGCCACGTGTCAAATGAGGCAGTGAGGAATCTTCAAGTTACAGCCACGTGGAAAGTTGTTTCGAACGGAATCTCCAAGGATCTGGGAATTCACCTCGAATCATGTGCCACCGTCAACTTCACTTACGAACCCACGTGACAGATAGAATTTATTTTATGCATCTCAGGTGAATGAGTGTAAATTTGAATTGTCACTTGATGAACTTCATCTTGCTTTTCCTGCCAAGTCAATTATAGAAACTTAATAATAGTTTTGTCATCATGTGCCTCATGATTCAAGTAATAAGTTCTTGAGAAATGCAAGCTCATATAGTTCATGAAAACAGGAAGAAATCACATGGAAGGATATGAGAGGATATACACATGCATCGATGTAAAAATAAGGTACATCGACCTGTGAATGAGTACAGCAGCATAAGTATAGTAAATTAACTACAGATGCACTGACCTGAGTAAACTACAGGTAGACTGGATATGTATCAAGAGAATGATGAAGATAGGATGTCATGAGGATGCACCGACCTATATATCACACAGGTAGACGTTATTCAGTAAGAGAGACTCTTACTGTAATGATGATGCATCGACCTGTAAATGCATAAGGTAGTACTACATGCACTTCATCATAGAAGTGCCATTGAGGCATGTCGGCCTGACCTGGTGATATACAAGGAAATGCTTAATGCATCGACCCAAGACCTTAACGCACCGACCTGACTTCAAGGCAGATGCACAAGGTGCACCGACCTTAAGAAAGATGGCCTCTAACGCACCGACCTAATACAGCAATCACTGGCTCACCAGCATCGACCTGCTAAAAGTGTGCATCGACCCGATGTTACAACATCTAGCCTATAGTGCCTAGCGACATCGACCTGTGCACAAAGTGCACAGACCTGATAGTGCAAGACTTCTGCATTCGCACCCACCTTCTAGACTTGAATGCATATGTGCACAGACCTGACTTTCTCAGTGCATGAGTATGCATCGACCTTATATCACAGCAGCATGAGTATGCATTGACCTTATAAATGAAAGAATCATATTCTAACTTAATGAAATGACAATTACCACACATTATAAATCCAAATGGTTTTGCCAATATCAAAGTCAATCTCACTGTTGCTAGCATCAAAACCATCAAAACTAGACACCAAATCTAGAGGAGACATAACATTCTCCCCTTTTTTGATGATGGCAACACAGCATTACTTTGATGGCAACGCATTCTTCATTATAAGACAGAATATTCAGTAGACACAGTCAAATGCAATCAGAGAGACTGATTTCAGTTTCAGCTTTCTCCCACTATAGACCTCAATGAAATCAGACCTGACCTTAATGAAATCAGACGTCAATGAAATCTCTCCCCTTTTGCCTTGCTATGAAAATCTCTCCCCCTTTGCCCCATCAAAATAAACTCTCTCCCCCTTTGCCATCAGCAAAAGAAAGGATAGAAACAATTTATGCTTAACAGGGAAGAGACACAAAATTGAAATGAGATAAAGGACAGGAAGGAATATGTTGACAAATCTGATTTAACTTTTATTAATCAAGCATAAATGGTGTAGATTCTTCTGGTATAAGAGTCAATATAATGCAACCTTGATAGAAATTTGGTTTAAGAATGATGAAGCTTAGAGTTTAGCAACTATACTCTTTGAATAAGTTTGCATTAACCCTTAATAGCAATAAACCAGAATTACATAAATCATGGTAGATTTGGTTTCACTTCATCTTACTCACCCAAAATCAGTGAGTTTCTTAGGAGTGACTAGGACATGTATTGAGGTTGAACAATTTTTATAGTTCTGATATTTCACCGCAGGGTTACAACATGATTTACCTTTTCTTTCTATTTATAAATTTCAGAACAGTTAGGTATAATCCATACCTTTTGACGTAAGGGTACACGTTGATTAGACGCTAGTACCCCTAGTTACTCAGTAGAATTTACCATTCTGTTTCTTTGATCAAGACATTCAAGAGTAGTTTACCCCTTTTGACGTAAGGGTACACGTTGATTAGACGTCAGTACCCCTAGTTACTCAGTGCAACTAACCATTCTATTTTAAACTTTTGAACAGAGATAAGTAGAGCACTTCATGACATAAGATACCTTTATTTCCTTGATAAAGGGCCTAGTTTTTGGGTGCATTCAGCCATTGCTCTGCCTACACATTTGTTGACTCATAATTTTAACATGGTTGCCCTTTGGTTTTACATAAATGTTCGTGTTTAAACACAATACACACTCCAAGTTTCTCAACCAAGAAGTCATGAACTCAAGAACTTTCAGATTCTGGGAGACTTCACCAGTCATGACATGTGAGATATGGTTGAAAGCTATTAAGTGTGATCAACAACCTTATTTATTGAGTTTAGTCTTTAGACTCTTCAATTCAGTAGACTTAAACCATCAATTCATTCATGGTACATCACAAATTCTTATACAAGAAGATTTTTGATTTTAGTAGCTTGGAGTAGTGAATGACATATCAGATTGTCATTATTTCAAATTCAGAAGGAATGCAAGATTTTTCAAGACTTTTCAGTGAAGATTTCGGTTGACCGAAATGAGTAAATCAGTTGACCGAATTAGACAGCATCAGAATCAAGAAAATACATGATGTAATAGATAGAACTTATGCAAGAAGGTGCCAACTTTGGGTGTCGACATTCCTTGAGAGACACTCGCATCTGCCTGAATACAATAACATGAACCTGATCTGACTCAAACTTTGAACATACTATTATGAACTCCCCCTATTAATATGCAAGACAATGAGATGGACACAAAGTATTTTTGACATTAACTCCCCCTGTCTATGTGCGCTTTTGCGGGACACAACATTTAAAGCACATGAATATTTTTGGCTATCATCACTACAGATAATGGGATGCAAGACCAAGACACACTTTTGACCCAAGGTACTTGGCGGAGGACTAGCCTCTACACATAGCGTGGGTTTCCAGACAGAAGAGATCTGCCCTTCTCCCAACATACCATTTGATATACCTTTGGGATTAAGATAGACTTTATACAATGTAGTGTATGCAACAGCATCCTCATTCTATTTCCACCAGCAACATGATAAGAAAGACAGAATATTTATTCCATGTGAGAACACTCAAACAGTCAATTATCATGCTAAAATTTACATAAACCTAGTTCTCTTCATAAGAATTTAAATCTTTCATTTCCAAGAGGTTTAGTAAATATGTCAGCAATCTATTTTTCTGATTCTACAAAATTCAGTTCTATTTCATTCTTAATTACTTCATCTCTCAAAAAGTGGTGTTTTATCTCAATATGCTTAGTCCTAGAATGATGAACATGATTTTTAGTCAAGGAAATAGCACTGGTATTATCACAAAGAATAGGAATGCATCCAAGTTTTATGTGATAGTCAATAAGCTGGTGTTTGATCCAGAGTACCTGGGCTGCGCAGTTTCCTGCTGTAACATACTCAGCTTCAACAGTGGAAAGTGCAACAGTGTGTTGCTTCTTAGATGCCCAAGAAACTAGACAACCACCTAGGTATTGACAATACCCACTAGTGCTTTTTCTATCTATCCTACACCCTAAATAATATGCATCAGTGTAAGCTATCAGTTCAAACTCACATCTAGCAGGATACCATAGACGTAAGTCAAGGGTGCCAGATAAATATCTAAAAATCCTTTTCACTGCACTCATGTGAGACTCCTTGGGACTAGCCTAAAATCTAGCACATAAACACACAGAGAATTGGATATCTGAACGAGATGCCGTAAGATAAAGCAAGGATCCGATCATACCTCTATATAGTTTGGTATCAACCAATTTACCTTCAAGGTCAACATCAAGACTAGTTGATGTACCCATTGGTGCAGTAATGGCCTTGAGGTTTTTTAGCTTGTATTTCTTCAACAGATCCTTGATGTATTTGGCCTGAGTAGTGAAGGTTCCCTCTGAAGTTTGACAGATATGCAATCTAAGGAAAAACTTTAGTTCTCCCATTAAGCTCATTTCAAATTCATCAGTCATTAAGGTAGAAAATTCCTTACACATGGATGGTTTAGTTGACTCAAACACTATGTATCCACATAAATTTGAACAACAAGAATATCTTCATTATCTACCTTGGTAAATAGAGTTTGGTCAACCTCACCTCTTGAGAAACCTTTACCGGTGAGGAAGGAGCTCAATCTATCATACCAAGCTCTGGGAGCTTGCTTCAGTCCATATAAAGTCTTATCAAGCTTATACACATGATCAGGAAAGTCTAAACACTCAAAACCAGGAGGTTGTTTGACAAAAACATCCTCTTTTATTAAGCCATTCAAAAATGCAGATTTGACATCCATCTGCTGAAGTTTTATTCCTAGGCTACATGTAAATGTAAGGAGAATCCTAATAGCTTCTAGCTTGGCTACAGGAGCAAAAGTCTCTTCAAAGTCTACCCCAAATTCCTGATTGTACCCCTGTGCCACTAGCCTAGCCTTATTTCTAACAACCTTTCCCTGTTCATCAGTTTTATTTCTGAAAATCCATTTTGTGCCTATAATAGAGCCATGTGTTGGTTTAGGAACTAAGTGCCTGTTGGCACTCGAAATATGATCGTTGGCGACCAAGCCATAAAGACCAATGATACGGCCCACTGAAGCACAGTAGCCGATGAAGATCAACTTACTGAAGGCTTCTCAAGCTGCCAGAGCCCCGAGTCACCTGGAGTGAACACCGGGGACTTCGCCTCAGGAAAGTCGAGGCGGCAGTGCGACCAAGCCTGCCTAATGATCCGGCATCGACTCCATCGTGCCGCTAGCCTACACATGTCGCCGGACCAAGGACGATGGTCTGCCCGGTGGCTCACCACCTGAATGAAGACTCTCCTGAGGAAGAAGAACGTCCTCGGCCCTTCACAACAAGGAACCGAAGGCTCTGTCAGCAGAAGGTCCCGATCACCCGACACGGGTTCGGCTTCTCGCCATAGTGGACCCGTTAGTGGCCGAATGGTCGCCAATCAAGGAGGAATTATCCCGGATGCCGTACCATCCCGTAAGGAAGCTTTGAGCGCGAGCCGGGCCGAGCCGGAAGCACAAATCATAGTGCCGAAAGCCGTGTCGGCAAAAAACCCGCATGCTCAAGCCAGACACATGCGGAGTTCCGATTAAGGCCATTCATCATGCCGAGAGCTTCGTCAAATGCCCGCTCAGGTTTTTCGAGGACCGAGGCAAGAGGAAGAGTCGACGGAAGCTTCCAGAATCATCCCCGGACCCATCGACTAGCCCGCATCGAGCGAGCAAGCTAAACCGGCGCGCGAAAGGTCACCGGCGCCCCTTTATCCGGCGCCACCAAATCCGGCGCGCCAGAAGAAATTGGGGGACATCTCCCCTGCGCCACCAAATCCAGCACGCCCTCCGTGGCGCCGGATTAGCTGGTTGCTATAAAAGCAACCCTCGTTCGACCGAGGAAAAAAAAGAGGAGAGGAGGACAATTGAGAAAAGGAATTATCCAGAGGGAAAAGTTTGAGGGTTTTCTGGTTGGAAGAGTCCCCCATCCGAACGTCTCCACGGCCGCCACCCTGCTCTGCCCGAACCTCCCGGTGCCGGAGAAGGAGAGCGTCTGCTTCTTGTCTATTTAGGTGGGTCGTTGTGATTTCCCCGTCGATCCCCCTTTGTTCAGGTTTCTTCTTCGGGATAATGTAAGTAAGAAAGGGGGGGAGGCGATGATATGAGCCTTGCTTCCTCCCTCCTTCTCACCATCTCTGCGATTCTCCATTTCGCCCTCTGTAATTTATTTCCTCGTTATTAATGAAAACGGTGGCCGTGCGACAACGCCGGCACCGGAATGATAATATGTGCATCCTCTTTTCTTTCGTTCACGTGATGAATAGATACACCAACGGGTCGAGGGGTTTACTGTTCTCATCCTTCCTCTGTATCGTCCCCTTTTCTCCCCATTGCATTTTTTCCTCACGGCCGATGAAACCGCACCGTGCAACAATGCCGGCACCGTGAAGGGTGATGTGCATATGAGCACGTTTCTCTAGTGATCTGTGCACAGAATGAAGGGATATGAGCGTGCCCGGTGCCGTGGTCATCCCTCCTGTCTACTTCTATTTTCTTTCCGTATGTGCGTCCACCGAATTTGCTTCCCCGACACCGAATATGCCCCTTGCAACTCTGTGGGATACAGCAACTACCCCCCTCTCCCCGGGGTTTCTCTTCCGTTCGAACACCAAAGAATTTCACCGCCGGAGGCGCATACACACGTGCGTTTCTCCGATCGGTCTTGGGCCATCCTCTTACTTTCCCTTCTGTTCTCGACCATGAACAGGAGGAGATGAGGGCGTCCCCATACTCCTCGCCGTTGTCTTTTAAGCATCGCCTGATGAATATTTCGTTAACCTATCAATATTTATATGCACACACATGGGCATACCTATAGACATCAGTTCTAATCTGTTGACTGCGCATAGTTTCCCCACCGTGCCGTTTAGCCGCTTCACTGGTGAGATTCGGTGACCTGGGGAGGGGGGAACATTCCCATGATTTCTCATCCTAATGGCTCGGTCTGCAAGAGTCCATTTGTCGATAATGGATCTCTGAAGGCCAGTGAGCATACAGAAATTGGGTTAGCCCCAACACTACAAATCCACAGCACCCTAGTGGGCCCTGTGGTGGCCGTAGGTTGCGTGCCCCTCATAGGCTAGCCCTCGGGGTTTCCTCCCATATCGGTAGTTCTGACTTGGACGTGGTACCGACTCGGGTCGCGTGCCCCTCGTAGGCTAGCCCTCGGGGTCTTCGCTCCCACTGTGAGTCGTGCCATCTGTCTACTTTCTACCCACGGACTCGGTGCCCCTAGTAGGCTAGCCCTCGGGGTTCTCCTATCCGTCCGAGTTTGCCGGCCACCATTGTGCCACCCGCCTTTTAGGGGTTGCTCCGCCACGTCAGTAATCCCCGCTTCTCCCCGACAATCCTACGGGATGGGGAGATGCTGCCGAAATCTTGGCTCGAACGAGTTTGACTCAGAACAATCGCCGCGCTCGAGTATGAACCTCGCGCGAGCCTGTGACTCGGCTTCCGGATGGCCCGGGGCCAATCCTTTGAATAACTGACTCAATAAACTTTCAAAATCTCCCAAAGTGTTTTAATAAACACAAAAATCACCAATAAAACCTCAGTTTCCGCAAAACAGGGCGAAACTGGCATCGTTGACACTCGGCGCGTCTTAATACGGCGCGCCTTAAAACGGCGCGCCTTATCCCAGCACGCCAGGAAGAGGGGCGCGCCGTTTTCAGGCCAGCCCTTTACCTATGCTTTGTGGTGCCATTTTAAACCCTTTACCTACGCTTTGCGGCACCGTTTCAAGCGTTTTAAGCCCTTTCCCTAGGCGTACCGCGCCGGTCTCGTTCCGGATCGTGTCATTGTGCTGTCTCGTTTCCTTCCTCACCTCTGGGGTGATTTCTGATGTTAATAACAGAATTAAATAAACTTCTTAATCAATGAATTGAATAATTTGGTTTGTCTAAGCCTGAATTAATTAATTTTCATATCTTCATCATGCTTTAATCTAAGCATTCATGCCGCATCGATGCATGCCTGAGTGCACGGGCCCTCGGTATATCAAATGACATGAGCTGAGAGCCGGGCAACTTCCGACGAAAAGCTTTTGCCATGCATGATGGTGGTCTTCGGGCCTAGGTCCTCCGCCACATACTGAGGGCCCGCCCTAATGAACAGCGCGTGGTAGATCATAACATCTTGCATGATCATTGGCATCCTCTGCATCCTTTAGTCTGGCCTCGACAGCCCGTTATCTCGGTAATTAATCAAAGATCCTCCCTCCTCATGGGGGATGTAAATAACGTCATAGCCTTTATGGTATGGCGGACTGCTGGTCCCGACCGAATCTTACTCTCGCCCGACACGGGTCAAAATGAGCGCACAATAAACTTGTCACTCACGTGACTGGCACGCCCGCGCAGTCAATCAGTCAGTTAATTACCAGTTAGTTAATTGGTCGATCGACAAGTGAAACGAATCAAATAAGCCCAAAATGACAATAAGCAACAAAACAAAAAAAATGATCCCAACAAGTCTGGCACGCCCGGTGGGACTAGTGTCACCTTTCATCTCTTTGCTGAGATACTCGGGCTTCGAGGCCCTCCAAAAGGTTACTGATCGTTGGTTTATCTGTCTATTTAGGCGAACGATGACAACGACTGGGCTGACTGGCGTCGGCTTTGGCCCTTTAATTGTTGCCGGTCATGCGCAAGGGTATCTGGCGGTGCCCATGGAGTTCGGCAACTTCCCTGCCACTGTTGGCTTCCCCAACTTCTTGGGGTTAGCCTTTGTGGATATGCTAGAAGTGGGACCCTCGGAGCCTGTCGAGGGAGCTACGAGGAGCATGGAGCCTCTGAAGGCTCGACGCCGCCACGACTCACTCAAGAGTCCAACCTCGGTCGCCAGCTGCCTGGTGCACCATGCTGTCCGTGGGGTCCGCCCCGATGCTGTCAACAGGAACTCGGGAGGACGTCAGCACAAGCAGATCCGAAGGAGTACTGCTGTGGTTACCGGAACCCTCTCCCAATCCGGCAAATCTATGATGGTTGGTGGCATGCGCGTCTTCCTCAACAGACGCGATGTGCAGATAGTTCCGGATTGGGTCATCCCTTCCATCCCTGTCCGCTACTCATATCAAGCCCTCGCTGGAAGGAGGGCAGAAAGAGAAGAAGCCGGCCATTACGGCCAAGAGAAGTTGGCCCCCAGGCCAAGGAAATTTAAGCAGGTGTGGGTCCCCAAGAGGGTCCAACCTATTCATCACGCTGCACCTGTAATACCCCGGTTTTAAAATTCTGAAATTTAATTGAAATAAATAAATTTTTAATTGAAATGAATGAATTTCAGAATTTAATATTTAATTCCTTAGTAAATAGAACTAGTGAAATTTTGACTACCTTATAAAAATCTAGAAAAATGGTAAATTGGTTAAGGATGAATTATTTAACAACTTTGTCTTCTGTGGTCGACCCAGCAAAAATCCGTAATTAGGTCTAATTAGTGGATTAAGCCCAAAATGCACACTTACCTAATTCTTACCTAACCTTAACTTAAAACGCGAAATTAGAGCTTAATACTCCACCAAATGACCCCAAACCGGTGGCAAATGAAAGGCCACGATCTAAGGATCATTTCCCCTCTGTTAATTGATCGAAACCCCAACCCTAAAACGTGGTGTTGGCCGAGCTTTGGCTAGGTCAAATATTTCGACGTCGTTTTCAAACAATCAACTTGTTTCGACGAATTCTCCCAGCACCGAAGGCTCCAGAAGGTGTGTGAGCTATAAAAATGAAGCTATGCAACCCTAGAATCCTTTGGTAGCAGCGGCGGTTGCAGTGGAGATCGATCTAGGGAGATCTTGAAAGTTTAGTGGTGACGTGTCGGCATCCGTTCTTCCTCCTTTCTTCTTCCTTTCTTCTCTGATTGAGGTACGTTCTCTCGGGCTCAAACCGCAAGTAATATATCAAAATGTTCATCATGCAGTCCTATTTCTTTTGATATATAAAGCCCCAATTTTCATAGACCATGCTTAGAGAATTTCGTGTTTGATTAGAAGCATGCTAAAACCAGGTTTTCAAGTGTTCTTCCTAGATAGATTGTGATTTCGATTGATTTTCTGGTGAATTTAGTGTTCCAAACCCTTGTATTATGACCCTAGTATGTCCATCAAGAACCCAGGAGCATGGGGTTAAGATCTCAGTCCAATTAGACCCCAATTGGGTGAGATTCAATGGTTTACGGAAGTCACGTTCGCATCTGTGAACGCAGGGGTCGACCCATAGTGTCGACCCATGCTCAAGCAGATTCTGTCTGCCCGAGGGTCGACCCATACAGCAGCGCGCGGGGGTCGACCCATAGAGCGGCATATAGGGGTCGACCCATGGGGTCGATCCAAATGATAGAATTATGGAGGTCGACCCATGGGGTCGACCCATTCAACAAACAGAAGTCTATTTGTGCAGGGGTCGACCCACACACAGACAGACCCCTGGTTTTTCCAGGGGTCGACCCATATGCTGGCAGACCCGGTTTACGTGTTTTCGACCCAAGGATCGATCCGGACCGTGAGGGGATCGACCCATTCAACCTAGTCCAATTGAAAATCATATTTTGAGGAACCAATGACCCATACATGCAACCCTATGATCTCAAATTAAGCCCGGTGTTCCTCAATCCAAAATTGAAGGACAATGGTCCCTGCACTCAATCAAAGTGTATGAACCACTCCGATTACCATCTCCACTTCAACGCACACAATGGTTAATTAGACACCCACATGATTAGTGGTTAATTATGTAACTAAATTTCTGTTAAATGCATGTTGTTCATTCCTACATGATCTTGTTCATTATCTTATCATCTTGATTCATCTTTTTGGCAAATACATTAAATGAAAAACTTAATCCTTGATGATTTAACATGGAAATTAGGTTTATCATGAACTTTTAGTTGCTGCATAACAATTCTATTCCAGTAGAACGTTGACCAAATTACGCACTTCTAGTAAGTCATTAGCCCCTTTAAGTTACGTTAGCTTTGAACTTATCACCAGAAACTCCATCCGGCGAACTTACCATCATCTTGAAATTTCTTTATACCCTTGTTATGAACCTAATGAACCACCAGAACATCGATTTACGTGATTGAACTACTGGTTTTTAAGTCTTGGATCAAATAGGGCTGAACAGGCATGTGCGGCCAGTAGTGGACCCCATATCCTTATAGGCGGCCCTATAACGACCGCATATCTTTAATATGGCCCTGTATGGACCGTATATCTTGTTCATGGGTCTTAATGTCTTTCGGACATGCGCAGCTCAGTATTAACCGTATATACCCTTGAGCGGCCCTTGTCTGACCGTTTATATGACAGTTTTCCGAAAAGTGGTTATTTCATGAATTTTGAATCATGTGAGCTAACCAAGCCAATGTAGGCTATGGTATTTTGTGAATTTACCTATTGTTAGATCTATTGATCATTAATTATAATCCTTTGGGATAATTATTCCTCTCGGTTATGGAGCTTATTATTTGGACTCTTAAAGAATCATTATTCTCATGTTCTTTACCTTGACTACATGAACTTGACCTTGGAACCCTTGGCCATTAAATATTGAGGATGTCTAGTCTCATGGGATCTACGATCCAAAAAGAAATCAATGCCATGGCAAACAAATGAAGGGCCCAGTCTGGTCCTGGGAGGAGCACCCGAAAAGTACTTGATCCCCAGGGAGGTGAATGATTAGGTGTGGCATTTGGCACCGGTACTATCTAGCGTGTTGGGTCTATGACATTCCACATTCTCGTGAAACTTATTATTATGCTTAACGTCTGAAGTACTTGCTTGCTTGCTTACTTGACATGACTTGAAATTGACTGCAAATGGCCATTTACTAGAAAATCTTGTTAATCTTGCTTGATATCTCGACATGCAATTATTTCTTCCATTCAATTATCATTACTCTTTCTATCTTAGTGATTATTTAGTCCTGCTTATTTTATCGCGTTAATCATGCATATTCATTAATTGGTTAATCACCTAAACTATGCCTGATGATAGAGTATAATTCCTACTGAGCTTCTTGCTCACCCCTACTTCCAATCCTTTTCAGGTAACGCAGTTAATGGTACGTTGCAAATGGGAATCGGATCAGTGTGATCGAGTGAACCTGGAACCTAGAGATTGGAGTCTGTCCTTTTTATCTTCTTGAGTCTAGCTAGTGTCGTGAGTCTGGTTATTTCTTTTTGTTCTTTCTTCCCTTAATTTGAATCTAATATTGTTAAGTGACCTTTTTAATATTAATAAGAGCTCGTATTTTTCAATATGTGTGTATGGCCTCCTCGTGTTTAATTGTGGTTATTTATCTTCCGCTCTTGTTATCATGACTGTTAACTGCCACGTTCCGAGCATCGCTTCCCGCTGCTATCGGTTCAGGGCGTGACAGCACCTACCCGCCGCCTTGTTCACGATGGAGCGAAAGGAAGGAGAGAAAGGGGCCTGGCCCTGAAAGAAGAAGAGGTGGTTGCGGACCCTCCACGCCGTGAAAGATTCCAAGCTTGCGCCCGCCAGGCCAACGTCCCTGCTGTGGGATGGAGATTCCAGCAACCTGCCGACAGAGCTCGGCTAGCTTATATCCCTCCTGCGGGAGGTCGACAATTGTCCCCCGTGCTGCATCAAGAACGGGGTCGAGAAGAGATGACCAACTTGGTCAGGAACTATTTTCGAGGGCTAGGCAACCCCTCGCTTGGGCAGCAGTGGCTGATGCAAGCAGCCGCCGCCAATGAAGACTACTGCCCATCAATGGTAGATGAAGAAGATGTAGGAGAAAAGATGATGGTGTCATCGGTCAACGGCAATGGCTATGACGACAGCTTTGAGATCGAAGCCGATGAAACCGCCCCCCGGCGGGAAGAAGAGACAAGAAGAATTTCTGTGTTCGAGAGGTTGGCCTTTCCAGATCAAGCTAAAAGGAGGGTCCATCGGCAAAGGAGAGGGATGCAGGTCTTCACCTGTAACACGGCTAGCGTATTTAGCCGATACGGAGGGCTTCCCGAAGATCCCCAAGAATTGGCTCAATTGGCCTCAAGGCCAGGGCTTAGCACTCGAAGAACAGAAGCCGCAAGGTAACTCCTGGTGATAGCTGAAAGACAACAACCCCTGGTCTACCACCAGTGGAATGATGAAGCTGCTATCTTAACCGCCAATGTAGTCACGGTGGAAGAAGAAGACGATGTCCCCCTCGACATCCTGCCCGAGGGTACGTCCGGGGAAGCAACGGAAGCTATCCCCACCACGGCAACTATGGACCCATCGATCTTGGTGCTACTTCAAAAATATCGGCAAGAGATAGACTTGCTAAAGAAGCAACTGATGGAGAAAATTGAACAGTCATCAGCTTCCAAACCACCCGGAGTCCAGGGTGAATCATCCCGGGGAGCGGTTTGTCATGTCGACCCTCTGCCACTTTACACCTTGCCTCAGTCGTCAGAGCCGAACATGGCGACGACTCAGCAGCGGCCACCACAACCCCAGCCGCTGATGCCACCGGTGCTCCCTCAAGTGCACCAGACACCCCCGCTGATGCGTCCTCCACAGGCGACCACTCTGGTCACCCCGTACCTGCAGCCAGCACACTTCTATCCTGAGCCGGTCAACCCCACGGTCATGAACCGGATGATGGTGGAAAGAATGATCGAGCTGAAGCTCGCAGAAAGAAATGAAAGTGACTACGTCGCATTTGATGCCTATCGAGTTCCTTACCCGCAACATCATGCTGCCAAGCGGTCCCCCAGGGGTCAACAAGCCGCCCAAGTTCGACAAGTTCAACGGGAAGGGATCCCCGAAGGAACATGTTGCATATTACATGACTGTCATGGGTGATTTGGCCGCCGACGAGTCATACTTGCTAAAGTTTTTCGGGTCCTCGCTGATGGCACTCGCATTTGAATGGTACTCCAGCCTCTCGGCTGGGTCGATCAGCGACTGGTCGGATATGCAGAAGAAGTTTAGGGAGAGATTCCATGTTATATAGAGGGAGGTCACAGTGGCCAAACTCTACTCAACAAAGCAGAGGGCTGATGAGACAGCCCTTGATTATATCAAGAGGTGGAGGAACCTCGGAATGAGGTGCAAGCGGCCACCGCATCAGGAGGACGCTGTGTAAATATGCAAACAGAACCTCAGAAGGGAGGTTCTAGAAAAGATGATTGGAATGGAAATATGGTCGTTTGACCGATTGAACAATGTCATGGCCGAGGTAGAAGCTTTTCGGGACAGACCCATCCCTGCATCAGCTGCCAGCACAACCCAGAAGGGTAAGGCAGTGGAGCGGCGCTCGTCGCCTAAAGAAGCGAACGCTCTTGACATCAAGGCATTCGAACAACAGAAAGGCGAAGGCAAGAAGGCAGTCACCCCACAGCCTGCAGAAGCCCCAGATGGCAAGGAAGGTCCCTCACTGCGGGACAAGATGAAGAAAGCCTACTCATTTCCAAAGGACAAGACCCGGGTTCTGTTCGACTGGGTAACGGAATATGGCATGGTCACCCTGCCAGAGCCAAAGAGGCCGGAGGACCTGAAGAGAAGAGACAGTCCGAGATTTTGCCCCTACCACCAGATGCTGGGGCATCCAATCGAAGACTGCTATGTCTTCAAGGACATCATCGAAGGGATGGTGAAGAAAAATGAAATCGAGTTGGGAGAGTACAAAGTGGACCCTCCCCAACCACATGAAGCCCCTCGGAGCAGGGCAGGAGTCAACATGATCTCCCTATACCAGGCACTGCCCGAGGAGATCTCTGAAGCAAGTATGCGGAGCACCTATGAAACTCATTTCTTGGAGCCCGTAAAAGGACAGCAGGGATGGCAGCATGTCCCTATGAATCACAAAAGGAAGAAGGAACCCCGCCCAAAAGTGGGGGCACATATCCGTGGCGTCGCGCCACAGCCTGCTCTGCCAGTGACAGCACCTGTGTGTACCACACCACCTGCAGTCATCAAGATACCTACACATAATCGAAGGAGACAAACTCCGCTACCGGTGGTCAAGGAGATCAATCCCGGGGTCCGCCGACTACAACACCTGATTGAAGGGATAGATGAATATGGGCAGCCCGAATTGAAGCCCCTGCTGGTGTGGGACCACGTCCCATGGCAGGAGCTGGAACAGCTCTCACTCGAGCAAAAGGATGAAGCTGAAGCAGCACCTGATAAAGAGGGTAGTTTATTCTTAGGGCAGGCGCCTGCTGAAGCAAAGAAGAAGAAGAAACAAAAGAAGAAAAAAGGAAAGGTCGCTAAGGCCGATAAAGTGCAGGTCCTCTCCTGTAACACCTTATCAGCACTCTTCAACCTACCCGGGGAGGAGGGAGAAGAGGAAATTTGCTTCACACCCCGTGCTGGGGGAGGCAGAGCCGAGGCCGCAACCGCTGCGCATGCAACCCGGTCGGGCCGGAAATGGGGGCGCCAGCCGCCGCCCAACCATAATATCTTATTCAGGGGAGAGCAGCCCTACAAGACACCTCCCCCGGAGGTCAAGGGAGTCTAGATCCCTCCTCCGTCAGGCTTATATGGCAAGAGTGGGGGCAAGATAGTCCCTTCATTCCTTGAATTTATGAAGATGTCCAAGGGGAAGCAGCCATGCTTCGAAGCTCACCCTGCACCCGGGAATGTCTACCCGCAGCCAATACAGTCTGCTGAAGTGCCAGATATAGATGGAGCTTGCCCTGCAGCAGCTAATGAGGAATGCCAAGGATCCGGTACCAACCAGAAAGGTGCCGAATCCGAGGCAGATGAGGCAGGTCCATCAGGGCCTGCAATTCAAGACTTCCCTAAGCCCAGGTGGGCTGAAGAAATGAAGCTCTCTAATGTCCGAGATGGAAGCCGGATAATGAAGCTACTCAAGAAGCTCCCTGCTAGATTCACAATCTGGGAGATCCTCTCTCTGAGTGAAGATACTCGACAGGCGATCATCACTGCTCTACAGACGCCTGCGCATTTTGAGACCTGCTTGGCTGAAGCTATGCCGGAAGCTAGTATGACCTTCACTCCAGAAGATATGCTGCTACCTACCACCAGCCACAACCGGCCACTGTATATGAGGGGACGCCTGAATGGGAGAGAGCTAAACAGGATTCTGATTTATCCCGGTGCGGCAGTTAATATTCTACCCTACAGAATATACGAAAGGCACCACTTCAATGTGCATCTCCAAAAAGTCGGGGATATGCGCATCGTCGGCTTCAATCAAAAATGTGAAGTGTCGATGGGGGTGGCAGAATTCACACTTACCATGGCAGATTTCACTACGACGGTGCAGTTCCATGTCATTGACTCCCGCACCTCGTACAAGGCACTGCTCGGCCGCCCGTGGCTGCATGAGAATATGGTGGTGCCCTCCATGCTCCACCATTGTATCAAGTACAGTCTCCAAGGGAAAGAGGAGAGGATATTTGCAGACCCCCACCCGTTCGAGGTGTTTGAATGTCATTTGGCGGACGCCAACTTATATATGGGGCCTCCCCGGAAGATTTCTGAAGCTAAGGCCCCTGCGGGGGCATCAAGGGGTAGGTCCAGCGACAGTTGGTATCCACCACCACCGCACGGATATGTAAAGCCCAAGGTGGTCTCCCACATCACAGCATCCGGGGACGTGGGCAGAGTAACGCCCCCAGCATTATACCCCGAAGCTGAGAAACTGCAGGTCAACCGGCAGCACAACTACATCAGAGTCCCGGACGGCCTCACCAAGCCAATCCCCGACCTCGACGACTTCACTGTCGAGCCTTTCAAGACATGGGAGGTGACACAGGGATATGGACCCAGCAGCTTGTTCTATACGGCTGAAGAGCACCCTACTCGGGAAGACACAAATTGCTGCCTCCCCGAAGATATAGGCAACCCGTCAGTCCTCATCCAGGGTCTGACATTCACAACTAATCAGATGGCCAGGATGTTCCAGAAACAGCACATCCCCTCCGATCAATCTCAGAAGATTAAAGAAGCTTTGCAGAGAATGTGGTATCCCATGAGTCTGGATAAGGAAATGAGACGCATTTCTCAGCACCCGAGGTTGGGCTTCACGCTGGAAGAATATTACCACAGTGGGCGATACGAGGTGGACACTATCTCCGCCTTTTACCCTACTGAAGATAACCCGTTGGGGGAAACTTTTGATGAATACCCAGCAGAAGCTGAATATACTTATTGGGATCAATCCGAGGGTCAGGGAACAAAAGCCGTGGTCCCATGCCAATGTTGGGAGCAGATCCGCCCTGAAGAGACGGCCTTTCGAGCCGATTTCGATGCGGCTAGCAGTGGCGAAGCCCGAGGTGTCAGGGAGGCCGGGACTTCTCCCC
Source organism: Amorphophallus konjac (assembly GCA_022559845.1). Classification (NCBI taxonomy): domain Eukaryota; kingdom Viridiplantae; phylum Streptophyta; class Magnoliopsida; order Alismatales; family Araceae; genus Amorphophallus; species Amorphophallus konjac. The sequence goes on along the minus strand of CM040121.1, from coordinate 455,111,331 downwards.
CTGACGAAGACCAGCTGATGTCAACCTTGACACCCCTCATGACAATCGGGAGAGCCGATACCAACTCCAACCAAGGCATATGTACTGCCAAGGAAGGGGATGCCATCCCTATAGAAGGTGCAGCTTCCACAGAAGGCGAGATCCCCTCACCCTCTGCTACAAAGCTCGGATGCTCTTCCGGCTCAACAACAAATGGCCACCAGTCAGTCGTGACCACAACCCCGTCCGCAAGGACTGGAGCTACCCTCTTGCCCCGGGGGACTGTAATGGCAGCGGGCTTACTGAAAAAACAATACAAGCAGCCGCTATCAAATGAAACAGAGGACTTCCTAGAAGCTCTGATGGTGTCAGATGAGGAAGTCATAGTACTCGACCCTCAAGATGGTATTCCAGACTTCGTTGACCTCCAGCCGACACCTCCAGAGATTGAAGACGGAGGCCAAGCCACAGTCGAAGAACTGATAGAAGTCAACTTGGGAAGTGAGGAGGACCCTAGGCCTACCTTCCTCAGTGCCCAATTGTCTCCAAAAGAACGGGAGCTGTACACCCAGCTGCTGCAAGAGTACCGGGATTGCTTCGCCTGGACTTACAAAGAAATGCCAGGTCTGAGCCCTGCAATTTCACAGCATGAATTGGCAATCAGCCCTGAAGCCGAGCCGGTGAAGCAACCACCGCGGCGCATGAGGCCAGAACTCATCACCCAAATTTGTGCTGAAGTCGACAAGCTTATTGACGTGGGATTTGTCGAAGAAAATCAGTACATCACATGGTTAGCAAATATTGTCCCCATGAAGAAGAAAATGGACAGATCCGGATATGTGTCAACTTCCGAGATCTAAATAAAGCCTGCCCCAAAGATGACTTTCCGGTGCCAATAACGGAAGTCATGATTGATGCCACAACAGGCCATGAAGCCTTGTAATTCATGGACGGGTCATCCGGCTACAACCAGATTCGGATCGCGGAGCATGACCGGGTCCATACTGCCTTCCGAACCCCTAAAGGCATCTATCACTATAAGAGGATGCCGTTCGGACTAAAGAATGCTAGCGCAACTTATCAGCGCGCAATGACTAGAATCTTTGATGAGTTGCTCTACCACAAGGTCGAGTGCTACATAGATGATCTGGTGGTCAAGTCCAGAAGAAAATAAGACCACCTGCAAGACCTCCGGATTATCTTTCAGAGGCTGAGGCAGCATGAGCTGAAGACGAACCCCATGAAATGTGCGTTCGGAGTGTCGAGCGGAAAGTTCTTGGGCTTCGTTGTCCGATATCGGGGAATCGAGATAGACCCCGCAAGGATCAAAGCAATTCAAGAGCTACCTGCACCAAGGAACCTCTGTGAGCTGAGATCGCTACAGGGCCGCTTGGCTTATATCCGACGGTTCATTTCCAATTTGTCAGGGCGGTGTCAGCCTTTTCACAAGTTGATGATGAAGGACGTTCCTTTCTACTTGGACGAAGACTGCCAGACAGCCTTTGACAAGCTGAAAGACTATCTGAAAACTCCACCAGTGCTCGGCGCACCAGTGAAAGGTCAGCCATTGATCTTGTATATAGCAGCTACACACAACTCCCTGGGGGCGATGCTGGCCCAGAACAATAAAGAAGGAAAAGAACAAGCCCTCTACTACCTCAGTCGAAGACTGGTTAGGACAGAGGAGAAGTATACCTACATTGAGAAGACCTACTTATCGCTGGTTTTCACAATCAAGAAGCTCCGACACTATATGTTGTCGCATGAAATCAGCCTCGTGTCCATGAAGGACCCGCTGAAATATATTATGTCCCAGCCGGCACTCAAAGGTCGCCTGGGTAAATGGGCAGTGATCCTTATGGAGTTTGACATCGCCTATGTGCCGCGCAAGGCCGTCAAGGGCCAAGCTATCGTAGACTTCTTCGCTGAGCACCCAGTACCCGGGGACTCCCCGCTAGAACTAGAGCTTCCTGAAGATGAAACACTGGAAGCCGCTCAGGTGCGGCCTTCTTTATGGCAGCTATATTTCGATGGCTCTTCCAGAATTGACACCTCTACCACTAGATCGGCCAGGGTCAGGACAGGAGCAGGCATAGTCCTGAAATCCCCGAAAGGGGAAGTGGTGCACACATCTTGCTCGATAAACAAGCATTGCACAAATAATGAAGTAGAGTATGAAGCCCTGATAATCGGGTTGCAGATTGCTCTATCCATGGGGATTCAGATCCTGGAAGCATTCGGAGACTCCATGCTAGTTATAAAACAACTGGAAGGAGAGTTCGACGTGCGAAAGCAAGAGCTCCTCCCCTACCATCAGCTGGCAACCCGCCTGATGTTAGGATTCTACTTCATTAGCATCAAGCATATCAATCGAGGCCAGAATGCTCAGGCAGACGCCCTCGCTAAGATGGCCAGTTCTTTGGCGGTCCCGCCAGACACGAGCCTGAATATAACGGTGATCAACCGCCGGCAAGTCCCCAGTGTAACAGAAGTCTTAGCCGACGAGCAAGAGATTGAGGTGGTAGCCGTCGAGGAGGTTCAGCAGCCTGATTGGCGAGAACATCTCCTGCGGTGGTTTCAACACCAGCAGTTCCCAAAAGAAAAAGAACAGAGAATGAAGCTCCTGAGGGTCAAAGACTCTTACGAGGTGAGGAACGGAACCCTGTTCTGAATAATGGCAGATGCCCGAAGGAAAGTCCTACTTCGTTGCTTGTCTTCGACAGAAGCGGGGCAGGTGATGCAAGAAATTCATGCTGGAGCAGCTGGAGCACATCAGGCCGGCCCGAAGATGAAAATTGAGATAAAGAAATTGGGTTACTATTGGCCCACTATATTTGATGACTACTGCAAGTTCACCAGGGCTTGTCAGAAGTGTCAATAACACGCCAATGTGTCAAGAAGGCCTCCAGTGCCACTACATCCCACCCTACCGAGCTGACCGTTTGCTCAGTGGGGCACGGACGTGGTAGGGCCATTACCAGCATCTTCATCAGGGTGCAGATATATCTTAGTAGCTACAGACTACTTCTCCAGATGGGATGAAGCGGTCGCGTTAAGAGATGTAACGGGGGAACTGGTTGCAAGATTCTTCCGGTAGAATATAATATTCCGGTTCGGGATCCCCAGCCGAATCATCTCTGATAACGGCAGCCATTTCAGAAACCAGAAGGTTTACCGGCTAGCCGACAAATACAAGATTGACTGGAGGACATCGTCCCCCTACAACCCTCAAGCTAATGGTCTTGTAGAAGCCTTCAACAAGACACTATGCACATTGCTGGCAAAGACTGTTAAGTCTAATAAAAAGGACTGGGAAGAAAGAATGTACGATGCACTCTGGGCCTACCGTACCATCTATAAAACTCCAACCGGCTGTTCACCTTTCTCCCTCGTGTACGGGTCAGAGGCTGTGGTGCCGATTGAACTGGAAGTCCCCTCGCTGCGAGTCGCCATCCAGCATGGACTAGTCAGCGGCGAACATACTAATGCAGAAAGAAGGTTGGAGGAGCTTTCTGAGCTCAAAGGAAGGTGTCTCCGTGCGCAACAAAACATCCAACTCTACCAAGCCCGCATGGCCCGTGCTTTCGACAAGCTGGTCAAAGGTCGGGAATTCAAGAAAGGAGACCTGGTGATCGTCAAGAGAAAAGAAGTAATGGCCTCCAACCCCAAAGGGAAGTTGGTCAAAAACTGGGTCGGACCGTACATCATCCGTCGAGTATATGAAGGGGGCGCCTACGTCCTGGTAGACCCCAAAAGAGTCATCCAGTTCTCCCCACTCAATGGAAAGCATATAAAGCTGTATCATACGGCACAACCAACATCCCCCAAGTGATCGGAACACCTTCACCTTGGTCTAGTGGCATTCCGCCCTAACTGAGCTACCCTTCCTTCGTTCAGTGGCATTCCGCCCTAACAAAGCTACCCTCACCTTGGTCTAGTGGCATTTCGCCCTAACCGAGCTACCCTCACCTTGGTTCAGCGGCATTCCGCCCTAACCAAGCTACCCTCATCTTGGTCTAGTGGCATTCCGCCCTAACCGAGCTACCTCACCTTGGTCCAGTGGCATTCCGCCCTAACCAAGCTACCCCTTCCTTGGTTCAGTGGCATTCCGCCCTAACCAAGCTACCCACACCTTGGTTCAATGGCGTTCCGGCCTAACCAAGCTACCTCACCTTGGTCCAGTGGCATTCCGCCCTAACCAAGCTATCCCTTCCTTGGTTCAGTGGCATTCCGCCCTAACCACGCTGCCCTCACCTTGGTCCAGTGGCATTCTGCCCTAACCAAGCTACCCTCACCTTGGTCCAGTGGCATTCCGCCCTAACCGAGCTACCCTCACCTTGGTCTAGTGGCATTTCGCCCTGGTCGAGCTACCCTCACCTTCGTCCAGTGGCATTCCGCCCTAACCAAGTTACCCCTTCCTTGGTTCAGTGGCGTTCCGCCCTAACCGAGCTACCCCTTCTTTGGTTCAGTGGCATTCCGCCCTAACCGAGCTACCCCCACCTTGGTTCAGTGGCATTCCACCCAAACCAAGCTACCCTCACCTTGGTCTAGTGACATTCCGCCCTAACCGAGCTACCTCACCTTGGTCCAGTGGCATTCCGCCCTAACCAAGCTACCCCTTCCTTGGTTCAGTGGCATTCCGCCCTAACCAAGCTACCCCCACCTTGGTTCAGTGGCGTTCCGCCCTAACCAAGCTACCTCACCTTGGTCCAGTGGCATTCCGCCCTAACCAAGCTACCCCTTCCTTGGTTCAGTGGCATTCCGCCCTAACCAAGCTGCCCTCACCTTGGTCCAGTGGCATTCCGCCCTAACCAAGCTACCCTCACCATGGTCCAGTGGCATTCCGCCCTAACCGAGCTACCCTCACCTTGGTCTAGTGGCACTCCACCCTGATCGAGCTACTCTCACCTTGGTTCAGTGGCATTCCGCCCTAACGGAGCTACCCTCACCTTGGTTCAGCGGCATTCCGCCCTGATTGAGCTACTCTCACCTTGGTTTAGTGGCATTTCACCCTGACCAAGCTACCCTCGCCTTGGTCTAGTGGCACTCCGCCCTGACCGAGCTACCCCCATCTTGGTTCAGTGGCATTCCGCCCTAACCGAGCTACCCCCACCTTGGTTCAGTGGCATTCCGCCCTAACTGAGCTACCCTTCCTTGGTTCAGTGGCATTCCGCCCTAACCGAGCTACCCCCACCTTGGTTCAGCGGCATTCCGCCCTAACCAAGCTACCCTCACCTTGGTCTAGTGACATTCCGCCCTAACCGAGCTACCTCACCTTGGTCCAGTGGCATTCCGCCCTAACCAAGCTACCCCTTCCTTGGTTCAGTGGCATTCCGTCCTAACCAAGCTACCCCCACCTTGGTTCAGTGGCATTCCGCCCTAACCAAGCTACCTCACCTTGGTCCAGTGGCATTCCGCCCTAACCAAGCTACCCCTTCCTTGGTTCAGTGGCATTCCGCCCTAACCAAGCTACCCTCACCTTGATCCAGTGGCATTCCGCCCTAACCGAGCTACCCTCACCTTGGTCTAGTGGCATTTCGCCCTAGCCGAGCTACCCTCACCTTGGTCCAGTGGCATTCCGCCCTAACCAAGCTACCCCTTCCTTGGTTCAGTGGCGTTCCGCCCTAACCGAGCTACCACTTCCTTGGTTCAGTGGCATTCCGCCCTAACCGAGCTACCCCCACCTTGGTTCAGCAGCATTCTGCCCTAACCAAGCTACCCTAACCTTGGTCTAGTGGCATTCCGCCCTAACCGAGCTACCTCACCTTGGTCCAGTGGCATTCCGCCCTAACCAAGCTACCTCTTCCTTGGTTCAGTGGCATTCCGCCCTAACCAAGCTACCTCCTCCTTGGTCCAGTGGCACTCCGCCCTAACCGAACTACCCTCACCTTGGTCTAGTGGCACTCCACCCTAACCGAGCTACCCTCGCCTTGGTCTAGTGGTATTCCGCCCTGACCGAGCTACCCTCACCATGGTCTAGTGGCATTCCGTCCTGACCAGACCCGCATAATGTCTACAGTATTACCGTCACGGGCCTTACACCCGAATCGGCACAAATCTATCCCTTGCGTCAGCATTGCCTTCGTGCTGACTAGTAAACCCTCTTTCTCGGCGCAAGACTTTGTGTCCTAGCCGACTCTCTCAATGTCCTTCTGTTACATGAGCAAAAAAAAAAGAAGGTAAAATGGGGTTAAAAATAGAGATACCCCGCCAGTCTTGTTCCTAAATCGGGACAAGGGCAAAAATGGCTATAACCCGGCTGCAGCGAAAACCCGAAACGGCGCTACAGGCAAAATCAGGTACCCCACCGTGTGAAAACTCGAAAGAGCGCATGGATAAAAGCAAGAGGGGGCTGACTTCGGCGAAAACCCGAAAGGGCGCTTAAGCCAGTAAAGTTGTAATTTAAAAGTTCCTGCTTGTTCTCCTCCTAATACGACTCCCAAAGGACAACCATCAAGGGTCCCGTCGAAGATTCCCCAACAAACCTGTGTTCGACCCTCGTCACCATCGGCGAGACCGGTCGATCTCTGCCTTTAACTTGGACCTTTCATCCTTGTTAATGAATTTATCCTTGCTTCGGCATTTAACCCATGTCGACGAACAGACCTGTGTTCGACCCTCGTCACCATCGGCGAGACCGGTCGATCTCTTCCTTTAACTTGGACCTTTCGTCTCTGTTAATGAGTTTATCCTTGCTTCGGCATTTAACCCATGTCGACGAACAGACCTATGTTCGACCCTCGTCACCGCCGGCGAGACCGGTCGATCTCTACCCTTAACTTGGACCTTTCGTCCCGGTTAATGAATTCATCTTTGCTTCGGCATGCAACCCATGCCGACGAGCAAGCCTATGTTCGACCCTCTCCCATCGGCGAGACCGGTCGATCTCTACCCTTAACTCGGACCTTTCATCCCGGTTAATGAATTCATCTTTGCTTCGGCATGCAACCCATGCCGACGAGCAAACCTATGTTAGACCCTCTCCCGTCGGCGAGACCGGTCGATCTCTACCCTTAACTCGGACCTTTCGTCCCAGTCAGTGAATATATCCTTGCTTCGGCATGTGACCCATGCCGATGAATAAATCTATGTTCGACCCTCGTCATCATCGGTGAGATTGGTCAGCCTGTATCCCTTAACCGGGACCTTCCGTCCCTGTTAAGAACTATATCCTTTACTTCGACATTTAACCAATGCCGACGAACTAAACCAGGATCCGACCCTTGTCATCATCGACAAGACCAATCGGCATGCTAGCGGGCAGGCTCTCCTGTGTCCCGGCTTCTTCCTACAAAAAAAAAAGAAGAAAAAAAAAAGAGAAAGATGGGGTTAAAAATAGAGATACCCCGCCGGCCTTGTTCCTATATTAGGGCAGGGGCAAAAATGGCTATAACCCAGCTGTAGCGAAAACCCGAAAGGGTGTTACAGGAAAAATCGGGTACCCCGCCATGTGAAAACCCGAAAGGGCGCGTGGGCAAAAGCAAGAGGGGGCTGACTCCGGTGAAAACCCAAAAGGGCGCTTGAATCAGTAATGTGATAAAAAAAATGATGATAAAAAAATCAGTAAAGATGATGATGATGAACTAATGATGTAGTAACGAGATTATCCTCGTTCATCATTCCGCTTCCTTCTACCCTTTCGACCCTTGTCACCATCGGCAAGATCGGTCGCTACCTTTTTCAGTTCTTGTCACCATCGGCAAGACCGTCTACCCTTTTCGGTCCTTGTCACCATCGGCAAGACCGCCTACCCTTTTCCGACCCTTGTCACCATCGGCAAGATCGGTCGCTACATTTTCGACCCTTGTTGTTGTGCCCCTTAGGCACAAGCATACGCTATTTTGTTTTGATGATAGCAACACAGTGAGAGTATCATAGGGAGCCTGTCATTGTGGTTAGCATACATTGCATTCATCATAGTCAGTGCACTCGCCATCATGTATTCAAAGTCTATACATTCCATTGCTGGTGCGAGTAGTTATGCCCATACATGTCTCAAGTCTGTACAGCCTGTGTTTGCAACACAAAGTCTGCACAGCGTCTATTTGTATGCCACATTCATACAAAGTCTGTACATCGCATCGCATGCACAATCCTTGCTACAGAGTCTATACATCGTGTGCTTCACGCACTTAAAGTTTGTACAGCCCTTGCTTAGCTCAAGTATGTACATCGTCCAGTTGCTCACGACGTCTTGGCTAAGTCTATACATTGCACCGTCTCACTTAGCGTCTAAGGTCGTGTGAACATTGCATCGGCTAAAGTCTATACATTGCATCGTCTCACTTAGCGTCTCATGCTAAGTCTGTATATCGCATCGCATGCACCGTCTCACTTAGCGTCTCATGCTAAGTCTGTACATCATCGTCCGTCTCACTCAGCGTCTCCACACAAGTCTGTACATTGCGTGCACTTTACATCGGTCAAGTCTATACATCGATGCATGCCATGAAGTATGTACAGCCTATGTTTCTTCATACATTTCTCAAGTCTGTACATCGACAGTGTTCTTCATGCATATGCAAAGTCTATACATTCATCTGTTGACAATCGAGCTAAGTCTGTACAGCCAGTGCATCCTGCGTCTCACTCAGCGTCTCATGTGCATATGCAAAGTCTATACATTGTCTGTTACACAACACATAAGTCTATACATTCATGGCATAGTCAGCACATTGCTTGCTAGCAAGTCTGCACAAGTCTGTACAGCCTGTGTGCTTCATAACGCCAAGTCTATACATTGGCTAGCTGTACACACACTAAGTCCATGCATCCCCATGCTTTAGCTTTGCATTCACAAAGTCTGTACATGCCATAGTCATGCATACGTGAAGTCTGTACATGCTTTAGCGTTGCCTTCGTAAAGTCTATACAAGGTTTCAACCTTAAACTGATAATTCTCTTCGACTGACTGACAGTGACTCTTTGCAAAGATTAATGAAGGGCACGTGATTCAAGATGGAGATGGCTCAGGATCGTGACACGTGTAATCCAGCAGGCTGAGATGCTGCCACGTGGTCAAGGCGATTGGGCGGGAACTATGGAGAGCACACGCCCTATCAGTTTGCTGCTGCTATATATATGTGAAGCTTCTTCCTCAGAAGAAGACTGATCGTGAGCAGAAGCAGAAGAGCAGAAGCAGTGAGTGCCTGCACAATCCAGAAGAAGAGGAAGAGAAAGAAAAAGAGTGAAGAAGAGGAAGAGAAAGAAAAAGAGTGAAGAAGAGAAAGAGAAAGAAAGAGAGACAGAGTGATCGGAAGAAGAAGAAGAGCAGAGAGGAGAGTAGACAATAAGAAGAAAAGAAAGGAGGGGCAGAGAGAAGCTTCATTCGAAGATCTGTCCTCACTGGATCCTGGATCAAATTCAGGCCAGTCAGCTCTGTTGAGAGCCATATTGTTTGTGCTTCATTTTCAGCTTTCAATCGCTGATTGTTTCCTGTTTTGTGTTTTCTTTTTTACCTTTCTTCAAGTTGTTAGTCAGCAGTTTGCAGTGGAGGATTCCACTGGACGGGTAAGCTGTAATCCCCAGCGTTGCAGAGAACGCGGTTCTCTGGACAGCAAGCTGTGAGGCTCAGCGGGCGAGGTGGATACCTCGGACAGCAAGCTGTGAGGCTCAACAGGCGAGGTGGATACCTCGGACAGCAAGCTGTGAGGCTCAGCGGTTGTAGGCAAGCTGTGAGGCCCAGCGGTTCAAGCTGTGAGTCAGCAGTAATCCACACTCGGGTTGAGTGTGGGGTGGACGTAGGTCTGGAGAACCGAACCACCTAAAAACCCTTTACGCACTTTGGTTTGAATGCTTATTTCTGTCTCCGCTAGATAAATGCATAGGTGTGCTCCACATATTTGTTTACTGGTTCAACAGAAGACTTGATTAGTTTTTCAGATTGTCTAATTTTGTCTTGTTAGCTTTCTAAGATTTTATTTGAGCAATATTTTTAAAGGGTTGATTCATTCACCCCCCTCTGAATCCATCGCACTGAACCCAACACTTGGTATCAGAGCAGGTTGCTGTGCATAGAATCTAACAATCCGCAGCAGATCCTGCATCTTTCGTGGTGCATTTCAGAGTGGGTTTCTTGTGCTTGGTGTTTCGTTTCACTGACTTAGTGCCTTACTTTACTCATCTGATTTCGGTGCATTTTTCATCTCTCGATGGCTACACTTCCTGTTTATGATGGTTCTAATTTGACGTCATGGTTAGGCGGCCTATGTGTTTACATAGACTCAATTGATCCAAAGTTGTGGTGTCTTATTTCAAAAGGCCCACATAAGCTCCCGCAGGATCATACCAAATGGTCGCATAAGGAGAAAGTGAAAAACAATGAAAATAGTATGGTCCTAAACATTTTAAAAGCCTCAGTTAATGACAATCTGACTTTTCTTGTCGCAGGATGTACATCTGGAAAAGAGATATATGACAGAGTCATTTCTGCGCATAACCAACAAGATGATACTTGCATGATGGCTGACCGGAGAAATGATCATGAGGAAAATGCATCCAAGGTAAGCTCTGAATCCGAAGAAATCTCGATTGATGATTTATGGGATATAAATGATGAACTGTCTGATAGATGTGAAAAATTAAAATCTGAAAAGAGAAAAATGATAAAAGAAATGAGTCATGATATCACTTGCCTAAAAGCTGAGTTGAATAATTTGAAATCTGAAAATGAGAACCTCAGAACCAAACTCATTAGAGAAGATTCTTGCAATGCATGTGCTGTTTTAAGAGACATGATAAATGATCTTGATTCTGATGATAATCTTCAAAAGGATTTAATCAAATCTCTGAAAGAAGAAAATAAATCATTGCTAGAAAAGAAAACTGAAGCTGAAGAATTTGAAAACAAGCTGGTTGAAGAAAATAGGTACCTCAAGGATCAAAATAAAAAGTTAATGGTTCTGAATACTGTTCTCTCTGAAAAATGGCTTGCAATAGAAAGAGATAGGTTAGTGACTCCTTCTCTGGAAGGTGAATTTGAAAGACTAAAAGAAATACTGACTATCTATGAAAAGGAGAAAGCTGATTCAGAAAGTCTTATTGTCTCCTTAAAAAATGAAATCCTTAAATTGAAGAAGACTTCATCTAAGTCTGTTCAGAATGAAAAATTGGTGAGAGATTTAGAGTGTGTCAGCTCTAAATTGGAAGAATTGAAATCTGAAAATGAAAAACTCAAAAATCAGTCCAAAGAATTTGAACACAAGTCAATGAATCTTGAAAAAGAAAATAGACAGATTTCTGAGAAATTGGAGGCTGAAAAAGCAATGAATCTAGAGCTTCAGAAAAATCTCAACAAACCTCAATCTGAGAAACAACAGGAAATGTTTTATGAATGTCAGTTCTCCTTAGACGATTGGATGCCTGATAATGAACTCCTAGAGCAAAACAGTAAACTGAAAGAGGAAATTAATAAGCTGAAACACCTAAACTCAGTAATGTCTGAGAGGCTAATCACTTTAGAAAAAGGGAAGAGTGTAAACCTAGTGAGCTCTAGTGAGTTGCTGAATGCTGAACAAGAAATTGCAAACATAAAGACCATCAATCAGATGTTAAACGAAAAGGCTGTGTGCTATGAAGATAAAATTGCTAACTATGAACTTCATGTCTCCAAACTACAATCTGAAATTTCAAGTTTGACTGAATCTTTGGCTAAATTTGTGAGTGGAAAAGAAAATTTGGATAAGCTCCATGGTAGCAAAATTAATTTCCAGCACGATGGTCTAGGCTTTAACCCAGCTAATAAAAAGGGGTTTGACAGTAAGCTTCACACTTCATTTGTGCATAGTTCTGAGTCAACCAGCACATCTAGTGTACCTATCTTCCGATTCAGTGCTCAGAAAAATCAAAAATCCACTGTCAGTCCCAAAACTGAAGAACAAACTCAAAAACTGAAAAAGAATGAAAATTCACAGAAAAAAGACAAAGATGCTCCTATTGGTACAAAGATTGCTGCACGCAAGTCACATGATCTCTCACACACTCATACTAAAAGGGGGTCATGTTATTATTGTGGGAAATTTGGTCATGAGATGGCTGAGTGTTTTGTGATGAAGAAGGATGATCTAAAATTTAACAGAATTCATGATAGGAATTCTCAGGTTAAGAAATGTTCTTTAGCTCAGAATAAAAGAATTCAGTGCTTTTACTGTCACAGAATTGGTCATCTTATGCACAATTGTAAGCTAAAGAAACAGGATGATTTCAATGCTAGAAAATTGCATGATAGAACTGTTCAGACTAAAATTCATGCAAGTCATAAGAAGAAAATTCAATGTTATTGTTGTGGCAAGCTGGGCCACACTGGAGCTCACTACTGGCATAAACAGGGAAAGAAACTTAATTTTGAATTTGTTAAATTCCCTGTAAAAAGAAATGATTTTGGCTACAGTCAATCTCTTGCAAATAATGCTTCTCATGGAAATATTCTTGTTTCAAAAGTTCAGCATAGTGCATGCTTTAACTGTGGAAAGCCAGGCCACAGAGCTGGTAACTGTTGGCTGGCTGGTTATGAAAAGAAAAATTTCCATGTCAATAACAAAACTAATCATGTTCACTTACATCAATCTCATGCCAATGCTAATGTATATAAGGAGAACAGGAAATCTGTTATATCCTATTATTATTATGGACATTTAGGACATTCTATGCCTAACTGTTATCTGAGGATAATTGATGAGTCTCAAACACTGGAACTATTTAGAACACCTGTCAGGGCTAACGCAGGACCCAAAGCTGCTTGGGTCCCTGCAAGATCAAAATAATTCAGCTGTTGCAGGTGTGCCTTGGGGCTGAGGAATAAAGAGGGGTAAATAAACCAAGGCACCATAGTATGAAAACCCCAAATTTCTTGAAGTTGTCAGGTAATACTTGCACTCTTCACATGTGGTTAATTGAATTCCTTAGTAATCTATTTTTAACTGCATATCATGACTCATGCATACATGCTCTTTTACTTGTTTTGACACTTGCATTGAGCTTCATGGGCTTACTTGGTTGAACTTTGTGCATATATATATATGAATTGCATATACATGCATTTGACATACAGTCATTGAAAATATGATGCAAGTAGGATTGCCATTTATTGCACTGTGTACATAAGATGCTAGATGCACTTTGCACCGAGTATGCTTATTCATGTGTTGCACCGAGTTTGAATGGGTCATTTAGTGCATATAGTCGATGCATGTGTCTAATGTCTGCATATATCATTTGCATGACTATCAAGGAAGTCTTTCAATGCATATAGGACTGTTTTGAACTGCATTTCTTTGCATAACCCTGGTATATTAAATGGTAAGTTACTAAAAGGCAGAGAAATCTGCCTGGAGGTTCTTACTATGTGTGAGATGGTCCTTGAGACCAGGTTCTCCGTCAAGTACCAAGGGTCAAGTCTTCATATAGAGCAGTGTACTGCATATCATTAAATTTGAAAAATCTGAAAAAGGATAAAATGTTCATGACTTGGGTGCATAAACTTGAAATGATTGCATACTTGCTTTATGTATCATTGTTGCATAGTCTGCATTTAATTAGTTGAAAGTATTGCATAGCATAATTGTTGCATCTTGGTGTCAGGGGGAGCTGAGAGTTAAGTTCAGTACATTGAATCTTTTTCACTCCTCTTAGTCCCCACTCAATTCATTCATATTCTTTGACATCAGATGCTTTTGGATCTTAATGCCTATTGCTATCATTTCCCTATCACTTTCACTGAACAACAGTGTTGCTTCTGGTTTAGTACATTGAGCTGTGGTTATTGCAATTGTTCATTTATAAGAATCACACTTGCAAATTGAAAGGAACTAAAGGTTTAACTTTTATAAATTGAAGAGTTAAGTGTCTGCACTTCAGAACTTGAGATAAAAGAAAACCTTTATAGCTCTTAATCTCTGTCTCATGGTTAGAATATAAAAGGTTTTTTTTTAATGCCTGAATGTGTTAAACTGGAAATGTCTAGAAAAGTTGAATAAGAGTGTGTACTGTTTTTAAACAATCACTCTAAAAGAAATCAGGATAGCAGTAAATAAGATCATCAATGTAAAGAGTTGAACACAGTGATAGAGCAATGGCTGAATTGCACTGAGAAACTGTGATCTCCTCCAAAGAACCAGGAGAATTCATAAGTCATGAAGTGCTTCAGGCTATCTCTGTTCATAGGGTCAAATCTATAGGGGGAGTCTTCACCAAGTAACTGGGGGTACTGGCCTCTGATCAAGGTGTACCCTTAATGTCAAAGGTGAAAATTATTCCTTGTAGGTCTTGATCTGAAATAGATCTAGTAGTTTATGCCTAGTAACTGGGGGTACCTGCCTCTGATCAAGGTGTACACCTAATGTCAATAGCATAAATACCACTGGTCTATTCACTTAGCTCAGTTTCTGAAAAATTAAAAAGTGAAAAACAAACTACTGTAACCCTTTGAAATCAAAAGTAATTGAGTGAAAATTATTTTTTCTCAATACATATTCAAGTTGCCTTTCTTGAACTTCCATATTTAATCACAAAGGGTATTGTTTCTAACTTATCTATTAAAACCATGTGCCCTAGATTCACTGCTATAAATGGAGTCTATAACTCTTTTTCAGTGGTCAGCTGCTTTACTCTATCTTTATCACTGTTAAACCTGAATTTTTTCAAGACTGTATATTACTGATTCTTATGCTTTAACAGTTGTTTATAATCATGCTCACCTTCTGAACCAATGCTTCAGCTGTTGTGTAGTGACCCCTTCCTTATTCATGTTCCTTCCCTCCTACCTTTTGATTATCTGTTTCATCCGTCCATATTCCTTCTCAAAGGGGGAGAAATAATTCAGGGGGAGTTATACTTTCAGGGGGAGAATAAGTTGTTCTAAGGGAAATCTGCATGCATACTGCATTTTACACTCATGTTTTTATTTCTTTTTGATTATGTCAAAGGGGGAGAAAATTTGGTTGGTGACTCACTGTCACTTTGTTGCCATCATCAAAAAGGGGGAGAATGTTGTGCCCCTTAGGCACAAGCATATGCTATTTTATTTTGATGATAGCAACACAGTGAGAGTATCACAGTGAGCCTGCCATTGTGGTTAGCATACATTGCATTTATCATAGTCAGTGCACTCGCCATCATGTATTCAAAGTCTATACATTCCATTGCTGGTGCGAGTAGTTATGTCCATACATGTCTCAACTCTGTACAGCCTGTGTTTGCAACACAAAGTCTGCACATCGTCTATTTGTACGCCACATTCATACAAAGTCTGTACATCACATTGCATGCACATTCCTTGCTACAGAGTCTATACATCGTGTGCTTCACGCACTTAAAGTCTATACAGCCCTTGCTTAGCTCAAGTCTGTACATCGTCCAGTTGCTCACGACGTCTTGGCTAAGTCTATACATTGCACCGTCTCACTTAGCGTCTAAGGTCGTGTGAACATTGCATCGGCTAAAGTCTATACATTGCATCATCTCACTTAGCGTCTCATGCTAAGTCTGTATATCGCATCGCATGCACCGTCTCACTTAGCATCTCATGCTAAGTCTGTACATCGTCGTCCGTCTCACTCAGCGTCTCCACACAAGTCTGTACATTGCGTGCACTTTACATCGGTCAAGTCTATACATCGATGCATGCCATGAAGCCTGTACAGCCTATGTTTCTTCATACATTTCTCAAGTCTGTACATCGGCAGTGTTCTTCATGCATATGCAAAGTCTATACATTCATATGTTGATATTCGAGCTAAGTTTGTACAGCCAGTGCATCCTGCGTCTCACTCAGCGTCTCATGTGCATATGCAAAGTCAATACATTGTCTGTTACACAACACATAAGTCTATACATTCATGGCATAGTCAGCACATTGCTTGCTAGCAAGTCTGCACAAGTCTGTACAGCCTGTGTGCTTCATAACGCCAAGTCTATACATTGGCTAGCTGTACACACACTAAGTCCATGCAGCCCCATGCTTTAGCTTTGCATTCACAAAGTCTGTACATGACATAGTCTTGCATACGTGAAGTCTGTACATGCTTTAGCGTTGCCTTCGTAAAGTCTGTACAAG
The DNA here is from genome assembly GCA_022559845.1 of Amorphophallus konjac. NCBI lineage: Eukaryota > Viridiplantae > Streptophyta > Magnoliopsida > Alismatales > Araceae > Amorphophallus > Amorphophallus konjac. Next base: position 455,095,301 of record CM040121.1, on the reverse strand, counting down.
GTTTCAACCTTAAACTGATAATTCTCTTCGACTGACTGACAGGGACTCTTTGCAAAGATTAATGAAGGGCACGTGATTCAAGATGGAGATGGCACAGGATCGTGTAACGTGTAATCCAGCAGGCTGAGATGCTGCCACGTGGTCAAGGCGATTGGGCGGGAACTATGGAGAGCACACACCCTATCTGTTTGCTGTTGCTATATATATGTGAAGCTTCTTCCTCAGAAGAAGACTGATCGTGAGCAGAAGCAGAAGAGCAGAAGCAGTGAGTGCCTGCACGATCCAGAAGAAGAGGAAGAGAAAGAAAAAGAGTGAAGAAGAGGAAGAGAAAGAAAAAGAGTGAAGAAGAGAAAGAGAAAGAATGAGAGACAGAGTGATCGGAAGAAGAAGAAGAGCAGAGAGGAGAGTAGACAGTAAGAAGAAAAGAAAAGAGGGGCAGAGAGAAGCTTCATTCGAAGATCTGTCCTCACTGCACCGTGGATCAAATCTAGACCAGTCAGCTCTGTTGAGAGCCATATTGTTTGTGCTTCATTTTCAGCTTTCAGTCGCTGATTGTTTTCTGTTTTGTGTTTTCCTTTTTACCTTTCTTCAAGCTGTTAGTCTGCGATTTGCAGTGGAGGATTCCACTGCATGGGTAAGCTGTAATCCCCAGCGTTGCAGAGAACGCGGTTCTCTGGACAGCAAGCTGTGAAGCTCAGCGGGCGAGGTGGATACCTCGGACAGCAAGTTGTGAGGCTCAGCAGGCGAGGTGGATACCTCGGACAGCAAGCTGTGAGGCTCAGCGGTTGTAGGCAAGCTATGAGGCCCAGCGGTTCAAGCTGTGAGTCAGCAGTAATCCTCACTCGGGTTGAGTGTGGGGTGGACATAGGTCTGGAGGACCGAACCACCTAAAAACCCTTTACGTACTTTGGTTTGAATGCTTATTTCTATCTTCGCTAGATGAATGCATAGGTGCGCTCCACATATTTGTTTACTAGTTCAACAGAAGACTTGATTAGTTTTTCAGATTGTTTAATTTTGTCTTGTTAGCTTTCTAAGATTTTATTTGAGCAATATTTTTTAAGGGTTGATTCATTCACCCCCCTCTGAATCCATCGCACCAAACCCAACACTTGTCACCATCGGCAAGATCGGTCGCTACCCTTTCAACCCTTGTCACCATCGGCAAGATCGGTCGCTACCTTTTTCGATTCTTGTCACCATCGGCAAGACCGTCTACCCTTTTCGATCCTTGTCACCATCGGCAAGACCGCCTACCCTTTTCCGACCCTTGTCACCATCGGCAAGATCTGTCGCTACCTTTTCGACCCTTGTCACCATCGTCAAGATCGGTCGCTACCTTTTTCGGTTCTTGTTACTATCGGCAAGACCGTCTACCCTTGTCGGTCCTTGTCACCATCGGCAAGACCGCCTACCCTTTTCCGACCCTTGTCACCATCGGCAAGATCGGTCGCTACCTTTTCGGTCCTTGTCTCCATCGGCAAGACCGTCTACCCTTTCGACCCTTGTCACCATCGGCAAGATCAGTCGCTACCTTTCTCAATCCTTGTCACCATCAGCAAGATCGTCTACCCTTCCGGTTCTTGTCACCATCGACGAGACCGGCTGCCCTCTCGACCCTTGTCACCATCGACGAGCCCGGTCGACTACCCCCTAACTTGGGCCTTCTGCCCTCGTTAATAAACAAACTATCATTGCGTCGACATTTAACCCACGTCGATGATTAGAACACACTTTTCGTCATCGTTGGTGAAGTTCATAAGGTGCATCCGCCTATGCTACCCATGTCCCGCCCTGGCCAAAATCTGGCTCTGGGAACGGCTGCGCTGCGGTGGAGCGAACACCTCACCCCTTCGCTGAAGGCGTGAGCGCTCTCCTGCGCCATTGGCGCGTATCCCTGGACTTGGCTGATCGGCCAGAGGAAGAAAGAGAAGAAAAATGAGAGAAAAGGCCATTATATAGGGGGGGCTTCACCCCTGTTAAAACGGCGTGCCCCGGGGTGCGCCGTTTCAACCGTTTGGCCCGCCGGTTAACCCGGCGCCGTTTTAACCTCTAAAGCAAGAAGGCGCGTCGTTAAACGCGACGCCGTTCAAGCTTCCAACAGTGCCGTTCAAGGTTCCGACCACGCCGGATAAGCTTCCGGTGTCGGAATTAAGTGCCATTCTGAGCTTCCGTCCGCAAAGGAGATCAATCCGGACGAAGCTCATCCATCGGTCTTGCTGCACTCCTGCCTCACTTGCACCACCCACGTTTGGGGGGCATATTTGTTGGCACTCCAAATATGATCGTTGGGGACCAAGCCATAAAGACCAATGATACGGCCCACTGAAGCACAGAAGCTGATGAAGATCAACTTACTGAAGGCTTCTCAAGCTGCCAGAGCCCCGAGTCACCTGGAGTGAACACTGGGGACTTCACCTCAAGAAAGTCGAGACGAATCCACAACCAACCGGCAGTGCGACCAAGCCTGCCTAATGATCCGGCATCGACTCCATCATGCCGCTACCCTACACCTGTCGTCGGACCAAGGACGACGGTCTGCCTGGTGGCTCGCCACCTGAATGAAGACTCTCTTGAGGAAGAAGAACGTCCTCGGCCCTTCACAACAAGGAACCAAAGGCTCTGTCAGCAGACGGTCCCGATCACCCGACACGGGTTTGACTTCTCGCCATAGTGGACCCGTTAGTGGCCGAATGGTCGCCAGTCAAGGCGGAATTATCCCGGATGCCGTACCATCCTGTAAGGAAGCTTTGAGCGTGAGCTGGGCCGAGCCGGAAGCACAAATCATAATGCCGAAAGCCGTGTCGGCAAGAAACCCACATGCTCAAGCCAGACACATGCGGAGTTCCGATTAAGGCCATTCATCATGCCGAGAGCTTCGTCAAATGCCCGCTCAGGTTTTCCGAGGACCGAGGCAAGAGGAAGAGTCGATGGAAGCTTCCAGAATCATCCCCGGACCCATCGACTAGCCCGAATCGAGCGAGCAAGCTAAACCGGCGCGCGAAAGGTCACCGGCGCCCCTTTATCCGGTGCCACCAAATCCAGCACGCCAGAAGCAATTGGGGGACATCTCCCCGGCGCCACCAAATCCAGCACGCCAGAAGCAATTGGGGGACATCTCCCCGGCGCCACCAAATCCGGCACGCCCTCCGTGGCGCCGGATTAGCTGGTTGCTATAAAAGCAACCCTCGTTCGACTGAGGAAAAAAAAAGAGGAGAGGAGGACAATTGGGAAAAGGAATTATCCAGAGGGAAAAGTCTGAGGGTTTTCTGGTTGGAAGAGTCCCCCGTCCGAATATCTCCATGGCCGTCACCCTGCTCTGCCCGAACCTCCCGGTGCCGGAGAAGGAGAGCGTCTGCTTCTTGTCTATTTAGGTTGGTCATTGTGATTTCCCCGTCGATCCCCCTTTGTTCGGGTTTCTTCTTCAGGATAATGTAAGTGAGAAAGGGGGGGAAGGCGATGATATGAGCCTTGCTTCCTCCCTCCTTCTCACCATCTCTGTGATTCTCCATTTCACCCTCTGTAATTTCTTTCCTCGTTATTAATGAAAACGGTGGCCGTGCGACAACGCCGGCACCGGAATGATAATCTATGCATCCTCTTTTCTTTCGTTCACGCGATGAATAGATACACCAACGGGTCGAGGGGTTTACTGTTCTCATCCTTCCTCTGTATCGTCCCCTTTTCTCCTCACGGCCGGTGAAACGGCACCGTGCAACAATGCCGGCACCATGGAGGGTGATGTGCATATGAGTACGTTTCTCTAGTGATCTGTGCACAGAATGAAGGGATATGAGCATGCCCGGCGCCGTGGTCATCCCTCCTGTCTGCTTCTATTTTCTTTCCGTATGTGCGTCCACCAGATTTGCTTCCCCGACACCGAATATGCCCCTTGCAACTCTGTGGGATACAGCAACTACCCCCCTCTCCCCGGGGTTTCTCTTCCGTCCGAACACCAAAGGATTTCACCGCCGGAGGTGCATACACACGTGCATTTCTCCGATCGGTCTCGGGCCATCCTCTTACTTTCCCTCCTGTTCTCGACCATGAACAGGAGGAGATGAGGGCGTCCCCATACTCCTCGCCGTTGTCTTTTAAGCATCGCCTGACGAATATTTCGTTAACCTATCAATATTTATATGCACACACATGGGCATACCTACAGACATCAGTTCTAATCTATTGACAGCGCATAGTTTCCCCACCGTGCCGTTTAGCCACTTCACTGGTGAGATTCGGTGACCCGGGGAGGGGGGAACATTCCCCTGATTTCTCATCCTAATGGCTCGGTCTGCAAGAGTCCATTTGTCGATAATGGATCTCTGAAGGCCAGTGAGGATACAGAAATTGGGTTAGCCCCAACACTACAAATCCACAGCCCCCTAGTGGGCCCTGTGGTGGCCGTAGGTTACGTGCCCCTCGTAGGCTAGCCCTCGGGGTTTCCTCCCATATCGGTCGTTCCGACTTAGACGTGGTATCAACTCGGGTCGCGTGCCCCTCGTAGGCTAGCCCTCGGGGTCTTCGCTCCCACTGTGAGTCGTGCCATCTGTCTACTTTCTACCCACGGACTCGGTGCCCCTAGTAGGCTAGCCCTCGGGGTTCTCCTATCCGTCCGGGTTTGTCGGCCGCCGTTGTGCCACCCGGCTTTCAGGGGTTACTCCACCACGTGAGTATTCCCCGCTTTTCCCCGACAATCCTCTGGGATGGGGAGATGCTGCCGAAATCTCGGCTCGAACGAGTTTGACTCGGAACAATCACCGCGCTCGAGTATTAACCTCGCGAGAGCCTGTGACTCGGCTTCCGGATGGCCCGGGGCCGATCCTTTGAATAACTGACTCAATAAACTTTCAAAATCTCCCAAAGTGTTTTAATAAACCCGAAAATCACCAATAAAACCTCGGTTTCCGCAAAACAGGGTGAAACTGGCATCGTCGACACTCGGCGCGCCTTAATACGGCGCGCCTTAAAACGGTGCGCCTTATCCCGGCGCGCCAGGAAGAGGGGCGCGCCATTTTTAGGCCAGCCCTTTACCTATGCTTTGTGGCGCCATTTTAAACCCTTTACCTACGCTTTGTGGCACCGTTTCAAGCGTTTTAAGCCCTTTCCCTAGGCGTACCGCGCCGGTCTCGTTCCGGATCGTGTCATTGTGCCGTCTCGTTTCCTTCCTCACCTCTGGGGTGATTTCTGATGTTAATAACAGAATTAAATAAACTTCTTATTCAATGAATTGAATAAATTGGTTTGTCTAAGCCTAAATTAATTAATTTTCATATCTTCATCATGCTTTAATCTAAGCATTCATGCCGCATCGATGCATGCCTGAGTGCACGGACCCTCGGTATATCAAATGACATGAGCTGAGAGCCGGGCAACTTATGATGAAAAGCTTTTGCCATGCGTGATGGTGGTCTTCGGGCCTAGGTCCTCCGCCACATACTGAGGGCCCGCCCTAATGAACAGCGCGTGGTAGATCATAACATCTTGCATGATCATTCGCATCCTCTGCATCCTTTAGTCCGGCCTCGATAGCCCGTTATCTCGGTAATTAATCAAAGGTCTTCCCTCCTCGTGGGGGATGTAATTAACGCCATAGCCTTTATGGTATGGCGGACTACTGGTCCCGACCGAATCTTACTCTCGCCCGACACGGGTCAGAATGAGCGCACAATAAACTTGTCACTCACGTGACTGGCACGCCCGCGCAGTCAATCAGTCAGTTAATTACCAGTTAGTTAATTGGTCGATCGACACGTGAAACGAATCAAATAAGCCCAAAACGATAATAAGCAACAAAACAAAAAAAATGATCCCAACAGTGCCATACCTTATTCCTATCAAATTGATTAAGGTCATCATGCATGGCATTTATCCAATGTTCATCTTTTAAGGAATTTTCAATGTTTTAGGGTTCTATTTGTGAAACAAGAGCAAATGAGTTAAGTTCATTTTCAATTCTAAAATGAGATCTAGTCCTAGGGGGTCCATTCAGATTACCAATGAAATTTTCTATAGGATGATCTCTGAGCACTCTAATATTGGTAAGATAATTACCTAAATTTTTATTTACCTCCCCCTGAATTCCTGATCCTTCAATCTCACCTTCATCTGCATGTTTTGCATTCTGCTCTTCTTTATTTTCTAGGATTTCTCCATCATCTTTGTCCCTGCAGAAATCAGTATCAGATTTATTAGAGGTTTCATCAAACACAATATGTGGTGATTCTTCAACAGTTTGAGACATAATATTATAGATCTTATAGGCTCTAGAAGTCTCAGAATACCCTAGAAAAATTCCTAGTTCACTTTTGGCTTCAAACTTATCAAGGTCTCTTTTAGAGTTAACATGGATAAAACACTTAGACCCAAAGACCTTGAAATGAGCTAGTGAAGGTTTCTTACCTTTTAATATTTCATAAGGAATCTTTTGGGTAGAAGATCTTACCAAGGCTCTATTGATAATGTAACAAGAGGTGTTTACTGTCTCAGCCCAAAACCTTCTACGCAAGTTGCCTTCAACTAGCATAGTCCGAGCCATCTCCACCAAGGTTCTGTTCTTTCTTTCAACCACTTCATTATGTTCTGGAGTTCTTGATGAAGAAAATCTGTGGTTTATCCCATTGTCCCTGCAAAAATCATCAAACTGTGAGTTCTCAAACTCACAACCATGATCAGATAGAATATTAGATATAGACTGCTCACCATTCTATTTTATTCTGTTGAAGAATACCTGAAATTCTTTAAAGGCATCATTTTTGTGAGTCAAAAAGAATACTCAAGTATATCTAGAGAAGTCATCTACTAAAACAAATCCATATCTTCTACCAGATAAACTAGCTGATCGAATAGGTCCAAACAGATCCATATGTATCAGCTCAAAAGGCTTAGAAGACATGTTGTCAGTTCTAGATTTAAATGACTTCCTAGTTTGTTTGCATTGGGTACAAGCCTCACAAATTTTATTATTCTTTTTAAATGATATTTAAGGTAGACCTCTCACCATACTGAATTTATTCAGTTTATGCAAAATCCTATAACTAGCATGACCTAACCTGCGATGCCAAAGCCAGGATAAATCATCTTTATTTACAGTGAGACACAGGTTGATATGTACAGCATCATCTAAATCAACTATATAAATGTTATTGACTCTCTTTCCAATGAATTTTATAGTTTCTGAATTTGGTTCTAAAATAGTGCAGGCATGTGAGTCAAAAATAACTTTATGACCCTTATCACACAGTTGACTAATGCTAAGAAGATTGTAAGCAAGACCTTCAACAAGTAAAACATCTTCAATGCTGCATGAAAGACACTTACCAACCTTACTTGACCCTATGATATTTCCTTTAGTATTATCACCAAAGGTAACATTTCTAGCATCTTTTTCTACCAGCAAGCAACATTTTCCTTTGTCCCCGGTCATGCGCCTGGAGCAGCCACTATCAAGATACCACCTATTGTGGTTGGATACCAGGCATACCTGCAATCACAATCAGATAGAGAATTTTGGAACCCAAAACTGTTTGGGCCCCATAACTGCAGTCAAATCATTCAAGCAAGACAGTAGTTGTTTGGGTATCCACATTTGTGTTTTATGCTTTGCTTGTGTTGTGGATTTTTTATTATTCTGTTTGTTGTGCACATTCTTAGTTGTTGTTGCCTTCTGATTCTTTACAGTTTTGTAGTTTTTATAGACATAAGAATTTCTATGCCAATTTTGGAATCGAGAAGCATTGGGATGTTTAGGTGCACTAAAGAGTATAGATTGGGTAGTCATAGGATGACCAAAGTTATAGGAGTTTTGGTTTATAATTGTCTTGGACCTAGGATGCATAGGGACATTCCAAGGGTGGCGTCGATGCACCTGATTAGCATTGAAGTTCTGGATGTTCTGTTGCATCGACCTCACATTATAATTGCCTTGACCTTTTCTACCAAGATTGTGATAAGAGGAATTTTGGAATGATGGTTGGGTCGGTGCACCATAGTAGTAGCATCGACCTGAGATACCCCTACTCTGACCTTGACTTCTAAAAGTGTGACACCCAGATAAAATGTGCGTCGGTGCAGGTTGTCACGCCCCGAGCCTTTATTACAGCGGAAGACTCACTCGGGGAGCGCGAACAGCCTGCATGGTAAGCCTCTTGCAAGCAAGAATCAATCAGAGCGCGAGACAATCACACAAGTAAATGCAATTGCACAGGATTTAATCAACTTCAACTTCATATCATAATGCTCAATATTCAAAGATACAATCACTAATTTGATTTTCATTCTACTAGACTCAAGAAATAGGAAAATTACATTGACTCAATCTAGACATTATAAACTTCCTATGTCTTCACTCTTGTAATAACAACATTCAATCGCTCTCGGACCCGCTACTTGAATCACCCGAATCCGAATTCGAACTATTTCTATCTCCTGAAAAACATTGGAAATAGGTAATGAGCACACTTGCCCAGTAGGTATCTTCGCATCAACATGAAGGCACTATTAAAGTAATTAACAATTTAGCTCTAAAGAATAAGGTAAAATCATGCGAATGCGAATCGATCACGCGTTTAAACCAAAGTAACAAGATAATCATGTAAGATAGAATGATCAAGAATGAACTAGCAAGAATATAACAAGAACATGATATTGGCCTTCCATGAACAAGAATGTAACGAGATTGTACTAGCAAGCCACATATTCATCACACTAGTCTCTTTTGAGTACATAGTTCGTGAATTTCTGTGGAATATCAAGCATGAAAGTCATGTCATGCCGTAGATCTTCACTTATTTATAGAAATAGTACTCCCAGCGCAATGCGACGCCAGTAGCATCATACCCCATGGTTTATAAAATAGTATGTTTCTGGCAATTAGCCGAGGGGACTAGCATAGAGCCCTTGAACACAATCAGTGCTCGATCGCATCTTCAGTTATAAATTAAGCTACTTCCACGCATGTAACAGTAAAGTATGGCCAAGAATGTAATAAGTTCAATAATTCCATGGTAACAATAATCAATGAATGAATGCTTCAATTTGAATATATGAGATCAAGAATGACATTTAAACTATGTTATGCTTATAGAATAAATCGGCAGCATAACGGTATATTTTCTTAACTTTCATCCATTACATTTAGTCTATTAAGCAATATGATAAGTTCTAGATCATCAAGGTTTGTCTAGAATCATTGAAATATCAATCCTTGGTCAAACCTTGGGTTAACATATACAAGCTATGTAACGGTCGTTTACTGGGCCGTTACACTATGTAACGCGTCCATAATGGGCCGTTATAGTGACCAGAGTCCAGCATACTAGTTTAGACTCAGTAAAATGTGACGGCCGGGCATTGGGCCGTTACGTGAGCCTAACGGTCCAGTGCAAGGCCGTTACATTACAAGATCCAGAAAATCACGATAGTGTATTCTAGTTATTGGGCTTGGATGGTACAACCAACTCGGAGTCCTAGTGGGAATCCCAGGCTCGCGGAGAATTACGGAGGCCTTGAAACAATGATTTCCTAGTCCATTGGAAGGAATATCCAATAGAGAGGTCCTCATGTCCAAGATGGTGTTCCTAAAGTGCAAAGTGTGAACTAATGGCAACATACCGGAATATGTGCCATGTACTTTTAGAAATGACTCTATTGACAGAGAGAGATATGTATAATCAATGTGAAATCATGATGAAAAACTCTGTCAATACAACGTTAAAAAGTCATGCTTTATAATACAAAACTATATAATTTGGCTTCATGAAATTAACATAACTCAAGTAAAAGTGAGATACCAAAACAGGTAATAACTAATATGAATAATCAAATAACCTTAAAATCACATGATCAGGTTAAAACTTAAGTAACTAGGCTTAACAATAAATAATATTGGCAAGTTATATTCTGTCTTAGGGTTGGCAGAACACAGACTCTGACGGTCTGGAGGTGGGGCGTCACAGTGAACGTGACGGTCTGGATCCAGCCGTTACATGAACGTAACGCGTCTGTCCCAGTGCGTTAGAGACAATAGTGAAAATCCAAAATAGCAGGGTGTGTGACGGTCTGTCGTAGGGCCGTTATATGAGTGTGACAGTCCTACGCTGATGCGTTACAGTATCTGCTGACAGAAAACTAGATAAAACATAAAAAGATCGATTCATATCATGTCCATAATTAAAATACCATGAATCCCTAGACATGATAACGTAGTGTAGGCCAACTACATGCTTAGGTATTAATGAATTAGACAAGATACATCTTTAGCATGTCCAATTAAGGCTAAGGGATGCATGTAGTGCATAGAAGTAATAAAATCATAAAATCAATGATCTATAATGCATGGAAATCACTTGAACCAGAGGGCTTTTAGTCCTATCAGGTTGTTTTTGCCGTTCATGAGATAACCTACCTCTTAACTTAGGCTGTTGCTTCTGATTTGGATTGAGAATCCTGCCCTAGATTTCCTTCTTCTGTGACTTTTTCAGCAACTTCCTTGGGCTCTAACTCCAAGACCTCTTGACCTAAAGATGTTAATTTTGGAGGGGAGTTAGTCTAAAGTATTGTAAATAAATACTTCTAAAGAGCTTACCTGAGATAATGACTCCTTACCTTGATTCTTTACGTCCAAAAAGTAAGGGTCACACAGTTCAGAACTATGCCCCATTTATAGAGTTTAGGCTAGGTTCTGAGGATTAGATCGATTCTAGAGTCCTTGTTTGGTCATAATCTAATCTCTAAGAGTCCTCAGTATTATTATAACTCTTCCCAAGTCGATCCTTAGTGGATAAGAGTCTAAAGTTTTAATCTTTGTACTTGTTCTTTCTTTTACGGAACTAACAGGATGTAACGGTTTACGGCCAATGCGTTAGAGGCATGTGACGGTCTCACGATAGACCGTTACATTTCTTGTTCTCAGAGTTCAACATGTCTCAAACTCTTCAACTCACAGAATACACATAGCGTAACGGTCTAGCTCTCATGCGTTACTTGGCTGTGACGGTCGCCCGATGGACCGTTACAGTCAACGTACCTAGAGTTTTAAATAAGTAAAACTTTTTTATTCGTTTATCCATTTAAATATATGTGATTAGTATTTATCCTTAATGACCTTCTAGAATATGGGCCAACCCAATTGGGCTTGGTCCTTAAAACCTTTTGGGCTTCTTTAAACAGGCTAGGTTAATTCATTGGGCCTTCTAAAAGTTCAATAATCCTTTTATAATTCTCTTTAGCCCTTATAAATTACAAATAAATTCCAGAAAATTATTAAATAATCTAGAAAATACTTATATAAATTCTGGGGCACTACACCCTCCCCCACTTAAAAGAATTTGGTCCCCAAATTCAATACATGGATTGTGGAGAGTGTACTTACAATTGAATAATTCTGGGAATCTTTTCCGCATAGCTGCTTTGATTTCCCATGTTGCTTCATATGGCCATATTTTCTTCCATTGGATCTTGACCATAGGAATAACTTTATTCCTTAATTGACGCACTTCCCGATCCAGAATCTTTATTGGCATTTGCTCATATGTTAAGTCCTTCTGAATCTCCAGGTTGTCATAAGTGATAATATGGTCAGGATCATATACATACTTCTTTAGCATGGAGACGTGAAATACGTCATGTACTCCTGCTAATTGTGGAGGTAAAGCCAATCTATATGCCACTTCACCGACCCTTTCAAGAATTTCAAATGGGCCAATAAATCAAGGAGTTAGCTTTCCTTTAATGCCAAATCTTCGAATACCACGACCAGGAGAAACCTTCAGATATACATGTTCTCCTACTTAAAATTCTAAGTCACGCCTTCGATTGTCAGCATAAGACTTTTGCCTATCTTGTGCCATTTTCATCCTTTCTTGAATGAGTTTTATCTTCTCTGTAGAATCTCTGATAAGATCGGGGCCTAGAAATTACCTTTCCCCTATTTCATTCCAACATATTGGTGATCGATAACTTTTCCCATATAGAGCTTCAAAAGGTGTCATTTGTATGCTTGCTTGATAGCTGTTATTATATGTAAATTCTACTAGAGGCAAGTGATCATGCCAACTTCCTCCAAAATCAATGACACAAGCTCTGAGCATGTCTTCTACTACCTGATTCGTTCTTTTCGTCTGACCATCTGTTTGTGGATGAAATGATGTGCTAAAATTTAATCTAGTCCCCAGTGAATGTTGTAGGCCCTTCCAGAACTGTGATGTAAATCGAGGATCTCTATCTGATACAATAGAGACAGGGACACCATGTAGCCTAACAATTTCTTTGATGTATAATGCTGCCAAGATATCTACAGACCATCGACTCTTTATTGGTATGAAATGTGCAGATTTAGTCAATCGATCTATGATTACCCATATGCCATCATGTCCACCTCTTGTCTTAGGTAATCCCATAATGAAATCCATTCCTATGCTCTCCCATTTCCATTCTGGAATACTTAAGGGCTGTAATTTTCCTGCAGGTCTGAAATGTTCCGCTTTAACTTGTTGGCAAGTGAGACAGCGAGACACAAAATCAGCTACTTCCCTTTTCATATTGGGCCACCAAAAGTTTCTTTTGAGATCCTGATACATCTTCGTACCTCCTGGATGAATGGTGTACTTTGATTTATGTGCTTCTTCTTGTTGTGCCCCTGGTTTTGATGATGACAACCATGAGATGCGAATGTAGTATTCAACCCAAAATGTTAAATAAAGTCTTGATTCAGTAACGCTTCCATTTGATTTCCTTTTGATGCAAGAAAGGAACAGGGTCGACGCTGGGAGTTCAAGGCGTCCACGCATCAGTTGAAGAGGGATTCACATATTCACTTCACTGCGTCAACTCCACGCTATTGCAGCGTCAACTCATTAGCATAAGGAGCAAAGGCATTCACAGACCTACTTCACTACGTCAACGCCACAGTAGAGTAGCGTCGACGCAGCAGTTAAAAAGGTAGTGTTAATGGTTCACTAGAATACCCCAGTGCGCCAATGCTACATAAGGATAGCGTCGACGCAGTAGCTCATTCTGATGTGAAGTTGGCTCTGGGTCAGTTTAGTGGGTCGACGTAGTGACCCCATGCGTCAACGCATCCAGTCTTACATTCAAGCCATATGAGGCATCTCAAGGCTGCGTCAACCCTGGGGACTCAATGGGTTGACGCCATCTGAACTTCCTTCGAGATTAGTTGGGTGGACGACAATCATAGTGACGTCAAAGGCCATATCAGCCAAAAAGCGCTTGAGATCTCATCTTTTCCCTCGCGATTCCAGAAGGCTCTACACGTAGCAATCAGGGGACTAACCAGAATATCTGGTTGGGGCCCACTAGATGTATATATGCATGGATCTGGAAATGAGCGCGGGATTTGCAAAATTGCGGAAGGTGTTAGAGATTTCGAAGCTACTGCGGACAAAGCTGAGGAAGAGAAGCTCACGAGAGGAACTGGGAGTTCATCTTCATCCTGATATCGATCTGTTGAAGACTGGAGGAGATCTAGGAGTAGCGATCCTTGGAAGCTCATCTGCATTTCAGAAGGAGAAGACCAGCTAATTATTGAAGCCTCTTCTTCCAGTTTTCTGAATTCAAGCCAGAGATTCGATTGCTTCACAGATCTGAGATTGCCTTTTCATTTACTGAGTGATTTCGTTTATTACTTATCTTTTTGATTTGAACTCTATTATATTGTTTCTCCCTCGTACTGGTTAGAGTAGAGGGAGGGGTTTGATCCAGCAGACTGTGCTTGGATCAAGGGAATTTGGGCGTGTTGCCTGCAAGCTATTTGTCAGCGGGTTAGAGGATCTGTTCCTCTGGTTAAGCCAAGCTGTAATGCTCAGCGGTGTATGTGAGAAAGTAGTTCCTCGGTGTAGCTAAGCTATAAAGCTCAGCAGGGATCCTTGCTGGTTTAGTGAGGGGTGGACGTAGGTCTCCACAGGGAGACCGAACCACCATAAAAATCTGTGTTCCTTTTGTGGTTTGATTTCTCACATTATCTACCTTTTGTTAGATGCTTGATTAGGCACGATTCTCATGCTGTTTGGTTATTGAACTTCTAATTATCATTCTGCTCTTTAATTCGAGTGTGATCTTGCATAAAGTTTTTTAAAGGGTCAACCTATTCACCCCTCCCCTCTAGTTTGACATTCCACCTAATCTAACACGTGGTATCAGAGCTCGGCTCTCTTGTCAAGGGTCTAACAACCCAGAGAGATTTGGTAGAATGGAAAACAAGGGGCTCATGCCTGAAGGGTATGCAGTGAATAGGCCACCCTTCTTTGATGGCACTAACTATACGTACGGGAAAAATCGGATGCATGTATTTCTGAGAGCTCAGGACCATGAGATTTGGAGAGTCGTGAGCAAGGGACCATATCAGATAGAAGGAGATGAAGAACTGTGGGTGAAGGAGCAGATTCGGAAGTCCAATGTCAATTGGCAAGCTATGAACATCATGCAATGCTCATTGCATTCTATGGAGTTTTCACGAGTATCCTCATGTGCAAGTGCCAAGGAAATGTGGCACAGACTCCAAGTCATTTATGAAGGTACGTCTGAGGTAAGGGAGATAAAAGCCAATATGTTAATTTCTGAATATGAAGCTTTTAGAATGAAACCAGAGGAAAACATATCTGAAATGTATGCTAGACTAACCCTATTAGTGAATGGTCTTAAAGGTCTAGGAAAGGCTTACACAGATTACGAACTGGTTTGAAAAATTCTTAGATCCCTAACTCCAGTTTGGCACACCAAGGCCACTGTTGTTGAGGAATCTAGGAACCTTCCTACCACTACCCCTGATGAGCTTATCGGATCTTTGATGGCTTATGAGCTGAACTTCAAAAGGACGGATGAGGATGTGAAAAAGAAAAAGCCTCTTGCATTGAAGGCAGGACCAAGTAGCAAGGATAGCTCAGATGACAGTCATTCATCTACCTCAGATGATGACTCAGGTGAGATAGCAATGCTCACCAGAAAATTCAGGAGGTTTCTAAGGAAGGAAGATAAATTTAGAAACAACAGAAGATCAGAGGTAAGAAAGAGTTCAAAATTCAAATCAGAAAACTCTAGGAAATCTGACAAGGTTGTCTGCTACCAATGCAGGAAACAAGGACATATAAAATCTGAATGTCCAGAGAATGTGAAGAAAGTTCAACCGAAATGGAAGAACAAGAAGCCCAGGGTAATGATAAGTACGTGGAGTGACAAGGAGAAAGATGAAGATGAAGAAGAAAGCACATCTGAAGAAGAGGTTGATGTCAAGTTGTGTTTCATGGCTAATGGAGATGATAAGGATGAGGTAACTTCCTCTTCTGAAAACTTCTCTTGTAGTGATTGGGAAGAAGCATTTAATGAATTGCTAGATAAGTATGATCATGTAAAGAAAGAAAATAAATCACTCAAGAAAAAGAAGAATCTGACTAATCAAGAAAATTCATTGAATGATAAAATCAAGTGCCTAGAAGCTGAAATAACCAGTTTAAGAAAATCTCTTGATGAAAGTGACCAACATAGAGATAAATTGATAGAAATGAATAGAGAAAATGAATATTTACTGAAAATTCAGGATGACCTGAAACTCAGAATGCAAAAATTGGAGAGTGATGTAAAAATTGCTGAAGAAAAGTATGAAGCCATTCAAGGAGTAAATCAGGAACTCCAAGAAAATTTGAAGAAACTGGAAGATGAGAATTCAAGCAAACAAACCTCTCTTGAGAAATTAACGTAAAAACAATCTTGAAGCTGTCATGGGAATAAGAGGTAATTTTGGAAAAGAAGGACTTGGTTATAATCCAACCAAGAAGAAGGATCTAGGAACTAGATTTATAACATTTGTTTCTGAACAAGGTACGTCTGAGCAGAGTCAAATGGCTGAAAAGAAGTCTTGTGAGGAAAATCAGGAAGAAGGAAAACAGACAAATGAAATCAGGAAAGAAAAGGGCAAAGAGAAAATGTATGATACTCTTAATGCCAATCATCATAAGAATGTGCCCAAGTTCAGAAGAAAATCCTCAGGTCAGCCTATAGACCCTAGCTCATCAACCCAGCATAAAGAATATAGAAATTTATGGAGTCATAGGACTGGTACACGACAGTTGCGTCAACGCACTGAATATCCTGCGTCCACTCATCCCATGTCCCAGGGGTTCTACAGAAAAAATGCTAGAACAAACCATTGGGCGCGTCAACGCAGTGTCCACACTGCGTCAACGCATACACCCTTCCCTGGTGGGCACTCTTTCAGAAACATGAGAATGAGTCGACGTAGCCACTATAGTGCGTTGAATAAAATTCCATACTTCTCTAACAACAGAAATGGCTCAAAAAGGGAATTCCAAAGGGTACCTCAACCAAATCAGAAAAATTTCAAATCTATGAACCCCACATATCAAAAACCCTCAAAATAACAGATTTGGATTCCCAAAAGTATGTTGTCTTACTTGACGCAATCATATGGTCTGATGGGACCCAAGTGTATTTGGGTTCCAAAATCTCTGGTTTGATGTGACTTGCAGGAGTGCCTTGCAGCTGTACACAATAGATGGTACCTTGACAGTGGCTGCTCAAGGCACATGACGGGAGACAAGGCAAAATTTTATCTCCTAGTTGAGAAAGAAGGAGGACATGTCACGTTTGGGGGAAACAATAAAGGTAAAATAATTGGAAAAGGTAAAGTTGGCAAAACTCCCCTGAACTCTATTGATGATGTGTTACTTATTAAAGGATTAGAATACAATCTTCTTAGTATAAGCCAACTGTGTGATAGGGGGCACAAAGTTATGTTTGATTCCCATGCATGCACCATTATTGAAAAGTAGTCTGAAAGTGTCAAATTCTCTGGAAAAAGAATAAATAACATGTACATGGTAGATTTAGATGATCCTGCTCATAACAATCTTTGTCTAGCTGTGAATAAAAGTGAACTGGCTTGGCTGTGGCATCGTAGACTAGGTCATGCTAGCTATAGTGTCATGCATAAGTTAGCCAAATTCAACATGGTGAATGTTCTGCCTGATGTTTCGTTTAAGCAAAATGACAAAATTGGTAATGCATGCACTCAAGGCAAGTATACTAGGAAATCATTTAAATCCAGAATTGAAAACCAATCTTCTAGACCTCTTGAACTTGTTTACATGGATTTGTTTGGACCTACTAGAACAGCAAGTTTGAGTGGCAATAAATATGGATTTGTTATGGTAGATGATTTTTCTAGGTTTACTTGGGTGTTCTTTTTAACTCATAAGAATGATGTATTTGAAGAATTTCAGGTATTCTTCAGGAAAATTCAGCAGGATGGTAAGTACACTATTTCATCTATCATGTCAGATCATGGAGGAGAATTTGAAAATTCAGAATTCGATGATTTCTGCAGGGCAATGGGAATATCTCACAAATTCTCATCTCCAAGAACTCCTGAACAGAATGGAGTGGTGGAAAGAAGAAACAGAACTCTTGTCGAGATGGCTAGAACTATGTTGATTGAAGGACAACTCCCAAGGAAGCTCTGGGCAGAGGCTGTAAACACAGCTTGCTACATTGTAAACCGGGCAATGGTAAGACCTCTGTCCAAAAAGACTCCATATGAGTTGTTGAAAGGTAAGAAGCCATATGTTATGCACTTCAGAGTTTTTGGATCTAAATGCTTTGTTCAAAATAATAACAAAAGGGACTTAGATAAATTTGAACCTAAGAGTGAACCAGCCATATTTCTAGAATATTCAAATCACTCTAGAGCCTATAGAGTCCTAAATATCAAAACTCAACCTGTTGAAGAATCTCCACATATTATCTTTGATGAAATGAATGTCAGGTCTGAAAATGAACTATCTTGCAGGGACAAAGATGATGGTGAGTTTCTTGAAGAAAAGGAAGAATAACATACTCAAGAAAAAGAGCCAAGGTCAAATGAAAATCTAGCTGAATCAAGTACTAGAGGTAATGCAGATGACAATGAAGGTAACTCTCTAACTAATGTTAGAATGTTAAGGGACCACCCTCTATCAAGCATTATTGGTAATCTGCATGATCCTACCAGAACTAGATCTCATTTCAGAACAATTGAAGAAATGGATAATATGGCTCTTATATCTCAAATTGAACCAAAAAATATAACTGAAGCCTTGAAAGATGATTGCTGGATAAATGCAATGCATGAGGAATTAAATCAATTCAAAAGAAATAAAGTGTGACACCTTGTGCCAAGACCTAATGAACTTTTAGTAATTGGAACTAAATGGGTCTTTAGAAACAAACAAAATGAAAATGGAATTGTGATAAGAAATAAGGCAAGACTGGTTGCACAAGGATATAACCAAGAATTTGGCATTGATTTTGAAGAATCCTTTGCACCAGTAGCTAGATTAGAAGCTATCAAATTATTACTTGCATATGCATGTTGTCATGGAATAAAACTCCATCAAATGGATGTAAAAAGTGCATTTCTCAATGGTTTAATAAAAGAAGAGGTGTATGTTGAACAACTCCCTGGTTTTGAATCTATAGACTGCCCTAACCATGTTTACAGATTAGACAAAGCTCTCTATGGGTTCAAACAGGCACCTCGAGCATGGTATGATAGACTCAGCTCCTATCTCACTGAGAAAGGATATTCAAGAGGTAAAGTGGACCAAACCCTATTCACCAAGGTGAGAAATAATGACATTATTCT
Organism: Amorphophallus konjac; assembly: GCA_022559845.1. Lineage (NCBI taxonomy): Eukaryota > Viridiplantae > Streptophyta > Magnoliopsida > Alismatales > Araceae > Amorphophallus > Amorphophallus konjac. The sequence goes on along the minus strand of CM040121.1, from coordinate 455,076,652 downwards.
GGTGCAAATCTACGTCGATGATATAGTTTTTGGATCCACTAAACCAAGCATGTGTGATGAATTCTCAAATTTGATGACCACAGAATTTGAGATGAGTCTCATGGGTGAGCTTCAATTTTTTCTAGGTCTACAAATCACCCAAAGCAAGGGTGGATGCTTCATCAACCAGGCAAAGTACATTTCTGAATTATTGAAGAAATATCAAATGGAGAATCTTAAGGCAATCAGCACTCCCATGAGCACCAATACAAGTTTGGATGCAGATCAGCAAGGTAAATCAGTAGATGCAAAGACGTATCGAGGTATGATCGGATCACTCCTCTATCTTATTGCATCTAGGCCAGACATCCAATTTTGTGTATGTATGTGTGCTAGGTTTCAGTCTGATCCTAAAGAATCCCACTTGATTTCTGTCAAGCATATCTTTCGATACCTTGCTGGAACTCGAGACTTAGGGATTTGGTATCCTGCATCTTGCACTTTTGATCTTGTATCATACTCAGATGCAGACTATGCTGGATGCAAACTTAACAGGAAAAGCACAAGTGGCTATTGCCAATTTTTGGGAGGGTGTTTGGTTTCTTGGGCATCCAAGAAACAACACTCAGTGGCACTATCCACTGCAGAGGCAGAATATGTTGCTGTAGGGAGTTGTGGCACTCAAGTGTTGTGGATCAAACACCAACTCCAAGATTATCAAACTGATCTTGGATGTGTCCCAATATTGTGTGATAACACAAGTGCCATTAACCTGGCAAAGAACCCCATCCAGCACTCTAGGACCAAACATATCGAAATAAGGCATCACTTCTTGCGAGATGAAGTTAATAAAGGTAGCTTTAAATTGATTTTTGTAGACTCTGAACATCAACTAGCTGACATTTTCACCAAGCCACTGAATAATGAAAGATTCTCTTGTCTTAGGAGAGAGCTTGGTTTGTGCAATCCTCATGTTGTTGCTTAAATTGATTGCTTATTTTCTTCCTTAAAGCTTGTCTGATCAACCTTGCCTAGAAATAAATTGATTGCATGTCCTGGTTGAGCTGTAAATACATGTCTTCTAAATAAGTCACAGATTTAGGGGGAGTTTAGTTTTGAGCATATCTATTTAATAATTGCATCTTCATTCATATTGTTTGTCATGAATAAATGGAGGGAAAGTTTGCATCAGTTTTTAGACATGAAGTGTGAATGTGCATGCTAGAAGCAATGTATGGACTTGCTGGGTTGTAATGCAGAATGCACTTGAAAAAATGCAATGAATGTATAGAGTTGCTTAAGCTAACGCATGGAACAAGTCTGTATAGACTTTGATGTTCAAGTGCAGTGTATGGACTTGTGTACGCAGGGCAGACAATGTGTAGACTTGCGTGATGCACAACCATATGCAATGTTTAGACTTGGATGAGTTGCAAAGGCTGTACAGACTTGACGAATGCTTGAACAAGCCAATGTATAGACTTACATGATGTATAGACTTGCCAGACGATGCATGAGACGATGCATTGTATAGACTTTAGAAAGCTTGAAGCACAGACACACTGCAATGTATAGACTTAGCGTGCTTTAAAGCAACCATGTGCAGACTTTACCGATGTACAGACTTAGTGTTCTGAACGTAGGTAAGGCTAAGGAATGCAATTCTGTTCTGTTAGAGTCAGCTATCTGGGCATCTGAAGAGTGGTTTATGAGACTGAGTCAACACTGAAAGACAACTTCTGAAAACAGGCTGCAAGTTAAACTGAATGGTTAAATGAGTTAACACAGTCACTTGGATGAGTTGACACACTGGTGTAAACCTGGTGGAAATCAGTTCTGGAATTAATTGGATTACTTCAGAAGGGTTACCGCAGCTCTGAAGTTTGGATTTCACATATCCTTTTCTTGGTGTCGTCTTCTCAATCCCTCATCAACCTTGTTGCTTCTACTTTCAGTTTTTCAACTTGTAGTGAAGAACCACTCAATCTTGAGTATGAGGGAAGTCTCTTGAGATCTGAAATGTGAATTGATGTCATAGATTCAGGGGGAGCTAAAATGATAATTCTCTTATAAGAGGTGGTGATCTTTATTGACTGTCTCTAGGCTGTATTAATGGTTGGAGCTTTATAAATCTTCTGTTCTTTGAATGCTAAAATTCATGAAAATAAAAGTGTTGTGCATATGGAATAGCTTCAGAACTATTTAATAAAACTGAGAACTCCTCATTTCTTGAACTATGATGATCAGAAGTAAAGAGACCTTTGTGCAAATGAATTTAACATCTGTATTGATTTTAAACTCAGCATAGGGTTAATGAAAGCTTAAGAAACATACCCTATATATACAAATATACATATAATAAATTGTAGAGCAATGGCAAGCCTTCACTGAGAAACTGTCTCTATGCATCAAAGAAATGCTAATGAGCATGTCATGATGTGGGCTGTTACCTTTGCTTTAAAAGAAAAATAATTCATTGCAGAGCAATGGTAACTTTCCACTGAGAAACTACCTTCATGCACCAATGAAGTGCTAAAAGGCATGTCATGAAGTGAGTTGCCAACTCTGTTTCAGTTGTGCAGAATAGTTAGCTATGCTAAGTAACCAGGGACTCTGGTGTCTTATAAACATGTGCACCTGTGTCAAAAGGCTAGCTACACTTGACTGCAATTGATGAAAAATTAAAAAATGTCAATGTTTATATAGGGTTGACCTGAAGCTCAAAATGAAATCCTTTTGAGTTCATCCTCAATTCGAGTTAAATTCACAACAATAATGGTATCTTGAAATTGAACATTCTAGGGATATGATTTGAGAAAGTTCCAAGTGTGAAAATTGTTCAATCCTTATTCCATAATCATGCTCTTCTTATTCAAGGATTTTTCTCAAAGTCTTAAGATTGTTTTACTCCACATCATTAAATGAATTAGGGGCTCTCTTAATTTCTCATCATATATCTCATAAGGGAACTTGAATTTTATCGATTAAAAATCCCTGAATATAATTTCATCTCTTTCAAATTTCAATGCTACATACTGTGGATCTTCACTATTTCATGTCTACTTCACACTATAATTCTGACTCGCCTTGGTGGCGTCGACGTAGTGTCTCACTGCGTAAACGCAGTCATCCAATAACTCCCAATTCTTCTCAGTCCGGTTCAGCACAGTGAACCGGTTCACCTTTTTGAACTGAACTCAAATCATCACCTTCTTTAAAATCCCGCAGCATAAACGTTGCCGTCTACTTGTTCCTTCCAAAACCTAGTGATTTTCTATCTCTCCGACTCTCTCCGTCTTTCCTTCTCAGCACTTTCTCTCTGCCATGGCGCCTCCGGAACAAAAGAAGAAGGGGAAGAACAAGACGGGTCTACAGAAAAGAGATCCCATCTTTGCTACGGGCAGGATTGAGCCTCGAACTAAATATCAAGCAGAGACGCCGTCTGTGTCAGCTCCACCACAACAAAAAGGAAAAGAGAAAAGCTCGCCGGCAAAGACAAGAGCAGCAAAGCAAAAGGGCAAAGACAAGGGCTTGGCAGATCCTTCAAAGGAAATACTGTCTCCTTCAGCTCCACGGAAACAGAAAGGCAAAGAGACAGAGTTCTCTCTTCGGAAACGTCGTCTTCATCCAAGCCCGCCTACCAAAAAGAGAAAGCTATCTACCGTCAGGACAGAGGAGCAGGTTACATCTTCAGGTGCTGCGAAGGGAAAGAAAGGTGCGGACAGCTCTCATGCACAGTCTTCTGATCCCTCTCTCACTATCAACGTGGAAGAACCTCTGAAGGTCCTTATTCCAGGATATATTGTTGCTACCGACGATGAGATGCTTGAGGTTTTTCCGCAACTATTCCCTACTTTGGATTATCAGGGTTGGTGGTCTTTTGTTACAAATCATAAGATTTATCACCCCACCCTAGTCAGGGAATTTTATCACAATTTGAAGTATGAACCTCAGATCCCCAAAATTTCTTCAACTGTCAGGAATGTTAGTTTCGAATTGACAAACAAACTGTTTGCCAGAGCTTGGAAAATTCCAATGAATGGGGTTCAATTACACAGTTTTTAGTTTGATGAACATGCAGCTTATGCTCTTTTGACTGACAAACCCAGTGATCCTACAGTCATTAGGGAGACTTTTTTATCTAGTCTTAAAGCAAATCAGTTCCCTCCATTCAATAGACTGCTCCACCATATTTGCATATCAATGATAACACCTCAGAGCAGTGGTAGGGAACGTGTCACTGAGATGCAGAGATTTTTACTGTATTGCATGCTGAAAAAGATAAACATTTCATTATCAGATGTAGTCATTCAGACCATGGGAACTTGCTTAACACAATCTAGGACACTCCCATATGCTGCTCCATTAACTGCCATTTTTCAAAAAGTTGGAGTAGATTTTGGTAATGAGAAGAAACTAACTATTTCTAAAGGGAACATATACTCCCTTTCCTACATTCAGAAATTCATGGGATTTAAAGTTATAGATGGACAGCCTGTTAGGGTTCTGCCAAGTCAGAAACCAGTGCCTACCTCAGTGGAGACTGGTCATGAAGCCAGAACTGCAACACAAACTCAACAAGAGGCCAGTCTAAACAGAATGGAAAGACCAGAGGCTAGGGCAGATAGACCTGAAGCTAGTTCAGCCGGAATGGAATACCAAGAGTTCAGCAATATCCAGGATGATTACAATGTACAAGATAATACTCCTATGTTTCCTGTTGATTCCAGAGAACTTGTCATAGTACAAGGTCCTCTTCCAGAACCCTCTCCACCAAGGGGACCTGCATCTACTTCTGAGGAGATTCCAGCCAACTCTCCGAATGATTTTTCTGGTATCAATCCTACTCTCATTCAATTTTTGGAAACAAAATTCAAGAGTATTGACTCCTCCATAATGCACCTAAGTTCAACAACGGATATGAGGCTGTCACACCTTGAATAGAAATTAGACAGCAGATGGGAAAAGTTCACACGTGATAAATTCAAGTCAGACAAGAAGCTTCATGAATTTATGGAATCTCTTCTTCAAGCTTGTCAGAAAGCTGGTTCAGTCATGCGTAACTTACAAAACGTGCATCAACAATGTTTGCACAAGATATAGAGTGTACAGACATACAACTATGATGTCAGAGAAAACCAATCCAAGTTGAACTTGAAATATTCCACCCTGATTGACAAGAACAATGAGTTCAGTGAAAAGGTTCAAACTTTGTTTGAAAAGATTACATCTTTTGGTCAGGACATTGCTAAACTGTTTGAACGAACCACTCTAGTCGGTGATGAGGTTGTGGATGTGCTGCATATTTTGAAAGAAAACTTTCCACCCACCATTGAAGATCAACGTGATGTGTACTGCCCTCCACCAACTGAAGCATCATCCTCTGCACCTGAATGGGGATCTCAGCAGAAAGCTCAGGTGGACTATCTATTTGATATACTGCACAACTGGTTTGATGGTATTTCTACTAAGGTCAAAGAATACCACAAGTTTGTGGTGAACAGAGATCAGATGCTTTCTGAAAGGATGGACTCTATGGCAGCTTCCATGGCTCAACTTCAGCAACAGTTGGATATTGTGTCTGCAACTGTACTTCAGGCTTCCTCATCTACTCCCCTTCCTGATGATGTCAAAGGGGGAGAGACATGAACTCGAGTCTAAACTAGAACTGCATTGCATCTGCATCAAATGTGTTGACTGATTGAAATTTCTTACTTTTTGTCTTTATCTATGATGTAAAACCCTGAACTTAAATGAATGACAAAAATTGGTGTTTGTTTCAGTCACTGAATTGAATTCCTTGTTGATCTGAACTTTCTTGTTTGATCTGGATGATACATTTGTTATTTAGATGCAATGGCATTCACCTCATAGTTGCCATCATCAAAAACGGGGAGATTGTTGTGCCCCTAGTTTTGATGATGACAACCATGAGATGCGAATGTAGTATTCAACCCAAAATGTTAAATAAAGTCTTGATTCAGTAACGCTTCCATTTGATTTTCTTTTGATGCAAGAAAGGAATAGGGTCGACGCTGGGAGTTCAAGGCGTCCACGCATCAGTTGAAGAGGGATTCACATATTCACTTCACTGCGTCAACTCCACGCTATTGCAGCGTCAACTCATTAGCATAAGGAGCAAAGGCATTCACAGACCTACTTCACTGCGTCAAAGCCACAGTAGAGCAGCGTCGACGCAGTAGTTAAAAAGGCAGTGTTAATGGTTCACTGGAATACCCCAGTGCATCAACGCTACATAAGGATAGCGTCGACACATCAGCTCATTCTGATGTGAAGTTCGCTCTGGGTCAGTTCAGTGGGTCGACGCAGTGACCACATTCGTCAACGCATCCAGTCTTACATTCAAGCCATATGAGGCATCTCAAGGCTGCGTCAACCCTGGGGACTCAATGGGTTGACGCCATCTGAACTTTCTTCGAGATTAGTTGGGTGGACCCCAATCGTAGTGATGTCAAAGGCCACATCAGCCAAAAAGCGCTTGAGATCCCGTCTTTTCCCTCGCGATTCCAGAAGGCTCTACACGTAGCAATCAGGGGACTAACCAGAATATCTGGTTGGGGCCCACTAGATGTATATATGCATGGATCTGGAAATGAGAGTGGGATTTGCAAAATTGCGGAAGGTGTTAGAGATTTCGAAGCTACTGCGGACAAGGTTGAGGAAGAGAAGCTCACGAGAGGAACTGGGAGTTCATCTTCATCTTGATATCGATCTGCTGAAGACTGGAGAAGATCTAGGAGCAGCGATCCTTGGAAGCTCATCTGCATTTCAGAAGGAGAAGACCAGCTAATCGTTGAAGCCTCTTCTTACAGTTTTCTAAATTCAAGCTAGAGATTCGGCTGCTTCACAGATCTGAGATTGCCTTTTCATTACTGAGTGATTTCGTTTATTACTTGTCTTTTTGATTTGAACTCTATTATATTGTTTCTTCCTCGTACTGGTTAGAGTAGAGGGAGGGGTTTGATCCAGCAGACTGTGCTTGGATCAAGGGAATTTGGGCGTGTTGCCTGCAAGCTGTTTGTCAGCGAGTTAGAGGATCTGTTCCTCTGGTTAAGCCAAGCTGTAATGCTCAGCGGTGTATGTGAGGAAGTAGTTCCTCGGTGTAGCTAAGCTGTAAAGCTCAGCAGGGATCCTTGCTGGTTTAGTGAGGGGTGGACGTAGGTCTCCACAGGGAGACCGAACCACCATAAAAATCTGTGTTCCTTTTGTGGTTTGATTTCTCACATTATCTACCTTTCGTTAGATGCTTGATTAGGCACGATTCTCATGCTATTTGGTTATTGAACTTCTAATTATCATTCTGCTCTTTAATTCGAGTGTGATCTTGCATAAAGTTTTTTAAAGGGTCAACCTATTCACCCCTCCCCTCTAGTTTGACATTCCACCTAATCTAACACTTCTAAGATCAATTTCTTTGTATCCTCGTGATCCGGTATACACATTCATCCCTTGAATAGCAATCTTCCATCTTCGGAAATAGTAAAATCTGGTCCTTGTTCAATATTGGCCTTAATTTCCAGTAAAACTGGGTCATCCTCTTGTAACTTGGCCAAATCCTCTATCAATGTAGGTTGAGCTCGGATATTAGCTATAAAGCAATCTTCTTCCTTAATGTCAACATCTAAATTCAACTGAGCAAATTGAGGAATAAGGTTAGTTACACTAATCATGAGACTTGATAACATACCCATTGGTTTCCTGCTGAGTGCATCTGCTACAGCATTTGCCTTGCCAGGGTGATATTAGATAGCAAAATCAAAGTCCTTGAGATGCTCTAACCACCTCCTTTGCCTCATATTAAGCTCTTTTTGAGAGAATAAATATTTCAAGCTCTTGTGGTCTGAATAGATCGTGAACTTTTCTCCATAAAGATAATGACGCCAAATTTTCAAGGCGAAAACAACTGCTGCCAATTCTAAATCATGTACAGGATAATTTTCTTCGTGACGCTTCAATTGTCTTGAAGAATAGCAAATCACTTTTCCATTCTGCATAAGGACACATCTTAAGCCAATTCCCGATGCATCCGTATATACTTCAAATCCACCACCCTCCATTGGTAGTGATAAAATAGGGGCTGTTGTAAGATGATTCTTAAGACTTTGGAAACTCTTTTCACAGTCCTTCGACCAGATAAAAGGTTTTTCTTTTCTAGTAAGTCTAGTTAAAGGAACCGCGATCTTTGAGAAGTCCTTTATGAATCTCCTATAATAACCAGCTAGACCCAAAAAGCTTCTTACTTCAGATATAGTCGTTGACCGACTCCAATCTCTGACAGCTTCTACCTTAGAAGGATCCACAGCAATACCTTCTTTTAAAATAATGTGGCCTAGGAATGAGACTTCCTTGAGCCAGAATTCACACTTATTAAGTTTGGCATATAGCTTGTGTTCTCTAAGTGTTTGCAAGGCTATCCTTAGATGTTCTTCATGTTCTTCTTTTGTCTTGGAGTATATCAGGATATCATCGATGAAGACGATGATGAATTGGTCTAAATATGGCTGGAAGACACTGTTCATAAGTTGCATGAATGCTGCTGGGGCATTAGTTAACCCAAACGGCATTACCACGAATTCATAGTGGCCGTAATGACTTTGAAAAGCCGATTTATAAATATCATCTTCTTTGATTCTAAGCTGATGATAACCTGATCTGAGGTCAATCTTAGAAAAATATTCTGCTCCCGAAAGCTGATCGAAGAGCTCATCAATACGCGGCAATGGATATTTATTTTTGATTATAAGCTGATTCAGTCGCCGGTAATCGATGCATAACCTGAGAGAACCATCCTTCTTCTTGACAAATAGAACAGGCGCACCCCAAGGGGATGTGCTAGGTCTAATGAAACACTTGTCTAGAAGTTCCTGTAATTGCTTCTTTAGTTCCTTAAGTTCCGTGGGGGACATCCTGTAAGGGGCTATAGAAACATGTGCTGCACCTGGAATGAGTTCAATGGTAAAGTTTACTTCCCTCTCGGGCGGTAAACTAGGTAGTTCGGATGGGAACACGTCAGGGAATTCATTTGCAATAGGAATGTTTGCTAGGATAATTTCCTTAGATTCGGTGACAATGACTGAAGCAAGAAAAACTTCACATCCTTTCGAGATAAGTTTGCAAGCGTGAAGAGAAGATATGATAGTAGTATGCTTCTTGTACTTAATGCCAAAGAAGGAAAATCAATCTTAAAGCTAACTAACTATCTTATCCCGGGTTCTACCCAATTCTCACATGGGTATGGAATTTCTTCCTAGTTCATAGGTAGGGGTCCTTAAACCTTGGACTTATCCTATGACACGATTCTTTTCCCTAAGTCCTGAGGCTTAGGCTCTGATACCAACTTAACTGTCACGCCCCGAGCCTTTATTACAGCGGAAGACTCGCTCGGGGAGCGCGAACAGCCGGCATGGTAAGCCTCTTGCAAGGAATTAATCAAAGCGCGAGACAATCACACAAGTAAATGCAATTGCACAGGATTTAATCAACTTCAACTTCATATCATAATGCTCAATATTCAAGGATACAATCACTAATTTGATTTTCATTCTACTAGACTCAAGAAATAGGAAAATTACATTGACTCAATCTAGACATTATAAACTTCCTATGTCTTCACTCTTGTAATAACAACATTCAATCGCTCTCGGACCTGCTACTTGAATCACCCGAATCCGAATTCGAACTATTTTCATCTCCTGAAAAACATTGGAAATAGGTAATGAGCACACTTGCCCAGTAGGTATCTTCGCATCAACATGAAGGCACTATTAAAGTAATTAATAATTTAGCTCTAAAGAATAAGGTAAAATCATGCGAATGCGAATCGATCACGCGTTTAAACCGAAGTAACAAGATAATCATGTAAGATAGAATGATCAAGAATGAACTAGCAAGAATATAACAAGAACATGATATTGGCCTTCCATGAACAAGAATGTAACGAGATTGTACTAGCAAGCCACATATTCATCACACTAGTCTCTTTTGAGTACATAGTTCGTGAATTTCTATGGAATATCAAGCAAGAAAGTCATGTCGTGCCGTGGATCTTCACTTTTTTATAGAAATAGTACTCCCAGCGCAATGCGACGCCAGTAGCATCATACCCCATGGTTTATAAAATAGTATATTTTCGGTAATCAGCCGAGGGGACTAGCATAGAGCCCTTGAACAGAATCAGTGCTCGATCGCATCTTCAGTTATAAATTAAGCTACTTCCATGCATATAACAGTAAAGTATGGCCAAGAATGTAATAAGTTCAATAATTCCATGGTAACAATAATCAATGAATGAATGCTTCAATTTGAATATATGAGATCAAGAATGACATTTAAACTATGTTATGCTTATAGAATAAATCGGCAGCATAACGGTATATTTTCTTAACTTTCATCTATTACATTAAGTCTATTAAGCAATATGATAAGTTCTAGATCATCAAGGTTTGTCTAGAATCATTGAAATATCAACCCTTGGTCAAATCTTGGGTTAACATATACAAGCTATGTAACGGTCGTTTACTGGGCCGTTACACTATGTAACGCGTCCATAATGGGCCGTTACAGTGACCAGAGTCCAGCATACTAGTTTAGACTCAGTAAAATGTGACGGTCGGGCATTGGGCCGTTACGTGAGCCTGACGGTCCAGTGCAAGGCCGTTACATTACAAGATCCAGAAAACAACGATAGTGTATTCTAGTTATTGGGCTTGGATGGTACAACCAACTCGGCGTCCTAGTCGGAATCCCAGGCTCGCGGAGAATTACGGAGGCCTTGAAACAATGATTTCCTAGTCCATTGGAAGGAATATCTAATAGAGATGTCCTCATGTCCAAGATGGTGTTCCTAAAGTGCAAAGTGTGAACTAATAGCAACATACCGGAATATGTGCCATGTACTTATAGAAATGACTCTATTGACAGAGAGAGATATGTATAATCAATGTGAAATCATGATGAAAAACTCTGTCAATACAACGTTAAAAAGTCATGCTTTATAATACAAAACTATATAATTTGGCTTCATGAAATTAACATAACTCAAGTAAAAGTGAGATACCAAAATAGGCAATAACTAATATGAATAATCAAATAACCTTAAAATCACATGATCAGGTTAAAACTTAAGTAACTAGGCTTAACAATAAATAATATTGGCAAGTTATATTCTGTCTTAGGGTTGGCAGAACACAGACTCTGACGGTCTGGAGGTGGGGCATCACAGTGAACGTGACGGTCTGGATCCAGCCGTTACATGAACGTAACGCGTCTGTCCCAGTGCGTTAGAGACAACAGTGAAAATCCAAAACAGCAGGGTGTGTGACGGTCTGTCGTAGGGCCGTTATATGAGTGTGACGGTCCTACGCTGATGCGTTACAGTATCTGCTGACAGAAAACTAGATAAAACATAAAGAGATCGATTCATATCATGTCCATAATTAAAATACCATGAATCCCTAGACATGATAACGTAGTGTAGGCCAAATACATGCTTAGGAATTAATGAATTAGACAAGATACATCTTTGGCATGTCCAATTAAGGCTAAGGGATGCATGTAGTGCATAGAAGTAGTAAAATCATGAAATCAATGATCTATAATGCATGGAAATCACTTGAACCAGAGGGCTTTTAGTCCTATCAGGTTGTTTTTACCGTTCATGAGATAACCTACCTCTTAACTTAGGTTGTTGCTTCTGATTTGGATTGAGAATCCTGCCCTAGATTTCCTTCTTCTGTGACTTTTTCAACAACTTCCTTGGGCTCTAACTCCACGACCTCTTGACGTAAAGATGTTAATTTTGGAGGGGAGTTAGTCTAAAGTATTGTAAACAAATACTTCTAAAGAGCTTACCTGAGATAATGACTCCTTACCTTGATTCTTTACGTCCAAAAAGTAAGGGTCGCACAGTTCAGAACTATGCCCTATTTATAGAGTTTAGGCTAGGGTATGAGGATTAGATCGATTCTAGAGTCCTTGTTTGGTCATAATCTAATCTCTAAGAGTCCTCGGTATTATTATAACTCTTCCCAAGTCGATCCTTAATGGATAAGAGTCTAAAGTTTTAATCTTTGTACTTGTTCTTTCTTTTACAGAACTAATAGGATGTAACGGTTTACGACCAATGCGTTAGAGGCATGTGACGGTCTCACGATAGACCGTTACATTTCTTGTTCTCAGAGTTCAACATGTCTCAAACTCTTCAACTCACAGAATACACATAGCGTAACGGTCTAGCTCTCATGCGTTACTTGGCTGTGACGGTCGCCCGATGGACCGTTACAGTCAACGTAGCTAGAGTTTTAAATAAGTAAAACTCTTTTATTCGTTTATCCATTTAAATATATGTGATTAGTATTTATCCTTAATGACCTTCTAGAATATGGGCCAACCCAATTGGGCTTGGTCCTTAAAACCTTTTGGGCTTCTTTAAACAGGCTAGGTTAATTCATTGGGCCTTCTAAAAGTTCAATAATCCTTTTATAATTCTCTTTAGCCCTTATAAATTACAAATAAATTCCAGAAAATTATTAAATAATCTGGAAAATACTTATATAAATTCTGGGGCACTACACAGGTTGATTGTTGCATCGACCTTTATGTTGTGGCTGGGTTATTTTGATTCTGGGTTTCCCTTGGACTTGGGGTCTAGATGGTTGACCCCTAACCTGACCTTTAGGCTTAGGTACAGTGGAGTGTGTGCTAGGTCCTTTAGACATGTCCACTTTCCCTTTGCCCTTATCCTTGGCACTGAGCTTGTTTTGTTTATTTTTTATAGATTTTTCATTGCTGTTTTCTTCATAATTCATTCTTATCAAAGGATTGGATTTTGATGTTCCTTTCTCAGCAACAAATGAAATGGTTTTGATATCAAACTGTTTCTTATTAGTTAGGTTAAAACCCAAACCTTCTCTTCTAAAATTAACCTTAGTTTCGAGAATTGCATTCCGATTCTCTGTACCTTGAGTCATGCCCTCGAGGGAGGTCTGTTTATCATTATTTTCGTTTTCCATGTTTTCAATTGTTTTCTTCAATTCCTCATTGACCCCTTTTACAGCTTCATATTTTTCTCTTGCAGTATTTGTTTCTTCTTCAAATTTCTGAATTCTGATTTTAAGTTCATCAATAACATTCTTCATATTTTCATTTTCACATCTTAACTCTTTTAAGATAGTTTTAAATTCTTCATTTTCAGCAAGAGAGTTTTTCAAATTAGTGTTCTCAGTTTCTAAGCATGCAATTCTATCACTCTGAGAAGTATCATTAACAAGGGTGTTTATCTTCTTTTTCATATGTCTATTCTCCCTACAAACATCATCATACTTATCTAGAATTTCAGCATATGCTTCTTCCCAATCACTATTCTCGAAAGGGGAAGTTACCTCATCATCTTCCTTCTCTTCTTCTTCTCTTCTGGCCATCAGGCATAGTTTGTCATCGCCTTCACTGTCGGATGAGCTGCTTTGACTGTCTTCTTCTTCATCGCTCCAGGTGCTTATCATGGCCTTGCCTTTCTTGTTCTTTCACCTGGGCTGGTTCTCTTTCTGCAGCTCAGGACAGTCTGCCTTCAGATGCCCTGACTTCATGCAATTGTAACATATAATGCTGTCAGTCTTTTTGGCATTATCAGATTTAAATCTTGACTGTCTTTTCCCTGAGTAATATTTTCTTTGGAAACATTTACCTTCTTTCTTTAAATATTTATTAAACTTTCGAGTTAGCATTGCGAACTCACCTGAGTCTTCTTCAGAATTGGAGGAACTATGATCGCTGGAATACCCTTTGCTACTAGAATTTACCTTAAGAGCCAGGGGCTTTTTCTTCTTCTCAGAACCATCGACTCTCTTGAGATTCAGCTCATATGTCATGAGAGAACCAATGAGTTCATCGACAGTGGTAGTCACCAGGTTCCTGGATTCTTCCATTACAATGGCCTTCGTATGCCAGATCGGTGTCAGTGACCGAAGGATCTTCCTCACTAGCTCGTACTCATTGTAGATCTTTCCTAAACTTCTCAAACTATTAGTGAGCACCATCAATCTAGCATACATCTTTAAACTAGTTTCATCAGATTTCATTTTAAAAGCTTCATACTCAGATACTAACATATTAGCTTTTGTTTCTCGTACCTGAGATGTTCCCTCATATATTACCTCCAACTTGTCCCACATTTCCTTCGCTGTGGAGCAGGAGGATACTCTTGGAAAACTCAGTGGGATGTAGAGCACACTGCATAGCGTTGACAGCACTCTAGTTTAGAGTTGATCTTCGAATCTACTCTCGAGCCCAAACAACTTCATCTTCGAGAAGCTCAAATGGACCTCAGCTGACCACCTTCCAGATCTCATGGTCTTTAGCTCGTAGGAAGACCTGCATTCGATTCTTACAGTATGCATTGTTATTCCCATCGAAGAAAGGTGGCTTACTTACAGAATGACCTTCAGCTGTAAGTCCTCTAGCATCCATTTTACCAGATCTCTCCGGGATGTTAGGCCCTTAAGGAGAGTCAGGCTCTGATACCACGTGACAGGAATGGGTGAATTACAGATCTAGAGGGGGGTGAATAGATCAACCCCAATTTTGTTGTGACCCCTCTATGTTGATGATATTGACACTTGCTTTATTTCATTGGCAACACCATTGTTTTGATTGATTGGCAACTGCTTTTGATTTGATGAAATTGCTCTATCAGATTGACTATGTGTTCTTTGCATTTAATACACTGCTGTCTGCATGTCTCACTGTCATGGGTCGACACATCAGAGGATGGGTCGACTCCTCCAGCAGACTTGTTTAGACTGAGTTTATACACTGGAAGCTCTCACATCGACTGAGTCTATACATCGTCCATTTCAGATAAAGTCCACACACTGCATTTCATTTGAACTCGTTAAGTGTGTACAGCGTCAATGCATCTCACTCGCTAAGTGTGTACAGCGTCAACGCACTTCATTGGATGTGTGTACAGCGTCAACTCGCTAGGTGTGTACAGCGTCAACGCATGAAGTCTGTACATCAATCTTAATATTCTAAGTCTGTACAGCCGTTGGCTTTGAACCTCAGAGTCTGTACATCTGAATTGCCCTTGATCTGGTCAAGTGTATACACTCTTTCACTGTAGCTTTCACATATTCAAGTCTACACATCGTGAAAGTCTATACATTCATCACTTACCTTCGTTCAAGGCAAAGTCTATACACTGGGGACTTTCCCTATGTTTTTTAGGTGAAGTCTGAACATTCGGTTCTAAAGCCTGAAGTCTATACACTCCAGCCTATTCCTACATTCAAGGCTTCAGCTGCACATTAAGTCTGTACATTGGCTTCGCTTCATCAAGTCTGTACATTGACTCGCCAACTTCTTTGAAGTCTGTACATCGCTTCATGTCCCCAAAGTCTATACGTCCACAGTGATCTTTGAAGTCTGTACATTGCTTCAGGAGCTTCAAGTCTACACATCGCTTCGCTCCATCAAGTCTGTACATCCACAGTGTAATTTGAAGTCTGCACACTGGTCTTCAAATCCAAAGTCTACACATTGGTCTTCGAACTCAATGTCTATACATTGGGCTTTTACATGAAGTCTATACATTGTTGTTTGCATTGTAAAGTCCATACATTGCTTGTTGTTCTTCAACGTCTATACACTGCCTTTAGGATTTAAAGTCTATACAGTCGTTGCCTCCTTTGTTGAAGTCAACACATTGGGCAAGTCTATACGTTGCATTCGCCTTCACAAGTCTATACAACGAAGTATATACACTGCAATGTACATACTTAAATCTTGTGACTTCATTCTTGTTGCTGAAGGGAACAGGGTCGACGCTGGGAGCTTAAAGCGTCCACGCATCAGTTGACGAAGCCTTCACGATATCTTCCACTGCGTCAACGCCACAAGCAAGCAGCATCGACGCATCAGTTAAAGAAGCAGAGACCTTCACAGGCTATTCCACTGCGTCAACGCCACAATTGAGCAGTGTCGACGCAGCAGCTAAAGAGACGAACCTAATGGCTTACTGGAATGCCTCACTGCGTTAACGCCATTGATTGACAGCGTCGACGCAGCAAGTCAGATTGCTGTCATTGAGCATGTGAACTGAGAACTCCATACATCGGACTGAAGAGGCTAATGAAGGGCACGTGATCCGAGATACCTGGCTCGTGATCCGAGAAGGACAAAGTATCCAGATGAGGACACGTGTACTGACACTCCATTGGATGCTGCCACGTGGTCCAAATTGTTGGGCGGGAAACGTGGAGAGCACACGCCTGCTGCTGTTGCTGCTATATAAACAAGCCTTCTTCCACAGAAGAAGACAGATCGAAGGAGAAGAAGAGAAAGTCTATACACTCAGCAGCAGTGAGCCTTCGATCCACAGAGAGAAAAGAGAGAAGAAGAAGATACAGAGAAGAAGAAGAAAAGAAAAAGAGAAGAAGAAAATGAGAGAAGAAGAGGTCGAGAGAGATGAGCTGAGAGAGAGCTGATTGAGAGTGAGATTGAGAGTGAGCTTGTATCTCAGTCTCGTGGTTCAAAACCAGAGATGAGCTTTGCTCTTAGAGCTATATTGCTTTTGAGTTTTTCTATTTTCGTTTTGATTCTGTCTTTCATTTCCGAATACTGTTTCTTCAAGCTGTGTGTCAGCGGTCTTGCAGTGGTAGTCTCCACTGGACGGGTTAAGCTGTATTTCCCCAGCGGTTGCAGAGGATCAGATCCTCTGGTCGGCAAGCTGTAGTGCCCAGCGAAGCTGTGTATCAGCGGATTGTTTGGCCAAGCTGTAAAGCCCAGCGGACGCAAGCTGTGCTGCGCAGCAGGAAGCCATACTCGGTTGAGTGTGGGGTGGACGTAGGTCGTTGACCGAACCACCTAAAAATCGTGTGTGCATTGTGTTTGTGTGATTGCTTGTGAACTGTGTGTGCTGGTATCCTTTGCTTAGCTTCATTGATTATATCGCTCATACTTATGTCTAGCTTTCGATATAAGATATGGTGAATGGCTTTCATGGGTCGACCCTTTGCTTAGCACTCTTCATTTAACTTAACTGATGTTTGCCTAAATTCCGCTTTAGAACATACAGTAGTTTTAAATTAGGCAAGTTGATCTATTCACCCCCCTCTAGATCCACACTTAGTGGAGATAGACTGCGTCCATCTAACCCAACACTTGGTATCAGAGCCTAACTCTTCTGCAGGGACTCATCGCCCGAAGAGAATAGGCAGAGATGGATGCTCGAGGGATGACTACCGAAGGTCACTCAACAACGAAGCCCCCATTCTTTGATGGATCAAACTACGCATACTGGAAGAACCGTATGCAAGTGTTCCTCAGGGCTAAGGATTATGAGATTTGGAAGATTGTCAGCAAGGGACCTTATGACGAATAAAGATGTATGGACCAAGGAGGAGATCAGAAGGTCCACGCTGAATTGGAGTGCTATTAATGCTATCCAGTGCACTCTGCATCCTACAGAATTCTCCCGTGTGTCTGCTTGCAAATCAGCTAAGGAGATGTGGGATGCGCTGGAAGTAATTCATGAAGGTACATCTCAAGTAAGAGAGCAGAAGGCCAATCTTCTTGTATCTGAGTATGAAGCCTTCAAGATGAAGCAGAACGAGTCCATCAGCGAAATGTACGCTCAGCTGACTGTCATAACCAATGGCCTCAGAGGGTTTGGGAAACCTCAGACAGAGTATGATGTAGTGAGGAAAATTCTGCGCTCCCTGACTCCCATTTGGCACACCAAAGTAACAGTAATGGAGGAGTCAAGGGACTTGCGTAATACTAAAGCTGATGAGCTGATTGGCTCACTAATGGCATATGAGATAAACATGCCAAGGACAGATGAAGCCGAGAGGAAGAAGAAGCCGATAGCGCTGAAGGCTAGTTCCAGCAAATCAACAAAATCCAACTCCAGCAGCTCTTCATCATCAGAGGAGAGCCTAAATGAAGAAGAAGGTGTGACTCGATCTGAGATAGCCATGATGACTAGAGAGTTCAGGCGATTTCTCAGAAAGGGAGCAGGACGGTTCGGCCAGAAGAAATACAATGGTGGCCGAAAGGATAAAAGGTATAAATCTATACCTACAAAGAAAAATGAAGCTAATGTCTGTTATCAATGCAGGAAACCAGGGCATCTGAAAATTGACTGTCCAGACAATCAGAAACATAAGGACAGGTCAAAGAAGAAAACCAAGAAGGGAAGAGCTATGATCACCACATGGAGTGATGAAGATGAAGGCTCTTTCAGCAGCAGCTCAGATAGTGAAGCCGAATCTGAACAGCCCATTTGCCTTATGGCAACAAGCTCCGAAGATAGAGAGGAGGACACAGATGAGGTAATCACTAGATTTGAAAACTTCACAATTGCTGATTGGGTAGATGCTTATCATGACATAGCTGATAGAGCTGATGATATTAGAAAAGAGAATAGGCATCTTAGAAGAAAAATCAATTCCATGTAAAATGATAAAACACTAACTGATAAAATTGCATGTTTGGAATCTGAGATTGATGAATTGAAACTCACATGCTCTGAAGAAGATGAAATCAAAAATGAGTTAAAAGCTTCTAAGGAAGAGAATCTAAGGCTTGAAAATGAAATTGATGAATGGAGGCTGAAGATTCAGAAATGTGAAAGTGAAGTCAAAATTATCTCTGAAAAATATGAAGTTGTCCTCAATGTCAACAATGAACTGAAAAAATCTATTGATGAACTTCAGAAAGACAATGAGGATAAAATGAAAACCATTGAGAAAATGACCCAAGGAACAGATAACTTAAATGCTTTGTTAGGGTCAAAGGTTAATTTCAGAAAAGAGGGCCTAGGATTTAATTCTAGTGCAACAAAAACATTCGGGATGAAAATAATTTCATTTGTTGCTCAAAAGGAAAAGGGACCACTGATTAGCATGAACTCAACAAACTTAATGAACAAAACTGCTAATCTGAAAATGACCAGTGCTGAGGAGAAGGGTAAACAAAAACTCAGTGAGCCTAGTAGAGCTAGCACATCTAAGCAGAATCCTAGGGCTCAGACTCAGGTTAGGGGTCAACCTACACAGTCCGGTAAACCCCAGGTCAAGGTAACCCAGTCTCCACCAACACCTCCACCTCTTAAGAAGACCCAATACAAACCTGTGTATAGGTCATCAGGGTCCAAAGTACAGGGGAGACAGAGTGCTGCTAGGAGTCAACCCAATTATTTTTATCAACCTAGAGCTCAGAACCACTACAATGCACAGCCAACCTACTTCAATAGGTCAAATTGGTCTAGAACTCAGGGTAGGTTTACAGGTCTTGCATTCGAGGGTGCTCAAAACCAAAGACCTTACAGTGGAAATTGGGTCAATGGGTATGGTTACTGGACATCTAGAAATCAATATTTTCATAGCCAGCCCAGGAACTATTATGGCCAAAATCTTGTGGACTACCCTGGCCAAGGCACTGGCACAGAAATAACAATACTGTCAATAATCATGCTGCTGCCAATAAGAAAAAGAACAATAAAAAGAAAAGGAACAACAACAGAAGAAAATCTGTAGGATCCACTGAACAAAATTCATTTAAACAA
Organism: Amorphophallus konjac; assembly: GCA_022559845.1. Taxonomy (NCBI): domain Eukaryota; kingdom Viridiplantae; phylum Streptophyta; class Magnoliopsida; order Alismatales; family Araceae; genus Amorphophallus; species Amorphophallus konjac. The sequence continues at coordinate 455,057,088 of CM040121.1, read as the reverse complement.
ATGTGGATTCCGAAACATTTGCTTTCCTGCTTTGCTTCTAGTTCATTTACATTGGAGCCCAATCAGTCATGGGTTCCAAACTTCTCTACTTAATTGTGTATGCAGGTATGCCTGGCAGCCAAGAACAACTTGTGGTACATGGATAGCGGCTGCTCCAGGCATATGACAGAAGATAAGGCCAAATTTTGCATACTGACTGAGAAAGTAGAAGGCCTTGTCACCTTTGGAAGCAACACAAAGGGTAGGATTATCGGATCAGGTAAGGTAGGTAAGTGTTCTACCTACTGCATTGATGATGTTATGCTAGTTGAAGGGTTAGCCTATAATCTACTTAGCATCAGCCAGTTATGTGATAAAGGTTACAATGTTTTATTCAATTCTCAATGCTGCAAGGTTCTTGAACCTGATTCTGATATTGTCAAATTTTCTGGAAAAAGAATAAATAATACTTACATGATAAATTTAGATGAAATTCAACACACTAACCTTTGCCTTACTGCCAGTAGAGAAGACATAGCATTTTTATGGCATCGTAGGTTAGGTCATGCTAGCTACACTGTTTTGCACAAATTAAATAAGCATGGCATGGTTAGAGGACTTCCTGAAGTCTCATTCAAGAAAGAAAATAAAATCTGTGATGCATGCACTCAATCAAAGATAACTAGAAAGTCATTTAAGTCTAGAACTGAAAATCTATCTTCCAAACCCTATGAGCTGATACATATGGACCTTTTTGGGCCAACTAGATCTGTCAGCCTATCAGGGAGGAGGTATGGGTTTGTCATGGTAGATGACTTTTCTAGATATACTTGGGTTTATTTCTTATCTAATAAGAGTGATGCTTTCTCAGAATTTCAGGAGTTCTATGTTTAAACAAATCAGAAAATTGAAAATATTTTGTCTGATCATGGAGGTGAGTTTAAAAACTCACAATTTGATGAATTCTGCAGGTCAAATGGAATCAACCACAGGTACTCCTCACCAAGGACACCTGAGCAGAATGGAGTTGTGGAGAGAAGGAACAGAACCCTAGTGGAAATGGGTCGTACACTCCTTGTTGAAGGTGGTCTACCAAGGAAATTTTGGGCTGAAGCAGTGAATACTGCCTGTTATGTAATTAACAGAGCCATGGTAAGACCTTCTACCCAGCAAACACCATATGAGATATTAAAAGGTAAGAAACCTTCTATTGCTCACTTCAAGGTTTTTGGTTGTAAATGTTTCATTCACATAAATGATAAAAAGGACCTTGATAAATTTGAACCTAAAGGAGAACCAGGAATTTTTCTTGGCTATTCTGAAAACACCCGAGCATACAGAGTGTACAATCTGAACTCTAAAACTGTTGAAGAATCTCCACACATAGTTTTTGATGAATCCTTGGCAAATTCTAATGTTGGTCAATGCAGGAATGAAAATAATGGTGAAATACTGAAGGAAGAAGATTCTGCAGACAAATCCGAGGATGAAGAAGAACATAAAGAGCTTAATGAAGAGGAGCCTACAGTTCAGGGGGAGGTAAATCAAGTTCATGATAGTTCAATTGCAAATATTAGATATCTCAAGGATCATCCTGTAGATAATGTTATTGGAAATCTGCATGACCCTCCTAGGACTAGAGGCCACTTAAGAATTCAACATGAACTGAATGCTTATGCTTTTGTATCAAACACAGAACCCAAGTCCATTGACTGTGCTCTCTAAGATGTGCATTGGATTAATGCCATACATGAGGAGCTCAATCAATTTGACAGGAATAAGGTGTGGTTTTTGGTTCCACCTCCTGATCATGAAACAGTCATAGGAACTAAATGGGTATTTAGAAACAAAACTGATGAAGCAGGGAATGTTACTAAAAATAAAGCCAGACTTGTAGCTCAAGGGTACAATCAGGAATTTGGAATAGACTTTGAAGAGTCTTTTGCCCCTGTAGCTAGGTTAGAAGCAATAAGAATTTTATTGGCTTATGCATGTTCCCTAGGAATAAATCTTCAGCAGATGGATGTGAAATCTGCTTTTCTAAATGGGAAAATTAATGAGGATGTCTATGTGAGACAGTCTCCTGGGTTTGAATGTTTAGATTTCCCTAATCATGTTTACAAGCTCAATAAAACTCTCTATAGTTTAAAGCAAGCTCCTAGAGCTTGGTATGACAGGTTGAGCAAATTTCTCACCGATAAGAACTTCACAAGAGGTATAGTTGATCAAACATTGTTTACCAAGGTAAGCCATCCAGATATTCTTATCATTCAGATTTATGTGGATGACATTGTGTTTGGGTCAACTAACCCCGAATTGTGTGAGGAATTCTCTCAAATAATGACTGATGAATTTGAAATGAGCTCAATGGGTGAGCTCAAACTATTTCTTGGACTGCAGGTTACATAAACAGAAGATGGCACCTTCATCTCTCAGTCCAAGTATGTAAAGAACTTATTGAAGAAGTACAAAATGGACAACCTCAAGGAAATAGCTACTCCAATGGGTACATCAACCAGTTTGGATGAAGATTCTAAAGGTAAACCTGTGGACCAAAGGCTATACAGAGGTATGATCGGATCTCTTCTCTATCTTACAGCATCTAGGCCTGACATACAATTTGCTGTGTGTTTATGCTCTAGATTTCAGGCCAGTCCTAAAGAAAATCACTTTAAAGCTGTGAAAATTTTTTTTAGGTATTTACTAGGCACCCAAGAACTAGGTCTCTGGTATCCTGCTAAGTGTGAGTTAGAGCTTCTAGCCTACACTGATGCAGACTATGCTGGGTGTCGAGTAGATAGAAAAAGCACTAGTGGCTACTGTCAATTCCTTGGTGGCTGTCTAGTGTCTTGGGCATCTAAGAAGCAACACACTGTAGCATTATCCACAGCTGAAGCTGAGTATGTTGCAGCATGTAATTGTGCAGCCCAAGTACTTTGGATTAAGCACCAACTGGCTGATTATCAGATAAATCTGGGATGCATTCCACTTTTATGTGATAATACTAGTGCTATATGCCTTGCTAAAAATCCTGTTCACCATTCTAGGACTAAGCATATAGAGATAAAACATCATTTTCTTAGAGATGCTGTAAATAAAAAGGAGATTGAAATGAATTTCATAGAAATTGAAAAACAAATTGCTGATATTTTTACTAAGCCTCTTGGGAATGAAAATTTTAAGTTTCTTAGAAGAGAACTTGGCTTATGTAAATTTCAGCATGATGAATGATTGTTTAATTGCTGTGAATAAAATCTCTGATGTGGACTTGTTTTTGATTGCTTGGGTAAATCATGTGGATGTGAATGTGGATGTAGAACTGTCCTGCATTGCATATATTCAGGGGGAGCTTGTCGAGTCTATGCATGTCTTTGCATATCATTCATTCATGACCTATGCATAAGCTCTCTCTCAATTAATTCTTGCCATGTTGCATGCATATAGACAGGGGGAGTATTGCTAGAAATTCAGAGTGGTTTCAACATTCTTGAAGTCATTCAACCTTTAACTCTGAATACTTGTCTCTGACATTATGGCAATCTGTTGGTCAGTTCTGATTTCTAAGCAGTAGAAAATGGACTTCTTCATTTATAAGAATTTGAATTGTTCAAAGACTGATGTAATGGTTTAAATCTTATAATGGTTGGAGTTTAAAGATTGCAATCAGTATATAAGTAAGTTGAAAATTGATAAAACTCTCAACCTCTTTCTTATTTCATGTCAGACAAAGCTAATCATATCTGAAATCTGAAAACTCATCTGAAATCATGTTAGAGAGATTAAGTATGTGTATTGTTCTTAAACAAGTCATTCTGAAACACAAAAAAGGACAGCTAAGAAAGATATTGAAAAACATTGAAAATTATTGAAAATTAATATTGGCAGAGCAATGACTGGTAAATCACTGAGAAACTGAGTGATCCATCAAAGAAGTGGACAACACTCATGTCATGAAGTGTATCAGCTATCTCTGTTTAAAATGTTCAAAACAGCAGGCTGGTTTCACTGAGTACCTGGGGGTAACTGGCGTCTGATAAACGTGTACCCTCACATAAAAAGGTGTAACTCAGTTCTGTTGAATTTGATCATAGGCAGAATGGTCCATCTTGTTGAGTATCTAGGGGTATTGGCGTCTTATAAACGTATACCCTTACGCAGAAAGACTTATGGTACCTGAATGCTCAAAATGATCTAATACTGATAATGCTGCTCCTTCAAAAGAAAAGTTCATCAGTGTCAATTTGTTTAGTTTCAATACATGACTTGGGTTCTCTCAATATTTTTATGAGACTATGAAAGTAAGATATTATGAAACTGAATCTTTCATGCACATATGATTCTGGTTTATTGTTTTATCATGCACAGTGAACTTATCTATTGCTTGTAGTGCATGAACTCCAAATTTTATCATCCTTAAACCAGAACTCTTTCTGACAGCAGTTTCTAATTTCATATGACTGAAGACTCTATGCTTTAGAATGCTTATTCATGCACTACCTATTCAAAATGCCAGTCAGTTCTTCTCTTGCTTCCTCTATTGTATTTAATTTTTCCCTCCTCTTTGTTGATGGCAAAGGGGGAGAATATTGTTTAGGGGGAGAATACATATTTGTCTGAATTCTGAATTCAATTCTGAATTCATTCCAAGGGAGAATTTGAGGCAGTGAGTTACATGCATTCATAGCATCTGCATGTCAATCTGCATAACACATCATGTCTTTCATCAAACATATATCAATATGACAGGATGTTGCTATTCTACTTCATATGGGGTTGCCATCATCAAAAAGGGAGAGATTGTTGTGACCCCTCTATGTTGATGATGTTGACACTTGCTTTATTTCATTGGCAACACCATTGTTTTGATTGATTGGCAACTGCTTTTGATTTGATGAAATTGCTCTATCAGATTGACTGTGTTCTTTGCATTTAATACACTGCTGTCTGCATGTCTCACTATCATGGGTCGACACATCAGAGGATGGGTCGACTCCTCCAGCAGACTTGTTTAGACTGAGTCTATACACTGGAAGCTCTCACATCGATTGAGTCTATACATCGTCCATTTCAGATAAAGTCCACACACTGCATTTCATTTGAACTTGTTAAGTGTGTACAGCGTCAATGCATCTCACTCGCTAAGTGTGTACAGCGTCAACGCACTTCATTGGATGTGTGTACAGCGTCAACTCGCTAGGTGTGTACAGCGTCAACGCATGAAGTCTGTACATCAATCTTAATATTCTAAGTCTGTACAGCCGTTGGCTTTGAACCTCAGAGTCTGTACATCCGAATTGCCCTTGATCTGGTCAAGTGTATACACTCTTTCACTGTAGCTTTCACATATTCAAGTCTACACATCGTGAAAGTCTATACATTCATCACTTACCTTCGTTCAAGGCAAAGTCTATACACTGGGGACTTTCCCTACGTTTTTTAGGCGAAGTCTGAACATTCGGTTCTGAAGCCTGAAGTCTATACACTCCAGCCTATTCCTACGTTCAAGGCTTCAGCTACACATTAAGTCTGTACATTGGCTTCGCTTCATCAAGTCTGTACATTGACTCGCCAACTTCTTTGAAGTCTGTACATCGCTTCATGTCCCCAAAGTCTATACGTCCACAGTGATCTTTGAAGTCTGTACATTGCTTCAGGAGCTTCAAGTCTACACATCGCTTCGCTCCATCAAGTCTGTACATCCACAGTGTAATTTGAAGTCTGCACACTGGTCTTCAAATCCAAAGTCTGCACATTGGTCTTCGAACTCAATGTCTATACATTGGGCTTTTACATGAAGTCTATACATTGTTGTTTGCATTGTAAAGTCCATACATTGCTTGTTGTTCTTCAACGTCTATACACTGCCCTTAGGATTTAAAGTCTATACAACCGTTGCCTCCTTTGTTGAAGTCAACACATTGGGCAAGTCTATACGTTGCATTCGCCTTCGCAAGTCTATACAACGAAGTATATACACTGCAATGTACATACTTAAATCTTGTGACTTCATTCTTGTTGCTGAAGGGAACAGGGTCGACGCTGGGAGCTTAAAGCGTCCACGCATCAGTTGACGAAGCCTTCACGATATCTTCCACTGCGTCAACGCCACAAGCAAGCAGCATCGACGCAGCAGTTAAAGAAGCAGAGACCTTCACAGGCTATTCCACTACGTCAACGCCACAATTGAGCAGCGTCGACGCAGCAGCTAAAGAGACGAACCTAATGGCTTACTGGAATGCCTCACTGCGTTAACGCCATTGATTGACAGCGTCGACGCAGCAAGTCAGATTGCTGTCATTGAGCACGTGAACTGAGAACTCTATACATCGGACTAAAGAGGCTAATGAAGGGCACGTGATCCGAGGTACCTGGCTCGTGATCCGAGAAGGACAAGGTATCCAGAAGAGGACACGTGTACTGACACTCCATTAGATGCTGCCACGTGGTCTAAATTGCTGGGCGGGAAATGTGGAGAGCACACGCATGCTGCTGTTGCTGCTATATAAACAAGCCTTCTTCCACAGAAGAAGACAGATCGAAGGAGAAGAAGAGAAAGTCTATACACTTAGCAGCAGTGAACCTTCGATCCACAGAGAGAAAAGAGAGAAGAAGAAGATACAGAGAAGAAGAAGAAAAGAAATAGAGAAGAAGAAAATGAGAGAAGAAGAGATCGAGAGAGATGAGCTGAGAGAGAGCTGATTGAGAGTGAGATTGAGAGTGAGCTTGTATCTCAGTCTCGTGGTTCAAAACCAGAGCTGAGCTTTGCTCTTAGAGCTATATTGCTTTTGAGTTTTTCTGTTTTTGTTTTGATTCTGTCTTTCATTTCCTAATACTGTTTCTTCAAGCTGTGTGTCAGCGGTCTTGCAGTGGTAGTCTCCACTGGACGGGTTAAGCTGTATTTCCCCAGCGGTTGCAGAGGATCAGATCCTCTGGTCGGCAAGCTGTAGTGCCTAGCGAAGCTGTGTATCAGCGGATTATTTGGCCAAGCTGTAAAGCCCAGCGGACGCAAGCTGTACTGCGCAGCAGGAAGACATACTCGGTTGAGTGTGGGGTGGACGTAGGTCGTTGACCGAACCACCTAAAAATCGTGTGTGCATTATGTTTGTGTGATTGCTTGTGAACTGTGTGTGCTGGTATCCTTTGCTTAGCTTCATTGATTATATCGCTCATACTTATGTCTAGCTTTCGATATAAGATATGGTGAATGGCTTTCATGGGTCGACCCTTTGCTTAGCACTCTTCATTTAGCTTAACTGATGTTTGCCTAAATTCCTCTTTAGAACATATAGTAGTTTTAAATTAGGCAAGTTGATCTATTCACCCCCCTCTAGATCCACACTTAGTGGAGATAGACTGCGTCCATCTAACCCAACAAATTTATCAGTCTATAGTGGAAAATAAATTACGGAATGAAATTTCTGCTAAGACACAAGCTATCAATTCAAACTAAAGAGATCAGCGAGGAAATCCAATCAAGAACACACCTCAGTCTGGTACTAGGCGGAGGTTAGATTTACAACTCTCCTCACGTAAGGATCAGTTTTACAGGTAGATGGATATATCCTTTAGACTGTAACTTTTTATATACTACTGAGATGTCAATATGGTGGCTGAACATATGCCAATTGAGAACGGTCCTAGGCATCCATCTAAACGAAGCAATGGAGAGACAAGCAATCACACAGTTGGACAGAAGTTTTAAGGTTGTTCGATCTCAATCTTGAGATCTACGTCCACCCCTCACTCAAATGAGTGAGGCGTCCGCTGAATCACAGCTTTAAAACTGTTGACACACAGCTTACAAACCGCTGAGCCTCATAGCTTGCAATCTGAGGATCACTCCTCACCGCTACCTCACAGCTTGGACCACTGATTACACAGCTTACAGATGATTCAAAAACAAATCACAAACGAAAACAAAGAAAGACAGTGAAAACAAAAATAGTTGTAGCTCTATTTCTAGAGTAATTCGACTCTGGATCTGATCCAGACGTCGAGACCAACTCAAACTTACTGCAGGCTCTTTCTTCTCTCAGACTTTCTCTTCCTCTTCTGATACTCTGCTTTCACTCTCACTTCACTGCAATCCAATTTTCTACTCTCAGACTTACGGTGGCTCTTCGACTCTTCTCTAGCTTCTTCTTCTATCTTTGATCTCTCCCTTTCTCTTTTCTCTTTTATCCTCTCTCGAATTTCTTCTCAGATATAGGTACAGAGCTTCGTCTCACTGCCGCTTGAGCTCCGGCCTCTATTTATCCTCGCCAGTAGGAGTTCTTGTGGTCCCCACAAGATTTGATTTTGGGCGCATGGAAGAAGCGCTCCCGCCCAAGGTTTTTGAAGAAGCTCGGCAACGTGTCAGATGAGGCGATGAGAAATCTTCAAGTTACAACCACATGGAAAGTTGTTTCGAACAGAATCTCTAAGGATCTGGGAATTCACCTCGAATCACGTGCCATCGTCAACTTCACTTACGAACCCACGTGACAGATAGAATTTCTTTTATGCATCTTAAGTGAATGAGTGTAAATCTGAATTATCACTTGACGAACTACATCTTGTTTTTCCTGCCAAGTCAATTATGGAAACTTAATAACAATTTTGTCATCATGTGCCTCATGATTCAAGTAATAAGTTCTTGAGAAATGCAAGCTCAGATGGTTCATGAAAACAGGAAGAAATCACATGGAAGGATATGAGAGGATATACACATGCATCGATGTAAAAATAAGGTACATCAATCTGTGAATGAGTACAGCAGCATGAGTATAGTAAATTAACTACAGCTGCAGCAACCTAAGTAAACTACAGGTAAACCTGATATGTATCAAGAGAATGATGAATACAGGATGTCATGAGGATGCACCGACCTGTATATCACATAGGTAAATGTTATTCAGTCAGAGAGACTCTTACTGTAATGATGATGCATCGACCTATCAATGCATAAGGTAGTACTACATGCACTTCATCATAGACGTGCCATTGAGGCATGTCGGCCTGACCTGGTGATATATAAGGAAATGCTTAATGCATCAATGCAAGACCTTAATGCACCGACCTGACTTCAAGGCAGATGCACATGGTGCACCGACCTTAATAAAGATGGCCTCTAACGCACCGACCTTATACAGCAATCACTGGCTCACCAGCATCGACCTGTTAAAAGTGTGCATCGATCTGATGTTACAACATCTAGCCTATAGTGCCTAGCGACATCGACCTATGTACAAAGTGCACAGACCTAATGGTGCAAGACTTCTGCATTCACATCGACCTTCTAGACTAGAATGCATATGTGCACAGACCTGACTTTCTCAATGCATGAGTATGCATCGACCTTATATCGCAGGAGCATGAGCATGCATTGACCTTATAAGTGCAAGAATCATATTCTCACTTAATGAAATGACAATTAGCACACATTATAAATCCAAATGGTTATGCCAATATCAAAGTCAATCTCACTGTTGTCGGCATCAAAACCATCAAAACTAGACATCAAATCCAGAGGAGACACAACAATTGCAATCGTTCATTTTCTCGAGCTAATCGAGGCTTAAGCTAACAGGAATTATTCCCAGACGAATGGTACCATGTTTACCACCCCTCAATAACTGAACCTGACCCAGGATTCGGGATAACTCACCATGTCCCACGGCATCCTATAAAAAAATTGAGGATCACCCCCGAACAGTTGGCAAGCGGCACTACATCAACAACCTTGCAACATCCAAGTCCGGTCTGGGACTCAAGATGGCTCACTATGTCACGCCACATGACAAAAAGATAGGGAGTGACTCTTGAAACATCTTCTACAAATGGTCCGATGCCCATGACTCCGACAGCCAAGCCAAACTCAAGCTCTTGAATCACTAGCAGGGTGTATTCAGATTACGGTCATCTACAAGACCGTGTTCATGAATGCGTTTCTTGAGAAGACCACGTTAAAGACAAACTCTCATCCGGACTAGGTGAGGGCGGCCATCACCCCCACCTTGACCAGGTAAGGGCTGCCAGCTCCCCACCTGGACCAAAGGGGGCCTGCCAGTGCTTCAAGATCGCGGTCATCAAGGAGACTATGTTTACTTGAACGCGGTCTCTGAGAAGACCGTGTTCACGATAGAATCCCAACCGGCTCGAGGGTGCCCGGTGACCCCAGCTTGACCAGGTAAGGCCTCCCAGTGCCCAGCTATCACCTTGACCGAACTAGGTCTCCCAGCTCCTCAGTTGGAACCAACTGGGTCTCCCTAGCTCTTCAGTTGGACCCAACTAGGTCTCTCAGCGCCCAGCTATCACACTAGGTCTCCCAGCACCCCTACCTACCTGGACCCAGGAGCCATTTTTAGCTCTATCCACCCTGACCCAAGTGCCATTTTTAGCTCCATCCACCCTGACCCAAGTGCCATTTTTAGCTCCAGCCACCTTGACCCAAAGCCCATTCCCAGCACCCCCCACCTTGACCCAAACCCCATTCCCAGCGCCCTCCACCCAGACCCAACTGCCATTTCCAGTGCCCCCACCTCTCTCCTCCTTCCAGCGCCCTCCACCTAGACCCAACTGCCATTTACAGCACCCCCACCTCTCTCCTCCTTCCAGTGCCCCCCACCCAGACCCAATTGCCATTTCCAGCTACCCCACCTCTCTCCTCTTTCTAGCGCCCCACACCTAGACCCAACTGCCATTTCCAGCGCCCCCATCTCTCTCCTCTTTCCAGCGCCCACCACGCCAACCCAACACCTCTTCCCAGCACCCTCACCTTGACGGGGTACCTCCTTGGAGCGCTCTGTTCACCTCGTCGCCAGAAGCCCACAGTTTGACAAAGTGAGGGCGCTTAGCGCCCCCATCCTGACCAAATGAGGGTTGCAAGTGACCCCAATTGGACCAACTGGCTCCGGCCAACGCCCTCACCCTGACCAGATGCCGCCTTTGGGCACAATAACTTGGGCCAGTTTTAGGCCTATACATACCCCCTAGGGGGCCTGCAGGAGTGAATGGAAGTGCACCCATGGAGGACTCCGATGGGCTTGAAGGTTCTTCGTGAGGCGACTCTGGATTGTTCTGAATTTAATCTTTGAAATGTTGGGGCTATGTCGGAGCAACGTCAGTGCCACACGTGTTGCACCCCGCCTTTCTTGACTACTTTGATTATTTTAATCACTGATACGCCTCCGGCCTATCATGTTGGCACCTCGGGCATGTCATGTTGACACCTCGATAAATGTGCCACACCTTAGGCCTTAATCTCCTCAAAGAACATGCCCTACAAAGGAGCCACCTCTACCTCGAATAATGTACTCTATATAGAAGTCGCCACTACCTCAAAGAATGTGCCTCTCCTGGGAGCCACCCCTGCCCTGATGAATGTGCTTATGTCAAAGACTGCATTCAAGCCCAGACTACCCCAGTCGTAATGAAGTCGCCACCCGACTTCCCTCAGCCGCAACCGCGCCCGACAACGCCTCCCGAGTCAGCTCCCGATAGCTCTGCCCGAGCTAATGCCTGACAGCTCATCTTGAGCCGGCACCCAACAACTCCATTCGAGTCAGTGCCCGACCGATCCATCGAGCTGATGCTCGACTGCTTCGTTTGAGCTGACACCCAACCGCTCCGACGAGCAGACGCCCAACAACTTCGCCTGAGTCAGTGCCCAACAACTCCGTTCTAGTAGGGGCCCCACCGCTTCCCCCCAGCTGGCGCCCGACCGCTCCACCCTAGCCGACACCCGACAGCTCATCCCGAGCCGACGCACAGTAGCTTTGCCTGAGCCCGCGCCCGTCCCCTTCGCCCAAGCAGGCACCTGACCACTCCGCCCAACCGGCAACCCATCCATCGACCCAAGCCTGCACCCGACAGCTCTGCTGAGTCGGCGCCCGACTGCTCATTCCGAGTCGATGCTTGCCAGCTCATCCCAAGCTGGTGCCTAACAGTTCACCCCCCTACAGCTCATCCTGAGCCGATGCCAGACCGCTTCGTTGAGCCGATGTCGGACTACTGCATTCGAGCAAGCGCCCGATCGCTCCACCGAGCCAGCGGTTGACTGCTCCACCAAGCCGACGACTGATAGCTCCACCCAAGTCGGCGGCCGACATCTCTACCCTAGTCGACGCCTGACAAATCACCTCAAGCCAGCGCCCGACAACTCATCTCGAGCCAACGCCCGACAGCTCACCCTGAGCCGGTGCCCGACAGCTCATCCTGAGCCGGTGCCCGACAGCTCATCCCGAGTCGATGCCCGATAACTCATTCTGAGTCGGTGCCATACAACTCACACTGAGTTAAGTTCGACAACTTTGCACGAGCCATGCCCGACTGCCCATATGAGTTGAACCAGTCAACTCCTCACTCGAACGAGACCTGTAACAACATAAGACAGAACTGGAGAGGTGAACGTCAAGGAACTTGCAAGCCATCTCACAACTGGGTGACCCATCATCACATGCTGAGAGTACATCGCGACCCCTCTCGAGCGACGTCTTGCCAAATTGTGTGTCCCCCAGGGGACATTACGTTTAAAGGGTAAAATACCCGCGTAGCAATGCAATGACCCGGGGATCCTCATAAATGAGGGAATTGTCTCATGGCTTACACACAATTTGTAATCGGGCTCTCAACGCCTTATATAAAGTCTACCTCAGCATGGATCAATGAAGTCTAGTTAGGGAATTGATCCCCATCTTCACCAACCGCCAGTCTCGACATCGTCGTCAAGTTATCGTCCGCCTCATAGCTCGGTCCCTACCCGGTCAATGGAATGAAGCCCGCACCTGAGCCAGTGCCTGCCTACTCCTAGCCAAGCCAGTGCCATTCGCTCCACACCTATTGGCCTAGACCAAAGGTAAACAAGAAGAGGGGTTGAATTGTTTACCCCCAAATCACACAAACAAAATGAAACTTAAACGAATTATCAATTTGATATGAAATTAGATGAACTTGGATGAGTAAAGTTCTCTGAAACTCACCGGTCACACACAAAAATGATGAATCAACGCAAAGAGCAAGCAAGCAAACACCCCATAGAACACGAGAAGTTTTAAGGTGGTTCAGTCGGACCTTCCCGTCCACCTACGTCCACCCCTCATCAAAATTCGGTGAGGCTTTACTAGCTACGAATTATGGCACCACAGGGATAAATCTCCACGCACACGTTGTCGAACTACAGCAACAAATGGGGACGAAGCCCAAAACACACGCAGCTGTTGATTCACAACTTGACCTCGAGGAAGACTCTCCTCGATTGCACATGGCTACTCAGCAGCCAAAACACAATCTAATCCCTAAAATAGGGTATCGAAAAATCCACTAAAATCTCAACGACCACACACAGAAGAAAGAAGAAGAGTTTCAAAAGAAAACACAAATCGAAACAAGAAAACCAAATGTAGCTTCAGATCAAAATCTAGAAGCTGTAAATAGCAGATTTGGGCTCAGATCTGAGACTGCTCTAACTCTCTCTACTCAGTAGCGATGCAGTAGCTTGGGGAAGATGGTTGTCTCAAATACCTCTCAAATTTTCCCTCTCAGCATCAAGATCGCACAGGCCAACTTCTGGGCTGCTATCCTCTCTTTTCTCCCTCACAGATGTTCTTCGGAAGAGCTCAGGGCTTCTTATTGCATCTTCACCATCTCCAGGGCGAATGATTGTATTTATAGCAAAAGATAATGGATAATTTTTCATTTCTAAGCTATTTAATGATTAGTCCATGTCAAAAGTAGAATATTCTAACCTAGGACCTTTCTAGAAACCGAGGCATGTGACTTGGAGGCATGTGCCAATGATTGGAGAGAGAAACCACGTGACTGCTTAAAAGTCCACGTGCTTATACGGTTGGGCTCTGGTCAGTTGACTGATCAGTTAGTTCAGTCGACTTGAATTTTAGATATGTCGACTTGAGCTTGTCAGATCATTGAACTTTGGTCTGTCGACTTAGTGCTGCGAGCTCAGATGATATCAGTCAACCTAGTTGGCTAATAGGCCGACTCAGTTATTCACGAGCATCCTTTCAGCGAGCTGAACAACCCTGAAGATGTCTGTTGACTCTTCTGCACATCTGTCGACTGACTTGGAGCTTGGTCGACTGATATTACCATTCTCTATCGACTTTTTCTCTGATCTATTAATTGAATTGTAGCTTAGTCGACTGATATTTCCTTTCTCTGTCGACTTCTTCTATTGTGGGCGAATCAGTCTTCCACACTCTGCCATCTTCATTCAATTTTGTTGACACACAAAATGGCCTCTTGAGCTTCTCGTTCTATGACCTTGTGTCTTGCCATAGTCCTCAAGTTCTTCAGCATTCGCTTGCCTTCCTGGTGATGTTTGTTGGGTCTTCTATTGGCTGGAGTTGCTTTTTGTTGCCCCTGTCAACTTTTCTTCATATCAGTCGATTGATCTTCATATCTGTCTACTGAATTTGAACTTGGTCGACTGATTTTTACCTTGTTCTTGAGTAGATTTAACTTGATGTCTGCACTCACTTATGACCACTTGTAAAATGATTAAATCTATATCATCCATACCCACAAGCTGTCTTAATCAAAGAGTAACCAAGCATTCACATTTGCATTAACCAAAACCACATACAGTATTTCTTTGAGTCCAAGACTCCATAAACATCTCACACACAAACACACACCTGTTTTGTTATCATCAAAACTATTATGCCAAAATCAATGTGGGAAACTCAACAATCTCCCTCTTTTTGATGATGACAAAACATTGTGTGCTTAACTTCATAGGAAATCATAAAATCCAATTGAAGCCATTATGAATCATCAAAGCGAAGCTTTCATTTGGCAAAACTGAACTCATGAAAACACAACCTTCATTCAGCAGAACTAAAACTCATCAAAACTAAACTTGCATAGATTGAAACCACTTGGCACCTTAACAAGCATAAGAAAACAGCTGTTCTGATTTGGCATTGAAAATTTTTGATATCAAGTTAACAAAACTATGAACTCTCTTCTATGAACAATTATTCACGCATTATTGACAAGCTAAAATGGACTCATTAAAACCTATACTAAGACCTAAATGACCTTACTTTATGACTCAAAACTCTACTCAAAACTCTTTCCACTCATAGAAGCTAGAAGCTAATCACACAAGATCTCCCCCCTTTGTCATCAACAAAAACCAGACCAAAGGAGGTGAATGCAATAAAGTAAGAAGCAAGCATGCAAGCATTCATTTTAGACAAGCATTCATTATTAACATAAGATAGAAGACCATTAGAAAGTGGGTTAAGAGAAGTACAGTTGATTCAAAAACATGGAGAGTTTCATGAATCATAACTAAAAGAGCCATCCACATACAAAGAGTCTGTACAACCATGCATATAGTCAAATTCACAATATACGCTCAGAACAAATACTCTGTGAAGTGCATGTGCTCAAAGGTGTGCAATGAATGTTAAACATAAGAATATGCTGAATTTCAAAACAACACTTAACGATTTCTTGCCTCTCTATATTTTCATTTTAGATCCTCGACTATTGGTAGCTTCGCACAGCCCCCTTTTTGTTCTTATGAAATGGACTTCTCCATTTGACGCGAGTTTCCTCATGTGTCTCAATGGGGATTCCCGGTTATTAGGATTCGTCACTTATTCCAATTTTGTTGTGGAATTTTACTTCACTATTTTACGTGAGTCTACTCATTTATTTCAGTGGAGATTCTTGGTACTTGGATTCACATTCCACTTATTTATAATTTGATGGTGTAGGTAGCTTTTTCCTCACGATTACTCTAAATGTCCATGT
Organism: Amorphophallus konjac; assembly: GCA_022559845.1. Taxonomy (NCBI): domain Eukaryota; kingdom Viridiplantae; phylum Streptophyta; class Magnoliopsida; order Alismatales; family Araceae; genus Amorphophallus; species Amorphophallus konjac. The sequence goes on along the minus strand of CM040121.1, from coordinate 455,041,347 downwards.
AGAGATTCAAGTATCTAGTAAAGTGTTAGAAGGAATTTCCTATATTCTTACAGTTAAAAGACATTGAACACAAGTTTTTCAATGTGTGGGGAGTTTTGTTTCAAGTATACGCTGTGAATTATGCTAGAGACATGAGTATTTCTCCCCCTGAGTATATGCACTCACCATACTAGACTTCTCCCCCTTAGTATATGACATGCAATGCACCTAGTTTGAATCATTGCAGCATTTATTTATCAAGGTGTATATGGTTTTAGAACATTCAAGAAATGCCTTTGTAAGCTATGTACATACAAGCATGCAAGGATTTAGTAATATATTCATGCAAGATGATTTTTGGTATGAGGCGGAGTATTTATTCACGCATAGTGAAAGTTCTCAGCTGCACCTAATCCAACCTTCCACAAATCACCATTTTATATACCAAAAAATCATGACATTCAAGCACTCATGAATCAAAGTATGCATGAGATTTTATTCATATTCACAATGTATGCAAGATCCAATATATGCAAAAGGTGTGAATGATATGCAAAAATACCAATGAAATGTCATGAACTTCCTAACTATCCAACCTACAAATCCCAAGCTCTCTTCTTATGTTTGTAAATTTTTCTTCATTCAGAGGTTTTGTAAAAATATCAGCCAGTTGATTATTGTATCTACAAAGGTTAATTCAAAATCACCTTTATTAATGTGATCCCATATGAAATGATGTCTTATTTCAATATGTTTCGTTCTAGAATGTTGAACAATATTTTTTTACAAGTTAATAGTAGAAGTGATATCACATAAGATTGGAGTATTTTTTGAAGTTATGCCAAAATCAATGACTTGCTGTTGGATCCAGAGTACCTGGGCTGGACAACTGCCTGCAGCCACATACTCGGCTTCAGCAGATGATAATGCCACATAATGTTATTTTTTGAGGCCCATGAGACCATGCAACCCCCTAGAAACTGGCAATAACCACTTGTACTCTTTTGATCCATTTTACATCCTGCATAATCAAAATCAGTATAAGCTACTAAATCAAATGAAGACCATTTGGGAAACCAAAGACCAAGATCAATAGAACCAATCAAATATCGAAAAAATCTCTTTAAGGCAGACATGTGTGACTCTTTCAGCTTAGCTTGAAATCGTGCGCATAAACAAACACTGAATTGTATGTCTGGCCTACTTGCAGTTAAGTATAACAATGACCCAATCATTCCTCTACAAGATTTTTGATCAACAATTTTACCTTTCTCATCCTTGTCTAATTTAAGAGATGTTGACATTGGTGTGGGTTGTGGTTGGCACCGTCAAACTCACTCTTCTTGAGAAGTTCTTGGGTGTATTTCTTTTGGTTGATGAAGATTCCATCTTCCAGTTACTTGATCTGCAAACCCAAGAAAAAATTCAGCTCTCCTATTAAGCTCATCTCGAATTCCCCCTGCATCAATTTAACAAATTTTTCATTCAGTTCATTATTTGTGGCTCCAAAAATTATATCATCCACGTAGACTTGAACAACAAGAATATGTTCATTGCAAGACTTTATAAATAAAGTTTGGTCAATATTATCTCGTTTGAAGCCATTTTAAATTAAAAAGGAACTTAGCCTATCATACCATGCTCTAGGGCCTGTTTCAAACCATATAAAGCTTTATACAACTTGTACACGTGGTTCAGAAATTTATGATCTTCAAACCCCGACAGTTACTCCACGTATACATCTTTTACAAACCCATTCAGGAATGCACTCTTGACATCCATTTGATATAGCTTTATATCCATGGAACAAACATAAGCAAGAAGAATTCTTACAGCCTCTAACCTAGCCAGAGGTGCAAATGATTCATCAAAATCAATACCAAATTCTTGGCTATAGCCTTTGACTACCAACCTAGCCTTATTCCTAATTATCACCCCTTCTTCACTAAGTTTGTTTCGAAAAACCTACTTAGTTCCAATAACAGGGTGATCCTTAGGTCGAGGCACAAGGAACCACACCCTATCCCTTTGGAATTGGTGTAGTTCTTCTTGCATGGCAAAAATCCAAGAATTGTCAATTAAGGCTTCATCTATAGTTTTCGGCTCAAAATGTGAAATTAATGCTAAATTATCCAAATATTCAACTTCCCTGATTGCAACCCTTGTTTTTACTCCTTCTTCCACGCTTCCAATGACGTTTTCTTGAGGATGATCTTTGAGGAACATCCATTGGCATGGTAGCTCCTGTTGTGGTGCCTCTTATGCTTGTTCTTCTTGGTTTTCTTCGTTTTGATTTGCCGGTACCACTCCTTGTTCATCTGTCACACCTCTTCCTTTTTCTTCCTCACCTGCCACAAGAAAATTTTCTCTTTCATTAGAATTTCTAGATGTGAACTCATCTACTATCACATGGGGATTTTCTTCAACCACAAGAGTTCTCAAATTATATACATGATAAGCCCTAAAATTCATAGAATAAACAAGGAAAATTCCTTTGTCACTTTTTGGATCAAAATTTTCAAAATTCTCTTTACCATTATTCAAAATATAACTCGTTAATTCCATTATAATTGGGGAACGGTAGAGAGCGCGGATGGCTTCAGGAGAGAGAAGCTCTCGTGACCTACCAAACCCAGGGGCTTCTTCTTCAGCTGGAGTTCGCGCCTCATCTCTAATCCCTCTTGCTGATCCTCCGAGGTGTTCTTCATCCTTAGACAAGAGGGAAGTGCAACGCAGAGGCCGTTCCTCTACTTTGAGGAGTTCAAGATCCCGTTCGCGCTCCTCTATTCGGATCACGCAGCAGCCTCAGACATGGGCTAATCTGTTCAAAGCTCTTGATTCCTCTCCGAACCAAAAGCTGGATTATGTGGCTCTTGCTAAGGTTGATTCTCAGTTAATCGTCTACTCGGATGAAGCTGACTCTAAGGAATTGCAGGATGTTTGGTCACATGCTCTGGTGGGTTATGCGGTAGGCCTTAAAATTTCTTATCTTCCATTGCATTCCTTCATTAAGAATCATTGGAGTCCGAATGGATTCCAACTTCACATTCTTGAGAATGGATTCTTTCTATGCAACTTTGACCAATAGGAGGTTCTTCAGCGGGTGCAGGAAGGATTCTGGACAATCCGTGGTAATCCTATCATACTATGTAAATGGAGCCCATAAGTGAGGTTCGAACTGAATAGTCTAAAGACTATTCCTTTGTGGGTTTCACTGCATGGGGTTTCCCTCCATTTGTAGACTAAGAAATTCTTTAGCAGATTTTTTAGTGTGATAGGGGAGCCGCTCTATCTGGATAAACTCACAGCAACAAGATAGAGGCTTACTTATGCAAGAGCTTGTGCCATCATATCTACCGATAGAGAATTGCCAGATGAAGTTATCTTCCAAGAACTAGGGGGCAACAATCGGAAGATTATTAGTAATTATTCCTGGAAGCCAAAGGTTTACTCTTCATGCAAATCATTCAGTCATCAGGATGGGCTATGCATCAAGTCGTGCCTAGAGTTAAGGTCTGAGCTTAGGCATGAAAATCTTCAATCTCTAGGCCAGAAGCAAGGTAACCAATCATTGATCCTGTGCAGCCTAATGTCAAGGTCTCTAATAAATTTATAGTTCTACAAGATTGTTCGCTTGATAACAGAGCACCAGATAATTGTCATTCGATGGCGAGTATCACCGGTGACTCTAGCTTCAGTCAGCAGATTCGATCTAGTCCAGCTAAGTCGGGGGAAGCTCACAACTGTCGTTCAAATAAGCAGACTATTTTTTAGTCAAAGAAGGATTCGCAGTAGGTGGAGTTGGTCCCTCCTCAATCATCGGCTTCTATTAGGGAACTGGAGAGGGGGATTTCCGCAGCCCACCACCAAGGTGGCCCAACAAGGCCTACAAGGTCCAACCGGGCGAGCCCCACCCAAGTGATAGCCCACAGGGCCCACTTTGGGAGAAAAGCCCAATAAATAAAGACTCGAGGAACCAACTCTCCCCGGCGGCCTTCTAGGTCGGAGGGCCCGAGACAACGGTCAGATCGGATGGAAGGTCCGGTCTAAAGCCCACTCTCCGACCGAGAGAAAGAGGCTCCAGCCGACCTATCCGACCCCACCTTCGCCGGGCCATGCCTATCGCTCGGACACGAGCTAGCATCCCCGTAGCTCGGTGAGACCGCTTGTTTACCTGCAGGTGCGGCCGTTCAGAGTCCTCCGGTAGCGGGAGAGTCATGGGAGCTGCCGAACTCAAAGGGGATAACGCCCCCATGATCCGGCCATGAAAGCCCCCGATGAAGACGTAACTCCCGCCGGGAAGCCCTCAGCTCACCGGACTCTTAAAAGGTGATGCACTATTTAAGTAAGGGAGACCCTCCGGAAGATGGTAAGATGAACTAGCCCTTCACATACCCTAAGCTCCTGGGCACGATTCGCTTCACCCTTGGTGGAGAGGATTCTCGCGCATCAGCTCTCTCCTACCCTCATTATCGCGTCCACCATCGCTCTACTGACTTAGCCATCGGAGGGTTTTCCCCCAGGGAGATCCCCTGGGCCCTCTGATACGTTTCCCTTCTCTTGCAGATTCATCTTCTGGTGATCCACAGCCCGCTCAGGACTCAGCGCGAGATTCCGCCTCTTCATCTGGCGCCGTCTGTGGGAAACGCACGAAGAGTCAAGATGGTGAGAAAAAGCTCAGGGAGGAGATCCGCCGGCGGGGCAGGTAAGGCTGTGGCAGCGGGAGGCGTCCCCCCTAGGGTCTCGCAGAGCCCCCCCTCCAACGCCAGCGTCCCCGCCAACAGGCCACCACCCCCCCCCCCCGGCGGAGACAGGGGCACCCCTCGACGGCGGCGCCAATGCCTTCCAAGCCCTCAACGAGAAGATGGACGTCCTCGTAGAGCTCATGAGGGCCCAGGCGGCCCGAGACGCAAGGTCCCGCGCCCCGTCAGGAAGTCCCCCTCGAAGGAGTGCAACGCAGCACACCGCCGGAGGCCGCTTCACCCTCCGCGGCCGACAGCTCCTCCGCAACGACGTCGGAGGACCCTCGCAAGCTCCGCCTGCAGAGCAAGAGGCTTCCTCCACGCCGAGGAAAGGGAAGCAGGGGGCGAAGCCGCCGCACCCGGGCACCAGTGCTCCGGGAGATCGCCATGACGCCCCCCCCCAGCCCCACGGCACGGCCACAGCCGGAGCTGTCTCTCCGGCTACGAGATTTTGAAAGACGGTTCGCAGAGCAAGAGCGCGCTCTTCGCGCCCTGCAGAAGACCTCTTTCCCGGAGGACGAGGAGAAATCCCCTTTCTCCGAGTACATCTTGAAGGCAGAGGTCTCTCCTAGAGCCTCCATCCCAACCTTCAAGCTCTACGACGGCCAGGGCGACCCAGCCGACCACTACGACAGCTTCGACGCCCTGGTGACCCTGCATGGAACGCCGGATCCCATCAAATGTCGAGCCTTCGCGGACACCCTGGTCCAGGGCGCTCAGGCATGGTTCCGAGCCCTCGCCCCGGGGTCCATCCGAGACTTCAGGCAGTTCGGGCGAATTTTCAAGGAGAGCTTCGCCGGTAGCGCCCCCCCAAGGTCGGTAGCGGGGCTCCTGGCTCTCAAACAGGCGCAAGGGGAGAGGCTCCGGACTTACGTCCACCGATTTAAATCGGAAGCCCTTAGGATCCCCCGCCTGGATGTCGCCTCAGCCACAACCGCACTGACCGGGGGCACCCGGGACGAGAATCTCCGCCGCGAGCTTGTCCTCCACCCTCCCTCGACCCTTGCCGAGCTAGTGACTCTGGCATTGCACCACGCCGAGTGCGAAGAGGTACTCAGCGCCTGCCGAGACACAACCGGCTCGGGTCGGGAGGGGGACAAAAAGCGGACCTATGAGCCAAACCCTGGCTCGAGCAAGAAGCGCGATCGAGAAGGAGAGCGCAAGAGAAAGTACGAGCGGTATACCCCTTTGACCGCACCAGTCTACGAGATCTATGAAGACATTAAAGACTCGAGACTTCTCCGCCAGCCCGAGCCTATGAGGTCGAAGAACCGCAAGCGGGACAGGCATTGCCTGTTCCACGGCGACCACGGGCACCACACCAGAGATTGCCATCAGCTCCAGGACGAGATCGAGCGCCTCATCCGTCTGGGGCATCTAGCCCAGTTCACAACCGGGCACAAAGAAGATCGAGACGCCGCAGAGGAGATCGACAACGCCCCCCGAGGGGTCCACATCAACGTCATCTCCGGCGGAGCGACATCGGGAGGCGACACCAGCCGAGGAAGGAAACGTCATGCCGAGCGGGCCAGCCGAGCCCTAGAGCCCCCCAAAGGCCCGCCAATGGAGCCCCAGGTCATAGTCTTCTCCGACCAAGACCTGGAAGGGCTGAGCACCCCGCATGACGATGCCCTCGTTATCTCGGCCACGATAAATCACTGTAATGTAGACAGGATTTTGGTCGATAATGGGAGCGCCCCCGATGTATTATCTTATGACTGTTTCCTCAAGATGGGGGAAGACCCATCCAAGCTCCGCCCGATCCGAACACCCCTGTGCGGGTTTAATGGCCTGGCCACCTACCCCGAGGGAGCCCTAAGCCTGCCGGTCACTATCGGCACCCCACCCAAAACCGTTACGGTCATAGTGGACTTCATAGTGATTAAAGGTATGATAGCGTACAACGCCATTTTCGGCCGAAAAATTCTCAGCCGAATAAAGGCCGTACCATCTACCTATCACCAAAAAATGAAGTTTCCCACCAAAAACGGGTTGGGGGAAGTCCGAGGTAACCAGGCCACGGCTAGAAGGTGCTACAATATCTCGGTGGAAGCCTCAAGGCCGGACGGGATGGATAAGGGCCCCAGGGGAGTCGAAGGAAAAACCGTAACCGCCGAGCCCGGTGGCGAATTATTAACGGTATTCCTGAACGACGACCTGGCCCTTGGAGTGAGGATCGGTTCCGACCTACCACCGAAGGAACAGCAGCAATACAAAGAGTTTCTTTCTGGGTACGTCCGGGTCTTCGCTTGGTCCGACGATCAACTCCCTGGTATACCAGAGGAAACTGTGATGCACAAGCTTAACCTCGACGCCACCGTGAGGCCCGTACAGCAGCGGAGGAGGAAGCATGCGCCCGAGAAACAGGCGATCATCAAGGCGCAGGTCACCAAGGGACAAGAGACTGGTCTTTTCAGACCGGTCCTGTACCCAACGTGGCTAGCCAACGTCGTCCTGGTGCCAAAGACCACCGGCAAGTGGCGAATGTGCGTAGACTTCACCGATCTGAACAAGGCCACCCCCAAGGACTGCTATCCGCTGCCGAGCATCGACCAACTGGTTGACTCAACCTCGGGCAACGAGATACTCAGTTTCCTAGATGCCTATTCGGGTTATCATCAGATCCGAATGAGCCCTGAAGATGTCGAGAAGACCGCCTTCATCACCGACTACGGCGTGTACTGCTACACCCGGATGCCTTTCGGATTGAAGAATGCTGGAGCCACATACCAGCGACTGGTCAACCATATGTTCGAGGGATAGTTAGGTCGGAACGTCGAGGCCTACATCGACGACATGCTTGTCAAGACCCCAAGGGTCCAAGACCACCTCACCGACCTGGCCGAGACTTTCGGCACCCTCATGAAGTACAGCATGAAGCTCAACCCCGCCATGTGTGCCTTTGGAGTAAGATCCGGGAAGTTCCTGGGTTTCCTGGTCACTCAGCGGGGGATCGAAGCAAACCCTGACAAGGTCAAGGCCATCCTGGACATGCGCCCGCCCACGTGCATCAAAGACGTCCAGCGTCTGACGGGGCGTGTTGCCGCTCTCAGTCGTTTCCTGTCCCGTACGGCCGAACGATGCTTGCCCTTCTTCAAGGTAATGAGGGGGCCTAAAATAGCATCTGCTACGTTTGTATGGGACGGGGAATGCCAGACAGCGTTCGCCGAGCTCAAAGAGCTCCTAGCTTCACCCCCAGTGCTCTCCAAGCCCGTTGCAGGCGAGGTTTTGCTGCTCTATCTCTCAGCGACGCCATCAACGGTCAGCTCGGTCCTAGTCAGGAATGACTCGGGAGTCGAGAGGCTGGTCTACTACACCAGCAAGGTGCTCGGCGAGGCCGAGCGGAGGTACCCCGCAACCGAGAAACTCGTGCTAGCGTTGGTTACCTCCGCAAAGCGCCTCCGACCCTACTTCCAGGGGCATCCCATCACCGTGCTAACCGGCGAGCCACTGAAGAAGATTCTGGCCCACCCCGAGGCCTCGGGGCGACTCGTCAAATGGGCCATCATGCTCGGGGCATACGACATCTCGTATCGGCCACGATCAGCTATCAAGGGGCAAGCGCTCGCCGACTTCATCGCCGAGAGCACCGTTTCGGTCGAGGACAGGCCTCCGACAGCAACCGGGCCAACCTGGGAGCTGTTCGTCGATGGATCATCCAACTCGGTCGGTAGCGGCGCAGGGATCCTCCTAAGGTCCCCCGAAGGAATAGAGTTGCAGTACGCCCTAAAGTTCAACTTCCCGGCGTCCAACAATGCTTCCGAGTACGAGGCCCTTATCTCGGGGGCCCGCATGGCCCGACGGTTGGGGGCTGAGCGAGTCAGGATCCACACTGAATCCCAGCTGGTCGCAAGCCAGGTCAGCGGCGAGTACGAAGCTCGGGAGGCACCTATGATCAAATACCTCCAGTTGGTCCGGAGCCTGGCCCAGCAGTTCGTGGAGTTCGAGGTAGTCCGAATAGCTCGGGAGCAAAACTCTCGGGCGGACGCCCTCTCCCGACTGGCCTCCTCCCTAGACCCGGAAGGTACACGATCGGTCCTCCTAGAAGAGCTAGAGCGCCCGAGCATAGACTCGGAGCTCCTCGCCGTTGACTCGGCCACTCCCGACGACTGGCGCTCTCCCTACCTCTCCTGGCTACGAGACTCCCAGGAACCCTCCGACTCTCGAGAAGCCCGCCGGATGAAGTACCAAGCTCGGCGCTTCGTCATCCTCGACAGCGCCCTCTACCGAAGATCGTTCTCTGGGCCCCTTCTGAAGTGCCTCGGCCCCGACGAAGCGAGCCAAGCTATTGAGGAGATTCATCAAGGCCTGTGCGGAGCACATTCAGGAGGTCGGTCGCTGGCCAGAATCCTGCTAAGGCAAGGATACTGGTGGCCGACCCTCCAGCGCGACTGCACGGCTTACGTACAACATTGCGACCGTTGCCAGCGGTTTGACCATTTGGTCCACCAGCCGGCCACGGAACTTGTCACCCTTACCGAGCCCTACCCTTTCGCTCGGTGGGGGATCGACATCCTTGGGCCATTCCCAACGGCTCAATCCCAGATGAAGTTCATCATCGTCGCCATCGACTACTTCACCAAGTGAATCGAGGCTGAAGCAACAGCGAGGATCACCGAGACAGTCGTCTGGGGTTTCGTATGGAAATCGATCATTTGTCGCTTCGGCGTCCCCCGAGTGATAGTGAGCGATAACGGGCGGCAATTCGACTCTCGATACTTTCGAGATAGATGCGCCGACCTAAATATCCGCAACCACTTCACTTCGGTCGCCCACCCTCAGGCCAACGGGCTGGTTGAAAATGCCAACAAGACAATCTTGAAAGGCATAAAAACCAGACTCGGCAAGGCTAAGGGTAGCTGGCTCGAGGAACTGCCTAGCGTACTATGGTCGCACCGAACGACCCCCAGAACGGCAACCGGTGAGACCCCTTTTCAACTGGTATATGGCACCGAAGCCGTCGTTCCATTGGAAATCGCCAATCCCTCTCTCCGAGTGATCAGCTTTGTGCCCGAGGCAAACGAGCAGAAGCTGCTCGAGAACCTCGACCTGGCAGACGAACTCCGAGAGATCGCGAACGTCCGAGCTACGGAATACCAGCGCCGCCTCACTCGGTACTACAACGCCAGGGTCCGAGGCAGACAATTCCGACCAGGGGACTTCGTCCTCAGGAAGGCAGAAGCCTCTCGACCACTAGAGGCGGCGGGCAAGCTATCCCCCAACTGGGAAGGCCCCTACCGAGTGATCGAGACGCTCGGGAAAGGTGCGTACAGGTTAGCCACAATGGAAGGGGAATCCATTCCCCGGACATGGAACGCAACCACACTACGCAGATTTTATTTCTGAATACTGTATCAACAAATTGGGTAAAATAAACCTCCTTATCTTTCGCATTCATTCAAGATAACTGTTGGTACATCAGAAAGGCAACTGCCAATACATTACATAACAAAAAGTGAAAATCCATCTGGCACCGCAGCAAACGGCCATCGCCCGGTCGACCCGGTCTTGACCTTCTCGCATCCAGCCACTGACTCTGCCTCGCGTAGAAACTGGCTCGGACAAGAGATGGTCGACCCAGTTGGCTCGGGTGGTCCGTGACAAAGGTGACAGAGGGACGGCAAGGAGAAGGCCACCTTTCACGCAAGGAAGGCTACCTTCCAAGTTGGCAACAGCCTGGAAAAAGGGCACGCCGTGAAGGTCCCCTTTCTTCCAAACTGCCAACTCTTTGGAGGCGAACAGAAAGCAAGCAGCCCCCGAAGAGTGAAAGAAATGAAGAACAAAAGAGAGAGAAAGAGGCAGTGCACGGGGGTAAGGAAGGGACTGGAGCCGCCTCCTCCCCTCCCACGGAGGGGAGTGGCGGACGGCATCCCTAACTCCCCCATCCGCCCTCCATCTCGGCGTCCGCCCGGAAGCCTCGCCGGAGCCAAGAGGAGGAAAACGGCGTGCCCCCGCACGTCGAAGCCCTCTCCCGATCCGCGCGGTGACCGTCGGACCCGCCTCATGCACGCGCGGTGACCGTGGGACCCGACCGATATTCCAGGACATCTGGAACCGGCCGCTCCCCGTCGTCTGCAGCATCACCTTCTGAAGGGTCCTCCATGTTCCGATCGCGGTGGCGCAACGCAAAGCGAAGACGAGGGAATAAGAGCAGACCGCCGGCGAAAGTCCTAAGTGTTAAGAGAGAAGGAGCGCCCTTCGGTCCTTTTTATAGGCCAAGGGAGGCCACGCGCCTTAAAAGACTCCCCCCTCGAAAACACGCTACAGGACCTCCCTGGAAGGTCACCTCGAAATCCCTGCCCCCCGCCCTAGCGGGATTCGCGAAGCACCTCGCCTTTCAAAGCATGGTAATATGGAAGGACGCCCGCCAGAAGTCTCCCGAATCGACATGCGAAAACGGCGCAAAAAATATCGGCACTTTCCAACTGCCACGATACGCCAACCAAATCACAGCAAAGATAGCGATCAAATAAAGTAAGTTATTTATTGCCTTCCATAAAAGCCTCTTACAACGAGGAAGACGGACAAAAAGGGGAAGGGGCAAAATAAAGTTACATCAGGCCTCGGGCCCACTTTGAAGCTCGGGAACCGCAGTAGGGGACGCGTCACCCCCGGTACCCTCGGCGACGGCAGGCCCGGACACTGACCTCGCCTGTGCGAGAACTGTCCCGGTCGCGAGCCCTCCCGAGGCCTCCGGAGCCGGTGACCCCGCTGAAGGCGATTCCCCCGATTCTTCCCCGGCCGAAGATGAGGAGCTAGAATCTGACTCGTCCGAGTCATAACGCTGGCCGTAAGGAAAGTCACCTCCGGCCAGGTGCTCATTAGCATAGTTCATCGCTCGGCGATAGCCCTGCTTGAACCCATTTCGAGCACCCCGGCGGAGAGCTACCTCGTAGTAGGGTAGGGCGGTTGCAATCAGGTCGGCCGAGTAAGCTTCCGAGCCTTTATAGCGCTCGATCGCCTCCACCTCGACCTGCCCGTCCCGAGCCCGCTCCGCCTCGGCCGCACGCTCTTCCGCCCTGGCCAGACGCTCCTCCAGCTCGGTCATCCTCCGCTCGGTCTCGGTCATCCGACCCTCCGCCCGGGCTCGATCCGCCTCGCCCTCAGCACGAAGGCGCTCCGCGTCCTCCGCTCGATCCTGCAGCTCGGCACGCTCATGCTCCCAGAGGCCGTCCAGCTCGACGTGGCGTTGACGCTCGTCTTCTAGACGCTTGCTCTTCCTCTCGAGCGATTCTCGGGCCCTTGTCAGCTGCTCGGCCAGTACCTCGGCCTCCCGACGGCTCGACCGCGCCAACTCCCTGAGAGCAAGGAACTCCCGCCGGAGCCCCTCGTGCTCCCCCTCGAGCCGAGCTAGTTTCCTCTCGCATCCACCGAGGGTCCAGGCGAGCGTCGACCGCTCCGCCTCCGTCCGGGCGTGCGCCTCTGCCATCACGGCCGCTGTCCGAGCTATAACAAGGCCACCCTCCATCAGGATGTCAAGGACCCCGGCAGGAGTGCTGCACTTTTCTCCGCCCCTCATCCTATCGGCGATCGACCGGCAGATCCAGTACAGATCACCCGAGACACCAAGCCTGACCAGAGCTTCCGGCAAAGGGGACCGCTCCACCCTGGGCGCCCCGTCAGAAGGCCCTGTTGTGGCAGCAGAACTAACCGCCCTGCGCACCACGGTCGGTTGGGGTTGCAACGCCTCCCCGGGCGAACCCCCACCCTCGACCGGCGCCGCGGGATCAACGGCACCAGAAACTGCTGGCACTTGGGGTTGCGACACACCCCCATCTGCACCGACCGAGCTCTCGGTCCCAGCACCGGCCACGCCGGCATCGGCCCCCTTTGTCGCCACAGAGGGGAGAGCCGACCCATCACCTCCCTCTGTGGGGCCCCTGGTCTCCTCGGCCCCCTCTCGCTCGGCAGATGGGAGAGCCAGCCCAGAAGGGTCGGCCCCATCCTGCCCCCGAGAGGGGAGCGCCGCCGAGCCAGAGTCGCCCCCGACGGCGGTAGGAAGACCGGCTTTCCTGGCCCTCTTCCTGACCTTCGCGGCCTCCCGCAGTTTCCCCACCAGGGGATCCTTGCGCTTCAGGCCGGTCGACCGAGAAGTCCCCTCGGGGGCCGCCCCCTTGCCCTTATCTCGGGCATAAGCGCGACCCACCGAGACATCAGGCTCGTCGGCTGTCGAGTCCTCTCCCAGATCGATGACCTCGGCTGCCTCCTCCAGAGGCTCCCGCCTCACGTCTGCAACAAGAAGAAGCCCCGGTCAGGAAAAAAAAAAGGGGGGGGGGGTTACCACCCCAGAAGAAGACCCCTCGTACGAGCTTGAAGACTCCGGGGGAGAAGGAAGCTGCCGAACCGCCTCCGCGGTTATCCTCGCCAACTCTTCAAACGCCGCCGCAAGGCTCCGCGTCTCCGCTGTGCTCTCACGGCGCATCAAGAAGCAAGGAAAGCCTAAAACCCTGGAAGCCTAGAACGATGAACAGCGCCCCCTATAAACCCCTGAGGGTGGCGGCGCGCCGTTCCGTGCTCCGAGAAAAAGGGGGGCCCCTTCGTTTCAAATCCGTAAGGATCATCATTACGGGCCTCGGCAACCGCTATAAGCGGCTACATAACGCCAACGGAATTCCACCCACCTGAGCCACGCCGGTCCAAAGCCTCGAAAAACTACTCATTCGAGCCTCCTTTGGCTCGGGAGTAGGAGGGGGACAAGTGGAGAGGGGGATTTCCGCAGCCCACCACCAAGGCGGCCCAACAAGGCCTACAAGGTCCAACCGGGCGAGCCCCACCCAAGTGATAGCCCACAGGGCCCACTTTGGGAGAAAAGCCCAATAAATAAAGACTCTAGGAACCAACTCTCCCCGGCGGCCTTCTAGGCTCGGAGGGCCCAAGACAACGGTCAGATCAGATGGAAGGTCCGGTCTAAAGCCCACTCTCCGACCGAGAGAAAGAGGCTCCAGCCGACCTATCCGACCCCACCTTCGCCGGGCCATGCCTATCGCTCGGACACGAGCTAGCATCCCCGTAGCTCGGTGAGACCGCTTGTTTACCTGCAGGTGCGGCCGTTCAGAGTCCTCCGGTAGCGGGAGAGTCATGGGAGCTGCCGAACTCAAAGGGGATAACGGCCCCACGATCCGGCCATGAAAGCCCCCGATGAAGACGTAACTCCCGCCGGGAAGCCCTCAGCTCACCGGACTCTTAAAAGGCGATGCACTATTTAAGTAAGGGAGACCCTCCGGAAGATGGTAAGATGAACTAGCCCTTCACATACCCTAAGCTCCTGGGCACGATTCGCTTCACCCTTGGTGGAGAGGATTCTCGCGCATCAGCTCTCTCCTCCCCTCATTATCGCTTCCACCATCGCTCTACTGACTTAGCCATCGGAGGGTTTTCCCCCAGGAAGATCCCCTGGGCCCTCTGATACGTTTCCCTTCTCTTGCAGATTCATCTTCTGGTGATCCACAGCCCGCTCAGGACTCAGCGCGAGATTCCGCCTCTTCAGGAACCCCCAACGCTCCAGGACTATGTGGTTAAAGAGCTAAATCAGCATATTACGGAGCAAGGAAATGGTTATCCACCTCTGAAGCCTCTCAAGGGGAAGGCTATGGATTCTAGTAAACTCAGGTGGTCACCTCGCCATAATTCATAATTTCAACACTATTCATCAATTTATTAAATCTATTTTGCCATGAAGATTATTAGCTAGAATGTTAAGGGAATTAATAAGAGCTCTCGTCGTAGACAGCTTAATCAACTTCTTAGGGAGTCTGGAGGAGAGATTGCAGTATTGCTTGAAACTAAAGTCTGGTCTAGTAACGCAGCTAAATTCAAACAAGAAATATGGCCTGAGGCTCAATTTCTTAATAATGATGGTTCGTCAAGTCAGGGATGCATATGGGTTCTGTGTGAACTGAATAAATTTCACATGACAAAACTAATGGAGTCATACCAATTCATTCATATTCAAATGGTGGATATAGTCACTGACAAGCATTATCTTCTTACTGCTATATATGCATCAAATTTCCTCTCTCTAAGAAGATCCCTCTGGAAGAATATTAGCACCCTCTCAGTTATGGCGTCAGCGTCTCCTTGGCTAATGATAGATGGTTTCAACTACACCAGATATATTGATGAGAAGATCGAAGGCAACCCAGTTCCTCCGACCATTCTCAATGAATTTGATCACATGATTCTATCAGCTGATTTATTTGACATGAAGACTGTTGGCCAATCTTTATCCTGGAGCAACATATCCAAACCCCCCCATAGGATTTTAGCTATATTGGATCGTTGTTTGATAAACGATCACTGGCTGTAGCTATTCCCAGAATGCTTCTTGGAATATGCGGGAGAAGGCTTCTCTGACCACACTATGCTCAAAGTTTGCAATGTGAAATCTGTCTCCAGTGGTGATGTTCCATTCAAATTTTTTAACATGTGGATCAATCATCCAGATTTCATCAATATTGTCCAGGCCGTCTAGAGTCTCAGATTCGAGGGAAACCCACAATTTATCCTTTGGTCTAAATTGAAAGTTCTGAAACAATGCCTCAAAGAATGGAATAGAAATACATTTGGTAAGGTGCAAGATGCTGTGAAAAAGGCCAGGGATGAACTTCTTAGTGTACAACAGCAGCTCCAGCTTGATCCCATGAACTTGATGTTGATAAATCTAGAGAAGGATTATAGAGCAGCTTATGAGTCGGCTATGGATAATGAAGAATCCATTGCAAAACCAAAGTCTAGGCAAAATTGGTTGGCTCTGGGGGACTCTAATACAAGATTCTTTTACGCTTCTATTAAGAGTAGGAAGTTGAGAAATCACATCTGTAAATGCAGGCTTACAGATGGCTCTTACACTGAGGACATAAAAAAAGTTTTTGAACATGTAGTGGCCTTTTTCCAACAATTATTGAACCAATCCCAGGAGCCGGCTGAGTTCAATGTTGAGCCTAGATATGTGTTTAGTTCTATTGAGGTTGAAAAGCTAAGTATGCCTCTGTCAGAAGTGGAGATTAAGAATGTGGTGTTTCAGTCTTCCTTAGGCAAAAGCCCAGGGCCATATGGTTTCCTAACATGATTCTTCCAAGCTGCTTGGGGGGTCATAGGTGAGGATGTAATTGCAGCAGTTAAGCATTGCTTCTCCTCAAGGCATATCTTAAAACAGTTCAATTGCACCTTTACTGCTCTTGTTCCAAAGATTGAAGAGGCAGATTCTTTTGACCAATTTAGGCCTATCTCTCTATGCAACTTCTTCTATAAAGTTGTATCTAATATTCTTGCTAACATAATGCAAGAGGTGATGCCAAACTTGATTAGTAAGAATCAAGCTGCATTTATAAAAGGGCGCTCTATTCATCACAACATCTTGCTGGCAAATGATATTATAAGGGATCTTCATTCCAAGACCAAAGGTAAGATTATTTGTCTAAAAGTAGATCTTCAGAAAGCATTTGACTCCCTTAACAGAGAGTTTATCTGGGTAATGATGCGTAAGATGGGCTTCCCAAGAATATGGATAGACTGGATTACCAATTGCATTATCACTCCAATGTTCTCTGTCCTTTTAAATGGCTCTTGATAAGTGCTATATTTTATATCATAAGTTGCATCACATTCATCACTTTTGAGCATTTAATGAGTATAATTGTGCATTAATATGGACAAAACACATTCTCACCATTAATTTAAATTTACATGAGTTTACCATCAATTTTGAGCCAAAATAGCAGTGTGAGAAATATTTAGGAAAGTGCACAATTATTACAATTTATTTTGAAATGAAGAATATTGATTATTTTGAATTTTTTAAATTTTCAGGAAATAGCGACCGGTGGATCAGACGCCATTTCTAACATTTTTTATGAAAAAAAAGAATGAGCGACTGAGCAAACGGGCGCCCATTTATTTGACTGAAAAAAAAGAAAAGAAAAAGAATTAGCGACTGCATATGCAGGTGCACATTCGTTTGATGAAAATAGAAAAAAGAAGAAAAGCTGGAAAATAAAAGAATGTGCGACCTACCAAGCAGGCGCAAATTCATTGAAAAAGAATGTGCGACCAAATGAGCGACTGTTTGCATAGTCGCTAATTCCTTGATTTATGGAAAAAAAGAAATATCAAAAAAGAAGCAGAAAAAATGGGCGACCGCCTGTTCAGTCGCACATAGGAATGAGCGCCCACCACCCCAGTCGCCATTTTTGCAAGAGGTTGAAACGGAAACGTAACATTCCGATCGCAGTTATCTTCCTATTTTTGGACTTATCTCCTCTTGTTTGAGGAAAGGAGGACTCTAATCGTGGCAAGATACTTATTTTGATCACGCTTTGATGCTGGAAAATCAGATTTCAAGCTAATCTGGAAGGTCATGATCATGGAAAGTCTGCACAGTATAAATAGACGCCAGAGCCACTGTGGGAGGATGTTAGCCTTTTCCTTAGCCTATTTTCATACTCTTCTGTTCGTCTTTTTAAATTATTTTCTTCTGCAAAGTTCTTCATTTTTAAGTTCTCTACAATTTCTAATTTTCCTCTTCCTCTAATTCTCTCCTGTTTACAAGTTATTCTCAGTTTTTCAAGATTCTATCCTGGGTTTTTCACTATTCATCTATGCAGACACAATCTGTTCTTCCTCATTTTTCACCCTCTTCCTCACGTTTTCTCCCAATGCACTCTTCATCAATCTTCTTCATTTTTCTCAGATCTACAACTTTCTCTTCTTCCACCTCTTCTAATTCTTTCTAGATTAAAAGTTATTCTTCTTCTTATCACCCTCTATTTTCAGTTTAGTTTTACTGTGTTTTTCACTCCTCTTCCAACGTACCCCCCTCTTCCTTTCTATGTTCATCTTCTCTTCAAAACACACTCACGCACACACGTGTCTCTTAATTGTTTTTGAAATTTATCCTTTTCCATCTATATCTTCCTCTTTTATATTCTTCACATATCCCAAGGCAGATCTTCTTCCTTCGGTGCTCACAAGGCGGCGTCTACTTTCAAAGCGGGGTGATCTCTTCCAAGGCTCGGCAAGGAGATGGCAGCACTATTCTTCATCATCTTGGCTTTATTTCTTCCTCTTTTCCTTTAGATTACTCAAGTTGTAATTTTAATTTTCATAAAGTTGTACTCTTCCTTTAGCAATAAAAATTTAATCTTTTGTGCAATTATTCTTTTATTTTCTCTCTCTATCTCCTCCCAATTTCTCTTCTTTCACCCTCTCATATTCTTTAGATAGGTTTATTATCATGCACTTTTTCTTCTCATTAGTTTAAGCTCACTCAAAATTCGGTTCTAAAAACATAAGGATTTTCCAACTTGCTTCAAAAAGAAATTTTCTTCTCCGTGGGATCGACCCGTTCTTACCAGTCTACTTAGATTTTTTAACATGCTGAGGGTTTCTCTTAGGGTTTCTTTGGTGACCGTCCATGGCAGCCCCGGGGGGGGCACCCGATGCCCCCCTCCATCCCTGCGCAACCTTCGCTTCCTCCCTGTGGTTCCAGCAACTCAAAACTTCCCACCCTTGGTAAAACTTTTGCGGAGGCTCTCTCCTCTTCCTTGAAGCCGCCGATCATCCAGGGCTCTGTTCATGAGCCGGCTTTGACAAATGGAGGTGAACCTGCGGTTTTTTTCAGCGAAGAGGAGATTCAGTCATCCCTTCAACCTTTCAATTACTCTCTTGTGGCATGCACCCCTCGTGGCCGTCCACCATTCCCAGATATCAGAGCGCACCTTTCCCGCAGATGTAGTTTCAAGGAGGATTTTCTCATTAGCGCTCTGGATACTTGCCACCTTCTACTTCGATTCAGTAACTACGATGATTATCTCCAGCTTCTTCTTCGGGAATCATTGTTTGTTCATGGTCGATTATTCATATTCTTTAAATTGACAATGCAGTTCTCTCCAGATGCAGACTCGCCCATTCTGCCGATCTGGATTGCTTTTCCTGGTCTTCCAGTTAACTTTTTCATAGAGCCTCTGCTTCGCTCTATTGCAGGCAATGTAGGTCATGTGCTGAAAATCGATCCTACTACTTTAAATCTTTCTAACACCAGGGTTGCTCGTGTGTGTGTGGAATTAGACATATCCAAGACTCCTCCTTCTCGGCTCTGGATTGGTTTTCCTGGTGGAGGCGCGTGGCAGGACATAATCTATCCAGAATTCCCATCCTTCTGTTCTGATTGCTCCCGTCTTGGTCACAATAGGGAAGGTTGTAAAAGACAGAGGGATCACTCTTCTATGGCAAATCATAATGACTCTGCCCCTAAACCAGTTGCTCCTAAGCCTAAAGCTATCTGGAAGCCAACTGCAGCTAAACTAGATCCCTTGGTTATTGCTGATTCTTCTTCAGATCCTCAGCACATCAAGTTTCAACTGATATCCACTCCAGAAAGTCGATTGGAACAGGTTTCTACAGCAGTAACAACGCTGGTGTTGAACGATAATCAGCATTGCAGTACCCAACTGGGAGCCTATGATGTTAAAGGAGATGAAATTGCTGGCTCGACCTCTTTCTTAGGGGGTAGATCAGATGCTATGATTCCAGCCCATACAACTCTATTTAACGAAAGGCAAGTGGCAAATTTATCTCCCCCAAAGTCTCCTCGGATTCATCAAGAAAATGTACTGCCAACTACTAATATTCAAATCAATGATGAACCGGCCCCTCCATTTTTGGAGCTCCCTTCAACCCAAACTGCTAATCATATGGGTATTATTGCCCTTGTTCCCGAACTTGAAGTTGTGGACACTTCTCCCTCCAAAGCCAAGCCGAAGCTTAATGTTATGACACATATGGAGCAAGCTCAGCTTCCTGCTTCTGGAGATCTAAGAAAGGCAATTGCTCTTGATGTAGCCATTGACAATGTGAGGATGCTTATCACTGAGCGGACTGGGATCATCACTAGATCCATGACTAGGTCTGGATCAACGGGTAATATCCATGAAACTAATCATCCATGATGAATTTTATTGTTTGGAATGTTAGAGGCATTGCAAATGATGTCTCTATTGGTCGTGTGAAGCTCTTCATCAAAACTTATAATATTGGTTGTATTGCTCTTTTGGAACCAAAAGTGAATGTTAATAAAATGGAGAGAATCTGCAAAACATTGGTCTGTCTAAAGCTTTAGCCAATGAGGACAATATGGCTCATATATGGGTTCTTTGTAAGGATCCCCTGGACTTTTCAGTTGTTTGCTATGACAACCAACAGATCACTCTTCACCAGACAAACTCGACATGCCCTGAGTTCCATATCTCTTTTGTGTATGCTAAATGTTCCATTCCTGAAAGGAAACTGCTATGGGGCTCTCTCATTAATATCCATAATCAGATGTCTGGCCCTTGGCTAGTGGCAGGCGACTTCAATTGCATTTTGTCTGTTGATGAAAAATTGGGTGGGAACTCTCCTAACCTACAGGTCATCTCTGATTTTAAAGATTGTATTTCATATTGTGCTTTATTTGATGCGGGTTTCACTGGATCCACTTACACCTGGCATAATAATCAGTCTGGGAGCAATGGTATCTGGGCAAGATTGGATAGGGTTCTTGTTAATGCTGCTTGTTTAACCTTATCTCCTGTCTCAGTGGAACATTTATCCAGGGAGGCCTCCGACCATGTTCCCTTACTTGTAAAATTTTGCCCCCAGGTAAAATTCAAAAGCAGATTCTGTTTTCAAAAGATGTGGACTTACCATTCTGATTTTTTAGAGAAAGTTAAGCGTTGTTGGAACACCAGTCCACTTGCTACCTCCCCTACCACAACTCTTTATCTCAAACTCAAGTACTTGAGGAATATGCTCCGAGCATGGAATAAGCACACTTTTGGTAATGTCCACTTAAATCTGATTAAAGCTGAGGAAGCTGTTTTAAGAGCAGAGTATTCTTATGATTTGCAACCAACTATCTCAAACTCAGATGCTCTAGATGAAGCCAAGTCTGTCCTTTCTGATAGATTAATTCAGCAAGAGTGCTTCTAGCGCCAAAAATCCCGGATTAGATGGCTACTTGAGGGGGATAAAAATACAAAGTTTTTTCAAGCCACCACTTTGGCCAACAGACGAAAACACTTTATTTCTCAACTCAAAACTCAGGCTGGGCTGATTACTAAAGATGTTGAAGAAATGAAGTCCATTGCTGTTTCACATTTCAAACATGCTTTTACCTCCCAAGCTCACTACCTTGATGATCATTCTCTGGATTGCATCCCTAATCTGCTGCATCAAGATGACAATGATATGCTGTGTTCTGTACCCTCTAAATCTGAAATCAAAGAGGCTATTTTTAAGCTATCCCCTGACAGTGCACCAGGCCCGGATGGGTTCACCGGTGCTTTCTATCAAAAATCTTGGACGATCATAGGCAGTACAGTTATAAGTGCTGTCCAAGAGTTCTTCACCTCCCCTCTTGGCCTTCCTAGAAGTGCTACTTCTACCCTGGTTGCCCTCATCCCAAAAAGGCCCAATGCGACTGATATTTCTGATTTTAGGCCCATTAGCCTCTGTAATTTTTTCTTTAAAATTATATCCTCCATCTTAAATGGCAGACTTGCCTCCATTCTACCTAGTACTATTTCTCTAGAACAGTCTGCTTTTGTTAAAGGGAGGCATATTGTTGAGAACATCGCCCTTGCCCACGAGTTGACTAATGACTTAGGCAAGAAAACAAGGGGATCAAATGTCATAATCAAACTTAATATGGCAAAGGCATATGACCGATTGGAATGGGATTTTCTTTTTTCAGTCTTGCAAAAATTTGGCTTCAGCAACCAGTTTATTTGCTTGATTGACAAACTGGTCAGTAACTGCTGGTTTTCAATACTGATGAATGGGGAGTCAGCAGGTTTCTTCAAATCAACCAGAGGTGTCCGACAGGGTGATCCCATTGCCCCGTCATTATTTATCATTGCAGAGGAAGCTTTGAGCAGAAATCTGAAGGCAGCTTACACTACTGGCAGGGTGGAATGGTTTTCAAGTCCTAGAGGATGCCCTAAAATTTCACATCTCCTCTTTGTCGATGACTCTCTTATTTTTTGTAAAGCTAATGTTTGGTCAATTAGGAATCTGATGAAGGTTCTCAGAGTTTATGAAAGAGCTTCAGGACAGCAGAGTAATGTTTCTAAAAGTGGCTTCTTTATTCAGCACAGGGGTAATTACAATGTAGTCAAACGCATTCAGGATAACACTGGATATATGCAGAACTCATTTCCTCACAAATATCTGGGAGTTCCCCTTGTTCTTGGCAGGAAGAAAAAAGTTCACTTTGCATGTATTATCAATTCAATTCAGAAAAGGATAGCTGGTTGGAAAGCTGGACTTCTCTCTCAGGGAGCTAAATTAATTCTAATCAAGCATGTTTTGGCCTCAATTCCCATATACTCCTTAACCTTTTCTCCTATTTTTAATGGCACGCATCACTCTTTGGAGCAGTCATTTGCAAACTTCTTCTGGGGATCATCTATTCATGGTAAAAAAAGACATTGGAAATCATGGCAGTTTATATGTAAACCCATTACTCAAGGAGGTCTTGGTATCATGTCTCTAAAGCAAATGGAAATAGCCTTGAGGGTCAAAATGATGTGGCAGGCCCTCCACTCACAGTCTCTGTGGGCAGAATTCTTCAGAGGTAAATATATTAAAGGGGCTCATCTATCTAAAGTAAATTTCTGTAACATGACAGGAATAGCAAAAAAGAGTTGGTGTAAAGCCAAAAACCTCATCCTGCTGCACAAAAGGACTGTTATTGGTGATGGTAATAATACAAGCCTTTGGTATTATAAATGGCTTGGTGACCTCACTCTTGCAGATCTGATATCCCCAAACTGTGTTCTGAATCCTAAGGCAACCGTTAAGGAGTTTTTACTGAACCCCACCTCTGAAGAGTGGCCTGTTCTGAGCAATGACCTTCCTCCTCACATAAGCAATGCTCTAAGGAAGGCATCTATGATCCAGGAATAGGACCTGAACTTCTGGAGCCTTTCTGCATCTGGGATGTGCACTGTAAACTCCACCTACAAATTCCTTTGCAGTAATTCTGGGATACAAAGTCAAATTCCATGGGCAAGACTCTGGTCTCACTGGCTTCCTTCAAAGCTATCTATTCACATGTGGAAAATTATGCACAACTGCCTTCCTACAGATTCCAATATCAAACGAATAGGTGTGGTATTATGCTCTAAATGTTACTGCTGCACCCAGTCACAGGTAGAAGACTTACATCACTTATTTCTCTCTAGTGAAACTGCTTCTCAGATTTGGAATCACTTCAGATCCAAGGGCATCCCTCTATTCATAAATTCTGTCAGTTGCTTCATCCTAAATGCCATTAATAGTACTCAGCATAAATCCATGTTCGGATTACTCACACTTGCTGTCCTTGGATATGGACTATGGGAAATTTGGAATGCCAGAAACCATGCAAAATATGAAGGAAAGCACATTTCCAAGCAGGGCCTCCTCCATAAAATCCTTTTTCAGGTGAATCCAATATGTACTGTTGCTGACCTTAAAGAATCCTGCTACAGTAAAAGAAAAATATTGGAAGATTTCGGCATTCACAGTTTCAAGCCTGCCTGCCAGCAAATTAAAACCATCAGATGGCTCTGTCCTCCTTGGCCATTTCTCAAGTTAAATACAGATGGGGCCTCAAAGAATCATAATGAAGCAGGTGGTAGCGGTGTAATCAGAGATTATAAAGGAGATGTTCTACTTGCCTTCTCCCATTACTAGCCTTCTCCCATTACTATGGCAAGACTAATAGCATAGTGGCTGAAGCACGGGCACTCCAAGACGGGATTAAATACCTTCAAACTCTGGACAGCAAGCCAGCTTTTATTGAATGCGACTCTCAAGTGCTGGTGCAGATTATTCAAAGACAAGCCAAATGTCCTTGGTCAATCCTTCCTTATGTCAGAAATATATGGAGTCTTCTCTCACAATCACAGCCCGTCACCATCTCACATATCTACAGAGAAGGCAATATTGTGGCAGATTCCTTAGCTTCTTTAGCTTGCTCCATGAAATGTAATTCTTCCTTTTCTTCCATCGAGCTCCCTTCTTTTGTCAAAGGAGCAGCTCGCTTAGATAAACTAGGCATGCCTAGTTTACGATTGATGTAATTGTTATTCTTTTTCCTATGGTAATAATATTTGCCTCCTAGCGAATGATGGTGGAGTGGCTATTCCCCTATCGGCAAGGGGTCCACTCTCCCACCAATCCCTAGGTAAGGTTTTTCTTGATTAAAAAAAACTTAGATTTTATATCTTTTTAGTGAGTGAGTTCAGTTATTTTTAAAATTATGGCATGGCTTTTTAAACGATGAGTTGGTGACTATCAATTTTTGGCGTCGTTGCCGGGGAGGAAAATGATTTTTGATTGTTGGAAATTCTTGTGTTTGATTTGTATATAGTTTTACTACTTTTCCTATTTTTATTTTGTAAGAAAAAAATCAGAAAAAAAAAGAGAAAATTCGGACCTGAAATTCTCAGAAAATAAACTGTCATAGGAAGTGTCACTGAAAACCTGAAACTGTGGCAGAAAGCAGAAAATTCAGGAAATTCTAGCGTCGTTAAAGGTCAGTAAACGTAGGAACATGTTCTGTTCTGTGAATTTTTAGAAAAATCTAAAAAACTCTTGAAAAATCTAAAAAAATCTAATTTTTTTTAAAAAATCTAAAAAAATCAAAAAATTATAAAAAATACAAAAGGCATGATTTTTGGCTTTATTCTTCAGTAGGTTGCATGTTGATTAGTGTTTTTAGTTGATATTTATCTTTTATCCATCTCTCTTTATGAAAAAAAAATTCTAAAAAAAAATTAGAAAACAGAAAACAGAAAAAAAAACTCATCATGTTATCATGCTCTCATCTTAGTGCATCTCTTACATGCATTGTGCATTTTAGTTGATTTCTTATTTACTTGCATCATCAATTAAAAAAAATTCTTTCTTTTCTCTTCTATTTCTCCTTCTCAAGGGCAAGTTAGGTTTCTTACACCCTTCTTGAAATTGGAAGGACCCTCCATTGAGCATTCCATCTCTTTGGATTGGAATTTTCTTTTCCAAGACCTCCATAAGTCCCCGCACTAGTGGATTCCCTCACGGACGTCGGGCAGGTTGTACCACGAAGTACCCCAGAGGTAGATTGCCCTTGGAAGGTTTCACATAAAAAAAAAGAGTTTTAAAATTTATTACTATTTTAGAAAATTGGTGTCTAACGCTAGAGGTTAAGTGGCAAACGTCTAAGTGATATTGTGATTATTTAATTAGGCCCCTACGAAAGTAGGGGGAGCCTCCCACAACTCCACCTCTTACCTGGCCGGTTGACCAATTTAGTAGTGATTACCAATTCTTCTTTTCAAAAAAAAATGAAAAAATTCACCATCACTTTGCATTCATATAGTGATTGATTCATTGCATTATTTTCCAAACTCATTTGCATAAAAAAAAATTCATCATCATTTGTTCATAAACCATTCATGTAGGAATTAATTCGTTGCATTTTAATTCACATTGCTTTCCAATTAAAAAAAATAAAACATCTTTCTTTGGGCCCCCTTGCATTGCATGCAGGGTAGGAGATCCCTACACCCACATTTGATATGACCCATTGAAGACATAGAGAGCTTAGTGCATTCTAGACACCACCCACAACCTAACCTCATGGCTGACCAAAACCAAAACCAAGCTCCCAAGCAGATGAAGGACTATTTCATGCCCAATCAATACCAACCGTCCTTCAATGTCCAAGCACCTCAGAACCAGGCGGTTTAGTATGAAATCAAGTCTAGTACCATCCAAATGTTGCCATCTTTCTATGAAAATCTCAATGAAGATCCTTACAGACATCTTGATGAGTTCCTTCAGATCTGCTCAACTGTTAAAATCCAGAATTTCTCTGATGATGCTCTTAGGCTAAATCTCTTCCCATTCTCTCTCAAGGATAAAGCCAAATATTGGTTAGGAGCCTTGGGTAAGACCATTGATACATGGGTGGAAATGCAAAAAGAATTTTTGAAGAAGTTATATCCCATAGGGCGAACCAATACCATGAGAAGAGTAATTACTGGATTCACACAAAATCCTGGGGAACATATCCATGAAGCGTGGGATAGATTGAAAGATTTGTTGAGGAAATGCCCCCACCATGGGTTATCAAGATGGTAAATTATACAGGCATTCTGTGAGGGTTTGATGAAGAATTATACATATATGGTGGATGCATCATGTGGGAGAGCATTCATAAGTAAGAGCGAGGATGAGGCTTACGATTTATTTGAAATGTTTAGTGAAATTTTCATCAGTCATGCCTCGCTGTCATCATATGAAAGAATGATTGGGACATCCAAGAGGGCAGGGCTATATGAGGTAAAGAATCAAGGGGAGTGTGAGAACAAAATGGATATCAATGCCATAACCCAAAGGTTGAATAAAATGGACTTGTTGGCACAGAAGATGGAAAAGGTTGATTTGGTTGCCCAAAGCTAGACCAGTTGTTATCTATGAATAGGCAGGAACCTTCTTTACCTTCTGCTCCCCAACCCCAACCATTCTCAGCTCCCACTAATGAAGAAATGTGTACTCTTTGTTCTAGCCCTAATCATGCTATGATTGATTATCCCACAACGGCCCAACTTCCCCATTCATCCAAGAATAGATTTTTGCTGCTTAGGGTGTCTCCAAGTCTGCTTATGACCCTTATTCTAACACCTACAATCCAGGTTGGAGGAATCACCCCAATTTTTCTTGGAAGCCTCAGCAAGGTCCATCCACCCAGTCCAATCACTCATACCTGTTAGAGCTGATGCGATGGATTCAGAGGGGGGTGAATGAATCCCTCAATGAAAATCTCAACCAATTTCAAAACCTAAGACAAGGACACATCAGATCAGAGCTCCCTGAAACGATACAAGACTTGACTAAACAATGACATACTCTATTGATGCACACCGTTGAACACTTGACCTACACTTCAAGCAGAAACAGAGTGTTTGTGCTCTCAAGATGAGTCAACAGATAAGAAATTGAAACGAGATCCAAAGCATGCATCTAGCGTTGAACACATAACAGAGCAATCCACACAGTACACAAGGATTTTTAGGTGGTTCGGTCCTTCAGACCTATGTCCACCCCACACTCAACAGAGTGTGGATTCCTGTTGACACACAGCTTGAAAAACCGCTGGGCTTCACAGCTTGCCTACAACCGCTGAGTGATACAGCTTGCTGTCCAGAGGAGTCAATCCTCTGCAACACTGACAAACAGCTTGACCCGCTGGGCTTTACAACTTAGCCGACCAGAGGAAACCTCCTCTGCAACCGCTGACGAACGGCTTGAATAAAGTGTCAAATAAGGAAAAGCTAAAAGGACTAAACACAACAACGGAAAGCTGTCAATAAATCCAGAATAAACTGCTCACACAGGAGCCAAACGTCTCGGATCTGATCCAGAGAACACACCAGAAAAGCTAATCTTCAGAGTGTTGTTCTTGCTTCCCTTCGCCTTGTCTCTCTCTCTCTCTCTCCTTTTCGGGTGCTCGATCTCCCTTCTTCCAGATTCTTCAGCAATTCACCCTCTATCTCGTTTTCGAAGCCAGCTCCCTATATATATATATATATATATCTATCTATCTAGCAAGAGAAACGCGTGTGGAGCAACAAAGTCTGGATCTGAGTCTTCAGAAGACACGTGCCAGCTTTAGTATCGTCGAGCTAGCATCCTGACAATCATACTTAGCTCGAAGTCAGCCTTATGACAATTGAACATAGGTCAAGGAATAATGAGATTGCACGAAGTTAATAAAGCAACAGACGTAATATGCACCGACTCACTCAGTATAAGATTTCGTATGCACGGAGTCAAGCTGTGCACATATCAAGTGTTGCACGGACTGAGTGTGTGCGAGATGCAATGACTATATCGACAGCATGCGTGAAAGGCATAAGAAATGCACATACTTCACTCTATGCACTAGATTTGCACAGACTTCACGAACATATATTGCACATTCCTTGCGAATGTCTTAGGCATAAACACACATGCATCGACCCTGAGTGTGTCTTAAACATATATGCACCGAACTAATATGATGAAAATGCACTGACCTTATACGCACAAGTGGGATAGCACCGACTCACCTGATGAACACGAGCAACTTGGTCATGTGCGTGTGCAACAGCAAGAGTTGCACCGACTAGATGAATACATACAAGGACTATGCTGTGGATCAGAAACAGAGTTGCACCGACGCAACTGTAATTTGAACATGTATTACGACAACCTAAGGCAGTACAAGGCAAACCAGACAAACACAGCAGTCTGAACATGATTCATAAGTTGTCATTATCAAAACCAGATTTCCAACAATCTCCCCCTTTTTGATGATGACAACATAATGAGTCATGTATGAGAATTCACACAATCGATCACGCAAAATCATTTGCTGTCATGCATATAACAAGCACATTTGCAGCACAAAATGTAATAAGAATTCCTACAAGTGCACACTATCACATCTGTGTATAAAAAGTCAAAGTGTGTTAACATTCACAAGTATCCTCAACTTTACAAGCATGTCCATGAAAGTATCAACAACACTATAACTGATCACAGAATAGCCCTATCAGGAAACCTCATCAGCAAACCTCAGCATCCTTACATTAAGCATCAGCATCCCATAGCATTCTCTCCCCCTTTGTCATCATCAAAAAAAAGAAATGAGAGTAGCTAATGACCTCGGTAGCTCCCCCTGTCTCTAGGAGGATATGTTGAACTTGAACCAGAAGTGGGAAATCTGTTCAGCAAAGAAGTTTAAAGATCCCTAACAGAGTCTGCCAGTCTATCAAGCTTCTGATGCATAGTGTTCCCCAGCCTTTCCATTAGAGAGGTGACTGATTCTCGTTTGTTTAATGCTTGTGTAACAGTCTCAGACAATGTCTGTAGATTGGACTGGATAACTTCAAACTTTGTGATGATTTCTGACTAAGTGGCTGCTATATTGGTTAACATGCCCTTTAACAATTCAAATTCAATTTTCAAATCATATGTATGGCCAAGAATTTTACCCATGTTGGTGACTATGGAGATTTGAGTATCTTGAATTTTATTGACCATGTCACCTATTCGAGTACTGATACCCATAAGAGATTGTAAAATCTCTCGTACTGCTTCATTAGTTTTCTGTTTGGCAGTTAAAAATTCTATTCCTTGGCGTTTCACAACCTTTTCCAAATGTTTCAGTCGCCCTTCTACTCTGTCTATTTGAACAGTCTGGAACAAGAACTATTTGTTCATCAAGTCATTCTGATTTAGAACAATCTCTATCAGGTTGGACAACATCTGAGCAAGATTGGGTTCAGCATTTGTTCCATGTGTACTAGAGGTGGAGGCACTGGAATCTGGCAGCTCAGTGAAGTATTCATGATGCTGTTCAAGGAGTGGAGGAGGTGGTACTCCAAGACCAATAAGTTCTCCAAGGTGTGGACCATACTCAAGAGCCGGAGAGAAGGACATTCTTGGATATAATCTGTGGTGAGGGGCAGGTCCTATGACATAGCCATGTGTGCTCTCTTCGGTGACCCCTGGAACTTCTTGTGGAACTTCTTCTTCTCTTGGTTGATTGTCCTCATATTCATTGACAACAGACTCAGCAGTCTCTTCAAGAATTTTCTCAGCTTCTTCTGTCAAAATCTGTGTAGCCACCCTAGACAGCATTTCATCATCAATTTCAGTTGTTTCTTCTCTTTCATCTTCAATGCCTCGTGGCTTATTTTTTTGAATTTATGCTTCTTTTTGTTGATTTTCTTCTTCTTGTTCTTGCTGAGCAACTTGCTATTCCTGTCCAGATTGTATTCCGAATTTATCAAAAAGTTCAATGATATTCTGATTCAGCTGCTCCACAATTTGAGTATCAGCTAGGTTCAGTTCATGGACTTCTTGCTCTAGTTGTAGATCAATGAGATTCTTCTCAACAGGTTTAACAGCATAGCATTGGGCTTGTTCAAGTGATATAAAAGGAGTTTCTTCTTGAAAAATCTGGGGAGACTGTTCTGACACATTTTTCACTTGAACTTTCCTCCTTTTCTTCAATGGAGCATGTTTTACTGATTTCTCTTTTCTTTGAGCTTCATCAGAAGGACTCTCTGAGTCAGTCTCATCCAATCTCATGTAAGTATCAATGAAGTCCATGTTGTAAACATTAAACTTTGGAATATCTTTCGAAGGTTCATCTTCTAAAGCTATGTTAGCCTTCTTAAAGACAGCTGTTAGGTGAGCTGCGTAGGGCAAATGTCTCCTAGACTATTTGCCAGATCTCATTATCTGAATGATTATTTCAGGCAAGCACACTCTGATTTTCTTCAACAGACAATATAAAACAAATCTTTGAGTATTGGTCAGTCTTCCTCTCCCTCCAACTTGAGGAGTGATCATGGTAGTTAGAATATGATGTAGCAATCTCTTGAGAGGAGAGAAGTTGTTTGCATTAAACTAACCCAATTTTACCTGATTTTTGTCTAGGAGATTTTTAGGCTCATCTGTGATGACAGAGTATACCTCATGGAGATCACATGCAAACCCTTTTTCAGCTACTCCTTCTTCTGGTATTCTAAGTACAGTATGTAGAAGGTGTTTAGACACTTCAATCTTGTACCCCTTGACCTTAGAAACCAGTATTGCTTGATCTAAATCATATTTCAGATTCTGGTAGAACTCTGCTACGAGTCTAGGATAGTATATCCTATGCTTACCCAAAAATTTTAACCATTTCTGAGCCTTAAAGATTTCAATCAACTCAGGAAATTTCTCAAGCATTTTCTGGTCATGAAAGTCTACGTATCGTGGGAAGACTATCTTGCCGGCCTCCAGTGTTATTTCTGCATATCTTGAAGTTTCAACTGTGATATCTTCTTCCTCGTGTACCTTTCTCTTACTTCGACCTTGTGCCATCTTCAGCTTCTTTTCTTTCGGCTGTGGCACCATAGCTTTCACTGACTCTTGATCTTCTACTAATTGTACTTCTATTTTCTTTCCTTTCCCTTTGCCCGACTTCTTCTGAACCGATTCTTATGCCATACCCGCTGCATGTGTTTCCTTTGATCTTCGCTTATAGGCTTTGGTCACACTGGTCTCCAAAACTTGAGGAGACGCGGGTTACCGCTCTTCCGTGATTTTCTTCATCCTCTCGCTAGTGGCCGACGGAGAGGACATGGTGGAAGATTAACAGGTGGAAGATAAACAAGTGAAAGATAAAAGATAGAGAGAAAGACAGCAAGGATGGTGAGAGAGGTGGCTTGAGAAACCACGGTCGTGTTCTGCACAGAGGTGAGGTACAGGAATCCCAAGAGTCGGAGAGAGTTTTGAGCGGGAAGGAGTGTGTTAGACAGTGGCGGTAAATAGGGTTTGAGAAGATTATTTGATATACTATCTACTTTACTGACCTCAACATATAATACCCAAAACACCCTTTACTTTTCGAAAAAATGCCTTTCGTCTCTTTTCGTGATTTTCAACGTGTGGGACTATATCGAATGACATGAAGTCTTCACAAAATATCTTTTGAAGAGAAATCAATGAGAATAAAATAATTTCATCCATGATTATCCTCAATAAGATATGCTTTTAATTCTTACTAAACATTTTCATTTGCCAGCCCTGAAGAGAGATCCATTTTTATATAGAGCTTAAATCATTTTTAAATTTTCTTAAAGCCACACCAGAGTCAACCATAAGAATATTAAACTTTTATTAAGGATTGAGCATTCTGGTAATACTACACCTTTTTACTCATGGAAGCATGTTGATTAGACATCGGAATCCCTGGTTACTCAGTGTAGCTTTACCTTATTGCTTCAAAATTTTGAATAGAGATTTTGAACAGAGATAGCACTTATCATCATGACATAACCTCTGAATTTCATTGAATCAGATGGTTAGTTTCTCAAATACTGTGCCATTGCTCTGCCACCTTTTAACAAGTAATTTTATTTGCGTATTTTCCTTTGATGGCGTATTCTCTGATATGTCAACAGAATTATCTTAGAACAAGTTTAAGAACCATATAAACTTTAGATTCTTCGTCAGGTTGACACATTACTCATGATGTTCAAAATTTTAAGTAATCTTTTGAGATGTTCCATTTCAAACAGTTTTATGACCATTGAGTCTTCATTCAGAGACACTTGTGGAAACTTTAAGATATGATATAATATCCATAGGCAGAAAATCACTGTCCAGTTAAGATCGGCAATTTCGTTCTCAGTTAGGGGTGTTTTTAGTAGATAAGTGTTGAGGATTAGAAAAGGTAATAGATATCAGATTTTAACTCCCCCTGATTGCCACATTCTATGAATTCTTGAATACAGATGAGAGTAGTGAAAGAAAACACAGAACAAGGTGATATGGATGAAGGCCACTCATGAGCCGAGTAAGGACTGAAGACTAGTTCGCACAAATCCAAAGGCATACCCTGAATGATCATCAACATATAGCCATCCTTCTCTACAAGCTATCAAGCATTCAGTCTTCTAGGAAGAAAGTGAATCCAAAAGCCCAAAACTCAACCAATTGACTTTTCATATTAGACCAGATTCAAGCTGACTCCATGGTCGATATCACAAGAGTAGAACCTTGCAATTCATCAGACACATGAGACCAACTGCCCAAGCAGCAGCGAATCACTGACCAAAGCATATATTCTATTTCTGAATTGCACAGCTCCCCCTCAACATGTGACGAGATATCAAAGAAAGACACTATCTGATTCTCTTAATTCACACAGATATGTATCAACATTATATGCAATCTACATAATCATACACAAACCTTTTTACGTCATGTCACACATAACTTGCATCGAGTTTATATGAATTTAGCTGATAAGTGCACCGACTTGCATGCATGAAACAACAAAACTTGCACAGACATTGTGACATTCTAGTTGAGCATGGAAGATTCTAGATGCAATTTGACCCCTGGTACCTGGCGAAGGCAAGCCTCTACGCATAGCATGGATTTCCAGATAGAAAACAAATGCCCTTCTTTCAACATACTATTTTATATACCATAGGGTCATGCAAGCCTACTTATCAAATTATGAACATGACATCATCCATCATTGATTTATTTCAATTATTCATGTAACATTCCACAAGGATCATTTGCTCATACAATTTCAGTGAGGAGATGCACATGGAACATCACATGGAATGCAAACATGTATCATGATAACTCAGGAAGATACTACTGTAAAGCCAGAATTTAAGATGATTAGAAGACTAACCTGAAAAATGTATAAAATGGAGTTTTTCATGTTCTGGTGCCTCGGCTTATTTTCCCCCTTTTATTTCCTCCAAGGTATACCTGCAAAACCAAGGGTTATCTTGATCCAGCAGGAACCCAAGCAACCTTGGGTCCTGTATTACCCTCAACATGTGTTCTTGACCTTTTGCAAACAACACTGTCATCATAACCCATCAACTTGCAATTGAGCATGGGATGTCGATACTTACCACGGTAATGACAAATAACAGAATTCAAGTTCCTTTTATGCACCTTATTGTGAGTATTGAATCTATGTGCATAAATATTGAAATTTCTGTTATGTACATGAGCATTTTGTTTTTTGAAACCTGCCACCCAGCACTCAAAGGTTTTGTGGCCAGGTTTTCCACAATTGAAACAAGTAAACGTCTTTTTCATGAGATCAGTTTTATTCCTAAAATTGTTCTGTTGGACAGGGAATTTAACAGATTTAGCAATGCCTTTGCCTCCCTGTGCATGCCAGCACTGTGCATAGATGTGTCCTAACTTCCCACAGCAGAAACAATTCACATTCTTTCTCCTAGAAGCATGATTTCTAGCATGATATTTCTATGAATTAATAGCAGCAAGGTCATCTAATTCCATTGATTTGCATTCATGCATGAGATGACCTGCATTATGACAGTAAAAACACTTTATTCTACTATTTTGAACATGAGTAGGTTTCTTCTGATCTTTTCTCATGTCAAAACAGTCATGCATCTCATGGCCGAATTTACCACAGTAGAAACATTTCACATTCTTTCTTTTAACAGAAGACAATTTGGCCTGAGAAGTTTCAGCATACAGATTCTTATTCTATTTTGTTTTCTTTTTTCTAAATTTTCTTTTGTTTTTCTAAGTTTTTACTCTGCTCTTCACTTCTCTTTGTCGTGAACTGAAATGGGGATGAGGTAGAAGGTTTTTCTTGTTCTAAACTTTTAACAAAAATAGTTTTCAATTTATTTCCATCAACTTTCTTCATTACTGGACTGTAACCCAGTCCCTCTTTCTGAGCATTTATATTAGCTCCAAGCAGCTTATCCAAGTTATCTTTTCCCTTAACAAATTTTGACAGTGAATTCTTTAGATCTTCAATTTCAGTTTGGAATACCACAGTGTCCTCTTCATATGAAATTATTTGATTATGCAAACCATCGTTGAGTCTTTTCAAATTTTCATTTTCTTCGACCAGTCTTTCTCTACTTTCTTCAACCTCAACTTTCTTTTCTAGCAATAATTTGTTTTCTTCTTTCAGAGATTTGATTAATTCTTTTTGCACATTGTCATCATAATCTATATCATTGATCAGATCTCTGAGAATGGCACATTCATTGCAAGAATCTTTTTCTTTGACGAGTCTGGTTTTTAAACTCTCATTTTCAGACTTCAATTGTTGCATTTCATTTTCTTTTCTGTTCATGTCAGACCTTAGGTTTTCATTTTTCACCTTCATACTTCTAATTTCATGCAACATTTCTTTTCTCAGTTTCTTTTTCTCAGATTTAATTTTATCGTACTTCTCAATTAGATGCTCATTCAACATAATCAAATTTTCGAGAGAGAAATTGCCAGTATCAGAATTTACCTGTGACGAAGTTTCCTCCATGTAATCCTCGTCTTTATCAACTGCCATGAGACACTTTACCGCATCTTGACATTTGATAGCTGCAACCATATTGACAACTTCTGACGCACTGCAACACTCAAGCACACATTGAAACTTGTCAATGTTTATAGCCCTTAGAGTTAGCTCTAGGGCCTTCTGATTCCTTGCGTATTTCAAGTGGTCTGAGGTTTTCCATAAGGAATTGTCCTTTGGAACATCATACGAGTTGTGTGCAATAATTATCCATAGATCTGGATTAACCTGCACCACATACTCTCTAAGTTGATTAAACCACTTGTAAAAACATACACCTTCAAACCTCGAAAGATCAATTATGGACTTCATGCTTAGACAAGATTAGAAATCTTAATAGAGATTAGATCAATTAATGCAAGCAGACGGATCAACTCAGATCGCACCAAATCTAATTACGGATCGGATCTGCAGGTCGTTGGACCCTCTGTGCAGACACCCGCTCTGATACCAACTGTTAGAGCTGATGCGATGGATTCAGAGGGGGGTGAATGAATCCCTCAGTGAAAATCTCAACCAATTTCAAAACCTAAGACAAGGACACATCAGATCAGAGCTCCCTGAAACTATACAATACTTGACTAAACAACGAAATACTCTATTGATGCACACCGTTGAACACTTGACCTGCACTTTAAGCAGAAACAGAGCGTTTGTGCTCTCAAGATGAGTCAACAGATAAGAAATTGAAACGAGATCAAAAGCATGCATCTAGAGTTGAACACATAACAGAGCAATCCACACAGTACACAAGGTTTTTTAGGTGGTTCGGTCCTTCAAACCTACGTCCACCCCACACTCAACCAGAGTGTGGATTCCTGCTGACACACAGCTTGAAAAATTACTGGGCTTCACAGCTTGCCTACGACCGCTGAGTGACACAGCTTGCTGTCCAGAGGAATCAATCCTCTGCAACGCTAACAAATAGCTTGACCCGCTGGGCTTTACAGCTTAGCCGACCAGAGGAAACCTCCTCTGCAACTGCTGACGAACAGCTTGAATAAAGTGTCAAATAAGGAAAAGCTAAAAGGACTAAACACAGCAACGAAAAGCTGTCAATAAATCCAGAATAAACTGCTCACACAGGAGCCAAACGTCTCGGATCTGATCCAGAGAACACACAAGAAAAGCTAATCTTCATAGTGATGTTCTTGCTTCCCTTCGCCTTGTCTCTCTCTCTCTCTCTCTCCTTTTCGGGTGCTCGATCTCCCTTCTTCCAGATTCTTCAGCAATTCACCCTCTATCTCGTTTTCGAAGCCAGCTCCCTATATATATATATATATCTAGCAAGAGAAACGCGTGTGGAGCAACCAAGTCTGGATCTGAGTCTTTAGAAGACACGTGCCAGCTTTAGTATCATCGAGCTAGCATCCTAACAATCATACTTAGCTCGAAGTCAGCCTTATGACAATTGAACACAATCAAGGAATAATGAGATTGCACGAAGTTAATAAAGTAACAGACGTAATATGCACCGACTCACTCAGTATAAGATTTCGTATGCAAGGAGTCAAGCTGTGCACATATCAAGTGTTGCACGGACTGAGTGTGTGCGAGATGCAACGACTATATCGACAGCATGCGTGCAAGGCATAAGAAATGCATAGACTTCACTCTATGCACTAGATTTGCACAGACTTCATGAACCTATATTGCACATTCCTTACGAATGTCTTAGGCATAAACACACATGCACCGACCCTGAGTGTGTCTTAAACATATATGCACTGAACTAATATGATGGAAATGCACTGACCTTATACGCACAAGTGGGATAGCACCGACTCACCTGATGAACGCGTGCGACTTGGTCGTGTGCGTGTGCAACAGCAAGAGTTGCACCGACTAGATGAATACATACAAGGACTATGTTGTGGATCGAAAACAGAGTTGCACCAACGCAACTGTAATTTGAACATGTATTACGACAACCTAAGGTAGTACAAGGCAAACCAGACAAACACAGTAGTCTGAACATGATCCATAAGTTGTCATTATCAAAACCAGATTTCCAACAATACCATCCAGTTCTGAAACAATCTCTTCCGATGCCAAGTCAATCCAATCCAAATCACTCTTATTCTTCTCCATTTCAGCAACAATTTCATCAGCATTCATTCCATCAAGCTCAGGCCCCATACACTCAAACTCAATTTTCTCAGGGCCAGTTTCATCAATATCCTCCACACCACTTTCAACCTCAAGCTCTTTATCAACCTCTTCCTCCTCAACCCCTTCAACCCAATTTTGATGATAAATTTGACCAACTTCAGCAACTCTTTCTTTCTCAACAACAATCCATTGCTAAGTTAGAGGGTCAAATAGGGCAATTGGCTGCTAGCAATGTAAGTAGAGATGTAGGTCAGCTTCCTAGCCAACCTGTGGCTAATCCTAAGAACCAACCTCCAAGCTTTCACCAAAGAGCCCCTCTTCTTCCTCAACCAACCCAACCTCAGCCTCCCCCTCCTGTAGGCCCTCAATTTGAGAACGCCAAGGCTATATCTACCCTTAAGAGCGGGAAGATTTTAGATGACCCTTATCAGGCTAGAAGAATTGGTAGCAGTTCGGGTCAAGAAGCTCATGTGGAGAGTGATAGTGAGGAGGAGGAGCTGGTGATTGTGCAAGAGAAGAAGAAGCCGGGGGGGGGGAATAAGATGGATAAAGGAAAAGCAAAGGTTGATGAAGAAAGTCCCCAAGAGTATGTTCCTAAGATCCCTTTTCCCAATGCTCTAAAGGCTCAAAAGAAAAAGTCGGTCCACCAAGAAGAGCTAGTGGACTTGTTTAAACAAGTGAATATCAATATTCCACTTTTAGACGCGATCAAGCATGTGCCGGCATATGTAAAGTTTCTGAAAGAGTTGTGCACTCCAAAAAGGGAACCCAAGGCGATAACTCAGAAGATCCGCCAATCTGAAGATATCAATGCTGTCGTGATGAACCATTTACCTAAGAAGTTGAAGGATCTCGGAGCTCCTCTAATTTCATGTGATATAGGTGGAGTTACATTTGATAAAGCATTGCTGGACCTTGGAGCCAGTGCAAATTTGTTGTCCACCTTTATATATGAGCAATTTGATCTGGGGGAGTTGAAGCCCACATCTATAATCCTTCAACTGGCGGATCGGTTCGTGAAGACTCCGAGGGGTCTGTTGGAAGATGTGATTGTGAAAGTGCGTGAATGTTACTTCCCTGTAGATTTCCTTATTTTGGATATAGCCTCGTCCCAGGAATTAAAACATACTCCAATTATTTTGGGACGACCGTTTCTAGCTACGGCGAAGGCTAATATAAACTGTGCCACAGGAATGATGGATATTTCTTTCAGAGGTGAGAAGGTTTCTTTAAATGTGTTCAAGGCATCCAAGTACCCTGACCATGAGGAGGAATGTAACGTCATTGATGTCATTGAAGAATTGATTGAAGAAAGTCTGAAAGTTAAAGAGTAATGTCTAGAAGGGGGTAGCATGTTGCATGATTCTCTATTCTCTTCCGCACCCTACTCTAGGATAGAGCCACTCCCTCTATTGCAAGCCGAACCGATTCTTCCATCTTTGGATCAGCTGCCCATTCTGGAATTGAAGCCTCTGTAGGATCCTTTGAAGTATGCTTATCTAGGTCCTGACCAAACTCTGCATGTAATCATTGCTTCCAACCTCACTGCTGCTCAGGAATCCCAACTCCTAGACGTTCTTCAGGAGCACAAGGGGGCGATAGGTTGGTCAGTGGTGGATTTGAAGGGTATTAGTCCAGATGTGTGTATGCATTACATTTACTTGGAGGATAATGCCAACCCGAGCAGAGAGATGCAGCGTCGGCTGAATCCAAGCATGAAGGAGGTAGTGAAGAAAGAAGTTGTCAAATGGTTGGATGCCGAGATCATATATCCCATTTTTGATAGCAAGTAGGTCAGCCCAACTCAAGTTGTTCCCAAGAAGTCAGGGCTAACAGTTGTAACAAATGAGATAGGAGAAGAAGTGCCTACGTGATTGCAAACGGGGTGGAGAATCTGCATTGACTACAGAAAATTAAATTCAATTACAAAGAAAGATCATTTTCCACTACCATTCATAGATCAGATTTTGAAGAGACTAGCAGGGCAGGAGTACTATTACTTTTTGGATGGCTATTCCGGGTACAACCATGTTGCTATTTACCCAGAAGATCAAGAGAAGACAACGTTCACGTGCCCCTATGGCTCATTTGCTTTTAAAAGAATGCCATTTGGGCTGTGTAACGCCCCCGCCACCTTCCAATGATGCATGATGTCGATATTTTTTGAAATGGTGGGAGAGTGTTTGGAAGTGTTTATGGATGACTTTTCTGTGTTTGGTGATTCGTTCGAAAGTTGCTTGGAGAATTTAACTCAGGTGTTGAAAATGTGCATTAATTCAAATCTCGTGTTGAGTTGGGAGAAAAGCCATTTTATGGTCAGAGAAGGAATAGTTTTAGGCCATGTTGTTTCAGAGAGAGGAATAGAGGTTGATAAGGCCAAGGTTGACTTGATTTCCAATCTTCCTCCTCCTTCTGTCAAACAGATTCGATCTTTTCTTGGCCATGCTGGATTCTATTACAAATTCATCCAAAACTTTTCCACCATCGCTCGTCCTCTCACACAATTGTAGCCAAGGACACTCCCTTTAACTTAGATGATTCCTGTCTTAAGGCGTTTAATTCTTTGAAAGTGGCCCTCACTCAAGCCCCAATTCTTCAATCTCCTGATTGGTCGCTACCTTTTGAGATCATGTGTGATGCTTCAAACTACGCTGTTAGAGCTGTCCTGGGTCAGAGAGTCGATAAGAAGCCCGTGGTGATCTACTATGTGAGCCGCACCCTCGTCGATGCACAATTAAACTATACCACCATGGAGAAAGAATTGCTTGCTGCTGTTTACACCCTTGAGAAATTTCGATCATATCTGTTAGGGGCAAAAGTCATTGTTTATTCCGATCACTCGGCTTTAAAATTTCTGCTATCTAAGAAGGAAGCCAAACCCCGTCTCATTTGGTGGATTCTGTTGCTACAAGAGTTTGATTTGGAAATCAGAGACAAGAAGGGGTTAGAGAATGTTGTTGCTGATCACTTGTCCAGGATTGTGATTTCTGAAAGTGCTCCTATGTCTGATTCCTTCCCCGATGAGCAAATTCTTTCCATCTCTCACACCTCAACCCCCTGGTACGCTCACATAGTCAATTACCTGGCGGTAGGACAGATTCCGGGAGGGTGGTCTAGGCAGGAGAAGGATCGATTCTTTTCGAAGGTTAAGTACTACTTTTGGGAGGATCCGGAGTTGTTTCATATGGGTCCTGATCAGATTATAAGAAGATGTGTCCCTAAAGAGGAGCAGCAATCTGTCCTGAAATTTTGTCATAATCTTGCTTGTGGAGGACACTTTTCTGGAAAGAAGGCTGCGGCTAAAGTATTACAAAGTGGATTTTAATGGCCCACATTGTTTAAGGATGCTTATGAATTTTTAAAAACTTGTTTGAAGTGTCAAGCAGTGGGTAACAATTCTAAGAAGGACATGATGCCGCTTAATCCCATTCTGGTAGTAGAAATCTTTGATGTTTGGGGAATAGACTTTATGGGACCATTTCCACCTTCATTTGACAATGAATACATTTTGGTGGCGGTCGATTATGTTTCAAAATGGATTGAAATTGTAGCCACTAGGACTAATGATCACAAGGTGGTGATGAAATTTGTGAAGAATAACATCTTTTCTAGATTTGATTGTTCTAGAGCTATGACTAGTGATGGGGGTTCTCAT
This sequence comes from Amorphophallus konjac, assembly GCA_022559845.1. Lineage (NCBI taxonomy): Eukaryota > Viridiplantae > Streptophyta > Magnoliopsida > Alismatales > Araceae > Amorphophallus > Amorphophallus konjac. Next base: position 455,000,939 of record CM040121.1, on the reverse strand, counting down.
TTCACAAACTTTCAATTCCGAGCTTTGCTTCACAAATATGGCATTACTCATAAGCTCGCTATCCCCTATCATCCCCAAACTAATGGCCAAGTTGAAGTTTCCAATAGGGAGATAAAGAACATCTTGCATAAGACAGTTAGGCCTGATAGAAAAGACTGGTCCGAGAGACTAGACGATGCATTATGGACCTATAGAACTACATATAAAACTCCCATTGACATGTCACCTTACAGACTCATCTTTAGAAAAGTGTGTCACTTACCTGTAGAGCTGGAACATAGAGCATATTGGGCCATTAAACAAGTTAATTTTGATCTCACTCCAGCTGGGTCCCAAAGAGCTCTGCAACTTAATGAACTGGAGGAACTGCGTAATGAAGCCTACGAAAATTTCAAGATTTATAAAGATAAAACCAAGGCTTTTCACGATAATCATATTCACAAGAAAACTTTTTATGTGAATCAAAAGGTTTGACTTTTTAACTCAAGGCTACGCTTGTTCCCCGGTAAGTTAAAATTAAGATGGGATGGACCGTTTATGGTTGTTAAGGCTTTTGACCATGGTGCTGTCAAAATTTTGAATCCTACTAATGGTCATATTTTCACTGTTAACGATCAACGATTGAAGCCTTACTTGGAAAATGAAAAGTTGTCAAAAGACTCCATTACTTTGAGTGATTTGGAATAAAATCTTTGTGAGCTTTCATGCGTCTGACTGAAGACGGAAAACTTAGCACCTTTGGGAGGCAACCCAAGATTCTTTGTTATTTGATGCTTTATTTTTAGTTTATTTTTTAGTAGACAGGCCAAGGAGAAGAAGATGTTGATATCCATATAAAGGTGGTTTCGCCTCGCACACCAGGTTGTATCCTTCCATCTCAGCTATATTTCTCTGTTACATTATTTTATTGCTTTCTATTGCATATGCCATTAAGGACAATGTCATTCAAGTTGGGGGGGAGAGAAAAATTTCATGATGTATATAGTACAACCTGACAAGAGTTCTTGCATGTTATCCTAAGCATTTTTGCATAAAATAAAAAGATGAAATCCCCAATTAAGTTTTCTTGATTCATGCTTAAATTGAAAGTGATTCTGGAATAGAAAAGACTAGAGAAAAGGATGATAAAAAATTTATTTGATCTAGCCATGGAAAACTGATTTAAGAATCTCTTTAAAGTTCATGTGCACTTTTAGAAAAGAAAAGTCACTTTGCACGCTAATGAAATAAGCAGGACAAGCGTTCTGCTATTTTAGGTATTGTGCCTGAGACTCTACACTTCTTGAGGAAGAGATATTTTTAGAAAAGCTTTCTGCCAAGTTATCTATCAAATAAGTGCAAATGGCACAACAATAAAAAAAGATAAAAAAAAGAACACCATGAAAAATACCCCAATTCTTTGTAACCGGGCCTACTTCACCTAAGACGTGTTGAGATTCACGTCAAATAGAAAAGGGAACTTTGATTTGCGTAACCGGGCCAACTTCTCCTAAGGCAAGAGTCGAGGTTCATGTTAAATACTGAAGGGTAGTGTAGCATCATGTGTGTAGAAAAATAAAAAGATCCAAAAGGGTCAAAGTAATAAGGTAGACAAAAGGTTAGTATAATTAATGCTCTTATCTAAGAGGTGTAGGGTTGAAAGTCACTTGTTCGGAATAGCAAATGAGGGACGCAATTGTCTTCGCTGTGAATTTGGTAGTTACACATGCACAAGTGATGTTGAACTTTGAGTTGAATTCTTGATCATGTACCTTAATTTCCAAAATAAGGCTAGTATGCGTTAATGATTCTGGATTCCTAATCTTTAGTTAAATCTGTGAAGGAAAAGCTTGATATGAAAGTATGGAATTTGCAAACTCTTGTTGGTCCTGAATTTTAATTTTTTTGCATTGCTAAGGGACTAGAAATGAGTAAGTTGGGGGGTGTGATAAGTGCTATATTTTATATCATAAGTTGCATCACATTCATCACTTTTGAGCATTTAATGAGTATAGTTGTGCATTAATATGGACAAAACTCATTCTCACCATTAATTTGAGTTTACATGAGTTTACCATCAATTTTGAGCCAAAATAGCAGTGTGAGAAATATTTAGGAAAGTGCACAATTATTATAATTTATTTTGAAATGAAGAATATTGATTATTTTGAATTTTCTAAATTTTTAAGAAATAGCGACCGGTGGATCAGACGCCATTTTTGGCATTTTTTATGAAAAAACGAATGAGCGACTGAGCAAACGGGTGCCCATTTATTTGACTAAAAAAAAGAAAAGAAAAAGAATTAGCGACTACGTATGTAGGCGCACATTCATTTGATGAAAATAGAAAAAAGAAGACAAGTTGAAAAATAAAAGAATGTGCAACCGACCAAGCAGGCGCAAATTCATTGGAAAAGAATGTGCGACCGTTCAAGTAGGCGCTCATTCATTTGTACGGAAAATCGAAGGAAAAATGAAGAAAAATGGAAAAAAGAATGAGCGACTATTTGCACAGTCGCTAATTCCTTGATTTATGGAAAAAATGAAATATCAAAAAGAAGAAAAAAAGAATGGGTGATCGTCTGTTCAGTCGCACATAGGAATGAGCGCCCACTACACTAGTTGCCATTTTCGCAAGAGGTTGCAACGGAAACGCAACGTTTAGATCGCAGTTATCTTCCTATTTTTTAAATTATCTCCTCTTGTTTGAGGAAAGGAGGACTCTAATCGTGACAAGATACTTATTTTGATCGAGCTTTGATACTGGAAAATCGGATTTCAAGCTAATCTGGAAGGTCATGATCATGGAAAGTCTGCACAGTATAAATAGATGCCAGAGCCACCGTGGGAGGATGTTAGCCTTCTCCTTAGCCTATTTTCATGCTCTTCTGTTCGTCTTTTTAAATTTCTTTCTTCTGTAAAGTTCTTCATTTTTAAGTTCTCTACAATTTCTTCTTCTTCCTCTTCCTCTAATTCTCTCATGTTTTCAAGTTATTCTCAGTTTTTCAAGGTTCTATCTTAGGTTTTTTTCACTGTTCATCCGTGCAGACACACTGTGTTCTTCCTCATTTTGCACCCTCTTCCTCATATTTTCTCCCTCTACACTCTTCATCAATCTTCTTTGCCTTTCTTAGATCTACAACTTTCTCATCTTCCACCTCTTCTAATTCTTTCTAGATTTAAAGTTATTATTCTTATTCTCACCCTCTATTTTCAATTTTTTTTATTGTGTTTTTCACTCCTCTTCCACCGTACCCCCCTCTTCCTTTCTATGTTCATCTTCTCTTCAAAACACATTCACTTACACACATGTCTCTTAATTGTTTTTGAAATTTCTCCTTTTACATATATCTCTTCCTCTTCTATATTCTTCACACATCCCAAGGTAGATCTTCTTCCTTCGGTGCTCACAAGGCGGCGTCTACTTCCAAAGCGGGGTGATCTCTTCCAAGGCTCGGCAAGGAGACGACAGCACTATTCTTCATCATCTTGGCTTTATTTCTTCCTATTTTCCTTTAGATTACTCAAGTTGTAATTTTAGTTTTCATAAAGTTGTACTCTTCCTTTAGCAATAAAATTTCAATCTTTTGTGTAATTAGTCTTTTATTTTCTCTCTCTATCTCCTCCCAATTTCTCTTCTTTCACCCTCTCATATTCTTTAGATAAGTTTATTATCATGCACTTTTCCTTTTCATTTATTTAAGCTCACTCAAAATTCGGTTCTCAAAACATAAGGATTTTCTAACTTGCTTCAAAAAGAAATTTTCTTCTCCATGGGATCAACTCGTTCTTGCCACTCTACTTAGATTTTATATCTTTTTAGTGAGTGAGTTTGGTTATTTTTGAAATTGTGGCACAGCCTTTTAAACGACGAGTTGGTAACTATCAACTCTCCTAAAGGCTTTTTCAATATCAAGAATGGTATGAGACAGGGAGATCCTTTATCTCCATATCTATTTTTCATTGCTATGGAGGGGTTCACTACAATAATAGAAAAAGCAGTGCATAATGGTTTGATTAAAGTCCCCGAAGTTGGAGTAGTGATGGTCTCACATGTTACTTTCGTAGATGATTTAATTCTCTTCTTCAAGGATGATAGCCAGTCTGCACACCACATTGTCTTATTGCTCCGGGAATTTGCTAGAATGTCTGGGCTGTGCACCAATCTTCAGAAAAGTAAAATCTACATAGGAAGAAATGTGCAAAATAAGGATGCTATTCTTAACATTGTTCAAGTCTCAGAAGGAGTATTACCGGTCCCTTATCTTGGACTTCCCCTAATGTCAAGCAGCATCAAGAAGGCTAGCTATCTACCATTGCTTGATAAGATCAGAAGACGCATTGACTCATGGAAGAATAGGTTCCTATCAAGAGCGGGTCGTCTAGAACTGGTTAGATAAGTTCTATCTTCTTACTCCCTTTACTGGTTTGCAGCATTCTCCCTTCCATCCTCGTTGATTGATGATATTGAAAGAATGCTCTGTAACTTTTATTGGCATGGCCACACTAACAAGCAGGCCTATCATATGGTCTCATAGAAGCAAATTTGCAAACTGAAGCAAGAGGGAGGCTTGGGTCTAAAGAACCTAAGGGAATGGAATTTAGCTTGTATGGCTAATCTGCTCTGGGATATTTTACAAAAAAAGGATTCTCATTGGTGTTCATGGGTTCACGCTAAATACCTTTCTAAGCACAATATCTGGGAAGTTAGAATGAAGCCTTATTATTCAGCAGCCTAGAAGGGAGTCATGCATGCTAGGAAATGGCTGAAAGATAATATCCTTTACGAGATTGCAGATGGCAATGATACTAATATGTGGGTTGATCCTTGGGTTCAGGGAGAGAGCATACATCAATTATTTGGTGAACAAATTATGCAGGATTTAGAATTGCATAAAGACTGCAAGGTGTCCAGCTTCATCTCTAATGGATCCTGGTACCTTCCTAAGCCTGTCTCATCTGAAATGGCAGAGCTATGGAACACTATATCAGCAATTCCAATTGCTTTAGGTGGAATAAGTGCAATTCATTGGAAACATAATAATGGATAGTTCTCTACATCTCACTGTTGGGAAGCGCTTAGAGAGAAGGCAGCCATTATTGATAACTGTGAGTGGATTTGGAAGAGGCCAACATTTCAAAGAGCATCCCACTGCATTTGGCAAGCAGTATTGTATAAACTCGCGACTATGAATAACTTGCAAAAGAGAGGGCATCACCTTCCTAGTATGTGCTTCCTCTGCAAAAATAGTGGTGAAACTTCATATCACCTATTCTTCGATTGTGCTTACTCCAAGTAGATTTGGAAAGAGATCCTAAAGAGGTTAGACCTGCAAAGGCTTCCCAAGCCTTCTATTTAGAAGGAGATAGCAGAGCTTGCTAAGAACTGCCCAATCAAGGGTCCTATATTGAAGCTTGTTCGCGTATTGTGAACAACAGTTTGGCATATCTGGAAGGAAAGGTGTGAAAGAATTTTCCAGGGAACTAATACAAATAAGCCAAACCTCTTCATCCAAATACTAGAAGACACTCGGCACTGCATTGAATTTCATGGCAGGATGCGAGGCTTCAAGAGGCGGGATTTCACAATCTTCAAAAGATTCAATATTAAATGGCCCTATCTGGAGTCGACTCAGCAGGATACAGGTTAAGAGATGGCTCAAGGGAGGCTTAGGGAATTGACTGTTAGTAGAATGAAGTGTTCATTAAAAATGTAATGCAATGAAGGATGAGTCGACCCATCTACACCAGTGGGTCGACCCAACCAGAGCGGCTGAATGTAATTCAGAGTTATTACTTACTAAATGACTCAGGTTACTAGTCTACAGCTTGTGTAGTCAGTAACCATCATTCTGTACATTGTTCCTATTAATACAATTCATTACTTATCAAAAATATATATATAAATATAACATGTTGAACCAAATGACTTCAAGTGAGAAATGTTTGGCTTCTTACCTTTATACAACCCGTATGGAGTTTTTCTAAGTATTGATCTTACCATGGCCCGATTTGTGATGTAGGATGCCGTATTCACTATCTCGGCCCTAAAATACCTTGGTAGACCATTCTCCGTGTGCATTGTCCGTGCCATCTCCATAAGTGTTCTATTTTTCCTTTCCACGACTCTGTTTTGTTGTGGGGTTCTAGGTGCTGAAAAACTATGTTCGAGCCCCTATTTCCTATAAAATTCATCAAAGTCATGGTTATCAAATTCTTTGCCATGATCACTTCGAATGGTTTTGATGTGATACCCCTTTTCATTTTGAACTTTCTTGCAAAAATCTTCGAACTCCCGCAATGCTTCATTCTTATGAGTAAGAAATAAGGCCCACAAATATCTAGAAAAATGATCAACTATAATAAATCCATAAAGTTTGTTAGGGTGCTAGGCCCGGATACAGAGGGGGGTGAATGTATCCTTCTATGTATAATGGCCAAATAAAACTTGGAAGCTAGAGATAGACACAGAATAGAACCAATTTGATTCAACTCAAATACAAACACTTGGAGCGAACCTATCCAAGCATTCATCAGAAGCAAATCAAGCAATCTGATGAACCAGTTGAAAATCCTTTTAAACAAAAGAGCAAATATGTAACTGGCCCCCAAACAATCAACTAGCGGAAGCAGCACAAATGAGAATAAGAAATCTCAAGACAATCTGTGAAGGGAGGTAGGAGATATGGAAGAACACACTACAAGCAAACCACTGCTCAAAGATTTTAAAGTGGTTCGGTCCTCCAGACCTACATCCACCCCTCACTCCCAACCGGAGTGAGGCTTCACTAGCAAACGCTAGAACCAAGCAGACTCAGTCTGCAAACAGTTGCTGCCACACAGCTTGACTAGGGGAATAGCCTCCCCTCTTCCTCCCAACCGGAGGGACACCCAAGTGACTCCCAGCCACTTGGAAACTAGAGGTCGCAGACCTCTCTTCCTCCAGACCAGGAGGGACACCTGGACTTGCAACCACAAGCCCAGAATCGGAGGACTAGCCTCCCTTCCTCTAACCAGAGGGAACCCACAAGTGACAACCTGTCACTTACAACCCGGAGATCAGATCTCCCTTCTCCTGAACCAACAGGAGGAACCCGATCCCCAACAGGGCAATCGGGAGAACAAGATAACCAGATGAAAATGGAAAAACAAAAACACGAAATGAAAAATAACTTCAGCAAACAGAAAGCTGAAAAATGAAATGCACAATGTGGCTCTCAACGGAGCTGACTGGCCTGGATCTGATCCACGGTCCAGTGAAGATAGATCTTCAAGCAGCTTCTTCCTTCTTCTCCACGAGCTCTCTCGCTCACTCTCTATCTCTCTTTCTTTCTCTTCTGCTCTCTTCTGCACTTCTTCTTCTTCACTCTTTCTTCTCTCTTCACACGAGCACTATCTCTCTCTCTTTTTCTTTTTCTGCTTTCACTCTCACTCTCTTCTCTGCTCTCTTCTTTTCTTTCTTTTCTTCTTTTTCTGGATCGAAGGGCTTTCTACTCTTCCGGCTTTCTGCTTCGATCTATCTTCTTCTGTGGAAGAAGGCTCAAATATATAGCAGCAGCAGCATCATCACCCCCGACGTGTGACCTCCACATTTCCAGCCCTAAGTATTCGGACCACGTGGCAGTCTCTCAGCCAGCTTCATTTCAGCCTCGGATCACGTGCTGCCCAGTCACTGGGGAATATTTCCTCGGACCACCTTCTTCTTCTCCTGCAAGGAATTAACACGATTAACACTCAGGGCCACAATAACTAAAATTGCATGAGGTATATGAAAGCAATACAAGATGCACTGTACTGAGAATGACACGAGATACACAAGATTACTTCAGTACGAAATAAATGGAGAATGACACGAGGTCAGATGAAAACAGCACGAGGTAAAAAAGAGAACAACACGAGATACACAATTAACACAACAACGAAGACGACACGAAGTCAGATGAAGACAGCATGAGGTGAGAAGAAGATAACACAGAGTGAAGCAATAGAAAGACACGCGATCAGAAGAGACCTGGACGAGGTTAGAACGAAACAACACGAACTAACAAACGGCAACAAAAGACGACACGAAGTGAAACAACACTTGAAAACATAAGAAAAACAACTCGAGCACAAAATAGCTCGAATGAACGACTCGAAGACGAGGCGACACGGGCTGACCACGACACGAAGACAAATAACAGAAACCGTCACGAGTTGAAGACAACACGAAGATGAAAATAGAAACCGACACGAGTTGAAAACAACACGAAGATGAAACACAGGAATTGACACGGAGTGTGGTCAAGGCGAGAAGGACACGAAGTCTAAAGAGAAAAATAGCACGAAGACAGAAGAGTGACACGGCTATCACGACACGTGATGAAGCAGTGATACTAGTAAAAAATGACTCGAGGAACAACAGTAAGTGACACGAAATTAAACAAGCAGACATAAAAGATAACACGAGATGAGGTCACAAAGTGACAAAGACATGAGGTCTAGAAAACACGACACGAAGACATGAGATAGACACGTCTTCAACAACACGTGATGAAACGGTGGAAGCAGAAGAACAACTCGAGGAACTATAGTAATTGACACGAAGACACAAGAGCAATCATAGAGGACTGACTCGAGATGAGCAACTAAGTGCTAACGACACGAGGTTCATACAGAAGCAACTCGAAGTTCATCAGAACAATTCGATCTGCTTCAGAGGAATCAGCACGAAGTTAATCAGCACACAACTTAAAGTAACACGAGGTACGAAAGGATGACACGGCGTGTTGAAAACACAAACAGTACTAAAACTAAAACGACACGAGGTAAGAAAGAAATAACACGGACATAAACACAAGAATAACACGAAGTATGATAGAAACAGTACGGACATACAATGTACTACCTCATAGCAGATTTCCTGTTAATCAATATGCATCAGACGACTATATATGGACTTGAAGACCCTTAGCCAATGTATAGACTTCAAAGTAGAGACCGATGTGTAGACTTCACGCTGTACAGACTTTCCAAAGAGAACGTAACGCAGTACAGACTTGAACTGAAGACCAATGTATGAACTTCAAAACAGATGCTAAGGCCAAGAGGAGTGTATAGACTTTCACGATGTATGGACTGAATGATCTTCAAAGCACAATGTCCAGACTTTGCCACTGTATGGACTTGAAGAAATAGTGCAACGTATGGACTTGATCTCAAGAAATGTAAGTGATGTACACACTTAGCCAATGTGTAGACTTTGCCTTAGATGCTAAATGAGACGCTAAAGTCTGTATAGACTTAGCCTAAGACAATGTATGAACATATCAGCAGAGAAGCAATGCACAGAGCAGAAATCAAGAACAGAAATCAAGCACAAGCCAATATATCACAGCATGACTCAAGCATACACATGCGTTCTTCACAATTCAGACATGGCACACTTATGCAATCTCCCACAAAAAAGGTCAGACATATTCAAGATAATGTGGTGACTCATTCATGTTGCTATCATTAAAACATCACATCATCAACAAAGCACAAGGGGCACAACAATCTCCCCCTTTTTGATGATGGCAACATAATGAGTCACACTGACTCATCAAACTATTCTCCCCCTTTGACATAATCAAAAAGAAGGGAAATGGTTTGATAGTCAAAAGCAGCACAACAATGCAGAGAATGAGTCAAGGTTCTTTAAAATGAAGATCTCCCTTATGACCATGAACCAGTTCTCCCCCTATCAACATGCATGATTGACTACTCTCCCCTTAGATGAAAATAAACCATAACTCCCCCTGAGGCACAGGAATGGACTCTAGTTATCCAATAAATCAATCTGAAATCAGCCATTACAAAGAATCTGAATTCTGGTGAAGATACCACAGAATCAGAACTTATTACAGAACAAAATGGAAGATTACAACAGTGTAGAGAGAAATACATCTCAGGAATCAATCTGAAATCCACCATCATAAAGATTCTGAGGTTCAGAAGGCTGCAAGTGAACAAGGTAATAATGGGAGTGGCACCTCACATTTGTATGGTCAGAAAAATGCAGATGGAATCAGTCAACTGATAAGAAAGGAGTTGACTATACAGTTTTTGTTGATCATGCATAAATCTGATCATGAGGGATTTGAATGCAATGTCACAAATGATATGAACATGATTCAGTATGACAAGGAATGCTCCCCCTGAATAGATGCCACTTGATATGCAAGTGATGCATGACATGGAAGCTCCCCCTCAATAAGTGGAATCTTATGAGATAGATGAGAAGAAGACCACAGGGGCAGACAAGGAGAAGTTCAGGTCAATGATCTAAGGAAAGTGAGCAAAAAGATTTTCAAGGAGATATCAATCTCATAAATCCAAAACATAATTTTTCAAGGTCTTCCATTATAGGGACTTATGAATGAGCCTTTTGAACAGCATGGTTTAAACATGATGTATGCAGAGTTTATCAATAAAATTCTGTATTGATATCTAAAACCATGTTTTAATAAAGATGAACCAAGCCCTCATATTTATCTTGATTAATCTCCCTTTCTCTTACACAATCAAATCTATTGACTTCTTTCAGAATTACATGCACCAATATTGAAGTCAAGCAATTATGAAGTCATATGATTTTGTCTAGGGTTGTAGCAATTTGATTTTAGCATCAATATTTAGATATTTCAATTTGTTCAATAATTTTCCATGCTACAAATTTTACGAGCACTCTAGTTCAGTTCACACCTTGTAACTAGAGGATATACCTTGATCAGAGACCAATATCCCTAAGCACTTAGTGTGACTAACTGTCATGCTATTTATGAACAGAGACAGCATTTACACATCATGACACACTCCAAATCATTTCTTGATGAGTGAGTTGTATTTCTCAGTGTGCATGCCATTGCTCTGCCTGAATTTCAATGAATTCTTAATCAGAATTAACTAAGGCACCTCATGACACAGTCCTTCGGACATGTGTTTCTCAGTGACCAATGTCATTGCTCTGACAGATATTACCCTTTAGACATTTCAGAAAAATTCATTTGCTTCAAATCAATAATAGTTTCATGTACTTAATCAGTTGAAGTCATATATTCAAAAGTGCAGATTTCAGAAGATTTTACAAGACATAGCATGAAACAGATGGTTAAGGTTTATTAAACATGCTTCAGATATTTTTAAGAGATTTTAAAGCCAAACTCATTGAATACATTAAACTTAAACCACATGAGTTATTTCAGTCATTCATAAAAACGTATAATAGAAGATTTCTAGTTCAAGAGTTTTCAGATTTATGATCGAGATAGCCCATTGAAATCTTCATGAAGGACTGATAGAATTCTGAAGCCAAATGATACCAAATTGATAGTAGAAATACCAATTGTTAAGAGAGATTGTGAAGCTCAAAGTTTTCAGAATATGATTAAGGTTTGTCAACAAAATCAGTAAGATAGGATATGCAATGAGTTCTGACCCATGTATGCATTTGACAACCTATATGCAATGCAATGACTCCCCCTCACAATATGCATTCAAACTCCCTTTTTGGCATTTTCAATGTAAGGAAATGCAATGCACTATATGTATGCAGAGACATGCAAAGACTCAACATTGAATGCTATGCAAGTATATGCAACTTACTCCCCCTGAAAATATGCAATGTTTGCACTGAAAACTGAACATATGATTTTGATTCATGCACATTCAGACTGTCCTAACCAGCAAGGTGACCGATGGTACTAGGCGGAGCACTTGGTCTAAAAGACCACCTCACACATAGTAAGAACCTCCAGACAGACTTCCCTGCCTTTTGGTACCTTACCATTTATATACCATTGTGGTCAACCATGATAATTCAACATGGGCAGCATGCATGGATCAAATTTCAGCTAATCAGATTTTTCAGAATGCAATGGACAGATTTCAAACAGCATTCAAATGGAGTTCAGATTTAAACAAACAACACAGTATGAGCATTGAGAGATGTGAATACTTATAGTGTTCAAAGCATAAATTTCAGTTGTGGAGAGTTCAGAAGCTTCAATTTAGACAATGCAGATGAAGAGTGAATATGCTATGCAAAAAAAAAAAAGCTATTATGCATGGACACATCAACCAAGATATGTACTGAGTTTCAAAATAGGAATTACAGAGAATTTGCCTGAACAGTTCAGAAGGGGTTTTCATTCTTGAGTGCCTTGGATTAATACCCCTTTTTATTCCATTCCAAGGCACACCTGCAAGGCAATGTTATTTTGCACAAACAGGTACCCAAGAAGTCCTGGGTCCTGACATGTAGCAAGGAGCAGCAGTTTTCAGATCTAATTTATGCACATTCTTGTTAGTATGAGTTCTATGTGCACATACATGAGATTTTCTGTTAACAGAATAAAAATTCTGTTTACCAAAACCGGTTTGGTTTTGATATCCTGCCAGCCAACATGTTGCAGCCCTGTGACCTGGCTTCCCACTATGATGGCATGAGAAAACAGAGTTTAGGTTCTTTTTATGCACATCATTATGAACATGAATTATATGTGCATTAGCATGGAAATTTCTGTTATTTGCATGACCAAACTGGTTTCCATAATCAACACATTCAAAGTTTTTCTTTTTGAAAACTACTTTGTTCCTTCTGAAAGCATTTGTACTAGCAGGGAATTTAGACTTTCCAGAAATAAAAATTTTCCCTTGAGCATGCCAACAATCTTTGACTATGTGGCCATGCTTTCCACAGTGAGAGCAATAAGAGGCATTCTTTTTAAAATTTAGTTCATTATTGCCATAGCCTCCTTGGGCATGCCAACAGTCCTTGATTGTGTGGCCATACTTCCCACAGTGATAGCATGCAGAAGACTTTCTGTTAATGGCAGGGAATTTAACAGTTTTAGAATTGAATTTTCTACCCTGAGCATGCCAACAATCAATGGCCCTGTGGCCATGCTTTCCACATTCAAAGCATGAAATAGAATTTCTTTTAAAAGAGCCTAACCAGCATTCAGAGGTCTTGTGACCCATTTTGTTGCAGTTAAAACAGATGATATGCTGGTTCATTGAAACAGATTTGTTTTTATTAAGAACATATTGGTTTGCAGGGAATTTAGCATGATATGAATAAAATATTTTCTTACCCCTAACAAACCAGCAATGAGCGATTGAGTGTCCTAATTTGCCACAATTAGAACATGTGACACTCCTTTTCTGAGGTGAAGGATTTTTATCATGTTTTCCTATTTTCTTAGCCTTGTACTGAGTTGGAGATGAAGTAGAAGGCTTCTCCTGTTCAGAGGATTTAACAAAGATAGTTTTCAGGTTGGCTCCATCAGCCTTCCTCATGACTGGACTGTAACCCAGTCCTTCTTTCTTAAAATTAATCTTTGTTTCCAGTATTTTCTGAACAATGGGCTGTTTGTCTTTTGATGTTGTGGCTACGTTTGAGGCATTTACAAAGGATGTCATTACTTTGTTCTGCAAAGCCTTTTTATTTAGATTATTGTAGCCCAACCCTTCCCTTTTGACATTGACTTTTACACCTAGCAGCTTGTCTAGGTTTTCTTACCCATCAACAAATTTTGACAAAGAGACTTTCAAATCCTGAATTTCATCTTCCAAAGAGGAAATATGTAGCTCATAACTGGCAATCTCTTGTTCACTGCAATTCACACATTCAGTTAACACATTGTTAGCAGTTTTGTATTTTTCAATTTCCTGTTCCAGATTGCTCAGTTTATTAGAATCTTCAACACAAATACTTTTTCCTCTTTCCAAAGCTAGAAGTCTCTCTGACATAGTGGAATTCAACATTTTTAATTTTTCATTTTCTTCCTTAAGCTTGTCATTCTGAATTAACTCATTTATTAGGGTCTGATCTTCTGAGTTAATTTCAAGTTTTCTTTCAGCCTTGAATTCCTTCAAATCTTTTTCCTTCTTTTCAATGTTTTTCTGTAATTCCACATTCACAGATTTGATGGCTTCCAGTTTTTCAGCAAGCAAGTTTTTCTCCTGCTTGAGTTTCTCAAATTTGTTATCATTTTTATTAGTAGATGTTCTCAGGGAATCATTTTCGGATCTCAGCTTGTTTAAATCTGAGTTTACACTTTCAAAGTTTTTCAGCAATTTTTCATACTGGTCATGATAGTTAACAACAGTCTGATTATCATTATCTGAGTTCAATTTTTCTTTGAGTTCAGATATCACATTTATATGTTCTTGATTTTCAGTTTTCAATAATGAAACTTGTTTCTTCAGTATTTGAAAGTCAGACATACAAGCATCATGAATATTTTTCAATTCAACACAATTTCTACAAGGAAAGCTTGAACTATCTAAACCAGTACCCTTCTTCAATTTCTTATACTGTTTTCTTAACAGCTCATGAGATTCAAATAATTTAGCATAAGCATTCTCCCAATCTTCTAGAGAGAAATTCTCGAAGAGATTTACCTCATCATCATCATCTTCTTCAGTTTGATTGCTGCCTTGATCGCTTCTGTTGGCCATCATGCAGCTTGTTTGATTTCCTTTCCCGGCTCTCTTCATCATTTCCAACATATCCCTTGCAGATCTGCAATCAAGGAAGCATGAGTGAAAGGCTTTGTCAGTGGCTGCATTCATCAGATTTATAGCTGTCTGATTCTCCTCATACATTGCTTCGTGACTGTCAGTCCATTTGGACTTTTTCTTTGGCAATTTATGAGGACCATGTGAAATCACTTTCCACTGGTCTGGATCAGCAGATTTAACATAAGCACGTAAGGCACTGTGCCACTGGTTGAAATCAAAACCACTGAAGACGGGTGGACAAGCCATTGAAGCAAATAGCAGATAAATTCAATGCAACAGGAATATTGATGCACTAAAATCAAATTAGCACCTAAGACTGTAAGATCGATCTGCAGGTCGCTGGACCTTGTATGCAGAAACCTGCTCTGATAACAACTGTTAGGGTGCTAGGCCCGGATACAGAGGGGGGTGAATGTATCCTTCTATGTATAATGGCCAAATAAAACTTGGAAGCTAGAGATAGACACAGAATAGAACCAATTTGATTCAACTCAAATACAAACACTTGGAGCGAACCTATCCAAGCATTCAGCAGAAGCAAATCAAGCAATCTGATGAACCAGTTGAAAATCCTTTTAAACAAAAGAGCAAATATGTAACTGGCCCCCAAACAATCAACTAGCGGAAGCAGCACAAATGAGAATAAGAAATCTCAAGACAATCTGTGAAGGGTGGTAGGAGATATGGAAGAACACACTACAAGCAAACCACTGCTCAAAGATTTTAAGGTGGTTCGGTCCTCCAGACCTACATCCACCCCTCACTCCCAACCGGAGTGAGGCTTCACTAGCAAACGCTAGAACCAAGCAGACTCAGTCTGCAAACAGTTGCTTCCACACAGCTTGACTAGGGGAACAGCCTCCCCTCTTCCTCCCAACCGGAGGGACACCCAAGTGACTCCCAGCCACTTGGAAACTAGAGGTCGCAGACCTCTCTTCCTCCAGACCAGGAGGGACACCTGGACTTGCAACCACAAGCCCAAAACCGGAGGACTAGCCTCCCTTCCTCTAACCAGAGGGAACCCACAAGTGACAACCTGTCACTTGCAACCCGGAGATCAAATCTCCCTTCTCCTGAACCAACAGGAGGAACCCGATCCCCAACAGGGCAATCGGGAGAACAAGATAACCAGATGAAAATGGAAAAACAAAAACACGAAATGAAAAATAACTTCAGCAAACAGAAAGCTGAAAAATAAAATGCACAATGTGGCTCTCAACGGAGCTGACTGGCCTGGATCTGATCCACGGTCCAGTGAAGATAGATCTTCAAGCAGCTTCTTCCTTCTTCTCCACGAGCTCTCTCGCTCACTCTCTATCTCTCTTTCTTTCTCTTCTGCTCCCTTCTGCACTTCTTCTTCTTCACTCTTTCTTCTCTCTTCACACGAGCACTATCTCTCTCTCTTTTTCTTTTTCTGCTTTCACTCTCACTCTCTTCTCTGCTCTCTTCTTTTCTTTCTTTTCTTCTTTTTCTGGATCGAAGGGCTTTCTACTCTTCTGGCTTTCTGCTTCGATCTATCTTCTTCTGTGGAAGAAGGCTCATATATATAGCAGCATCATCATCACCCCCGACGTGTGACCTCCACATTTCCAGCCCTAAGTATTCGGACCACGTGGCAGTCTCTCAGCCAGCTTCATTTCAGCCTCGGATCACGTGCTGCCCAGTCACTGGGGAATATTTCCTCGGACCACCTTCTTCTTCTCCTGCAAGGAATTAACACGATTAACACTCAGGGCCACAATAACTAAAGCTGCATGAGGTATTTGAAAGCAATACAAGATGCACTGTACTGAGAATGACACAAGATACACAAGATTACTTCAGTACGAAATAAATGGAGAATGACACGAGGTCAGATGAAAACAGCACGAGGTAAAAAAGAGAACAACACGAGATACACAATTAACACAACAACGAAGACGACACGAAGTCAGATGAAGACAGCATGAGGTGAGAAGAAGATAACACAGAGTGAAGCAATAGAAAGACACGCGATCAGAAGAGACATGGGTGAGGTTAGAACGAAACAACACGAACTAACAAACGGCAACAAAAGACGACACGAAGTGAAACAACACTTGAAAACATAAGAAAAACAACTCGAGCACAAAATAGCTTGAATGAACGACTCGAAGACGAGGCAACATGAGCTGACCACGACACGAAGATAAATAACAGAAACCGTCACGAGTTGAAGACAACACGAAGATGAAAATAGAAACCGACACGAGTTGAAAACAACACGAAGACGAAACACAGGAATTGACACGGAGTGTGGTCAAGGCGAGAAGGACATGAAGTCTAAAGAGAAAAACAGCACGAAGACAGAAGAGTGACACGGCTATCACGACACGTGATGAAGCAGTGATACTAGTAAAAAATGACTCGAGGAACAACAGTAAGTGACACGAAATTAAACAAGCAGACATAAAAGATAACACGAGATGAGGTCACAAAGTGACAAAGACACGAGGTCTAGAAAACACGACACGAAGACATGAGATAGACACGTCTTCAACAACACGTGATTAAATGGTGGAAGCAGAAGAACAACTCGAGGAACTACAGTAATTGACACAAAGACACAAGAGCAATCATAGAGGACTGACTCGAGATGAGTAACTAAGTGCTAACGACACGAGGTTCATACAGAAGCAACTCGAAGTTCATCCGAACAATTCGATCTGCTTCAGAGGAATCAGCATGAAGTCAATCAGCACACAACTTAAAGTAACACGAGGTACGAAAGGACGACACGGCGTGTTGAAAACACAAACAGTACTAAAACTAAAACGACACGAGGTAAGAAAGAATAAACACGGACATAAATACAAGAATAACACGAAGTATGACAGAAACAGTACGGACATACAATGTACTACCTCATAGCAGATTTCCTGTTAATCAATATGCATCAGACGATTGTGTATGGACTTGAAGACCCTTAGCCAATGTATAGACTTCAAAGTAGAGACCGATGTGTAGACTTCACGCTGTACAGACTTTCCAAAGAGAACGTAACGCAGTACAGACTTGAACTGAAGACCAATGTATGAACTTCAAAACAGATGCTAAGGCCAAGAGGAGTGTATAGACTTTCACGATGTATGGACTGAATGATCTTCAAAGCACAATGTCCAGACTTTGCCACTGTATGGACTTGAAGAAACAGTGCAACGTATGGACTTGATCTCAAGAAATGTAAGCGATGTACACACTTAGCCAATGTGTAGACTTTGCCTTAGATGCTAAATGAGACGCTAAAGTCTGTATAGACTTAGCCTAAGACAATGTATGAACATATCAGCAGAGAAGCAATGCACAGAGCAGAAATCAAGAACAGAAATCAAGCACAAGCCAATATATCACAGCATGACTCAAGCATACACATGCGTTCTTCACAATTCAGACATGGCACACTTATGCAATCTCCCACAGAAAAGGTCAGACATATTCAAGACAATGTGGTGACTCATTCATGTTACTATCATTAAAACATCACATCATCAACAAAGCACAAGGGGCACAACAAAGTTTCCCTCCAAGACTGTGTGTCTTGGTGGGTCCAAACAAATCTAAGTGAAGGAGTTCTAGAGGCCTTTGAGTTGAAATGATATTTTTGCACTTGAAAGAAATCTTGGTTTGTTTCCCTTTATTACATACTTCACATATTTTATTAATTTCAAAATTCAACTTGGGCAATCCTATAATCAATTCTTTTCTTGACAGTTTTGAAAGAAGATTAAAACTAGTATGGCCTAATCGGCGGTGCCATAACCAAGCATCATCCGATTTATTAGCAACTAGGCACACATTTTCTTTAACTATGTCATCAAAATCAATGGTATAAGTGTTATTATCTCTAATGCCAATGAATTTTATTTCATTTGTATCTTTGTCTATGATTGATCAATGAGAAGTTTCAAAAATAACCTTGTGACCTTTGTCACATAACTGACTAATGCTGAGCAAGTTGTGATGCAATCCTTTGACAAGTAAAATGTTATCGATAGAGTGATTTGAATTCTTACCTATTCTGCCACTGCCTATGATTTTACCTTTGTCCTGCCCCCCGAACGTAACTGTACCACCTTCTTTATCTTCCAGGTCTGCAAAGAGTTCTTTATTTCTCGCCATGTGCCTGGAACAGTCGTTGTCCAGGTACCATTTATTTCCTTTTTCTTTTAAGCAAACCTGCAAAGACACTGTAAATCTCAAACAGTTTTTGGTACCCAAGTAAGCTTGGGTCCATGAGAGTTAGCTTTCTTATGTATAAAAGAATTCTTGAACTTCTTTGCAAATCACTCATCATCAAATTTCATAAAGTTGCATGTGTACATGGCATGACCTAGTTTACCACAATAAAAACATGTAACTTTTTTTTCCTATTTACATTCTGAAAAGCATTGTATGAATATGAGCATGGATCATGAGATTTTTGAGCCTTTTTGTGTGGATGTGTTGGTGTGTTTTCATGCAAACATGAGGTTTTTGTCTTATATTCAAATCTCCTTTTATTTGTGGGCATATAGCCCAAGCCCTCTTTTTCAAAATTTACTTTCACTCCTAAAAGGTTATCCAAATTGCTCTTCCCTTTGACAAGTTTTTCTTACACTTCCTTTGGATCCTGCAATTCTAAAAGCAGATTTTCAATTTTGTTTTCCGCTTCTACTTTAGCTTGCTCACTATTTATAAATTTCTGATTTGTTTCTTCAAATTCTCTCATCAATTTTCCTTTCTCTTCATTTAGACCATCTATGACTTTAAGTGCATTTTATTTTTCAACCTCCAAACAAGAAATTTCATTTTCAAACAAAGTTACTTTGGACAACAGCATTTTATTTTCATCCTACAGATTTTCAATTTTCAGCTCAAGGGAATTACATTTATCACATGCAGTTTTGTTGTGGACAAAATCATGGAATTTCTTTTTCAAACTTTTATTTTCAGATTTAAATTTCTTGTACTTTTGATACAATCCGACATAAGCAATTTGCCATTGTTCACTAGAGAGACTTTCAGAAATAGAGTTTACCTCGGTGTCCTCCTCATGAGCCATTAGGCACAAGTTCTTCACCAGCTCATCCAACTCATCTTCTTCTTCTTCGGTCTTGGAGTCTTCCTCATCCTCGTCGCTCCAAGTCACCTTCATTGTTCTTGGTTTCTTCCCTTTGATCTTCTTCATCTTCTTTTGCAACTCGGGGCACTCACTGTTGAGTCTATAAGATGGTGCAAACCAAGATTCAGAGGGAGGTTGAATGAATCCCCTTTTTATAAATTTGTGGAATTAAACTTTTCTCTGAAAGATTTATGCAGAATAAAACTCGATAGCTCAGTTAAACTATGTTCTATTGAAGATCACACTCAAACAGTTATAGAACTCAGATATATGCTAAACAGATGCACTTGAAACGCGCCTAAGCATACATCTATCGTGAATCAACGATGGACTGAAAACACATCTATCACATGAGGCACAAGGATTTTTAGGTGGTTCGGTTTTCACCTACATCCACCCCATACTCAGACCTGAGTGTGGATTCCGCTGACACACGGCTTGAAAAATCACTGATCCACAGCTTTGGGGAATAGATCCCTACAACCCACTGATCCACAGCTTTGGAGAATAAATCCCAGACCGCTGAGCCACACAGCTTGCTCTGCTGAGCCTCACAGCTTGCTTTCGCTGAGCCTCACAGCTTGCTTTCGCTGACACACAGCTTGATGTTTGAAATGAAAACATATAAAATATAGCTCTCGCAGGAGCAGATCTAGCTTGGATCTGATCCAAAGGCTAGTAGACCATATCTTTAGGATCTTCAAATTCATCTTCTCAAACTTGCTCTCTATCTCCCTCTTTCTTCCTCACGAACTCCCGATCTCCTTGATCTCTCTCTTTTTCTCTTCACTCACTCTCACTGAAATTCTGATACTCTATTTTTCTAACTCTCAGATCTTCACTCTTTCTCTTATAGCAACTCCCTTCTTCTTCTCTCTCTTTTTCTTTTCTTTTCTGCTGCTCACTGAATTCTTCTCTCTCCTATTTTCCCTCTTCTACTGCGTTGCCCGAATTCAGGAGATCTGACTTCTATTTATATTCTCGCAGGAGTTGGGGGCGTGGGAAACACGTTCCCGCCCAATGAGACTTGAAACGAGGAGCTTCGCTGGAGGTCCACGTGTCAAGAGATGAAGGTGTGTTGTCCACGTGGTTGGATCTTCAGACGATATCCCTATCTTGAATCATGTGTCAGTAACTTGGATCATGTGCCTGAGGATATATACTTCGAGCCACGTGATCGTGCTAAGTGTAAGGCAAGCTGCCTTTTCACATGTTTGATCCTGGGTACTTCAGTGACTTAAGTTCCTACCAATTAGAACAAAGGCATTTTATCAAACACTTTGTCAGCGTATGTAGATACTCAATATACATTGGCCTTTGAGACTTGAATTATGACATAGGTAAAAAATTAGACTAAGATGCACAGATCGTAATTCAAATGATGCAGGATATGCACTGACCTGAAATCATGCATAGACCTGAATGCTGCAAATGCATGGACCTTAGAGATGCACAAACTGGTATATGCATAGATCTTAGATTAAGCATTAAATTGGATGTGCACTGACCTATGCTTATGTATGTGCAAAGATAAGGATGTGCTCAGACTTCTAAATGTCGTATATGCTCAGACTTTAAATGCAGCAATGAAGAATGCACCAATCTCATATATCACACGACAAAATGTGCACAGACCTTGTTTTTACACAAGGCACAATGTGCACTTACCTTATTTTGCACAAAACACAATGTGCACCGACTTTGTTTTGCACAAGGCATAATGTGCACCGACCTTGTTTTGCACAAGGCATAATGTGCATCGACCATATTTTGCACAAGGCATAATGTGCACCGACCTTGTTTTGCACAAGGCACATTGTGCACCGACCTTGTTTTGCACAAGGCATAATGTGCATCGACCTTACTCTGTGCAATGCAAGTGTGCACAGACCTTTATGTCAATAGCTAATGCATATGCATCGACCTTATGTATGCACAAGGCATATGTGCATCGACGTTCATGCAATGAAATGGACATATGCACAAACCTACATATACAACTACTATGAGTGTGCACCGACCTGATGGATAACAAATATGTGAACATGCACTGACCTATGTGACTGAGACATTAATGCGCACTGACCTATATGCATATGACATGAATATGCACAGATTTGATGAAAAGGAGATGTAAATGTGCATTAACCATTGTTTTGACACTTAGACAACAAATCAGGTTTGATCAATATGAAAGAATTCATGCATTTCAGTCCCAATATGATTCATAGGCTGTCATTATCAAAACTAGGGTTCCAACAATCTCCCCCTTTTTGATGATGACAACTATGAGTCATGTATATTTTTGTACAGGGTGAAAATTACACACATTTTCAATTATTGTATTCAAATTATTCAAACCAAGGTATAAACCAAGATATATGGACTGACATGCATAATATAGTCATTCAAGACAAACATGCAACACTGACATTACTGTGTACAATAAGAAAAACACACTGATGTTTGGCTGAATATCACAGCACACAAGTGATTTAGAAACAGTAATTCAGAAGCTTTGTCTTTCTCATTCAAAACATGATTCCAAAGTTTTCACAACATACATCTATTTTCTTTATCCCCCCATACAGACATCTTTAAAGTTTTCAAAAAGAATTTCCACACCCCACATACATGAACTCCCAAAATATTCCCGCCCTTTGTCATTATCAAAAATTAGGGTGAGGTCTTAAGCATCTACAGGGCATATACTGCTTTAGCTACTACCCCTATGTTTGACTCTGCGGGTTGGAGTTCTGCTAGAACTGCCTCCTTCTGTCAAAGGCACTGCTTGTGGAAATGGAATTATCTCCACCTTTGTACCCAGAGCTGCTAACTTGGTCATGACTTTTTGATCATTTTGCTGAACCAGTGCATAAAGTTCTTTCACATTGGTGGACATATCCAGAAACCAGCTCTGCATCATGCTACACATGTTCTCTATTTGAAAAGTTTGCTGGTTGTGAATTTCAGCCATGGAGGTAGAGGTACTAGTGGCCTGAGAAGTAACCACATCTCTGAAATTGTAAGCTAGGTTCTCAACTCGTTCTTGGACAATGTCCAGTTTACCATATATGTTTCCTAGTTGGATAATGGTACCCTGAACTTCATCAGATATATTGTTGATCCTTTGAGACATAGCCTGCTGGTCTTCTCTTATCAAGTTCAGTTGGTTT
This sequence comes from Amorphophallus konjac, assembly GCA_022559845.1. Taxonomy (NCBI): domain Eukaryota; kingdom Viridiplantae; phylum Streptophyta; class Magnoliopsida; order Alismatales; family Araceae; genus Amorphophallus; species Amorphophallus konjac. The sequence continues at coordinate 454,978,118 of CM040121.1, read as the reverse complement.
CTAATGATTTCTAGCTCACTTTTGATATCAAAGGCATGGACCAGCATTTGTGTAGTTTTTGCATAACTTTCTGCTTGGGTCTGTCTCATATCCGTCATAAGGGCTCCAGCTTGCTCACAAACATGCAAGAGAGAATTTAAGAATTCATGCAATCTTTTATCTGATTTATATTTGTCATAAACAAACTTCTCCCACTATCTATTCACTGTTTGTTCCATATGAACCATTCTTGCATCCAATCTCTGAATAGCAGAATTTAAATGCATAAACTATGCATTCATCATTCTACTTTGTTTCATTAGGAGATTTACCAGTGTGTGGTACATCTCTGCAACTTGTGGTCCTGAGCTAGGTCCAGCTGAGCTGGAAGCATGAAATTCTAGTGGAATAAAAGGTTCCTTAGGTGACAGGGGTGACTGAATCCCTAAGGCCATTACTGGCCCCTGAAATGGTCCATAGTAATTAGTAGGACCTAGACAGTCTTCTTGTGGAACTTCAACCTCAGCTTCTTGATCTTCTTGAGGTTGTTCTTCCTATGGATGTCCTTCGATCTCTTGCTGCTCATTCCTTTGCTTGGGTAAACTTTTAGATACATGCTACTGCTGCTGCTCCATCTGTTCTATCAGATTGTCAATGTTTTGATCAAGTTATTGCAGGAATTGTTCATCTGACAGATGTTGTTCTTGTTGTTCATGAAGTTCTTGTTTCAATTGAACTTCTCCTGTGTCAACTCCCGTTTCTTTCACTACATCATCCTGCTTCTCATCTTGAACTACTACCACCACTTGCTCATCTGATGGAGACTGATGCTCCCCCTGACTTAGTACTTCATCTTGAATCTGTTCAACACCTTGTTACTCATACTATTGCTGTACAAATTCTTCATCTGGCTGCTGCTTATGTTCTGGATCAGATTGTTCTTTCTAAATTTGCTATTGCTCCTCTTTTACTTGTTGAATTTCTTCTTCTGCTTGCTATTTTGTCACTTGCATTACATATTGTTCAATTTGTTTCTTTGCATGACTAGCTACAGATTGTTTTAGCTTCATGAATGTCGAAATAAAATCCATATTGTAGACATTAACCTTAGGGATCTCCTTAGCAATCTCATCCTCTAAAGCAATGTTTACTTTCTTAAATATGGCTGTCAGATGGGCTACATGGGGTAGATGTCTCTTAGACTCTTTGCATGTACCCATAATCTGAATAATCAGTTCTGGCAGACACATTCTTATCCTTTTGAACATACAAAAGAGTATAAATCTTTGAGATTCAGTAAGTCTTCCTCTTCCTCCATCTTGTGGGGTTATTATGGTTGTAACCATGTGGTGAAGTAATATCTTTAGAGGAGAAAATTTATTGCTATTGAACTGAGTCAATTTTGTCTGCTCCTTGTCCTTGAAATTACTAGGCTTGTTAGAAAGAATAGATTAAAGTATGCTTCAAATCTATCATATTCAAAATCTCCTTCAATTACTCCATCTTCAGGTATTCTAAAAACTTTATGGAGAAAATGCCTAGAGATCTCAATTTTGACTCCTTTAACATGAGATGAAATCCTAGAATGGTTTGAATCAAACTTCAGGTTCTTGTAAAATTCTGTTACCAATCTAGGGTAATAAAATCTGTGTCTCCCCATGAACTTTTTCCATTTCTGAGATTTAATCAACCCCAATAATTTTGGAAATTCAGCAAGCATTTTCGGATCGTAAAAGTCCACATATCATGGGAAGGTGATTTTGCCAGTTTCAAGCACAGATTCTGCTTGCATGGAAGCCCTATCTGAGTCATTTTCTTCTTCAGACTCTCTGCGAGTCGTCTCTGTGGCAGATGTCCGGTGCCGCTTTGCTGAAGCTTCAGATGAATTTCCTTTTCCCTTAGTAAATATTTCTTTACCCAGACCAGATACGGTACCTTGAGCATGTACCAACTTCGTTCTTCTCTCTTTATGAGGAACCTTTGTAGCTTTCACTAACAAGACATACTCCGGTTGCTGCTTCTCCACTGCCTTCCTTTTTCCCTTGCTCTTGACGGTCGAAGACGACATGACGGATACGATGGAAAGTGGAAGACAATGAGTAGTAGGACGGGTAGGAGACGTGTAGAGAAGAAAATGGAGAACAAAAGTGGAGCTGACAAGATTACGATTGGGACGAGGTAGCACAGACGACTGAAGAGCGTTGATGTGGAATGATAGCTCATCCTGGATGATGTAGGTTAAAAAGTGAGAGAGACTTTGAAAGGGTAGAGTTAATATATGAATTTCTGCTGACTTTACCAATTTCAAAAGTCAATTCCCAGAATACCCTTCACTTTCAATTAAAATGCCTTTCTTCACACTTATATGGTTTTCTGCATATGGGATTATATCTTACTGCATAAATCTTCAGTAAATAATCCTTTGAAGCAACATCAATGGAGGTGAAACAATCTAATCAAAGTACTATGCCCAATCTGAAAAATCATTAGTCTTACTAATCATTTTCATTAGCCAAAAATAATTTAGACATGTTTTATATTGAGCTTAAAATAGTTTTAGTTTTCTGAAAAAGAACCCAGAGTCAACCATATTTTCATTGTACTTTTATTTACTTAATTGAGCATTCCAGTCTAACTGCACCTTTTACACAAGGAAACATGTTGATCAAACACCAGAATCCCTGGTTAGTCAGTGCAGTCTACTTTTTATGCTTCAATTTTGAACAGAGATAACATCCATTATCATGACATGACCTCTGAATATCTTTGATACAGATGGTCAGTTTCTCAAAAGATATGCCATTGCTCTAACTTTTTATTCTCATTTTTAATTTTCTTATGGCGTATTCCATGGTCTTTTAACAGATTTTTCTTAAAACAATACTTAAGAACCATATAAGCACAAGATCTGCTACCATATAGACTTATTACTAATGACTTTCAGATTTCTAGAGATTCTTCTGAACAGTTCCAGTTTTTAGAAAGTTTTAAGACCATTGAAGGTACATTCAAGGATAATTTTTGAATATTTAACATGGGATTTAATCTTCATAAATAGAAAATCATGTTTCTGTAAAGTCCAGCAAATTCATTTTGGTTCTGGATATTCTTAGTAACCAAGAATTGATTGTTAGAAAAATTGACAGCTTTCATATCTTTACTCCCCCTGAGTTAAAGATTCCAATGACATATTTGTCACAAAACTTAGATAAGAGAATGGGAATGGATAAATCAACAATGTAAGAATAACCAAGGTAGTAGGATAGAAGACCAAGTGGAGACAAGGGTGATACTCGGGACAGTTTTGCAATCAACCAAGTTCTTAGTCTTATTAGCTTCTCATCTAGCCTCAACCTTCTGAATAAAACCCAGCAGCATCCAATATTCAGCTTGTTCTGAATGTAGTAAGATCAGTGTTTCCGAAATCATTGACTTACTATTTTAATCGAGACTTACACTAATCTCAACACAAATCTCAGTAAACAACTATGCAACAATCTGATAGCCTATTCAGATAGGATATACAGCTCATTATCAAAATAGAATTTCAGCAAATCAACCAGCAGCACTAACACAGCTCAAATTCTGACACCCAGCAGCAACTCAATATATCTAACAGACTTAGCCCAGCTCATCTTCACTGTGTGCAGTGATTTCAACCAAACACCAATTCTTTTCTTAAAGTACACAGTTATACAACTATGAACTGCACACAACAAATTTACACTACATGCAATATTTGGACCCTTGATACTTGGCGAAGGTCTAGCCTCTACGCATAGCGTGGGTTTCCAGACAGAAAGGATCTGCCCTTTTCCCAACTTACTATTTGATATACCAAGAAGTCATGCAAACCTATGCATCTACAATGAACATGAATGTTTGACACAAATCAATTCTATCATGAAAATTCTTATTTAAGTCATGCATGTAGCAGATGATCAGGAATTCAACATTCATTTCAAGATTGCATCAGTCTATGACAACAATTCATGAGATTGCATTTTAATAAATTCAATCTGGCCAAACATGCAGAAACTCAAAGGAGAATTATTTAAGCAATACAATAACCAAAACAAGAGTGGGGTTTAACTAACCTTCATGTGCCTTGATTTTTATTTAACCCCTTTATTTCTTGCCACCAAGGCACTCCTGCAAACAAAAATTAATTTGCATATCTAGGAACCCAAGAACTCTTGGGTCCTGTCAGATGAGTAACACCTCTAGCAGGTGTACTCCATGAGTTCCAAGCAGCTAGATCATCAAATTTCATAGCAACGCAATTGTTCATGACATGCCCCACATTCCCACAGTAATGACATGATTCAAATACATTCATGTTCTTCCTTGATACGTGGGTATAGTGTTTTTATGGGATGGCATTAGCTCTGCCATTTCTATGATGGAAGATAGAGTTTCTTCCCATATGCCAATAGTTCTGGACTGTGTGGCCAATTCTCTTGCAGTTTAAACAATGAGGCCTTTTGTTTGAAAATAGGTTTGGCCATTTTTGATCAGAAAAACTTCTTTGGGTTTTTAGTTCAACATTCTTAAGAAACTAACAATCATGCATTGTATGTCCAAATCTATTACAGTGAAGACATTGAATTTTCTTTTTCTGCTTAGCATGATTGTTGACATTTTTGAATTCATTCGGTTTCTTAGATGCATTCATGTCATCTAATTTCATATCAAGGCAGTCATGCATTACATGCCCTGCCCTACCACAGTAATGACATGAGATTTTATTTTTATGTGCATGTAAATATGTGGGAGAAGTATGATCTACATGCATGGGGATAGCAGAAACATTTTTGGATTTGACAGTCTTTTTCTATTTTTCAAGCTTTTTCAGATTTTTAGTTGGTTTTACTGATTTCTGAGCAGTAAATTGAAAAGCAGATGAGCAGGATGTTTTGGGTTGTTCAGAACTACTCACAAATGAAGTTGAGAGTTTATTTTCAAATTTCTTCTTATTAACTAGATTATAACCCAGTCCTTCTCTCTGAAAGTCCACTTTTGTTCCAAGAATTTTATCTAAATTGTCTTTCCCTTCAACAAATTTAGACATGGAATTTTTTAGATCTTGGATTTCAGATTTTAGAGATATAATGTCAACCTCATAACAAGCAACGTCAGATTCACAGATAATTACTTGTTCATGTAGTGTATCATTCAAACTTTTGAGATTGTCTATTTCTTGTTTTAATTTCAGTTCATTGTTAACTTTAGTTTCTTTCAAGACACATTTCCCTTTCTCAACAATTATGAGTCTTTCTGAAATAACAATGTTTAGAACCATCAGCTTCTTATTCTGTTCTTTCATACTTTCATTTTCCAATTTCAATTTTTCAACTTCTTCATTTCTTGACATGGAATTCAGCTTTTTACTCAGCTTCTCTTCACTTTCTTCAATCTCTTTCTTTCTGTTTAGTAGTTCTTCATTTTCTTCCCTTAAAGAATCAATTAGTTCTTCTTGCCATTTAAGCTCAGATTGAACATATGCATTCAACTTTTCTTTAGCCACACATTTTTCACAAGAGTTTTCAATTCTTTTTACTTTAGTTTTCAGTTGTTCATTTTCAAGACTTAATGAACTTATTTTAGATGGCATGATCATTTTCATTTTCTTCTTTTCAGATTTGACAGTTTTGTACTTATCTAATAAACAATTATAAAGATTCATCAAATCTTCAAAAGTAATTTCATCAGACCCAGAACTTACCTGTGATGAAGATTCATCTTGTTGATCACTGTTGTGATCTCTGACCATCAGACATTTGATATCTTCCATATGAGTCCTGACCTTCAACTTGTCTAAGATCTCTTTAGCACTCCTGCATTCAAAGACATAGGAAAATCTGTTAGCATCTATCGCCCTTTTTACTAGCTTCAGGGCTTTTACACTTTCAACATTTTTGAATCTATGTGCGTTACTCCATTGGGATTCATCCTCAGGAATATCGTACTGACCATATGCAATTAAAACCCAAAGACCTGAATCTACTGAATTCACATAGTCTCTGAATTTTCCAATCCAGTTATAAAAACGTGAGCCATCGAAGATTGGGGGATCAGCCATCGAGCTCATATCGAAAATCAGAAATGACAATCAACAAAAAAAAACAACTGACCATACAGAACGAGTGCACCAAAAACTAGCAGGATCACTGCAGATCGTTGGATCTGATGTACCAGTAACCCTCTCTGATACCACTTATTGAGTCTATGAGATGGTGCAAACCAAGATTCAGAGGGGGGTGAATGAATCCCCATTTTAAAAAATTGCGGAATTAAACTTTTCTCTGAAAGATTTATGCAGAATAAAACTTGATAGCTCAGTTAAACTATGTTCTATTGAAGATCACACTCGAACAGTTATAGAACTCAGATATATGCTAAACAGATGCACTTGAAACGCGCCTAAGCATACATCTATCGTGAATCAATGATGGACTGAAAACACATCTATCACATAAAGCACAAGGATTTTTAGGTGGTTCGATTTTCACCTACATCCACCCCACACTCAGACCTGAGTGTGGATTCTACTGACACACAGCTTGAAAAACCGTTGATCCACAGCTTTGGGGAATAAATCCCTACAACCCGCTGATCCACAGCTTTAAGAAATAAATCCCAGACCGCTGAGCCTCTCAGCTTGCTTCCGCTGACACACAGCTTGATGTTTGAATTAGAAGAAAAAAAAGATGAAACACAGCACCAGAAAGTTGGAAATGAAAATAGATAAAATATAGCTCTCACAGGAGCAGATCTAGCTTGGATCTGATCCAAAGGCTAGTAGACCATATCTTCAGGATCTTCAAATTCCTCTTCTCCAACTTGCTCTCTATCTCCCTCTTTCTTCCTCACGAACTCCCGATCTCCTTGATCTCTCTCTTTTTCTCTTCACTTACTCTCACTGAAATTCCGATACTCTATTTTTCTAACTCTCAGATCTTCACTCTTTCTCTTATAGCAACTCCCTTCTTCTTCTCTCTCTTTTTCTTTTCTTATCTACTGCTCACTGAATTCTTCTCTCTCATATTTTCCCTCTTCTACTGCGTTGCCCGAATTCAGGAGATCTGACTTCTATTTATATCCTCGCAAGAGTTGGGCGAGTGGGAAACACGTTCCCGCCCAATGAGACTTGAAACGAGGAGCTCCGCTGGAGGTCTACGTGTCAGGAGATGAAGGCATGCTATCCACGTGGTTGGATCTTCAGACGATATCCCTATCTTGAATCATGTGTCAGTAACTTGGATCATGTGCCTGAGGATATATACTTCGAGCCACGTGATCGTGCTAAGTGTAAGGCAAGCTGCCTTTTCACATGTTTTATCCTGGGTACTTCAGTGACTTAAGTTCATGCCAATTAGAACAAAGGCATTTTATCAAACACTTTGTCAGTGTATGTAGATATTCAATATACATTGGCCTATGAGACTTGAATTATGACACAGGTAAAAAATCAGATTAAGATGCACATATCGTAATTCAAATGATGCAGGATATGCACTGACCTGAAATCATGCACAGACCTGAATGCTGCAAATGCATGGACCTTAGATATGCACAAACAGGTATATGCGTAGATCTTAGATTAAGCATTAAATTGGATGTGCACTGACCTATGCTTATGTATGTGCAAAGATAAGGATGTGCTCAGACTTCTAAATGTCGTATATGCTCACACTTTAAATGCAGCAATGAAGAATGCACCAATCTCATATATCACACGACAAAATGTGCACAGACCTTGTTTTTGCACAAGGCACAATGTGCACTGACCTTGTTTTGCACAAAACATAATGTGCACCGACTTCATTTTGCACAAGGCATAATGTGCACCGACCTCATTTTGCACAAGGCACAATGTGCATCGACCTTGTTTTGCACAAGGCACAATATGCACCGACCTTGTTTTGCACAAGGCATAATGTGCATCGACCTTACTATGTGCAATGCAAGTGTGCATAGACCTTTATGTCAATAGCTAATGCATATGCACCGACCTTATGTATGCACAAGGCATATGTGCATCGATGTTCATGCAATGAAATGGACATATGCACAGACCTACATATACAACTACTATGAGTGTGCACCGACCTGATGGATAACAAATATGTGAACATGCACTGACCTATGTGACTGAGACATTAATGCGCACTGACCTATATGCATATGACATGAATATGCACAGATTTGATGAGAAGGAGATGTAAATGTGCATTAACCATTATTTTGACACTTAGACAACAAATCAGGTTTGATCAATATGAAAGAATTCATGCATTTCAGTCCCAATATGATTCATAGGCTGTCATTATCAAAACCACGGTTTCAACACTCACCCCTCATATGACCAATCTTCTTGCATTCATAACAAATAACTTCCTCTCTCTTATTTGCTTCACCTTTCTTAGCGATTGCCTTTCTCTAAAATTTTCTTTGGAAAGTACCATCCTTCTTTGCCTTCCTATAGAACCTCCTAGCCCTTCTTGTGATGAGAGCCATGAGTTCTTCTTCATCACTGTCAATGCTTGACCTTCCATCACTTTCCTCGGAGGACTGTGGATTTGCCTTCAACGCAACGGTCTTCTTCTTTTTGCTTTCCTCCTCTGTCCTCTTGATATTGAGCTCATAAGTCATGAGCGACCCGATCAATTCATCCAGAGTAAGTGTGATAAGATCTTTCGAGTCTTCAATGACTGTCTCTTTAGTGTGCCACTATGGCGACAGAGATCGCAGCACCTTTTTGACCAGTTCTTGATTGGTGTAGTCCCTCCCCAAAGCCTTCAATCCATTTATGATCTCACTTAACCTAGCAAACATCTGTGATATATTTTCATCTGGCATCAAAGTAAACAATTCATAGTCTCTGATAAGCTGGTTGGCCTTAGTATCTTTAACTTCGATGTCCCTTCATATATATGCCGCAATTTGTCCTACATCTCATGCGCAAATGAAGACATAGATATACGTGAGTACTCATTCGAGTGAATTACACACTGAATAATATTCATCACTTTATAACTAGCACAGGATTTTCTAATATGCTCCTCATTCCATTTATCTTCATCAGCAGGCAATTGGTAAGGACCTTTACTAACTACTCGCCATACATCAAACTCTTGGGCTCTTAAGAACACTGTCATTCTGTTCTTCCAATAATGATAGTTGGCCCCATTGAAAAATGGTGGTCTATGAATGGAATGTCCCTCAGGAAGCATGCCTTTGTTAGCCATTATAAATTGATCTTTACTCTGAAATCGCTAGACTTAACTAAATACCCAGAAACCAAGGCTCTGATACCAGTTGTTGGCCCAGACCAAAGGTAAACAAGAAGGGGGGGTTGAATTGTTTACCCCCAAATCGCACAAACAAAATGAAACTTAAATGAATTGTCAATTTGATATGAAATTAGATGAACTTGGATGAGTAAAGTTCTCTCAGACTCACCGGTCACACACGAAAATGATGAATCAACGCAAAGAGCAAGCAAGCAAACACCCCACAGAACACGAGAAGTTTTAAGGTGGTTCGGTCAGACCTTCCCGTCCGCCTACGTCCACCCCTCACCAAAATCCGGTGAGGCTTTACTCGCTACGAATTGTAGCACCACGGAGATAAATCTCCACACACACGCTACCGAACCGCAGCTATAAACGGTGACGAACCCCAAAACACACACAACCGTTGATTCACAGATTGACCTCAAGGAACACTCTCCTCGATTGCACATGGCTACTCAGCAGCCAAAACACAGTTTGATCCCTAAAACAGGGTATCAAAAAATCCACTGAAATCTCAGTGACCACACACGGAAGATAGAAGAAGAATTTCAAAAGAAAACACAAATCGAAACAAGAAAACCAAATGTAGCTTCAGATTGAAATCTAGAAGTTGTAAGTAGCCGATCTGGGCTCAGATCTAAGGCTGCTCCAACTCTCTCTATTCAGTAGACATGCAGTAGCTTGGGGAAGACGGTTTTCTCAAATGCCTCTCAAATTTTCCCTCTCAGCATCAAGATCGAACATGCCAACTTCTGGGCTGCTATCCTCTCTTTTCTCCCTCTCAGATGTTCTTCGGAATAGCTCAGGGCTTCTTACTACATCTTCACCATCTCCAGGGCGAATGATTGTATTTATAGCAGAAGATAATGGATAATTTTCCATTTCCAAGCTATTTTATGATTGGTCCATGTCAAAAGTAGAATATTTTAACCTAGGACCTTTCCAAACACTGAGGCACGTGACATGGAGGCGTGTGTCAATGATTGGAGAGAAAACCACGTGACTGCTTAAATGTCCACGTGCTTGTATGGCTGGGCTCTGGTCAGTCAACTGATCAGTTAGTTTAGTCGACTTGAATTTCAGATCTATTGACTTAAGCTTGTTAGATCCTTGAACTTTGGTTTGTCAACTTAGTGCTACAAGCTCAGATGATATCAGTCGACCTAGTTGGCTAGTAGGTAGACTTAGTGATTCACAAGCATCCTTTTAGCGAGCTGAACAACCCTGAAGATGTCTACTGACTCTTCTACACATCTGTCGACTGACTTAGAGCTTGGTCGACTGATATTACCATTCTCTGTCAACTTTTTCTCTCATCTATCGACTGAATTGGAGCTTAGTCGACTGATATTTCCTTTATCTGTCGACTTCTTCTATTGCGGGCGAATCAGTCTTCCATACTCTACTATCTTCATTCAATTTTGTTGACACACAAAATGGCCTCTTGAGCTTCTCATTCTATGACCTTGTGTCTTGCCATAGTCCTCAAGTTCTTCAACATTCTCTTACCTTCCTACTGATGTATGATGGGTCTTCTGTTGGCTGGAGTTGCTTTTTGTTGCCCCTGTCGACTTTTCTTCATATCAGTCGACTGATCTTCATATCTGTCAACTGAGTTTCACATCTGTCGACTGAATTTGAACTTGGCCGATTGATTTTTACCTTGTTCTTGAGTAGATTTAACTTGATGGCTGCACTCACTTATGACCACTTGTAAAATGATTAAATCTATATCATCCATACCCACAAGTAGTCTTAATGCGATGAGAACTTACACAATGACATAGACAATGGAAGTTTGACAAAAGACTTAGATGGAATAAAGGTAGATGGTGCAAAAGTAGGTTGAGACTTAGATGATGGATCATCCAAAATCAAAAAGTAGACAATGCAGCGCCTGACTGATGAAAGTAGATGAAACAAAAGTAGGTGATAAAAAATAGACAATACAAAAGTTAGACGTAGGGATAGATGAAGCAAGAGTTAGACGATGAACAGTAGTCAATGTAAAGTAAATGCTAAATATAGATGATATAGAAGTACACAAAGGACTTAGGTCTTATAGAACTAGACGATGCACTTATTCGATAGCTTTGCAGAAGTAGGCGATGGATTTTAGACGTGGCAAAGTTGGAAGTTAGACTTGAGCTTTATAGAATTTGGACGATGGAAATAATAATGGACTTTTTACTTGAGATAGTTGATTAAGTGATGTACGGTGGGGCTCAGAGATGTGTGACTGGGATCAGGGATGAGTGACAATGTTATTGATGCATGACGAGTATGTGTGCCAAGTGTTAGTGGTTTTGATAGGTGGAAGGGCATTTATGATAGGTGGAGAGTAGTTGACGACTGGTGGAAGGTATCTTGCTAACATGTGGAGAGCTCCTGAGAAATTAAGGGGAAAATGTTATGAGTGAAAGAGTTTTTGTCTTAAAAAATCTCCCCACTAAGCAACCTGAGGACAACCTATATAAATCTTCCTTATCTCTCATGTTACATTTTTGTCTACTATAAGCATCTCGCGTAAGACTAGGAGGGGAAGCAGTGGGAGTAACAAAGAAGAACCCATGGTGATTAAGGATCTCACAGTACATGTAGACATATGATAAACCAAGAGCATGTTATTTGTTTACTTCTCTTGTTTTGATTTTATTTTGATATTTAGAACATGAACTTTTCCATGGGAAGTTTACTGTTAAGTTAACGATAAGGACAGTGCCATCTTAAGGGAGAATGATGGGTGCCTCGACTGGAAATGGTATGACGTGGGAATTAGACCGAGGGTGTCCCAGTTGGCAATGGTATGCAGTGAGAATTAGACCCAAGGTGTCCCGACAAGCAAGCCACATGAATTAGACCTAGGGTGCCCCGACTAGTAAGCATCTGCAACACAAAAAATAATTAGTTAAGTTTAAATTTTATTAAATATTCTTGATTAGGAAGCCCAAGATTTATTTATTTATTTATTTATGTTTATTTGTGTTGAATTCTCCAACTTGGTAGATGATAGCTAGATGGAAGAAAAAGTAGATGGAAGGGTAACAAGATAGACGATGCTCCTCCTAAGTTGAAGGAAGTTAGACGTATTTCTGCCTAAGTTGAAGGAAGATAGATGATGTTCCATCTAAGTTGAAGGAAGATAGACGATGTTGTGCCTAAGTTGAAGGAAGTTAGATGATGTTCCACCTAAGTTTAAGGAAGATAGATGATGATCCGCCTAAGTTGAAGGAAGATAGATGTTGTTCAGAATTAGACAGAAGTAGTTAGACGATGATGTGGACTCGAGAGTTGGACGATTGAAGCGGGACAAGTCGGATCAACCTCTTCCTTGCTCGCTCAGGGCCACCTTTTTTTATCATTTTTTCTTTCCTTTTTTCTATTTTTTTTGTTCTGCTAGAGGACCAGAGGAGAAATAAGAGAGAGGGGGAGAGAAAGAGAGAAAGATAGAGAGGGAGGGAGGGATGAGGGGGTGACGGCTGGTGGTGGTGGGGAGGATGAAGCAGGCATGGTAGAGGCATGGCTGGCTGGGCGGTGGAGGCTGGACTCGAGGATGGTGCTTTAAGGTGGGCAGGCGACGAGGGGAAGGGGTAGGCAGATGAGCAGGAGCGGAGACGGATGACGACCCCTGTGGTGTCTTGCTACTCTGAGGTTGCAGGGCAACAATGGTGGGAAGATGTGGGGAAGAAGGACGGGGAGAGCGGCGGCAAGAGGAGAAGAGGAACAGAGTGAGAAAGGCCAGGGAGGGCGGTGCTACCGACAGATGCAGGCAGTGTCTCTGGGGGTGTTGTCGACTGGTGCAGGGGTCGTCGGTAGCGGCTGCAATGTCGGGGCGAGGTGGAGACTAGCCGTAGGTTTGGACTGGCAAGAGTGTCCGGAGTGAAGCTACGGCTACGGTGCGTTCTGGCCAAAGGCCAGCATTGGCTCCTTCCTACTATGGTGGAATTGCAGGGAAGAGATGACACAGGAGAAGGAAGACTGAGGCAAGGGAAGAGGGGAAGAAGAAGATGCAGAGGAATGGTGGAAGCTTGCTGCATCGTACAGGGAGTAGAGAGGGAGGGGAAGAAAGGAAGAACAAAGGAGGAAGAATATAGGGAAGAGAGAGAAAGAGAGAGGAGGGGCTTCACGCCCTGGGGCTTCACACCCTGCCTAGGGTTTCACGCTCTATTCTCTTCATGAGAGGAGGAAGAAGATGACTACCATATCAAAATTCTTAACTCTTCATTAACCTAAAATTTGAGATTACATTATTATTTATAGAGGATAGAACGCTAATGATCCTCCTCTCAGATCCAAAGATCAAAATACCTTAAGACCTAAAATAGTGCAAAAATCTCACCCAAAAATTACGAAAAAAAATAAAAGACACAATATTAGCTCCAAATGAGCCCAATAAACCCTGAAAAATTAAAATGTAATCCTACCTACTTACGATTACTAGATTAGACTCAAATAAAATAAAAATACATAATAAAAATGAAGCTAATATGACTCAGACCGTCATCGGTGTAAATAGTGCCATCATGCGCTCCACGTCCGTCATGAGTCTCGCTTCGCATTAATATCTCCTGGCTCGAAAAAAATTCATCCTCGAATTTTGAAGAGTCGAAGTAGGATGAAAACGAACACAAGGGAACAAACATAGTACTCCGTGTAGAAAATCATATCAGGAATCTCGAACTGTCGTGTAACATGCGCCTCACAAAAATCTAACCACACCGTATCACCATGAGACAGCTCCAGAAGTAACATGACATCCGATGGAGCAACTAACGAAGCAACTGCAAACATAGTGCCATCAATCAAGTCAAATCTAGACATAATAAATAAATCTTGATCCCAGACATCATCGGAAATGATTGTCAAAATATTCTCAAAGGATGAGTCGGCGGTGAGTACAAAATCATCTATCAAATCCAACCCAGAAGTAACAAGCAAACTCTGATCCCATGAAATAATATCAAGTGGCTCACGGATCACCATCTGCAATGGGCCTACCTCAAACACATTATCTGAGATCAAATGAAGTCCTGACTCGGCGAACAATGCAACAACCCAAGCAACATCAACTATAGGCTCTACACATACATGGTCATCCTGAGCAATGGTCGCCAACTCTCGTGACTCTCTACCTATCACACTCTACTCCGGAAGAACTATCTTAGCACTAGCAGAAATATACTTAGGAAAATGAAATTTACCCCTTAAATGTGGTGGCTAGATAGTACGAATAAACTAATTAGGGTCTATAGTAACATGCCACTCTTCTATCCACTCATGTCCCAAAGTAATGTAGGATCTCGAAGAATTAATAGTGCACCATGCTCCATCAAAATATAAAAGGTTTTAATGTGCTACTACATCTGACTTGCTGATGGAACTCCATAAAAGCTTTGTCACCCTCAGTAATAACCTCATCAGTTTCCAATAGTAAATGAACAATAGATTGAGAAATATAGTTATTCCAACATTGCTCATTTAAAATTACTCTTGTTCACTTCTCATTCGCAAAGAGACAATGAAACTGAATAGCATTTGGACGAGTGTAGAGATTACCTAGGACCCTAATTTAATAGAATAAATTAGTTCTCAAAGCTCTGATACCAAATTGATGTGGGACAAGTCAGGATCAACCTCTTCCTTGCTTGCTCAGGGCCACCTTTTTTTTTCTTTCCTTTTTTTCTTTTTTTGATTCTGCTATAAGACCAGAGGAGAAACATGAGAGACAAAGAGAGGGAGAGGGGGAGAGAGAGAGAGAGAGAGAGAGAGAGGGACTAGGGGGTGACGGTCGGTGGTGATGGGGAGGATGGAGCAGGCACGATGGAGGCGTGGCTAGCTGGGTGGCTTCGACTGGACTCGCGGGTGGTGCTACGAGGTGGGCCGGTGATGAGAAGAAAGGGCAAGAGGACGAGCAGAGCGGCGGTGGACGACGACCCCTGTGGTGGCCTGCTGGTCTGAGGTTGCACGACAATAGTGGAGAGAAGATATGGAAAAGAAGGACAGGGGGAGTGCTGGTGGGAGGAGAAGAGGAACAGAGTGAGTAGGGCCAGTGAGGGCGGTGCCATCGACGGATGCGGGCGGCGTCTCCAGAGGTGTCGTGGGTTGGCATAGGGGCTGCCGACGGTGGCAGTAGTGGCGGGGAAAGGTGAAGGCCGATGGCAAGCTTGCACTGGCAGGGGCGTCTGGAGTGGAGCTGCGACTGGGGCGCATTCCGGCTAGAGGGTGGCATGGGCTCCTTGCTGCGGTGGTGGAATTGTAGGGAAGAGACAACACAGGGGAAGGAAGGCTGAGGCAAGGGAAGAGGGGAAGAAGAAGACACATGGGAACAGTGGAGGCTTGCTGCGCTGTACGGTGAGTATAGAGTGAGGAGAAGAGAGGAAGAACAAAGGAGGAAGAAGATGGGGAAGAAAGAGAGAGAGAGAGAGAGAGAGAGAGAGAGAGAGAAGGGCTTTACACCCTGCCAAGGGCTACGCGCCCTATTCCCTTTACGGGAGGAGGAAGAAGATGGCTGCCATATCAAAATTCTCAACATCTTCATTAACCTAAAATTTGAGATTGCATTGTTATTTATAAAGAATGGAACCCTAAGACCTAAAATAGTGCAAAAATTACACCAAAAAATTACAAAAAAATAAAAAAGACATAATATTAGCTCCTGACGAGGTGAGATTGCATTGTTATAACCGACAACAGGGGGGCCAGTCATAGAATTGGATGGCGGACGCCCCTCATTCGCTACCGCCGGCGCCTTCCCCTATCACCGGTTACCCTCCTACTGCTACTCCTTCGCACCATACTGACTTTTTGCTCGGTTCCCACAGACGGCGCCCTGGTTATCTCAACAACCATCAACCATTGTAATGTCGATAGGGTACTGGTTGACAATGGCAGTGCGCCGGATGTTTTGTCTTATGACTGTTTCTTAAAGATGGGTGAAAACCCATCAAAGTTGCATCCGGGCCGAACCCCCCTTTGCGGGTTCAACAGTCAAGCATCCTACTCCGAGAGAGCCCTAAGCCTGCCTATCACCCTCGGGACCCCCCCTAAAGCCGTAACTTTCATGGCGAACTTCATAGTGGTTAAAGGGATAACGGCCTATAATGCTATATTTGGCCGAGGAATCATCAGTCGTATAAAGGTTGTGCCGTCATCCTACCACCAAAAAATGAAATTCCCCACTAAATTTGGCATGGGCGAAGTCCGAGGTAGTCAGGCAATAGCTAGAAGTTGCTACATGATCTCGGTGGATAATAAACCCCCGAAGACCCGAGCCAGGGCTCCGGTATCATCGAGGAAAAAAGGGGGCAGGCAAACCCGAAGGGGAGCTGCTACCAATTTTCCTCAAAGATGATCCATCCCTCGAGGTCAAGATTGGGGCAGATCTGTCACCTGAAGCTCAAGCTCAATATAAAAAATTCCTTTCAGAGTACATTTATATCATTGCTTGGTCGGACGATGATCTCCCAGGAATTCTCGAGGAAACTGTGATGCATCGTCTCAACCGCGATCCGACTGTGACGCCCATTCAACAAAATAAAAGGAGACATGCCCCAGCAAAATAGGAGATCATAAAAGAGCAGGTCAATAGGGGAAAGAAAATCGAGCTATTCTGTCCGGTCCTTTACCCGACTTGGCTGGCCAATGTCGTCCTGGTGCCTAAAGCTTCGGGTAAATGGCGAATGTGTGTTGACTTCAGCAACCTCAACAAGGCCAC
The DNA here is from genome assembly GCA_022559845.1 of Amorphophallus konjac. Taxonomy (NCBI): domain Eukaryota; kingdom Viridiplantae; phylum Streptophyta; class Magnoliopsida; order Alismatales; family Araceae; genus Amorphophallus; species Amorphophallus konjac. Next base: position 454,961,126 of record CM040121.1, on the reverse strand, counting down.
CCCGAAGGATTGTTATCCTTTGCCGAGTATTTACCAGCTCGTCGACTCCACTTCAGGCAATGAAGTTCTCAGCTTCCTCAACGCTTATTTCGACTATCACCAAATCAGGATGCACCTTGAGGACGCTGAGAAAACGGCGCTTATCACCGATTCCGACGCATACTACTACACCCGGATGCCCTTCGGGTTGAAGAACGTCGGAGCAACTTATCAAAGGCTAGTCAACCAAATCTTCGAGAGCCAGCTCGGCCGAAATGTCGAAGCTTATGTCGATGACATGCTTGTCAAGTCACCAAAAGCCGAAGACCATTTCTCCGACCTAACTGAGACCTTTCAGACCCTCCGAAGGTACAACATGAAACTTAACCCATCAAAGTGCACTTTCGAAGTCCAATATGGAAAGTTCTTGGGGTTTTTAGCAACCCAGCGTGGGATCGAGGCAAATCCTGAGAAGGTCCAGGTCATCCTGGACATGCGCCAGCCGACAAGCATTAAGGAGGTCCAGCATCTGACAGGGAGGCTCGCTGTGTTGAACCACTTCATGTCCCGCGCTGCGCAACACTGTCTGCCTTTCTTCAAACTGTTAGCGCAGCAAGAGTGATATAGAAAGGGGGGATGAATAGATCACTCCCAATTTGAAGAAACTTAAACAGAATATAATTTCTACTACTAACGCACCTCCTTAAACCATACACAGAGGAATGTAAATGAGAATGAAGAGCGATTCACAAGGAAGCAAAGAGCCGAGCAGATGAAGAGCGTAGAGAACATAAGCAAACCACAGAGGAGGCACTCAGTTTTTTAGGTGGTTCGATTGCAGTCCGCAATCTACATCCACCCCTCACTCCAACTAGAGTGAGGATTCCACTAGACTATGCTAGATCAATGCAGACTCAGTCTGCGAACAACATGTTGCCACACAGCTTGAACACCAAGGGAGACAAATCCCTCAACCAAGTTCTGCTACCCACAGAACTTGAAACCGGTTCTAGCTCCCAGCTAGAACACGACCGGAGAAACCTCTCCCTTCCTCCACACACCGGAGGGAAACTGTTAATGACAACCAGTCACTAACACCACCAGAGATCACCGATATCTCTTCCTCTGCAACACAGAGGGAAACTGGAGTGATACTCCCTTCCTCCACACACCGGAGGGACAACAATTCAGATCAGAATAGAAGGATGAAAAATAAACGAAAGCAAAATGGAAAACGAAAAACAATGAGAAGGAATCGGTTCTGAAACCCAAAACAAATGTAGCTTCAAACGAAGCAATTCATCAAGCAGCACACACTCTCTCTCACTCGACCAAACTCCTCTCAGATATTGAACTCTCTGCTCTTTTCCTTTCTCTTTCTTTCTCTCTGCGCTTTTCTTTCCTTTTCTGGATCGAAGGACGTATATGCTCTTCAGGCTTCTTCTTCGATCAACCTTCATCTGAAGACGAAGGCTTCATTTTATACCTGGAGCAACAGCAGGGCGCGTGTGGCTTCCACAGTTCCCTCCCTAAGAATTCGGACCACGTGGCAGCATCCAGTAGACTGTCAGACCACGTGTCCTCATCTGGGCATTTTCCTTATCCTCGGATCACGTGCCCAGCACCAGTACGCTCAGCAACTGGAGGTAGATGGCGTCAACTCACTCGCTCCAAAGAGTTGACGCAGTCATCAGAAATCTTCAAACTTCTTAACCGCTGCGTCGACTCCATCAGCCTATTGCGTTGACGCAACGGTATCGACAGTTCAGTGTTCAAGTCTTCAACAGATAGCCGAGCTGCGTCGACGTTATCAGCATATAGCGTTGACGTATTGAAGGCATCTAGAGATAAGTCGTCCCTTTCTTGGACTGCTGCGTTGACGCTGCCAGTTGGTGGCGTTGACGCACGAACGTGTACATTTCTATACTGGCATCTCTTATGCCGCTGCGTCGACGCTTCTTGTTGATGGCGTTGACGCATAGGAAGATTTCGTGAAGGCTTCATCGCTTGTAAGAGTCCCTGCTATTTTAACTGCTGCGTCGACGCTGCTTGCTTGTGGCGTTGACGCAATAGAAGACGACGTGACAGTTTCATCTACTGATGCGTGGACGCTTTAAACTTCAGGCGTCGACCCTGTTCCCTTCAGCAACAATAATGAAGTGTATAGACTTAGTGTTGACGTGAAGCATTGTATAGACTACAGAGATCAATATAGCAAGTGTGTACATAGTGAGGGAGTGTATAGACTTAGTGAAATGAAGTCTAGTGTATAGACTTGGAAAGCTGTTCAATGTGTTGGGTTGCTGTTGTATAGACTTTGCCCAAGGAACCGAGTGTATAGACTTTGCCATAGTCTAATGAACATGCTTTGCAGAATTGAACGAGTCAATGTGTAGACTTCACAAGAAGCAGTCCGATGTACAGACTTCTAGTGTGAAGGCAGACTGTATAGACTAGAATCGCTTGAAGCGGTGTATAGACTTTGGTGAGGCTCAAGCAGTGTACAGAGTTGAAGGCTCACAAACGAGTGTATAGACTTAGGCTTTTAACACAGTATTTTACATGCTGAGTTGACGCTGCAGCCCATTGAGTTGACGCTGCAACGTATTACTATTACGTTCAACTGATGATGTATAGACTTAATGAAATGAAGAACCTGAACAGAAGAATCTACGCATCACCACACTGAGTTGACGCACTGGTGTGAAAAACTGTGCAGACAGAGTGAATAGACTTGAAGGAGTTATGCCAAATGAACAGATGAGTCGACGCATCAGAAGGGATGGGTCGACCCACTGCAATCAGTACTAGCTAAGCAGAGTGTAGATAAAATCATGATAGCATGCTTATCTATCAACCAAATGAACTGTACTCACTCACATGATGAAACAACATTAATCTAGAGATAGAAGATTGATTTATAGTGTGAGACATCATCAAAACCATAGGAATGCAACAATCTTCCCCTTTTTGATGATGACAACACTATGAATCATGCAATATCAAGTTTCAACAAAGAGTTAATACCAGCTGCAACAGGCAGAAAAATTCAAGACATGCTCATGCAAATGAATTAAACATTCCCTACAGCACACTCTCATCTCCCCCACAACTCATAACCATTTCTTCCACGAAGCAACATGACTCCCCTCAAAGCTCAAGACAAAACCAATACTCACTGAAATTGCAAACTTCTCACAGAAATTGCAGATATTGCAAGCTCTCTCCCCCTTTGACATCAGCAAAAAGAACTGCAGAATGTATGACAGTGCTGGAAACATGAGGACTGAGGGCAGTAACTTCTTAGTGCAGAAAATCACGAGTATGTCTTAAGAGAATAAGTGAGTTTCTAATCTCAAGAGAGGATTCTTTGGACTTCAGTACACAATAGAGAAGTAGAGTTATAGACAAGTTTATCAGCATACATAGCGGATGATTGAGAGCAGGAGTTGACAAGTATGGCCAGATATAGCTGATCATTCAACTATTTCACGAGACAGCAAGAGACTAAATCAGAGAGGTGTTCTCAAGGTATTGAAGACAAGCAATCCAATAGTTGCATAACAACAAGGAATTTTGTTGGAGATGATTTTCAAGAAGATCAATGAGTAAGTTGGTAGTTCACTTCCTTTGACATTAGGGAGACACCTTGATTAGAGGCCTGAATCCCCAGTTACTCAGAGTGAGTACCTCATTACTTCCCCCTTTTTTTTTAATAAGGAACAGAGTTAGTAACTGTGGCTTTTGACATTAGGGAGACACCTTGATTAGAGGCCAGAGTCCCCAGTTACTCACCAGCAAGCCACCATTGCTCTGTCATGACTTTTCATTCATTTTAAGCATTTGACACCTCATGACTTGGGAGAAATATTCATTTCATTGATGAAGCTCCCAGTTTCTCAGTGATTAAAATAGAACATGTTTGTTCAATTAAGCCCTTAAGTTAAAAAAGATAGAATGATTGAAGACAATACCAAAAAGAACTTTTCTTGAATTGAGTCTTGAAGTCTAGATTTTAAGTTGATTGGGTCAGATAACAAGACATACAAGTTTTTGGCCTGAACCATAATCAATGGCAATGTAGGAAGATATACTTTATGTAATTAGTCCATATCTCTGAAGGAGTACCAAAGGAAGGATTCTAACTTGAAGATTAGAGACACTGACTTATAGACTTAAGAGATAAGTGACACTCTATTTTCTGAGAGAACCACACTAAATCAGTCATGCAAAACCAGCAAAGGTACACATCTGGACAGCCCTTTTGAATCTGTCAGAGAACTTCTCTTCTCACATCACAACTCAGCTCCCCCTAAGACATAGCATACTTCATTAACCATTCCAGCAAAAAACAATCTCAAAGCTCCCCCTTACCTAGAGCATTCTGAAGGCTAACCAATAAGGATTCAGAACTCCCTCTTAAACCAGCATGAAAGAGACTAAACAGTAGATAGACACAACTCCCCCTCACAACAAGAACAGGCTTCATAATTAAGACAATTTGTATAAGCCTAATTCTCTTCTCAAAGTGGAAAATTTTTCATTATCCAGAGGTTTTGTGAATATGTCAGCAATCTGATTATCTGTGCCTACATGAATCAGTTCAAAATTATTCTTAGACACCTCATCTCTTATAAAATGATGTCTTATCTCTATGTGTTTGGTTCTTGAATGTAAAATGGGATTTTTAGCAAGATTGATGGCACTAGTATTATCACAGTAAATAGGTGTGCATCCCAGGTCTACTTGGTAGTCCTGAAGCTGGTGTTTAATCAAAATGACTTGTGTTCCACAACTCCCTGCAGCCACATATTCAGCTTCTGCAGTGGAGAGGGCCACAGAATGTTATTTCTTGGAGCCCCAAGACACTAAACACCCACCCAAGAATTCACAATGGCCACTAGTGCTTTTCCTGTCTAATTTACAGCCGGCATAGTCAGCATCTGTGTATGCTACTAGGTTAAGTGTGTGAGATGCAGGAAACCATAAACCTAGAGAGTGACTAGCTGACAAATATCTGAAGATTCTTTTAACTGCAGCTAAGTGTAGTTCAGTAGGTCTAGACTGATACCTTGCACACATTCCTACACTGAATTGTATATCAGGTCTAGAGGCTGTCAAGTAAAGTAGTGATCCAATCATACCTCTATAAAGTTTGGCATTTACTTCTTTACCTGTCTCATCTGCATCCAATGAAGTATTGGTGCCCATGGGTGTAGTAATGTGCTTTAAGTTTTCCATGCCAAACCTTTTGAACAGTTCCATTGTGTATTTGGTTTGGTTGATGAAGCACCCATCTTCTAGCTGTTGTACCTGCAATCCAAGAAAATATTTTAGTTCACCAACCAAGCTCATTTCAAATTCAGCAGACATCATGGTAGAGAATTCATCACATAGTTCATGCTTAGTTGATCCAAATACAATGTCATCTACATATACCTGAACTATGATGAGATCTTTATTCATGCCCTTGGTAAATAAAGTCTGATCAACTTTACCTCTTTTGTAGCCCTTGCTGATCAGAAATTCAGACAATCTTTCATACCAAGCTCTTGGAGCCTGCTTTAGACCATACAAGGCTTTGTTTAACCTGGAAACTTGGTTAGGTTGAGGAGAATATTGAAATCCAGGAGGTTGTTCAACAAACACTTCTTCTTTAATAACTCCATTTAAAAAGGCACTTTTAACATCCATTTGTTGGAGTTTTATGTTCTTTGAGCATGCAAAGGCAAGCAACAATCTTATAGCTTCCATCCTAGCAACGGGTGCATAGGATTCATCAAAGTCTACACCGAATTCTTGACAGTAGCCTTTGGCTACTAGTCTGGCCTTATTCCTCGAGATAATTCCATCTTCGTTCATCTTATTTTTGAACACCCACTTGGTTCCTATGACATTAATACCATCTGGTCTTGGGACAAGCTTCCAGACATTATTCCTTTCAAACTGACCTAATTCCTCACTCATAGCATTGACCCAAGCTTGATCAGCTAAGGCTTCTTCTACTGTTTTGGGTTCAATTTGTGAGACTAATGCAATTAAGTCATCATTATTCACATTTCTAAAATGAGACCTAGTCCGAAGAGGATCTTCAGGATTGCCTATGACTTTATCTAAAGGATGGTCTTTAAGAAATCTAATATTTGTTGAAGACTCACCTGTTTCTCTTGGACCTTCCTGATTGGGGGAATTTGTTTCCCCACTTGGCTGAGTGTTCTCTTCTTCCTGTTGGTCTTCTAGAAACTCTCCACCATGATTAGAATCCCTTTTAGAAGCTCATAGGGTGTTTTCTTGTGTATGGGTCTTACCATGGCCCTGTTGATTATGTAGGTTGCTGTATTGGCCGCTTCTGCCCAAAACCTTCTAGGTAACTTACTTTCAATCAACATGGTCCGGGCCATCTCCACCACTGTCCTATTTCTTCTCTCCACAATCCCATTTTGTTCAGGTGTCCTGGGAGAAGAAAACCTGTGAGTTAGTCCTTCTTTGTCACAAAGATCAGTAAACACTGAGTTTTCAAACTCACCTCCATGGTCAGATTGAATAGAACTAACCTTGTACTTCCCTTCTTGTTTGACCTTATTGAAAAATAGATTAAACTTTTGAAATGCATCACTCTTATTTGCTAAGAAAAATATCCATGAATATCTAGAGAAGTCATCTATGATGACATAGCCAAACCTGCTTCCATTAAGACTCTGAGTTCTAGTTGGACCGAAAAGGTCCATATGAAGAAGTTCCATTGGTCTCGAAGACAATGGCTCAGATCTTAATTTAAAAGAGTTTCTGATCTGTTTGCCTAGAGCACAGGCATCACATGCTTTTGATATAGCGTTGAATTTAATTCTAGGCATGCCTCTAACTAAATCATGCTTGACCAATTTATTTAAAGTTGAAAAGCTAGCATGACCTAGACGTCTATGCCATTCAAAGGCATCATTTTCAGAATTGGCAGATAAGCAAATAGTAGATTCAGAATTCTCATCTAAGTCTACAATGTAGACATTATTAACCCTGTTGGCTACAAATTTAACCATGTCAGAATTCGTTTCAAGGATTTTACATGAACTATCATCAAATACAACCCTGTGACCCCTGTCCCATAATTGGCTAATGCTAATCAGGTTGTGTTGAAGCCCTTCCATAAGTAATACTTTTTCAATGGAATTTATGGAAGACTTACCTACTGTGCCAACTCTAATTATTTTACCTTTGTTCTTTCCTCCAAACTTGACCAGACCCCCTGGCTTCATCTCTATCTTGCTGAACTTAGATCGGTCTCCTGTCATATGCCTGGAGCAGCCACTGTCGAGGTACCACTTGTTGTCTTCAGCTGCCAGGTCGACCTACACAAGTATATCAAGCAGAGTGATTTGGAACCCAAGATGAGTTGGGTCCAAGGACATTGTTCAAATCTCTGATCAAGTGTTTAGGTATCCAGATTTGTTTCAGCATGGTTTTCTCTGGCACCTTCCTTTCTGGTTTATTAAGGTTGAATCCAGCTGAACTGGAGAAGTGAGTTCTATTCCATTCATTAGTCTTCCTATTCCTAGGAAATTTCTTGTAGGCTTGTTGATTAGCATAATTTTGACCATGAAAGTTATTCCTCCAGTAGGTCTTGTTTGGACCCATCTGGTTGTTATAATTCCAGCTCTTGTTCTGATTTATTTTCTTGGTCCAGTTACCATTTGTTTTCTGGTGAGTGGACTTAATGTTATTCTTCATAAAGTTCATTCCACTCTTAAATGGTTGTCCAGTACTGGTTTTTGTGTTTTCTTTAGGACTTTGAGTTTCCTTAGAGCTGTTTGAGCTGGATGGTGTGTCCAGCTTTTCTTTTCCCTTCTCTGGACAGAAGGTGATGGTCTTGAATTGCAAGGGTCTCTTGTTGGTTGGGTCATAGCCTAGACCTTCCTTATTGAAATTGACCCTAGTCCCTAGTATAGCATCTAGGCTAGTCTTTCCTTGGACAAACTTTTCTAAGACTTTCTGTTTGTCTTCCAACTCCTTTTGAAGATACTCAGAATTCTTTAGGAGTTCAACATTTACTTTCTTCACAGCTTCATATTTCTCTGAATTTACTCTAATTTCATTCATGCCTTCTTCAATTTTAGCTTTAAATTCATTGAGCTATTTTTGACTTTCTTGAATTTCTCCCTTAAGCTTATCATTCTCTTTCCTTAGTGAGGTCATTTCTTCTAGTTGTTCTTTTAGCTTTTCATTTTCCTCACATACTAGAGTTTATTCTTCAACATTTGTGTTAAATTTTCTTTTCAGAACTCTGTGCTCTTTACTAAGAGAATTAAATTTATCTAACAAATCACCATAAGCATCCTCCCAGTCATCAATTGAGAAATTTTCAAAGACATTTATTACCTCCTCTTCACTATTTGCCATAAGGCAAATTCCATCTTCATATTCTTCTGAGGAAGCATCTTCAGGGTCTTCTTCTTCCTCGCTCCATGTGCAGACCATCGCCTGTGGCTTCTTCTTCTTCTGCACCATTATATTTTTCTTCTGAAGATAGGGACCCTTCTTCTGGAGGTCTGGGCATTCGCCTCTCATGTATCCCTGTTTGTTACAGTTAAAATAAGTCAGTTTCTTAGGATTTCTATCCCTGTAACCGGTAAATTCAGCATTCTTGTTAAAGGGTTGTGGCTTCTTCTTCCTAAAGGTCTTTCCCTTTTTCTTCAGAAATTTTTTGAACTGTCTAGTGAGCATTGCCTGCTCCTCCTGGTCGAGATTTGACAGACCTTCAAGCTCAGACTCGGACTCAGGGCTACTACTGCTGCTTCCACTGTTGCTACCCTTTTTGCGGGAAGCTCTTAGGGCTACATTTTTACCCTTCCTCTCACTTCCTTCTCCACCTCCTTGGAAATTCATCTCATAGGTCATCAGGGATCCTATGAGTTCATTCACAGTTAAGACAGTCAAATCTTTTGACTTCTCAATCACAATGGCCTTAGTGTGCCATGCCGGGGATAAAGATCTAAGGATTTTCCTGACTATATCTGCCTCAGCAAGATCCTTCCCTAGCCCTTTAAGAGTGTTAGTGATCAAGGATAACCTGGCATACATTTCGGTTATATTCTCATCTGCATTCATCTTAAACATTTCATACTTAGAAGTGTAGAGGTTTACCTTTGAGGCTTTCACTTGAGCTGTACCTTCATAGACTAATTGCAGCTCATCCCACATTCGCTTGGCAGTTCTGTATGCAGATATACGAGCATATTCCTCTGGATGAACAGCACACTGGGATTATGTTCAGTGCCGTCCAGTTGAGTGACGAGAGCTTCACATGATCATCTGTCCAAGCATCCTCGTTTGGTGGCAGCTCATATGGCCCCACCGTGATTACTCTCCACAATTTATGACTCTGAGCTCTGATGAACACTTCCATCCTGTTCTTCCAAAATAGATAGTTACTACCATCGAAATAAGGAGGGCGACTAATGGATTGACCTTCGGCCATGAAGGTTCTAGGACCACCACCATTTTCTTGATCGTTCGTCCACATGGCGTAAACCTGCTCTGATACCAAGTGTTAGCGCAGCAAGAGTGATATAGAAGGGGGGGATGAATAGATCACTCCCAATTTGAAGAAACTTAAACGGAATATAATTTCTACTGCTAACGCACCTCCTTAAACCGTACATAGAGGAATGTAAATGAGAATGAAGAGCGATTCACAAGGAAGCAAAGAGCCGAGCAGATGAAGAGCGTAGAGAACAGAAGCAAACCACAGAGGAGGCACTCGGTTTTTTAGGTGGTTCGATTGCAGTCCGCAATCTACATCCACCCCTCACTCCAACTAGAGTGAGGATTCCACTAGACTATGCTAGATCAATGCAGACTCAGTCTGCGAACAACATGCTGCCACACAGCTTGAACACCAAGGGAGACAAATCCCTCAACCAAGTTCTGCTACCCACAGAACTTGAAACCGGTTCTAGCTCCCAGCTAGAACACGACCGGAGAAACCTCTCCCTTCCTCCACACACCGGAGGGAAACTGTTAATGACAACCAGTCACTAACACCACCAGAGATCACCGATCTCTCTTCCTCTGCAACACAGAGGGAAACTGGAGTGATACTCTCTTCCTCCACACACCGGAGGGACAACAATTCAGATCAGAATAGAAGGATGAAAAATAAACGAAAGCAAAATGGAAAACGAAAAACAATGAGAAGGAATCGGTTCTGAAACCCAAAACAAATGTAGCTTCAAACGAAGCAATTCATCAAGCAGCACACACTCTCTCTCTCTCTCGACCAAACTCCTCTCAGATATTGAACTCTCTACTTTTTTCCTTTCTCTTTCTTTCTCTCTGCACTTTTCTTTCCTTTTCTGGATCGAAGGACGTATATGCTCTTCAGGCTTCTTCTTCGATCAACCTTCATCTGAAGACGAAGGCTTCATTTTATACCTGGAGCAAGAGCAGGGCGCGTGTGGCTTCCACAGTTCCCGCCCTAAGAATTCGGACCATGTGGCAGGATCCAGTAGACTGTCAGACCACGTGTCCTCATCTGGGCATTTTCCTTATCCTCGGATCACGTGCCCAGCACCAGTACGCTCAGCAACTGGAGGTAGATGGCGTCAACTCACTCGCTCCAAAGAGTTGACGCAGTCATCAAAAATCTTCAAACTTCTTAACCGCTGCGTCGACTCCATCAGCCTATTGCGTTGACGCAACGGTATCGGCAGTTCAGTGTTCAAGTCTTCAACAGATAGCCGAGCTGCGTCGACGTTATCAGCATATAGCGTTGACGTATTGAAGGCATCTAGAGATAAGTCATCCCTTTCTTGGACTGCTGCGTTGACGCTGCCAGTTGGTGGCGTTGACGCACGAACGTGTACATTTCTATACTGGCATCTCTTATGCCGCTGCGTCGACGCTTCTTGTTGATGGCGTTGATGCAGAGGAAGATTTCGTGAAGGCTTCATCGCTTGTAAGAGTCCCTGCTATTTTAACTCCTGCGTCGACGCTGCTTGCTTGTGGCGTTGACGCAATAGAAGATGACGTGACAGTTTCGTCTACTGATGCGTGGACGCTTTAAACTTCAGGCGTCGACCATGTTCCCTTCAACAACAATAATGAAGTGTATAGACTTAGTGTTAACGTGAAGCATTGTATAGACTACATAGATCAATATAGCAAGTGTGTACATAGTGAGGGAGTGTATAGACTTAGTGAAATGAAGTCTAGTGTATAGACTTGGAAAGTTGTTCAATGTGTTGGGTTGCTGTTGTATAGACTTTGCCCAAGGAACCGAGTGTATAGACTTCGCCATAGTCTAATGAATATGCTTTGCAGAATTGAACGAGTCAATGTGTAGACTTCACAAGAAGCAGTCCGATGTACAGACTTCTAGTGTGAAGGCAGATTGTATAGACTAGAATCGCTTGAAGCGATGTGTAGACTTTGGTGAGGCTCAAGCAGTGTACAGAGTTGAAGGCTCACAAACGAGTGTATAGACTTAGGCTTTTAACACAGTATTTTACATGCTGAGTTGACGCTGCAGCCCATTGAGTTGACGCTGCAACGTATTACTATTACGTTCAACTGATGATGTATAGACTTAATGAAATGAAGAACCTGAACAGAAGAGTCTACGCATCACCACACTGAGTTGACGCACTGGTGTGAAAAACTGTGCAGACAGAGTGAATAGACTTGAAGGAGTTATGCCAAATGAACAGATGAGTCGACGCATCAGAAGGGATGGGTCGACCCACTGCAATCAGTACTAGCTAAGCAGAGTGTAGATAAAATCATGATAGCATGCTTATCTGTCAACCAAATGAACTGTACTCACTCACATGATGAAACAACATTAATCTAGAGATAGAAGATTGATTTATAGTGTGAGACATCATCAAAACCATAGGAATGCAACACAAACTATTGAAAAGGCCAAAGACAACTGCCCTTAACTTCACCTGGGATGAGGAATGTGAAAAGGCCTTCGCAGAGCTAAAGCAGTTTCTGACTACTCTGCCAATACTCTCGAAGCCCATTCCAGGCGAAACCATGTATCTATATCTCTCGGCAACTCCCTCTGTCGTTAGATCGGTGTTGGTCCGAGATGACTGAGGGACTCAGAGGCCGATATATTACGTCAGTAAGGTGCTCCTCGATGCCTAGAAAAGGCACCCCGCAACCGAGAAACTCGGGCTAGCGTGGTAACCTCAGTAAAGCTCCTTTGACCTTACTTTAAAGGGCATACCATTGTGGTGCTCACCAGTAAACCCTTGAAGAAGATTTTAGCTCACACCGAGGCATCCGGGCGCCTTGTCAAATCGATGGTCATGCTCGAGACATACGATATTTCTTTTTGGCCTCGCACCGCCATCAAGGGACAAGCACTCGCAGACTTCATCGCAAAAAACATCGCTCCTATTGATCAAATCCCCCCACCTGCGGTTGGCCCATTCTGGGCACTTTTCATTGACGGGTCCTCAAGCTCGACCAACAGCGGGGTGGGAGTTCTCCTTAGCTCCCCAGAAGGGATCGAATTATAGTGCGCCTTGAAGTTTCAGTTTGTGACTTCCAATAATGCCTCCGAGTATGAGGCCCTGATTTCTGGGGCTCGGATGGCGAAGCGCCTAGGAGTTAAACGAGTCAAGATCTATACCGACTCACAGCTGGTGGCCAGCCAGATCAGCGGAGAGTACGAAGCTCGGGAGCCGCTGATGATTAAGTACCTCCAATTGGTAAAGGAGATTGCTCGGTCATTTGAGAGTTTCCAGGTGATCCAAATAGCTCGGGAGGATAACTCCTGAGCAGATGCACTCTCTCGCCTCGCCTCCTCCACCAGCTCATGTGGGAGCCAATCAATCTTCCTCGAAGAACTAGCGTGGATCCTGAGCTCGTGACTGTTATTAATGCGTCACCCAGTGATTGGAGGATGCCCTATATCTCTTGGTTGACCTATGGACAGGAGCCCCCTGACCCACGAGAAGCCTGGCATCTCAAATATCAAGCACGTCGATTTGTTCTACTCAATGGACTGCTTTACCTGGGGTCTTCTGCCGGACCCCTCCTCAAGTGGCTTACCTCTCAAGAAGCTCGGCAAGCAATCGAAGAGGTTCACGAAGGGATCTACGGTGCCCACCAAGGAAGAAGGTCGGTTGCAAGAATTCTACTGTGGCAAGGGTACTGGTGGCCAACCTTGCAACGTGATTGCGTGACCTACGTCCAAGGGTGTGAGCACTGCCAGCAGTTCAATCATTTGATTCACCAATCGGCCTCAACACTTGTATTGCACACCGAGCCGTACCCCTTCGCTAGGTGGGGAATTGATATCCTAGGTCCGTTTTCGGTCGCCTAGGCCTAGAAGAAGATCATCATCGTTGTCATTGACACTTTCTCCAAATGGGTCGAGGCCGAGGCATCCACGAAGATAATGAAAGGTGTAGTCTGGAGTTTTGTGTGGTGGTCTATTATATGTCGCTTTGGCATCCCCCGAGTGATAGTAAGCGATAACGGTTGGCAATTCAACAGCGCTTATTTTCAGAATGAGTGTGCCGATCTACATATTCGCAATCACTTCACTTCAGTAGCTCACCCGTAGGCTAACGGTTTGGTCGAAAATTCTAATAAGACTATCCTTAAAGACATAAAGACCAGACTCGGCAAGGCCAAGGGTAATTGGCTGGAGGAACTGCCTAGGGTACTATGGACGTACTGTACCACTCCACGGGCCTCAACATGGGAAACCCCTTTCCACTTGGTTTACGACACTGAAGCTGTCATTCCATTGGAAATCAACTGCCCATCTCTCCAAGTAGCCAACTTCCAGCCCGAGCCTAATGATCGGAAGCTGTTAGAGAATCTTGAGCTAACTGGAGAGCTGTACGACACTGCCAGGATCTAGGCGATGGAGCATCAGCGGCGCATGGCCCGCGACTACAATGCCCAAGTTCGGGATCGACAATTCCTCCCAGGAGATCTAGTCCTGAAGAAGGCTGAGGCCTCTCGACCACTAGAAGCGGCGGGGAAGCTGGCCCCTAACTGGGAAGGCCCCTACCGTGTAGCAACCCTGATAATTATCTGGATTTATTCAGATTTTTTCAGGAATTAAATAGCTTAATTAAGCCAAAAATAAGCTAATTATGGATTTAATGGGTTATTTTAACATTTATTTAAGTCCCAATTATTTGTAGCCCATTAAGACCATTTAAAATGGGCCCATAGACCAAATCCTAAGGCTTTTAGGCCCAAGCCCAACCCTAGAAACGTAATAGGGTCATTTTCCCTAATTAAAATGAACAATTAGAGGATAATTAAGAAGGAGTTTGAACAAATTCAAATTTCGGAAGGCTAGGCAAGTCGCGGTCAGTCGCGCGACCACGACCTGCTGAAGGTGGTCCAGGGAAGCCGCTACCTGGTTCCATAAATGGGTGATGGAGAAGCATGAAAAGATTGAATTTTTATCGATCCTATCGCCATAGATCGATGTGGCCTAGCATGGAAACCTGTCTAGGACTCTAAGGGATCGATTCTAACCCCGATGGGGACTCCTAAATCGATCTAATCCCTCATCCCTAGGTCATTCCCTATAAATATGTCCCAGATCCGTCCTACGCAAACCCTAATCTTGGATCACGTAGTCCGAAGGTATAGTATGGTTATTTCAATATCTTCCTTTAGAAGTTTTTATTCCCCTTAGTATCTTCTAACGTCCCGTAAATTCCCGTGTTAGGAGAGCAAGCCTCTAAGGAGTTAGAAAGTCTGGAAGTTGCTGCTTCCATTCAGGACGCGCAGGAATGAGGGTGTACTTCCAACGATAAATTCGCACTCTAGGAGCAACCCCAGAGGTAGGTTATCTCATGAACAGCCTAAACATCAAGCTAGGAACAAAAGTCCTCTGTTTTCTTGTGATTTCATGAATGGTACACGGAGAATTTTACGTTTTCCTCTGATCACGCAATTAGGCTTTTTATGGCATGCTATCCCTACACCCTTAATTAAAAGATAAGACATTTGGGTTAATTCATGCTTGTTCCATGCCCTTACTTCATTCTGAACATGTTGTCATATCTTACCCTTCTATTCTTTACAATTTTCATGCATTAATTGCCCTAGAATAGGCCCTGCACATTGGATTTAGCTTCTATCTGATATAGGCAGAAGGCGGTCTCACAGAGACCGCTATCTTCAAGTAGTGTCCCCCAACAGACCGCCACCTTAAAGTAGCGGCCCTATATAGACCGCTACCTAATTTCTGTAACTAGCCCCAACCTTATTTGTTTCCCTATTAAATATGATACTAAGCATGCCATATTTCATTTATTTTGTCCTGATCATGTCATGTTTACATAAGTTAGTGCTAGCATGTGCTAAAAACATAATTTTCATGTATCTTAATTTTCATGCCCAAATCGTATAGTTTGTACTTAAAGGAATTTTCATGACTTAATTTCATCGTAACTTGAGTTTTCATTCATTCCCTTCTCACCTTATTTCTATTTTATTAAGTTCACATATAGCCCGTACTTTGGTACGGCGCTATTAGATCACTTGCACTTGATAGGAACATCTCTTGGACTTGAGATCCTCTCCGTAGGATATTTCTTCTGTCGGACTAGGTAATGTTGTTTCAAGGCCTCCGTAATTCTCCACGAGCCTGGGATTCCCACTAGGACGCCGAGCTGGTTGTACCCTAAAAATCTAATGGTCTAGAAAGCACTTGAATTTTCTACGTTTTTCCTACGCTCGGACTTGATCGCAGCCCTAAGATGACCGCTACTTTCAGATAGCGGCCGATCCCTGACCGCTTTCTTCCAGAGTGTTCATGGCGTCGACCTGTTCCTTCTTCTGGGGTCGACCATGCCTAATAGCGGTCTTGACTTGACCGCTACCTCAAGAAAACAGTCCTCCTGAGACCACGTTCTGTCTAAATGCTGTCCAACCCGTGGTTTGACCCAAGGGTTGGTTAAACTCTATTCCTGGATGGTCTAGAACCCAACACCTCATTCAATAAGTCATTAATGAATTATGAAACTATGGAAATGTACCGTTATGCTGCCAGAATTCCTCTGTGATGTAATGTCCAATTAATTCATCCTTGAACTCTCATGATTTCATCATGGTACGTTCTTACCTTGGTTTTATTGCAATGAAACTATTGTTGAAATTGGCATTATGGGCCCACTTTATTATTTCTCGTGGAAGTAGCTTGATTTATAACTTGAAGATGCAAGGGCGGGCACGGACGGTGTCCAAGGGCTCCACCCTAGCCCCCTCGACAGCTGGTCGGAAACTTGCTATAAACCATGGGGTATGATGCACACTGGCGTCGCATTGCACTGGGAGTACTTTTTTTATAAACGGGTGAAATCCACGAGGCAGTCTTACGAAATCTCATGCTTGATTATTACATGCTTGTTACATGACTTTCTAGTGCATACCCTTTTTAAGGTTATAAAAAGTACATTCTCGTTACATGCCAGTACATTCTCGTTAATGAAAGGACATATTATAATTTTGCTTGATCATGTTCTCATATCGTCTCATACCTCTACACTTATCTTGATATCATGCTGTTACTTTGGTTTTATCGCATCTTACATTATTGCCTTTTTTATAGAGCTAAAATGTTAATTACTTAAATTATGCATTCATGTTGATACGAAGATATCTACTGGGCGAGTGCTCTCATTCCCTACTTTTTCAATCTTTTTCAAGAGACTCTAACGGGTCGGATTCAGATTATTCGAGTGGCAGATCCGAGAGTGATTGATGAATGAGTGAAGCCTAGATAGTTAAAGAGTCTCGAGTCAGTTATTGTAATTTAAGTTCCTTCACTGTGATAGGCGATGAAGTTGATCATGTTATAAAATCTTTTATTTTATTGAGTCTAGTAGATTGCTATGTCAAGAAGTCAAGCGTCATTGTAACCTTTCAATTATTATTCAATAAATTTGGAGTTTATTTATATATGGTGTTCACTCTTTTATGTGTGAATGTTGCACTCTGATTATATTGCTAGCTTGAGGCTTTAAATTGTCAACTGTTTACGTTCCCGACTTAATTTCGCTGCATATCTCAGGGCGTGACAGTTAAGTTGGTATCAGAGCCTAGGCTTATATAAGTCCTAGGAAAATGTCAAGTCATAGGTTAAGTCCTAGGTTTAAGGACCCATACCTAGGAAGAAATTTTCCCGAACCCATGTGATATTGGGTAGAGCCCCGGATAAGATAGTTTATTTAGAAATTGAACCTTAGGTTAATCTCCATAACTCTAAAGAAAATAACTAGCTATTTATTTTCTCAGGCACTTTACTTTAGAAATGGCGGCAAACCGTGCAAATTGGGAAGTCATGCAATAAACTGTCCAGGGTCTTACCCAGGTCCTGCAGACAGTAGCAACTTTCGGAGTATGAACCCTCTACGATTCTCGGGTTCATCCAATCCTGATGAGGCCAGAAACCGAATAGATGAAATGGACATGATCTTTAAGGTTATGCAATCCGCGGACCAAGAAAAAGTCCTACTTTCGACCTTTCAGCTCAACAAGGATGCCCGTACGTGGTGGAAGGCCACCTCGGCCCATCTTCACAATGTAAAAATTACTTGGGAGGAGTTTCTTTTACTCTTCCGTGAGAAGTATTTCTCGGAGCATGTCTAAGAAAGAAAGGCGACAGAGTTTGCCACTTTAAGACAAGGCATTATGTTCGTAGCCGAATATGAACTGCAATTTTTGCGGCTAGCACCATATGCTCCACATCTTGTTGCTACGGGGCTTTTAAAGGCCAACCAATTTATGGATGGGTTATGTCCCGTCTTTGTCAAGCAACTGGGACCTCAAAACATCCGGACTTATACCGAGATGGTCCATCGAGCCCACCTATGCGAGAGAACCTTGGAGAAGGTCAAGAAATACAAGGGCAAAGGTGAAGAACTTAGCCGCAAGGATAAGAGGAGGAAAGAAGAGAGATTTAGCATCACGGGGTCCTACAAACCCCGTGATAACAAGAAGTGTTCCCGTAATGGCAACGAGAACGGCAAAACTAAGAAGGTGAAGGAAGAAGAGAAGCAAGTCATGACGGCTTGCACGTTTTGTGAAAAGTTTGTTCATTCGACCGAGGAATGCTGGAAGTGCCTTGGTGCTTGTCTTCGATGTGGAAGTCGGGAGCATCGCATGCCCGATTGCCCCCTTATGAAAGATCAATCTTCCAATGGTGGACGTAGGTGACAGGCTCGTTTAAATGCCGTACTAAAAGAGGAAGTGCCAAAGGATGATGGTTTAATGGAAGGTACAATTCAAATTTATTCACATCCTGCTTTTGTATTGTTTGATACTGGTGCTTCTCATTCTTTTATATCTACCGCTTTTGCTAAAACTCTACCAGTTTCACCTGTTCCTTTACCTACGAACCTAGCTATTTCTACACCCTTAGGTTCTAGAATGGAACTCAAAACTCATTACCCGAATAGTAAGGTAACCATAGAAAGCCATAATCAACCTGCAAATGTCATATGCCTAGACATGGAAGGCTATGACGCCATCTTAGGTGTAGATTGGTTATGTGAACACTATGTCAACATTAATTGTTGCAATAGGCGAATCTCTTTCCATAAACTGGACCTTCCAAGATTCTCTTTCCTTGGCATCAAATATAGGAAGCATCCTACCCTCATTTCTTCTCTTCAAGCCTGCAAACTTATCTCGCAAGGTTGTGAAGCTTTCCTTGCTTCCGTAGTAATCACCGAGTCCAAGGAAATTAGTCTTGAAGAAATTCCTATTGGGAGATGAAGGAAGCTATGCGCAAGAGATTCCCGGAGATATTTGATTGTAAGTAGAATGCACTCTCCACATTTATCCCTGCAATGAATTTGGGGACCAAATTCTTCTTAAGTGGGGGAGGGTGTAGCAACCCTGATAATTTCTTATATCTATTCAAATTTTTTTCAAGAATTAAATAGATTAATTAAGCCCAAAATAAGCTAAGTATTGATTTAATGGGTTATTTTAACATTTATTTAAGGCCCAATTATTTGTAGCCCATTAAGACCATTTAAAATGGGCCTATAGACCAAATCCTAAGGCTTTTAGGCCCAAGCCCAACCCTACAAACGTAATAGGGTAATCTTATCTAATTAAAATGAATAATTAGAGGATAATTATGAAAGAGTTTAAACAAAATTCAAATTCCAGAAAGCCAGGCAAGTCGTGGCTAGTCGCGCGACCGCGACCTGCTGAAGGCGGTCCAAGCAAGACCGCTACCTGCTTTCATAAACGGGTGATAGAGAAGCGTGAAAAGATTAGATTTTTATCGATCTTATCGTCATAGATCGATATGGCCTGGCATGGAAACCTGTCTAGGACTCTAAGGGATCCATTCTAACCCTAATAGGGACTCCTAAATCGATCTAATCCCTCAGCCCTAGGTCATTCCCTATAAATAGATCCCAGATCTATCCTGCGCGAACCCTAATCTTGGATCACGTAGTTTGAAGGAATAGTATAGTTATTTCAATATCTTCCTTTAGAAGTTTTTATTCCCCTTAATGTCTTCTAACGTCATGTGAATTCCTGTGTTAGAAGAGCAAGCTTCTAAGGAGTTAGAAGGTCTAGAAGTTGCTGGTTCCACATAGGACGCGCAGGAACGAGGGTGTACTTTCGGCGAGAAATTCGCACTCTAGGAGCAACCCCAGAGGTCGGTTATCCCATGAACGGCTTAAACATCAAGCTAGGAACAAAAGCCCTCTATTTTCTTGTGATTTCATGAATGGTACACAGAGAATTTTACGTTTTCCTATGATCGCACAATTAGGCTTTTTATGGCATGCTATCCCTGCACCCTTAATTAAAAGATAAGACATTTGGGTTAATTCATGCTTGTTCCATGCCCTTACTTCGTTCTGAACATGTTGTCATATCTTACCCTTCTATTCTTTACAATTTTCATGCATTAATTGCCCTAGAATAGGCCCTGCATGTTAGATTTTGCTTCTATTTGATACAGGCAGAAGGCGGTCCCACAAAGACCCCTATCTTCAAGTAGCGGCCCCCAACAGACCGCCACCTTAAAGTAGCAGCCCCATATAGGCCGCTACCTGATTTCTGTAACCAGCCCCAACCTTATTTGTCTCCCTATTAAATATGATACTAAGCATGCCATATTTCGTTTATTTTGTCCTGATCATGTCATGTTTACATAAGTTAGTGCTAGCATGTGCTAAAAACATAATTTTCATGTATATTAATTTTCATGCCCAAACCTTATAGTTTGTACTTATAGGAATTTTCATGACTTAATTGCATCGTAACTTGAGTTTTCATTCATTCCCTTCTCACCTTATTTCTGTTTTATTAAGTTCACATATAGCCCGTACTCCGGTACGACGCTATTAGATCACTTACACTTGATAGGAACATCTCTTGGACTTGAGATCCTCTCCGTCAGATATTCCTTCTGCCGGACTAGGTAATGTTGTTTCAAGGCCTCCGTAAGTCTCCACGAGCCTGGGATTCCCACTAGGACGTCAAGCTGGTTATACCCTAAAAACCTAAAGGTCTAGAAAGCACTTGAATTTTTTGCATTTTTCCTACGCTCGGACTTGATCGCGGCCCTGAGACGACCGCTACCTTCAGATAGCTGTCGGTCCCTGACCGCTTTCTTCTAGAGTGTTCATGGCATCGACCTGTTCCTTCTTCTGGTGTCGACCCTCCCTGATAGCGGTCTTGACTTGACTGCTACCTCAAGAAAATGGTCCTCTAGAGACCATGTTCTATCTAAATGCTGTCCAACCCGTGGTTTGACCCAAGGGTTGGTTATACTCTGTTCCTGGATGGTCTGGAACCCAACACCTCATTCAATAAGTCATTAATGAATCATGAAGCTATGGAAACGTACCATTATACTGCCAGAATTCCTCCGTGGTGTAATGTCCAATTAATTCATCCTTCAACTCTCATGATTTCATCTTGGTACGTTCGTACCTTGGTTTTATTGCCATGAAACTATTTTTGAAATTGACATTATGGGCCTACTTTATTATTTCTCGTGGAAGTAGCTTGATTTATAACTTGAAGATGCAAGAGCGGGCACGGACGGTGTCCAAGGGCTCCACACTAGCCCCCTCGATAGATGGTCGAAAACATACTATAAACCATGGGGTATGATGCACACTAGCGTCGCATTGCGCTGGGAGGAGTACTTTTTTTATAAACGGGTGAAATCCACGAGGCAGTCTTACGAAATCTCATGCTTGATTATTACATGCGTGTTACATGACTTTCTAGTGCATAGCCTTTTTAAGGTTATGAAAAGTACATTCTTGTTACATGTTAATACATTCTCATTAATTAAAGGCCATATTATAATCTTGCTTGATCATGTTCTCATATCGTCTCTTACCTCTACACTTATCTTGATATCTTGCTGTTACTTTGGTTGTATTGCATCTTACATTATTGCCTTTTTTATAAAGCTAAGATGTTAATTACTTAAATTATGCCTTCATGTTGATACGAAGATACCTACTGGACGAGTGCGCTCATTCCCTATTTTTTCAATCTTTTTCAGAAGACTCTAGCAGGTCGGATTCGGATTATTCGAGTGGCGGATCTGAGAATGATTGATGAACGAGTGAAGCCTAGATAGTTAAAGATTCTCAAGTCAGTTATTGTAATTTAAGTTCATTCATTGTGATAGGCGGTAAGTTGATCATGTTACGAAATCTTTTATTTTATTGAGTTTAGTGGATTGCTATGTCAAGGAGTCAAGCGTCATTGTAACCTTTTGATTATTATTCAATAAAGTTGGAGTTTATTTATATATGGTGTTCACTCTTTTATGTGTGAATGTTGTGCTCTGATTATATTGCTAGCTTGAGGTTTTAAATTGCCAGCTATTTATGTTCTCGACTTAATTCCGCTGCATATCTCGGGGCGTGACATACTGAGTGGTCGAGGCGCTCGGGAAAGGAGATTACAAGTTGGCAACCATGGAGGGAGACCCAATCTCGCGAACATGGAATGCTACAGTATTACATTGATTCTATTTTTAAGTTGTGCATCGATTGAGCATAGATGAAGGAAAAATAAAATTTTCTTTTTTCATTACATTTCTACAATCAATAGTACACTGAGTGGGCAGTAGCCCTTACAATAATAGAGTGATAGCTAGGCACATAAAGGGCAAGTGGCTTCACCCCGAGCCACTAACTCCACCGGGTGTGGAAACTAGCACGAGTGATGGGACCGCAAGCCCTGATTATGCCTAAACTCGTGACTAATGCGTAAAAGCAAATAGAAAAGAAAAAAAAGGGACGTGTCCATCCTTGCCATCGGCAAAGATGACAAGAACAAGGAGGGACACGAAAAGAAAGTTGAAGTGCAAAAGAGGGAGAAGGAAGGGATGGGAGGGGGATACCCTCTCACATCTCCCGAAAGAGAAGAGGCAACAGATGGCACGCTTCCGGGCCTCCTCCCCTCTCTCTCCGTGGGTGGCGGCAGGTGCGTTGAGACGAACACGTTTGTGTGTCCTCCCTTCTAATATGTCACCCGCCCAGTTGTCCTCCATTCTATTATGCCACGTTGGTCCATCCGCTCCAGCAAACTCGGGGATCTTCGTCTTCATCCGCAGACTCCATGACTCCACTGAGATGGAGGAAGATAGGGAAAGAAAAGGGAGAAGGGACAAGGAAGGCTAACAAGCACGATGCAGGATGGGAAAACTAAGCTGCGCTCTGACGCCTTGTATAGGCAGAAGCTGAGGTGGTACCCCCTCTCGTGCCAGCACTCCTGCCATAATTACCCCCATCCCCGAAGAATCGCGAGCGATTTTTGGAAACACGCTTGCAGATTCCCCTAGGCATAGCCCCTCTTAATACCACAGACCTGGCATGGGAAATATGTGAACAGATATGCTCCCCAAGCACCCCGCCTGGAGATGTGGGCTGACGGGATGACCTAGATTTTCCATTTGAGAGATCATGGGCAGAGGTCATCTACCATTCTACCGATGTAGGTGGATACGACGGGTAACATCTAGTCAAAGATTTTGCGAATCATTCATTGCCTTTGTAAAAAACCTTTTTCCTTTTACATCATGGGAGAAAGAACGAACAAAAAAATAACAACAAAATGGCAAAAAAGGGAAAAGCCATGAAACAAATACAAGCTGGTCTTAGTCTATTGAGATCGGAGATGAGGATGGGGGAGTCAATTGCCCTTTGGAGGGCACAGGGACCGAAGGATCCTCGGCGTTTGGGGCTACATTTATGATCAGCGGTGCCACATGCTCGACCCCCTCGGGTGGCGCTCGCTCGGGTACCGACCCCACTAGTGTGGGAACTGTCTCAACCAAACACCCTCCCGAAGCGGTCGGAGTTGGTGACTCTTCCTCCACATAAACAAAAATGTCCTCGCTCCCCTCCCCGCCATTAGACTCGGATGAGGAAGGAGAGGTCGAGCCCTCTTCGTCCGAGTCATAGTGTTGCCCGGGGTTGATGACGAGCTCATCGAGAACTTGCTCATGTGCCAGATTCGTAGCCCGCTTGAAGCCCTGCGCGAAGCCCTTCCGTAGCCCACGCTTGTAGCATGGCTCATAATTGGCCAAGGCAGTTTTCTTCAAGACTTCTTGGTACTCTTCCGAGCCCAAGTATCGTTCGATCACCTTCGCCACAGTCTCTGCCTCCTTCGCCGTAAGACCAGCCAATTTTGCCTCGGTCTCGGCCAGCTTTGCCTCGACATCCCTCCTCGCCCGCTCCGCTTCTAAGAGGCAGCTCACGAGCTCTTCCCGCTCGACCCCCCACTGCCTCGAGCCTGCTGTGTAGGCCTGGTGCTCCTCCTCTAGGAGTCTACTCTTCAGCTCGGTAGTGTACCATGCCTGGGACAGTTGCTCGGACAGCGATCGAATCTCTTCTCGATTCGCCCGATCCTACGATCGGAGCAATGCCGCTTCCTCTCGAAGGACCCCGAGCTCAGAGGAAAGTTCTCAGCGTGAGCCCTGGCCTAGGCTGCTTCACTCTTCCCCACCTGTGTCGGGCGATCTGCAACCTCGGCTCCCAACTAAGCCATGAACAGCCCTCCTTCCATAACCCTTTCAAGAAGCATTTGGGAGGAGCAACGCTAGAATTCATCCCGAACAGACGGAGTCGCCAACACTCGAAAATGCTCATAGACGGAAGCTTGCAGGGTGAATCGCCCCTGCCGAGGGCCAAGACTCCTCCCCAGATGACTCAGCATCGGGACGTCCCCCTCGAAGGTTCCCAAGCTCGGGGTTATGGCGCTTGGCTCTATCGGGATCCCAGAATTGACCTCTTCCTCTCTTCACGCCTCATTGGGCTCGATAATGTTTTCCTCGACCGAACCCGGCACCTTCGGCGGAGGGATAAGTGATGCTGAGCAAAAGGCGCCCTCGGTAGAAGGCCTCTCTACCGCGTGAGGAACCTTCGCCTTCTTCCGCCTACTCTGCTCGGCAGGTATTGCCTTCATCGAGGCCAACATCAGCTGTTCCTCAAGGTCTTTGCGCTTGGACCCCCATCGCTCTAGCTTTCCCTCGGAGAGGACCCACTTGCCCTTATCTCGGGCAGAGGAGGGGCCTTCGGCGACCAGAGGGGTGTCTTGGGCAACTGCCCCCTCTTGTTCATCGACTTCAAGCTCCACAGGCATTTGACGATCCCCGTCAGCACCGCGAAAAGGCTCTGTCGACCGAAGGCAAACTATCAAGAGAAGGCTTGGCAAAATGATACATGTAATTAAGCATCCATAATTTTTACCCCTGGGAAGCAGCGCGAGGCGACCGTAGCGCTGGAAATTAACCGTAGACATCAGTTCCGCGATCGATCGCCAATGACTCTGAAGAATCATAATCTCCTCCTCGATCTCCGAGGAGACCGCAGAATGCTTCACCGGGAATATGGGTTGATAGTTCGGCAGAATTGGGAAGTTCCAACTATAATTTTTATTGAACCCTACCCAAAAATATTGGGTCTTCCACCCCTTGTGCGAAGAATCCTGAGGGGAGAGGGTAACGTAACTCATCCCTCTCCTGGCTTGAAGGTAAAAGAATCCCTTCCCGGCATGGGTATGCTCCTTTAGCTCATAGAAAGCATGAAAGAGGTCAAGGGATGCGGCGAGGCCGCATATGCGGCAAAGGACAATGAAAGAGAAGATGAAACTGTAGGAGTTGGAGACCAACTGGATGGGAGCCAGTTGGTAAAATCCCAGCAGTTTGACGACGAAAGGGTGGAGAGGAAGATGAAAACCACACTTCTTGGCCAGAAGGTAGCTACAGAAAAGGCCCGAGCGAGTATCCAGATTGGACTCATGGGGTTTGGCTGGAGAGAAGTAGTACCGCCAGGGGAGTTGGTAGCGGATCTCAAGGTCCTTCATCTCTGGTTCGATCAGCTCACTATGGAGAGGTTGGATGGGCACCGGAGCCGAGCTTCCTACTCCTTGCTCAACTTCCTGGCCTCCAGCTTCTTTGTTGTGCTCCGCCATAGAAGATTGCAGGGAAGAAGAGGAGATGCTAGAACCTGATGAGTTGATAGGGAGAGGAAGTTGACGAATCACTTCCATGGTGATCTCTGCGAGCTTTGCAAAAGCCTTGGCTATCTCTTGCTCTCTCTGATCACCTGCTCGGCGCATGAATCCCACTACGCCCTCACAAAAGTGGAAAAAGGAGGAAAAGCCCTAACGGAGGAGGCATGGAGTGCAAGCACGAGGGGTATTTATAAGCCCTAAACGGCCCTGAGAAGAACCACCACGACGTTTCAAACTACAAGAGGGCGCCCTCGAACCGACGCACAATACATCATCATTACGCTCGAGCCCCCGTATGCTAGGGTAGCCGCATTCATGGCCCCTAAAAATCAAAGCCGAGACAGCTCGTAATGGCCAACCCCCATCCGATCCACAACCCCAATATGTATATACTCTATTCTCCGAATCCGTCTCTTAGCTCGGGAGTTGGGGGGCAAGTGGAGAGGGGTAGATTCGCGGCCCAAAAAAATCTGTGACCTAGTACGGCCCAACAAGACTTGCATAGCCCAATGAGTGACAGCCCCCTGTTGGGCCCACTCATCAGAAGGACCAACTCATTCGGACCAAAACAGCCCATTTGGTTTTCTGGCTCGAGAGTCTGAATAACGGTACCTCCTACGCGCGGGGAAAGCCCAAAGGGCGACCGAGAGTAACCGGCCACAGGAAGTTCAGGGGACAAGAGAAGGGTAAGAGTCCTCGAATGGTGAAGAGCCCTTACCCAAGAGGTAACACCCCCTAGGCTCTCCCGCTTACCCTGCCCCAGAAAGGGAACGAGCCGCTATATAAATCTAGGAAAAGCTCTCCGAAAAGGTAAGTCAACTCTAGCCACTTCACTGGTGAGGAGCAATCTCGTGCCAGTCACCCCCTTGCCTCCTTCTCACTCTTGGCTCTTACCATTGTTGACTTAAGCATCGGAGGGTTTTCCCTGGGATCTCAATCCCCCCCATTGTTTGCAGAATTCTCTCTTGAGGTGGCTACCCCCCCCCACCCCCCCGCGATCATCTCAGATCCGACGGTACAGGGCTTGGCATGAGATCTCGCATCTTCAGCTCCAAAAGAACCCAATAAATCTTGACAAGTTGAAATGCACTTCTACCACTTACGATTACTAGATTAGACTCAAATAAAACAAAATACATAATAAAACTAAGACTAATATGACTCTAACCGTCATCTGTGTAAATAGTGCCATCATGCGCTCTATGTTCATCACGAGTCTTGCTCCACATTAACGATGTAAAATGTAGATGATAAAAATTAAGATTAGACAAGATGTAGCATGAAGTATGCTAAAAGGAGTGTGATCGTCAGAGTTATGCGGAGCTCAAAGGATAATAACAATAAAATTAAGATGGAGGAATCGCGTGATAAATACCTTGAAAAGTGTGGGGGGAGATGTGAGTTTTAGCCTTCTCTTCTAACCAACAGGCTGATGAAAAGACCCTTCTTCTTGATTACCCTTGCAAAGAAAACAAATAACCAACAAAAGATTAGATTAGAAACACGTAGGTGCAGTACCAAATTCTTAATAGATGAAATAATGAAAAGCATGAAGTGGAACACACCTTGTTGGCGTTTGGCCTAAACCCCCATGCAAAGGGTGGAAAAAATATGATGAATGAGGTAGGGTGCAAGTGTTGCACTATAGGAGGATGTCAATGAGATTGAGATAAAAATAATAAAAAGGGAGAAATGAAGATATGTTGCATGCAATTGAAATAACAATCTAATAAATGAAAAGAGGAATAAGGGGGGATAAGCTTATTGGTTGAGGGAGGCATCTCCAAGATCTTCAAAGAGGGATGGAGCTCCAAAAGGATGTAGACTTCAAGCTCAGGGAGGCTCCTCCTTCCTTCTCGTTTCCTTCTTCTCACAGAGTTTCCCCAATAATTGTAAAATTCAGCCTCTCCAACCCTTAGAAGAGGGGTCCTATTTATAGGGGAGGAAATTCAGAGTTAAAATTATCTTAAAAATAGAAAACATAGTTTCAATGGGATTTGGAGAGGGAAATCCTTCCTCCAAATGTCTTCGTTGCCATAGAAAGCTATAGGAACCCTTTCCTAAGCTGAAAAGGTGATCAAAATGGATTGGGGTCAAAGCAGAGAGGCGCTATTTTAAATAGTGTCCATTCAAACAGACGCCAATTTAAAAATCAAATTATGGAAAGGAAAGGTTACCAAAATTGATGAGAAAATGGCGTCTAATCAGAAAGGCACCAATTCAAAGAAAATACTAATTTTTGTCAGAATTGAATAGCCAAAATAAGGAAATTCAAAATGGCATCTTAGTGGAATAACTGCAATTAAATAGAGTCCACATGGTTGGACGCTATTTAGAAAATAATTTCAAAAATTAAAAAATATAATTCAAAATGGCATCTTAGTGGCTTACGTCAATTAGGAAATGGCGTCTAGGCATATATATAGACTCCAATTTAGGAAATAGTGCATGGCGTCTAGACGTGAATTTCATGAATGCGGTCGCCTTCCCGACCGTGATCAGGATGAACGCGGTCGCCTTGGGTGACGTGTTCAGGGAAATGCCAAGAAATTTGGAAAAAGCCAAGAAAAATAGGAGAAAAGTCTGAAAAAATTGGGGAAAATAGGAATAGGGAGAATAATCGAGGAAAATAGAGAAAATCACTCAAATAAGTTGATTTGAGGGTCACTTTGGGACATTATAGCGTAATATGTGATTTACTCAATATAATGCCAAATTTAGCGTGCCTATAGCTATCCCACCTTAGCGTCTACTTTGCAGGGGAGTGACACAAAGTGAAATAAAATGGAATGAAGTGTAATGTAATGGGAGCAGATTGAAAAGTAGATGCCAAGGTGTGATAAGACACGCTTTCAACACTACACGATTAGAATTTTTCCAAAGTTCAAAATGAGATAATCTTGAGATGGTTCATTGAAAGTAACAATTGTTTGGACGAAGGAATAAAAAGATAAATGGATAATGTGCACATAGACAAGAAGGAGAGAAAAAGAGACAAATCAACTTCTAGTGTTGGGGAAGTACCTCAGGTTGTAGACCTTTAGGTTTCACTATTGGGGAGCAGTTACCAACTATGTGAACATACTGCAACCAAGGTGGATCCAAGGAATAAAGGATGAATGACATAATGGAAATCTAAACAAAGGAATTTTCAAAGAAACATCCCAAAATGGCAGTAAGGAGAACTGAGTACTCAATTCGTAGTGGAATATCTCATATCAGTGGAAATTAGAAATCGAGTGACTTTCAAGATTGAGTTAAAGGAAGGAATTTTTCACGATTAAATCAAAGCCCTACATGAATGCATGTTGGGTTTGAAGGAAAAAATTAAAATAAATTAAAATATAATGTAATCAAGGATAATATTGCTAAACTGCTCAGATTGAGTCAAGGCACAAATTTCATGAGCTGATACTCAGCCGAACCCCGTTTATTCACGCATCAACACACAAAATGGAACCATCATCCCCAATATTAGACAGCTCAACGGCCTATCCATGTGGCTAAGACTCCTCTAAAATTATCATTACTTTTAATGAAGGGGAACTCAAATTTCAGATTTATCAAAGCCACAAGATCCTTGATATAATCTAATAGTAGATACCATATAGCAAAAATGCTTACAGGAAGATGACGAAGCAAGAATTATGTAGGGAACTGAGAAATAAATTATGATGAGATGTAGTCATTGTGGGACCTGAGACTCAATGTCCAGACAGTGGGACCAAACGTCTTCTTTCCTAGACTCAAAAGCTGTTAACCAATATATCATGAAATAGAAAGCAATGAATAAAAGGAGCATAGCATAGCATGGATCAAAATAATCGAACATTCAAACATCAAAGCATCATTGTTTATTTTTAGATTATGAGGATGATAAACTTGGCCAGTGACAAGGATTTGAACTTGGAAGATCAGGGTGATGATGGTCAAGAATGGTAGGAATAATCAGAGTGATAATAGTAAATAATATAGCTAAGAACCAAGGGAGAAGTTAGAGAGATTGAGGTCGAGCATGATGAAAAAGAGTGCTCGTCCCATGTTCTTCAGCCTTGTATATAGTGTAATGTCATCGTGAGGCACTACCTGAAAAAATAGTTAGTTTAAAACACATGCAATTTTTCTAGATTTTTGGGAATGTGCAATTTTTTATGGAGTTTTGGAGAATATGTGGATTTTTATGGAGTTTTGGAAAATATGTGAATTTTTATAGATTTTTGAAAATATGGAGTTTTGGAAAATATGTGAATTTTTATGGAGTTTTGAAAATTATGTGAATTTTTATGGATTCATTTTTTTGATTTTTTTGAAATTGATTAGACCATGTTACCTGCAACATTAAAACTAGATCTAACTACTGACTAGGGGTCCTTGTTCCTTCCCCTTTTGCTAAGATCTATCCAAAGCAAGACATGCTTTTAGGGTGGTGCCCTACAACCGGCTACCATTGGTTAACGATGTCCCTACTAAGACCATACTTGAGAAAGAACTCGATCTTAGAGAGAGAAGAGAAGAAAATTTGGGGATAAGCCTAATATGGGTTTAAAAGATGTTGGGTTTGACTTCCTCCCATAGCATAACCCTAGATATTTAGTTTGTTGTGCCAGGATTTTTTGTCAATATCATCGAATGTTAATTCTCTTTTAGACACGCATATTGCTAGGCTCATGATGTCCCGTAGGGAACTATACTGCCCTCTTGCCATGCCTTTATTTTTTCCACATTTTGATCATTTTTTCTTCCTTATTTTATCTTTTGGACTTTGCCAGATATTGATATTGGAGTTGATAACTGAGAATAAGGTCTTAATAGACTATTCCTATTTGAGACTTTATCTTGTCGAGGAGTGCTTAGGTCAGTTGTCTTGCCCAGACTACCTTTGCCCCATATTTTGGCCGAGTGGAGAAGAGAAAAAGACCTCGTGCCTTTGAGCATAGCCCAAGTGTAGACGCCTAATTTTGGACATTTAGCAGACCTCCAGTTAGACTGTCATATAAGTGACGCTATCGTTTTCCCCGGATTGATTGATGTCCAACGTTTAAAGTCCAGCCCACCTGACCATATTGGGCCTTAGTCGGAGTAAACAAAGGTTGAGGGCCCATGGCCTGGGCAGCCAGGTCGATGATTTCCCAGGTTGGCTGGGCGGCCAAGACCTTGGCCACCCAGGTTTGGTAGGGCGGCCAGTGCCCTGGCCATCTCCTCCTTCAGAATGGCTAGTAATATGGCCGCCTAGCTACAACCGTTGGTCAACACTTAGGTTCCACACTCACGCCCCACACTTTGAATACTCTCCCTGTTCGATCCCCACTTCCGGCCCCGTTGCCCACGTCCTGGGCATGTAGCTGGAGTGTGACGCCCCGAGCGCGGAAGATACCCGGGTCGTGGCCAGCTTATATAGAACCATTCAATCATAGCAGTACATATTTTTTTTGACAAAAGATAGAGTGCGCAAAAGACTAAATAATGACTAAGATTTAATTTCAAAACGATACCAATAGTCCAAGAAAAACAAATTCTTACACTTAACCAATTGATGATAATTCTCGTCCATAACATACATTTTTTAAATCCAACTACTAGGCTATGAGCCTTAACAAGTTTCAATCAACTAGACTGACATAACTGACATAACTGGAAATACAGAGGCAAGGACTCTAGATAATCAGGACACGGCTAGTTAACAGTAGACGATTGGCGTTCTAGCACTCTTCACTCGGTTTCATTCCCATCCGGATGGTGGTCGCTATCCATATTACCTGAAAAATATTGGAATTGCAACTAGGTGAGCAAATCGCTCAGTAGGAATTACATCTCAAGTTTGAGCAATCTTTAAGTACATTAAATGTTACGTGCAATGCAGGTATAACAATGCATGATGATCAAGTAAGAAAATCAGGTATACAGGTATATCTATGCATGATGAATGAGTAAGAGGTCAAGAACTATATAGAGAGAGTATCGCATGATTTCAAGTATTTGGCAAGCAAGATATCAAGAACTTTATAGATGCCGATACAATTTTTTTTCCAGGCAAGCAAGAGTTCATGTTCAAGCAAGTAAGAATCATGTTCAAGCAAGTGAAATCCATGTTCAAGCAAGTAATATCAAGTACGTGTTACTAGAATTGGCTATTTCAATCAAGCAAGTACTTTGCCCTTTTTCGGGCCACGCAGTCAAGTATTGCCCATTCTGGGCCACGCAAGTCAAGTCAAGCAAGTAGTGTCACGAGAGAGTAGTGTGGAATGTCTCAAGTCAAGCAAGCAAGCAAGTACTTCGGTGCAATGCTTAAACACCGTGATCATTAAACTCTCATGGGCACAAGTACTTTTCGGTGCTCCTCCCAGGACCAGATCGGGCCCTATATGCACAGCATTTTATGTATTTCTTTTGACATCCACTCTCATTTATAGCCAATATAGAATTTCAAGGTTTAACCATTGTAGGATATATAAGGTAGATTCCAAGAATGGAGTTCAAGGACATATATTACGCAGGAAATGAACTAGAGTTGTATCGGTATAAGTTAGAAGACTAATCAGGAAATCAGAACGAAATTGGTAGCTGACAGGCTGCCTCACTGAATTGGCGCCCAGGGGTTAGCCCTGCTATCAGAAATTGGCGCCTAGGGGGTGTCGCTTATTTCAGGAAATTGGCGCCCGGGGGTTAACCAGTCTTTCAAGAAATGGCGCCTGGGGGACAGGTGATGGGAATCAACACCGGACACTAACATTTTGTTTTTACATTTGTGTCCTTTTGTTTGCATTTATGTCCTTGGGTTAATTGGTTTGCAATTGTAAGATATTATAAGCCAATTTGTTAGTCTTTAGGAATCTTTGAGTTTCTTTGCAAAAAATGCCTTTGGGTTTCTATGTAAAATGTCAGTAGGTCCAGTAGGGTCCCCCACCCTCTTTCCCATTGATCCACCTAGGATCATGGGCCATGTGGGGATGGTTCAAAGTCCAAGATTGGACTTGGACCAAGGGGACAAGAAGAGGAAAATTCAAAATTGATTACCCCATTTTCAAAGGGGACCCCCCCCCCTTTAATGTATTTTATTCTTGTTGTATTTTTTTTATTTTGGTCATTTGACCACATGGGGGATTAATTATCATATCCCTTGTTTACCCCTACCTAACCCTAGATCGGAGGGTAGTTTAGGTCTTTTTTCCATTTCTATATAATCCATGTATTTTGTGAATTACATAGCATTAATGAAGAGAAAATTGGCATTTCGCCCTAAGAGCCCAAGGGCGCCCCTCTCTCCTCTCCCCTTGCAGCAGTGATTGCTGCCCCTTTCTATGGTGTGAAACCCTAATCTTGGTGTGACTCCAAGATCTATCACCTCTGTTGGATGCAACTTCCAACCACCACCGCCGCCTCCTCCGTTCGTGCCGCCGTCGAACCACCACAACCATCTCTTTACCCTGCTGTCCAGGATTCCGAGATCCAGGACAGAAGCTAAAAGAAAAGGTTGTTCCTCCAAATTCGTGAGTCTGGTGGTCTTGAAATTTTGGGAGATTATCCCCCTCCTTGTTAGCCATTCCCAATTTAAATTTCATGTCACTCTGCCACCGTTTGGTATTGTTTCTAGTATTTTTAAAATAGTTCCACCCCTGACAGTCTGCCAATCAGCAGATCTGCAGGATAGTAGTCTGTTGTTGTATTTTTCCCGCCTCTTTAGCCACCTCCAAAAATTTCCAAACAAATTATACGTGTTCCCCACATCCCCCCTTTCCACTCATAATTTTTCCAGAGTCTAGATCCATCGTTTATATGTTGGTCAAAATTCATTATCAGGCAGACCATGTTCTGTCATGACTGTCTGTAATCCAAGTAAGTAGAAATACCTGGGGAACAGTCATTTTCATTTCTAATCCATCTACTGGATGGACATGAAATAATTATATGTTGTAGACCTTTGAGTCCTATATCCAACGGCAGTGGTCTCGCCTCGATCCGCCTCCGTATCTGGGCACACAAATTCTTTTCGCCGGGTCGCGCAATCCTGTCTCGAGAAAATGCCAGCAAAGCAGTCACCGGATAATTCCAGCAAAAATACGCCGAGATAGCTTCAGCGACCGCCACTCCTGGGGGTCGACCAGGGACCCTCCGCCACCGTCCCGGTGCACCACCGCCTTCATCAGATCCGAGGAGGTTGACGTCTTTTTGGACGTCCGTGTTCGCTATCCTGCCGGCCTGCAAATCGTAGAATCGGAGCTGCTGCCCACCATCCCCCGGAACCCGCCGTCTTGCTGCCTATCAACCCAAATTCGGTGCTCTCGGCATGTGTGTGTAGCCCTTTACCTCCCTGCGTGGAGTGGGCAATTAAATTCACTGCTGTAATTATTTATTTACTGTACACTGGGAGTACGAGTTCTAGCCAGGGTCGTCTTCCCCACGCCCGGAGCGTGGAGGTATCGTGTCCGCTCCTCACTTGACATTTGCTTTACGTGTATATGTTTCTTTATGTCACTGCATGAGTGATAGGAACGTAGCTCGTCATATTTTTATCACCGCTGCGAGAGTGAGTGAGTTGGAAACCATCCCGTGACTCGATCCGAGCACGCGGAAAAGCTGATACCCAAGACTCATTGCCGGTTTCTCAACCGCGCACGTCCGTACGCTTCCCTCGCTAGGGACAATCGCGAGTTTGCCTAGAGTCTAAGGTTTGCATATCAATTGGCGTCGAGTCGCGTCCCGTCCCGCATCAAATTAGTATCAGAGCGAAGTTGAGTCTAGGGTAGTCTTTGCTTAAGAGAAAAAAGGGGGGGTCTTGAGTCTAAGTTTGTTTTGTCCAAGGTGTCGCACTGCATTCCTATACCCGGTATATCAAAAGGCGTTCCCGAAATGATAGGTTATGCCTATCGGGAAGGTAGCACACTTGCGTGAGTGCGATCTTCGGATCAAACCTCCGCCATGTATCGGATATTGGTTGAGTCTAGGTTTGTAGTCGAGTCTGCATTCCAACTTTGCATTGTTGTTGTAGGGTCGTGTCTAGTCGGTTGGTCTTGTCACCAAGTGTCGGCATGGCCATCCTATAGCTCCCCCGTGTCCCAATGATCCCCAAAAGCCCACGTCATATGAATGGTGGCGACACACCCAAGGATGGGGAATCTAACCCCACCACCTCCGTAGGCCCGAAGCCTCGGACTTTTATGGCTCCAACGTCCCGAGTGACTACCTACAATGGGAAGCCGCCATGAACAAATATTTCGAGTGTTACACGATGTCCGGAGCCGTGGAAGTTAGTTTTGCCAAAGGGAGGCTTCACCACAAAGCCGCCTGGAAATGGGAGAGCGTTGAACGCATGAGGGAGATGAACATGCAATGGCCTATCGAGTCATGGCGAGAGATGAAGGGCGAGCTTAGAAAGATCTAAATGCCCCACCCTGTCACCTCCATCTAGCCCCACCCAGTCACCTCCCACCGGGATTGTCATAGTCGGAGGCAAAGAGCCCCACATGTCGATGAGCCTAAACCCAAGACTAGGCCGAGAGACCAAGAGTGAGTCCACCATAATGCCCCTACTCCAACCCCCACCATTGTCGAACTCTTCAAAATCATGTCGGAACGGTTGGAAAGGATGTGCACTCAAATTGACGGACTCCTGCCCGAGCCTCCCAACCCGGTGCCACCCCAAGGACTTCTTCCCCTCAGGGAGGACATTCCTTCCCCACCCATGAGAGCTCCATTGCCACCACCCTCACCTTCCGATCTTTATTCGGAGCCACCTCATTTGGAGCCACCCGTACTTCTAACGGGAAAGCTAATCATCGCCGAGCCACTATTTAGCTGGCTAAAGACATGCTTGGTCCCTAAAGTACCTTGCTACCCATCCATGGACCCCGCACTAGAACTAGTGCCCGTCAACTCATTCCACACCACTTTTCGGTCTTCTCACCATGTTGACACTTTGGAAGACCTCATTAAGGGATTAGACTGGCAATTGAAGTTGACGTGTATGTTGGCCCGAGGCTTCGACCAACCCAATAGTCATAGCTTCACACATCAAGCCTTAGGGTCCATTACCTCCGTGTGCACCGTGGGTCATGTCACCACGGAGGTTCTCTTATTCCTCCCCATGTCGGCCGAGCCTAGCTTCATTCCACTTATCCCGAGGGAGGAACCATACCTTCTACACATGACCGTCGTCCCACCGTTCACAATGCATGAAGGTGATTATTTATACCTTCAAGAATTTCAAACTTGGGACCGTGTCATGAGGGAACCCGTCTCAAGGGGTCACAGTTTCTTTGATCCCTTTGACCCCTTCCCTAGTGAACCCATTGACCTACCACATCTACTCCACTTCTTCGAGGGAGTCCACTCTCACACCCCTTCCCCACGGGCCGGGTCATCTACACCCATCAATCCCGTTCACTAGCGAGATATACATACATATAGGGGTGATGAGAAAGGTGCATTCAACTCTCCTGGCCCACCTAAACCTCCCCAATCCAATAGGAAGTCCTTGCATGCATGGTGCATTTTAGGATGTCTAGGAGTCCATGATTCTACCGACATTTGTTAGCGTCTTGTGTATGCATGGCACATAGTCGGATGTCCTGGTCCACCATTGCATATGTATGGGTCGGTCTAACGGTAAGTTTGTTTAGGGTCATGTGTGAGTCTGTGTTTTTATTTATTTGTTCAGAGTCTATACATACATGTGTCGAGCATATTAGGAGTCGCATAGTCAGTCTCATGTCAGCTCGCGATGTCAGTCCCTTTCGAGTGTGAGACAAGTCGGGTCTACTACGTATGTTGTAGACTTGCCAAAATTTGGGATCGCCTCTACCTCTCGGATCTAGTCACATATAGGGACTCTGTGGTGATTCCTAGTGAGTCATTGAGCCATCTCCTTCCTTTGAGAGTGACCCCACCCCGGAGTATCCACCACTAGCCTCATTCCCACCGTAGCACGTGCATATCGAATATATACGGGATGAGCAGGTGACGATTACTTGGAGTGGAGTGTACTCCGCGCTACCTGGTACGGTGACAGATCCACAGGAGTCACACGAGCAGCCGCACCCCTTACTCGACGGGGTCGAGTTCTTCCCACCCGGGGAGAATAGATGGGAATCAACACCGGGCACTAACATTTTATTTTTACATTTGTGTCCTTTTGTTTGCAATTATGTCCTTGGGTTAATTGGTTTGCAATTGTAAGATATTATAAGCCAATTTGTTAGTCTTTAGGAATCTTTAGGTTTCTTTGCAAAAAAGGCCTTTGGGTTTCTATGTAAAATGTCAGTAGGTCCAGCAGGGTCCCCCACCCTCTTTTCCATTGGTCCACCTAGGATCATGGGCCATGTGGGGCTGGTTCAAAGTCCAAGATTGGACTTGGACCAAGGGGACAAGAAGAGGAAAATTCAAA
Source organism: Amorphophallus konjac (assembly GCA_022559845.1). Classification (NCBI taxonomy): domain Eukaryota; kingdom Viridiplantae; phylum Streptophyta; class Magnoliopsida; order Alismatales; family Araceae; genus Amorphophallus; species Amorphophallus konjac. The sequence continues at coordinate 454,924,264 of CM040121.1, read as the reverse complement.
ATTGATTACCCCATTTTAAAAGGGCCGCCCCCCCCCCCTTTATTGTATTTTATTCTTGTTGTATTTTTTTTATTTTGGTCATTTCACCACATGGGGGATTAATTATCATATCCCTTGTTTACCCCTCCCTAACCCTAGATCTGAAGGTAGTTTAGGTCTTTTTTCCATTTCTATATAATCTATGTATTTTGTGAATTGCATAGCATTAATGAAGGGAAAATTGGCATTTTGCCCCAAGAGCCCAAGGGCGCCCCTCTCTCCTCTCCCCTTGCAGCAGTGATTGCTGCCCCTTTCTAGGGTGTGAAGTCCTAATCTTGGTGTGACTCTAAGATCTACCACCTCTACTGGATGCGACTTCCAACCGCCACCGTTGCCGCCTCCGTTCGTGCCGCCGTCGAGCCACCACAACCATCTCTTTACCCTGTTGTCCAGGATTTCAAGATCCAGGACAGAAGCTAAAAGAAAAGGTTGTTCCTCCAAATCCGTGAGTCTGATGGTCTTGAAATTTTGGGAGATCATCCCCCTCCTTGTTAGCCATTCCCAATTTAAATTTCATGTCACTATGCCACCGTTTGGTATTTTTTCTAGTATTTTAGTTCCACCCCTGACAGTCTGCCAATCAACAGATCTGCAGGATAGTAGTCTATTGTTGTATTTTTCCCGCCTCTTTAGCCACCTCTAAAAATTTCCAAACAAATTATACGTGTTCCCCACATCCCCCCTTTCCACTCATAATTTTCCCAGAGTCTAGATCCATCATTTTTATGTCGGTCAAAATTCATTCTCAGGCAGATCATGTTCTGTCCTGACTATCTGTAATCCAAGTAAGTAGAAATACCTAGGGAACAGTCAATTTTATTTCTAATCCGTCTACTGGATGGACATGAAATAATTATATGTTGTAGCCCTTTGAGTCCTCTATCCAACGGTAGTGGTCTCGCCTCGATCCGCCTCCGTATCTAGGCACACAAATTCTTTTTGCCGGGTCGCGCAATCTTGTCTCGAGAACAGGCCAGCAAAGCAGTCACCGGATAATTCCAGCAAAAATACGCCGGGATAGCTTCAGCGACCGCCACTCCTGGGGGTCGACCAGGGACCCTCCGCCACCGTCCCGGTGCTCCACCACCTTCATCAAATCACAGGAGATCGACGTCCCTTTGGACGTCCGTGTTCGCTGTCCTGCCGGCCTGCAAATCACAGAATCGGAGCCGCTGCCCACCGTCGCCCAGAACCCGCCGTCTTGCTGCCTGTCAACCCAAATTCAGTGCTCTCGGCATGTGTGTGTAGCCCTTTACCTCCCTGCGTGGAGTGGGTAATTAAATTCACTGCTGTAATTATTTATTTACTGTACACCGGGAGTACGAGTTTCAGCCGGGGTCGTCTTCCCCACGCCCGGAGCGTGGAGGTATCATGTCTGCTCCTCACTTGGCATTTGCTTTACTCGTATATGTTTCTTTATGTCACTGCATGAGTGATAGGAACGTAGCTCGTCATATTTTTATCACTGCTGCGAGAGTGAGTGAGTGGAAACCATCCCGTGACTCGATCCGAGCACGCGGAAAAGCTGATACCCAAGACTCATTGCCGGTTTCTCAACCGCGTACGTCCGCACGCTTCCCTCGCTAGGGATGATCGTGAGTTTGCCTAGAGTCCAAGGTTTGCATATCAATTGGCGTCGAGTCGCGTCCCGTCCCGCATCAAATTGGTATCAGAGCGAAGTTGAGTCTAAGGTAGTCTTTGCTTAAGAGAAAAAAAAGGGGGGTCTTGAGTCTAAGTTTGTCTTGTCCAAGGTGTCGCATTGCATTCCTATACCCGGTATATCAAAAGGTGCTCTCGGAATGATAGGTTATGCCTATTGGGAAGGTAGCACACTTGCGTGAGTGCGATCTTCGGATCAAACCTCCGCCACGTATCGGATATTGGTTGAGTCTAGGTTTGTAGTCGAGTCTGCATTCCAACTTTGCATTGTTGTTGTAGGGTCGTGTCTAGTCGATTTGTCTTGTCACCAAGTGTCGGCATGGCCATCCTATAGCTCCCCCATGTCCCATGGATCCCCAAAAGCCCACGTCATATGAATGGTGGCGACACACCCAAGGATGGGGAATCTAACCCCACCACCTCCATAGGCCCGAAGCCTCGGACTTTTATGGCTCCAACATCCCGAGCGACTACCTACAATGGGAAGCCACCATGAACAAATATTTCAAGTATTACACGATGTCCGGATCTGTGGAAGTTAGTTTTGCCAAAGGGAGGCTTCGCCACATAGCCGCCTGGAAATGGGAGAGCGTTGAACGCATGAGGGAGATGAACATGCAATGGCCTATCGAGTCATGGCGAGAGATGAAGGGCGAGCTTAGAAAGATCTACACGCCCCACCCAGTCACCTCTATCCAGCCCCACCCAGTCACCTCCCACCGGGATTGTCATAGTCGGAGGCAAAGCGCCCCACATGTCGATGAGCCTAAACCCAAGACTAGGCCGAGAGACCATGAGTGAGTCCACCATAATGCCCCTACTCCAGCCCCCACCGTTTTCGAACTCTTCAAAATCATGTCGGATCGGTTGGATAGGATGTGTACTCAAATTGACGGACTCCTGCCCGAGCCTCCCAACCCGGTGCCACCCCAAGGACTTCTTCCCCTCAGGGAGGACATTCCTTCCCCACCCATCAGAGCTCCATTGCCACCACCCTCACCTTCCGATCTTTATTTGGAGCCACCTCATTTGGAGCCACCTCATTTGGAGCCACCCGTACTTCTAACGGGAAAGCTAATCATCGCCGAGCCACTACTTAGCTGGCTCAAGACAGGCTTGGTCCCTAAAGCACCTTGCTACCCATCCATGGACCCCGCACTTGAACTAGTGCCCGTCAACTCATTCCACACCACTTTTTGGTCTTCTCACCATGTTGACACATTGGAAGACCTCATTAAGAGATTAGACTGGCAATTGAAGTTGATGTGTATGTTAGCCCAAGGCTTCGACCAACCCAATAGTCATAGCTTCACACATCCAGCCTTAGGGTCCATTACCTCCGTGTGCACCGTGGGTCATGTCACCACGGAGGTTCGCTTATTCCTCCCCATGTCGGCCGAGCCTAGCTTCATTCCACTTATCCCGAGGGAGGAACCATACCTTCTACACATGACCGTCGTCCCACCGTTCACAATGCATGAAGGTGATTATTTATACCTTCAAGAATTTCAAACTTGGGACCGTGTCATGAGGGAACCCGTCTCAAGGGGTCACAGTTTCTTTGATCCCTTCGACTCCTTCCCTAGTGAACCCCTTGACCTACCACATCTACTCCACTTCTTCGAGGGAGTCCACTATCACACCCCTTCCCCACGGGCCGGGCCATCTACACCCATCAAGCCCGTTCACTGGCGAGATATACATACATATAGGGGTGATGAGAAAGGTGCATTCAATTCTCCTGGCCCACCCAAACCTCCCAAACCTCCCCAATCCAATAGGAAGTCCTTGCATGCATGGTGCATTTTAGGATGTCTAGGAGTCCATGATTCTACCGACATTTGTTTGCATCTTATGTATGCATGGCACACATTCGGATGTCCTGGTCCACCATTGCATATGTATGGGTCGGTCTAATAGTAAGTTTGTTTAGGGTCATGTGTGAGTATGTGTTTTTATTTATTTGTTTAGAGTCTATACATACATGTGTCGAGCATATTAGGAGTCGCATAGTCGGTCTCATGTCAGCTCGCGATGTCAGTCCCTTTCGAGTGTGAGACAAGTCCGGTCTACTGCGTACGTTGTAGACTTGCCGAAATTTGGGATCGGCTCTACCTCTCGGATCTAGTCACATATAGGGACTCTGTGGTGATTCCTAGTGATTCATTGAGTCGTCTCCTTCCTTTGAGAGTGACCCCACCCCGGAGTATCCACCACTAGCCTCATTCCCACCGTAGCACGTGCATATCGAATATATACGGGATGAACAGGTGATGATTACTGGGAGTGGAGGGTACTCCGCGCTACCTGGTACGGTGACAGATCCGCAGGAGTCACACGAGCAGTCGCACCCCTTACTCGACGGGGTCGAGTTCTTCCCACCCGGGGAGAATATATGGGAATCAACAACGGGCACTAACATTTTGCTTTTGCATTTGTGTCCTTTTGTTTGCATTTATGTCCTTGGGTTAATTGGTTTGCAATTGTAAGATATTATAAGCCAATTTGTTAGTCTTTAGGAATCTTTGGGTTTCTTTGCAAAAAAGGCCTTTGGGTTTCTATGTAAAATATCAGTAGGTCCAGTAGGGTCCCCCACCCTCTTTTTCATTGGTCCACCTAGGATCATGGGCCATGTGGGGCTGGTTCAAAGTCCAAAATTGGACTTGGACCAAGGAGACAAGAAGAGGAAAATTCAAAATTGATTACCCCATTTTAAAAGGGGCGCCCCCCCCCCCCTTTATTGTATTTTATTCTTGTATTTTTTTTATTTTGGTCATTTGACCACATGGGGGATTAATTATCATATCCCTTGTTTACCCCTCCCTAACCCTAGATCTGAGGGTAGTTTAGGTCTTTTTTTCATTTCTATATAATCCATGTATTTTGTGAATTACATAGCATTAACGAAGAGAAATTTGGTATTTTGCCCCAAGAGCCCAAGGGCGCCCCTCTCTCCTCTCCCCTTGCAGCAGTGATTGATGCCCCTTTCTAGGGTGCGAAGCCCTAATCTTGGTGTGACTCTAAGATCTACCACCTCTGCTGGATGCAACTTCCAACCACCACCGCCGCCTCCTCCGTTCGTGCCGCCGTCGAGCCACCATAACCATCTCTTTACCCTGCTATCCAGGATTCCGATATCCAGGACAGAAGCTAAAAGAAAAGGTTGTTCCTCCAAATCCGTGAGTCTGATGGTCCTGAAATTTTGGGAGATTATCCCCCTCCTTGTTAGCCATTCCCAATTTAAATTTCATGTCACTCTGCCACCGTTTGATATTTTTTCTAGTATTTTAGTTCCACCCCTGACAGTCTGCCAATCAGCATATCTGTAGGATAGTAGTCTGTTGTTGTATTTTTCCTGCCTCTTTAGCCACCTCCAAAAATTTCCAAACAAATTATATGTGTTCCCCACATCCCCCCTTTCCACTCATAATTTTCCCAAAGTCTAGATACATCATTTTTATGTCGGTCAAAATTCATTCTCAGGCAGATCATGTTCTGTCCTGACTATCTGTAATCCAAGTAAGTAGAAATACCTGGGGAACAGTCATTTTTATTCCTAATCCATCTATTGGATGGACATGAAATAATTATATGTTGTAGCCCTTTGAGTCCTCTATCCAACAGCAGTGGTCTCGCCTCGATCCGCCTCCGTATCTGGGCACACAAATTCTTTTTGCCGGGTCGTGCAATCCTGTCTCGAGAACAGGCCAGCAAAGCAATCACCGGATAATTCCAGCAAAAATACGCTGGGATAGCTTCAGTGACCGCCACTCCTGGGGGTCGACTAGGGACCCTCCGCCACCGCCTCGATGCACCACCGCCTTCATCAGATCGCAGGAGGTTGACGTCCCTTTGGACGTCCGTGTTCACTGTCCTGTCGGCCTACAAATCGTAGAATCGGAGCTGCTGCCCACCGTCCCCCGGAACCCGCCGTCTTGCTGCCTGTCTACCCAAATTCGGTGCTCTCGGCATGTGTGTGTAGCCCTTTACCTCCCTGCGTGGAGTGGACAATTAAATTCACTACTGTAATTATTTATTTACTGTACACCGGGAGTACGAGTTTCAGCCGGGATCGTCTTCCCCATGCCCGGAGCGTGGAGGTATCGTGTCCACTCCCCACTTGGCATTTGCTTTACTCGTATATGTTTCTTTATGCCGCTGCATGAGTGATAGGAACGTAGCTCTTTATATTTTTATCACCGCTGCGAGAGTGGGTGAGTGAAAAATATCCCGTGACTCGATCCGAGCACGCGAAAAAGCCGATACCCGAGACTCATTGCCGGTTTCTCAACCACGCACGTCTGCACGCTTCCCTCGCTAGGGACGATCGTGAGTTTGCCTAGAGTCAAAGATTTTCATATCAATTGGCGTCGAGTCGCGTCCCGCCCCGCATCAACAGGCAGTCTTTCAGGAAATTGGTGCCTGGGGGTCAGGTACTCTTTCAAGAATTGGGGCCTGGGGGATAGGGCTTCTTTCAAATTTCTATATATATATATATATATATATATATATATAAATGGCGCCCCTGCAGAGAGTCTTCCTTTAAATGACGACCCTCTGGAGGGTCACTATTCTACCAATTGGCGCCCCTGGCTAGGGCGCCAATTCATTTGGTTGTATTTGCATAGGGCAGGTACATTTTTAGACTCATAACACTATTCATAATATCGTAGGTTCACGAAATCAGGAAGCAATGTCACGGGTAGATAGAGAAAATTATCGGGAGTTCAGAATCATGCTCATGCAGAATTGTTGGATTTTAGTTTCATAGATATTAATTTTCTAACGTGGTGTTCGTAATTTCTAGGAAAAAGGAATTGGCGCCCCTCTGCAGTGTCTTCATTTAAATGAAGACTCTGCAGAGAGTCTTCAATTATTTTACAATACTATGGAATTGGCGCCCCTCTGCATGGTCTTCATTTAAATGAAGACTCTGCAGAGAGTCTTTATTGGTCCCGGGTAGGCGAGCGGACAAGAAGGGGGGGTTAAATTGTGTCACGCCCCGAGATTATGCAGTAGAAACAATCGGGAACGTGAACAGCCGGCATGGTAAGTCTCTTGCAAGCAAGAATAATCAGAGCGCAAAATAATCACACAAAGTAATTGCACAATAACTTACTCAAAACATCACTTTTATTAATAATAACAACCATAATTCAAGTACATGAGACAATGACCTTCTTAAATTTGCAAGACTCAATAAGAGAAAATTACATAGACTCAATCTAGACATTTTGGACTTCCTAAGTCTTCACTCTTTATTCGCTCTCGGACCCATCACTATAATGACCTGAATCCGAATCTGACCCATTGGTACTTCCTAAAAAGATTAGAAACTAGGTAATGAGCACACTTGCCCAGTAGGTATCTTCGCATCAACATAAAGACAATGTTAAAGTGATTAATGTCTTAGCTCTAAAGAACAAGATAAAATCATGCAGATATGATAAATCACGTGAGTACGACCAAAGTAACAAAACATTATCATATTTAAGATACGAGACAATGATTGAGCTAGTATAATCAAGCAAGAATGTAACAATGGCCTTTCATGAACAAGAATGTACTAGCAAGTCATGTAACAAGCACTTAAGTACCTTTCGCTTAACAGCAAGTACTTAGTGAATTTATGTGGATCTATATTCAAGTCCCCGTAGATTTTCACTTATTTATAAAGAAAGTACTCCCAGCGCAATGCGACGCCAGTAGCATCATACCCCATGGTTTATATAGTATGTTTCCGACAATCAGCCGAGGGGACTAGCATAGAGCCCTTGAACACAATCAGTGCTCGAACTGCATCTTCAAGTATAAATCAAGCTACTTCCACGTATATAATCAATAAAATTTGCACATGTAAGTAACAAGTTTAATAATGGTCTTCAAGATACAATGCCAATAAGAGAATGCTCAAAATATGAATATGAGAGTTCAAGAAATGCATTAATAACTAGGTTATGCTTTTGGAGAGAACTTTGAAAGCATAACAGTACTTTCTTTATTTTACATAATTTATTTACTATATCTTGATTAAGGTGACAAGTCCCAGAAAATCAATAGTCCAACTGGGATCATAGGAATATTAACCCTTAGGTCAAACCTCAGGTTAACTGTACTCAGGAAAATAGCGGTCGTTTACTGGGCCGTTTCTTGAAGAAAGCGGTCTAATTCTGGACCGTTAATGACAAGACTGTTCGATATTTAAACAGATTATCTGGAGTCTTTAGCGGTCAAATGAAGAACTGTCTAGGATCTATTAGCGGTCTAGTGAAGGGCCGCTATCAGACTCTGGCGGTCAACCAGAAGGCCGCTAAGTTCTAGGAATATAAAACATCGATATAAGTGCTTCTAGACAATGGGCTTTAATGGTACAACCAACTCGGCGTCCTAGAGGGAATCCCAGGCTCGCGGAGAATTACGGAGGCCTTGAAATAAGATTTCCTAGTCCGTTGGAAGGAATATCCAAAGGAGAGGTCATCAAGTCCAAGATTGTGTTCCTAATGTGCAAAGTGTAACTAATGACAACATACCGAGATATGTGCCATGTACTTTATGAAAATGACTCTTAGATGAGAAAGATAATCATGTAAAACCATGGTAAAATAGTGACCATGAATCATCTATTCCTTTGAACATATAATTTATTACAAGAATATATGATTTTGGTCATAAATTAACATAAGTTAAAATACTACCAAATGTACATGGAAACATGAAATCCATTATGCCAATCAACTAAGTCTATAAAACTAGTGCTTAAATCAGGCTTAAAACTTAGTTAACTAGGCTTAATATATATTAACTATGGTTAATTCTGTAATATGGTTCGAATTACCAATATTACAAAATCATAAATAGAAAATGGTCAAATACTGGACCGTTAATCTTGGCTAGCGGTCTATCGTACGACCGTGATAGTTATCTTAGCGGTCTACAGAAAGACCGTTTCTTCCTGTGTAAATCCGAGTTCAATGAAAACAATATAAAATGCTAATCTAAGATACATCATGCATGGAAATCAACATGTATAAACTTCCATAATCATGATAGATCGTATATAAGCCAACTATATGCATAGGTTTGTATGAACAACAAGAAATTCCATTTTTCTTTTCATTAGGCTAGTTATTATGAATTAAGACTAAACTAGATGCATAGACTCAAATAAAACGTGAAATTCTCGATCTATAATGCATGAAATCAAGTGCAACAAGAGGCTTTTAATATTAGAATAATGTTTTAGCCATTCATGAGATGACCTACCTCTGTCCTGGGCTTTTGACTTCGAATTTAAGCCTGGAAGTTAACCCTAGTTCCTTGCACTTCCTGTGCTAAAACAACAACTTCACGACCTAATATCTCTTGATTCTCCGGACCTAAGTATGTGAAATTTGGAGGGTAAGAAGAAGATATAAAGGAGAACAAAAAGTTCTAAAGGTGCAACTTCTAAATACCTCGTTTTGGGTTCCTAATCTCTTGATCTTCACTGGTTCGTTGCTCAATTTCCTGGGTTGTTGGTGTAAAATCAGCAACTTTGAACACCTCTAACTCCTTACATGCTTGATCTCCTAGAACAAAATTTTGGGAGGAGTTAGATCTAAATATTATGAACAAAAAACTCTAAAGAACCTACCTGAATTAAAGCCATCTTACCTTAATTCCACGCGAGCCAAACATAGGGGTCGCGCAAGTGAAACCTAGGGTCTATTTATAGGTTTTAGCTAGGATTTTGAGGATTAGAATGATCCTAGAGTCCCAATTAGACTTTCAATTCGATCCTCAAGCCTTCTAGACCTATCTAATTAGTTGATAGAGTCGATCCTAGGTAATTTGGATACTAAAAATCCAACTTTTTCACGCTTCCTCTCTCTCACGGAACTGACAGAAATTAGTGGTTTAGGACTGGACCGCCAACCATTCCCTAGCGGTCTCGCGATAGACCGCCTTTACTATTGGGCGCCGAATTTGAATTTGATTCAAATTCATTTGTTCATTTATCCACTTATTTATCTAAATAGGGAGTATTTATCCCCTATATTCTGTAAATAACTAATTAGACTTCTAGAATATGGGCCAAACTTCATGGGCTTGGTCCTTAAGTCCTTTGGACTTTATTTAAATGGGATAGGTTAATTGGTTATCATACTTGGGCCTTAATAATGATTTATTTAACCCAAAAAATTATTTATTAATCTATTTTGGTCTTTTAAAAATTCTTATAAATTCCTAAAAAAATTCTTAAATACTTCAGAAATATTTTATAAAATTTCCGGGGCATTACACCCTCCCCCACTTAAGACAATTTGGTCCCCAAATTCAATTTATGGATTATATGGAGAGTGTACTTATAGTTAATTAATTCCAGATATCTTTTGCGCATAGCTTCTTCGGTCTCCCATGTTGCTTCATAAGGCCATGATTTCTTCCATTGGACTTTAACCATAGGAATGACTTTATTCCGTAGTTGATGCACCTCCCGTTCAAGGATCTTGATTGGTGTCTGCTCGTACGTCATATCCTTTTGAATTTCCAGATTATCATAGGTGATAACATGGTAAGGATCATAAACATATTTCTTCAACATAGAGACATGGAATACATCATGAACTCCTGCTAGTTGTGGAGGTAAAGCTAATCGATAAGTCACTTCACCAACCCTTTTCAAAATTTTAAAAGGACCAATGAATCTTGGAGTAAGCTTCCCTTTGATACCAAATCTTCGAATACCTCGACCTGGAGAAACTTTAAGGTATACATGATCTCCTACTTAAAACTCCAAGTCATGCCTTCGATTGTCAGCATACGATTTCTGTCTATCGTGTGCCATTTGAAGTCTTTCTCGAATGAGTTTTATCTTCTCGGTAGTATCCCTAATAATATCGGGACCGAGAAATTACCTTTCTCCTACTTCATTCCAACAAATAGGCGAACGACAGCTTCTGCCATATAAAGCTTCAAACGGTGCCATTTGAATACTAGCTTGGTAGCTATTGTTGTATGTGAATTCTACTAGAGGCAAGTGATCATGCCAACTTCTTACAAAATCAATAGCACAAGCCCTGAGCATATCTTCCACCACTTGATTTATCCTTTCTGTTTGACATCAGTTTATGGATGGAATGATGTGCTAAAGTTCAGTCGGGTCCCTAAAGAATGTTGTAGACCCTTCTAGAATTGTGATGTAAATCGAGGATCTCGGTCAGATATGATGCTGACGGGGACACCGTGTAATTTGATAATTTCTCTCATGTATAATGCTGCTAGTACATCCACAGACCATCGACTTTTGATCGGTAGAAAATGTGCAGACTTAGTCAATCGGTCTATGATTACCTATATACCATCGTGTCCACCTCTTGTCTTAGGTAAACCCATAATAAAATCCATCCCTATGCTTTCCCATTTTCACTCAGGAATATTCAAGGGGTATAATTTTCTAACAAGTTTTAAATGTTCTGCCTTTACTTGCTGACAAGTGAGGCAGCGAGACACGAATTCTGTCACTTCTCTTTTCATGTTGGGCCACCAAAAGTTTCTTTTCAAATCATGATACATCTTGGTAGCACCAGGATGAACAGCATACCTCGACTTATGTGCCTCCTCCATGATTAATTTCTTAGTATCATTATGATTTGGCACGCAAATCCTACCTTTAAATAGTAGTCTTCCATCATTTAAGAAAGAAAATTCTGGTCTCTAATCAATATTATCCTTGATCTCCATCAATGTAGGGTCATTCTCTTGTAATTTGACTATATCCTCAATCAATGTAGGTTGAGACCTTATATTGGCAACTATACATCTATCTTCTTCCCTATCAATATCAAGATTCAAGTAAGAAAAATCCTTGATAAGACAATTCATACCTTTCCTGAGGCTTGATAGAGTAGCCCTTGGTCTTCTGCTAAGAGCATCAGCAACAGCATTTGCTTTCCCTGGATGATATTGAATTGTAAAGTCGAAGTCTTTAAGATACTCCAACCACCTGCGTTGTCGCATATTTAATTCCTTCTGGGTGAAAAGATATTTCAGACTTTTATGATCTGAGAATATAGTGAATTTCTCCCCATAAAGGTGATGTCACCAAATCTTCAAAGCGAAAATAACCGCAGCTAATTTCAGATCATGCACAGGATAATTCTCTTCATGACGCTTCAATTGTCTTGAGGAATAACTAATCACCTTCCCATTTTACATGAGAACACATCCTAGGCCAATGCCAGATGCATCCGTATAGACTTCAAATCCACCACCCTCAATGGGCAATGTCAGAATAGGGGCTGTGGTGAGGTGATCCTTAAGAGTTAGAAAACTCTCCTCGCAGTCCTTTGACCATATAAAAGGATTTTCTTTTCTTGTAAGTCTAGTCAAAGGAACGGCGATCTTAGAGAAATCCTTAATAAATCTCCTGTAATAGCCAGCTAGCCCTAGAAAGCTTCTTACTTCTGACACGGTCGTTGGCCAGCTCCAGTTCTTAACAGCTTCCACCTTAGAAGGATCAATAGCGATACCTTCCTTTGAAATAATATGGCCGAGGAATGAGACTTCCTTTAGCCAGAACTCGCACTTACTAAGCTTTGCATAGAGTTTGTGTTCTCTTAGTATCTGCAAGGCTGTCCTTAAGTGCTCTTCATGTTCTTCCCTTGTTTTGGAGTATATAAGGATGTCATCAATGAAGACGACTACAAACTGGTCAAGATAAGGCTGGAAGACATTATTCATCAGTTGCATGAATGCTGCCGGGGTATTAGTTAACCCGAACGGCATTACTACAAATTCATAGTGGCCATAACGGCTCCGAAAAGTAGTCTTGTATATGTCTGCATCCTTAATCCTGAGCTGGTGATAACCTGACCTAAGGTCGATCTTGGAAAAATATTCTGCTCTCGAAATTTGATCAAAGAGCTCATCGATACGCGGCAACGGATACTTGTTCTTGATAGTAAGCTGGTTCAGTCACCGATAATCGATACATAACCTGAGATATCCATCTTTCTTATTGACAAATAGTACTGGCGCACCCCAGGGGAATGTGCTAGGTCGAATGAAACCCTTGTCCAATAACTCCTGAAGTTATTTCTTCAATTCCTTAAGTCATGTGGGGGGCATCCTGTAGGGAGCTATTGAAACAGGTGCTGCTCCGGCAATGAGTTCAATGGAGAAGTTTACTTCCCTTTCGAGTGGTAAACTGAGTAAATCTGGTAGAAATACATCAGGAAACTCATTTACGATAGGAATATCTTTTAAGGTAACCTCCTTGGATTCAGTGATAATTACAGAAGCAAGAAAGGCTTCACATCCTTGCGAAATAAGTTTGCAAGTGTGAAGAGATGAAATAATGGTAGGGTGCTTCCTATATTTGATACCAAGGAAAGAAAACCTTGGAAGACCTAGTTTCCGAAAGGAGATAATCCGATTACGGTAATTTATATCGGCGTCATAGTCTATAAGCCAATCTACACCTAATATAGCATCGTAGCCCTCCATGTCAAGGCATACGAGGTTTGTAGGGAGATTGTGACCTTCTACCCTTACCTCACTATTAGGATAATAGTTTGTGAGTTTGGTTCTGGGACCTAAAGGTGTAGTAATAGCAAGGTTCGAAGGTAAAGGAATTGATGAAACTGGTAAGGTCTTTGCAAAGGCGATAGATATAAAGGAATGAGAAGCACCAGTATCAAATAGTACAAAAGTAGGATGGGAACAAATGTGAATGATACCTTCCATAAGCCCATCATCCCTGGGCGCTTCATCATCTAGAACAGCATTGAGATGAGCCTGTCTCTTACGTCCACTTCCAGAAGATAGTTCCTTCATAAGGGGGTAATCCGGCATGCGGTGCTCCCGGCTGTTACAACATAGACAAGCACCAAGGCGCTTCCAGCATTCTTCGGCCGAATGACCGAACTTCTCACAAAAAGTACAGGCAGTGGCGACCTGCTTGTCTTCCTCCTTGACTTTCTTATTTTTGTGGTAGCCACTACCACTCCCGTTCCGGGATCTCTTCTTGCTATCACGGGATTTGTAGGGTTCCGTGATGCTGAACTTGAATTTCTTATCACGCTGATTTGATCTTCGGCTCGGTTCTTCGCCTTTTCCTTTTAATTTTTTGACCTTCTCTAAGGCCCTTTCGCACAAATATGCCCATTGGACCATCTCCGCATAAGTACAGATATTTTGAGTCCCGAGCTACTGAATAAAACCGGGTCTTAAAACATCCATAAACCGATTAGCCTTTAGTAAGTCGGTACTGACCAGATGAGGAGCATACGGCGCCAGCCTGGAAATCTGAAGCTCATATTCTGCCACCGACAACATGCCCTGGCGTAAAGAAGCGAATTACATAGCCTTCCACTCCTTGACGTTCTCAGAAAAATATTTGGCACGGAATAGCGTCAAAAAACCTTCCCATGTATGGGGTGCATCTGCTGGCGGTGCCGAAATCGACTTTCACCATGTACGTGCATCTTTGTTAAGTTGAAAAGCGGCAAGTCACACTTTCTCTTGGTCAGCACATTGCATGACCTCAAATATACGGTTCATCTCATCAATCCAGTTCTCAGCTTCGTCTGGATTAGAAGAACCATATAATCGTGGAGGATTTAGACTCTGAAAGTTGCGATGTAAATCTCCAGCGCCCGCCCTAGCGCTGACTTGGGCCATATTCTGTAATGCTTGGGTAAGACCTGCAACAGTTTGCGACATACCCCCCCAATCCACACGATGAGCCATTGAGATAATATTGTACCTGAGAGAAACAACAAATCATTAACTCCCATGGAATCTAAAAGGGTTAATCTAGAGCTAATATACTATCTCATCTCAAGCTCTACCCAATTCTCACATAGGTGGGAAATTTCTTCCTTAGTTCATAGGTATGGGTCCCTAAGCCTTGGACTTAGCCTATGACATGACATACTTTCTCCTATGACTTCTAGGCCCTAGGCTCGGATACCAACTTAACTGTCACGCCCCAAGATTATGCAGCGGAAACAATCGGGAACGCGAACAGCCGGCATGGTAAGCCTCTTGCAAGCAAGAATAATCAGAGCGTAAAATAATCACACAAAGTAATTGCACAATAACTTACTCAAATCTTCACTTTTATTAATAATAACAACCATAATTCAAGTACATGAGACATTGACCTTCTTAAATTTTTTAGACTCGATAAGAGAAAATTACATAGACTCAATCTAGCCATTTTGGACTTCCTAAGTCTTCACTCTTTATTCACTCTCGGACCCATCACTGGAATGACCAGAATTCGAATCTGACCCACTAATACTTCCTGAAAAGATTGAAAAATAGGTAATGAGCACACTTGCCCAGTAGGTATCTTCGCATCAACATAAAGGCAATGTTAAAGTTATTAATGTCTTAGCTCTAGAGAACAAGATAAAATCATGCAGATACGATAAATCACGTGAGTACGACCAAAGTAACAAAACATTATCATATTTAAGATACGAGACAATGATTGAGCTAGTATAATCAAGTAAGAATGTAACAATGGCCTTTCATGAACAAGAATGTAACAAGAATGTACTAGCAAGTCATGTAACAAGCACTTAAGTACCTTCCGCTTAACAGCAAGTACTTAGTGAATTTATGTGGATCTATATTCAAGTCCCCGTGGATTTTCACTTATTTATAAAGAAAGTACTCCCAGCGCAATGCGACGCCAGTAGCATCATACCCCATGATTTATATAGTATGTTTCCGACAATCAGCCGAGGGAACTAGCATAGAGCCCTTGAACACAATCAATGCTCGAACTGTATCTTCAAGTATAAATCAAGCTACTTCCACGTATATAATCAATAAAATTTGGCCATGTAAGTAACAAGTTTAATAATGGTCTTCAAGATACAATGTCAATAAGAGAATGCTCAAAATATAAATATGAGAGTTCAAGAAATGCATTAATAACTAGGTTATGCTTTTGAAGAGAACTTTGACAGCATAACAGTACTTTCTTTATTTTTCATAATTTATTTACTATATCTTGATTAAGGTGACAAGTCCCAGAAAATCAATAGTCCAAATAGGATCATAGGAATATTAACCCTTGGGTCAAACCTCGGGTTAACTGTACTCAGGAAAATAGCGGTCGTTTACTGGGCCGTTTCTTGAAGAAAGTGGTCTAGTTCTGGACCGTTAATGACAAGACTGTTCGATATTTAAATAGATTATCTGGAGTCTTTAGCGGTCAAATGAAGAACCGTCTAGGATCTATTGGCGGTCTAGTGAAGGGCCGCTATCAAACTCTGGGGGTCAACCAGAAGGCCGCTAAGTTCCAGGAATATAAAACACTGGTATAAGTGCTTTCTAGACAATGGGCTTTAATGGTACAACCAACTCGGCGTCCTAGAGGGAATCCCAGGCTCGCGGAGAATTACGGAGGCCTTAAAACAAGATTTCCTAGTCCGTTGGAAGGAATATCCAAAGGAGAGGTCATCAAGTCCAAGATTGTGTTCCTAATGTGCAAAGTGTAACTAATGACAACATACCGAGATATGTGCCATGTACTTTATTAAAATGACTCTTAGATGAGAAAGAGAATCATGTAAAACCAGGGTAAAACAGTGACCATGAATCATCTATTCTTTTGAACATATAATTTATTACAAGAATATATGATTTTGGTCATAAATTAACATAAGTTAAAATACTACCAAATGTACATGAAAACATGAAATCCATTATGCCAATCAACTAAGTCTATAAAACCAGTGCTTAAATCAGGCTTAAAATTTAATTAACTAGGCTTAATATATATTAACTATGGTTAATTCTATAATATGGTTCGAATTACCAATATTACAAAATCATAAACAGAAAACGGTCAAATACTGGACCGTTAATCTTGGCTAGCGGTCTATCGTACGACCGCGATAGTTATCTTAGCGGTCTACAGAAAGACCGTTTCTTCCTGTGTAAATCTGAGTTCAATGAAAATAATATAAAATGCTAATCTAAGATACATCATGCATGGAAATCAACATGTATAAACTTCCATAATCATGATAGATCGTATATAAGCCAACTATATGCATAGGTTTGTATGAACAACAAGAAATTCCATTTTTCTCTTCATTAGGCTAGGTATTATGCATGAAGACTAAACTAGATGCATAGATTCAAATAAAACGTGAAATTCTCGGTCTATAATGCATGAAATCAAGTGCAATAAGAGGCTTTTAATCCTAGAATAATATTTTAGCCATTCATGAGATGACCTACCTCTGTCCTGGGCTTTTGACTTCGAATTTAAGCCTGGAAGTTAACCCTAGTTCCCTGCACTTCCTATGCTAAAACAACAACTTCATGACCTAATATCTCTTGATTCTCCAGACCTAAATATGTGAAATTTGGAGGGTAAGAAGAAGATATAAAGGAGAACAAAAGGTTCTAAAGGTGCAACTTCTAAATACCTCGTTTTGGGTTCCTAATCTCTTGATCTTCACTGGTTCGTTACTCAATTTCCTGGGTTGTTGGTGTAAAATCTGCAACTTTGAACACCTCTAACTCCTTACGTGCTTGATCTCCTAGAACAAAATTTTGGGAGGAGTTAGATCTATATATTGTGAACAAAAAACTCTAAAGAACCTACCTGAATTAAAGCCGTCTTACCTTAGTTCCACGCGAGCCAAACATAGGGGTCGCGCAAGTGAAATCTACGGTCTATTTATAGGTTTTAGCCTTGGTTTTGAGGATTAGAACGATCCTAGAGTCCCAATTAGAGTTTAAATTCGATCATCAAGCCTTCTAGACCTATCTAATTAGTTGATAGAGTCGATCCAAGGTAATTTGGATACTAAAAATCCAACCTTTTCAAGTTTCCTCTCTCTCACGGAACTGACAGAAATTAGCGGTCTAGGACTGGACCGCCAACCATTCCCTAGCGGTCTCGCGAAAGACCGCCTTTACTATTGGGCGCCGAATTTGAATTTGATTCAAATTCATTTGTTCATTTATCTACTTATTTATCTAAATAGGGAGTATTTATCCCCTATATTCCGTGAATAACTAATTAGACTTCTAGAATATGGGCCAAACTTCATGGGCTGGGTCCTTAAGTCCTTTGGGAGGTTAATTGGTTATCATACTTGGGCCTTAATAATGATTTATTTAACCCAGAAATTCATTTATTAATCCATTTTGGTCTTTTAAAAATTCTTATAAATTCCTAAAAAAATTCTTAAATACTTCAGAAATATTTTATAAAATTTTCGGGGCATTACAAATTGTCCCCCACGTGATATGGCAAATTAAAAACTAACTAAGCGAAAATAACAAGTTTGACAAGATTGAAGGAAATAAACTAACAAAGTAATTTAAGTTCACTCAATCTCTCCAATCTCACACGATCCACTAAATGGAGTAAGCAAGGAACACACAATCACACAATGCAAACCACAAGACACAATGGTTTTTAAGGTGCTTCGGGACCACGACGGGCTCCCTACGTCCACCCCTTACCAAACCTATAAGGATTCACTCGCTGGATAAACCAGCACAGGGAAGACTCCCAAACACGGAGCAAGGCTTCAATACACACGGGGATAAATCCCCAACACGGAGGCGACGCTCCAACAACACGTAGGACGACACCTGCATACACACGGGGACGCACCCCAACATACACACGCAGAGTATTCCCTGCAAACACGGGGTACAACCCCAAACACACACGGAGACGGAGTCTCCAACTTGATCCAGCGACGGGATCACAAACACACACACAAGCTGCAGCACCACAGCACAATAATCCACAACCGTATGCAGATGGTTCACACACTCTTTCTCTTAGTTCAGAAAAATCAAAATAAATATTCAAACATACTCAACCCAGAATATAAATCATGAAACACATCACAAACAACATATAGAAGATGTGAAATGATCCCCCTTTATTTTTCAAGGCTGAATGACGAAGTTCTTTGATGCTCGGGTCGGAGACAAGCCGGATGCCATCGATTTGAACGTCAACGCATTCCTCTCTTCAATCCACTTCACTTTATCTTCATGCACGATCTCCAAATCCTCCAGGATGTAGATCAAATCCTCTTGGCTTGAGCTCTTCCTTCCTTTCTCCCCTTTCTTCACCTACAAGATAGAAAAAATGAACACATTAGGGTTATGACTTGTGAAATTCGTAGCTCTCATATGTATACATATAGGAGACATCAAAAGACTAGTATAGCCCTTCTAGAAACCTCCAAAAGGACCCCCAATAGGTCTCCCACCAACCCAATGGCAAAGGGGTAAGAGTTAGGCACAAGTTGACTTGGTTTAGATGGGTTTCGGAACCACGTTTTTTGGATTTCGCCAGTGCCGATCGACCTACACGGGGTGGGCGGTCGATCGGAAATTTACGAGATTGAAAATCCCCATCATTGGGAATTCCCGTCGACCGAAGCCCTATGGGTGGTCGACCGAAATCTGGGTTTTTCCCAGATTTTAGATTTCAGCCCCATAACCCCTTTAGCAGGCCATTCAAGTCTGAGGCTTCAAACTCATTTGGTCTTGGGGAATATATACTGAGTGTTTTGACCTGCAAAACCATAGAAAAAAGAATTAGAACTTTAGCTTGATAATATATATGATAAATGTATGAAGTACATGTATGAAAGCCCATGAACTAGGTGCATATGAACACTTTGAAACACAAGTGTTCGAAGCTAAGGATCAAGAGATATGTCTATGCATGTGAACAAAGTATGAATACCATTCAACCAAATCTACCAAGATTCATGTGAGCATTCAACAACCATGTATAAGGATTATGAGAACACACATCAAGCATATTCTTCCAAGATTCATAAAACCCCTTCAATTTGCATTCTAGGCCACAAAGACCACAATAAGAATATGTGTGAACACGTAAGTGAGTAAAGGCTAGCTTATCAAGATCCATGTGAAAATCTCAACTAGTACTCACCATGATGGCTTTTAATACTTCAAGAGAAATATGCATGGAATGCATTCAAGACTATACAAGATACCCATGAAACCTTTATTACATAAAAGCCATTCTCCACAACCCCATGAGACAGAAAAAGTGCGACGATATTACCATGCATCCATGTGATGTTTAAGTGTGATCCAACAATTTCTTTCTCCCTTTGTGAGGAAGAACTTCATTGATGGACTCCTTTGAGTTCTAAGCTTAAACCATGGATTTCGATCCTGCAAGCCAAGATAAACATAGCGTGAGTTCTTTAAACAACAATCATTCATATGACTTCCAAGTGAGAATCTTGAAGTCATCTGTTAACTCATCAACTAAGATGCATACATGTTGCTCAATGAAACACACACAGGCATGCTCAATGATGCACATCGCCACAAACACAATCATTTTGTTATCATTAAAACCAAACACCAAACATCAACTAGGAGATGTAACAATCTCCCTCAACAATCTCCCCCTTTTTGATGATGACAAAATAATATGTGCGAGAGTTCCTAAAGATAGCGGAGAAAAACAATGTGTGCGAGAGTTCTTAAAGATAGTGGAGAAGCATTTCAATGAATGTTATGAGAATGGTGGATAAGACATTTAATCACATTCGATCACATTCTCCCTCAAAACTACTCTCTCTTCATTGAGCAGAAGGTATTGAGCACACAACCAACATGCATTGAGCACACAACCAACATACAACATGCATTGAGCACACAACCAACATGCATTGAGCACACAACCAACATCCAACATGCATTGAGCACACAACCTACATTCTTCTCCCCCTTTTTGTCATCTACAAAAAGACAGGGGGTTATTGGATATGATAGGAACATGTTAGGCAGGGAGAGATGATACCACTTTGGACACCAATTGTTGGTAATTGTTAACCTCAACGATATGAAACATTATTGGAAGAGTTATGCAATATGAAGTGTTCAAGATGATAGCATTCAAAGTCTAAAGCTCATTTTCGATTTCCACAAGATGCAAGAGCAAAGTAACGCCAAGATGTTTTTCAAGAAGGAACAATAGTTGAGACATCAAATGCTTTTATTTTTGGAGTTTTACTTTTTTGATTTTTAGATTTTTAGTTTTCTATTGAAATGCATAAAGCTAAAAAAAATACATGCAATGCAACCAAACAGATACATACATATACATGCAACACAGCTCCCTCTCACTTATTTAAGAGGGGAATGGGTATAAGAAAAGTGCATGTGAGTCAAACCAACTAGGATGCTCATGTGTAACACCAAGGAGATTGTGCAATCACACAGAAGAGTTATGCAATAGTCAATGTAGTCAATCAATTTTCTGAATACATATTAAATCAAATTTCCATATGTGTAGGCGAATAACATGAAGATAGACTGTAGCCATATGGATATTCAGATTTTCAGATCAACACAATGAGATATTATACAAACTGCATTTCATTTTAAGAGAACAGCGTATTGGAGGCTACGCTCTGCCACAACATGTTTTCACTATAATTTCTCAACTCAACCAATATCATATGATAGTCAGAGTTTTTCAATAGTGATCAGGTTCAAATAATTTCTTTTTACGCGAGGAGACACATGGAGCTCATGCCAGAATCCCCGGTTACTCATAATATTGAACCATTTCACCTCATTTTGAGAGAGATACTATAGTACAACACTTTTCTGAAGTGAACCACATCACGTCTCAGGTGACATGTGCCCAATTTACTCAGTGAGACTAAACATTGCTCTGCCATTCTTTTCAAATTCTTTCTACAAAAATAGGCAGGCAGCTTTTTCCTCAACTATTTCTTTATCATTCATGCAGCAAGTTTAATATCTCTAGAGTGTTGAAAGGAACTTCTTACATCCTTATCTCTAACACTCATTTTCACATTTTGTGCATGAAGTGTGTGAATTTGATTCATCATGTATACCAAAAATTTCATGAGCACATAACAGTGCAACTCCCCCTATCTAGATGCACTTATCAAGAGACTACTCCCCCTGAGTGTATGACGTGTAGCACTCTAGTGATGACTCAATTTGTAACATTATTTAGCAAGAAATATGAGGTCTTAGAAATTTCAAGGAATGGGGTGATTAGCATATAATAACATACAAGCACACAACGGGAGTATATGCAATATGCAATGTAATATTTTGGCACACGGTGAGCTTCATCTTACAAATACATTGTGTGAGTGATTTGCAGATATGATATGCAAATATGCAATGTGATGTAGAATGTCAGATTTTTATTTAAAAATTCTAAATGCATTGCAAAATTTAACATGGGTGCAAGATGCAAGTTTTTAGTTTTTCATGTGAATGATCTAAATGCTCCTTATGAATTTTATAATGCATGCAACTTATAAAACCACGAGAATGCAATGTAAGATGCAAAAATGAGATGTAAGAGTTTATTTTTCAAAACATCATGACAGATTGCACAAAGAGGCATACGTATTCAAATGATGACAACAACCTTTTTCCAAGACTTTGACTTTTTGAACAAGGGTGCACAAATGATCAAAATTGAGTAGTGCAACCCAATTATTTTCAGAAATATTCAAAAATAGATTTTCAATGACATTTCAAAAGCTTAAAGTATCGCCCACAAGCCAAGCATATTTTTCAAGTTCCGGTACGAGGTGGAGGTGAAGGTCCGAAAACCTAACTCACACATAGTAAGAGCTTCTAGGTGAACGTAATCCACCCTTCCACTACACACCATTTGATATACTAGAAACTCAATTAAATTCAGATGCTCATGCATTTCAGATTGAGAAGTATTCAATTTGTAAAGACATCATACTTACTCCTCAACATTTTTAATTTTATTCAACCAATGAGACATGTTCATCATAGCAGAATACAAGAATAACAGATCATGTTTTCAGAATCAATATCTGTCAAATGATTAATTCTGCATTTCAGAAATTTTGACTTCTTGAAGCAAGAAAGAATTTCATATTCAATTTGAGAGCTCATGGCGTTTCAGAATTTCAAGGTAAATTGATTTCCTTCTAAAGACATGTTTCCTCGTTAGCCAAATAATTCAATTTTTGAATTTTGGTACAAGGCGGAGAACTTTGATCCGAGGATCACCTCACGCATGGTGTTAGCTTCCTAACAGACTTAATCTATCATTTCACATAACAGCATTTGATATACCAAATATTCATTCAATGAGAGCATGATTGGCTTGTACAAAGTAGCAGAAGGAAAACATCAAGAATACCAATTTTGACAAAGAGGAAGCAAGGTTGGGGTTTTACCATTCGAGTGTGCCTTGTTCCATTTTGTTGGAACCCCTTTCATTTTTTATTTACCTCAAGACATACATCCATCAAAACCAACTCAGTTGACAGATTTTGGCACCCAAGCCTTTTTGGGTCCCTGAAGATTAGAACCATTTCTACCAAAATCCTTCTTCGACATTCTCATAGCCACCATATCATCATTCTTCATGATCCTGCAATCCTCAATAACATGTCTATGGATTTCACAATAAAGGCATTGAGGAGAAACAGTTTTACCAAAAGGCTTCCTTTTAGGAGCAAAGGAATTTTTAAATCCATTCCATCTTCCATTTTCATAAGGTCTAGATTTAACAATATTAAATCTAGCATTCATTTTAGAAGCATGGAAATTTTCTATTTTTAAAAACCAACACTCTTTCATAAGATGCCCGTACTTCCCACAATGAAAACGACAAGGAGATGTGGGTCTACGGAATAACTTTCCATTGTTTACATGAGTGTTTGTGAACAAGTTTCTCTTATAGGATGAAAATCTTTGAGCATTGGAAGCATGTTCATTTCTGAATTTTCTTTGAATATCAAACTTAGCATTCATGTCTCAAAAATCATCATTTCATTTCACAAAGTAATTTTTTATCACATGGCCTAGTTTATGACAATAGAGACAAGAAATATTTCTCTTTCTTTTGAAAGTAGATTTATCTTTGCATGCTTTTTCATCATCCATTTTCATGACAACACAATCATTCATTTCATGGCCATGCATGCCACAATAAAAGTATTCAACATTCAATTTCATTTTTCGCCCATTTTGAACTTTTTGAGACCCTTTTTGCATGGTGGGTTTTGTGTTGAAATTTTTCTTTTTCTCAAAACCACTTTCAAAAATTTTCATTTGAGTCGTGAAAGAAGGTGCTTTGGAAGTACTGTGAATATCAGATGCATGAACAAAAGAGGCTGTCATTTTATGTTCAAAAGATTTTTTATTGAATGGGGTGTATCCAAGACCTTCCTTTTAAAAATTCACTTTAACATCTAACATCTTATCCAAATTTTCTTTCCCTTTGACAAATCTAGATAAATCATCTTTCAACATTTTCACCTCTTCTTCCAGACCAGAGATATGCAATTTAGCATTTGTGATTCTTCTTCGCATGTAAAGATTTTATCAGCATACAAATAGTTCTTAGTTGTGAGTTTCTCATTTTATTGTATGATTTCTTTATTTTCATTATTTATAGCATGTAGTTTCTCAGTCACTTTTTCAAGAACTATCTCAGTTTCAGCAAATTTTGAGATCTTAGCAAGTAGCTGTTCATTCTCAGATTTCAACAGTGAAATTTCTTTTTCAAATTTTTCAAGACCTTTCAATCTACCTTCAAGTAAAGAGTTCTGGATTAACATGGCACCATTTTTCTTTTTAAGATCTTCATTTCCATCTATGATGCTCTTGCTATCAATTTCAGAATCAAGCAATTTCTCAAACAACTTATCATCATTAGCCAAAGAAGCTAACTTGTTTCTAAGAGATTTTTCTGTTTCTTCAAGCAATGAAATCTTAGACAACCAGTGTTTGTTCTGATCAAGTAAATCATGACAGTTGTTTTCAATTTCAAATGATGTATTAGATTTCCTAGCCATTTCAAGCTCTTCAGTCATGTAGGAAATCTCATCTGAAAATAATTCAACTTTTGATTCAAGAGATTCATTTTGTTCTTCTAGATTTTCCACTTTTGATTCCAAAGTTTTACAGTTTTCACATGAAGAATTAACATGCACATTTTCATCATTTTTCTTTTTCAATCTCTTGATTTCAAATTTGTATTTTTTACATCTGTCATGCAAATCGACATATGCTAATTGCCAGTCTTCAATTGAAAGTTCCTCGGAGTCAGAATTTACCTGACCTTCACTTTCTCCATGAGCCATCATGCATGTATCCTTTACATCTTCTTCATACTTGCATGCCAGCTCATCCCAAAGCTCCCTTGCTGATCTGCACATTGGAAATCGTGAAATCACATCAGATTCTATGCTATTCTTCAAAATATTTAATGCAGTAACATTTATAGCATTTTTCTTGATGTGTTTTTCATTCCACTTGGTTTCATTTGAAGGGAGTTTGTGTGGACCATTATATATCACTTTCCACATTTCAGGTTCATAAACTCTAAGATAAGCACTCATGTTATTTCTCCAAGAAATTAAATTGTGACCATCAAAACAAGGAGGAAGAGAAGACAAGCAACATATAGACATGATGTTCAATGAAACTCACCGAGGGATCACTCTAAAGGTCGTTAGACCCAAAAAATTAGAGCCGTGCTCTGATACCAATTGTTGGTCCCGGGTAGACGAGCGAACAAGAAGGGGGGGTTGAATTATCCCCCACGTGATATGGTAAATTAAAAACTAACTAAGCGGAAATAACAAGTTTGACAAGATTAAGGAAATAAACCAACAAAGTAATTTAAGTTCACTCAATCTCTCCGATCTCACACGATCGACTAAACGGAGTAAGCAAGGAACACACAATCACACAATGCAAACCACAAGACACAAGGGTTTTTAAGGTGGTTCGGGACCACGACGAGCTCCCTACGTCCACCCCTTACCAAACCGGTAAGGATTCACTCGCTGGATAAATCAGCACGGGGAAGACTCCCAAATACGGAGCAAGGCTCCAACACACACAAGGATAAATCCCCAACACGGAGGCAACGCTCCAACAACACGCAGGACGACACCTGCATACACACGGGGACACGCCCCAACACACGCACGTAGAGTATTCCCTGCAAACACGGGGTATAACCCCAAACACACACGGAGACGGAGTCTCTAACTCGATCCAACGACGAGATCACAAACACACATACAAGTTGCAGCACCGCAGCATAATAATCCACAACCGTACGCAGACGGTTCACACACTCTTTCTCTTAGTTCAGAAAAATCAAAACAAATACTCAAACATGCTCAACCCAGAATATAAATCATGAAACACATCACAAACAACAGATAGAAGATGTGAAAATGATCCCCCTTTGTTTTCCAAGGCTGAATGATGATGTTCTTTGATGCTCGGGTCGGAGACAAGCCGGATGCCGTCGATTTGAACGTCAATGCGTTCCTCTCTTCAATCCAATTCACTCTCTCTTCATGCACGATCTCCAAATCCTCCAGGATGTAGATCAAATCCCCTTGGCTTGAGCTCTTCCTTCCTTTCTCCCCTTTCTTCACCTACAAGATAGAAAAAATGAACACATTAGGGTTCTGACTTGTGAAATTCGTAGCTCTCATATGTATACATATATGAGACATCAAAAGACTAGTATAGCCCTTCTAGAAACCTCCAAAAGGACCCCCAATAGGTCTCCCACTGTAGCACCCCTGAAAATTTAAGGAATAAAAATTTCCTGAATAAATTAAAACTTCACTAGAAAACAATTAAGTATGCACTTAATGGGACTTGACGCATATAGTATATTTTAATCTTAACAGCTAAGAATAAAAATTAGTCGCGAGATTAGCTAACCCGTTAGCTAATTATAAAACCTTAAACATTAGTTAGATATATACAAATAAAAATATTATGGACCTCTTCTTCTAAATAAACCCTATGCAAATGGCCCTTCACTCAAAGCCCATTTAGCTAAATAAATAAATGTAAACCTTAGCCAAATTAAACACAAACCCATATATATATACATTAATGGACCTATAATCATGGGGTTACATATACATATATTAACCCATTCATATACACCAAAATCCAACCCACACACACTTTATGCACAAATAACCCATATATATACACCATATATAATACACTGTATGTAATTACATGGGCCTAAACCTTGTGGTTTACATATATATATTGAATCCAGATTACCTACGTGTACAAGCCACCCATAGATATACACATATATAAATACTAGTGGCCTTTTAATGCTAAACCCAACCCAACTACACACAGATTACATTATATTTTAACAACCAAAAAGGCATGGGTTATTATTACCCATGACCCAACCCAATAACCACCCACCTAAACATCCCCATTAGCCAACTGAAGCCCATGGGCAATGGCTAAATCGCATGCATGTTTTAGGGAAAGGCCATTAGGGTTTTCTAAGAAAAATTGGGAAGGCGACTGTAGAATTGGCAGCTTTAAAGTCCACTAGGAATCATATGCGGAAAGTACTAATAACAATAGGATTCCTCGTAAGGAAATTTAATTCCCAATAGAAGTTCTAACCCCCAGCTCTATAAATAAAACCTCATGTTAACAAGCCGGCCATTGCTCCTGCTTGTGTTTCTTCCCTGCACTGAATACCATCATCGTCCTCTGCTACCAAACGAGAAGGGGAAAGCCAGTTGCTTCCTTCCTCTCTTCTTTCTCTGTTTACGAACAGAACTGCTATGGTTTTCTACCGACAAGGAGGAGAATTACTTCCTACATGGTCCTGCTACGGTGGGAAAAGGAGTTGTTCCCTGCCGTTGCTGCGTTAATATTGTTCGAGAGCTACTGCTGCTCTTGTTATTCTCTTCAGCTCGTGCCTTTGCTGCATCCATCTGCTTCCTGCTGTGAAGAAAGCGGCATCCCACTGCTTCCTTTCTTCTTATTCATCTTCCTATACCACGTTCTGCACATCGGAAAGGTAGGTTGTCTCTATATCTCAGGCAAAACCGGTTAATAGTGCATCATGCATGCAAACCATGATTAAATCTTCATGTTCCATGCTATTTTATTGAGTTTTATGTAGGTTCTCTCAAGTTTCGTAACCCAAACAAAGTTTAATCATGGTTAAAAGCCAAAGATCAAATATATATATGTGTGTTCTATCGAGTTCTAAAATTTTATAGTAAAAGACGACCCAACCTAAGGCGTCAATTCTTTTTGACGCCCTCGCAAACGGTCGTCAATTCCCATATGAATTAATAATTACACAGGTTAAAAATTTAATATCTCTGTAACCAATTATCTGATTTAATGCATGAATATAGTTTTGGAATCTTGCTATTTTTCTTGACCTGTCCATATACTTGTTGTCATAAAATTTTTAGATTGGAAAAATGCTACTGTTCATAAATCAATCTGGTGAAAAAGGAAATGACGCCTTGCACTATGACGTTTCTTTGAAATAGCGACCCTGTCTAGGGCGCTATATTCATAGAAGATGGCAGCGACCAAGTCGCCATTTAATGAAATCCTGAAAATTGATCAACGACCAGTCGTCAATTATATAGATGTTAGTTATGAGTTTTCGCATTAATAGTTTGTTCATGGGTAACGGAGTATCCTTTGGCCATGAAAATTTATGGGCGTACTATTGGGGTGGAGACTGAGGTAGTGAAAGTGGTTGCACCATTTTTCGTGCCCCCTATCTCAAGATCCCCCTTCTCTCAACGAAAAATTATTTTGAACGTCTGGTTAGGTAGAGTTTTTCGAGTCCGTCATTTCGGTATATTATAAGCTCGATTCCGATATGGTTACGTCTAGAAACAGGAGGCTTGAAAATAGAATTTTTTTGAAATGACGACCCACTAAAGGTAGTCATATTAAAATTGGACGCCACTGTACTATGGCGTCAGATTAACATATATATATATATATATATATATATACATATACATATATCATGTATGTATATATTTGAAAATCCATATTTATTAAAATATGTAACAGAAAATTATAAAAATATATATATTTAGAATCCTTGTATTTTTCTCCTAATTATCATATATTCTATTTCCTTAAATTATTTTAAATAAATCAATGTGTCTTTGAATGTATGTTTTTAAAATTATTCAATTAAATAGATATAAATGTGAATTCTTGTTAAATAAATTAAGTTAAAAATCATAAAATTAACGTCCCTCCAAGAGGACGCTAATTAATAAATGACGCCACCCACGGGCGTCAAATAATATAAGTTTATTTAATTATAGTTAATTATAGAATTAGATTGACGTGAATTCTATAATTAACGCCATCATGCTCTCACCGTTTTCTTCCGATTTTGACCCATACCTCGGGTCTTTTGGCACTCTC
Source organism: Amorphophallus konjac (assembly GCA_022559845.1). Classification (NCBI taxonomy): domain Eukaryota; kingdom Viridiplantae; phylum Streptophyta; class Magnoliopsida; order Alismatales; family Araceae; genus Amorphophallus; species Amorphophallus konjac. The sequence continues at coordinate 454,895,281 of CM040121.1, read as the reverse complement.
ATCTCACGTCCGTAGATGGAGCCCATTTTTCATGATTGTTTCACGTTATACACCTCAACTCTCGGTGACATACGAGTCCTCCGTTGGACATTCCGCTCCTTCGGACTGGCAAGTTAGTCATTGAGACCTCCGTAATTCTCCGCTAGTCTTGGATTCCCTCAAGGCAGCCGAGCAGGTTGTACCCTAAAAATCCCTTCATACCAATTTTCAGTCGTGTCCCTCTGAAGAAACATGACAAACTAGCCCTCAATTAATGTTGTTTTCTAGCATTTTTGAGAAAATGCCACTTTCTAGAATCTGTGTCCAGGAGAGTGGACGCCATTTACCCAGTTTTCTGTACTCCATGACTTGATCGTTTATTAACTTCCTTCAAACTGGGCTGCTAAATAACAACTAATAAATATTGGGCCTTTGGCCGCATGAATGCTATTGTTAGTAGGATGGAAGTCCTAAACTAATGAAAACCCATGAGACCACTGACTCATGAGGAAACACGAACTAATGATGAACCCATGAGACCACTGACTCATGCGGAGAAACGAACTAATGATACACCCATGAGACCACTGACTCATGAGGAGAAACGAACAAATGATAAACCCATGAGACCACTAACTCATGAGGAAACATGAACTAATGATGAACCCATGAGACCACTGACTCATGCGGAGAAATGAACTAATGATAAACCCCTAAGACCACTGGCTCATGAGGTTAAAGATATCATGACAACCTATGAGTAAAGACTACTGGCTCATTAGGTAATTCTAGACTGACTTGAGTGCTTAAAAATCATGAACCTCTACCCAAGAAGAAGGGTATTTACTTGATGATCAATTGTCTATTATCTCGGGATATGATATGGAAACATCTTGCTCGATATATCTTGCAACTTAGTTCAATTTTTATGCCAGATATTTTATACCTTTCGCATTGCTATATTTCTATATTTTCTCGCTTTCACTCATTCATGATCATGATACATTGCATAAGATGTTAATTACTTTAAGCAAGTCTGGATCGTAGAGATATAATTCCTACTGAGCGTTCGCTCACCCAGTTTTATTCCAATATTTTTCAGGTAATCAGGTGGCTAGCGAGACCGAGACTCACATGGGAGGGACAAGTGTGCGAGCGAGCTTTGGAAATTAATGAACCCGAGTCTTTCAACTTTCTTGAGTCTAGCATGATGTCTCTTATTTAGTTATCTTGTCTAAGTCTATTAGTGCGTCACCTCCTTTTCTTTCATAGTGACGTAGTTGAGTCTTCGAGTCCTTGTAAGAGATTTATATTTGAAATAAAAATTTTATTGTTGTTCCAAATTATTTGGACTTATGCGATTGCTCTTGATTATTCACGACTGTTTAACTGCCACGTTCTGAGCAAACGGCACGTTCCGCTGCTATCGGTTCGGGGCGTGACACCCACCAACCCAATGGCAAAGGGGTAAGAGTTAGGCACAAGTTGACTTGGTTTAGATGGGTTTCAGAACCACGTTTTTTAGATTTCACCGGTGCCGGTCGACCTACACGGGGTGGGCGGTCGACCGAAAATTTATAGGACTAAAAATCCCCATCACTGGGAATTCCCGTCGACCGAAGCCCTATGGGTGGTCGACCGAAATCTGGGTTTTTCCCTGATTTTAGATTCCAGCCCCATAACCCCTTTAGCAGCCCATTCAAGTCTGAGGCTTCAAACTCCTTTGGTCTTGGGGAATATATACTTAGTGTTTTGACCTGCAAAACCATAGAAAAAAGAATTAGAACTTTAGCTTGATAATCCATATGATAAATGTATGAAGTACATGTATGAAAGCCCATGAACTAGGTGCATATGAACACTTTGAAACACAAGTGTTCGAAGCTAAGGATCAAGAGATATGTCTATGCATGTGAACAAAGTATGAATACCATTCAACCAAATCTACCAAGATTCATGTGAGCATTCAACAACCATGTAAAAGGATTATGAGAACACACATCAAGCATATTCTTCCAAGATTCATAAAACCCCTTCAATTTGCATTCTAGGCCACAAAGACCACAATAAGAATATGCATGAACACGTAAGTGAGTAAAGGCTAGCTTATCAACATCCATGTGAAAATCTCAACTAGTACTCACCATGATGGCTTTTAATACTTCAAGAAAAATATGCATGGAATGCATTCACGACTATACAAGATACCCATGAAACCTTTATTACATAAAAGCCATTCTCCACAACCCCATGAGACAGAAAAAGTGAGACGATATTACCATGCATCCATGTGATGTTTAAGTGTGATCCAACCATTTCTTTCTCCCTTTGTGAGGAAGAACTTCATTGATGGACTCCTTTGAGTTCTAAGCTTGAACTATGGATTTCGATCCTGCAAGCCAAGATAAATATAGCGTGAGTTCTTTAAATAACAATCATTCATATGACTTCTAAGTGAGAATCTTGAAGTCATCTGTTAACTCATCAACTAAGATGCATACATGTTGCTCAATGAAACACACACAGGCATGCTCAAGATGTACATCACCACAAACACAATCGTTTTGTTATCATTAAAACCAAACACCAAACATCAACTAGGAGATGCAACAATCTCCCTCAACAGTATTCAATTGATTTACAAGGCTATGGAATTGGTGCCCCTCTACAGGGTCTTCATTTAAATGAAGACTCTGCAGAGAGTCTTCAATTTGTAAATGGCGCCCAGGTCAGGGGCGCCCTTCAGTTGGGCTCATGCTTCGCACCAGACAGGTACGTTTGAGATACAAGTTACTATTCACATTTTCAAAGTTTCTCGGAAATAGGAATTAAGGACATGGACATGTAGAGTAAAATTTCAGGATGTCAGAATCCAACTCATGCATAAATTTTATGGTTTAGTTCCATAGATATTAATTTTCTAAGCGTGAGTGATTATTAATTATGAAACTAACTACTACGAGAGACAAGTATATCGGCGCTATATAATATGCAAGATGGAATGACTACTGCGAAAACCAGTATGTCAAGAACAATATAATATAGAAAATGGAACTAAACTACTGCTAATCGTGCTTGTTGACCCTATATAAGCTACTGGTTAGGCCAGATCTTGAGAAAACCTATTTTTTGGAGTGGCATATGTGGTACAGGTGATAAGAATAAGAAATCCAAGTTAGCCCTTCCTCGTCTCTGCAGCAGAGCTTCAGAGAATAAACAATAAGAGAAGCCACATGTTCTCTGCCATAAAGCTCCAGTAGCAGGACGTAGAATGTAGGAAGAAGACGTCCCTTCACGTCTTCCGAAGGAAAGAAGGAAATATTCCCTTCTGCAAGCAGCACTAATAATGGCAATAGCCTCTTCCTATGCTACGGAGGGAAATAGTTATAAGAAATCTGGTTGCCAATGCAAAGCATTGGTTTATTATCTTGTGGTTCTAGTTGGGGAACAAGATCCAAGAACCTTGCTATCCACGGCCAGAGGATGGTGCATTGACAGCAAAATGAGGTTGTTCGTGGTCGGCTGAGAAATGGCGCCCTTGTACAGGGGCGCCCATTAGCTGGGTGGCCATGTTCATGTAAATGACGCTTTTGCATGAGGGTGTCCATTCTTCATGGCTTTAGACAAAAACTGCAACCTTCATGTGTGTATATAATTGGTTACCTTTATGGTGTGGGATGGGGGCCCTGCAGGTAAATGGCGCCCTTGTGTAGGGGCTCCATTTAATTTGGTGAATGGCGCCCTGGTAAGGGGCGCCCATTCCTTTTGGGTTGGAAAAAGAGAACCCCCATTACGTATTCCCCATGTGTTGGCATTTAAGTGATGTTGGGCTTTGTATATTTATATAGTAGTCCTCACAAGGTATGTTTGTTTTTATAAGGCCTTCATGTAGGATTCTTTGTTTAGGGAAAAGTTGGATTTCCCTATCATTTTCATCGGGGTGCTACATGGAGGCTCCTAGAAGCTAGAATGGGAGACAAAAAACTCTCGAAGGGGGGAGACAGAAGGAGAGGAGAGATCGGGGGGGAGGGGGCATTCGGAGAAGGATCGAAGACGGGAGTTTTGTGAGGGCCCAGAGCTAAGGAGAGTTCCTCGGTGTGAGAGAGGGACTTCTCGGCCACTTTATGTTGGTGGCTTTGTGCTGCTTTACATTCGCTCATGTTTCCCAAGTTCGTGTTCCCCAGAAGGACAGACGGCCATCAGCTGGGCCGTCCATGCTGTTGGCCCGTTGTAATGGCAATCAAGAGGGGCTGAATTGATTGACGGGAAATTTAAAATTATCAACAGCGCACGAGCAAGCAAACCACAAATAAAAACGCAGCAACCACACACACCAACAAGATAAACCAAACGCACAAGAGCACAACCACAGGAGACGAGCAATTTTAGGTGGTTCGGACGCACCCAGGTGCGATCCTACATCCACCCCTCTCAATTTGAGAGGATTCCACTATAGAGAGCTACACTGAATAGCACACACACACAAACACGAGGTCAAGGACCTCTATCCACACACACACACACGCCCAACAAGGGCATTCCACGGAGATCAAATCTCCAACCTCTCACACACTATATCTGAGTTTGAAAATAAAGAGAATCACATGAACATTAAGCCTAAGACTGATGAAGAACATTAAGGACAACTCCCCCTGTCTATTGGAATGATGGCTAGCTATGCTTCAACAGAGACGTCCGTGGGTTGATGGGTTCCTGAAGACGCTGAGGCTTGGAAAGATGATCCACGCAGCAGGACGATGTCTTGATTGCTGAACGAAGTTGCTCGGATGAAGATCGATGAAGCTGCTCTTCGAACCACGACCTTCTCTTCCACACGCAGGTGCGCCTCTGCTCCCGAGGATGAAGACGCCCAACACTCGTGTGGCACCGTTTGCAGCTCTGGTCGTCTATATTTAGGACGCCCTAATCATGGGCATTTATATCCTGGGGGATGGCACTCCTAGCTGGAGGAAGGAGGAGATTATTCTCTCCTTTGATTGGTTCTGCAAATCCGACGTGGCCCATTTCTTTATCCTTTTCGAAACCTGCACGAAATAAGTGAAATCAGTGTTAGACTGAATCAAATGATGTTAATTAGGTTTAACAGTCTAAGCCACATGATTACTAGTTAATCCCAATGGCTAACAAGTGATTAGAACATGAAGTATGGCCCACACGATTAATAGATGAAATATATTACGGAATTCGGAGAAAATAAGAAAAAAAACAAGAGTGGGTCGACCCATCTGCCAAGTGGGTCGACCCATGTATCAAACAGATCCGATTTCCAGGTTCTGCTTGTTACAGGGGTCGACCCCCTTTGATAGGTGGGACGTCCCACTTCTTCACAGGGGCCAAGAATAAGTTCTGTGAAATCACAGGGGTCGACCCCCTTTATCAGCTGGGTCGACCCATCTGTGCCAGAGCCAAAAGAGTGGCATCTGTTGCAATAGGGGTCGACCCATCTGTCTGGGGGGGTCGACCCACTTCAGGTTAAAACAGAAAAAAGACATTAAGCCCAACAAATTCAAGGAATTTTGGTCAAACTAAAATAAAGTTATTCTAGGGAGAATTCTTACCATGTTTGGTCTGAATGAATCAATTCTACTCACCTTTCATGGAGATTCTTCATTTCACTTACCTTGTCTTCCTTCTTCCAGATTTCTGAATTTCACCATGGAGAAGGAGTGAGCTTGCTGTCAGCATTATTCATTCTCATCAAATAGTTAGTGAGATAAAGATTTGATCAATGAATTGGCATCTCAGAAGATAGTTTATCATTGTGAAAGTATAGTGTATCAAAGATGGAATGAATGAATGTGAAGCATATGACCACTCACCATGTTTTATTCAATCTATTAAAGAACTTTGTCATCATCAAAACCAAGGAGGGCACAACAATCTCCCCCTTTTTGATGATGACAAAAAAACAAAACAACCCAAGCAATTTAAGCTAATAAAGGGAAGATAGAGTAATATATAGAGAACTGAGACAATTTTCACTACTATGTCAGCCAAACAGACATGAAAGCAAAACACTTATTTTCCAATGAGTGTCAAGGAACATCACTCCAGAATTCAACAGCATATCCATTTACTTACTGAACCATGAGCATATCAAGACTGGAACGTCAAAAACATAGCAACTTCAAAACAAGACATAGTAGGACATGATCACAAAATATTACTGTCAGCAAATTGCTAGTTCTCCCCCCTTTTTTTTTCATGAGCAAAAAGGAGATGTGCAGAGCAGGTGCACAAAGATAAGCTGAGTAGATGGTGGATTTAAAGAAGGAACAAGGTAGATAGAAAGAAGATGACCAAGGAGAAAGAAATTGAAATGAGCACGCAAGCATCCAGACATGCAGCTTAACATATAACATAAGTAAGCAAAGGTGCTGCTAAGTAGGGTTTAAACAAAAAGGGCAGCTTCTCATCAAAAAGCTGACAGCAAAGTTACTCCTAACCAGACTAGTTGGGTGATCCGGAAACAGAATCCCTAATGTGCTGAAGCATTTGGGTGTGGGCATCAAGAGTCTTCGATATGGATTCGAAGTGGTGCAGGAACATCTCTTGATGTAGCTTCAGGTCACTCACATCTTCAGTTAGCTTGTCCAGCCGTTGGGCAATTTGATCAGGACGAGAAACATGTGGCTCTGGTCTAGAGCTACTTCCTCCGGCTTGAGAAGGACTGGTTGGTGGCTGATCATCATGTGAGGCAGTAGTATCTTCTTCTTCTGCTTCTTCACCACTGTCACTGTTTTCTGCAGATTGCACATTCTTGCCTTTAACATTTTTCAAAACTCGAACTAGGTGGCCAGCTGCAGTTCTTTTGTAACCCATGTTGCGGCAAAGACTGCGAGCGGTATAGACATCCTTGTTCAGTAACTCTTCACAGATTTCCTTATCCAAGTCGATATGAAGATGCCTAAAAACCGCTGTCAACTGTGAAGCATATGGAAGACTACGTCTTTTTTCTTTGTAACAACGGAATATTAAGTCGTACATGAGACTTGAGAAATCAGCAATTATACCATTATAAATGCAGTGGAACAAAAATTTATGAACTTTGTTGACTTTGTTCCTGCTGCCTCCCCTGGGATAGAGAATGGTGGTGAAGAGATGATGCAGAATGCGCTAAGCAGGAGGAAAAACATTGGCATTCAATTCCTTTGGAATGTCATTTTCATCTATGACTACTGAGTCATCAAAACCCATCATTATGCTGTAAACAGACACTGCATTCATTGTTGTATTTGCCATTATGGTGGTGTGACGACTTGGAAAACCAAAAACTGTACTGAAGAGCCCGGCAGAAACCATGACAGATTTGTTGTTTACTACAGTGTAGAGCTTGTTGTTCTTTATCACCAGATTTTGATAAAATTGCAGAACTAGTATGGGATAAACTTTCCGATGCTCAGACATAAATTGTATCCAATTTGGTTGGGTGTTCAGCAAATCAAAGAGTTCTGGGACCAAATAGGTGACATCTTCAAGATCCACGGCTCTGGGATGCATGATAGTTCGAGGATAGAGATTAGTAGACTGGGCTTGTAGCAGTACCTCTTCATGAAAACGCTTGGACCGAATTTCTCTTTGTTGGGCTGGCGGAATAGGGATGGCCTGGGGAGCTTCGTCCTCTGAGTTGGAGGTGGGAGGATCAATGGCATATGAGGAGACCTTTGCCGTAGCTTTCCTCCGTGGACGTTTGGACATGCTTTTGTAGCGTGGAGCCATCAGAAGAGCCTAGATTGAAGCCGCAGGTACTCGTCCGTCTCTCCTTGAGAAGGGGGAGGAACAGCAAGCTGTCGAAGTGAGCTTCCCTCCACCTATCAGGGTTCTCTTGCACCTTCGCAGGGAGTAGAAGGAGAAGATCTTGATGCCCGGAATGGAGGTATTGGCGGTAGCCGCAGGGATGTCCGCCGGTGCAAGGGTTTTTCGGAAGGGCAAGGGAGTGGTCTTCCCGTGTAGAAAAGGTGCGGCTGGCTTATAGAGGAGATGCCCCGTTTAATAATGCTCCGGTCAAAAAAGGTTGAGAAGGGGGTTTGACCGGTTTGATTACGGTGTTTTGACAACAAAAAAATAGAGGGCTCGACCGTAAGGGACGACCCATTGGGGCATCCCAAAATAAAAACGTATGGAACGTTGGGAAGTTGGTAAAAGTTAACCCACTGGACCCGATGAGTATTTGATATAAGTGGATGGGTTCACTCAAAAGAATGGGTCCGAGTGAGAAATACTACAGCACAATCGAGAATTTTTGTTTTAAAGACTTACCAATTTTGTCTAGCAGGAACTGTACCTGACCATCATTTTCGATTGAAGCTACACTTTATTTAGCAAGGATCTAAACAGGCCCAAATAAGAAAGAAATGCAAATTTAGGTTATTGCAGGCAAGATGAGTTCAGACAATAATACTAGTAGAGGTTTTATTGATAAATGAGTGTGGCACACAATTATGCATATGCATGAGAAAAAATGATGTGAATAGTGATGTGAGTCAAATGAAATAGATGAGTACCATCAAATGAAATAGATGAGTACCAAGTGGGGAGTAAGTCTGAAAAGCTCAATGCAGTGAAATGGGTGATGAAGGTTATTAAAATGTATTATTTGAAGGTAGGACAAAAAGAGTATTTCATGAATTGAGTAGAATGCAGACTTGTAAGTCTATCTAAGTGCTCTCCACTCTTCATATTCCTAGCTCTCTTCTTAAGGAGATGAACTTTTCTTTGCTAAGAGGTTTTGTAAAGATGTCCGCTAATTGTTTATCAGTTTCAATGTATTTCAGCTCAAAGTCCTTTTTATTTACATGGTCCCTCAGAAAATGATGTCGGATATCTATATGTTTGGACCTTGAGTGATGAGTTGGATTTTTAGACAGATCAATTGCACTTTTATTATCACACATGATCGGAACACAATTCAGAAACACATCATAATCGACTAGCTGGTGTTTGATCCAAAGGACCTGTGCACCACAACTGCCGGCAGCCATGTATTCGGCTTCGGCCGTTGACAATGCCACAGAATTTTTGTTTCTTGGAGGCCCAAGAGACTAGGCAACCTCCGAGAAATTGGCATGTGCCACTTGTGCTTTTACGATCAAGAAGGCACCCAGCATAGTCGGCATCGGTGAAAGCCACAAGTTTAAAATCACATCTACGAGGAAACCACAGTCCTAGATCAGGAGTACCAGCAAGATAACGAAAAATCCTTTTAACGGCACTCAAATGAGACTCACGAGGACTAGCTTGATGCCTAGCACACAGACAAACTGCAAAGTGTATGTCAGGCCTACTAGCTGTTAGATATAAAAGTGAACCGATCATACCTCTAAACAGCTTTTGTTCAACCTGTTTACCTTTGCAGTCTTTCTCCAGTTTTATGCTTGTTGACATTGGTGTTGCATAGGATTTTGCACCCTCAAAATCATACTTCTTTAGAAGTTCCAGCAGATATTTCTTTTGATTGATGAAAATTCCATCCTCCCTTTGTTGAATTTGTAGCCCCAAGAAAAAATTTAGCTCGCCCATTAGACTCATCTCGAATTCAGCCTGCATCAACTCAGAAAACTCCTTGCACAGTTTCTTATCAGTAGACCCAAAAATGATATCGTCCACATAAACTTGAACCAGAAGCAAATCATTTCTAGAATGCTTAGAAAATAAAGTCTGATCAACAGAACCTCTTTTGAAACCATGTTCAATCAAGAAGGAGCTTAGACGTTCATACCAAGCCCTTGGGGCTTGTTTTAGACCGTACAAAGCTTTTTCTAGTTTGAACACATGGTCCGGGTTTTTTAAATCCTCAAAACCCGGAGGTTGCTCAACGAAAACTTCTTCTTTAATGAAGCCGTTTAGAAATGCGCTCTTAACATCCATTTGATAAAGTTTAAAATTTTTTGAGCATGCAAAAGATAGAATGATGCGCACGGCTTCAAGGCCAGCAACCGGTGCGAATGATTCATCAAAATCGATTCCGAGCTCTTGGCAATATCCCTTGGCCACAAGACGGGCCTTATTCCTTACAACCACACCTTGATCGTTTAATTTGTTTCGGAAAACCCATTTCGTTCCGATCACGTTGTGGTTATTAGGACGGGGCACTAGTTTCCACACTTCATTCCGTTGGAATTGGTGTAGTTCTTCGTGCATTGCCATTACCCAGAAATCATCTTTTAATGCATCATCAACACATTTGGGTTCAACTTGTGACGTGTGTGCAAAGGCATTCAGAGTGAGCAAGAGTTTTAAGGATGAGCGAGTTTTTATACCTTCATTTACCTTACCCAGAATGTTTGCTGCTGGATGGTCTTTAAGATATTTCCATGAGGGAGGCAGATCTGGATGAGTTGGAGGTGCATCCTTCAATTGTTCTGTGCTATTTTACTCAGCTTCATGGTTCTTATCAGTTTTGGTTCCAGAAGTGGATGGATCTTCTTGTTTTCCCTGATTTGTGTCCCCTTGAGTTTTATCCTGCAAAAAATCTGATTCTTCATTAGGTGAAGTGAGATTTTTGGAAGTGTTCTCATCAACAATCACATGTGGAGTTTCTTCGATTACTAAGGTTCTTTTATTAAAAACTCGATAAGCCCGTGAGTTGTTAGAGTAGCCCAGAAAAATTCCAACATCACTCTTTGCATCAAATTTTTCTAGATCGTCCTTACCATTATTCAATATGTAACAAGTACTCCCAAAGGTCTTAAAGTATGAGATGTTCGGTTTCTTACCTTTGTAGAGTTCATAGGGTGTTTTACTTACAAACGGCCTTATCATTGCACGGTTGACAATGTGACATGCCGTATTCACCGCTTCAGCCCAAAAATATCGAGGAAGATTCCGCTCACTTAACATGGTTCTCGCCATATCTATTAGTGTGCGGTTCTTCCTTTCAACCACGCCATTTTGTTCCGGTGTCCTTGGTGCCGAGAAGTTATGAGTGTACCCTTCACTCCTGCAAAAGTCATCAAAATTTGCATTATCAAATTCACGTCCATGGTCACTTCGTAAACTCGTAATCATGTATCCTTTCTCGTTCTGGACCTTCTTGCAAAAAACTTGGAACTCCTGCAAAGCATCACTTTTATTACTAAGAAATATAACCCAAGTAAAGCGAGAAAAATCATCAACTATGACAAAACCATAAGACTTGCCCCCTAAGCTATGTGTCCGAGTAGGACCAAAAAGATCAAAATGCAATAATTCTAAGGGGCGAGATGTGGAAATGATGTTTTTGGATTTAAATGAAGATCTAGTCTGCTTCCCTTTGGCGCATGCTTCACAAACTTTATTTACATCTAGTTTTATTCTGGGAAGACCTATGACAAGATTATTTCTGCACAGTTTTGAAATAACACTACTGCTAGCATGTCCAAGCCTCCGATGCCAAACCCAAAAACCGTCGGTATCTTTGGCAACTAAACACAAAAGATTGCATGGAATTTCATTCATGTCAATTGTATAGACATTATTTTTCCTATGTCCTAAAAACTTTATTTCATTTGTATGACTATCTACAATTGTGCAAAATGAGGATTCAAAAGTGACTTTCAGACCACTATCACATAACTGACTAATGCTTAGAAGATTATGATTTAGTCCATCAACTAACAGAACATTGTCGATGGTATTGGAGTTATTTACACTTACCTTACCAATACCAACGATCTTACCTTTGTCGCTTCCTCCTAATGCAACAAGACCTCCTTCTTTTTCTTTGAAATCAGCAAAAATCTTCTTGTTCCCAGTCATATGCCTCGAACAGCCGCTGTCTAGAAACCAATGTGATTCTTCGGCCTTGAGACATCCCTACATCAGAACATAAGCTCAAGGAACAACTTTTGGCACCCACATAAGGTTGGGTCCATGCTTGTGAGATCTGTTAAACATGAAGGAATTTCTTGACTTATGAGCAAAATGTTCATCATCCTGACTCATAATATTGCAATATGACATGACATGGCCAACGCGACCACAATAGTGACAAAAGGTTCTTCTCCTTCTGGAATTACCTGTGTTCAGGCCAGTAAATTTTTGTGGTTTAGAGTTTGAGCTAGCACTAGCCTTTTCATGCATGATAGGCTTATCACCTTTTGCAGGCACAAAAGATATAAATGATGTCGTCACTTTGTTCTCAAATGATTTCTTTTTGATTGGTTCATAGCCTATTCCCTCTTTTCGAAAATTTATCCTTGTTCCAAGAACCTTTTCTAGGTTGTCCTTTCCTTTCACAAATTTTGCCAAATCATCTATTAACCTATCAATTTCCTGGTTTAGGGTGAGAATCTTTTGGTTTGATTGATCTAATTTCTCATGACATACAAAGATTTGATCCCTCAAGATTTTATTGTCATTGATCATTTTCTCATTTTCACTTTCCAGATCGTGAATCCTATCCTCCTTCTCAAGATTTAGGATTTGGGCATCTTTTATTTTTTCTAACTCATTTTTGAGATGCAGCTCAGTTTCTTCATGATTTTTAATCTTCTCAACCATAGCTTCATTTTCACTCTTCAGGCTGGCACAAGTCTTTGTTAGTTCAACAAATTTTTCACTTGTGACATCCCCATGACTCATGGATTCAACTTTTCTTTTTAGCTGTTTGTTTTCAGATCTTATCTTCTTGAATTTAGCATAGAGTGCGACATACTCTGATTCCCACTGTTCAGGTGTAAGAGTGTCTGAGTCAGAGATTACCTCATCATTCTCTTCCTCATGTGCCATTAGACACATACTCTTCATCAGTTCTTCAAGTTCTGCATTGTCTTCATCGTCTTCGTCCTCTTCATCGTCACTCCAAGTAGCAACCATGGCATTAGGCTTTTTCTTTTTGTCCTTCTTAAATTTCTTTCTCAGTTCCGGACATTCGCCATGCATGTGTCCTGATTTTTTGCATTCATAGCATATTACATCTTGTAACTTGCTTCCTTCTGTCCTCCATTTGGCTTGTTTCTTGAAGGGCTTCTTGAATTTTCTTGGAAATCTCTTTCTTGCTTTCAGAAATCTTCTCACTCTTCTTGTCAGCATAGCCACATCATATTCTTCATCAGTGTCTTCAGTGGACTCTTCATCACCTGAGCTAGTTGGCTGTGGGTTCGCCTTTAGAGCAATGGTCTTTTTCTTTTTGCCTTCTTCTTCAGTTCTCTTGACATTAATTTCGTAGGTCATAAGTGACCCAATCAACTCATCCAAGGTCAGGGTAGATAGATTCTTAGAGTCTTCAATCACCGTGGCCTTGGTGTGCCACGCAGGTGATAGTGATCTCAGCACCTTGCGAACCATCTCTGAGTTTGTGTATTCCTTTCCTAGTGCCTTCAGCCCATTCGTGATTTCGACGAGTCTTGCAAACATCTCAGATATTGTCTCCTCCGGCTTCATCTGGAACAGCTCGTAGTCTCGGATCAACATGTTTGCTTTAGTTTCCTTAACTTCAGATGTGCCTTCATAGATCAGCTTCAATTTGTCCCACATCTCTTTAGCGTTGTTACACATAGAAACACGAGCATACTCGTTAGGATGAATGGCGCATTGGATAATATTCAAGGCATTAAAATTAACAGTAGCATGCTTAATGTGTTCATCAGACCATTTCCCTTCATCAGGAGGTAGAGCATGTGGACCTTTGTTGACAACGGTCCAGGTCTCATGACTTTGAGCGCGAAGAAATACAGTCATTCGATTTTTCCAATAACTGTAGTTCGTACCGTCAAAGAATGGCGGTCGATGAATCGAATGCCCTTCGGGCATCATCCCTTTGTTTGCCATTTCAAAGGATCACTCTATGAACCGTGGGGTTCAGAATAGAAGAGCTGAGGCTCTGATACCAATTGTTGGCCCGTTGGAATGGCAATCAAGAGGGGGTGAATTGATTGACGGGAAATTTAAAATTATCAACAGCGCACGAGCAAGCAAACCACAAATAAAAACGCAGCAACCACACACACCAACAAGATAAACCAAACGCACAAGAGCACAACCACAGGAGACGAGCAATTTTAGGTGGTTCGGACGCACCCAGGTGCGATCCTACATCCACCCCTCTCAATTTGAGAGGATTCCACTATAGAGAGCTACACTGAATAGCACACACACACAAACACGAGGTCAAGGACCTCTATCCACACACACACACACGCCCAACAAGGGCATTCCACGGAGATCAAATCTCCAACCTCTCACACACTATATCTGAGTTTGAAAATAAAGAGAATCACATGAACATTAAGCCTAAGACTGATGAAGAACATTAAGGACAACTCCCCCTGTCTATTGGAATGATGGCTAGCTATGCTTCAACAGAGACGTCCGTGGGTTGATGGGTTCCTGAAGACGCTGAGGCTTGGAAAGATGATCCACGCAGCAGGATGATGTCTTGATTGCTGAACGAAGTTGCTCGGATGAAGATCGATGAAGCTGCTCTTCGAACCACGACCTTCTCTTCCACACGCAGGTGCGCCTCTGCTCCCGAGGATGAAGATGCCCAACACTCATGTGGCACCGTTTGCAGCTCTGGTCGTCTATATTTAGGACGCCCTAATCATGGGCATTTATATCCTGGGGGATGGCACTCCTAGCTGGAGGAAGGAGGAGATTATTCTCTCCTTTGATTGGTTCTGCGAATCCGACGTGGCCCATTTCTTTATCCTTTTCGAAACCTGCACGAAATAAGTGAAATCAGTGTTAGACTGAATCAAATGATGTTAATTAGGTTTAACAGTCTAAGCCACATGATTACTAGTTAATCCCAATGGCTAACAAGTGATTAGAACATGAAGTATGGCCCACACGATTAATAGATGAAATATATTGCGGAATTCGGAGAAAATAAGAAAAAAACAAGAGTGGGTCGACCCATCTGCCAAGTGGGTCGACCCATGTATCAAACAGATCCAATTTCCAAGTTCTGCTTGTTACAGGGGTCGACCCCCTTTGATAGGTGGGACGTCCCACTTCTTCACAGGGGCCAAGAATAAGTTCTGTGAAATCACAGGGGTCGACCCCCTTTATCAGCTGGGTCGACCCATCTGTGCCAGAGCCAAAAGAGTGGCATCTGTTGCAACAGGGGTCGACCCATCTGTCTGGGGGGGTCGACCCACTTCAGGTTAAAACAGAAAAAAGACATTAAGCCCAACAAATTCAAGGAATTTTGGTCAAACTAAAATAAAGTTATTCTAGGGAGAATTCTTACCATGTTTGGTCTGAATGAATCAATTCTACTCACCTTTCATGGAGATTCTTCATTTCACTTACCTTGTCTTCCTTCTTCCAGATTTCTGAATTTCACCATGGAGAAGGAGTGAGCTTGCTGTCAGCATTATTCATTCTCATCAAATAGTTAGTGAGATAAAGATTTGATCAATGAATTGGCATCTCAGAAGATAGTTTATCATTGTGAAAGTATAGTGTATCAAATATGGAATGAATGAATGTGAAGCATATGACCACTCACCATGTTTTATTCAATCTATTAAAGAACTTTGTCATCATCAAAACCAAGGAGGGCACAACACATGCTGTTGGGCGGCCAACTTCTTGGCCACGTCTTGGTTTGATCTCCTGCCTTGTGTTCCCTGTTCGCTTTGGTATACCTGTGTTGCATTTATCTTCGTCATTGCATATTATAAATTTCTTTAGAATCCTTGTTTCAGAGGTTTAAAAACTAAACAAAGGGGAAGGCGGGTGGTCGAAAGCCTCGACCTTAGAGAAATCAGTCGACTGATATTTCTTCAAGACTGTCTGTGTGCTCAAGCTCATGTGTTGACATATTGGGTCGACTCATGCAGAGCCTCAAGTCGACTCATGCAACGCAACAGCAGCAGCGCAACTCACACCAAGTTGACTCGCACTAAGCTAGAAAAGTGAAGCTTTCAAATGATCAAAGCACAAGTCGACTCAAGATGTACACCAAGTCGACTCACTCAGCCTTCCAGAAGCTTGATCATGCCAACTCAAAGTGCAAGTTGACTTGAGTCCAAGACCAAGTCGACTCAAGAAGTCAGCCAATGTTCCATTTACAACGATGCAAAGAGCAAGTCGACTCAAGATCTAAACCAAGTTGACTTGCAACTTCCCAGCAACTCAAGACTTACAACAATGCAATGAGCAAGTCGACTCAAGGGTGAGACCAAGTCGACTCAAAACCTATCCAGAATCATGCTTCAAAATATACAACAGACAAGTCGACTCAAGCTTGATAGCAAGTCGACTTGCAATCTTCCAGCAACCTGAATTTTGCTAAAGCAAATAACAAGTTGACTCAAGCCCAAGGGGAAGTCGACTCATGGCATTCTAGAAGTGTGGATCTTACAAAGATCAAAGAATAGGTCGACTCAATTTCACACCAAGTTGACTTGTTATGGCAGCACGAGCAGTCCGCCAGTAGAATCACCTGATCACGTGATAACTTAATCCAGTCAACAGCTCACACCTCCAGGACACGCGCCTCAAGGTATAAAAAAGGTCCTAGGACAGAGATCATGCCCTTTTCATCATGGGACAGTCAAGAAACTTTTGTGAAAAGTAGCTGTCAGAAAAACATTTTTGGAAAAAGGAGTTTTCCATGTTGTCCTCTCGATAAACATGGACCAATCAAATATTGTCATGGGAAAAGGACCAGTCAGAAGAACAGATCTGGAAAAAGATAGTTTCTCCACAAGCTTCTATTCTATGAATGCGGACCAATTAGATGGCCGATTCTAAACCAACCAATCACTAGAAGAGATCTAGAAGAAAGGAGACTCTCCATGGTTCTCCTCTATATATAGGAACCCATCGCCGTGAAGAAGAAGTAGGGGAAGCGGGAAAAAGAACTTAGATGCATTGAGCTTGCTTAAGGAGAGTTAGACAATGTGATTCGAAGAATAGCAAAAGGGAAGCCCTGCCAAGCTCTGTGAGAGAACCTTCCTCCCCACCACTGCCTGGCTTAGCCTCTGAAGAAGAAAAGATTTAGCAGCAGACCTGAAGTTCGGACGTTCTATTCCTCAACTTCTTGATTGCTATCAGAAGCTACATTCCTTTTCTTTGTTTTCAAGTTCTTTTGTTTCCAACTTTCCTCCTGATTTTCTTTGTGTATGTCTGGAAGCTGTGAATTAGCAGGAAGCTGTGAATCAGCGGGAAGCTGTGAATCATCGATCAAGCTGTGTATCAGCGGTTGTAGGGGACTTGTCCCCATTGTTGCATTTGCAGCGTAGTGAAGCCTCACCGAGTTTGGTGAGGGGTGAATGTAGGTCTGCTAGATAGCATCCGAACCACCTTAAAAGTTCCTGAGCAGTGATTTGTTGTGGCGTATTTCATTTTCTCTACCTTCTTCACATGTGTTGTTACTCAGTTAGTGCGTCTCATAATGTTACACCTCAAACAACATGTGTGTTAGCCTGCAACCATGCGTAAGACCGTTCCTTCTGCTCCGTAGTTTCTTTTGAATTTATAAGTGGTCAAGAATCGCTTGTGGGATCTATTCAACCCCCCTCTAGATCCACTCATACCACTCATCAATTGGTATCAGAGCAGGTTCCCTAGAGATGTGGTTCAACGACCATGTAAGATTTGATGGGAACGTCCCTCACAGCCTCATAGCTAAGGGTCATTCTGTCAATCGACCCCCATTCTTTGATGGGGCAAATTATACATACTGGAAAAATTGGATGGAAGTGTTTCTCCGTGCCTAAGATCATCTGATCTGGCGGGTATTCAGTCGAGGTCCTTATGAGCTACCTGAAGACGAGGACACCTGGACTGCAGACCAGGTCAAGAAGTCCACGGTAAACTGGAGCGCGATGAACGTGATGCAATGTGTCATCCATCCTACATAGTACTCCAGAGTGTCAACCTGTAAATCAGCAAAAGAAATGTGGGATCGGCTACAGCTGGTCTACGAAGGAACTTCTGAGGTAAGGGCCACCAAGGCCAATATGTTAATCTATGACTATGAAATGTTCAAAATGTGGCCAAACGAATCCATTTCTGAAATGTATGCAAGACTTACTCAACTAACAAACTGTCTAAAATCCTTGGGTAAAGAGTATCCTTACTGTGAACTTGTGAGAAAAATTCTAAGATCCCTCACACCAGCGTGGCATATTAAGGCCACGGTGATTGAAGACTCAAAAGACCTGTCCGTAATGACAGTTGATGGGTTAATAGGATTGCTCATGACATATGAGCTCAATCTGAGAAGAAACGAAGAAGATCACAAGAAGAAGAAGGTAGTAGCTCTCAAAATCTCTGAGAGCACCGACGAGTCTGATGAGGACGACGAAGAAGATGATCCTCAAGAAATCCTAGGTGATCATGCAATGCACACCAGGCAATTTAAGAAATTCCTAAGGAGTAGAGGTAAATTCCAAAAGAAAAGACGATCCTCGCAGGTAAACGAAGTTTCCAATCTCAAGCCTGAACAAACAAAGAAATCTGACAAAATCATTTGCTGCCAGTGCAGGAAACCCGGGCATATGCAAGGAAATTGCCCTGAACTACTTAAGAAGATGATCAAAGCCAAAGGAAAGAAGCCCAGGGCAATGATCAGCACCTGGAGCGACGGTGAGGAGGAAGATGAGAGCTCCTCCGCAAATGAAGATGAAGATAACCTCTACCTGATGGAAAATGAGGATGAAGATCAGGTAATCACTCCCTTTGAAAACTTTTCTACTGAAGAATGGGAAGAAGTTTACACTGATCTATTTGAAAGATATGAAGTCTACAAGAAGGAAAACAAGCATCTAAAAAAGAAGATCAATGCCTTGGCCCATGACAATCCAATCAAAAAAAATCTGGAGACTCTAAAAACTGAAAATGAAAAACTAAGAAAACAAATTGAGGAATGTGGTTCTGACAGTTCAGAATTTAAATCTGAAAGTGGAGAATGAAAATCTCTAAAAATAACTAGATGAAGCCAAACTGAAGTGCCAAGAATATGAGAGAGAGAACAAGCTCAATCTTGAAAAATATGAAGCCATAAAAGCTGTGAATGTTGAAATTCAGAAAAACCTTGAACAAGCTGAAGTTGACTTAAAGGACAAACAAACTACCCTGGAAAACATGGTTTAGGGAAAGTCTAATTTAGATGCTGTGCTAGGCACTCGAGTAAACTTTAACAGGGAAGGCTTGGGATTCAATCCCACAAATAAAAAGAAATTTGAACTAAAGACAATCTCATTTAACCTGGAGAAAGCCAAAGGCAAGCTGATAACTCCGAAATCTGCTCAGAAGTCTATCCCAAAACCCATAGTCAACACAAATCAGAACAACCATGGTAAAGGCAAAACATCGAAAGTAATAGGTACAATAACTTAGTTCAACCTGGGAGCAGCCAGCAATATGGTCACCAAAAATGGGTTGAGTACCCAAGTCGACACACTAGGAAGCTAAGTCGACACAACTCTGCATTTGAATCCCAATAGAATTTAGCCCAACCTGCCTATAGAAAACAAAACAAAACAAGAAAAAATCAAAAATATTAGACAACATTTGGGAGATATGCTCAGTCCATGCCTGCCCACCGCAGAACAAATAGGAACCAGTTCGGGCCTAAGTTAAACAAGAGCTATAATCTCCACTCTAATCAGAAAAAGAACAACTTGTTCAACAGCAAGTGGAACAATGAAAGAAAATTCAACTGGCAAGCAAACATGGGTGTCCACCAAACCAAATTCAACAAATTCAGAAATCAGAATACAAGACCACAATTTGATTCACATTTTATCAAACCTGTTTGCCATACTTGCAACCAATCAAGACACACAAGCAAACAATGCTGGTCTAGCCAGAAAGTCAAATCATTCAAGCAAGTATGGATTCCAAAATGCTTACTGCATGCTTTCAATAATGACTGTGGACCCAAATTTGCTTGGGTTCCAAAATTTTTTGCTTGATTTGTCCTGTGCAGGAATGTCTAGCAGCCCACCACAATCGATGGTACTTGGACAGCGGCTACTCGAGGCACATGACAGAAGATATAAAGAAATTCAGTCATCTGATCAAGAAAGAAGGAGGACAAGTAAAGTTTGAAGGTAAAGATAAAGTCAAAATCATTGGCATAGGAACCATTGGTAAGAAGTTGTCCAATCTAATTGAAAATGTCATGCTAGTAGAAGGCCTTGAGCATAATCTGCTCAGCATAAGTCAACTTTGTGACAGGCCACAAGGTATTGTTTGATGCCAATGAGTGCAGGATTTTTGAACAGAATTCTAATTCTGTGAAATTTGTAGGTCATAGAATAAATAATGTCTACATGGTAGACCTTGACAGTTCATTTTTAGAAAATCTCTATTTATCTACCAGTCAATTCAATGATGCATGGCTGTGGCATAGAAGGTTAGGACATATTAGCTATAGTGTTCTGCATAAATTGACAAAATATGACATGGTAAGAGGGTTGCCAAATTTGTCCTTCAAAAGGAACACTAAAATTTGTGAAGCATGCTCCCTAGAAAAGCAAAACCGAAAATCCTTCAAACTTAGAAACGAGCCAATGTCGTCCATGCCATTTGAATTTCTGCACATGGATCTGTTTGGGCCGACTAGAACTGCTAGTCTAAATGGAAAGAGATTTGACTATGTCTTAGTTGGTGATTTCACTCCTTTCACTTGGATCTTTTTCTTAACCCATAAAAATGATGCCTTCTTTGAATTTCAAAAGTTCTTTATAAAAATAAAACAAGAAGATAAGTTCAAAATTTCTACTATCTTATCTGACCATGGAGGAGAGTCTGAAAACTCTTTTTTTTCTGAATTCTGCAATCAAGAAGGACTAGTCCACATATTTTCCTCTCCCAGGACCCCAGAACAAAATGGTATTGTAGAAAGGAAGAACTGGACAATTGTGGAAATTGCCCGAACAATGTTGATGTAAAGTCAGCTGTCAAGAAAATTCTGGGCAGAAGTAGTAAACATGGCATGTTATATCATAAACAGAGCCATGGTAAGGCCAAAGGGTAAGAAAATCCCCTATGAGATGCTGAAAGGTAAGAAACCCAACTTGGCTTACTTCAAAACATTTGGGTCAAAATGTTACATTCAAAACAATGATAAATCTGACCTTGACAAATTTGAAGCCAAGAGTGACATTGGAGTATTTTTAGGGTATTCTGAAACGTCTAGAGCATATAGGATTTTCAATGTGAAAAATCAGACAATGGAAGAAAATCCACATGTAGCGTTTGCTGAAGCATCTGATAATCTGACAAAGGTGTTGATGACAGGAAAATGGTGGATGATGCTTGAGAATTCCTGGAGTCCAAGGACGAACCAGGGCAAAGTTGCCAACCGCAAGCTGAACAGCAGGAAACAGGTCAGTTGACCAAAAATGTAATTTAGTCGACCTTGCCCAGTGAGTCTTCTATCAATATCAGAACCTTAAAAGGCCATCCTGTCCAAAACATAATTGGAAATCTCCATGACCCACCTAGGACCAGATCCTATCTTACAGATGTAAATAATGAAGACATCATTACATTGGTTTCACAAATTGAACCCAAAAATATTGAAGAAGCTTTAATGGATGAACACTAGATTAATGCCATTCATGAGGAACTTGGTCAGTTTGAAAGAAATCATGTTTGGAATATGGTCCCTAGACCTGCAGACCAGTCCGTGATTGGGACTAGATGGGTCTTTAAAAACAAGTTAAATGAAGACAGTGTCATAATCAGAAATAAAGCTAGGTTGGTAGCTAAAGGGTACAATCAGGAGCTTGGAATTGACTTCGAAGAGTCTTATGCTCTTGTGGCCAGGATAGAAGCCATCAGAATTTTATTAGCATTTGCATGCTCACTAGGTATAAAACTTCAACAAATGGATGTCAAAAGTGCATTTCTGAATGGCTTAATAAAAGAAGAAGTGTTTGTAGAACAGCCTCCTGGTTTCGAGCATAGTGATTTACCTAACCATGTCTACAAATTGAATAAGGTACTATATGGACAAAAGCAGGCCCCTAGAGCCTGGTATGACAGACTCAGTGCCCACCTGGCAAGTAGGGGCTACGGTAGAGGTAAAGTCGACCAAACTCTCTTCACCAAGATTTTTAATGGATATATCATTGTAGTTCAGATATATGTAGATGACATAGTGTTTGGCTCGACTGATCCCAATTTGTGTAAGTAATTTGCTGAATTAATGACCAAGAAATTTGAAATGAGCCTCATGGGTGAACTCCATTTTTTTATTGTACTGCAGGTCACCCAAACTAAGGAAGGATTCTTCATAAACCACTCCAAGTACACATTAGAGATTTTGAAGAAGTTCGGGATGAAAGATGCCAAGCACATATCCACGCCCATGGGAAATTGCGCATCCCTAGATGCAAATGAGGGAGGTAAACCTGCAGATCCAAAGACATACCGAGGTATGATCGGATCCCTTTTGTACCTCACTACCTCTAGACCAGACATACAGTTTAGTGTATGCTTGTGTGCTAGGTTTCAAGCAAATCCCAAAGAGTATCATTTGATTGCTATCAAAAGAATCTTAAGATATCTTGCTAGCACACATGACTTTGGGTTGTGGTATCCTACATCATGTCATTTTGATTTAATTTCACACTCTGATGCTGATTATGTCGGATGTAAGCTTGACAGGAAAAGCACTGGTGGTTACTGCCAATTTTTGGGTGGGTGTTTGATTTCTTGGGCATCCAAGAAGCAACACTTGGTTGCACTCTCCAGTGCAGATGTAACACCCCACCTTATAATCCAGTTCAGTTTCCAACTCTCATCGGATTTAGGAGAGATGCCACAGTGGGAACAACCCAACAGAATAGAAGACTGGTTGAAGAATTACATAAGTAAGGAGAACAATAAGCAGCGGAAAGAAATCACAAGCCCATCAGTACATTCCACATCTCAAAATCCCAATAGTTCAACAGATAAGCTGTACAAATGTCTTACAACAAGCCATTAATAAAGTTTTAGAAAATCTTAATCATAAACACCTCAAAAGGAAAGAAAAGAGAAAGTATCTAACGATCACACCAACTCCTCGCGATCGGAGCCACTATGCACTACGGCCTCGTCCTCACCGGCAGAGTCACCTGAAAATACCAACCAGAATGAGTCTACAAATAGACTCAGCAAGTTCCAATTTTCATGTTGTACCTATGTCCATGCTCAACTTACCGTGAGGATGTAAATTTACAAAATTTCAAAATGCTTAGAATATGAACAGGGTACTGGAAACTTAGAACTAAAACAATCTGGAAACATGGGTATCAGGATTAACTTGGTAAAGAAAACTCTACTACAGATTCTTCAATAAATGAATAACAGAATTTGCATCAGATTACCTTATTTCAGAATTATAACCCTTTATATTAGATAACAACATAATTTCAGATGACAAAATAATTTCAGATAATCATTAATTTCATATAACAAATGGCCAGACACAGTGCCCTAACTGCCATTAGAAGGTCATAACTGACAGACACTCAGTCCTCTAGGCAATGGAGACGAGTCTTGGTTAATTGCGCAGAACCGGGGAACAACCTTAACCAGTGGAATTTATCCACCTCCAGGATTTCACCTCGTACCCTCGAGGTCATAACATATTGAGCCTCCCCATAGGGGCATTTCTACAGTTTGGCTCCGGACCCTTCTATAGCAGCAGTGTCTATATCGCTAATATAACAGTTTAACTTCCACAGATTTCAGAACAGAAAAAAAACAATTTTCAAGCTTCACATACATGTAAAACAGTTCATAATTTTAAGTACATATTTTTTATGAACACAAAATTTTTATAGCGTGATACTAATACATTAATCTACCATTTTATAATTTTTCAGATTTTTTTTGAATTAATTTGGCCCCTCAATTACTTCTTTTCATGACTGTTGGAAAAAAATCAGGCAAAACACAGTATGCACCGACCCCAGGTCTGAGCAGTACACGGTGTGCACCGACCTAGGTCCGCACTGACCTTAGTCTGCACCGACCATAGCCTCCACCGACCCTGGCTACTGGCGAAATGAAACATGCACCGACCTTGGTCTTTAGCAAACCAACCTTGGTCACATTGAACTAAAACATGCACGGACCATATCTAAGCATGTACAAGGTATGCACTGACTTGTCTTTAGCAAACCAACCTTGGTCACATTGAACTAAAACATGCACTAACCCTATCTAAGTATTTACAGGGTATGCACTGACTTGACCTTTGGCAAACCAACCTTGGTCACATTGAACTAAAACATTCACTAACCCTATCTAAGCATGTACAGGGTATGCACTGACTTGTCTTTAGCAAACCAAACATGCATCGACCCTGGCTAAGCATGAACAGGATATGCATTGACTTTAACTTAAACAAAGCAAACATGTACAGGGTATGCACTGATTTGTCTTTAGCAAACCAAACATGCACCGACCCTGGCTAATGCAACTCTAAATGTGCAATGACCTAACAGGCGAGAATAGTGCTGCCATTGTTTTAGATATTCAACCAACATTCACGTAAAATACATAATAGATGGGAAAACCCAGAATTTTCATGAAAATATTATTTCTTATGCTTTTAAATTTCTTTTTGGCTCAGAAAAATTAGAAACTAATTACTAACCTACAGACGCATGATAGCATTAACATATTGGGGTTTTTGGGCTACGTGAACAGGATGGAAACCTAACCAAATTACTAAAATCAACGTACAAAATGGGGCTCGTAAGAAAACATCCTGAGCAACTTAGCACAGTCATAGGGACATTCTGAAGGTTTGGGAACTTGCCTTAAGAAGAAGAACGATCAGAAAAATCCTGAGAATAACCCTTTGAGCAAAGAAAACCACGCTGACCCTCTTGACAGCAAAGTCCCTTGAAAGCCCTTCGAATCTACATCTGCCAACCTTCTCACTCACAGCAGGAACAAGGGAGGTTCACCTCTCTCCTACTCACAGCAGAGGCTCAACGATGGAAAAAAACAAGAGGAAAAAGGGGGGTTTAAACCTCCTACGATCGTGGTTTATAAAGGGTTAATGACAAGGGTTTAAGATCTAGTCCTTCTAAAAAAAGACCCTAGATCCAATGGCCAAGAACAATTTGAAGCGGTCAACCCCGGAGGGATTCATGCACGCGTTTATCATGGGGGTGGTTTTACGGAGGAAACATCATTAGCGCAAAACGTGGAAACGGTAACACTATTCACACGCCATTTCGAGAATCAATATCTCACAATATAGAAATGATTTAAAAATTTTAATTACTACTCACTTATTACCTTAATTTACTCTACCAAGGAAAAATATAAAATAAATAAAAATTCATAAAATGGAAAAGATCCTTAAAATGAACAGTAATGGTTATAATGAATAGTAACATTACCAAACACGCTAGCGGCTACAGCAACTCAAATAGAAATAACGTAACTCCTTCTAGTAAAGGTGATATACGTATTATATATCTAGCGCACCTAACCTTTTAGAAGCTTCACAAGTTATCTTAACTAATATTTCTAGTTAATGATTTAACTACTTTAATATGAGCATGATTATATTTGTAAAATATGAATTAAATTGTTTAATGATTCAAAATTGCTTTATAATTAGGAAAAAAATTATCCAACTCATTTTCATATTAGTTAGGCATAAGAAATAAATATTTCATGCAATTACTTATAAGGTAATATATTATAATTTATGATAAAATTCCCGGGCACCACACCCTCTCCCCCTTAAACTAAACTTCATCCTCGAAGTTAGGAGCAGAAAACATACCGAACAGATGGGGATAACGCTTCATCATATCTGCTTCAAGCTCCCATGATGCTTCTTCTTGGGAGAAACTTCTCCACAGAACCTTCACCAACTGAATAGTCTTCCATCTAAGGACCTGCTCCTTGCGATCCAAAATCTTAACCGGCCGCTCCTCATAAGACAGGTCTGGTTGGACCTCCAAGCCTTCATAACTGATGACGTGAGTGGGGTCATGGACATACTTACGAAGCATAGACACATGAAACACCGGGTGGATTGCTACCATAGATAGAGGTAGTGCCAACTGATATGTCACGTTTTCCACTCATTCCAAAATCTCGAAAGGTCCGATAAATCTTGGATGTAACTTCCCTTGCTTGCCAAATCGCAACACTCCCTTGGTCGGCGATACCTTGAGGAATACATGCTCGCCAATTTCAAAAGCTAAGTCTTTCCTTCTGTTGTCTGCATAGGTCTTCTGTCGATCTTGGGCTGTCTTCAGTCTTTGCTGGATTAGCTGAATCTTCTCGGACATTTCTTGCACCACTTCCGGCCCAATTAACTGCCTATCACCAACCTCTTCCCAACATAAAGGAGATCTACATGGCCTTCCATACAATGCTTCAAATGGAGCCATGCCTATACTTGCATGAAAGCTATTGTTATAGGCAAACTCTACTAGAGGTAGGTGTCGCTCCCAATCACCTCTCCAGTCAAGAACGCAAGTTCTCAACATATCCTCCAATGTCCGAATAGTCCTCTCGGACTGGCCATCCATTTGAGGACGAAAAGTTGAACTAAGCTTCAATTGAGACCCAAAAGCATTCCGCAGTCCTTGCCAAATCCTTGATGTGAAGCGGGGATCTCGGTCCGAAATGATGGACTTCGGAACTCCATGCAGTCTGACAATGCTTTCGACATATAACCACGCCAAACTTTCCACGGACTGCTTCTTTTTCATAGCTAGAAAGTGTGCGGTCTTAGAGAACCGATCCACGATCACCCAAATGGAATCATTGCCTCTGAAGGACCTGGGCAACCCGGTGACAAAATCCATAGTGATATCTTCCCATTTCCATTGAGGTATCTCAATCTTTTGTACCAAGCCAGACGGCATTTGATTCTCAGCCTTTACTTGTTGGCAAATCAAACATTTGGCCACGAATTCAGCCACATCCCTCTTCATACCTTGCCACCAAAATGTTCGCTTCAAGTCTTGATACATCTTGCTACTTCCAGGGTGAATGGAGAACCTCGACCTGTGGGCTTCTTCCAAGACTTCATTTTTCAAAACTGCCATATCTGGCACATAGATCCGATGCTGAAATCTAACAACACCCTCCTCATCACGAGCAATACCTGCCTTACCAATCATTCCCTGCAATCGAGGGTCATCCCGCTGGGCTTCCACTACGCGATCCACCACCGTAGACCTGAGAGATAGCTGGGCAACAAAAGCTTGACACAGTTGTGGTTCCATCAATGTTAAAGAAAGAGCAGCATCTTCAATCATCTTCCAGTCTTGTCGCATTAGGGATCGCTTCCGGCTGAGAGCATCGGCTACTACGTTAGCCTTCCCAGGGTGATATAGCAGCTTGAAGTCATAATCCTTCAGAAATTCAACCCATCTCCTCTGACGCAGGTTCAACTCCTTCTGGGAGAAAAGGTACTTGAGACTCTTATGATCCGTAAAGACTTCAAATTTAACCCCATAAACATAGTGCCTCCGAATTTTCAGGGCATGAACAACCGCTGCTAATTCCAGATCATGCGTAGGGTAGTTCTTCTCATGTTCCTTCAATTGCCTGGAAGTATATGCCACAACCCTACCATTTTGCATTAAGACACAACCAACTCCGACCCTTGAAGCATCGGTATAAAGAGTGAATGTATCAGTGATGTTGGGCAGGACCAACAGTGGAGCGGAGGTCAAACAATTTTTCAACTCTTGAAAACTTCGCTCACAGTCCTCAGACCATATGAACTTCACCCCTTTCCTTGTTAACTTCGTCAAAGGTGCTGCAATAGAAGCAAAACCCTTAATAAACTTCCTGTAGTAACCGGCCAAACCAAGAAAACTCCGAATTTCTGTGGGGGATTTCAGAGCCTCCCAATCTAATACAGCTTGAACCTTGGCTGGGTCAACTGCCATACCACTTCCTGATATCACATGGCCAAGAAAGTGAACCTCCTTCATCCAGAAGTCGCACTTGCTGAACTTAGCATACAGCTTGTGCGTCCAGAGAGTCTCCAAAACGATCTTCAAATGCTCTCGGTGAGACACTTCATCAGGGGAATAAATCAACACATCATCAATGAATACTACTACAAAGCTATCCAAATAGGGTTTAAACACTCGGTTCATTAGGTCCATAAATGTTGCCGGGTCAGTCGTTAGACCAAAGGGTAGAACCAAGAGTTCATAGTGCCCGTATCTGGTTTGAAAAGCTGTCTTCGAAGTATCCTCCTCCTTGATTCGAAGTTGATGGTATCCTGATCGTAAATCAATCTTCGAAAATATCGTGACACCATGCAATTGATCAAAGAGATCATCAATATGGGGTAGAGGATAGCGATTCTTCACTGCTACCTGGTTGAGTTTCTGATAATCAATGCAGAGTCGAAGCGATCCATCCTTCTTCTTCACGAACAGAACCGGGGCTCCCCAAGGCGAGACACTTGGTCGAATGAAGCCTTTGTCCAAAAGTTCTTGCAACTGCTTCCTCAATTCGGCCAACTCCGCTGGTGCCATACGGTAAGGTGCTTTGGAAATCGGCGCTGTACCAGGCAGAAGATCAATGGAAAATTCGATCTCCCGGTCAGGTGGCAATCCTGGCAAATCCTCCGGAAAGACATCGGAGAAGTCTCGTACCACATCAATTCTCTCTAGGGATGGTTCTCCCTTGGCCTCAGCCGTGGCCACCACACAAGCTAGGAAAGCACTACAGCCTTTACACAACGATCTGGCTGCCTTCATGGCAGAGACTACAAACTTCCCCGACCCCAACCTGGGTAAAGGGTGGAAGAATTCCTTCTCACCAGGGATGCGAAACACAACTCGCCTCTGGCGGCAATCAATGAGAGCATAGTGCCTCTCCAGCCAATCGAGACCAAGAATGGCGTCGTAGTCCTTCATTTTTAATAGATGAAAGTGGCCCGACAACTCTCGTCCTTCAATAATCACAGGTAAGGAAGGATAACTCTTGGAAGTAGATAGTGTTCCGGCTGGTGCATGCACTAGGAGGGGCACATCTAAGTCTACTGCTTCCAAACCCAACTCATCATGCACCATTTTTGAAAATCGGTCGGACACGAATGAATGAGTGGCACCAGTGTCAAACAAAACTCTAGCATAGAAGCCGGATATCAAAAGTGTACCTTCAGTTACATGGTCCGATTGCTCTGCATCTTCCTTGGCTAAAGCGAATACTCATGCTGGCGCTCGGGACTTTTCGGCTGGTTTTGCTATTGTAGGCGCTGCGGCTGCTGTCGTCGGGGCTTTAGAGGGCGTAAATGCCTGTGCCTTCGGACAATCCTTTATCTTGTGATCAGGGCTCACGCATCTCAGACACCTGCCAGTCACCATCCAGCACTCTTTACCTCCATGCCATCTCCCGCAATGCTTGCATTCAGCCTTGGCTCCTGAAGATCCTCCCGATCCACCGGTTTGAGGTGCAGACCCCGCTAGCGCAAAACCCGATGGTCGAGCGAAAAATGCCTTCTTCTTCCGATCTTGCCGCTGGAAGGACGATGATGGCCTCTTTGCCGGCGCTTTCTTCTCTTCCTGATACTGCTCCATCTCACTTTCCTATCTACATGCCGCACCAAGAGCTTCATCCATCGTACGGTGGTTGAATGCCACCAATCTGGTTCTCAGCGATGGTCGAAGGCCCATCACGAACTTCTTCACCTTCCGCCGTTCATCAGTCGCAATATGGGGAGCATACCTGGCCAGCTCCGCGAAACGAGCTTAATATTCCAGCACCGACATGGACTCTTGAGTTAGAGCAAGGAACTCCTACTCCATCTTATCTTGGACATGCTCAGGGATATATTTTCCCTTGAATAGCCGAACAAACTCATCCCAAGTTGCTTCCACCACTCCATCCTCAAATTGGTTCCGCAGAAGCGAGGACCACCACACATCAGCACGCTCCTGAAGTATATGATCCAATTCGAATGAGCACCACACTAAACACCCATATAACTTAAGTAGGGAAAAAAAACTCCTTACCTCTAACATGAACGTTGCCAAATTGACCTTCTCGTTCTCCTCACAACGAATGGTGCGGAAAACCTTTTTCATAGCCCGCAACCAATGCTCCAAAACGAGGGGTTGGCTCTCCCCCTTAAAAGATGGCGGGTTCATACGTCGGAACCGCTCCATGACCGATGGCCCGTCGATGACCCTTTGTACTAACTCCGGTTGCGGTGGGGGCTGCCAAGAATACCATATGTTACCTATCCGACTCGCTCAAAAACTACACACCCCAACCAATCTATCATACCTGGGACTAAGCCTGGACTTGAGCTTGCAATGTCGCTTGGACTTCAGCCTGAGTCTGCATCACCCGAACCAAACCTTGCATGAACGTACCATAATCAACCAGTGGCGGTGGCGGCGGTACCGGCAATCCTTGCTGACCTTCACCACCGTCTCGTCTCGGCTCCTCCTCACGAGCAGGGGCAGCAGCACGGCGACCACGAGAAGCCATAACCTTCTTATCATAATGGTGTAATTAGGTTGAGTTTCTTTATTATAACGTCATTCTTTATTATAACGTCGTTCTTTTAGCTTGCGAGCAATCTAGATTTTGGGATAGGAATCTAGCTGATGGATTGTTTACTCATGTAAAATCTCAACCACCCTGGTCTCTGATACCACTCTCTGTAACACCCCACCTTATAATCCGGTTCAGTTTCCAACTCTCATCGGATTTAGGAGAGATGCCACAGTGGGAACAACCCAACAGAATAGAAGACTGGTTGAAGAATTACATAAGTAAGGAGAACAATAAGCAGCGGAAAGAAATCACAAGCCCACCAGTACATTCCACATCTCAAAATCCCAATAGCTCAATAGATAAGCTGTACAAATGTCTTACAACAAGCCATTAATAAAGTTTTAGAAAATCTTAATCATAAACACCTCAAAAGGAAAGAAAAGAGAAAGTATCTAACGATCACACCAACTCCTCGCGATCGGAGTCACTATGCACTACGGCCTCGTCCTCACCGGCAGAGTCACCTGAAAATACCAACCAGAATGAGTCTACAAATAGACTCAGCAAGTTCCAATTTTCATGTTGTACCTATGTCCATGCTCAACTTACCACGATGATGTAAATTTACAAATTTTTAAAATGCTTAGAATATGAACAGGGTACTGGAAACTTAGAACTAAAACAATCTGGAAACATGGGTATCAAGATTAACTTGGTAAAGAAAACTCTACTACAGATTCTTCAATAAATGTATAACAGAATTTGCATCAGATTACCTTATTTCAGAATTATAACCCTTTATATCAGATAACAACATAATTTAAGATAACAAAATAATTTCAGATAACCATTAATTTCAGATAACAAATGGCCAGACATAGTGCCCTAACTACCATTAGAAGGTCATAACTGACAGACACTCAGTCCCCTAGGCAATGGAGACGAGTCTTGGTTAATTGCGCAGAACCGGGGAAAGCCCTTCCTGTTGTGCCTCTTGTGCTTTGTTGATGATGTGGTGTTTTAATGATAGCAACATGAATGAGTCACCACATTGAATGATAGCTACATGATTGTTTATAACTGATATACTCTGTGGATAATGCATATGACTGTGACCGGTATATTATCTGGAGAATGCATGTGTTCTGTCTGCACAAGTCTATACACTGCAGGGTAAAGCCCAAAGTCTAGACATTGCTGCATTGCTTGCATTTCAGAGTCTATACATCGTTCATGCATGCACATGTTCGTGGACAAAGTCTGTACATTGCATCTTGTGATGCATGTACTACACTAAGTCTATACATTGTCTATAGTATTTAGAAGTCTGTACATTGACCGTCTCAATGAGCGTCTCATGCAAGTCCATACACTACTGTTCATGCATCATTCGTCTAAGTCCATACATTATACTGTAGCATGCATTTGTCGAAGGCATCGCAAGTCTAGACAGTGGACCGTCTTTCCCTGCGTCTCAATTGGACTAGTCTGCAACGTCTAAGTCTGCACATTGGACCGTCTTCATTAGCGTCTTTGCCAAGTCCATACATTGGTCGGTGGCAAGTTTGTACACTGGTCGAGCTCTCAAGAATATACATTGGCATATGCATTCACAGTAAAGTCTAGACAGTGGACCGTCTTATTCAGCGTCTCATATGCACAATTGAGTCAAAGTCTGCACAGCATAAGTCTATACACTGGTGCGTCTCATTTAGCGTCTCACATACATATTTGAGTCAAAGTCTGTACAGCGGCATGCATTGCTCTTCAAGTCCACACACTGCACTGTAGCATGCATCTCATGCAAGTCTGTACATCGCATTTGACGTTGAGCATCAAAGTCTATACATTGGCAGCACTGGGCAAGTCTATACATTCCCAGTCTTTACCTACGTTCAGAACCCCAAGTCCATACATTGGTTCAATCTTCCAAGTCTGTACAGTGGGTCAAGCTGCCAAGTCTATACAATCATTTCTAAGGCAAAGTCTGTACATTGCCTTTGGACCTCAGAGTCTATACAGAGTCTGCATCCTCTGAAGTCTGTACATTCGTTTGAGACCATGTCTATACATTCATTGACTTTGAGCTCCAAAGTCTATACATCGGTCTTGCTCAAGTCTATACATCCACAGTGGAACCCCAAGTCTGTACATCGCATCATATTGTTTATGCAGTGTCTTGGTGAAGTCTATACATTCCTTCACTGTAGCTGGCACGAGGTGAAGTCTGTACAATGGTCTTAACTTTCCAAGTCTGTACATTGGCCTCCATGCCTCAAGTCTTTACATCGGATTGGTTGGCCAAGTCTGTACAGCCATTGTCTTCATATAGGAAGTCTGTACATCTTACTGCACTATAGCTTTCATGGAACCAAGTCTATACATCGTGAAAGTCTATACACTCCTCTTGGCCTTAGCATCTGTTTTGAAGTCCATACATTGGTCTTCAGTTCAAGTCTATACAATGGACTAATAGACAAAGTCTACACATTGGAAGTCCATACATTCAGTTGTCTTGATCTGATCAAGGTTGTACAGAGCTTCTTTTGGCAAGTCTACACATTGTGAATGTCTATACACCCGATTGCCTTTGCATTGATCAAGTCTGTACATCCCTTTTGTTGTCTAGTTTATACACTCAACTTCGTCACTTCAGGAAGTCTGTACATCCGTTAGGCTTGCTCATGCATTGTGCTTCTTTAGTCTGCCTCGGCCAAGTCCATACATTGTTTGCTTAGCAGACTGTGAAGTCTATACATCGGTTATTCAGCAGCAGACTGCTCAAGTCCATACATTGGCTGCATCATATGCATTGAAGTCTGCACATTGCTGAATGCTCCTCAAGTGTGCACATTCGTTCTAAGGCATAGTCTATACATTGCATTGCATTGCATTGCATTCATCAGTTGTGAAGTCTGTACATCGAGTCAAAGTCTGCACATTGCATTCTCTTCAGCAAGTATGTACAGCGAGTGCCTTCTCATCTGAAGTCTGAACATTGCATTTGCATTCACAATGTCTTCACACCTGAAGTCTATACAATGCACTACCTTCGCAAAGACTGTACATTGTGCATATTAGTCTTGAAGTCCATACATCGTTCATGAAGACTGAACAACGAGCAAGTGTGTACATCGGACTAGTCTGCTGGCTAAGTCTGTACACTGCTGCACGTTGTGTTCTTCAATGTCTGAACATTGCTTCAGCGTTTGGCTTCAGCCAAGTCAATACATCGACTGGCAGTCTTCAGCTACGTGTATACATTGCTTCACAACGTGAAGTCTATACAATGCCATAGCTCTGCTTATGTGAAGTATATACATTGCTTTACACTTCAGCAACTCTATACACTGCTTCAGATCTGATTCATAATGTCTATACATCGGTTCTCAATGTACACACTTATTCAATTGTTGCTTATAAAGTCTATACAATGCATTTCATCTTCAAAGTGTGTACAGAGTTTACACTTGAACTGATACGTTTATTTCGACTGACTTATAGGGATTTGGTACTGGGATTGCTGACATGGCTCGTGATCTAAGGAAGGACGAGGGTCCCTGATCGTGACACGTGGAAGCACTGTGCTGAAATGCTGCCACGTGGACTGAGGTTTCTTGGCAGGAGATGTGGAGAGCACACGACCGCCCTAATCTGCTGATGCTATATAAGGGAGTCTCCTTTGTCTGAAGGAGACAGATTGTGATCGACTGAAGCAGAGGCAGAGTGAGAGCTTCCACGATCCAGACAGAAAGAAGAACAAAAGAAAAGAGCAGAGTGTGAAGAGAAGAGAGAAAAGAGAGACAGAGAGCTATCGAGAGAAGAAGAAGAGAAAGAAGTAGAGGAGAGATAGTGAGATCGAGAGAGATCTGCATTCACTGGACCGTGGATCAAATCCAGGCCAGCCAGCTCTTAGGAGCCACATTTGTGCTTTCATTATTTACAGCTTTCAGTTGCTGTTGCTACTTGTTTTCGTTTTCCATTTTGTCCTTTCTTCAAGCTGTTAGTCAGCGTTTGCAGAGGTGCTGCCTCTGGACGGGTAAGCTGTAATCCCCAGCGGTTGCAGTGGTGGATTCCACTGGACAGCAAGCTGTGTTGCTCAGCGGGCGAGGAGGATTCCTCGGACGGCAAGCTGTGTTGCCCAGCGGTTGTATGGCAAGCTGTGATGCCTAGCTGTTCAAGCTGTGAGTCAGCGGAATCTACACTCGGTTTGAGTGTGGGGTGGATGGAGGTCTGCTGGACCGAACCACCTAAAAATCATTGTGTAGTGGTTTGATTTCTTCTATCTGATTGGCGCTAGATGAATGCTTAGGTGCGCATTGGTTTGATGTTCTATAAGTGTTCATTTGTCTGCTGCGCATACTATATGTTTGACAGTGGTATTGAGTGTATGTTTGATTTGTCTAATTGCTGCCCATATTAGATGTTTGCTTAGGAGCACTCTTTATATTTGTCTACAAGTTCAGTAGATGACTGGAGTAGTTCTCCTATAATTAGTCTTAGTGTTTTTATTCCGCAGTTCTGAGCACCAGAATTCTAATTGGGCGAAAGTTTTTTAAAGGGTATATTCATTCACCCCCCCCTCTGAATACTTGCACCGAACCCAACACTTCCCACTTTAACTAGTGGAATTTATCCACCTCCAGGATTTCACCTCGTGCCCTAGAGGTCATAACATATTGAGTCTCCCCATAAGGGCATTTCTACAGTTTGGCTCCGAATCCTTCTATAGCAGCAGTGTCTATATCGCCAATATAGCAATTTAACTTCTACAGATTTCAGAATAGAAAAAAAATAATGTTCAAGCTTCACATACATGTAAAACAGTTCATAATTTTAAGTACAGATTTTTTATGAACACAAAATTTTTATAGCGTGATACCAATATATTAATCTACCATTTTATAATTTTTCAGATTTTTTTGAATTAATTTGGCCCCTCAATTACTTCTTTTCATGGCTGTTGGAAAAAAATCAGGCAGAACACAGTATGCACCGACCCCAGGTCTGAGCAGTACACGGTGTGCACCGACCTAGGTCCGCATTGACCTTAGTCTGCACCGACCGTAGTCTGCACCGACCCTGGCTACTAGCGAAATGAAACATGCACCGACCTTGGTCTTTAGCAAACCAACCTTGGTCACATTGAACTAAAACATGCACTGACCCTATCTAAGCACGTACAAGGTATGCACTGACTTGTCTTTAGCAAACCAACCTTGGTCACATTGAACTAAAACATGCACTAACCCTATCTAAGCATGTACAGGGTATGCACTGACCTGACCTTTGGCAAACCAACCTTGGTCACATTGAACTAAAGCATGCACTAACCTATCTAAGCATGTACAGGGTATGCACTTACTTGACCTTTGGCAAACCAACCTTGGTCACATTGAACTAAAACATGCACTAACCCTATCTAAGTATGCAAACCAACCTTGGTCGCATTGAACTAAAACATGCACTAACCCTATCTAAGTATGTACAGGGTATGCACTTACTTGACCTTTGGCAAACCAACCTTGGTCGCATTGAACTAAAACATGCACTAACCCTATCTAAGTATGTACAGGGTATGCACTTACTTGACCTTTGGCAAACCAACCTTGGTCACATTGAACTAAAACATGCACTAACCCTATCTAAACATGTACAGGGTATGCACTGACTTGTCTTTAGCAAACCAAACATGCATCGACCCTGCCTAAGCATGAACAGGATATGCATTGACTTCAACTTAAGCAAAGCAAACATGTACAGGGTATGCAATGACTTGTCTTTAGCAAACCAAACATGCACCGACCCTGGCTAATGCAACTCTAAATGCGCACTGACCTAGCAGGTGAGAACAGTGCTGCCATGGTTTTAGATATTCAACCAACATTCACGTAAAATACATAATAGATGGAAAAACCCATAATTTTCATGAAAATATTATTTCTTATGCTTTTTAATTTCTTTTTGGCTCAGAAAAATTAGAAACTAATTACTAACCTACAGACGCATGATAGCATTAACATATTGGGGTTTTTGGGCTGCGTGAACGGGATGGAAACCTAACCAAATTACTAAAATCAACGTAGAAAATGGGGCTCATAAGAAAACATCCTGAGCAACTTAGCACAGTCATAGGGACATTCTGAAGGGTTGGGAACTTGCCTCAAGAAGAAAAACGATCAGAAAAATCTTGAGAATAACCCTTTGAGCAAAGAAAACCACGCTGACCCTCTTGACAACAGAGACCCTTGAAAGCCCTTCGAATCTACACCTGCCAACATTCTCACTCACAACAGGAACAAGGGAGGTTCACCTCTCTCCTACTCACAGCAGAGGCTCAACGATGGAAAAAAACAAGAGGAAAAAGGGGGGGTTTAAACCTCCTACGATCGTGGTTTATAAAGGGTTAATGACGGGGGTTTAAGATATAGTCCTTCTAATAAAAGACCCTAGATTCAATGGCCAAGAACAATTTGAAGCAGTCAACCCCGGAGGGATTCATGCACGCGGTTATCATGGGGGTGGTTTTACGGAGGAAACATCGTTAGGACACAACGTGGAAACGGTAACACTATTCACACGCCATTTCGGGAATTAATATCTCACAATATAGAATGGATTTGAACATTTTAATTACTACCCACTTATTACCTTAATTTACTCTACCAAGGAAAAATATAAAATAAATAAAAATTCATAAAATGGAAAAGGTCCTTAAAATGAACAGTAATGGTTATAATGAATAGTAACATTACCAAACACGCTAGCGGCTACAGCAACTCAAATAGAAATAACGTAACTCCTTCTAGTAAAGGTGATATACGTATTATATATCTAGCGCACCTAACCTTTTAGAAGCTTCACAAGTTATCTTAACTAATATTTCTAGTTAATGATTTAACTACTTTAATATGAGCATGATTATATTTGTAAAATATGAATTAAATTGTTTAATGATTCAAAATTACTTTATAATTAGGAAAAAATTATCTAACTCATTTTCATATTAGTTAGGCATAAGAAATAAATATTTCATGCAATAACTTATAAGGTAATATATTATAATTTATGATAAAATTCCCGGGCACTACAACAGAAGTGGAATACGTTGTTGCAGGGAGTTATGGAACCTAGGTGCTATAAATAAAGCACCAACTCCAGAACTACGGTGTAGATCTTGGATGTACACCCATCATGTGTGATAATACTAGTGCCATTATTTTGACAAAGAATCCCATCCAGCATTCAAGAACAAAGCATATAGAAATAAGGCATCACTTCCTTAGAGATGAGATAAGCAAAAAAAATTTTGAACTGTATTTCATTGAAACTTAAAAGTAAATTGCAGACATTTTTACAAAACCTCTGAACAAAGAAAGATTTTATACTCTGAGGAGAGAGTTAGGTCTGTGTAGACCTCCCACAATTTGATTATGTCAGGTTCAGATTTAGGAGTCACAAGTTGTCCTTGTCAGGGGGAGTTCTTTGTACATATATGTCTTTACTTGTGTGTCTTAGGTTGATTGTGTATAAGTGACCCACTGGTATATAAAATGGTGACTTGTGGAAGGGCAGACTAAGTCTGTCTGAAAGCTTTCACTATGCATGAGAAGATACTCCGCCAGGTATCAAGGGTCCTCATATACAGTGGTTAAGAGTCCATAAGTTGAGTAAATAAGGGGGAGTCAGAAGAACTGGCTGTGAGACAGGTTCTTTAAAAGGTCTGTTGAATGTGTTATTCTGTCAGTCATAAGTCACCTGCGTTGACACACTCTGAGTTAGTAAGTCTATTGACCTTGCCTTGCATCCCTGCAATATTTCAAACTTCAGTCAACCTAAAGTTGAATCAAGTCGACTTGACTTTTTGCTGAATATTCACCCTGAAACTTCTTGATCCAACTGAATTCTGTTGTATTTCTCTCAAAACCTCATCGAGTTCTGAGCTTGGATTTAGGGGGAGATCAATATCTGATCACTTGCAGCATAACTCAGAGAAAATTGAAATAAGAATCTTCCTCTATAAAGCTCTGTGGATGCCCAAAATAATCTGATGGTTTAGGGTTAATAACTCCATGAGAATTATGCTAAAAGGCTTGGAAGTGACTGTACACAGCTCTAATGAACTTAAGTCAGACTTAGAATGCTATGTCCTGAAACCTTCTCTAAACCTGAAAATTTGAAGTACAGAGGCAACTTTAGGGTGCACTTTAAACTAAGTTTGGTTCTTAAACATTAGAATAGTCAGAAAATCCCCAAGGGCAGCTCTTGACAGAGCAATGACAATGGTCCACTGAGAAACCATGTCCCTTTACCTTTGAAGTTAAGTGGATTATGTCATGAAGTGTCAAAGGTAACTCTGTCTGAAAATTTGACACATTCAAAGGCAGAGCAATGGCATCAACTCACTGAGAAACATGGTTCCCTCATCAAAGAAGTGGGGTGAGTCATATCATGAAGTGACAATGCTACCTCTGCTCAACATGTAGTAGGATAGTCAGTCACACTGAGTAACTGGGGATACTGGAGTCTAAACAATGAGTATCCTCATGATAAAAGGTGTGTACTAGACTTAACTGTTCTTTTTTAATTTAAAAAAAAACAAAAAAAGGAAGAAGGTAGTTGAGGGGCAAAGGCAAAATGCATGTTGAACTCCACATGATGCAATCTGAACTGTCATTCAGGGTTTAATCTCCATACTAGTTGTAGTAAACTCTAAAGAAGCCAATGAAAATTTGAGTAAGGTAAAGGAAAAGAAATAGGGCAATGCTTTCCATCGACTGGTTCATGTTTCTTAAGCCTATGTAAATGTCTCTTCTTGAGCCCTTTTTTGCTGAACTCTGGGCTTATTAGCCTTAAACCGATCAGACATAAATAAGGGCCTTTTTCATAAAAAAAACTTTATGATGGAAGGATCTGAACATCTATCTTCTAATTTTATGAGCTTAGATCAGATAAACTCTGCCATTTTGCTCTTGACCTCAGATATTCTGCTTTCGTAGTCCTTGTATAGCACTAGTCATATCGATTGCTACTTCTTTCTCAGCTCTAACCTGGCTGCATCAGTTCCCTCATTTGTGTTTTACTATCTTCCAGCTTTGGCTCCCCTTATCTTTTGATGATGTCAAAGAGGGAGAAGAATGTTGAGTCATCTCAATCTCCCAAGTGTGGTCAGTCCCAATCCTTTCAGTCATAAGTCTGTGTCTATTATGTCTACCTTTTAGTCACAAATGATCACATTATCTCACACTAAGTTTAATGCACAATGACTCATAGTTGTCATCATCAAAAAAGAGGAGAATATTTTATTATATGTTTTGATGATGTCTAACTATGAATTATGAATGGATGAAGTGTTCTGAAACGTTCACTAAGTGTCTAAATCTCAGGAAATCCAGCCGACAAAGTGTAATGTAAAGTTGGCAAAGCAAGGAAAAATCAGTCGACCGATTCGATTTCAGTCAACTGATATGCGCCCAAGTCGATAGATTTTTTGCTAGTAGCTGCAGGCCAGCCAACTTACTTTAACAGAAAAGAAGAAGTTTACTAGAGGGTTAAAGCAGACACAAAGTTATACATCTAGAAGCTCAAGAGCTATTTTGTGAGTCTACAAAGATTGAATGAAGACTGGCTAGGTTTGGAAGACACAAGCTTGTCTGCAGCAGAAGAGTCGACAAAGGTAAGGAAAATTCAATCGACCTAAGAAAAATCAGTCGACTGAATTTGGGAAAATCAGTCGACCTTAGAGAAATCAGTCGACTGATATTTCTGCAAGACTGCCCATATGCTCAAGCTCATGTGCTGACATATTGGGTCGACTCATGTAGAGCCTCAAGTCGACTCATGCAGCGCAACAGCAACAGCGCAACTCACACCAAGTCGACATGGCCTGAATACCAAGTCGACTCGCACTAAGCCAGAAGCGTGAATCTTGCAAATGATCAAAGCACAAGTCGACTCAAGATGTACACCAAGTCGACTCACTCAGCCTTCCAGAAGCTTGATCATGCCAGCTCAAACACTACCAAAAAAAGCGGGATTTCAGACGGATATTTCAGATGGATATTTTTCCATCGTAAAATCCGTCTGTATTTGTGACGGATTAGTTTCCGTTACAAATTCCGTTGTTATTAACGACATACTATATTCCCTCTGAAGATCCGTCTATAATTATAGACGGAATATATTCTGTCTTTATATCTGTCGTGATTTGAGACGGATATTCAGACGGAAATAATCCGTCTGAAATCCGTTACAAATATTCTTTACCTCCATCGAAACTTTCCCCCCTTCCCCCACGACGGAGCTTTCCCCCCTTCTTCCCCCCTTCCCCCGCGATCTCCGTCTCACTCCCACTCTCCCTCTCACTCTCTTTCCACTATCTCCTTGCCAAGGAGAGACTGCCGGTGCCGTACTCGCCGTCACGGCCAAAGCCGCCCTCGCCGTCGCGGCCAAAGCCGCCCTCGCCATCGTCGTCGAAGCCTTCCTCGTCGTCGTCGTCCCCGCAGAGCCCCCCTCACCGTTGCCGTTGAAGCCGTCCTCGTCGTTGCCATCGAAGCCGTCCTCGTTGTCGCCGCCAGTGTCGCGTTGTCGCCATCCTCCAAGCCATCCTCTCTGGTCTGGTAAGCCCCCTCCCTCACCCTCTCTCTGTAAAACTCTCCCTACCTGACGCGCCTCCACCATCGCCATTGTTGCATTTGTTGTTCCTTTTTTTTTAAAGCTTGGGGATCATCAGGGAGGGCGGGGGTTCTAGCCGATCCGGGAGGGGGAGGTTGGTCTGGCAGGGAGAGGGGTTCCAGCAGCGGTTTTCGGGAAGGAGGGTCAAGAGCGGAGGGGGCCAGGGGGTGCTCTGGCAGAGGGCGGTTCAGGCGCGTAGTGGGATCCGGCAGGGAGTCCAGGGTGGGGGCTGTGGGTTAGGAGGGTGGGGGGGTTCCGATGGGGGGTCTGGAGGAGGGTTTCGGTGGGTGAGGGGCTGCTCTGGGAGTGGGGATTTCAGGGAGGGGGTCTCCGGTGGGGGGTCCGGGGTGGGGGCTACTGGCTGGGAGGGTGCGAAGTTCCAGTGGGGGGGAGTCTAGGGGAGGAGGGTTCGATTGCGGTAGGTCCGAGGGGGGGCTGCTCTAGGAGTGGGGTGGTTCAGAGAGGGGGGATCCAACAGAGGGTCTGGGGTAGGGGCTCATCTCTGGGAGGGTGGGGGGTCCGGGGGAGGAGAGTTCAGGCAGATCTAGGGGGGCTACTCTGGGAGTGGGGGGTTAAGGGAGAGGTGCTACAAGGGGTCCGGGGTGGGGACTGCTGGTTGGGAGGGTGTGGGGCCGCGAGCTCACCCGAATATTGCTAGAGGGAGAAAGGGGGTAGGGAGGGGTTGGGATGACTTTTGGTCGAAGGGTGGGGGTGGGGGTGGGGGTGCAATATCACCGGAGCCACTCCGGCGTGTGGTGGGGGTCAGTGGGAAGAGACTGGGGAGGGGGGATCCAATAAGATGGCATTGGCAGCCATCATGAGGGGGATCAATATGAATGCAGGGCTTAAGCAGAGCCCAAGTGGCAGCTGACAGCTTGCTATGTAAGAGAAGGTGAGTGGTTGACTCAATCTAAGCATTTGGACAGCATAAGTTTTTAGAACACAATGATATTCCACTCTGCTGGACTCTTCTATCAGTGGGTAAAATTCCATGGATGAGCTTCCATAGGAATAGAGAAACTTTGGGGGGAATGTAGGTAGACCAAATGAGAGAGTATGGAAAGGATTGATCAGTAACAGTTAAGTGCTTCCTCCATGAGCTGATAGTAAAATCTCTTGCTGCACCTCTGACCAGCCTTCTTAAGAAGGACAGTTATAGTTGGAGCCCATCTTCTCATCAAGCCTTCTTACAGCTTAAAGAGGCTATGTCAACTGCCCCAGTTCTTGACTTGCCTGATTTTTCAGAAACTTTTGTAGTCTGAGTGTGATGCTAGTGGAACTGGCATGGGAGCAGTTCTCATGCAAAAAGGTCATCCTGCCATTCTTGAGGCCATAGATGCTCCACTGAGGCTGAAAGTGATCCCATTTGAACCTTGTCTTATGATGATAAGAAGATATAGAGAAATGGAATGACCACACATCTTAAGTAGTACATATATACAAAGATGTGGATAAATGCAAAGAAATCAGAATTCTCTATAGCAATAGGTAAATACCCAAAAAATTCATTTTGTGATTTAAAACTTTGTGGATTTTTATTGCATGTAAATATATTTTTAAATCTGATTTTAATAGAAATTTGATGTTAATTTGACTAAAAAATGTAGATTGTTTAGCTTCGATGTTCTTCATTTGAAAAATTTTATAATTTGGGTGTTATTTAATTTGATATGTCCATAATGATAATTGCGTTGTTATTTAATTTTATGTTATATAAATGCATGGGGTATTCCCTGTGAGCTGAGGTGCGTGGGTGCGACCTAACATTACACGCACCTCAGGAGAGCGCGTTAAAACCGTGTCAATGTGCCTTCCCGTTCAAGACTTTGGGTTTGATGTGTATGTTCTCATTTGTTTATGAGAATATATATATCTACCTCAAAGTCTTGAATTGTCCCGTTTGGACAGTCTGTGAATGTTTGATCGCACTTAGGCAGTCATTTACTATATGTGTTTGTATGGTTTGTTGAGAATTTCGGTTGTGTCTCCTCACTCTTCTCTGATATACCATTATTGATTTTGAGTGTTTTCTTAACCACTTACTTGTAAGTGTTTAAGAAAATTTCAAAATCAATAAATATATTTGGTATATCGGAGAAGTGTGGGGAGATGATGCCGAAATTTTTAGCAAATCGTGCAGCACATATAGTAAGTGATTGTGCGATCAAACCTTCATAGATGGGTTAAAAAGTGATAATCTAATCAATATTCCTCTTCCAACTGTAAATGGTCTATGATGAACGATGTGAGGAAAGGGTCGGGTGTAATATTATGAGTAATGATTTGAAAGTTAGGATGTGTATTGTCATTTATTGGGTGCAGGCAAAATGTCGACAGATCGTTCATGGATGTATCGTAGAATAGTTGACCGGGTGGTGTCAGATGACTTTAAGCTTGGGGTTGAGAGTTTCATTCAATTTGCATTGGGGAATCCAAATGCAGCAATAGATCACGACGGTCACATTCGATGCCCTTGTTCAAGTTGTAGAAACTTGAGGTGGTGTTCAACATGGGATGTGCAACATCATTTGTACACGAAAGGGTTCGTGGATGGTTATACGAATTGGACGTGTCATGGTGAGCAATTCTTGAGGTATGAGCCCGACAATATTGCAGGCACAAGTGGGTACGTGGATATGGTTGTAGATGCTGCTGGTCCTAGTTTTAATATTCACGATGAAGCGCTGAATAAGACAGCCGGAAGATTTTATGAACTACTTAGGGATGCTGATGAGCCGCTGTGGGATGATTGTGAAAATCACACTCGATTGTCTGCAGTGTCACAGTTGTTAAACTTGAAATCTGAATTTCACATCAGTGAGACTTGTTTTGACCGTCTCCTCCTCTTGATCAAGAGTATGTTGCCTCGAGACGAGAAGTTGCCAGAAATTTTTTACCGTGCAAAAAAGATGGTCAATGACTTAGGACTTGGATATGTGAAAATAGATGCATGTCCGAATCATTGTATGTTATATTACAAAGATGATGCAGATAAGATATCATGTTCCATTTGTGGCCATGACAGATTCAAACCTAAGGGGGGGGTCAATTCAAAGGCAAAAGATGTACCTTACAAGGCGTTACGATACTTCCCTCTTGTGCCTAGGCTGCAGCGACTGTATATGTCCTCAAAGACGGCTCGGCATATGACATGGCACACCGAAAGAGTACGTCGTGCCGATGATATAATCAGTCATCCTGCCGATGGTGAAGCTTGGACTCACTTTAGTCGTACTCATCTTGCCTTTTCAAGGGAGTCACGTAATGTTCGATTGGGTTTATGCACAGATGGCTTTAATCCATTCGGTGGTTCAGTGGCAGCTTATTCTTGTTGGCCAGTGTTCATGACACCGTACAACCTTCCGCCGCACATGTGCATGAAGCGAGAAAATCTGTTTTTGTCCCTAGTAATTCCTGGTCCAAAAAGTCCCGGAAAAAATTTGGACATATATCTCAGGCCGTTGATTGATGAGCTCAAATTTGTATGGACTGATGGAGTTGTTACTTATGATGCATATAGGAAGAAAAATTTTATTATGAAGGCTGCACTGATGTGGACAATAAGTGATTTCCCTGCATATGGAATGCTATCTGGTTGGAGCACATATGGGAGGCTAGCATGTCCTTACTGTATGGAAGATACCAAATCATTTGTATTGAAACATGGGGGGAAAAGCTACTGGTTTGATTGCCATCGGCGGTTGCTACTAAGTGACCATCCTTTTCGAAGGCAAAAAGACTCGTTTAAAAAAAATACTGTTGAAATGGATGAAGCTGACTTGCAACGGGTGTCGGGTCTACATATGGCGTCACGGGTGCATAATTTACCAGATGTAG
The DNA here is from genome assembly GCA_022559845.1 of Amorphophallus konjac. Classification (NCBI taxonomy): domain Eukaryota; kingdom Viridiplantae; phylum Streptophyta; class Magnoliopsida; order Alismatales; family Araceae; genus Amorphophallus; species Amorphophallus konjac. Next base: position 454,850,380 of record CM040121.1, on the reverse strand, counting down.
TTCAATTGTCTGGTAGCACACGGCAACTCCCTAATTTTGGAAATGATCACAACTGGGTCAAGAAAAGTATTTTTTGGGAATTACTTTATTGGTCAACTCTTCTTGTACGACACAATCTGGATGTCATGCATACCGAGAAGAATTTTTTTGATAATGTGTTCAATACGATCATGAATGTTAAAGGGAAAACAAAGGACAACGCTAAAGCACGTATGGATTTAAAGATGCTTTGTAGACGTTCAGAACTGGAACTACAAAGTGTCAATGGCAAAACTGTGCAGCCTAAAGCAACTTATGTGCTTCATGATACACAGATCAAGGAAGTATGCCAGTGGTTGAAACAACTGAGATTCCCAGATGGATATGCATCCAACATAGCCCGTTGTGTGAATGTTAATGAGGGGAAAATATATGGTATGAAAAGTCACGACTGTCATGTGTTCATGGAGAGGCTACTGCCCATTGCATTTCGTGATTTGTTGCCAAAGCAGATATGGGGAGCACTAGCTGAGATGAGTCAATTTTTCAAGATTTTATGTGCATCTGAACTCAGACTTCGGGATGTACAAACTATCGAACAAGAAGTTGTCACAACCATTTGCAAGCTAGAGAACATATTTCCTCCGGCATTCTTTGATTCGATGGAGCACCTGGTCGTTCATTTGCCATATGAGGCTATCGTCGGAGGTCCAGTACAATTTCGATGGATGTATCCATTTGAGAGGTATGTGACAATTTTTGTTAACTTATAAGTCATCCATAGCCGCTACATATTGTTGCCATCTGACTTGTTGTTGTAGGTGCATGCATGAATTAAAAATGAAAGTTCGCAACAAGGCACAGGTGGAGGGTTCGATTGCTGAGGCATACATTCTTGAAGAAATTTTGAACTTCTGTTCTATGTACTTTGAGCTAGAGATTCAAACTCGTCGTACTCGACCTCCACGTAATGATGATGGGGGAGTGGATGAATCGTCCGATCGGCTCTCCATATTTAAACATCCTGGACGTGCATTCGAACGTTGCTTGACTCGCACGCTCGAAGATAGAGAGTTGCACTCCGCTGAGATATATATTCTTTTGAATTGCCTCGAGATTGAACCTTATGTTGAGTAAGATCTTAATTCACATTTCCAGCAACTCCATAAGTCTATACATCCTCAAAGTCTATACAACATTGACTTCACAAAGTCTATACATTGGCTTCCTCAAAGTCTATACATCCTCAAAGTCTATACATTGGCTTCCTCAAAGTCTATACATTGACTTCCTCAATGTCTATACATTGGCTTCCTCAAAGTCTATACATTGGCTTCCTCAAAGTCTATACAACATTGACTTCACAAAGTCTATACATTGGCTTCCTCAAAGTCTATACATCCTCAAAGTCTATACATTGGCTTCCTCAAAGTCTATACATTGGCTTCCTCAAAGTCTATACATCCTCAAAGTCTATACATTGGCTTCCTCAAAGTCTATACATTGACTTCCTCAAAGTCTATACATTCACTTCCTCAAAGTCTATACATTGGCTTCCTCAAAGTCTATACATTGGCTTCCTCAAAGTCTATACAACATTGACTTCACAAAGTCTATACATTGGCTTCCTCAAAGTCTATACATCCTCAAAGTCTATACATTGGCTTCCTCAATGTCTATACATTCACTTCCTCAAAGTCTATACATTGGCTTCCTCAAAGTCTATACAACATTGACTTCACAAAGTCTATACATTGGCTTCCTCAAAGTCTATACATCCTCAAAGTCTATACATTGGCTTCCTCAAAGTCTATACATTGGCTTCCTCAAAGTCTATACATCCTCAAAGTCTATACATTGGCTTCCTCAAAGTCTATACATTGACTTCCTCAAAGTCTATACATTGGCTTCCTCAAAGTCTATACAACATTGACTTCACAAAGTCTATACATTGGCTTTATCAAATTTTTTTAATCATTTTTTTACGGGGTGCTACATTTATATTGCAGACAATTTGATTCAGAATTAGCTGAAAATTGTCCAAATATCCAGGATGTGGAGATTGAAAAAGAACGCGAGAAGTTTTTTTCCAAATGGCTAAGAAACCGAGTTAGTGTGAACTCTGAATATATATGTTTGTATTTACGTATGTTGAGGTAATTGTTATTATTTTAACTACTCTAATTTGAATATAGGTTGAACAAGGTCTCATTACTGATCAAAGAGTACAACAGATAAGTTATGGCCCCTCGAACCAGACACGTGCCTATCCGAGATATATTGTGAATGGATACAAATTTCATACAAAGGATTATGGGCGAAATAAATCTACGATGAACAGCGGCGTATGTGTGAAGGGAAGTTTATACAATGAAATGGAATTGGACTACTATGGTATTCTTGAAGAAGTCTTAGAACTTCAGTATTTGGGACAAGACAATCATGTATACATATTTAAGTGTCAATGGTTTGATCCTAATTCTGTTCTACATGACACAAATTATGGGATTGTCAATGTCAAGCATAGGTTTAAACTTAAGACCTATGAACCGTTCATTTTAGCCGCACAAGCCCAGCAAGTGTACTATTCAAGCTATCCATCATCCAAGAATAGAGATTGGTGGGCAGTTTGCAGGGTTAATTCAAAACTCTTTCCCACTTATGAGTTAACTATGAGTGGAGATGTCTCAGAGGTTGCTCGTGCTGAATATTATCAATCAGACGAAGTTGGCGTTGTCGGTTCCTCTAGGTTTAATATGGATGAATCTGATGAGCCACTGTCATTACGTACGCGAGATGGCGTGGAAGAAGTCGATCCGACGGAGCTAAATGTTGATGTTAGAGGGGAGGAAGAATCAGATGAAGACGAAGATTTTGAATCTCATGAGACTACTATGGATGACGAAGATGATGAAGTTGAGCTAGATATATCAACATGAGGGAGGCATGTTTTGATAATTTAGTAAGAAGATTCTTACTTTTAAGCATAATTTTAAATAACATTTGTCTAGCCTAATATAATTATGGATTAATATGTATTAATTGTTTTGTTATTCATAAGGAAATGGTGCGAGGAGGTCGTACTAGGGGTGGGAGGAGATCTAGCAGTGAGAGGGGCACTACTACCTCCTCGCTACCATCTTCTTCAGACACAGGTATATTTGATCAATAAGTTAGCTATATAAATATTTTAATTATTTACAAACTTAAAAGAATTTATTTATAGGTGCAAGTGTCGGCTCACCACCACTTGTACATACGCCACCACCTCCCGCTACAGGTATGTATATTTTAATTTAAATTCTTGAACATTTGTTCTACTTATGAAAATAAGTTCTTACAGGTCTCAGTGGCCTCCCACCTGTTGTGCATACGCCACTCCCACCACCTCCCGCTGCAGGTATGTATATTTTAATTATATGTTCGTAATATTTGTATCACTCCACATGACAATAAATTCTTGCAGGTCTCAGTGGCAAAAAGACTCGATGATCATGTATGTATATTTTAATTTAAATTCTTCAATATTTGTTCTACTTATGACAATAAATTCTTGCAGGTCTCAGTGGCCTCTCACCTGTTGTGCATAGGCCACCCCCACCACCTCCCGCTGCAGGTATGTATATTTTAATTATATGTTCGCATTATATGTATCACTCCACATGACAATAAATTCTTGCAGGTCTCAGTGCCCTCCCACCTGTTGTGCATACGCCACCCCCACCACCTCCCGCTGCAGGTATGTATATTTTAATTATATGTTCGCAGTATATGTATCACTCCACATGATAATAAATTCTTGCAGGTCTCAGTGCCCTCCCACCTGTTGTGCATACGCCACCCCCACCACCTCCCGCTGCAGGTATATATATTTTAATTATATGTTCGCATTATATGTATCACTCCACATGACAATAAATTCTTGCAGGTCTCAGTGCCCTCCCACCTGTTGTGCATACGCCACCCCCACCACCTCCCGCTGCAGGTATGTATATTTTAATTATATGTTCGCAGTATATGTATCACTCCACATGACAATAAATTCTTGCAGGTCTCAGTGGCCTCCCACCTGTTGTGCATACGCCACCCCCACCACCTCCCGCTGCAGGTATGTATATTTTAATTATATGTTCGCAGTATATGTATCACTCCACATGACAATAAATTCTTGCAGGTCTCAGTGGCCTCCCACCTGTTGTGCATACGCCACCCCCACCACCTCCCGCTGCAGGTATGTATATTTTAATTATATGTTCGCAGTATATGTATCACTCCACATGACAATAAATTTTTGCAGGTCTCAGTGCCCTCCCACCTGTTGTGTATACGCCACCCTCACCACCTTCCGCTGCAGGTATGTATATTTTAATTATATGTTCACAATATATGTATCACTCCACATGACAATAAATTCTTGCAGGTCTCAGTGCCCTCCCACCACCTCCCACTTGTACAGGGCCCACCCCCACCAGTCAGCCCCTTGACGATGTCGGCAGTTGTCACGAGGGAGGCACGACCCATGATAGACGTCGCCCGTGTTGGGTATCCGGGTAAATCTATAAGGTTATATTACATTAATTAGCCCTCAACTGTCTAATATGAATATTTTGACATTTGCAATTGCAGTATGAAATTTGAACCCCATAGCGCTGTCCATCATTCCACCGAACTCATGTTGGCACATGTGCCCGGGGCAGCTTCCACTTTCAGAGATTTTCCGATGTCCGTCCGCGATTCATTGTACAACATGTTCTTAGTAAGTAATTACGTCATTTAATTCAAGTATTTCCCAAAGTCAATTTACAACTTTATACTAAGTGTGAAAAGCAATTGATTTACAGTGGTCTTTTCAATTCACATGTGGACATGACGCGGCGAGATGTCGTCCTGCCTGGGAGTCTACTATGCTCTCAAGTTACAAGAGGAGAATACATGAGGCCCGAGCACACGCTAAAAAATTGAGTGGGGGGAGTGAAGACCGACAATTGTGGAAGGCGCATCGCCCTCTATGGATGAGGCAGGAGGATTGGGAGATATCTTGTGACCATTTTGCCGACTCCAAGTGGATAGAAAAGTCCGAAAAAGCCAAAGCAAACAGGACGTCAAAACCAGGTTCAAATTTGCATACGAGTGGGTCCATCTCTTATGCGGCTCATAAACAAAAATTGGTAAGTAATATACCAATTTATCTTCTTACAATTTATCCCAATATTTGACTTTTTTTTTACTATGAATTGTATAACAGGCTGTGGAGCTTAATCGACCTCCGTCGTTCCTCGAGGTGTTCGACAGAACACACAAAAAGAAGGGGACTAATGATTTTGTGAGTGACACAGCTAAGTCAGCAGCGGTAAGTTTATCTACATATGTAACTTGTACCGTTCATTTAAATTGGCATGTAATTCATATGAAATTGACTAGTTATTTTATTCAATTTGTAGGAAACATATAGCAAAGCAGTGACAGAGAAGTACGGGGAGGGAGACACGCAGCAGCCGGAGTTCGATCTGGTGGAGTGGGTGGCAGCAGCTGGCGTACCGAAGAAAGGCCGACTATATGGTTTTGGGGAGAGCCTAGACGCAAGCGCGGTGACATCAGCGTGTGCGAGTTCTAGCTATACTTCTTCCAGTGATAGTGCCTTCACTATACCTTCCGTTGCCCCCAGCGCTTCTGCCAGCGACATGATGGACATGATCCGATCGCAGATTTCTGATATGCAGCGGCAGCAGCAGCATTTCCAGCAAGAGATCTCTAGCCAAGTGTCAGTATTCTTGCAGGCAATTAGTGGCCTCCTCTCCCAGAGCGGAATGGTCCCTCAGAAATCAACCACCACCACACCACAGCCCGCACAGGTGAGTGTTTACTATATTTTTATTTTGATGGAATTACTCAATTATGTTCATTATTAATTTTAAAACTCATTTACTTCAGAAGAATTGAGAAAATCCGGGGGCCGGGGGTCTAAAACTTGAAATACCGGCCGGATGGCCGTGCCGATCATTCCAACACTACCGGGGAGATGAAAGTGACTTGTCAGAACTGACGGAATCCAAATCGGATGTCCGGTTTGAGCTCGGCGCTCAAAGTTCAGTTTTAAAATACACTTAGTTTAAATAAACTACCAGGTCGGGTCCGGGGGTCTAAAATTAGAAATACCAGTCGGACGGCTATGCCGATCATTCCAACGCGACCGGGGAGACGAAAGTGACTTGTCAGAACTGACGGAATCCAAATCGGATGTCCGGTTTGAGCTCGGCGCTCAAAGTTCAGTTTTAAAATACACTTAGCTTAAATGAACTGCCAGGTCGGGTCCGGGGGTCAAAAACTTGAAATACAAGTCGGACGGCCGTGCCGATCATTCCAACACAACTGGAGAGATGAAAGTGACTTGTCAGAACTGGCGGAATCCAAATCGGATGTCCGGTTTGAGCTCGGCGCTCAAAGTTCAGTTTTAAAATACACTTAGTTTAAATGAACTACCAGGTCGGGTCCGGGGGTCTAAAATTTGAAATACCGGTCGGACGGCCGTGCCGATCATTCCAACACGACCGGGGAGATGAAAGTGACTTGTCAGAACTGGCGGAATCCAAATCGGATGTCCGTGCCGAGCTCGGCGCTCAAAGTTCAGTTTTAAAATACACTTAGTTTAAATGAACTATCAGGTCGGGTCTGGGGGTCTAAAATTGGAAATACCGGTCGGACGGCCATGCCGATCATTCCAACACGACCGGGGAGATGAAAGTGACTTGTCAGAACTGACGGAATCCAAATCGGATGTCCGGTTTGAGCTCGGCGCTCAAAGTTCAGTTTTAAAATACACTTAGTTTAAATGAACTATCAGGTCGGGTCCGGGGGTCTAAAATTAGAAATACCGGTCGGACAGCCATGCCGATCATTCCAACACTACCGGGGAGATGAAAGTGACTTGTCAGAACTGACGGAATCCAAATCGGATGTCCGGTTTGAGCTCGGCGCTCAAAGTTCAGTTTTAAAATACACTTAGTTTAAATGAACTATCAGGTCGGGTCCGGGGGTCTAAAATTGAAAATACCGATCGGACAGCCGTGCCGATCATTCCAACGCGACCGGGGAGATGAAAGTGACTTGTCAGAACTGACGGAATCCAAATCGGATGCCCGGTTTGAGCTCGGCGCTCAAAGTTCAGTTTTAAAATACACTTAGTTTAAATGAACTACCAGGTCGGGTCCGGGGGTCTAAAATTGGAAATACCGGTCGGACGGCCGTGCCGATCATTCCAACACGACCGGGGAGATGAAAGTGACTTGTCAGAACTGACGGAATCCAAATCGGATGTGCGGTTTGAGCTCGGCGCTCAAAGTTCAGTTTTAAAATACACTTAGCTTAAATGAACTGCCAGGTCAGGTTCGGGGGTCAAAAACATGAAATACAAGTCGGACGGCCGTGCCGATCATTCCAACGGGGCCGGGGAGATGAAAGTGACTTGTCAGAACTGACGGAATCCAAATCGGATGTCCGGTTTGAGCTCGGCGCTCAAAGTTCAGTTTTAAAATACACTTAGCTTAAATGAACTGCCAGGTCAGGTCCGGGGGTCAAAAACTTGAAATACAAGTCGGACGGCCGTGTTGATCATTCCAACACAACCGGGGAGATGAAAGTGACTTGTTAGAACTGGCGGAATCCAAATCGGATGTCCGGTTTGAGCTCGGTGCTCAAAGTTCAGTTTTAAAATACACTTAGTTTAAATGAACTACCAGGTCGGGTCCGGGGGTCTAAAATTGGAAATACCGGTCGGACGGCCGTGCCGATCATTCCAACACGATCGGGGAGATGAAAGTGACTTGTCAGAACTGGCGGAATCCAAATCGGATGTCCGGTTTGAGCTCGGCGCTCAAAGTTCAGTTTTAAAATACACTTAGTTTAAATGAACTACCAGGTCGGGTCCGGGGGTCTAAAATTAGAAATACCGGTCGGACGGCCGTGCCGATCATTCCAACATGACCGGGGAGATGAAAGTGACTTGTCAGAACTGGCGGAATCCAAATCGGATGTCCGTGCCGAGCTCGGCGCTCAAAGTTCAGTTTTAAAATACACTTAGTTTAAATGAACTATCAGGTCGGGTCCGGGGGTCTAAAATTGGAAATACCGGTCGGACGGCCGTGCCGATCATTCCAACACGACCGGGGAGATGAAAGTGACTTGTCAGAACTGACGGAATCCAAATCGGATGTCCGGTTTGAGCTCGGCGCTCAAAGTTCAGTTTTAAAATACACTTAGCTTAAATGAACTGCCAGGTCAGGTCCGGGGGTCAAAAACTTGAAATACAAGTCGGACGGCCGTGCCGATCATTCCAACGTGGCCGGGGAGATGAAAGTGACTTGTCAGAACTGACGGAATTCAAATCGGATGCCCGGTTTGAGCTCGGTGCAAAGAGCAAGTCGACTCAAGATCTAAACCAAGTAGACTTGCAACCTCCCAGCAACTCAAGACTTACAACAATGCAATGAGCAAGTCGACTCAAGAGTGAGACCAAGTTGACTCAAAACCTATCCAGAATCATGCTTCAAAATATACAACAGACAAGTCGACTCAAGCTTGATAGCAAGTCGACTTGCAATCTTCCAGCAGCCTGAATTTTGCTAAAGCAAAGAACAAGTTGACTCAAGCCCAAGGGGAAGTCGACTCATGGCATTCTAGAAGCGTGGATCTTACAAGGATCAAAGAACAAGTCGACTCAATTTCACACCAAGTTGACTTGTTACGGCAGCACGAGCAGTCCGCCAGCAGAATCACCTGATCACGTGATAACTTAATCTAGTCAATAGCTCACACCTCCAGGATACGCGCCTCAAGGTATAAAAAAGGTCCTAGGATAGAGATCCTGCCCTTTTCATCATGAGACAGTCAAGAAACTTTTGTGAAAAGCAGCTGTCATAAAAACATTTTTGGAAAAAGGAGTTTTCCATGTTGTCTTCTTGATAAACAGGGACCAATCAAATATTGCCATGGGAAAAGGACCAGTTAGAAGTACAGATCTGGAAAAGGATATTTTCTTCACAAGCTTCTATTCTATGAACGTGGACCAATCAGATGGCCGGTTCTAAACCAACCAATCACTAGAAGAGATCTAGAAGAAAGGAGACTCTCCATGGTTCACCTCTATATATAGGAACCCATCGCCGTGGAGAAGAAGTGGGGAAAGCGGGAAAAAGAACTTAGATGCATTGAGCTTGCTTGAGGAGAGTTAGACAATGTGATTCGAAGAAGAGCAAAAGGGTAGCCCTGCGAAGCACTGTGGGAGAACCTTCCTCCCCACCACTGCTTGGCCTTGCCTCTGAAGAAGAAAAGATTTAGCAGCAAACCTGAAGTTCGGACGTTCTGTTCCTTAGCTTCTTGATTGCTATCAGAAGGTACATTCCTTTTCTTTATTTTCAAGTGCTTTTGTTTTCGACTTTCCTCCTGATTTTCTTTGTGTATGTCTAGAAGCTGTGAATCAGTAGGAAGCTGTGAATCAGTAGGAAGCCGTGAATCAACGGGAAGCTGTGAATCAGCAAGAAGCTGTGAATCAGCGGTGAAGCTATGAATCAGTGGGAAGCTGTGAATCAGCGGTCAAGCTGTGTATCAGCAGTTGTAGGGACTTGTCGCCATTGCTGCATTTGTAGCTTAGTGAAGCCTCACCGGGTTTGGTGAGGGGTGGATGTAGGTCTGTTAGATAGCATCCGAACCACCTTAAAAGTTCCTAAGCAGTGGTTTATTGTGGAGTATTTCATTTTCTCTACCTCCTTCACATGTGCTGTCACTCAGTTAGTGTGTCTCATAATGTTACACCTCAAACAACATGTGTGTTAGCCTACAACCATGCGTAAGACCATTCCGTCTGCTCCGTAGTTTCTTTTGAATTTATAAGTGGTCAAGAATCACTTATGGGATCTATTCACCCCCCCTCTAGATCCACTCATACCACTCATCAACCTCCCACGCCGCTCGCCGCTCGCCGCTTCCCGGCGCCTACAACTCTCTGGCGATCACAGTAGGACCGACTATCGCTTATTGTGAGTCTACCATGCTGAAAGTCCAAGTCTTCTGAGTTGCATTTAATGTAATTTTTATTCTATTTTTGTCACGCCCCGAGATTATGCAATGGAAACTAATCGGGAACGTGAACAATCGGCAAAAGAATCCTCAAGTGACAATAACAATCAGAGCGTAAATCATTCACACATAAGATGAATGGATATAATAATTGATCAAAAATCTGACTTTTATTAATAATAACAATCAAGTACATGATGTTGACTCATTGACTAACTGGACTCAATAAAGTGAAAATTACATAATTGACTCTTGACTAGACTAACTACGGCTTCTCTCGAACCATCAATCACTCCCGGATCCATCACTTGAGTAATCTGAATCCGACCTGCTAGAATTTCTTGAAAAAGATTGGAAAGTAGGGTAATGAGCACACATGCCCGGTAGGTATCTTTGTATCAACATGAAGGTAATGTTTAAGTAATTAATATTTTGCTCTAGAGTGTAAGATAATGAAAATGCGATAAAACACGCGGATAAAACCCAAAGTAACAATAGCACGATAAGATCAAGATATACGATGTGTGGTGATATATGAGCAGGATCAAGTAAGAATATGACAAGAATGTAACTTGGCCTTTTCACGAACGAGAATATGCTTGCATGTAAGGAGAACGCACTTTCACCTTTCACTTTTCATAACCATGAAGGTTATGCACTATAATGCCATGTAATCAAGCATGTAATAATTCAATCATGAGATAGTCTCGTGGATTTCACTTATTTATAAAGAAAGTACTCCCAGCGCAATGCGACGCCAGTAGCATCATATCCCATGATTTATAGTATGTTTCCGACAATCAGCCGAGAGGACTAGCATCAAGCCCTTGGACACAATCAGTGCCCGAACTGCATCTTCACGTATAAATCAAGCTAGTTCCACGAGTATAACAATAAAGTATGGCCAGTAATGTAACAAGTTCAAACTGTAGTTTCATGATAGCAAATATCTAGGTAAGAATGCACTAAATAAGAATATAATAGTTCAAAAATGACTTGAAGCAAGGTCATGCCACGGAAAGAATTCGACAGCATAACGGTACATTCATTATTTTCCATAAGTGATTAATATCTTACTTGACAATTGTTAAGTTCCAAGCAATCATCAGACCATCTAAGAACTTTATAAAACCCAACCCAAAGGTCAAACCTCGGGTTAGACAGGGTCAGGGATAAAGCGGTCGTTTGCTAGACTGTTTAAGAGAGGCATGCGGTCTAGTCAGGACCGTTTTAGTCGAGTTAGAGTCAGAACCAAAAGGCATGACTCAAGAATGCATGCGGTCATAGACGGGCCATTTGTGGGAAAAAGCGGTCTTGGGCCAACCGCTAAACAAGGCTTAGCGGTCGTCTGAGGACCGTTTTTAGAACCAGAACTCAGAAAAACACCGGTAGTGTAAGTGCTTTCTAGACAATTGGGCTTTGAGGGTACAACCAGCTCGGCGTCTTAGAGGGAATCCCAGGCTTGCGGAGTCTTATGGAGGCCTTGAAACAAGATCACTTAGTCGGGTGGAAGGAATATCCAACGGAGAGGATCATAAGTCCAAGATTATGTGCTTAATGTGCAAAGTGTATCTAATGACATCGTACCGGAATACGTGTCATGTACTTAAGAAAAGACTCAAGGTGAGAAGGATCGTGATAAAACATCGATCAACCAATAGTGAAACAAGTTCATCTTGTAAGGTTCCACAAAGCACTATTCGGGCAACGCAGCGGATAACAAAATTATTTACCCGAACCCAGCTAGATGGAATCCTAGATCCATGCTCTAATCGATGCATTAAAATACCCCAGCCCCTAACTACGGGTTGCAGAATTCACCTTGCGCGGAATGACGCTGTCCGCAATGCCCGATGCAGAATCTCACGAACACCGAGCCGCACAGATGCACGGCCTCTAGAGCATATCCACACGGATCTTCGCGCAGCAACGGTATCCCCCAACCACGATCTTCCCTTTGTTTCCCTTTCTAGAGAGAGAAAGCTTCTAGGGAGAGAGAGAGCAAGAGGGAGGAAGGGGGGAGAGAAACCTCTCTTCCCTTTGCTGTTAATGCTTGCTTAAGCCAAGGGGGGGAAGAGTTCTCGTAAGTGGCATATATATAGGATTAGGCCCTTTTGAAAAGAACCCATAAGGACCAAAATCGTATATATATCCTTTTCATTATTATACATATATATTAAGCCCCTCTTATATGCCTTTTCAAAAGGATTTCAAGGGAATTAATATATACATTTATACAATAATAATCTATCACCCAAGAATCTATTGTGTGTGATCCTCTAGGCCCATAGTCACTCTAGTTTAAGGCCCATTAACTTCTAATTCCTAATTAGAAGTAAATTAAACTTATTATTCGCTTCTACTAGAGCCAAATAATAGTTTAATTTATTCCAAACCTTTGATCACGTTGGGTAAAGTAAATCCGCGTGATCCTAGAAGACGCCGGGTTTAAACCACCCTGTCTGGTACCTGTAAGTCTACAGTTGCCACATCGCTATAATCCCTCTCTCCTTCTATGAGTCTGATTCGATCGAAGGTATAGTTTCTATCAAACCCCTATGATCGTGCCATTTGACCATGACCTCCTTAAAGTGTATGACGTCCGTTCTAAACGAACTCACACGACCCTGGCCAGGGATTTAATGGAGCGTCAGTGTCATGACCCATTAACTATCTGATATATACCCGACAATGAGTGATCCCCTCTTGACCATTGATGATCTTCACACATATCCTGAAATGGTTAATGACTCGGCAATTCGTGACTTATGGTTAAAGTCACTTAGCCAAGTAATTAAACCATTCCAGTTCCCGTGTAAGATCCGATCAACGTCTCAGGTCAAAGGACCAACGATGCTACTGAGACCGTTGTATCTTCAGTTGACATTAGGTATAATCAACCATCTGAAGATCCAATAGCAGATCAGTTCAGTGTACATCCTCCAAGGACATACACCTACACATATGTGTTGGTGTCCCGCACCAATGACTATGAGACTGGTCAGTCACACATCATGTGTACTGCTTTAATAGGTAATCAAAGTCCCCGAGTGATTACCCTCCAACCATGAACAGTTTAAGGTATGTGTCCATGTAAAGTCAGTCTCATGATCGAGATCCCATCTCGAGTTGATTTTACAACCACATATCCTAGGGACATCGTAAAGTAATATGCAATCACATATTTACGCTCAAATATCACTTTATTAATAAAGAACAAGATCATACAACTATTGGGCCTATCCGACCCTAAATTGGCATGTAGCACACCAATACTAACAATCTCCCACTTGAACTACAACCAATTGCCCACAACTTTGAGGCCCATCTTATCCCGATGGCGCTCAAATACAGTCTATGTCAAAGGCTTAGTCAGTGGATCTGCTATGTTGTCTTCTGATGGTACACGCTCTACCGCCACATCTCCACGATCAACAATCTCTTGAATAAGGTGGAAGCGCCTCAGAATATGCTTCGACCTTTGGTGAGATCTCGGTTCCTTCGCCTGGGCGATTGCCCCATTATTATCACAAAATAATGGGATGGGAGCTGATATCTGAGGAACTACGCCAAGTTCCAAGATGAATTTCTTCATCCAGACGGCTTCCTTAGCAGCTTCAGCTGCAGCAATATATTCTGCCTCCGTCGTCAAGTCTGCAGTCGTATCTTGCTTGGAGCTTCTCCAACTAACTGCCCCTCCATTCAACATGAATACAAACCTAGACATGGATTTGTAGTCATCTGGATCTGACTGAAAACTAGAGTCTGTGTAAGCTCTAAGCTGTAGGTCCTCTCCTCCATAAAGTAGAAAAAGATCCTCAGCCCTTCGCAAGTACTTAAGGATGCCCTTTACTGCCTTCCAGTGCTCTTCGCCTGGATTTGCCTGATATCTACTGACAATGCTCAAAGCATTGGCAACATCAGGCCGTGTATATAGCATTGCATACATGATTGACCCTATGGCCGAAGCATAGAGTACCTTATTCATGTGTGCCACCTCCTCAGATGTTTTATGGCTCATCCCCTTAGATAGGCAAATTCCATGTCTCATAGGAATGAGACCTCTCTTGGAATTTTCCATCATAAACCTTTTGAGGATAGTATCTATATACATGGATTGGGATAATCCTAGCATCCTTTTAGATCTATCTCGATAGATCCTTATGTCCAGCACATAGGATGCTTCTCCCAAATCCTTCATGGAGAAGGTCTTGGACAACCAAGACTTAGTTGATGTCAATATCCCTACATCATTCCCAATGAGTAAGATGTCATCAACATAAAAGACCAAGAAGGTCACAGCGCTCCCACTGACCTTCTTGTAAACACAAGGTTCATCTTCATTCCGAATGAAGTTGAAAGATTTGACAGCCTCATCAAATCTTAAGTTCCAGCTCCGAGATGCCTGCTTCAATCCATAAATGGACCTCTGAAGTTTGCATACCTTATTAGGATGAAGTATGGAAGTGAATCCTTCAGGCTGTACCATGTACACCTCTTCTGACAGATTTCCATTCAGAAAAGTTGTCTTCACATCCATTTGCCAAATCGCATAATCCAAGTATGCAGTAATGGCAAGGAGGATTCTGATTGACTTAACCATGGCCACAGGTGAAAATGTCTCATCATAGTCAATATCTTGTCTTTGACGATACCCTTTCGCCACTAATCTAGCCTTGTATGTGTCAATCTGTCCATCTGCACCGATTTTCCTTTTGAAAATTCATTTGCAGCCGATAGGGACTTTCCCTTCGAGTACATCAACCAAGTTCCAAACTTTGTTGGTGTACATGGACTGGATCTCTGAATCCATTGCCTCTTGCCATTTCTCGGAGTCCGCACTACGGATTGCATCCTGGTACGATTGAGGATCTTCGTCCTCATCGATACATACCTTAAAGGACCTCTCTGAGACATGTCCAACATATCTCTCAAGTTCTCTTGGTAGTCTACCAGATCTCTGTAGTGTCTGTGTTTCACTCTGAATAGGATCAACCGATACAATCTCATCTAATGAGTTTGTGTCTACGGGTTGTGGTTCTTGGACCTCGTCCAATTCTATTTGGCTCCCACTGTCTTTCTGGAGAAGATATTCTCTTTTTAGAAATACAGCTCTCTTAGCCACCAAGACCCTTTTCTTAGAAGGGTGATAGAAATAATATCCAAATGTCTCCTTTGGATATCCCACAAACCTACACTTATCGGTTCTAGACTCAAGTTTATCACTATCGTTCCTTTTCACATGCGCAGGACACCCCCAAATTTTAATGTGATTAAAATTTAGTTTCCTACCCTTCCATATCTCATATGGTATAGAAGAAACAGATTTATTTGAGATTCTATTCAGTAAATAGGCTGCAGTCTCTAAGGCATAGCCCCAGAGAGACAAGGGTAGTCCTGACATAGACATCATGGATCGGACCATATCTAACAAGGTCATATTTCTCCTTTCGGATACACCATTGTGCTGTGGTGTATACGGTGGAGTCCACTGAGAAACAATTCCATTGTCTTTAAGATAAGAAGTGAATTCATGGCTAAGGTATTCACCTCCTCGATCCGATCGAAGAGTCTTAATACTCTTGTCAGTCTGTTTCTCTACTTCATTCTTGTATTCCTTAAACTTCTCAAAGGCTTGTGATTTATGTCTCGTTAAATACACATAGCCATATCTCGAGAAGTCATCAATAAAAGAAATGAAATAGAGATGACCCCCTTTTGCTTCCATAGACATGGGTCCACACACATCCGAGTGTATGAGCTCGAGAAGGTCAGCAGCCCTCTCACCATGTCCACTAAAGGGTGCCTTGGCCATCTTCCCCATGAGACACAACTCACAGGTATCAAATAGCTTGTATTCGAATGAATTCAAATACCCATTTGAGTGTAGGTGAGATACTCTTTTCTCACCTACATGACCAAGCCTGCAATGCCATAGATATGCAGAATTCACTTCATTAGCATTGGAAATCTGCATAACATTAGAACGTGTATCTAATACATAAAGACTATTGACTAATGAACCATTGGATATAATCAAACCATTATTCATTATAGAGCACCCAGTGCTGTTAAAAGTCAATGCATATCCAACGTTATACAAGCTAGAGAATATTCTTAATAATATTAGGAACATAATAACAGTCATTCAGCTCCAGAATGACTCCTGAAGGTAAACTGAGACGTGCAGTCTCGACAGCTTTGACAGCAACTAAAGCTCCATTGCCCATCCTCAGTTCAATCTCCTTTTTGCCCAGCCGCCTTCTATTTGTCAGCACCTGCACAGAGTTACAGATATAAGATGTACATCCAGTATCCAATACCCATGATGTGGATTCCATATATGATAAATTAAGGTCTATGACAAAAATACCTTCATTTAGAATTACCTTACAATTCCTTTTCTAATGCCATGTTTCCCCGCATCGAAAACACATGTCTTCTTTTTCATTCTTCTTGCCCTTCCCTTTGTCAACTTTGGCGAGTTGCTTACCCATGGCCTTCTTCTTTCCCTTCCCTTTGTCACCTTTGGTGGATATCTGGGTGGCCTTCCTTTTCTTGTTGGCCCGGCCAACAATCATTACATAAGAAGATGGTTTATCTTTCTGCATAGTTCCTTCATCACTCTTTAACATGTTGAGCAGCTCCGGGAGAGTTGCATCAATTCTATTCATGTTAAAGTTTATGATGAAGGAAGAAAAGGAATCGGGCAATGACTGGAGTATAAGATCAATGCACAGTTCAAGATCCAACTTGAACCCCAGTGCATTGAGTCTCTCTATCCACTCCATCATTTTCAATACATGAGCCTGTACTGAAGCACCCTCCGACATCCGTGTCCTGAAAAGTCTTTTGGAGATATCATATCTCTCAATCCTGCCCTACTCCCCGAAGAGCTGGCGTAGGTTAAGAAGTATGCTTCTACAATCAGTCTTTTCGAATTACCTCTGTAGCTCGGGAGCCATAGAGGCTAACATGTAACATTGGGCAAGGGAAGAGTCTTCTGACCATTTGGCATAAGTCATCAACTCGCCCTCGTCGGCATCGGGAGCTGGCTCAGAATGAACCGTGTCCAACACGTAGGCTATTTTTTCGGCGGTGAGGACTATGCGTAGATTACGCAGCCAATCCGAGTAGTTCAGTCCAGTCAATCTGTTGGCATCCAAGATGCCACAGAGGGGGTTGGACGACAACATTATAATCTGGATAAGAAATAAAAGATAACTTAGCATATGTTCAAATTCTAACTCAGACGTGGTTTTCTATCTTAGTTAGTCCCACTATTTTTCGATCGAACTATATAACCCTCAGTTTATAGATTGGGAGATCAGCGGGATCATCCTAGTGGGTCTGAATTCCAACGAGACCGAGGTACGACCTTGTGGAAAGCACAACAAGCCATACACCATCTCAAGGGCAGTCAACAGGCACTTACATCTAATGCAATATCCGATATTCGGCCCCCGAGAAATCATCCCCTTATGGAAAGCACAACAAGGGATACTCTCGGTTAGATATAACCACCATTATGTTATAGCAATGAGTTCATGATCCGACCCTTGTGGAAAGCACAACAAGGTCGGGTTCAATTCCTCACCCCATTGAGGCCTAGCCTTGGAGTTGCATCCCGCCCCCAAGCCCATGGACCTTGTGGAAAGTACAACAAATCCATGAGATGAAGACGTTCATCCACCCCATAATGATAGAGGGCCACGACGACTCCTAGAGCCACGCTTACTAGATCTAAAATTCAATCGCGAGGGAATTTGATTTTATCTTGATCTCACCCTATGTGGTAATATAAATATATCCAATATATTTACCGTACCTAGTAGTTTGCACAAAATAAATGTATCAAATGCACAAATTAAATCGCAAGTGATCATGGACTTTATTCCTAATGTAACTAAGACATTCGGTCCGCTTCCGAAGCAACAGGATCGTCCTTGTCGGGTGTGCTCCGCGCTTTCAAACTCCGACGCCGCATTAATTACAACTTTTACACAGCACGCAGGCCGGTAAAATACAAATTACATGTCAATAAAATTCCAACAGCTCTTAGGGCTAGTACAACTTTAAAGGGAGATAGAAGTACATAGGAATTTTAACAGAGAGAGAAAGGAGGTTCGCAGACCCCAATTAATTACATTAACCAAGTCCATGATCACTTGCCAACCCATTCATGTAAAATCAATCAAGGGTTATTTCTGAAAATAATCATTACTTTTGGATTAAAAAATGGGATGTGCAAACAAAAATAGGTTAGGTTTGTTTAATTTAAAAAATCAAATATGGATTAACAAAAATTAAACACATAAGCAAGCCAATGCAAGGTAAATTAAGCAAATCACGTAAAGAACCATCATTTATAACATGGGCATGCATATTTGAATCTGATTCAAATAAGTCAGATAATTGAGATAATTATTTAAATTTAATTATCTAATAATCAAATTTAAAATTATAATTTAAATGTGACAATCATTTAAATTTAAATTTAAATTCAAACTAATTATCCAATAATTTTATTTGAAAGTAAATTTAAATAATATAATTATCCTCAATTATTATTATTCTAAAATTCAAAATTTGAATTTAACAATTATCCAATACTTAAAAATTCAAATATTTGAATTTTATACAAATAATATTAATGAAATTCAAATTCTGAATTTACTAATTATCTAATAATTAAAATTTTGAAAATTGAATACCATAGAATTACCTTCAATTATTAACCTTTTTATCTCAAAGTAAATAATAATTATCTTACCTCATAAAATTCAAAAGTTAAATAAAATTTAAGTTTTGAATTTTCTTTAATGAGAATAGATAATTAATATTTGAGATAAAAATTTAGATTTATTTAATATACATTTATATATATATATCATATATATATATATATACTAGCACAATATAAATTAAATAAAATTAATTTTTTAAATAATAAAAGAGAAAAAAATCGGTAGCTGACCTGGTTGGGCGCGGTCGCCCACGCGGAAGGCATGGGCGGGCGCGCCCGCTCTCGCGTTGCGGCGCCCGCCACGCAGGCGCCCCCACGAGCGCCACGAGGGCGACGCACGCGGTGGACGCACTGCGCCACCCGGCGCAGTGAGCCCAAACGTGCCAAATTTTTTTTTTTACAAACAAAATTTGCTTCAGATGCTCAGAATCCACGAAGAACAGAAATGCCCAGCACACCTGTCTTCTAAAAATAATTGAAGATTTTAAATCACCCCTAAAAACATGGTTCTATGTGGCGATAAAACATCGATCAGAGCGTCAAACTGACTCTGATACCACTGTAAGGTTCCACAAAGCATTGTTCGAGCAACGCAGCAGATAACAAAATTATTTACCCGAACCCGGCTACATGGAATCCTAGATCCATGCTCTAATCGATGCATTAAAATACCCCAACCCCTAACAACGGGTTGCAGATTTCACCTTGCGCGGAACGACGCTGTCCGCAATGCCCGATGCAGAATCTCACGAACACCGAGCCACATAGATGCACGGCCTCTAGATCTTATCTACACGGATCCTCGCGCAGCGACGGTATCCTCCAACCACGATCTTCCCTTTGCTTCCCTTTCTAGAGAGAGAGAGAGCTTCTAGGGAGAGAGAGAGCAAGAGGGAGGAAGGGGGGAGAGAAAACCTCTCTTCCCTTTGCTGTTAATGCTTGCTTAAGCCAAGGGGGGGAAGAGTTCTCGTAAGTGGCATATATATAGGATTAGGCCCTTTTGAAAAGAACCCATAAGGACCAAAATCATATATATATCCTTTTCATTATTGTACATATATATTAAGCCTCTCTTATATACCTTTCCAAAAGGATTTCAAGGGAATTAATATATACATTTGTACAATAATAATCCGTCACCCAAGAATCCATTGTGTGTGATCCTTTAGGCCCATAGTCACTCTAGTTTAAGGCCCGTTAACTTCTAATTCCCAATTAGAAATAAATTAAACTTATTATTCGCTTCTACTAGAGCCGAATAATAGTTTAATTTATTCCGAACCTTTGATCACGTTGGGTCAAGCAAATTCACGTGATCCTAGAGGACGCCGGGTTTAAACCACCCTGTCTGGTACATGTAAGTCTACAGTTGCCGCATCGCTATAATCCCTCGCTCCTTCTATGAGTCTGGTTCGATCGAGGGTATGGTTTCTATCAAACCCCTATGATCGTGCCATTTGACCATGACCTCCTTAAAGTGTATGACATCCATTCTAAACGAACTTACACGACTCTGGCCAGGGATTTAATGGAGCGTCAGTGTCAAGACTCATTAACTATCTGATATATACCCGACAGTGAGCGATCCCCTCTTGACCATTGATGATCTTCACACGTATCCTGAAATGGTTAATGACTCGGCAATTCGTGACTTATGGTTAAAGTCACTTAGTCAAGTAATTAAACCATTCCAGTCCTTGTGTAAGATCACATCAATGTCTCAGGTCAAAGAACCAATGATGCTACTTAGACCGTTGGATCTTCGGTTGACATTAGGTATAATCAACCATCTGAAGATCCAATAGCGGATCAGTTCAGTGTACATCCTCCAAGGACATACACCTACACATATGTGTTGGTGCCCCGCACCAATGACTATGAGACTGGCCAGTCACACATCATGTGTATTGGTTTAATAGGTAATCAAAGTCCCCGAGTGATTACCCTCCAACTATGAACAGTTTAAGGTATGTGTCCATGTAAAGTCAATCTCATGATCGAGATCCCATCTCGAGTTGACTTTACAACCACATATCCTAGGGACATCGTAAAGTAATACACAATCACATATTTACGCTCAAATACAACTTTATTAATAAAGAACAAGATCATACAACTATTGGGCCTACCCGACCCTAAATGGGCCTATAGTACACCAATACTAACACATCTATCACTTTAAAATATGCATTTAATACAAGAGTATATTATTTTGGCATGAAACTAACTTAGATTTAAAATAACGGCTAAGTGCATGAAACCATGAAACATATCCAGGTTTATGACTATAGTGCTTTAAATAGGAATAGAGTCTAATTATCTAGGTTTATCATATGATAAATAAGGCTAATCTGTAATATGTTTCAGATTAACATAAATATAGAACTCAGGAAAACCTAGCGGTCACTTGAGGACCATTTGACAGGACCTAGTGGTCTATCGTAGGACCGCTAAGGAAACTCTGGCGATCTCAGGAAGACCGTTTCTTCCTGTCTACTATAAACAGTAATAAGACCGAGATGCATGCTAATCTAGGGTAAATAGATGTATGGCAAATCATACCAACAGGTAAATATGGCCTGATAAAACCATATTAAAACATGGAGATGCATGGGTTTGACTGAAATAAACTAGAATTATCATTTTCTTATTAAGGGTAAGGTTCATGCATGCTAGTTTAACCCTATATGCACAGTCATAATAAAACATCAAATTCGTCATGTACAATCAATGAAAACAAGATGAAAGAAAGGACTTTTGTTCCTAACACGTTAATTTAGCCTTTTCATGAGATAACCTACCTCTGGTAATGCTCCTTGACTTCAAATTTTTGATTGGAAGAAAGCCCTAGTTCTGCACGTTCTGTGCCAAACCAGCAACTTCTCGCCCTTCGTTCTCCTTAACCTCTTGACCTAAAACCGTGAAATTTGGAGGGTAGATAGAAGATAGAAAGGGAACAAAAAGTTCTAAAGACACAACTTCTAAATACCTCGTTTAGGGCTTCTAATTCCCTGATCTTCACTGGGTCGGCACACTGCTTCCTGTGCAAGCTGTAGCGAACCAGTAACTTGCAGACGTCCTAACTCTCCAATGGCTGGGTCTTCTAACACGAAATTTGGAGGGAAGTTAGACAAAACTAAGATGAACAAATTATTCTAAAGGACTAACCTAAGAAAATGTCTCCTTACCTTTGAAATATGTGAGCCAAAATAATGGTTCACGCAGGTCAGATCTGAACTCTATTTATAGGGTTCACCAAGGGTTCAAGAGATTAGATTGAACCTAGAGTCCTATATTGGGGTAGAGTTAATCCTTAGAGAGTTCTAGAGAGCCTTCCATGCCAAGTAACTTCGATCTAAGGTGATTAGGTCATCCAAGATCTAAAATTTTTCACGTTTCTTCTACTCACGGAACTGGGGTCGCCTAGCGGTCATAGCTGGACCGCTAGGGTGTCTCTGACGGTCGCGCGATAGACCGCTAGGCGGTGCTTAATCCGAAAATTTTGGATTTTCTTATTATCTCTCATTTATTCCCCCAATTGATGCATATATCCATTTTAAATCCATAATTTACCCAATTTATGTTTCTAATAATGGCCATGGGCCTAAAAGACTTAGAAATTGGTCTATGGGCCAATTTAAGTTGGGTTGAGCCTTTTAATGAATATAGGGCCTTTAAATGGATTTAAATAATCCCTAATTCCTTCTTAATAACATATTTAGCCTTTTTAATTGTTTAGTAATTATATTTTAATTCCAAAAAAAAAATTAGAAAAATCTAGGGTGCTACACCCTCCCCCACTTAAGAGAATTTGGTCTCCAAATTCATAATATGAGTTTTACGGAGAGTGTGTATATTTTAATTAGCTAATTAATTGCACTAATAATTAAGGCAATGCGAATAGGTTACGATGGTACCTTCAATTGTTTTACCTTCCTCGTCCAGGATGGCATTTAGTCGGCCTCGTCGCCCCCGTCCATTGTTATTCCTCAAAGATTGTTCCTTTATAAGAGGACACATGGGCAAGCGATGCTCCCGACTTCCACATATAAGACAAGCGCCAAGACGCTTCCAACACTCTTCGGCCAAGTGCCCGAACTTTTCACAGAATGAGCAAGCCATGGCGACTTGCGTTCCTTCTTCTTCCTTAACTCTTTTACTTTTCCCATTGTCATTTTCATTTCTTTTTCCATTACCGTTCCCATTACGGGACCTCTTATTGTGACGGGGTTCGTCATCATCCGCTTCTCTCTCCTCTTGCCTATCATGTTTTTGGCTCGACCTTTCTTCCATCCCTCGGAGCTTCTCCACCTTCTCCAGGGTTCTTTCACATAGATGTGCCCGTTGAACCATTTCCGTATAGGTGCGGATATTTTGAGAACCAAGTTGTTGAATAAATCCGAGCCTTAACCCGTCCATAAATCGGTTGGCCTTTAATAGGTCTGGGCTAACCAGGTGGGGAGCATAAGGTGCTAATCGAAAGAATCGGAGCTCATACTCCGCCATGGGCATCATGCCTTGGTGAAGTGCGGTGAATTCCGCGGCCTTTCTCTCCTTAACGTGCTCGGAGAAATACTTTGCTCGGAAGAGTGTGAGAAATCCCTTCCAAGTGTGCGGTGCGTTTGGAGGTTGTGCCGAAATAGCTTTCCACCGAGTACGCGCATCTTTGTTCAATTGGAAGGTGGCGAGATGGACTTTTTCTTGATCAGTGCATTGTACGACGTCAAATATCCTGTTCATTTCATCAATCCAATTTTCCGCCTCATCGGGGTTAGAAGATCCGGAGAATCTTGGAGGGTTCATGCTTCAAAAATTCCTGTGTAAATTCCCTACGCCAGCCCGTGCGCCAGCCCGTGCCACCGTCTGTAGAGCCCGAGAACGTGAACAGCTGGCAAAAGTGATGCGGGACGGGACGCAAACCTGGGACTCTAGCTCGCGGACGTCCCTAAGCGAGGGAAACGCGTGGATCTGCGCGGTTGGGAAACCGACAATGAGTCTCGGATATCGGCTTTTCCGCGTGCTCGGATCGAGTCACGGAACAGTTTCCACTCACTCACTCACTCTCGCAGCGGTGATAAAATTATAGCGAGCTATGTTCCTATCACTCATGCAGCAGCATATAGAAATATATACGAGTAAAGTAAATTGCTGAGAGGGGAGCGGACACGATACCTCCACGCTACCGGGCATGGGGAAGGCGATCCCGGCCAAGTCTCGTACTCCCGGTTCAAACAATTAACAAAATTTACAGCAAGAGTTTTACTGCCCATTCCACGCAGGGAGGTAAAGGGCTACAGTGGGACCCAAGAGTATTGTTGTGTGGTGGATAGCGGATCTAGAGGGGAGGGGTGAATAGATCAGCTCCACTTTTCGCAATGCGGCCCTCTAAACAGCTAGTTAAAATGAATTGCAGCAGAATAGAAACTAGCTTCCAAGAATGCTATGATTCACTTAGCAAGATAAGTAAGATATATAATAATTCAATCCTAAGCATGCATCTAGAACGAATCAATCACACAAGCAAACCACACTAGATAGGATTTTTAAGGTGGTTCGGACTGAATCCTCAGCCCTACGTCCACCCCTCACCAAAACCCGGTGAGGCTTCACTTGTGCAGCGCACAGAACCGCAAATCGGAAACCACCGATTACCTTCCTACTCACCACCTGGTAGGGACGTCAACCGCAAATTGGAACACCCTCCAATTACCTTCCTACTAACCACCGGTAGGGATGAATCACACTTTCAATGTTTAAACAATAATGAAAATGAAACAAATGTGAATGAACTAAAACAAGAGATTGAGTTATGAGTGAAAATGAATTGGCCCTTGTATGGAATGTTGATCAGCAACAAGGCTCCTCTTGGCTTCAACTCAATCTTCTTGATTCACCCTTGATTGGATGAATGTTCTTCACGGAGTACTGTTCACGTAAACAGTACCTCTTCCTTCAATTCTTCTCTCTTGATCTTCTCTTTGAACTTCTTTGAATGAATGAAGGAGATGATGAAGCTACCTTGAATCTTGATTACTTCTTTAGCTTCTAGGAGTTTGAATGCTTGAAATATCACCTTGAATGAGCTTGAAAGAGCTTGAATGGATGTAGATGATTTCCCTTGAAGAACTTGAATCAAACCGGCTTCCTTGGATCACTTTGATAGCCTTGCTTTGATGTAATCTTCCTTGAGGTTTGCTGGCTTTGATTTGAGCTTGATTCCCCTTTGATTAGATGAAGAACACCTTCACGAATTATTGTTCATGTGAACAGTAGCTCGTCTCCAAGCTCTCTTGCAACCTCCCTTGCAGCCACCCTAGATCTCACAAGAAGCCCCTTGAAGCATTAGGGCTTCTAACCCTCTTACAAGAGTTTTATAGACCTTGAATGGTCTATAGACACCCCCTAGACCAGATCCACAATTTGTGGGGGATTAGGTGTCTTTATGATTAAACAAATCAATGTTGAATGGCCCTTTTCGAAGTTGGAAACAAAGTCAACAATTGATGGCTCGGGGCTGGCGGTCGACCTAAGGCTCCTGGCGGTCGACCGCCACTGAAACACCTGCAAACGAGCGATCCCTGGGAAATCCGGTCGACCGACACTGGCTGGCGGTCGACCGCCACTGAAAGACGTGCAGACTTGGGAGTCCCTGGCTGGGGCGGTCGACCGCCCCTGTGCTGGCGGTCGACCGCCAGCTGGGCAGGGCCCGGGTCAGCCCGGTTCGGTCCGTTGGCCGCACCAACTCCGTCGCTTGAGTCCGTTAGTCGCCCGTTCATGTCTGTGGCATCAACCTTGATTGTCTTGAAGTTTTATTACTGAGTCTTCAATCCAAATTTTGTTCCGGGGGCTCCGCCCCCGGAAACCCCCGCAAGGGGCGCTGCCCCCTTGACCCCCGCGACCTGACCGCGCAGGTCGATCCGCGTGCGAGGGCGCAACATTCAGCGTTCACGTTCACCATTTCCACTTGATTCCTTGTCCATTCATTGGCGCACCTGTCATGAACAAAAACATAACGTATGTCAATCACATGAAGGTTAAAAACATCAATGACTAATAGTGTTTAGCCATTATCAAAACCAAGAATACATTAGAACTCATATGACCATAGAATGATGTCGAATGACCCAAGTGACCATATGAACTCAAGTGACCATAGGGGCACAACAAGTATCGCACTTGGGTTGACGGGCAGATTCTTGGGCAGGTTCGACGGTTCCGGCACGCTGCTACTCTGGCGGCAGCTTGTTGTCCCGAACTGGTTCCTCTATTTCAACACTGCGTGACTCGGCGAGAAAATTTCCAGCGATCAGCACACACGTCGGATCGACGCGAAACCAGCGCCGTTGCGAAGCTAACTTGGAGATCTACAAACACCTGGTGTTACAGGAATTTTCTTATCTCTGTAGTTTCTTTGGTAGAATTTGTAACTGATGGACTGACAGACTGAGGAAATACTGGGCAGATTGGGATCTGCTTGAAAACGTGGGTTGACCGAAGATCAAACAGTGAAATTTGGACTTGAAATTTTTGTGGAAGATAGAGGGGAAAGTAAGAAACATGAGGATAATTTTTTTGTAATTTTTTGAGGTGGTTTGACAGGGGGAATGGATTTTATAACATGGGGTGGTCGGATCTGGACTATAGGGGGTAGAACAGATTCTAGATTTTGCAGTGGTTTTTTGGATGGGTAAATAAATTCATAAAATCATTAAAAAAATTGTGAAAGAGGGTTTTGGTGGACAGAAATCTCAGTCCAAATTTTAGATCGATCTGAAATTAGTAAGGGGGTGAAAAGGGCAAAGAGATGGCTTGCTGGAACACAAATCTTCACAGGGACAGATTATGTAGACCAGGGAAGAAGATGGTGGAACGTGGGGCAAACGGTGGAGGAATAACTTGAAATGTTTTTTGGAGAGAGGGGATTTCGTGTGGAACTCACCCTCAAAATTTGGGCTCGATCAGATATCCTGAATTGGAAATAAAATTCGGGCAATAGCTTGATATCTAGGGGTGGACAGAATTCCGACGAAGTGGCGGTGGTGGTGCGACGGCGGCTCGATGGCGGCGGCGGCGTCGGTGCTGAGGTTCTCAATCAGAGAGGGGTTGATGGGGAGGCTTCACACCTCTGAAGATCAGCCTTCACAGCTGCAAGGGGGTGGAGAGAGGGAGAGGGCTACGCCCTTGGCCTTCTTGAGCAACAAATGGGATTTTTCTTCATTAATTGCTATGAAATTCACAAAATACAAGGTTTTTATAGAAATGGATAAAAGACCTAAACTATCCTTAAATATAGGGTTAGGGAGGGACAAGTGGGGGATAAGATATTAATCTCCCATGTGATCAAATGACCATTAATAAAAAAAATACAACATGAATTAAATACTATATAAGGGGGGCGCCCCTTTTAAAAATGGGGAGAGAAATTTGATTTTTCTTCTTTTTTGTCCCCTTGGTCCAAGTCCTCCTATGGACCAAAGATCAGCCCATAGGGACCATGATCTTAGGTTGACCAATGGGTAAGTTGGCCCTACTGGACCTACTGACTTTTTGCAAAGAAATCTAAAGATTCCTAAGGACTAACATATTGGCTTATAATTGCCATACAATTACAAACCAATTAACCCAAGGATATAAATATAAACAAAAGGATACAAATGTAAAAATAAAATGTTAGTGCCCGATGTGGATTCCCATCAAAAAGAAGTCTCAAGTG
The DNA here is from genome assembly GCA_022559845.1 of Amorphophallus konjac. Classification (NCBI taxonomy): domain Eukaryota; kingdom Viridiplantae; phylum Streptophyta; class Magnoliopsida; order Alismatales; family Araceae; genus Amorphophallus; species Amorphophallus konjac. The sequence goes on along the minus strand of CM040121.1, from coordinate 454,822,871 downwards.
ATGTATATATCCATTTTAAATCCATAATTTACTCAATTTATGTTTCTAATAATGGGCTTGGGCCTAAAAGACTTAGAAATTGGTCTATGGGCCAATTTAAGTTGGGTTGAGCCTTTTAATGAATATAGGGCCTTTAAATGGATCTAAATAATCCCTAATTCCTTCTTAATGACCTATTTAGCCTTTTTAATTGCTTAGTAATTATATTTTAATTCCAAAAAAATTCTTAGAAAAATTTAGGGTGCTACAGCCTCCCCCACTTAAGAGATTTTGGTCCCCAAATTCATAATATGAGTTTTACGGAGAGTGTGTATATTTTAATTAGCTAATTAATTGCACTAATAATTAAGGCAATGCGAATAGGTTAGGATGGTACCTTCAATTGTTTTACCTTCCTCGTCCAGGATGGCATTTAGTCGGCCTCGTCGCCCGCGTCCATTGTTATCCCTCAAAGATTGTTCCTTTATAAGAGGACACATGGGCAAGCGATGCTCCCGACTTCCACATTTGAGACAAGCGCCAAAACGCTCCCAACACTCTTCGACCAAGTGCCCGAACTTTTCACAGAATGAGCAAGCCATGGCGACTTGTGTTCCTTCTTCTTCCTTAACTCTTTTACTTTTTTCATTGCCATTTTCATTTCTTTTTCCATTACCATTCCCATTACGAAACCTCTTATTGTGACGGGGTTCGTCATCATTTGCTTCTCTCTCCTCTTGCTTATCATATTTTCGGCTCGACCTTTCTTCCATCCCTCGGAGCTTCTCCACCTTCTCCAGGGTTCTTTCACATAGATGTGCCCGTTGAACCATTTCCGTATAGGTGCGGATATTTTGAGACCCAAGTTGTTGAATAAATCCGGGCCTTAACCCGTCCAAAATCGGTTGGCCTTTAATAGGTCTGTGCTAACCAGGTGGGGAGCATAAGGTGCTAATCGAGAGGATCGGAGCTCATACTCCGCCACGGGCATCATGCCTTGGTGAAGTGCGGCGAATTCCGCGGCCTTTCTCTCCTTAACGTGCTCGGAGAAATACTTTGCTCGGAAGAGTGTGAGAAATCCCTCCCAAGTGTGCTAATCATTTGGAGGTTGTGCCGGAATAGCTTTCCACCAAGTGCGCGCATCTTTGTTCAATTGGAAGGTGGCGAGATGGACTTTTTCTTGATCAGTGCATTGCATGACGTCGAATATCCTGTTCATTTCGTCAATCCAATTTTCCACCTCATCGGGGTTAGAAGATCTGGAGAATCTTGGAGGGTTCATGCTTCGAAAATTCCTGTGTAAATTCCCTGCGGCAGCCCGTGCGCCATCTTGGGCCACCGTCTGTAGAGCCTACGTGAGACCCGTGACTGTTTGTTACATCTCATCCCAGTTGACACGGTGAGCCATTATGAGGGTGGGGTACCAGAGAAGAAGAGCATTCTGTTACTTCCTACGGAGTGAAGGGGGATTTAACCTATAGATAATTTCTAATTAGCTATCTCATCCCAGGTTCTACCCCATTCTCAAATAGGTGGGACATTTCTTTCCTAGTTCATAGGTGTAGGTCCTTAAACCTTGGACTTAGCCTATGACATGACATTTTTCTAGGAATAAATACATCCTAAGACCTATGCTCTGATACCACTTTAACTGTCACGCCCCGAGATTATGCAGTGGAAACTAATCGGGAACGTGAACAGCCGGCAAAAGTGATGCGGGACGGGACGCGAACCTGGGACTCTAGCTCGCAGACGTCCCAAAGCGAGGGAAACGCGTGGATCTGCGCGGTTGAGAAACTGACAATGAGTTTCGGATATCGGCTTTTCCGCGTGCTCGGATCGAGTCACGGAACGGTTTCCACTCACTCACTCACTCTCGCAGCGGTGATAAAATTATAGCGAGCTATGTTCCTATCACTCATGCAGTGGCATATAGAAATATATACGAGTAAAGTAAATTGCCGAGAGGGGAGCGGACACGATACCTCCACGCTACCGGGCGTGGGGAAGGTGATCTCGGCCAAGTCTCATACTCCCGGTACAAACAATTAACAAAATTTACAGCAAGAGTTTTACTGCCCACTCCACGTAGGGAGGTAAAGGGCTACAGTGGGACCCAGGAGTATCGCACTTGGGTTGACGGGCAGATTCTTGAGCAGGTTCGACGGTTCTGGCACGCTGCTACTCTGGCGGCAGCTTGTTGTCCCGAACTGGTTCCTCTATTTCAACACTGCGTGACTCGACGAGAAAAATTCCAGCAATCAGCACACACGTCGGATCGACGCGAAACCAGCGCCGTTGCGAAGCTAACTTGGAGATCTACAAACACCTGGTGTTACGGGAATTTTCCTGTCTCTATAGTTTCTTTGGTGGAATTTGTAACCGATGGACTGACAGACTCAGAAAATACTGGGCAGATTGGGATCTGCTTGAAAACGTGGGTTGACCGAAGATCAAACAGTGAAATTTGGACTTGAAATTTTTGTGGAAGATAGAGGGGAAAGTAAGAAACATGAGGATAATTTTTTTGTAATTTTTTGAGGTGGATTGACAGGGGGAATGGATTTTATAACAGGGGGTGGTCGGATCTAGACTATAGGGGGTAGAACAGATTCTGGATTTTGCAGTGGTTTTTTGGATGGGTAAATAAATTCATAAAATCATTAAAAAATTTGTGAAAGAGGGTTTTGGTGGACAGAAATCTCAGTCCAAATTTTAGATCGATCTGAAATTAGTAAGGGGGTGAAAAGAGCAAAGAGATGGCTTGCTGGAACACAAATCTTCACAGGGACAGATTATGTAGACCAGGGAAGAATATGGTGGAACGTGGGGCAAACGGTGGAGGAATAACTTGAAATTTTTTTTGGAGAGAGGGGATTTCGTGGGGAACTCACCCTCAAAATTTGGGCTCGATCAGATCTCCTGAATTGGAGATAAAATTCGGGCAATAGCTTGATATCTAGGGGTGGATAGAATTCCGACGAAGTGGCGGTGGTGGTGCGACGGCGGCGGCGGCGGCGGTGCTGAGGTTCTCAATCAGAGAGGGGTTGATGGGGAGGCTTCACACCTCTGAAGATCAGCCTTCACAGCTGCAAGGGGGTGGAGAGAGGGAGAGGGCTACGCCCTTGGCCTTCTTGAGCAACAAATGGGATTTTTCTTCATTAATTACTATGAAATTCACAAAATACAAGGTTTTTATAGAAATGGATAAAAGACCTAAACTATCCTTAAATCTAGGGTTAGGGAGGGACAAGTGGGGGATAAGATATTAATCTCCCATGTGGTCAAATGACCATTAATAAAAAAAATACAACATGAATTAAATACTATATAAGGGGGGCGCCCCTTTGAAATATGGGGAGAGAAATTTGATTTTTCTTCTTTTTTGACCCCCAAAGATCAGCCCATAGGGCCCATGATCTTAGGTGGACCAATGGGTAAGAGGGTGGGGGACCCTACTGGACCTACTGACTTTTTGCAAAGAAATCTAAAGATTCCTAAGGACTAACATATTGGCTTATAATTGCCATACAATTGCAAACCAATTAACCCAAGGATATAAATATAAATAAAAGGATACAAATGTAAAAATAAAATGTTAGTGCCCGATGTGGATTCCCATCAAAAAGAAGTCTCAAGTGATGTATATATCCATTTTAAATCCATAATTTACCCAATTTATGTTTCTAATAATGGGCTTGGGCCTAAAAGACTTAGAAATTGGTCTATGGGCCAATTTAAGTTGGGTTGAGCCTTTTAATGAATATAGGGCCTTTAAATGGATTTAAATAATCCCTAATTCCTTCTTAATGACCTATTTAGCCTTTTTAATTGCTTAGTAATTATATTTTAATTCCAAAAAAATTCTTAGAAAAATTTAGGGTGCTACAGCCTCCCCCACTTAAGAGAATTTGGTCCCCAAATTCATAATATGAGTTTTACGGAGAGTGTGTATATTTTAATTAGCTAATTAATTGCACTAATAATTAAGGCAATGCGAATAGGTTAGGATGGTACCTTCAATTGTTTTACCTTCCTCGTCTAGGATGGCATTTAGTCGGCCTCGTCGCCCGCGTCCATTGTTATCCCTCAAAGATTGTTCCTTTATAAGAGGACACATGGGCAAGCGATGCTCCCGACTTCCACATTTGAGACAAGCGCCAAGACGCTTCCAACACTCTTCGACCAAGTGCCCGAACTTTTCACAGAATGAGCAAGCCATGGTGACTTGTGTTCCTTCTTCTTCCTTAACTCTTTTACTTTTTTCATTATCATTTTCATTTCTTTTTCCATTACCGTTCCCATTACGAAACCTCTTATTGTGACGGGGTTCGTCATCATCCGCTTCTCTCTCCTCTTGCCTATCATATTTTCGGCTCGACCTTTCTTCCATCCCTCGGAGCTTCTCCACCTTCTCCAGGGTTCTTTCACATAGATGTGCCCGTTGAACCATTTCCGTATAGGTGCGGATATTTTGAGACCCAAGTTGTTGAATAAATCTGGGCCTTAACCCGTCCAAAATCGGTTGGCCTTTAATAGGTCTGTGCTAACCAGGTGGGGAGCATAAGGTGCTAATCGAGAGGATCGAAGCTCATACTCCGCCACGGGCATCATGCCTTGGTGAAGTGCGGTGAATTCCGCGGCCTTTCTCTCCTTAACGTGCTCGGAGAAATACTTTGCTCGGAAGAGTGTGAGAAATCCCTCCCAAGTGTGCTAATCATTTGGAGGTTGTGCCGGAATAGCTTTCCACCAAGTACGCGCATCTTTGTTCAATTGGAAGGTGGCGAGATGGACTTTTTCTTGATCAGTGCATTGCATGACGTCGAATATCCTGTTCATTTCGTCAATCCAATTTTCCACCTCATCGGGGTTAGAAGATCCGGAGAATCTTGGAGGGTTCATGCTTCGAAAATTCCTGTGTAAATTCCCTGCGGCAGCCCGTGCGCCATCTTGGGCCACCGTCTGTAGAGCCTGCGTGAGACCCGTGACTGTTTGTTACATCTCATCCCAGTTGACACGGTGAGCCATTATGAGGGTGGGGTACCAGAGAAGAAGAGCATTCTGTTACTTCCTACGGAGTGAAGGGGGATTTAACCTATAGATAATTTCTAATTAGCTATCTCATTCCAGGTTCTACCCCATTCTCAATTAGGTGGGACATTTCTTTCCTAGTTCATAGGTGTAGGTCCTTAAACCTTGGACTTAGCCTATGACATGACATTTTTCTAGGAATAAATACATCCTAAGACCTATGCTCTGATACCACTTTAACTGTCACGCCCCGAGATTATGCAGTGGAAACTAATCGGGAACGTGAACAGCCGGCAAAAGTGATGCGGGACGGGACGTGAACCTGGGACTCTAGCTCGCGGACGTCCCAAAGCGAGGGAAACGCGTGGATCTGCGCGGTTGAGAAACCGACAATGAGTTTCGGATATCGGCTTTTCCGCGTGCTCGGATCGAGTCACGGAACGGTTTCCACTCACTCACTCACTCTCGCAGCGGTGATAAAATTATAGCGAGCTATGTTCCTATCACTCATGCAGTGGCATATAGAAATATATACGAGTAAAGTAAATTGCCGAGAGGGGAGCGGACACGATACCTCCACGCTACCGGGCGTGGGGAAGGTGATCCCGGTCAAGTCTCGTACTCCCGGTACAAACAATTAACAAAATTTACAGCAAGAGTTTTACTGCCCACTCCCCGCAGGGAGGTAAAGGGCTACAGTGGGACCCAGGAGTATCGCACTTGGGTTGACGGGCAGATTCTTGGGCAGGTTCGACGGTTCTGGCACGCTGCGCTCTCTGGCGGCAGCTTGTTGTCCCGAACTGGTTCCTCTATTTCAACACTGCGTGACTCGACGAGAAAAATTCCAGCAATCAGCACACACGTCGGATCGACGCGAAACCAGCGTCGTTGCGAAGCTAACTTGGAGATCTACAAACACCTGGTGTTACGGGAATTTTCCTGTCTCTATAGTTTCTTTGGTGGAATTTGTAACCGATGGACTGACAGACTCAGAAAATACTGGGCAGATTGGGATCTGCTTGAAAACGTGGGTTGACCGAAGATCAAACAGTGAAATTTGGACTTGAAATTTTTGTGGAAGATAGAGGGGAAAGTAAGAAACATGAGGATAATTTTTTTGTAATTTTTTGAGGTGGTTTGACAGGGGGAATGGATTTTATAACAGGGGGTGGTCGGATCTAGACTATAGGGGGTAGAACAGATTCTGGATTTTGCAGTGGTTTTTTGGATGGGTAAATAAATTCATAAAATCATTAAAAAATTTGTGAAAGAGGGTTTTGGTGGACAGAAATCTCAGTCCAAATTTCAGATCGATCTGAAATTAGTAAGGGGGTGAAAAGAGCAAAGAGATGGCTTGCTGGAACACAAATCTTCACAGGGACAGATTATGTAGACCAGGGAAGAATATGGTGGAACATGGGGCAAACGGTGGAGGAATAACTTGAAATTTTTTTTGGAGAGAGGGGATTTCGTGGGGAACTCACCCTCAAAATTTGGGCTCGATCAGATCTCCTGAATTGGAGATAAAATTCGGGCAATAGCTTGATATCTAGGGGTGGATAGAATTCCGACGAAGTGGCGGTGGTGGTGCGACGGCGGCGGCGGCGGCGGTGCTGAGGTTCTCAATCAGAGAGGGGTTGATGGGGAGGCTTCACACCTCTGAAGATCAGCCTTCACAGCTGCAAGGGGGTGGAGAGAGGGAGAGGGCTACGCCCTTGGCCTTCTTGAGCAACAAATGAGATTTTTCTTCATTAATTGCTATGAAATTCACAAAATACAAGGTTTTTATAGAAATGGATAAAAGACCTAAACTATCCTTAAATCTAGGGTTAGGGAGGGACAAGTGGGGGATAAGATATTAATCTCCCATGTGGTCAAATGACCATTAATAAAAAAAAATACAACATGAATTAAATACTATATAAGGGGGGCGCCCCTTTGAAATATGGGGAGAGAAATTTGATTTTTCTTCTTTTTTGACCCCCAAAGATCAGCCCATAGGGCCCATGATCTTAGGTGGACCAATGGGTAAGAGGGTGGGGGACCCTACTGGACCTACTGACTTTTTGCAAAGAAATCTAAAGATTCCTAAGGACTAACATATTGGCTTATAATTGCCATACAATTGCAAACCAATTAACCCAAGGATATAAATATAAATAAAAGGATACAAATGTAAAAATAAAATGTTAGTGCCCGATGTGGATTCCCATCAAAAAGAAGTCTCAAGTGATGTATATATCCATTTTAAATCCATAATTTACCCAATTTATGTTTCTAATAATGGGCTTGGGCCTAAAAGACTTAGAAATTGGTCTATGGGCCAATTTAAGTTGGGTTGAGCCTTTTAATGAATATAGGGCCTTTAAATGGATTTAAATAATCCCTAATTCCTTCTTAATGACCTATTTAGCCTTTTTAATTGCTTAGTAATTATATTTTAATTCCAAAAAAATTCTTAGAAAAATTTAGGGTGCTACAGCCTCCCCCACTTAAGAGAATTTGGTCCCCAAATTCATAATATGAGTTTTACGGAGAGTGTGTATATTTTAATTAGCTAATTAATTGCACTAATAATTAAGGCAATGCGAATAGGTTAGGATGGTACCTTCAATTGTTTTACCTTCCTCGTCCAGGATGGCATTTAGTCGGCCTCGTCGCCCGCGTCCATTGTTATCCCTCAAAGATTGTTCCTTTATAAGAGGACACATGGGCAAGCGATGCTCCCGACTTCCACATTTGAGACAAGCGCCAAGACGCTTCCAACACTCTTCGACCAAGTGCCCGAACTTTTCACAGAATGAGCAAGCCATGGCGACTTGTGTTCCTTCTTCTTCCTTAACTCTTTTACTTTTTTCATTATCATTTTCATTTCTTTTTCCATTACCGTTCCCATTACGAAACCTCTTATTGTGACGGGGTTCGTCATCATCCGCTTCTCTCTCCTCTTGCCTATCATATTTTCGGCTCGACCTTTCTTCCATCCCTCGGAGCTTCTCCACCTTCTCCAGGGTTCTTTCACATAGATGTGCCCGTTGAACCATTTCCGTATAGGTGCGGATATTTTGAGACCCAAGTTGTTGAATAAATCTGGGCCTTAACCCGTCCAAAATCGGTTGGCCTTTAATAGGTCTGTGCTAACCAGGTGGGGAGCATAAGGTGCTAATCGAGAGGATCGAAGCTCATACTCCGCCACGGGCATCATGCCTTGGTGAAGTGCGGTGAATTCCGCGGCCTTTCTCTCCTTAACGTGCTCGGAGAAATACTTTGCTCGGAAGAGTGTGAGAAATCCCTCCCAAGTGTGCTAATCATTTGGAGGTTGTGCCGGAATAGCTTTCCACCAAGTACGCGCATCTTTGTTCAATTGGAAGGTGGCGAGATGGACTTTTTCTTGATCAGTGCATTGCATGACGTCGAATATCCTGTTCATTTCGTCAATCCAATTTTCCACCTCATCGGGGTTAGAAGATCCGGAGAATCTTGGAGGGTTCATGCTTCGAAAATTCCTGTGTAAATTCCCTGCGGCAGCCCGTGCGCCATCTTGGGCCACCGTCTGTAGAGCCTGCGTGAGACCCGTGACTGTTTGTTACATCTCATCCCAGTTGACACGGTGAGCCATTATGAGGGTGGGGTACCAGAGAAGAAGAGCATTCTGTTACTTCCTACGGAGTGAAGGGGGATTTAACCTATAGATAATTTCTAATTAGCTATCTCATTCCAGGTTCTACCCCATTCTCAATTAGGTGGGACATTTCTTTCCTAGTTCATAGGTGTAGGTCCTTAAACCTTGGACTTAGCCTATGACATGACATTTTTCTAGGAATAAATACATCCTAAGACCTATGCTCTGATACCACTTTAACTGTCACGCCCCGAGATTATGCAGTGGAAACTAATCGGGAACGTGAACAGCCGGCAAAAGTGATGCGGGACGGGACGTGAACCTGGGACTCTAGCTCGCGGACGTCCCAAAGCGAGGGAAACGCGTGGATCTGCGCGGTTGAGAAACCGACAATGAGTTTCGGATATCGGCTTTTCCGCGTGCTCGGATCGAGTCACGGAACGGTTTCCACTCACTCACTCACTCTCGCAGCGGTGATAAAATTATAGCGAGCTATGTTCCTATCACTCATGCAGTGGCATATAGAAATATATACGAGTAAAGTAAATTGCCGAGAGGGGAGCGGACACGATACCTCCACGCTACCGGGCGTGGGGAAGGTGATCCCGGCCAAGTCTCGTACTCCCGGTACAAACAATTAACAAAATTTACAGCAATAGTTTTACTGCCCACTCCACGCAGGGAGGTAAAGGGCTACAGTGGGACCCAGGAGTATCGCACTTGGGTTGACGGGCAGATTCTTGGGAAGGTTCGACGGTTCTGGCACGCTGCTACTCTGGCGGCAGCTTGTTGTCCAGAACTGGTTCCTCTATTTCAACACTGCGTGACTCGGCGAGAAAAATTCCAGCAATCAGCACACACGTCGGATCGACGCGAAACCAGCGCCGTTGCGAAGCTAACTTGGAGATCTACAAACACCTGGTGTTACAGGAATTTTCCTGTCTCTGTAGTTTCTTTGGTGGAATTTGTAACCGATGGACTGACCGACTCAAGAAATACTGGGCAGATTGGGATCTGCTTGAAAATGTGGGTTGACCGAAGATCAAACAGTGAAATTTGGACTTGAAATTTTTGTGGAAGATAGAGGGGAAAGTAAGAAACATGTGGATTTTTTTTTGTAATTTTCTGAGGTGGTTTGACAGGGGGAATGGATTTTATAACAGGGGGTGGTCGGATCTAGACTATAGGGGGTAGAACAGATTCCGGATTTTGCAGTGGTTTTTTGGATGGGTAAATAAATTCATAAAATCATTAAAAAATTTGTGAAAGAGGGTTTTGGTGGACAGAAATCTCAGTCCAAATTTCAGATCGATCTTAAATTAGTAAGGGGGTGAAAAGAGCAAAGAGATGGCTTGCTGGAACACAAATCTTCACAGGGACAGATTGTGTAGACCAGGGAAGAATATGGTGGAACGTGGGGCAAACGGTGGAGGAATAACTTGAAAATATTTTTGGAGAGAGGGGATTTCGTGGGGAACTCACCCTCAAAATTTGGGCTCGATCAGATCTCCTGAATTGGAGATAAAATTCGGGCAATAGCTTGATATCTAGGGGTGGACAGAATTCCGACGAAGTGATAGTGGTGGTGCGACGGCGGCGGCGGCGGCGGTGCTGAGGTTCTCAATCAGAGAGAGGTTGATGGGGAGGCTTCACACCTCTGAAGATCAGCCTTCACAGCTGCAAGGGGGTGGAGAGAGGGAGAGGGCTACGCCCTTGGCCTTCTTGAGCAACAAATGGGATTTTTCTTCATTAATTGCTATGAAATTCACAAAATACAAGGTTATTATAGAAATGGATAAAAGACCTAAACTATCCTTAAATCTAGGGTTAGGGAGGGACAAGTGGGGGATAAGATAATAATCTCCCATGTGGTCAAATGACCATTAATAAAAAAAATACAACATGAATTAAATACAAAATAAGGGGGGCGCCCCTTTGAAAAATGGGGAGAGAAATTTGATTTTTCTTCTTTTTTGTCCCCCAAAGATCAGCCCATAGGGCCCATGATCTTAGGTGGACCAATGGGTAAGAGGGTGGGGGACCCTACTGGACCTACTGACTTTTTGCAAAGAAATCTAAAGATTCCTAAGGACTAACATATTGGCTTATAATTGCCATACAATTGCAAACCAATTAACCCAAGGATATAAATATAAATAAAAGGATACAAATGTAAAAATAAAATGTTAGTGCCCGATGTGGATTCCCATCAAAAAGAAGTCTCAAGTGATGTATATATCCATTTTAAATCCATAATTTACCCAATTTATGTTTCTAATAATGGGCTTGGGCCTAAAAGACTTAGAAATTGGTCTATGGGCCAATTTAAGTTGGGTTGAGCCTTTTAATGAATATAGGGCCTTTAAATGGATTTAAATAATCCCTAATTCCTTCTTAATGACCTATTTAGCCTTTTAAATTACTTAGTAATTATATTTTAATTCCAAAAAAATTCTTAGAAAAATTTAGGGTGCTACAGCCTCCCCCACTTAAGAGAATTTGGTCCCCAAATTCATAATATGAGTTTTACGGAGAGTGTGTATATTTTAATTAGCTAATTAATTGCACTAATAATTAAGGCAATGCGAATAGGTTAGGATGGTACCTTCAATTGTTTTACCTTCCTCGTCCAGGATGGCATTTAGTCGGCCTCGTCGTCCGCGTTCATTGTTATCCCTCAAAGATTGTTCCTTTATAAGAGGACACATGGACAAGCGATGCTCCCGACTTCCACATTTGAGACAAGCGCCAAGACGCTTCCAACACTCTTCGACCAAGTGCCCGAACTTTTCACAGAATGAGCAAGCCATGGCGACTTGTGTTCCTTCTTCTTCCTTAACTCTTTTACTTTTTTCATTGCCATTTTCATTTCTTTTTCCATTACCGTTCCCATTACGAAACCTCTTATTGTGACGGGGTTCGTCATCATCCGCTTCTCTCTCCTCTTGCCTATCATATTTTCGGCTCGACCTTTCTTCCATCCCTCGGAGCTTCTCCACCTTCTCCAGGGTTCTTTCACATAGATGTGCCCGTTGAACTATTTCCGTATAGGTGCGGATATTTTGAGACCCAAGTTGTTGAATAAATCCGGGCCTTAACCCGTCCAAAATCGGTTGGCCTTTAATAGGTCTGTGCTAACCAGGTGGGGAGCATAAGGTGCTAATCGAGAGGATCGGAGCTCATACTCCGCCACAGGCATCATGCCTTGGTGAAGTGCGGCGAATTCCGCGGCCTTTCTCTCCTTAACGTGCTCGGAGAAATACTTTGCTCGGAAGAGTGTGAGAAATCCCTCCCAAGTGTGCTAATCATTTGGAGGTTGTGCCGGAATAGCTTTCCACCAAGTACGCGCATCTTTGTTCAATTGGAAGGTGGCGAGATGGACTTTTTCTTGATCAGTGCATTGCATGACGTCGAATATCCTGTTCATTTCGTCAATCCAATTTTCCACCTCATCGGGGTTAGAAGAACCGGAGAATCTTGGAGGGTTCATGCTTCGAAAATTCCTGTGTAAATTCCCTGCGGCAGCCCGTGCGCCATCTTGGGCCACCGTCTGTAGAGCCTGCGTGAGACCCGTGACTGTTTGTTACATCTCATCCCAGTTGACACGGTGAGCCATTATGATGGTGGGGTACCAGAGAAGAAGAGCATTCTGTTACTTCCTATGGAGTGAAGGGGGATTTAACCTATAGATAATTTCTAATTAGCTATCTCATTCCAGGTTCTACCCCATTCTCAAATAGGTGGGACATTTCTTTCCTAGTTCATAGGTGTAGGTCCTTAAACCTTGGACTTAGCCTATGACATGACATTTTTCTAGGAATAAATACATCCTAAGACCTATGCTCTGATACCACTTTAACTGTCACGCCCCGAGATTATGCAGTGGAAACTAATCGGGAACGTGAACAGCCGGCAAAAGTGATGCGGGACGGGACGCGAACCTGGGACTCTAGCTCGCGGACGTCCCAAAGCGAGGGAAACGCGTGGATCTGCGCGGTTGAGAAACCGACAATGAGTTTCGGATATCGGCTTTTCCGCGTGCTCGGATCGAGTCACGGAACGGTTTCCACTCACTCTCGCAGCGGTGATAAAATTATAGCGAGCTATGTTCCTATCACTCATGCAGTGGCATATTGAAATATATACGAGTAAAGTAAATTGCCGAGAGGGGAGCGGACACGATACCTCCACGCTACCGGGCGTGGGGAAGGTGATCCCGGCCAAGTCTCGTACTCCCGGTACAAACAATTAACATAATTTACAGCAATAGTTTTACTGCCCACTCCACGCAGGGAGGTAAAGGGCTACAGTGGGACCCAGGAGTATCGCACTTGGGTTGACGGGCAGATTCTTGGGCAGGTTCGACGGTTCTGGCACGCTGCTACTCTGGCGGCAGCTTGTTGTCCCGAACTGGTTCCTCTATTTCAACACTGCGTGACTCGGCGAGAAAAATTCCAGCAATCAGCACACACGTCGGATCGACGAAAAACCAGCGCCGTTGCGAAGCTAACTTGGAGATCTACAAACACCTGGTGTTACAGGAATTTTCATGTCTCCGTAGTTTCTTTGGTGGAATTTGTAACCGATGGACTGATAGACTCAGGAAATACTGGGCAGATTGGGATCTGCCTGAAAACGTGGGTTGACCGAAGATCAAACAGTGAAATTTGGACTTGAAATTTTTGTGGAAGATAGAGGGGAAAGTAAGAAACATGAGGATATTTTTTTATAATTTTCTGAGGTGGTTTGACAGGGGGAATGGATTTTATAACATGGGGTGGTCGAATCTGGACTGCAGGGGGTAGAACAGATTCCGGATTTTGCAGTGGTTTTTTTGGATGGGTAAACAAATTCATAAAATCATGAAAAAAATTGTGAAAGAGGGATTTGGTAAACAGAAATCCCAGTCAAAATTTCAGATCGATCTTAAATTAGGAAGGGGGTGAAAAGGGCAAAGAGATGACTTGATGGAACACAAATCTGCACAGGGACAGATTGTGTAGACCAAGGAAGAATATGGTGGAACGGGGGCAAACGGTGGAGGAATAACCTAGAATTTTTTTTGGAGAGAGGAGATTTCGTGGGGAACTCACCCTCAAAATTTGGGCTCGATCAGATCTCCTGATTGGGGGATAAAATTCAGGCAATTGCTTGTTGTCCAGGGGTGGACAGAATTCCGACGAAGTGGTGGTGGTGGTGCAACGACGGCTCGATGGCGGCGGTGCTGAGGTTCTCACTCAGAGAGGGGTTGATGGGGAGGCTTCACACCTCTGAAGATCAGCATTCACAGCTGCAAGGGGGTGGAGAGAGGGAGAGGGTTGCGCCCTTGGCCTTCTTGAGCAACCAATGGGATTTTTCTTCATTAATTGTTATGGAATTCACAAAATACATGGTTTTTATAGAAGTGGATAAAAGACGTAAACTATCATTAGATCTAGGGTTAGAGAGGGGCAAATGGGAGATAAGATATTAATCTCCCATGTGGTCAAATGACCATTAATAAAAAAAATGCAACATGAATTAAATACTATATGAGGGGGGCGCCCCTTTGAAAAAGGGGGAGAGAAATTTGATTTTTCTTCTTTTTTGTCCCCTTGGTCCAAGTCCTCCCATGGACCAAAGACCAACCCATAGGGCCCATGATCCTAGGTGGACCAATGGATAAGAGGGTGGGGGACCATGTTGGACCTACTGTCTTTTTGCAAAGAAACCCAAAGATTCTTAAGGACTAACATATTGGCTTATAGTTGCCATACAATTGTAAACCAATTAACCCAAGGATATAAATGCAAACAAAAGGATACAAATGTAAAAATAAAATGTTAGTGCCTGATGTGTATTCCCATCAATTCTTCCCGGGTGGGAAGAACTCGACCCCGTCGAGTAAGGGGTGCGGCTGCTCGTATGGCTCCTGCGGATCTGTCACCGACCAGGTAGCGCGGAGTACGCTCCACTCCAAGTAATCGTCACCTGCTCATCCCGTATATATTCGATATGCACATGCTGCTGTGGGAATGAGGCTAGTGGGGGACACTCCGGGGTGGGGTCACCCTCAAAGGAAGGAGACGGCTCAATGACTCACTAGGAATCACCGCGGAGTCCCTATATGTGACTAGATCCGAGACATTGTGGTAGAGCTGATCCCAAATTCTGGCAAGTTTACAACGTACGCAGTAGACCCGACTTGTCTCGCACTCGAAAAGGGACTGACATCACGAGCTTGCAATAGACCGACTATGTAACTCCTAATATGCTCGACAGACAAACTGTATAAATATGCAAAATCGACTCATAGACTATGGTACGAGGACAGACTGAGAGACACCAACTAATGACTTCCTATAACTGACGACACATGCAAGGGACTTATTAAGGAAGACTCGGTGGGAATGTTAGACACCGTCTACATACACTAGGTGTAAAGATAGACTGACCCACAACTTAATGTCGCGAGTTTCAACTCTCGTCAACCGTCTCTGGTTGGAGAAGACTCGTCCTCGGGTACAGAAATATGTGAGGACAAGGAGGTGGGTGATGGGCAAGTCATCCGGAAGTTTGGTGTGAAGCACAACAAGAAGGAAGTCCGGATGTTGTCTCTCGTACGCATGGTAGAAATCAAACCATACCGCGTCAACAAAAGGTGTCGACAATGGTACGGTAGTCACTAGCGGCTGTGCTACCGTAGGGGAGATGGGTAGAAGTGGAATGTGATGCGGGAAGGGACCATGGACACGACAAGCTCGCGGTTGTCCCTTAACGAGGGAAGCGTCGGACGTGCACGGTTGAGAAACCGGCAGTGAGCTAGGGTGGTCGGCTCTCACTTGTGTCCGGATCGGGTCACGAGACGGTCTCGCTCACTCTCTCGTGGCAGCGGTAATGAATAAATAAAGCGAGCTAGATATCCCTACGCATGCTCTCTAGCAGCGGCATAAACAAATATATATGAAGTAAGCAAAATGCCAAGTAAGGGAGCGAATGCGATACCTCCACGCGCTCGGCGTGGGGAAGACGGACTCGGCCGAAACTCGTACTCCCGAAATAAATATTACATAAAGATTACAGCAACGAGTTACAGCCCACTCCACGCAGAGAGGTAAAGGGTGACACAATGGGGTCCGGGAGGACCGATTTCGGGTTGACGGGCGGCTTCTCGCGTAGCGTCGGCCGCACACGTACTCGCGCCTGTGGGGCCCACTTGCTGTCCAGAGGGGCCGTGTGGGACCCAGTGGCACCGCTGTGGTGGTGGATGCCTGGATGGGCGCTCCCTGGAGTGGAGGCGCTCTGGTTCGCCGGCCGGAGGCCGGGCAGCTCCTATCGGCACCGGTCAGAATAACCGGCCACGGATCTGTAACTTCTGGTTTTCAGCGTGTGTCCCGGCGAGAACGGGCGCTGCGATCAGCCCCGATGTCAGATCGACACGAGACTGGCGCCGTTGGAAAGCTAACTTCAAATTCTTCAATCTAAGACTAAAGATCTGGCCTGGATCTGCACGGATCTGGGCTTTAATGAATTTTCAACTTCCTGTTGTACAGTAGCCGAACACTCAGATCTGCAGGGCTATTCTCTGAGAACTGCCTTTGACCGATATATGAACGTCCGAATCTGAAGTGCTGGTCTTCAGCAAAATTGTAGGAAATCAAGCTAAGAAAATGGTAAAACTAGTTTGAACAAGTTTAGATGTGGCTACGAATTGATAGGATTTTTGAACTGGAAGTGGGTCGGATCTGGAAATGGGCTGAAAGCACTGTAGCTGAGATAGAACACGAATTTTGAAAAATGGATAGATGGCGGATAAAAAATCAAGAAAAATGGTGGATGAAGGGGATGATGGACAGAACTCCCAGTAAACTTGGGAGGGTTTGAAAAAATCAAAAATAGGGTCAGAGGTGAGAAACACAGGGCTGCTGTCACTGTAGACAGAGACAAAACAGATCTTGGAATGAAAGATGCACGAAAATGAAAAATTACTAAATGGAGGAGTTTGGATGTGAAAATTTAGGTGGAGGTGGGGATTCAAGGAAAGAACACACCCTCAAAATTTTAAATCCATCTGAGCTTGTGGCTGACAGAAAGAATTCGTGGAAGTCACCTCTTTCTAGCAGGACAGAACCTTGACGATGGCTCTGTGGCGGCTCGTAGGCGGCACGAACGGCGGCGGCGGCGGCACAGATGATCACCGGAGATAGAGAGGAGGGGATAGGAGGTAGAAACCACTCTAGAACTGGAGGTTTGAGGAGAGAAAACCAGGGGGAGAGGAAGGGGGCGCAAGGAGGCTCCCTTAACATTCAACAAATTTTTGATTTTTCATTAATTTTCACATGAAAATACATGGTTTTATATGCTTCCAACCAAATCTAACCTCCACCCTTAGATCTGGGGATGTGAGATGGATGGCATGGATTGCATGCCACAAACACAAAAAAAATAAATATAATATACAAGGGGGGGCGGCCTATTGACCAAGAATGGCAAGGGGGACAAGTTTGACATCGTAGGTAGCCTACCATGGAAATTCTTACCCCCCTGTCTACCCATGTGGCATATGACTAGTCCAATCTTCTAGATGTCCACCTAGGATAGTTGACCAGCACCACAAGGTGACATGGACCAATGGGAGAGGGCTGAGGGCCCCCTTGATGGTCCTACTGACAAATTACATAGAAACCCACACAATCCATGGGAATGACTCCTTGGCTTATAAAGCTTTACATTTGCGTACATACTTTCCCAAGGATATAAACACAAACTAAAAGGACATAAATGCAAAAGAAAAAGTACAGGCTCGGTGTCGATTCCCATCAACTCTCCCCGGGTGGGAGGAACTCGACCCTGTCAAGTAGGGGTAGGGATGCTCGAGTATTCCGGCGGATCCGTCACCGTGCCAAGTAACGCGGGTATGCTCCACTCCAAGTGATCGTCACATGCTCATTCCATATATACTCGATATGCGCGAACTGCTATGGGCTAGAGGTGGACACTCCGGGTGGGGCACTCTCAAAAGGGAAGGGAGCAGGCTTGAAGACTCACTAGGAATCACCGCTGAGTCCCTATAGGTGACTGATCCGGGTATAGATGTGGAACCGATCCCATACTCATCGAATGAGTCCACTCGCCTCTTACGTATAAGAGAACGACAACGAGCTTTCACAAGACACATGCAGACTCACCAAACACTAACACACATATGCAAACAACACAAATAAGAAACGGACTCATGCATGACTCTAGACAAAACTAGTGTTAGTCAGACCCGTACATGGATGACGGCGGACCAGGACACCCGAATATGTGCCATACATGCATTTGACGTAACCGGAGATGGGTGGCATGGGGTACACCTAAATGTCCAAGTATGACCCAGTCATGCATGGACGGCCCTTTGGATTTGGGGAACTTGAGAGAGCTAGAAGACCCGGATGTGGAAGAGCCGGGTGTGGGTGTATCGAGTATGGGTTTGGTGGGTATGGAGGACCCGACCCGTAGGAAAGGGGTATGAAGCTGGACTTCCCCGAAGAAGTGAAGGGAATATGAAGGGTCTAGGGATCCACTAGGGAAGGGGTCAAAGGGATCAAAGAAGGTATGACCCCTTATGGTGGGTTCCAACATGACATGGTTCCAATCGTGAAATTCTTGAAGGTGCGGGTGGTCACCTTCCTCCGTCATGATAGATGGGACCGTGTATAGGAAATATGACTCCTCCCTCGGAAGCAAAGTCATGAAGTCGGGCTCAACCGGTAGCGGGAGAAGTAGACGAACCTCCGTGGTGATATAACCCACGGTGCACTTGGAGGTAATGGACCCGAAGGCCAGATGGGTGAAGCTACGACTCGTGGGTTGGTCGAAGTCTCGGGCCAACATATGTGTCAACTTCCATTGCGTGTCTAGTCCCATAACAAGATCGTCCAACGTGTCAACATGGTGACTAGATCGAAATGTGGTATGGAATGAGTTGATCGGCACTAAAGGTAAGGTGGGGTCCATGGATGGGAAGGGATGTAGGACCAAGCCATCCTTGAGCCAACTACGAAGCGGCTCGGCGATGAAAAGCGTACCCGTTAGAAACACGGGTGGCTGGGGCTTGGGTGGCTCCAAATGAGAGGGTTCCGAATTAAGATCGGAAGGTGAGGGTGACAATGGAGCACTCTCGGGTGGTGAAGGAATTGGGTTAGGTAGTCCGATCGGCTCGGGACTCGGTTGGGAGGTAGATGTTTGCCAAAGGGTTCGACCTCTAGAGCGAGAAAAATGAGACTCAAAGGGCTCGACCTCTAGAGCGACCTTATAAGATTGCGTCAGCGAGAACGCGTCGCGGACAAGACATTCAAGTTGGAAGTGAAACCGCAAACCTCTCCGGAACTCAAAGGCAATCGTGATGCTATCCTCTCCAACTCCATATTCCATTCGGTACTTATCATAGTCCCAAATGTACTCGGACATGGACCTATCGCCTTGGACGGGTCGGCATGGGTTGGCCATAGTTTCCAAAAAGATGGGATTGGATCCCTAGGAATAGATATGCAAGACCATGTGGACAAGACACTAATACTCGGTACGGGGCGGAGTTAATCGATCCGAAGATCACTCGCGCAAGTGTGCGGCCTTCCCGATAGGCGTAGCCTAATGTTCGGACAACACCTTTTTATATACCGGGTTATTAGGATGCAATGTAAAAAGACACTTTTTTTTTGTTTTAAAATAATGATGACCCTAAACACGACTTAGACAATGACTAATGACTAAATGACACTCTTTGTGTTTTTTTTTTTTGACACCCTAGACTCAAACTTCTCTGATACCAAATTGATGCGGGACGGGACCACGGACACGACAAGCTCGCGGTTGTCCCTTAACGAGGGAAGCGTCGGACGTGCACGGTTGAGAAACCGGCAGTGAGCTAGGGTGGTCGGCTCTCACTTGTGCCCGGATCGGGTCACGGGACGGTCTCGCTCACTCTCTCGCAGTAGCGGTAATGAATAGATAAAGCGAGCTAGATATCCCTACACATGCTCTCTAGCAGCGGCATAAACAAATATATATGAAGTAAGCAAAATGCCAAGTAAGGGAGCGAATGCGATACCTCCACGCGCTCGGCGTGGGGAAGACGGACCCGGCCGAAACTCGTACTCCCGGGATAAATATTACATAAAGATTACGGCAATGAGTTACAGTCCACTCCACGCAGGGAGGTAAAGGGCGACACAATGGGGTCCGGGAGGACCGATTTCGGGTTGACGGGCGACTTCTCGCGTAGCGTCGGCCGCACACGTACTTGCGCCTGTGGGGCCCACTTGCTGTCCGGAGGGGCCGTGTGGGACCCGGTGGCACCGCTGTGGTGGTGGATGCCTGGATGGGCGCTCCCTAGAGTGGAGGCGCGCTGGTTCGCCGGCCGGAGGCCGGGCGGCTCCGATCGGCACCGGTCGGAATAACCGGCCACGGATCTGCAACTTCTGGTTTTCAGCGTGTGTCCCGGCGAGAACGGGCGCTGCGATCAGCCCCGATGTCAGATCGACACGAGACTGGCGCCGTTGGAAAGCTAACTTCAAATTCTTCAATCTAAGACTAAAGATCTGGCCTGGATCTGCACGGATCTGGGCTTTAATGAATTTTCAACTTCCTATTGTACAGTAGCCGAACACTCAGATCTGCAGGGCTATTCTCTGAGAACTGCCTTTGACCGATATATGAACGTCTGAATCTGAAGTGCTGGTCTTCAGCAAAATTGTAGGAAATCAAGCTATAAAAACGGAAAAACTAGTTTGGACAAGTTTAGATGTGGCTACGAATTGATAGGATTTTTGAACTGGAAGTGGGTCGGATCTGGAAATGGGCTGAAAGCACTGTAGCTGAGATAGAACACGAATTTTGAAAAATGGATAGATGGCGGATAAAAAATCAAGAAAAATGGTGGATGAAGGGGATGATGGACAGAACTCCCAGTAAACTTGGGAGGGTTTGAAAAAATCAAAAATAGGGTCGGAGGTGAGAAACACAGGGCTGCTGTCACTGTAGACAGAGACAAAATAGATCTGGGAATGAAAGATGCACGAAAATGAAAAATTACTAAATGGAGGAGTTTGGATGTGAAAATTTAGGTGGAGGTGGGGATTCAAGGAAAGAACACACCCTCAAAATTTTAAATCCATCTGAGCTTGTGGCTGACAGAAAGAATTCGTGGAAGTCACCTCTTTCCAGCAGGACAGAACCTTGACGATGGCTCTGTGGCGGCTCGTAGGCGGCACGAACGGCGGCGGCGGCGGCACAGATGATCACCGGAGATAGAGAGGAGGGGATAGGAGGTAGAAACCACTCTAGAACTGGAGGTTTGAGGAGAGGAAACCATGGGGAGAGGAAGGGGGCGCAAGGAGGCTCCTTGAACATTCAACAAATTTCTGATTTTTCATTAATTTTCACATGAAAATACATGGTTTTATATACTTCCAACCAAATCTAACCTCCACCCTTAGATCTGGGGATGTGAGATGGATGGCCTGGATTGCATGCCACAAACACAAAAAAAAATATATAATATACAAGGGGGGGGCCTATTGACCAAGAATGGCAAGGGGGACAAGTTTGACATGGTAGGTAGCCTACCATGGAAATTCTTACCCCCTTGTCTACCCATGTGGCATATGACTAGTCCAACCTTCTAGATGTCCACCTAGGATAGTTGACCAGCCCCACAAGGTGACATGGACCAATGGGAGAGGGCCGAGGGCCCCCTTGATGGTCCTACTGATAAATTACATAGAAACCCACACAATCCATGGGAATGACTCTTTGGCTTATAAAACCTTACATTTGCGTACATACTTTCTCAAGGATATAAACACAAACTAAAAGGACATAAATGCAAAAGAAAAAGTACAGGCTCGGTGTCGATTCCCATCAGAATGGCTGATTGCGTGGGGTCGGCGGATGGCTCATCCACCAATGATAAAGTGGGTGGGATAGACAGCTCCAGGACGACCGGTGGGGTTGGGATGACTAACAGACCCTGGCCCTCTATTGGATCTCTCTCTAACCCTAAAACATCAGCGAGGTACTCCTCGGCCAACTCTTGGTCAGTCTCATAACTCACTAGAATAGGCCCGGGTGAGGCATCCTCCGAATGGTTGTTCTCTAAGGTAGGGGAATGCGAAGGACACTGGTCGGATAAATGGCTAATCCCACTACAGGGGGCCACATGGGTGGGCTCCGGGAGAGGTGGTGGGCGTGAGTCCGGAGGCGGAATGGGCCGCTGGGGGTGGGTGGGTGGTGACACGGAGGTGGTCGGCTGAATGCCGTTGTGGAAGACGAACTCGCCGGGTAGGTGAGGTGGGTATAAGGTGCAGGTCCTCCTATCCCGCTCAAAGGTCGCTCTCCTCTCTTCCAACCAATTTTGCCCTAAAATGATGCATGGGCCAGCAAGTGTGTCGACCTTGCACCATGATCCATCGTCATAAATAACGGGGCCGAACCTCCATTGGAACTCTACAAATGCTAAGCCACCATTGAGAACAATCTCCCCGGTCTTAGAGAGAGACTCAACTATGTCTTGTGAGACACAATTAGATGACACCCTACTGATGAAGTTGATTTTCATATGCAACCCATTAGGCAGGATGGCAATGGACACAATAGGGCGCTGGAAGGACTCGGTTGTGGGCTTAGGGGTCGGGTCAACCGGTGGTGGAATGATAGGGGCAAGACCTTGGGGTCGGACCATGAAAGCCTTGAATTGGGCCACCATGGATGACCAATCGGACGCACGGTCTCGGGGAATGGCCATGGGGCTGGTGGGTAGTGGTCATGCAGACACACGGTCACAAGACCGGCTGACTCTTTATTGGACTAGACACGACCCTATACAACAATGCAAAGTTGGAATGCAGACTCGACTACAAACCTAGACTCAACCAATATCCGATACGTGGCGGAGGTTTGATCCGAAGATCGCACTCACGTAAGTGTGCTACCTTCCCGATAGACATAACCTATCATTCTGGGAACACCTTTTGATATACTGGGTATAGGAATGCAATGCGACACCTTGGACCGATTAACCGACTACCCTAAACTCGACTTAGCTCTGATACCAATTTGATGCGAGACGCGAACCTGGGACTCTAGCTCGTGGACATCCCTAAGCGAGGAAAACTCATAGATCTGCGCAGTTGAGAAACCGACAATGAGTCTCGAATATCGACTTTTTCGCGTGCTCGGATCAAGTCATGGGACGGTTTCCACTCACTCTCTCTCGCAGCGGTGATGAATATATAACGAGTTACGTTCCTATCACTCATGCAGCGGCATATAGAAATATATACAAGTAAACCAAATTGCCGAGAGGGGAGCAGACACGATACCTCCACGCTACCGGACGTGGGGAAGGCGATCCCGGCCAAGTCTCGAACTCCCGGTACAAACAATTAACAAAATTTACAGCAAGAGTTTGTTGTGCCCCTGTGTGGTTTTGATGATGACTGACACACCATGAGTCACACTGAGGTGTGCTAATTAATATAGATGGCTGATTGACTGCTTGAATATCTGATTGTTTTATCTGATTGCTTGCTTGAATAGTTAATTCATGAATATGGCTAGATTGGGTTAACGTAGTGGCTAATTGTTTGTTCACGCATTACTCTATTTTGCCAAGTGTATACATCAGTCAGCATTGCATTGTGTTCACGAAGTCTATACACTGCTGGATGTACATGTCTGCACATTGGTGTTTTTTCCCTATGTTCTGGCCAAGTCTATACAGCCTCATTCTTACCTTCGTTCAAAGCCAAAGTCTACACAACGCCCTTCATTGAAAGTCTACATTCGCTGCAGAGCTCACTATCAAGTCTGTACATTGGGTTCACATTTCCAAGTCTGTACAGCGTGAAGTCTATACTTTGGCACTGTAGCTTGCTCGTGCAAGTCTATACCTTGGACTGTTCTTCAAAGTCTGTACATCAGATTGTACATCATCTTCGTGCTGTTTCTGTACTTGAGTTTTCGTGTTGTTTCCCCTCACTAACACGAAAAGATCTCGTGTCGTATGAGCTTACAACACTTCGTGTTGATTTCCATGCGTGACAGGAAACCTTGTATGAGGTTAGACTTCGTGTCGTTTCCCTTGTCTTCATCTTCGTGTTGTTTTAGTGTCTACGTCTCCGTGTTGTTTTTATGTTTCTGTCTGAGTGTTGGTCTTTCGTTTTTTGACTTAGTGTCTTTTTCGCCTTGACCACACTTCGTGTCGATTCTTGGTTTTCTACACCCCGTGTCATTTCACCTCGTGCTGTTCTCACTGTCGTCGTGTTGTTTTCACCGCGTGTCGATTATTGTTTTTCACTTAGTGTTGTTTTCACTTCGTGTCAACTTCACTTCGTGTCGTCTCTTTGTATTTCGTCTTCATGTTGTTTTCAACCCGTGTCGATTACTGTTTCGACTTCGTGTTGTTTTCAACCCGTGTCGATCACTGTTTTTACTTCGTGTCGTTCCTGTTACACTTCGTGTCGTTTCTCCGTCTCAGGTCTTCGTGTCGTGTTTTCCACACCGCGTGTCGTTGTCGCTTTAGTAACTTCACCTCGTGTCGGTTACTGTTGTTTTCATGACTTCGTGTCGTTTTTCCTCTCATGTACTTCGTGTCGGTTACTGTTGTTTTCACTTCGTGTTGTTTTCATTTCGTGTCAACTTCACCTCGTGTTGTTTTCATTTCGTGTCAACCTCGTCTTGGTGTCGTACTTACTTCGTGTCAGTTACTGTTGTTTCTGTGTCTTCGTGTCATTTTTGTTCCACTACGTGCAGAACATTGCAGCACCTCGTGTTGCTTTCTGTATACCACCTTGTGTCTTTCGTTTGTTGATACCATACTTCATGATTGGTTTCTGTCTTATCTTCGTATGTACCTCGTGTCGTTTCCTTATTCTGTCTTCGTGTTGTCTCCGTGTTGTTTCGTTCTAACCTCGTCCAGGTTTCTTCTAAAACGATGTTCTTCTGATAAGTCTATACAGAGTTGTTCTTTAAACTGATGACTTATCCGATACCCTGTTTTACAGGTGCTTTGATCGTGAAGCTTAAGGAGGGCACGTGATCCGAGGCTGGAATAAAGCCTGCTGAGAGACTGCCACGTGGTCCGAATTCTTAGGGCTGGAAATGTGGAGGTCACACGTCGTGGCTGATGCTGCTGCTGCTGCTATATATATGAGACCTTCATCCATAGATGAAAGAGATCGAGTTGGCAAGAAGAAAAGCTCATACAGAGAGCCACGATCCAGATAGAAAAAGAAAAGAGAAAGGAGAAGAGCAGAAGAAGAAAGGAGAAAGAGAGTGAGAAAGAGAAAGAAAGAGAGGTTGAGTAAGAGATCGAGATAGCAGAGTGTGAAGAGAAGAAGAGGAAGAAGAATAGAGAAGAAGAGAGAGCTAGAGTGATAGAAGCTTCAACTAAAGATTTGTTCCTGCTGGACCGTGGATCAGATCCAGACCAGCCAGCTCCTGCGAGAGCCACATTTGTTTTTATCTTTTCAGCTTTCTGTTGCTGGTTTCATTTTTTGTTTTTATCCATTTGCTGTTCTTCCGATTCTCTGTAGAGAGGTCGGGGTCCCTCCTGTTGGTTCAGGAGAAGGGAGGTTGCTATCTCCGGTTGCAAGTAGCTGGGTGCTACTTGTGGGTTCCCTCTGGTTAGAGGAAGGGAGGCTCGTCCTCCAGTTCTGGGCTTGTAGGTTTCAAGTCTAGGGGTCCCTCCGGTTGGGAGGAAGAGAGGTCCTAGACCTCTGGTTTGCAGGTGACGTAGTGTCACTTGTGTTTCCCTCTGGTGTTCAGAGGAAGAGAGACTTGGGTCTCTAGGTTCCCCTCCGGTTTGGAGGAAGGGAGGATTGGTCCTCCAGTTCTAGTCTTGTGGGTTGCAAGACTAGGTGTTCCCTCCGGTCTGGAGGAAGAGAGACTTGCGTCTCTGGTTTGCTAGTGACTGCTGTCACTAGTGGTTCCCTCCGGTTGGGAGGAAGAGGGGAGGTTGTTCCCCTGGTCAAGCTGTTAGGCAGCATTTGTTGCAGACTGAGTCTGCGGTTTCTAGCGTGAGCTAGTGGAAGCCACACTCGGGTTGAGTGTGGGGTGGATGTAGGTCTGTTGGACCGAACCACCTAAAAACCTCTTGTGCACTGTGGTTTATCTTGTCTATTTGTGCTTCCGCTAGGTGATTGCATAGGGGCGCTCCATGTGTTTGGCTTCTGGTTGTGCAGAAGAGTTAATTAGTTTTCAGTTTGACTAAATCTGTCTTGTTAGCTCTCTAGTGATCTCACTGTGTGCTTGTTTGTTTCTCTACTCCCAATTAGCCTTCAAGTTTGTTTAGTTTGCGAGCGAGCATTTTTAGTGAGCGAAATTTTAACTGGGCGAATTGTTTTTTAAAAGCCATATTCATTCACCCCCCCTCTGAATACAGCACCGAACCTATCAGTTGGTATCAGAGCAGTTCTCTGATTGATCAGATCCAACGATCTGCAGAGGATCCTATTGTCCCTTGGTGCTTTTCTGTCTTTACTCTTTGCTGCATATATCTACGTGCCAATCTAATCCATGGGTTCTCCACCGGTTTACAATGGTTCTAACTTTAATTCATGGGTTAGCAGTCTACACAATTATGTGGATTTGATGGATCCGGATCTGTGGAAGTTAATTTCACATGGTCCTCATAGACTGCCAAAGGAAGAGTCCGAATGGACTAAAAGTGATAGATCAAGAAATAGAGAGAATCAGAAAGTTTTGAGATTAATGAAAGAAGCTACTGACAAGGCTCTACATTCTTATTTTTATGACTGCAGGTCTGCAAAAGACATTCTGGATCAGTTGAAGCTAGCTCAGAGGATGAATGAGGACAGCTTTCTGATGGCTGATAAGAGTGACCATAGCAGTGAACAAGATGAATTTGAAGATGCTGTGGAGGTAAACCCTTTCGAGAATTTCACTTTAGATGACTGGGAAGATGCATATGCTAATCTGTTACACTCCCATGAAAAACTAAGGAAGAAGAATAAAAGTCTGATAAAGAAGATAACAAATCTAGGGGATCCAGCTTCTGAGACTGAAAATTTTGAAAATCCTGAAGTTTTGAAAACTGAAAATGAAATACTCAGAAGACAATTGTCTAAACTAGATGGAATCCAATCAGAACTTGATCATGTTAAATCTGAAAACACTAAACTTAGAAAACAATGTCAGGAATCTGACCAAAAACTAATTAGTCTTGAAAAAGAAAACAGATTGATCAATGAAGAGTTCAAGGCAGTTAGTGTCGCAAACTTAAAATCTCAGGAAAACTTTGAAAACTGTACATCAGAATATCCAAGTTTCCTAACTGATGCAATATTTGATGATGATAAACTTGAGCAGGAAAACACTAGTCTAAAAGAAGAAATTGAGAAACTGAAACAGTTGAACTCCACCATGTCAAGAGATTGCTGACATTTGAAAAAGGAAAATCTGTTGATGAAAATCAAAATGAGCTCAAATTGAAACAAGAGATTGAAACTCTTAAAAATTTGAATGATGTGATGCATCAACAGATTCTGGTCTGTGAAGAAGATATAGTCAACTATGAACATCAGATTTCTTCTCTTCAATATGAAATAAATGATCTGAACAATACTTTGTCAAAATTCGTAAGTGGGCAGAAAAACCTAGACAAGCTACTAGGTGTAACAATCAACACTAGGAAGGAAGGGCTGGGCTACAATAATGGTAACAAGAAAGAATTTCAGAGCAAGTTGATGACATCTTTTGTAAAAATTTCAAATGTAGCCACCACTTCAAAAGATAAACAGCCCATCGTTCAGAAAACTGAAGAACAGAACAAAAATCAGAAAAAGATTGGAAAACAGAAATTAAATAAAAGGGGTTCATTAGGGCATATTGATCAAAGCTCACACACACATTCACATGCATCTAAAAAGAAAGTATCATGCCATTATTGTCATAAATTTGGTCATCTGATGCATGAATGTAAACTGATGAAGAAGGATGATATGACTGCTATGAACCTTAATGATAAAAATCTTTCATTTCAGAAAGAGAAAATTGAATGTTTTCACTGTGGTAAATTAGGACACACAATTGCACAATGCTGGTTTGCAAGTGATAAGAAAACATCTCATTCATATCATAATAAATCTCCTGCAAGCCAACATGGTCCTAATAAGAACAAATTTGTTTTTAAAGATAAGCTCATTACATGCTTTGAGTGTGGAAAGACAGGCCATAGGGCTATTGAATGTTGGCTGAGGGCTGGTGGAAGAAATCCTAATTCATGCTTTCACTGTGGCAAGATGGGCCACATTGCAGCCCAATGTTGGCATGCTCAGGGAAGGAAGTTTAACAATAAATCTGGTAAATTCCCTGTCAATAGAAATATTTCTGATAGAAATGAATTTGTGTTTGAAAAGAAAACACTTACATGTTTTGAATGTGGGAAGCCAGGCCATAGAGCTTCTGACTGTTGGCTGGCTTATGTTGGTAAACAGAATCTTAATTCTGTTAACAGAAAATTTCATGCATATGCACATAGAACTCATACTAATCAGAGTGTGCATAAATTAAATCTGAAATCTGCTGCCTCTTGCTATTACTGTGGTATATTAGGTCATTCAATGAATAATTGCCATCTGATGAGATCTGATGACCTACATGCTAAGAGGTTGTTTAGAACACCTACCAAAGGTGTCACTATTAACCATGCAGGACCCAAGACTGTTTGGGTACCTGCCCATGCAAGATAGTGTGCTAACTTGCAGGTGTGCCTTGGAAGCTGAAGAATAAAAAGGGGGAAATAAACCAAGGCACCCAAGTTGATAAAACCCCATTCAGGTAAATTTCTCAAATCTGTTCAAATGAAAATTATGGTTGAGTTGAGAAGTCATAGCTTCATGCATACATGTTTTATTTTAATTGGTTTGACTCTTGCAGTGATCTTTGTGGGCTTTCTTGTTTGTAATATGAGCTGTGTGCATATATGAGAATGGCATAAACATGCACATGACATACATTCATTGAAAATCTGATGCATATAGGACTGTTTGTATTGCATTATCATGCATGACCACTTGGTATATAAATGGAAAGCTACTAAAGGGCAGAGGAAATCTGTCTAGAGGTTCTTACTATGTGTGAGATGGTCTTTTAGGCCAAGTTCTCCGCCAAGTACCAAGGGTCAAATCTGCATTTCAGAGAATGTCTGCATTTTCATGTGAATATTTTACTTCATGCCCCTGCATACAAGAAGTTAATTGCATTGCATTTCTTTCCATTGAAAATGTCAAAAAGATAAATTCGAATGCATATATTTAGGGGGAGCATTATTCATACATCTGAAATCACTCAACTGTTTTTAGATTTACTGCATAGCATGTTAAATCTGTTGTTTGCATAGTCATTCATCACCTACATTGTCTGCATGACATATAGGATGATTCAGTGTTTTTTAGTTAAAGGGAATCATTGCATAGCATATCACTTCTTTGAAAAATCAAAAAAAAAGGAAGGGAAATATCACTGCATATAGATAGGGGGGGCTTGCTTAATCCGTTCTTCTCCAGCTATATGATTCATCTTGTCATATCTGAAGTGTCAGTGATTCCATCATTTAAACTGGTATCAAATGATTTCTTGACTACTTCTGAAGTTGTTCAAAATCTGATTGCATACCTTATTGGTATCTGTTTGTATCTCCTAAACATGCTGAATGAGAGCTTTTCCTCTATTCAGTCAACTTTGAACCTCCTTGCTCAAGAGCAGCTCATTGCTACAATTCTTCAGAATCATGCTGTTTAGTGATTATTCTCACTTGAATTACTCTGCTGAGACATGAAGTAAACCTTCAGCCTGAATACTACTTCATAAAAGTTAAAATATCGTTAATGAGGAAACTTCCATTATACATGCTTAAGAACATTTGTTAACTAGAAGTGGTTTAAGTCTTATGTACTCTTGTTTGGTTACAAGAAACTTGAAAAATATCTGTTTCAACCTCTTAATAAACTTGAACTGTCTGCTCCATGTAAATTCATGTAAGACTTTCTGAAATCTGAAAAGTTGATATCCATGTCTGCATTGACTGAGATATATAGTGTATGTGGTTGTTCCTAAACAACTAACTAGTTCTGAATCCTTTTTAAGAAAAAGTTGGACAGAGCAATGACTGTGGCTACTGAGAAACCTGTCCAAAGGATTGTGTCATGAAGTACCATGGTTAACTCTGTTTAAAGAGATGATTGGAAACTATTGTGAAAATATGGCAGAGCAATGGCATAGTTGTATTGAGTAACTGGGGACTCTGGCCTCTGATCAAGGTGTATCCTCATGCCAAAGATACTTTTAATGCTACCTCTGTTCTCTAAAATGGGAGAAACAATACGGTTGTCACACTGAGTAACTGGGGACTCTGACCTCTGATCAAGGTGTCTCTCCACGTCAAAAGGTGCTGATAAACCAAAAGTGTTCATTAAAGAAAGATTTGAACAAGTGTAAATCAAATTTGAAAGAACAAGTAAAATTCAGGAGCATTCACTTATGTTTCTCTTAAAGCTGTCATGGAAAGTAAACTAATTAAGATAGAAGTTGGTTGAACTAGAATCTTATATGAGCTTGTAGTTCATTTTTTATTAAGTGTTGGTTCAGATATGAGTATAATTTCTTTTGAAAAAATTTCAGTTTACATCATTCTTAAACCATATCTGGCAATCAAGGGTTCATAAGCTTTTATGATGGAGGAATCCAGAATTTAAGACTTTGATTTTATGAAGTTGGTATCTTGCTGAAAAAGTTCATTATCTCAATTTTCACAAATCATTGAATCTGCTCATCCTATTGCCCTTTATCACTGAGATTTGATTCAGACTGGTTGTCACATATGAGAGTTGTTGTCTCTGGATAACCAGAGTTCATCCTTGTAGATTTCTCTTGCATCAAGGATCATAAGGGTAGAATTCTCTGGTCTGTTTGAGAGACTACATGCATAAGGAGGCAATGTGCTAGATTGTCTGATGGTGTTATTTGTCTGCATTAGCTCTATATCTTCTGCCATGTCAAAGGGGGAGTATTGTTGCATGACTGCATAAGTTGTTTGACTAAGGGGGAGAATTGTTTTTAATTGCTTCTGATATTGTGTTGCCATCTTCTGCTGAACTATCATGAGTGTCTCATATGACATCTCTGGTTTATTCGTTTTGCTAAAGTAAAAGGGGCAGCTTAGTCAAAAGGGGGAGTTTTTAATTAACAATTAGTTTTAATTCACTCTTCAACTCATGTCTTTTTTTGCTGAAGGCAAAGGGGGAGAAGAATCTAATCTGAGATCTGAGTCAGTGTAACTCATAGTGTTGCCATCATCAAAAAGGGGGAGATTGTTGTGCCCCTGTGTGGTTTTGATGATGACTGACACACCATGAGTCACACTGAGGTGTGCTAATTAATATAGATGGCTGATTGGCTGCTTGAATATCTGATTGTTTTATCTGATTGCTTGCTTGAATAGTTAATTCATGAATATGGCTAGATTAGGTTAACGTAGTGGCTAATTGTTTGTTCACGCATTACTCTATTTTGCCAAGTGTATACATCAGTCAGCATTACATTGTGTTCACGAAGTCTATACACTGCTGGATGTACATGTCTGCACATTGGTGTTTTTTCCCTATGTTCTGGCCAAGTCTATACAGCCTCATTCTTACCTTCGTTCAAAGCCAAAGTCTACACAACGCCCTTCATTGAAAGTCTACATTCGCTGCAGAGCTCACTATCAAGTCTGTACATTGGGTTCACATTTCCAAGTCTGTACAGCGTGAAGTCTATACTTTGGCACTGTAGCTTGCTCGTGCAAGTCTATACCTTGGACTGTTCTTCAAAGTCTGTACATCAGATTGTACATCATCTTCGTGTTGTTTCTGTACTTGAGTTTTCGTGTTGTTTCCCCTCACTAACACGAAAAGATCTCGTGTCGTATGAGCTTACAACACTTCGTGTTGATTTCCATGCGTGACAGGAAACCTTGTATGAGGTTAGACTTCGTGTCGTTTCCCTTGTCTTCATCTTCGTGTTGTTTTAGTGTCTACGTCTCCGTGTTGTTTTTATGTTTCTGTCTGAGTGTTGGTCTTTCGTTTTTTGACTTAGTGTCTTTTTCGCCTTGACCACACTTCGTGTCGATTCTTGGTTTTCTACACCCCGTGTCATTTCACCTCGTGCTGTTCTCACTGTCGTCGTGTTGTTTTCACCGCGTGTCGATTATTGTTTTTCACTTAGTGTTGTTTTCACTTCGTGTCAACTTCACTTCGTGTCGTCTCTTTGTATTTCGTCTTCATGTTGTTTTCAACCCGTGTCGATTACTGTTTCGACTTCGTGTTGTTTTCAACCCGTGTCGATCACTGTTTTTACTTCGTGTCGTTCCTGTTACACTTCGTGTCGTTTCTCCGTCTCAGGTCTTCGTGTCGTGTTTTCCACACCGCATGTCGTTGTCGCTTTAGTAACCTCACCTCGTGTCGGTTACTGTTGTTTTCATGACTTCGTGTCGTTTTTCCTCTCATGTACTTCGTGTCGGTTACTGTTGTTTTCACTTCGTGTTGTTTTCATTTCGTGTCAACTTCACCTCGTGTTGTTTTCATTTCGTGTCAACCTCGTCTTGGTGTCGTACTTACTTTGTGTCAGTTACTGTTGTTTCTGTGTCTTCGTGTCATTTTTGTTCCACTACGTGCAGAACATTGCAGCACCTCGTGTTGCTTTCTGTATACCACCTTGTGTCTTTCGTTTGTTGAAACCATACTTCATGATTGGTTTCTGTCTTATCTTCGTATGTACCTCGTGTCGTTTCCTTATTCTGTCTTCGTGTTGTCTCCGTGTTGTTTCGTTCTAACCTTGTCCAGGTTTCTTCTAAAACGTTGTTCTTCTGATAAGTCTATACAGAGTTGTTCTTTAAACTGATGACTTATCCGATACCCTATTTTACATGTGCTTTGATCGTGAAGCTTAAGGAGGGCACGTGATCCGAGGCTGGAATAAAGCCTGCTGAGAGACTGCCACGTGGTCCGAATTCTTAGGGCTGGAAATGTGGAGGTCACACGTCGTGGCTGATGCTGCTGCTGCTGCTATATATATGAGACCTTCATCCATAGATGAAAGAGATCGAGTTGGCAAGAAGAAAAGCTCATACAGAGAGCCACGATCCAGATAGAAAAAGAAAAGAGAAAGGAGAAGAGCAGAAGAAGAAAGGAGAAAGAGAGTGAGAAAGAGAAAGAAAGAGAGGTTGAGTAAGAGATCGAGATAGCAGAGTGTGAAGAGAAGAAGAGGAAGAAGAATAGAGAAGAAGAGAGAGCTAGAGTGATAGAAGCTTCAACTAAAGATTTGTTCCTGCTGGACCGTGGATCAGATCCAGACCAGCCAGCTCCTGCGAGAGCCACATTTGTTTTTATCTTTTCAGCTTTCTGTTGCTGGTTTCATTTTTTGTTTTTATCCATTTGCTGTTCTTCCGATTCTCTGTAGAGAGGTCGGGGTCCCTCCTGTTGGTTCAGGAGAAGGGAGGTTGCTATCTCCGGTTGCAAGTAGCTGGGTGCTACTTGTGGGTTCCCTCTGGTTAGAGGAAGGGAGGCTCGTCCTCCAGTTCTGGGCTTGTAGGTTTCAAGTCTAGGGGTCCCTCCGGTTGGGAGGAAGAGAGGTCCTAGACCTCTGGTTTGCAGGTGACGTAGTGTCACTTGTGTTTCCCTCTGGTGTTCAGAGGAAGAGAGACTTGGGTCTCTAGGTTGCCCTCCGGTTTGGAGGAAGGGAGGATTGGTCCTCCAGTTCTAGTCTTGTGGGTTGCAAGACTAGGTGTTCCCTCCGGTCTGGAGGAAGAGAGACTTGCGTCTCTGGTTTGCTAGTGACTGCTGTCACTAGTGGTTCCCTCCGGTTGGGAGGAAGAGGGGAGGTTGTTCCCCTGGTCAAGCTGTTAGGCAGCATTTGTTGCAGACTGAGTCTGCGGTTTCTAGCGTGAGCTAGTGGAAGCCACACTCGGGTTGAGTGTGGGGTGGATGTAGGTCTGTTGGACCGAACCACCTAAAAACCTCTTGTGCACTGTGGTTTATCTTGTCTATTTGTGCTTCCGCTAGGTGATTGCATAGGGGCGCTCCATGTGTTTGGCTTCTGGTTGTGCAGAAGAGTTAATTAGTTTTCAGTTTGACTAAATCTGTCTTGTTAGCTCTCTAGTGATCTCACTGTGTGCTTGTTTGTTTCTCTACTCCCAATTAGCCTTCAAGTTTGTTTAGTTTGCGAGCGAGCATTTTTAGTGAGCGAAATTTTAACTGGGCGAATTGTTTTTAAAAGCCATATTCACTCACCCCCCCTCTGAATACAGCACCGAACCTATCAGAGTTTTACTGCCCACTCCACGCAGCAAGGTAAAGGGCTACTGTGGGACCCGGGAGTATCGCACTTGGGTTGACGGGCGGCTTCTTGGGTAGCTCCGACGGTTCCGGCACGCTGCTACTCTGGCGGTAACTTGCTGTCCCGAACTTGTTCCTCTGTTTCAGCATTGCGCGACTCGGTGAGAAAAATTCCTGCGATCAGCACGAACGTCTGATCGACGTAAAACCAACATCGTTGCGAAACTAACTTGGAGATCTACAACCATCTAGTGTTACAAGAATTTTCCTGTCTCTGTAGTTTCCTTGGTGGAATTTATAACCGACGGACTGACAGACTCAGGAAATACTGGGCAGATTGGGATCTGCCTGAAAACGTGGGTTGACTGAAGATCAAACGGTGAAATTTGGACTTGAAATTTTTATGGAAGATAGAGAAGAGAGTAAGAAACACGAGGATAATTTTTTATAATTTGCTGAGCTGGTTTGACAGGGGGAATGGATTTTATAACAGGGGGTGGTCGGATCTGGACTGTAGGGGGTAGAACAGATTCTGGATTTTGCAGTGATTTTTTTGGATGGGTAAATAAATTCATAAAATCATTAAAAATTTTGTGAAAGAGGGCTTTGGTGGGCATAAATCTCAGTTCAAATTTTAGATCGATCTGAAATTAGTAAGGGGGTGAAAAGGGCAAAGAGATGGCTTGCTGGAACACAAATCTGCACAGGGACAGATTATGTAGACCAGGGAAAAATATGGTGGAACGGGGGGGGCAAACGGTGGAGGAATAACTTGGATTTTTTTTTGGAGAGAGGAGATTTCGTGGGGAACTCACCCTCAAAATTTGGGCTCGATCAGATCTCCTGATTGGGAGATAAAATTCGGGCAATAGCATGCTATCTAGGGGTGGACAGAATTCCGATGAAGTGGCGGTGGTGGTGCGACGGCGGCTCGATGGCGGCGGCGGCGGCGGTGCTGAGGTTCTCACTCAGAGAGGGGTTGATGGGGAGGCTTCACACCTCTGAAGATCAGCCTTCACAGCTACAAGGGGGTGGAGAGAGGGAGAGGGCTGCGCCCTTGGCCTTCTTGAGCAACAAATGGGATTTTTCTTCATTAATTGCTATAAAATTCATAAAATACAAGGTTTTTATAGAAATGGATAAAAGACCTAAACTATCCTTAAATCTAGGGTTAGGGAGGGGCAAATGAGGGATAATATATTAATCTCCCATGTGGTCAAATGACCATTAATAAAAAAAATACAACATGAATTAAATACTATATAAGGGGGCGCCCCTTTGAAAAAGGGGGAGAGAAATTTGATTTTTCTTCTTTTTTGTCCCCTTGGTCCAAGTCCTCCTATGGACCAAAGATCATCCCATAGGGCCCATGATCCTAGGTGGACCAATGGGTAAGAGGGTGGGAGACCCTACTTGACCTACTGACTTTTTGCAAAGAAATCTAAAGATTCCTAAGGACTAACATATTGGCTTATAATTGCCATACAATTGTAAACCAATTAACCCAAGGATATAAATATAAACACAAGGATACAAATGTAAAAATAAAATGTTAGTGCCCGATGTGGATTCCCATCAAAAAGAAGTCTAAAGTGACAATAAAAATCAGAGCACAAATCATTCACACATAAGATGAATGGATACCATAATTGATCAAAAATCTGACTTTTATTGATAATAACAATCTAGTACATGATGTTGACTCATTGACTAACTGGACTCAATAAAGTGAAAATTACATAATTGACTTTTGACTAGACTAACTACGGCTTCTCTCGAACCATCAATCAGTCCCGGATCCATCACTTGAGTAATCTGAATCCGACCCCCTAGAATTTCCTGAAAAAGATTAGAAAGTAGGGTAATGAGCACACATTCCTAGTAGATATCTTCGTATCAACATGAAGGTAATGTTTAAGTAATTAATATTTTTGCTCTAGAGTGTAAGATAATGAAAATGCGATAAAACACGCGGATAAAACCCAAAGTAACAATAGCACGATAAGATCAAGATACACGATGTGTGGTGATATATGAGCAGGATCAAGTAAGAATATGACAAGAATGTAACTTGGCCTTTTCACGTACGAGAATATGCTTGCATGTAACGAGAACGCACTTTCACCTTTCACTTTTCATAACTATGAAGGTTATACACTAGAATGTCATGTAATCAAGCATGTAATAATTCAATCATGAGATAGCCTCGTGGATTTCACTTATTTATAAAGAAAGTACTCCTAGCGCAATGCGACGCCAGTAGCATCATACCCCATGGTTTATAGTATGTTTTTGAAAATCAGTCGGGGGGGCTAGCATCAAGCCCTTAGACACAATCAGTGTCCGAACTGCATCTTCACGTATAAATCAAGATAGTTCCACGAGTATAACAATAAAATATGGCCAGTAATGTAACAAGTTCAAACTATAGTTTCATGATAGCAAATATCAAGGTAAGAATGCACCAAATAAGAATATGAGAGTTCAAAAATGACTTGAAGCAATGTCATGCCACGGAAAGAATTCGACAGCATAACGGTACATTCATTATTTTCCATAAGTGATTAATATCTTACTTGACAACTGTTAAGTTCCAAGCAATCATCAGACCATCTAGGAACTTTATAAAACCCAACCCAAAGGTCAAACCTCGGGTTAGACAGGGTCAAGGATAAAGCGGTCGTTTGCTAGACCGTTTAAGAGAGGCATGCGGTCTAGTCAGGACCATTTTAGTCGAGTTAGAATCAGAACCAAAAGGCATGACTCCGGAACGCATGCGGTCATAGACGGACCATTTGTGGGAAAAAGCGGTCTTGGGCCAATCGCTAGACAAGGCTTAGCGGTCGTCTGAGGACCGTTTTTAGAACCAGAACTCAGAAAAACACCGGTAGTGTAAGTGCTTTCTAGACAATTGGACTTTGAGGGTACAACCAGTTCGGCGTCCTAGAGGGAATCCCAGGCTCGCGGAGTCTTATGGAGCCCTTGAAACAAGATCACCTAGTCCGGTGGAAGGAATATCTAACGGAGAGGATCACAAATCCAGGATTGTGTGCTTAATGTGTAAAGTGTATCTAATGACATCGTACCGAAATGTGTGCCATGTACTTAAGAAAAGACTCAAGGTGAAAAGGATCGTGATAAAACAGCGATCAACCAATAGTGAAACAAGTTCATCTATCACTTTAAAATATGTATTTAATACAAGAGTATATTATTTTGGCATGAAACTAACTTAGATTTAAAATAACGGCTAAGTGCATGAAACCATGAAACATATCCAGGTTTATGACTATAGTGCTTTAAACAGGAATAGAGTCTAATTATCTAGGTTTATCATGTGATAAATAAGGCTAATCTGCATTATCTTTCGGGTTAACATAAATACAGAACTCAAGAAAACCTATCGGTCACTTGAGGATCATTTGACAGGGCCTAGTGGTCTATCGTAGGACCGCTAAGGAAACTCTGGTGGTCTCAGGAAGACCGTTTCTTCCTGTCTATCGTAAGCAGTAATAAGATCGAGATACATGCTAATCTAGGGCAAATAGATGTATGGCAAATCATACCAACAGGTAAATATGGCCTGATAAAACCATATTAAAATATGGAGATGCATGGGTTTGATTGAAATAAACTAGAATTATCATTTTCTTATTAAGGGCAAGGTTCATACATGCCAGTTTAACCCTATATACACAGTCATAATAAAACATCAAATTTGTCATGTACAATCAATGAAAACCGGATGAAATAGAGGGCTTTTGTTCCTAACACGTTAATTTAGTCTTTTCATGAGATAACCTACCTCTGGTAGTGCTCCTAGACTTCGAATTTCTAACTGGAAGGAAACCCTAGTTCTGCACGTTCTGTGCCAAACCAGCAACTTCT
The DNA here is from genome assembly GCA_022559845.1 of Amorphophallus konjac. NCBI lineage: Eukaryota > Viridiplantae > Streptophyta > Magnoliopsida > Alismatales > Araceae > Amorphophallus > Amorphophallus konjac. The sequence goes on along the minus strand of CM040121.1, from coordinate 454,784,993 downwards.
CGCCCTTCGTTCTCCTTAACCTCTTGACCTAAAATCATGAAATTTGGAGGGTAGATAAATATAGAAAGGGAACAAAAAGTTCTAAAGACACAACTTCTAAATACCTCGTTTAGGGCTTCTAATTCCCTGACCTTCACTGTGTCGGCACACTGCTTCCTGTGCAAGCTATAGCGAACCAGCAACTTGCAGACGTCCTAACTCTCCAATGGCTGGGTCTTCTAACACGAAATTTGGAGGGAAGTTAGACAAAACTAAGATGAACAAATTATTCTAAAGGACTAACCTGATAAGATGTCTCCTTACCTTCGAAATATGCGAGCCAAAACAAGGGTTCATGCAGGTCAGATCTGAACTCTATTTATAGGGTTCACCTAGGGTTCAAGAGATTAGATCGAACCTATAGTCCTATATTAGGGTAGAGTTAATCCTTAGAGAGTTCTAGAGAGCCTTCCATGCCAGGTAGCTTCGATCTAAGATGATTAGGTCGTTCAAGATCCAAGCTTTTCCACGTTTCTTCTACTCACGGAACTGGGGTTGCCTAGCGGTCATAGCTGGACTGCTAGGGTGGATCTGGCGGTCGTGCGATAGACCGCTAGGCGGCGCTTAATCTGAAAATTTAAGATTTTCTTATTATCTCTCATTTATTCCCCCAATTGATGTATATATCCATTTTAAATCCGTAATTTACCCAATTTACGTTTCTAATAATGGGCTTGGGCCTAAAAGACTTAGAAATTGGTCTATGGGCCAATTTAAGTTGGGCTGAGCCTTTTAATGAATATAGGACCTTTAAATAGATTTAAATAATCCCTAATTCCTTCTTAATAACCTATTAAGCCTTTTTAATTGCTTAGTAATTATATTTTAATTCCAAAAAAATTCCTAGAAAAATCTGGGGTGTTACAATTTTCTATTATAGTGTAAGTGTATCTGCAGGTAGGAGATGGTCAAATCCTTGGTCACTTAGACCTGTGGGCAGCCCAAACAGTGGCCACCTAGGCCCCCTGAGAATGGCCAACACTGTGGTTTCCTTGGTTTCTGGACGACCCAAACATTGGCTGCACTCACTATTGGAAACGGCCCAAGCAGTGGCCGCCTAACCCTCTATGGACGACTATCGTCTTGGCCGTCTTGGCCCTTCAACGGCCACATCTTTGGTCGCCTCCTCCCCAGTCCTTTCTTATGTTCTACTTTTTGTTTTTGTTTGGTTGCTCGTTGTTTGTTGCATGTTTAAGCTTATGTTGCTTGTTATTAACACGGGTTGGACCTAGGAAGAGCCGGCATCACACTAGTTGGAACACCCTTTCGTTGGATCGGACTCTTCACCCAGGGATTCTCACTCGGGTGCAAGTCCTTTTCAATTGGGAACCTCCGTAAGTCCTCGTGAATCGTGGGTTCCCACACGGTCGCCAAGCAGGTTGTACCAACGAAGTCTCGGTAAGTCCCGGTTGACTTACATTAAAGTCAATCATGATGCGGGACGACTACGGGACTCGACTCGAGCTGGTTGCGACCTTGGACTCTAAAGGATGACATGACTAATACGACGACGCGACCAGCAACAACACTACAACGCGGCACCGAACGCATGCCCCAAACAAGAAGCACTAAACCCACGGTCGTCCCCAGCGAGGGAAACGTGACGATCTGCACGGTTGGGAAACTGACTTTGAGTCTCGGGTGGTCAGCTTACTCTCGTGCTCGGAACGAGTCATGGGACGGGTCTCGCACTCACAACTCGCAGCGGTGATTAATTCATCTAGCTAGAAAATAAACTAACGCACATGTAGCGGCATCTAGAACGCATACTAAACAAGTAAATACGACAAAGAGGGTGGCGAATGTACCTCCACGCTCGGGGCATGGGGAAGACTTCCCGGCCGAGATCCGGAACTCCCGGTACAGCAATAATTATTAATTACAGAATTGATTCTACAGCCCACTTCACGCATAGAGGTAATAGGCGACACGTGGGATCCGGGAGCACCAATCTTAGGTTGACGGGCAGCAGTTGGTGGCGCTCAGGTAGACGCGGTCGGCTGGTTCAGCTTGATTCACTCGGGCCTGCAGGATAGCACGTGGGACCCACTGCTGGTACGGTGACGTCCGGGGTGGGCTCCTGGATGCAGCGACTGGCAGGGCGTCTCTGGAGTGTCCCGGGTCGATCCCCGGGAGCGGCGGTCACCGGAGTGGAGTCGAGCGATTTCTTGGGATTTATTTCCCAAGGATGTCCCGCAGCTCTGCTTCTGGCCAGATCGGCGCACTCTAACGAGAACGGCTGGTACACCCAGCTCCGATGTCGGATCGAGACGCAATGGGTACCGTTGGAAAGAGGACTCAAAATCCTACGACATACTAGAATTCTAGATTCGTCCAATGGCTGGATTGAAAATTAAAATGACTGCAAGTTGACTGAGCACTCTGTCCCGAAACATAGAACAGACATGGCAGAACTAGATCTGCCTGTTCAAGGGATTTGACCGAGGATCAAATTAACGAATTAGGACTTGGGATTTTTATGGTGGATAAAGGGGAGGGTGACAGTGACGCACATAATTTTTTTGTAATTTTCTGACAACATTTGGGGGGCGATAAAATTTGGCTCACAAGATCTATCTTGCAAATCTGCACACATGCAGACTTTGAGAGGGAAGAACAGGTGGCTGGGAAAGGGGGTAAACGGCCTCAGATCGGCGTAAAAATTAAACTGGGATTGGGGTATGATAGGGGAAACCTACCCTCAAAATTTCATCACGATGCAACGGTTGGATCTTCCGTACCAGCCCTTTCACCGAGCTGCTGTCCTGTAACTCCGAACTTTGGGGCAGCAGGAGGGAACCGACTTGTGGTGGCTCAACAGCGGCGGCAGCGATGAACGATCACAGCAGATAGAGGAAGAAGGGAAGAGGAAGAAATCCCAAGAATTGGGATGATACAGCCTTAGATCTGAAGAAGATTGGAGGAAGAAGATGAAGAACACCAAGAACAAGAGAGAGAGGGGGGCGCCCAAATCAATTATCACATAAATTCTTCATTATTTTTTTCCAAATACAACAAGAGACATTATATATTCAAACCCTAGACCTAGCGAAATGGCCTAGGCTACCCTTGGTCAAGAGGGTATAATGGGGAAGGGAGATTAAACTAGCATAAAATAACCCCCCCATAAAGGACAAAAGAGGGGGCTCCCCTCCTTAATGTCAACATAAGGGGCTTTGGAATTAAATAATTCCCTTGGACCATATTAATTCCCCCTTGGACCAAATTAAATCAAAAATACAAATACATGATCAATTATTCTACCATTGACCCAATATAAAAACCCAAGTTAATACAAGCCAAATACAACCCAAATATATGCTAAATACACACCAAATACGACCAAATACATATACCGTACAAATATGTATAAAAATACGTACTGAAATATCAATGCTCTGGTGGCATCTCCAGACTGTCCCCCAGCCACAAAGAGGTCGGTGTCGACTGAGTCGTGCTGCGGGTCCGGTACCGACGGTTTGCTGAGTCGAGCCGTACTCGTGCTCTGGTGTCCTCACCAAATCATCTCCCCAAACAACAGTTCATGTAGCTGCAACCTGCTTATTGAACCCCCCCATTGGTTTCTCACAACTGGAACACTGTTCAGGGATATAATGATATCAAAAAAATTGACAAAGAGTGGGAAAAAATAAAAGAGATAGGATGTTGGATTACTTGTTCATTTCAACCAATAAGAAATTATTAATGATACTTTCATGTGAGTTAGAGGGTTTTCCCAACCCACAATAATCCATTCGGAGTTCAATATATGCCTACATTATCTATGAGTGAAACAAATTACACTGACAATTTTTTAAAGATTATACAGAACGGAAATATAGAAGTATGCAAATAATATATTATTTTATAGTAAAAAAATTATATTATATAGAACACCAAAAAATTGTAACAGGATTTAACATATTGCAGAGGACTAACAATATGTCACCTAAATAGAATATATTATTTTGCAGTGAAAAAAAATTGATTGCACAGAACTGAAATAAATTACAACAGGAATATAACATATTGCAAAAGATTGCAAATATATCACCGACATAGAACATATTATTTTACAGTGTGAAAGAAACCATAGTGCACAGAACTAAAACAATTTGTAGTAAAAATGTAACATATTGCACAAGACTAGAAAATATGTTCCTAAAATAGAATATATTACACTAAAAATAAACAAAGTGCAGAGTACTAAAACATAATACATATTACGAAAAATAATGTGGAACAAATTTTACAGGATTGAAAAATATTATATATTTTTTTTAGTTTCAACTGTAGGACCCCCTGGTGAGACGGGCACCGGATTAAGTGTTAATTTGCCTATCGGGCCTTCTTCGTCTTTTGAGACTGGGGCTGATTTCTTTGCCTTCTTATCAAGCCTAACATACGGGGATCAAATTAAAGTAGAGGGTTGTCGTTTACCGTGACGCTTTACAGCTTTTGAAATGGAGCTTAGCTTCACAGCCTCCTCACCCAAGGCCACAATGGACTCCCATCCTTCCTCCCTCATGTCAACCCCTCCCTCCGGCTCCTCCACCACCTTTGCTACCTCCCCTCCCCTCCTCCTCCTCTTACCCCACCTCAGACTCCTTCCTCCCCACCTCAGCCTGCACCAGTTCCTCTGCCTCCTCCCTCTCAAGCTCCTCAGCCTCCTTCCTCTCCCTAGCGTGAAACAATTTTGTCTTAAAGTGCTTCACTTCCTGGATCAAAGCCTGCATAGCCTACGTTTGTGTATCCATTTGTGTTTTGAAGTCTGCAACATCTTTCTCCCTCTTCTCCTTTGAAAGTCGAAGGGTTTCCTTGAGACCCTTGATCTCCTCAACCAAGGATTCCACTTTCCTTTTACTTGAATATTTTTTAATTGGGCTAACACAAGCCCGTAGAAGCTATTTATGCTCCCCCTGTAGGAGCTATTCTTCTGACCTATGCACATGAAGCTTCTCGATTACCTGTTACATCATATTATATATGTATGCATAAGAATTACTACAGAGTGAAATTAAGTATGTACCATAAGTATAAAAAATAGCATCTACCTCAGATGTAGTCAAGGATGAAAAGGAGCGCCCGTGCTTCCTTTTCAATTATGAACCTCACCTCATCAATCGTGGGAATGCACTCGTGTCCTTGGGCTTCCTCAGCTTACTATGCTCCAAACCCCAAATCTACAATTTTCAACCAAAATACAATCAATGTATACACACTACCACAAAATGTCATTAAAAAATAGGTTCAGAAACTTACACAAAGAGCAGCAGTACAACCCAGTAATGTATAGGAGCTTCCACTTTTATCTAATGCTCTTTTCTTTTCCATGTTAGAAATTGTTCTTAATATGACCATTAAAACCTCGTGCATAGCCACAGCCCATGAGTAAGATCCAATAGCACCTATGTCATCAAGAAAATGCAGCATTTGCTTTAGACAAGCATAGCTGATACACGGGTAAATGAAAGTTGATAGCATTAAAACAACCCATAAGCGGATTGTGTCTTCGATGTCTTCCTACTTGTCGGATTCCTTGAGGAAATTGATTAGCTGGACCACCGTATGTCTTTTGATGGTCATCTACTTTCCAAACCTCTCTTTCAAATGAGATTTTTGGCTTCAGAAGCCTGCGTACTCGACCCTCCTCCCACTAAATGGGAGTCCTAGAATTAGTGCAACATCCTACGTGGTAAATTACACTTTGCGTCTGCCAAACTGAAAAAATATCGTTCTGCAAATGACATGACAATATGTCCTCTAATAAAAATGTGTCGAAGGAAATGAGAAGGGTATTCATAAACACACAAAAGGAGTCTTATTCAATATAGTTTTGTGGCAATCCATGAAGTTGATTTCTTGAACAGCTTTGGAGTAAAAAGAAATGAAATAACGATGGACGATCGACTGTGTAATCTTCTCCATTTTCTTTACAAATCTTCGTCGCTTGGCCAACACTTTTGTTCTTACAGTTCTTGAAACGAAAGAAACAAAATAAGACTTGCAATAGTAAGATATTTTGTATAATTATGAAACATTCCTCATCAAAATGAAATATTTTGTTACAGATAGGAATTAAGTTGCTGTAGAATACTTAAATAGTTTGTTGAAGAAATTAAACATTTTGTTATATAGATAAAATTGCTTGTTACAGTAATGAAACTCTTTGTTGCAGATATGAAACATTTAGTTATAAACATGAAATAGTTTGTTATAGAAATGTAACAATTTATGTATACATGACACAATGACACAGTTTATTATCAACAACTTAGAATTATTATAGAGATGAAATAATTTGTTATATAAATAAAATATTTTGTGATACACTTGTAATAGTTTGTTATCTAAGTGAAACTGTTTGTTACAGATATGAAATAGTTTGTGACATATACAAATATTTTCTTATAGAAATAGAATATTTTATTACATCAATAATACATTATATTTGACTAAAGAAATGAAATATTTCATTATACATATGAAGTAATTTGTAAAAGAAATAAAATATTTTATTATATAACTGTAATATTTTGTTTAGGACATGAAACGTATTACAGTTTGATATACAGGCTGATGGAAATATGTTGCATGTACATTAAATATTTTGTATTAGAATGTTATATATTACATAAGAATGACATATTATTTTATATCTCTTATGTTGCTGTCCATCTCTGTCAGACTCCTGCTCTTGTCCTAAGTTACTGTAGAGTCTTTCTCCACTTTCTTCTCTTATGTCACCAACGCTCTCTTGAGCCCTTTCTCTCTGCGCCTCTTTTTGTACCATTGTCAAGGACGAGGTTTCCTCTTGCCCTAATTTGTTACATGACCTTTCTCCACTTTCTTCCTTCATTTCACCAGTGCTCTCTTGAGTCGTTCCTCTCTACGCCTCTTCCTCCGCCCTTGCCAAGGACGGAGTTTCCTCTTCTTATGGCTCTGACGCCATCTCTTCTCCTTTTTCTGCTTTCTTTTGCCTTTGGACACTATCTCGTAGCATCGACCTCTTCCCCTTGCCGGTCTTAGGTGCCATAGCGCTAGGTATTGAGGTCGTATGAAACCCTCGCCATGGTCCTCTCGTTGTGATCCTCTTTCTTCCTCTCCGATGATGATCAAAACTCTCGTCAAGCTCTTCCTTGCTCTTCGACGACAATGGGCTGAGCGGTTAAAGGGCCCTCGCCATGGTACTCTCGTTGTGCTTCTCCTTTTTTCACTCCACTAATGATGAAAATACTCATCAAACTTGACGTTTGTCTTCGACGATGACGGGTCGAGAGGTTAAAGACATGGAGATTGCATAATGTTCCACCGAAGAGCGTTTTATTTTAATTTTAATTTCATTCCCGCCGAAGGAAAGGAAGGAGGCAGCAAAATAGAGATTTCGCATGTAGGTTTTCGTGCACAGAATAGGGAAATGGCAAAATGATGTATTTTTTCTTGCCGAAAGTGAGGATGGGCCGGGAGAGGAAGAAGGATAAAAGAGATATTTTGTTGATGTGTTTACGGTGAGAAACCTGCCCATTTAATGCTTATGATGCATAACCATCGTATCTTGTTTTATCTGTAAGTGTATGGCCAGCCACGCTTGCGTGGACCAATCGGAAGAGGTGTTACATGTTGAACTGACTTAATTGCAACGACTCCGGTATACGAAGTATTTCTCAATACTTACAAGTGTTTATTCGAAACAAGTAAGTCGGCGAGCAATCCAACAAAGACGTGTAACATGCTTATTTAGAAATAAATGTTCATTAGATAGTTAACAACATCTCATGACAAATTTCATATATATATTTAGATATATTTTAAAGGAACACGGTAAAATCTGTTACAAAATTAATATGGACTATTTCGTCCTGTTACTGAACACTCCTTAATGAATGGAAAAAACAGTGGCAAAATATGCACGACCGTTATATTTCTCCATGTGAAATAAAACTTTTTGTAAGGAAGTTCGAAATGTTAAAAGCAAACCATCTGCAAATCTTTGGTACCGAAATTCATATTTAGCATTTAAAAGTCAGATTTGATAGTGTTTATGATATGGAGAAAAATATTTGTTGAGTAATATAAAAGTCAATGGAAGATAAAATGGTATTAAGTAAGCCAATAATTTATAGAGATTAGACGATAAAAAGAAAAAAAAAGAGTAACTGCAACGGCTGTGTGAGTGGGCCGTTGGTGCGGACTGCACTGCACGCAACACCGGAGCAGTACATGTGGCATCTGTTTAGAATTCCAGATGAGAGACTGTTATTAGAGAGTGAGTAGATTTGGAAATGATTGCTTGCACAGATGTGTTTTTTAATTACGTGATAAATTTAGTGGGATTTCAATTGAGATTTAAAATCTAAACTACTGTGTATTTTAACCAAAATGTAAAGTAAGTTTTTAAAATCATTATCTCTTATTACATTTTGAAATCTACCTAAAAACAGGTTCTTACTGAACCACCCTCCAAGTCGGTCTGTTCGAAGAAATCATCCCTAACCTGAATGAAACACAGGTAACCCGGATCCATTTTTGTGAAACGGCCGGTGCAGCGGACTCGCTTCCGCCGGACCGTGTCCGTGACCGCCCGATTGGGCTGGACCATCCCCTGTGGGCTCTCCCTCTGCCTCGTTGGGTTTGGTCCGAAGCTCGCTTTGATCTCTCTCTCTCTCTCTCGGCTTTATTTTTATGTTGCCTTTTGTTCTCGCCTCTGCGGCTTTTCAAAAAAAAATTTAATTTTTTTTGGGGTGGGGTTGGGTGTTCTGCTCAGTTGTCCTGGTTCAGCGGCATCAGCAGCAGCAGCAGCATCAGCAGCAACAAGAGCGAGGAGGCAGGGGAAGACGAAGGCGAGACGATCCCAACAGCCCGTCAACACCGAAGGGAAAAGGACAGGTGGAGGGGACGCTGGGGTTTTCCTCTCCGGTCCTCGCCTCCCGGGGTTTCGCTGGATCGGGCCGGGGCTTCTCGATCTGAGGATGGAGACGCGGGACTCTTCGTCGTCGTTGGCTTCGGCGGCCGCGGCGCAGGGGGCCACGCCCGGCAGAGGGGTGGATGGACAGACGGATGGCGACGCGGGGGTGCTGGCGGCGTGCTGCGGGCTGGCGAGGGACGCGGCGCTGTTGTTCCAGAACGGGCACTTCGCCGAGTGCGTCGAGGTGCTCAATCAGATCCTGCAGAAGAAGGAGGACGATCCGAAGGTGCAGGCGGGTTGAACCCTTTACTCCGATCCGCTAGTCTGTTTCTCCCTGATTTCTTCTTGTTTAGTGATTGGTTAAACCGACTTGCTATGATAGTCTGGATGCGTTCACTTTAACATCTATGTTTTGCTTGGTTCGTGAAAGTTTGCATTATTAGGTACGGTTGCGTCTGGAACGTGTTTGCTGTGTGATTGCAGTTGCATTTGTTACCAAGCTTCCTTAGAACCGTCTTTGTGTTTTCATACCACGGGTAGTGCTACTAGAAAACGATGTCCTTAGGAGCGCCCCTTTCGAATGTAGTACATGGGATAACTGGTCATTTTGTGTTGGCTTTGGTCGGTGGCATGCGCCTTTTTTGAAGAGTTCTGTTTGACCCATTTGTGAGGTGACACATGGGTACTTCCAGCATGGCAGGTCTGTGAGGGAAGCTGACTCTCCCTTAAACAGTAATCTGAACCATTGGAAGAGGAAGTAAGTTTGTGAGGAAAGAAAGATATGGGGAAATCGAGCGGTTGTTCCCAGTGACAATAAAAGTCTCTCTGACATTTGCGTTTGGGCTTCTACGTTTTGCTATTCTTGCACTTATCTGAAAGACGGTTCTCGATGTTATATTTTTGGAAGGTCACTGAAAGGCCATATTTCATTGAAATGATTAAATCAGTCTAAACCTTCAATGCATTATGGCTTGGAGTTCGTTTATTCATCTAACAATTATTGCTTGTGAACAAAGCAATAGCTTACATAGGAACAGCTATGTTTTCCCACCCTGTCAAGCTACTGTATCTATCCCTTGTTTTGATGTTTCCATGCATCCAGTTGTCTTTAGGCCAAGTCCCAGCTGTCCAGGTGTTCTTCATCCTATTATCCTATACGAGGATGTTGTGGAATTAATATGTAAACATGGGCACAAATTCTTGTTGGTGTTGCAGCTTGGCTACTTCCCGCAAGATGTGACATTTTCACTAGATGTTAAAGACCGCATTCCTGGATCCAGACTTGTCCCAGCCTTTCAGTTCTCATATTGATTCCGCCAGGAAAATGGTCAGTTGTACTAAGTACTAAAGTATTGCTACCATTCTTCCATTGGAGGTGAAGGGGAAAGGAAATATTGGTGGCCTCCGTCTCCACCACATCCTTTTCTTCTTTTAACTTTCTCATCTTATAGTGGTGTTATAGTGGACAACATAGAGATTCAACTAAAGAGTTCCCAATACTAATTAAAAATTGCAAACAAATTCTTTCTATGAAAATATATTCTATCATACTTAGAAACCTCAATTTTAACTGAATGATCTCTAGAAACAATATAATAGTACCAACTTATTCTTTTACTATTTTGAGCCTTTTTGATTAGCAAACTGGCAGAATTAGGCTGGTCCCTTTTCCCCTTTTTTAATCCATCACTTCTGTTTACATATGGTTTTCTGCTTGGTTTCAAATCCATGAGTTTAGACTGAATCTCAGGTTGGGTGATGGAGAACTCTGAGAATGTTGAAAAGTCACCAAAGAGTGGTTCTAGAGATGTAATGTGTGGGTCAGGAGTTGTTGCGCTGCTTGGGGGGTGTTAAGTTCATTCTTTTCCTTTTTGGCATTATGGTCAAGGTTGGCAGAATCTGATTGGCCTGGATTGGTTGATCTGGGTCAATCCTGATTGAGTAATTTTTCCTGCACACCCAGGTTAGTTGCACACCTTGGGTGTGCAGTGAGTTTTTTTTTGAATTATGTGTTGACATTGGGGCCGACAATGTTACATGTTCGCACAAGGCGCTCCGGGACTGAACTGAGTAGGCACCAATGCAGCTTGTTTCTTCATCTCATCTGCCAAACTGGCAGGCCGTATAACCTCTTTCTAAAGTTTAAGTGCCCTTGATGCTCTATGTTTGGATTTCAAGAATATTATAGTTTTTTTTAAAGAATTGTTGATGCATCAATGTGAAATCAAGAAAAAAATGATAAACTGTGGCTAAATTGTATTAGGAGATGTCAGCTTTCATTGTCCTAACTTTTTTGCATATATGAGGAAGGTTCCATTGCCATTGGCAGCAAAATAAGAACGTGCCCACCCCTCATCCAAAACCATTTGATTCAATGTCCAATCTTCGATCTTTACCATTAAATATCTTCGACTAATAGTAAAGGACTTATGGATTTAAAATCATTCATTTTTGATGCTTGTTTCTCATCCATCGGGTGAATATAAAATGGATGGCTTAGATAGTGTGATTTATGGTATCATGTGATATGTGACATTTTGAATTATATTTGGATGAGTTTTCATTTATTGTTAGATTAACAATTTTAAAGAATATTTGACATTATACATTGAAGATTGAATTGTATAGTTTTGGATTAGGTGGCACCATTCTGATTTTGCCACCGATGGCAATGGAACCCTCCTCTCTCTCTCTCTCTCTCTCTACATATCTGTGCATGTATATGTATATAAATACACATACATGATATAATACACACATATTCAGAAGGTGATGTGACCTATGGGTATGTAGTTTGAGGCAACATTTTATAAACAACATAAAAAATGCCAAAAAACCTAGGATATTAAATATTATACAGATACATAGAAGGCAATGAATTAAAAAATAACATACTGACCAAATTTATACTTGTAAATATATGAGGACCCCGAGTGGCTCGGTGGGAAAGGTCCTCCTTTTCATAGGAGGGACCCGAGATCGAGCCCCGGGGGGGGGGCTTACCCGGCTCACATTTAATCCTCGAGGGATGTGAGCCCGGGGTTTTATGGCGACGGTACAAAAAAAAAAGAGGTGGCAAGATGCGTAGGGTAAGACTCGAACTCGGGTGGTCCAATAATCGCTCAGCTCTCCGTACCACTCTGCTAGATTCCCCGTTATCAAAAAAAAATATACTTGTAAATATATTATATTCATATGAAATGTCATCACAACAGCCAAAATGAGAGAGGCTACTTGACTTGCAATGACCAGGGAATACAAGTCAGTGGAACACTGGAAGGAGCCAGGAGCCCAGGAGCAGAAAAAGATGTTAAAAAAGAAAGAAAGAAATATGCTTAGCAAAAATGCAGCAACTCTCTAGCAAAAATGAATAAAAAAGAAAAAAGAATAGAAATAGAGCTGGTGAATCATAGTAGAGCAAAAACAATCATATGTACCTCACTGTCACTGGCTGCCTGTGGGTGTTGCACTCTGATATTGGCACTGGTAAGATGGCCTCTATTTTGGGTTGTATGCTGGAAGCCTGGAAGGATAGCCGATTTGTTGGTGGTAGAATGATGAAACTGCCATTCTTTGGGTCATGGCTAGCTGCTTTTGATCCTGCAATCGGTTGCTTTCGATGACAGAAGAGTGGTCATCATCTTTTGCTGGACAGCAGAACGATGAGTTGCCATCATTCACTTCATGATCAAGGCTCCTTTTGGGATGGAATAGGCATAGAGGGAGGGAATCTGGAATCCTCCTGGAAAATTTGTGTGTCTCCGTTGCTGCTGTCTGGTGATCTCAGCTTTGAGGAGTGAGTGTGAGGGTGATTAGTGCTTGAGGATCCTTTTGAAAGGAGATAGGGGCTGGGGAGCGGCGTGGAAGAAGGTTTTTAGGGGATTTTATAGCCGGATTCTTTTTATTCAATGACCTTCTAATGCATTAGTACACATAATAAGCTGGGCCAAGGCAAGAGTCTTAGCTGCCCTGACCCTAAAGGTGCTGGACTCTGTCAACATAGTCAGAGTGAGATGACTAGTTGTCACCTTGCCTTGCCCTCTGCCTAGGTGAACGCCTCATGCGTCTCTGGTACCATAGGCATATATAGAAGAGTTTATATTTCTGTGGACTAGTTTGTAGATACTTCGTAAAGGCATGTGATTGTGATGAGCTTCACATCAATATGATAAATAAATGCAACTCATAATTTTACTGCGAGCTAGGAAGCTAGAATATATGAACCATGTTGGCTTGTTGAGCTTGCACTAGCTCTCCATATATTTCTCTGGCATGGTTCTTCTGAGGACTTTCTGTTAGCATGTCTACTGTACAAGAAGGAAAGGATGATGGCAAGGGCATTTAGGGATTCATATTGGAAATGGATAATGTAAACTATTAATTTCATCATATAAAATATTATCAAAATTCTTCATGTTATGTATCAATAGATGGTAATATAGAGTCCTCTCAATGAAAATTAGGCTTGTCTTGGAGCTCTTTAATATGAGATTGGCCTGTTGGGGCTGCATTTCATCAGTTCTATGGTTGGGACTAGCTGAGGATTAAAAGAAATTGGAACTGTTGGATGTGAGCAGAACTGGTTGAAGTGGTTGGAAGACCGGTTTTATTCTGTTCACAACCAATTTCAAGGGTCTTTTCTCTAATTTTCTGCAATTTACCTCTGTTTCACATTTTCTTCATTTACACCCTTTTACGGATTCCATTATTTGCAAGATTTTTAATGAAACCAGAGTTCATTGCAAGAACCATATCAGACCTGGCCACGACAAATCTGGAATCAGTTCCAGTTTTCTAAACCCTTCTTTGCAGACAGTGAAGTCCCTATTTTGATCAGAGGATTGTGTGTGGGGATCATTGCCAATGAATCTTCATTTTAATTCCTAGGGTTTTATGTGTGAGAACTGTCAAACATGAAGGCTACCATTAATGGAGGTTGGATATTGCAGATAATAAATGGCTGTACACAGATTTTCTTCTTCATTTTCCTTTGGATATTTGCACTGTCAACAGCCATTATTTTCTTTCCCTGCTTTCTTGTGCTTTCATTTTAGAAAATAGGTAGTACCACAATTCATTAAATGAAAAGGAAATGACATGCAACTATAAAAGAAAACTATCCTACCCCGAAAAGGTACCACCCTAAAAAACTGTCCAAAAAGTACATGTACCTCAAAAAGTCTCTCTCCATGTACCAACATATCTTAAAAAAGAGTCACTCTGCCAGACCCACCAAAGATGGTGTGGCTGGGTATCTAGACAAGGAAGACATGATAGGGGAACATAGTTGTCAAGGCAACAAGACGACCCAAGGCGTTCACGGGGTCCCTAAGCGCTTAGGCGACAAGGCGTTCGCTTAGGCGTCGCCTAGGCGACACTTCGGCCACTAATTAAAAAATTAAAAATATATATCCTCCAATATATAAATCAAGAATAAAAATGTGAAAAATATAAAAAAATAAATTACATGAAGAAATTATTGTAATTAAATTATGTGACAATTATAGAAAACTAAGTTGTATCAACAAATTACAAAAAATTATAGAAGTAAATGCAAAATATTCAAAAGTAAATGTAAAAAGTTTAGAAAAATTACAAAAGAATATAATAACATCAAGAAAATTATAAAAAAGAAAGAGTTAAATATACATAACAAGGTCGGATCCGATTCGGACAGGTCAAGGTTGGCCCCGCCTTGGCGCCTAGGCGCCCGCCTTGGCGCCTAGCCCTCCTAGGCGACCGCCTAGGTCGCCTTTTCCAGTGTGAATAAGGCGCTGCAGCGCCTTGTCCTTTCAAGAGAGCCTGGGGGCCTAGGCGGCGCCTAGGCGACGCCTAGGCGCCCGCCTTGACAACTATGTAGGGGAATGATCAACCTCCCCAATCCCTATCTCCCAAACTTGGCCCATTCATTCACATGGTTGACAATGAAGGCCACAAACTGCTTTGCTGTTTTGTACTTGTTATGGATGAGGGATTTTCTCCACAAAGGGCCCAAAGGGTAGCCTAAAGCACCAGCTTCCATATGACTTGCCCCCCTAACCTCACTCCATTATTAAACCCACATATTTGGAGCCGGACACCAAGAGAGATCCATTCTCTGTAATAGGATCCATCAAAACTTACCTATGTTATGAAAGGCGACTGAGGCTGTCTTGGCCTGATCTTAGCCCTCTTGACATATCTTCTACGTTGGTCTAAGTTTGTATGGCTTTGTCCTTTCATAAGTTATGGATCCAAGCCTTCCATACATAGTGAATATTTTTTTCTCACTTTCCTGCATGGGAATAATTCAATTCATTCTTGTCCATCCCCTAGATACTATGGTAGCTCCACACCAACACACTCCTATACTTGGGTGGCCTTTTCCTACGGGTAGTCCTCTCCTACTAACCTACTTGCTATTGGCTAACTATAGGTGAGCTTCCACTTGATTTGTCTCCAAATGAACCCAGATTGTACTGTGTGAGTCCTACTCTGGTACCATATTATCATGAACTTTTCTAATACTTTATTGTCCGCTTTGGACCAAATTCACATAGCTTTATCCCTAAAATGCACCTTACGGGTTATGGATCTAAGCCCTACGTATGTAACCTAGTAATTATTTCTCTCTTTTCCATGTGAGACTAATTAGGTACATTCTTGCCCTAGTCTCTAGACACAGTGGTAGCTCTATGCTATGATGGCTCCACATTGGCACACTTTCACTTTTATGTCCAGGTAGCCCTTAACTTCATCAAGCACTTAGGCATTCACCTTGGTCTATCTCATTGCCCAGCCTGCCTCAAATGTTACATGCATACTAGACTCGGGTAAGTAAAGTGGAGGCTGGCCCAGCTGTATATATGAACACCCCCAACTCAAACCCATTTGACCTTGAGTTCTTTGTTCCTCTCCTTCCATGGAGAGCTCTAATCCCCTCTTCCCTCCCTTGTGCTCCCAGCTTGTCCACATCAGCTGATGCCAACCAATGATGCATTGTCTTCAACGACCTTGATAGTGTATGATGAACTTTTCTTCGGCAATCCTTTCTCTCTCTCTCTATATATATATCTGTATGTATGTATGTATATATTGGTCTCTCTCTACCCTTGTTATCCTTGTCAGCTTTTGGAAATGACAGTCATGATGAAGCTAGGGAAGCCTGGACCTGAGGTAATCCCTTCACTATCACTCCAATTTGTCTAGAGGATCTCTATCTGGTTGTTGGCTTTCTCTACATTCCAGTGCAGGGCATTGGATTCTGGTGATAGCAGGCAGAGGGTGTCAGCTTGTCTGTCGTACCTAGCAACAGGTTCTAATGCAGCCTGAAAGCTCATAGCAAATCACCTGAGATAAACCTAGTAAGGAATAATAGTGGAAAAATGGCATCTATCTCTTAATCGCCCACTCTC
The DNA here is from genome assembly GCA_022559845.1 of Amorphophallus konjac. NCBI lineage: Eukaryota > Viridiplantae > Streptophyta > Magnoliopsida > Alismatales > Araceae > Amorphophallus > Amorphophallus konjac. Next base: position 454,768,655 of record CM040121.1, on the reverse strand, counting down.
TCCCCTCCCCACTTTTCAAAAAAAATGTTTTTGGTTTTTGTCCTCATGACAACTTTTGCATTTTGTCTAATATTTGATTGCCATTTTTTCCCATTTGTTTACATTTTATATGTATTTGATAGTTTGTGCACATGGTTGAAAGGGCCAATGGCAGTCCACTTAGAATCTTACGGCTTGAAAATACGGGTTATGGGAGTTGAAAGGCCCTTTTGGTAGTTGCCGAGCTTATTTGTGCCTGTTTGCTAGATGTGCGAGGTGGGCCAATGCGACCATGTAAGCAGCCCAGCTGCTTAAGGTGCTCATATCTAAATCTTGCATTGGGGTGAAGTGACTTGTAGTCGCCTCACCTTATCTCACTTCACCTTATCCTCTAGGCAACTGATGAATTTGCCTTTTATAACATAGGATTTGAGTTGTGAAATCCTGCTGCATCAAATTGTCTTGGAGCCTAAGGGAGATATATCTGAGCTTGTTGGACTAGAGACTGTGGTGTGGGACTATTCTTGGTTTTTTTTTTTGAAAGTGGGTAGTGCCACTAATTATGTAGGTGTGGGACTATTCTTGTTAATCCCAGGACTTGAGCAGGAGGGAGTCTTTTGCATGTGTCGTCCACCAACTATTTCAAGTCTATAGAGGATTGAGACAAGTCTAATGTTGCCCCATGTCTACTTTTTGAAAATGTAAACATGCTCAGGATCATTCATGTTTGCTTATGATGTTGAGGTAATTCACTAGGACATTGTGTTCAATCTGCTTATGGAGCCCTCTTATGCTTATCATAAAGTTGCCTTTCATACTCTTTTCACCAGGCTTTCAGCCCTTCTGGGCAAATAAAAACTTAAATAGACAATGTGGAACATCTATTCCTGTCATTTTCAGTCTACCTTTAAGGACGATATATTCCAGATGGGTTGTAATTCCAACCACTGTTTCTGTGATGAATAGTAAGAAAATGAATCTCCAGAACCCATCTCCATCATGTCCTTCTTGTATTTTAGTGATAAATAATCTTCCATCTGTGTTGAGCAGTTTGTAATGTTTGTCTCTTGCAAACAGGTGACTAACTCTGTGCTTCATCATCATCTTCCTGTAGCTGCTTTCTTCCAAGGATCGGTCAATCTATAGATGAAATTATCATTCTGACCGGGTCGCCCGAGTGAGCTACCTCACTTCTCTACCATGATGGCTCTCATTGAAGATTCCTCTGTGCCTTCACCAAGTTTTTCAGTTTCCATGCTCCAGGCTATTCTTTGGCATCCAAATCTTCATCTCTCCTTTTCTTTAGCAATCACCTGTAACTTCCTAGTAATTTTTTGGTCCTTCCCCTTGTTTTTTTTGATTCCCAATTCAGTGCCTGTTGAGATTATTCCTCCGTTCATCTAATCAATCACAATGCAGCACTTATCTTATCATTCATCCACCCATCCAATTTATCTCTCATTGCATTATTTGCTCTTGTCAACTTTTTATAAACCTCTTGTTTATGCCTTGACTGTCCTTCTCCTGATGCTGTTACAGGCTCATTCCTCTTTTCTGTGCATTAGTATGGAGAACAAGAAGAAGAACAAATGATTTGGGTGGAGAGATGACAAGTCCACTTTGTCCACACGAGAAGATGCATCATAAAGAGGGTGATTAAATATAGATGTAGCAGTCTTCTCCTGTCTTTTCTGATATGTGCAGGGTATCTTCCTTTATTTGCTGCTTGCATCATTGGTTGAGCACTTGCAATCTAGTAGATTGTGCCTCCTGTTCAGTGCACTGCGCCTGCTTTCAGAGTGGTCACTAGTTTCTACCATGCAGACTACTCAAGTGTTGTCTTAGCCCCCGCGCTGCTCTTCATGCTTCACATTCACCATAGTCTGCTTGCCTACAATCTTCTTTTCCTTGCAAGATAATTTGAAAGGGGCATGGTTCTGGTCTGGCTCCTTGAGCAGTCCATGACTTCATCAGGGAATCCCGTGCTTGCTCTAATATTGTATTTCTGGTCAGATTCACTCTTGTTCCACTTGGCCATCGGTGACATAGATTGTACCTCCTTTACCTCTCAAGAATCTTTAAGGGGAAAAAGACATTAGTTAGTTCCAACACCCCCTACCACACACAAAAAAGGAAGAAAAAGAAAAACCTTGGGCAGCCAAATAGACATATATTGTTGCTAGCGAGTTCCCTTGCAACCTCAATCCTCTTCAATGCTGCATTTACATGTGGTTTCCATGTGATTAATGCATTCTTGATCTTTGAAGTGTGCAAAAGGACACACAAGTGGCTCGTAACAATTAGAAGACTAACATTATGTTTAACTTCAAGTTTGTATGGTTGTCTATCATGTGATAAATTACATTTGTAACCCAAAGTCTTCTTAAAGAACCCATAACAAAGACATGTCTTTTCTTTCCCCCTCCCTTTTTGATGTATTTTTGTGTTGAGAAATGTAGGAGATTAAAAAGGTTTGTTCATTTCTTTCTAGTAACAAGGTTTTTTTTTTTTTTGAGAAGTGGGTGGTACCACAAATGTATTAATTGTAAAAGAAAAGGGATGTACACGTATAATCAATCAGCCCCTAAAACCCCTATACAAAAAACCTCCACACCAAGTTGGTGTGCCTTTATCTATCCACCCAACAAAAGGAAAAGTGAGGAGTTATGAGACTCCACTTTACATAGATGTTTCGTCTAGTCACACACTCTCTCACAAACAAAAGACACTATCCTATCTTCCACCATTGCTTCCCTTTTGAAGATTCTGCAGTTTCTTTCACTCCATAAAGCCCATAGCGTAGCATGAAGGATGAGCCACCAGGTGACTCTATCCCCCTTTAGGTCCCACCTTTTGTGCCATTTGAGGAGATGGTGCACACTCTCAAAATGGCCTAGGGATTGGTGTATCTTATTCCAAATCCTAGTCCATACCTCCTTTGAAAAAAGGAGTATCATGTGAAAAGGTGATTAAAATCTTCCTCCTCTTCCCCACACAAATAGCACAAAGTAGCTATAACTTGAAGGAAGGGTGCAATCCTGCCATATGCGGGTAGCCGGCCATGAGAGATCCACCATATCAACAGCTTCACCTTGAGTGGGCTCTTGGGAGCCCAAATATGGGGGAGCTAAGTAGTGGCAAACTCCCCGTTTTGAAATGAGTGTGTGAGCAAACAAGATTGAGAAACCTACCTCCTCCCATCTCCACACCCACCTATCGACCCTGTTGTCCACCGGTCTATAACCTAGGAGGAATAGTAGGAGACTTTCCAGCTGGTTCATGTCCTCATGTGTCATATTCCTTTGGAAGGTGGGCGACCAAGTGCCTCTTGATCGCTGTGTGTCAAAAGTATGTGCCGCAGTTGCCCTAGGTGTAGCCGAAATATCAAAAAGCTTTGGAAAAGTCTTCTCTAAAGTGAAGTCACTGCACAACCTGTCCTTCCTAAACAGACACCTTTGACCATTACCCAAGCTGACCTCAACATTGGATTTGATGATGTCGCCACACTGGTGGATGCCTCTCCAAATTGGTGAGACATTATACTTGTAGGCTGGTGACAGATCCCACTCTCTGGTCCTGCTATAATATTTTTACCTGATAAGATGTGACCACAATCTGTTGTCTTTCGCCTCAAGCCTGCACAACCATTTACATAGTAAAGCCAGGTTGAAATCTCTGATGTTCTTGATACCTCTTCCTCCTGTTTCCTTATTCTTGCAGACTCTGCCCTAGGAGATGTCATGCTAACATTTACCATTGTCTTCACTGCCATGTCAGAAGAATCTAGTTTGAATGGATTTCATCTTCTTGGCCACGGTCTTTAGGATCTTGAAAATGGAAAGGGTAATAAATAGGTAGATTGTCAGGCATTGATTTGTATAATACCATTCTCCCCCCATAAGAGAGGAGCCTCACCTTCCAGCCTGCAAGTCTGGACTCATATCTCTACACCATCACTTGCCAGTCCCCACTGTGGAGGGCCCATGGGGATAAAGGTAGGCCCAAGTAGGAGAAAAGAAATTCTCATATCTCATAACCCAATATGAATGTTGCTCTCCTGTGTGACCTTTCCTCCATGTTGACCTCGGCTAAACGGCTTTTGCTATAATTTACCTTCAGTAGTGATCTCCTGCATAACTCTAGCATTAACCTGGCATCATACAACTAGTGCTCCTCATCTGCTAGGAATAGAATAGTGTCATCAGCATATTGTGGATGAGTGATGCTAACACTATGATGTCTAGCTTGGAAGCCTCTAATGTTCCTTGTCATTTCAGCCCTCGCCTACATTCTGTTTAAGATCTGTGCCACTAACACAAACAAGAGTGGTGAGAAGGGGTCTCCTTGGCGGAGCCCTTTGCCACTATGGAAAGAAGCTGTGGGCTAGCCATTAATAAGGACTGAAAAGCAAGGTGAGGAGATACAAGCCCAGATCCACTCAATGCATCTTTGATCAAAACCCATCTTAGTTTTGGTATGAAGAAGACACTGTCAACCGACATTGTCATATGCCTTCTCAAAGTCCAGCCTTAAAACCACTCCTCTCTTCCTCTGGATCTTCATAGCATGCAAGCACTCATGAGCAACAAGGAAGTTCTCTTGAATATGCCTTCCCCTGATGAAGGCCCCCTGATGTCCACTGACCATTCTACCAATCACCTTGTCTTGTCTCTTAGCCAACAACTTTGTAATGATTTTGTATGTACTATTCAACAAACTGATGGGTCTAAAATCCTCAAAGTCTTGTGCACCATGCATCTTTGGGATCAAGACTAATAGTGTTTTGTTGATGCCCCTCAAGTGAGCCCTACCTTTATGGAATTCTTCTATGGTATTAATCAAGTCCTCTTTGATAATATCCCAACAGTGTTGGAAGAAGATCATCGGGAAATCATCTGGCCCTAGAACTTTGTCATTTGCAAGGGAAAAAATTGTCTGTCTGATCTCCTCCTCCAAGAGGGGGCTAGAAAGAGCCTCACACTCTACAGTAGAGAGCTGGAGAAGTAAGCCATTTGTAATATCAGGTCTGCCCATCTACTCCTCTGTGAAAAGCCTGGGATAGAATTCCTTGGTGTCCCCTCTTATGTCCTCTTTCGTATTAACAATCTACTCACTGACCTTGATGGAAGTAATATGGTTGATTCTCCTTCTTCCCAAAACAATCCTTTGAAAATGAGTAGTGTTCTTATCGCCCTCCTTTAGCCATTTCTCCCTACACATCTACTTCCAATAAATGTCTTCCTTGGTGAAGATCTCATCAAACTATGCTCTAAGAGTATCCCTGCACAACTTATCAGTGTCATCAAACAACCTTATCTCCTCCAAGCAATCTAGCCCTTCCAACTGATGAAGAATCCTCTCCTTAGCCAGTTTATTGGGTAGGATCTTGTCAGCTCCCCATCTTTTAAGCACGTGGGCCAAATGCTTCAGTTTTCCAACCAGAGTAGCCATGTACAAGCCATCCTGTCTCTACTTACACCATGCCCTTCTGATTATGTCCATGAAGTCTACCTTTTTGATCTAATATCTCTCAAACCTGAATCTTTGTCTCCTCCCTTGGTCGTGGCTGGTCTTCAAAAGAATGGGCTTGTGATCTGATGTCAGTCTGGTCAAACAAGATGCCTGCACATGTGGGAGTGGTCTTCCCAATCCATCGACACTAGGAACCCGTCTAGCCTAGAGCAAATCGGTGTCACCCTCAAGTTGGACCAGGTGAACTGAGCATTCACCAGTCCAATGTCAATGAGGGTTGCCTCCGCAATGAAGTTGCAGAAGTCCTCCGTCTCCCTCGAGTGTGGCTTATCTTGCATCCTTTTCGAAGTTGCTGTCGCTGCATTAAAATCACCCCCCACACCAGGGCCGGTCCGATCTACGATGATATAGGAGCAGTTCCTTCCAAAGTGCTCTCTTCCCCTCCTTGGTTTGGGGACCATATACTCCCGAAAATTCCCAGGTGAAGTCATCCATCAAGCTGCGGAAGTGTAAGGAAATGCCCCCCCTACCAACCTACCTATCCAGCTCCACCTCCTCAGCGTCAAACGGGTTACACAAAATCATGATGTCTCCTGCCCTCTCCACAGTCGCGGAGACCACCCCCTTCGAAAGTTTGACACCCCCGATCTCCCTCATGAACCCCTCTCCATCCTCATCACACTTGGTTTCCTGTAAGCACAAGATATCAACCTTGCATCTCCTCACCATTCCTTCACCATCCTTCCCTTCTTGGCCTCCCCTTGGAACCCCTCACATTCCATGAGATGATCCTCATGAAAATAGAAATTTGTCTCCCTCTCCCTCCTCCTGCTCCTCTCCCCCCTACTCGCTCACAGCCCTCTTTTGTGATTTTTCCTACTTCACCTCCCTTGCCAAAGTAATAAGCCATCTCTTCTAAATCTGGATGAACACCTCTCTGATATCCTTTTCCACCCCCTCAAAAGAGACGCCCAACTTATCGGCTAGGTTTCTCATGTGAGCTTCCGTCATCTTCTCCATAATCCTCATTAGCTCTCTCCCCTCCTCCTTGCCCAATCTGCTCCTTTCCTCTGCTTCATCCTCGTTAGAGTCCCTCTTCACAAACCTGGGTGTGCCCAGGACAAATTCCTCATCCCCAAGGTTCCCTGTCGCCATTGGTTGGCGAGTGCCTGCAATCATACTGTAGGCCCTAGCAGTTCACGTCTTGGCTTTTCTATCGCTGTGCAGGCACCTTCGGTTGATTGGTTCTCCCTGCCACTATTGCCAGCCTCCCCTAGGAGTGGCCTAGGGAGCATGGCCGGTAGGAGCTCGGCCCATTTGGGCTCACTCCCTTGTGGCCATTGAAGTGGCCCCATAGTGGTAGGTGGGAATCGGCTTAAAAAATGTTGACCGATTTCTGTATTAGTTTCCAGGGGAAGGGCCGTCGAGGACAGGAGCTCCTGGCCCTTCGGCAGGCTAGCTGAGGCTGCTATAGCGCCTATAGACACCGCCGAGAGTCGGGGAAGCTTCAAGATACCATCTTCGAGCATGTCGCATCGGCCTCCTGAAGATGATGCCGGCAGTCCGACAACGGTGGCTGCACGAGCTGCACACGTTGCCGGCGTGGGCGCCGGAGCTGCACATCGTCACCTGCCCCGCTGCAGCTTGGGGGGCTTGTCTTTCGGTAGGTAGCGGGTTGGGAAGACGTATAGTATTGGGTTCGTGGAACTTGATAACTCCTAGTCCCCCAAATCCACTGGTAAGTTGCAGGTGACCGCTATTGGATCCGGGTTGGGGGGGCTCTAGATTGGGTCCATGAATAGCTACAGGGGAATGGCCCACGAGCCCAACTGTTGATCGGTCCGTGCCTTCGGTCCTGCTCGTGTCGTGACGTCGGTCCGCCAGCCCACTCATTCCACCAGGCAAGGATGGTAGTCACGGTTTCAGTTTCGGAGGGGTCCGAAATCGAAACCAATTAAATAATTATTTTTTCTTAATAGCCTACATTTGGTTTCGGCTGAAACTGGGGCTTCGGTATCGTTTCGGTTTGGTCCGAAACCGAAACGTTTCGGTTTCGTCGGCCGAAACTGCCATCTATGCCACCAGGCCCATAAGAATTTTAGCTTTGATTCAAATTTGAATGGGGGCATGGCATTCTTCCCTGTATCCCCTCCGTGGGGTCTTCTTCCACCTTGAGACCTCCAGGAAGTTGCCCTAGTGATGCTAGCCGCCGCCATCTCTGATCTTCCAGATCTGACAGCACCATCACTAGCACTGCAAAGTCCTCGTGTCCGACAACAAATGTCAGCACTAGGGGATTGGATTGGGGACTAGAGACCCGGATTGTTGCCTCCATTGTGCTGATGTCGCTGGCCGGGAGCAGCCGTAGGTATCCAGCCTCCACCCTGCCAAAGCTGTTGATGATCCAACCCAATCCTTCCTCCTCGCACAGGAAAATCGACAATACGAGGATCTTGATGCGTAGCCTGACGATCCTCGGGTTGGGGAAGGCTCCACTCTTGTAGGCCCCCTGCTGCAACCGGACTATTCCCCCTTTGGCCACAAGGACCCCATCTTGCACGGCCTCCTCTACTCTCCGGACATCTTCCAACCGCTAGGAGACCCTTCTTCAACACCGGCCACACCTCCCTCCATTCCTTGCCATATCCTCTAGCCCCTAAGGATGCCTTGACCACTTCTGCATTCACCTTGCCTTCTATCAGTGAGACCCACAGACATCGGTGGAGCTAGTCCAATTGACCTCTGATCCGATCGTCGGGGAGGTTCCCCAACTCAAGGCACACGCTTGATCGGGGCGCAGGAGATGCCCTTCCTCAGACTACCTCCGCAAAGCTTTGCTTGAGGTTGAAACCCTCTGAGAACCTTCATGTTGATGATGGCTACGTACCCTGACCGTTCCTACAGAAGCGGCGGGTGTGACCTCTTAACTCCACATGTGAAACAGAGCCCTTCGAAAGGTCTCCAGAGAGGAGACGACTGATGCACTCCGCCTCTCCTCAGGGTGGCACAGTTGGCCCCAAGGAGGATTCTAACAGTCGCATCGGTCCCCCATAAATCCAGAGCTTCTCTCTAGAAAAGCTAGAGAGAGAATCGAATGTCTGAAGTGGGCATTTGATTTTTAACAAGTACTATTTATGGTCAGAATATTTCTCTACAATCCTTTTTTTAAATTTATCGGTGGTTTAGATATATTCTTCATATGTCTGCAGATGAGTGTGGAGGTTGTTTCATTCCAAGGAGTGTATTCTTTTGCAGTTTATTTTCTTTCTTTTTTTTTTCTGAGGGTGAGGAACTACACCTCTATCCATTGTACTACCTCTATTTACTTATAAAATTGATGGTATAATCCACATTTTTCTTGGGGACAAAAAACTAGTCTAACATAAGAAGCATTATAGGGTGTTTGGGAGCATTTTTTTCTTAGAGACTATTTCTCTCTTAAAATTTATTTCATATCAATTTTTATCTTAATTTTTAAAACTGATGCAAACTCCTTACTATATGTTTGGCAAGATTAACACATTTTTAAAATTTGTTTGGCAAAATTAACAGAGCCGCCTGGAGGGGGATCGCCGGCCGTGGGGGAGGGGACGCGGGGGAGGGGAGCACATGTTGTCTGCCACCCCGGAGGCCCTGGAGCGATGGCACCGGTCCTTCCTGCCCACGGCCAACCTCACCTCCGGCGAGCCTCGGATGGTCTACTCCTACAGCGAGGCCATCAGCGGGTTCGCCACCCGGCTGAACCCCGAGGAGGTCGGCGCCATGAAGGCCAAGCCGGGCTTCCTCTACGCCTGGCGGGACAAGTGGCTCCTCTACCAGACGACGCGCACCCCCGAGTTCCTCCGCCTCCGGTCTTAGGTTTGGGCGACCGTCAACCGCGGCGAGGGCGTCATCATCGGTGTGGTGGACAACGGCATCAACCCCGCCCACATCTCCTTCGACCACACCCGGTTCCCACGGCCGCCGCCGCCCCGGTGGCGGGGCTTCTGCGAGTTCAACAACCAACGCGTGTGCAACAACAAGCTTCTCGGCGCCAGGAACTACGACGCCGCGACCATGCAGGTGGAGGTGCTGCCAGTGGACACCAACGGGCATGGCACTCATGTGGCCAGCACGGTGGCGGGGAACGAGGTCGTCGGGGCCAGCATCCGTGGCCTGGCCGCGGGCACGGCGTCCGGGGGAGGGGCCGCCGGCCGCGGGGAAGGGGGAGGCTGCAGGGTAGGGGGGCCGCGGGGAGGGGAGGGGGAGGGGGGTCCCGTGTGGGAGGGAGAGGGAGTCCTGAGGCATCCCGAGGCATCGTGGGCGATTTCTAAAAAAAAATTACTCTAGACTTATTTTTTTTTGAGGAAGATTTACACAGGGTAAGATTTCTCCCTAAAAAATAGGATAGGCCTTACCAAACGGGTTTAAGTGTCCTCCTCTTCCCTAATTTTAATTTTGAGAAAAAAGAGATAAAAAAGTGTAACCAAACACCCCATTAGGATTTTAGTGTAGCTCAATCTAGGTAATCAGGAATGAGCAAGTTGAAGTAGGATCCGTGATGTGGTCCATTGAGGTCATTAAGGATGCCTATGATACTTGGTCCAAGAGCATGAGCCAGACCATGAACTGCTGATTTTCAAGAAACTGAGGACGTTGATGACACTTAATTTTCTACGTAACTAGATGAAGAAAACTTGTTAATGGATTGGAGGCTAATCTGTCAGCCTAATCTATCTGTTTATCCCTTGACATCCCTTTATCAGCTTGCTGAGTGCCATATACTCCATGCTTTGAGATATTTCATCCATTCATTTCATAATTTCATGTATTTGGATTCTGCAGCATTTTTACCATGTTGGGAGTTTGTTCTTGTTCACATTCTGGTTGTCTTGTTTATGGTGTGTTTGAGTTCGTCACGTATTCAGGCCTTGAAGCTCCTATATTTGGTAATTGTAACTCATTATTGAGAGATATTCCGAGACATGAACAGCATCCACACTTCCTCTGATGGCCAATTGTTCTTGGGCATCTTTTATAACATGTTTATTCTCTGATGAGGGACCATCTCACCTATGTAGTCAGAGGCATGAGGCGACCGGGGGATCACCTTATGCCTCAAACGCCTAGGTGATGGGCGAGACGTTTGAGGTGAAAATTTATTAAATAAATATAGATAATTCAGAAATTAAATTATAGGTCTAAATATCACAAAAATACTTTTTTTGAAAAGTAAATATAAAAAAACTGCATATATAAAGTCAATAAATTTCCTAATATCATTCATTCCTAAACAATAATAACACTCGTATTGTCATGCATGCAAATACACTGAACAAGAATACACTGAACAGAGAGAGGGGGAGGGAGACAGAGAGTGAGAACAGAGTGAGGGATTGTGTGTGTGTGTGTGTGAGAGAGAGAGAGAGAGAGAGAGAGAGAGAGGGGGGGGCTCAGCCCTCTATGTGTGTGAGAGAGAGAGAGAGAGAGGGGGGCTCGGCCCCTCTCTGTGTGTGTGCGGGAGAGAGAGAGAGGGGGGCTCAGCCCTCTGTGTGTGTGTGTGAGAGAGAGAGAGAGAGAGGGGGGGTCGACCCCTCTCTATGTGTGTGCGAGAGAGAGAGGGGGAGACACCTACCGGAACACTGCCGTCCGCTGCTAGCCAAAGTCCGTGAAGCCATCGCCGCTCTTTGTTCGCACGGGGCCGCAGGAGGAGACACGAAGGGGGGAGAGAGCTAGGGTTACCTAGGATGGAAGTATCGGCCGAAACGAGTTCGGACCTGCTCACTGTAGTAGGTCTGAAACTAAAAAAAAACTTTTTTAATGGTTTCAGGCGAAACCGATATTGGTTTCGCCCCGAAATCGGACGTGCTCACTGTATTTTTTGCCTTTTTTGAATGTTTTGAACCGGTTTCGGCCGAAATCGAAACTGCTACGTTTCGGTTTCGGTCCTGGCCGAAACTGGTACCGAAACCGATACTGCCATCCTTGAGGGTTACGAATGGGGAAGACGATCGATTGGGGAGAGAAGAGAGGGGAGAAGGGTATTTTTTTATATCCGGATCCTCTTTCAGGTGTCATGGGTCTGGGCCGGGCGGGCTGGCAGGCCGGGCGATGGTGCTGGGCCGGGGCGGGCGAGGTGCTCTGACTACACAGCATCATTGCCTCATCGCCTAGGCGACTGCTTCCATCACTTTTGACTACACAGCATCTCACTGTTCCTACCATATTCCTCATTGCATTTTCATTGATTAATTACATTCCAACCCGTGGACTCTTAGGTCGCCATATCCGTTGTTGTAGACGTCACAGTTTATCTTAGAATGTTTGATTTCCATATCCAAATGCGAAGCTGTTGTTCTTACTTTGTTAGGTCATAAGTTTCTTTGGTTGCTATGCAATTTTCGTGGATACTTTTGATCGTATGGCTACATGAATATCTACTGTCTTTCAACAATAATGGATAGTTCGTTGAATTCTCATCCTTATGTTCTCTATTGGTAGCTGAGTTATGTTCTCATGAAAGTGGAGTAAATTTCCACTTTTTTCTGGTTACATTTGCTGACTGTTTCTCATAACAGCTATGATTGTTGATCATTGCCCGTATGCCATATGCAACCTCATGCCATGTCTTGCAGCATTCCTTCTAGGCATGATATTCCAATCTGTTATATACATTGCAACTTGCTTATTTTTGACAGTCACCTGTTTTCTTTCTATTTGGCACAAAGGAGTTGAAGGTAAATTACATGATTTCATTAAAATAGAATATGTTTACTTTAATATAAGCTATCCTTTTGCCTTTGGTGACATTTCAAATTTCAGGTTTGAACCATTTTCTAACAATATGATTCTGATTGTCTCTTCCTATCATCCAAATTGATCATGTTGTTGCCTCTTATCCTGTTTTGGTCATCTGAGCATTTGCTTATGGTTAACCCTGTATAGAATTGTTTCAGGTTCTTCACAATATAGCTGTGGCAAAGTATTTCCATGATGGTGGTTCTGATCCTAGAAAACTGGTTGATTTGCTTAACACAATTAAGGTAAATTATGTTCTTGGACTTATTAATATTTCGTTCTGTTAAGAGAAATCGTTAACAGTGAACTCCCTACCGTTTACTACATTCCTTTGGAGACAATCCTATCTTATTGTTTTTTTCCTCTTAATTGTATTTCATATAATTATCAGATTAGTGTTTTCTTCCTATTCCTATCTTAACTTAATCTCATATTTTTCATGTACATGCATAACATCCCTTTGGGGAATATTGGCATTACAATGCTCTTTATCATCATCATCATCAGAGTCTTATCCCAATTAATTGGGGTCGGCTACATGAATCATGTTCCGCCAAAGATTTCTATCAAGTGCAATATTCATATTTAAACTCAAGGAACTAATGTCCTTCCTAATAACATCGCACCATCTCATTTTAGGCCTTCCTCGAGCTCTTTTGCTAGCATCCACTAAGATTTGATCACATCTTTTAACCGGCGCTGAGTTAGGGCGACGAAACACATGTCCAAACCACCTGAGTCTATTTTCTCTCATTTTACTATCAATTGGAGCTATCCCTAAGTCCTTACGGATGCGTTCATTCATAATCTTGTCTTTCTTAGTCTTGCCACACATCCATCTCAACATCCTCATCTCTGCTACACACATTTTGTGGATGTGTTCCTTTCGTACTGCCCAACACTCGGTACCATATAACAGAGCGGGTCTCACAGCCGTTCTATAAAACCTCCCTTTGAGTTTCACAGGCATACGACGATCACAAAGGACACCTGATGCACTTCTCCATCTTAACCAGCCTGCCTTAATCCTATGTGTAACGTCATCATAAATCTCCCCATTCTCTTGTATGATAGACCCTAAGTATCGAAAGCTACTACTCTTCGGAATGTTATGTCCATCAATTAGAACCATGTCTTCCTGAACCACTCTCCCATTACTACAATTACAGTGCATAAATTCTGACTTGCTCCTACTAATTTTAAAACCTTTAGACTCCAAGGCAAGTCTCCAACGCTCTAACTTAGCATTTAGAGCATCAATACTCTCATCAATTAAAACAATATCGTCTGCAAATAGCATACACCAAGGGATATCCTCATGCAATTGTTTAGTTACTTCATCCATAACTAAGGCAAAGAGATACGGACTTAGTGCAGAACCTTGATGCAAACCTATAGAAACGGGAAATTCACCAGTCTCCCCAGCAATAGTTCGAACACTAGTAATAGCACCGTCGTACATATCCTTAATCAAATCAACATATCCTTGAGAGATTCCTTTCTTTCTTAATGTCCACCAAATCAATTCTCTTGGTACTCGATCGTACGCCTTCTCTAAATCAAGAAAAATTATATACAAATCTTTTCTCATCTCTCTATACTTCTCCATTAGCTGCCGTAGCAAGAAAATAGCTTCTGTAGTAGATCTATTTGGCATAAAACCAAACTGATTTTCCGACACAGTAGTCATACCACGGAGGCGTTTATCAATTACTCTTTCCCAAAGTTTCATAGTATGACTCATAAGCTTAATTCCACGATAATTATTACAACTTTGAATATCTCCTTTATTTTTATAGAAAGGAACTACAACACTTTTTCTCCAAACTTCTGGCATTCTCCGTTCCTTTAAAATTTTATTAAAAAATTTAGTTAGCCACTGAATACCAATATCTCCTAGGCATTTTCATACTTCAATAGGTAAGCCATCTAGTCCTAAGGCCTTGCCCACTTTCATTTTCCTTAAAGCATCCTCCACTTCTGACATCTTAATACGCCTGAAATATTGATATTTATCAAATATTGTGGACTCTTGGGTACCTTCTAAAGATAAATCCTTGACGGAATCTCCATTAAGTAACTTCTGAAAATAGCTATGCCACCTCCCTTTAATCTCAAGATCCTTAGTTAAAACCCTTTGATCTTCACCTTTAATGCACCGAACATGATCTAAATCTCTAGTTTTCCTTTCTCTTAATGTAGCTAGTTTAAATATGTCCTTTTCACCCTCTCGGGTTCCTAATTTATTATATAAATCTTCAAATGCCTTTGATTTGGCTTCGCTGACTATTTTCTTAGCTCTCTTTTTAGCGATTTTATACGCTTCTAGGGTTTGAGCATTTTTGTTAGCTTGCCAAACTTTAAAGCATTCCTTTTTTACTTTAATGGTATTTTGAATTTCCTCACTCCACCACCAAGTCTCTTTTTCTAAGTTCTTTTTACCTTTAGATTCGCCTAAGAGTTGTTTTGCAACCCTCGTTATACAATTTGTAACATTATTCCACATTACATTAGTTTCTTGTTCTAAATTCCAAATATTTTCCTTTAATAGATGATTTTTAAAAGTTTCTAAACTTTTACCTTTTAAATTCCACCATTTAATCTTGGAATAATTATTTATAATGATCTTTCTTTTGAATTTAGGGATAGTGACATCCATTACTAACAATCTATGTTGAGGGGCTAGACTCTCACCAGGAATAACTTTGCAATCTTTACATAAAACTCTATCGACCTTCTTAATGAGAAAATAGTCAATTTGACTTATATGTGTTCCACTCTTGTATGTTATTAAGTGTTCGTCCCGCTTCTTAAAGAATGTATTAATAATTGCTAGATCATAGGCCATAGCAAAATCAAGAATAGTGTTACCCATATCATTTCTATTACCAAAACCAAGCCCTCCATGAATCCTCTCATAGCCTCTATTATCTATACCCACATGACCATTAAGATCCCCTCCAATAAAGATTCTCTCTTCACTAGGAATATTTTGGATCAAACAATCAATAGCCTCCCAAAATTGCTTTTTAATGCTCTCTTCTAATCCTACTTGAGGTGCATATGCACTAATTATATTCAAAATATCATCACCTAAGATAAGTTTAATTACCATTAGTCTATCCCCCAATCTATTTACTTCCACAACTCTGTCTTTTAAGTTTTTATCTATTATTATAGCAACACCATTTCTAGAGTTATTATTACCCGTATACCAAATTTTATACCCATCAATGTCTTTAGCTTTATGTCCTTTCCACCTAGTTTCTTGTAGGCAAGCTATGTTAACCCTCCTGTCCTTCATTAATTTAACTAATTCTAAACCCTTACCCGTTAAAGTTCCTATATTCCAAGTAGCTAGACGGATCCTATGTTTTTGGACTTGCTTCTTTACCCGTGTGCGTCCAACCCCACACGAGAACTCTTGCCTATTTGACACCGCAATCGGGCGCCATTGCGGCGCGTCGCTTACGGGGGACGCCCTAGCTAGCCCTTGCTCACTTGTCATTCCATCCGGGTTCCGATGTAACGCGTCGCTTACGGGGAACGCCCTAGCTGGCCCTTGCTCACTTGTCATTCCATCCGGGTTCCGATGTAACGCGTCGCTTACGGGGAACGCCCTAGCATTAGCACATAATGTATTTGGATCAGAATTCATGTTGGAGATGTGACAAAATTTTACTGCTGGCTGTCGACCTAACGCAAACCCTCCTCTTTTCTCACCCGGGCTTGGGACCGGCCATGGCAGAGTTTACAATGCTCTTTATCATTTGTAATATTCTGATTAAGAATGAAAGAATTCCTTTGTGAAGCAAATGCAATTTATCTAAAAGAACCATGGTGTTCTTCTCTTTTGAATGCAGGACAATAAACCGGTAACTTTTATACCATATAAAGGCCATGTATTTTGTGAAGGTGTCTAATATAATGCGTCCAACCCCACACGAGAATCCTTGTCTATTTGACACCGCAATCGGGCGCCATTGCGGCGCGTCGCTTACGGGGGACGCCCTAGCTAGCCCTTGCTCACTTGTCATTCCATCCGGGTTCCGATGTAACGCGTCGCTTACGGGGAACGCCCTAGCTGGCCCTTGCTCACTTGTCATTCCATCCGGGTTCCGATGTAACGCGTCGCTTACGGGGAACGCCCTAGCATTAGCACATAATGTATTTGGATCAGAATTCATGTTGGAGATGTGACAAAATTTTACTGCTGGCTGTCGACCTAACGCAAACCCTCCTCTTTTCTCACCCGGGCTTGGGACCGGCCATGGCAGAGTTTACAATGCTCTTTATCATTTGTAATATTCTGATTAAGAATGAAAGAATTCCTTTGTGAAGCAAATGCAATTTATCTAAAAGAACCATGGTGTTCTTCTCTTTTGAATGCAGGACAATAAACCGGTAACTTTTATACCATATAAAGGCCATGTATTTTGTGAAGGTGTCTAATATAATGCATTATACACCACTTCTTCATTATGAATTGCAGAGAAGAAAGTTTTTGCTCTGTGCAGTGTCCAGTAGCATGTATTCAATGTCTAGCATTTTCCTGTGGAAAGGCAATATACTTGCAATACTTGAATTGTATGTGTTCTATATTATTGCCCTCTTTTTTGAAAGTGGGTAGTACCACAATAACTATATCATTGCCCTCTTGAGAGCATGGCAGAGCATCTGTGGTCTGAATGAATCTGTTGTGGTAAATGAACTTGTATTGGGGGAAGTGATATCAGTACTTTTTTTTGAAAAGTGGATAGTACCACGTCATATATAAAAGAAGAAGAATGTACAAGTAAGAAGGGAGTACTTCCCAAAAACTCTCCTATACAAAAGAAGAGGCAGAGGCTTATCTTATCTGCTCATACAACAAAGGTAAAATAAGAGAATTGCATTTGTCCCCTCTACAAAATGTGTCCCCCCAACTTTTCACAAAATAGAAAACCAAATGTAGACATCTTGCAAGATAATGAGCTTCTCTTCTAAAAATTCTGTTATTCCTCTCCCTCCAGACGATGCAAAAGGTTGCATGCAAGGTCAACCACCACAGTTGGCAGTCAATCTTGGTGGCCCACTACACTTGCCAGTTGTTGATGAATTTTTCCACAGGGCCATCAACAAGCTTGGCACATCTGAACTTAGTGAAGATATGCTGCCAAACTTTGGTAGCAAAGTCAGTCTATGTACAAGTGATCCAGAAATTCCTCCTCTTTCCCACACATTCTGTACATTCTCTATCCTAGCCATGAATCTGGACAGTCTATCCCTTGTTGGAAGATGACCATGGGATATCCTCCACATATGAACCTTAACCTTAAGAAGGGTGGCTGGCCTCCAAACTTGATCGAACATATGGTGTCTGGTACCCCCATCAACAGTAAGGAATATGCCAATCGAACAGAGAACACTCCCGAGGGCTCCATCTCCAAACCCACTGATATCTGAAAGTGGAATCCAGGCTGAAACCTTGGCATTTGGTCAAGAGGTCAGTCAGTTCCGAAATCTCATATTCCTTCAGCTTCCACTTGAAATTTGGGCACCAATCATCTCCGAAATCTTATGCCTGACTCACCAGCATTTGCTTGTTGTTGGCAATGTGGAAGAACTTGGGAAACCTTCTTGCCGGGGATCTTCCTTCACACCATTTGTCCAGCCAAAAGAAACACATCTGTCCATCCCCAATTTTAATCCGCACGGAGGCCTGGATGACATCTACAGCTTGCAGGATACCTTTCCAGACTAGTGACAATAAGTTAGCCTGTGAGGGGCTCAGGTCCCACTTTCAATATCTTCGATAGTATTTATCCCTGAGGAGTTGAAGTCACAAGCCATTCTCTGTAGCACCAATCTTCCATAACCATTTAGCAAGAAGATCCAGGTTAAGTAACTTAATATCTTTGTAGCAAATTTCACCATTTCTCTTTGCTTAACAGACTCGTCGCCAATTGGCATCATGCCAACCTCTCACTCTATCTGAACCACCCTGTTAGAGGAATCTGTTAGGGTGCTAGGCCCGGATACAGAGGGGGGTGAATGTATCCCTCTAAAAATTTTAGCCCAAATTAAAACTCTAAAGCTCAGATATGCGGAATAAAGACTAATGAGCTTTCCAAGATGAAATGATAGGGCCACAAATGAACAAACAGTTGGACTGCACCAATGCAGCCACCTGAATAACCAGAAACGAAGGCAGAGGAAAACAACCCAAACACACTTAGCAGAATATAATGCTCAACAATAACTCTCTGGATAATGCAACTAGCCAAGCATGCACAACCTGTGAATGGGAGGTAGAAGATATGGAGCTAACGCAAGGCAAACCACTGCACAAATAATTTTAAGGTGGTTCGGTCCTCCAGACCTACATCCACCCCTCACTCCCAACCGGAGTGAGGCTTCACTAGTCAATGCTAGACAAGCAGACTCAGTCTGCAACAGACGCTGCCTCACAGTTTGACTAGGGGAACAGCCTCCCCTATTCCTCCACGCCGGAGGGAACCCACAAATGGCACCAGCCACTTGCAACCGGAGGAATCAACCTCCCTTCCTCCAATCCCGGAGGGAAACACCTAGCAGCACCCAGCTGCTGGCAGACCAGAGGCCTAGCCTCTCTTCCTCCTCAGCCGGAGGGAACCCACTCGCGGCACCCTGCTGCGAGCAAACCGGAGATCCCACGATCTCCCTTCTCCTGATCACCAGGAGGAACCTGATTCCCAGCAGGGCAATCGGAAGAACAAGACTAACCAAATGAAAAAGAAAAAATAAGAAACGGAAAATACACAGCAATCGGAAGGCTGTAAATGAAGAACAAGAATGTAGCTCTCAAAGGAGCAGATCTGGCTTGGATTTAATCCAGACGCCAGAGGACAGATCTTCAATAGCTTCTTCCTTCTTCTCCACGAACTCTCTCTCTCTCTCTATCTCTCTTTCTGCTCTCCTTTTCTCTCACGCTATTCTCTCCTTCTTCTCTGCAACCCTTTTTCTTCTGCTGGCTCACTCTTCTTCTATTTCTTCTTCTTCTCTTTTTCTTCCTCTTTTCTTTTTCTGGATCGAAGGGCTTTCTGCTCTCTAGGCTTCTTCTTCGATCAGTCTTCTACAGAGGATGAAGACTCGTATATATAGCAGCAGCAGCAGCACACTGGGCGAGTGTGGCTTCCACGTTTCCTGCCCTAGAAATTCGGACCACGTGGCAGCATCATGGTTCACGAGCCAGGCACCTCGGATCACGTGCCCTTCATTAGCACGCTCAGCAACTAGAGTCAGGTGGCGTTAACGCACTTGCTTCAAGGGGTTGACGCGCTTGAAGGCCAATGTACAGACTTGTAAGATGTGAGGCGATGTGTAGACTTTGCGTTCAACTGGATGTATAGACTTGGAGGGTTCACTGATGGCTGTACAGACTTGGGCGTTGTATAGACTTGGAACGGCTTCAAGGCAACAATGTACAGACTTTGAAATAAAGAGTGTACAGACTTGAAAGTTCAAGGCCACGATGTATAGACTTTGCCCAATGAAACGAATGTGTAGACTTTGGCTTGGAACGAAGGTAAAGATGAGGCTGTATAGACTTGACCAGAACGTAGGGAAAAGCTATGAATGTATAGACTTGGCCAAACGTAGGAAAAGCCCTCAATGTGCAGACTTGATCATCCAGATTCAAAGCAACCGATGTATAGGCTTGAACGCTGTACAGACTTCACGAAGTGATGCTTGAGCCAAGAGACAGTGTACAGACTCTGTGATGAAAGGCTGATAGAGCGAGCGATGTATAGAGTTGGAGAATGCTGTGCAATGTATAGACATCTATACAAAAAATAGACAAAGGTAGCATGGCGTCAACCCAGTTGATCCACTGCGTCAACGCAGCAAGTAAACCAGCAACTACTGCGTCAACGTAGTGTCCTTGTAGCGTCAACGCAGCTAGTGAACAGACAGCCAATGCGTCAACCCAATCTCCAACTGCGTCAACGCACTCAGTGTGACTCATGGTGTGTCAGCCATCATCAAAACCACACAGGGGCACAACAATCTCCCCCTTTTTGATGATGGCAACACTATGAGTTACACTGACTCAGATTAGATTCTTCTCCCCCTTTGCCTTCATAAAAAAAAAATGAAGTAGGGAAGCAATTCAGTGAAGAACAGGAATGTTATACTTCCCTTTTGATTGTTGATGGTTAGAAGGAGGCCTTTCCTGTGGAGACATCTATCTTCCAAATGTATCCTTTCAAGAGCTTCTCCCCCTGTAGATATATCATATTTTCAATCACACAGGAGCACTGAATTATGAAGAACTCAATCATGTAAAGAGTTAGGAGCTCAATAAAATGCATGAATCAAGTCTCCGTTTTTTTTGGAATTATTGAAAGAGCAGCTATTTTTTTTGACACCAATTGAAAGTTTCTGACATAACAAATTTCCCCTAACGAAGTGGAGCATAGCAGCAAGCACACAGGGAGTTATGCATCAGAACATAAGGTCATCTCAGCAAAAATAACATTGAAAATTAACTATATGAGTGCAATTAACTATATGAATGCACATTCATTGACAATTCATGTAGGGTAAGAGAACTATGCATGAGTCAAAACCTGAAAGGCATGTTATGCAATTAGTTTGACTAGCTCCCCCTTAGTCATACAACCCTTATGCATCCACCATGCTTATGCAGGCCCAAGACATGAGTGGAATGACATTTTCCTTTTAGATGCATGTGAGTGTGTGTGAGGACTGTGATCAACATGCACTGATGAACCCTTTTCATTTATTTTCTGATTTACAGTCCTCTTCTGATTTTTATCCTGTTTTCCTGTTTTCTTAGCCTTGTACTGAATTGGAGATGAAGTAAAAGGCTTTTCCTATTCAGAAGATCCAGAAGATTTAACAAAATTAGCTTTCAAATTTGATCCACCCACCTTCCTCATGACTGGACTGTAGCTCAGTCCTTCTTTCTTCAAAGTAGAGCTAGAAACAGAAAGTGTCTGAATTTTATTTTCAAGGTTCTTTTTATTTACAGGGTTATAGCCTAACCCCTCCTTCTGGAAGTTGACCTTGGTTCCCAGCAATTTGTTAAGATTATCTTGCCCATTAACAAATTTGGACAGAGAACTCTTCAAATCTTGAATTTCATTTTCTAAAGAGTTGATTTGTAACTCATAGCTGGCAATTTCTTGCTCACTGCAATTGACAGCCTCATTCAAGACTTTGTTGGCAATTATGTATTTCTCAATTTCCTTTCTCAGCTCATCAACTTCTTCTGAATTATCGGACACCACATGTTTGCCTTTTTCTAATGTCAGCAATCTCTCTGACAAGATGGTGTTCAACTGTTTTAGTTTCTCAATTTCTTCCTTTAGTCTGTCACTCTGAATTAATTCGTTTATCAAAATCTGATCATCAGAGTTAATTCCAAGTTTTCTTCCAGCCTCAAATTCCTTCCAATCCTTTTGCTGTTTCTCAAAATCTCTTTGCAATTCTGTATTTACAGATTTTATGGCATTAAATTTTTCAGCAAATAGGTTCTTCTCTTACTCGAGTTTCTTACATTTTCCTTCACTCTCAATAACAGATTTTCTCAGAGACTCTTTTTCAGATCTCAACAATTCAACATGTTTCTTAAGCTCTTGATTATCAGAAGAACACGCATCATAAGATTGCTTCAGATTTGAACAATTTTCACATGATAAATCAGAACTATTTTGTTCAACTTTTTTCTTTAATTTTTTATATTGTTTTCTTAGCTGTTCATGAGATTCAAATAATTCGGCATAAGCATTTTCCCAATCATCTGAAGTATAGTTTTCAAAGGGATTTACCTCATTATCATCATCATCTTCATCTTGACTGCTGCCTTGATTATATCTGTCAGTCATCATGCAGCTGTCCTCATTTGCCCTGTGAATTTTCTTCAGCATATCCAAGATGTCTTTAGCGGACCTGCAATCATGAAAGCAAGACCATAAAGCTCTGTCAGTAGCTGCTTTCATCAGATTAAAGGCTTTCTGATTTTCTCCGTCCGTTGATCTGTGTCTGTCGGTCCATTTGGACACTTTCGTAGGTAAGGTGTGAGGACCTTGTGAAATTAATTTCCACAGATCAGGATTAACAGTATTAACATAAGCATGGAGAGCAGTGTGCCACTGATTAAAATCAGAACCACTAAAGACGGGTGGAGGAGCCATTGAAACAAATAGAAGGTAGATTCAATGCAACAGGAATAATGATGCACTAGAAACAAATTAGCACCTAAGACAGCAAGATCGGATCTGCAGGTCGCTAGACCTTCTAAGCAGACACCGCTCTGATACCAATTGTTAGGGTGCTATGCCCGGATACAGAGGGGGGGTGAATGTATCCCTCTAAAAATTTTAGCCCAAATTAAAACTCTAAAGTTCAGATATGCGGAATACAGACTAATGAGCTTTCCAAGATGAAATGATAAGGCCACAAATGAACAAACAGTTGGACTGCACCAATGCAGCCACCTGAACAACCAGAAACGAAGGCAGAGGAAAACAACCCAAACACACTTAGCAGAATATAATGCTCAACAATAACTCTCTGGATAATGCAACTAGCCAAGCATGCACAACCTGTGAATGGGAGGTAGAAGATATGGAGCTAACGCAAGGCAAACCACTGCACAAATAATTTTAAGGTGGTTCGGTCCTCCAGACCTACATCCACCCCTCACTCCCAACCGGAGTGAGGCTTCACTAGCCAATGCTAGACAAGCAGACTCAGTCTGCAACAGACGCTGCCTCACAGCTTGACTAGGGGAACAGCCTCCCCTCTTCCTCCACGCCGGAGGGAACCCACAAATGGCACCAGCCACTTGCAACCGGAGGAATCAACCTCCCTTCCTCCAATCCCGGAGGGAAACACCTAGCAACACCCAGCTGCTGGCAGACCAGAGGCCAAGCCTCTCTTCCTCCTCAGCCGGAGGGAACCCACTCGCGGCACCCTGCTGCGAGCAAACCGGAGATCCCACGATCTCCCTTCTCCTGATCACCAGGAGGAACCCGATTCCCAGCAGGGCAATCGGAAGAACAAGACTAACCAAATGAAAAAGAAAAAATAAGAAACGGAAAATACACAACAATCGGAAGGCTGTAAATGAAGAACAAGAATGTAGCTCTCAAAGGAGCAGATCTGGCTTGGATTTAATCCAGACGCCAGAGGACAGATCTTCAATAGCTTCTTCCTTCTTTTCCACGAACTCTCTCTCTCTCTCTCTCTCTCTCTCTCTCTCTCTCTCTCTCTCTTTCTTTCTCCTCTGCTCTCCTTTTCTCTCACGCTATTCTCTCCTTCTTCTCTGCAACCCTTTTTCTTCTGCTGGCTCACTATTCTTCTCTTTCTTCTTCTTTTCTCTTTCTTCCTCTTTTCTTTTTCTGGATCGAAGGGCTTTCTGCTCTCCAGGCTTCTTCTTCGATCAATCTTCTACAGAGGATGAAGACTCGTATATATAGCAGCAGCAGCAGCACACTGGGCGAGTGTGGCTTCCACGTTTCCTGCCCTAGAAATTCGGACCACGTGGCAGCATCATGGTTCACGAGCCAGGCACCTCGGATCACGTGCCCTTCATTAGCACGCTCAGCAACTAGAGTTAGGTGGCGTTAACGCACTTGCTTCAAGGGGTTGACGCGCTTGAAGGCCAATGTACAGACTTGTAAGATGTGAGGCGATGTGTAGACTTTGCGTTCAACTGGATGTATAGACTTGGAGGGTTCACTGATGGCTGTACAGACTTGGGCGTTGTATAGACTTGGAACGGCTTCAAGACAACAATGTACATACTTTGAAATAAAGAGTGTACAGACTTGAAAGTTCAAAGCCACGATGTATAGACTTTGCCCAATGAAACGAATGTGTAGACTTTGGCTTGGAACGAAGGTAAAGATGAGGCTGTATAGACTTGGCCAAACGTAGGAAAAGCCCCCAATGTGCAGACTTGATCATCCAGATTCAAAGCAACCGATGTATAGGCTTGAACGCTGTACAGACTTCACGAAGTGATGCTTGAGCCAAGAGACAGTGTACAGACTCTGTGATGAAAGGCTGATAGAGCGAGCGATGTATAGAGTTGGAGAATGCTGTGCAATGTATAGACATCCATACAAAACATAGACAAAGGCAGCATGGCGTCAACCCAGTTGATCCACTGCGTCAATGCAGCAAGTAAACCAGCAACTACTGCGTCAACGCAGTGTCCTTGTAGCGTCAACGCAGCTAGTGAACAGACAGCCAATGCGTCAACCCAATCTCCAACTGCGTCAACGCACTCAGTGTGACTCATGGTGTGTCAGTCATCATCAAAACCACACAGGGGCACAACAGAATCTGTATTGAATACTCCGAAGTTTTACAGCCACTGAGCAAAGAATCCGAAACATGGAAAGGAAATAAACCGGGGGACTTTCCAACACTGAATTACATAGAATTGTCCTTCCCCCATAAGAGAGCAGTCTTCCGTTTCATCCAACCAACCTTGATTCAAATTTCTGAATAACCGGTTGCTAGTCTCTGTACTGAATAGATCCATCAGCCAGAAGGAGGCCCAAATATGTGATCGGGAACTGGCCAAGCTGACAGCCGAGGATAAGGGCTGCCCTTTGCAAGGTGTGATTCTCCATGTGAATACTTAACATCTGGTTCTTGTGAAAATTGACCTTTAATCCGCTGACCCCCTCCAATAACTTGAGCAAGAATCTAGCGGTAAGTACCTGCTCCTCTCCCCAGAGAAGAAGAGAATAGTGTCATCTGCATACTGAAGGTGAGAGATGTGACTTCTCCTGTTCCTCGCTTGGAAACCTGTAATGAGTCCCCCCCTCTTATGCTCTCAGCCAAATCCTGCTCAAGATGTGGGAAACAAGTACAAAAAGGAGAGGAGAGAGGAGGTCTCCCTGTCGCAGACTCGCAGCCCCCTAACACTCCGGAAGGAGGAGGTGGATTCTCCATTTACAATCACCCTAAAGGATGCCGAGGTTATACAAGCTTTGATCCAACCAATCAACTTCTCGCCAAAGCCCATATGATGAAGAATCTACAGGAGACACTGCTAGTTAACTTTGACATAAGCCTTCTCAAAGTCCAATTTTAAAACCAGCCATTCTTCTTCAAGACTTTGAAAGAGTGAATGATTTCCTAGGCCAGCAATAAGTTCTCCTAGATCTACCTCCCTTTTATAAAACAACTGTGATTATTGCTAACAACTTTGTCCACCACTCTTACCAGCCTAGAAGCCAACACTTCGGAGATAATTTTGTAGAGGTTGATGAGCAAGCTTATGGGCCTATAGTTCTTGAGGGAATCACCCCCTCTTTCTTTGGGATGAGGACAATAGAAGTCTTGTTGATGTCACTAAGATCAGCTTTGCCCTCTTGAAATTCCAACACTGCTTCCACTAGATCATACTAGATGATATCCCAACATTCTTGAAAGAAGAACATGGGGAAACCATCTAGTCTTGGAGCTTGTCCCTAGCCAAAGTGAAGATTGCTGCTCTGATTTCTTTAATAGAGAAGGAAGAGAGCATGTTTCTGTCTTCCTCTGTGATAACTGGCCATTGATGGTTCGTAAAAGACGGACGCCAACAACCTTTCCTCACACAGAAGGGAAGAGTAGAAGTCCACCACATGCCTTCTAATTTCAACCAGGTTGGAAAGAATTTTTTCCCCATGTCGAAGACTCTTGATGGAGTTACATTTTTTGCCTCCCCGAGGCAATTTTGTTGTAGTATGCAGTAGTCCTGTCCCCCTCCTTCAGTCATCTCTCGCTGGATCTTTGCTTCCAATAGATCTCCTCTTTGAAAAGAATCTCATCAAGCTCATTCCTTGTTGTCTCTCCCATGGTTTTGTTTTGCTCAGCTAGGAGATTAGCTTCCTCCAATGCATCAAAGCCCTGAAGTTGCTCCAGTAATCTGTCCTTGGCAGCTTTTTCTGGGATGGCTCTAGATCTTTCCAAGAAGAGAGTTCCTGAGGAAACTCTTTCAACTTGATGATCTTCATTGTCATAGCCGATGTCTGTGGTCTAGGTACTGTCCAGCTCCTGCTGACCACATGAAGGAAATCCTTCTCCTTCAACCAGTACTTCTCCATTTTGAATGTACGGTGCCTGTTGAATCTGTGGTTAGTTTTCAGGAGAATGGGCTTGTCATCCAAAATTGGTATGGTTAAACATTCAGCTTGAAGATGTGGGAAATGATCTTCCCAGTCCACTGACACCAAAAACCTGTCCAACCTTAAGCATATCGGATCTGCTCTGAGGTTGGACGAAGTGAAAAGGGCACTCGGTGTTAGAATTTTGGCAAGACCAGCCTTCTCAATAAACTCTCTGAAGTCCCCTATCTCTGTTGTTGTCACAGAAGATCCCAACCTTTCCTCCATGGAAGCAATAGCATTGAAGTCACCTCCAATGCACCACGGTCTGCCAGAAAGTAAATGATGCTGAAGAAGTCTCCTCCCGCAATTGGTTCTTCTCTTCCCTGCCTTGAGGACCATAAACACCGGAGAAGTCTCAAGCGAAGTTGTCATCGAGATTGCGGAAAGTAACAGAGATAGCTGAGCGACCCACCTGCCTTGCTTTCACCACCTCTTCCGCTACAAAATCATTCCAAAGAACCGTAATGCCCCCCGAAGCGCACACAGCTGGGGATACCACCCCCCTTAGATAGCCTCCTCCCTCTTATATCTCTCATTATACCTTCCCCATCTCCCTCCAACTTTTTTTTTCTTTATTTAAAAACCATCTCCCTCCAACTTAGTCTCTTATATACAAAAGATATCAATTTTGCACCTCCACACAAACTCCCTCACCGCCCTTCTTTTTTTTTTTGCACCGCACACCCGTCTCACATTCATGTGACAATATGTAATGGACTGGAAGTTGAACCCTGGTTCTCTTCTGACTCCTTTCCCTCTTCTTCACTCTGCCCTTCTCCTCTTCTAGTGGTTTTTCTGACTTCACCCCCCTAGCTGTACACAATACCACCTGTTATGAATTTTACAGAACACCTATCTCACGTCCTTGTCAATGCCATCACAAGATACCCCAATCATGTTTGCCACTTCTATAGCCTGATCCCCCATGAACCTTTCAGCCTGTCTATAGCCTCCAACAACTTGTGAATCATTAGGGCCCCCCAGCAAATGGGCAGTTCCAGCCTTGGCTAAAGTCTGAGCCACTCCCGCCGGAGAGCTTGCCGGAGGAAGACTTTCCAGCTGAGCAAGGCTTCTCATCCCCGGCCCCCTGTTGGAGTTCCTCCTTCTGAGACCAGGATCGCGTCTTCACTAGAAGACCAGAGCTCCACTAGGGTTGGGCTGTTTCTGCCAGCCTTTGCTTGAGATAGGCCGTCTCGTGGTGTAAGGATGAACCAGCATGATACTCGTCGGAGGCCTTGGAGTCGGGGAAGGCGCCGTCACAGCGTCACCAGGATACGGAGCTCTCACCTGGATGGCCTTGCGTATCGGGTTACAGGGGTGACACTGTGCGGGTCCCTTCACACTCAACCCGTCGCCTGGCATATCGGGTAAGTCAACCCGTTCACCCATCTTGGTATCCCGCTCATCTGGTATGTTCAGCCGAGCCCACCCACATTCCTGCCGCAGCCCAGCCCAGTTCGACGGTTGAGGCCTGATCTAGTACGACATGCCACGTGGCGGGTTCAAAGTTTGAACCTACGCCCCTCGCTCCTTTGCAGGGAAGCTTACACATAGCTCCCCATCTTCAAGCTCCGGCCGAGGTCTGCGAAACCCTAAACCCGCTGCCGCCTCCATCCTTCTAGCTACCCCCCTCCATCGGACCCTGATGGGAAAGGTTTCCTTGGCCAGCTGCACCTTAATGACAGCAGGGATGGCGGCCGCCGCCGAGACTCGGAAGACCGCATTGACGATGACCACTGATGAGTTCTGGCCGAACCATAGACCATCATCCTCGAGCACTCCGAAACCTTGGACAAGCAGGCTCACTCCTCCTCTATCACAGAGCACGAGAGAGACTCCCTAAAGATTTATTGCCATCCTCACCATCTGGGGATTGGCGTATGTACCCGGTTGATACTCCCACTTGGACATCTGCAGGAGGCAACCCTTCCCCCAGAAGACTTTATCCTCCAGCAGTCTTCTGACGTCTACAGCTGACTCCCCGATGACCAAGAAGCCGTTATGGCCAAGCCCGTAAACATGCCATCCCCCTCCTCCACCCCCTTTGGTCAGCATCTCCCTCACCTCGTCTGGATGAGGATCACCTTCAAGAGACGTGACTCACAAGCACTTCTCTAGCCAGGAGAGACATCCTTCCAGTCATTCCACTGAGAAAGATACCTCCATCGACAAGCCTCTCCCCAGCCTGTGCCCAGACTGGGTTACCACTTCGGCATAGGATCAAGAGTCCCTCTAGGCTGACGACCTTCTGCACAAGGCTTGCTGGTGGCCTTCTTCACCACACACCCTGCAACAGATCATTCCTTTGCATTGCCACTAGAGATGCCCCCTGCGAAGGCAAACAGAAGCACAAGGGTCGTAACCTATTGAGGTCCGGCTCCGCTGGAGTGTCCGCTGAATGTCTGGGACGACCTCCAGTAGTATCCTTCCGGCTTCTAGTGGGATCCGGTTGGCCCTGGAAGCAATCGCCAGCGTACCCCTGGCCTCTCTCTTTGCTCCATTCTCATCTTAACGTACTGATATCAGTACTTTATATGCCACTGTATGACCTAGATGGAATTTTCTCCCAAGATGCTGTTAAAATTTGCTTCCTCTTCTGGAATTAACTTTCAGTGTTTCTCAAGAACTTCTAACTCAGGTGTATTGTCATTGGAATGAAGAAGTCTAATTAATTAATAAACTCAAGTGTGATGCCATTTGTAGTATTCTATTCATTTTATTTTATTCATTTCCAGAGTAACCATTGATCCTGCCTACTTCTAAGTTTGACTATAAGTTGATTTTTTATTCCTTGGCTTCCCTTGGCAGATACGTAGTTGAATTCATTCGTGAGATTAAACAGTATGCATAACAATACTATGCTATGTTCATGATAGTCTTTAACTTTCCTTTCCAGTTTTTGGTTAATTCGGTACCATTGTTCCTGGTAGATGATGCTATTGCACATTTCCAAATTCTATCTGGGAAGTTCTTTGTTTAATTTTTTTCAGTTTAATGCAAGTTTTCTTTTATTTCTGTTTCTTAACTTCCAACAGAATGGGTACAGAGATCTACCTCTCTTTTCTGATCTTCATTCTTTTCTTATAAATAATGACAGAAGAAAAGTGAAGACCTTGCACATACTTCTGGAGAACAGGTCGAAGTTGCTAGCATTTCAGGAAACAATATAATTTCAGGGTCTAATGGGACTGGTGATCAGATTTCTTTTGAGAACAGTGCCAGCATTCCATATGCAGATGCATTTGATACTTCAATAGTAACCCTTAACATTGTAGGTCCACAGATAGTCAACTATTCATCAACCTCATTTGATGATCTCATCCTGTTGCCTTTCTGATGTCATCCATTACTAAAATTCACTTGTATTCAGGCTACTGCCCTTTACCATTTACATGATTATGCACTTGCCTTATCATTGTTGGAGCCACTATATCAAAGATTACACCCGTTAGATGAGGTATGCTATGGTACTGTTACACCAATTTTCCTTTATTTCTGCTTCCTCTGTAGTTTCATCAGCGTAATAATTTTCCTCATTTGCAGTCAACAGCAAGTCATGCTTGCCTTCTGCTAATAGACATTGCATTAGCTTCCAATAATGCTTCAAGGGCTGCAGTATGTTCAATCCTCCAAGCCTTTATTTTCTTGATTATTTTTTTGGTTTCCAGTAATGATCTCACGTCATTTCTCAGTATGATGCTTAAATGATATTATTGGATGTCCTTATAGAATTTAATGATGTAATTTAGATTACTGAAGCGCATCAATTCGAAGATGCTTGCCATCTTATGTGGGCAGGTGATATGGGCAAAGCATGGCGTATGCTGCTGGCCTTGTATTTTACCTTTTGCGGCATGCTTGCCTGGCATCACGAGTGCACCTAGTATTTCTCGTAGAGGGATCCTGTAGAAACATAAACATCCTTCTGACAGAAACAAAGTATAACTTTGACATGTCAAATTTTATTTCCAAGGCATAATTTTGTTGGAGTCGGTCATATGTCCATTGAAACCATGATTAGGGCTCTGGTGGTGAAGTGGTTTTGGAGAGCTGAAAGAAAACACAGAACTTGTGGGGAAGAGTGGTAAGATATAGGTATTTTCCAGGAAATGGACAATGGACTGAGTAACTTTTTGTTCAACAGATCAATGTCTCCAATTTGGAACCAGGCCGTGGTTAGAATCGACTTCTTCAATTGCTTTTCTGAAATTCGGATTGGGAATGGTGTGTGTACTCTAATCTGGGAGGATATATCAATATAAAACAGGCTTTTGATGGAAAGACTTCCTAGATTATATGGACTGCAACTTTTAGCTAGCAAGAAAGTCAGTGAAGTGTGGATCCAACCAAACCAACAATCATATTGGGACATGGCATTCAATACTAAAGCCTGCAGGACTTGAGTTTGCAGAATAGAAATTAATTCAATCTTACACAAGTTCAAGATGCAACCAGGGTAAGAGTTAACGAGAAATGGAGATGGAAGCCTGGTGGTGACTTGTCAGTTAGATCAACAATTTGATTTCGTTTGAGAGGGAGAAGTGTTGACTGAAGAAACAGGTGTGGAACAAGAATGTACCCATTCAAATAAGGACTTTATGTGGATGTGGCTTGGACTGCTTGGTTAAGACTTACAACTTGTGATAGATCAAGATGGATAACAGGAAAGAAAGAACAAGTGTATCCTGTGTGAAAGTTTTAAGGTGAACTGGAAGACATCTTTTTTTTAAGTGTGGTGCAATTTAGCCTGTATGGAACATATTCTTCAAAGCATTAGAAGTGCCATGGGCTGGGCCCTGAAAAATGGCATTAAAACGTTATGGAGGAACAGGAGCGGCTCAACTTGTGAAGGCAGGACAATGAAGTTTGGACTGCAATCCTGCCAGCCATGTTGTAGGCAATTTGGATGGAATGAAATAGCAAAATCTTCAAAAAAAAAAAACTTCGACGTACAGCAGATGACATCAAGAATTGCATAAACATCCTCCATGAATGGCATTTTTGTAGGACAAAAACAGGATACATGATTCAGCCTTGCTAGCCAAATTATGCATGTGGAAAAAGGTTATGTGAATGGTCTGGGGTTCCATGGATCCTTGAATTTTGGTGAGCACAGGGCTCTATCACCCTGGTAGAGCCTATCTTGCCATACTTCTGTTCATAATTTTCTTTTATTGCATTAATGAAATGTGACCATTTGGTCATCTTTCAAGAAAGAAAGGGAGACTTTTTTTTGTTGGTATGGAACTAGAGTACTGTTGGTGTACTTGTTATTATTACTATTGTTGTTGTTAATATTATTTTTATAGTTGTAGACTTTTCTGTCTTACACTTCAGTTTTCAGTGAATGGTGTTATTAGAATAGGCATTCACATATTTTTTCACAGAAATGGTTTCAATTATGGGTTTGGGTGCCCATCGGGTGCTGAGCCTGGGTCTATCCTTTGCTCAGGAGGGGTAGCCACACCCTCAGTCTCAAAGTTTCCTTCTGGAAGAAGGGAAAAAAACAACAAACATAGTCAATAGAAATTAAGGGGTCATCACATAGTACCTCACAAAAAAAGAAAAAGAAGAAGGGAAGGCATTTGTCCAGGTTGAGCATACCGGGCAAGGCGTTGTTTGCAGTCTCCCCACAAGAAAAGGAGGGTGAGTCATCTGATACCTGGTTGTAATCATCATTTATCATCTCCGAATCTTGAAGGTCATCCTCCTCACCCATCCTGGGGTCAAGGGGGGCATCTTCATCTAGAGGAGGGAGATTTCCTGCATTATTTGACGATAATGTCATAAGGGCCAGGAAGCAGTAAATACACTTTAGCAAAATTTTCAGCAAGGAAAATTAAGCGAGTAAGCAAACATTACTGTGGTGCTGCCCCCGTGAAGTCGTCTCCCTGGTGTGGGGATGAGACGTCTTAGAGGCATGCCCATCATCCTCCGTAACCCTTCTTCTCTTGGAGGGAGCTGAACTCCTCTTCTTCTTAGAGGTGCTAGAGGGGGTATAAACGGTGATAAAACTCACTACAAAAAGCAAGCATGAAAAAAAATAACAAACACAACAGAATGGAGTTCAGTAAAGGAAATGAACCACAATTTAAAGAGCGAAAGCTCAATTGATGGTTACATACCGGCTGGGGCAGGAGAAAATTTAGGTTGTAATATCACCTGCTTAGGCTGGAGGCCTACGACCTTACTCGCTTGCTCCACGGCATCCTAGATATCTTGCAAAGTTGTCCAATACTCGATCAGCGAAATGTACTCAAGGGGCCAGTGCACACGATGGCATCCATCAATTGTTTATCCCATCGTGGCCAAAGATCATTATTGAAGCCCTTTGGAGCTAGCTCTGTCGTTTTGGAAACATTCGGAGGATAGTCACAATCTGATAAGTGCTACCACCACGAGTAAACTTTCCGGGTCGCCATTGACTCACCTTTTTCTGAAGAGGTATCAAGTGGACTCTTCAAAGGCTCGATCGCCCCCGAATAAGGACCCCACTTTATCGAGATGGGTCTATTTTCAGCCTCCCATTTTGCACGAAACTCAAATTGACAATGTATGGAAATTAGGCATAGAGGAAAGAATGGTCAATTATGAGAGGAGGTAGATCCTTTCTCTTCAAACTAGCCTCCTTGGCATGCTTCAACTTTTGCAAAGGTTGCCAGAACACATTACTATGTCTAAACCACTGACGTGCATAGTACATATCAATAACGTCAACCTTTTTTCTATCTGGTAAGGCACAGCCTGGTTCCAGTTCCCTCCTAAAGAAGTAATCCCACTAGCTGACTGCAACCAAGTGAATATCATGATGCTTGTATAATCTCCCCTCTAATGGAAAATCAACATTGGGAGAAACTGACTGGTCATATCCAAAGTTTTGCGCAAAGTGGTACAGATGGTAAGGTTCTAGAAAGGTGACGGTGCTCTTGCGAAAGACAAAGACACTCGGTCTGATGCATCAATGCCAATCTTCATAAACGGAACGGCTAGGAGCTAAGTGGTGAGGAAGATGGCAAGTATCGTTGCTCAGACCCTCAATGCTATACGGCCTGAAATCATATGAACTGCATGCAAAATCTAGGCCCTCTCACCCCTCGGTGGGAAGAAAAGAAAGTGCCTTCCGAGCACTAGTCAACTGATCTAGCAGACTCTGATTCGGGCGATTGCGGAACATAGCTGGGTTCCCCAAGTCAACATGCTGGCATAGCCTGGTGTTTACACGCGAAAAATAAATAAATGCAGATGCGTTGATGATGAATTAAAATCTGGGCAGTTTTGGGTATCATCAACATGTTTATTTGCATTTCTTTATTTCGCGTTATCAGACGATTTAGGGTTCGTGTACAGGACTTTTCTCGACCAAACGGAGTTGATGTTAATTTACATCGGAACAAGTCCAAACACCTTTGATTAATTGTCAAAGAACACATTTTGCCTTTATTTGTTGTGACATTTGATGATCGCCCATGCCGGGTATATACTCTTGCAAAGAACTTTAGAGATATTATTTCTTTGAACATATATAATTTGAATTGCAATCGGTCTTTCAAGACCTTTACATATGATCCCGATTGTGTAATTGGGTCTTTAGGTTTACATCTGATCGCAATCAAATTATTTGGATTTGCTCTTCAGTCTGCATTTGGAATCTTTGAATTTGATTTCGTCCTGATCGGATCATTAAATTTACTTTTGTCCCCGAGTGGACAATTGAATTTGAATTTCATTGCGAGGACCGTTGGATCGCGAAGATGATCATTGTCGGTCCCTCGGAGTTGCTTCATGGTCATAATCACTCTTTTGATTGTGATCGGACCCTTGAGTTGGCTTGGTGTCCATAAAGGACATTTTCGCCTGAGGCGGGGTATATTTGTAATTTTTCTCCATCATAATATTTCTGCAGTTTTCCCAAACATTGGAGTGTTCTTGCAATTTCGTACCCTTTTTGGAGATAGCTCCATCATGTCTTGACTTCCTAGGCAGTTGTTGACCCCATAAAATATTCAGATATTCAGAAATTGTTTTGAAGGAAAAAAGGTGCATATATATGACAAGAGTTCACAAAACGGCTCGTCAATGCCGTTCGTAGGTCTAGGAAATGATGATTTTAGACTATTTTCCCAAAGTACGAAGGATGTGAAATATATATGCACATCTATATATGTGTGTATGGAAGAAGTGACAAGTGTCAACACCCACATGCTTTCACAAGAAAAAAAGCCAAGATGGAGATCCTCTGTACAAGCCAAAAAATAAGCTAGCTCCACATGTTGAAGTGGGATTTGTTTAAGAGGTACGGAGGTTTTTTTTATAGGAGAAAGGGACACCGGAGGGAGGCCCTCCGCCCTGCCAACAGGCTGGAGGGAACTCCTCCGCCCTGCCAAGCAGGCCAGAGAAGCCCTCCGCCCTGCTGCAGGCCGGAGGGAACTCCTCCGCCCTGCCAGCAGGCACCCTGCTGCAGGCCGGAGGGAACTCCTCCGCCCTGCCAGCAGGCCCGAGGGGCCCTCCTCCCTGCCAGCAGGCCGGAAGGAGCTCCTCCGCCCTGCCAAGCAGGCCGGAGGAACCCTCCGCCCTGCTAGCAGGCCGGAGGAGGTCCTCCTCCGCCCATGGCCCTTTCGGTTACTAAAAAAAAAGAGAAAAAAGGAGAAAAAGAAGTAAACACGGCAGTTAAAGAATGAGAAGAGACAGGGAGGAGGAAGATCAAAGGGCTTGCCTCTTGGGATTCAACCGGAGGAGAAGGCCAATGGAGCTTTTCCGCCCTTGCTCCAAACCACTATAAGAAGATGCTCCCACAAGAAGACAACGGCAAGAAGAAGAATACACAACAAGAGCGCAAGAAGAACAGCAGCGTCAGTGCATAAGAAGACAGCAGCCGCAAGCCTTTGTTTAATTTATGGGAAGTTGCCTCCTCATGCTCCCGTGAGCAGCATAGGAAAGCTGTGTGTTATTGCTGCGAAGGAGTCTTTGTTTAATTCATGGGAAGTTGGCTCATAGGAAAGCAGGCAAAGCATCCCGCTAAGGCAATAAAAGTGGTCCCCCCCCGGGGGGGGGGGATCTGGTTACCTTCTTTAGGAATGGTGAACTTAAGAGACTTTTCACCCCCCCGGGAGAATGCAGCAATGCAACCAATCAACAAAGATGCAAAATGCAATACTCAGAAATGGCATGAATGCAAATAATCAACAGATGAAATGCCATCAACACAAAGGTCAGAAATGCCATCAACACATTACAGAACAGAAAGATGCATAAATGCCATATTGATGTTGAGAACAGACAGATGCAGAAATGCCATGTTACAACAACATTATAAAACAGAAAGATGTAGTTATCCTCCACCCATCCCCTTTAGCCCTTGCAAAAGCTCTTAAGAACCCTGTTGAGCTGCACTCGATGAGGTTGCTTGGCTCTATAATATCAGAAGAAATGATGTATCTTACTGTCCTGCTGTGCATGCATATGCTATAGTAACAGATGACTCATCTTTCTTTTACGTTGATAAGAGAAGGCTACCCACTGAGGTAGTTCGTTATATGGCTGAAAATGGAGTTATGATTCGGGAATATAATGCAGTTGAATCGGATGTAACTTCACCTGCATCTGGACAACTATCATATTCTTCTGTTGTCCAGCAAAGTGAATCAAAACCTAGCAATACTGTAGAACATGGGTTGGTTGGGATTGATTCCACCGTGCAGATTGCAAATGAAGCTGGGGAGAGAAGCACATAAAGAAGGCTTCACATGGCCTACAGTAGAGCTTCACATGGCCTACAGTACAGCACAGCACATAGCCTGCAGTAAGCAATGATGAAGGGTTGGGGTATAGTCACCACAAAAGGCTCCTTTTTGGAAGTTTTGGTCACCTCCTTTGAGAGTGGTGAGCCTAAGAGATGTGTCACCTCCTAAGCCATAAAAAAGCTCCTTGTGCACTACTGTACACTGTCAGGGATATGAAAAGGCCCCTTGTGCAGAGCTGTACACTGTCAGGGATGTGAAAAGGCCTCTTGTGCAAATCGTAGTTGTACATGAGAAGGGACAATGTTGTACCACTGTACATGGACAGGAAATGCATGCAAGGAAAATCAAATGTATGTGCAAAGGAAAGGAAAAATAAAATGAAGATACATCTAAGGAAATATCAGAATGACCGAAGGAAAAATCAAAATGGTGCTACTTTCATGATAAGAAATTGAAGATAGGCTATTGGATGATCGGCAAATTGTAGGAAACTCCTCTACTGTCAGAAAATTGCAGAAATACCCCCAGGGGGTAGAAAATTACAGAAATACCCTCGATGGGTAGAAAATTATAGAAATGTCCCCGGTGGTATGAAAATTACAGAAATACCCTTAGTGGTCAGAAAATTACAGAAATATCCCCGGTGGGCAGAAAATTGCAGAAATGCCCCCGATAGCAAGAAAATTATTGAAATGTCCCCGGTAATGGGAAAATTACTGAAATCCCCCCGATAGTGGGAAAATTACAGAAATGCCCTGATGATGGGAAAATTGCAGAAATATCCCCGATGGCGGAAAAATTACAAAAATACCCCAAATGATGGGCAAATGCAAAAAAGACCCTGAAATATCAGAAATCTGCAGAAATACCACACTTGTGGAAAAGCTGCATGAAAGTCATTGATCAGTCTAGAAACTACACAAAGTTCACGATTTGTCTCAAAATCACCAAAGAATGCTCTTGTTCCGGTTGGCGCTGTTTGCACGACTCGGTGGAGCGAGACCACGCCCCTTCCTTGAAGCAGTGTGCGCTCTCCTGGGTTCGACTTATGGCTAACCATCCAAATCTATATATCTTTTCATGGAGCCCTGAGAAGTTCAGAAATTGAGACTCGGAATACCCAAGAAGTCAAGAAGTGATGGGGTTATCTCCGAGAAGTCAAAATGGCAGATATGCCCAAGAAGTCAAGAAGTGACGGGGCTATCTCCGAGAAGTCAGGAAAGGTCAAACATATGCCAAAAAGTCAGAATGACAAGAATGCCCAGGAAGAAGATAAAATTACGAGAATATCCCAAAGTTTGGGAAAGCCACAGAAGTACTATGATGGAGGAAAATCACAAATATACCCCGCCTCAGGCGGGAATGTCCTTTATAGACATCAAGCCAACTTAAGAGTCCAATTACAATCAAAAGAGTGATTATGGCCATGAAGCAATTCCGACGGACCGGCAGTGATCATCTTGGCGATCCAATGGTCCGATCCTAGCGAAATTCAAGTCCAACCGTCTGATCAGGGGACAAGAGTAAATTTAATGACCCGATCAAGATGAAAGCAAGTTCCAAGATCTAAATGTTGACTGAAGTAAATTCAAAGGCTCTGGTTACAACCGGATGCTATCTTGGAGACCCGATTACACAATCAGGATCATATGTGAAGATCCTGAAGAACCGATTGTAATTCTAATTATCCATGTTCAATAAATGAAGTCTACAAATTTCTTTGCAAGAGTATGTACCCGTAAGGGGCGATCGTCAAGATCATTTATGTCACAACATATAGAGGCAAAGGGCATTCTTCGACAGTTAATCAAAGGTGTTCGGACTTGTACCGATGTAAATTAACACCGACTTCGGTCGGTGGGGAAAAGTCCAGTACACGAACCCTAAATCGTCTGATAAACCCCAAAAGCGCGGAATTAACAAATATGTCAAAATATACGCATATCCATCCGACGAAATTGGATGTCCAAAAATTCCGCGTGCAAACAGCAGTCCTGTCATTTTTGACTTTTCGGAATGTATTTGACATTTTCTTGACCTCTCGGAGATAGTCCCATCATGTCTTGACTTCTTGGAGATAGCCCCATAATTTTTCGACTTCTTGGATATATCCCCGACATTTTTGACTTTTTGGACATATCTGTCGTTTCTTGACTTCTCGGAGATCGACCCGTCGTTTGACTTTCTGCGCGTTCCCGATTTCATTTCTTGACTTCTCGGAAATAGCCCCGTCATTTGACTTCTTGGGCATTCCTTGTCTTGATTTCTTGACTTCTCGGAAATAACCCCATCATTTGACTTCCTAGGTATTCCTCGTCTTAATTTTTTGACTTTTTTTAGGGTTTCTTTGTAATTTCACCTATTTTGAGTTTCCAGACATGATAGCTCTTGGCTATGAAAATATATATGGATTTGGATGTTTAGCCATAAGCTGAACTCAGGAGAGCGCACACCGCTTTAGGGAAGGGGTGTGGTCTCGCTCCACCGAGTCGTGCAAATGGCGCCAACCGGGACAAGGGCATTCTTTGGTGATTTCTGAATAGGTCAGGAACTTTGTACAATTTCTGGACTGAACAATGGCTTTCATGCAACTTTCTCACAATGTGGTATTTCTGCAATTTCTGATATTTCAGCGTTTTTCTATATTTTCCCACCATCGTGGGTATTTCTATAATTTTCTCACCCTCGGAGGGCATTTCTATATTTTTCTCACTATCGGGGGTATTTTTGTAATTTTTCTGCCATCAAAGTATTTCTGTAACTTTCCCCGCCATCGAGATTTTTTTTTGCAATCTTTCCGCCATCGGGGGTATTTATGTAATTTCTGTCCTTCAAGAGGTTTGTTCCATAAATTGGGGATCATTGTTTTGAACTCATATGTTGTCACTTGAATTTCTGTTTTTTCTAGAATTTATCCAAAGTACATATACTTTTGTGCAATTTTGCAAAAGTTTGGGGTAGAATTGCAATTTCTAAAATCTGTAGGGATTTCTTCATAATTTCTACATAAGAGACCAGACTTTGAACATTTTTGGGGTTTCCTACAAATTCATGACATTTCTTTGTTATGAGTTTACAAGAATACAAAGATATTTCTTCATGATGGGATTTTCTAGCAATATACCCTAGTACGAGGGCCTTCTTGTAAAAGAAATCTTTAAACTTGGGAAGAGAAAACCCAATCGTAAGGGAGAGGGCGCAGGCCTCTTCTCCTTCTTCTCCAGGCTCTTGTCTTCCTTTTCACTTGGGCCTCTTAGAAGCTCTCCAAGTCTTCAAGTGCTCGGAACTCAAATGCTGCCAAGCTCTTCTCTCCCCCTTCACTTGGGCCTCTTAGCTCCCTTTTATAAGTGCTAGGAGGGCATCAAGGTTCCAGTTGAAAGCTACCTCTGGTGGAAGGTGAGGAGTCAAGATATGACCCCCTCCCCCACTTGCATATTTCTTTTTTCTCTTCTCTTCTTCTCTTCTTTCTCCTTTTCTTTTTTTCTATTTTTTCCTTGTGCAGAGGAGAGAAAGGACCGGAGGGGTCCCTCCGGTCTATGATGTACCGGAGGGGGTTCCCCCTCCGGTGTATGATGATCGGAGGGGGGGGGGTCCCTCCGGTCTACAACAAGCCGGAGGGGGTTCCTCTGGTCTACAACAAGCCGAAGGGGGTTCCCCTCCGGTCTGAGTTGAACGGAGGGGGCCACTCCGGTTTGACAGTCACCGGAGGGGGATCCCCCTCCGGTTTAACACCACCGGAGGGGGTCCCCTCCTGTGCTGTTCGACCGGAGGGGGTCCCCCTCCAGTCCCTGTGTCCTCTGAGAGAGAAGAGAGAGGGGCAGAGGGGGTTTTGGCTTGGTGTCTTCCTTTTTCTTCCCTTCTTGTCTATTTTTTTTCAGCAAATTTTAGGGTTCAACAAATGGCCCCCATGGGACGTCCGAGCTGAAGGTGACGGCGGGCGACCCGTGCATTTTGGCACTTTCGTTGCTCTCCTCAGTCTTCATGACATGGCGGAGAATATTATTGGATTGGTTCTTTCCCCCCGAGTCCTGATGACATGATGGAGAATTCGGTTGAAGGTGACGACAGTCCGAGAGTGGAACTCAGAGACATTATACTTTGCTCTAGAACTCCATTATTGTATGGTGTTATCACCAATTCTGGACATTGTTTGTCATTACAGTTTGGGCCGACATCCAGTTTTATTATACATTTTGCGCCGAGCCATCTGACTTCTAGTGTCTATTTGGTTGAACCAAATATTTCTGAACTTGGTAGCCTCTAGGAGAGAACTCAGGAGAGCACATACCACTCCATGGAAGTGGCATAGACCCGCTCCACCAAGTAGACCCTAAGGCAAAGTTTAATCACAAAATGCATCAGCAGATAATATTGAGGGATACAATTGGAGTTTGTTTGTTTTTCTTTTTCTTCTTCTTCTTTTCTTTTCTCTTCTTTTTTCCCCTTTTTCTTCTTCTTTCTTTTCTTTCCCTCTTTCATTTTGTTTCGGGGATTGAATTTTTTTTGTTCTTCATCCCCCCTTTTTTCGTTGCATCTGTTGCATGGATTTCTCCGATACATTAGCGAGTTTTTGAACACCAGAGTCTTTTGTTGCTCTCTTCCTTGGACTTGCCTTTCTAACTTTGCTCGGAGCTTGGTTTGGAGTTCTTTGCCTGGGTTTTGGCTTTCTGGCTTTGATCGGTATTTGATTTCAGATTTTCCTACGGAGACTTGCTTTTCTGGTTTTGCTCGGAGCTTGGTTTGGAGTTCTTTCTTTTGAGTCTTGCCTTTCTGACTTTGCTCTGTATTTGATTTCAGATTTTCCTACTGAGACTTGTTTTCTGGTTTTGCTCGGCATTTGAATCGAGTATTGCTTGATGCTTCACTCGATAAATTTGTCAACTTGCTCCTTTGGGTCGGTCGGGGATTGAAGTCGGAGCATTGGCCACTTCAGCTCGTAGAAGACAAGATTCTCCTTGCGCAGAATTTTTGCGAGTCGGCTTTGGCTTAATTAACTTTTCGATTGCCTGTCTGCAGTTTCTCTATTTCACGCAGCTTATTTGGGCATCGATCTTTTCCTTTTAAATAAGGGTTTCAATACAATCTTGGATTTCTTGGCATTCCCTTGGTAGGGTGAGACACCCTAGCATGACGGTCGCATTAGAGAGGATGCTTGCTTCTTCAACCTTCTTTTTAGATCCTTTTTCTCATTCTTCTCTTGCTTTTTAGCTTACGCTAGATCAATAAGAGGAGTTTCTGCCCTTGTGGACGATTGGGAGGTGCCTCCAGAATTGGATTTGTTGAATTGTGCTTTTCTTTAGGGGCTTTAGGGTGACCATGCTTCTTTGGGATCACCTTGACCCAAGCAACCTCTTCTTTATGCATTTGGCAGGTGACGTTAATCGTCTGTTTGATTATTTCAGGCGGTAGTTCTTCAAACTCGATCATATAAAGACTCAAGTTTTGAGATGTTAGTACTGCTTCGGGCATCTTGTCTACTTGTTCCTTGCTTTGTCTGGGACTTAACTTGGGGGACTCCACCTTGGTCTCACCCTTTTGGCTTTGCCTGGAGTCAGACTTGAATTGCTCTCACTTAATGTCACCTTTTTGATCTTGTTTGAAGCTTGGTTTGGAGTTCTTTGGCTGGGTTTTGCCTTTCTAACTTTGCCCGAAGCTTGGTCTTGCATGCTTCTTTTGAGTCAGAGGACTCACTGGGTAAGCATTTACTGTTGCTTGAGTTATATCTCTCATGTCAATATTGCTTGTATGATTTGAACTTTTTTGTATACAAATATCTTTGTTTGCGGGTTTTATTGAAGGGATCCTTCCAGAATTGTCATGTCAGGATACAGAAATCAATATCCCAATATTTAATTTCCATATCAGCTTTACTTGTAAAACTTGAGCTTTCTTGTATACTGATGATTTCCCCTTTTTGCTTTGCAGGTTCTTCCTGAGCTATCACATCAAGTCCATGTATTGGGAGAATTTTAGAGCTTGCACAACTTCAAATTTGAGTGACCTAATGCTCTCACAGATGCAGTCCTTGCTTCGTGGATTCCACTTCATTAGGAACATTTTCCTTCCATCGGAGTTATGTAGGATGACATTGTGAAGCATAGCTAGAACAAGATGCACCCAGGAGGCGTTAAGCTTTGCACTTGATGTGCATTCTTTTGTTTACTTGCAGCTATCCTGAGGGCTTGTCTCGGGACTCTTGTTGTATGTTCTTTCATTTATTTGTAGTCACCTTGAGGGCTTGTCTCAGGCACTTGACGTTATTTCATGAATGAAAGAGAATCCACTTCCTTCATTAGATTTGCAGTCTTCCTCTTCTTTCTTTTTTTCTTTTTTTCTTTCCTTTTTTTCCCTTTTCTTCTTCTTTTTTTTTGACTAATGGGATGTCCTTCCTTGGCGGAGTCCCCCGAGGCACCGAAGGGATTTGAAAGGTAGCTTCATTGTCAAAGCTTGATGCACTTGCAAGCTTGCTAAATGCGAAGGCTCCTTTAAAGGCTTCCATCTTGGTGATCATCCCTGTTGATGAAAATTCAGCTATTGGAGATTTTTTTCTTCCCTCCCTTTAGTCTTCGATGGATGAGTCGCCTCCAAGTGCAAATGTTGACTCTAGAGGGACGTTATGAAATTCTATTTCACCCATTTTGCAAGTGATTGCATTGGAGTTTTCCTTTTTGAAATACTTGTGTCGGTAGGACGAAAACGGTTTAAGATTTTTCGAGGATAACTTGATTGGTGTTTACGGTTTGAACTTTGAGTTGGGAGACTTTCATGGCTTGTAGCTAAGGATTTAAAGTTTGGATAAGAAATGACTGACCTTCGCGGTTTGGAGTCAAAGATTGGGATTTAGGTTTGGAATGATTGACCTTGGCAGTTTGAAGCCAGGAATTTGGGATTTGTTTTTTGAAATGGCTGACCTTCGCGGTTTCGAGCCAAGATTGAGATTTTGGATTTGGGGCCGAGCAAACATGGTTTAGGAGAAACTTGGTTTAGGAGCCAAGAGTTTGCATTTAGGGCTGATAAAAAATAGTTTAGGAGCCAGAACTTAAGTATTCGGGGCTAATCAAACAAAGTTTGGGAGCCAGAACATGGCATTTGGGGCTGACCAACAATAGTTTAGGAGCCGGAACTTGAGTATTTGGGGTTAACCAAATAAAGTTTGGGAACCATAACTTTACGTTTGGGGCTGACCAAAGATGGTTTAGGAGTCAAAATTTGAGTATTTGGGGCTGACCAAACGAAGTTTGGAGAGTCAAAACTTGCATTTGGGGTTGACCAAAGATGGTTTAGGAGCTGAAACTTGAGTATTTGGGGCTGACCAAACGAAGTTTGGAGAGCCAAAACTTGCATTTGGGGTTGACCAAAGATGGTTTAGGAGCCGAAACTTGAATATTTGGGGTTGACCAAACGAAGTTTGGAGAGGACCAAACGAAGTTTGGAGAGTCAGAACTTGTACTTGGGGCTGACCAAACGAAGTTTGGAGAGTCAGAACTTGTATTTGGGGTTGACCAAAAATGGTTTAGGAGCCGAAACTTAAATATTTGGGACTGACCAAATGAAGTTTGGAGAGCCAGAGCTTGCATTTGAGATTTGGCGGGGTGGGACACGAACAAGGACTGTTCGAAGAGACCGCTACCCCTTTGGGGCTTCTGCTGGGGCAATTCCCTCGTTTTCCTTTAATTTTCTCCAAGACAGGAAGCGTCTTGCACTGATTGCTGTTTGAACTCATGCTCGGGAGCATGACACAATTTTAGATGTTTTTTCTTTAGTGATGGAAATGGTGTTTCTCCTTTGTGGTCAACGACCGTATATGCACCTCCTTCATAGGCCCTTGTGACAACATGGGGCCCATGCCAATTGGGTTGTAATTTGCCGTTAGATTTATCGGCCATGACTTCCCTTTGACCATGACGAGGTCACCTCTTTTGAACGCCCTTTGCTTCACCAGCTTATCATAGGCTCATGTCATTCGGGCTTGATATGTCTGAAGATGTTTGTAGGCTTCCAGCCTTTTGCCTTCCAGGTTAGACAACTCTTCAAGCCTCCTTTCTGTTTTCATCTTGTTCGTGAGAGTACAAGAATTATGGAGAATGCCGCCTTGCGAAGATACAAAAACTATCCCTGCACCACATGCAAAGTCTGTGAGGCCGCCGGCCCTCTTGATTGTTCTGGAAGCGCCATCAAAGTATAATTCCCAGGACGGCAAGTCAAGAGTGAGAACATCATGCTCTTGCTGTGGTGGGATGACTTCAACATCCTTCCATATTTCTGGCGGGGGCAAAACACCTCTTCATCAGGCAACTTGGTGTTGAGTGGCGAATCTTCTGGCACATGATGCGCAGCTAAGAACTGGGCCATCCCTTGCCCCTTAATTGCCTTGTACGGGACGAAGGTGATGTCAAACTCTGAGGATAAGCGCCCACTTGCTGAGTCTTCCGGAGAGGACGGGCTGGCTGAGCAGGAATTTGAGTGGATCGCATTTTGAGATGAACTCCACTCGGTGAGTTAGAAGGTAGTGCCTTAGCTTC
This sequence comes from Amorphophallus konjac, assembly GCA_022559845.1. NCBI lineage: Eukaryota > Viridiplantae > Streptophyta > Magnoliopsida > Alismatales > Araceae > Amorphophallus > Amorphophallus konjac. Next base: position 454,724,006 of record CM040121.1, on the reverse strand, counting down.
TTGACAACAAATACCAAAGCTAAGCACATCTTTTCCATATGCGCGTACTGATGCTCAGGCCCGATCAACTTCTGGCTGAGGTAGTATAGTGGTTGCTCCTTGTTCTCTTCATTGATCTGAGCTAGAAGCGCCCCCAAAGAGGCATCCATGGCAGTGATATAAAGGATAAGGGGCTTTCCTTTCACAAGTGCTCCTAGGATTGGAGGAGTCAGTGGATACTCTTTAATTTGCTCGAAGATCCTCTGGCACTCTTCATCTCATATGAAGGGTGCTCCTTTCTTCATCAATTTACCGAAAGGCAGGCATCTTCCGGAGAGATTAGAAATGAACCGCTTGATATAGGCGAGTCTTACTTGCAGAGATCTTACCTCTGTCAAATTTCTAGGCGGAGGCAGTCCTCTTATGGCCTTGATTTTGTCAGGGTCAATTTCTATACCTTGATACCTGACGTTGAAGCCGAGAAATTTGCCACTGGAGACGTCGAAGGTGCCTTTTGTTGGGTTCATTTTGAGCTGATACTGTCGAAGCCTTTCGAAGACTCGACGTAAGATAGCCAAATGATCCTCTCGCCTTTTTGTCTTGACGACCAGGTCATCGACATAGCATTCAACGAGGTCATGTAGCATCTCGTCGAAAATCTTGGTCATTGCCCTTTGATAGGTTGCACCGGCATTCTTTAGGCTAAACGACATCCTTTTATAGTTGAAAATTCCATTGGGGGATCGGAAAGCCGTATGGTCTTTATCTTTGATGGCCATGCGGATTTGATTATAGTCCGATGACCCGTCCATGAAGGACAAGGCTTCGTGACTGGTGGTCATGTCAACCATTGTCTCAGTGATTGGGATAGGGAAGTCATCTTTGGGCATGTCTTATTCAAATCCCTGAAGTCAATACAGACTCGGACTTGGCTATTCTTATTCTTGATAGGGACTATATTGGCTAGCCACACAAGGTACATGCAGGGCTCTATGAAGTCCATGTCGAGCATCTTGTTAACTTCAGCATTGACTTTCAATTTCAGCTCGTGGCGCATACGCCTTTGAGCTTGTTTGACTGTTGGAGGTATTGCCAGCTCATGTTCAATCACAGAAGGGTCAAGCCCAGGCATTTCTTTGTAGGTCTAGGCGAAACAGTCCTTGAACTCTTTCAGGAGCCACTGGTACGCCTGCCTTTCCTTCTCACTAAGGAGAGCACTTATGAAGGTTGGCCCATCATCTTTTTTACTTCCGAGATTGATCTCAATCAACTTGTCCACAGTTGCTTGGCCACCGTCTTTGAGCTCCGGCAGAGCTGGTTAGAGGTCGACAAAGTCTCCCTCATCATTAGTATTCGCTTCCGCTTCATAGACTTCAGGTCCCTCAAAGCTTTCTTGCACACAACTTGAAGTCGAAGGACCTCCTCTGTCTTGCCAACACCTGGAGGCGACCATTATTAACTTTTGGTGAGAGTGACATTGACATCTCACCGGACTCCCTCACAGAGTTGTCAACCTTGGGCTCCGATTCTGTTTGTCTGTGAGGAGGCGGTAGCAGTCCTATGGCATTGACTACGTAATGGACCTCAAAGTCCCTCTCCTGATCATGGCCGAGTCCTCTCATATCTTTGCGGGAGAAGGGAGGTTGCCCCCAGACTTGCGGAGGGTTTTACAACTCGTAGAAATATGCGGTCCGTGCAGGGTCTTGGACTTGAGGGATATGCTGCTTTTTACACATTTTCCTGATGTGCTCTGGCAGATCGTCCATTTCTTGGACTAGCACCGGCACATTATTGGCTGGAGTATCCCAGCCAAAATCATCCTCTGGAGGGCCTGGTAGGACCAAATCTCCTTTATAAAAGACAATTAGATTGTCTCCCTTGCCCTTTTTACTCCTTCTCTTCCCCTGGTAGGAGACTGTGAAAGTCTTCAGCTGCTCCAGCTCGTGTTATTCCCGTTGAAACGAGAGCTGAACACAGTTTGGTGATAAGGAGATACTCTGGTCAATGACCTAACTGATGAGGTTGGCTTCGAAGTCAACGCTTCGCCTCTCTGGCTGAGTCGGCTTGGAGGCGGCCTTGAGGCTTAAGCCCGTGCAATCTTGCCAAGTCTTGGTTGACCGTGAACAGTTGTCCTTCCTCTAACTTCAGAGTCCACTTTTTGCTTTCCTTTGTCTTTTACAAACTCGGGGATTGCTAGAGTGGGCTCCTCAAAATACAAGGAAGCATCTGCCAGATGGCACTCGTTGGGTCGGAATGGAGTTTGATCTGCAAAGACAGTATGTTGCTCCCCTCCTTTGGCATATTTAAGACATTGATGTAATGTTGAAGGAACAACGCAATTTTCGTGGAGCCATGGTCTCCCCAGCAGCACCTTGTAAGATGTGTCGGCATTGATGATATAAAATATCGCTTGGGTGACAAAATAGCCCAAGACCAGCTTCACTTCGACTCTTCCAAGTGCTTCCTCGGAATCCTGGTTGAATCTCGAAATTTTGACCGCGCTTACCTTTTGCAAGTAAGGTGTCAAATATAAAGACTTGAAAGTCTTTAAAGGCATAATGTTAACGGCCGCTCCAGTGTCGACCAGAATTCGATTCACATCATATCCATTGATCGTCCCTCGCATATATAAAGGGCGATTATGACAGAGAGGACAACAACATGTCTTTGTCTGTAAATGTAATGTTGGCTACAAACGCCTCATGCTTGGGCCTGTAGCTCTGCAACTGGGCTTCATAGGCCTCCGGATCTTGGAGTATCTTGATGAGAGCCTCCCTTAGATCTTTGTCCTAAGCAATGGATTCCAAAATGGTGACATTTGTTGGAAACCGCTTCATATGATGAATAATCTTGCGGTCCGCCCGAGCACGGGTCATGTCAAATGGCGGGATCATCTTTGCCAGCCTTTGGCGCTCCACGAGGCTTCTCCCGCTTAGAAGGACGTTCCTCACTCTGCCCCTCTGCATTTTCTTGGAATAGTGGTGCCAGGGATTCCTCTGGAGGTGGCAAAGGTTAATCCTGTTCGCCCTCATTAGAAGGACCTGCTTGGCTTGTGGATTGACCCCTGTCAAAGGGACCCACTTGCTCTGAAGCCTTATCTTGCAGTGGCGGCCTAGTGGGCTCTTCCTCTTCGTCAGAGGAGTCGAGTATGAAGGGGACACCACCCTATCTTCTAGCTTCTGGGATGAGGTCCGAACCCTCTGAGGAGTCGAGGGTGAAGGGGACTCCCCGTACCTGTCTCTGGAATAGTGTTTGGCTCCTCCCCTCTGAATAATATGACTCGATCGAGAGTTAGGGGATCTTCACGTCCGCGCCCTTGTCCTCTGTCACGGCCTCGACTATTTCTTGCTGGGCGACGTTGATACGTCGCCATGAGAGCCTTACCCTCGGGGTTATCGGCCGTAGTGCCTTGTTCAGAAGGAGAGTTGACATTGTCGGGCGGTGAGATCGCCACCATATTGTAGGAGAGCTCTTGCAGCATTTCCTCGAGCATCTCTGCAGTGAGTTCCTCATCCTTATAAAATAAGGAAAGTTCCTCAGGAATTGGGAATCTTCACCCTCTTCAAGATGATGGACCATCTCTTGGAGCCATTGAAGAAGTCAGACTTTGCGCCCAAACTTATCCCAGGGAATATATTTATCCAGAGTGATGACCCTGGTGGTGCGAGGGGGAGTATACTCCTCCAGCTCATCTATGAGCTTTTGTAGCCGTTGTAAAGGCGTCAACTCCTCGGGGGCTTCCATAGCTGCTGTCTGCTCAGCTTGTTTCTTCAACCTCCTCTTCAGATTCTTCTTGCGATTCTTCTCTTGTTTCTTTTGGCGTGCCGCCTCTTGAGAAGAAAGTGGACTTGGTTTTGGAGGTGGGACTGATTTGCCTTCGAAATTTTGCCTTTTGCTCTGGGCGGACTCCTTGGGAGCCTTGGTTCCACAGCTCTTTCTGGGAGTAACCTTGGTCCAGTTGGCCTCCTCCGGTTGCACCTGGAAAGTGGCATTGATCGCCTGAGCAATTATTTCCGGTGGTTACTCCTGGAACTCTGCCAGGCCAAAGTGGAGCCCTTGGGGGGCCTTGCAATTCCATCGGTTCTGCTTTAGTCGGCGATTTTTCCTGTTCGAGCTGTTGAGGTCTCTCCACAATTGACGACTTTGTTGGCTCGACACGAGGTTTGACTTTGGGCTCCTTCACCCTAGCTTTGCCTTTATTGTCTGGTTGAGGGTTTCCTTCTATAACGATACCAGGGTGACTCAGCTTGGAAAGGGGCTTGGAACCCCCTCGCACGTAGCCTTGCCTGTAGACTTGCCCGGTTGGACCTGCTGAGAGGTGGGCTAGGTCTCTCGTGGCTTGGTCTGCTCCCGTTGAGATTGGCAGAGAATCTTCTTAGCGACCTCTTTGAGACGCCGTCTCGCCATCGAATTCCCCTGTGCATCGATCTCTACTTTTTGGATGAGGGCCTCGATGCAATCTCGGACTTCTGGGCATTCCCTAGTGGGGTGGGACACCCTGACATGATATTTGCAATACTGGGGGTGACTCTTGGACGTTTCATTGTAGTAGGACGGCAGGTCATGCGTCATCACTCGACCCTCTTTTAAGACTTTGTCGAAAATCTTCTCAGTGTCCTCCTTGGGGAAAGAGCACTGATGGGAGGGTCGCCACCCAGGATATCACAATGTGGACTTTGGCTGTTAGAAACTGGCTCCCTCCTTTCTCGGCTCGGGGAGTTGGAATGTAGTCGAAGCATGTATGACATTGGCGGAGAAATTCAAACTCTCCCGTCTATGTGGCTGTGGCGGGCAAACCAAGGAGTCACCTATGTCAATCACTCCTCACCTGATCAAGTCCTCAGCGAAGTCCTTGAAGGCCTGACAATCATGAATGATGTTGACCCTCTTTTAAGACTTTGTTGAAAATCTTCTCAGTGTCCTCCTTGGGAAAAGAGCACTGATGGGAGGGTCGCCACCCAGGATATCACAATGTGGACTTTGGCTGTTAGAAACTGGCTCCCTCTTTTCTCGGCTCGGGGAGTTGGAATGTAGTCGAAGCATGTATGACATTGACGGAGAAATTCAAACTCTCCCGTCTATGTGGCTGTGGCGGGCAAACCAAGGAGTCACCTATGTCAATCACTCCTCACCTGATCAAGTCCTCAGCGAAGTCCTTGAAGGCATGACAATCATGAATGATGTGGCCTATAACCTCGTGGTATGGGCAATAGCCCTGATGTAATGCGGCACCTATTGCTTGCTGACTAGGCGACGCCGGGAGGTCTAGTAGGCCTTCACGACAACACGCGGAGAAGATTTGCAAGGTCTTCTCGTGGGGGAAAAGAATATAACTTCTCTGGTTCCTCAGTCTTCATATGAGTCGGATGATTCCTCAAAGAGCGAACCCCCCGGGCTAGAAGGGATCCGGGAGGCGGGTGGTACACCTGCCCCCTGCATATGTGTTGGAGCTAGGCCCTTGGCAAATGGCCCAATGGGGAAGGTGGCCAATTGCTCATCGATGCTTTTCAAGAATTGCAACAGCCGTCGTTGTTCCAACTACAGCTGTCGGATCTCCCCTCGAATTTTTCGAATGGTCCTCTGCAGTGCCGGGCATTCAGGGAGTGAGGAAGGAGCAGCTCCGAGGCCAGCATTGGGTTGTGGATTTGACGGCCCAACTTTTAGTACATTGGAGCTCGAAGTAGTTGTCGCCATGTAGACCACATTGGTTGGCCGGTTTGATCGGCTCCAGGCATGAGGTTGCGGTTGGTTGACCGCATGACCCAACATATTTATCAGCCCTTTTTGAATGAGCTCTTCTGCTATATTCTTGAAGACATAACAGTCCTCGACGGTATAACCCAACCTTCGATGATATACACAATAAGGAGGGTCATCTATTTTATCTACTTCCACGGGCTTTCGTGAATCCGACCAGGTGATAAGCTTTTCCTTCATGCACAGATCAAAGAGCATCTTTGTATGCTCTTTTTTGAAGGAGTAAGGCGTCTTCATACGCTTTGCTAACATAATCACATTCGTTTTGGCGTCAGGTTTTTTGCCATTACTCTTTGATTGTCCTTCCCCCTTGTTTCCATTCGTCGGGGAGAAATCCATAGAGTTTACCTCCTTGCCGTTGGTCAGGCGATCTTTGGAGGATTTGCCTTTGGCAGAAGCATGTGTCGGGTGATCAACGAAGAACATTTCAATCTCCGCTACCACTGTGTTCAACTGGTCGAAATTTCTGATGTTCGACTCTAGAAGCTTTTCACTAACCTCCGCTGATAGACCCCTGCGGCATATGGTGATCGCGTCTTCGGACGTTGGAGGATTATCACAGCGCATGCCGGCGTCCCTCTACCACTTGATGAAGCCCAACGCGGTCTCACCTTTCCTCTGCCTAAGGGCACAGAGTTCTGCCAGAGAGACTTTGCGTTCGGCCGTCTAGAAATGACCGACAAACTTTTTCTGCATATTAGCCCAATCAGTCACTGAGTTGGGCTTTAGCCTGGAATACCACTGGAAGGCGGTGCCTGTCAGAGACGTGGCGAAGTACCGTAGCAGATATGACTCTTTCAGCGCCAGTTCACCCATGGCCGTCATGTAATTGGTCAGGTGTTCATGTGGCGAGCCCTACCCATTGAACTTCTGGAGTTTTGGGACTTTTGGGCAATCAGGCGAAAGTTTCTTGAACTGATGGTGAAGGGGATATGGCACGCTATATAGATGAACAGTGACCACGCCCTCACCATGTTGAGCAAACTTCGCCTCCACAATCCGTTCGATCATCTGCCTCTGAGCCATGAGACTTTCTATAGCAGGAGTGGCATAGGATCGCACATTGGTCTCATGTTGCGGCGCTTCAAATTTCACCGCTACTGATAACTTTGCAGCGGTAACCGAAGCATTGGCCGCGACTGGAATGGGAGGAGGTTGTTGTTCCATCCCAGTGGGCACCGTTTGAGGCTGAACATGAACCTCCTTTTCATGCAATAATGCTTGCAAGAGGTTCTTGAGTTGTTGATTTTCACGTCGGAGTTCTTCCAACACGAGGGTCTGCGCCTCTCTTCCAAGATCTTCCTCATGCCCTGGGTTGCTGTCCCCATCGACACTATGGACGTCTTCTTGGTGCTCCTCCTGCCGAGCCGACTTGGGCTTGGATGTTCCTGCGGCCGGTGTCTGCAGTATCTACGCAAGAACCCGGGAGAAGGGCCTCGACTTCCTCAAGGTCTGGAGAGGCTGGTTTAATTCTCCCGAAGTGTCCTCCGGCTGCTTATCGGCGGAGGTTGTGTAGCAGGTGAACACCTTGACAGTGTCGTTGGTCACGTGAACCACTTGCTTCTTCCTGGGCAGTTGTCTACTAGGTTTGGATACCGTCCCTAGACTATCAAAAACAGACACTCGGGACGTGGAAGTCTGTGCCGAACAATCCTCGTCTGTGTGCGTTGAACTGGCCTACGGAGAGGTTGGCCGTACTTTCTTGTTGACTCCTTGGTGTTTCTACCCACGTAGGGGCTAAGTTGTAGACCTCAGAGATATCGAGGTCTCAATGTTTGCCGGACTCCGCATCTGTTGCAGGTCCGACATGCGGAAGGGCCTTTCCGACTTTGCCCGCTTGATAATTTAGGCCTCCTCCTCAGTGACCCATATCTTCTTTAGGCAGAGCTGATGCTCCTCGATTGGGTTACCCCCTGACTTTGATCGGGGAGCTGCTGGTCTGGGTCGTTGCAACGGACCCTAGTTTGCCATCGGTACTGCGGACCTCTTCAATTACGCTCCATCCTCTCGGGCTTGCCGAAGAAGCTCGAAGCGGTTGGAGGTGGAGATAGTTGGGACATGCCGGTCTCGAGGCATAATCGACTCGCCTCTATTGAGTTGGATGCGAAGATCTCTGACAATTATTATCTTGTCGGAATGAGATGTTGCCGCCGCAAGCTTTGTGCCTTTGCGACTACGACGCTGCCCCCGTTGAGCAGGAGTGGAGCTGGTGAAGCCTGCCTTAGGCGCGGCGTCGTTGTGGCGGTGACGCTGCCCCCGTTGTGCAGGAGCAGTACCTCTGAGGGTGGCCGTAACAGAACTTGTGGTGTTATGGCGACGGCGCTGCCCCCGTTGAGTAGTGGCGATGCCCACAGTAACTTGATTGATCGAGAAAACTGTGCCATTTGCTTGGGTAGAAGGCCTGACACCTTCAGCCGTTGTTATGGCGACCGAGCAAATTCGGCCAGTAGCTGAGACAAAGGGCCTAACACCTTCGCCTGTTGAAGAGCTGATCGGGAAAATCCGGCCGGTTGATCGGATGGAGGGCTTGACACCCTCGGCCATTGCAGAGTTGGCATAGCGAACTCGGCCGGTTGTTGGAACAGGGGGCCTGACAACCTCGGTAATTGCTTTGTTGACCGAGCGGACCCGGTCAATTGTTGGAGTCGAGGGCCTGACACCCCCGACGATTGTGATGTTGATCGAGCGGACTCGGCCAATTGCTGAAACAGAGGGCCTGACACCCCGACAGTTGGTTTGTTGACCAAGCGGACTCGGTCAGTTGTTGGAGTTGAGGGCCCGACACCCCCCGACAGTTGTGGTGTTGACCGAGCGGACTCAGCCAGTTGCTGAAGCAGAGGGCCTAACATCCCCGGCAGTTGGTTTGTTGACCGAGTGGACTCGGCCAATTGTTGGAGTCGAGGGCCTGACACCCCCGACAGTTGTGGTGTTGATCGAGCAGATTCGGCCAGTTGCTGAAGTAGAGGGCTTGACACCCCCGGCAGTTGGTTTGTTGACCGAGCGGACTCGGCCAGTTGTTGGAGTCGAGGGCCTGACACCCTTAGTAGTTGTTGCCGCAGGCGTGGCTGAACTGGCTTCAGCCACGATAACAACGCCCAAAAAGAAGGGCGAGCCGACTACTGGTGGAAAGTCGCCGAACACCAGCGGAATCACCAAGTATCCGAACTTGACGTGGTTGGCGACGACCTGGAGTTCGTACGTAACGACGGTCATCATCCTCTTGTTAGTGCTGTTGGCGGTGGTGGGTAGCACGAATGAAGTGGCGTGCAAATGCACAACTCTTAAGTGAGCAAAGAAATGCCCTCCTTTTCCCGTCCTGTAAGAGGAAGAGGGGCAATCAGAACCTTAAAGAAAGTTTGGGGATTCCTTTGACAGAAAGAAGAAAGGCACATCAGTCTCACCGGGCGTGCCAGTTTGTTGGCATCACGGAAATATTTTCCCTCTTTTTGAAAGAGAAAAGGGGATAAAGAGGGGTGCACACATAGGGGGCTGTATGGATGGCCTGTGCAGGGTTTATTCCGTGAGCGTGCGCATCGTATTGGACGATTTGGGTTCGAGTGCCAGACCATTCCCCACTGACCGCAGTCAGTGTTGATTTACATCGGCCTAACGTCCGAACACCTTTGTTTAATTGTCAAAGAAATCTTGAGGTCTTCTGCAAGGGTCCTGACACAGAGGACATGATTGCTTACAGGGCTCAAAGCTACGTTTCACTCACCATCGTAGGATTAATGGAATTAGAGTTTCATCAAAGGCCGCTAGGTTAGGCGAGAAACCTTGTGATTTGAGGACGTAATTGCAATTTTGCATAAGTTGCTCGCATTTTTGAAGTGTCAGGAGGTTTCCTAAACTCCGGGGTATTTTGATAATTTTAGATTTTCAGGGATATTTTGATAATTTTACAGGGTCAGGGGCATTTCTAGAATTTCTGGGTTGGAGAGGAGGCATGGTAAAATCTCTGGCTTCCCAAAGCGTTGAGACCATTTCTGGAGAGTTTTGAAGGCTCCCAGGACATTTTTAGGTCATAGGGGTATTTCGATAATTTTATCAGACTCCAAGCAGACCTAGGTCTCAGGTGACACGTGCGTCCTAGCAGCAAGGCCGAACAAGGGACTTCATAGAAGGCGCACGTGCGTTGATTCGCAAAGGGAGGGGTATGTACACAACTTCCCGAAAGTTTGGAGTTCTCTTATAATTTTTTCTTGACCGGTAAATAATAAAAAGAACAGTTGAGTACATTGAGTACATTTATAGTCCAACTGAGTACATGGGTTGTCGGCGAGTTGTCGACTGTACATGAAAGCTCTCTGCATTGACCCGGGACGTAGGGGCATAGCCCCAATTACAAAGGTTTGCAGGGTAAAACTGTACATAACAAGACTTGTATTTCTCGCAGTCCTAGGAAGGGTGTTTTTATAATTCTCCCATTATATGGGTGGAACTACGCAATTTAATCGTCTCGGGTGCGTAGAAAATTGCAAACATGGCCTATAGAGGGACGTAATTACAAATATAGCCCTCAGGGGTAATACAAGGCTCGAGATATCACCTACCCTTAGTGGGCCAAAAAAATAATGAACAAGGCTTCTTGCTTCCTTCTCCATCTTTACAGGTCTCTCCCTCGATCGTAGTTCGTCGATGCCTCCTTCTGGACCCCCGGGAGTCTATTTATAGAAGTTGGAGGGCCACCTGGAGGTGATTTACCTTGTACGAGGTGAACGGGATGAAAATGACCCTAGGAGGGTCTTTTTCCTATTTTGTTCCGAGAGAGAGAGGGCAGCGGGGTTGATTGACCCCTGGTGGGGTTGAACCGCATTGGGGTCAAGTGACCCCAGGTGGGTTCGATCGCCCCGGGGTCAAGCGACCCTAGATAGACCTGCCCGGGGTCGAATGACCTGGGGTCGCTTGACCCCGGGCAGGTTCCTGCCGGGTTCATTTGACCCCAGAGGGCCTGATGTGGCCCCCCCAAACCCCTGCTGGCCCATTCAGTGGGCTGTTCTATGCTCTGAGGCTTACACATGTTGTGACTTCATCCTTGGGCAATTTGTTTTTTGTAGGCAAAAAATTTACTTCCAACAGGGGCTTGCCAAGAAGGAGGTTCTTGTGCTCGTGCTTATGTGTTTAGAGGAAAAATATATAAAAAGGGGAATGTTGCATATACTCCCCTATGTGCAATTTTTCAAAGTTCTAATGGACATGTTGGGACATAAATTCAAGTGAATTCAGGTGAATGGACCAATTATGATCCTGTGGCGATCCGACGGTCGTACTTCAATCCGGTGGACTGATTGTGATTATATTGGTGATTCGACATTCAATCGTGATCGTATCCCAACTTGACGATCGGATCCTGATCGTTTGGTGATCCGACCATGATTAACTATCAATCCGACGGTCCGATTGTGATCATTTGGCGATCCGACTGCTGATTGTGATTAAATGCAAATTCGACGGTCCAATTGTGATCATATGACGATCCAATAGTTGATTGTGATTAAATACAAATCCAACGGGTTGTTCTTGACCAGGTACAGATCCAACAGTCTGATCTAGACTAGGAATAAATCCAACGGTTCGACCAGGAACAAATCCAACGGTTTGATATTGACCGGGAACAAATCTAACAATCTGATCTTAACTTGGAACAAATCCAACGATATGATCTTGACCGGGAACAACTTTAACTGTCCGATCTTGACCTGGAACAAATTCAACTTTTTGATCTTGACCAGGAACAAATCAAACGGTCTAATCTTGTGTCTGATCGAGAATACGAACAAATCCAACGGTCTGATTGTGACCAGAAACAAATCCAATGGTTCAATGTGACTAGGAAGAAATCCAATGGCCCAATTGTGATCAAGAAGAAACCCAATGACCCGACCGTGACCATGAACAAATCCAACGGTTCGATCGTGACCAGGAAGCAATCTAATAGTTCGATCGTGACTAAGAACAATTCCAACCTATGTAGTCAAAGGCGTGAGGCGACCGAGGGGTCGTCTCATGCCTCAAACGCCTAGGCGTTTGAGGTGTTTTATTAAAAATATATATACAATTGAAAAAATATAATATTTATTTAAATATCACAAAAAATACATGCTTACAATTAAGATTTTCAATAAAATTAACAATCAAAATTTGAGGTGAAAATATATAAGATAAGTTAATCAAGATCTCTTGGGACCAGACATTCTGGGAGTGAGGCGTTTGAGGCAAAATGGTTTGGGGCCGTCTCGCCTCAAAAATTGCCTAGGTGAGTGCATAGGCGCGCTTTTGATAACATAGATTCTAACGGTCTGATCCTAACTAAGAACAAATTCAACAGTTCCATCGTGACCAGAAACAAATCTAACGGTTTGATTGTGACCGGGAATGAATTAATGGTCCGATCATGACCCGGAACAAATTCAACGGTCTGAGCGTGGCGTTGAATAAATCCAATGGTCTTATTATGCCCGGATGCAAAATCCAATGGTCCAATGGTGACCGGATACAAATCCAACGGTCCGATCGGGGTCGGAAGTAAATCCAATAGTCCGATCGTGGCCAGGAACCAACCTGACGGTCCGATCGTGACTGGAAGCAAATCCAACTGTCCGGTTGTGACTAGGAATCAATCCGATGGTCTGATTGTGATTAGAAGCAAATTCAACAACCCAATCGTGATCGAAAGTAAATCTAATAGTCTGATCGTGGCCGGAAGCAAATCCAATGGTCCTATTGTTACCAGAAGTAAATCCAATGGACCGATTATGGCCGAAAGCAAATGCAATGGTCCGATTGTGAACAAAGCAGATTCAACAGTCCGATTGTGGTTGTATGTATAGGGCTCGATTTCATAATTTGGACTAACTGTATGGGTCTTAAAAGATCGATCGTAATTCATATTGCATGTATTCAAGGAATGAAAATCTTCAATTTTTTTCAAGAGTTTATCTCTAGTGGACGATATCCACGATCATATCCATTAGATAAAACTCTCGATGTCACAACAGATATGGATAGAGGCTAAAATTTTCTTTGGTAGCTAATCAAAGACATTCAGATTTTTTGCCGATGTAAATTAACACCAATTACTGTTGATGGGGGAAGTTCCAATACACGAATTCAAGTAGTCTGACAAACCCAAAATTGCGAAGTCAATAATGCGTATACAAATAAACATGTAGATGATATTTCTAATTTATTAATTCATCAGCGTGTTCTTATTTTTCGTGGTCAACAGTCGTCTAGGTGACTGCCTTGACAACTATGAGCACAATTGACCGTGAACACCTGAGTTTCCTGCAAGACATGATATTTGCTATTGCATTGGTCGAGGCTTAGGGAGAACCTCTTTGCGCTCTTGTCGATCTCTACTCACAAGCTTTGGTCTTAGCATGTTTATGTTCACGGTCGCATTCAGTGTCACAAAATTACAATAAAAGACTACAACTCATTCTCACAAATAAGCCTGAACCCATGGCATCTTTTCTCCAGAAAGAAAAAGAGTAACTCATCTCAGCCTACCGTATTTCCATGAAAGGATCAGACATCACATTGCAAAAGAACATTTCTGGTCGTTCATGGCATTTTTTATCCTCGTTTTTCCCTTTACCTTTGGCTGGTGCCGGGTGCCTTTAATGAGAACTTCTCAGTTCTCAAAGCTTTGTTAACATCAAACATTTGCTACCAATAGCTGATTTTATGTAGTGAATTTCCTAATGGTAATTGAACGCCAGTATAACATAGGAGATCAAATGGTTGATGGTGTCTTGGTTAGCAATCACAAACACTGCTATAGAAGTATAAGGAAGGTTGGTTGTCATGAGGGTGCTTTTGTGGAAGGTGAATGATGGTCCTCCACCATTCTGGGTTACATGGGGATGGTCGGGAGGGAGAACGAAGGTGAAGGTGTGCAGCAGAAAGTGGAGATTATTGTGCCACTCCCAGAAAAGTAGGAATCACCTTATTATGGCGCCTCTTAGAAACTGTCCAATGTAGGAGTAAGCACCCAGATTTGGTGGCACAGAGGTTCCGTTGCCACTGGTGGCAACAGAACCCACCTCATGTATATATGTGTAATATATATATATATAATCTGTGAGGGGTATAGCTGGTGACATGCTTATTTTTCCTATATATATATATATATATATATATATAATCTGTGAGGGGTATAGCTGCTGACATGCTTATTTTTCCTTCAGGGTCAATTGACTAGCACATTTTTATTTGAGATGATGACTTAGAACAAAATGGTATCAGCTTGATTATTCTCATATTTGATTTGCTATAACGTCTGTTTTCTTGTTTCAGGATGTAATTCAGCTTCTAGAAAAATCTTTTGGTGTCGGATACATGACAAATCAAGGAGACAATGGTAACATTGCTCAACAGCAAACACAAAGCCAGACATCAAAGGCTACTGGTATCCCTTATGTTTTGACTGTGCCTGATGCCTCTAATTCAGATTCCTGTGCCAGTGCAAATGCCTCAGAAAATGTGTTGGATGGAACCCTATCAGAAGATGCAATTGAATATGAAAACTTGTTGTCTACACTGGACAGCAGTGGTCAGAATATGACAAGGTCAAATGCAAATGATATTCCACGAGCTCCAACCGATTGCCCTGCCCCTGCCATTGATCTGAAACTAAAAGTACATCTCCACAAGGTCCAGCTTCTACTTCTCACCAGGAACCTGAAGGCTGCCAAGCGTGAGATTAAGCTAATCATGAATATTGCACGTGGAAGGGATTCATCAGTAGCCTTGCTCTTGAAATCACAGTTGGAGTATGCTCGAGGTAACTATCGGAAGGCCATTAAACTCTTGATGACATCCAGCAACAAGACAGAACCAGGGATGCTTAGTATATTCAACAATAACCTTGGATGCATATATCACCAGCTACAGAAACACCACACTTCCATTGTTGTTTTCGCAAGGGCACTAGGTGGAAGTCCTCTCAGACTTGAGAAGCCTTTGAAGCTTTCAACCTTTTCACTGGATAAATCCCTTCTTATTTTATACAACTGTGGGCTGCAGTACCTCACTTGTGGAAAACCTTTAGTTGCAGCTCGCTGTTTTCGTGAAGCCAGTCAAATTTTCCATGACCGGCCTCTTCTATGGCTCCGGATTGCTGAATGCTGTCTATTAGCTCTAGAAAAAGGACTGTTGAAACCAAGCCGTAGTTCTTTGTTTTCTGGCAAAGAACAAGCTAAGCTTCATGTTGTTGGTTCGGGCAAGTGGCGGCAGCTGGTTGTGAACCCTAACTCCAGACATGGACATTCAGATTCTACTTCTGAGAGTGGTCCATGGAGTGATAATGATCAATACATGGTTTCAATTCCCTTTGCACGGCAATGTCTACTGAATGTGTTACATTTATTAGGTGGGCTTGAACAGAAATATTTAAGTGTGAGTACTTTGACATCTCCATCAGATATTGATTCTAACCCAACATCAACTAATGGTCTTAGGAATTCAAACTACAGGAGTGCACAAGCTGGTGAAATGAAAATATCAAATACCACATCAATATCTGCATCAGCTAGTGCAAATGGTGATTCTAGAGAAAGCAAGGGATGTGCAGGTTCAAATGGCACCATCCGAAGCTCTGTTTCTGCTTACGAGGAAATGTGTAGGAAAGAAAACCACATGATAAAGCAAGCTGCTCTCGCTGACCTAGCTTATGTGGAGCTAAGCTTAGAGAACCATTTGAAAGCACTATCTGCTGCTAAGGCACTTCAGCAGCTGCCAGATTGTTCCAGAGCATATGCATTCCTTGGTTGTGTATATGCAGCTGAAGCACTGTGCCGCCTAAACCGGCCTAAAGAAGCTGCAGACCATTTGTCTGTTTATATTTCAGAAGGCTACACTGTTGATCTGCCATACGGTGAAGATGACAGGCAGAAGTGGATCTTGGAGAAGATTGGTGATGGTGAAGAGTTGAATGGATCTGTAGCCGGCCAGACTTCCAGTTCAGGGGACCTAAAAAGTAGCATGTTCCTCAGGCCCGAGGAGGCTCGTGGGACCCTTTATGTAAATCTTGCTGCGGTGTCTGCTATGCAAGATGATCTGGAGCAGGCTAAACTATTTGTGTCAGAAGCTCTATCGGCTGTTCCAAACAATCCACAAGCTTTGCTGGCTGCAGTATATTTGGACCTTAGGCTTGGGAAAATTTCAGATGCTCTCATGAAGTTGAAACAGTGTAGCCGAGTAAACTTCTTTCCTAATGGGATAAAATTATGCAGCTCATGATAGATTCCTTTTCACTGGTATAATATTGAGTAGATCTTCGACAGCTGCAATGTCTCCTTAATTGAATGTTCTCCCGGTCCGCACAAAAGTTCACCTAGAGGAGAATCTTAGAATGGTCTGTAACATATGATTGAGTCATGGAATAATCTTTCCCCCCATTTAGATTTGGTGGCAAGGCACGATGTTTTTATCTGTGGATGCCCACCATTTAGCTGCTCAGTTGTAACTCACTCGAAGGGAAGATATAGTTTCCCCTGAAAAGGTATGAAAAAAAGTTCACTGTTCATGAAAGCAAATGCAAATTTTATTCCTTTCTATGGTATCATACTCTTCGTTAGTTATGGATCCGGAACTCAATTATTCTTTGCTGATCATGTGTCTACAATGTGAGGCAGCAGCTATTCATCCCCATGCTTTCAACGGTAAGATAATTTTGTTATATGAAAGCAATCTGCAAGTTTTTGACTTGCACCAGCTGCGTTGGTGCTCACTTCCTTTTGGCTCGGTTCTACTTGGTTTCTACTTTCTATGTACTGGCATATGCATGAGCAAATATTTCCAGTAAGAAATGAATCGAATAGACTGGGAATGAGCAAGAATCCCGCAAACCTGCTCAAGGAGTTATCTTTCTTGTATCTGTTGCCATTTACGTTTTGCTTGTCCGTGGGGGTCGTGTAAGGTAGCTGAGTTGAGCGGAAAACCCCATTCGGGATGGGGACCTACGCTTTTGCCCATTGTTCAAGTGGTGGGTACGAACGTATGGGGATAGCTAGGACTGACATGTTCGCTTTACAGGACAAGGCGCAGGAATATGATCATCACCACGGATGCATCAATGATACTGCAGATGGGTGCTTGAATAAATGCATGTATACAATGAATTGATACTATTAAGTGGGCGCCTGAATGATTGGCTCCATGTGTGATTGCCCGTCTGTCTTGAGAACTGAACTTGTCCTTCTATTTTGGTTTCTTCTGAGACATATAGTCAATGTAACCAATCCTCCACCGGACACAAACCCCAGCGAGAGGGGATGATGATGCAATGGTGGGTGCGTCCTTGCCACTTTGATGGTAATCGTTTCTTCCCAAATTTGGTTAAGGGGATTTGCATTTATCGACCATATCTAGTCAAATTAATTGCGGTTAGCATCGTTTACGCGCTGTTGTACGACTAACCGCTAAAAACGGCATGCAACCTGATGGGAGCAGCGAAAGGGAGAGTTAAGTTTCTTCATGTGTTTGTGTGTGTGTGTGTCAATAAGTTGCGTCTTTTTCAATTTTTTTTCTCTTTCTATTGAGGTGTTTACAAGTTATTCCCAATGGGAAAAATATAAGTCCGAGAAATGTTGGAGTATTTCCCTTCGAGTAGGGAATTTTGCTGCATTGTTGTAACCATTTGGCCTTATTTCGGATTTTGAAGGTGACACACTATGGAGAGTTTCTTCTTGAGGAACAGCAATTTGTGATGAGTACTTGAACATAAACCTCCAGAAATATTCCTCTTATATAATCACAAAAGATAAATTTGAACCCAATCTCTCTCCATAGGAGGGGAGTTACTGTGTTGCCGAGCGATAGTTTTGCTTTGTAAGTTGTCTATTTATCTAGCACTCCCAAGTTCCGGTTTTTCGGTATGCACACTAACGAAGCTGCTAAATTTTCATCGTAGTTAATGCATTGGTTTAAAATCTCAATTAGTCCAGAGGCCGGTGATCTTAACGTCAAGGACGCAGTCATGACTACACATACTTGTGGTATAAGGCTAAATAGATTGCTCAATGGTATCTTTGACGCTTGCTGCTTAACCGTCTCTGATGTTCCCCGATTACTACTTCGATCGTTTGTGTGAGAGTGAGAACATCGTCCACTTACCCATGCATTTCTTTGGCAGGAGATTCTTTTGCTGCCCGACTTTAAATGATCTCGGTGCACATGAACACTCATTCTGGTTGATCAGAAATGAGTAAGAGTGGAAGGTCATAGAAGTCAGTTTAGTCGACATGCTTGTTATGCATTTTATGCATCACATATAATAATCATATGGTAGCATCGCATGGCATTAGGGTCTACGATCTTTTGATCGAGTGACTAGAAAAGAAGAAGAAGAAGAAGAAAAAAAATGAAGTTACATGGTGGGTTCACAGCGAGCAATATAACTTATGTATAGGTTAATGCATGAGTTGATTAAATTTTTTCATCCTCTCCATTTCTTCAGGCATCTTATATATGTACAGCATGGGTGGCCCACTCCCCCTTTTATTTCTTCATCTTTCTTTGCATATCGAGAGTAGCAACAAGGTGAAAGTAGAGTTGCATCAATTTTGCATGGAAATTTCTTGGATAAAAGAATTGATTTTGAAAAATATTATTATAAGAGGGTAAAAGTGGCTAAGCTCATTTTGAAAAATATTATTAGAAGATTTATTCTATTTTCTCAATAACTCTTGAGTCCACAACTTGTGTGATCCTGAGTATGGCAGTTCTGCTTTGCAGACTTATGATGTATTACCTTTTACACCTTTAATACAAATACAAATAATTACTTATATATATATATAAAAGTGGCTAAGCTCATTTAGTCCGATCATTCCATGCCCATCAGGTTTAGGAAAACCTCGGAGGACCCAGTAAGCTTCATGCGCCACTCACTTGAGATCGCTTGGTGGGGAACTCGAGTTAATTACCAGCTTGGATATCACTATTATCCCAATATCAAGTCATATTATATACTCGGTCGTTTCTTCCCGGACACCATGAAGGACAGACATGCCTAGACTTCTGAAGAACAAATGTGCTCGGGGAGAGGTCCTGACTTTAGTTTAGTTAGGTTGGGAGGCTTGATGAACATTCCTCGGAAAAGAGATGGGTGCATATAAATGACACTCGTACGCCCCCAGAATCATGTATGTCCCACACACCTTCAATTATATCAAGGCTCAAGAAGTATAGAGGGTGAAAAGGGGGGAAGACGGAAAAAGGGAAATTTGCAAGCTTTGGCATATACAAGAAATCTCCATTCCTCTTGAGCTTTCCATCTCCACATAATTTGAGTTATCAGTCGAGAGGTTATTTTTCTCTTGGAATTATACCCGGAGGCCTTGTTGCCTCTCTTTACTATCCAAGTCATCGTACTCTCTTATTCTTTTTTTTTGGTCGAGTCTCTGGTTAGGATTCAAAAAACTCGAGATTTTACACTCCCCCAAATAACGAGGGAGTCAAAGTTTGAACCAAAGATCTTATGATTCCTCGTGATGTGAAGAATCAACTGGGTTATTGAACTAATTCTCATCGTACTCTCTTAATTTCACCATCATCAATCAAATGTATGGAGTTAAATGGCTATTGATCTTTGACTAGTTTTTGACCTCTACACTGTTATATACAACATCCATCTTGTACATGCCACTGCACCAGCCATGCAGCCATCATCATCAGGCTTGAGGTCGATATGCCCAAAATGCTATTCGTCGACACCTCCGTGACACTGTCATCTACAGCATTCTCACATTAATGTCCACAAGGAGCATCTCCTTAAACTTCTGATGATCAGGTAGCGGCATGGTAGACAAGAAATGGCGTCAGTCTACCATCGGCTAAGCACAGTGTATATCGCCGCAGTCGTACGTGATCTCTCTATCTTGCTGCACATGTACATATACAGGTTAAAAGCTTAACGGGAAGCACAACCACCTTTCTTTATTGCTTGTCTTAATTTGCATACGGAGATGAAATTGTTCCGGGAGGCCCATCCTCGCCAATAATTCACGGTCTCCTAGCTAGAGATTCCCGAAGCCACCATTTGGGTGGGTGGGGGGGGGGGACCTCCTCCTGTGTGTGTGTGTCTGTGTGTGTATGTCAGGTTTGAGGGAGGTGGGGGAGGCTGGGCGTAGTTCACGGGCCTGTTACGGGAGTCCCGAGGCCACCAACGAGCGAGAGAGAGAGAGAGAGAGAGAGAGAGAGAGAGTGGATCGCTAGTTCAGATACAAAGATCTGAAGTCGTGCTCTCAGCCACCAGCTGGAATGAGGCCCATATATATGGAAGCAAAGATTCGAATCAAATGTCCAGTTGTCCTCAGCGTCTTGTCCCAGGCGCGTCCAATGGGAAACATCGGCAGACGATGCTATTACTTACCAGGCCGAGAAACACCGGCGTGTTACGAAACAAATATGACTAGTGCAGGTTGCTTTGCCCCCTCCCTCTCTCTCTCTCTCAAAAGCACACAAACACACGTAGGGCCGCAAACTGGATGTTCCAGGGAAAAAGAAATCTTTCCCTTCCCCTTAAACATGAAGCAACGAGTGGTGGTGCGGAGGAGAAAGAGATTAACACTCCGTAAGGGACTCTTTGTTAATCGAGTTGGGTTAAGACATTCTACCCCTGGTGTCGAATGTCTTACCCGAACTCAGTTAAGACATATGTGTATGAGATAGAAGGTGTGGACCTCCAATCCTTCTCTTTCATCGGATGTCATATTCTCTATCCTAATCGATTAATAAATTGGCCCTAAAAAAACCAACATTCTCACGGATCAGCTATAGGTCGCCGTAATCATGCTTGCAAATGGCCTAAGAAAGAAATTAAGTAGCAGTGACAAAAGAGAACCTTGGCGAGTTTAATTACATGCGCGCATCGTGGAATTTCTGATGGCTGTGCCACAGATCAGACTTCCTCCAGTAGTTCATCTAAGATGCTCCAACCATGGTATGATGGTGGATGGTTTTACCACTTGCCACACTCGAGCTGCTTCATTTTGGTTGTGGTTTCACATATTGGTCGAGGAGTAGAAGTGGCCCCTTTTCTATTTCATTCTTATTCCTGCGGGGGGGTTCTCCTAAAATTTTATGTTGGCACGAGATATGGCAAACTCATTAGGCAGGGGAGGGGGTGTTGGGCATGGGTGTAACATGCTTAATTCTATTTGTTTTGATGATGTCTGCCTATGACTCATTGATGAGTCTCATGTGTATTTGATGATGTCAACATTCATGTATTTCAGGTCAAATCAGAGTTGGCAATAACATGTGTCAACAAAGAGTGTAAGACATCAAGAATGGCACAGAAAATAAGGTGACTGGTTGCACAGAAATCAAGGTAGGAATAAGAAAGAAAGAAAATCAAACTGCTTGAAACAGGCCGGCCTCAAGTTCTCAGACAGGTCGACCTCAGGTCTTAGCAGAAGAAAGTAAATCCTAAGGCAGTTCACTGCTGCATCGACTTGCTTAGATGGCTGCATCGACCTCATAGCTACAAGGGGTCAAGCTGCATTGCCCTGATATGCCATTCTCAGCAAGTCTGCGCAGCTGCACCGACCTCACTAAAGAAATTCCTTAAGTATGGATCGACCTCATTGCAGAAGTAATCAAGCTGCATCGACCTCACCGCAGCAAGTCTGCACAGCTGCATCGACCTCACTGTAGCCAGGGCTCGAGATGCATCGACCTAACAAGCAGCCTTCAACAAGTCCTTCAAGCAGCTGCACCGACCTCATTGAAGCAATTGTTCAGGATGCATCGACCTGATTAACTCTAGCAGTGAGCCAGCCCTCAAGCAGATCAAGGTAGACGAGTCGATGCACAAGCCTGACAGCATCAACGCATCAAGCCAGTCTTCATCAGCTGCATCGACGCACCTATGAAGCTGCATCGACCTTGAAGGCCAGTCTTCAGCAGAACCTCATCAGCTGCACCGACCTCACTAAAGATACACCTGTTTCAATGCATCGACGCATCAACCATGCTGTGTCAAGGCACCAGAAGACCTCGAGCCTCACAACAGCAAACCTTCACAGCTGCATCGATGCAATGGCCTGCTGCATCGACGCAATAGTGCTTCTGAAGGCAGTTTAAGCAGTTTTCTATCAAATCAATTGGGCGATCCAGAGAGAGAAAATAGGCACCGTAAATGTCCAAATACATGAATTTTGAGGTCTAGAGCAAGTCCCAAGGTCTGACTTTTACCTCCACCATCATCACCTTGTCAGTACACATTAATGGAGTCAGGTACATCAGAAATCTCTATTGGGAAAGGTCTCTTCTCACATTCTGCCATTACCTTGCTGTCAACCAATGGGCTGCCTGTCCAGGCAGAGTACATAGGACATAAAGTAGACTTTAGCCAAAAAGGAGATCGATGTCAACATGGCCATTTATTATGGAGGGTTGAAAAGTGGTTGAAGAAAAGAGTTTTTCTCTACTGCCACCGTCCTATCCTTGGACTAGAAGCAAGCCAGCTCAAGTCATATTCCGGCAGAGTATCTTCTTCAAAGATAAGAAAAGATTTTGGAGGGGAAAGCTCTTTGTCTCTTGCTCTTATATTTTACATCCTCTATCTTCGATGGAGCAAGTCAAAGCTCAATAAGTCAAAGGAGTTTAATTTATTCAGCCAATCAACTGAATCCTTTTTGGAGGGAAAGTTCTTCACCACATTTCCTTGTGGCTCGTCTATAAATATCAAGCTTCTACAAGAGAAGAAGCGGCTGCCGCCCAGAGAGAGAGCCACGCCCTTGAGCATCTACAAGCATCCTTGTGAACCGCGTGAGAGCAGCCCAGCACTAGTTCGACTCAGTCCAGTGCTATAAAAGAAGAGAAAAAGAGAAGCCTTGAGAGAGAGAGCAGCCCTGCAGTCTACCAGAGCTTGAAGAACTAGATCTTCGGGTCTGCAATTTGTAGCTGTAGTCACCAGCTTCCAGATCGTCATCTAAAGCTTCAGCTGGTGTTTATTCTTCCTGTTCTTGTGGTTTCCCCACTGCACTTGCAGTGAGTTTTATCTTGTGTTTTTCGTTTGTCTCGAACCGTCCCTACCAATTTTATGTGTAGGAAGACATACGGAGGGTCCTCCGGTCTGTGGTGAACCGTCCCTGCCAGTTTTGTTAATAGGAAGACAGACGGAGGTGTGCTCCAGTCTGTGGTAAACCGTCCCTACCAGTTTTGTGTGTAGGAAGACAGACGGAGGGTTCTCCGATCTGTGGTGAACCGTCCCTGCCGGTTTGTGTGCAGGAAGATAGACATAGGGTGTTCTCTGTTATGTGGTTTGGGGCGTGTCCCCGGTCAAACTGTGTGTCAGCAGGAAAGCCTCACCGAGTTTGGTGAGGGGTGGACGTAGGTTGCGGGCTTGCAACCGAACCACCTTAATCCCTGTGTTGTGGGTTGTGCATCTTGTGTGATTGCTCCATTTTCTCTATCCCCATTCACAGGTTTATGTGCCAGTTTAAACGTATGTATTCTTGGTTATCTCCATCGTACACTCAAGCCTTGTGGACTGCGCTATCTTGTATACACACCATTTATTCCTTGCACTGTACTTGCATCCCCTTGGCTGCCTGTTGCACCTTTGCACACATGCACTAGGGAGCATTCTCCAGCAAATGAGGATCACCTTGCTTACACACACACGCACTCTGGTTAATCACCATAGCACACACTCCAGCTAGCTCGGTGGGGTTTCAAGCAAACACCTTGTTCACACACACATCAGAAGTATGCTGAGCAGCACATTAGCCTAGTACGATCTGTTAGCATGAGTGCATCAACCTCTTCTGAGTTGTGCATCGACCTCACTTAGCTTTTGCCTCAACCTGTGCCTCACTATCAGCATGAGTGCATCGACCTCATCTGATTAGTGCATCGACCTGTGTAGTCTTTGGACCATGCTTTGCTGTTTCTATTTGAGCCATTCCTATTCAATCCGCTGTGCTTTGTGTCTGTGTTTTACCTGCTTTATAGGAGTGGTTTATGCTTTTGGGCAAGTTTTAAATAGGCCAAAGTTCTTGATATGATCTATTCAACCTCCCTTCTAGATCCGATTGTACTACGTGGGACCCAACAAGTGGTATCAGAGCCTAGCTCTGTGTGAATCAGATCCCACAATCTGCACAGAAGGATCCCAGTGCATTTTGATAAAATGAACTCCTCTGCTAAACACGTTTCAATGGTTTCTCCGCCTATTTATGATGGTTCTGAGTTTTCCATATGGCTAGGGAGAATGTATGTATATGTCAGCTCCATAGATCCACAATTGTGGAAGCTTATATACAATGGTCCTCATGAGCTGCCATTAAATTTAGATGAATGGTCTACTGAACACGAGACCAAACATATTGATAACCTTACGGCATTCAATTTGATAAAAGATGCAATTGATTTCAGGATACTTCATCTTGTGTCTACCTGCAGCACTGCCAAGCAAGTTCTGGATGTGTTGGTGAACATCCATGATAAGGGAGAAGAACAAACGCATGAATGCCACATGGCCGACCGACCAGAGCAGTCAAGCAATCCATCCTCATCTCAGGTAAGCTTTGACCCTGAAGATTTCACTTTTGAAGAGCTAATGGATGCGTATGATGAATTGGCTAAACAATTCAAGAAAGTGAAATCAGAAAATAAAAAGTTGAAAAAAGATTTTAAGAAGAACAGTCAGGGTGAGAGCTCCTTCTGTAAACATTGTTCTACTTTTGAAGAGCTCAATGACACTCTTATGACTGACATAGATGTGTATAAAGAAAGCCTTGCTTGTTTAAGAGACAAAAATGGAACCCTCCAAGCTGAAATCACTAGGTTGGAAGAGATCGTGAGACAACTTCAAAACAAATCTAAACTAATCACTAATGATCATACTACGCTTGATGGGTTAATCCATGATGAGGGGCTGAGTAAAGAGAATAAAATCTTGAAAGAACAAAATAACATGTTTGGTGAGGACACTAGAGCCAGAGTTCGGCTCGACTCAGTGAGCCGCCGATACCGGACACGTAGCACGACTCGGTCGACGCCGACGTCTTTGTGGCTGGGGGACAGTTTGGAGTCTCCACCTGAACTTTGATATTTTAGTACATATTTTTTGGTACATATTTGGTTGTATTTGGTGTGTATTTGGTATGTATTTGGGTTGTATTTGGTTTGTATTTATATTGTGGGTTTAATATTGGGTCAATGGGAGAATATTGACCAAATATTTGTATTTTTGGTTTATTATGGTCCAAGGGGGATAAAATAACCAAGCCCCTTTAGTTGACTTGGAGAGAGGGGCGCCCCCCTCTCTTGTCCCCTTGTGGGATTAGTTTAATCACCCTTGTCTCCCTTTTCCCATTATACCCCCTTGACCAAGGGTATCTTAGGTCATTAGCCTAGGTCTAGGGTTTGATATAAAACCTCTCTTGTTTCATTTTGATGAAAATTAATGAAGAAAATTATGTGAAAAAGGCCAAGGGTGCACCTCCCCCCCTCTCTCTTGTTCTTGTTCTTCTTCTTCCTTGCAGCAGCAAGATCTAGGGTTTGAGACCCTTTCTTAGGAGCGATTCCCACTTCTATCTCTTCCTCTGGGTACCAGGTTCGATCACCGCCACCGCCGTCTCCGTTCGTGCCACCATCAAGCCACCACAACCACCACTCCGGCATGCTGTCCAGGATTCCGAATTCCAGATCTGAAGCTCAAAGATCAGGTCGGTTATCCCAATCCAGCTGTCCGATCGACCTCCAATTTTGAGGGCATCTTCCCTCAATCGTCCTTAACCCCCAGTTAAATTTTCACTCCAATCAGAGCCCGTTTGCCTCTCCTCCCAGTCATTTATATCCATTCCTCGCAATCTGTCAGTTTGCAGATCTACGGGATAGTCACCTAGTGTTCTATTTTTCCCACCCCCCAAACCACGTCATCAAAATCCCAAAATATTTGTGTCACCATCACGCCCCCCTCTCTCCCATAAAATCTAAAAACCCTAAATCCACCATCTCCCCCACAGTCAAAATTCGTTCTCAGGCAGAACTCGATCTACCCTGTGAGACCTGTCTTCTGATTCAGAAATAGTTGACGTGTTGCAGAGGTTTTCATTTTCAATCCAACCGTTGGATGGGCCTGAGTTTCTAGTATGTCGAAGCCCTTTGAGTGCTCTTCGCAACGGCACTAATTTAGTCCCGATCCGATATTGGATCTGGTCACGACGGCCATTTTCGTGGGAGCGCGTAGTTCTGCCCGGCACTAGGCCAGCAAGGAGGGCGACCGTAGAAATCAACAATAAAATATGCCGGAGAAGATTCAGCAAAGGACACTCCCAGGGGTCGACCAGGGACCCTCTTCCATCATCCTGGTGAATCGCCGCCTTCAGAAGCTCTCCGGAGGTCAACGTCCCTTTGGACGTCCTTCTTCGCTGTCCTGCCGGCTAGCAATTTGCAGAACCGGAGCCGCTGCCCGCAACCGTCCGGAACCCACCACCTTGCTGCCCTCCAACCCAAGTTCGGTGCTCCCGACGTTATTGTGTAGCCCTTTACCTCCCTGCGTGGAGTGGGTAATAAAAATCACTGTTGTAATTAAATTTTATTACTGTACCGGGAGCAACGGAACTTGGCCGGGACGTCTTCCCCATGCCCCGAGCGTGGAGGTACACTCGCCACCCTCTCTATCATATTTGCTTATTTAGTATAAGTTCTATTTGCCGTTGCATGTGAGTATTTTATTTCCTATCTAGTTAAATTTAGTCACAATTGTGAGTGGTGAGTGCGAGACCCGTCTCGTGACTTATTCCGAGCACGAGAGTGAGCTGACCACCCGAGACTCAATGCCAGTTTCTCAACCGTGCAGATCGACATGTTTCCCTCGCTGGGGACGATCGTGAGCGAGTACTTATTGTTTGGGGCACGTTCGCCTCTTCAGAAACCACGTTAGGTGCCGAGCCATTCTTGTCGTCGCTGGTCGCGTCGTCTTTGGGTCGTGTCGTCACCTAGAGTCCCAGGTTCGTAACAAGTGTGAGTCGAGTCTCATGTCGTCCCGCATCAAATTGGTATCAGAGCCGGTTTGAGTCTAGGGTAGTTGGTCCAAGGTGCTTCATTTCATCTGGTATATCCAAAGGTGTTCTTGGAACGATAGGCTACGCCTATTGGGAAAGGGGCACACTTGCGTGAGTGCGATCTTCGGATCAAACCTCCGCCTCGTACCCGATATTGGAGTCTAGGTCGTCCTTCATTTTGCATTGGTCCTTCCATATAGGTCGTAGTGAGTCATCCCTTAGTTCCCTTTAGGTCCCCTCCCCTTGCATGCCCACTCGTGGAGGTACCTAGTACCATCGCCCTGACACTATGGGTGAACCCCGAGGTGCCGCCCAGGGAGGCCGATCTCTGGAGGACATGATGGCTCTACTCCTAGAGCGCATGTATAGGTCCGAACAGACTCTTAGGGAATATACCGATCGCATGGAGGGCCGTCTCAAGGGCATGGAGGACCGTGCTGAGGATTCTGACTGATATGTCCAAGGCCTGGTTGGAAGGTTAGAGAGTGTGGAGAAAGTCTCCCACCGGGAGCTCCCTGGAGCTGTTCTGGCCCCTCAAGCGCCTGCTGCCCTGCCTGCCCCACTTAGGGCTGAGGAACAAAGGCCACGCGCCCCCGATTTTGAGGACTACGAGTCTGACAACGATTATGGGGGTAATGGCCGGCGCCTTCGTGGTCACCAACCACAGAGGGATGATGAGGACGAGCGGATCCTCAGAACTGTGCGAGCAGACCCTCCCACTTTTGACGGGTCCTTGGACCCGAAGGTCTATCTTGATTGGGAGGCTGACATGGACTGATACTTCGAGTGGTTTGAGATGACGGAGCACTGGAAAGTCAAGTTCGCCAAAATGAAGCTGCTAGGGCAGGCACAGACTTATTGGAAGAACATGGAGAACCTGCTGTTTTATCGTCAAGAGTCCCAGGTTGAGACATGGGGTGAGATGAGGACCAAACTCTGGCAGAAGTACCTTCCTGTCACATACCGCCATCATCTCATAGACAAATGGCAGAGTCTCTCTCAAGGAGATCTGTCCGTCTCCAATTATATCATCGAGTTCGATGAGTATTTTCTACGATGTGACGCCACGGAGGAAAACTCCCTGACTGTTTCCCGTTTGTGGCGTGGTCTGCGGCCACACCTTCAGTATGAGCTTTTCCACCGCAACGTGGCCAAGTTGGAAGGTGCGTACTAGGTTGCCCTCGAGGTGGAGCAGTTTGAGGCAGAGTTTGCTCCTATTCCGCGCCAGGGGGTCACCTATCTGCGTGTGTCTGATCCTCGGACCACGCCCAGTTCCTACACCCGGTGGCCTGTGGCCCACCCACAAGAACCCCCTCGCCAGGACCTCGCTACTCCTAGGCGCCCCCTCCCTCCGAGGGATCCTCCCCTTCACCAGCAGGCACCCGTCCCTGCCCCTAGACCTCCCCAGCCCACTGTGCCGACTCGACCCCTACTTCCTACACCCCCGGCCCATCTTGTGGATAAGGGTAAGGGGCCGATGGCTAGTGAAACATCCCAGGGCACCGGGAGGCATGGCAGTTGCTATAGGTGTGGTGGAGTTGGCCACTATTCGGCCAAATGTCCCACTCGGGAGTCGCTTGTTATTTCTGATCTCTCCGTCGGCGACCCCACACCTGAGCTTATGCCGATCAGTTACGAGGCCGATCAGGACTTAGCGGAGGAGTTCTTTGATGAACTGATGGAGGGAGAGCCAGTTGATGTCCCAGGTACCCAGTATCAGGGTGATGTACAGTTAGGTGTAGTCTAGTGCATCCTAACCCAGCCTCAGGTGAGCGACGACTGGTGTCGTACCATCATCTTCCATACATTTTGTAGGCTGGGAGGAAAGGCCTGTAAGGTGATCATAGATAGCGGGAGTTGCATTAACGCTATCTCTACGGGCACTGTTAGACACCTGGGTTTGACGCCCATAGATCATCCCGCACCTTACAGAGTATCTTGGGTGGATTCTACTTCCATCCCGGTCAGACTACGATGTTTGGTGCCACTGTAGTTCCAAGCTTACCACGATGAGATATGGTGTGACGTGTTACCTATGGAGGTGGGTAGCATTATCCTTGGTAGGCCTTGGCTCTTTGATCGGGATGCCACCCTTCAAGGTCGGGGGAACACCTACACATTCAACCACGGGGGCCATAGGATTACCCTCCACCCCACACAGCCGAAGGACCCTTCTGTCCAAGGACCAGCCGGCCCCAACACTTCGATCCCTCCTAGTCAGGGGACGGTCGGTCCTCCCACCGCATCCTCGACGCGGGCTACTACCTCTTCGACTTCTCCCAGTACAGGAGACCTCCCACCCAGGAGGTTGATGATGATTAGTCCCCGAGAGATGGAGCATGAGTTTGTCAGTTGTAGTCCCATCCTTGCTGTTGTTGTTTGTGGGGTGAGCGATGTAGCTCCAGGATTAGAGGATGAGCAACCCCCCGAGGTGGCTGAGATTCTGCGCGAGTTTTCAAATGTCTTCCTGGAGGACCTCCCTAGAGGCCTTCCGCCCATGCGCGATATCCAGCATGAGATCGACCTCGTCCCAGGCTCATCTTTGCCCAACCTTCCCCACTACCGGATGAGTCCCGTGGACCATGCCGAGCTTCAGAGGCAGGTCAAGGAGTTGATGAGTCGGGGATCTCTCAGGGATAGCAAGAGCCCTTACGCTGTTCCCGCATTATTGGCCCCGAAGAAGGATGGCATATGGAGGATGTGCATTGATAGCCGTGCGATCAACAAGATCACGGTGAAGTATCATTTTCCCTTTCCCCGATTAGATGACTTGCTAGACATGATGTCGGGAGCTACTATCTTCTCAAAGATAGACCTTCGTAGTGGCTATCACTAGGTGCGTATCAGGCCTGGGGATGAATGGAAGACGGCATTCAAGACCAAGGATGGTCTCTATGAGTGGTTGGTTATGCCCTTCGGGCTTTCCAACACCCCTAGCACCTTCATGCGGTTGATGACCCAGGTTTTACGTCCTATGATAGGGGTCTTCTTGGTCGTCTACTTTGACGACATCCTTATTTACAGCTGCACTAGGGAGGACCACTTAGACCATCTCAGATAGGTCTGCATTATGTTGAGGCGAGAGAGCTTATTTGCCAACCCAAAGAAATGTGCTTTCATGACCGATCAAATTACCTTCCTCGGGTTTATTGTGTCTAGGGATGGAGTCTCTGCCGATCCGGAGAAGATTAGCGCCATCAGGGAGTGGCCCGAGCCACACACACTCCACGATGTCTGGAGTTTTCATGGCTTAGCTGCGTTCTACCATCGCTTCATTCGTGGCTTCAGTTCTATCACTGCCCCGATCACAAATTGCATTAAAAAGGGGGCGTTTGTATGGACTAAGGATGCTGCCACTGCATTTCAGGACATCAAGGAGCGTATGACCTAAGCACATGTCCTTGCATTACCTGACTTTACTAAGGTGTTTGAGGTCACATGTGACACTTCTGGAGTGGGTATTAGAGGAGTGTTAAGTCAAGAGTCCCACCCCATCGCATTCTTTAGCGAGAAGCTAAATGATGCCAAACTGCGTTATTCCACATATGATAAAGAATTTTACGTAGTCATCTAGGTATTGAGGTATTTGAGGTACTATCTTTTACATCAGGAGTTTGTCCACTTCTCTAATCATGAGGCCTTACGATTCCTCCATACCCAGAAGAAGCTGAATGCTCGCCATAGCCGTTGGGTGGAGTACCTTCAGGAGTACACCTTTGTGCTTAAGCACAAGGCAGGGGCGGAGAACAAGGTAGCTGATGCGCTAAGTCGGTGAATGATGATGTTGACCATAATGAGTGTTGAGGTGGTAGGCTTAGAGACGCTGAAGGATGCCTATGTTGATTGCCCGGACTTTGGTCCGATCGATGCCATCCTTCAGACCGGTCCCTTGCGTGACTATAGCGAGTTTGTGCTACAGGAGGGTCACCTATTCCGGGGTGACAAGTTGTGCATCACACGGACTTCTGTTCGTGACTTTCTCACATGGGAGATGCACGCGGGAGGTCTTGCTGGCCACTCCGGCCGGAACAAGACCATAGAGGCAGTTGAGCATAGATTCTATTGGCCTAGCCTAAAGAGGGATGTTGCTCGTATCGTGGCCCAGTGCCGCACTTGTGCTATGGCCAAACAGAGGAAGCAGAATACCGGCCTCTATACTCCCCTCCCCGTCCTGGATAGTCCATGGAACGACATTAACATGGACTTTGTGTTGGGATTGTCACGTACCCTCCGAAAGTATGACTCTATCTTTGTGGTCGTAGATAGGTTCTCCAAGATGGCATTATTCATTCCATGCTCCAAGACTTATGATGCCTCTAGAGTTTCCGGTCTATTCTTTGCTCATTGTGTCTCCAAGTTTGGCCTCCCTCGTACTATAGTGTCAGATAGGGATGTGCAATTTACTAGCTATTTTTGGAAAACCCAATGGCACATGATGTGCACCCAGCTGAAATTTTCCACTGCATATCACCCTTATACCAATGGTCAAACTGAGGTAGTTAGTAGGAGTTTGGGAGATCTTCTTAGGTGTCTAGTCCGTGATCGTGTCAGGGATTGAGACTTGGTCCTACCACTAGCAGAGTTTTCTTACAATGATTCGGTCAATAGGTCTACAGGCATGAGCCCTTTTGAGATTATTACTGGCCGTAGACCTAGGAAGCCCATAGACTTGGTCCCATCTCCCATCCAGTCCCATGTGTCAGAGTCGGCAGAGTCCTTCGCTGATCATATTAGGCAGTTGCATGAGCATGTACGTCGTCATATTGAGACCAGCAACGCATGGTACAAAGAGTTGGCTGATGCCCACAGGGACCATCGTGAGTTCAGAGAGGGCGAGTACGTCATGATCAGGGTCAGGCCTGAACGGTTTTCCTCGGGAACCATGAAGAAGTTACAAGCTCGCGATTCCGGTCCTTTCCGAGTAGTGAAACGAGTTGGTTCTAATGCATATGTTGTAGATTTGCCAGTGAGCTACGGGATCAGCTCCACTTTCAACATTTCAGACCTAGTCACTTATAGGGACCCATCGGTGATACCCAGTGAGCCATTTGAGCTGTCTCCACCCCTGTGAGTGACACCATCCCAGAGTGTCCACCTCCAGCCTTGTTACCTCAGCAGCATGAGCAGATAGAGCATATACTGGATGAGTAGGTAACGACTACTCGAGGTGGGGTATACCAGTGCTACTTGGTACGATGGAGGGGACGGCCCGCGTCCGATGACACTTGGATCACCCGGGTTGAGCTACAGAGGATAGATCTAGATCTACTGGATCGATACCAGAGCGACCCGGACCCCTACTCGATGGGGTCGAGCTTCTCCCACCCGGGGAGTATTGGTGAGGACACCAGAGCCAGAGTTCGCCTCGACTCAGCGAGCCGTCGATACCGGACACGTAGCATGACTCGGTCGACGCCGATGTCTTTGTGGCTGGGGGACAGTCTGGAGTCTCCACCTGAGATTTGATATGTTAGTACGTATTTTGGTATGTATTTATATTTGGTATGTATTTGATTCTATTTGGTATGTATTTGGCCTGTATTTGGTTTGTATTATATTGTGGGTTTAATATTGGGTCAATGGGAGAATATTGACCAAGTATTTATATTTTTGGTTTATTATGGTCCAAGGGGGATAAAATAACCAAGCCTCTTTAGTTGACTTGGAGAGAGGGGCACCCCCCTCTCTTGTCCCGGATTAGTTTAATCTCCCTTGTCTCCCTTTCCCCATTATACCCCCTTGACCAAGGGTATCTTAGGTCATTAGCCTAGGTCTAGGGTTTGGTATAAAACCTCTCTTGTTTCATTTTGATGAAAATTAATGAAGAAAATTATGTGAAAAAGGCCAAGGGTGCACCTCCCCCTCTCTCTATTGTTCTTGTTCTTGTTCTTCTTCTTCCTTGAAGCAGCAAGATCTAGGGTTTGAGACCCTTTCTTAAGAGCGATTCCCACTTATATCTCTTCCTCTGGGTACCAGGTTCGATCACCGCCGCCGCCACCTCCGTTCGTGCCACCATCAAGCCACCACAACCACCACTCCGGCATGCTGTCCAGGATTCCGAATTCCAGATCTGAAGCTCAAAGATCGGGTAGGTTCCTCCAATCCAGCCGTCCGATAGATCTCAAATTTTGAGGGAGTCTTCCCCCCATTATTCTTAACCCCCAGTTAAATTTTCACTCCGATCAGAGCCCGTTTTCCCCTCCTCCCAGTCATTTATCTCCACCCCTTGTAGACACTCCATTTTTGACATTACCGTGAGTAAATCTCATATTACACCATGATACCCCAATGTTGCCTTCACATTTTTAATTACTTTGGTGATTTCCTATTTTTCTAGTTTTTTTTATATTTTTTGATTTTTTTTCATGAAAAGTTTTAAACTTGTCAAGGACCCTAGACGCCTCACTTTGACGTGTCTAGGACCCTAGACGCCTTCTTAAAAATATTTATTATTATTATTTTTTAAATATTTTTTCTCCTTTTTGAACGTGTCTAGGACCCTAGACGCCTCACTTTGACGTGTCTAAGTGCCTAGACGCCTTCTTAAAAATATTTTTATTATTTTTTCTACTATTTTTTTCTCCTTTTTGAACGTGTCTAGGATCCTAGACGCCTCACTTTGACGTGTTTAAGTGCCTAGACGCCTTCTTAAAAATATTTTTTATTATTTTTTCTATTATTTTTTAAATATTTTTTTTCTCCCTTTTGAAAGTGGCAGGGTAACATGACGCCTCTTTTAAATGCGTCTAGGAGCCTAGACGCCTTCTTCAGAGTCTCGTGCAGCGTGCACGTGATGCCACTCCGGCCGTTTAGTTTGACGTTTAGAATAAATCCAAACATGCAGACGTCTCTGTTCCTAGACGCGGTTTAGGAGTCACGAGCACGCCGAAACCACTAACGGTTTCTGGCATCATTTCGGTGGGCAGAAGGGGCGCGTCTGGGGAGCTGGACGCCTTAGTATTGAGGCGTCAAGGTGGTTAGATGCCTCGAATAATTGAAATTATATAAAAAAAATAATAGAGGCATCTAGGACCCTGGACCCTGGACGCCTCAACATAGAGGCGTCCAAGAACCTAGACGCCTCAATGAAACGTTCTCCTATAAATAGAAGACCCCCTCCCTCGGAGGGGGAGAGCTTCAGATCCGATAGGGGAAAGAGAGACTATGCCGGATCCCTTTCCTAACCCGTGGGCTTTTGCAGAAGGAGGTTCTGCCGAATTTCTGGGTGCCCGCGCTCGTGAAAGGAAGGCTACTCCGTCTGCCGTGCTTCCACGTCATCCCCGCGCTGCCGAAGCTCCGCCAGATCCCGCCATCGGCATCTTCAATAAGCCATTCTCTCCCACTCTCTTTTGTCATTTCTGTCGCATGCATCATCCCGTCATCCGTCATCTCACTTTATAAGAGAGATCTGTTTTATGCACGTCCGCATGATCTTCCATTCATCATAGTATTTCCCTCCTACTCGTGTCCGAGAGGGGCTTAAAAACAACACCAACCAGGTGTATGTCTCGTCATGATTTTACCATTTTCATCACAAGGGACTAATACTATACTGATATTTTTTTGATTCACTTGTTATCTGTCTGTTTTCTCTTTTGCAAGGGTAACCAAGGAAAGCCCTCTCCATCGGCCGGCCGAAGGGAGAGGAAGAAGTAACCTGCCATTTCCTACTTTTGAGGTAAGCACAATCATTCTTCTTATTTTGGGGTCTCCGGCCCCTGGCGATCACATCTATATTCTCGAGGCCGCGGCGAGTCACTTCCTGCAATGGCCGTTTAAATTTCTGTTATTTATATCCTGTGTTATCCTTATATCTTCTATATTCTCGAGGCCGTGGCGAGTCACTTCCCGCAATGGCCGTTTAAATTTCTGTCATTTATATCCTGTGTTATCCTCATATCTTCTATATTCTCGAGGCCGCGGCGAGTCACTTCCCGCAATGGCCGTTTAAATTTCTGTCATTTATATCCTGTGTTATCCTCATATCTTCTATATTCTCGAGGCCACGGCGAGTCACTTCTCGTAATGGCCGTTTAAATTTCTGTCATTTATATCTTGTGTTATTCTCATATCTTCTATATCTTCGAGGCCGCGGTGAGTCACTTCCCGCAATGGCCGTTTAAATTTCTGTCATTTGTATCATGTGCTACTCTCATATCTTCTCATATTTTCGAGGCCGCGGCGAGTCACTTCCCGCTATGGCCGTTTAAATTACTATCATTTAAATTCTGCACCATTCCCATCCCCCGAGGTCGCGGAGAGTCACTTCCCACTATGGCCGTTTAAATTTCTGTCACTTAAATTCTGCACCATTCCCATCTCCCAAGGTCGCAGAGAGTCATTTCCCGCTATGACCGTTTAATCCCCATATCTTATTACGCTGTATCTATTCTGCATCCCCCGCCAGAGCAATCTCCCATGGTGGTCTCTCTGCTTCTCTCTCCTTCTTTCTGTGTCGCAGCAAAACGAGTCCGCGCGCTCCGCTCGTCGCCGCATTCCGCGTGACGTCGCTCACATATTGGCGATCCCGGTGGGACCTCTTTCGCTTTCTCTTGGTTACTCTTACAATCTTGGCATCGCTGTGTGCTCCTCCACCTTTGCGCCCTTGCGCGCTCCAGTTGTGCTCACAGTAGTACTTTCAGTTCTTATCCCTCGTGCACCTCGTGCTCTTCACCCCTAATCCTTTATGGTTCCTTGAGATTTACATTATTATCTCTCTTGGGTAGTGATTATACCTTTGCTATCTCTGTTATTTTTGTTATGTTCTATATATCTGTTCAACACTTCATTGCATACATCCACCCCTTTTCTATTTTTTTTATTTTTTTCTAAGAATCACCCTTTCTCGGTGAAGGAAGGACTCTCCGTTCGAGAATTCCTCTCGATGGACTAGGATCTCCTCCACCGAGACCTCCGTAAGTCCCCGATAGCGAAGGATTCACTCTTCATTCACTAGGCTGGTTGTACCATTGAAGTTCCCCGGAGTTAGTTGACCCATTCGTGGTGAGACGAGTGACCCTAGTTGACACGGCGGTGAAACAAAGTTAATCATGGTCCTTCCTTTTGTGTGAACTTCAGATTTGGTTAAAAACAAAAAAAAATATCAAAATGAAAACAAGAAAAGGGCGTAAAGGCATCTACTTGTTTGATAATATCTGTTATCTGTTTGTTGGTGCATGTTTTTGTGTTCCAGAAGAACTTTGAAAATGGCCCACGAGTCTTTTGAGGAGAACCACCCTGGTCGTGGTCAGTCAGTCGAGCCGCATGTCCATGCTATGGACTCGGGTCCATCCTATGAGCCCTTACGTGAGGTGCAGGTTATCGCAGGGGACACATCCCTACCACAGGACATCTCCTTTTTGCTGGGTGTCCTCGCCAACACGGAGCTCACCTCTGAGCAACTCCGGACCTTCTAGGCCATTCTGAAAGGAAAATCTATTTCTCCCACCCCTCAAGAGTCAACTCCAGCCATTGCACCCCTCCAAGAGTTGGTGCAGGCCATCCCATCTCCTTCACCGGTGCAAGCCATCTCTTCTCCCTCACTCCAAGGACAGGCGAGCCAACAACCTCCCTCGTTCCAGTTCCCTTCACAATCTCAAACCCCTGCTGTTCCTCACACGCGACTCCAGCCAGGGCTAGCTGTCGGCGGCTCTACAGCTCCCTCCCATTCGGGGTTTCCTCCTCAAATCTCCAGGAGACATCTTCCTCCCTAGTGGCAGGTGCCACCTTCACCTCCCGAGGAGCTCGCCCAATCGCTCCTCAACAGGTTCAATAGAATGGACGAACAGTTTCAGAATTTAAAGAAAATGGTGGACGTAAAATCCACCCCGGAGGTTGCTTTGCCAATCCTTCCGGTGATCCATCTTCCTCCCTCCGAAATGCCTACGTACCGTAGGTAAAATGGCACTGGCAACCCCTTTATTCACCTCAAGGACTTCATGTATGAATCCTCCTATTGGAAAAATGACCAGAGATCCTTGGCATACCTCTTTCGAAGATCATTGGACGGTCCTGCGCTAGAATGGTTTTCTTCTTTGGAGCCCGGCGAGGCCGAGAATTTTGATACAGTGCAAAGAAGATTCTTGCAAAAGTATCGGGATAGGGTTGGTCCCTCTCTTTCCATTACCAACCTAGTGGTCGAGAAAATGAGGCCCGACGAAGATTTTGTCCGCTATGCCGACAGATGGAGGTCTCTAGCAGAAAGGATAAGAGATACCCTCTTAGAGCCCGAACAAGTGAAAATGATTGTGTCCAATGCCACCCCACAGTTCAGACACGTCCTGTCTATGAACAAGCTTACCACAATGGAAGAGCTCTATGAGAGGGCCCGGTATATCCAGACCCAGTTAAAAGACTCCCCCATTATGCACATGTTTGAGCCGCCGAAGCCCAAGGTGGTCAGAAAGATAGGCACTGGTGTCCCAAGTGGAGCGACATAAGGGGTCGTAACAAATGAGCAGGTGAGTGTAGTCAGCAATGCCAACTATGCAGCCAACCCAAGGCCTCCACAAATGCCCCGACTTCCCCTCTAGCAAGGTCCTTTCCCCTCTCGTCCTCCACCCCAAAACAATCCACCCCAGAACAATATGCCTCAACCATTTCAACCCCAGCAACAACCCCGACCCCAGCAACAGCAACCACCACCTCGGTACCACCAAGTTCCACCCCCAAGGAATTACGGCCCCCCACAGTAACAAAGAAGACCGATTGGCCCCAAGAGAGCCTATTACCCACCATTGCCAGAAACTTTGGCAGATATTTTCAGCGCCCTCATGGCCTCAAACACCCTCATCCTACCCAGGGAAAGGCTCGCATGGCCCCCGAATGTTGATACCTCCAGATACTGCGTCTACCACAGGCAGCCAGGACACACAGTGGAGAACTGCTTGTATTTTAAAGATTACATCTACGACATGAATGATGAAAGTGGGATTGACTGGGATGAAATGAGGCGATACATCACCACTCTCAAAGCCAGGAGACCTCCTCCTAGACCACAGTTCTAACAACAATAGTAGCTACAACAGCAGCCGCAACAACAACCACAACAACAACAGCAGCCTCAGCAGGCGCAACCACAACAGCCCAACATGGGCATAATCCAAAATCCATTACCGGAGCACCAACAACCCAATCACCAGGTCAACCCCATCTCCTCCTTCCCGAAAGTCGGGAGAGAACAGGGTTGGCACCCAGAAAGTACCTCCATTCTTACTGCCGGCAACCCTATCATCAGACAACTCCCCCGCTTTGCCCAGGTAGCACCTCTCTCTCATCAACCCGCATCGCAACCTATAGTGTGGCCTTCACCATTTCCACAGCCCTTACGCCCTCTCATCCGCACCCTTCCCACTAACCCACCAATGACCTATCAGCCGACGCCCTCCACTTTGCCCTCGCACCCTCTCATCTTCTCTCACCCCTCCATTTTGCCATCCACCCCTACTACACCTACACCTATGCCTTCCAAACCTCTCGTGTAGCAACCCTAATAAATGAGTAATTGAAATGAATTAAAACATATATATTACAGAAGTAATATATAAAAAGGAATAGGGTTAATTGGATGAAATAAAATAAAATTAAAAATAACGCCTCTTATTAAGGCGTTAATTTATAAAGAAACGCCTCTACCCATGGCGTGAATAAAGAAAGGACGCCCACACCTACGGTCGTCAGTTCTCACGCGACCAAATGGGTAAGTAAAAGAAACGCCTCTATCTTGGGCGTGTTTTAAAACAAGAAACGCCCTTTTTCAAGGCGCTTTTTAAGAAACGCCCTTATGCAAGGCGTCAATTAACGAATACACGCCCTGACCTAAGGCGTTAATTCAGTTCGTGAACCGATCGAACCCAGAACTTATCCAAGGAAAGATTAACCTAATCTAGTAAGTGTCTATTAGAGTAAGGACTCTATTAAGGATATATTACCCTCAATCAAACACTACTCTTGTTAGGACTTCAAAATCCTATAAATAACATGTTCGATCGAACCCTAAAACCCATTTGATCGAACGTCTGCTGCTAGGTACGTGAAGAACAAACAGTTCTTCTTCCTTTCCTTGCTTTTGATAAACACATGAGGAGGTTTTAACCATCCTTCATCGTCTTTGCTATAGGTGGCTGCTTCTAGTGTTTGAAGACAAAGGGTCTTCATCATCATCGTCTTCATCACCATCGTTACCGAAGAATAGGTAAAGTTCTTCTTTTTTCCTTGCCTTCAGGTTACGTAGGTAAAGAAGATTGATATCTTCTCTTCCTTTACAGGTAACTGTGGCAATATCTTCCTGAAGAACGAAGGTTCTTCATCCACGAAGGTTCCAAACAGAGTATCAGTATTATCAAACCTTTCATGAGTCCTTCATCCAGATCATAAGGTAGGATTTTCTCAAGATACTGTAGCCCAAATAAAATTAGTGAAAGATATTATATAAGCATGGCATGCATACGGTATATATATATATGGTTTCGGTGTGTTTTCTGAATTGTTTGAAAGAAACGCCCTGGAATAGGGCGCTATTTTAAAATAAACGACCATAACAGCGGTCGTCAATTTATTAAGAAACGTCCTGTACACAGGCGTTAATTTTACGAGATCATGACTTAGGCATGTTAAGAACGGATTATATATGAAACCTTGATTATTAATGCATGATCCTGTCTCCAAATCTAATGTCCTGCAATTTCTTGAATTCACGGCCTGTACAAGGTCGTTTTCCACGTATTAACGCCTCATCAGAGGGCGTGACTTTAAAAGTAACGCCCCTTTCTTAGGCGCGTATTATCCAGAGTCCTGGTATGTTCTGAAACATAGAGTTAAGCCAGTAACGCCCCTTCCCAGGGCGTGTCTTATATAAGTCCTGCAACTTATTTATATTCTGTCAAATCCGTAATTCATGAGACGCCTGCAGCAGCAGTCGTCAAATATGAAGAAACGACCCTGTCCAGGGCGCTTTTTAGATAGAGTATCGAAATAATGAAATTCTGCGAAACGGAACATATATAAACGCCCTGATACTAGGCGTTAGTTACTTTAAAAACGCCCCAGACAAGGGCGTGTTTTTCATAAATTAATGAGATTATTGAAAATTCTGTAAAATAGAAATATGT
This sequence comes from Amorphophallus konjac, assembly GCA_022559845.1. Classification (NCBI taxonomy): domain Eukaryota; kingdom Viridiplantae; phylum Streptophyta; class Magnoliopsida; order Alismatales; family Araceae; genus Amorphophallus; species Amorphophallus konjac. Next base: position 454,684,132 of record CM040121.1, on the reverse strand, counting down.
AAACGCCCCTATGTTAGGCGTTAATTACTTGAGAAACGACTTGACCTAAGTCGTTATTTTACTATAAACTGATTTTCATCTGATTTGCTAACCGATGGTTTTATATATATCATAATATATATATATCGGCACTATTCTCCACTCCGTGAGTATAGTCCCACGTTTCATGTTGATTCATCGATCACACTCAACTCTCATTGACATACAAGCTCTCCATTGGACATTCCGTTCCTTTGGACTAGCAAGTTAGTCATAGAGACCTCCGTAAGACTCCTCGTAGCCTTGGATTCCCTCAAGGCCGACTGAGCTGGTTGTACCCTAAAAACCCATTACACGATCCTTGCCATGTCAATCTAAAGAAACATGGTATACCGGCCCTTATGATTATACAAAGAGTATATCATAAGAAATTCTTGATGGGATGATGATATCATGCCATATCATGTCGTTCTTGTAAACCCCAATTCTATGATAAGAATGAGGGTATCTTGCTTGATCTAATGTTCATGTGGACCTCAATTCTATATAAAGAATGTCCATATTGATTTGTTATGGTACCTAAGTTAAGGGAACCATAATCTACCTAGTTTTATCGAACTCGTGATTATACCGTTATTATCGCCATTCTATGTCCTTTGTCATATTTTGGACTCTATTCTATCAAAGTTGTCATACGTGTCTACAAGCTTGATTATTGAAATTCTATGTTGGCTATAAACAAGAGTGGATGTCAAAACACATGATAAATGCCTGCGCATATAGGGCCCGATCTGGTCCTGGGAGGAGCACCCGAAAGTACTTGTGCCCATGGGAGTTAAAATGATAAGGTATCTGGCATTATACCGAGTACTTGACTTGCTTGATTGGACATTCCACACACATCTTGTACTTGACTCGTACTTGACATGAAATGAAATGCGTGGCCCGAAAAAGGGTAATTTACTTGCTTGATACATGATAGCCAAAGTTCTTGACATGACTTGTTAAATGTACTTGCTTGAATATCTCGAATAAACTTGTTATCTTGTTGGAAGTTCATGAAAGTTCATCTTATTTCTTTGATATTACATTCTCTCTATCTTGTCGTTTCATGCGAGCATGCATAGCTTTATTGCATCCATGAAAATGTAATTACTTAAACCACTTGCTAGTACTTGAGATATAATTTCCTACTGAGCGTTCGCTCATTCCGTTTGTCCCTTTTACTTTTCAGGTAAGTCCGATGACGATGGAAGTCAATCGGATGGGAATGGTCAAGAGTGAAAGTAATAGAGCTTCTACAAGTGTCGTCTAGTCTTTTCCATAGTTTCTTGAGTCAACTATGTATTCTTTTCCTTTTTATTTAACAGAGTATTGGATTTGTAATAGTCTATCCATTATGAAATAAAGGATTGGGTTATCTTGCTATTTTGCGCATCTCTGTCTTTGTGTCGAATACACGACCACTCTGATTGACATGATTGATATAGACACGTCGCGCATCTCCGGGTATCTTCCGCGCTCGGGGCGTGACATCTCGTCATCCGCCAACCGTACGTGACTCCGCCTACCTCCACCATGCCTCCACTAACGCCCTCAAGACCACTCATCACCCACCATCCATCTCAGAACCATTATCCATCTCTGGCCTTATCCACTTCCACTTTGCCTCCGCCTCCACCTTCCAAACCCCTTACCCTCCATAGCCCATATGAGATCCCATCTACCTCCACCATGCCTCCACCTAACAAACCCCTCATCAGAGTCCCCACTCCCATCGTCACCCCGGCTTCATCCACCATTCCTCCACCACTACCCCTCAAACCCTGCTAAAACCCGCATCTAACCCCATAGAGGTGCAAAAGTCGCAAGCCATGGTGCTCCGGAGTGGAAGGATTTTCCACAAGGTTTTCCCCTAGAACAGCCAGAACCCCGAGCAGTCTCAGTCAGAGAAAGACAATGGAGAGCAGCCAGAAAAATCCATCTCTGGAACACAGTATGATTTGTTAAAACACCTGGACAAGACGCCTGCTCGGATCTCCATCCTTGAGCTGCTTCAGAGATCCACATCCCATCAGGTAGCCTTAATGGAATATCTTCAAAGGGTCATGGTGAATGAAGACCTCCCTGTAGAAAATATTTCAGCCGTTCTGACGTCGACAGACACACAATCGACCATTGTGTTCCACAACCATGAGCTCGCCCCCAAGGAAGCTTGAAAGTATGCATTGTGTGTTTCAGTAAAAATCAATGGAGTGTCCATACACCCGTGTTTGGTGGACACGGGTGCATCCATAAACGTGATCTACATGAGCACCCTTCAGTTATGTGGGGTCGGTGAGGAACAGATAAGACCGTCTTCAATCACAGTCACGGCCTATGACAATAGCAAAAGGCCACCACATGGAATGATTGTCCTGAAGGTAGAATTAGGCCATGTGTCAGTCTCTACGGAATTCCATGTCCTCGACATGGATCTCACATTCAAGGCTATACTGGGTCGCCCCTATATTGAAGTCATGGATGTTGTGCCTTCCACCAACCACCAATGCCTAAAGTTTCCGTACAATGGGAGGATTATTAAAGTAATCAGTACACCTGTCCTTCATACAGTGGATGGTATTAATACCTCTTTGCCATCTGTTTGGCCGTCTCATCGGCCCATACTATCACTATTAGATGTGTGGGACCCACCCCGCATTCCGCTGACACCAAAGAAGCCACCCTCAGTACCAATGTCACGTCTCCCTTCTCATTCTAAAGGATGTGAGATAATGAGAAATATCGGCTATCAACAGGGCAAAGGCCTGGGCGCGCAGCGACAAGGAAGGCTGAAACCGCCAAAGGAAAAAAGGTTGAGCCACAAGTTTGGCCTAGGCTTTGAAGGACCGCTCGAGGCAGATGGGAAACCCCTCACGTGGACCCTATCCTCTCATTTCAAGAAAGGACCCATTGTTCAGATGGGGGATTACCCGCAAGAGACACACGGGGGATCGCATGTTGTATACTCAGCCGAAGGATGTTCAAGGGCCACTAAGAGAGGTAAGATCAAAGATCCGGAATGCGAATGGGGAAAATGGTTTGACATACAAGATATTTCCATTGCACTAGAAAGAATGTTCTCGTCCTCGTAGCTGGAAGGACCGCCATTGATCTCTGAAATGCCAGGGGATATCACTGCTGTTGCCAGAATTCCAAACCATTCTCGCCAAGAGGACTCTGTCACCGGCGGATCTTCATCCGTCATCAACATTGCCATCGACGGCTCATTAGTCATCATCTTCTCCATTCACTCACCACAGCCCTCGTTGCTGTCTCCTTCCTGGGCCAGACAGTTGTCTGACGATCTTCCCAGGTCCCCTTCTCTACATACATACCTGCACAAGTTTCTCAACCCGCGCCAGGTTTCAATCATGATCTGCTCTATGAGCCTCCCAACCCTTTAGCCATAATCACTTTTCCCCTTCCTCCCATTTCTTTTCATTGCTTTGTCATCAAAAATGAAAACGAAAAAAAAACGTTGATTTTCAAACGCCTCAACAACACATCTTCATTGAGAAATCTCCTATATCTCCTACGAGTGTGTCCCGACCTACGGGCCACTCATCCAAGGTCCTATGAGTGACCTTTTCTACAGCTCCTCTAAGAGGTCCTTCCCTGTACATTCTTCGGCATCTTCTTTAGCTTCTTCATCCGTAGGACATCTTAGTCAACCTAGGAATAATGGGTCAAGGGTAGTACCCAAAACCAAATCCAAGGGTAAGTAGATCCCTCGTCGATTCCTTCTGGATCTAGCTAGTAGGTGTCGAGCGTGCCTATCCATTCCTCAATTGCTAGAAAATCCCATCCAACTGCCAGAGATAGATTGTGAGGAGAATTGCACAATTGATGAAGGGTATGGAGTCTACGAGATCACAGATGAAGAATGCCCTATTGAAGAAGAGGATGAAGAATATGAGGACGCAGCCGACGCATATGTTAGTGGGATGAGGAGATTCGACGAGCCGTCAACCGCCGTAGAAGAGTCCACCAAAGAAGTTAACCTGGGAACAGAGGAAGACCCTAGGATCGTCCTCATAAGTGATAATTTACCACCCTCTGAAGAAGAGGCATTAATTGAAGTTCTCAAAGAGTATAAGGACACGTTTGCATGGAGCTACGGGGATATGCCGGGTTTGGATTCCACCTTGGTCGAACATCGCTTAACTCTAAAACCTGGGTCCGTCTCGGTAAAACAAAGGTTAAGGCGTTTTCACCCTCAGATGGCTTTGAAAATGAAAGAAGAGGTCGAAAAACTCCATAAAGCCAGGTTTATTAGAGTCGTCCTTTATCCTCAATGGGTGACGAACATTGTCCCGGTCATGAAGAAGGATGGAAAAGTCAGGATTTGTATCGACTTCCGTGACCTTAACCGCGCGTGTCCAAAAGATGATTTTCCCTTGCCTCACATTGATGTGTTAATCGATAACACGGTAGGCTATGAAACCCTCTCATTTATGGATGAATTTTCGGGATATAATCAAATTCGTTTGACAGAAGAGGATTAGGAGAAGATGTCATTCACTACACCTTGGGGAACATATTGTTATGTGGTCATGCCATTTGGGTTAAAGAATGCTAGAGCTACTTACCAAAGAGCTATGATGGCCATATTTCATGATATGATGCATATATATCTGGAGCTGTATGTCGATGATTTATTGGTGAAATCAAGAACTAGGACGGAACATTCGAGAGTCTTGGCTAAGGTGTTACAGAGATCAAGAGAGTTCCAATTGAAAATGAACCCGAAGAAGTGTGTGTTTGGTGTATCATCAGGGTAAATTACTGGGTTTCATTGCGAGTAAAAGGGGAATTGAGATAGATCCCAACAAAGCTAAGGCCATCAGGGATATGCCGCCTCCCAGAAATTTGAGGGAAGTCCGAGGTTTAATAGGGAGGCTACAATTCATTCGTCAGTTTGTGTCTCAGCACTCGTAAAGGTGTAGACCTTTGTACGAGTTGACCAAGCCGGGAGTAGAATTCCATTGGGATTCTAAATGCCAGAAAGCCTTTGAAGGATTAAAGGAATACCTGGCTAATCCACCCGTTCTTATTCCACCCAAGCCAGGAAAATCTCTGATCCTTTATATTTCAGTCTTGGATGACTCTGTGGGAGCCGTCCTCGTACAAGTCGATGAAGAAGGCAAGGAACGGGCAACCTATTACTTCTCGAAACTCCTTAATCCCTGTGAGCAGAAGTACACAGCCATGGAGAAAACTTGTGCTACCCTCATTTGGATAGTGCAGAAATTGAAGCACTACTTCTTGGCTCATGATGTCCATTTGATTGCCTGCATGAATCCTATCAAGTTCCTCCTGGAGAAATCTGTCATTACTGATAGGCTAGCACGCTGGCAGAGTTTCCTATCTCAGTTTGACATCACCTATATCTAGCAAAAGGTAATCAAAGGCTATGCTATAGCAGAGTATCTCGCTCACCATCCTCTCCCCAAGTTTGATCCTGTCCAATCAGAGTTTTCAGATGAGGAACTAATGTCCATCACCCAATCTGACGAGCCAATGTGGACATTATATTTTGATGGAGCTCTAAATTCCCAAGGGAAGGATATTGGTGTTGTCCTTCTGACGCCCGAAGGTGATACCATTCCAGAGGCATTTCATCTCGCATTCCCAGTCACTAACAACATTGCTGAATATGAGGCTTTTCTAGCTGGTCTGGAACTAGCCCATTCTTTCTATATCACTGAATTGCGAGTCGTGGGTGATAGTCAACTTGTTCTCCACCAAGTGCTTACAAAATATCACACCCTTGATCCCAAGCTCAAGCCATATCAGGAGCTGGTCTCCGCTTATGCCAAATTATTTACCAAGCTGATCTTTGTCCATGTTCCTCGCGAACAGAACATTCTGGCCGATGCCCTCGCCTCCTTGGCGTCATCTTTTAAATTCCCTTTAGGTGTATGGTCTAAATCCATCACCATCTACAAGCACCTCGTCCCTGCTGTTCAGGACCCTTACCTTTTAAGAATCAAAGAAAGAGTCCTACGGAAGCTTCAGGAAGGGGAAATTCTTGAGAAGAGGGAAATCATGTTGGCAGAATTTGAAGAAGAACTGGCCGATGAGGAGAAACCTTGGTTCTATGAAATTGTCAAATATTGCAAAGATCAGTCTTGACCTGAAGGAGCCACCGCAGAAGATAAGAAAGCCATAAGACGGGTGGCCCAGAAATACACGTTGGTTGGAGGTCTACTGTATAAGAGAAGTCTTACTGGTGTTCTTTTAAGATGTCTCGACGACAATGAGGTCTGGAAATGTGTAGAGGAAGCACACTCGGGTGTGTGCGGTGGCCATGTAAATAGCCAAATGCTCGCTAAGAAGATCATTCGGCAAGGCTTTTATTGGCCCACTATGGAAGAGGATTGTGTTGTCTATGTCCGTAGGTGCGTCAAGTGTCAGCTTCACGCCGACAAGATTCATTCACCATCTTCCTCACTCCATCCAATATCCTCCCCACGACCTTTCTCCATGTGGGCGTTTGACATCATTGGTCCCTTAGGTGATCCTAACTCCCTCACCAAGCAGAAATCTTTCATCCTCACTGCGACGGAGTACTTCACCAAATGGGCCGAAGCTGAAGCTTACACGGAAATCAAGGCATCAATAGTCTGTAAGTTCATCATGAAGAACATCCTCACCAGGTTCGGCATCCCTAGCATAATCATCACCGATAATGGGCCATAATTCATTTCTCAGGACCTTCAAGACCTCTGCAAAAGGTACGCAATCGCATTGCATCATTCATCACCTTATTACCCACAAGGTAATGGCCAGGCGGAGGCCACCAACAAAATATTGATCAAAATCATAAAGTAAACCTACGAGTCTAGTAAGTTCTCAAACTGTCCAGAGAAGCTTATCGAAGCTCTATGGGCCTATCGCACTTCGATCCGTACCCCCACCGGGCAGACTCCGTTTGCCCTTACTTATGGGATGGAAGCGGTAGTCCCGTACGAGACTCTGATTCCTTCTCTCAGGGTACAATTGGATAAGGAATTTCCCCTTGACGAACGTCGTAATTCACTCCTTGCCCAGTTGGAACTCTTAGACGAGAAGCGGCTGACCGCTGTCGAGCATGCACATGTTTATCAAAATAGACTCGCTCGCTTTTACCAAAAGAAAATCGTTGAGAGAAAATTCAGAGTTGGTGAGATGGTCGTAAAAAGAATTTTTGTCAAACCTGGAGGGCCGCATTCTAAACTTTAACCCAATTGGGAAGGACCATATGTGGTTCAGGCTGCGTACCCCGGCAACGCCTACAAGTCAGTCAATGCCGAGAGGACCGAGTTATCTCACCCTTGGAACGGGCTTTATCTTAAGAAATACTACCCTTAGATAAGTGTAACAACTGGCATGGTACGAGGACCATCAGAGTCGAAAAGCCACTTTTCAGTCTTTATAGCATAACTCAGGGTTAACCTGCGCACACTCCCACGCCTCGCTTTCGGGATCAAACGAAGCGGAACTCAAGGGAAGCAAAAAAAAAAGAGACACCTGGTGTTCATTATGCAGTCAAGTCTTTGCATCTGTCCTTCATATTAGGATAGGACCCATTAAGGTTCGGTAGGTCTCGGGTCTTGGTCCGCCAGAACCATGGAGATTCCTGTCCGGTCATGTCAGCTTACGCCCACTAAAAGGAGACAACACACACACGCATGCAGCTGTTTTAGCAAAAAAGTTGGTAGTATTGCTTATTGTGGGGCTGTACTCGAAGGTCTCCAGGAAAGTCATAATCTTTGTTCTCTTATTTCTCGACCCAATGAGACAGCCGGCGCCCTTAAAATGCTGAGCATAAAGGAAACAAAATACCATACCCTGAAGGCGAGAGTAGGATTCATCTCCTCGAACTCGAGTCAGAGCATGAGAAGAGGGCAGTGTCCCTGTAGGCATACAAGAGGGATTCCCACATATCGAATTATCATGTCTCCCTCAAAAAAAAAGAGAAGAGCTTGGTCGTGACCGTGCCTGATTTCGACAAGCGAAAACCCCTTAAAACAAAGGCTAAATTCCACAAAGGGGCAACACAATTCTGTTCGAGGTTTGGTCTGAAGTCGCCCAAAAGGGAAAGGTCGAGTAGATCCCGGTTAGCTTGTCGGGTTAACGGTTTTGCCGATCCTCTCGGAAGGTTTACCCCACCGTACTCTTCTTTCTCTCCTCAAAGATGAAAGCTCAGTGGAAATCTTGAAAGGCGCCCCCCGCTAAGGCAAGCGACATCGTTTTAGCAAAACACACATGTAATTGTCTATTTCAAAAAGCAAAAGCCATCGTCGCGAAGGAGTCTCGGTGTTTCTGGCCGATCAAGACCTCTATCTACCACCTCAGTGGATTCTTACTTTAACCTCGGGCTTAGGTCAATGCAAGCGCGTCACCAGTAGGTGCGACGTCGTCTGATTCTGGGTCAGCGTCGCGCGGTTGGCCGTTAGGGTTCTAGGGTGTTCCATCATATAACACCTAGAGTTGTGAGGAAATAGACCCGGGTCGGGTAAATATTTTACCCTGAACGCTCTTTCGGTGTATCCTTGCGGTCGGAAGCAACTGGGAGCCAAGCATGGCATGACGATTTTGTCACCAGGTTAAGCCTTAACCGGCACGATTATCATTTGAGGAGTCTAGGGGCCCAAATCAATCTAGATGTGCACACATGATACGTGGGAGGTTAGTAAGAAACCCTGCCTTCATAAGAGTCAGGTGACATAAGAATGGTCACTAGCAATTAGTTATACAAAAAAAGTGTGGCCCTTGGAAGATGCCGTTAGGTGAGTCCCCAAGTGGGAATTCTCTTAGTGCACGCTAACCTTGTTTTGAGCTACTTAAGAACGGTTTAAACACCCCTAATCCAAGAACCATGCCGGTTGTAATAACAAGTGTCTTTCAAAAAAAAGAAAGAAAAATCAAATAAAAAAAGCAAAAACACATTCAATTTTTTTTTTTGCATCCGTGTGATCTCATTCGTGTGCTACATTTTTAATTTTGTTCTCATTTGTGTGCCCGTGTGTCACATTTATCATATTTGCTTTTGCCTTAATTAATAAAGGCTTGGCCTCTTGACTCGTTATCAAGACTAGTCTCAAGATAATCACCCACTCTCTGAGCAAGGGGCCAAGTCAGAATGAAAAAACTGACTTGTTTCATTGAGCAATGTGTACAAGATTGAAAAGTAGGAATGAAGGCAGAAGACATGAAACTAAACATTCCTTCCTTTATTTCCTTCTAGAAATTGTACATTAAGTTCCGTCCTCTCTCTCAGAGTTACCCCTCTCTCCGCTCTCCAGGCGAGGAACCCTGGAGGGTGTTGCTAAACCATGCAAGGCGGTGCCTCTACTGCTCTGTACCCCTCTTCCCGTCTCCACTCCCCGTCGATCGACATGGGCGATAAAGAAGCTGCTAACACGAAAGCCACGCTCTCGTGCTCTTCGGTAGCGCTCTTCACCATCTCTCAGCCATTGTTCAGCAAGACCGAGGCTAGTTTAGAGTTCAAACAGTTGGGCCTCCATGGCCCTCCGCTCCTCCCTCTCAGCCAATCTGTCTGCTCTCTCGCTTTCGGTGCCTCTTTCCCTTTCCCCACGTCCTCTCTCTCTGTCCTCCCTTTCCAGCTGATGGGTAATCCTCAGCTTCACGGCATCCCGAGAAGAGCCATCATCTGGGCGATGCCGTAACTCTTCCTCCAGTTCTATTATTCTGGCTTCCCATTGCGCGGTGCGAGCAAGTGCATCTTGCACCTCTTTCGTCTGCCATAACCATCATTTCAGATATATGGAGGCATGGATAAGTGAAATTCAATGGCAAGACTCTCACCTGTGTGGAGAGCATTCCTTCTGCCTCCGTGGCTCGCTGCGTAGTATGAGCAAGCTGCTCATGAAGCAAATCGAGTTCGGAAGTAGGGATCCATAAGCTAGAAGAGACGCCATCCGCCCCCATTGCTGAGGAAGCTGCGTCGAGCTGGGCGCGCTGCAACACGCATAAGGCAGCACTGAGGACCTAGCACCAGGAATCTTGATCTATGATCATGTGTATGCAGGCTTACCGAAGAACTCAAGGTTGCACGAGTATCACGTAACTGCCGCTCCGTGCCTATCAGGCGAGCTTGCAAGTTCGCTATCATGGTGTCTCGAGCGTCCTGTGGCCAGGGCATAGGTTAATATACAAAAACACACAAAAAAACACAAAAAAAAACAAAAAAAACACAAAGCAAAACAAAAATATATATGTTCACCTCCACAAGTCCCCCGGGTTGGAGTCGCTCTGCATACATCACCTTATAGAGGCGTAGATAATCCTCGCTGTCTTGAGCATGTGACTCCACGGGAGTGCCACCCCGTTGCCAGTCCTCATACTGCTCGGGGAACCACACTCTCCAATCAACGGAGGTCGCCGACCCACGCGTCTTCCTCCCCACACGTGGTGTTGTAGTCATGTCCACCCATTCCTGGGCGAGTCCTAAGGTCCTCATGGCCAATCGTAGCAGAAGTGACTCAATTTCGTTCAGATAGTGGATCCAGAGGTCACGCCTGAACCGGGCACGACTCGTTATGACCCATGACTGATCGGCATCGGTCATGCCGGCATAAGGCCTCCAGATCACCTAGGTCAGGTCACACACATCTTCTTAATCATAAAAGAAACAAAAAAAAAAGAAAAAAGATGATGAAATAATAACCACCATCGCTGCGGGGAACTCTTGCAACTCGCGTTTTAACACCATCAGCTGGTAGGATAGAGGGGCTGAGCTCGTGATAAGCTGCCACTGTCTCGCCAACGGCACCGCCATTTGGCGCCAATGACGGGCCTTTCCCATTGGGAGGTAATAATAGCTCCACAACTACACCATCGTGTGTCATTAACACAGCAAAAATAAAAAAAAAGAAAGAGAAAAAAAAGAAAAAAAAGAGAAGGGGTGATACCTGGATGAATGTCGTGAAACCACTCACTGTTATCTCTCGGTCTACTCTTTCAGACAGACCCGCAAATAGATGCGCCAACATGACTGCTCCCCAGGCGTATCGCCCCACTTTCTGAGGGTCTACCAGGAATTCTAAGAAGCGACAATGAATGCTGTCTCCCTTTGAGCCCAGTAACAATTTCCCCAACAGGAAGAATAGGAATCTCCTCAAATCTATGTTGGCTCTCTCTCAATTGCTGGCATCTACGTAGTAGACAGTGTGGCATCCTCTTTCAGTCCTCTCCATGAACTCTTTTGAGGACTCATCATCATGGGGACGAACGTCAGTAAGCCCCAATGTCTCCATGATAGGCGTGTTGGCTATGGACCTGTTCTTGCGATCATCCAGGTCCACTCCTAGTAACCTTTGGGCAGCCTCTCTGTAGTCGGAGTACGTGATGCCAGTCAATGCCTCGCCATTCACTTTCAGGCCCGTAATTCGGACCACATCTTCCAGGCTGGGCACCATGTGCCCCCAAGGCATCAAGAAGGCACGGCTCATTGGATCCCACCTTTCACACAATGCTTGGACGAGGGCGAGGTCGAGCTTGATTGGCTCGATCTAGAGAAAGACTCCAAGCCCCATCACATCTAGCCTGGCCTTCTGAAAATCTGGGAGACCTCTGTATGCTGCCACTACTAACTCCCATGAAATATGTAATTTCATCACATTCTGCGCATACACAAGGAATGGAGAGGGGTTTTTGTCAAAAGAGAAAAAGGAAGAAAGAAGTAGAAGAAAAGGCAAGAAAACTCAGCTTACGAGTTGCGATTGGGTCTTCTCACTGAAGTGCCCTTCGAGGTCCGAGAGTTTCCTGGAAGTGCTACCACTGGACCTGCTTCTCTTCGAGGAGTGGGAAGATTCACCCTCCATCCCAACCTTAGAATTCTTAGTTCCTCCTCTTCCGTGGAAACTTGTACTTGTCGAGTGGGCTCTCGATGTCCCTGGGAGAACAAACGAGGGAGGTATTTATAGAAATGGGAGAAGCACGAGCCAAGACTAACTCCATCACCTATGACCCTCGTGCTAGGGCACCTTCCTTGCGGTCCCGTGTGTCAGTTCACCGCTTGCGCATGGTAATTAATTAGATGGTGTGATGTGATGACTCGCTCCCTACGCAGTCTAGGGATGCCCTGTCATGTTGTAAAAGTCATCTGGGGAGGTCGAAAGGTCATCCCCAAGAGGGGCTAAGAGCCGTAATTGTTGACTTTCATGGCAGATTCTCGTGGAAAAATGGTCGTAGTGAGACGCGATTCTCCATTTCACGGTCGGGTCCTGTCGAGCGCATCACATGGGAGCAGTGTGAAGAAGAAGAAGTGTGGAGAAGAAGGAACGCAAGCAACAAAAACCAAATCACTCCATTCATAGGTCTACATAAACTGTCATAAACATCACAGTCATGAACATCACAAGAGAGGAGGTAGGTCCACTAGTTCGCTAATTCTCACGATCACCGTCACACTCATCCCTCTAGGCATCCCTCTCCTCTCCCCTAAGGTGAGGGTCCCTCAGGGGCCTCCTGGAGTTCCGTGAGGCAGCAGTCGCCTCACCCCGCAAAGCCTGCTCAGCAGCGGTGACTCGCTACTGCCCCCTTGGCGTGGCGAAGAAGCCTCCTGCAGAAAGATGGCCAGACTGGCGGAGTCACGCCCCGAACTCTCGTGCTCTCTCGTAACGCGTCTCCATGTCTCCTAGCCTCTGCTCCATAACTCGAAGGCCTAGATGGAGCTCCCTCACCTAGGCCTCCAAGGCCTTCCTCTCATCCCGATCCTGCTGTCGCTCTGCCTTTCTTTCCTCCCTCTCCTTCTCCCTCTTCGCTCTCTCCCTCTCTGCCTCTCTCCTCACCACCTGGAGGAAGACCCTTAACTCCAGGATGTCTGGAGCCGGCCTCTCTTCATCATGACGCCGCAGCTCTGCTATGGTTGCTGCCCAGGCATCACACTCCTCTTTAGCCTGGGCCACGCGGGCCACTGCACTGGCAAGTTGCTCTCGGAGGGAGGTGATCTCCAGAAAAAGAGCCTAAGAGCTGGAAGACGATCCACCGGCCATCCCTGCCATCGCTGCTTGCTGGGCACGCTGGAATAGGCAAACAACAGCCATCGGCTAAGACCCCAAGATTTCAAATAATAATAATACTAATAATAATAAATAAATAAATAAATAAATCAAGTGGGGCCCTTCTTTCACCTCTGTCCGTCTCCCGAGTTGAAGAGGCCCCACATGGCTCTCCCTGCACTGTCGCAAGTAGTCGGCACTCTCCTGCACAGGCGCACCACCTTGCTGCCAGTCCTGAAACCGAGCAGGGAGACATATGCGCCAATCTTCAAGTTTCGCCTTGCTGCGCCTCTCTCCCCCGACGCGGCTTGGTTCATCCGCACTCGCCCATTCATCGGCCAAGCCCGGGATCCTTGTCATACCCTGCGCATCAAAAAGGAAGGGCCACATCAAAAAAAAAAAGAAAAAAAAAGGGGAAGGGGCGTCTCCTGTCGAAGACGCGTTCATCATTCAAGGGCAACACTCACCGAACCCTCTTCTCCCTCTCTACTTGTTCGCTACAAAACTAAAGAAATTAAATAGGTGGAAATCAAGGAACTTACCGGGCCATGCTCGCCTCCCTCCATGTCTTCGGGCCCCTCGGGTCCCTCGAGTGCCAGAAGAGGCCCTTCCTCTTCCGTGGCCACCTCTCTGTGCTCTTGCACGACCCTCCTTGGGCGAGGAGTTCATCGTCCCCCTCTCCCTTCACCATGGTTTGGCTCACCGTACTCCATGGATCAAGAATGGGAGAAGACGAAGCAAGGCGAGCAAATCTTGGAAGAAGAAGGTGCGTTTTGCGAGTGGAAGAGGAAAGAAGAAGGGTCGCCCCGCGGTTCTCGGTTTTTTAAATTTGAATTCAAAAGGTTAGAACGCGTCTTCGCGCCTAGACGTCCAAAAAAAAAAACAAAAACAAAAAATAAAATAAAATAAAATAAAATAAGCACAAAAAACACAAAAATAAAAAAACAAAGCAAAAACAAAACAAAAATAAAAGAACAAAAATAAAAAAAAACAAAAAAAAACAAAAAAAAAAAGAAAGAAAACCTTTGCACACAATAACTTCGCATTTATTTCATTAAAACAGTAGAGTGAGCTACATCAAGAGTTTAGACGCTTCAGGCCTTAACTTCCCCAGTTCAGTTACATAAGCCCTCCACAACTCGCGTTCTTCCTCTACATGCACTAATGCCTTTCCCGGAATGCTCATCTTCCATGACACTTTGATGGCCTTCACTCCCTTCGCATCTTCTTCCGTGCCTAATTCTCTCTTCCTTAGAGGAGCAACGCCAGATAACGGTGGGAACAAGTGACGGGGAAGGCCGATTTGAGTGCAGCACCGATGCGCGTTGTAAAGAACAAACTCAGTCGCGCCAATAAGTTGGAGTTCAGCTCTAGGGGAAGACCTCGTGAGGAGTTCGCTCATGAGTAGGCATGCCGGTGCACAAGTAAAGAAGCTTTACGTCATAGTTCTGAAGTGAGACCTCTAGTCTTCACGTTTCCTCAGCCACGGGACGCGGTTCACTATATTACCACCAAAGCCTAACACATCGGCTATATGGTAAAGGGGCCTTTGTTGAAAGATCTTTGAGGCAGTTGGCATCCCCTCACGGTGATCGAATTTGAAATGTAAATCAACCCAGCAATTCAGAAGAAGTGCACAACCAAAAGGAGGCTTACCCATGCTGGAAGCAGTAAGGCCACTGTAGAGGTAAGCAAGAACGGCAGGTCCCACCGTTTTGCCATTCCAAATTCCGTAAATAGCGCTCACCTGATCTTCCTCCACTATGTTGTCGGTATAAGGGAATAAGAGAGCACCCGCCAAACAGATTGTGAATCCCTTCATGATTTCTTCCAAACGATCATCGTCTAGCAATCCTCTCAGGGCATCCATGACCCATTATGTGAGCTTTTGTAGGTTAATTCCCTTCTGTGTCTGGACGTTTCTAATGTCACCAGACGGCATGAAGCTTCCAAGGACATCCTCGGAAGTCACACTCTTCAGCATCGGCATGATCTTTATCCTGCCACCCCTTTTGAATCTTTTCAACCCAAGCAGGAGTTCCACCTCCTCAAGAAGGATGGTCGCCTCGAAAGTGGGGAAAATGAAAGTGTGAGTCTGAGGATGCCAGATCTCTACCAGTGCACCCATAGCTGCCTAGTCTATGCGACTCTTTTCGTAATGCTTGGCGTGAACCAGGAGCCCCTGAAGATGCCACCTCGTGATTATGGCCCTCATGCCGATGGAGAGGTTGGAAGTTAGCTTTGAAAGCCATGGCAGTTTGGAAAATTTCCTCGGGCCTGGGAAGAGGGGGTACGGCTGGAAAAGAAGAAGAAAAATAAAGGAGGGAAGAGGTAAAAGAGAGGTCGTACACGAAATTTGAAATGAATCAACTCACCATACGCGACTGGATCATCTTACTCAGATGTCCTTTGAGGTCGGAGAGCCACCTGAATTCGCTGCTGGGCCTGCTCCTATTCATAGGGCGGGAAGACTCGCCTTCCATCTTGAAAAACCCAAGATTCTTCTCCTCCTCCTCTTAAGTTTCAAGGCTCTCAATTCACTCCTTGGTGCGTTTGGTTGAACTAGGCAAGGGGGGAGTATTTATAGGAAGGGAGGGGTGTAAAAGATAAAACACGTCACATCAATGATGAGTCGTCATTGTTGACTTTAGCAAAAGGTATTTTATCTTAATCTCCCTTGTGCTGTGGTGCAATTCTGCTATTTTTAATAATGTTGATCAGTGCAGGTTTCATTAATGGACACCATTGTCCCATATTGTACCGTCATCATTCGGTGACCGATCCTACCATGTCATGCATTATATTATATGATAGTTACGCTACTAGAACACGTCAAGGACCTTATGACCTGAATGACTCTGGAATTTGAGTTCCCCTTCAACAAAAACAGTGATGATTTTAGAGGAATTCGAGTTGTACGGATAGGCCGTTAAGTTACGAAAGCGTGGGGACGATGGTTCCATTCAATGAGTTGGTGCGTGGATAAACGGGCCCCGGCTCAGTATCAACTCACCGGATCGGTATCCTGACCCATTCTTAACAACTTGACAATATTATCCTTGGCTATTTTCTATTTTAGTTTGTTTTAAGTTTTCCTTTAAACCGAGCATGTATTCATGTAGGACTTTGATTCCATTGCGAAAGATCATTCAAAGCAATTCGATTGTGAAGGTCGCTGTGCTTAAGTTCTTATAATATGAGATATTCCATTTCGAATGAAGTACTGAGTTTTCTTGAGACAGCCCTGGACTGTTCTTCCAAAAGAGACCCTTGTTTGGACTGATCCTCAAATATTCCTTTACTTTTACTCCATTTGACCCACCTTGGCCGCAGCACTTCCACATTAGCTGGTAACCGCTCCCCAAAGGTGAAACCTGCAGGTTTACGACCCAGGTACTTCCACACAGAGAAGTTAGTCCATTTTTCTATTTGTGCCTGAGCGCATATCTTCCCCTTCCTTGTTTGATTTCCGTCCGAACAATTGTTGAATTTGGAAGACCTTCTTCAAGGTTGCCTCATTGAAACTCTAAAAATATTCCAAACCATAATGTTGAAAGCGTGTCTCATCACACCTCGGCATCTACTTTTCAGTCCGCTCCCACTCCATTTCATTTCACTTCTATGCCACTCTACGTGCCACTCCCTTGCAAAGTAGACGCCAAGGCGGGGCAACTGTAGACACGCCGTTTTTGACATTACCGTGAGTAAAGCTCATATTACACCATGATACCCCAAGGTTGCCTTCACATTTTTAATTACTTTGGTGATTTCCTATTTTTTTTGGTTTTTTTACATTTTTTTAAATTTTTTTCGTGAAAAATTTTAAACGTGTCAAGGACCCTAGACACCTCACTTTGACGTGTCTAGGACCCTAGACAGCTTCTTAAAAATATTTATTATTATTATTATTATTATTATTTTTTAAATATTTTTTTCTCCTTTTTGAACGTGTCTAGGACCCTAGACGCCTCACTTTGACGTGTCTAAGTGCCTAGACGCCTTCTTAAAAATATTTTTTTATTATTTTTTCTAATATTTCTTAAATAATTTTTTCTCCTTTTTGAACGTGTCTAGGACCCTAGATGCCTCGCTTTGACGTGTCTAAGTGCCTAGACGCCTTCTTAAAAATATTTTGTTATTATTTTTCTATTAATTTATAAATATTTTTTCTCCCTGTTGAAAGTGGCAGGGTAATAGGACGCCTCTTTTAAACACGTCTAGGAGCCTAGACACCTTCTTTAGAGCCTCGTGCAGCGTGCACGCGGTGCCGCTCCGGCCGTTTAGTTTGACATTTTGAATAAATTCAAACATGCAGACGTCTCTGTTCCAAGACGCAGTTTAGGAGTCACGAACACGCCGAAACCACCAGCGGTTTCCGGCATCGTTTCGGTGGGCAGAAGGGGCGCGTCTGGGGAGCTGGACGCCTGAGTATTGAGGCGTCAAGGTGGTTAGACGCCTCAATGAATTGAAATTATGAAAAAAAATAATAGAGGCATCTAGGACCCTGGACGCCTCAACATAGAGGCGTCCAGGAACCCAGTCGCCTCAATGAAACTTTCTCCTATAAATAGAAGACCCCCTCCCTCGGAGGGAGAGAGCTTCAGATCCGACAAAGGAAAGAGAGACTCTGTCGGATCCCTTTCCTAAGCCGTGGGCTTTTGCAGGAGGAGGTTCTGTCGAATTTCCAGGTGCCCGCACTCGTGAAAGGAAGGCTACTCCGTCCGCCGTGCTTCCACGTCATCCCCGCGCTGCCGAAGCTCCACCGGATCCTGCCATCGGCATCTTCAATAAGCCATTCTCTCCCACTCTCTTTTGTCATTTCTGTCGCATGCATCATCCCGTCATCCATCATCTCACTTTATAAGAGAGATCTATTTTATGCATGACTGCATGATCTTCCTTTCATCATAGCATTTTCCTCCTACTCGTGTCCGAGAGGGGTTTAAAAATAACACCAACCAGGTGTGTGTCTCATCATGATTTTACCATTTTCATTACAGGGGCCTAATACTACACTGCCATTTTTCTGATTCACTTGTTATCTGTCTATTTTCTCTTTTATAAGGGTAACCAAGGAAAGCCCTCTCCATCGGTCGACCGAAGGGAGAGGAAGAAGTAACCCGCCATTTCCTGCTTTTGAGGTAAGCACAATCATTCTTCTTATTTTGGGGTCTCCGGCCCTTGGCGATCACATCTATATTCTCGAGGCCGCGGCGAGTCACTTCCTGCAATGGCCGTTTAAATTTCTATTATTTATATCCCGCGTTATCTTTATATCTTCTATATTCTCGAGGCCGTGGCGAGTCACTTCCCGCAATGGCCGTTTAAATTTTTGTCATTTATATCCTGTGTTATCCTCATATCTTCTATATTCTCGAGGCCGCGGCGAGTCACTTCCCGCAATGGCCGTTTAAATTTCTGTCATTTATATCCTGTGTTATCCTCATATCTTCTATATTCTCGAGGCCGCGGCGAGTCACTTCCCGCAATGGCCGTTTAAATTTCTGTCATTTGTATCATGTGCTACTCTCATATCTTCTCATATTTTCAAGGCCGCGGCGAGTCACTTCTCCCTATGGCCATTTAAATTACTGTCATTTACATTCTGCACCATTCTTATCCCCCGAGGTCGCGGAGAGTCACTTCCCGCTATGGCCGTTTAAATTTCTGTCACTTAAATTCTGCACCATTCCCATCCCCCGAGGTCGCGGAGAGTCATTTCCCGCTATGACCGTTTAATCCCCATATCTTATTACGCTGTATCTATTCTACACACCCCGCCGGAGCAATCTCCCATTGTGGTCTCTCTGCTTCTCGCTCCTTCTTTTTGTGTCGCAGTAAAATGAGCCCGCACGCTCCGCTCGCCGCCACATTCCGCGTGACGTCGCTCACACCCCTCACAATCTGCCTGTTTACAGATCTGCGGGATAGTCACCTAGTGTTATAGTTTTCCCACCCCCAAAATCACGTCATCAAGATCCCAAAATATTTATGTGTCACCCTCACGCCCCCTGTCTCCCATAAAATCCACAAACCCTAAATCCACCATCTCGCCCACGGTCAAAATTCATTTTCAGGCAGAACCCGATCTGCCATGGGAGACATATCTTCCGAGCCAGAAATAGTTGACGTGTTGCAGAGATTTTCATTTTCAATCCAACCATTGGATGAGCCTGAGTTTCCAGTATGTCGAAGCCCTCTGAGTGCTCTTCGCAACGGCGCTAATTTGGCCCCGATCCAACACCGGATCTGGTCATGGCGGCCGTTTTCGTGGGAGCGCGTAGTTCTGCCCCGAACCAGGCCAGCAAGGAGGGCGACCGTAGAAATCCACAATAAAATACACCGGAGAAGATTCAGCAACGGCTGCTCCTAAGGGTCAACCAGGGACCCTCTGCCATTGTCCCGGTGAATCGTCACCTTCAGAAGCTCTCCGGAGGTCGACGTCCCTTTGGACGTCCTTGTTCGCTGTCCTGCCAGCCAGCAATTCACAGAACCGGAGCCGCTGCCCGCAACCGCCCGGAACCCGCCGCCTTGCTGCCCGCCAACCCAAGTTCGGTGCTCTCGACGTTATTGTGTAGCCCTTTACTTCCCTTCGTGGAGTGGACAACAAAATTCACTGCTGTAATTAAATTTTATTACTGTACCGGGAGCTATGGAACTTGGCCGGGACGTCTTCCCCACGCCCCGAGCGTGGAGGTACACTCGCCACCCTCTCTGTCGTATTTGCTTATTTAGTATAAGTTCTATTTACCTGTAGCAACCCTGATAAATTAAAGGACTAGAAAGTCCAAATAAATTAAAAAAATATATATATGATAAAACGAGGCCTGGACCTTGTACATAACCCTCTTACATTCTGAAAAGTCTTACGAAATGGACCCATAGACTTTACCATTATATTATAATACATTTAAGAGTAACATGTTATTTTAAGTAGCCATTAGATGCACAAAATAATTTTAGTTGAATTAAGAATCATTAAATCTGAAAGAAAATATCAATTTATATTTTATTACTAATTTAGAAAATTTAATATCCCACATTTACTATATTATAACCTCATTAGAAGGGAGAAGTATATATATATATATGATTTAAATACATTAAAGATATATAAAAGGGTAAACGAATGGGCATATATACAATATCGGTCCTTTAGAGGTTAAGGAAAAATTGCCAAATGCAATTGACGCCTCTTACTGTCGCCGTTATTTTAAAAACAGACGACATATGATATGTCGTTTAAGTATAAATAGCATAAGAAAGGACATATAAATAAAGATTTCTAGGATATAACCACGATTTTGCTTCTTCCAGGGGTGTGAGGCAATAACAACATGTAAAAGATGGCATGGTCGTGGGCGTCAATTTCATAAGAGATGACTTTGAATAAGTCGTCAATTCAAATTAGGTGAATAGTGCCACCTTTTGATTTAAAGGAAATTTTAAAAACTAATTATATGAAAAAATCAAGAAAAATGGAAAAATGTTACCCCTAAAATTTCATGTCAACACCCCACCAAATAAAAAAGATAAAAATCCCCAAAAATTTACAACCGTTAGATATCAACGTGAATTCGTGAATAGCGCATGAGTGCATGGCGTTATTCATTTAAAAAATTACCTCTACATGGACGTTATTTAGTAAAAACGTGACTTATACCTGGGCGCGTCTTTCTTAAACCCAAAATAAGGAAACACCTGGTGCGAACTAGGAAATAATAGTTGTTTGGGGAAGTAACAATTTAGGGAATAGATGAAATGTGGGAAACTTTAATGCTAATAGAACTCTTACTGTGAGTTCTAGTCCCACACAAACTCTAACTCTGCCATCCCTATAAATACCCCCTCCCATCGAAGCCAATCTGTTGCTTTTCTTTAACAAATTTTCTTCTTCTTCTGCAGTCGAAACAGAAGAACAGGCCGTAGAACGTGGGGAGGCTAAAACTCCTCTCTGCTGATTTGCTTCTTCCATAATACTAGAAGAACCAAGAGCAGTTCTTGGTCATCTTCTTCCTCTGATCGAAGAAGGTCATCTACTTCTTCTTCAGAAGAAGTTCAGTTGTTGTTATTATACCGACACTCTGTTTAAAACAGAGTATCGTATCCTTCTTCACAGTTCTTCACAACCAAATCACCAGGTAGGTTATCTCAAGATTTTCGTAGCCCAAACTATCATGAATCATGATATTAATATATATTAGTTCATGCATGTAGTTTCTGGAAAATTTTTGAAAGAGGCGACCCTTACCAGGGCGCCATTTTTATTTCTGACGCCCGGGAGAACGGTCGTCAATTTCGATTGATTTAATAAATACACATGTTAAAAATTTAATACCTATCTAAATAGTAAGCTGATCTAATGCATGATGATATGTCTAGAATCCTGCTATTTTTCTTGACCTGTCCACATACATGTTGCCATCAAAATATTTATTGGAAAATTGCTATTATTCGTAGCAAATTCTGTAAAAAGGAGAATTAACGACGCATACCATGTCGTTTCTTGTATATATAACGCCCCTGACGAGGGCGCTATTTACAAAATAGAAGACTTAATGGAAGTCGCCAATTCCTTAAAATACTGAAATTTAGTTATTTTCAGTAAACAAAAATATGAATTGGACGACTGTTCTAGAAGTCGTCAAATATTGAAATGAGGACCCAGCCAAGGGCGTTAATTCTTTAAATGAAGATTTTGGCTAAGGCGCCAATTTCCTGTCTTGTTATTTTCCTATGTTTTTTGTTGTGAACCGTGGATTTATATACTTATATATATATATATATCTGGCACTATATTCCAATCCGTGAGTATAGTCCCACGTTTATCGACGTTTTATCGATTGCCCCAAATTCTCGGTGATAGATAAACTCTCCGTGGGACATTCCGTTCCTCCGGACCGGTGACTTTATCATAGAGGCCTCCGTAAGACTCCGCACGCTTTGGATTCTCTCAAAATAGCCGAGCTGGTTGTACCATAAAAACCCATGATACTACTTGATTGCCATGTCACTCTAAAGAAACATGGTAAAACCGGCCCTTATGACATTCATGATGATGATGTCATGAGAATATCCATGAATTAATGGAATGGGAAACCATGCCATTAGTGACCTTATGATTAGGTGCCATACTTGTGGACCTAAATTCTATCTAGCTTAAGAACGAGCGACCATCTTCATGTGGGCGCTTACTCTTATTGTCATGGCGCCCAAGATAGGGAACCAATTCCACCTAGTTTTATCGATAATCGTGATTATACCGTTACTATCGTCATGATACTACGTGTTCAAATCCTTGAAATGCTATCTACCTTAAAGTTATACAAGTTTGTTCCTTGAAACTCCATATTGGCTATACTTTAGTGGATGTCGAAAATACATGACCAATGCCTGCGCATATAGGGCCCGATCAGGTCCTGGGAGGAGCACCCGAAAGTACTAGTGCCCATGGGAGTTGTAATGATCATGGTATGGCATTGTACCAAAGTGCATGACTAGCTTGATTAAGACATTCCACAAATCTCGTACTTGACATGACATGACTTGCGTGACCCGAAAAAGGGTATTTATATACTTGCTTGAATGTGATAGCCAAATTCCCTACACGACATGATGAAATATATACTTGCTTGAATCTCTTGACACTTATTAATATAAGTTCTTGAAAGACATGACCGTTCTCTCAATTACCTCTTATTATACTCTCTCTCTCTTGTCGTTTTACGCAACATGCATAATCTTATTGCATTCATGAAACATGTAATTACTTAAACCAATTGCTAGTTCTTGAGATATAATTCCTACTGAGCGTTCGCTCATCCAGTGTTTTCCCTAATCTTTCAGGTAAGTCCGATGACGAGACTCAATCGGATAGGGAAGGTCAAGAGTGAAGAGATTAGAGCTCTCTGTTTATCCAAGCATCTACTAGTCTTATCTTTCTAATTTCTTAAGTCAACCATTGTACTTTTATTTTTATTGAGTCTTAGTACTTTCATTAAATGGATTGTAATAGAAGTACTTTTAAGGTTATGATGGAATAAAGGATTGGGTTATCTTTACTTTTGCGCACTCTGTCTTTGTGTTGAATACACTAAACGCTCTGATTGACATGATCGATATAAACTCGTCACGCATCTCCGGGTATCTTCCGCGCTCGAGGCGTGACAATTTTTGTGGTATCAGAGCCTAGGATATTCAATTCCTAGGAAACCCAAGTCCAAGGATAGGTTTAAGCCTTTAACCGGTGAGATTGGGTAAAACCAAGGGTTAATTTAACTTAGTGTCAAAAACCTTTGAACATTATCACTTATTAATATAGTCATTGTAATTGTAGGACAATGGCTTCCGAACGTGCTCAGTGGCGTAACATGCAACGCACTCTGCAAGGCATGACCCAAGCACTTCAACAAGTGGCACAAGGAGGTGCACATCGTGGAGCAGGAAATCTCCACTAAAGCTTCAGGAACATGAACCCTCCTAAGTTCATGGGATCCACTGATCCGGATGACGCCGAGCACTGGATCCGGGAGACCGAACGTATCTTTCGAGTTATGCAATGCACGGACTAAGAGAAGGACTTGTTAGTAACGTTTCAATTGGAAAGGGACGCCCGCTGTTGGTGGGAGTCGGTTGAAGCTACCTTAGACCAAGACCAGGTTACTTGGGAAGAGTTTGTTGAAAACTTCAACAATAAGTATTTCTCAGATCGAGTTCAAGAAAAGAAAGCCGTCGAGTTTGCCGCACTTAAGCAGCGATCATTATCGGTGGCCGAGTATGAGGCGCAGTTCTCAAGGCTGTCTCGGTACGCTAAACACTTAGTTAGCACTGAGAAGATGAAAGCTAGAAGGTTTCTAAACGGGCTCAGGCCCCAGTTTATCACTCAGCTGGCGCCGATGGACATACAGGTCTATTCGGAAATGGTATGCCGAGCTCAGTTACTTGAGGATGTCACGGAACTATCTGATAGGATTCGTGGGAGAGACAAGAAGGAGCATGTTACCAGCTCCGGCACTTTCAAACCCAATTTCCAGAAAAGGCCAAGTAACAGAGGAGAGTCTTCTCAGGAGAAGAAAGTCAAAAAGATTAACAAGCTATTCTCCATCACCACCACACCTTCTAAAGTGGTGTATAGACACTGTGACAAGGCCGGACACAAGGCCGAAGAATGTTGGAGGAAACTTGGAGCGTGTCTCCATTGTGGGAGCCGTGATCATCGGATTCCCGACTGTCCCCTACTCAATGATCAAGCCGGTGACAGAAAGTGCCTGGTGACAAAGAATGCTCGTCTCCAAGCTATTAAGGAGGCGGAACAAGATGAAGGCGGACTAGTAGAAGGAACACTGAAAGTTTGTTCCAAGTCTGCACATGTCTTATTTGATACGGGTGCATCACATTCTTTTATTTCCAAGAAGTTTGCTGATCTATTACCCATGGAACCGGAATGGATGAAAATATTTTTATCTACTCCTCTCGGAAACGAAACCGATATTACTCACCATTATCAAAACTGTGAAGTCTTGGTAAAAGGAAGAAATCTTCCTATCGACCTCATATGTTTAGACCTAAAGGAATATGATGTCATATTGGGAGCAGACTGGTTATCTAGGTATCAGGCAACTGTGGATTGCCGTAACAGCAAAGTTACTTTCAAAGACTTCTCAGAATTAGCATATACTTGTCCAAAGAGTCGGAGCAAGTCACCTCTTATTTCGGCTCTCCGAACTAGCAAGCTAATAAGGAAAGGATGTGTATCTTTCCTTGCGTTTGTCACCATTAAGGAGACTAAGGAGACTAAGCTAGAAGACATCCCAGTTGTGCAAGAATTTCCGGACGTGTTTCCGGAAGATTTGCCTGGATTACCCCCACAAAGAGAAGTGGCCTTCACCATCGACTTGGTCCCTGGCGCTGGACCAGTTTCTAAGGCACCATATAGGATGTCCCCTGCCGAACTCAAGGAGCTGAAGGAGCAATTGATGGAACTTCTCAAGAAGGGATTTATTAGACCAAGCACTTCCCCGTGGGGAGCACCTGTGCTATTTGTAAAGAAGAAAGATGGATCCATGAGGTTATGCATCGACTATCGACAGTTGAATCATCTCACTATCAAGAACAAGTATCCACTGCCGAGAATCGATGAGTTATTTGATCAAATATCTGGATCCATGTATTTTTCGAAGATTGATCTCAGGTCGGGATATCACCAACTAAGGATCAAAGATGAGGACATTTATAAGACCGCATTCAGAAGCAGGTATGGGCACTATGAATTTGTTGTAATGCCTTTTGGACTAACAAATGCCCCTGCTACCTTTATGCAGTTGATGAATAGTATATTCAGGCCTCATTTAGACCAGTTCATAGTGGTTTTCATTGATGATATACTGATCTATTCAAAGACCAAGGAAGAGCACGAGGAGCATTTGAGGATTGCATTACAGATATTGAGGATGAATCAGTTATATGCAAAGCTCAGTAAATGTGAATTCTGGTTAGAAGGAGTATCTTTCTTGGGGCATGTTATATCAAAAGACGGTTTATCCGTAGATCCATTGAAGGTTGAAGCTGTAAAGGATTGGGAAAGACCGACCAATGCTAGCGAGATCCGTAGTTTCTTGGGTCTTGCGGGCTACTATCGGCGATTCATCAAGGATTTCTCCAAGATCGCCGTACCACTCACTAGGCTAACTCGTAAGGAGATCCGTTATGAATGGAGTGAGGAATGTGAAAGAAGCTTCCAAGCTCTCAAGGATCACCTAACTACAGCCCCCGTTTTAGCTTTACCAATTGAAGGCGAGAGATTCGAAGTATACACTGATGCATCTGGCATTGGCCTCGGATGTGTTTTAATGGAACAAGGGAAAGTTATAGCCTACTCTTCTCGCCAATTGAAGAAGCACGAGGAGAACTACCCAGTTCATGACTTAGAATTGGTCGCGGTAGTGTTTGCACTGAAGATATGGAGACATTATCTATACGGAGTACAGTTTATTGTATACTCTGACCATAAAAGTCTTAAGTATCTCTTCTCTCAGAAGGAATTGATAATGAGGCAAAGACGTTGGTTAGAATATCTCAAGGACTTCGACTTCACTATACAATATCATCCTGGAAGGGGTAATCCTGTAGCCGATGCCCTCAGTCGAAAGCCAAGAGCACTATTAGCCAATTGTATGATTCAGGAGTGGAAGTTGCTAGAGTAATTCTCTAAGCTTAATATAAGCATGGACAAGGACAGTAGATGTGTCACATTATCCCATATGAGCATATAGCCAGACTTGCTATCCGAAATACAAGGACTTCAAGATAGTGACCCAGTACTAGTGGAAATCAAAGACAAAATAGAAGAACAAACTGATTTCAAAATAGCCTCGGATGGAAGATTGATGTTCAGGAATAGAACATGTATACCGAATTACCCAGAGCTAAAGAAAAAAATCTTAGATGAAGCTCACAGATCAAGGTACACGATTCATCCAGGATCAACTAAGATGTACCAAGATTTGAAAAGGACCTTTTGGTGGCCCAATATGAAAAGAGAAGTGGCAGACTTTGTGTCTCGCTGTCTCACATGCCAACAAGTCAAGGCCGAACACCAAAAGCTTGCCGGTAAGCTACATCCTCTAGATATTCCCAAGTGGAAGTGGGAGGATATCGGTATGGACTTTATTATGGGTCTGTCCAAATCAAAGGGAGGACATGACGGAATATGGGTTATCATCGACCGATTGACCAAATCAGCACACTTCTTGCCAATCAAGAGCCGATGGTCAGTTGATGTTCTTGCTGTATTATACACTAAGGAGATAGTCAGGTTACATGGAGTACCTGTCTCCATCGTGTCTGACAGAGACCCTCGTTTTACTTCTCACTTTTGGAAGGGTCGACAACATTCGCTAGGGACGAGACTTAACTTTAGTACCGCTTTTCATCCTCAAACGGATGGTCTGACCGAGAGAACCAATCAGGTGGTTGAAGATATGTTTAGAGCTTGCATCATTGATTTTGGTGGAAGCTGGCATGATCATTTGTCTCTGGTTGAATTTGCATACAACAACAGCTACCATGCAAGTATACAAATGGCACCTTTCGAAGCTTTAAACAGAAGGAGTTGCCGATCGCCTTTATGTTGGGACGAAGTTGGTGAGAAACAACTGTTAGGTCCAGACATGGTAAGGGATACCACTGAAAAGATTCAGTTGATTAGAGAAAGACTTCAGGTTGCTCAGTCTTGACATAAGGCTTATGCTGACACAAGAAGAAGAGATCTCGAATTCCAAGTCAGAGATCACGTATTTCTCAAGATATCACCTGGACATGGAATAAGGAGATTTGGTGTTAAGGGCAAGCTGACACCAAGGTTTATCGGACCTTTTGAGATACTAGAAAGAGTTGGCGAGGTTGCTTACCGCGTCGCGTTATCTCCTTAATTGTCCGAAGTTCATAATGTATTCCACATATCAAAGTTGAAGAAATATGTGCACGATCCGTCACATATCATTGATCATGGAGACCTGGTGATTCAAAGGGATCTCACTTATGAACAAAAGCCCATGAAGATCCTCGATCGCGAGGTGCGAACATTAAGGAGTAAAGTTATTCCCATGGTTAAGGTGTAATGGAGTAAATGTTCAGAACACGAAGCCACATGGGAGACCGAGGAGTCTATGAGGAAACGATTCCCAGAATTATTCTAAAAAGGTATGTACTCTACACTCTCCACGTCTATACACGATTGAATTTGGGGACCAAATTCTTTTAAGTGGGGGAGTGTGTAGCAACCCTGGTAAATTAAAGGACTAGAAAGTCCAAATAAATTAAAAAAATATATATATGATAAAACGAGGCCTGGACTTTGTACATAACCCTCTTACATTCTGAAAAGTCTTACGAAATGGACCCATAGACTTTACCATTATATTATAATACATTTAAGAATAACATGTTATTTTAAGTAGCCATTAGATGCACAAAATAATTTTAATTGAATTAATAATCATTAAATCTGGAAGAAAATATCAATTTATATTTTATTACTAATTTAGAAAATTTAATATCCCACATTTACTATATTATAACCTTATTAGAAGGGAGAAGTATATATATATATGATTTAAATACATTAAAGATATATAAAAGGGTAAAAGAATGGGCATATATACAATATCGATCCTTTAGAGGTTAAGGAAAAATTACCAAATGCAATTGACGCCTCTTATTGCAGCCGTTATTTTAAAAACAGACGACATAGGATATGTTGTTAATTAGTATAAATAGCATAAGAAAGGACATATAAATAAAGATTTCTAGGATATAACCACGATTTTGCTTCTTTCAGGGGTGTGAGGCAATAACAACATGTAAAAGATGGCATGGTCGTGGGCGTCAATTTCATAAGAGATGACTTTGAATAAGTCGTCAATTCAAATTAGGTGAATAGTGCCACCTTTTGATTTAAAAGAAATTTTAAAAACTAATTATATGAAAAAATCAAGAAAAATAGAAAAATGTTACCCCTAAAATTTCATGTCAACACCCCACCAAATAAAAAAGATAAAAATCCCCAAAAATTTACAACCGTTAGATATCAACGTGAATTCGTGAATAGCGCCTGAGTGCATGGCGTTATTCCTTTAAAAAATGACCTTTACATGGACGTTATTTAGTAAAAACGTGACTTATACCTGGACGCGTCTTTCTTAAACCCAAAATAAGGAAACACCTGGTGCGAACTAGGAAATAATAGTTGTTTGGAGAAGTAATAATTTAGGGAATAGATGAAATGTGGGAAACTTTAATGCTAATAGAAATCTTACTGTGAGTTCTAGTCCCACACAAACTCTAACTCTGCCATCCCTATAAATACCCCCTCCCATCGAAGCCAATCTGTTGCTTTTCTTTAACAATTTTTCTTCTTCTTCTACAGTCCAAACAGAAGAACATGCCGTAGAACATGGGGAGGCTAAAACTCCTCTCTGCTGATTTGCTTCTTCCATAATACTAGAAGAACCTAGAGCAGTTCTTGGTCATCTTCTTCCTCTGATCGAAGAAGGTCATCTACTTCTTCTTCAGAAGAAGTTCAGTTGCTGTTATTATACCGACACTCTGTTTAAAACAGAGTATCGTATCCTTCTTCACAGTTCTTCACAACCAAATCACCAGGTAGGTTATCTCAAGATTTTGTAGCCCAAACTATCATGAATCATGATATTAATATATATTAGTTCATGCATGTAGTTTCTAGAAAATTTTTGAAAGAGGCGACCCTTACCAGGGCGCCATTTTTATTTCTGACGCCCGGGAGAACGGTTGTCAATTTCGATTGATTTAATAAATACACATGTTAAAAATTTAATACCTATCTAAACAGTAAGCTGATCTAATGCATGATCATATGTCTAGAATCCTGCTATTTTTCTTGACCTGTCCATATACATGTTGCCATTAAAATATTTATTGGAAAATTACTATTATTCGTAGCAAATTCTGTAAAAAGGAGAATTAACGACGCATACCATGTCGTTTCTTGTATATATAACGCCCCTGACGAGGGCGCTATTTACAAAATAGAAGACTTAATAGAAGTCGCCAATTCCTTAAAATACTGAAATTTAGTTATTTTCAGTAAACAAAAATATGAATTGGACGACTGTTCTAGAAGTCGTCAAATATTGAAATGACGACCCAGCCAAGGGCGTTAATTCTTTAAATGAAGACTTTGGCTAAGGCACCAATTTCCTGTCTTGTTAGTTTCCTATGTTTTTTCCTGTGAACCGTGGATTTATATACTTATATATATATATCTGGCACTATATTCCAATCCGTGAGTATAGTCCCACGTTTATCGACGTTTTATCGATTGCCCCAAATTCTCGGTGATAGATAAACTCTCCGTGGGACATTCCGTTCCTCCGGACCGGTGACTTTATCATAGAGGCCTCCGTAAGACTCCGCACGCTTTGGATTCCCTCAAAGCAGTAGAGCTGGTTGTACCATAAAAACCCATGATACTACTTGATTGCCATGTCACTCTAAAGAAACATGGTAAAACCGGCCCTTATGACATTCATGATGATGATGTCATGAGAATATCCATGAATTAATGGAATGGGAAACCATACCATTAGTGACCTTGTGATTAGGTGCCATACTTGTGGACCTAAATTCTATCTAGCTTAAGAACGAGCGACCATCTTCATGTGGGCGCTTACTCTTATTGTCATGGCGCCCAAAATAGGGAACCAATTCCACCTAGTTTTATCGGTAATCGTGATTATACCGTTACTATCGTCATGATACTACGTGTTCAAATCCTTGAAATGCTATCTACCTTAAAGTTATACAAGTTTGTTCCTTGAAACTCCATATTGGCTATACTTTAGTGGATGTCGAAAATACATGAGCAATGCCTGCGCATATAGGGCCCGATCAGGTCCTGGGAGGAGCACCCGAAAGTACTAGTGTCCATGGGAGTTGTAATGATCACGGTATGGCATTGTACCGAAGTGCATGACTAGCTTGATTAAGACATTCCACAAATCTCGTACTTGACATGACATGACTTGCGTGGCCCGAAAAAGGGTATTTATTTACTTGCTTGAATGTGATAGCCAAATTCCCTACACGACATGATGAAATATATACTTGCTTGAATCTCTTGACACTTATTAATATAAGTTCTTGAAAGACATGACCGTTCTCTCAATTACCTCTTATTATACTCTCTCTCTCTTGTCGTTTTACGCAACATGCATAATCTTATTGCATTCATGAAACATGTAATTACTTAAACCAATTGCTAGTTCTTGAGATATAATTCTTACTGAGCGTTCGCTCATCCAGTGTTTTCCCTAATCTTTCAGGTAAGTCCGATGACGAGACTCACTCGGATGGGGAAGGTCAAGAGTGAAGAGATTAGAGCTCTCTGTTTATCCAAGCGTCTACTAGTCTTATCTTTCTAATTTCTTAAGTCAACCATTGTACTTTTATTTTTATTGAGTCTTAGTACTTTCATTAAATGGATTGTAATAGAAGTACTTTTAAGGTTATGATGGAGTAAAGGATTGGGTTATCTTTACTTTTGCGCACTCTGTCTTTGTGTTGAATACACTAAACGCTCTAATTGACATGATCGATATAAACTCGTCACGCGTCTCCGGGTATCTTCCGCGCTCGGGGCGTGACATTACCGCTACATGTGAGTAGTTTATATCCTATCTAGTTAAATTTAGTCACCGCTGTGAGTTGTAAGTGCGAGACCCGTCCCGTGACTCATTCCGAGCACGAGAGTGAGCTGACCACCCAAGACTCAATGCCAGTTTCTCAACCGTGCAGATCGACACGTTTCCCTTGCTGGGGATGATCATGAGCGAGTACTTCTTGTTTGGGGCACGTTCACCTCTTCAGGAACCATGTTAGGTGCCGAGCCATTCGTGTCCTCGCTGGTCGCGTCATCTTTGGGTTGTGTCGTCACCTAGAGTCCCAGGTTCGCAACAAGTACGAGTCGAGTCTCATGTCGTCCCGCATCAATGTTGCTTGAAAGACTGTCTGTCTATGAAAAAGGCAAAGGTATTGTTAATGATAGCTCTGAGAAATTGAATGAACTTCAATTGAAAATTGATAGTTACAAGGGTGTGAATGCTATGCTCAATGAGTAACTTGTTGCTTGCGAAGAGGACCTTGCTAATTCTGAGCTGAAAATCTTTTCTTTAGAAAATGACGCCAAAGATTTAAATGACTCTCTATCTAAGCCTGTGTAGGGTAAAGAAAGTTTGGACAAACTCTTGGGATCAAGAGTGAATTTTCAAAGAGAAGGGTTGGGGTACAAACCTGTGAACAAAAATTCTTTTGGAAGCAAGGTGTGCACCACATTTGTCACTGATTCAAATGAAGCAAGGACCTCATATGGTCACCCAAAACTGCATGTAGCTCAGAAGAAAAACAAAAATCAATTTGCTCATCCTGATATGCACAATAAAAAGTCCAATGCCAAACACCATGCTCCTCATAAAATTAATGTTCATTATTTTTATTGTGGTAGGCATGGTCACACTGTGCATGAATATTTTATTTTGAAGAATGATAAACTAACATCAGGCAAGATTAGAAGAAACAATGTGGAAAGCACTTTCAAAGGGAAGGTCCACACCAGGAGGAAGCATGCTCAGCACACTTCCATTCAGAAGCTCGGAAATGGCCTGATGTATCGACACAGTCCATAGAACAGGTCAATGCACCCTGAAGCCAGCAGAAGAAGTCTACCTCCATGTTGCTCTCATTGTGGAAAGATTGGTCATACAGTCCAAGACTGTTGGCACTCAAAAGGCAGAACCCACGTTCATGCCAAAGAAGGTAACTTCCCTGCTCACCCACAAAAGCCTAATGCACATAAACATGCACATAAGAGAAACACCAAATCTTTTGTGCACTACTTTTACTGTGAGAAAACTGGGCATGAGATGTATGACTGTCATACAATGAGGGAAGATGACTTGATTGCATTGAGAAAGAAAAATGCAACTGCCCAAAGAACTAACCCACAAGGACCCAAGCAAGCTTGGGTACCATAGAATTCAAAATGAGAATTGTGGGTGCAGGTGTCTTGGAGCTGAACAAAAGATAATCAGGTGAATAAAAGCCCAAGGCACAAATATGTAAATAAACCTTTTAATTCATGTTAAATCTGCATGTTAGGGTTATCATGAGTCATTGCATTTAGAATTACCTTCTTGTTCTCAATAAATCCTGCATGTCTGAAAACTCTCATGCTCCATCTAAATTTCCCCATGGTTAAAAATTTGAAAACTTTTGTCATTGAAAATGGCTGAGTCTCTGGTATATCAAAGGTGTATGTCAGAGTGATGAGCTAAGCTTGTCAGGAAGATAGCACCTTGTCTGAGGTGATCCTTGGATCTAAGCTCTCCACCTAGTACCAGAATTCAGAATTTGATGTGCTTAAATCTGCTTTGCTGATGGTGTTGAGGTGATGATTGAGCTTGTGGTTGATTCTTGCTATGATGTTGCAGCCCTGTGAACTTCTTGCTTAGCATTGTTGATCATTTTTCTTGATGATGTCTTCCATGGCTGCAAAAATCTCAACTCATCACTCATATGGACAAATAACTTGCTGACTGTCTATCTTAACTTCCATGAGCATTCAACAAAGGGAGAGTTTAAGAGTTTACACCTTAGTGTAGAAATGCATTTCATATGTTTGAATCTGTATGTGTTGTGGTCATTAAGCATCATCTTGGAATTTCATGCACTATCATGCATTTCATGATCAAGGGACCCAACACTGCATGACTGACATATTTTACTCATACTCCCCTGCATATCCGATTATGTCTAACTTGCACACTTAGAACATTTGGAAAGAGGGAGTAAGTAGCATGTATCTATGTGCACATTAAAAATCCAATCTGCATTTCAGTTCAGAATGCATTGCAAATAATCCATGATTGCATCATGTTGTGGTCTCATACACGCCAATGCACACCATGTTAAAGGGATCCAAAGATTGCATATCAAGTGGTATCATTTTTAATGGATCATGTGATCACCTAAGTCATAGGTTGCATACTCCATTGTCAACCCATGCACATGTTTAGGGGGAGTCAGCATCAAAAATTCAGTCTACATTCATGCATTCTTTTTGTTGACATTTGTATAGACTGCATCCTCTTAGAGGGTTGATCAGGTAGACCTTAGACCTACTCAGGTCGACCTCGCAGTTAATTCTGCTTGAAAAATGTTTTCTGTCCGAAACTCTGTGCACAACCTCAGGGGGAGTGTTCACTATCCATTCTTATTCTACACATTTGTCCTCTCTGCTGAAATCAGACCCTGCTTCATAATGCTGTTATGCTATATTCTATCTTGGGTCTAAATTGTTTTGGATTGTCTAGAATCTACCATTCCTTGAACCATCAGTTGAATGTTTCCATAATTCCTTGAATACCTTGAACTTCTTGGAGGACTTTCTGTCTGTCGTTGAATTCATTTATCAGAGTAAATCCTCAAGAAGAATCTTCATTTATGGAGCTTTATGACTGCCCTGAACATGAAAGCTATTGGTTTAAAATTAATGATTTCTTGAGCTTTAAAGTTTAATAGTCTTGAAAATGGTTGTATTAAGGCTTAATAGACTTAAACTAGCTTTTCATGTTTTGACATGTTATGCCTTCTCAAATATTTTTTTTTTATATTTAGTACAAAGGCATCTTTGATTGAGAAACTTCAGTCTAGTATTGTTTTTAAACATTTGTCAAATCTGAAGATTTCAAAAAGGGCTACAATGATAGTAATGAATTTTAGCCATGCTGAATAACTGGGGATATTGACGTCTGATAAACGTATATCCTTATGAAAAAAGGTGTGTGCTGAGTTCAGTGCTTTAAGGCAGGGCAATGGCATTGGATTCACCGAGAAACCAAGTCCCTTCATCACAGAAGTGAAGAGGACAGCGTCATGAAATGCCATGCTATCTCTTTTCTAAATGAGGTAAAATGGTGAGCTACACTGAGTAACTGGGGGTGCTGGTGTCTAATCAATGTGCACTCTCATGTCAAAAGGTGCATGCTACACTTGATTGCTCGTAAAAGGAATAACAATTGGTACCAACAATGGCTTCTTTAGAAAAATCTGAATTTGTGGTACTCTTGGATAAAATCGGAAACGTCTAGGTGTTTAACTACAACACTTCCTATAGTTACTCTCAATGGAGCTAATGGAATTGAATGAGTAAGGTGAGAGGAGGTTAATCTGGTTCTAGTATGAAATTCTGGTTCATTTTTATTAATTTTGAATGCAGATGTTTTCAAGTGATTTTATTGAAAAACTCAGAATTCATCAAATTTAAACCAAACTGAATATAAGGGCATTATCTTTAGAGTTCTATGACTGAAGATTCTGAAATATCTATAACTCTGCATTTATGAACTTGGCTTCAGATCGATGAAACTAATATCTTTAAGTGGTTGTTCGATGAGACATGTCTATAGGGAAGGCAACCAGTTGGCTGATGCATTGGCTTCCTATGCAAGCTTAAGTCATTCTAACTCTATTTTTTCTCATGTCAGTGAACTCCCAAAAATGGTGAGGGGAGCGTATAGGATGGATAGAGGAGGTTTGCCTTCTCTTCTCCTTTGTAAATAGATAACTCAGAATCCCTGGATTCTTTTGGCAACTTGTACAGTCAGGGGTATGCCCCCAAGAGCTTGTATTCTTGTCACAAAATTAATAAAATTTCAGGCCACAACATCAATCTGGGGGAGTGAGAACATGTTCCCCTGCTGGGGGGACATGCACTCGACCAGTCTATGATTCTGAGGGCCGGTGTTGATTGAAAAAAAAGATGAACCCCCATCATATCACATATTGGATCTGGTGCCTTAAAATTCTAGGTGTCGACCCCTAGAGTCGACTCCTCGCGTCTAGAACTTGGTGAGGGCACCAGAGCACGAGTACGGCTCGACTCAGCGAGCCGTCGGTATCGGACCCGCAGCACGACTCCGTCGCCCCCGACCTCTTTGTGGCTGGGGGACAGTCTGGAGTCGCCACCGGAGCATTGATATTTCAGTACGTATTTTTATATGTATTGGATCATATTTGGTGTGTATTTAGCATGTATTTACTGTGTATTTGGTTTGTAATATCTTGGGTTTTTATATTGGGTCAATGGTAGAATAATTGACCATGTATTTGTAGTTTTGATTTATTTTGGTCCAAGGGAGATTATTATGGTCCATGGTGAATAAAATAAACCAAGCCATTTATGTTGACTTGGAGAGAGGGGCGCCCCCTCTTTTGTCCCCTTGTGGGAAAATTTTAATCACCTTGTCTCCCATTTCCCCATTATACCCCCTTGACCAAGGGTAACCTAGGTCATTTGGCTAGGTCTAGGGTTTGAATATATAATG
The DNA here is from genome assembly GCA_022559845.1 of Amorphophallus konjac. NCBI lineage: Eukaryota > Viridiplantae > Streptophyta > Magnoliopsida > Alismatales > Araceae > Amorphophallus > Amorphophallus konjac. The sequence goes on along the minus strand of CM040121.1, from coordinate 454,648,182 downwards.
TCTCTTTTTGTATTTTGTTGAAAATTTAATGAAAAATTTTGAGCATAGTGATTTGGGCGCACCCCCCTCTCTCTCTTGTGTTCTTGGTGTTCTTCCTCTCCCCGCTCTAATCTTCTTCAGATCTGAGCCTAAATCCTCTATCTCTCTCAAATTTCTTCCTCTTCCCCTCTTCCTCTATCTGTTGTGATCGTTCACCGCAAGCCAATCTGCCATTCGTGCCGCCGTTGAGCCACCACAAGCCGATTCCCTCCTGCTGCCCCGAAATTCAGAGTTACAGGACAGTAGCCCGGTGAAAGTGTTGATACGGGAGATCCAATTTTTGGAGCGTGATGACATTTTGAGAGTGGGTTCCCCCCATCATCAGTCATTCCCAGTTCAATTTTTAGGTCGATCAGAGTTTGTTTGCCCCATTTCCTAGCCACCTGCTCTTCCCTCTCAAAGTTTGCCTGTGTGCAGATCTACGAGATAGATCTTGGGAGCCAAATTTTATCACCCCTCAAATGTTGTCAGAAAATTACAAAAAAACTATGTGCGTCACTGTCACCCTCCCCTCTACCCACCATAAAAATTTCAAGTCCTAATTCATTCGTTTGATCCTCAGTAAAAGCCATTGAACAGGCATATCCCTTTCTGCCCTGCCTGTTTTGAGTTTCGGGACAGAGTGATCAGTCAGTTTGCAGTCATTTTTATTTCCAAACCAGCCATTGGATGGGTGTAAAATTCTCATATGTCATAGGATTTTGAGTCCTCTTTTCAACGGTACCCACTGCGTCTCGATCCGACGTTGGAGTTGGGCGTACCAGCCGTTCTCGTCCGAGTGCGCAGGTTTGGCCAAAAACTGAGCTGCGGGACAGCCTTGGGAAACAAATCCAAGGAAATCGCCCGACTCCACTCCGGTGACCGCCGCTCCCGGGGATCGACCCGGGACACTCCATAGACGCCCCACTGGTCGCTGCAGCTAGGAGCCCACCCCGGACGTCACCGTACCAGCAGCGGGTCCCACGTGCTGTTCTGCGGGCCCGAGTGAACCGAGCTGAACCGGCCGACCGCGTCCGCCCGAGCGCCACCAACTGCTGCCCGTCAACCCGCGATTGGTGCTCCTGGACCCCACGTGTCGCCTATTACCTCCATGCGTGGAGTGGGCTGTAGAATCAATTCTGTAATTACTAACTATTGATGTACCGGGAGTTCCGGATCTCGGCTGGGAAGTCTTCCCCACGCACCGAGCATGGAGGTACACTCGTCACCCCCTTTTTGTCGTATTTACTTGTTTAGTATGTGTTCTAGATGCCGCTGCATGTGAGTAGGATATTTTACTAGCCAGTTAAATATTAATCACCATTGCGATTTGTGAGTGTAAGACCCATCCCGTGACTCGTTTCGAGCACGAGAGTAAGCTGACCACCCGAGACTCAAAGCCGATTTCCCAACCGTGCAGATCGTCACGTTTCCCTCATTGGGGATGACCGTGGGTTTAGCACTTCTTGCTTGGGGCATGATCGTCTCTTCTGGAGCTCGTTCGGTGCCGCGTTGTAGTGTTGTTGCTTATCACGTCGTCTTATTAGTCGTGTCGTCCTTTAGAGTCCAAGGTCGCAACCAGTCCGAGTCGAGTCCCGTAGTCATCCCGCATCAAATTGGTATCATAGCCGGTTTGAGACTAGGGTAGTCCGTCCAAGGTGCTCCATTTCATCTGGTATATCCAAAGGTGTTCCCGGAATGGTAGGCTACGCCTATTTGGAAAGGGACTCACTTGCGTGAGTGCGGTCTTCGAATCAAAACTCCGCCTCGTATCGGATATTGGAGTCTAGGTCGTCTGTCTTTTGCATTAGTCCGTCCATATAGGTCGTAGTGGGTCACTCCCCTTAGTTCCCTCTAGGTCATCTCCCATTACATGCCAACTCGTGGAGGTGCCCAGTACCATCGCCCTGACACTATGGGTGAACCCCGAGGTGCCAACCCGGGAGGCCGAACTCTGGATGGCGTGGTCGCTCTACTCATGGAGCGCATGGATAGATTCGAACAAATTAGTAGGGAGAACACCAACCGCTTGGAGAGCCGTCTCAAAAGCATGGAGGACCGTGCCGAGGTCTCCGACCGATCTATCCAAGGTCTGGTTGGAAGGATGGAGAATGTGGAGAGAGTCCCCCGCCAGGAGCTTCCCAGAGCTGTCCCGACCCCTCAGGCGCCCCCTCAGGCGCCTGGTGTCCAACCTGCCCCACTTAGGGCTGAGGAGCGACAGCCACGTGCCCCCGATGTTGAGGACTACGAGTCCGAAAATGATTATGGGGGAAATGGCCGACGCCGTCGTGGTCACTGACCACAGAGGGATGATGAGGACGAGCGGGTCCTCAAGACTGTGCGAGCAGACCCTCCCACATTTGACGGGTCCTTAGACCCGAAGGTCTATCTTGATTGGGAGGCCGGCATGGACCGGTATTTCTAGTGGTTTGAGATGACGGACCACCGGAAGGTCAAGTTCGACAAAATGAAACTGCTAGGGCAGGCACAAATATATTGGAGGAACATGGAGAACCTGCTGTATCACCGACAGGAGCCCCAGGTCGAGACTTGGGATGAGATAAGGGACAAACTTTGGAAGAAGTACCTTCCTACCACATACCACCAGCGTCTCATAGACAAATGGTAGAGTCTTGTTAGTCTTTATGGACGAGGTGCACTGGTGCACACAAGGATTCAGAGGGGGGGTGAATGAATCCCCTTTAAAAATTCTGCCCAATTTAAAGACTTAAACAGAAGACTTCAAACTTCTTGCATAAATAAAACTGTTTAAGCTCTGCTGAATCTGAAAACCAATGAGGCATTAGCTAGAACACATGAACTGCAACAATCAGACTCCCAAGTAAATCTATGCAGCTAAATAAACCCAAGCAACCATGTGTAAACAAATTCCTATCAGACACAACCGTAGATAGAAGCGAGCCTAGCATACATCTAACGGTTGATGATAGAGCAATCAAACCACAGACACAAAAGCAATCGTACAACACCAGGGATTTTTAGGTGGTTCGGTCGACAGACCTACGTACACCCCACACTCTAACCAGAGTGTGGCTTCACTGCTGACACACAAGTTGTCACTGATCCACAGCTTCGGGGATGAATCCCTACAACCGCTGAGCTTCACAGCTTGCTGTCCAGAGGAATCCTCCTCTGAAACCGCTGAGGATTACAGCTTAACCTGACCAGAGGATACCACACCTCTGCAACCGCTGAGGAATTACAGCTTGACCTCTGTTGACAAACAACTTGAACAACGATGAAAAATAGAAAACAAAAATGATGGAAATCAGCAACTGAAAGCTAGATATGAAACCCGATGGTATATAGCTCACGCAGGAGCAAACTGGTTTGGATCTGATCCAAGTGCCAGTGAACAAGACTTCAGAGACAGTATTCTCTCCATGAGCTCTTTCCCTCTCTCTTTCTTTCTTCCTCTTCTTTCAGATCTGCTCTCTCTTTCTTCTTTTCTCTGGATCGTGCTGGCTCTTGCTCTCTCTGCCTCAAGTCTCGATATCACGATATACTCTTCTGGCACGATATCTTCTCTTGAAGGAGAAGCTTCTTATGTATAGTAATAGCAGAGAGGTAGGGCGTGTGCTCTCCACGATTCCCGCCCAAGTACCTGATCCAGATCTGGAGTTAGTGGCCACGTGGCAGCATCCTGGCTTGGCTGCTTTACAGATGTCACGATTAGGACACCTCCTATAATTTGGGATCATGTGCCATTCGTAACCTCCACGAAAAAACACATGCCAAGGCATCAGACATAAAGTTACCTTCAGACAGTTATACGAGATGTAAAGAGATTGCATGGAGTAGATTTTTTGATAGAACTGAAGTGCACAGATTCAATATGGCATTCACACACACATGCACAGACTCAACATTTATGCACAAGCAGATGCACAGGCTTGATTTCAGCACAAGGCCTACGGATATACTATTTTTGTGCATGAGACGGAAACTAGCACGGACCCTGGTATGTGCATGAGACGCAAAATGATATGCACTCAGACTAGGTATATGCTTAGACGCAACATGAGACGAAACTCAGACACAAAATACACATGAGACGTAATGTGAGATGCACACATGTACTGACCTAAGCCATATGAGACGCAAGATGAGACAGACACATGCATTGACCTAGGCCTCAAGAGATGCAGGATAAGACGGACACAGAATGTGCACCGACTTGTGTCTACCTAATGCAAAGATTGCACATACATGCAAGACTTGAACTTCACCCATATGCACCGACCTATATGCTAGATGAAACATGAGACGCAAAGTAAGACGCAGGACATACACTGAGATACAAATGTGAGCATGAACACAATATGCATAGACCTTAGTTAGCCTAAGGCGAAACAGTGCTGTGCACTAACTTCAATTTGCTGACCAGATATGCATGAACTCAAGTCTGCACTGAGATGAATATGTAATCAACTAGAACTACACCGACCTCAACAGAAGTGCACAACTTGTATGATGAAATGCAAAACGTGCATGCACTCTGATGAAATTATATGCATCGTAACATGCAAAGAACATAACATGCAAAGACCAGATGCATAAACAAATGCATGTTTTGTCATACATTCAATCTTTCATGCAAACACAGTATGACTTATAGTGTTTGCTATCATCAAAAGCACAAGGGCACAACAATCTCCCCCTTTTTGATGATGGCAACACTATGAGCACTATGAGTCACAAGTCACACTGACTCATAGCACTCAATTATGTATTCTCCCCCTTTGACTTCAGCAAAAAGAAGATAGTTTGAGAGAGAAATATAAGCATGCATGAAATGATTGATGTAAAATCTCCCCATTTGACTTCATTATTAAGGCATAGAAGAGCTATACTCCCCCTAGATAAATAAAGAATACTCAGCAAACACGGGGGCAGATAAACAGCCAAGCACCAATTAAGAAAGGATTACAAGCAAACCTCCCCCTTGGACAAAGTAGATGAAACTACTGATAATACTCCCCCTTTGAGAAACATTTAATGCAGTCAAACAAATATAATCAAGCATTCGTGAGATGATTGAGTTTAAAGACTCCCCCTTTGACTATGACATTAAGTCATAGAAACGCTATTCTCCCCCTTAATGACACAACATGAATGCAACAAGAGGATCATGGATGATCAGCAAACATAGGATCAATGAGATTGAAAGTCTGATACCTGGTACAGTGATATAGCAGTTCGGATCATGACAGATTGAATAATTATCAGAAGCACAACTTGATTTGTGAACAGTAATAGAGAGTAGAAGATAAGCACAAGAGTTCCAAGTGAACAGAGTCTGAACAGGTGTGATCTCCAAACCAAAGTATATGAGAAGAGAAGATTTTCAGTGGGATACCCAATCCATATATCCATGTTTAAAGTTTCAGAATCTTCTATTATAAAAGCTTATGAAATGACATTAATTGACAAGCATGGTTTAAGAATGTTGTATACAAAGTTTTTCAATAAAATATAATACTCATATCTGAAGCAACCTTTTTTTAATAAAAAAGAACCAATTTCTCATATAACATTCTAGTTCAACCTCCTTTCATCTTACACAATTAATTCCAATGACTTCTTTAGGAAAAACAGTCAAGAGTATTGAGGTTAAACAAAATGACACTTAGTGAATTTTGAATTGCAAGGGTTATAGCAAATCTTTTTCACTTTTACTTCTAACATTGAGCTTAGTGAACAGACATGTGTCATTTATACCTTTGACATTAAGGGTACACGTGGGTCAGACGCCAGTACCCCCAGTTACTAAGCATAAACTACCATATCTGTCTCTGATCAAATACTATACAGATGATTTACACCTTTGATATTAAGGGTACACATTTATCAGACGCCAGTGCCCCCAGTTACTAAGTGAAACCAGCCCTATAGATTTGACCATATGAGCAGAGGTAACATGAAGCACTTCATGACATGAATTCCTCTCCATTTCTTTGACGGAGGGTTCAATTTCTCATTGCAATTCAGTCATTGCTCTGCCACTATATTCATTTCTTTTACAATGATTTTACTGTTAGTGCCCTTTTACTTTTCAAAGTGACTTGTTTAAAAACAATACATGTTTCATGCATTTCAACCAAAGTAAATCAAGGTTTTAATTTTCAGATGTCGGAAGATCTTACATGAACTTACATGAGATAGTCAGTTAAGGTTTATTAAAAAAAAATTGATTCAGATATTTTCAGGTCCTTCAAATTCAAACTTGGGAATACATAAGATTTAAACCAATTCAAATCAATAAACATTCTTAAACCTGTATAATAGAAGATTCTTCATTAAAGGTGATTTCAGATTTATGAAAGGGTACACAAACTGATATTTCTTCACTTCTCTGTACGTTTAACATAGACAAAGCATTCAACAACAAGAGACATTTGACAAGCATGCATAGAGAGTAAGAAAAATGGAACTCATGTTTGCAACATGTATGATCAATATGCATCAGATAGATTTACAAGAAACCAAAAGCTGAGTCTGGAATACAGACAGATCAACTTGATAACAATAAAGTCTAGTTCAACTTCGAGAAAGATTTGAGTGACTAGATTTGAAAGGGTTCATATTATAAAAGACTAATGAGTCTAAAATGCTCCCCCTGTCTAGATGCAATGAGTCATTTCTTTTTGAATTTTTTCAAATTTGATGATATGCAATGCACTACACTACATGTATGCATGTGCAATGACTCTCCTAAGAGTATTTCCTGAACATAAGCATGTGTGCAGGGGCAGCCAAACTCCCCCTGACTAAACGCAACATAATCCATAGTTCTAAGATTCACAGAAACATGACAAATTATGCATCTACTTCCCTTGACTATGTCATTTTGAAACAATCATTTAAGTACTACAAACACACAATTCATTGTGTGAGGAACATCATGGAGTATGCTCATGGAACAAATGTGCACTTCCAACTGAGACAAGCTACAATCATTTTGATGATCAATTCAGATTTTTTTTAGAGAAGATCAGTTAGAAGACACACAGATGAATTGATATGATATGCAAGAGATATGCAATGCATATAGTGCTGAACTAAATTTAACATGCTATGCAATCAATCAATTTAACTGACAAATTGACCAATGAATGTAAAGACAGAGAATACAATGAATTTACCTGGAAAGCTCAGAAATGGGGTCATTTCAAGTGTCTTGGTTTATTACCCCTTTATTCCTCTCCAAGGCATACCTGCAACCATAAAAACTTATTTTGTCCGTTGAGGTACCCAAGAGTTCTTGGGTCCTCCCTAGTTAGCAACTCCTCTAGCAGGAGCTCTCCAAGATTTCATGGTGTTATCATCAAATTTCAACATGAAGCAATTTTCCATGTTATGCCCAAACCTACCACAATAATAACAATAGCCTGAGTTTCTCACAATTCTCTCAAATGAATGACTATGAGATTTTTGTGAGTAAGCAGGCATGTTGTTATTTTTGACATGAAATTTTCTTTTATCAAAGTCAGCAAACCAACATTCTTTAGCCATATGTCCTGATTTTCTACAGTTAAAGCACCGAATATGCTGACTGTTTGAAACAAATTTATTTCTTTGAAAGCTATGATTTTCAGAATATTCAGCACGATCATTATGAAAATGAGGTTTCTTCTTTTGATTTGCAGACCAGCATTTAGCTGCCATGTGGCCTTTCTTACCACAGTTGAAACAGTAAGAAAAATTTCTTCTTTATACCACTGACCAGCAGTGACTAGCCCTATGGCCTAGCTTTCCACAATTGAAACACACAACGTGCTGGTTTATTGATACAGAATTATTCCTACCAAAGACATGCTGATTCTCATGAGGATTTGTATGATGAGAATACAATTTGCCCTTGCTCTTAGCGGCATTCACATTTTTACAAGTATTCATATCATCAATTTTCATAACATGGCAATCATGCATCATATGCCCTGCCCTACCACAATAGTGACATGAATTAACTTTTGAGTTTGCATGTGAATAAGTTTGAAATTTTTTAACAGCATGCACTGATGAACTACCAGGATTCTCAGAAATAGCAGAATGAATAGAGTTCACAGCACTAGCAGAAGCAACTTTCAATTTGTCTAGATTGGCATTCTTTTTCTACTTTTCAGTCCTTTTCAAGTTCGTATTTTGGTTTCTAGTTCTTTGAGCAGTAAATTGGAAAATATGTGTAGTAGAACTAGAATCACAAGAAGTATGAGTTTTATGTCCAAAATACTTTTATTAACAGGGTTATAACCCAACCCTTCCTTCTGAAAATTTATTTTAACTCCAAGGATCTTATCAAGATTGTCCTTCCCTTTAACAAATTTGGACTGTGAATTTATTAAATCTTGGATTTCAGATTTCAAGGATGAAACATTAAGTTATAGGCCAACAATTTCAGTTTCATAGGAAATGACCTGATTATGCAGTACATCATTCGGATTTTTCAATGTTTCAATTTCCTGTTTGAGTTTGAGCTCATTTTCAAATTGATTTCCACCAACAACACATTTTCCTTTTTCTAGAGCAAGCGGTCTTTTTGACATAGCAGTGTTCAACTGCTTTAACTCTTCATTCCCTTTTTGTATCAATTTCAATTTTTTATTTTCAGATTTCAAATTTTTGATTTGTTCAGTAGAATTTTTGTCATTAGTCATGGAGCTTAGCTGTTTTATTAGTACTTCTTCTCTCTGTTCAGTTTCCAAACTTTTGTTGAGCAATTCATTATTTTCATATCTTAATGAGGTAACTAGATCCTTATACCATTCAAGATCAATATGAAGACTCTCATTAACTTCTTTCAGACATGAGCAATCCTTGCAAGCAGATTCAACAAAACATGTTGTTTCAGCATTAGCTTTTAGGCACCGTTTCCTAAGACATTCATTCTCAGATTTTAAGACATTCAATTCAGAGCTAACACACTCTAAATTTTTACCAGTTTTTCATTCTGAACTATATTATTGTTATGAGCCTGATCATCATCAATTAAGCTAAGTCTTTCCTTTAGTTCAGAAATTTCACATGCAAGCTCTTGATTTTCCTTTTTGTGTAAACCAATTTGTTTCATAAGCGTTTCTTTTTCAGATTTCAAATGAGCTAGATCTGAAGTAACAGAATCAAAATCTTTTAGTTGTCTTCTAAATATGTCATTTTCTATTTTTAGGAGTTCCATGTCCTCACCTCCAGAATTAGCATTCACATGATTATTTAACTTCTTTTTCAGAAATTTATTTCATTTCCTCAATTGTTCGTAAGAACCAAGCAAATCATTGTATGCTCCAATCCAATCATCCACAGTATAATTATCAAATTCAGAAGGTACCTCATCTTCATCTTCTTCTTCACTTTCTTCTTGCTGTCCATCATTAACAACTATCAGACATGTAATACAGTTCCTGATAATCTTCAATTTGTCCAGGATTTCTTTAGCAGACCTGCAAGATGAAACACACGAAATTAGAGTTTTGTCAATTGATGTTTTCATCAGATCTAATGCTTTAGAGTTGACAGTGTCTTTCAATGTATCATTATTAGTCCATTTAGATTTATCTTTCGATAGCTTATGTGGACCGTGAACAATTACCTTCCATAGATTAGGATCAGTGGCTCTTACATATCGATGCAAGTTTTTCAGCCATAGATCGAAATCATTACTACTAAGAATCGGCGGATGAGCCATTGAAAAATAATTGACCAAATATAGATCTAACGACAAAGTGAGAAATGCACCGAGATCAGATTTTTGCAAAGCATGGCACCAAAACCGAGTGAAACACCGAACACTAAACGACAAGACCTTCTGCAGATCGTTGGATCTGGAACGGTCAGAGACCCACTCTGGAAAGCACCAAGGAAGCTGTAGGATCTACTGCGGATCGTTGGATCCGATAACACAGCAACCCGCTCTGATACCAATTGTTAGTCTTTATGAACTAGGTGTACTGGTGCACACAAGGATTCAGAGGGGGGGGTGAATGAATCCCCTTTAAAAATTCTGCCCAATTTAAAGACTTAAACAGAAGACTTTAAACTTCTTACGGAAATAAAACTATTTAAGCTCTGCTGAATCTGAAAACCAATGAGGCATTAGCTAGAACACATGAACTGTAACAAGCAGACTCCCAAGTAAATCTATGCAGCTGAATAAACCCAAGCAACCATGTGTAAACAAATTCCTATCAGACACAACCATAGATAGAAGCGAGCCTAGCATACATCTAACGGTTGATGATAGAGCAATCAAACCACCGACACAAAAGCAATCGCACAACTCCAGGGATTTTTAGGTGGTTCGATCCACAGACCTACATCCACCCCACACTCTAACCAGAGTGTGGCTTCACTGCTGACACATAGGTTGTCGCTGATCCACAGCTTCGGGGACGAATCCCTACAACCGCTGAGCTTCACAGCTTGCTGTCCAGAGGAATCCTCCTCTACAACCGCTGAGGATTACAGCTTAACCTGGCCAGATGATATCACATCTCTGCAACCGCTGAGGAATTACAGCTTAACCTCTGCTGACAAACAGCTTGAACAAAGATGAAAAATAGAAAACAAAAATGATGGAAATCAGCAACTGAAAGCTGGATTTGAAACCCGATGGTATATATCTCACGCAGGAGCAAACGAGCCTGGATCTGATCCAAGTGCCAGTGAACGAGACTTCAAAGACTGTATTCTCTCCATGAGCTCTCTCCCTCTCTCTTTCTTTCTTCCTCTTCTTTCAGATCTGCTCTCTCTTTCTTCTTTTCTCTGGATCGTGCTGGCTCTTGCTCTCTCTACCTCAAGTCTCGATATCATGATATACTATTCTGGCACGATATCTTCTTTTGAAGGAGAAGCTTCTTATATATAGTAATAGCAGAGAGGTAGGGCGTGTGCTCTCCACGATTCCCACCGAAGTACCTGATCCAGATCTGGAGTTAGTGGCCATGTGGCAGCATCCTGGCTTTGCTGCTTTACAGATGTCACGATTAGGACACCTCCTACAATTTGGGATCACGTGCCATTTGTAACCTCCATGAAAAACACCTGCCAAGGCATCAGACATAAAGTCACCTTCAGACAGTTATACGAGATGTAAAGAGATTGCACGGAGTAGATATTCTGATAGAACTGAAGTGCACAGATTCAATATGGCATTCACACACACATGCACAGACTCAACATTTATGCACAAGCAGATGCACAGGCTTGATTTCAGCACAAGGCCTACGGATGCACTGACTATGTATATGCAATGTGCAAGTGTTGCACAGACCTACAATGCAGTACACAGTGATTTGCACAGACTAGCAACATGCACCGACTTGGAAACTCATGTGTACAAGACCGAGCATGAGGCAAAAGATGCACCGATGCAAGAGTTACACTGACCGTGCTTGTGCTAGATGAAAAGATTGCACCGACTACGTTCCTTTGAACCCAAACATTGCATCGACTTGCTACTGAGTAGCACATGCCTTGTACTGCCTGAGACGGAGCATGGGTGTGCATGAGATGGAAACTAGCACGAACCCTGGTATGTGCATGAGGCGCAAAATGAGACGCACTCAGACCAGGTATATGCTTAGACGCAACATGAGATGAAACTCAGACACAAACTGCACATGAGACGTAATGTGAGACGCACACATGTACTGACCTAAGCCATATGAGACGCAAGATGAGACGGACACATGCATTGACCTAGGCCTCAAGAGACGCAATATAAGACGGACACAAAATATGCACTGACTTGTGTCTGCCTAATGCAAAGATTGCACAGACATGCAAGACTTGAACTTCACCCATATGCACCGACCTATATGCTAGATGAAACATGAGACGCAAAGTAAGACGCAGGACATACACTGAGATACAAATGTGAGCATGAACACAATATGCATAGACCTTAGTTAGCCTAAGGTGAAACAGTGATGTGCACTAACTTCAATTTGCCGACCAGATATGCACGAACTCAAGTATGCACTGAGATGAATATGCAATCAACTAGAACCGCACCGACCTCAACAGAAGTGCACAACCTGTATGATGAAATGCAAAGCGTGCATGCACTCTGATGAATTTATATGCATCGTAACATGCAAAGAACATAACATGCAAAGACCAGATGCATAAACAAATGCATGTTTTGTCATACATTCAATCTTTCATGCAAACACAGTGTGACTCATAGTGTTTGCTACCATCAAAACCACAGGGGCACAACAAGTCTCACCCAAGGAGATCGGTCATTCTCCGACTACATCACCAAGTTCGATGAGTACTTTCTATGATGTGACACCACGGAGGAAAGCTCCATGACTGTTTCCCATTTTCGGCGTGGTCTGTGGCCACACGTACAGTATGAGCTTTTCCGTCGCAAGGTGACCATGTTGGAAGGCGCATATCAGGTTGCCCTCGTGGTGGAGCAATTTGAGATGGAGTTTTCTCCTACTCCGCGCCAGGGAGTCCCATATCCACGTGTGTCTGACCCTAGGACAATGCCTGGTTCCTACACTCGGTGGCCTGTGGCGCGCCCCCAGGAACCTCCTCGCCAGGACCTTGCTGCTCCTAGGCGCCCCCTCCCTCCGAGGTATCCTCCCCTTCGCCAGCAGGCACCTGTCCCTGCCCCTAGACCTGCCCAGCCCGCCATGCCAACTCGACCACCCCTACTTCCTACACCCCCAGTCCATCCTGTGGACAAGGGTAAGTGGCCGATGGTTGGTGGAACATCCCAGGGCTTCGGGACACAAAGAACTTGCTATAGGTGTGGTGGGGTTGGCCACTATTCGGCCAAGTGTCCCACTCGGGAGTCGCTTATCATCTCTGATCCCTCTGCCAGCGACCCTACACATGAGCTAGTGCCGATCAGTTACGAGGCTGATCAGGACTTAGCAGAGGAGTTCTTTGATGAACTAATGGAGGGAGAGCCAGTTGATGTCCCAGGTACCCAGCATCAGAGTGATGTATAGCTGGGAGTAGTTAGGTGCATCCTTACCCAGCCCCAGGTGAGTGACGACTGGCGTCGTACCACCATCTTCCATACATTTTGTAGGCTGGGAGGAAAGGCCTACAAGGTGATCATTGATAGATGGAGTTGCATTAACGCTATCTCTACGGGCACGGTTAGGTGTCTGGGTTTGACGCCCGTAGATCACCCCGCCCCTTACAGGGTATCTTGGGTGGATTCCACTTCCATCCCGGTCAGACTGCGATGTCTGGTGCCACTGCAGTTCCAGGCTTACCATGACGAGATCTGGTGTGATGTGTTGTCTATGGAGGTGGGTAGCATTATCCTAGGTAGGCCTTGGCTTTTCGATGGGGATGCCACCCTTCAAGGTCGGTCGAACACATGCACATTCGACCATGGGGGTCATAGGATCACCCTCCACCCCACTCAGCCGAAGGAACCTTATGTTCAAGGGCCAGCTGGCCCCAGCACTTCGACTCTTCCTAGTCAGGGGACGGTCGGTCCTTCCACCTCATCCTCGGTGCGGGCTGCTACCGCTTTGACTGCTCCTAGCACTGGAGGCCTCCCACCCCGGAGGTTAATGATGATTAGCCCGCGAGAGATGGAGCAAGAGGTGATCGGGGGTAGCCCTATCCTTGCCGTTGTTGTCCAAGCAGTGGAGGACGTCGCTCCTGGGTATGATGATGAGCACCCCCCAGAGGTAGCTGCAATCCTACGGGATTTTTCTGATGTCTTCCCAGAAGACCTCCCTGAAGGCCTTCCGCCTATGAGGGATATACAACATGAGATCGACCTTGTCCCGGGCTCATCCTTGCCCATCCTTCCCCACTATAGGATGAGTCCCACGGACCATGCTGAACTTCAAAGGCAGGTCGAGGAGTTGATGAGTCGGGGATCTCTGAGGGACAACAAGAGTCCTTGCGTTGTTCCCACATTATTGGCACCGAAAAAGGATGGCACATGGAGAATGTGCGTTTATAGCCGTGCGATCAACTAGATCACGGTGAAGTATTGCTTTCCCATTCCCCGATTGGATGACTTGTTAGACATGATGTCGGGAGCCACTATCTTTTCAAAGATAGATCTTCATAGTGGCTATCACCAGGTGCGGATCAGGCCTGGGGATGAATGGAAGATGACATTAAAGATCAAGGATGGTCTTTATGAGTGGTTGGTTATGCCCTTCGGGCTTTTCAACGCCCCTATTATCTTCATGCAGTTGATGACCCAGGTTTTACGCCCTATGATAGAGGTCTTCTTGATCGTCTACTTTGACGACATTCTTATCTATAGCCGCACTAGGGAGGACCACTTAGACCACCTTAGGCAGGTCTGTCATTTTGAGGTGAGAGAGCTTATTCGCCAACCCAAAGAAGTGTGCCTTCATGACTGATCAGATCACCTTCCTTGGGTTCATTGTGTCTAGCGATGGAGTCTCCGCTGACTCGGAGAAGATTAGGGCCATCAGGGAGTGGCCCGAGCCCCGCACCCTCCACGATGTTCGAAGCTTCCATGGCTTAGCGACGTTCTATCGCCGCTTCATTCGTGGCTTCAGTTCTATCACTACCCTGACCACTAATTGCATAAAGAAGGGGGCATTCGTATGGACTAAGGCTGCAGCCACGGCTTTTCAGGACATTAAGGAGCGTATGACCCAGGCACATGTCCTTGCATTACCAGATTTTTCTAAGGTGTTTGAGGTCACATGTGACGCTTCTGGAGTTGGTATTGGTGGAGTACCGAGTCAGCAGTCCCACCCCATTCCATTCTTTAGTGAGAAGCTTAATGATGCCAAACTACGTTACTCCACTTATGATAAAGAATTTTACGCAGTTGTCCAGGCATTACGGTATTGGAGGTATTATCTTTTGCACCAAGAGTTTGTCCTCTTTTCTGATTATGAGGCCTTACGCTTCCTTCATACCCAGAAGAAGTTGAACGCTCGCCATAGTCGTTGGGTGGAGTATCTCCAGGAGTACACCTTTGTGCTCAAGCACAAGACAGGGGCGGAGAACAAGGTAGCCGATGCGCTAAGTCGGCAGGTGATGATGTTGACCACCATGAGTGTAGAGGTGGTAGGGTTAGAAAGGCTGAAGGATGCTTATGTTGATTGTCTGGATTTTGGTCCGATCTATGCAACCCTTCAGGCCGGTCCCTTGCACGATTATAGCGAGTTTATGCTACAGGAGGGTCACCTATTCCGGGGTGACAAGTTGTGCATCCCACGGACGTCTGTTCATGATTTTCTTATGTGGGAGATGCACGCGGGAGGTCTTGCTGGCCACTTCGGCCGGAACAAGACCATATAGTCGGTTGATCATAGATTTCATTGGCCTAGCTTGAAGAGGGATGTTGCTCGCATCGTGGCCCAGTGCCGCACTTGCGCTATGGCCAAGCAAAGGAAGTAGAACACCGGCCTCTATACTCCCCTCGCAGTCCCGGATAGTCCATGATAGGACATTAGCATGGACTTTGTGTTGGGATTGCCCCGCACCCTCCGACGGCACGACTCTATCTTTGTGGTTGTAGATAGGTTCTCGAAGATGGCATTATTCATTCCGTGCTCCAAAACGTTGGATGCCTCTAGAGTTGCCGGTCTATTCTTTTCACAATGTGTCTCCAGGTTCGGACTCCCACGCACTATAGTGTCTGATAGGGATGTTCGCTTCAGTAGTTACTTTTGGAAGACCCAATGGCACATGATGGGCACCCAATTAAAATTCTCCACTGCCTATCACCCCCAGACCGATGGTCAAACTGAGGTTGTCGATAGGAGTTTGGGGGATCTTCTTAGGTGTCTGGTCCGAGATTGAGTCAGGGAGTGACATTTAGTCTTACCCTTAGCAAAGTTTACCTATAATGATTCGGTCTATAGGTCTACAGGTATGAGCCCCTTCGAGATTGTCACTAGCCGTAGACCTAGGAAGCCCATAGACCTAGTGTAAGATCCGTTCTTTAACGGATCTTTACCGGTATTAAAATGTAATTTAAACCAGTATGGCGGTGGACCTTGGCGGTGGACCTTGGCGGTCCACAGCCCCTGCGCTACAGCCCTTGTAGCGGCCCATAATTGGACCGTCTACTGAACCATAGCGGCTCAACCTTCGACCGCTATAGACCTTTGACCAGGTCAGACGACCTTTGACCCGATAGGGCGGTTAGTCCGGCGGCTTATCGTAGAACCGCCAGAACCCTTTTGGTGGCCCAAGCTTGGACCGCTAGAGCATGTTATTATTGTATAAAATAGTATGGCGGTGGAACTTAGCGGCCTATTAGTGGAGCGCCACTCCCCTTGTAGCGCCCCGACCTTCGACCGCCAGAGACTGTGGTGGGCTAATGTGCGACCGCTATTTCCTACATATTTTCAATTTAATCATGTTCATTTACTTATGCGTTCTATATTGCATATTCGCCATGTTTAAATTATTTTATAACTGTGGCATATTGTTAGATCTCAATAGAGTTACTTTCTCTTTCCTTGTGATGGAACAATTAGTCGTAGCCCGACGACCTCTAGTGTCGGCCCACCTGGGAGAGGTGGCGAAATAGTCCCGGTTTACGGTTTTTAAGCTAGTTTCCATGGGCCCCTACTTTACAGTAGCGTCCTACTGGGGGGAAAAACTAGCTAGAGGCCTGGCTCAAGGTAATGAGCCGGTGTGTGCACACGTGGTTAGGGGCTTGGACTGGCACTGACGAGTGTTATCCTGACTAGTTCTTGTTTCTGGTACTCTTACGTGTCTCACTTGTCGCGATCTAGACTTGTGTAGATACTTGAGACGCAGTGTAAGCCGTCAGTGGACGCATCTGGTTTCTCTTTCTGGTGGTCCTTCTCTCTCCTGTCACTTGAAATTGTTGAGACTTATTCTATTTGGTAGATCTAATCTCTTTCGCATTCAATTTAGATTAGCTGTTATTAAAACTGTTTAGATAGCTTTACAGCTTTACTAGATTGTTGTTTAATTCTACCAATACATGCTTTAATTGTGTTCCTTTGTTTAGTGGCGAGGTAGGGATTCGCGTGACCCCTACTGAGTCTTGTTGAGAGACTCACCCTTCTTTTCCAGGTGAGGAGCCTTAGCCGTCTTCCGGAGCTTCCCGTGCTTTTGGCGGTCGTTCGTAGTGCCAGCAGGGGGTCTGTCAGTAGGTTGTTAGCAGTCTTTTTGTCCTTCTTGTACCTTTTGGCCGGGGTATGCCCCGAGTAGTTGTATATTTTTAACTCTTGTTCAGTGGTTGGACTTGTATAAATTGTGGACCTAGACTATTGTATATATTTATCACTCTGATATGTAAATTGCTTCCGTTTATAGTTCAGTTGTTGCTATAATTAATCTTGTGCGCGTGCAATTCCAATTCGTTATGCATCCCCTCGACAAAACCCTTTAACCCTTACGGGGCCTCATCAGCCTCTTGGGTGGCTTCCCCGAGTTCTTGGTATCGGTTTACCGGTATCCGGATCTCCGGGTCGTTACAGTTGGTATCAGAGCGGAGTTGGGGTTATGTATAAGGAATCGAAATTGCATTAGTCCAGAACAAGTCTATGTGAGTCTACTACTGCTGGCTTAGGATGTTTTCTGTGATTACTTATGGATTTTCCGTTATTATGTGTCTTCTAGATTGAAATGTCGCCTAGAAGAAGAGCCCGTGTTCCAAGGGAGGAAAGTGGTACCTCTCCTCCTCCAGCTAATGTGCCAGCGCAAGTTCTAGTTGATCCTACTCCTGGAGCTGATTTGCCTCAAGGTGGTCATGGTAGAACTTTAAAAGAATTTCTACTATTCCATCCACCAACATATGAAGGACAAGCAGATCCTGCTGCATCTAGAGTGTGGCTAGATGCGACTGAACGTGTGTTCCGCTCAATGGAGTGCACGGAGGAAGAAAAAGTGATGTTGGCCACATTTCAATTGCAGGGAGCAACACTCGCGTGGTGGACCACGGAGTGGGAAGTTACTTTCCGACCTCGTCCGCTTCGTCAGATAACTTGGAGGGAATTTGTCACGTCATTCGAATGTACATACAGTCCGGCCTATCTTAGGGTGGACAAGATGTATCAATTCATGGAATTGGCTCAAGGTGACATGACTGTGCTGTAATATCGTAACAAGTTTATGGAATTGGGTCGATATGTGCCCCATATTCTTGCTAATGAAGGTTTAAAGATCGAGCAATTTCTGCGTTGCTTGAAAGCAGAAATAAGGCAACCTTTGATTGCAACCAGGGTAGCAGAGATGGATACAACATATGAGGCAGCTGTGGCATTAGAACTTGACATGGCAAGATCCCGAGGGCGTACTCAATTTGACTCAGTTCAACCAAGTATGCAGCATCAATAGGTCAGTCAGCCGACGGTGACAAGAGTACAGTCTTCTGCTCCTACTGCCAGTGACACTTCTTTTTTCAAACCCAAGTTCAAGAAGTCGTTCAAGAAGTTTAAGAAGCGGTATGACCAGCAGGCATCTTCTGGTACTGTGCAGCAACAATCAGCACCTTCTTCCTTTCAGCGACAGGGATCAACAGTAAGTCAACCGAGACCGTGTTCGAGGTGTGGTGGTTATCATCCAGGCAAGCCTTGTTCAATGCCGGTGATTTGTTTTCATTGTGATCAACCGGGGCATGTGGTTCAAGACTGTCCTCAAAGGCCGAAACCGGTGCAGTTCTCTCAGTTCTCTCAACCACAACCATCCAAGTTCAGACATATTCTCAAGCTTCATCATCTCAGTAATCTACAGTGGCTGGTAAGAAGCAAAAAGGGAAGGTCTCGCATATAACTCGTGCTGAAGCTGTGGCATCTCATCTCGTGGAAGGTACGATTATGATTTATAGTCATGCAGCTCGTGTTTTATTTGACTCAGGTGCTTCTCATTCATTTATTTCTGAAGACTTTATTGCCTATATTGAGGAGCTGACATCTGAGATAACTTGTGAGTTGCTTGTGGAATTACCTTCTGGAGATTTCATGTTCACTCCTCTTTGTCTAGAAAAGACTCCTATTGTGATTGGCAATCATCAGTTGCTAGCTAGATTGTATGCTTTGCAGTTGATGGATTATGATGTTATTCTGGGCATGGACTGGTTAGAAGAGTATGGAGCCGTGGTTGACTGTAGATCAAAGAAAGTCTATTTTCAGCCACATGGGAAACCATCATTCTACTTCCAAGGTATTCGATCTCGTTCTTCTCGCTTGATTATTCTGTTATTCGAGCCTGTCGATTACTTAATGCAGGTTGTCAGGGATTCTTAGCTTCGGTGGTTGCTGTTGAGGCACCATAGCAGGATATCAATGATATTCTTGTGATTTGTGAATTTCCTGATGTGTTTCCTGATGAGTTACCAGGCTTACCTCCTCAGCGAGAAATATAAATAGTGATTGAATTGATTCCAGGTACGGCACCTTTAGCAAAGGCACCTTGCCGTATGGCTCCAGCTGAATTGAAAGAATTGCAAGCACAGCTGTTAGAATTGTTGGAAAAAGGCTATATCTGTCCTAGCTTTTCTCCATAGGGTGCTCCAGTTTTGTTTGTGAAAAAGAAAGATGGAAGCCTGAAGCTGTGTATTGATTACAGGCAGTTGAACCAGATGACAATCAAAAATAAGTATCCCTTGCCCAGGATCGATGATTTGTTTGACCAACTTCAGTCAGCTACTGTCTTTTCACGGATTGATCTTCGATCTGGCTATTTCCAATTGAGGATTCGGGAATCTGATGTGGAAAAGACTACTTTTAGCACGCGATATGGTCATTATGAATTTTTGGTTATGCCGTTTGGGCTAACCAATGCTCCAGCAACTTTTATGGACCTGATGCAACGTGTGTTTTGTCCATATCTGGACCAATTTGTGGTGATCTTTGTGGATGATATTTTGGTCTATTCTTCTTCTGAAGAAGAACATGTTCAACATCTCAGGATAGTATTGCAGACTCTACGAGATCACGAGATTTATGCAAAATTCAGTAAGTG
Organism: Amorphophallus konjac; assembly: GCA_022559845.1. Taxonomy (NCBI): domain Eukaryota; kingdom Viridiplantae; phylum Streptophyta; class Magnoliopsida; order Alismatales; family Araceae; genus Amorphophallus; species Amorphophallus konjac. Next base: position 454,628,226 of record CM040121.1, on the reverse strand, counting down.
TGAGTTTTGGCTTCGGGAAGTGCATTTTCTCGGCCACGTGATTTCTGGTGACGGAGTTGCAGTTGATCCTGCTAAGATAGAAGCTGTTCTTCAATGGCAAAGACCAAGGACTGTGATAGAGATCAGAAGTTTTCTGGGTCTTGCTGGTTATTATCGAAGATTCATTCAAGATTTTGCACGGATTGCCGCGCCAATGACTCGACTGACCCATAAAGATGTACCTTTTATCTGGTCAGATCAGTGTGAGTAGAGCTTTAATGAATTGAAAAGGCTACTCACTACTTCTCCAGTGCTGGTTTTGCCTCCTGGCTCGGGTGGATTCATGATATGCACGGATGCTTCTCGAGTAGGTATGGGTGCAGTGCTTATGCAACATGGTAAGGTTATAGCTTATGCGTCCTGGCAATTGAAACAGCACGAAGAGAATTATCCAACTCATGATTTAGAACTTGCAGCAGTGATCTTTACACTAAAAATCTGGAGACACTACTTGTATGGCGAGAAATTTGAGATCTTTACTGATCATCAAAGCTTGCAATATGTGTTCTCTCAAAAGGATTTGAATCTTCGGCAACGTAGATGGATTGAATATATGAAAGACTATGATTTCACTCTCTCCTATCAGCCAGGTAAAATGAATGTTATGGCTGATGCTCTGAGCAGAAAAGTGCAAATCAGTCATTTGCTGGTTCGAGAATGGAGGTTGTGGGAACAGTTTCCTGGTGAGACAATCAGCATGGAAATTCCTTCTGATCCGATGGTAGCTGTGTGTGCTAGTCTTGTGATGACTCCAGTTATTTATCAGCAGATCAAGGAAGCTCAGCAGGCAGATTCTGAATTGTCCCGCATTATAATGATGCACGATATCGAGTTTGATGATGAGTTAGTAGTCAGCTTCAGAGGTAGGCTGTATGTACCAGCTTATGATGTTTTAAGAAATACTATTTTACGTGAAGGCCATGGTTCCTGTTATGCTATTCATCCCGGCACTACCAAGATGTATCAACATCTAAAAAGGCAGTTCTGGTGGCCAGAAATGAAAAAGAGTGTAGCTGAATTTGTGTCAAAATGTTTGACATGCCAACAGGTTAAAGCCGAGCATCAAAAGCCTGGAGGAATGCTTCAACCTTTAGAAATTCTGATGTGGAAATGGGATCATGTCACAACAGATTTTGTTATGGGTTTACCTCAGACTTCACAGGGCTTCGATGGAATCTGGCTGTTAGTTGATTATTGTCGATTAAAGTTGCCTAGAGTGTTCAAAAATTGTCAAAAATTTATGTCAAAAATATTGTGCCATTGCATGGAATTCTAATATCTATTGTGTCAGATCGTGACCCACAGTTTGCTTTTGGCTTCTGGCACAGTTTTCAAAAGGCGTTGGGCACTGAGTTAGCTTTCAGTTTAGGATATCATCCTTAATCTGATGGTCAGTCAGAAAGGACTATTCAGACTTTAGAAGATATGTTGCGATCGTGTTGCCTAGACTGGCAGGGTTCGTGGAGTCAGCATTTGCCATTAGTGGAATTTGCATATAATAACAGTTATCACTCTAGCATCAATATGGCACCGTATGAAGCTTTGTATGGGCGTCCTTGTCGTACACCATTAAATTGGTTTGAATCTAGTGATCGATTGTTGACAGGACCAGATATGGTTCAGCAATGTGCTGATGTGGTTCGCTTGATCAGGCAGAGAATGTTGACAGCTCAGAGTCGACAGAAAAGCTATGCAGATCAGCGTAGAAGACCATTGCAATTTGAGCCTGGAGATATGGTGTTTGTAAAAATATCTCCGATGAAAGGTGTTATGAGATTTGAGAAGCATGGAAAGCTCAGTCCCCGTTACATTGGTCCGTTTCCCATCTTGGAATGTGTGGGCCAAGTGGCTTATCGACTCCAGTTGCCAGCAGTGATGCAAGAAATCCACGATGTATTTCATGTTTCCTAGTTAAGAAAGTATGTTCCTGATGCATCTGATGTTCTAGATGACTCCATTTGGCCTGAAGTGACAACAGATTTGTCTACACCAGAGTATCCAATTAGAATTGAAGATCATCGTGAGCAACAATTAAGAAATAAGGTAATCCCTCTGGTTAAAGTTGTATGGCAGCGTCATTCGGGTAATGAAGCGACTTGGAAACGTGAGGATGAAATGCGTCGGCAGTTTCCTTTCTTATTTGAATAAGGTATAATTTCTTTCAGTTCTCTCCTTGTCCTTCCTTTTAAATTTCGAGGATGGAATTTCTATTAGGAGAGAGGGAATGTAAGACCCGTTCTTTAACGGATCTTTACCGGTATTAAAATATAATTTTAACTATGAATTTGGGTGATTTTTAGAGATTTAATGGGCTTCTTCTAAGCATTTAAACCACTTAGTTAAAGATTTTAAGAAATTAATGGGCATTTAAGCAATTTTGCTTCTTTGAGGGTTAAATGGCAATTTGAGGTTAAAAATAATAAAAAAAATTATAACATTTTTTTAACCCAAACCGTCGATCTCTCTCTCTCTCCCCATTTCTCTCTTTCACTCTCTCACCCTCTCTCTCTCACGCAGACGCTCTCTCTCCCTCTCTCGGGGCTCGGTCCGATCGGGCCGCTGCAGGAGGCGTGGAGGGCACCGTTGGAAAGCTCGCGACGCGAGGATCGCATTGACGCCAACGTTGCATCGAACCGCGGAGAGTGGAGATGGGACCGGGCTAGGAGAGCCACGGTGACCCTGGGCGTGCATGGCGTCGTAACGCCATTTTTGTCGCAATCGAGGTAGGGGGATGGCTTTCCGACCTTATTAGGATCATTTCCTCTGCCATGCCCATCGTCGTTATGTCTTCTACGGCCTGAACATCATCTTTTATGTTTTTTGGGCATGAACATTGTCATTTATGTTTTCAATCCATCCTGGCCATTGTATTTATGTTTTCTGGGCTTATAATGGTTGTATGATGGATGTAGAACGAGGTATGGTAGGTTAGAAATTGTTTCCCATCGATTTAGGATGATCGGGATGGGTTCCGATTACGAACCCCGCGGATTCGGTTCGCTGGACAGGTGGCGGTCCTACCAGTGACCGCTTCTGTAAAACAGTAAGGCGGTGGACCTTGGCGGTCCACAGCCCCTGTGCTACAGCCCTTGTAGCGGCCCATAATTGGACCGTCTACTGAACCATAGCGGCTCAACCTTCGACCGCTATAGACCTTTGACCCGATAGGGCGGTTAGTCTGGCGGCTTATCGTAGAACCACCAGAACCCTTTTGGTGGCCCAAGCTTGGACCGCTAGAGCATGTTATTACTGTATAAAACAGTATGGCGGTGGAACTTAGCGGCCTATTAGTGGAGCACCACTCCCCTTGTAGCGCCCCGACCTTCGACCGCCAGAGACTGTGGTGGGCTAATGTGCGACTGCTATTTCCTACAGATTTTCAATTTAATCATGTTTATTTACTTATGCGTTCTATATTGCATATTCGCCATGTTTAAATTATTTTATAACTGTGGCATATTGTTAGATCTCAATAGAGTTACTTTCTCTTTCCTTGTGATGGAATAATTAGTCGTAGCCCGACGACCTCTAGTGTCGGCCCACCTGGGAGAGGTGGCGGGATAGTCCCGGTTTACGATTTTTAAGCTAGTTTCTGTGGGCCCCTACTTTACAGTAGCGTCCTACTGGGGGGGAAAACTAGCTAGAGGCCTGGCTCAAGGTAATGAGCCGGTGTGTGCACACGTGGTTAGGGGCTTGGACTGGCACTGACGAGTGTTACCCTGACTAGTTCTTGTTTCTGGTACTGTTACGTGTCTCACTTGTCGCGATCCAGACTTATGTAGATACTTGAGAAACAGTGTAAGCCGTCAGTGGGCGCATCTGGTTTCTCTTTCTGGTGGTCCTTCTCTCTCCTGTCACTTGGAATTGTTAAGACTTATTCTATTTGGTAGATCTAATCTCTTTCGCTTTCAATTTAGATTAGCTGTTATTAAAACTATTTAGATAGCTTTACAACTTTACTAGATTGTTGTTTAATTCTACCAATGCATGTTTAAATTGTTTTCCTTTGTTTAGTGGCGAGGTAGGGCTCCGCTTGACCCCTACTGAGTCTTGTTGAGAGACTGACCCTTCTTTTCCAGGTGAGCAGCCTCAGCCGTCTTCCGGAGCTTCCCGTGCTTTTGACGGCCGTTCGTAGTGCCAGCAGGGGGTCTGTCAGTAGGTTGTTAGCAGTCTTTTTGTCCTTCTTGTACTTTTTGGCCGGGGTATGCCCCGAGTAGTTGTATATTTTTAACTCTTGTTCAGTGGTTGGACTTGTATAAATTGTGGACCTGGACTATTGTATATATTTATCACTCTGATATGTAAATTGCTTCCGTTTATAGTTCAGTTGTTGCTATAATTAATCTTGTGCGCGTGCAATTCCAATTCGTTATGCATCCCCTCGACAAAACCCTTTAACCCTTACGGGGCCTCATCATCCTCTTGGATGGCTTCCTCGAGTTCTTGGTATCAGTTTACCGGTATCCGGATCTCCAGGTCGTTACACCTAGTCCCCTCTCTCATCCAGTCCCGTGTGTCCGAGTCAGCCGAGTCTTTTGCCAGCCATATTAGACAGTTGCATGAGCATATCCGTCGTCACATTGAGTACAGCAATGCACGATACAAAGAATTGGCTGACGCCCATAGGCACCACCGTGAGTTTCAGGAGGGCGATTCTATCATGATCAAGGTTAGACCTGAACGATTTCCCTCAAGAGCTGTGAAGAAGTTGCATGCTCACGGTGCCGGTCCCTTTTGGGTATTGAGGTGAGTCGGATCAAACGCATTTGTTGTGGACTTGTCAGAGGATTACGGGATCAGCTCCACTTTCAATGTCTCAGATCTCGTCGCTTATAGGGACCCAGCGGTGATACCCAGTGAGCCCTTTGAGCCGTCTCCACCCATTGTGAGTGACACCACCCTAGAGTGTCCACCTCTAGCCTTGTTACCTCAGCAGCGAGCGCAGATGGAATGTATACTAGACGAGCAGGTGACGACTACTTGAGGTGGAGTGTACTAACGCTATTTGGTGCGTTGGAGGGGACGGCCCGCATCTGAGGACACTTGGATCACCCGGGACGAGCTACAGAGGATAGATCCCGATCTGCTGGATCGATACCAGAGCGACCCAGACCCAAACTCGACAGGGTCAAGCTTCTCCCACCCGGGGAGAATTGGTGAAGACACCCGAGCACGAGTACTGCTCGACTCAGCGAGCCGTCGGTACCAGACCCGCAGCACGACTCCGTCGACACCGACCTCTTTGTGGCTGGGGGACAGTCTGGAGTCGCCACCGGAGCATTGATATTTCAGTACGTATTTTTATATTTATTTGTATGGTATACGCATTTGGTCATATTTGGTGTGTATTTAGCATGTATTTAGTGTGTATTTGGTTTGTAATATCTTGGGTTTTTATATTGGGTCAATGGTAGAATAATTGACCATGTATTTATAATTTTGATTTATTTTGGTCTAAGGGGGATTATTATGGTCCATGGTGAATAAAATAAACCAAACCATTTATGTTGACTTGGAGAGAGGGGCGCCCCCTCTTTTGTCCCCTTGTGGGAATATTTTAATCACCTTGTCTCCCATTTCCCCATTATACCCCCTTGACCAAGGGTAACCTAGGTCATTTGGCTAGGTCTAGGGTTTGAATATATAATGTCTCTTGTTGTATTTTGTTGAAAATTTAATGAAAAATTTTGAGCATAGTGATTTGGGCGCACCCCCTTCTCTCTCTTGTGTTCTTGGTGTTCTTCCTCCTCCCCTCCAATCTTCTTCAGATCTGAGCCTAAATCCTCTATCTCTCTCAAATTTCTTCCTCTTCCCCTCTTCCTCTATCTGTTGTGATCATTCACCGCCGCCGCCGCTGCCGTTCGTGCCGCCGTTGAGCCACCACAAGCCGGTTCCCTCCTGCTATCCCGAAATTTGGAGTTGCAGGACAGCAGCCCGGTGAAAGTGTTGGTACGGAAGATCCAACCGTTGGATCGCGATGAAATTTTGAGGGTAGGTTCCCCCATCATCAGTCATTCCCAGTTCAATTTTTAGGTCGATCAGAGTTTGTTTGCCCCCTTTCCCAGCCACCCGTTCTTGCCTCTCAAAGTCTGCATGTGTGCTGATCTACTAGATAGATCTTGGGAGCTGAATTTTCTCCTCTCAAATGTTGTCAGAAAATTACAAAAAAACTATGTGCGTCACCGTCACCCTCCCCTCTACCCACCATAAAAATATCAAGTCCTAATTCGTTCGTTTAATCCTCGGTCAAAGCCCTTAAACAGGCAGATACCTTTCTGCCCTGCCTATTCTGAGTTTCGGGATAGAGTGATCAGTCAGTTTGAAGTCATTTTTATTTCCAAACCAGCCTTTGGATGGATGTGAGATTCCAGTATGTCGTAGGATTTTGAGTTCTCTTTCCAACGGTACCCACCGTGCCTCGATCTGACGTTGGAGCTGGGCGTACCAGCCGTTCTCGTCCAAGTGCACAGGTCTGGCCAGAAACTAAGCTGCGGGACAGCCTTGGGAAACAAATCCCAAGAAATCGCCCGACTCCACTCCGGTGACCGCCGCTCTCGGGGAACGACCCGGGACACTCCATAGATGCCCCGCCGGTCGCTGCAGCCAAGAGCCCAACTCGGACATCACCGTACCAGCAGCGGGTCCCATGTGCTGTTCTGCGGGCCCGAGTGAACCCAGCTGAACCGGCCGACCGCGTCCGCCCGAGCGCCACCAACTGCTGCCCGTCAACCCGAGATTGGTGCTCCCGGACCCCACGTGTCGCCTATTACCACCCTGCGTGGAGTGGGCTGTAGAATCAATTATGCAATTACTAACTATTGCTATACTGGGAGTTCCGGATCTCGGCCGAGAAGTCTTCCCCATGCCCCGAGCGTGGAGGTACACTCGCCACCCCCTTTCTGTGGTATTTACTTATTTAGTATGCGTTCTAGATGCCGCTGCATGTGAGTAGGATATTTTACTAGCTAGTTAAATATTAATCACCGCTGAGATTTGTGAGTCCGAGACTCGTCCCGTGACTCGTTCCGAGCACGAGAGTAAGCTGACCACCCGAGACTCAAAGTCGATTTCCCAACCGTGCAGATCGTCACGTTTCCCTCGCTGGGGATGACCTGGGTTTAGCGCTTCTTGTTTGGGGCATGATCACCTCTTCAGGAGCTCGTTCGGTGCCACGTTGTAGTGTTGTTGTTGGTCGCGTCGTCTTATTAGTCATGTCATCCTTTAGAGTCTATGGTCGTAACCTGTCCGAGTCGAGTCCCGTAGTCGTCCCGCATCAGAACTCTGTTTGACTGTCATTATATCTGCCTTCTGGACAATCTGAATAAACTACTCTGGCTGCGATGAAAGATTTACCACTCTCAAACAAGTGGTATCAATACCAATTGGTATCTTGTCTCTAAGCAATTGGTTTCTATTTTTCTTGCACATGCTAGGTTTGCATTTTCCACCTTCATGCATTGCATAGAAAATCTTAAAAATATAAAAAATAGAAAACTAAATTTTTTGAAAAACATAAAAAACCAAATCTGTTTCATGGGTGCAAAATTGTTCTCTAATTGCATTAGTTTTGCAACACTTAAATCTCTTGCACATATCTGCCTCTCATGATGCACTCTATGTTGCTGTGCTGTGACTTCATGGCATATGATGCCTATTTGTGTTATCTGCTTCTGCCATGTCAAAGGACCTAACAATTTATATTATGTTGGTCATTAACAATTGATATCACTTGCACTCTAAACACTCAGCATCACGAACTAACAAGTGGTATCAACTCCTTGTTTGCACGACCTTCATTCTGCATAATCCCTGTAGTACTTGCATTTCATGGGACCCAACAATAACAAAAGAGGGACCCAACAAGGAGAGATGCTAAACTATCCATGCTCTAACTCATGGGTCATGATGTTGCATCTCAGTCACAAACAGAAGCTCTAGTACCTCATAATCTGATGGCAAACTTGAATTGACCATGGATGAGCTTAGGAATGCACTGGAGTGTGAAGATCCAGGAAAGGGTGCACTTCGACAAAATGACTCTGATGTGACACCACTTTGGAGGTGATAGCCACTAGACCGATGCACCTTGGACCTAGACTTGCAAGCAATCAACCTTGAGCGGCAGACTCACTCTAGCGGACCGACTCACGTAGTGCTCACGGTTGCTCGTAGGCAAACCAGCGATGGTGGGAAGGGTCCGAGGTGGGACCTTGACGTTCCGGGGTAAGGATAGCTTAGGATGGACCCCTAAGGGCCTGGGATGCCCAATTCTGCGGGAGGCCAGCACGCCAAGGGCGTGGGATGTAAGGGGTTGCTCTTGCCTAGCTCCGCGGTGGTCACTCGATGTATGGAAAGTTGGAACGAGCACTCCCTTACCGCCGATAGAGCTAAGAAGCAATACTAATTAAGCAAGGAATGCCAGCAAAGAGAAGTAGCCAGAAGCTCACCTGATTGGCGTGAATACATCGATCCTGGCCCGAGATGAGGGCGAGCGGGGAGGCGTGGGTATGTACCCGCACGCCGCGTCGGTGTAGCTTTGACCTGAAAATTAAAATGTTACACCAATACACCTCTCGCAGGAGGGGGATCTCGGGGCAGGGACTAATTGAAATTACATCCAAAATTACCTCCACGCTGGGAGGGGTGGTCAGCCGGCCAGGCGAAGAGGGGGAGTGAAGCTAGAAGCCGATGTGCCGAGCTCTGCCAGTGCTGCCAGCTTCTGGAACAGCCGGACATACAGTCGAAGACGGCATCGCCATGGTCTCTTCCAAGCTCAGAAAAGGTTGCAACCGGTGCCGAATCTTTCTGACTTGACCCAAGATGACGCCTGAATTTTTGTGGAATTTCCTGACGATGTCGCTGGTTGGGGCAAGGTCTGGAACCGGGCTAGACCGCTCTGGCTCTGGTTGCTCCCAGAGTGGTGCTACTAGAAGACGGGGGCACCATGAACAGTACCATACTCTATTGAAGGTGAGACCGGAGCCGTTGCGATCGTGGTCAAGTCTTCTTCGAGACGGGACCAACGGGGCTGTCGACAGTGATAAGTCCAAGACGTGATCTAGAGGGGGGGTGAATAGATCAGTCACCCAATTAAAATTTCTAGCTACAGCAGGAACTAGTGCAAAATAAAATCGAACTGCTCTAGGACGGTTGAAAAACACTCAGAAAAGATCTCAGTGAAGCAACACAAGTGGATTGGTCCTCACACGATCCTAAGCAAGCATCTAACAAGCGCAGCAACTAGATGAACACAGATCAATGATCAACCACACAGAGACACATGAATTTTAGGTGGTTCAACCTCTATCTAGAGGTTTACGTCCACCCCACACTCAACTGAGTATGGCTTCTCTGCTAACTAACAGCTTGCCGCTGATCCACAGCTTCGGGGACGAATCCCTACAATCCGCTGAGCTTCACAGCTTGCTGTCCAGAGGAATCCACCTCTGCCCCGTTAAGGCTTACAGCTTCACCTGTCCAGAGGAATCCTCCTCTGCTACCGCTGAGGCTTACAGCTTGACCTGTCCAGAGGTAACCTCCTCTGCCCGCTGACACACAGCTTGACGGAACAAGAGTTTCAAAAGTGAAAAGAAAACAAGGCGAAGAATCAAAACCCACGAAGGGAGTGTAGCTCAACAATGAGCAAGATCAGTTCCGGTTCTGAACTAGAAAACTGACACACAAAACTCTCTTAGACTTTCAAAGCTCTCACTCTCAAACCCTCTTCTCAGATCTGCTTCTCTCTTTCCTACTCTCTGGATCGCGCTGGTTCTATCTCTTTCTGCTTTTTCTCAATATCACGATCAATCTTCTCTTTAAAGAGAATCTTCTTATTTATAGGCCGCAGTAGTGAGATAGGGCGTGTGCTCAACACAATTCCTGCCCAAAAGCCTTATCCAGATCTGGAGTTGTTAGGCCACGTGGTAGCATACAACTTGACTACTTTCCACGTGTCATCATCTTGGCACCTCCTCCATTCTTGGATCACGTGCCATTCTTAAACTCCTCGAGTAGATATCCTGTCAAAGTCAGACTTAATGTCAGCTTGAAACAATCTGACAAATAGTAAAGAAATGTACATAGTTAATAGAGCTTTGAACTAAATGTGCACATACTCGATATAGCATGTAAACACATATGCACGGAGTCAAGTGTTCATACATAAGCATGTGCACAGACTTGATATTACTCTAAGACCAGAAGTGCACAGACTTGATGTGTGTACAATGCAGACGCTGCACTGACTAACTTGTGCCATTACCAATGTTGCACAACGTAGTTCGTGCAATAGATGAGGGTTGCACAGACTTAGGATGCATCGTGCCTGAGCTTGCACGGACTTATTTATACAGCATGCTTGACTTGCACAGACTTAATGTGCAAATACTGAACGCATGAACTTTTATGCACCGAGTTGCCTAAGACGTGTTGCACAGACTTTGTGTGCCCGGTGCAATAATTGCACTCACTCATTATGCCTAAACTTAAGCATGCACGGACTTAGTCTCGAGCAATAACTACCAGTGCATCGACTTGACTAATACATGGATGACACTTGCGCTGACTTAGTCGCGTGCAACAACAAGGCTTGCATTGACTTTATGTATGCATGCACGGACTTAATATGCTTTGAACTACGCATGCACGAAGTGTTGCACCGACTCTAATACGTGCGAGGTCGATTGCTGCACCGACTTGGTCGCGTGCAGCAACGACGGTTGCAACGACTTGATGTCCCTTGGATGCAAGCATGCACAAACTTTGATCGCATGAGACGCACATATGCACGGACTCAATACAGAATGAATTTAGTGTTGCACCGACTCTATTCTATGCAAAGTCTAAGTAAAGAGATGCTGACAACAGTTATATGAAAAATAGACATATAAAATGCATCAAAATACATACACCATCATGTCAAGATAAAGTCAACACCTCAGTCAACTAAGTCAAGCAGTATAGTTGCCATTCACTCAAAACAATTCAGCCCAAAGCAGTGCACATACTGCTCATCAATGCAGAGGAGACCCAACATTCTCCCCCTTCAATCCATCTCAGAGGAGACCCAACATTCTCCCCCTTTTTGATGATGGCAACCCCAATAGTCCCAAGGGCAATGCCAAAAAGTGACTACTATAAAGATGATGTATTTTGATGAGACATGAAGCATAGTCAGATGATATGCATGCAAATGCTGACACTGTGAACGAACTCTTAGATATTTAGCAGACTCTCCCCTGAATAAGATGCTCCCCCTGAACCTATGACTACCCCAAAAAATCATGAGCCCCTTCTCTTGCCCTTCTCTCACTTTTTGTAATAAACATCTCTTCTCCTGTATGAACAACTCTCCCCCTTTACCATCAGAACACAATCTCTCCCTTTACCACAAGAAGGGAGAAGAAGGGAGAAGAGAAAGGCCATACACTCTCCCCCTTTGCCATCAGCAAACAAGGAGGAAGGGAGACGAAGGATAATTTTGAAACCAAGGAGGAATAAGACTAAACAACATTCTATGCAATGGTTCAGAAAATGAGCAAATTATGGGACAACCCTTAAGATATAAGAGTTGAGCAATGGGCGTTCTTGATTAAATTCAGGTTTAACAGTTATAGAAGGTAGAGTAAATTCACTGGCTTTCTGAAATAGGGTTATAGACTCCGTTTATAGCAATGAACCTAAGTCACATAACCATAATAGTCTAGGTCAAAATAATACCCTACTAATTTCAGAGACAGTGAATATCAAGGAAAGTCATCTGAATTTGTATTAAGGTTAAACAATTAACACTCAATTACTTTTGAATCTCAAGGGTTACAACAATTATTTTTCACTTCTAATTTCAAAGCTGAACTCAGTGAACATACAAGTGTCATTTATGCCGTTGACATTAGGTGTACACGTGGGTTAGACGCCAGTACCCCCAGTTACTAGGCATAAATTACTATGTCTGCCTCTGATCAAAAAGTACCAAGATGATTTACACCTTTGACATTAAGGGTACACGTTTATCAGATGCCAGTACCCCCAATTACTTAGTGAAACCACCCCTATAGATTTGACCATGTAAACAGAGATAACATGAAGCACTTTATGACATAAGGTCCGCTCCATTTCTTTGATGGAGGGTTCAGTTTCTCAGTGCAATTCGGTCATTGCTCTGTCACTTTGTTCATTTCATTGTCTTTAATGATCTTATTATTGCTGCCCTTATAACTTTTAATGTGACTTGTTTAAAAACAACACATATTCTAGTTTTCCCAGCCTGGACTTCACTAAGTCTGACATGTTCAGATACTGTGAAGACCTTTTCTATCATAACCATGAAAAAGAGGTTAAGAGCTATAAAAGTTTTCTATCACCTTATTTTCTGAAGAATAGTCTTTAAACTTTACAGTCTATTAAGGTTAAACCTTTAGTTCATTCAAGAAGCAACTGTGATTCCTATAAAAGAAGAGTTGTAATAATTGCAGCTTACTGTAATGAACCGATAGTAAGACTGTTATTCAGTCAGAATAAGGGAGTAGACGATGAAGTATAGAATCAGCTCAAAAAGTTTCAATGAGAGAGGTTCCAAGCAAGATCAATTAATACCAACAATGTAGCTGATGCCAGATGATAAGGACTTCTGAGACTAAGGAAGTAGTAGAAAAAGGTTGTGCTCAGATCAGACTCTACTTAACTCCCCCTGACATCACGATGCATCAAGTTTGATATGCAAGAATCATACAATGCACCGACCTTAACATGTAAGACATAGACAATGCACCGACTATGTATGGGAATGATACACCATGTGCAACACATGCATCGACTATGTGCAAGACATGCATCGACTTAAACTCGGCGCAGAGCATGCATTGGACTTAAATGCTTACACAATGCATCGACCATATGCACAACGTGCATCGACTTAGACTCGGTGCAACACATGCATCAACATTAGATTTACTGTGCAAGACATGCATATGACACTCAGCTGTGCGAAATAATTATTCAATCATCAAAAATTATTTATTCAAAAGTGAAAGACAGGCTGACACAATCATTTCACGCAATTCAACAGATAATTCAAGAATGAAATCAGTCATTTTCATGCTGAAATTTATAGAGCCCTAATTCTCTTCTTAAATATTTAAACCTTTCATTTTCGAGGGGTTTTGTAAAAATATCAGCAATTTGTTTATCAGTTTGTACAAAATGTAATTCAATTTCATTCTTGCTTACTGCATCTCTTAGAAAATGATATTTTATTTCAATGTGCTTAGTCCTAGATTGATGAACAGGATTTTTAGTTAGGCAGATAGCACTAGTATTATCACATAAAATTGGAATGCATCCCAAATTTATCTGATAATCTGAAAGTTGGTGCTTGATCCATAGTACCTGAGCTGTACAATTTCCTGCAGCGACATATTCTGCCTTTGCAGTGGACAGTGCAACTGTGTGTTGTTTCTTAGAAGCCCAAGATACTAGGCAGCCACCTAGGAATTGGCAGTAGCCACTAGTGCTTTTCCTATCTACCCGACACCCAGCATAGTCTGCATCAGTGTATGCTAGAAGCTCTAGCTCATACTTAGCAGGGTACCAAAGCCCAAGCTCTTGGGTGCCTGATAGATACCTAAAGATCCTTTTCACTACACTAAGATGAGACTCCTTAGGACTAGCCTGAAATCTAGCACATAGATACACTGCAAACTATATATCAGGCCTAGATGCAGTAAGGTAGAGAAGGGATCCGATCATACCTCTGTACAGCTTGTTATCAACTGTTTTACCTTTGGAGTCTTCATCAAGACTTGTTGAAGTACGAATTGGTGCTGCAATTTCTTTGAGGTTTTCAAATTTGAACTTCTTCAGCAGGTCCCTTATGTACTTGGACTGGGTGATGAATGTTCCATCTTAGCTTTGTGTCACCTGTAGTCCAAGAAACAATTTTAGCTCACCCATTGAGCTCATATCAAATTCTTGTGTCATCAAATCAGAAAATTCCTTACACATCTTAGGGTTAGTTGAACCGAAAACAATATCATCCACATATATTTAAACTATGAGAATATCTGGATGACATACCTTAGTAAATAAAGTTTGGTCAATCTCACCTCTTGAGAATTTCTTTTCAGTAAAGAATTTGCTAAGCCTGTCATACCAAGCTCTAGGAGCTTGTTTCAAACCATAGAGAGCTTTGTTTAACTTATAAACATGACTAGAGAAATCTAGACATTCAAAACCAAGAGGTTATCTTACAAAAACATCCTCTTTTATTTCCCCATTTAAGAAAGTAGATTTCACATCCATCTGCTGAAGAGTTATTCCTAGTGAGCATGCATAAGCAAGTAAAATCCTAATTGCCTCTAACCTAGCTACAGGGGCAAAAGACTCTTCAAAGTCAATTCCATATTCTTGATTGTACCCCTGAGCTACAAGTCCGACTTTATTCTTAACCACATTTTTTTGCCCATCAGTTTTATTTCTAAAGACCCATTTAGTTCCAATGACAGTCCCATGATCAGGAGGTGGGACTAGGTGCCACACCTTGCTCCTATCAAACTGATTCAGCTCCTCGTGCATGGCATTGATCCAATGCACATCATTTAGGGCACTATCAATGGTCTTGGGTTCAACATGAGAAACTAATGCAAAGGCATTCAATTCATTTTGAGCTCGAAAGTAACCTCTAGTCCCAGGGGGTTCATGCAAGTTACCAATTACATTATCTACAGGATGGTCTCTAAGAAATCTTACATTGACAACTTGGTTACCTTGACCTTCATTTACCTCCCCCTGAACAGTAGGCTCCTCTACATTATTTTCTTCAGGTTCATCTTCTTGATCTGATTGGTCTGCAAGTTGTCCTCCCTTCAGAATTTCTCCATCATCTTCTTTCCTGCACGGACCATTTTCAGATTTAGTCAGGGTTTCATCGAAGACTATATGTGAAGACTCTTCAACAGTTTTGGAATTCAGATTGTACACCCGATATGCTCTGGTGGTTTCAGAATATCCTAAGAAAATTTCTGGATCACTTTTAGGTTCAAACTTATCAAGGTCTCTTTTATCATTGACATGAATAAAACACTTACAGCCAAAGACCTTGAAATGAGCAAGTGAAGGTTTCTTACCCTTTAGGATTTCATAGGGTGTTTTCTGGGTAGACGGCCTTACCATGGCTCTGTTAATTACATAGCATGCAGTGTTAACTACCTCTGCCCAAAACTTTCTTGGTAGACCACCTTCAACTAGTAGTGTATGGGCCATCTCTACAAGAGTTTGGTTTCTCCTCTCCACTACTATGTTCTGCTCTGGTGTTCTAGATGAGGAGAACCGATGAGTTATGCCATTAGCCCTGCAAAAATCATCAAATTGTGAGTTTTCAAACTCACCACCATGATCAGATAAAATATTTTCAATTGAATTTTCATTTTTCTGTTTGATTTTCAAATAGAACTCCTGAAATTCTGTGAATGCATCATTTTTATGAGTCAAGAAAAATACCCAAGTAAACCTAGAGAAGTCATCAACTAATACATATCCATATCTCCTACTTGATAAGCTGACTGACCTTGTAGGTCCAAAGAGATCCATATGAATCAGCTCATAAGGTTTAGAAGACATGTTTTCAGTTCTAGATTTGAATGACTTCCTAGTCTGCTTGGACTGTGTGCATGCATCACAGAGTTTATTTTCCTTTTTGAATGAAATTTCAGGGAGTCCTCTAACCATGCCATGTTTATTCAGTTTATGAAAAATAGTATAGCTAGCATGGCCTAATCTACGATGCCACAAAAATGCTAAATCATCTTTATTTGCAGTGAGGCAAAGATTAGAATGAGCTAAATCATCTAAATCTACCAAATAAATGTTATTCACTCTTTTTCCTAAAAATTTAACTACATTTGAGTCAGGTTCAAAGATTTTGCAATTATGAGCATCAAATACTACCTTATGTCCTTTATCACAGAGCTGGCTGATACTAAGTAAGTTATATGCAAGACCATCAACCAGCATGACTTCTTCAATGTAGCAGGTAGTACACTTACCTACCTTACCTGACCCGATGATTTTACCCTTTGTGTTTTCTCCGAAGGTGACAAGGCCTCCATTCTTCTTAGTCAGCATGCAAAATTTAGCGTTGTCTCCTGTCATATGCCTGGAGCAGCCACTATCTAGGTACCACATGTTGTGCTTGGCTGCCAGGCATACCTGCAATCACAATCACGGAGAAAAGTTTGGAACCCAAAAATGTTTGGGCTCCAGAGCAGATAAAGAGCTATTCAAACAAGACAACAAATTCTTTGGAATCCATATCTGTTGAAACATTGTTTGTTTGGTGGATTTTTCCACACTTTTTTTATTGTTTCCCTTCTTTTCAACATTGACAAATTGAGTCTTTACTTTCTTCGTTTGTGTCCTGGCACTGTGGTTATTAGCAGTGTGAGTTTGTTTGTGCCAGTGCCTAGGCCAATGAGCATTCAGAAAGTTGTGGCCAATGTTGGTCCTAGGCTGACCGAAAGAAGTTTGTTTACTAGGAGCCCAAGTCCTAGACTTCCTAACCCAGTTCATGGTTTGAGGTCTGTAACTCTGAGTTGGATATTGATGAAATTCAGATCTCCCTTGAATTCTATTCCATCCAGACCTATAGACTTGTTGTGGATGTGCATAATGGAAAGTCCGAACTTTGGGGTGGTGGATTGATAACGCGAAAGTTTGTCATTTAAAATACGCGTATCAATCTTAAAAATTCCAACTCGCACTAAATGAAAGAAAGACGTAATATGGTGGCGAGAAGGGTCGAATCCATAGGGAAGAAGAGATTTTTAGAATTAAAAATCTTGGAGTCCTTTAAAAAATACTTGTGATTTTGTTTTGCTTAAAGAAAATAGTGAAATGAAGAACAAACAAAACACTTAATTAAAAACGCCTATGATTATGCTCCTATGCGATAGAAATTAATTGCATGAAGTGAAAAGAAGAGATAGAAGAAGGGGGTAGAGAGAGAAGAAGATCAAGAACTAGATCAAAAAAAATAACGCTCTTCATTAACTTAAAAGAAAGAGTACATGAAGTGCAAGACAATATTACAACAAAAAGGTGACAATATTACAATGAAGTAAAATAACACAAAAGCAATAACAACAAGAGGAGCCTGAGATGTGAAGATGGTAGCAGCAATGGTGATGACGACGCCGTCCTCTCTTGGCCTTGGATCATGAACCACATTGCAGAAGATATCATGTACGCCGGGAGGAAGTCACCTTCGTCGTTGAAGCCGCCTTTAGAGGGTGAATAACTTTGAAACCAAGATGAATTAGGGGATGCCCAAGAAGAAGAAGTTGAAGAGGAGGAAGAGAAGAAGAAATTTTATGAAGACTTAAAGAGAAAAGAAGAGAATAAAGGCTTCAAATCAAAGGAATAACAGATTCTAGCACATCAGATGAACAGTAAACTCACATGACATCAATGTGAAAAATGGGGAATAACTTAAAAACCTGAAAGAATTAGAAGATGCGACAGAAGAAGAAGTTGTAGAACATTTAAAAACAAAGAACTTTTATGAAGACAATAGGAGGAGAAAGTGGAAGGAATATGGAGAAATAATGGGAAGAACAGAGAGAAACACTGATTCATAGATGAACATGATAACACAGTGAAAAATAAGAAATAGCTTGAAAACCAGAAGGAATTGGAAGATGATATAGAAGAATAAGTTGTAGAGAACTTAAAAAAATGAAATTTTGTGAAGAAAGTAAGAGGATAATATGGACAGAGGAAGGATAACATAAGGAAGAACAGAGAAGAATGTAGTCTAAAAATGCATAGGATAGAACAGTAAAGAACACGAAATACGTTGCAAACCAGAAGGAATTGGAAAATGATGCAGAAGAAGAAGTTGTAGAGGACTTAAAAATAAAGAATTTTTATGAAGAGGGCATGAACATAAAATGAATGGAAGTGAGAGAACACGGCGACTTAAGATTGAGAGAGAAATCACCTAAAAAAGAACTCCCCTTCTCCTCCTTGTCATGGGCTATTTATAGGAAAAGTTGGGTCAATGGAGGGTGGAGATTATATCAAAAGTAGATGGATGGATGAGATTTAGGTAGAAGATGATGTATGGGTAAAAGAAAAAGGAGGTGGGCAGCCCCTTTCTTAGACTTTGGAGACCCCATTTCCCAAGGCTCATCATGTCTCTCCTTTATTTTAAACTTTGAATGTCCTTTTCCTCATTTTCAAACTTAAACTTTAAATTCCTTCTTTTCAAACTTTGAATTCAAAATTTTGAACTTTATTTTCCCTCCAACAAAAATATTTTGAATTCTTTATTTGACTTGGTCAAAGTGGTGATGACAGTTTTGCCCCCGGCTTCTTTTACAATTACCTTCAGTGTCCTGCACACACATAATTACAATCTAGTCCATAAAAATTACCATAATGTGCACATAAATCTCAAATACTCATAATTATGCAATGAAGAATTAATGCCTATAACCCTCAACTTCAATTTATTAAATAATATCACCAAGTTAATCAATTTGCGTGAAAGCTCCAATTTAAATGTGGAGTTGAGGTTAACTATGAAATAGGCATAATTACCTAATTATATGCACATAAAATGTTGTACATGCGATGAACTATCATAGAAAATGGACACTTATCACACCCCCCAACTTGAACATTGCTAGTCCCTTAGCAATGTAAACAATTATAGAATTAGGTCTAGCAAACGTTCATGTGTCACAATTCATGGCAAGAACATTATGCACGATGGTTTTGACTTTGGAGTATTACAAGTTCAAGTAGTATGTGTTCGGAACAAATTTCATTAGCCCATGTGTTTAGACCTTTCCTCAGGATACACTTAAAATTAAATATCTCTTTGTGTAGAAGTGATGTAACTTGACTAGTGACTACCAAACATTCTAGATGAATGAGTCTTCTACCATTCACTTAAAGATGATTTTCGATTCTGCCCACATTTGGAATTAAGCTTTCGAATTACAAGTAGCTTCACTCTGCCTGCTTATTCATTCATTGTCATTCATTTTTTTTAATACATGGTGCTGTACATCCCTTCGCCGTTTGACGCGAACCTCGACTCTTGCCTTAGGAGAAGCAGGCCCGGTTACTAAGTTCAGGGGTATTTTTCATGTATTTTTTTGGCAGGTAGCTTTTTCCTCACGATTACTTTCAACGAATGGGCATAATATCCATCATCACCTAAGTGTCAAGTAAAATTCTCATCATCCTAATGTTTGTCATCCACCAATCTTGTTATTGTGCAATTGCGTGCAAGTTCAATAGAATTTTCAGGTGTATTCTGAGAAAAATGCTAAAGACATAACCAATTAATTCATCCCTTTAACTTGCAACTTTCACGAGTAAGACTCTAAGTCCTATCATTCTAAGAAAAGTTTCTCATCGTGAAGTATGAACATGAAGCACTTGTTAGGGGTGTGATGAAAGGTTGCAAGTATTTTGAGAAATTAGAGCTCAAGCTACCCCCCAACTTATGTGACATTGTCCTCAATGGCATGAGGAAGATGTAAAAATAAAGTAAAGTCATAAAAAGTAGAGGGATGGATAGATACGACCTGAGAGAGAGATGCCGTCGTTAAAGAAATATTGCTCCATGCTCTATGCTCCTTAGATAAAAGAAGAAAATCAATCACAATTTTTTTTTGTTTTTGAAAAGATAAAGGGTAATTGGGTTGCCTCCCAAGAAGCGCTAAGTTTAACGTCTTCAGCCAGACGCATGCATAGAAGGTGCAAGCTTCATAACCAACATGTTGACTTGAGAATGAGCCACCACGTTATCTCGTCTATATTGAAAAATAAAGCATTATACCACAACAAGACGATATTGAGCATGATAGCGTAGGGGCTAGAGTGGTTGTTATCACAATTAGGTTGATCATGTAATGCATGGGTTAACAACTTTACTTTTAATGGGGTGGCCTGAGATAAATACCATGATGAATCAGTTAGGCCAAAAGGATCTCCCTGATTAATGATCACAAAATTTTCTTCCCACTTGTGATCTTTGTAAGTGTTGAAAATAGTAATGAAGACCTTATTATCAAGTAAAATTTCCTGTTCTCCCTCACTTTTAGAGATTTCATAAACATCAGTGAGGTGAGAAGGGATCAAAGGGAAAGGAGTTTCAAGCAAAGGATCAGTGTCAAGGAGCTTAGGAGAGTCAATAGTGAAAGAAGCATACTCCTCAACATCATGAAACTTGGAAGGTTCAATGGAATCAGACAAATCGGCCAACATGAAAGTATCCAACACAAAGTGAGAGTTGCCGATGTCAGGAATAGATATCAAATCAATATTCTCCCCTTGATTTAGAGATGCCCAATTAAGATAAAAATTATGAAAGGTATCAGCCTCCTCCTTTACCCAAGAGTGATCAGTAACTGCCTTACCCAATTCATTCTCCACTCGCACATCCTCTTCTTCCTTCCCTTGGAACAAGGTCTCCTCAAATTCAAGAAAGAAAGTGAATGGGATTTGATCATGGCCTAGCATATTACTTTCTTCTTCTTCACCCCCCAACTTGAGATCATCAACTTCTTTAGAACTCTCCTCAGAAGTGCAATTTAGCTCAAGCTTCTCGAGATCATCTTTTTGATGATCATCATGACTACAACTAGCTCCCTCCAAAACTTCCTGATAAGACTCCTCCATAATTCCCCCATTATCTAAATTAAGAGTGACTTGAGTATTAAGTTCATTGGGATTCATGGGTTGATCACAAAAGCTTTCAAATTGTGGAAGTTGATAATGAGAATTTACATTGAAGTAGCTAGGCAATTGATTCTCTTCCATGCCATTGATGTTTGTAGCAAGTCAATCTAGTCGAGCTTGGATGGATTGATTTTGAGCCATGATGAATTGATAAAATTGATTAAAGTTATCCTCTTGCTTGAGATTTGAATGTGGAGGAGATAAATGTGTAGATTGAGAAGCAAAATTCGAAGGATAAGAAGTTGAATAGTGAGGTAGGGGAGATGATGTGCGTTGTCCTCCATAGTGGGCTTGATCATAAGAGTGATTTGAAGATGGAGCCCACTTTTGAAAAAAGTGATCTGGAAGATTTTGGGCCGGGCCTTGATAAGAATCCCAAGAACTATTATGTTGTCCTCCCCCATAAGAATCATAAGAAGGTCTAGAGGGTCTTTGAGCAATTTGAGCCTGTTCTTGGGGGCGAAATGAATTATAGGGCACATGAAGGAATTGAGTGGATTTGACATGATCCTAATTAAAGGAATGAAGTTGGGCCCTCATGAGTGATGGGCTTTCATTGTAAACCGGCCAAGAGTGTGTACTATCGTAATGGGCCAGGCCAGGTTGGGTGAAAGGTAGAGGTTGAGTGAGACTATTATTAACATAATGGGCCGGCTTGGCCCACATGTCATTATGATCATGATAATAAGGTGAAATGAAAGAATTTAAATTCATGGCCCAAAGAATAGATCAAGAAACATAGGCCAACAAGTCCACCTCATCGAATTTATTAGCCCACTCAAAGATTGGAATTGTCTCACCCATTTTTTTTGAAATTCACTTTTTTATTATTTTTTTATTTTTTAAAATGATGTAAATGCAATGAATTAATCACTATATGAATGTAAAATGATGATTTTTTATGATTTTTTTTATTTTGACATAAACTAGGAGAAAGAGAGAAGAGAAGATTTTTTTTGATTTTATTTTTTTATGCAAACACAAACAAGTTGTCACAAAAATTACCTAATGACCTATGTGTGGCCTAGACCTACAAATTGTGTTTCACAAAATGGCTAAAGTACAACTTGAGTTCACCCTCAATATTTCCACCGGCCAGGTAAGGGGTGGGGCAGTGGGTGGCTCCCCTTACTTTCGCAAGGTTCTAATTACAAATCACTAGCCCGCTTAAGGCGTTTGCCATCCGACCGTCTTGCCTTAGGCACCGGTTTTCACAAGAGGGTAAGCCCAAATAACAAAAGAACCACAGTGTGAACTTAGGGCCAATGTCTACTGGATTTTATTTAAGGTCTAGGTGATGCAAAGATGCTGGTGAATTGTGGTTTGTGGGCTAAGGAAGGGTGATGAAATCTCCACCTTATCTTACTTATGGGTATTGCCCTTAGAATATTGTGAAATGATATGCAACAAAGTAAGTTCAAACAAGGGAATCTATGTAAGCATGGAAATGCATGGGCATACTTTTGGAAAAGTTAGAGTACTCACCTTGCCTCCCGCAATCTTCAACAATGCAATTAACAACAATTAAACAACAAGGAAAAATAAATACTATCTTAAATGATGCATGACCTAAAACATGAAAGTGTGATTTCTACTCTTAGAATGAAGACTTTTATTGAGTTCAAGTGAAGAGTTTTTTTTTGTGAACCTATCTAACCATAATATGTAAGAACATTAAGGAAATGACACAAAATGAGAGGAATAAGTTTGAAGAATTACTTGATGCGCAATCCCTCATTCTCTTTTTTTTTTTTGGAAATGAATGACAAAATCAAAAGATGAAAGAAAGAAAGACAAACTTACCTCTGATTTTTTGAATTTTTCCCTTTTTTTCTGGAAAAAAAAGAGAGCTTTATTAGTAAACTATAAACACAAGGAAAATAAAGTTCTTAAACCAAAAATCATCATTCTTCCCCGGCAACGACGTTAAAAATTGATAACGCGAAAGTTTATCGTTTAAAATATGCGTATCAATTTTAAAATTCCAACTCGCACTAAATGAAAGAAAGACGTAATATGGTGGCGAGAAGGGTCGAATCCACATGGAAGAAGAGATTTTTAGAGTTAAAAACCTTGGAGTCCTTTAGAAAACACTTGTGATTTTATTTTGCTTAAAGAAAATAGTGAAATGACGAACAAACCAAACACTTAATTAAAAACGCATATGATTATGCGTCTATGCGATAGAAATTAATTGCATGAAGTGAAAAGAAGAGATAGAAGAAGGGGGTAGAGAGGGAAGAAGATCAAGAACTAGATAAAAAAAAAACAACTCTCTTCATTAACTTAAAAGAAAGAGTACATGAAGTGCAAGATAAGATTACAACAAAGAGGTGACGAGATTACAATGAAGTAAAATAACACAAAAGCAATAACAACAAGAGGATCCTGAGATGTGAAGATAGTAGCAGCAATGGTGATGACGCCGCCATCCTCTCTTGGCCTTGGATCATGAACCACCTTACGGAAGATATCATCTACGCCGGGAGGAAGTCATCTTCGTCGTTGAAGCCGCCCCTAGAGGGTGAATAACTTTAAAACCAAGATGAATTAGGGGATGCCCAAGAAGAAGAAGTTGAAGAGGAGGAAGAGAGGAAGAACTTTTATGAAGGCTTAGAGAGAAAAAAAGAGAATAAATGCTTCAAAACAAAGGAATAACAGATTCTAGCACTTCGGATGAACAGTAAACTCACAGGACAGTAATGTGCAAAATGGGGAACAACTTAAAAACTTTAAAGAATTAGAAGATGAGATAGAAGAAGACATTGTAGAACATTTAAAAACAAAGAACTTTCATGAAGACAGTAGGAGGAGAAAGTGGAAGGAAGAGGGAGAAATAATGGGAAGAACAGAGAGGAACACTGATTCATAGATGAACAGGACAACACAGTGAAAAATAAGAAATAACTTGAAAACCAGAAGGAATTAGAAGATGATGTAGAAGACTAAGTTGTAGAGTACTTAAAAACAAGGAACTTTTGTGAAGAAAGTAAGAGGAGAATATGGACGGAGGAAGGAGAACATAAGGAAGAACAGAGAAGAATGTAGTCTAAAAATGCACAGGACAGAACATAAAAGAACACGAAATACCTTGCAAACCAGAAGGAATTGTGTAGAAACCCGGTAAATAAAGATGAGAAATAAATTTTTTAATTTTATTCTATAAATAAAATATTCATGAAATAGTTAAATTATATTTTTACTATATGAAATAAACTAGTGAAATGAATTTACTTGAAGTAAATAAAGATTAAATGCTTTAACCCTTAGATAAATCATAGGAAGCCCAATAAAAGTGTATAGAATGGATTATGATTACAATTGGCTCATTGGATAACTCATAATGGGTTGGATTAATGGATTAAAGGATTTATTAAAGGATAATTAGATCAAAATTCGCAACATATGTTTAATATGGCATTTAAGGGATTATAATAACCCCATTTCTAGAAGATTGACTCAAGAATCAACCCTTACCTAACATACAACTTTAGACCAGCCGAAATTACATTATTTTCACACCAAAAATGGGCTAGATTAGAAAGAGAAATTGAAATTTTCTTCTAAATTCGGACTTAATGGGTTAGGTAAAATTAGGTGAGGAATCTTGATAAAATTGGCCATATTTTGGCTATAAATAGAACCCCAATCAACCCACAAACCATCACTGGAGGCCTAAGCTATGCTAGTTTGAAGATTGAAGGAGATTTGAAGGAAGATTTGGGAGAAATCAAGGGTTTCATCTTATTTGGGGATTTTTCTTACCTCTTCTTTAGATCCTCAAAAATGTAGGTATCTCTCAGGCAAAATTCTAATTAAAGCATGCTAGATTGTTCTTTTTTCAATGCTCTTTCCATTGATACCTTATTCACTAAATTTCAATGAGAAATGAGTGAGTTATAGCCATTTTAGTAAAGAAAAATTGAAAGTAGCAGAAAAAGTGTCGACCTACAAGGTCGACACTCGGGATCGAGTTTTATGTTAAAAAAATGGAACTTAGTGAAAAGTGTCGACCTCCTGGGTCGACACTTTTTCACGGCTGACAAGTGTCGACCTCCCAGAGCGACACTTTTTCACGGCCGTTCTGTTTTAAGAACAAAACCGCACACGAGAAATAAGTGTCGACTCACTAGGTCGACACTTTCAGCCCGCAAACAAGAGTCGACCCTTGGGGTCGACACTTTTCCTGACATAAAAAAAAAATATATATATATACTAAGATTTTCGTATCCATAAATATATATATTGACTCGGTGCGGTGCGGTGCGGTGCAGTGCGGTGCGGTGCAGAAATCCGAGGGACTAAAGAAAGTTTTCAAGGGTGAGCTCTCCAACATATAAAGCCATGAAAGCTTTCAAAACTTCCAATGTGGGACTAAAGATTAGTCACTATACAATAGAGATTATAACATTTGGAAATCCACGTTAATCGTATACTTTTAAGTCACCAAAGGTAATGAAAGACAATCTTAGCATGTTTTGATTCTTACAGCATGTTAAAAATTATTTTTTTAGAGTAAAATTATTTTTAGCATGTAAAAATCTATTTTTAACCATATTAGAAAATTAATGCATAAAAAATATTTCCAGCATGTTAAAAATGACTTCCAACATGATAAAATTATTTTATACATACTGAGATATAAAAATTATTTTCAGCATGTTAAAATCTATTTAAACTATTTTTTTTTGCATGCTAAACCTAATTTTCCTATTAAATAATTCGTAAATTGATGCATGAAAATTACTTCCAGCATGCTAAAATTTCTTCCAGCATGCTAAAATTATTTCTAGCATGTTAGAATTATTTTTGGCATGTTAGAATTATTTTCAGTGTATTAAAACTATTTTTCAGCATGATAATTCTATTATCCTATCGAATAATTAGTAAATAAATATAGAAAAAATGATTTTTAGCATGTTAAAAATGAAATCCAGCATGAAAAATTTATTTTATCATCTTATCAGTAAAGTAAAGTATTAAAATTATTTTTAGTAAGTTAGAATTATTTTCGGCATAAAAAATCTATTTTTCATAACAAAATTCTGATTTTTATAATAATAAATCACCATTTTGGCTAAACTAATGCATATCTAATGTACAAAAATTTCCTGAAAACATGTCTAAATACTTGTAAATCAAATGCACCCAAGATTAAACTATGGAATTAAATTAATTCTATTAAACTCTAATTACTTGAATTTTCTTCCTAGTTACCGTTCTTTCTTGAGTTCTACGACTTAATGTTGTTAAACATGATGCCTTAAAATTTTTATTCACTCCTCTTGCTACTTCTGAGATTTTTGCCAGATCTGTACTTTTTACAAATGAGCTTATTCTTGAAATTCATTGGCCATAGTGTTAAGTGGATGTCTAATCGTACTTGGGATCTTTTGATCCAATGACCCAATGTCTGGCATTAATGGGGCCCGGTCTGGTCCTGGGAGGAGCACCCGAAAGTATTTGTACCCATGGGAGTTGATTGACCATGGTGTGGCATTGTACCGAAGTGCATGACTTGCTAGATTAATTATGACATTCCACACTTCGTTATTGTACTTGTTTACTTGTTACTTGAAATTGTTTGAAATTACATGATATATTTGACTTGTATGAAATGGCCAAATTTTTCCATGATATTCTTTACATGTTCAATATTCAATACTTGAAATTATCTTGGAACCTTGTTATCATGTTATTACTTGAAATTCCGTATACAATTTCCTACTTGCTATTCATGATCTTAAACACTTCCCGATTTATTTGGAAAAATATCCAAAATGATAAATACTTAAATATTGCATGATTATAGAGATATAAAATCCTATTGAGCTTTTTGCTCACCCTACGTTTTGATAAATTGTTGTAGGAAATGAAAATGAACAAGGGAATGGACAAGAGTGAGAGAGTGATTTTCCATTTACCTAGGTTTGTGTA
Organism: Amorphophallus konjac; assembly: GCA_022559845.1. NCBI lineage: Eukaryota > Viridiplantae > Streptophyta > Magnoliopsida > Alismatales > Araceae > Amorphophallus > Amorphophallus konjac. The sequence goes on along the minus strand of CM040121.1, from coordinate 454,601,502 downwards.
GGTCATCAGTGTTTTTACAAGAATGATGTATTTTGGATTTGAAGATTGTAATTGCCTTTATGGCTTATCAGTTAGTGTTGTAAACTTCATTTTGATAGAATAAAAGTATCATTTCCCATTCATTTCTGACTTTAGAAATAAAATTGTGCATGCTCTGATCGACACGCTTGTTTACGACTCGCTCACGCCCTCGATATTCCGCGTCGGGGCTTGACAGTCTTTGTGGTATCAGAGCCTAGGTTACATAAAACCTAGGATTTCTTAAACATAGGTTTCCCTTAAAATAGGTATAGATCAATACCTAGAAATCGATTAGAAACTTAAACATTCCCGGTAAGTTTGGGTAGAACCATGGGTTAAGTTTTAAAGGAAAAGAATTAATCAAGAAATGAATACCAAAATAAAACATTAAACCTTGTAATTATGGTTGCATGTTAATTCTCGCAAATGGCCGTCGAGAGAGCTCAATGGCGCGAGATGCAACGCACCGTTCAAGGTTTAACCCAAGCCCTCCAACAGGTTGCTTAAGGAGGAGCAAACCGAGGAGCCAGAGATTTGATAGGTTGCAAGGCCTGGATACAAAGGGGGGGTGAATGTATCCTGCTCTAAAAATCGCCCAATTAAAACTCTAATGCTCAAGTATGCGAAATTAAAAGCAGATTATGAAATGTGCTGAAAATGCTTAGAAGCAACTCAGCAAGACAACACAAATCTATTAGCTCTCACACGCTCCTAAGCAAGCATCTAAAGATCGCAGCAGAGAAAATAACATATAAGGAAAAACACACCACAAGAGAACACCAAGATTTTTTAGGTGGTTCGGTCCAAAGACTTACGTCCACCCCTCACTCCAAATCGGAGTGAGGCTTCCACTAGCTAGGCTAGAAACTGCAGACTCAGTCTGCAACAAATTGTTGCCACACAGCTTGACCAGGGGAACAACCTCCCCTCTTCCTCCCAACCGGAGGGACACCCCAAGTGACTCCCAGCCACTTGGAAACCAGAGACGCAAGTCTCTCTTCCTCCAGACCAGGAGGGAACACCTAGTCTTGCAACCACAAGACCAGAACCGGAGGATCAATCCTCCCTTCCTCCAAACCGGAGGGAAACCTAGAGACCTAAGTCTCTATTCCTCTGAAACCCAGAGGGAAGCACAGGTGACACCAAGCCACCTACAAACTAGAGGTCTCGGACCTCTCTTCCTCCCAACCGGAGGGAACCCGACCTCACACAAGAGAGTCGGAAGAACAACTGTTGAAGGTTTAAAAAGAAAAACAAAAACGCAGCAACAGAAAGCTGAAAGAATAAAATGCACAAAGGCTCTCGCAGGAGCTGGCTGGCCTGGATTTGATCCACGGTCCAGCAGGAATTGATCTTCAGTTGAAGCTTCCTTTGCTCTAGCTCTCTCTTCTTCTCACTCTTCTTTTTCTTCTCTTTCGCAGGCTCTCTCTCTGTCTCTTCTTTCTTCTTTCTTCTTCTTCTGCTCACAGCCTCTCTGCTGCACTGTCTGTCTGTCTCGATCACTCTTTCTCTTTCAGATCTAGTTATCTCTTCTTCATCATCTTATTTCAATGGACGGAGGCTTCTATTTATATCAGGTTCAGCATGTGCTAGGGCGTGCTCTTTTCGATTCCCGCCCAAGCTTCAGTCCACGTGGTGACTTCTCAACATCTTGGATTGCGTGCCAGATGCCAGCCTAGTGTCACGTGCCCAGACTCTGTAGGTTTAATGAAACAATACTTCAGTCGATCAGCAGAATGTATAGACTTAATGTAAAAGCAGCAGTGTACAGACTTAAAAGATGCAGCGTGATAAGCAACTGAATGTATATACTTTAGAACAACAAATGATCAAGTATGTACACTGAGAGAGTGTATAGACTTGTAACATGCGCTCTCAGTGTATAAACTTGCTGATGAATGCATTATCATAACAAGATAGAATGTGTAGACTTCTGTGAGATGTATGAGGGAATCGGGTGTACAGACTTTGGGTGAAGCATGTAATGCAACACAGTGTATAGACCTGAAGCTTGATATCGAGTGTATATAGTTGAAGCTTATCAAACGAATGCATAGACTTCATGATAGCGAACGAGTGTATAGACTTAGTTGAGTGAGCATGCAGTGTATATACTTGAAACCCTTCAGCAACCTGAGTGTATAGACTTAGAGTTAACGTGCCAGAGAAACCAGTGTACAGACTTCATATTAACGTGCCAGACAAACTAGTGTACAGACTTGCTGAGCTTTCGCTAAGTCTGTATAGACTTGATGAAAGAGTCCCTGGGAAGGCAGTGTACACACTTGATGGCGTGAAGGAAAGAGTGTATAGACTTCATTTGAAGGGGATGAACATGTGCTGAAGTGTGTACAGTCTACAAGGATGGATGTTCAGACTTAACCTCTAAAGAGTATATACTCTGCTGAAGAACGTTCAGTCGATGTACAAGCCTCAGGCTGTATAGACTTCATATGCAATGCAACATTGTATAGACTTGAGAGAGACGCTGAATGAGACGCAGATGCTGTATAGACTTTACATGTGAATGCATATGCCAATGTATATACTTGAAAGCATGAGACGCTGACTGAGGCGATCGGATGTACAGACTTCGAATCAAGGCTTGAATAGTAGATCAATGTCTAGACTTGGATGCCCAATCGCCAATGTATAGACTTGCAGCTTGAACCAGTGTATAGACTCTGATGCAAATGAGAAGCCAATGTGCAGACTTCACAAAGTATACACTTTCCAAACGACTGTACAGACTTTAGCCCAATCAGCGATGTATAGACTTTGATAACTGATGCATGAACAGTACGCCAATGTATAGACTTGGAACATCTGAGGACTAGTGTATAGACTTGGCGTTCCACTATGGATGTATAGACTTGAGTGTAGTGAACGGATGTTCAGACTTTGAAGATCCACTGTGAATGTATAGACTTTGGCAAGAGATTGGTTGTACAGACTTCAACACAGCTGCGATGTACAGGCTTTGACAAAGCAGCGTTGTACAGACTTGATGAGGCTTCAGATGAATGAATGTATAGACTTGAAACAGAAATCAGGCAAGCGTTGTGTAAACTTGTCCAGAACGTAGGAAAAGGTATGAGTGTACAGACTTGGCCAAGCGTAGGAAAAAATGTGGAGTGATGTGTAGACTTTGCGTTCAACTGGATGTATAGGCTTGGAGGGTTCACTGATGGCTGTACAGACTTGGGCGTTGTATAGACTTGGAACGGCTTCAAGGTAACAATGTACAGACTTTGAAACCAAGAGTGTATAGACTTGAAAGTTCAAGGCCACGATGTATAGACTTTACACAGGAGTGCCTGAAGTGATGTACAGACTTGGAGTGCCAAAGCCATTGTATAGACTTGGCGTGCCGAAGCCATTGTATAGACTTGGCGAATGGCTTGAAACACAAGGACGCTGCTCGCTGTACAGACTTGAGGTTTTAACAGTATGATGTACACACTTGGAAGGCTTTGAAGGCAATGTATCGACTTTTAAAAACCAAAGGCAGTGTATAGACTTGATGCAGTTCCTCTGCCAATGTACATACTTTGATTCCCAAATGCGAAGCACACGATGCAAAGACTCTATACAGACTTCATGGCATGCAGCAATACACTAGACGATGTATAGACTTTACATTCAATATGCATGAGACCTTGTACATGGGCTATACAGACTTAGTGTGTGCTGGCATGTGGATGTATGGACTTCATGAACAAGATGCAATGCTGACTGATGTAGACACTTGGCAAATAGAGTGATGTATGAACTACCCTGTACAGACTTTAAGACTCAATGAGCAACCCGGTGAATAGACTTGGCGATTGTGTGAGCATGCGAAGCATGCGAAGTACAGACTTTGTGTTGTGAACACAGGCTGTACAGACTTGCTAAGATGCATGAACAAATGGCGTTGTATAGACTTTACGAGAGCACACGAAGCAATGTGTGGACTTGGTGACTCACGCAGACAGATGAGTTAACAGTCTATGCCATGCTCACAGTTAATCAATGTACCAAGTTCTGAATGAGTAGTTCTGAATGAAGTAAACACATATGGCATTAATTTGTCATCATCAGAACACACGTAAACAATGTCATCATCAAAACATAAGTCAACACATATGACATCAAACATATGAGAGTCATAGTGTTTGTCATCATCAAAACATAATATCCAACAAGATTTGCATAGGAATTTTCGGAGCATGAACCCTCCCAAGTTCGCCGGATCTACGGACCTGGATGAAGCCGAACATTGGATTAAGGAAATTGAGAGGATTTTTCGAGTCATGCAATGTGCCGACGAGGAAAAGGTCCTACTCGCTACTTTCTAACTAGAAAGGGACGCACGTGCCTGGTGGGAATCGGTCGAAGCTACTTTACCGCACGACCAAGTACTATGGGAAGAGTTCGTGGAACACTTCAATAACAAGTATTTCTCTGACCGAGTGCAAGAGAAGAAGGCCGCCGAATTTGCTGCTTTGAAGCAAAGGGGTTTATCGGTAGCCGAATATGAAGCTCAATTTTCAAGATTATCTCGGTATGCCCCACATCTCGTGGGTACCGACAAAATGAAGGCAAGAAGATTTCTCAATGGCTTAAGGCCACAATATATTACTCAACTCACCCCGATAGATATTCAAACATATTCAGATATGGTACGAAGAGCTCAACTCCTTGAAGATGCGACGGAGTTATCGGACCGTATCCGAGGAAAAGAAGTCAAGAGAGAGCAAGTTACGGGAGCCGGAAGTTTCAAGCCTTCCTTCGGGAAGAAAAGACCTAATGACAACCGTAACTTTAATAAGGACGGGCGTAATTTCAACAAAGGTGGACGTAACTTTCAAGGGGACAAGAAGCTGAGGACATTCGACAAGCAAATTTTCCCTATCTCCAACATCAAAAGAATTATGTAAATTCTTCGAGAAGCCCGGACACAAAGCCGAGGAATGCTGGAGAAAACTCGGCGCATGTCTTCGTTGCGGGAGTCAGGAGCATAGGATCCCGAATTTCCCTCTTCTCAACGAGCAAGCTCCACCACCGGCAAAACTTCCTATTATTGCCAAAAAGTAAGGAAGACTCCAAGCTCTCATGGATGTGGAACCTACCGAAGAAGGAGGCGTCGTGGAAGGTACTCTTTCTATGTACTCAAGGCATGCCTCTGTCTTATTTGACACCGGAGCTACGCATTCATTTATATCTAGAAGATTTACTGGTCTTTTATCTATGAAGCCTGTTCCATTAGATTCTACACTCACTATTACTACCCCTATTGGAACGGGAATGGAGATTAAACATTTCTATCCTTCTAGTGAAGTTCTAATTAGCGGTTATCACTTACCCGCTGATTTCGTATGCATGGAGATGGACGGATATGATGTTATTCTGGGTGCCAATTGGCTATCTACACATGGAGCTAGTGTCAATTACAAATTGAGTACGGTAACTTTTATGGGTTACCCTGACCTTCTATTTTCTGGCACCAGGCATTCCAAGCACATATCTCTTATTTCGACCCTCAAAGTCGAGAAATTATTAAGGAAGGGTTGTGCCGGTTTCTTAGTTTCTATCACTATGACCGAGCATACGGAACCCATTCTAAAAGACATTCCTATCGTTCGGGATTATTCTGATGTATTTTCGGACGAGTTGCCTGGTATTCCTCCCGAGAGAGAAGTGATTTTCTCTATTGATTTGATTCCGAGAGCTGCACCAGTTTCTAAAGCTCCGTATCGGATGTCTGCTGTTGAAATGAAGGAGTTAAAGGAACAACTACTGGAGTTATTGGAGAAGGGGTTTATCCGACCAAGTACTTCACCTTGGGGAGCCCCGATCCTCTTTGTTAAAAAGAAGGATGGTTCGATGAGACTATGTGTTGATTATCAACAATTGAATCAACTCACCATCAAGAATAAATATCCATTGCCAAGGATTGATGAATTATTCGACCAGATTTCTGGAGCTCGATATTTTTCAAAGATCGATCTTCGATCTGGTTATCATCAGTTGAAAATCAAGGAAAGTGATATTCACAAGACTGCATTCCGGAGTCGGTATGGACATTACGAGTTCACTGTTATGCCTTTTGGCTTAACAAATGTGCCTGCCGCATTTATGCAATTAATGAATAGCGTATTCAGGCCATGCCTCGATCAATTTGTGGTTGTCTTTATCGATGACATCCAAGTCAGAGGAAGAACATGAAGAACATCTCAAGAAGGCCCTTCAATTATTAAGAGATCACAAGCTTTATGCCAAATTAAGCAAATGTGATTTCTGGTTGGAGGAAGTTTCTTTTCTCGGTCACATAATTTTCCGGAACGGTATTGCCGTCGATCCTTCAAAGGTCGAGGCCGTAAAAAATTGGGAAAGGCCTACTAGTGTGACGGAAATATGAAGCTTCTTGGGATTGGCTGGCTATTATCGAAGATTTATCAAGGACTTCTCCAAGATTGTGGTATCTTTAACAAGATTAACAAGGAAGGAGAATCCTTTTATATGGTCCGAGGAATGCGGGAAGAGTTTTCAAACTTTAAAGGAGTGTCTGACGACTACCCCTATTCTCACATTACCTACGGAAGGAGGAGGATTCGAAGTATATGCTGATGCATCCGGAATTGGCCTAGGTTACGTATTAATGCAACATGGCAATGTCATAGCTTATTCCTCATGGCAATTGAAGAAGCACGAGGAAAATTATCCCGTGCATGACCTAGAGTTGGCAGCTGTGGTCTTTGCCTTGAAGATCTAGCGACATTATCTCTATGGCAAAGCCTTTACGGTGTATTCTGATCACAAGAGTCTCAAATACTTATTCTCTCAAAAGGAGCTCAATATGAGACAAAGACGGTGGTTAGAATATTTAAAGGATTTCGACTTCTCTATACAATACCACCCCGAAAAAGGCAATGCCGTAGCTGATGCACTTAGCTAGAAGCCGATGTCCTTACTAGCCAGCATGATGGTTAAAGAATGGCATCTACTTGAAGAAATGGCAAGTCTAGACCTCAATATGGAGGAGAAGGAAGGTGGAGTCTTTATCGCTAATATTCGACTCCAACCCGAGTTACTCTCGGAAATTAAGGAACGGCAAGGTGATGATCCGTTGATCGTGGAAATTAAAGAGAAATTAGATCAACGATCAGATTTTCTTCTGTCTAATGATGGAAGGTTATTATTCAAAAGAAGAACATGTGTACTGGACTATTCTATCCTCAAGGGTAAAATCTTGGAGGAAGCACATCGGTCTAAGTACACTATACATCCCGGTGCTACAAAAATGTACCAAGACCTCAAGAGAACTTTCTGGTGGTCTAACATGAAAAGAGAAGTAGCTGAGTTCGTAAGCCGATGTCTGGTCTGTCAACAAGTTAAGGCCGAACACCTCAAACCAGCTGGTAAACTCATGCCTCTCGAAATACCAGAATGGAAATGGGATAGTATCGGTATGGACTTCATTGTTGGTTTACCAAGGACCCGAAGTGGTTTTGATGCTATATGGGTAATTATGGACCGACTAACCAAGTCCGCCCACTTCTTACCTATCAAGACCAAATGGACCGTGGATGTTCTAGCTACCTTATATATCAAGGAGATTGTCAGGCTGCATGGTATTCCAAGTTCCATTATTTCGGATCGAGATCCGAGATTCACCTCTCATTTCTGGAAAGGTTTGCAATCGTCTATGGGCACTAGGCTAAGATTTAGCACTACTTTTCACCCACAGACGGATGGACAAACCGAGAGGACGAATCAGATTATTGAAGATATGTTGAGAGCCTGCATGATAGACTTCGGTGAAAGTTGGCATGAACATTTACCGCTGATTGAGTTCGCTTATAACAATAGCTATCAGTCGAGTATAAAAATGGCACCATTCGAAGCTCTTTATGGCTGAAGCTGTAGATCGCCTCTATGCTGGAGCGAGGTTGGAGAGAAGAGATTGCTCGGTCCCGATATTGTCCAAGATACAACTGACAAAGTCCAGTTGATTCAAGAAAGATTGAAGGTAGCTCAATCACGGCAAAAGAGTTATGCTGACAATCGGAGGAGAGACCTTGAATTCCAAGTGGGGGAGCATTTCTTTTTAAAGATCTCGCCCACTCGTGGAATTAGAAGATTCGGCATCAAAGGAAAGCTGAGTCCGAGATTTATTAGCCCTTTTGAGATTCTAGAACGAATCGGTGAGGTGGCGTACAAGCTGGCTTTGCCTCCTCAACTGGCCAGTGTACACGATGTCTTCCATGTATCAATGCTAAGGAAGTACGTGTACGATCCTTCACATGTGATTTAATTTAAAGAAATGAAGCTGCAAAAGGACTTATCATATGAAGAAAGACAGATCAAGATATTAGATCGGAAACTACACCAACTGAGGAATCGGGCTATACCGATGGTGAAAGTCCAATAGAGCAAACGTGGATTCGAGGAAGCCACATGGGAGTTAGAAGAATCTATCAAGAAGAAATACCCAGATTTAATCTCAGGTTAGGAATTCGACTTCTCCATTAGAATTTTTGAATTTTAGTTGTATAATGTGAATTTGGAGGACCAAATTCTTTTAAGTGGGGGAGGATGTAGAAACCTGGTAAATAAAGATGAGAAATAATTTTTTTTAATTTTATTCTATAAATAAAATATTCATGAAATAGTTAAATTACATTTTTACTATATGAAATAAACTAGTTAAATGAATTTACTTGAAGTAAATAGAGATTAAATGCTTTAACCCTTAGATAAATCATAAGAAGCCCAATAAAAGTCCATATAATGGACTATGATTACAATTGGCCCATTGGATAACCCATAATGGGTTAGATTAATGGATTAAAGGATTTATTAAAGGACAATTAGACCAAAATTCGTAACACATGTTTAATATGGCATTTAAGGGATTATAATAACCCAATTTCTAGAAGATTGACTCAAGAATCAACACTTACCTAACATACAACTTTAGACCAGCCGAAATTACATTGTTTTCACACCAATTCACACCAAAAATGGGCTAGATTAAGAAGAGAAATTGAATTTTTCTTCTAAATTCGGACTTAATGGGTTAGGTAAAATTAGGTGAGGAATCTTGACAAAATTGGCCATATTTTGGCTATAAATAGAACCCCAATCAACCCACAAACCATCTCTGGAGGCCTAAGCTATGCTAGTTTGAAGATTGAAGGAGATTTGAAGGAAGATTTGGGAGAAATCAAGGGTTTCATCTTATTTGAGGATTTTTCTTACCTCTTCTTTAGATCCGCAAAAAGGTAGGTATCTCTCATGTTAAATTCTAATTAAAGCATGCTAGATTATTTTTTTTTCAATGCTCTTTCCATTGATATCTTATTCACTAAATTTCATTGAGAAATGAGTGAGTTATAACCATTTTAGTAAAGAAAAATTGAAAGTAGCAGAAAAAGTGTCGACCTACAAGGTCGACACTCGGGATCGAGTTTTATGTTAAAAAAATGGAACTTAGTGAAAAGTGTCGACCTCCTGGGTCGACATTTTTTCACGGCTGACAAGTGTCGACCTCCCAGATCGACACTTTTTGGCTGTTCTGTTTTAAGAACAAAATCGCACAAGAGAAATAAGTGTCGACTCACTAGGTCGACACTTTCAGCCTGCAAACAAGAGTCGACCCTTGGGGTCGACACTTTTTCTGACATAAAATATATATATATATATATATATATATATATATATATATTGACTCGGTGCGGTGCGGTGCGGCACAAATAAAGCCATGAAAGTTTTCAAAACTTCCAATGTGGGACTAAAGATTAGTCACTATACAATAGGGATTATAACATTTGGAAATCCACGTTAATCGTATACTTTTAAGTCACCAAAGGTAAGGAAAGATAATATTAGCATGTTTTGATTCTTACAGTATGTTAAAAATTATTTTTTTAGAGTAAAATTATTTTTAGCATGTAAAAATCTATTTTTAACTATATTAGTAAATTAATGCATGAAAAATATTTCCAGCATGTTAAAAATGACTTACAACATGATAAAATTATTTTATACATACTGAGATATAAAAATTATTTTCAGCATGTTAAAAATGACTTTCAGTAAATTCTAACTATTTTTTTTGCATGCTAAACCTAATTTTCCTATTAAATAATTAGTAAATTGATGCATGAAAATTACTTCCAGCATGCTAAAATTTCTTCAAGCATGATAAAATTATTTCTAGCATGTTAGAATTATTTTTGGCATGTTAGAATTATTTTCAGTGTATTAAAACTATTTTTGAGCATGATAATTCTATTTTCCTATCGAATAATTAGTAAATAAATATACAAAAATGATTTTTAGCATGTTAAAAATTAAATCCAACATGAAAAATTTATTTTATCATCTTATCAGTAAAGTAACGTATTAAAATTATTTTTAGTAAGTTAGAATTATTTTCGGCATAAAAAATCTATTTTTCATAACAAAATTTTAATTTTTATAATAATAAATCACCGTTTTGGCTAAACTAATGCATATCTAATGTACAAAAATTTTCTGAAAATATGTCTAAATACTTGTAAATCACATGCACATAAGATTAAACTATGGAATTAAATTAATTCTATTAAATTCGAATTACTTGAATTTTCTTCCTAGTTACCGTTCTTTCTTGAATTCTACGACTTAATGTCGTTAAACATGATGCCTTAGAATTTTTATTCACTCCTCTTGCTACTTCTGAGATTTTTGCCAGATCTGTACTTTTTACAAATGAGCTTATTCTTGAAATTCATTGGCCATAGTGTTAAGTGGATGTCTAAACGTACCTGGGATCTTTTGATCCAATGACCCAATGCCTGGCATTAATGGGGCCCGGTCTGGTCCTGAGAGGAGCGCCCAAAAGTACTTGTGCCCATGGGAGTTGATTGACCACGGTGTGGCATTGCACCGAAGTGCATGACTTGCTAGATTAATTATGACATTCCACACTTCGTTATTGTACTTGTTTACTTGTTACTTGAAACTGCTTGAAATTACATGATATATATGACTTGCATGAAATGGCCAAATTATTTCATGATATTCTTTACATGTTCAATATTCAATACTTGAAATTATCTTGGAACCTTGTTATCATGTTATTACTTGAAATTTCGTATACAATTTCCTACTTGCTATTCATGATCTTAAACACTTCCCGATTTATTTGGAAAAATATCCAAAATGATAAATACTTAAATATTGCCTGATTATAGAGATATAAAATCCTACTAAACTTTTTGCTCACACTACATTTTGGTAAATTGTTACAGGAAATGAAAATGAACAAGGGAATGGACAAGAGTGAGAGAGTGATTTTCCTTTTACCTAGGTTTGTGTAGGTCATTAGTGTTTTTACAAGAATGATGTATTTTGGATTTGAAGATTGTAATTGCCTTTATGGCTTATCAATTAGTGTTGTAAACTTCATTTTGATGGAATAAAAGTATCATTTCCCATTCATTTCTGACTTTAGAAATGAAATTGTGCATGCTCTGATCGACATGCTTGTTTACGACTATCTCACGCCCTTGATATTCCGCGTCGGGGCTTGACAAATTGGAAGATGATGCAGAAGAAGAAGTTGTAGAGGACTTAAAAACAAAGAATTTTCATGAAGAGTGTATGAACAGAAAATGAATGTAAGTGAGAGAACTCGGCGACCTAAGGTTGGGAGAGAAATTACCTAAAAAAGAACTCCCCTTCTCCTCCTTGTCATGGGTTATTTATAGGAAAAGTTAGGTCAATAGAGGGTGGAGATTATATCAAAAGGATATGGATGACTGGGATTTAGGTAGAAGATGGTGTATGGGGAAAAGAAAAGGAGGTGGGCAGCCCCTTTCTTGGACTTTGGACACCCCATTTCCCAAGGCTCATCATGTCTCTCCTTTATTTCAAACTTTGAATGTCCTTTTCCTCATTTTCAAACTTAAACTTTGAATTCCTTCTTTTCAAACTTTGAATTCAAAATTTTAAACTTTCTTTTCCCTCCAACCAAAATATTTTGAATTTTTTATTTGACTTGGTTAAAGTGGTGATGACAGTTTTGCCCCCGGTTTCTTTTGCAATTACCTTCGGTGTCTTGCACAACACAATTACAATATAATCCATAAAAATTACCATAATGTGCACATAAATCTCAAATGCTCATAGTTATGCAATGGAGAATTAATGCCCATAACCCTCAACTTCAATTTATTAAATAATATCACCAAGTTAATCAATTTACGTGAAAGCTCCAATTTAAATGTGGAGTTGAGGTTAACTATGAAATATGCATAATTACCTAATTTTATGCACATAAAATGCTATACATGCGATGAACTATCATAGAAAATGGACACTTATCATGGATTTGGCTCGGTTGACCTTTAACAGAATTCTGTCTCCCTTGCACCCTAGACCCACCTGACTTATGCATGGGTGAAGATTGGGTCTTTTTCTAAGCAGGTGGAGACTTGTTGACTCTACCCTGGAGTTTGGATGTGCATGAAGGTTGACTCCTAACCTGAACTCTACCTTAGGAGTAGGGCAGTGTGTACTATCATGGCGAGACTTGTTGTATTAAGTGGATGGTCAAACTAGAGGGGGAGGGGGTGAATAGGTTGACCCTTTGAAAATTTTATGCAAGACCACACTCGCTATCAAAAATAGAATGCTAATCAGAAAAATAGTAACTAAATGTGTGCAGATCGAGCCTACTCAAACATCTAACGTCAAGCAGATTATGCGAAAAATGGCAGACCATAAGTGAACACTGATTTTTATGGTGGTTCGGTCTCCCTGTGGAGACCTACGTCCACCCCTCACTAAAACCAATGAGGATCCCTGCTGAGCCTTATAGCTTAGCTACACCGAGGAATAAACTCCTCAACACCGCTGAGCACTACAGCTTGGCTAGACAGAGGAATAAATCCTCTCAACCGCTGACAAATAGCTTGCAGGCAAACACACCCAAATACCCTTGATCCAAGCACAATCTGCTGGATCAAATACCCTCCCTCTACTCAAACTAGTACGAGGGAGAAATACAATAACAAAGTTCAAACTGAACAACAAAAGCAATAAACGAAATCACTCAGAGATGGAAGAACAGCTCCAGATCTGTGATGCTGCTGGATCTCAAGCTCGAACTCAGAAGTCTGGAGGAAGATGTTTCAACGATCAGCTGGCCATCTCCTTCTGAAGGGTAGATGAACTCGCACTGATCCACTGCCCCTGGATCTCCTCTGATCGTCAGTAGATGCAACACGGTACCAGTAGGAAGATGATGGACTCCACGATCCTTCTCGAGAGCTTCACTCGCTCAGGTTCGACTGCTGCTACTTCTTCAAATCCTCTTCTCTATATTCCTTCCCGCGCTCACTTCCAAATCCACGTGTTATATCCATCTAGTGGGCCTCAACCAGATTTTCTGGTTAGCCCAATGATTGTTCTTACAGAGGCTTCTGGAATCGCGAGGGAAAAATGAGGTCGCAAACACTTTTGGCTGATGTGACCTTTGACGTCACGTACGACTGGGGTCCATGTTGATATTTATTTGCCTACCTTTTATCTTACTTTTGAGGTTTGCAAAGTAACATGGCAAGATGACAAACAAGCAATCAAAGATCTACTCACGACCTATGAACATGTGAACATGAACCTAGGCAATCATAGCTAGCTCTAGCATGGGCATGCTATCTCAGTCAAATTACGCTAAGGAAAAAGGAAAACACACGCCGGGGCGTGGAGCAAGGAGTAAATAAAAACACACCGTGAAGGTGGAGCAAGCAAGGAAAGTAAAGATGATATGATGAAGAAGACAGCTAATGCCCAATACCAAGGAAAGATGTGATCGCCACCAAAGTAAACACAAGTCAAAAGACCTGAATATACCTTGGAAATAGGTGGATGAAGCACCCGCCCACGGGAGAGAAAACCAAGGAAAGCCTGCAGATCAACTTGGAAGTAACGGCCAGAACCCTGTGCGTCGCTTGGAAGCGACGGCCGCACGATAGACCGCCAGAAGATAGTGACGCGCCTGCACCAGACCGTCAGGTAACCTGCAGTAGTAAAGCTTGAATCCTTTTAACTCCAACTCTTCCAGCCGGCTAGAAGACTTGGGCCTCGTGCTAATGAACCTGTAAACCTGCCAAAGATGTAGAAAGACAAGACAAGACAACCTCAATTAGCCCTTTTCACAAGTATAGCATCAATTCTTAAAGAGTTTAAGAACATCAAAAGGAGAGGAATTACCGGGGAGTTTTTGGTTTTTTAACCCCTCTGGGTGTTTTAAAAGTTTGGAAGGATGTTTATATGCTTAAAGAACAGTGAAAAACGTGGAGGAAGAGGAGGGACAATGCTTTGTTTGAGGAAAAACCAAGGAAGAACTCAAGCATGCAATGATAAACTTGAAAGATAAAACTAAAGACTCCCTTGATTGGAAGATGGATGGACGTGGGAAACAGCTCCTCCTGGATGAAGATGGCTCCTGAGTTCGGCAGCACTTCGTCGTGAATTCAAATCTCCCCCCCTTTTTTGCCATGAGTTCAAGGGTTCTATTTATAGACCCTCAAAACTCGTAGGTCAAGCAGAGGATAATTCAGCAGGAAAGAGGGATAACTCTTAGCAAATCCTTGAGGATAATATCACCAAGAGTCCATAGAATCAAACGGGAGGTCCTGAGGATCGGATTTGAAAGAGATAACGTTAATCCAAATTCTTATCTCAACCACGGAGTAGCAGAGAAAAGGCCTGAACTGCCAGGACTCTCGGAAGGAAGTAACGGCTGCACGATAGACCGCCACTTGGAAGTAACGCACCAAGGATCATCCGTTACTTTCAACCCTATCCCAAAGAGATAAGATCAACGGGAAGAAGACCCAACAAGTTGGACTCTTCAAGGAAGCAACGGCCAAGGCATAGGGCGTCACAGAGAAACAACGGCTGCACGACAGACCGTTATTATCAACGTAGAATTAAAAGGATAAGCACTGACCACGAGGCCTTAGCCTTTAGGACTCTTCAAAGAGTAACGGTCCAGGACCCATGCGTCAGAAGTAAGAAACGCGCCGGACTGGGACCGTTATTATCATTGAGGTTCAAAAAATATAATGAAGAGGATTACCAAGCTTTACCAACGAAATGCCACCAGGAGCCACATCTTAATCCAGGAATTAAGACCCAAGAAACAGGCTTCAACTGATCAAGAGACTCGTCAAAGAATGAACAACTCGGAGCATCATAAGGAATGAATAAGGAGATGACCCGACTTATTGGGTATAAAACGGGTGTCAACAGATGCCCCTCCTTAACGTCCTCTTTGCAGGGGAACGAGCGGAGATGAAGCGGAAAGAAATGGAACATGGAGATGAAGCGGAAATGAAGCGGAGTGGATCAAAAAGAGGGCGTTAAGGTAAACGACACCCGTTCTGCACCAATCAAGCGATAGGAATTTTCTGAAAAACTTCGAATTGATCACAAGAAATAGCCAACCAAAGGACGCAAGTCTGGAGGAATTAATTAAGGAAAGGAAACACGGCTAGCCGCCGGAGGCAACGGAAAGGAAAGAGACTAAACTCCAGACAGGAATCTTCAGCGAACCAGATCAAGCGAGCAAATCGAAGGAAACCTTCTAATTCAGAGTGGAATGATTCTCCTTATTCGGATTAAGAACACAGCTGTCCACCATCACTGAGATATCCTGAGCAGATGAAACTCATGAAATGCTCAAAGAATGCGTATGATGCATGCTGGGCTAAAGGAAAAAGAAATCTTCAAAACAAAATGCAAAGAAAGATAAAAATATCAAATACTCGAGAATAATATTGCTAGATCGGAGTAATCAGAGTCAGGACACTATCTGCAACCACGGCGTGCAAGATAGAACCATCGTCCCCAAACTTTCCAATCTAACGGCCTATCCACTGATTAATCACGTGAACTTAGATCATCATCATTTTTGTTTAAGGGAACATCAGATCCCAGGACACAGGAATGACCAGCCGGTTCTCGAGGTAATATATCATAGATAACATATAGTAATGCATTAAGGGAGTGAGGGAACGAGATACAATACCTGACCTACCTGCCTGACGAACGATAAAGCACGACTTCACTTATAATTCCTTTATGAAAGATAGGTTAGCCAAAAAAAGATAAATATGATCATGAATCAAGGCATAACCATTTGTACATGCGAGAGGCATTAATAAGGAACAATATGGAAGAAAATGGAACCATTTTGACATCAATTAGACCATTTAATTCATCAAGAAACTTGCAAGTTTGTAACGGTCTCATGTACGTGCGTCACATCAAGTAACGGACCACCCCTAGTCCGTCATAAACCAGGCGGTTCACATTCTTCAATAAAACAGGGCCAACACATGTAACGGTCAGATCCAGACGCGTCAGAAGGATGTGACGGTCGGTCGATAGACCGTCGCATTTCCTGCGCGTTCAAAAAACAAAACCGAACGGTTACGGCCATTCATTCCACATTCAACACCCAAAAACCCCAACCGAGAAACCCTCCGGCGATCACCAACTCCCACCACCACCATGGCCGGCGACGAGGGTTCCCAGCCGCCTCCACAGAAGAGGGAGAGAGGAAAGAGAAAGGCAATACGGCGGTTCCATCGCCGGCTCGAACGGGAGGCGATCCCACCGGTCACGGAAGAAGAACCGAGGGGAAGAGAGCCAAGAGAAGAAGAAGAAGCTCCTACGGCCGTGGGGGACCAAAGGGAAGCCCCATTGGGTGAAGAAGAGCCCAAAGAATCAGCCAAGAAGAGGAGAAGGGGCATGGACCATGAGGTAGGTTCTCCCGCCCTAACTTGAATTTTTAATGTTTTTGAATTTTTTATGTGAATGCATGTGGGTTTTGAGGGTAGAAATGGGTCCACAGACCCCCTAGGAACAATTGTAGGCCATTCGGCCATAGTGGGAGACCACGGGGATGCAAGGGAAAAAATTCCCAAATGCAGACAATGTGACGGTCCTGCCAGCGACCGTCACTCGTCTGACGCACCATGATGAGTCCGTCAGAGTCAAACGACGCCCTACCCCAGGGCCGTCACGCACGCCAGGGACTTAAACTATTTTTTAGGGTTTTCAATTTTCAAATTTTTGTTTTCTTTTTAATTATGAATGTTTATGCAATGATTATATGATGCCAATTGGACTAATTAATGATCTAATATGCAATGCAGGGGAAAAGACGATCACGGATCTCCTGGCTTCAGATCCGGGCAGTGTACCAGGCATTGCCCGACTACCAGAGAGAGAGATTGGCCGGCATGGGATTCGCCGAGGTGCTTAGCATCGAGGTGATCCGGATGGACACTCCGGTATTGTACGCCTTGCACGAGAGATGGGACCCGATCAGCAGAGCTTTCATCTTCCCGTGGGGCCACATGATCCCCACGCTAGAAGACATAGCGAGGATTACCGGACTGAGAGTCCACGGAGCCGCGGTGACAGGGTGGACATACGGCGACTACCGAGAGATGGCGCAGCAGCTGCTCGGGCTAGACTTGATCAGGCCGGGACAGTCCTCCTCCCAGCTTTCGAGATCAGTGCTGCAGAAGAGCTTGGGACTGAGAGGAGCGGTGATCGCCGTAGGAGAGCTACCCGAGGAGCACCTGAGCAGAGTGATAGACCAGGTGCGCCCTCGCGTGGCGGCGGAGGCGGGACCAGAGGGAGACAGAGTGCTCAGACGCTTCCTGATGCTGCTATTCGGGAAGCTCCTTTTCGTGACTCGGGCAGATGTTATCAGCTGCAGACTGCTGCCGATGATAGAGGATTTGGGCAGAGTCAGGAGATACGCCTGGGGAGCGGCAGTGCTCGCATTCCTGTTCGAGTCCCTCAGCACTACGGACCGACAGACGATGCTGGGCGGCTTCTCGCCTTTCCTACAGGTAAATGTACTTCTAAATGCTTTCTTTTATACCATGAATATTGATGCTATGATTTATGAAAAATGATTTATGCAATGATTTATGCAATGATTCGACTGACTCGACTTCTAAATGCAGATCTGGAGCTATATGTACCTCCCGGGCATCGGGAGAGGCGTTTTACTCCATCCTGGCCGCATACCGATCGCGAGGCGTTGGTCAGTGGCGAGGGACACAAGGTCGATCATCAGACTGACCCGGACGATCCAGGACTACCTGGACTCCTTCCCGCATACATCGGTAAGTCCAGAATTCAAAATGATTTCTATATGCTTTTAAAAATGCTTCTAAATGCTTTCTAAAAATGCTTTCAAAATACCTTTTAATGCTTTCATATGCTACTGAATGAACTAAATGCTCTCAGGTGAGATGGACTCCATACCGCGACGAGGGCTATACGGGACAGCCATGGGTGGAGGCGGCCTTATCATACCGGGGGCGAGACATATGGTTGCATTGCCTCCATATCATCGAGCCTCTGCACTACAGACTGATCCTGTGGACCCGGGGATTACACCAGCCCGAGGTGACCTTTCCACGCCATAGCGACGATCACCCCGGCAAGTCAGCAAGGGGCATCAGCGACAATGTGGATTGGTGCGCCCGGAAGGTGAAGTACGTCCACGATTGGAACAGGCGGGGCCGAGCGGTGAAGGAGCGAGACGAGAGCGACGAGGCATATCTGAAGGCCTTCGCTCGACTCTACGGCGACCGGGTGTACCGAGGTACCCGACGACCGGTATGCAAACTAAAAACTCTAAACTCTTCTATTATGCAATGTGCAATGTGATTAATGCTGACTCATGCTTTCTAAAATTGGAGCTAGACCCTGAGGGACGGATAGCCGAGCTGGAAGGGCTACTCCACTCCACCATCCAACAGCGGGACGAGTACCGGTCTGCCCTGGAGCTCCTGGTGAGACTAAAAACTTAAATGCCTATGATTGATGGAATGATGTTCATGATGCAAATGCAAATGTCAACTAACTTATGACTTCCAAACGCAGCGGGTTGAGGGAGCCCAACGCGCTGGACCGGATGCCCCGTCGTCTTCCTCGCAGCCTGCAGGAGGCAGGGCTGAGCAGGAGGCTGACTTTGCTCGGGCAGTTGCCCGGGCCGAGGAGGTGGAGGCCACCCTCGCAGAGCGGGTAAGAGACTAAAAAACTTATGATTATGCCTAATTAAATGCTTTATGACTAATGACGTGAAATGCAACCTACAGGCGAGGGATCTAGCAGCAGCAGTAGCCGAGGTAGAGAAAATCCGGGCCGAGACTGATCGAGCCCGAGCAGAGACGGAGCTGGTACGGGCAGAGATGGCCCGACAGAGAGCGGAGACCCTGCGACACCCAGATGATGCAGAGATGGAACAACTCCGGAAGGAGTTAGCGCAGGCACGAGCTGAGGTGGAGGAGCTCCGGATCGGGACGGCCGACTTGGATCGCTACCGGATCGAGGCACGGGAGACGCGGCGTCAGATCTTTACACTGAAGATCGAGCTGCGGACATTGGAGCGGACGGTGCGGATGATCGGCCGGGGACCAGAGCGGTGCACCTCCCAGAGTGGGATACATAGGAGCGCTGCTCCTAGCGGCTCAGTAGGGGACTTCCTCGTCAGCTCCTCCGCCCAGCGGAGGAATGAGAGGGCAGAGAGAGGACAGCAGGAGGAGAGTGCTTCCATAGCACTGCCACCCGCGAGGAGACCTGAGGAGGGGGAGGATGATGGTGGCCCGGCTGATAGACCGGCCGAATGATGCCTTTCTTATGTTTTTATTTATCATTTGTATAGAACTTTTGGCAAAATGGAATGAGATCCCTTTATTTTAGTTTTCTGTTTTGTTTTTAGTTTTATGCGAGCGTGAATGAATGAATGTGAAAAATGCAGGATGGACGAAATGTGGATGAATGTATGAGATGTATGCAGGCAGAAAATGAGGTGTACAATGTGAAAGACCGCCAGGTCTAAGCAAGGGCAGAAGGAATAACCTGAACTCAGCAGCAGAGAAAGTGACGGTCTAAGATCTGACCGCCATAATCAAACGGCGCTCTGGCGAGAGACCGTTAATCATCAGAGACCCACTGCATCAGGATGAACGACAGCCAACTGAGGGTGCGTCAGAGAAAAATAACGGCCAAGGGTCAGACCGTTAATCATGGCAGAACGATAGTCAGTCAGGGCAACTAGCAGGAAATGCGACGGTCTGAAGGAGACGCGTCAGAATCGAGCGACGGTCATAAGCAAGACCGTCAGGAAGTGTTTAGCCCAGAAGAGAAGGAACTGAGTGGCTGGGAATGCGACGGCTCAGGGTTTGCGCGTTACATAAAGCGACGGTAGACCCTTGGACCGTCATTCTCCACAGAACGTGATTCGGGGAATTAAAACCCTCAGAAAATGCGACGGCCAAGGGCTGGCGCGTCAGAATGAAGTAACGGCCCCGCGATGGACCGTCAGAATCTGGGTTGTAATCCGAAACGGATTGAGCCGAGATAACTAAAACCTGAGGTTTAGCCCCTTGATCCATCACTAAAACTTATCCAAATTGAAGATAAAGCCTTCTAGTCCGAGTCTTATCCTTCCAAAGTTAAATATAAGCCTTAGCAACTTGAAACCTTAATCAAAATCGCAGTTTTGCTGAAACCTCCGTTCTAGGGTTTGAGGAGCCCCCTTCAAAGAGCAGAAAACATGATGAAGAGGAGCTTCGAGATGATAGCTATGGAGGACAAAGCTTACACCGGCCCTAAAGCTGCAAGGAGGGAACATGGAGAGCTTCAACGGCTAACCTCAATTCCCAAGCACTTAAGCTCCAACGTCCAAAGAGTGGTAAGTTCTCACAACTCATCCAAAGTTCAGAATTTTGCTGCACTTATTCTTTTCATGACTTCCCTCTTTCTTTTCTCAAGCCCCTTCCTGGCCCAAGGTGCTATTCCAATCTGAAGTGGGTGGCTCCCATGGTAAAGGCACTTCCCATAGAGGTCACATCCATCCTTAAAGCATGGCACCTCCAACCTCTCTTGGTTTTAGGCAAGAATTTCCAGAAATTATCTTTAGATTGGCCAAGCCTTTCAGCACTTATGGAATTATGGCATCCACAAACTCATACCTTCATCTTCCCTTCCTTTGAAGCAACCATCCTATTGGAGGAGGTAGAAACCTACCTAACCCTTCCTAAGACTAAGGTGGGGGATGAAGACCGGGTTTGCTACACAATCGAGCCTATCGACCCGTCCTTGATCTTGAGTGATTTCATTCACAATCCAAAGGACGTGAGAACCATGACCAGTCCACACCACATTCACTTGATACCCTTGGCACAGTGGATAGTGTCTCATTGTAAAAACAAGTGGGAGAGACATGAAGCAATAGCCAAGGCGGTGGCGGTTTGCTTGTGTGGAGTCTTTCTTTTTACCACTACCGACCACCTCTTAGACATTCAAAATCTTGGTATTATTAGTGGGCTGTGGCAGGGGATGTCTATCTCTCAAGCGGTCCTCTCATACCTCTATGAGGGACTAAGCTCGGCTTGTACAGGAGGACTTTTGTTTGGTTCCATGATACTCCTTGAATGTTGGATAGGAGTGAGAGTCAAATTCCTTCCTAAGGAAGACATAACATCTGCAAGCCGAATCTTCGGGAGCCACCCTCTCTTCTTTATTGGGGGGGCATTTGGATACTCTCCTCAGGTTGAATGCAAGACAACGGATAAGAAAACTCGGGATGAGTGGCGCCTCTTCTTCAACACTCTTCCAATGGACAAGTTCATCATGCGACCAAGAGTCCTCCGAAGCACTCTTCTCAAAATACCACGGCGCCAAGGCCTGGACCTCCAGCTAATAGGAAACACTACCATGGCGATCTACAACCCGTACCGATGCCATCTTCAGATCGGATTACCTCGAATCAGCGCTTCTGCACTATCACACTACCCTCCCCTTCTACCTAGGAAGATGGGGACCGAGGAAGATGAAAGAGCGACCCGGAACGCGCTGACCATGTGGGAGATCAGCAAGGTGCGCCCATGGCAAGCAGAGGTTGAAGAGAACGACGAAACACGTCGAGATTATGTGAGAGAATTGAGAAAGATCCGCCCTCTTGCGGATAAGAAATTGAATGTATCTTGATTTTCTTTTTGTTTATTAGAGATATCATGCAATTGACAATCGGAGTTGAATTTTATCAAGAATTATATTTCATTAATCTTTGCTTGAATGAGATAAGAGTGCCATAGTTGAATGATCTTGAGTTCCATAGTTGAAAGGCTAGACTGATGTGAACAGACAGGGTTTCTGGTGGATATGACGGATGGGTGCAGGGCCGCTATAAATAAATAACGGTCCTATGACAGGCCGTCAGAATGAGAGTAACGAGAGCTCGGTCTCTAAAGAATGTGACGGATGGGTCTCGAGCCGTTATATTCAAGTAACGGTAGGTTCTCAGACCGCTAAAGTGAAGGTTCAAAAAAAAGAAGAGGGCCCATGCCTGAAGGAAAGTAACGGTCGACGATAGGCCCGTTACATGACTGTGACGGTCTGATGCTGGTGCGTTACATGCCTTGAACCTGCATAGTTGTGAGCTTTTGCTTTTGGGCTTGCCCCTGTATCCTGCACACACTCACATATGAAGCAAGTTAGATCTGTTCTTAGACTCAACCCCTTGCCTTGAAGCAAGTTAGATAATGACCGTTTCTTGATATTGGGTCAAGGGGTGGAGCCCTATTAAATAGGCGAAAACACAATAAAAATGCGATGTATGCTATGCATATGATGGTATTTTTGGGCATTTTGAAAAGTATTTAATGTTTTTGGATTTTGAGAATGTTTGTTTTGTTTTTTTGGAAACATTTGTTGTTTTTGGATTTTTTTTGTTTTTTTTTTTGGATTTTGAAAATATTTGTTGTTTTTTTTGGATTTTGAAAAACCAGTGCCTCTCTAGCAACTTGAGACCTTCCTCTTTTAGATTGAGTCCAGGGATCGGCGTGCAATATTGTGACAACCCCTGGCCGAGACCCGATCATCGTGACGGTGTTTTTACCAATGCCATACCTAGGGTACTCATCTCAGTCCTAAAAGGAAAAAAGATCATGGGGCTAAGCTTAAGGCCAGATATGGGAGTTTTTAGAACTTGATTCCCTCACCGTACAACCCTATTAGAGATTCGGTCTGTTGTGCCGGGGCTTTTATGTCCGCCATCGAACCTTTGTCCACCTAGGCATGCATGCGACCGGGCTCATAACGTCCCGCGGGGAACTGTACTGCCACTCTTGTCATGCCTAGCTTTCTTTTTCCGTTGGAGCTTTTGAAAATTCATTCATAGACTTTAAGATGATGCTTTCGATTTCGTTGTAAAGAACACTCCTTTTCTTTTCTTTTCCTTTGTTCCTTGTGGCGTCAGGTCATAACGGACTTGCCCCTATTTGAGACCTCTTCTCGTTAGGGAGTTTGGATTGGTCGTCGCCTCCTTATTCACCCCTTGCCCCTAGATTCAGCCGAAGAATGAAGCGGACAGGGACTTTGACTTTCCCCTAAAGCACGGCCAAGGAAAAACGGTGTCGTTTAAACAAGGAGCCCGACCAGGGACGTCGTGTAGTGTGTGATTGCCTTACTTGAGACTCTCCTTTTGAAGATAGGGAGGAAGTTCTTATTGCCAGAGAAGCACATGGTTTAGATTTTTTTTTTTTAAAGGAAAGAAACGCTTAAGATACAACCCATTCCACGGGTGAGAGAGCTCCTCACCTTCCGCGTTTACTAAACGATAAGCATTCCCTGGATAAGCTTCTTTTATTACAAACGACCCTTCCCAGTTAGGCTGCAACTTGGACCTAGGACCTGCAGACCGAATAAATTTGCGTTTCAAAACAATTTCACCCTTACAAAATTTTCGTTCGATTACCTTCTTTTGAAAATAACGCGAAACCCTCTTTTGATAAACAGATACGTGATCGGCCGCGTTCATCCTCTTCTCATCCAAGAGTTCCAACTGGACCAGCAACGCCTCTCGACGTTCATCAAGATTAAGTTCCTTATCGAGCTGTACTCTAAGGGAAGGGATTAAGATCTCGTATGGGAGCACCGCCTCCATCCCGTAAGTCAGAGAGTAGGGAGTTTGTCCCGTAGGGGTACGGACGGAGGTGCGGTAAGCCCATAGAGCTTCCACCAATCTTTCAGGCCAATCAGAAAATTTATGTGCTTCGCATGTTTTCTTAATGATTTTAAGAAGGGTTTTATTAGTGGCCTCGGCCTGACCGTTGCCTTGAGGGTAATATGGAGATGAATGATGCAGTGTAATATTAAACTTCTTACATAGGTCCTTAAGCTCTTGGGAGACGAACTGGGGTCCGTTGTCGGTGATGATGTTGCTTGGCACTCCGAACCGCGAGATGATATTCTTCATGATAAAGCGGCACACCGTTGTAGCTTTGATCTCTGCGTATGCCTCGGCTTCGGCCCATTTGGTGAAGTACTCAGTAGCGGTGAGGATGAAGGATTTCTGCTTGATCTGAGAATTAGGATCACCGAGTGGGCCGACAACGTCGAAAGCCCACATAGAGAAAGGCCAAGGAGCAGTCATAGGATGGAGGGACGAAGCTGGAGAGTGAATTTTATCAGCATGGAGTTGGCATTTGAGACACCTCCGGACATAGAGGGAGCAATCTTCCTCCAGAGTGGGCCAGTAGTAGCCCTGCCTAAGGATCTTCTTTGCTAGAGCCTGGCCATTGACATGACCTCCACACTCGCTAGAATGGGCTGCTTCAGCCACTTTCCAAGCTTCTACATCATCTAAGCATCTCATGAGCATTCCATTAGTGGCACGCCTATACAGTTCTCCTGCAATGATAGTGTACCTTGCGGCGGATCTTCTTATCGCTTTACGCTGCTCAGCCTTTGCCCCTTCTGGAAATGACCCTTCTTTGCAAAACAACTCGATTTCATGATACCAAGGCAATTCTTCTTCGTCCAGAATCTCCTCTAGTTCGGTTAATGAAACTTCCTTGAGATCTTCCTTCTCAACTCTCGCCTCTACAGATTTCCTAAGGCTGATGAACCAAGGATCTTGAAGAGAAGGTGCGTCCAATCTCTGGACGACGATGGTCTCAGTACTACGACTGAGAGAAAAAGATAAGGAGGAAGCAAGAGATGCCAAAGCATCAGCTAGAATGTTTAGAGAACGGGGAGTATGGATATAGATCAGCTTACGGAATCGCTTAGCAATGAGCGTGACCAAATCTTGATAAGGTTTGAGCTTGGGGTCACGAGTACGGTAAGTGGACAGAACTTGCCGTAGAACGAGCTGAGAGTCTCCTATGATGTTTAAATAGCGCGCGCCTAGGAGATAGGCGTGCTTCAAGCCGGCCAGGAGAGCCTCATACTCAGCGATGTTGTTGGTAGCAGGAAATCGCAGTTGATAAGCGAAGGGGATGGTTACTCCCTCTGGAGTAAGCAAGACCGCCCCGATCCCTTGGCCTTGAGAGTTGAGTGCACCGTCGAAGTGCAGAGACCAGAAGGGATGATGGGAAAGGACAGAGAGATGCTCATCAGGGAAATCATCCTGAGTGGAATCGGTATGAGAAATAGGGAGATGTGCAAGATGCTCAGCAATGGCATATCCTTTGACTGCCTTCTGAACAACAAAGGTGATGTCAATTTGAGAGAGGAAGCTCTGCTAGCGAGCTAACCTACTAGAAAGGATGGGCTTTTCTAGGAGATAACGGATCGGGTCCATTCTAGAGATCAACCTAACTGGGTGGGCGAGAAAGTAATGTTTAAGCTTCTGAGCTACCCATACTAAGGTGGCACGAGTCTTCTCCATAGCGGTGTACTTAGATTCAGCTGGATTAAACAGCCGAGAAAGGTAGTACGCGGCTCGCTCTTTCCCTTCATCATCCACTTGTGCTAAGACCGCCCCTAGGGAGTCCTCAATAACCGAGATGTATAGGATTAGGGGTTTCCCAGGGACAGGAGGTTGCAAAACCGGGGGATTGGATAGGTACTCTTTGAGGTCCTCATAGGCTTTTTGACAATCTTGATTCCATTCGAACTTGACCCCCGCCTTAAGCAATTCATAGAACGGGCGGCACCTTTGAGAATGTTGAGATATGAATCTTCTAATGAATTGCAGTCTACCAATCAATCCTCGAAGTTCTGTAATGTTCTTTGGCGGAGGCATGTCCATGACGGCCTGTGCTTTATTAGGATCAATCTGGATCCCCTGTTTGCTCACTATGAACCCTAGCAACTTCCCTGAAGAGACTCCGAATACACACTTCTTCGGATTCATCTTAAGCTTATACTCCCTGGCTCTCTGCAGCACCTTAGCCAGAATAGAGGGGTGTTCTTCTTTTGTTCTTGATTTCACCAAGATGTCATCCACGTAAGCTTCCATGTATATGTGCATCATGTCGTGGAAAATGGCCATCATCGCCCTTTGATAGGTGGCACCTGCGTTCTTCAACCCAAATGGCATAACCACATAACAATACGTGCCCCAGGGCGTGGTGAAGGAAGTTTTCTCTTGATCTTCCGGAGCGAGACGGATTTGATTGTAGCCCGAGTACCCATCCATAAATGACAGAGCTTCATACCCGGCAGTGTTATCCACTAGGACGTCTATATGAGGTAGCGGGAAATCATCTTTGGGACATGCTTTGTTTAGGTCCCTGAAATCAATGCATATGCGCACTTTTCCATCCTTCTTGAGAACAGGGACTATGTTCGCCACCCACTGGGGATATAAGACTACTCTGACGAACTTGGCCTTGTATAGCTTGTCGACCTCTTCTTTGATCCTCAAGACCATGTGGGGGTGAAATCTTCTTGACCTTTGTTTAATAGGTGTTACCCCTGGTTTAAGCACGAGTCGATGTTCCACTAAGGAGGGGTCAAGACCTGGCATGTCCTCATAAGACCAGGCGAAAGAATCGCTATACTCCCTTAGTACTTTAATTAGATCTTCTTCTACCTGTAAAGGGAGATCAGCTAAAATAATGATGGGCCTTGGGTCTTCTTCTGTTCTCAAGTTGATTTCCTTTGTAGGTTCATCCACTGCCATCGACGGCTGGTCGAATCTCTTTAGTCCTTGTGTATATAAGTCGGCAGTGTCCTCTATATCGCTGTCTTCATCTATTGGATCCTTCTCATCCAAAACTTCATAGACGCCTAATCCGTCGTCACTCCATCCCCCTTCTATTTCCTCTTCGTCTTTAATCACAATTACTGTGGCGACGAATTCCGGGCACTTCAAAAGGGCATGACACCGCTGAGCTAGATCTTGCAAGAACCTATCAGGAATAGATCGGGAAGGCCGCGCGAGCGAACGCGGCTCAGGACGGGAAGGATTGGACGACCTAGAACAAGACCCGACTTCTCTAGACCTAACTGACTCTACTTCCTTAGACTCACTAGACCCTAACCCTATCCTAGGGGAGAAAAGGCCTAGTGGAAGGGGAGGAGCAGGGGACTCGTGCCCTTGGGAGGAGGAGGATGGAGACAGGATAGCGTAATCTTCCACTGAAATCTCCGTTTCAAATTTGACATTTTTTTTTTTTTGGAGATCAGCGGAGACTACACAGCAAAATGGAGGAGGTGGGAGCTGCATAGGGAACATCTCGGGGAAGATGCAATCAAAGAAGGGATCAGAAGAAGAGAACCACATCTCGTGGAGTTGAGCATTGGGAGAAGGAGGAGTAAATAGAGTGGATAGATCAATGCGCGGGCATTTCCCGCAAGCACACGGAATGAATAGAATCTCTGGTGGATCAATGACGGATGGATTTATCATGACAGGAGGAAGGTGGGGTATGAACTCCCTTTGCTGTAAGATGGATTGGAAGCGTAAGGGAGACCAAGAGAAGATAACTGGAGAGCTCTCCACCTTCTGCAATTTAACCGCGGGCTGCTTCTTCGGCTTCCACTGTACGAGCCGAACCTCTTATTGCTTCTGGCGCTCTTCCTTATAAAAGAGCCTCGGTAGGGCCTGGCTGTAGTCGAGCATGTCATCATCTGACCCTCTTGGCAAGGAAGGCGGACCTGCAATCGGACAAACTACATCCCTTTTTGGCTGAACCGGCTTTGGAGCTAATGTGCCAGGCTGGAGAGGCCCTTTGACAAAGTGCTCGCGATAATCCCAGGTGAGTGGCCCAGAATCACCCATCATAGATAAAGCCGTTTCCTTGTAACCGAGGCCTCTTCTGCCCATTTTCTTTCCCTTGGGTATAGGCTTAGTCATTCCTTGCAGTTGCGCTCCGAGGCCTCTCCCCGGTTGATAGCCCAGTTTCAATGTAATATTCCACCCCTTTGAATCTCGGATCTGCGGCTTCATTTTGACATTGACTGGGGTAGTGATGGGCTTGGGAGATGTGTAAGCCCAAGGAAAGTTCAAATCAAGTACTGACAGAACGGGTCGGCTGCTCGGCCAGAGTGTGGGAAGAACTTGATCTGAGATGGCCTTGACTGTCTGTACTGTGGACAAGCTCTTGACCTTGACGACCCTCCCTTGGAAGGGGAATTTAACGCACTGATGTGCGGTGGAGGGTACGGCGCCAAGCGTGTCAATCCAGGGACGACCCAAGATAGCCTTGAACATAGGGTCGATATCGAGAACATAGAATTCCACGGCCATAGTAAGGGGCCCGAGCTCTGCCTGAATGGTGATTATGCCGTGACATGCTCGCCTTGAGTTGTCATATGCTGCTATAGTGGTGGGAGTAGGCCGTAGTAACTCTTCAGATATGTTGCATACCCGGAGGGTGCTAAGTGGGCAAACATTAATTGAGGCCCCCGTGTCAACCAGTGCTGCTTCAATGTTGACTTTGTTCAGGGTAATTGTTATGCAGAGCGGCATTTACCGAGCCCCCGGAGGTGCAAGCTCAGTTTCTGTGAATGTAATTGCCGGCCCTTTGGAGATAGTTGCTAGTGCCGTTGGTAAGCTGTCGACTGCCATGTCTTCGCTAACCATTACCTTCTGTAAGAAGTCCCTTAGTGCATCCTGATGAAGGGTAGACCTTTTGATTAGCTCCAGTACAGATATCTTAGCGGGTACTCGATCCAGATGATGTAACAAGTCATATTGAGTACCCGGTAGTGGTTCAGCTTCCTCTTGCTCGGCCACCGGCTGAGAGGACTGGGGATTAGAAGTAGTAACGTAACTCCGATGGAACATCTTCCCGCTCCTTAAGGCACAGTTTGCCGCAGTATCCGAAGAGAGTATGACGGGCCCTGTAGGGTGGACGAGTGGGACAGGTGGTGCGGGGAAGGCGATTTGGTGGAGCGTAGGGTTGGTGAGGTTAATGGGGGGTGAGCGGATGATAGGTGAGGGGTTGGTGGAAGGTACGGTGGTGATGGATGTTGATGCGGGTAGAGGGAAGGCTAGTGGATGCTTGAGAGTGGGCGAAGGATTAGGTGGTGGTGTGATAATGGTGAGGGGAGTAAGTGTTGGAGGGAACGATGGGATGGAGAGCGGTAGAGGGTTTGCTGGAGCGGGTGTGGATGGTAGGACGAGCGGAGAGGGTGTCGGTTGTGTGGGGAGGATGAAGGAATGGTTGCGGAGGTTGTGATGGAAGGCCATTACTTGCGGTGTGGCGCTATCCTCATCAAAGGACCACCCGGCATTGGGGGCCGGTGGTTGAACCACGTTTACTTGTGCTGGTGCCGGCGACTGCTGCTGAGGAGCAGGTGGATGACTTGGCATCGGGTTCTGGTGGATGCCTAGGTCTTGTACTTGCTGTGGTTGCTGCTGTTGTGGCGGCTGCTGCGGCTGCGGTGCTTGATGCTGCTGCACTTGCTGCCCCTGCCCCTGCGGCTACCTTCTCTTCTCTTTAATCTCTACAATGGCCCTATGCATTTCGGCCCAGTCAATTCTCTGCCCTTCATGAAGGTCATATACCAGATCCCGGAACTGAAAACATCCTTCTATGGTATGGCCTGGCTGCCTATGGAACATGCAATATTTAGTCTGATCAACTGCCGGGTTCCAAACAGGCCGTTCCGGAGGAAGTTGGATTGCATTTACTAACATGAGTGCCGAGAAAATATCTGTAAGTGTCTCTGGCAATGGAGGATACTGGGCTCTCCGGGGAGCCGGACGCTTGCTATTAGGGTTGTTGTTGTTGTAGCCATTGGGTGGAGGGACGTTATGGTATTGTGATGGTGGCGGTGGTTGTTGCGGAATGGTGAAGGTGTTTTGAGGAATGGTGAAGGCGGGGGGAGGGTTTTGTGGAGTGGCCTGGAAGTTTTGTGGAGCGGTGTTTTATGGATTGTGGGGGTTTTAGTTGTAGCGGAAGGGTGCGGCCTGAAATGGAAAAGCAACGGCTTGCACTTGCTCGTTTGTTTGGACTCCCTCGGTAACTGGCCCTTGTGGTTTCTTGTGGTACTTGGGCTTTTGGCTTTCGAAGAGAGAATGGATGGGGGAGTCCTTGAATTGAGTCTGTATGAAGCGCGCCCGGCTGTAGAGTTGATGCATGTTAGCTATATCATTCATTGCCAAGATGTTGCGGAAGGTCGGGGTGGCATTGGAAATTAGCAGTTTGACCTTCTCTTCCTCCGGAATGTGGCCAGGCACTCTGGCGGCCATTTGCCTCCACCTGTCTGCATAGGTGGCGAAGTCTTCCTCTGGTTTCATTTTTTCGGCTACTAGGTCTGTAAATGAATATTCTGGTCCGACCCTGTCTTGAAATCGCTGAATGAATTTATCCTTAACTACCTTAAAACTCTCGGCCTCTTCCAGTGGCAGAGAATAGAACCATTCCAGAGCAACTCCATCTAAGGATCGGCGGAATAAGTATGCCATGAGGCGATCATCATATTGGAACTGCGCCGATTCATATAGAAAATCCCTCACATGGATAAAGGGATTGCTGTTCCCATCATACTTGCGGTAGTTGGGGAGCTCTGATTGCGGAGGGAACAGAATGTTCTGGAAGCTCGGAATAGGAATATCGGCCAAGGATTGTGGGCCAACCCTTTTCTGGAGGAAATCAAGTTGTTGCTGCATGGCGGCCCACTTGTTAAGCAAGTCCTGCTCTTGGGAGGGAGCAGGGGTAGTGAAGGACACCGATTGTTGAGGAGCGGATGGAATGATGGTGGCAGACGGGGGAGGCCCATAGGCATGAGTAGAAGGATAGACGGTGGAAATAGGGGGCCCGTAAGAAGGATATTGAGCCTGAGATA
Source organism: Amorphophallus konjac (assembly GCA_022559845.1). Taxonomy (NCBI): domain Eukaryota; kingdom Viridiplantae; phylum Streptophyta; class Magnoliopsida; order Alismatales; family Araceae; genus Amorphophallus; species Amorphophallus konjac. Next base: position 454,570,377 of record CM040121.1, on the reverse strand, counting down.
TACCCGGATGGGAGTGAGTTTGGGCCACCCCTTGCTGAGGGTGTAAGAAATCAGAAGGGTTCATGAGAAGCTGTGAAGCCACCGAACCAGAATTGTGATGATCCGCCTGGACAAAAGAAGGGATAGGCGATTTCCCTTTATCAAAAGACTGATGGGCTGAATTGGAAGATTGGCCCATCTCCATGCCAGCGAAAGTGATGGTCCGGGTTTGGACCGGAGTGAGGTCAATTGGAGTGGGCTGAACGGACGGCCCGATAATGGAAGGATTAGATTGACCTTGAACAGCGGCGGGGGGAGAAGCGTTGGACCCTTGCATAGCTTGATATAGGACTTGAAGTTGAGTCGGGTCCAATTGGGCCATCATGTGAAGGATGGAGCCCGCGGAAGGAGTAGAAAGAGAAGGGGTACCTTGACTACCTCCCGCAGATGTGGAGGACGGGAGAGGGGCGGTCCCTTCTCCGGAGGGAAAGGTGGCAACCCTAGGGGGGTTCTCAAGGAGCCCTTAAGGAAGAGAGTCCTCTTGGGAGCGCGGAGGATTGAAGGATGCCATGGTGGATTCGAAGAGGGGATTGGAATAGAACGTGAAGGAAGAAGCGACTGGAGAAGACGATTCAGGCGGATGAAAATAACTCCACATGCAATGGACAACCTTGACAAAATGCAAAAACAACCAACACAAAACACACAATAAGCAACCAAACTTGGGTGATTTTAACAAGATGTAAGTGATAAAAGATGAAGACACTCAAAAATCAAGCAAGTTGTTTAGAATGATGCGACAAGATTCTTATGTTTTCTCCTTTGGAACTTTAGTGAATTGATCGATATGTACTCTCAACAATGGGTTCCTAATAGGAGATGGATATGGGACTTGGCTTGACTCTAAGTGTAACCACTCAATCACTTATGCAATCCTAGACACGGGGTGGGAAAGGTACAACCAGCCCGGCGTCCGTGTGGGAATCCACGGCTCGCGGGGACTTATGGAGGTCCCTGCTGTGATTTCCTAGTCGGCCCCAAGGAGTATGGAGGCGAGAGGTCCTCACAACAAGGTAGAAAAATGCAATCTAATGTATGAAGAGATGAATGACCCTATGTGCACCGGAGTGCATGCAAAGTCTAGCCTGACAATCTAGCAATCAATAGTGCACACCATGATATACAGATATGAGCAAAGCAAGAGGAAGGTCAAGTGTCACCCAAGCAATAAATCACAGCAAAAAACTGCGGAAATAAATGCACCTCGGATGCGTACCTGCCAGGAGAGTAACGGTCGAAGGCCCCTACGTCAGAGAGAAATAACGGTCGAAGGCCAGACCGCCAGATAATATATAACGCAGGGGGATGAGACCGTCAGATGAGCCAGAGAACCAAAACCAAGCAGAAGTAATCGGAAAGCCCGTGGATGCTCACACAGCAGAACCAAAGCGGCGGTCTAATGCCCCTGCGTCAGAGAACTGTGACGCGGGGACACCTGGCCGTCATAGAACTCAGAAATCCAGAATATGCATTAATCAAAGGGGAAACAAAGGGCAACTCAACAAGCAGATGATGGCAGGTTTTGAACAAGAATCAAGAGCACGATTGGCACAAGCTGTCCCACCGTGATCGCCAAAAAAAAATTATCTGTTGATATTTATTTGCCTACCTTTTATCTTACTTTTGAGGTTTGCAAAGTAACATGGCAAGATGACAAACAAGCAATCAAAGATCTACTCACGACCTATGAACATGTGAACATGAACCTAGGCAATCATAGCTAGCTCTAGCATGGGCATGCTATCTCAGTCAAATTACGCTAAGGAAAAAGGAAAACACACGCCGGGGCGTGGAGCAAGGAGTAAATAAAAACACACCGTGAAGGTGGAGCAAGCAAGGAAAGTAAAGATGATATGATGAAGAAGACAGCTAATGCCCAATACCAAGGAAAGATGTGATCGCCACCAAAGTAAACACAAGTCAAAAGACCTGAATATACCATGGAAATAGGTGGATGAAGCACCCGCCCACGGGAGAGAAAACCAAGGAAAGCCTGTAGATCAACTTGGAAGTAACGGCCAGAACCCTGTGCGTCGCTTGGAAGCGACGGCCGCACGATAGACCGCCAGAAGATAGTGACGCGCCTGCACCAGACCGTCAGGTAACCTGCAGTAGTAAAGCTTGAATCCTTTTAACTCCAACTCTTCCAGCCGGCTAGAAGACTTGGGCCTCATGCTAATGAACCTGTAAACCTGCCAAAGATGTAGAAAGACAAGACAAGACAACCTCAATTAGCCCTTTTCACAAGTATAGCATCAATTCTTAAAGAGTTTAAGAACATCAAAAGGAGAGAGAATTACCGGGGAGTTTTTGGTTTTTTAACCCCTCTGGGTGTTTTAAAAGTTTGGAAGGATGTTTATATGCTTAAAGAACAGTGAAAAATGTGGAGGAAGAGGAGGGACAATGCTTTGTTTGAGGAAAAACCAAGGAAGAACTCAAGCATGCAATGATAAACTTGAAAGATAAAACTAAAGGACTCCCTTGATTGGAAGATGGATGGACGTGGGAAACAACTCCTCCTGGATGAAGATGGCTCCTGAGTTCGGCAGCACTTCGTCGTGAATTCAAATCTCCCCCCCTTTTTTGCCATGAGTTCAAGGGTTCTATTTATAGACCCTCAAAACTCGTAGGTCAAGCAGAGGATAATTCAGCAGGAAAGAGGGATAACTCTTAGCAAATCCTTGAGGATAATATTACCAAGAGTCCATAGAATCAAACGGGAGGTCCTGAGGATCGGATTTGAAAGAGATAACGTTAATCCAAATTCTTATCTCAACCACGGAGTAGCAGAGAAAAGGCCTGAACTGCCAGGACTCTCGGAAGGAAGTAACGGCTCCACGATAGACCGCCACTTGGAAGTAACGCACCAAGGATCATCCGTTACTTTCAACCCTATCCCAAAGAGATAAGATCAACGGGAAGAAGACCCAACAAGTTGGACTCTTCAAGGAAGCAACGGCCAAGGCATAGGGCGTCACAGAGAAACAACGGCTGCACGACAGACCGTTATTATCAACGTAGAATTAAAAGGATAAGCACTGACCACGAGGCCTTAGCCTTTAGGACTCTTCAAAGAGTAACGGTCCAGGACCCATGCGTCAGAAGTAAGAAACGCGCCGGACTGGGACCGTTATTATCATTGAGGTTCAAAAAATATAATGAAGAGGATTACCAAGCTTTACCAATGAAATGCCACCAGGAGCCACATCTTAATCCAGGAATTAAGACCCAAGAAACAGGCTTCAACTGATCAAGAGACTCGTCAAAGAATGAACAACTCGGAGCATCATAAGGAATGAATAAGGAGATGACCCGACTTATTGGGTATAAAACGGGTGTCAACAGTCCACCCAACTAATCTCGTAGATAGTTCAGATGGCGTCAACCCATTGAGACCATGAGATTGACGCAGCCTTGAAATGCCCCACATGTCTTTGAGTATAAAGCTGGATGCGTTGACGCATGGGGTCACTACGTCGACCCACTGAATTGACCCATAGCGATCTTTATCTCAGAATGAACTGCTGCGTCGACGCTATCATGCTGTAGCGTTGACGCACCGGGGTATTTCCAGTGAATAATGATTCTGCCACTTGAACTGATGCGTCGACGCTGCTGAACTGTGGCGTTGACGCACTGAGCTATGCCAGTGATTTGATACTTCTGCCTCTTGTACTGATGCGTAGACGCAATTAGCATCCTGCGTTGGCGCTGTCCTTTCATTCTAATCGCTGCGTGGACACCGTGAGCATCCTGCGTAGACCCTGTTTCTTCCTTGCATTCAAGAATAAAGTATATACATGCGTTAATGAATCAAGGGTTAATTTATCAGTTTTGTTGAACTCAACCCACACACATCTCATGGTTGTCATCATCAAAACCAGGGGCACAACAATCTCCCCCTTTTTGATGATGGCAACTATGAGGTGTATGCCATTGCATCTACATAAAAATGCATTGTTCAGATCAAACAAGTAATTCACTTCAGAGAGCAGAACACCAGTTCATTTCATTTAAGTCCAAGGTTTAACATCAATAAGAGGACATCAATAAGAGGAACAAAAGAACTTTTCTAACAAAAAGTTGGGCAATCTCACAGACAATTTCTTTTGAGCATTTCACAAAATGTGTAAATGAAGGAAAATTTCACTCAATCATATTTGATGCAGATGCAATGCAATTCCAGGCTCTAACTTGAGTTCATGTCTCTCCCCCTTTGACATCATCAGGAAGGGGAGCAGGTGAGGAAGAGTGAGACTGAAGGATGTTTGCAGACACAGTATCCAGTTGTTGCTGAAGCAGAGTCATAGAAGATGCTAAACTGTCTAGTCTGTCCGAAAATTGCTGATCTCTTTGTAGGATAGACTTATGATAATCCTGTACTTTAGAAGTGATACTATCAAACCAACTGTGTAAAATGTCAAACAGATAGTCCCCTTGAGCTTTCTACTGAGATCCCCATTCTGGTGCAGAAGAGGAGGCTTCTGTTGGTGGAGGGCAGTACACATCACGCTGGTCCTCAAGTGTGGGTGGGAAATTTTCTTTTAGAATATGCAACACATCCACAACCTCATCACCTACTAGAGTGGTTCGTTCAAACAGTTTAGCAAGGTCCTGACCAAAAGATGTAATCTTTTCAAATAAGGTTTGAACCTTTTCACTGAACTCATTATTCTTGTCAATCAGGGTGGAATATTTCAAATTCAACTTGGATTGGTTTTCCTTGACATTTTGGTTATATGTCTGTACAGCCTGTAGCATGTTCAAAAATTGTTGATGCAAGCTTTTCAAATTGTGCATTACTGACCCAGCTTTCTGACAGACCTGCAGGAGGGATTCCATGAAGTTATGAAGCTTTTTGTCTGACTTGAGTTTGTCTTGCTTGAACTGTTCCCATCTGCTGTCTGATTTCTACTCAAAATGAAAAATCCTCATTTCCATAGTTGAGCTCAGGTGCTTTATGGAAGAATCAATGTTCTTGAATTTCATTTCCAGAAATTGAATCAAGGTGGGATTGATACCAGATGTCTGATCATGCATGCCAGCATCATGATGAAAATTATCTGGCATTTCTTCCTCAGGAAAGTAGGTAGATTCATGTTCCCTTCGAGGAGAGGGTTCCTGAAAAGGACCATGTATGATCATAATATCTCTAGTGACAGCTGGGAGATTTGGAGCAATAATTGTGACAATATCAGCTTGGACAGGACTGGCTTCTTGTTGGTCTATTCTGGCAGGACTAACCTCTTATCTGTCTACTCTAGCTGGACTGGCCTCTGGGTTTTCTTGTGCTGTTTCTCTCAATTCTACAACAGGAGTCCCAGAGGCAGGGGCATGCTTCTAACTTGGCAGTACTCTGACTGGCTGTCCATTCACAATTTTAAATCCCATGAACTTTTGAATGTATGATAAGGAGTATCTATTCCCTCTGGGAATGTTTAGTTTCTTTTCACTTCCAAAGTTAACTCCAACCTTTCTAAAAATTGCAGTCAATGGGGCAGCATATGGAAGTGTCCTAGACTATTTCAGACATGTACCCATGGTCTGAATGATAACATCAGTCAATGAAATCTTGATATGTTTCAGCATACAGTATAGCAAAAATCTTTGCATCTCAGTAACTCGTTCCCTACCACTGCTCGGGGGTGTAATGATGGATGTGCAGATATGATGTAGCAGTCTGTTGAAGGGAGGGAACCGATTGGCTTTCAGACTAGATAGATATGTCTGCTTAACAACAATAGGATCACTAGGTTGTTCAGTCAGAAGGGCATAAGCGTCATGTTCATCAAACTGAAAACTGTGTAGCTGAACCCCATCCATTGGAATTTTCCATGATCTGGCAAACAGTTTATTTGTTAACTCAAAACGGACATTTCTGACTGTTGAAGAAACTTTGGGGATTTGAGGCTCATATTTCAAATTTTGGTAAAATTTCCTAACGAGGGTGGGGTAGTATATCTTATGATTTGTGACAAAAGACCACCAACCCTGAAAATCCAAAGTGGGAAATAGTTGCGGAAAAACCTCAAGCATCTCAACATCGGTAGCAACAATATATCGTGGAATAAGGACTTTCAGAGGTTCTTCTACATTGATGGTGAGAGAGGGATCAGAAGACCTTGCATGTGAACTGTCCACAGCTTGTTTCCCCTTGGCAGCAGCTGAAGATGTAGACTGCTCTTCTGCCCTTGATTTAGATAGCTTTCTCTTTTTGGTCGGCGAGCCCGGATGGAGACGGCATTTCCGAAGAGATAGCTCTATCTCTTTTCCTTTTCGTTTCCTTGGAGCTGAAGGAGACGGTATCTCCTCTGGAGGATCTGCCACAGGAACATCGTGAGTCTCCTTCTGCTTCGCTGCCCTTGTCTTTACCGACGATCTCTTTTCTTTCCCTTTACATTTCCGTGGAGCTGACTGAGATGGCGTCTCCTCTTGAACAAGTTGAAATTTGGTTCGAGGTTCAATCTTGCCCTCAACAAAGATGGGATCTCTTCTCTTTAGACCCTTCTTGTCCTTTGACCCTATTTTAGGAGGAGCCATGGTAGCGAGGTGAATCACCCGGCGACAGGGAAGAGAAGTGCCGTGGGAAAGAAGCGGAGAGGTAGGAGACAACAGGGTTTTTGAGAGAGGCGAGGAGACAGGAGGGTTTTTAAAGAACGTGATGACTCATTTGTAGTTCAAAAAGGGTGAACCGGTTCACTGTGCTGAACCGGACTGTTAGTGCAAGACTGCGTTGACGCAGTGAGACACTGAGTCGACGCCACCAAGAGGAATAAGAGGGAAATGCTGAGTAGACACTAGGAATAGTGAAGACCCACAGTATGTAGGCATTCTAAAGACACTGAAATTATAAAAGGATGAAATTACATTCAAGGAATTTTAATAGATAAAGTTCAAGTTCCCTTAAGAGAGATCTAATGATTAACCCTAATTCATTTAATGATGTGGAGAAAAATAATTTTAAGAATTTGAGATAAATCCTTGAATAAGAAGAGCATGATTATGGAATAAGGATAGAACAATTTGCACACTTGGAACTTTCTCAAATCATTCCTCTTGATTGTTCAATTTCAAGAGACTCTTATAGAAGTGAATTTAACTCGTATTGAGGATGAACTCATAGGATTTTATATTTGAACGTCATGTGAACCCCATATATATATTATCATTTTTCATCATTTTTTAATTTATTTTTAAATTGTCATTTGCAGTCAAGTGTAGCTAGCCTTTTGACATGGGTACACATGTTTATCAGACACCAGAGTCCCCGGTTACTCAGCATAGCTAACTATTCTGCTTCAATGAAACAGAGTTGGCAACTCACATCATGACATGCCTTTCAGCACTTCATTGGTGCATGAAGGTAGTTTCTCAGTGGAAAGTTACCATTGCTCTGTAATGAATTATTTTTCTTTTGAAACAGAGGTAACAGCCCACATCATGACATGCTCCTTAGCACTTCTTTGGTGCATAGAGACAGTTTCTCAGTGAAAGCTTGCCATTGCTCTGCAATTTATTACATGTATATGTCTATATATATATAGGGTTTATTTCTTCAGCTCTTATTAAACCTATTCTGAGTTTAAAGTCAATACAGATATTAAATTCATTTGCACAAAGAGGTCCCTTTACTTATGATCATCATGGTTCTAGAATAGATGAGTTCCTAGTTTTATTAAATAGTTCCATAGCTATTCCATAGTTTCAAAGCACTTTTATGTTCAAGAATTTTAGCATTCAAAGATCATAAGATTTATAGATCTCCAACCATTAACTGCATAGAGCCAGTCAATAAAGATCACCACCTCTCATAAAGGAATTATCATTTTAACTCCCCCTGAATCTATGACATCAACTCACATTTCAGAGCTCATGAAACATCCCTCATACTGAAGATTGAGAGGTACTTCACTACAAGCTGAGGAAATGAGTAGATGAGATATGTAGAGAAGAAACAAGGTGATGAGATGTTGAAAAGACTCCAAGTTTTAGACACTTTAAGGTACTGGAAGACTCCAAGTTGATGAGATATGAGTGAAAGACTTCAATTATGTCTTTTGTGAGCAAAATTTCCAGGTTGCGTTGACCCATCTCCAGTGCTGCGTTAACTCTTCTGAAGTAATCCAGTTGCTTCCAGAACTGATTTACACTAGGTTTCTGTCAGTGCATCAACTCAACCAGGTGACTGCGTTAACTCACTCAACCAGTCAATGCAACTTCCATCACTATTTCCAGATTGTTTCAATCAGTGCGTTGACCCATCTCACAGCTGCGTTAACTCTTCTTCACGAGTACTGATTATTCAATCAACTGCTCGAACCACACTTCAGATTCACAACCCACTAACCTAAGGGTACTGAATTGCACTCCTCAGCCAGTAAAATCTAATGCAAGCTCCCCCTCAGTCCATGCATGACTGAAAGCTTGAATGAAGATGCAACGATTGACATGCTGGCTTTTTATCTATCATGTGTTCTTCAAAAGAGAAAAGAGTACTTAAAAACTAAACTCCCCCTAAATTTGTGACTTATTTGGAAGTCAGGCACTTTCGAATCAAGCAAGGCAAGTAGTCAATTTATTGCTAAGTAAAATTAACCAATCAAATTCCAAAGAATAAACCGAGCTATCAAGTTAGGCAACATGATGAAAATTACATAGTCCAAGCTCTCTCCTAAGACAAGTAAATCTTTCATTACTCAGAGGCTTGGTAAAAATATCAGCAATTTGATGTTCTGAGTCTACAAAAATCAATTTAAAACTTCCTTTATTAACTTCATCTCGCAAGAAGTGATGCCTAATTTCTATATGTTTGGTCCTAGAGTGCTGAATTGGATTTTTTGCCAGGTTAATGGCACTTGTGTTATCACACAATATTGGTACACACCCAAGATCAATTTGATAATCTTGGAGTTGGTGTTTGATCCATAACACTTGAGTGCCACAACTCCCTGCAGCGACATATTCTTCCTCTGCAGTGGATAGTGCCACTGAGTGTTGTTTCTTGGATGCCCAAGAAACCAAACACCCTCCTAAAAAATGGCAATAGCCACTTTTGCTTTTCCTGTCAAGTTTGCAACCAGCATAGTCTGCATCAGAATAAGACATTAAATTAAGAGTGCAAGATGTAGGATACCAAATCCCTAAATCTCGAGTTCCGGCAAGGTATCACAAGATACGCTTAACAGAGCTCAAGTGGGATTCTCTAGGATCAGATTGAAACCGAGCACACATGCATACACAAAATTAGATATCTAGCCTAGATGCAGTAAGATAGAGGAGTGATCCGATCATACCTCGATAGGTCTTGGCATCCACTGATTTACCTTTCAGATCTGCATCCAGAATTGTGTTGGTGCTCATGGGAGTGTTGATTTCTTTAAGAGTCTCCATTTGATATTTCTTCAATAGTTCAGAGATATACTTTGCCTGGTTGATAAAGCATCCTTCTTTGCTTTGGGTGATTTGAAGTCCTAGAAAAAATTACAGCTCACCCATTAGACTCATTTCAAATTCTATAGTCATCAATTGTGCAAATTCTTCACACATGCTTGGTTTAGTGGATCCAAAGACTATATCATCAACGTAAATTTGAACCAGAACAATGTCATTGTTTCTTACCTTGGTGAATAAAGTTTGGTCCACTTTACCTCTTGAATATCCTTTTTCAGTGAGGTATGAGCTGAGTCGGTCGTACCATGCTCGAGGTGCTTGTTTAAGCCCATAGAGAGCTTTGTCTAATCTGTAAACATGGTTAGGACTATCTATGCACTCAAAACCAGGGGGTTGTTCAACATACACCTCTTCTTTTATTAGACCATTAAGAAATGCACTTTTAACATCCATTTGTTGTAGTTTTATTCCATGGCAGCAAGCATATGTAAGTAATAATCTAATGGCCCTTAATCTAGCTACTGGAGCAAATGATTCTTCAAAATCAATGCCGAATTCTTGGTTATATCCTTGTGCTACCAGTCTTGCTTTATTTCTTATCACAATTCCATTTTCATTTTATTTATTTCTGAAGACCCACTTAGTTCCAATTACAGAATGTTCATTGGGTCTAGGTACAAGGTGCCACACTTTGTTTCTCTTGAATTGATTTAGTTCCTCATGGATTGCATTTATCCAACATTCATCTTTTAGGGCTTCACTTACATTTTTAGGTTCAATTTGAGATACAAGAGCCAAATTATCCATTTCGTCAATCATCCTAAAGTGAGATCTAGTTCTTGTAGGGTCATGCAGATTACCAATAATGCTTGATAAAGGATGATCTCTTAACATTCTAATATTGGTTAGAGAATTACCTTCATTAGCATCTGCATTACCTTGAGTGCTTGATTCTGCCAGACTCTCACTTGGCCTTGACTCTTTCTCCTGAAGATCTTGTTCTTCCTTTACTTCAAGGAACTCCCCATCATCCTTGTCCCTGCAAGATTGTTCATTTTCAGATCTAACATTCATTTCATCAAAGACAATATGTGGAGATTCTTCTACATTTTGAGTTTTGACATTTAGGACTCTATAGGCCCTAGAGTGATTAGAATATCCCAGAAAAATGGCTGGTTCACTCTTAGGTTCAAACTTATCCAAGTCCCGTTTGTCATTATTTTGAACAAAGTATTTTGACCCAAAAACTTTGAAGTGAGCAATAGATGGTTTCTTACCTTTCATTAACTCATATTGAGTCTTTTTGAACAGAGGTCTTACCATTGCACGATTTACAATGTAGCACGAGGTGTTTACCGCCTCAGCCCAGAATTTCCTTGGAAGTTGTCCTTCGATCAGTATTGTTCTAGCCATCTCCACAAGAGTTCTATTTCTTCTTTCCACCACTCCATTCTGCTCAGGAGTTCTTGGTGACGAAAATTTGTGTGATATTCCTTTTGCCATGCAAAAATCATCAAATTCTGAATTTTCAAACTCTCCTCCATGATCTGACAGGATAGATGAAATAGTGTACTTACCATCCTGCTGAACTTTCCTGAAAAATGCCTGAAATTCTTCAAACGCATCATTTTTATGAGATAAAAAGAACACCCAAGTAAACCTAGAGAAGTCATCTACCAAAACAAAGCCATATATATTCCCACTTAAACTTGCTGTTCTGGTGGGTCCAAACAGATCCATGTGAATAAGTTCAAGAGGTCTAGAAGACTGGTTTTCTATTCTAGATTTAAATGACTTCCTAGTGTGCTTACCTTGAGTGCATGCATCACACACTTTGTCATTATGTTTAAATGAGACATCAGGCAAGCCGTTTACCATGCTGAATTTAGCTAACTTATGCATGACACTATAGCTAGCATGTCCTAGTCTACGATGCCATAGCCAAGCCAGCTCACTTTTATTAACGACAAGACAGAGATTGTTGTGAGCAGGATCATCCAAGTCTACCATGTACATGTTGTTTATTCTTTTTCCAATAAACTTAACATTTTCAGAATGCATTTCAAGAATGGTGCATGCATGAGAATCAAACACAACTTTATGTCCCCTGTCACACAGTTGGCTTATACTAAGAAGATTGTATTCTAGCCCTTCAACAAGTAGCACATCATCAATGGAGTTCAAGGGATTTTTGCCAACTTTACCTTTTCCAATAATTTTACCTTTATTGTTGCCCCTAAACGTGACATGCCCTCCTTCTTTCTCAACCAAGAAACAGAATTTTGCCTTATCTCCCGTCATATGCCTTGAGCAGCCGCTGTCAAGATACCATCTGTTGTGTACAGCTGCAAGGCACTCTTGCAATTCACATCAAACAAGAGATTTTGGAACCCAAATGCACTTGGGTCCCATCACACCGTAGGATTGTGTTAAATAAGACAACATGCTTTTGGGAATCCATATTTGTTGTTTTGGAGGTTTTTGATATGTGGAGTTCAAAGGTTTGAGAGTTTTCTGATTGGGTTGAGGTACCCTTTGGAATGACCTTTTTGAATCAGTTCTGTTGTTAGAGAAGTATGAAGTTTTATTCTTGTTCCCATTCCAATGATTATTGTGACTCCAAGAAGCACTGGGGAATCTAGGATGAGAAGTTCTAGAAGAATACTGAACTCTTGAAGGAATGAAGGTTCGCTGCGTAGACCCTCTCACCTGACTGCGTTGACTCATCCATCTAACCCTTCTGTCATATGAGTTCTGGTGCATAGGATGCGTTGACGCACTGTAGTGGCTGCGTCGACTCACTCTAGTATTTCCGAAAGAATACCCATCTTGGAAGGGTGTATGCGTTGACACAGTATGGACACTGCGTTGACGCGACCAATGGTTTGTTCTAGCATTATTTCTGTAGAGCCCCGGGGACATGGGTTGAGTGGACGTAGGGTACCCAGTGCGTTGACGCAACTGTCTTGTACCAGACCTATGACTCCCTAAATTTCTATGAGTCTGATGCTGGGTTGATGAACTCGGGTCTATAGGCTGACCTGAGGGTTTACTTCTGAGCTTAGGCACATTCTTATGGTGATTGGCATTTAAGGTGACATTCATTTTCTCTTTGCCCTTTTCCTTTCTGGTTTCATATGTCTGTTTTACTTCTTCTTGATTTTTCTCATGGGACTTCACTGCAGCCATTGGGTTTTGCTCAGATGTGCCCTGTTTTGGAACAAAGGTTATTAGCCTTATCCCTAGATTCTTCTTTTTAGTTGGATTATATCCAAGTCCTTCTTTTCCAAAATTACTTTTCATTCCCATAACTGCTTCTAGGTTGTTTTTGCCTTGTGTAAATTTCTCAAGGGAGACTTGTTTATTTGAGTTTTCAACTTTCAATCTCTTCAAGTTTTCTTGGAGTTCTAGATTTACTCCTTGAATGGCTTCATATTTTTCTTCAACAATTTTTACATCACTCTCCAATTTTTGCATTCTGAGTTTCAGGTCATCATGTACTTTCAGTAAAAATTCATTTTCTCTTTTCATCTCTATTAATTGATCTTTATACAGATCACTTTCAGCAAGAGACTCTCTTAGAAGAGTAATTTCAGCTTCTAAGCACATGATTTTCTCATTCAAGGAATTATCTTGACTAGTCAAGTTTTTCTTCTTCTTCAGTGATTTATTTTCTTTCTTCATATAATCATACTTATCTAGCAATTCATTAAATGCTTCTTCCCAATCACTGCAAGAAAAGTTTTCAAAAGAGGAGGTTACCTCATCCTGATCATCTCCCTTAGCCATAAAGCACAGCTTAACATCACTTTCTTCTTTAGAGGTACTCTCTTCTTCATCTTCATCTTTCTCCTCATCACTCCAAGTACTCATCATAGCTTTTGGCTTCTTGTTCTTCCATTTTGGTTGGACTTTCTTCACATTCTCTGGACATTCAGATTTAATATGACCTTATTTCCTGCATTTGTAACAGACAACCTTGTTAGATTTCCTAGAGTTTTCTGATTTGAATTTTGAACTCTTTCTTACCTCTGGTCTTCTATTTTTTCTAAATTTACCTTCCTTCCTTAGAAACTTCCTGAATTTCCTGGTGAGTATTGCTATCTCACTCGAGTCATCATCTGAAGTAGATGACTGACTGTCATCTGAACTCTCCTTGCTGCTAGGACCATCCTTCAAAGCAAGTGGCTTCTTCTTTTTCACATCCTCATCAGTTCTTTTGAAATTCAGCTCATAAGCCATCAGTGATCCAATAAGCTCATCAGGGGTAGTGGTAGGAAGGTTTCTAGATTTCTCAACAACAGTGGCCTTGGTGTGCCAAATTGGAGTTAGGGATCTAAGAATTTTCCTGACCAGTTCATAATTAGTGTAAACCTTTCCCAGACCTTTAAGACCATTCACTAATAGGGTTAGTCTAGCATACATTTCAGATATATTTTCCTCTGGCTTCATTCTAAAAGCTTCATATTCAGAAATTAAAATATTAGCTTTTGTCTCTCTTACCTCTGACGTACCTTCATAGATGACTTGAAGTCTGTCCCACATTTCCTTGGCACTGGCACACGAGGACACTCGTGAAAACTCCTTAGGATGCAATGAGCATTGCATGATGTTCATAGCTTGCCAATTGACGTTGGACTTCCGAATCTGCTCTTTCACCCACAGTTCTTCATCTCCTTCTAACTGATAAGGTCCCTTGCTCACGACTCTCCAAATCTCATGGTCCTGAACTCTCAGAAATACCTGCATCTGATTTTTCCAGTAAGCATAGTTAGTGCCATCAAAGAAGGGTGGCCTATTCACTGCATACCCTTCAGGCATGAGCCCCTTGTTTTCCATTCCACTAAATCTCTCTAGGTTGTGAGACCCTTGACAAGAGAGCCAAGCTCTGATACCACGTGTTGTATTAAGTGGATGGTCAAACTAGAGGGGGAGGGGGTGAATAGGTTGACCCTTTGAAAATTTTATGCAAGATCACACTCTCTATCAAAAACAGAATGCTAATAAGAAAAATAGTAACTAAATGTGTGCAGATCGAGCCTACTCAAACATCTAACGTCAAGCAGATTATGCGAAAAATGGTAGACCACAAGTGAACACTGATTTTTATGGTGGTTCGGTCTCCCTGTGGAGACCTATGTCCACCCCTCACTAAAACCAGTGAGGATCCTTGCTGAGCCTTACAGCTTAGCTACACCGAGGAATAAACTCCTCAACACCGCTGAGCACTACAGCTTGGCTAGACAGAGGAACAAATCCTCTCAACCGCTGACAAACAGCTTGCAGGCAAACACACCCAAATACCCTTGATCCAAGCACAATCCACTGGATCAAATACCCTCTCTCTACTCAAACTAGTACGAGGGAGAAATACAATAACAGAGTTCAAATTGAACAACAAAAGCAATAAACGAAATCACTCTGAGATGGAAGAACAGCTCCAGATCTGTGATGCTACTGGATCTCAAGCTCGAACTCAGAAGTCTGGAGGAAGATGTTTCAACGATCAGTTGGCCTTCTCCTTCTGAAGGGTAGATGAACTCGCACTGATCCAGTGCCCGTGGATCTCCTCTGATCGTCAGTAGATGCAGCACGGTACCAGCAGGAAGATGATGGACTCCACGATCCTTCTCGAGAGCTTCACTCGCTCAGGTTCGACTACTGCTACTTCTTCAAATCCTCTTCTCTATATTCCTTCCCGCGCTCACTTCCAGATCCACGTGTTATATCCATCCAGTGGGCCCCAACCAGATTTTCTGGTTAGCCCAATGATTATTCTCACAGAGGCTTCTGGAATCACGAGGGAAAAATGAGGTCGCAAACACTTTTGGCTGATGTGGCCTTTGACGTCACGTACGACTGGGGTCCACCCAACTAATCTCGTAGATAGTTCAGATGGCGTCAACCCATTGAGACCATGAGGTTGACGCAGCCTTGAAATGCCCCACTTGTCTTTAAGTATAAAGCTGGATGCGTTGACGCATGGGGTCACTACGTCGACCCCCTGAACTGACCCATAGCGATCTTTATCTCAGAATGAACTGCTGCGTCGACACTATCATGCTGTAGCGTTGACGCACCGGGGTATTTCCAGTGAACAATGATTCTGCCACTTGAACTGATGCGTCGACGCTGCTGAACTGTGGCATTGACACATTGAGCTATGCTAGTGATTTGATACTTCTGCCTCTTGTACTGATGTGTCGACGCAATTAGCATCCTGCGTTGGCGCTGTCCTTTCATTCTAATCGCTGCGTGGACGCCGTGAGCATCCTGCGTAGACCCTGTTTCTTCCTTGCATTCAAGAATAAAGTATATACATGCGTTAATGAATCAAGGGTTAATTTATCAGTTTTGTTGAACTCAACCCACACACATCTCATGGTTGTCATCATCAAAACCAGGGGCACAACAAGACTCACCCATCTTCTGCTTGCCCTTGTCCTCAGCACTGGGCATTTTGGAATTAACATTTTTAACAGCAGAATTTACATTGCTCATTTTGATGAGGGGTCCCTTTTTCTTCTCAGCTACAAATGAAGTTGTTTTCAATGCTAAACTCCTTTTAGCTGTGGGGTTATACCCGAGACCCTCTTTTCTGAAATTCACTTTAGACCCCAACAAAGCATTCAAGTTCTCAGTGCCTTGCGTCATATTCTCAATGATTTTCTTTTTATCCTCATTTTTTTTCTCTAGGTGTTCAATTGATTTTTTCAATTCACTATTAACACCTAGCACAACTTCATACTTTTCATTAACAATTTTCATCTCATTTTCATAATTTTGCATTTTCAGTTTCAATTCATCGATGACATTTTACAGTATTTCATTTTCATTTCTAGAATCAATTAAAGCATGCTTCAAGTCTCCAAATTCAGCACATGAGTTTTTCAACATGTCATTTTCAGATTGTAAACAGGCAATTTTATCAAACATGGTTTTATCATTCATCAATGAATTCACTTTCTTCTTTAAGTGCCTATTTTCTTTCTTGATATCATCTACCTTATCAAGCAAATCACCGTAGGCATCCTCCCAATCAGAGATAGTGTAGTGCTCAAAGGGAGAGGATACCTCATCAGAGTCTTCTTCTTCATTGTCACCATCTTTAGCCATCAGGCAGATTGGCTTTTCTTCATCTTCACTCTCCGAGGTACAGCTCAAGGTGCCCTCGTCCTCATCGCTCCAGGTACTCACCATGGCTTTCCTATTAGGAATCTTCTTCTTAGCTTTCTCTTTAAGCTTCTGGAGCTCCGGACAGTCTGCCTTCAAGTGGCCGGCCTTCCCGTAGTGGTAGCAAATATTAGTGTCAATTTTCTTGGTAGGATTAGACTTATACCTCATTTGTCTCCTGCCACCATACTGTCTTCTGGTGAATTTTCTTCCTTCCTTCCTTAGGAACCTTCTGAACTTTCTGGTCAGCATTGCTAATTGATCTCCTTCGAACTCTGACCCAGAGAGACTCTGATCACTTGACGATCCACTGTAATTGGATCGACTGGAACTAGCCTTCAGCGCTATAGGCTTCTTCTTCTTTTCCAGCTCCTCAGTCTTCGGAAGATTCATCTCATAAGTCATTAATGAGCCAATCAACTCATCAACCTTCATGTTCTGCAGATCCCTGGACTCCTTGATAACAGTTGCTTTGGTGTGCCAAACCGGAGTTAGAGATCACAGTATCTTCCTCACTATCTCGTAGTCCGAGTAAGTCTTGCCCAGACTTCTGAGACCGTTGGTGATGATTGTGAGGTGCGCATACATCTCTATAATTGTCTCACCAGGTCTCATTCTGAAAGCTTCATATTCCGAGACCAGTAGATTCGCCTTGGTCTCCCTCAACTGCGAAGTCCCCTCGTATATGACCTCCAGTTTGTCCCACATCTCCTTTGCCGTAGCGCATGACGAAATCCTGGAGAACTCTGTGGGGTGAAGGGTGCACTGAATTGCGTTGATGGCGCTCCAGTTGAGAGTGGACTTCCTGATCTCCTCTCTCGTCCATACATCCTCGTTCGGGTGCAGCTCGAACGGTCCTTTGCTTACCACCTTCCAGATTTCATAGTCCTTCGCCCTCAAAAAGACTTGCATACGGTTCTTCCAGTATGCATAGTTGGATCCATCAAAGTATGGGGGCTTGGTGGTGGAGTGTCCCTCAGCCGTCATCCCTTTTGCATCCATGGCTGTTGACTCTTCAGGACGTTGATCCATGCAGAAGAGTTAGGCTCTGATACCAATTTACAGGATCATGTCCCAACCGTTGCGCTAAAAGCTCGAGCTGGTAGCGAAGGCGGACCGTATTTCCTTATTGCATTACAGAACCCCACACTATCGTGCTGTGGGCGGACATGAGGGGCTTCGCACATGGACCCCATAATCCATGCGGCGGGATGGGCTGCCAACGCACCGGTCCCCCACGTGGACCCCATAATCCACGTGGAACAGTAAATCCCTAAGGGAGACGTTGGAAAATCCAACAATCTCCCCCCCAGCGGCACCTGGCGGATTTGAACCCACGACGTTACTCTGATACCAGTTTACAGGATCATGCCCCAACCGTTGCACTAAAAGCTCAAGCTGGTAGCGAAGGCGGACCGTATTTCCTTATGGTATTGCAGAACCACACACTATCGTGCTGTGGGCGGACATGAGGGGCTTCGCACATGGACCCCATAATCCATGCAGCGGGATGGGCTACCAACGCACCGATGCCCCACGTGGACCCCATAATCCACGTGGAACAGTAAATCCCTAAGGGAGAGGCTAGAAAATCCAATAGGTAGATGTCAGAGCTGATCGTGAAGGCCGGAACAGTGGGGGGTATCAGTTCAGGCTCAGGGAAACTGACCTTGCACACCTTGGAAGGAAAATCATGAACTTCTGACTGCAAGGTCCAAAAATGGCTTTGCTTCTTGGAGATGACAGAGGACTTGAAGGGGAAGCCCTCAGCTAAGTTTCATGCCTAGATCTGCAAGGGAGTGACCATGGTCACTCTTGAGCTGGGGCTCTAGCTCTCTGCCAGAGTAGTCCTGCGCAGTTGAGGAAGAATTGCTCTCACGGATAGCTTGGTGCTTGGATGATGACGAAACCACCTCGCCTAGAAAGCTATTTGGATGACCTTTCCAGAGGTAGATGACTTGCCACCAGAAAGCTCAGGAAAGGATCGGAGACAACGCTGCTTCCAGGACCCTTGCTTGCTGCCTGTGACTTGAGAACTGCAGGTTGAAGGTGATAGGTGTGGTGGTGGGGATGGGCAACCAAATGGCAGGGGGATGGGGGTTGGAGCTTGTGGGATGTTGCTGGAGGAGTCTAGGGGTGATGGAGGTGGCTGGAAGGTAAAGGGGGGTGGAGCTAGGGCTTGGGGCGAAGGGAAGGCAGGCTGGTGGTGTAGGGTGCGGCCAGACCCAAGGTGGAGTGGGAGGTGGAGCTAGGGTGAACCTAGGAGGAATGGGGGAGATGGGGGGCGACCCTAGGGTGGAACGGCTGGAGAGGGGCGACCAAAGGGGATGGGGAAGAAGGATAGAGGGGTGGGAAATTCAAATTTGGCCTAGGGTTAAGCTCCTTCAGCGTTGGGGAGATGGAGAGGTGCTTGGGGAAGGAGAGTGGGTGGTTGGTGGTTGGAGGGTGGAGTGGGGAGTGGTGGATGCTACCTTGGGGTTGGGGGTGGAGTTATGGAGGGGTGTGAGGAAATGATGAGGCTCTTGAATGAGGGGAGGGGAGAGAGAAAGTAGGTGGGAGGGGGAGGAGAGAGAAAGGGGTGCACCCCTCTTGGAGAGAGAGGGAGAGAGAGAGAGGGAGAGAGAGAAAGGGGAGAGTCACACTCCACTTGAAGAGGGGGAAGATTTCACTCCAATGTGAAATTTCTAATTCTCAATGCATTAGTTCTACAATGGAGGGGTTGGGGTCTATTTATAGGCACCCAACTTCTTACATGACCAAAATAACCCTAAACTAATGGACTAAAGACCAGACTGTCCTAAGGGGGGGGGCACCCATGGGCCTAGCCCATTAGTTGGGCCCAATTGACACATGACTTATGTAAATGACTTCCTAACTTAGGTACTTGACTCAAATAAAAGGAAAATTACATGGTAAGAGTCAAATACGAAAATGAAAATACATCATGTGACTTGAAATAAAGTGGCGAACAAGATGTAGCACTGCTGGGGATCATCAGGAGCCTCGAAAAAGTATGGAAGGGCAGGAGATGACCCCATCATACCCCCGGGGTGCGGAGAACTCAACTTCGTCGAGTATGGGTCCACCGGGGTGACGGCACACCAAAACAGCTTCGGGCAAAGCACGATCTCCCAACTCAACTTCGTGTCCCTAGTCGGGGAACGGCTCTTCAGCCTCTCAAAATTGCTCGGGCACACCCTCTTGCTGGCGATGGTACCCTGCTTGCCTAGTATTGCCGCCATGTGCTCACGTCGGGCTCTCAAGTTGATTTGTGGTGGCACTCCGAGGTTGTATCTCACATGGGTAGGTATAGGCTCAAAACTCTCAATAGGTTCCACCGCGGTGCCCGCATAGGGTGTTGGGTCCGCCACGTGGGAAGTGGGGTGAATCCTAAAACCCATCGGTAAGTCTAACCCGTAAGCCGGGTTGCCAAAGCCACTCGGAACTCGGGAAGGTCCAAGTTCTCGTGCCCTCGATTTGGAGATGACCCTAGGGTAGAGCCACTCTAATGTCACCATCACCAAGTTGCCTACTTGGAATCCCAAGTGGCACTTACGAGCTGTTGCCCGATCCTTGTGATCCTCACCGCCCGTTGCTAGATGCTTGCGTGAATGCGTATGCCATGCATTACGATGCGGTGTGGGTGTGAAAAGTATGGTGTCTAAAGGTGGACCGGGGTAGCCAAATGTAGATCGATCATACTTTGATGCCATGAAGACTTTGACAGACTTAGGAGGGCCGGGACATCCATAGATGAACCTATCATGCATGGATGTGACAAATGTCAGGGGACCCGGACATCCATGTATGCTGCTTTCATGCGTAAGACCAATGATGAATGGGGGAGGACCTGCGCATCCAAATGTGAGCCAGTCATGCATTGGGCCTAAACTGTGTGTGACATGTATGAGATGACCGGACTTGTGACCAATGTTGAATGATGTGATTTGCCAAGATAGGTGCACTCTTGTTCCAGAGGTGACGACCAAGTGTGTGGTGGTCCTTGAGATCCCACTCATAAGTATCGAAGGGGTCAATAAAGGTGTGTATCATGGAGTGGGGCACTTCCTCATTCCGAATGTGTATGCGGCCTAAGGTCATGGCTTCCATGATATAACCGATGTTTAGGAA
This sequence comes from Amorphophallus konjac, assembly GCA_022559845.1. NCBI lineage: Eukaryota > Viridiplantae > Streptophyta > Magnoliopsida > Alismatales > Araceae > Amorphophallus > Amorphophallus konjac. Next base: position 454,549,644 of record CM040121.1, on the reverse strand, counting down.
TGGGTGGTCTTGTTTCAACATGGTAGGTAAGGGTAGGGAATAAGGGGTGGTGAGTAAGGTGGGTGGGTCACATGGGCATCTAGGCTCCCATAGGAAGGGGTCGAAGGGATCATGGAATGGGTTTCCTAGAGAGAGGTACTCTAAGTCCTCAAGGTCCTCAAAAGATGATGAGGCATCCTCCTCCATCAGGATAATTGGGCCGGTGATTTGGGTGGGATGGTCGGCCATGAATGGAGGGCTTGACGTTCTACCCGAGATAAGCAACTCCAATTTGTGGATGGCATCGGGCTCATCGGGAGTAGGGAGGAATAGAAGGAGGTCTCTAGTGTAGCAACCCACAGTGTAAACCGCGGTGATAGACCCGACACATAGGTGTTGGAGGTCAAGATTCCTAGGTCGGTCAGCCACTGTGGTCAACATGTCAGTCAACTCCATTTGCCAAGCTAAGCCCTTAAGAAGATCCTCTAAAGTCACCACTTGGTAGGATGATTGGATGGTGGTGCGATAGGAGAAGGGCACTATAGGGAGGTTTTGCTCCATAGGAGGGCAAACATGGGCCATGATCTCTCTAATTGGGCTTTCCCTTAGCCAATTAACAAGGGGTTCCCCTAAGATGCGCTCGACCCCATCTAGAGATGGTGGTGGAGGGTGGAGACCACCGTGTGAGGCTTCTCCTTCAACTTGGACATGGGTGATCTTCATGGTGGGGATAGGGTCAGGAGGGGCATTTGTCCCCACGTGGCCGAGTGTGTGGGTGACTTTTTCTAATGCCAATGGTTTAGAAGGATCTATCGTGGGTGGTTTGATGATAGCCAGTGCAGAGCGCACCCGGGGTGGTGAGCGAGGTCAGACTTGGGTTGGGGTTGGGAGTGGAAGTAGTAGAGGCCTAGGTTGGGGTAGGATTGGGGTTGGAAGTGGAAGGTGGGTTGGGTGAGGAGGTTTGGATTGATTGGTTTTGGGAGGTGTGTCTCTTATGGGGGCGATGGAGGGGTAGTGGTGGGGCCCAAGGGGGCTTGTGGGGTATGGGTTTGGTGAGGGATTTTGGGTTTGGGGGTGGTGGCTGTCATGGGCCTCGGTGGAGGGGTGGACACGAAGTCCACTTGGGCTTGTGGAGCTATGGTTGTGGTGAGGACTTGGAGGTAGGGTGTAGATGTAGTGGCCGGAGTAGGAGAGGTGGGAGGCGGTGGGGATTGGGTGATTGGGGTCTTGGGTTGGCCGAGTAGGGATGGAGGAGTTGAAGTGCTCCTTGGGCTATGGTGACCCGGGTAGGAGGGGGAAACATATCTAGCTCTAAGTTGATCCTTCATGTCCCCCCATGTGGTGAGGGGAGCTTCCCTTCTAATTATCCTTAAGCCTTCAATTTTCAATCAATGGGTTTGAGCCCTTTTGGTTAGTTGCATTTTGGCAAATCGAAACTTCCTATCCTCGGACATGGGATTCCACTCGAAGTAATGGTCCATTGAAGCCTCCCAATCTAAATAGTCATTAGGATGAGTTCCATCAAAGGTGGGAGGTGGGGGAGATGTCCTTCTATCGTCTACCCTTGGGGAGGGCCTATTGTCTCCTAGTTGGTCGAGTCGACCCGATAGGCTATCAAGCCGCTCATTGGCATAGGTCAAAGCTCCCATTAGGTAGTTGACACAACCGTGGAGGCCATGTGTGTTGGTGGTGGGTTTCTATTGGGGGTTTGGACTCATGGAGAGGGCCGATGGGTAAGGTCGGTATGAGGCGGCCATGCTAGTGGACAAGAGCGATGCACTGGGAGACTCTAAATGCATATGCGCGCCCTTGGACCAACTTGTAGAGACAAGTTGAGAACTTGATCTGATACCACTTGATGTGACACCACCTTCGGGGTGATAGTCACTAGACCGATGCACCTTGGACCTAGACTTGCAAGCAATCAATCTTGAGCGGCGGACTCACTCTAGCGGACCGACTCGCGTAGCGCTCACGATTGCTCGTAGGCAAACCAGCGATGGTGGGAAGGGTCCGAGGTGGGACCTTGACGTTTTGAGGTAAGGGTAGCTTAGGATGGACCCCTAATGTTGGATATGTGTTCTCACATTTTTTTTGACCCTAGTTTTGATGATAACAAATATTGTGCGTTTGTGGGAGCAAATCATTGTGTATGTTTAATGAATTCAAAACATTGTGTGTTTGGACGGGCATGTGCTTTGTAATGTCATTTGGTTGCATTATGATGGAACAATGGTTCTCATTTGATTGTGTGAGTGTATGGATTTTAATGGAACAATCATGTTTTCCATGTTTTTGGAATGGCATCCATCGTTCAATGAAAGTGCTCATTCATGTGTAAATGAATATCCCTCACTTGAGGTTTCTTGTTATTGAGCATATGGGAGATTCAAGAATGTCAATTGCATATTAAAGCTTCCATGACTTTGTATTTGTCAAATATATTTTTGCTGGTTGAGAATGGAAGTCAAATTCTTGTTAAAGTGGGTTCATTGTAGTCTAGTTGAATGATATTCTTATGTGTATGAACTTGTGGAATTGTGTTTTCATTCAACTTCTACATGAGGTTCTTGGGCTAGCATCATGTTAAATCTATTCATACAAAACTTGAGTGAAAGTGGTTGGAATGGCTTTTACATTTTGGTTGAGTGAATGGCTAATTGGTCTTGAACTTTGGATTGAGAATATTGGGCTAGTTTGTGCTTTCATGTATTATCTTCATAGATTCTTCATGGTCCTTGATTGTCATGCAAACCATTTGATTTAACTTGTTTTTCATCATATAAATTCATGTATGAATGTTTGAATTCATTGGTTTGGATGGTTAGATCATTAGATCATCATTAAAAATCATTTTACAAGGTTTCTAGGTGAATGGGTCCACCCCTGGGCTTAAAATAGCCCAACTTGTATTCTGGCTGAAAGTGGGTCGACCCCCTCTGAGAATGGGTCGACCTCTGCAAGTTCTGCTACCCAGATAGCATGCTGGACTGCAAGTGGGTCGACCCACTTTCTAGATGGGTCGACCCATCTGCGTTCGCAACTCCACGCGACTTTTTCGTAAGTCACCGAAACCCATCCAAATGAGCTCCGATTGGACTGAAATTTTACCCCAATGCCCCTAGGTTATTGATAAACATACTAGAGTCATTTTTCAAGGGTTTTTCATGGGTATTTGGGTCTTTGGGTTTGTCCTCTATATATGCTAATGTGAGATCCGAATTTGGAGATTGTGAACCCTAATGTGCTTTATTTTTCATCTTGTAGGAGAAGAAAGAGAAAAAGGAGTGGAGCTGAGCAAAGTTCCGTGGTTTTGATCTACTTCCACTCATTTCTGGAGCCCGTGGCTGAAGAAAGAAAGGAGCGGAACGAGAAGGGGAACGCGGGGACATTCTCGTCGTCGACATCCGGCCACCCTCCGACTTGAGGCTTAGAGAAGACCTTCTACAACCCTTTCCTACTCTTGGGGATTCACTTCTACATCTTGTTTGGATTTGTTTGAGTCATTTTCCTTTGGTTCACAAGCATGTATTGAACATATCCTTAAATTATCTGAACTCCGACTTTGTGTGTATGTTGAACCGTTTGTGAACGGTGGTGGATCGTTGTGCTGTGGTGTTGCAGCTTGTGTTTGTGGTTAGATCCATTATGGATCGTGTAGGAGACGACGTCTCCATGTCTCTTGGAGCGGAAGCTCCGTGCGCTTCATTTGAAGCGAGTGGATCCTCACCATTTTGGTGAGGGGTGGATGTAGGGAGCCCGTCATGGTCCCGAACCACCTAAAAATCTGTCTCGCATTGTGGTTGATTGTGGTTTGCTTGTTTACATTGTTTTGGTTGATCGTGTGAGAACGGTAAGTTTGAGAGAATTAATTTCTTCATAGCTTGCATTTTGTCCAATCATCATTTGCGTTGGTAGTTATTTTATTTGCTGCATTAAATTTAGAAATTACCATCGTGCTTGGCGGGGACAATTCAACCCCCCTTCTTGTCGATACGAGAACCTTTGGGACAACAATCTGGTATCAGAGTGGTGTCTCTGATTTTAGGACAACCTCACGGTTGTAGAGGAAAGATCTCTTAGTCTGGCCAACAAGGGAATGCTCCCCGAGGGACATTCGATTCATAGACCTCCCTTCTTTGATGGGACTAACTATCCCTATTGGAAAAACTGAATGACTGTGTTCATGCGAGCACAGGACTATGATACTTGGAGGGTCATCAACAAAGGTCATTATGTGTTACCTCCCAATGAGGACTTATGGGAAGACGAGCATATTAAGAAATCATGTGTTAATTTTAGAGCGATGAATATTATTCAGTGTGCAATACATCCTAATGAGTACTCACGTATTTCTATGTGTTCATCTGCGTAGGAAATGTGGAACAAATTGAAAATCATTTATGAAGGTACTTCAGAAGTACGGGAGATAAAAGCAAATCTACTGGTTCGAGAATATGAGCTTTTTGCAATGAAGCCCAAGGAGAACATTACACAAATGTATGCAAGGCTAAGCGAAATCACAAACAACCTAAAGGCCTTGGGAAAGGAGTATTCAAATCAAGACTTGGTGAGAAAGGTGCTGCGGTCCCTCACACCTCCGTGGCACACAAAAGCGACCGTCATTGAAGATTCAAAGGATCTCACCACACTCACGGTGGATCAACTCATTGGATCGCTAATGACATATGAAATCAATATCATGAAGCCAGCTGAGGAGGAAAGCAAGAAGAAGAAATCCATTGCACTAAAGGCATACCCAGAATCGTCGGAAGATAGAGATGAAGGCTCATCTATGGACAGTGATGAGGAAGAGATGATGGCTCTTGTAACAAGGAATGTCCAAAAATACTTCAGAAGAGCCAGAAGAGATGGAAATCTTCCTAGAAGATTCATGAGGAGAAACTTCAACAAGAAAGGCGAGTCGAGCAAGAAGGAAGAAATCATTTGTTATGAGTGTAAGAAGGCTGGGCATATGAGAGGTTAATGCCCCGAGCTCCAAAAGAAGCTGAACAAGAACAAGCCAAAAAAAGGGAAAGCGATGAAGGCAACATGGAGTGATGAGGACTTGGATAGCTCAAAATCCGAAGGTGACAAGAAAGGACTGGGCGAGCTAGTTCAAAATCTTTGCCTTATGGTGGATAAGGACAATTCTAAGGTAAACTCCGATTTTGAAAATTTTACTCCTGAACAATGGCATCTAACTTATGCGGATTTGTTTCAGAAGTATAAGAAATCAAAAAATGATGTCAAAAACTTGAAAAAGAGATTTTGTGACTTGATTGGCTCTACTAATCCATGTGATAGGTGTAGCTTTTATGAAATGCAAATTAAAAAATTCAAGGATGAAAAAGAAGACTTTCAATCTAATCTAACCTTGTATATGGATGAACTAGAGTGCTTGGAGGCAGAAAAATATCATGCTTATGAAAATGCTGAAAAATTAAAAAATGAGAATGCTCAATTGGTTAAGGAGTTGGATCAACTCAATTTGAGATTGAGTGAATGTGAAAAATCTAAGAAAGAATTACAAACCAACTTCAACACCATGTATACTGAATGGATAAAATTGAAAGATGTTGTTCAAAAAGAATTGAAAGGAAAAGAGAAAATTGTTGAACATGGTGAGACTAGCAATGGAAATGCTAGGAATGAGAGAATTGATGTGGGAAGCTCACCTACAAAGAAAAATTCATTTGTGAAAAATAAAATTAAAAAATCCTTTGATTCATATGGCTTTAATCATGTTGACTCATGCATGAACTCATTTGTTGATAGATCTTACATGCATAGGAGTCGGTTTAGAAAGCCAAATGTCACATGCTTCTATTGTGGAATGTTCGGCCACTCAATGTATGCTTATGATTTGATGAGGGCCAATGATGAATATTTTGAAAATAAAAACAGAATGCATTTCTCTCATGGTAGGACTAACACTTCGGGACCCAAGCTTGCTTGGGTACCTAAATCAACTTGAGAGTTGTTTTGACTGTGCAAGTCTGTTTAAGAGCCAAGTGGAACAAATGGTATCTGGACAGTGGATGCTCCAGACACATGACAGGTAATAAGGAACTCTTCTCAGACCTGAAGGAAAAGGAAGGCAGATTGGTCACCTTTGGCGGAAATGACAAAGGTAAAATTATGGGAATTGGACGAATAGGTAAGGATTCAAACCGATCCGTTGAAGACGTCTTTCTTGTAAATGGTTTGAATCACAGTTTGCTTAGCATCAGTCAACTTTGTGACAAGGGCCACAAGATCATTTTTGAAAACACACACTGCTCCATTGTAGATAAAATTTCACATGAAATAAAGTTCATTGGTGTTAGAGATGGAAACATCTACTCTGTTGATCTTGAAAATTCTCAAAATAAAAATCTTTGTTTGGTTGCTAATAAGTCGAATGATGCATGGTTGTGGCATCGACGACTTGGTCATGCTAGCTTTAGTGTTCTTTCTAAACTGTTTAGAAAAGACTTGGTAAGAGGCTTACCAAAACTGAACTTTGATGCAAATAAAATTTATGATGCATGTGCTATGGGGAAACAGACCAAATAAATCCAAAAACATTGTCACCACCACTAGACCCCTTGAACTCCTTCACCTAGACTTATTTGGTCCCACTAGGACACACAGTCTTGGAGGGAAACTTTATGGGTTTGTTATTGTAGATGATTACTCAAGGTTCACTTGGGTACTATTTTTAACCCATAAGAATGATGCTTTGCAGGAGTTCGAAGATCTTTGCAGGAACTTACAAACTGATAAGGGGTATCAAATTAAAGCAATTGGAAGTGATCATGGAAGAGAGTTTGATAACCATGACTTTGATAATTTTTGTAGGAAATAGGGGTTTACACATAATTTTATAGCACCTCGAACCCCACAACAAAACGGAGTCGTGGAAAGAAAGAATAGGACGCTCGTGGAGATGGCTAGGACAATGCTTGCAGAAAATGGCTTACCAAGATATTTTTGGGCCGAGGCGGTGAGCATGGCCTGCTACATCATCAATCGAGCCATGGTAAGACCTATACTCAAGAAAACTCCATATGAGCTGTATAAAGGTAAGAAGCCAAATAATACATATCTTAAACCTTTTGGTTCTCCATGTTTCATATTGAATAACGCTAAAGATTATTTGGAGAAATTTGCCGCAAAGAGTGATAGAGGTATATTTCTCGGTTATTCTTCATCATCTAGAGCATATCGAGTATATAACCTACGTACTCTTGTGGTAGAGGAAAGCCCTCATGTGATCATTGATGAATACACCTTAAGAATGTCTGACAAAGATAATCATTTTCTTGATATAGGGGATGAAGATGGAGAAGAAAAGAAAGATAAGAAAAATCAAGATGCGGATCAAGCAGAGTCGAGCAACAAAAATGATGAAGCTCCAACCCAAAATGAGGATTGCAATAAGAATGATGAAGCTCCAACCCAAAATGAGGAGCTCCCGAAGCAATGGACGTTCCACAAGGACCATCCACAAGACAATGTCATAGGAGATGTGGAACAAGACATAAAAATAAGGGCTTCAATCAGGGAAGTAGAAGAATTTAATAATCTTGCATTTCTTTCTACTATTGAGCCCAAATCTGTAAATGAAGCATTAAATGATAATTTCTGGATCTTGGCTATGTAGGAGGAATTACACCAATTCCAAAGGAATGAGGTGTGGTTTCTTGTGCCTAGACCTAAGAACCACCCAGTGATAGAAACTAAGTGAATTTTTTGAAACAAACTTAGTGATCAAGGGGTAATGATTAGGAATAAAACCCGGCTTATAGCCCAAGGCTATAGTCAAGAATTAGGAATTGATTTTGATGAATCATTTGCACCCGTGGCTAGGCTTGAGGCTGTTAGAATATTACTTGCCTTTGCATGCTCTAGGAACATAAAACCTTTTCAAATGGACGTTAAAAGTGCTTTTTTGAATGGTGTAGTGAAGAAAGAAGTCTATGTTGAGCAGCCACTGGGATTTGAAGATGAAAAGAACCCAGACAATGTATACAAACTTGACAAAGCATTGTATGGTCTGAAGCAAGCCCCCCGTGCGTGGTATGAAAGGCTAAGTACTTTTCTTTCAGAAAATGGCTTCAAGAGAGGTAATATCGATCAACCTCTTTTCATTAAGAGTAACAATAAACACATGCTTATTGTTCAGGTATATGTTGATGACATTATCTTTGGAGCCACTTCTGATTAATTAAACGATGATTTTGTATGATTGATGCAAGGGGAGTTTGAGATGAGTTTGATGGGGGAGTTAACATATTTTATGGGATTACAGGTAAAATAGCTGAAAGATGGCATCTTCATCAATCAAAGAAAATACACAAAAGAGCTCATCAAAAAGTTCAAATTCGACAATGCAAAGCCACACAAGACGCCTATGTCAACAACGGTGAAATTGAAAAAAGATGAAGAAGATAAGTCTGTTGATCAGAAACTCTTTAGAGGAATGATTGGTTTTTTATTGTACTTGACTGCTAGTCGACCAGATATCATGTTTAGTGTTTGCATGTGTGCAAGATTCCAATCTGATCCTAGAAACTCACACATGTTAGTAGTCAAAAGGATTTTCAGATATTTGTTAGGCATCACGGATCTTGGTCTTTGGTTTCCACGTAGGTGCACTTTTGATTTGGTAGCTTACACAGACTCCGATTATGCTGGGTGTTTAGTGGATCATAAGAGCACGAGCGGGTACTGTCAATTTCTTAGAGGTTGCATGGTCTCATAGGCCTCTAGGAAACAAAATACTATGGCATTGTCAACTGCCGAAGCCGAGTACATGGCAGCAGGTAGTTGTGTAGCCCAAGTGCTTTGGATCCAACAACAATTAGTTGACTTTGGCATTTCTTTGAGTGACACACCCATTCTTTGTGATAACACTTCTGCGATTAATCTTTCCAAAAATCATGTTTTACACTCTCGCACAAAGCACATAGAGATTAGACACCACTTCTTGAGAGATCATGTGAGTAAGGGTCATTTTGAACTTATCCATGTAAATACAGAAAATCAACTTGCATACATCTTAACTCCTGAAAAATTCACTCAGATAAGGAGAAAACTTGGAATTTGCTGTTTGAATGAGTAACTATGCCTTAATACCATGATTTTTCGATATATCAAATGGCGATTGCAGAAAGCTGGATTATGTCTAGTTGGAAGCTTTCCTCATGCGCGATGGTGGTCTTCGGACCTATGTTCTCCGCCACGTACCGGAAATCATCTTGCATGACTTTACTTTCATATCCTTGCTTGACTGCATGTATATATATATTTCTAGAAAACCATTTCTTGAAAATCTTCTAAGACCTCACCTCCTTGTTATACAAAATGCATTGATTGTTATCATTTGTGAACGTGACATATACAAAGGAGGCAGATTTGTTTCCATTTGTGCATACATTTAGGGGGAATCATAGCTATGTTATCACAAATTCATTTTCTACATACATAGCAATTACCCACACATTTTGCACAAGATGATGCATATGACTTTAATTAGTAAGAATTTTAGAACTTCTTTTCAACACTTTATAGGAAATAAAATTTCTACATGAAAATGAAGAGAATCGTGAGGAAAAAGCTGTCAACCCCAATCAATAAGTGGAATGTGGAACTGAGTAGCCGGGAATCCCCACTGAAACAAATAAGGAAACTCGCGTCGAAAAGTGAAGCTAAAATCCACAAGATTCAAAATCGTGATGAATCTTAGTAGCTGGGAAACCCCATTGAAACACATGAGGTGACTCGCGTCGAACGGTGAAATCTAATAAAAAAAATAAGGGGGTTGTGCGAAGCTACCAAAAGTCGAGGATCTAAATGAAATTGTAGAAATGAAATAACCCTCTAGTGTTTTCAAGAAAATCTACCAATATCCATATATGTTTGAAGTTCATTGCTCATTTTCACATATTTCACTTGGGTATTATTGTGATGTTTGTATAGCTCGAATCTGTCCTTATCATGGCTTATGCAGTGCTTCTAACATATGCATGCACTACCTTTTTTGATTATGCATCATGTTTCACACTATGACTTGAATCAAATGCTCTTTTGGTATCCTTCTCTCCCATTGAGGGGGAGATATACATATGTACATGCATGCTTATCTCTCATGCTTGCTTGCTTGCCTGCATGAGTATCTAGTTTCTTTGTTATGGTTAGTTTTCTTCCTAAATGCTCCAGTTCTCGCATTCCCCATTTTTGATCATGCCAAAGGGGGAGAAAAATGTTTAGATTATCACAATGTTTTATCATCATCAAAAAGGGGGAGATTGTTGAATATGTGTTCTCACATTATTTTTGACCCTAGTTTTGATGATAACAAATATTGTGCGTTTGCGGGAGCAAATCATTGTCACGCCCCGAACCAATAGCAGCGGAACGTGTCGTTTGCTCGGAACGTGGCAGTTAAACAGTCGTGAACGATCAAGAGCAATGGCAGGAGACCAAATAATTTGGAACAACAATAAAAATTTTATTTCAAATACAAATCTCTTACAAGAACTTGAAGACTCAACTACGTCACTATGAAAAAAAAGGAGATGACGCACTAATAGACTTAGACAAGATAACTAAATAAGAGACATCATGCTAGACTCAAGAAAGATAAAAGACTCAGGTTCGCTAATTTCCAAAGCTCGCTTGCACACTTGTCCCTCCCGTGTGAGTCTCGGTCTCGCTAGCCACCTGATTACCTGAAAAATGTTGGAATAAAACTGGGTGAGCGAACGCTCAGTAGGAATTATATCTCAAGAACAAGCAATTGGTTGAAATAATTACATTTTTGTATGTAAATGCAAGTAAGACTATGCATGTAGATTTAACCAAGCAAGTGAAGCAAAACTAGTAGAAGATTAACGACGGTATGCAAACCTTCCAAGCGATCAAGAGATATTCATGAGAGAATTGATAGATGATTGGCTATTTCACGCAAGTACTTTGTCCGTTTCGGGCCACGTTAGTAAAGTCACGTAAGTCAAGTCACGTATGCAAGTCACGAGAGAAAGAGAGAGTGTGGAGTGGCAAAGATCTAACGAGTCATGCACTTCGGTGCAATGTCAGACACCGCGATCATTAAAAACTCCCATGGGCACTAGTACTTTCGGGTGCTCCTCCCAGGACCAGATCGGGATCTATATGCACAGCATTTAAAGATAGATCTAGACATCCACGATAGTTCATAGCCAATAAGGAGTTCCAAGAACAAGCTTTAATAGAATGATAAGGTAAGATTTCTATGGAATTCAAGGGCAAGGCCCTTGAGCAAGGACAGACTTGCGATAAAATCTACGCGAAGCATAGAAACCATGACATGTCGATAAACTCGGTGGAGATCGAGATATCAAGAATAAGCACTTATATAGTGTTGCTTGTTCTTTGTACATGATAAGGTAGATAGAATTAGTGTCCATAAGTATGGCACATAATTCTTTAAAAAATATTAATGACATGGTTTCCCATTCCATAATTTTAAGAATATTCTCATGACATCCACATAGCATGTCATGAGGGCCGGTATACCATGTTTCCTTTAGAGTGACATGGCAATCAAGTATTGTCATAGGTTTTAATGGTACAACCTGCTCGGCTGCCTTGAGAGAATCCAAGGCTAGCGGAGTCTTACAGAGGCCTCTATGGTAAAGTCACCGGTCCAAAGGAACGGAATGTCCCATGGAGGGTTCATCTATCACCGAGAAATAGTGGATAATCGATAAAACATCATGAAATGTGGGGCTATATTCACGGAATGGAATATAGTGCCAGTGTACACAACCCATGGTCAAGGGTTATAGAAAACCACGAAAATTAGGAAATCACGAGATCAGTAAATTGACGCATGAGATTAAGTCTTCATTTTCTGAATTGGCACCTTTGTCAGGGTCGTCAATTCAGTAATTGACGACTGTTCACTCAGTCGTTACATCCGGATTATGTAAATATTAATATTTGTAAACAGTTTCAAATTTTGATTATTATAAAAATGACGCCTTTCATGAAGGCTTCAATTCTGTAAACAGTGCCCTAGTCAGGGGCGTCATATATCAAATTAAAGGGCAGGGTATATGTCGTCATTTCAATATCCAGAAATATTATAACCATTTCTAAAATTCACAGTTTATCACTAAATTGGTGCCCGTTCACATGGGCGTTCATTCAATTGATGACCTAATCAGGGTCGCTATTTCTTTGTCATATGATTTGCACCGGGCAGGTACAATCACAGACACATGGTTTTTGGAGTATGTCTGATCAAGATTATAAAGATATGAACAGATAGAGAAAAATAGCAGGAATTTATGGACATGATCATGCATTAGTTTACATATAAGGGTTCACAGTTATTAAATTTTGAACATTGTGTATTTATTAAATAAGTAGATAATTGACAACTGTTTGCACGGTCGTCAAATAAAATAGCGCCCTAGCTTGGGTCGCTATTTATTGAATTTTAGCAAAAACAAAATAGAAACCCGAGAAATCATCAGGCTACGGACTCTATGCATGATATTTCTTAAATTTTCATGTTTGGGCTTTGTTACTTGAGAACACCTACCTGATTGGGTGATCCTGGTTTTCAGACGATGAAGAACGGTGATGAACTTTAGGAATATCTGATACTCTGTTTTGGCAGGATGGTAGCAGCAGTATGAAGAAGAGGAAGATGATGAAGAACGTCCTATGATCTTCACATACTCCTCAGAGGAAGAGGAGTCGCGGCCGATCCTTGTGGTTTGGACCGCAACCGGAGGAGGAAGACGAAGTTGAAGAACTTCTTTATGTTCTTCACGTATGGAGCAGCAGCAGGTTTGTTGAAGAAAAGAGCCAACATGTTTGGCTCGATGGAAGGGGGTATTTATAGAAGAAGGAATCCTAATGGGTTCTAGGAGTTCGATTATGACTAAAATTTCCTAGCTAGAATCCTTACTAAATTTAAATATCCACGTATCAATCCCTTTTATAATCAAAACTTACTCAGTTAACATCCTTGTTCGAACCAAACACCAACGGTTCGGTTTGGAAATGACGCCTAAGGTTGGGGCGTTATTTTAAAATGACGCCTCTGTACACGGTCTTCAATTCATTATATGACGCCTGTCAAGGGGGCGTCAATTATTAAATTAGCGCCTACTTAAATAGTCTTCAATTAAATGACGACTTTAACGGAGGCGTTATTTAATTTCAGCCTATTTGAGTTTAAGTTTAAGGCCCATTAGGGTATAGGAAGTCTAGGTGTATGTTTGTATATGGGTTGGATATATAAATACATATATGTGGCATTATCTAGGCTTGTTAGTGGGTTTACGTCGGAAGGCCCACTAAGTGTTTATATATTTATAATTTGGGTTATTGGGTTGATTTATATGATATATATTTATAACCCCATGACTTTGTGACCCATTTATTATATATGAGTCATATTATTTTAGCTAAGATTTTATATATTAGTTAATGGGCTATCCACTAATTTTACTTTTGGTCTCCATAAAATTGTATTAATAAAATACACTATATGTGTTAAGACCCATTTATCATCTTCTTTTGGGCTGTACCTATATTTGTGTTAGTGGGAAAAGCCCACTACAACTTAATTATCTTTGCTTGGCCTTCTTATACGGGTATTTAGGAGTTGTGTTTACTATTTCAAATATATTGATATGCACTAAACTCATTTGTTATTTACCAAACCTTTACCTATGCAGTTCCTATCCGTTAATAATTTGCATGCATATATATACATATATATATACATTTATTTCTCGAAGCCCATTATGTTTTGATACTAACCCATGCGTGAGGTTTTTAAGGGTCTGCTAGTGTACATGAGTTAATCCTATTTTCTATGGGGTTGTATTAAATTTATATTATAGGTGGGTCATAATACCGATTGAGAGTTTGATTAGTGTAGTACTTCATGTAAGGATTTTATTGCTGATACTTTCCTTCACTTTATTTTCCCCTTTAATCATTATCTTGGGTATCAGAGGCAGGTTCGATCTTGGTAATATGTTTACCTTTTATTCCAAAAAGGAATATTAACTTGTCATTTGTATATACCTGAACTCCTATTTCTTCAACCTTATTAACTATTTGTGGGAATATGTAAATATCATCACATATAGGTTATTATTTTTTTTCTTGTTGAACCGTAATTATATATTTATTATTTTATTCCTATTTAGCCTTAAAATTGCCGGACGTTACATTCTCCCCCACTTAAAAGAATTTGGTCCCCAAATTCACATCATCCTTTACTCAAGATGGGTGACTAGCTATAATGCGAAGAAGAAGTCTAGATACATTGAGTGGAAAAGAACTAAATTTTAGGAAAAATTAATTTAGGCTTAAGGGTGAGGGGTACCTTCCGCAACCTTTCCTTTGGCAAGTTTGGTTAAAGCTTGAATTCCTCCTGGGAGCTTCTTGGTCAGAACAGGGCTTCAGCTATTTTATGATCTAAGCTCCCGCAACGAAGACACGCTCCAATTTTCCGATGACACTCCTTCGATTGATGGTTTCTTTTACCACAATGCCAGCACTTTTTCTGAGTTTGACTTACAAGTGTTGCCCTAAATTTCCCTTTCTTGCATTTCTTACACTTTTGTGAAATATCACCCTCGTTTACCCGTTTCTTGGTAGTGGTAAACTTCCAAAATTATCTGTTTGATCCTTCCTTTCAACTCTATCTTTTTCTTCCACCGCCTTTTCTAGCTCCTGAACTCTTCGGACAAGGTCCGCATAAGCATGCACATCTACTAAGACCATCTCAGGAACAAAGCTTGGCCTAGACGCTTCCATTTTATCTAGGTTCCTGCAAAGATGAGTGGGGAGATAGTTTATTGACTCAAGAATTAATACTAATGAAACTTAAGTATTTTATCTTTCTTTTATAACTTTAACCCCAAGCTCTACCCAATTCTTACGGAACTCCTATAGGATGACCGACAAGGATGACTCAACCTATCTCTTGGACTTAATGCCCTAAGGATTTGAAAGCCGAAGCTCTGATATGACTGACAAGGATACTTGACCTGGAAGATATGAAAGTCGAAGCTCTGATATGACTGACAAGGATACTTGACCTATCATTTGAACTTAATAACTTGAGGACATGGAAGCCGAGGCTCTGATACCACCTCTGTCAGGCCCCAAACCGATAGCAGCGGAACGTGTCATTTGCTCGGAACGTGGCAGTTAAACAGTCGTGAACGATCAAGAGCAATGGCAGGAGACCAAATAATTTGGAACAACAATAAAATTTTTATTTCAAATATAAATCTCTTACAAGAACTTGAAGACTCAACTACGTCACTATGAAAAAAAAGGAGATGACACATTAATAGACTTAGACAAGATAACTAAATAAGAGACATCATGCTAGACTCAAGAAAGATAAAAGACTCGGGTTCGCTAATTTCCAAAGCTCGCTTGCACACTTGTCCCTCCCGTGTGAGTCTCGGTCTCACTAGCCACCTGATTACCTGAAAATTGTTGGAATAAAACTGGGTGAGCGAACGCTCAGTAGAAATTATATCTCAAGAACAAGCAATTGGTTGAAATAATTATATTTTCGCATGTAAATGCAAGTAAGACTATGCATGTAGATTTAACCGAGCAAGTGAAACAAAACTAGTAGAAGATTAACGACGGTATGTAAAACTTCCAAGCGATCAAGAGATATTCATGAGAGAATTGATAGATTATTGGCTATTTCATGCAAGTACTTTGCCCATTTCAGGCCACGCTAGTAAAGTCACGCAAGTCACGAGAGAAAGAGAGAGTGTGGAGTGGCAAAGATCCAACGAGTCATGTACTTCGGTGCAATGCCAGACACCGCGATCATTAAAACTCCCATGGCACTAGTACTTTCGGGTGCTCCTCCCAGGACCAGATCGGGGTCTATATGCACAGCATTTAAAGATAGATCTAGACATCCACGATAGTTCATAGCCAATAAGGAGTTCCAAGAACAAGCTTTAATAGAATGATAAGGTAAGATTTCCATGGAATTCAAGGGCAAGGCCCTTGAGCAAGGACAGACTTGCGATAAAATCTACGTGAAGTATAGAAACCATGACATGTCGATAAACTGAGTGGAGATCATGATATCAAGAATAAGCACTTATATAGTGTCGCTTATTCTTTGTACATGATAAGGTAGATAAAATCAGTGTCCATAAGTATGGCAAATAATTCTTTAAGAAACATTAATGGCATGGTTTCCCATTCCATAATTTTAAGAATATTCTCATGACATCCACATAGCATGTCATGAGGGCCGGTATACCATGTTTCTTTTAGAGTGACATGGCAATCAAGTATTGTCATAGGTTTTAATGGTACAACCTGCTCGGCTGTCTTGAGGGAATCCAAGGCTAGCGGAGTCTTACAGAGGCCTCTATGATAAAGTCACCGGTCTAAAGGAACGGAATGTCCCATGGAGGGTTCATCTATCACCGAGAAATAGTGGATAATCGATAAAACATCATGAAATGTGGGGCTATATTCACGGAATGGAATATAGTGCCAGTGTACACAACCCATGGTCAAGGGTTATAGAAAACCACGAAAATCAGGAAATCACGAGATCAGTAAATTGACGCCTGAGATTAAGTCTTCATTTTCTGAATTGGCGCCCTTGTCAGGGTCGTCAGTTCAGTAATTGACGACTGTTCACTCAGTCGTTACATCCGGATTATGTAAATATTAATATCTGTAAACACTTTCAAATTTTGATTATTATAAAAATGACGCCTTTCATGAAAGCTTCAATTCTGTAAACAGTGCCCTAGTCAGGGGCGTCATATATCAAATTAAAGGGCAGGGTATATGTCGTCATTTCAATATCCAGAAATATTATAACCATTTCTAAAATTCACAGTTTATCACTAAATTGGCGCCCGTTCACATGGGCGTTCATTCAATTGATGACCTAATCAAGGTCGCTATTTCTTTGTCATATGATTTGCACCGGGCAGGTACAATCACAGACACATGGTTTTTGGAGTATGTATGATCAAGATTATAAAGATATGAACAGATAGAGAAAAATAGCAGGAATTTATGGACATGATCATGCATTAGTTTACATATAAGGGTTAACAGTTATTAAATTTTGAACATTGTGTATTTATTAAATAACTAGATAATTGACGACTGTTTGCACGGTCGTCAAATAAAATAGCGCCCTAGCTTGGGTCGCTATTTATTGAATTTTAGCAAAAACAAAATAGAAACCCGAGAAATCATCAGGCTACGGACTCTATGCATGATATTTCTTAAAATTTCATGTTTGGGCTTTGTTACTTGAGAACACCTACCTGATTGGGTGATCCTGGTTTTCAGACGATGAAGAACGGTGATGAACTTTAGGAATATTCGATACTCTATTTTGGCAGGATGGTAGCAGCAGTATGAAGAAGAGGAAGACGATGAAAAACATCCTATGTTCTTCACGTACTCCTCAGAGGAAGAGGGGTCGCGGCCGCTCCTTGTGGTTTGGACCGCAGCCGGAGGAAGAAGAAGAAGTTGATGAACTTCTTTATGTTCTTCACGTATGGAGCAGTAGTAGGTTTGTTGAAGAAAAGAGCCAACATGTTTGGCTCGATGGAAGGGGGTATTTATAGGAGAAGGAATCCTAATGGGTTCTAGGAGTTCGATTAGGACTAAAATTTCCTAGCTAGAATCCTTACTAAACTTAAATATCTACGTATCAATCCCTTTCTTAATCAAAACTTACCCAGTTAACATCCTTGTTCGATCCAATCACCAACGGTTCGGTTTGGAAATGACGCCTAAGGTTGGGGCGTTATTTTAAAATGACACCTCTGTACACGGTCTTCACTTCATTATATGACGCCTGTCAAGGGGGCGTCAATTATTAAATTAGCGCCTGCTTAAACAGTCTTCAATTAAATGACAACTTTAACGGAGGCGTTATTTAATTTCGGCCTATTTGAGTTTAAGTTTAAGGCCCATTAGGGTATAGGAAGTCTAGGTGTATGTTTGTATATGGGTTGGATATATATATATACATATATGTGGCAGTGTCTAGGCTTGTTAGTGGGTTTACGTCGGAAGGCCCACTAAGTGTTTAAATATTTATAATTTGGGTTATTGGGTTGATTTATATGATATATATTAATAACCCCATGACTTTGTGACCCATTTATTATATATGAGTCATATTATTTTAGCTAAGATTTTATATATTAGTTAATGGGCTATCCACTAATTTTACTTTTGGTCTCCATAAAATTGTATTAATAAAATACACTATATGTGTTAAGGCCCATTTATCATCTTCTTTTGGGCTGTACCTATATTTGTGTTAGTGGGAAAAGCCCACTACAACTTAATTATCTTTGCTTGGCCTTCTTATACGGGTATTTAGGAGTTGTGTTTACTATTTCAAATATATTGATATGCACTAAACTCATTTGTTATTTACCAAACCTTTACCTATGCAGTTCCTATCCGTTAATAATTTGCATGCATATATATACATATATATATATACATTTATTTCTCGAAGCCCATTATGTTTTGATACTAACCCATGCGTGAGGTTTTTAAGGGTCTGCTAGTGTACATGAGTTAACCCTATTTTCTATGGGGTTGTATTAAATTTATATTATAGGTGGGTCATAATACCGATTGAGAGTTTGATTAGTGTAGTACTTCATGTAAGGATTTTATTGCTGATACTTTCCTTCACTTTATTTTCCCCTTTAATCATTATCTTGGGTATCAGAGGCAGGTTCGATCTTGGTAATATGTTTACCTTTTATTCTAAAAAGGAATATTAACTTGTCATTTGTATATACCTGAACTCCTATTTCTTCAACCTTATTAACTATTTGTGGGAATATGTAAATATCATCACATATAGGTTATTATTATTTTTTCTTGTTGAATCGTAATTATATATATATATTATTTTATTCTTATTTAGCCTTAAAATTACCGGGCGTTACAATCATTGTGTATGTTTAATGAATTTAAAACATTGTGTGTTTGGACGGGCATGTGCTTTGTAATGTCATTTGGTTGCATTATGATGGGACAATGGTTCTCATTTGATTGTGTGAGTGTATGGATTTTAATGGAACAATCATATTTTCCATGTTTTTGGAATGGCATCCATCGTTCAATGAAAGTGCTCATTCATGTGTAAATGAATATCCCTCACTTGAGGTTTCTTGTTATTGAGCATATGAGAGATTCAAGAATGTCAATTGCATATTAAAGCTTCCATGACTTTGTATTTGTCAAACATATTTTTGTTGGTTGAGAATGGAAGTCAAATTCTTGCTAAAGTGGGTTCATTGTAGTCTAGTTGAATGATATTCTTATGTGTATGAACTTGTGGAATTGTGTTTTCATTCAACTTCTACATGAGGTTCTTGGGCTAGCATCATGTTGAATCTATTCATGCAAAACTTGAGTGAAAGTGGTTGGAATGGCTTTTACATTTTGGTTGAGTGAATGGCTAATTGGTCTTGAACTTTGGATTGAGAATATTGGGCTAGTTTGTGCTTTCATGTATTATCTTCATGGATTCTTCATGGTCCTTGATTGTCATGCAAACCATTTGATTTAACTTGTTTTTCATCATATAAATTCATGTATGAATGTTTGAATTCATTGGTTTGGATGTTTAGATCATTAGATCATCATTAAAAATCATTTTACAAGGTTTCTAGGTGAATGGGTCAACCCCCCCACTCAATGGGTCGACCCATGGGCTGAAAATAGCCCAACTTGCATTCTAGCTGCAAGTCGGTCGACCCCCTCTAAGAATGGGTCGACCCCTGCAAGTTCTGCTGCCCAGACAGCATGCAGGACTACAAGTGGGTCGACCCACTTTCTAGATGGGTCGACCCATCTACGTTCGTAGCTCCGCGCAACTTTTCCGTAAGTCACCGAAACCCATCCAAATGAGCTCCGATTGGACTGAAATTTTACCCCAATGCCCCTAGGTTATTGATAGACATACTAGAGTCATTTTGCAAGGGTTTTGCATGAGTATTTGGGTCTTTGGGTTTGTCTTCTATATATGCTAATGTGAGATCCGAATTTGGGGATTGTGAACCCTAATGTGCTTTGTTTTTCATCTTGTAGGAGAAGAAAGGGAAAAAGGAGTGGAGCTGAGCAAAGATCCGTGGTTTTGATCTACTTCCACTCATTTTTGGAGCCCGTGGTTGAAGAAAGAAAGGAGTGGAACGAGAAGGGGAACACGGGGACATTCTCATCGTTGACATCCGGCCACCCTCCGACTTGAGGCTTAGCGAAGACCTTCTACAACCCTTTCCTACTCTTGGGGATTCACTTCTACATCTTGGTTGGATTTGTTTGAGTCATTTTCCTTTGGTTCACAAGCATGTATTGAACATATCCTTTATTTTTCTGAACTCCGACTTTGTGTGTGTGTTGAACCGTTTACGAACGGTGGTGGATCGTTGTGCTACGGTGTTGCAACTTGTGTTTGTGGTTAGATCCATTGTGGATCGTGTAAGAGACGATGTCTCCGTGTCTCTTGGAGCGGAAGCTCCGTGCGCTTCATTTGAAGCGAGTGGATCCTCATCGTTTTGGTGAGGGGTGGATGTAGGGAGCCCGTCATGGTCCCAAACAACCTAAAAATCTGTCTCGCATTGTGGTTGATTGTGGTTTGCTTGTTTACATTATTTTTGTTGATTGTGTGAGAACGGTAAGCTTGAGAGAATTAATTTCTTCATGGCTTGCATTTCGTCCAATCATCATTTGCGTTGGTAGTTATTTTATTTACTGTGTTAAATTTAGAAATTACCATCATGCTTGGCGGGGACAATTCAACCCCTTCTTATCCATACGAGAACCTTTGGGACAACACCTAAGGGCCTGGGATGCCCAATTCCACGGGCGGCCAGCACGCCAAGGGCGTGGGATGTAAGGGGTTGCTCTTACCTCGCTTCGCGGTGGTCACTCGATGTATGGAAAGTTGGAACGGGCACTCCCTTACCGCCGACAGAGCTAAGAAGAAATACTAATTAAGCAAAAAATGCCAGCAAAGAGAAGTGACCAGAAGCTCACCTGATCGGCATGAATACACCGATCCCGACCAGAGACGAGGGCGAGCGGGGAGGCGTGGGTACGCACCCGCACGCCGCGTCGGTGTAGCTTTGACCTGAAAATTAAAATGTTACACCACTACACCTCTCGCAGGAGGGGGATCTCGGGGCGAGGACTAATTAAAATTACATCCAAAACTACCTCCACGCAGGGAGGGGCGGTCAGCCGGCCAGGCGAAGAGGGGGAGTGAAGCTAGAAGCTGATGTGCCGAGCTCTGTCGGTGCTGCCAGCTTCTGGAACAGCCGGATAGACAGTCGAAGAAGGCATCGCCATGGTCTCTGCTGAGCTTAGAAAAGGTCATAACTGGTGCCGAATCTTTCTGACTTGACCCAGGATGATGCTTGATTTTTCGTGGAATTTCCTGACGATGTCGCTGGCTGGGGCAGAGTCTGGAACCGGGCTGGACCGCTCTGGCTCTGGTTGCTCTAGAGTGGTGCTACTGGAAGACGGGGGCGCCACGAACAGTACCGTGCTGTGTTGAAGGCGAGACTGGAGCCGTTGCGATTGTGGTTGAGTCTTCTTCAAGCTGGGACTGATGGGGTTATCGGCAGATGTCGGAGCTGATCATTAAGGCCAGAACAATGGGGGGGTATCAGTTCAGGCTCAGAGAAACTGACCTTGCGCACCTTGGAAGGAAAATCAAGAACTTTTGACTCCAAGGTCCAAAAATGGCTCTGCTTCTTGGAGATGACAGAGGACTTGAAGGGGAAGCCCTTAGCCAAGTTTCACGCCCAGATCTGCAAGGGAGTGACCGTGGTCGCTCTTGAGCTGGGGCTCTGGTTCTCTGCCGGAGTAGTCCTGCGCAGTCGAGGAAGAATTGCTCTCATGGACTGCTCGGTGCTTGGATGATGACGAAACTACCTCTCCTGGAAAGCTATTTGGACGACCTTTCCAGAGGCATATGACTTGCCACTAGAAAGCTCGGGGAAGGACCGGAGATGATGCTGCTTCAAGGACCGGAGATGATGCTGCTTCCACTAACCTTGTTGCCTGCGACCTGAGAACTGCAGGTTGAAGGTGATAGGTGTGGTGGTGGGGATGGGTGACCAAATGGCAGGGGGATGGGGGTTGGAGATTGTGGGATGTTGCTGGAGGAGTCTAGGGGTGATGGAGGTGGCTGGAAGGAGAAGGGAGGTAGAGCTAGGGCTTGGGGCAAAGGGAAGGCATGCTGGTGGTGTAGGGTGCGGCCAGACCGAAGGTGGAGTGGGAGGTGGAGCTAGGGTGAACCTAGGAGGAATGGGGGAGATGGGGGGCGACCCTAGGGTGGAAGGGCTGGAGAGGGGCGACCAAAGGGGCTGGGGAAGAAGGATAGAGGGGGTGGGAAATTCAAATTTGGCCTAGGGTTAAGCTCCTTCAGCCTTGGGGAGATGGAGAGGTGCTTGGGGAAGGGGAGTGAGTGGTTGGTGGTTGGAGGGTGGAGTGGGGAGTGGCGGATGCTACCTTGGGGTTGGGGGTGGAGTTATGGAGGGCTGTGGGGAAACGAGGAGGCTCTTGAATGAGGGGAGGGGAGAGAGAAAGTAGGTGGGAGGGGGAGGAGAGAGAAAGGGGCACACCCCTCTTGGAGAGAGAGAGAGAGAGAGAGAGAGAGAGAGAGAGAGAGAGAGAGAGAGAGAGAGAGAGAGAGAGAGAGAGAGAGAGAGAGAGAGAGTCACACTCCACATGAAGAGGGGTAAGATTTCACTCCAATGTGAATTTTTTAATTATCAATGCATTAGTTCTACAATGGAGGGGTTTAGGTCTATTTATAGGCACCCAACTTCTCACATGACCAAAATAACCCTGAACTAATGGACTATAGACCAGACTGTCCTAAGGGGGGGCGCGCCCATGGGCCTAGCCCATTAGTTGGGCCCAATTGAGACATGACTTATGTAAATGACTCCCTAACTTAGGTAATTGACTCAAATAAAAGGAAAATTACATGATAAGACTCAAATACGAAAATAAAAACACATCATATGACTTGAAATAAAGTGGCGAACAAGATGTAGCACTGTTGGCGATCATCAGGAGCCTCGAAAAAGTGTGGAAGGGCAGGAGATGACCCCATCAGACTCGTTCCTCAGACAAATCTTGAGAAGAGCTTCAAAGTGTGAGGAAAGGAAGGTCTTCATTTTGTCAACTTTAATAAGTGTACAACCATTGACATATAGAGGTATGTCATACTAATGCACATTTCTGAGAGGTATGTCATATTGCTCTGTACAAGTATGTCAAATGCTTCATGTATCTATCTCTGTACATCCTGTGCTAATAATCTCTTACTTTACTCCTTTCTTTCGTAACTCTGCCATATATTCTCTCCAATTCTTTTATTTTGATGATGTCAAAGGGGGAGAGAATTGTATGAGTCATGGGGGAGAGATCTAATGACCTATATGTGTCAAAGGGGGAGAGAAATTATATGCATCATGGGGGAGAGAATTATATGAGTCTTTGTGCTTCAATTCATGATCATAATTCTTTGCACCTTGACTCATAATGTACTCATAAAGATTAATAGCTGCCATCATCAAAAAGGGGGAGAATGTTGGGCATGGATGTAACATGCTTAATTCTATTTGTTTTGATGATGTCTGTCTATGACTCATTGATGAGTCTCATGTGTATTTGATGATGTCAACATTCATGCATTTCAGGTCAAATCAGAGTTGGCAATAACATGTGTCAGCAAAGAGTGTAAGACATCAAGAATGGCACAGAAAACAAGGTGACTGGTTGCATAGAAATTAAGGCGGGAATAAGAAAGAAAGAAAATCAAACTGTTTGAAATAGGTCGACCTCAAGTTCTCAGACAGGTCGGCCTCAGATCTTAGCAGAAGAAAGTAAATCCTAAGGCAGTTCACTACTGCATCGACCTGCTTAGATTGCTGCATCGACCTTATAGCTGCAAGGGGTCAAGCTGCATCGACCTGATATGCCATTCTCAGCAAGTCTGCGCAGCTGCACCGACCTCACTGAAGAAATTCCTTAAGTATGCATCGACCTCACTGTAGAAGTAATCAAGCTGCATCGACCTCACTGCAGCAAGTCTGCATAGCTACATCGACCTCACTGCAGCCAGGGCTCGAGATGCATCGACCTAACAAGCAGCCTTCAACAAGTCCTTCAAGCAGCTACACTGATCTCACTGAAGCAATTATTCAGGATGCATCGACCTGATTAACTCTAGCAGTGAGCCAGCCCTCAAGCAGATTAAGGTAGACGCGTCGATGCACAAGCTTGACAACATCAACACATCAAGCCAGTCTTCATCAGCTGCATCGACACACCAATGAAGCTGCATCGACCTTGAAGGCCAGTCTTCAGCAGAACCTCATCAGTTGCACCGACCTCACTAAAGATACACATGTTTCAATGCATCGACGCATCAACCATGCCGCAGTAAGGCACCAGAAGACCTCGAGCCTCACAGCAGCAAACCTTCACAGTTGCATCGATGCAATGGCCTACTGCATCGACGCAATAGTGCTTCTGAAGGCAGTTTAAGTAGTTTTCTATCAAATCAATTGGGTGATCTAGAGAGAGAAAATAGGCACCATAAATGTCCAAATACACGGATTTTGAGGTCTAGAGCAAGTCCCAAGGTCTGACTTTTACCTCCACCAACATCACCTTGTCAGTACACCTTATGGGAGGCAGGTGCATCAGAAATCTCTATTGGGAAAGGTCTCTTCTCACAGTCTGCCATTACCTTGCTGTCAACCAATGGGCTGCCTGTCCAGGCAGAGTACACATAACAGAATGATGCGGGACGAGACGGGAACCTAGGACTCTATCTCACGGACGTTCCTAAGCGAGGGAAACGTGAGGATCTGCGCGGTTGCGGAACCGGCAATGAGTCTCGAGTATCGGCTTTTCCGCGTCCTCGGATCAAGGCACGGGATGGATTCCTCTCACTCACTCTTGCAGCGGTGATAAAAATTTGACGAGCTAGTTATCCTATCACTCTAGAAGCGGCATATGAAAATATACAAGTAAAGCAAATGCCAAGTAGGAGGGTGGCGAGTTTACCTCCACGCTTCGGGCGTGGGGAAGACGACCCCGGCCAAGACCATAACTCCCGATACGGTAAATGTAATTAATTACAGAAGTGAATTTCTATGCCCACTCAAAGCACGGAGGTAAAGGGCTATAGTGGGACCCAAGAGTAGCGGTCTCGGGTTGACGGGCAACATGCCCGAAGGGCTCTCGGACTGGAGGCGGACTGCTGGTCCGACTCGGTACTGTTCCGACTCGCTGGACAGCAACCGAACTCGGCTTGTGGGACGGTGGCTTCCGGTCACCTTCTGATCACGGTGGCTGGTTGGGACGTTGGTGGAAGACCCCTCTTCGATCTCTGAACTCGGCGACGACTGAATCGACGCCGAAGTAATTTTGCAAGAATTAACTTGCTGCTGCCTTTGCTGACCTATTCACGGAACAGGTTTGCGCGACCCGGTGAAAAGAATTGTTGTGCCCAGATCCGGTGGCGGATCGAGGCGAGATCGGCTCTGTTGGATAGAGGACTCAAAGGGATACAACATATAATTATTTCAAAACCATCCAGCTAACGGATTGGAAATGAAAACAACTGTTCCCCAAGTATTTCTCCTGGCTCAGATTATAGACAATGAGGACAGAACATGATCTGCCTGAAAATGAATTTTGACCAAAATAAAAATGATGGATCTAGACTCTGGGAAAATTATGGGTGGAAGGGGGGGTGTGAGAATCACGTATGGATTTTTTGGGATTTTTTGGAGATGGCTAAGGTTGCGGGAAAAATATAACAACAAGACACTGTCCCGTAAATCTGCAAATTAGCAGATTGCTTGGGGGAAAACTTAATTACTGGGAAAAATAGTAAATGAAAGCGGAATGACATGAAATTTAAACTGGAGATGGGGGATGACAGGGAGAAAAAAACCTAAAAATTTGGGGTCGAACAGATTTACGGACTGGGAGATAGAATTTCGGTCTCAGCTTGCTGTCCAGAGATGGATAGAACTCCGACGAGGCGGCGGTGGTGGTGCGATGGCGGCGGCTGCGGTGCTGAACTTCTCACTTAGAGAGGGGTTGATAGGGAGGCTTCACACCTCTGAAGATTTGCGCTTTCACAGCTCCAAGGGGGGAGAGAGGAGAGAGAGGGGCTGCGCCCTTGGCTTCTTCACCAAAAAAATTGAATTTTCTTCATTAATTCTATGAAATATGGAAATACAAGGCTTATATAGAAATAGATAAAAGACCTAAACTGTCCTTAGATCTAGGGTTAGGGAGGGGCAAATGAGGGATAGGAAATAGTACTCCCATGTGATCAAAAAAACCAAAATAAAAAAAACATATATGGGGAGATGCGCCCCCCTCTTGGAGAAGGTAATTTGGAATGTGCTTCTCCATGGTCCAAGTCCACCTTGGACCATGGACCAACCCCCATGGACCCTAAAAGCCAAGTGGCCCAATGAGAGAGAGGGTGGGGGTCCCTGCTGGACCTACGTGGCCCTTTTACACATAAAACCATACAAAACCCAAAACAAACACACATTACACACCAAGTACAATATTATAAAAATACATTCCAAACATTTAATGGACTAGCCCCGATGTCCCATCAATTCTCCTCGGGTGAGAATAACTTTACCCCGTCGAGTAAGGGGTGTGGCTGCTCGCTCCTGTGGATCTTGTTCCATCCTCCGTAGCTTCGCCCAGGTGATCAGATGTGGGCCGTGCTCTCCACCGTACCGGGTAGCGTTGGGACGCTCCACTCCGAGTAATAGTCACCTGCTCATCCTGTATATGTTCTATATGCACACGCTGCTAGGAATGAGGCTGGTGGTGGACACTCCGAGGTGGGGTCACTCACAAGGGGTGGAGACGGCTCAAAGACTCACTGGAAATCACCGCTGGGTCCCTGTATATAACTGGATCCGAGACATAGAAAGGTAGATCTGATCCCCTATTCATTAGGCAAGTCCACAACATACGCATGAGATCCGACTTGCGTCACACTCGAAAGGGACTGACATCACGAGCTGACATTAGACTGACTAGATTCGACACATACAGACTCTTATAGACTGGACGATAGCAAAAAAAAAAAAGAAAATAGATGCACACATGACCCTAGACTCATACATAATGCGGTATACTGGCTACTGAACATTTTGGAGGTCTGGTGGATCCCCCTGGACATCTTCCTCGTCACGAAAGAACTCGTCAGCTAGGTCCTGCTCGGCCTCATAGCTGACTGACACTAGCCCTGATGGTGAGGCTTCTCCAACCCTGTGGTCCCCAATGACTAGAGATATACGTGTGGGGCACTGGCTTGCAAAGTGGCCAAACCCCTGGCAGCGAAAATGCTGCTGACGTGACCCACTAGTCTCCCAGATAAGTGGTCCCATACCCTTATCCTCCCGACGGACAGGTGGTGTAGGCAACATGGGAGGGGGTGTGGGTGCCGGTAGACGGGCAATGGATGCTGGGGGGCAGGCAGTGGGTAGATCCCTTGGCAGGGGAGGGCGAGGCTTTGGAGCGAATTGCTCTTGACGGGCGGGCTCCTGAGGTCGAGCCATGGGGGCCCTCTGATATGGGCCTAAAGTGCTACAGGGCTCGGCACTACGAAGAGGGACGGGGCCCAACCATTGGGTAGACTCGAACTCTCCCTCAAACTGCTCCAACTTGAGAGCAACCTGATATGCCTCTTCCAAGGTCTTGGTATCGCGGTGAAAAAGCTCATACTGGTAGTGCGGCCGTAAATCATGTCGGAAGCGGGAAATAGGCATGGAGCTCTCCTCTGTGACACCACATCGCAGAAAATACTCATCAAATTCAACGATGTACTCGGAGACGGACCAATCTCTCTAACTGAGACTCTGCCACCTATCGATGAGTCGCTGATGGTATGTGGCAGGAAGGTACTTTTGCCAAAGCTTGACCTTCATCTCACCCCATGTGTCAACCTGGGGCTCCATACGCTGAAACAACATGCTCTCCACATTCTTCCAATACGTCTGCGCCTGTCCTATTAGCTTCATGGTCGCGAATCGGACTCTTCGATGGTCCGTCATATCGAACCAATCAAAGTACTGATTCATGCCGGCCTCCCAATCTAAATAGACCTTCGGGTCCAAGGACCCGTCAAAAGTGGGAGGGTCTGTGCGAACGGTCCTGAGGATCCGCTCATCCTCATCATGATCACGATTCCACCGTTGAACTTGACGGTCACGACCATAGCCCCTATTCTCATTATCGGACTCGTAGTCATCCACCTCGGGGACTCGACGCCTCCTATCATCTACCCCTTGAGCCCTAGGAGCAGTAGGTGGCTGAACCGGCTCCTGTTGACCATTTGTCGGTGCGGGGTGCGCGTATACGGGGGTCTCTCTAGGACGGCTACTCTCTCTACCAGACCATGAAAAGAATGGTCTGACTCTTCGGCCCTATCCTCTAAGGCCTTCATTCTCTCTTCCAAACGTGTGCTTAGGCCATCCACCCGCGTACTCAACCCTTCCATTTTATCCACTCGTGTAGTCAACTCATCCATTTTTCCCATAAGAGCTCGAAACATGTCGCCCACCGAAGGCTCATCGGGACTAGGGACTCGGGGATCTGCCATAGGTGGTGGTGGTGAGTATTCGGTACCTCTACGAGTGGGCATGCAAATGACAAGGGTTGGAATGCACTGACCAAGGCGAAGTGATGAATCTAGACTTAACCAATATCCGGTACGTGGCGGAGGTGTGATCCGAAGACCGAACTCATGCAAGTGTGCAACATTCCCAATAGGCATAACCTATCGTTCCGGGAACACCTTTTGATATACCAGGTAGAGGAATGCAATGTGACACCTTGGACCGACTACCCTAGACTCGACTTAGCTCTGATACCAATTTGATGTGAGACGGGACACGAACCTAGGACTCTAGCTCGCGGACGTCCCTAAGCGAGGGAAACGCGTGGATCTACGCGGTTGCAGAATCGGCAATGAGTCTCGGGTATCGACTTTTCCGCGTCCTCGGATCGAGGCACGGGACGGGTTCCACTCACTCACTCTTGCAGCGGTGATAAAAATTTGACGAGCTAGTTATCCTATCACTATAGAAGCGACATATGAAAATATACGAGTAAAGCAAATGCCAAGTAGGAGGGTGGCGAGTTTACCTCCACGCTCCGGGCGTGGGGAAGACGACCCCGGCCAAGACCGTAACTCCCGGTACGGTAAATGTAATTAATTATAGAAGTGAATTTCTATGCCCACTCCACGTAGAGAGGTAAAGGGCTACAGTGGGACCCAAGAGTAGCGGTCTTGGGTTGACGGGCAGCATGCCCGAAGGGCTCTCGGACCGGAGGCGGATTGCTAGTCCGACTCGGTACTGTTCCGACTCGCTGGACAGCAACCAAACTCGGTTTGTGGGATGGTGGCTTCCGGTCACCTTCTGATCACGGCGGCTGGCTGGGACGTCGGTGGAAGACCCCTCTTCGATCTTTGAACTCGGCGACGGCTGAATCGACGCCGAAGTAATTTTGCAAGAATTAACTTGCTGCTGCCTTTGCTGGCCTGTTCACGGAACATGTTTGCACGACCCGGCAAAAAGAATTGCTGTGCCCAGATCCGGAGGCGGATCGAGGCGAGATCGGCTCTGTGGGATAGAGGACTCAAACGGATACAGCATATAATTATTTCAAGACCATCCAACAAACGGATTGGAAATGAAAATGACTGTTCCTCAAGTTTTTACGCTGGCTCGGATTATAGACAGTTAAGATAGAACAGGATCTGCTTGAAAATGAATTTTGACCAAAATAAAAATGATGGATCTAGACTTTGGAAAAATTATGGGTGGAAGGGGGGGATGTGAGGATCACGTATGGATTTTTGGGATTTTTTGGAGATGGCTAAGGGGGTGGGAAAAATATAACAACAAGACACTGTCCCGCAGATCTGCAAATTGGCAGATTGCTGGGGGGAAACTTAATTACTGGGAAAAAGAGTAAATGAAGGCGGAATGACATGAAATTTAAACTGGAGATGGGGGATGATAGGGAGAACAAAACCTAAAAATTTGGAGTCGAATAGATTTACGTACTGGGAGATAGAATTTCGGCCTCAGCTTGCTGTCCAGAGATGGACAGAACTTCGACGAGGCGGCGGTGGTGGTGGTGCAATGGCGGCGACGGCGGCAGTGTTGAGCTTCTCACTCAGAGAGGGGTTGATAGGGAGGCTTCACACCTCTGAAGATCTGAGCTTTCACAGCTCCAAGGGGGGAGAGAGGAGAGAGAGGGGCTGCGCCCTTGGCTTCTTCACCAAAAAAAAATTGATTTTTCTTCATTAATTCTATGAAATGTGGAAATACAAGGCTTATATAGAAATAAATAAAAGACCTAAACTATCCTTAGATCTAGAGTTAGGGAGGGGCAAATGAGGGATAGGAAATAGTCCTCCCATGTGGTCAAAAAAACCAAAATAAAAAAAACACATATGGGGAGGTGCGCCCCCCTCTTGGAGAAGGCAATTTGGAATTGGCTTCTCCATGGTCCAAGTCCACCTTGGACCATGGACCAACCCCCATGGACCCTAGAAGCCAAGTGGCCCAATGAGAGAGAGGGTGGGGGCCCCTGCTGGACCTACGTGGCCCTTTTACACATAAACCCAAACAAAACCCAAAACAAACACACATTACACACCAAGTACAATATTACAAAAATACATTCCAAACATTTAATGGACTAGCCTCGATGCCCCATCACAGAAAGTAGACTTTAGCCAATAAGGAGATTGATGTCAACATGGCCATTTATTATGGAGAGTTGAAAAGTGGTTGAAGAAAAGAGTTTTCCTCTGCTGCCACCGTCCTATCCTTGGACTAGAAGCAAGCCAGCTCAAGTCATATTCCGACAGAGTACCTTCTTCAAAGAAAAGAAAAGATTTTGGAGGGAAAAGCTCTTTGTCTCTTGCTCTTATTTTTTACATCCTCTATCTTCGATGGAGCAAGTCAAAGCTCAATAAGTCAAAGGAGTTTAATTTATTCAGCCAATCAACTGAATCCTTTTTGGAGGGAAAGTTCTTCACCACATTTCCTTGTGGCTCGTCTATAAATATCAAGCTTCTACAAGAGAAGAAGCGGCTGCCGCCCAGAGAGTGAGCCACGCCCTCGACCATCTATAAAGAACATCCTTGTCAACCGCTTGAGAGTAGCCCAACACTAGTTCGACTCAGTCCAGTGCTATAAAAGAAGAGGAAAAGAGAAGCCTTGAGAAAGAGAGAGCTGCCCTGCAGTCTGCTTGAGCTTGAAGAACTAGATCTTCAGATCTGAAATTTGTAGCTGCAGTCACCAGCTTCCAGATCGTCATCTAAAGCTTCAGCTGGTGTTTATTCTTCCTGTTCTTGTGGTTTCCCCACTACACTTGCAGTGAGTTTTATCTCATGTTTTTCATTTGTCTCGAACCATCCCTATCGGTTTTGTGTGTAGGAAGACAGACGGAGGGTCCTCCGGTCTGTGGTGAACCGTCCCTGCCGGTTTTATGTGTAGGAAGACAAATGGACGTGTGCTCCGGTCTGTGGTAAACTGTCCCTACCGGTTTTGTGTGTAGGAAGATAGACAGAGGGTTCTCTGGTCTATGGTGAACCGTCTCTATCGATTTGTGTGCATGAAGACAGACATAGGGTGTTCTTTATTCTGTGGTTTGGGGTATGTCCCTGGTCGAGCTGTGTGTCAGTAGGAAAGCCTCACCGGGTTTGGTGAGGGATGAACATAGGTTGCGGGATTGCGAGCGAACCACCTTAAAAATCCCTGTGTTGTGGGTTGTGCATCTTGTGTGATTGCTCCATTTTCTTTATCCCCATTCACAGGTTCGTATGCCAGTTTCAACGTATGTAATCTTGGTTATCTCCATCGCACACTCAAGCCTTGTGGACTGCGCTATCTTGTATACACGCCATTTATTCCTTGCACTGTACTTGCATCCCCTTGGCTGCCTGTTGCACCTTTGCACACAGGCACTAGGGAGCATTCTCCAGCAAATGAGGATCACCTTGCTTACACACACACGCACTCTGGTTGATCACCATAGCACACACTCCAGCTAGCTCGGTGGGGTTGCAAGCAAACACCTTGTTCATACACACATAAGAAGTTTGCTGAGCAGCACATTAGCCTAGTATGATCTGTTAGCATGAGTGCATCAACCTCTTCTGATTTGTGCATCGACCTCACTTAGCTTGTGCCTCAACCTGTGCCTCACTGTCAGCATGAGTGCATCGACCTCATCTGATTAGTGCATCGACCTATGTAGTCTTTGGACCATGCTTTGCTGTTTCCATTTTAGCCATTCCTATTCAATCGGCTGTGCTTTGTGTCTAAGTGTTTTACCTGCTTTATAGGAGTGGTTTATGCTTTTGGTAGCCAAGTTTTAAATATGCCAATGTTCTTGATAGGATATATTCAACCCACCTTCTAGATCCGATTGCACTACTTGGGACCCAACAGGGGGGGGGGGAATTGAGTTTGCTTTTTAGATAATGTCGGAACTTCACAAACCCACTTAAATTCTAAACATAATTCACTTAGTGCAATCTATTGATCTTTAAAGCAATTAATCACTATAACATTGCTTTAATCTTCAAGATAATAGTGAAATTAACAAATTTCAAATTCACACAACAAAAAAAGGAAAAGAGAGCAATCACACAATTGAACATGTAAATTTTTATAGTGATTTGGTCTCAAACCTTAAGACATACATCCACTCTCCTATTATGGGTGAGGCTCTTTCGCACGCTGTGGATCAAATAAACATAGACACACGGAGAACAAACATCCAACCACGATGCCGTTGACATTAACCAAGCCCCCCTCCTCCCCCCCACAACTTTTAATTACTGATTTTGACTCTTCTCGATACACTAAGATCCATTGAACGAAAATAAGGAGAAGACTATCAATAGGATGATTGGAAAATGTGGAAGAAGCTCTCCCTTAGTTTGTGCGACTTCATAGCAATAGTAAAGTTTGTCCTTGAGCGCCTAGGATCATCCTCGCGTTCTTCTCTTGATGTAGTTAACCCTTTGAGCCTTTTAAGGAAGAATAAGCAAGCACCTAGCAAGGAAGCCAAGAAGCACAAGAGCCACCACCAAAATCTCGTCTCTTAGGGTTAGAAACATGTGAGACATATTATATTTACACCCAAGGTGTAATAAAGTAGCCCTCGAGCGTTAGGAACATAAAGGAGGAGTTCTGGATGGTAAATAGTTCACCATTTTCTGTGAGGCGCGCAGTCAACTACCCTGATCTTTGATTCCATTATCTTGCTCTAGAAAAAAATGGTCGACCGCCACATAGGGGAGCGGTCCATTGCTATGATCCCTGAGCACTTTACACCTACTTTGTGAAAAATGATCTACCACATTGGGTGGGTCCACAGCCCTGAGCAGAGAAACCTTGTCGCCTTTAGCCTACTTAAATGGATTTTGGTTCTGACTTTTCTGTTCTTGGGTTTAAATCTGACTTTCTTTTAAATATGCCTCTCAAACATCACAAACTCAATCCATTAGTCGCACACATAGATTGCTTTGTTATCTACAAAATCAAAGAGGAGATTTGCACAACATTTTTGAATGCTTTCCCGCTCAAGTTGTGATTGTTTAAGCTTTATCAAGATAAATTCAAAGTAAATCAGGATAAGTAACATCGGCATGGTCAACCTATCTATCTCATTTACACATTTCATGATTACAAAAGAAGGGAAAAAGAAAGGGAAAGACCCTTGATTGGTTGGCAATGCACAACCCCCCAAAAGGCCAAGGCATGGATGCAATATATTATTTATAGTGCAAAATAAAAAACTTTCCCTTGTTTATCCTTTATGAAAGAAAAATTAGACCGAATAATCCAATAGGGGAGGGATGAATTAGATTATTAAATCAAATCGCAGTTCAATATTCAACGTAGTAAATCAAAACTTCGTCACATAAAATAGCAAGAAGAAAGGGGATTAGAGACAATAAGTCAATCACACTAAGAGAGCACATCAATTTTATAGTGGTTCGGACAACACCATGCTGACTTATATCTACAACCTAAGAACTCCTCGGGATTTCCATTAAGAAACGCTAGACAGACATAAGGATGTTAGGTCACCTATACAACCAACTTGACATGAAGGTGCAAGTTCACCTCTTAACCCGCTAGACACGAGGGTGCTAGCTTGCCTCACAAAACACGAGACATGAAGGTATTAGTCCGCCTTAACACCACTAGACATAAAGGCATTAGTTCATTTTGAAGTACAACACAAGAAAAAAGATTATCCTCCTAACAAAAGGAAGATCCAAAGACTTAACTAAAAACCCTATGGAATATCACAAGACATGCATCAAGAAATAAGGTTCTAGAAAGCAAATCTAATGCGACACGGGACGCAAATGGGCTAGGACCTATGACCGACTCGAAGTGCGGCCAGCACTTGCACCCTATAGGTAAGCCGAGTGGCTGACCTCCGTGGTGATTCTCCGAGTGGAGGTGTCTCTCAACAAGAAACTCACTCTAGCCCAACGATCGTCCCTGCGAGGGAAGCACGGGATCGCAGCGATTAAGGAACCACTATCGCCTAGGGTGTTCCAATTCGGGCTCGGTGCTTGACTGAGGCTATGGAACGGGTGCTCACAACTCACCACCATGGTGATTCATAATTGGCTATGGTCTTAAGCGCACAAGCACGGCATATATGACAACATACTAGATAAGTAATACCAAGAAAAGGAACGTCGCCTGTATCTCCACGACTAGTGCGCGGGAAAGAAACCCCGGCCTAATCTGACAACCCCGATACACGATTGAGAAATAATACAACACAAATGATAATGCCCACTCCTCGTAGGGTGATAATTGTCTACAAGTGCTAAATTCGGGGCTGTTGGGACACGGGTTGATGGGCAGCACTCGGTGGCGACGAGGCGATGAGAAGGCGAGGCTTGGTTCCCGACCGGTTGGTTTTGGCCACTCTGGCCAGCCTGTGCAGTCAGTTTACAGGAGGTGGCACGGCTAGATCTGGAGTTGGATCGAGGTTTCGTTTGTTGGAACAGATAGTGGACTAGACGACAAATGTCCCGTCTAGATGGCGCATCCGGATCTGCTCCTGTCTGGGCGTGATAACGTCTGCACGACTGTTCTGGTTCTGTTCACACAGAACTGCACTGGTGAGCAAGAAAATTAAAAAATGGGTGTCTCGGTGTGGGAAGGGAGTGCCGTTTGCTGGGTATCGTCGGTGACGCCTAGAGGAAAATCCTGACCAAAGGATTTGGTCAGATATAAAAGGAGGAAGGCTTGGAATCTCTCACAAGAAGCATCAGGGTCTGGGCTGGATCTGCATAGGTTGACCTGCGCAGTTCCAGAAAGCTCGTCGCTACGCTCGACACGGACTTCAGAATAGTGCGAGATCAGTTGCGTCGCGAAGAAGATAGAAAGTTGGACAATCTCTCCAGATCTCATGCCCAAAGGAGCTGAGAGTAGATCTGGGGAAATTTCGTAAGGGGGAGGGGTGGATCTGCTTCACAGGGGGAGGTAGCAATGCACGGCGTCACAGCGAGAATTGTTTCCGGAGATCCGGAGGTCCGATAAAGACGAAATCAGTGTTGGAACGGCCATGGCTTGTAGAAGTATCTCTGGTAAAATTTTCAGATCTAGATATGAGCAAGAAGGGGTCGATAAGGGGGGCGAGTCACATGCTAATTAAATCCCATCACAGGATTTTGGGGTCTTGGGCATCACACCAAAGGGGAAGAAAGAGAATCAGTCTCTCACTAATTTTTTCCCAAAATAATTCTTCATTAACTCTGAAATTGGCTCACATGAGATGATATATAGGGAAGGGGGAAACCCTAATCTATCAAGGGAGGGAAGGGGAGGTGGAGGAGTAGGAAGGGGAAGGGGGGTGCGCCCCCTTGACCAAGGGGGGGGGAGGAAGATTCCTCCTCCTTGAATTAAGGAGGATGTCAAGAAAGGGGGCTGCCCCTTTGAATCAAGGAGGAGGGGGAAAGGGGGCGGCCTTCTCTCATTGACCCAAGGGGGGGGGAGGTGGAAAAGGGAAAGGGCCATCCCTCCCTCTTTGACCAAGCCCAAGCCCATTTAACCCACCCATTAACCCTCCACAAGAAAGAGGCCCAATAAAGGAAAAATAGCTAATTGTTTACGCAGGACTAAACAAGGGCCCAACAAGGCCTAAAAAAAAATAATGTGCTGGACACACTCTGACATTCTGTGGCACTTATCGTAATATCGGGGTATCGTTCATTGGTTTATTAGTTTATCATTTATGATATTATGATTTTATCAAGTGCGAGGGCATGCCAGTCACCTAGGTGACAATGTGTTCAGGCTTCAAGACTGGAGTGGTCCGAAGCCCAGGGTGCGCTCCGTCTGACTAACAAGACAATTGTGGATATCGGGTCAGAACTGAAGACTCGCCATGCCACAAAGGTCACGGCGTTAATTACATCCCCTCGGAGAGAAAAAAATCTCTGATTAATCGTCGAGAAAAGGGGACAAATGGCCTAGAGATCAATTTTCATTAAAGAATGCAAGTAGGGTTGGGATGATTGAAATCCTCCGCATTGGAGTGCAAGACGGTGTTCAAAACCGTATCGGTCACATGTGGACCATTTCATGTTTGGACGAGGGTCCGGGTCGAGAAGCATCCCAGGTGTGCGTGAGATACCGGGACGAGTGTATGCCGGGGTACGGCAAATTTGATGTCTCAATAAATGTGGAATCCCGATCGAATCCCTGTTAAACGGTTAAAACATCGTAGGATGTCGGCCCGGTGCCAAGTTAGGCCGTGACCATGAGAGGGCAGCCATGCTTATCTTGCAAGGGCGACTTCGGTATTCCCCCACACGTGGGGTCAAAGGGGAAGGGTTTTCGGACAAATCGCCGTTTAGTTTTAAGCTTATCTCTTTATGGTATTACTTTCGTGGTATTTCTTATGTTATTATTGCGTCATTCATTTTCTTTCCCTTCTTTTTCTTCCTATTTCTTTGTTGTTAGGTCAATGCCTCATCACTTCCATTTATTCTTTATATCTTTTTATCATCATCATTTTTTTTGGGATCTTCTTAATTGGCGCCCACTCAATGGGCGCAGATTAGGGATTTTAAGAATTGGCACCTCTGGTCTGGGCGCAGATTATCAGTTTTTTCTTTTAATCTATTTATGAGGAATTGGCGCCTGCACGAGCCGGCGTACATTAATTAGCGCCCCCAGACCGGGCGTAGTTTCCTTCATTATCATTTCCTTTCTTTCTTCTTTCTTTTTTTTTATCAGAGGGATCAACGCCTTTCCAGAAGGGTGTTCATTAATTGGTGACTATTCACACGGTCATTCGTTATGAGTTTCATTTCCTTATATCATTTTTCTTAATTTTATGAATTAGCGCCTTTATGAGTGGTTGTTGATTAAATGGTGATTGTTTACGCGATCGTTCGTTATGAGTTTCATTTCCTTATATCATTTTTCTTAATTTTATGAATTAGTTCCTCTATGAATGGTTGTTGATTAGATGGTGACTATTTACGTGGTCATTAATTAACTTAATTAGCGGCACCTGTGTGGGCGCCCATTTTTTTGGTCACAGAAGCTCCCGCCAGAGGCTCAGCTGTGGGTTCAAAGTTTCTTCACAAATTCATTTTTTTGCATCTTTCATCATTTCTTTGGATATAAATTGGTTCATAATGACCTTAAACTTGGTCCAATTGTCATTTTTCTTAAGTTCTTAGTTTTGGTGAAATTTCGACAGCACCTCCCCTAGACTTGAAGCGTCAGGGGGTTACAAATGGAGGGGCGCCCTATGGAGAGAACTCCGACGGCCCCGAACAAAAAGGGATACGCGTGAAGCGACGTGATCCCCGGGGTATGCGCGAAAGCGACAACACCCCATCACCCATTGTGGGGGAGGAGATCCTGAGGGTGAGCCTACGAGGGAACCCACCGATCCACGGGCCGCCACGAACTCATCACCGAGGTGTGGACTTTTTTTCTTTCTTTTTTCATCGCTGTATAAGGCTTTGGATATCCCCCTTCAAAAAGAGGAGTTACCGGGGAACACGCTATGACGAAGCGGACCCCCGACGGTCCAAAAGTGGTTTAGAATCCAAAATTTGAAAGAGACGAGTATTGGGCTTCCGATGGTTGGTGGCTTCGGAGACATATCTATGGGTTTAGATAGACCCCGGGCCGGTGGCCATCGTGATAAAAATCACCGAATAGGTGGCTTTGAAGAAATAAAAAATGGGTTCGTCCTATCTCCTGCAGTATGGAGAATAGAACAGAGCAAGATATAATATGCATATACATCACGCATAGATGGCTATATGCATATATGGATGTATATATATATGCCCGTCGAAGAGCCCACAGAATCCATGCAAAGAAAGGAAAGGGAGAATCAGCCATAAAAAGATCTCCCGAAGGAGTATTTTGATTTAACCACAGAGGGTTACATGAATCAAGAGAAAAGAAAAAAAAGAATGGGACGAGAATACATGAGCAAAAGAAACAAAAGGGGTAGGGCCCCTCTCTCTCTTCCTCTCACCTCTCTCTCTTCTCTTCGCTCTCAGAGGGACGCAGCTTCGGGGCTTCGGGGAGACTTCAGGAGTATAGGCATCCAAAAACTTCCAACCGTCCAACGTTCCCCCTGGGGGGGGTTTATAGAGGCAGAGGGGGACGTTCATCTTCAAAGGGAGAACCCTCTTGGCTTTCTCCCTTTCTTCTTCTTTTTTTTTATAAAAAAACTACTGCCGTAGGTGCTGCTGCCGTGCAAGCCACCGCTGCTCTGCTGCAGGCAACTTTGCCTTGCTGTCGAGTTCGAAGGATGCCACGGGCTGGAGGAGGCATGGAGAAAGGTGGAGTAGGGGAGAGAGTCCCCTGGCCTCTGTCGGAGGTCACTGTTGCGTGAGGGGAGCCATCTGTGAACAATCAATGCGCGAGGAAGAAGTACAGTAAGACACGGTGAATTGGTGACTTGCCCTCTTCCGTTCATTCTTGAATTGGCACCTGGGTGACAGGCGCCCATTCCTTTTTCATACATTTCGCTAATTTCGAATATTCCCAAGAATCAGCCACTTCATGGGAGGGCGTTCATCTAGGAATTAGCGCCTGCTTGCGTGGGCGCCCAATCTTCAGGTCTTTAGATTGCAAAAAAATCCAAATTTTAGTAATCGCCAAGAATTGGCGACACCGTAGGAGGGTGCTCATCTCGAAAATGGCACCCACATGGAGGGGCGTTCATTCAATCTGTTGACCCGTTCGTGGGCTGAGTCATCTTGATGAATTGGCATCTGCCCAGGAGGCGCCAGTCGTGAATTGGCGACGATGGTCGTGGCGCCATATATTTTTATTCATTTTTTTGATGCCAACATAAAGATAAGTAGCTCGACTATGCGTCCATGTCCTCCCCAAGCCAAAGGGACTCCTTCATGCTCCTCGTACCCCGGTGTGTTCGACAGCGTGTGTCCTCACCAATTCTCCCCGGGTGGGAGGAACTCGACCCCATCGAGTAAGGGTCCCGATCGCTGAGGTAGCGCTCCAGTATGTCTGGATCGAGTCGCTTGAGATCTCCGCGCATGATCCAAGTGTCGTTCGTCGTGGGGCGTCCCCTCCAACGCACTAAGAAGTGTTAGTAGGCTCTGTTTCTGGTGATGGTCACCTGCTCATCCAGTATGTAATCTATATGCTCACACTGCTGTAATGGGGCTGGAAAAGGTGGACTCTCTGGTGGTGTGTCACTCACAACAGGAGGAGAAGGCCAAAAAGGCTCACTAGGGATTACCACGGGGTTTCGATATGCAACCAGATCTGAAACATTGAACCTCGAACTGATACCATAGTCATCTGGTAGTTCAATAACGTACGCATTAGACCCCACTCGCTTCATGACTCGGAAGGGACCGGCACCGCGAGCCTACAGTTTCTTTCCGGTTCCCGAGGGAAACCGTTTAGGTCTAACCATGATCATGACGTACTCTCCCTCTCGGAACTCACAAGCGCGTTGGTGCGCATCAGCTAACTCTTTGTAACGTGCGTTGCTGGCCTCTATGTGACGACGTATATGCTCACGCAACTGCCTAATATGCTCAACAAAGGACTCAGCTGACTCAAAAGCATGGGACAAGAGACGGGACCAGGTCTATGGGTTTCCTAGGTCTACAGCCACTAACAATCTCAAAGGGGCTCATGCCTATAGATCTATTGACTGAATCATTATATGCAAACTCCGCTATTGGTAAGACCAAATCCCAATCCCTAACACGATCACGGACTAGACACCTAATAAGATCCCCCAAACTCCTATTAACGACCTAAGTCTGACCATCGGTCTGGGGGTGATATGCAGTGGAGAATTTCAACTGAGTGCCCATTATATGCCATAGGGTTTTCCAAAAGTAGCTAGTAAATCACACATCCCTATCTGACACTATAGTACGAGGGAGGCCAAACCTGGAGACACAATGAGTGAAGAACAGACGTGCGACCCTTGAGGCATCGGAGGTCTTGGAGCAGGGAATGAATAAAGCCATCTTGGAGAACCTGTCTACGACCACAATGATGGAGTCATGCTTTCGGAGGGTACGGGGCAATCCCAATACAAAGTCCATGCTAATGTCTTGCCATGGACTATCCGGGACGGGGAGGGGAGTATAGAGGCCGATATTCTGCTTCCTCTGTTTGGCCATAGCGCAAGTGCAACACTGGGCCACGATACGAGCAACATCCCTCTTCAAGCTAGGCCAATAGAATCTATGCTCAACTACCTCTATGGTTTTGTTCCGGCCGAAGTGGCTAGCAAGACCTCCTGCATGCATCTCCCACGTAAGAAAGTCACGAACAGAAGTCTGTGGGATGCACAACTTGTCATCCCGGAACAGGTGACCCTCCTGAAGCACAAACTCACTATAGTCACGCGTGGGACCTGCTTGAAGGACGGCATAGATCAGATTGAAGTCTGGGCAATCAACATAGGCATCCTTCAGCCTCTCTAAGCCTACCACCTCAACACTCATGGTGGTCAACATCATCATCCACCGACTCAGCGCGTCGGCTACCATGTTCGCAGCCCCAGCCTTGTGCCTAAGCACAAAGGTATACTCTTGAAGGTACTCCACCCATCTACTATGGCGTGCATTCAGCTTCTTCTTGGTATGGAGGAATCTCAAAGCCTCATGGTCAGAGAAGAGGACAAACTCTTGGTGCAGTAGATAGTGCCTCCAATACCTCAATGCCTGGACGACTGCGTAAAATTCTTTATCGTATGTGGAGTAACGCAGTTTGGCATCGTTCAACTTCTCGCTGAAGAAAGCGATGGGGTGGGACTCCTGGCTCAAGACTCCACCTATGCCTACTCCAGAAGCGTCACAGGTGACCTCAAACACCTTAAAAAAGTCAAGTAATGCAAGAACAAGTGCTTGGGTCATACGCTCCTTGATGTCCTGAAAGGCAGTCGCCACGGCCTTAGTCCATACAAACGCCCCCTTCTTTATGCAATCAGTGATCGGGGCGGTGATAGAACTGAAGCCACGAATGAAGCGGCGATAGAACGTCGCTAAGCCATGGAAGCTCCAGACATCGTGGAGTGAGCGGGGCTCGGGCCACTCTCTAATGGCCCTGATCTTCTCCGGATCAGCGGAGACTCCATCTCTCGACACAATGAACTCGAGAAAGGCAACCTGATCGGTCATGAAAGCACACTTCTTCAGGTTGGCGAATAAGCTCTCTCACCTTAGTACAATACAGACCTGTCTAATGTGGTCTAAGTGATCCTCCCTAGTGTGGCTGTAGATAAGAATGTCATCAAAGTAGACGACCAAGAAGACCCCTATCATAGGGCATAAAACCTGGGTTATCAACCGCATGAAGGTTCTAGGGGCGTTGGAAAGCCTGAAGGGCATAACCAACCACTCATAGAGACCATCGTTGCTCTTGAATGCTGTCTTCCATTCATCCCCAGGCCTTATCCGCACCTGGTGACAGCCACTACTGTAGATATTCTTTTGTAATGGTTTTGTGGTGTGTTGATGGTGATGTGAGAGATATGAAAGATGTGAAATATATGTGAGCAAGTGGTGCACTAACTCAAGCAATCAACATGAAATTCGTGAGCATGTCATCTTAATACTGCAGAAATAAAAGAAGGGGAAATAAAAACACATGCTGGGGTGTGGAGCAAAGGAGTAAGATAAAGACACACACCGTAGGTGTGGAGCAACTGAAAGTAAGAGAAAGTAAGAAAGATGATGGAGAAGATGACCAATGCCCAAATAAAGGAAGGTGTGATCGCCACCAAGGTGAATAATGCAGTAAAACAACAATACGTACCTTGGAAAGAGCCGAGTGAGACCACCCACCCGTGGGAGAAAGAAAACCAGGCGCTGTGGAAGGAAAACGGTCTTCAAGACGACTGCCAGACAACGTCAAACGGTTCCGTGATAGACCGCCTGGGATCAGCGAACGGTCTTCCAAATGGCCGCAAGAGCACCCAGAATAGAAACGTGGAACTTGTATCTCTACCCCTCCTGGCTGGCCAGAAGAGCTGGGCCTCGTGCCATGAGCTCTGTAAACATGCAAAAGAGTGTAGACACGAAGAAAACAACCCAATAAGCCCTTGGACTAGTGTAGTATCTATAAAGCAATTAAACTAAGATCCATAAAATGAAGGGTGAATACCTGGGGGTTGGTGGTTTTTTAACCCCTGTGGGGCGTAAAAAAAGTAGGAGGATGTTTGAAAATGTGATGAGAGTGCAGAAGAACGTGGAAGAGGAAGAGGGAATATGCTATGAAGATGCAAGAGAAAGGGCAAAAAACTAAGAGGAAAAGACAAACTAAACCAAATGAAACTCAATACTCCCTAGACCAGAAGCCTTAAGAATGTAGAACAGACTTCCCCCTGGTTGGTACTCGCTCTAGGATGTAGCAGCACTTCGACGCAAGCTCCAGAGATCTCCTCCTCAAGCCATGAAGTCAAGGGTTCTATTTATAGACCCCCAAATCCTAGGTTGAGTTGGAGAGATAATGACTCGAAAATAGGCTTGAACCTAGATAAATCTTGAAGATAATACTCCCAAAAGTCCATAGAAACAAACAAAAGCTTCTGAGAGTCTCTATCTAGAGAGAAATCAACAAATCAATGACTCTAGTTCGACCACGGCCGAAGAGAGGAAGAACAGACAGAGCCAGACTCTCTATCTTCCCTAACGGTCTTGCGATAGACCGCAAGGCACAGTAAACGGTCGACCGATAGACCAGAAAGCTCGATCATCCATAAAGAGATAAGACTAAAGAGACCTAAAGGGACTCTCTGTATGCCTAGCGGTCTAGCAAACGGCCGCCAACGTCCACCTAGCGGTCACGCGATAGATCGTTAGGCTGGTAGATGTGGCAAAAGAGATAAAGAGCGATAAATCTCCGTATTAATCCTCAATAAAATCCTTATTAGCCCTTATCCAGGCCCAATAAGTTGCAATGATGAGAAATCAGAAGAGGTAGGCCCAACCAGGGAGAACAACCCATAAAAATAAGCCCATGAGGTGACCAAAATGGCCCAATAATCAGCGAACAACCCGGGACATCATAAAAAATAGATAAAGAGATGACCAAACTTATTGGTCATAAAATGGGTGTCAACAACTACGAAGGTCTATCTTTAAAAAGATAGTGGCTCCCGACATCATGTCTAGCAAGTCATCTAATCGGGGAATGGAAAAATGATACTTCACCGTGATCTTATTGATCGCATGGCTATCAACGCACATCCTCCATGTGCCATCCTTCTTCTGGGTGAGTAATGCTAGAACAGCACATGGACTCTTGCTGTCCCTAAGAGATCCCCAACTCATCAGCTCTTCGACCTGCCTCTGGAGTTCGGCATGGTCCGCGGGACTCATCCGGTAGTGTGGAAGGTTGGGCAAAGATGAGCCTGGGACGAGGTCGATCTCATGCTGGATACCTCGCATAGGCGGAAGGCCTCAAGGGAGGTCCTCTGGGAAGACATCGAAAAACTCACACAGGATCGCAGCAAGCTCAGGGGAATGCTCCTCCTCAGTTCTAGGAGCTACATCTTCTACCCCCCGGACAACAATAGCAAGGACAGGACTACCTCTGGTCATCTCTTGCTCCATCTCTTAGGGACTAATCATCATCATCCTATGGGGTGGGAGGTCCCCTGTGCTAGGAGTAGTCGAAGCGGTAGTAGCCCGCGCCGAGGATGAGGCGGGAGGACCGACCGTCCCCTGACTAGGAGGCGTCGAAGTGCTGGGGCCGGCTGGTCCTCGGACAGAAGGGTCCTTTGGCTGGGCAGGGTGAAGGGTAATCCTATGGCCACCGTGGTCGAATGTGCAGGTGTTCGACCGACCTTGAAGGGTGGCATTCTGATCAAACAACCAAGGCCTATCGTGGATAATGCTACCCACCTCCATAGGTAGCACATCACACCATATCACATCGTGGTAAGCCTGGAACTGTAGTGGCACCAGACACCACAGTCTGACAAGGATGGAAGTAGAATCCACCCAAGATACTCTATAGGGTGCGGGGTGATCCACGGGCGCCAAACCAAGGCGTTTAACAGTGCCTGTGGAGATAGCATTAATGCAACTCCCGCTATCTATAATCACCTTACAGGCCTTTCCTCCCAGCCTACAAAATGTGTGGAAGATGGAGGTACGATGCCAGTCGTCACTCACCTGAGGCTAGGTCAGGATGCACCTGACTACACCCAACTGCACATCATCCTGGTACTGAGTAGCCGGGACGTTAGTGTGGTCTCCCTCCAATAACTCGTCAAAGAACTCCTTCGCCAGACCTTGATCCGGCTCATAGTTGACCGTTACTAACTCTGGTGTGGGG
Source organism: Amorphophallus konjac (assembly GCA_022559845.1). NCBI lineage: Eukaryota > Viridiplantae > Streptophyta > Magnoliopsida > Alismatales > Araceae > Amorphophallus > Amorphophallus konjac. The sequence continues at coordinate 454,504,669 of CM040121.1, read as the reverse complement.
TCGCGGGTAGGAGTGTCTGAAATAACCAGTGAATCCTGAGTGAGACACTTGGCCACATAATGGCCAACTCCACCACACCAATAGCAATTGTCACGCGTCCCTGTGCCTGAAGGTGCTCCACCAGTCATTGGCCCCTTTCCCTTGTCCTCTCGACGGGCAGGGGGTGACGGGAGCTGGGGTCAGGAAGGTAACGCTTGTAAAGGTGCCTGCAGGTGAGGGGGAGGATCCCTCGGAAGGAGAGTGCGAGGCCTAGGAGTAGTGGGGTCCTAGCGAGGGGGTTCCGGGGGACGAGCCACCGGCCACCGACTATAAGAACCGTTCGTGGTACGAGAGTTGAACCCACGCTGATAGGTGGTCCCCGGATGCTGGACGAGAGCGAACTCTGACTCAAACTGCTCCAGCTCTAGAGCGACTTGATATGCATCCTCCAGGGTGGTCACATTTTGGCGAAAAAGATCATACTGTAAGTGGGGCCGCAGACCACGACGGAAGTGTGAAACAGGCATAATGCTCTCCTCCGAGACGCCACATCGTAAAAAATACTCATCAAACTCCGTGATGTACTCGGATACGGACCAATCCCCTTGGCTGAGATTTTGTCACCTATCAATGAGCCTCTGACGGTATGTGGCAGGCAGGGACTTAAGCCTAAGCTTGACCTTCATCTCATCCCAAGTCTCAACCTGGGGCTCCTGATGCTGAAATAGCAAGCTCTCCACATTCCTCCAATAAGTTTGCGCTTGCCCTAATAGCTTCATCTTAGCGAACTTGACTCTCCGGTGGTCCGTCATCTCAAACCACTCAAAGTACTGGTCCATGCCGGCCACCCAATCGAGATAGACCTTCGGGTCTAAGGACCCATCAAAAGTGGGAGGGTCTGCTCGTACGGTCTGAAAGACTCTATCGTCCTCCTCATCTCTCTGCTGATGAAAGCTACGACGGCGCCGGCCATACCCCTCATAATCATTATCAGACCCATAGTCATGAAGACCAAGGTCACGAAGCTGCAGTTCGAGAGCTCGGTGAGGGGCGGGCGGAGGAACACGCGCGGGTGTTGGCACGTGAAATATGATCAACGGTGATCAAGCGCAGAGATAAAGATATGTCCCACTGAAGCATAGAAGCCGATGAAGATCAACATATTGAAGACTTCTCAAGCTGCCAAAGCCTCAAGTCATCTAGAATGAACACCGGGGACTTCGCCTCAGGAGAGTCGAGATGAATCCACAACGAACCGGTAGCACGACCAAGCCTGCCTAATGATCCGACATCGACTCCGTCATGCTGCTACCCCACACCTATTGCCCGACCAAGGATGACGGTCTAACTCGTGGCTCGCCACCTCAATGAAGACTCTTCTGAGGAGGAAGAACGCCCTCAGCCCCTCAAAGCAAGGACCGAAGGTTCTGTCAGCAGAAGACCCCGATTACCCAGCGGAGGTATGGCTTTTCAGCACATTGGGCCCATCGGTGGCCAGATGATCACCCGGTCAAGGCGAAAATACTCCGGGTGACCTATCACCACCCGTGGGAGCTACCAATGCAAGTCGAGAGGAGCTGGCAATACAAGCCATGGTGCCGAGAGCCGTGTCAGTGGAAAACCCGTGTGTTCGAGCTTAAGGTACACGAGCTCCAAAAGCAACTATTTGGCGGCCCGGAAGTCTCGTCTATAGTCTCTCCTATGTCCCGGCAAGACTAAGAAGAGATGAAAGGTCGTAACAACCCCAGAGGCCAGTTCGAAGCCCGTTATAGGACCCGTGTCTTGTTAAAGTGATCAAACGGTTCGAATCCGGCGCGCTCTTGCTAAACCGGCGCGCCCCCTTCAAATCCGACGCGCCCCCTCAAATCCGGCGCGCGCCCCCTTGGCTTTGGGCAGCCTCTAAACCTGCGCGCATCGTTTGGTTCTAATCCGGCGCGCCAAATGTTTGTAAACCGACGCGCTAAATCTCGCGCCAGATTAAGCTCGTTCGAAGGGTTTCCTATATAAGGGGCCTCGTGTTCGAGAATCAAAAAGGGGAGGAAGAAAGAAGAGAAAAAAAAGGAAAAAAAGGTATCGAAGAGAAGAAAAAAGAGAGAGAAGAAGGCTTGGAGAAGAAGAAAGAGGAGCAGAATGCCCGCCCCGTTCCGATACTCTGTTCTTCCTCCGGCGAGCTACTGCGAAGCTTCATGGTTGGTCAGAGGGTCCCGACGATGTCTCCTTAGGCCGTTTCCCTTTCTTCCTCTGCTAGTGTAGCTCCACGGAGCATCACCTTGAAGGGCGATGATATGAGCCCGGGGTGTTCCTCGAATTCTCCCTCTCTCTGGTTCCCCCCTGTTTTATGTTCTTTCTGCTTTTCGGGTGTGAAATCGGCCTCAGGCGACAACGCCGAGCCAAATACATTGTAGCGTTTTCATTATACGATTGAATCAATGAAAGGGGTGTTGCTGCTATCTTTTAGTCTATCTTTTATTTGAGTTCTCCATCGCCAGATACGCCCCAGATCTTGGAGGCAATATCAATAATCCCCCTCCCTGGGGTTTCTTTCTTCTGCTGTCGAATAGGTGATTTAAATGAGCCAATGTGCTCAGATGTCCCCCCCCTGGCCGGAGGGATGCTTACCATGGCATCATCCTTCGCCCTTGGGGATGGCTCCTCAGTCCGTCCCTGTTCACGATTCAGGGTTGGGAGAACGAACATCTCCGCCGTTCTTATCATATAGCTGTGTGTAATGGAGATGCCGTCGAGCCATTCGACCTTATGCCTCTTCCAGAAGCTCAGTCTGCTAGCCGACCTCCGGGTCTCAAGTCCAGTTTGTTGGTTCCGCTTTCAGCCTACCCCTTCAACGAACGCGTATGCATATAGTCATCCAATGCTCGTTCCCACATTAAATGCATTCCAATCATAATGTTCCTTAGTGATTTATCCTTTCGAGGGATTCGCTGCCCGGGGAGGGGGACATCCCCGTCATCTTCAATCATTGCTGAGGCACAGAGTCATATCCCCCGATGGTATGCACTCTGTGTCCCATATAATGAACATCAATAGGGTTGACCCCAACCCAACATCAAATCCACCTTCTTCTCGAGGGAGGGGTGGTGGCTATGAGAATATCACCTCTCGTAGGTTGGCCCTCGAGGTGATGTCTCATCTTGGCCGTCCCTTAACTGTTTCGACTCGCGGAGTTGGATACCTCTGGCATGCTATTCCTCGGGGTCCTTCCTCTCCGATGAAGTCCGCCGGTCACCGCTTGGCATTCCCGGCCCTGAAGGAGCATACCTCTAACTGGTGGGACTCTCCGCTTCGCCCCTGCAAACCCCCTAATCATGGGGAGGCGCTGCCAAAATTTGGACTGACAACTTAGACAAATCTGCATTTGATTTGCTATGATACAATCTATTAACGACTATGCTTGAGTAATAACCTCGCATAAGTCCATGACTACCTCAATTACAGTGCTTTTGGGGCTAAATAAATCTTCCAATCTTCAAAAAAAATATCAACAAGATTTCGATAAACATGCACAAGTTTCAATCTGACTTGAATAACACTAAAACCCCTCAAATCCGGCGCGGCCTGAATCCGGCGAGCCAATTTCCGGCGCGCCCCCCCTCGCGCCGTTTTAATGTTAGACTCATAAGTTCTCTCAACTTCTTGAGCCCCTATCCGGCGCGCCCAGGGAGCACCGTATTCAGCTCCTCGTTTGCCAGCACGCCGTTTTAGCTCAACAAACCACCGCGCCGTATTAGCCTTAGCTAGCTGTCGCACCGGTTTAACCGCATTTGGCCACCACGCCGTTTTAACATCCAAATAAACGTCGCGCCATTTTTAACTATTCCTTATACCTACGTTTTAACGGCGCCGTTTTAGGCTTTTACCTACGCTTCACGCGTCGTTTTAAGCTCTACACCCACGCGTACCGTGTCGATTTCGCTCCGAATCGTGTCGTTGTGCCGTTTCGATACCCTCCTCACCTCCTAGGTGATCCCCAACGCTAATAACAGAATTAAATAGACCCTGTAATTAATAAGCCAAATAATTTGGCTTATCTAAATCAGAATTAATTGGCTTCATAGCCTCATTATCATGATTGAGTTTAAGCATTCGCATCGCATCAATGTGTGCTTGAATGTGCGAGCCCTCGGTATATCAAATGGCATTATTGGAAAGTCAGGCAACGCCCGACAGGAAGCTCTTGTCATGCGAGATGATGGTCTCCGGGCCTAAGTCCTCCGCCAAGTATTGAGGGTTTCGCCCTAATAAACTGTGCATGATAGACTATAATATCTTGCATGATCATCTGCATCATTTGCATCCTTTATTTTGGCCTCGACAGCCCATTATCTCGACAATTAATCAAAGGTTTTCCCTCCTCATGGGGGATGTAATTAACGCCATAGCCTTTATGGTATGGCGGACTGCTGGACCCGACCGAATCTCACTGTCGCCCGACATGGGTCGAAATGCGCGCATAATAAACTCATCACGTATGTGACTGGCACGCCTGCGTAGTCAATCAATCAGTTAATTACCGGTTAGTTAATTGGTTGATCGACGCGTAAATAAACCAAACAAACATAATAAAATACCCCTGGTAGAACAAACGATCCCAACAAGTCTGGCACGCCCGGTGGGACCAGTGTCATCTTTCATCTTTTTGCCGAGATACTTGGGATTCGAGGCCCTCCCAAAGACTACTGATCATCGGTTTGTTTATCTTTTTAGGTGAACGATGATGACAACTGGGCTGACTGGTGTCGGTTTCGGCCCTTCAATCGTTACTGGTCATGCGCAAGGGTAGCTGGCGGTGCCCATGGTGTTCGGCAACTTCCCTGCCGCTGTTGGCTTCCCCAACTTCCTGGGGTTAGCCTTCGTAGACATGCTGGAGGTAGAGCCCTCGGAGCCTGTCGAGGGAGCTACAAAGAAGGGGGGCCTCTGAAGGCTCGAAGCTGCAACGACTCATCCAAGAGTCCAACCCCGGTCGCCAGCTGCCTGGTGCACCATGCTGTCCGTGGGGTCCGCCCTGATGCTGTCAACAAGAACTCTGGAGGACGTCAGCGCAAACAACTCCGGAGAGGTACTGCCATGGTTACCAGATCTCTATCGTAATCCGATAAATCCATGATGGTCGGTGGCATACGCGTCTTCCTCGACGGTCGTGACGAACGGATAGTCCCGGACCGGGTCGTCCCCGCCATCCCCATCTACAACTCATACCAAGCCCTCGCTGGAAGGAGGGCAGAAAGAGAAGAAGCCGGCCACTGCGGCCAAGAGAAGTTGGCCCCCAGGCCAAATAAATTTAAACATGTATGGGTCCCCAAAAGGGTCCAACCTATCTATCAAGCTGCAGCTGTCCGCCGCCGCCCTGCTCGCGATGGAATGGAAGGAAGGAGAGGAAGGGGTCTGGCCCCGAAAGAAGAAGAAGTGGTCGCGGACCCTCCGCACCGTGAAAGTTTCCGGGCCTGCACCCGCCAAGCCAACGTCCCTGCTGTGGGACGAAGATTCCAGCAACCTACCGACAGACCTCGGCTAGCTTACATCCCTCCTGCGGGAGGTCGACCACTGTTACCCATGCTACATCAAGAACGGGGTCGAGAATGTAGACACGCCAAAATTGACGCTATGTTGATCAAATCTCATGTCACTATGTTGACGCCCCAAAGTGAACTTCAATATATTCATAATATAAAGTTTTTTTTTATTTTTGTGTGTTTTTGATTTATTCTTGCATTTTTGAGATTCGCGACCTGAAGAGGGGCGTGTTTTTAATAGCGACCTTATCTAGGGCGTGTTCAAAAGAAAGGACGACCAAACGTCAGGGTGTCAATTCCTGGTATTATCCGGTTTCAAAATAAATTCAAAATTATTGATTAACGTCCTTCCTCAGGGCGTGGTTTCAATTAACGCCTTCATCTCAGGCGTTTTCTCATAACTTTCAAATAAAGTAAGTTTTATTGCCAAAATTTAATCCAAGAAGTGACGCCCTTGATCATGGTCGTGTTTTGAGTAACGTCTTGATGTAGGTCGTCAATTTATGATTTGACGCCCTTCCGAAAGTCGTGTTTCATGTCAGAGTCCTGCCTTTTTCCACCTTTCTCTCACAGTTCCTTGCCTTGTTCAATCTCTTGCTCGATTTTAATCCTTTCCCTGGATATTCCTTGCCCGTTCTTATCTTCCCTTGTTTGATCACATCCGATTGAAACTTATATAAGGGAGTCTGGATCGATCGTCATAGGGTTAACACCCATATACAGCGGATAGAAAGATTGCTGCAGCATTTTTTTCTTCTTCCCGTGCAATCAGGTTGAGCAGCCGCTTCCTCCTCTGCATCCGTTTTCCTCGGCATCCGCTTGCATTCACTGCTTCATCTTCTTCCCATCAACATCTTCTTCCCTTGGTTTCCCTTTACTGTCATCAGGGACAGCAGGGTTCTTTTTTTGTTTATTTTGTTTGTGAGCGTCATCTTACTATCACTAATACGTCCCACTGTTAGTTTTTTTTATTGCATTAAGTTCCATCATCATATCATATCCCCTTCCCTAGCTCTTCTCTAGGGGTTTAAAAAAAACCAAAAAAAAGAGGTGCGCATGTTGATTTCTCTCTTCAACATCATATTCTTCATTTGGGATTGATTCTACACATCGGCTGATCCTCCCTTTTTGCTTTGTTTGTTTATTGTCTTATTTTTGTAAGGATAATCAATAAAGAGAAACCCCCCTTTGTCGGCCGGCCGATTGTAGGAGGAGGAGGAATTCCACATCCATCCCGCATCCAAATCTTCACCAGGTACTCGCGATCCCTTTTTCTTATTGAGGTAACCCCTCTGGCGATCACATCTCCTCTTAGCACCACGTGCTTTTCTTTGAGTTTATTATCATCTCCCCATCATATTTCCACTTTCATGCAATCTTGTTATCCATTTTATTCCCCTTATTTAACGTGTGGATTTTAATCCGATCTACAAATTGGCGATCACGGTGGGACCTCCACTGTTTTTCTATTGATTATCCCTTTCCCTTTGGCACCCACGTGTGCCCTTTCCCCATCGGCACCCACGTGTGCCCTTTCCCCTTAGGCACCCACGTGTGCCCTTTCCCCTTTGGTACCCACGGTACCCCTCCCTTGTGCCCCGCGGGCACTCTCCCTTGTGCACCCTGCACACTCCCCGGGATCAGCCTATGTGTGACTGCTCATATTTTCTGAATTCACGCCTCAACCAGAGGCGCCTTTATAGTTTAACGCCTTCATCCAGGGCGTCTTATTACTGTGTAACGTCTTCTATCAAGACGTGTTCATCATTTTACCGCTTTTTATTACGTTATCCATGAATTCACGCCCTGCCCCAGGGCGTTCTTTTATTGCGTAGCGCCTTATCTCAAGGCGCTCTTTCAGATTTGACGCCCTTACCAAGAGGCGTCCTTTTCATATTTCGCGCCTCATCCAGGGGCGTGTCTTTGTTGCTCGCTGTTGGCTCATAGCCTCTCGCAGTGATTCACGACAGTGACCCTGTCGTTGCTTTGGTTGATAGCGACCTGCCCCAGGTCGTCTCTTTCCTGCGTTTTACAGAACCTTGCTTCCTGTTACTGTCTGTGGTAGTATGCTTGGTTGTCATATTGCCTATACTGCTGTGATTTGATCATATTACTTTGCATATTGTGGCATTTGGTTGAGAGACCTCCTCTCTCTACACTAGGATTCCATACACCTCTCTTGGAATCGGGACGACCCTCCATTGAGCATTCCGTCTCTTTGGACCGTAAATCCCTTTTCCAAGACCTCCATAAGTCCCCGCACCCGTGGATTCCCTCACGGACGCCGGGCTGGTTGTACCCTTGAAGTACCCGAAGTATAGAGAACCTATCGTTGGTAAAGAGAGAGCAAGAATTTAGTTGACCCGAATGTTACACTTGGATCAACTAGGTCCCACATTGCAAACAAGAGTGAACTATTTAGCGATTTAATCCACTCTAATCTCAAGCGTAACACTAATACCTTGCGTTCATCTCAACTTGGTTGCATACACTTGCTTGGGTTGATTTGACTTGTTTGGATTGAGTGGTTGTTTGTTTGATAGTACCTTTGTAAAGTTGTCTCTCCTCTCAAAAATGAAACTCCATCCAGGTAAGACCATCAACATGGCAGGCTACGGGTATTCTTATGATGATGAGGATGAGAATGTCTTTGGTCAATATGAGACCCCCCTCCAGGATTCCATCTATTATGAGGGAAATTACCCTCCTCCTCAGTCCCATCATCCTCAAATCCATGTGGTTGATGCCACTCCTCAGGAGGTTGCGCCTTCCTCCCAAACTGTGCCTTCCAACACTTCGGGGAACCCTTCCCCATCTCTCAATGTCACAGATTTAATTAATGCCTTATCTCAGTTAGACGATTCCCAGCGGCAGGCTATTCAGGCCACTTTGAAAGGGAAGTCGGTTCCCTCTTCATCTTCTAATCCCCCTCCGACCGAGAGTGGCCATCACCCCGTTAATGACCAGGCGGTCTTGCATAAACCTCCTTCCCATCCACCAACGCCCAGCGCGGCCATGCCGGCCCAACAGGCGAGTCATTCTGCGGTTAGGCACCAATTTCTCCAACCTCCCCGAATTCTACGCACGCCTATACCGCATTCCTTTATTCAAAATCCGGCCCCAGTCGAGTCCGACACTAATGTTCTATTGCTTCAGAAGTTAGCCAGCATGGAGGAGCAACTAAAGAAGGTCACCACGGCTAAGAATGCCCCAGAAATCTCGCTCCCTACACTGCCAGTCTTCCACTTACCACCGTCCGAGATGCCAAACTTCCGGCAATATAATGGGACTGGTAATCCTTTTATTCATCTAAAGGACTTTATGTACGAGACCTCCTTCTGGCAAGACAACAAGGCCTCTTTGGCCTATTTATTCAGGAGATCTCTGGAGGGGCCAGCCCTTGAATGGTTTTATTCACTAGACTCCGCTGATGCCGGCGACTTCGATATTGTTCAAAGAAAGTTCTTGCAAAAATACAGAGACCGGGTCGGACCATCCCTTTCGCTCACAGATCTGGTCGCAGAAAAGATGAAGCCCGAGGAGGACTTCATAATGTTTGCTGATAGATGGCGGTCTATGGCCGAAAAGTTGAAAGATACACTGTCAGAACCGGAACAAGTCAAGATGATTATCTCCAATGCCACTCCTCAGTTCCGACACATACTGGCCATGAACCGGTTAACTACCATGGAGGAGCTCTATGAGAGAGCTCGTTATATTCAGACACAGATGAAGGATTCGCCCATTATGGGCATGTTTGAGCCGAAGTCACGGCTATTCAAAAAAACCACCAATATCAACAACAGCGGGCCCACGACTGAGGGCACCATTGCAAATGAGCAGGTTGGTGTAGTTGGCCACCCACACCACCAAGCTAACCCACGACCTAACCCACCTCCACAACAAAACCCCCATTTCAACTCCACTCCACAACGCCAATTCGCACCCCAACATTCCTTTACTTCACCGCCAAACCAAGTGCACCGCGCTAACCCTCCAGCTCCACAACAGTACCACCAGGTACCACCACCTACCAACTACGACCAACAACAACGGAGACCACCACTTGGCCCCAAAAGGGACCACTATCCTCCACTACCAGAAAGTCTCCCAGATATTTTCAATGCTTTAATGGCCGCCAATTTGCTCATGCTACCAAGGGAAAGGACAGCGTGGCCCGCTAATGTTGACACATCCCGTTACTGTGCTTTCCATCGTGCACCTGGTCACAACCTTGATCGTTGCTTCCACTTCAGAGATTACATTTATGATCTAAATGACCAGGGTGACATCAATTGGGATGAGATGAGACAATTCATCGCTACCATGAAAGAAAGAAGGGCTCCTCGGCAGCAACAAGCTCAGCAGCCACAGCAACCAGCTCCACAGCAGCAACAACAAGCTCCAGCGCCTCAGCATGATATGGGGATTGTCCACAATCCACTGCCGGAGCACCCGCCAAACCAGCACGTAAACCCTGTCACGTCTCTCTATGAGGTGGAGAGAGGGCAGGGATGGCATGAAGAAAACGCCTCTGTCGGGGCACTTTATCACAATCAAAATCAACCTCCGCGCCTCTTGCGCACCCATTCTTCTTCTTCTACTCCTCAATTGGGCCGATCCCTTCTGCGCACCGTTAACCCACCTACCCCCGCCTATTCTCCGACCTTGCCGGTTCGCCCCCTTCTTACACGTATACCACCTCCACAGCCTACGCCACCACAAAAACCATCCACCACCAACCCTTCACCATTGCCATCTAGGCCACTCCTCATCCGCCCATCACCAACACCCACTGCGCCCGCCATCACTACTCCTTTACCGGCAAGGATCTCCCCACCATCGGTTCCGCCACCTTTTGTACCCAGAACCCTTCTCATTCCACCCCCCACCAATTCCCCCCACATTCGGGTATCCCTTTCTACCTCTACGCCTCCTACCAGGGCACCAGCACCCTCTACAAGGATTCCCTTTGCGGGAACTCCCACTCCACCACTTCTTAACACCAACACACCTTCTTCTTCTTCTAATCCTCCTCCCACACTTGCCCCGACAGAGGCACTACAAGGCATGGCACCGCTCCGCAGTGGATGGATTTTCCACAAAGAGAGCTAGAGCCTGTGCAGGGGCCGCAAGAGCAAGAACAAGGGTCCGTGCCGGGCACTGAATATGATTTGTTAAAGCATTTGGACCGGACTCTAGCAAGGATTTCAATCCTGGAATTGGTCAAACGGTCCACCACTCATCAGTTAGCATTGAAAGAATATCTGCAAAAGGTGATGGTCAATGAGGACATTCCAGTTGAGCAGATAGTCACAGTTTTAACGCCTGCTAGCAGCCAGCCGGCGATTACTTTCCATGAACATGAGTTGGCACCACTCCCAACAAGAAAATATGCTTTGTGAATCACAGTTGATATCAACAAGGTGGCTGTCAAGCAATGTCTGGTGGACACTGGGGCATCCATCAATGTCTTGCCACCTAGCACTCTGAAGTTGTGTGGTATTCCGGAAAGCCAAATCCGGCCGTCCACTATCACAGTCACTGCATATGATAACACGAAGAAGCCTTCTCTAGGCATGATTACTTTAAAGGTGAGTTTGGGTCCTGCAGCCATCACAGCAGATTTCCACATTCTGGACATGGATGCAACATTTAATGGCATTCTGGGACGCCCCTACATTCAGCAACTCGATGCGGTGCCCTCCACAAATCACCAATGCCTTAAATTTCCACACAAGGGCCGCATTATTAAAGTCACCAGTATGCCAATTTTGCCAGAGGAGGATATTCATGTGGCTTCGTCAGTTCCTTCTATGTGGCCTGCCAATAAGCCACTATTATCTGTGCTGGACGTCCCTTGTCCACAGCCAACGCCATCTGAAACTGTCACAACAGTTGCTATGACACCCCTGCTTCCCAACGGGAAAAAGAAGAAAACAATGATGAATACCTCTGGCTGGAACATCTTAATGAAAATGGGGTATCAAAGTGGCAAAGGCCTGGGTATCAAACTCCAAGGCAGGACTAGGCCTGTTAAACCTCAAAAGCTGATTGCACGAGGCGGCCTAGGTTATAAGGGGCCATGCAAAAATGAAGATGAACCATGGTCATTTATGACATCCACTCTGAAGACAGACCGCCAGCCGCTTACTTGGACATTGAAGACACATTTTGTCCCAGGTGGCTTTCAAAATGAAGAGCAAACTACCATAATTACTTCCATATTAGACTGTCAAGATGTTCACGCTAGACAGTTTGCTCGTCATATTGCCCCGTTGGCCACATATAAAGCCCTGGAGTCTTTAAGGCCTGACAAGAGAAGAAAAATGGATGATCCAGAATGTGACTGGTACAGGTGGTTCAATATGCAGGATATCACTATTTCCTTGAGCCGCCTTTTCATGCCGACTGATCCAGAATGGCCGCCATTAATACACCAATTGATTGAAATGCCAGCTGCAATTACAGACAAGAGGCAGCTGCTGAGTGACTACACTGATACTGGAGAGCCGGATATTCCATTTGAAGAAGGTTTCACTATGGACAGGCTGTGGGCCGGCCTCTTTTCTCTCACTGCCATACATCCATCTGTGCTTACTTCTCTCTACTCCCATTGGTTCGGTCACGTCCCAAGACCGCCTCCGATTATAATCAATTTGTCTCCAGATACAATCCAAGTTGCTCTCACAATACCTCCCTCGCTCCTCGAGCGATTTTCTGAACTCTCCATCATGCCCCCGCGCGGGCCGTCACTGATTCAATCTTTCTCCAATCTTGCAATTTCCACTCCTCTCGCTATTCCCCCCACACATTGCTTTCTTCTTGAAAAAGAAAATAAAAGTAAAGGAAAAGATAAAAATGAAAAAAAAACGTCAAATTTCCAACTTTCCAACCCTCCATCTCCGTTGAGGAGACTTCTTATCTCTTTCCCGAGTGTGTCCCGACCCAGGGGCTGCTCATTCCAGATTCATTGTTAGATCTATTCTCCCCCTCCAGTGAGGGGCCCTCATCTGTATCACCTCCTGTATCCGCTTTTTCATCTCCCCCCTCTAATCAAGCTAGTTGCTCCTCCTCCTCTTCTTCTGCTAATAACAAAAGTCATGGGGTAAATTCATACAGGAAGTCCAAGGGTAAGCAGATTCCCCGTAGGTTTCTGTTAGAGTTAGCCATTAGATGTCAGGCTTGCTTAGCCATCCCCGAATTTGTGAAGGACCCAATTATCCTGCCAGAGTTGGAATATGAGGATGTCATTGCTTCTTATGAGGGTTTGGGTGTCTATGAAATCATGAATGATGAAGACCCTATTGAAGAGGGGGAAGAAAGTTATGAAGAATATGAGGACGAGGCTGATGCTTTTACTAGTGGCATAAGGCGATTTGACGAACCATCAGCCTCAGTAGAAGAGCCTACCAAAGAAATTAATTTGGGTACCGAGGAAGACCCTAGGATTGTCCTCATAAGCAAGAATTTACTGCCCTCCGAAGAAGAGGCGCTCATTTTGGTTCTTCAAGAATATAAGGACACGTTTGCATGGAGTTATGAAGATATGCCTGGATTAGATCCTGCGCTCGTTGAACACCGCCTTACACTTAAGCCAGGGTCTGTCCCGGTCAAACAACGGTTAAGGCGTTTCCACCCTATTATGGCTCTAAAGATGAAAGAAGAGGTCGACAAGCTCCATAAGGCTAGATTTGTTAGAGTTGTCCTCTACCCTAATTGGGTGGCTAACATCGTCTCGATTATGAAGAAAGATGGAAAAGTCTAGATTTGTATAGACTTCCGGGACCTCAACCGAACGTGTCCTAAAGATGACTTCCCCCTCCCTCATATTGATGTTCTAATTGATAACACGACGGGTTTTGAGACCCTCTCCTTCATGGATGGCTTTTCAGGTTACAATCAAATTCGCCTGACTGAGGAAGATCAAGAGAAGACCTCGTTCACTACACCATGGGGTACTTATTGCTATGTGGTCATGCCTTTCGGACTTAAGAATGCTGGAGCCACCTATCAGAGGGCTATGATGGCGATTTTTCATGACATGATTCATATTTATATTGAGATGTATGTGGATGACCTGGTAGTGAAATCAAGGACAAGGATTGAACATCCTGGGGTTCTAGCTAAGGTCTTGCAAAGATCACGAGAGTATCAGTTGAAGATGAACCCCAAGAAGTGCGTATTTGGCGTCTCTTCAGGAAAATTGCTTGGATTTATTGTCAGCAAGAGGGGAATTGAAGTTGATCCCAACAAGGCAAGGGCCATTAGAGATATGCCTCCTCCCAAGAATTTGAAGGAAGTTCGAGGATTAATCGGGAGGTTGCAATTCATCCGCCGCTTCGTCTCCCAGCACTCACAAAGATGTAGGCCGTTTTACGAGCTTACTAAGCCGGGAGTCAAGTTTAATTGGGATGACAAGTGTCAGGCAGCTTTTGATGGATTGAAGGATTATTTGGCCAATCCTCCTGTCCTGAGGCCGCCAATTCCAGGCAAACCACTCGTTCTCTATGTCTCTGTCCTGGATGACTCTGTGGGTGCTGTCCTAGCTCAAGTGGACGAAGAAGGTAAGGAGAGGGCAGCATACTATTTGTCTAAACTTCTTAACCCCTGTGAGCAGAAGTACTCAGCGATGGAGAAGACTTGCGCTACTTTAGTCTGGGTAGTGCAGAAGTTAAAGCATTATTTCTTAGCTCACGAGGTTCACCTCATTGCTCGCATGAATCCGATTAAATTCCTCCTTGAAAAATCTGTCCTCACTGATCGATTAGCATGCTGGCAAAGCTTACTCTCTCAATTTGACATCACTTACATTCAACAGAAAGCTATCAAAGGTTACGCCATTGCCAAACACCTTGCTCATCACCCTCTACCTCGTTTTGATCCTGTCAATTCGGAGTTTCCAGATGAAGAACTGATGTCCATTAATCAACCCTACGATCCTATGTGGACATTACATTTTGATGGAGCTCTAAATTCCCAAGGAAGAGGGATCGGCATGGTTCTTCTGACACCAGAAGGGGTCACCATCCCATTTGCTGCTCGGCTCACTTTCCCCGTCACCAATAATATAGCTGAGTATGAAGCACTTTTGGCCGGTCTTCAAACCGCTCATCGATATGGTGTCACCCATTTGAGGATTGTGGGCGATAGTCAGCTTATTCTGCGCCAGGTGTTGGTCAAGTGCCGCACTATCAATCCCAAGCTCAAACCTTACCAGGAACTCGCTTCAGTTTATGTCAAGCTCTTCACCAAATTGATTTTCATCCATGTTCCTCGTAGCCAGAATATCTTGGCTGACGCTCTTGCCTCTTTGGCCTCTGCTTTAGTCTTCCCTCCTGAGTGTGATTTTCATGTTCCCCTGATTCATCAACGTGACACGCCAGCTATCAAGGATCGCGCATTCCTCGATATTAGGGATCAAGTGCTTGAAAAGGTTAAGCAGAGGGAATCTCTTAAAGGTAAAGAGGTCATGCTTTTAGACTGGGAAGAAGAATTGGCTGACGAAGAGAAGCCTTGGTATTATGAGATTGCCAGGTATTGCAATGATTAATCCTATCCCGAGGAAGCCACTGCTGAAGAAAAGAAAGCAATTAGAAGAGTGGCTCAGCGATATGTTTTGATTGGAGGTGTGCTCTATAGAAGAGGGCTCACCGGTGTTTTATTAAGATGCCTCGACGATGATGAATCATGGAAAGTTGTGGAAGAGGTGCATTCTGGAGTGTGTGGTGGTCATGTGAATAGCCAGATGCTAGCTAAGAAAATCCTTAGGCTAGGTTTCTATTGGCCAACTCTAGAAGATGATTGTTCCATCTATGTTCGAAGGTGTGTTAAGTGCCAACTGCACGCCGACAAGATTCATTCTCCTGCTTCTTCACTCCATCCTACGTCCTCCCCATGGCCTTTTTCCATGTGGGCTTTTGATATCATTGGACCTCTTGGTGATTCGAACCTCCTGACCAAGCAAAAATCATTCATCCTCACGGCAACGGAGTACTTCACCAAGTGGGCGGAAGCAGAAGCTTACGTGGAGATCAAAGCGTCAACCGTCTGCAAGTTTATAATGAAGAACATCATCACGAGGTTCGGCATCCCGAGCACCATCGTCACCGACAATGGACCTCAATTTATCTCTCAAGAAATCAAGGATCTCTGCAACAGGTATAACATTACATTGCATCATTCTTCTCCCTATTATCCGCAGGGCAATGGCCAAGCAGAGGCAACTAATAAAACTTTGATAAAAATTGTCAAAAAGACGTGTGAGGCTAATAAATTTTCGGATTGGCCAGACAAACTAGTTGAAGCTCTCTGGGCCTATCGCACTTCCATTCGCACCCCCACTGGGCAAACCCCTTTCGCCCTTACTTATGGAATGGAGGCGGTAGTCCCTTATGAGATTCTTATTCCCTCTCTGCAAGTACAATTAGATAAGGAATTTTCTATTGATGAACGTCGGGATTCACTCCTCGCCCAATTGGAGCTCCTAGACGAGAAGCGTCTGGTCGCCGCTGAGCATGCACGCGTTTATCAAAACAGGCTCTCACGTTTTTATCAAAAGAAAGTAATTGAGAGAAAATTTAAGATCGGTGAGATGATAATCAAAAGAATTTTTGTAAAGCCGGGTGGCCCCCGCTCAAAACTCCAACCCAATTGGGAAGGACCGTTTATCATAAAAGAAGTTTATCCTGGTAATGCTTATAAACTGAGTAATGCTGAAGGGGAAGAGTTAACTCACCCTTAGAATGGTTTATATCTTAAGAAATACTACCCTTGATTCAACAAAAAATCCAAAAATATATATATATCTTCAAAATTCAAAAAAAAAATTGATTCAAAACCTCCAAAAATAAAATAGAAATTCTTCAAAAAACAAAAAAATAGAGATTCTTCAAAATTGGTGCCATGGCACACGAAGGATCAAGGTCCGAAAGGTCAAAATTTAGAATTCATTCATCAGTCTTGCTAATTTAAAAGGGGGTTGATTCACGCACACACTACACGCTTTATTCTTGAGCTCAAGCAGTGCAAAATTCGATGGAAAGTCAAAAACCTGACTAAAAGTGAAAAGCAATACCCGTTTTTTTCTTCTTCGGCCCATAAGGGAGGAAGGGAGACCTCGAGGTAGACACACCAAGCCTATCCGCCGCCCTAGTAGGTGGAAGTCAGGACCCAAAAGGGAGCAAATACCACAAAAGCCCAAGTACAATTAGGTTTTTATTCATCAATGCAAATCGATTCCAAAAGTGAAAGTCAAGTTATGAAAAGAAAAGCATGTCAAGAGGGCAAAGTCCCCGCAAGGAAAACCTTGGGCGTATGCGTGCAATGGGCAAAAAGGCAATAAATTTCCCTACGCCAAAGACCGAACCCCAACAGGCATAGGGTAGGGGAGGTAACTTTGCCTTGAGCATCTCAGAATCCCTTATGGGCTTCCCTTATATTTTCTTCCATCCTTTCTATGAGGTAAAGTCACGAACTGGCAGGATGGTCAAGATGGACTTAAGAAATTGCATTGTGCGAAATCTCGAATACAAGTCAATTATGGTCACGTCAACCCCCTTTTAACTACTCAAGAAAGGTTAATGAATTTTAGATGGTGACTATGTAAGACTCATGGTCTTGATAGCCTTGAAGCCCTTTTTGCAGAATATTTTAATTAACGCCTTCGGCTAAGGCGCTTTTTATAGAATTAACGTCCTAAATTAGGTCGTCTCTTTCAGAATAACGTCTCTCAGCAGGTCATTACTTTCTTAAAAATCAGATTTCCTTTTCAAATTCACGCCGTCTCCTCGGGCGTCTTTATGCGAATCACGACCTACTCTAAGGCACATTTTTCAAGAAAAATATCAAAAACAAAATATACAAAAATATATAAATAAGCAAAAAAGAAAAAAAATGCATTTCTTCACGATGTATGCTTGCATGAGCATCTTTTATTTATGGTTTGCATATGCGTACTGTGCATGAGGCATCTCCCCGCTATCAGCTATTTTATTGCCTTATTTGATTAAAGGCTTGGCCTCTTGACCCGTCATTAAGGTCAAAATGTTGCTACCCCTTGCTTATCGGGCAAGGGGCCAAGTCGAACAGATGAATTAACTTGTTTATTCAAGTGTGAACAGCAGCTGCAGAAACAGGGCAAAGCAAAGCAAAACGAAGAACGTGGAAAGAGGAAAGTACACAAACACAAGACCACAACTACACAAAGTGCTCAGGTAACAAAGAAATCTCAAATCTCATATATGTATATATCATGAATGTCTAAGTACAGGTGTGAGGGTGGAGAAGTACAAGTAAATCTCTCAGCTCTCGCCTCCACCCTCCTCTCTCCTACTCTCAACCTCGTCCTCGCCGTCCCGAGCTGGCGCTAGTGGAGGAGGCATGGGCCCCCGTGAAGAAGCAGGAACCCGAACGTGTCCCCCTGCCTCGCTCCTCTCTCGGAGGGAAGAGACCGCTACAAAAGTGGAGCTGGTGAACGAGTATCCCGCAGCCCGTGCTCGCTCGCGCCCTCGCTGGAGACGCTCCTCAGACACCCGTAGCCGCTCCTGAGTAAGGATCAACTGGGTCCTCGAGTCTGCCAGCTCTCGCTCGCGTGCTGCTACCTGCTCTTGGTACCGAGCACGCTCTGCCTGGTGCTCCTCCCACTCATGAGCACGCTCCTCGCGCTCCCGGGCACGCTCCCGTCGCTCCAGCTCAAGAGCCACCCGCAGCTCGGCCACGTCCTGAGGAAGCTCCTCCCGTCGCCTCAGGGACCGCTCAAGCTCTGAGATCCGCTGATCACGGATCGCCAACTCGGTACGTACCGCCTGAAGCTGAGTCATCTGTAAACAGGTAAGCAAATCATCAAATCCACAATTAATGCAATGATTCAATTCAAGCAATATACGATTGAACTATTTACCTATGCGCTCGTCGCGCGGAAGCCCTCGTCTACGCAGGTAAGAGCGGCTCGAAGCTCCTCAGTCTGTAAAATGAATATTTCATCAGTGCACAATTATATAATCAATATTTGAATGGATCTGTGTTTTGGATTTTACCTGTGAAGCGAGATCGCGCTCTGCTACCTCGGCTCGTGCGACCGCTCTGGCTAGCTGCCCTGCTAGTGCAGTCACCTCTGCACTGGGCCCTCTCGAGCTGGAGGCCTCCCCTGGGTCTCTCCTCACTGCTCCCTGCTGGGCACGCTGCATTCATTGAGATCGTCAGTGGCTAATCATCAATAATTCAACAAAAATATACATTTGCTTATAGAAAATAATTTAAACACTCACCAGGGTCTCTAGGTCTGCCCGTGTAGCGGCTAGCTGGTCCTCCAGGCTGTGTAGGTGGGCCTGGGCATCTATCGCCGCTATGTCCCGCGCATCCTGCATCCATTACATATTAGTCACATGATAGTCACATAAGCATTTGCATTCAATTTAGAAATAAGTGCATTCATACATACCCCTAAGACCCTCATCTAGGGTAGCCCGGCGTAAACCTCCCAGTAGCGCCGGAGGTACTCGGAGCTGTCAGTCATGCGAGAGGTGACTCTGGTTCCGCCACGCTGCCAGTCGGCGTACTGCTCCTCGAACCGCACTCTCCAGTCGGTCGCCTTCGTACGACCGCGCGTCTTCTTCCCAATGCCCCGCGGCTCGCCTACCTCTACCCACTCCTGGTGGAGGCCCAGCGTCCTCATCACCAACCTAAGCCATAACGGCTCGATCTCGCTCAAGCAGTGAACCCAAAGCTCACGCTCAAAGCGAGGACGGCCCGCTACGACCCACGGCTGGCCCTCGTCCGTCATCCCCTCATAGGGTCTCCACTGCACCTGCATTCATAAACATACATGTCATCATTTCATCATCATCATAATAAATTCAAAAAGAAAGATGCATAGCATTCATACATACCAGTGAGGGAGGGAAGTCGCGGAACTCTCTCCGTAAAACCCACAACTCGTAGCCGAGTGGGGCACCAAACACGATCGGCACCCAGCGCCGTGCTAGAGGGAAAGCTCCCTCACCTCCAGGCCGTGGGTAAACGCGCCCCATCGGCATGTAGAGATGGCTCCAAACCTGCATCCATGCATTGCGTTAGGAAGGCATTCACATGCATAACAAAAATAAAAGAAAAGAAACAGAAGAAAAATGCATACCTGAAGAAAAGGTGAGAAGCCACTGACGGTCGTCTCTCGACCTGTCCCCGTGGACAAGTCGGCCATCATATGCGCCAGCAGGGCCGCTCCCCAGGCGTAGCTGCCAACTGCCTCCAGGTCCTCGAGTATTCCCAGGAATCGGCAGTTGATGACGTCACCCTTTGTCCCGAGCAATAGCCTCCCCAGTAGCAGCAGTAAGAACCTCCTCAGGTCTCGATCTGCTCTCTCTCTATCGGCTGGGTCCTGGCAATAGACTGCCCTAGCCCCGTCTATCAACCTCTGCGAGAACTGCTCTAGGGTCTCCCCTGACCTGTGCCTAGCATTCCCTAAGCCCATCACTGTAGTAAGGTCGGTGCGGAAGATCGTCCTACACTCGCTAGGCATCTCGTAAACCATCTCCAATCCTAGCAACCTCTCGGCGAACTCGGTGTAGTCTGGGTAGGTGATCCCACTCACAGCCTCACCGTCTACCCTCAACCCGGTAATCCTAGCCACATCCTCTAGGGTGGGAACCATATGCCCCCATGGCATCAAAAATGCCCGGCTAGTCCTGTCCCATCTCTCCCGTAGAACCTGGATAAGTGGTAGGTCGGGTCTGACTGGCTCTATGCTAAGGAAAGCCCCAAACCCCATGGCATCTACCCTCGCTCTCTGAAACTCGGGGAGGCCATAGTATGCTGCCCGGACCATAACCCAGGAGATCCGTGTCCTCATCAAGCCCTGCATGTAAAGAAAAATTTTCACTTATTTATTTTGATTATTCATGCTGAATCTCATTTTGATTGCCTAGGATTATGTTGATGTTTGATTTAATTAACGACCATCCTCAGGTCGTGGTTCGTTGAATTAGCGCCCCTGAGGAGGGCGTGGTTCTAAATATGCTTTGAATTTACGACCTGTCCTAGGTCGCTGTTATCTAAGAAACGCCTCTAGGATGGGCGTGATTCTATGGATAATATCTGAAATTCTTAAAAATATTTCAAGTCACGCCCTTGAGTGGGGCGTTTTCCAGATGGGTCCGTTAATTTAATCAGGAATTAATGAATGGACGACCTCTGGTTTGGTCGTCTGTTGTTGAATTAACGCCCTAGTGGGGGGCGTTGTTTCCAAGTTTTCAGAAAATAAAAATGATAGCATACGAATAATTCATGGAAAATAATTTAAAGCATGGAATTAATGGAAATTAACAGCATGACATGAATTTAAATGGGCGACATGCTTTAGGGCGTGTTCTCATAGGGTTAATTATTTTTCAGGGAAATAATTTAATTAACGCCCTTGGGTTGGGCGTGTCTTTTTAAAACGTGACGCCCCTGAGGGCGTCTTCTTTCTGGGTTGCAGGGTTTATACCCCGAGAGCTATGGAAATTACAGGAATAAAAATAAAAAAAAAATGGGAATTAGGGTCAGGGGCCTACCTTCTTGTGCTTGGGTTCCTGTGGCTGAGGCCGTGGTTGGCGTGGTCGTCGGAGTTGGCCGGGGCGAGGACCGATCGCCGCCGTGGGCGGCGGCTCATCGCCATCCTCATCTTCTCCTTCTTCTTCCCCCTCGCCCTCTTCATTTCCTCCCTGTTCGTCTCCACTATCTTCATCTTCTTCACCTCCTTCGTTGGCCTCTTGGCCTTCTTCAGCTTCGTCGCCGGCCGCCACCGCCGGTGCGTCTTCAACCACCGCCACGGCGTCGTCCTCCTCGCCGTGGGCGTCATCGCCCAAGTCCACAACTTTAGGAGCCGCCACCCTCTGCCTCTTCAAGCCTCCGCCGGCCATAGCTTAGGGCTAGGGTGTAGAAGGGAGAGAGATAGAGAGAGGTTGAGAATGAGAGAAAGGGGGAGGTCGGTTAGGGCTTGCAGAAGGAAAGAAGGGAAGAGGACGGAGGAAGAAGAAGGAAGGAGGGAAAGTTAAGTCGAACGGTCAAAAAGAAATCACGCCTTAAGGAAGGCCGCGTATTGTGGAATCAACGACTGACATAAAGGCGTTTCTTAATAATTCACGACATTTCTTAAGGCGTTATTTTTGTTTGCATGGGGAATGATAACCGTCGTCATACGCATTTAATGGCAATTGATTGATTTGATGGGGATAATCATTACTGTTTTTGAGTAACGACTTGGGTTGGGGCGTTATTTATATTAAACATGGCTTTGCTAAAGGCGTTACTTTTGGAATTTCAACGAATATATTTTGGAATATGAATCGTATTAACGCCTTGCCCTAGGACGTTTTTTAGTTAACGCCCATTGGTGAAGGCGTCAAATTTGTGAACTGGAATGTTGAAGACGACCTGTGATGAAGGCGTCCTTTTATGAATTAACGGCGTTGCTTGAGGCGTTATTTACAACAGAATCAGAACGTTGGAAGAGTTGATCAGAAACAATAAGATGGCTCAATAAAAAAAAATATCATTGAGTTATTGGAAGGAAAAGATTACAATGTTTAATGAGCCACCTTGGGCCTCAATTTCCTCAAGGTTGTTACATATGCCTTCCACTGTTCCTTGTCCTCTTCTAAATTCTCTACAGGTTGATAAGTTTTGCAGATCTTCCACAAAGCTTGAACTGTTGTGCATTCTTCACCATCCTCATTGCCGCCTAGATCCCGTGTCTTGATTGGAGGAAGATGAGATGGATCTTCGAGGATTTGTCGTGGAAACCCGAGTTGAGGGAAGCACCGGTGTGAATTATACAGCACGAATTCTGAAGCGCCTATGAGACGAAGGTCTGTCCCGGGAGAGAATCTTGAACGGATATCTTGAGTCTTGAGTATTCCCGGCGCGCAAGTGAAGAGATTCTTTGGCATTACTTTGAGGTGCTCTCTCCAATCCCCTCTCTTTTTCACTTGGGGAATTCGGTTCGTCACCCTATTGCTTATCCCAAGTGAACCGATCATATAAGAGAGTGGGCTTTTTGAGAAGATTCTTGAGGGTTGTTGGGCCTCCTCACATGGATCGAATTTAAAATGAAGATCAACCCAACTAGAGAATGCTAACATGCATCCGTAGATGGGCCTTCCCATGGCCGCCGAAGTAAGCCCGCTATAGAGATAGGCTAGGATAGCCGGTCCAACTCTATCTCCTTCCCATAAACTCACTACGGCGCTTAATTGGGCCTCTTCTAGAAAGTCCTCCGTGGATGGGAACAAGAGTGCTCCTGCTAAGCACACCACGAAGGCCTTTGCTATCTTTTCTATCTCCTCCTCTTCCTTAGCTTGATCCGCTCTCTTGTACACCCATGAGGCGAGCTCTAAGAGGTTGATTCCTTTAGTGACCTTGATTTGGTTCACTAGATTTGGGCTAGATATCAATGAGGTGAGTAATTCATGAGAGGAGATTGGCCTTGGCATGATGGCCATCTTTTCTTCATCCCCTTGTTTCATCCGCTTTAAGCCCAAGATCGGTTCTAATTCTTCCAATAGGAGGGTGGCTTCAAAAGTTGAGAAGAGAAAGGTATGAGTGGAGGGGTGCCATATTTCGATTAAAGCTCCTATGGCAGCCCAATCTAAGTGGATTTGATCATAGTATTTTGCATGGGTTATCAAGCCTAGAAGATGCCATCTAGATACGTATACCCTCATATCTGAAGAAAATTTGGAAAGGACCAGTGGCAACCATTTTACTTTGGTGAATCTTCGAACACCGGGGACATTTGGGTAGTCCTGTGGAAGGAAGAACATAAGAAACAGCGCCAGACATGAGCATATATAAGAAATAGCTTGACAGAAGAGTTCAGTAAGAAGGAAAGAAAAACAAGGGATATGAGCAGAGGAAGAACAGAAGAATTCGCCAACCTAATTTTGGGCAATTCGGCTGCAGATGTGCCCCTGTATTTCAGTCAATCTGGGGGTGGAAGATCTGGGTTTCTTGATCACCCTCTCCATCTTTTGCTTTGCAGAAGAAACTCGGACACGTGCCTGCAGAAGAAGAACGAACAGAAGAACAGGCAGAAGAAGAAAACAGAAGCAGAACTCAGATGAGTGTTTGAAGGAATTACCTTTCCTTTTATAGGAGCCTGAAGGGTCCCAAAGGTTGTTCGGAGTTAGAAGGTTGATGACTATTAGGATTTGGTTTTGCTTTCGATTTGGAAACGGAAGCGTTGGATTGATTAACGCCTTTTGTTAGGGCGTCAATTCTTGAATTGACGACCTTGCATAAGTCGTGTTTTGTGTAACGCCCTTGCCAGGGTCATTTTTTTCTTGAACTATGTTCACGCCTTGATAAAGGGCGTGTTTCTCATTTTGACGCCCTCACGATAAGGCGCCTTTCATTGTTTTGACACCGTTCAGTGCAGGCGTGTTTTGTGAGCTTATGAATTTGCTTTTTACGTGCTGATGAACTTAAGTGCTATTATTTCGTTGGAATTCTAGCACTTATGATCATGTCATACTTTGAATTGAGGATTATTTATATTGAAATTTTGAGAGAACTAATGAACTTTTGAGTACAGAAGATTGCAGGTTTCGAGACGCTTGGGTTGATCATGAGAGTGACATCGCGCTCATCATATTGTATTTGTTTGATGTAAGCATTTTTACTATATGGTATCTACGCTATTATAGCATATCAAGGACCTTGTGGTTCTGATGAACCTGGAATTTGAGTTCCCCTTCATAAAAAACAGTGATAGTTCCAGGAAAGTCTTGATCACACGGATAGGCCGTTGAGTCGTTAAAGGTCTGGGACGATGGTTCCACTTTTCTGAGTTGATGCGTGGACAAACGAGCTTCAGCTTGGTGTTAGCTCAGAGAATTGGATTCTTGATCAAATCTAGATGGCTTAGCAATATTATCCTTGGTTATTTTCTATTTTTAGTTTGTTTATTCTTTTCTTTTTAGCCCAGCATGCATCATGTAGGACTTTGAGATTCATGATGAAAATCTTCATATTATGGCAATAATGAAGGTCACTCGCTCTTTATTGAGTTGGCATGAGATATTCCATTCCAAATCAAGTACTTTGTTCTATCTGAAGCCGCTCAGGCTGATTCCTTGGAAATGTCCTTTTGTTGGATCTTCATCTCAATTCTCTTTATTTTTCTGCAAATCTACCTTGGTTGTAGCACGTCCACGTTGGCTGGTAACTGCTCTCTAATGGTCTTTCCCTATCGTTCCCGCGCGCACACCCTTTTGCCTTACATTTTTACTTGCTTAGTTTAGTCTCCTTTATCCAGCAAACTGATACTTCCTTAGAATCATTCGGAGATGTTTCGTTCAGAATCTTGGAAAGATTTGCAGTGCTTAGTGTCTGAGGCGTGTCACATCACACCTTGGCGTCCCCTTATCAGTTCGCTCCACTTCATTCCGTTTGTTGCACTTTCGCTCCATTTCGTCTCACACCCTTGCAAAGCAGACGCCAAGGCGGGGTAGCTGTAGACACGCCAAAATTGACGCTATGTTGATCAAATCTCATGTCACTATGTTGACGCCCCAAAGTGAACTTCAATATATTCATAATATAAAGTTTTTTTTATTTTTGTGTGTTTTTGATTTATTCTTGCATTTTTGAAATTCGCGACCTGAAGAGGGGCGTGTTTTTAATAGCGACCTTATCTAGGGCGTGTTCAAAAGAAAGGACGACCAAACGTCAGGGCGTCAATTCCTGGTATTATCCGGTTTCAAAATAAATTCAAAATTATTGATTAACGTCCTTCCTCAGGGCGTGGTTTCAATTAACGCCTTCATCTCAGGCATTTTCTCATAATTTTTAAATAAAGTAAGTTTTATTGCCAAAATTTAATCCAAGAAGTGACGCCCTTGATCATGGTCGTGTTTTGAGTAACGTCTTGATGTAGGTCGTCAATTTGTGATTTGACGCCCTTCCGAAAGTCATGTTTCATGTCAGAGTCCTGCCTTTTTCCACCTTTCCCTCACAGTTCCCTGCCTTGTTCAATCTCTTACTCGATTTTAATCCTTTCCCTGGATATTCCTTGCCCGTTCTTATCTTCCCTTGTTTGATCACATCCGATTGAAACTTATATAAGGAAGTCTGGATCGATCGTCATAGGGTTAACACCCATATACAGCGGATAGAAAGATTGCTGCAACGTTTTTTTCTTCTTCCCGTGCAATCAGGTGGAGCAGCCGCTTCCTCCTCTGCATCCGTTTTCCTCGGCATCCGCTTGCGTTCACTGCTTCATCTTCTTCCCATCAACATCTTCTTCCCTTGGTTTCCCTTTACTGTCATCAGGGACAGTAGGGTTCTTTTTTTGTTTATTTTGTTTGTGAGCGTCATCTTACTATCATTAATATGTCCCACTGTTAGTTTTTTTTATTGCATTAAGTTCCATCATCATATCATATCCCCTTCCCTAGCTCTTCTCTAGGGGTTTAAAAAAAACCAAAAAAAAGAGGTGCGCATGTTGATTTCTCTCTTCAACATCATATTCTTCATTTGGGATTGATTCTACACATCGGCTGATCCACCCTTTTTGCTTTGTTTGTTTATTGTCTTATTTTTGCAAGGATAATCAATAAAGAGAAACCCCCCTTTGTCGGCCGGCCGATTGAAGGAGGAGGAGGAATTCCACATCCATCCCGCATCCAAATCTTCACCAGGTACTCGCGATCCCTTTTTCTTATTGAGGTAACCCCTCTGGCGATCACATCTCCTCTTAGCACCACGTGCTTTTCTTTGAGTTTATTATCATCTCCCCATCATATTTCCACTTTCATGCAATCTTGTTATCCATTTTATTCCCCTTATTTAACGTGTGGATTTTAATCCGATCTACAGAGAAGAGATGACCAATTTGGCCAAGAACTATTTCCGAGCACTAGGCAACCCCTCGCTTGGACAGCAGCGGCTGATGCAAGTAGCTGCGGCCAATGAGACTACTGCCCTTCAATGGCAGCTGAAGAAGATGCGGGGGAAAGGATGATGGTGTCGTCGATTGACGACAATGGCTATGATGACGGCTTCGAGATCGAAGCCGATGAAGCCGTCCCTAGGCGGGAAGAAACAAGGACTTCTGTGTTCGAGAGGCTGACCTTCCCGCATCGGGCTAAGAGAAGGGTTCATCGACAGAGAAGAAGGATGCATGTCTTCACCTGTAATATGGCTGGCACGTTCAGTCGATATGGGGGACTTCTCGAAGACCGCCGTGAGCTGGCTCGATTGGCCGCAAGGCCAGGGCCGAATACTTGAAGAACGGAAGCTGCAAGGGAGCTCCTGGCGACAACTAAAGGAGAACAACCCCTGGTCTACCACCAGTGGAATGATAAAGCTGCTATTCTAACCGCCAATGTAGTGACGGCGGAAGAAGAAGATGACGTCCTCCTCGACATCCTGCCCGAGGGCACGTCCGGGGAAACAACAGAGGCTATCCCCAGCACTGCAACTATTGATCCGTCGGTCCTAATGCTACTTCAAAGATACCAGTAAGAGATAGACTTGCTGAAGAAACAGCTCATGGAGAAGACTGGACAATCATCAGCTTCCAAGCCGCCCGAAGTCCAGGGTGAATGGTGCGGACACCAGAGCACACGAGCGGCACGAGTTGGCGAGCCACCGGTACCGTACGCGGAGCACCACCCAGGCTACAGCGGCTTCCATCTGGCTCGGAGACAGCTTGGAGACTCCCCCTTGAGCCTCGATATTTATAGTTTATTGGAACTTTGTTTGTGTGTATTGTGTGTTTTATTCGGATTGTAATTTAGATTGTAAGAGGGGTTTATGTGTAATTTGGGACCACCCGGGTCCCGCGGGCCCCCCTACCTCTTCCCCATTGATCCACCTCATCTCTAGGGCCCATGTGGCGTCAGTCAACCTTCCAATAGTGGGCTTCTAGAAGAGTGGACCAAGGGGGGAACAAGAGGTTAACAAAGTCCAAGAAGGAGGCCATTCTAGTCAAGGGGGCGCCCCCCATTTAGTATATTATATTAGGATTTGAATTTTTATTTTATTTGATTCCAAATCACATGGGAGAAATAGTTTGTGGACTCCCTCTTTTACCCTCTCCAACCCTAGATCTAGGGTCAATTAGTGTCTTTTGTCATTTCACACAAATACCTTGTATTTTCATTTGATTGGAATTAATGCATATGAAATTCAGAAATTTGTTGGAGCTCCAAGCTTGGTGCGCCCCTCTCCCTCTCTCCTCTCTTCTTCTTGTAGCTAGGAAGGTTGTATTCTGAGGTGGGAAGCCTCATATATCAGGTGTGAAGTTCATCGTTGCCGCCGCCGCCGCCATCGAGCCGCCGTTGCACCACCACCACCTCCGTCGGTATTCTGTCAATCGGGTGACAGCAGGCCCTTCCACGAATTTCTGATCTCAGCCACGAACTCTTATTGATCTCAAGCTTTCAGGGTGAGTTCCAGAGGTTTCCCCCACGTCCCAGAAAAATTGGTTGGGCTTCCAACTTCCAATTTCTATTTTTCCATTTTTGTCCATCTTTTCCTTCCAGATCTGCCTGTTTTTGGTCTAGATCCATAGCCGCCCTGAGTTTCCCATTTCCGGACCTCCTTTTGAGTTTTTCTAGAACCCCCAAATTTAATGGAGGTTCTTTACACTCTCCCCACCACCCAAGAATTTTTTTGGAATTTCCCCAGGCCTCCACCTATTTTCTAAAAATCATTTTCAGATCCCCTTCAGTTCTGTCTGCTCCTATCCATATCCGACCACCCGCTAGTTTAAAATAGCTTTCGGCATCCAAATCTCCACCAAATCAGTCATAAGAATTATTTCCGTTTTCCTCTCTCTCCCCTCTACAATTTTCATGAAGAGCTCGAGATCTGAATCAGAGGTCTACCCCTCGGTCAATGGCAGTTCTCAAGAAACTTCACTGTTGCCCTGAGATTTCGGGCCCTATCCAACAGCAACTTCAAAAATCAACTAAGGCCAGATCCATGCAGATCCAATTTATCTCTCTAGCCCTAGATCGAACTACTTCAAAAGAGCTTTACAACGATACCTTCTGTGCATCGATCTGATGTCAGGATTGATCGCAGCAGCCGATCTCACCGGATCGTGCGCTGTAAAACAGAAGCAACCAATCCGTGGGCAGCAACTCCAAAGCTTGGAGATCGGAGCCGATCGGCCTCCGACCTGCGTTCCCGCCCGACCGCCATCCAGGGAGGCACGCCACCAGGCGTCTCCATCATAGAGGGACCCACCTCATCAGACCCAGAGGATAGAGCGGTTCGTGGGCCCCACGGACCCGTAGATCGTGCCGTCCGGACAGCACCAAAGTGCGGATTCGGCACCGTCGGAGCGACATCAAGATGCTGCCCGTCAACCCAATTCGCGTGACTCCCAGGCCCCACATTTGACCTTTTACCTCCCTACGTGTAGTGGGTCAAATTGTTGTACCACAGTAAAACTTTATTAACTGGGAGTCCAGTTTTGGCCGGGGTTGTCTTCCCCACGCCGGGTGCGTGGAGGTACGATCGTAACTTCTTGGCATTACTTTGCTTAGCTAGTATATGGTCATATGCCGCTGTGAGAGCGTAGGATTCTAGCCCGTGAGTCCATGTCACCGCTGTGAGTAAGAGAGTGACCCGTCCCGTGACTCGATCCGAGCATGGAAGTGAGTCGAACTACCCTTAACTCTGCCGGTTCCTCAACCGTGCACGATCCGCGTTTCCCTCGCTTGGGACGACGAGTGAGCTTGCGTTTCTATTAGCGATGTATAGCCCATAGGAGCTCTTAGTGTCGGGCCTAATGTCTCTCCCATCGTATGTTGCTGGTCGTGTGTGCATTTAGAGTCCGAGGTCCATATCACTTAGAGTCGGTCCCCGTGTCCGTCCTGCATCAGTTTGGTATCAGAGGGAGTCGAGTCTAGGGGAGCCTTTGCATAAATCTTGCATGCATCATGGTCTAAGTCGAGTCTAGGATCATCATTATTTTCAAAACAAAAAAAAATGTGTTTTAAAATTGCATTTCATCCCGATAATTCGGTATCTTAAAAGGTGTTGTCCGAACGTTAGGCTACGCCTATCGGGAAGGCCGCACACTTGCGGGAGTGATCTTCGGATCAATTAACTCCGCCACATACCGGATATTGGTTTAGGTCTAGGTGCATTAGTCGGTGTTTGCATCAGTTTGTGTCTCCTAGTTCGTGTGTCTTTGCATGCCCACCCGTCGAGGTACCCAATACTCGCCACCATCACCTATGGCGGATTCCCGAGCCCGTAGCTCCGATGAATCCTCGATGGCTGAGATGTTCCGAGCCATTATGGATTGTCTTGACAAGTGTATGGATGGCCTTAGTACGCGTCTAGATGGCGTAGGGATGCGTCTAGAAGGGAGGATGAAAGCCCTCGAGGATTGGGCCGAATCTTCAGACCAGTCCATCCAGGGTCTTGTAGGGAGGATTGCTGTCCTCGAGAGGGCCCATGCGGTGGCGCAACCCGCGCAGACCAATGGTCAACAAGAGCCGGCCCAGCAACCTACTACGCCAAGAGCTCAGGCGGTAGATGTTGGGAGGCAACAGGTGCATGAGGTGGCTGACTATGCATATGATAATGAGCAAGGGGGAAATGGTTGTCGTAATCAACGACGGAATCGTGATGACGATGATGACGACCGCATTCTTAGGGGCGTGCGTGCGGGCCCTCCCAGTTTTAGCGGGCCCTTGGACCCGAAGGTATATTTAGATTGGGAGGCCAGCATGGACCGGTACTTCGAGTGGTTTGAGATGACGGACCACCGAAGAGTTCGATACGCGAAGATGAAGCTGCATGGGCAGGCCCAAACTTATTGGACCAATGTGGAGAGCCTGCTAAATCAGCGACGTCAACCCCCGATCGGCACTTGGGATGACATGAAAATGAAATTGAGGGAGAAGTACCTTCCTGCCTCATATCGCCAACGTCTCATAGACAAATGGCAAAGTCTCTCCCAAGGGAACCGAACCGTGATCGAGTACACCGCCGAGTTTGATGAGTATTATTTGCGGTGTGGAGTTACGGAAGAGAGCACCATGACCATATCACGTTTTCGGAGAGGTCTGCGGCCAAACTATCAATACAAACTTTTTCGCCATAATGCGACCACTTTGGAACAAGCGTATTAGGTTGCTCTCGAATTGGAGCAATTCGAGGCCGAGTTCGAGTCTCCCCATCCGTTGGGCTCCTTTCCCCTTTGTAGTGTCGAGCCCCGTGGCTCTTCTGGCACATATCCGAGGGCCCCCATGGCCCGACCTCAGAGCCCACTCGTCCCGAGCCTTTCGCTCCTAGGCCTCGCCCTCCACCCCCGAGGGACCTTCCTCATCCCCAACATCTTACGACACCCACAACCCGTCCACCGGCACCCGCACCTCTGGCCCGTCCTTTGTTGCCTTCACCTCCTATCCGTCGGGAGGATAAGGGGAAATGACCCATGATTGGGGAGCCTAGTGGATCACGGCAGCAGTGTTATCGCTGCAATGGGTTTGGCCATTTTGCCAACCAGTGTCTCACCCGCCAGTCTCTTGTCATTGGGGACACACAGGCTGAGGATACCACCCCTACGGACCTCGAGTTAGTCTGCTATGAAGTAGATCCAGAGCTAGCTGATAAGTACTATGAGGATGAAGGTAAAGGTCAGGATGCCCAGCATCTGGACGATACCCACTTGGGGGTCTTCAGGTGTATTCTCACCCAGCCACAGGCCAGTGATGACTGGCGACGGACCACTATCTTTCATACATTCTGTCGGCTGGGTAAGCAAGTTTGTAAGGTGATCATCGATAGTGGGAGTTGCATCAATGCAATCTCCACGGGCACTGTCTCCATTCTTGGTCTTACACCCGTGGATCATCCTTGCCCCTATCGAGTATCGTGGGTGGATTCCACCTCCATTCCGATCAGGCTGCAGTGTCTGGTCCCATTGCAGTTCCGTGCCTACCGTGACGAGATCTGGTGTGATGTCCTCCCCATGGAGGTGGACTACATTATTCTTGGTAGGCCATGGTTATTTGATCGGGATGCCACACTTCATGGCCGGTTGAACGCCTGTACCTTCGACCATGCTGGCCAACGGATTACCCTCCAACCCTCTCAGCCCAAGAAGCCTTCAGTTAGGGGTCCCACTGGCCCTAGTACTCCAGAGCCTTCCATCCCCGGGCCCAGTATCCCATCCCCAGCTCGGGCTATGACCGTTACATCTGGCCCAGGTGAACCCTCGACTAGGCGGTTGATGATGATTAGCTCCTGGGAAATGGAGCGGGAGGCTAGTCGGGGCTGCCCTGTATTTGCTATTATGGTCTGAGAGGTAGAGCCGAACTCCGAGGGTGAACTCCCACCCGATGTCATTCATATTCTGCAGGAGTTCGCTGATATTTTTCCCTAGGAGCTTCCCGAGGGACTCCCACCCATGCGGGATATTCAGCATGCTATCGACCTGATTTCGGGCTCCTCATTGCCCAACCTTCCCCATTATCGCATGAGCCCCACGGAACATGCCGAGCTAAAACGGTAGGTCGATGAGTTGATGCAGAGAGGGTCTGTTCGGTACAGCATGAGTCCATGTGCTGTTCCCGCATTACTCGCCCCGAAGAAGGATGGCACGTGGAGAATGTGCATTGATAGCCGTGCCATCAACAAAATCACCGTGAAGTACATGTTCCCTATTCCCCGCCTGGATGACATGCTAGACATGATGGCTGGTGCCACTATCTTCTCGAAGATTGATCTTAAGAGTGGCTACCATCAGGTGAGGATTAGGCCAGGTGATGAGTGGAAGACCACATTCAAGACCAAAGATGGTCTATATGAGTGGTTGGTTATGCCCTTTGGGTTGACCAATGCCCCTAGCACCTTCATGTGACTCAGAACTCAGGTCCTTCGACCATTCATTGGAGTCTTTGTGGTAGTGTGCTTCGATGATTTCCTTATCTATAGTCGCATCACGGGGGACCACTTAGACCACCTTTGGCAGGTCTGTCTACTCCTGAGGTGAGAGTAGTTGTTTGTGAACCCACAGAAGTGTGCCTTCACGACACCTCAGCTTACCTTCTTGGGTTTTATTGTGTATAGTACTGGGCTCTCCGCCGATCCGGAGAAGGTCCGGGCCATTGTTGAGTGGCCGGAACCCCGTACAGTCCATGATGTCCGCAGCTTCCATGGCCTTGCGACGTTCTATCGTTGCTTCATTCGTGGATTTAGCTCCATCACTGCCCCGATCACGGATTGTATCCGGAAG
Organism: Amorphophallus konjac; assembly: GCA_022559845.1. Lineage (NCBI taxonomy): Eukaryota > Viridiplantae > Streptophyta > Magnoliopsida > Alismatales > Araceae > Amorphophallus > Amorphophallus konjac. The sequence goes on along the minus strand of CM040121.1, from coordinate 454,471,918 downwards.
GGCACGTTTGTATGGACGAAGGCCGCAGCTGCTGCCTTCAAGGACATCAAGGAGCGCATGACCCAGACACCTATCCTTCGATTGCCAGATTTCTCGAAGGTGTTTGAGGTCTCTTATGATGCGTCGGGTGTTGGGATAGGAGGAGTGTTGAGTCAGGAGACCCACCCGGTCGCATATTTCAGTGAGAAGCTGAATGACGCGAAACTGCGATACTCCACTTATGATAAGGAATTCTATGCCATTGTTCAGGCTCTTAGGCATTGGAGGCACTATCTATTACATCAGGAGTTTGTATTATACTCCGATCATGAGGCTTTGAGATACCTCCATTCCCAAAAGAAGCTTAATGCGCGTCACAGCCGTTGGGTTGAGTATCTCCAGCAGTTCACATTTGTGCTAAAACATTAGGCTGGAGTGGAGAACAAGGTGGCCGATGTCTTGAGTCGGCGAGCGTGTTTGCTTACCACCATGAGTGCCAAGGTCATAGGGTTAGAGAAGATGAGAGAGGCCTATGTTGACTGTCCTGACTTCGGTCAGATTTATACCACTCTCCAGGCCGGACCCTCGAGAGACCTTGATGATTATGTGCTTCAGGAGGGTTACCTCTTTCGAGGAGGCAGGCTTTGTGTTCCCTGAACTTCGGTTTGAGACTTCTTAGTCTGGGAGCTACATGCGGGCGGTCTAGCTGGCCACTTTGGTCGGAACAAGACTATAGAGGCTGTTGAGCATAGATTTTATTGGCCGAGCTTGAAGCGCGATGTTGCTCATATTGTGGCGTACATGTGCTACGGCCAAAATGAAGAAGCAAAGCTTAGGCCTTTATACACCTCTTCCCGTGCCTGATGCCCCGTGGCAGGATGTTAGCATGGATTTTGTCTTGGGATTGCCACGTACGTCCAGGAAGCATGATTCGGTCTATGTGGTTGTTGACCAATTCTCGAAGATGGCCCTTTTTATTCCCTGCTCGAAGACTTCGGATGCTTCGAGGGTAGCCCGCCTATTCCTTACTCATGTGGTGTGCAAGTTTGGGTTGCCTCGTACCATAGTGTCTGACCGTGATGTTAGATTCACCAGTTATTTTTGGAAGACACTGTGGCACATGTTGGGTACTCACCTCAAGTTTTCCACTACATATCATCCCCAGACAGATGGTCAGACCAAAGTGGTCAATAGGAGTCTGGGAGATCTTTTGAGGTGTCTTGTCAGGGATCGTCTAAGGGATTGGGATCTCATATTACCATTGGCAGAATTTGCATATAATGATTCGGTTAACATGTCTATCGGTATGAGTCCATTCGAGATTGTCACAGGTCGTAGGCCTAGGAAGCCAGTGGATCTTGTTCCCATGCCCATCCATGCACGAGTGTCGGAGTCTGCCGAGTCGTTTGCTAGGCATGCTAGGAGTTTGCATGACGACATCCGTCGTCACGTTGAGGCCAGCAATGCATGGTACAAAGAGCTAGCCGATGCCCACCGACACCACCGAGAGTTCCAAGAGGGTGAATACGTCATGATCAGGGTAAGACCTGAACGGTTTCCCTCGGGGACCGTAAAGAAATTGCAAGCTCGCGGAGCCGTCCATTTAGAGTGTTGAAACGCGTTGGATCCAATGCGTATATTATGGACCTGCCCGAGGAATATGGTATAAGCTCTACTTTCAATGTATCAGATCTAGTTACCTATAGGGACCCAGCGGTGATCCCTAGTGAGCCTTTTGAGCCATCCCCTCCCATTGAGAGTGATCCCACACCTTAGTGTCCACCTCCAGCCCCTTTTCTTCAGCAGCGAGAGCATATCGATCATATACTGGATGAGCAGGTGACAGTTACCAGGAGTGGATCTTACCCGCGCTACCTAGTGCGTTGGAGAGGGCGACCCCTCACCGAGGATACTTGGATCACACGGGCCGAGTTGCAGAGGATAGATCCGGACCTACTGGAGCGGTACCAGAGTGATGCATACCCTTACTCGACAGGGTCGAGTCTCTCCCAGCCGGGGATAATTGGTGCGGACACCAGAGCACACGAGCGGCACGAGTCGGCGAGCCACCGGTACCGTACGCGGAGCACCACCCGGGCTATAGCGGCTTCCATCTGGCTCGGAGACAGCTTGGAGACTCCCCCTTGAGCCTAGATATTTATAGTTTATTGGAACTTTGTTTATGTGTATTGTGTGTTTTATTCGGATTGTAATTTGGATTGTAAGAGGGGTTTATGTGTAATTTGGGACCACCGGGGTCCCGCGGGCCCCCTACCTCTTCCCCATTGATCCACCTCATCTCTAGGGTCCATGTGGGGTCAGTCAACCTTCTAATAGTGGGCTTCTAGATGAGTGGACCAAGGGGGGAACAAGAGGTTAACAAAGTCCAAGAAGGAGGCCATTCTAGTCAAGGGGGCGCCCCCCATTTAGTATATTATATTAGGATTTGAACTTTTATTTTATTTGATTCCAAATCACATGGGAGAAATAGTTTGTGGACTCCCTCTTTTACCCTCTCCAACCCTAGATCTAGGGTCAATTAGTGTCTTTTGTCATTTCACATAAATACCTTGTATTTTCATTTGATTGGAATTAATGCATATGAAATTCAGAAATTTGTTGGAGCTCCAAGCTTGGTGCGCCCCTCTCCCTCTCTCCTCTCTTCTTCTTTCAGCTGGGAAGGCTGTATTCTAAGGTGGGAAGCCTCATATATCAGGTGTGAAGTTCATCGTTGCCGCCGCCGCCGCCATCGAGCCGCCGTTGCACCACCACCACCTCCGTCGGTATTCTGTCAATCGGGTGACAGCAGGCCCTTCCACGAATTTCTGATCTCAGCCACGAACTCTTATTGAGCTCAAGCTTTCAAGGTGAGTTCCAGAGGTTTCCCCCACGTCCCAAAAAAATTGGTTGGGCTTCCAACTTCCAATTTCTATTTTTCCATTTTTGTCCATCTTTTCTTTCCAGATCTGCCTGTTTTTGGTCTAGATCCATAGCCGCCCTGAGTTTCCCATTTCGGACCTCCTTTTGAGTTTTTCTAGAACCCCCAAATTTAATGGAGGTTCTTTACACTCTCCCCACCACCCAAGAATTTTTTTGGAATTTCCCCAGGCCTCCACCTATTTTCTAAAAATCATTTTCAGATCCCCTTCAGTTCTGTCTGCTCCTGTCCAGATCCGATCACCCGCCAATTTAAAATAGCTTTCCCCATCCAAATCTCTACCAAATCAGTCATAAGAATTATTGCCATTTTTATCTCTTTACCCTCTACAATTTTCATGAAGAGCTCGAGATCTGAATCAGAGGTCTACCCCGCGGTCAATGGCAGTTCTCAGGAAACTTCACTGCTACCCTGAGATTTCGGGCCCTGTCCAACAACAACTTCAAAAATTGACTAAGGCCAGATCCGTGTAGATCCAATTTGTCTCTCTAGCCCTAGATCGAACTACTTCGAAAGAGCTTTCCAACGATACCTTATGTATATCGATCCGATGTCAGGATTGATCGTAGCAGCCGATCTCGCCGGATCGCGCGCTGCAAAATAGAAGCAACCAGTCCGTGGGCAGCAACTCCAAAGCTTGGAGATCGGAGCCGATCGGCCTCCGACCGGCGTTCCCGCCCGACCGCCATCCAGGGAGGCTTGCCACCAGGGGTCTCCATCATAGCGGGACCCACCCCATCAGACCCAGAGGACAGAGTGGTCCGTGGGCCCCACGGACCTGTAGATCGCGCCGTCCGGATAGCACCAAAGTGCGGATTCAGCACCGCCGGAGCGACATCAAGATGCTGCCCGTCAACCCAATTCGCGTGACTCCCGGGCCCCACATGTGACCTTTTACCTCCCTGCGTGGAGTGGGTCAAATTGTTGTACCACAGTAAAACTTTGTTAACCGGGAGTCCAGTTTTGGCCGGGGTTGTCTTCCCCACGTCGGGTGCGTGGAGGTACGATCGTAACTTCTTGGCATTACTTTGCTTAGCTAGTATATGGTCATATGCCGCTGTGAGAGCGTACGATTCTAGCCCGTGAGTCCATGTCACCGCTGTGAGTAAGAGAGTGACCCATCCCGTGACTCGATCCGAGCACGGAAGTGAGTCGGACTACCCTTAACTCTGCCGGTTCCTCAACCGTGCACGATCCGCATTTCCCTCGCTTGGGACGACGAGTGAGCTTGCATTTCTGTTACCGACATATAGCCCATAGGAGCTCTTAGTGTCGGGCCTAATGTCTCTCCCATCGTATGTTGCTGGTCGTGTGTGCATTTAGAGTCCGAGGTCCATATCACTTAGAGTCGGTCCCCGTGTTCGTCCCGCATCAGTGAATCATCCCGGGGAGCGGTTCGTCATATCGACCCTCCGTCGCTCTACACCATGCCTCAGTCGTCAGAGCCGAGCATGGCAATGACTCAGCAGCGGCCACCACAGTTATAGCCGCTGATGCCACCAGTGCTCCCTCAAGTGCACCAAACACCCCCACTGTTGCGCCCGCCACAGGTGACCACCCTCGTCACCCCGTACCTGCAGCCAGCACACTTCTATCCGGAGCCAGTTGACCCCACGGTCATGAACCGGATGATGGTAGAAAGGATGATCGAGCTGAAGCTCGCAAAAAGGAGTGAAGGCGACTACATAGCATTTGATGCCTATCGGGTGCCATACCTGCAACATCATGCTACCAAGCGGCTTCCCCCAGGGATCAACAAGCCGCCCAACTTTGACAAGTTCAATGGGAAGGGATCCCCGAAGGAACATATTGCATATTATATGACTGTCATGGGTGATCTGGCCACCGATGAGTCATACTTGCTAAAGGTTTTCGGGTCCTCACTGACAGGGCTCGCATTTGAATGGTACTCCAGCCTCTCGGCCTGGTCGATCAGCGACTGGTCAGATATGTAGAGGAAGTTCAGGGAGAGATTCCATGTCACAGAGAGGGAGGTCACAGTGGCTGAACTCTATTCGACAAAACAGAGGGTAGACGAGACGGCCCTTGACTACATCAAGAGGTGGAGGAACCTCAGAATGAGATGCAAGCAACCCTCGCATCAGGAGGACGCTGTACAAATATGCAAACAGAACCTCAGGAGGGAAGTTCTGAAAAAGATGATTGGAATGGAAATACGGTCATTCGATCGATTGAACAATGTCGTGGCCGAGGTGGAAGCCTTTCTGGCCAGACCTGCCCCTACTCAGCTGCCAGCATAACCCAAAAGGGCAAGGCAGTGGAGCGGCACCCGACGCCTAAAGAAGTGAACGCTCTTGACATCAAGGCATTCGAACAACAGAAGGATAAAGGCATGAAGGCGGTCGCCCCACAGCTTGCAAAAGCCCTAGATGGTAAAGAAGGTCCCTCGCTGCGGGACAAGATGAAGAAAGCCTACTCCTTCCCGAAGGACAAGACCAGAATTCTATTCGACTGGGTAACGGAGTATGGCGTGGTCACCCTGCCAGAGCCGAAGAGGCCGGAGGACCTCAAGAAGAAAGACAGTCCAAGATTCTACCCCTACCACCAGATGCTGGGGCATCCAATCGAAGACTGCTATGTATTCAAGGACATCATTGACGCGATGGTGAAGAAACATGAAATAGAGTTGAGAGAGTAGAAGGTGGACCCTCCTCAGCCACATGAAGCCCCTCCTAGAAGAGCAGGTGTCAACATGGTCTCCCTATATCAGGCATTGCTCGAGGATATCTCTGAAGCAAGTACGCGGAGCACCTATGAAACTCATTTCTTGGAGCCCGTGAAAGAACAACAGGGATGGCAACAGGTTCCTGCGAAGCACAGAAAGAAGAGGGCACCCCGCCCGAAAGTGTGGGCACATATCCGTGGTGTTACACCACGACCTGCTCCACCGGTGGTAGCACCTGTGTGGACCAATCCACCTGCAGTCATCAGAATACCTACACACAATCGGAGAAGACAAACTTCGCTGCCAGTAGTTAAGGAAACCAGTCCCGGGGTCTGCAAACTACAAGACCTTATAGAAGAGCTAGATGAGTACGTGCAGCCCGAATTGAAGCACTTACTGGTGTGGGACCATGTCCCATGGCAAGAACTGGTGTAGCTCTCACTTGAGCAAAAAGAAGAAGCTGATGCAGTATCCGATAAGGAGGGCAGTTTGTTCTGGGGGTAGGCGCCTGTTGAAGTGAAGAAGAAACAAAAGAAGAAGCAAAGAAAGGCCGTTAAGGCCGATAAAGTGCAGGTGGTCTCCTGCAATACTCTATCAGCACTCTTCAACCTGCCTGAAGAGGAAGAAGAAGAGGAAATTTGCTTCACATCCTTTGCTGGGGGAGGCAAGGCCGAGGCCGCAACCGCTGCACATGCAACCCGGTCAGGCCGAAAATGGGGGCACCAACCGCCACCCAACCACAACATCATATTTAGGGGAGAGCAGCCCTACAAGACACCTCCTCCGGAGGTCAAGGGAGTCCAGATCCCTCCTCCGCCAGGCTTATATAACAAGAACGGGGGCAAGGTAGTCCCTTCATTCCTTGAATTTATGAAGATGTCTAAGGGGAAGTAGTTGTGCCAAGAGGCTAACCCTACACCCGGGAATGTTCACCTGTAACCAATATAGGCTATCGAAGCCCAAGATACATGTAGAGCTTGCCCTGCAGTAGTTAATGAAGAACAGCAAGGATCCGGTGCTAGCCAGAAAGGCACTGAGTCTGGGGTAGATGAAGCAGGTCCGTCAGGGGCTACAACTCAAGAATCTCCCAAGCCCAGGTGGGTCGAAGAGATGAAGCTTTCCAATGTCCGAGCTGGAAGCCGCATAATGAAGCTACTCAAGAAGCTCCCTGCTCGATTTACAATCTGGGAGATCCTCTCTTTGAGTGAAGAGACTCGACAGGCGATCATCACTGCTCTGTAGACGCCTGCTCATTTTGAGACCTGCTTGGTTGAAGCAATGCCGGAAGCTAGCATGACCTTCACTCCAGAGGATATGCTGCTACCTACCATCAGTCACAACAAGCCGCTGTATATGAAGGGGCACCTGAATGGAAGGGAGCTGAACATGATTCTGGTTGATCCCGGTGCAGCGGTCAACATTCTGCCCTATAGAATATACGAGAGGCACCACTTCAACATCCATCTCGAGAAAGTCGGGGATATGCGTATCGCCGGCTTCAATCAAAAATGTGAAGTGTTGATGGGGGTGGCAGAGTTCACACTTACCATGGCAGATTTCACTACGACGGTGCAGTTCCATGTCATGGACTCCCGCACCTCGTACAAGGCACTTCTTGGCCGCCCATGGCTGCATGAAAATATGCTGGTGCCCTCTACGCTCCACCAATGTATCAAATATAGTCTCCAAGGGAAAGAGGAGAGGATATTTGCAGACCTCCACCCGTTCAAGGTATTTGAATGTCACTTGGTGGACGCCAACTTATATGCGGGGCATTCTCAAAGGACCTCTGAAGCCAAGACCCCTACGGGGGCATCAAGAAACGCATCCAGTGATGATTGGTATCCACCACCACCGCGCGGATACGTCAAGCCCAAGGTGGTCTCTCATATCACAGCATCCGGGGACGTGGGCAGAATCGCACCCCCAACATTATACCCTGAAGCTAATGAAGTGCAGGTCGGTCGATAGCACAACTACATTGGAGTCCCAGACGGCCTCACCAAGCCGATTCCCGGCCTCAATGACCCCACTATCGAGCCTTTCAAAACTTGGGAGGTGACACAGGTAGATGTACCCAGCAGCTTGTTCTATACGGCTGAAGAGCACCCTACTCGGGAAGACACAGATTGCTGCCTCCCCGAAGATATAAGCAATCCGTCAGTCCCTGTCAAGGGTCTGGCATTCACAACAAGTCGAATGGCCAAGATGTTTCAGAAGCAGCACATCCCATCCGATCAGCCTTAGAAAAGTAAGGAAGCTTTCCATAAGATGTGGTATCCCGCAAGTCTGGATAAGGGAATGAGACGCGTCTCTCAGCACCCAGGGTTGGGCTTCACCCTAGAAGAATACTATTACAGTGGGCGATACGAGGTGGACACCATCTCCACTTTCTACCCTGCGAAAGGTAGCCCACTGGGGGCAACTTTTGATGAATACCTAGCAGAAGCTGAATATGCTAAGCTGGCTCAGCCCGGAAGTCAAGAAGCGGAGACCGTGATTCCTTGCCGATGCTGGGAGCAAGTCTATCCCGAAGAAGGGGCCCTTCAAGCCAAATTTGATACGGCTAGCAGCAGCGAAGCCGAAGATGTTGAAAAAATAGGGACCTCTCCCTCCAATGGAGTCCTACTAATAATGGCCTCAGTACCTCTCCTGCCAATCGGGGAAGCATCAGCCGACTCCGGTCAAGAGGCACATGTTGCCGAGAGAGAAGAGACCACTTCTACGGAAGGTATAACTGCCTCAGAGGGCGAAACCTCCTCAACCTCTGCTACAAGATCGGGAGTTTGTCCCAACCCGGCCATAAGCAACCACCAGCCTAGCATGGCCACAACTCTATCTACGAGGGATGAAGCTGCTCTCTCGCCCTTGGAAACTGCAGCGGCAATGGACTTGCTGATAGAGCAATCTGCACAGCTGCTATTGAATGAAGCAGGGGACTCCCTGGAGGCTCTGATGATGTCAAATGAGGAAATCGAGGCCCTCAACCCCGAAGATGGCATTCCAGATTTCGTCGACCTCCAACCGGCACCTCCGGAGATAGAAGACGGAGGCCAAGCTACAGTCGACGAGCTGATAGAAGTTAACTTGGGAAGTGAGGAAGACCCTAGACCTACCTTCCTCAGCGCCCAGTTATCCCCAGAAGAATGGGAGCTGTATACCCAACTGCTGCAAGAATACCGGGATTGCTTCGCCTGGACTTACAAAGAAATGCCGGGATTGAGTCCTATAGTTTCGCAACATGAGCTGGCGATCAACCCTGAAGCCGAGCCGGTGAAGCAACCACCGCGGCGCATGAGGCCAGAGCTCATCACTCAAATTTGTGCAAAAGTTGACAAACTCATTGACATGGGATTTGTCGAAGAGAATCAGTACACCACGTGGCTGGCAAATATCATCCCCGTGAAGAAGAAGAATGGATAGATCCGGATATGTGTTGACTTCCGAGATCTGAATAAAGCCTGTCCTAAGGATGACTTTTCAGTGCCAATAATGGAAGTCATGATTGATGCTACAACCGGCCATGAGGCCCTATCATTCATGGATGGGTCGTCCGGCTACAACCAGATATGGATCGCGGAACATGACCGGGTCCACACTGCCTTCCGAACCCCTAAAGGCATCTATCACTATAAGAGGATGCCGTTCGGACTAAAGAATACTGGCGCAACTTATCAACATGCAATGGCCCGAATATTTGATGAGTTGTTCTACCACAAGGTTGAATGCTACATAGATGATCTGGTGGTCAATACCAGAAGAAAAGAAGACCATCTGCAGGACCTCCAGATCATTTTTCAGAGGCTGAGGCAGCATGAATTGAAGATGAACCCTATGAAATGCGCGTTCAGAGTGTCGAGCGGAAAGTTCTTGGGTTTCATTGTCAGATATTGGGGAATCGAGATAGACCCCGCAAAGATCAAAGCGATCCGGGAGCTACCTGCACCAAGGAACCTCTCTGAGCTGAGATCACTGCAGGGCCGCTTAGCTTATATCCGGCGGTTCATTTCCAATTTGTCAGGGCGATGCCAGCCTTTCCACAAATTGATGATGAAGGATGTTCCCTTTTACTGGGATGAGGATTGTTAGATAGCCTTTGACAAGCTGAAAGACTATCTGAAAACTGTTGTGCCCCTTGTGATTTGTTGATGATGTGATGTTTTAATGATAGCAACATGAATGAGTCACCACATTGTCTTGAATATGTCTGACCTTTTCTGTGGGAGACTGCATAAGTGTGCCATGTCTGAATTGTGAAGAACGCATGTGTATGCTTGAGTCATGCTGTGATATATTGGCTTGTGCTTGATTTCTGTTCTTGATTTCTGTTCTGTGCATTACTTCTCTGCTGATATGTTCGTACATTATCTTAGGCTAAGTCTATACAGACTTTAGCGTCTCATTTAGCATCTAAGGCAAAGTCTACACATTGGCTAAGTGTGTACATCGCTTACATTTCTTGAGATCAAGTCCATACGTTACACTGTTTCTTCAAGTCCATACAGTGGCAAAGTCTGGACATTGTGCTTTGAAGATCATCAAGTCCATACATCGTGAAAGTCTATACACTCCTCTTGGCCTTAGCATCTGTTTTGAAGTCCATACATTGGTCTTCAGTTCAAGTCTGTACAGCGTTACGTTCTCTTTGGAAAGTCTGTACAGCGTCAAGTCTGCACATTGGGCTTTCACGTGAAGTCTACACATCGGTCTCTACTTTGAAGTCTATACATTGGCTAAGGGTCTTCAAGTCCATACACAGTCGTCTGATGCATATTGATTAACAGGAAATCTGCTATGAGGTAGTACATTGTATGTCTGTACTGTTTCTGTCATACTTCATGCTGTTTGTGTTTTCAACACGCCGTGTCGTCCCTTCGTACCTCGTGTTATTTTAAGTGTCTATTGTTGATTGTCTTCGTGCTGTTTACTGAAGCAGCTCGAATTGTTCTAATATACTTCGAGTCATTTTTCCTGTGAACCTCATGTCATTTTCTTCAGTATCTAGTTGCTCATCTCGTGTCATCCTCTTTGTGTTTGCTCTTGTATTTTCGTGTCACTTACTGTAGTTACTCGAATTGTCTTCCTGCCTTCACTGTTTAATCGCGTGTCGTTGTAGCCGTTCATGTCTTCTGTCTTCGTGTTGATTTTACTTCGTGCACTCTTCTCTAAGTTCAAGCCCGTGTCTGTGCTGTCTCCATGTCGTCCTTAGTTCGAGTCGGTTCTTTGTTATTTCCATCTTCGTGTTGTTCTTCCTAGACCTCGTGTCTTTCTTGTGTTGAAACCACACTTCGTGTTGGTTTCTGTTTTTCGTCTTCGTGTTGTGGTCAGCTCGTGTCGTTCTCTTTGCTATTTGTTATGTCGAGTTGCTTTTTACTTCGTGTTGTTTTCTCTGTAGTGTTAAGCGTTATTAGTATGTATCTCGTGTCGATCTCTTCGTAGTGTTTGTTTTGTTACAGTGACACTTCGTGTCGTTCTCGTTTTACCTCGTGCTATTTTCATCTGACCTCGTGTCATGCTCTCCTTGTCTCGTACTGTAGTAATCTTGTGTTCTCGTGTCATTTACTGTTGCTACTCGAGTCATATTCCTACTTTCTTTGTTTTATCAAGTGTCATTTCACCTCATGTCGTTCTCTCTGCTGTTTATTATGTCGTGTTGTTTCTTTGTATTCGTGTCTTCATGTTATTCTTGTGTTTATGACCTCGTGTCGTTCTCTGTGTAGTACTTGTTTTGTCACCTTTGAACCTCATGTCGTTCTATGTGTAGTGTTTGTTTTATCACCACTATATCTCGTGTCGTCCTCAGTGTAGTGCACCTCTTGTTGTTTCTATACACCTCGTGCAGTTTTAGGTTCTGGTGCCCTGAGTTTTAATCGTGTTAATTCCTTCAGGGGAAGAAGAAGGTGGTCCGAGGAAATATTCCCGAGTGACTGGCAGCACGTGATCCGAGGCTGAAATGAAGCCTGCTGAGAGACTGCCACGTGGTCCGAATACTTACGGCTGGAAATGTGGAGGTCACACGTCGGGGGTGATGATGATGCTGCTGCTATATATATGGGTCTTCATCCTCTGAAGAAATTATCGAAGAAAAAGCCTTGAGAGTAGAAAGCCCTTCGATCCAGAAGAAAAGAAGAGAGTAGAGAAGAGAGTGAGAGTGAGAGTGAGAGCAGAAGAAGAAAAAGAGAGAGAGATAGTGCCAGTAAGAAGAGAAGAAGAAGAAAAAGAAGAGTGGTAGAGTGAGAGAAGCTGCAGAAGTAAAAAGAGAAAGAGAGAGAGCTCGCGAGTGAGAGAAGGAAGCAGAGAAGAAAAGGAAGAGAAAGAAGAAGAGAGAATGAGAGATGGGAAGCTTCATCTGAAGACTTGTTCCTACTGGACCGTGGATCAGATCCAGGCCAGTCAGCTCCATTGAGAGCCACATTTGTGTTTTCATCTTTTACAGCTTTCTGATTGCTGTGTTATTTTCGTTTATTGTTTTTTCCTTTATTTTTCTGATTATCTTTGGTCTTCCGATTGCCCTGTTGGGGATCGGGTTCCTCCTGTTGATTCAGGAGAAGGGAGATCTGATCTCCGGGTTGCAAGTGATAGGTTGTCACTTGTGGGTTCCCTCTGGTTAGAGGAAGGGAGGCTAGCCCTCCGGTTCTGGGCTTGTGGTTGCAAGTCCAGGTGTCCCTCCGGTTGGGAGGAAGAGAGGTCTTCGACCTCTGGTTTGCTAGTGACTGGAAGTCACCAGTTGGTTCCCTCCTGGTCTGGAGGAAGAGAGACTTCGGTCTCTGGTTTCCAAGTGGCTGAAAGTCACTTGGGGTGTCCCTCCGGTTGGGAGGAAGAGGGGAGCGTGTTCCCCTGGTCAAGCTGTTTGGCAGCATTTGTTGCAGACTGAGTCTGCGGTTTCTAGCGTGAGCTAGTGGAATCCTCACTCCGGTTGGGAGTGAGGGGTGGATGTAGGTTTGGAGGACCGAACCACCTAAAAATCTATTGAGCAGTGGTTTGATTGCTTGAGTTGCTTCCGCTAGATGCTTGAATAGGCACGCTCCATCTGCTTGTTATTTTGTTTAATCGAATTTGCTTAATTCCGGAACTTGCCTAGCATCTGAGTTTTTGAATTGGGCATTATTCGTAGTAGGATACATTCACCCCCCTCTGTATCCGGGCATAGCACCCTAACAGTTGGTATCAGAGCTTGTGTCTGCATACAAGGTCCAACGACCTGCAGATTCGATCTCTGGTTTTCGGTGCTAATTTATTTTTAGTGCATCAATATTCCTGTTGCATTAATCTGTTGTGCTGTCATGACTCATCCTCCACTATTCAGTGGTTCAAATATTAAATTCTGGCTATATCGTATGCACAAGCATGTTAACTCTATTAATCCACAATTGTGGAAGGTTATCTCTCACAGTCCACATGAACTTCCTAAGGATAAGTCCAAGTGGACTCATATTCACAAGTTGAAAAATGATGATAATGTGAGAGCTCTAAATTTAATGAAGGCTGCAATCGGTTCTGATGATTCTTCCTCTTTCTCAGATTGTAGCACTGCAACGGAAATGTTTGATAGAGTGACTACAACACACGTGGAACAGGAAGAAGAATGTCTCATGGCAAGAAGGAGTGATCAATCAGATGAGTCCTCATCCCAGGTAAACTCGGAGACCGAGGATATTAGTCATGATGATTTAGTTGCCATGCATGAGCATCTACTGGAAAAATATGAAAGAGTTAAATCAGAAAAGAGAAAATTAAGAAAAGAAAAAAATTCTGAAGTCAGAAGTCTGAAAACTGAAAATGAAAACTTGAAATCTGACATGATTAAAGAAAAAGATGAGTTAAACAGGTTGAAATCTGAAAATGAGAATATTAGAAACAAACTCATCGGTGAAAATAATTCTTGACAAACATGTGCCATTCTCGAAGACATGATTAAAGGTTTTGATTCTGATGACAGTTTTCAAAAAGAACAAATCAAATCTTTAAAAGAAGAAAATGTCTACTTGAAAGATCAAAATAAGAAGCTAATGGTTCTTAATACTGTCTTCTCTGAAAGATGGTTGTCAATTGAGAAAGGAAAAACTGTTGTGAAGGAAAATGAGAACAACATTAAAATAATGGTTCAACAAGAAAATGAAACTCTGAAGAACCTGAATGATGCTTTGCAACAACAGCTGATTGTTTGTGAATCTGAGTTATCCAAGTATGAAGTGAGTATTGCTTCATTAAATTCTGAGATTGAAGATCTGAAAAATTCTTTGTCAAAATTCGTTAAAGGAAACGACAATTTGAATAAGCTGCTTGGTTCTAAAGTAAATTTTCAGAAAGAAGGACTTGGGTATGTGCATGTTAATAAGAAAGTGAATGAAAAGAAGAAGTCAACTGTATTCGTGAAAAGCTCTGAACAAGCTAATCAATTTAGTTCTTCTATTTTTCAATTCACTGCTGAGAAGGCTGAAAATTCAGATAAGAAACAGAAAAAGATTCAAAAACAAAAGAAAAGTGCTGAATTGAATAAGTCCAAATATGTCTCTGATTTACATGTGCATGCTACTCACTGCTCACACACACATTCACACTCTCATGAGAATGTTAGTTCTGTCAATCAAGTGAATGTGAATAAAAGGGTAGTAACATGTCACTATTGTGGGAAGGTTGGACATATTATGCATAAGTGTGTAACATTGAGAAATGATGAAAGAAATGTTGTTAAAATGTATCCTAGAAATCATCTTAGGAAACCTTCTACTGATCAGAAAAAGAAAATTCAATGTTATTGTTGTGGCAAATTCGGCCACATTGCTGCTCTCTGTTGGCACAGTCAAGGGAAGAAGTTCAAGTCTAAATTTGTTACATTCCATGCGAAAAGAAATGTTTCTAGTTACACTAAGTTTCATGAGAACTATGCCTCTAACAGAACCTACCCTGGTTCTAAAAGCAAGTATATTGAATGCTCCCATTATGGAAAAGCTGGTCATTAATCAAAGAATGTTGGCATGTCAAGAAAAGGAATGTTTCTGAAGTAAATAGAAAGAAAAATTTTCATGATAACAGAAATGCCAATCATGTTCAGATTTATCCAGTTCATGCTCATGATTACTCATATAAAAAGAACATGAAATTTGGTGACTCTTGTCATTACTGTGGACAGTCTGGTCATGTCATGTCTAACTGTCGGTTAATGAACTCTGATAATTATAATGCTGGAAAATGGTGGAAAGCACCCTTCAAAGGTGCCACTATCATTTCAGGACCCAAGACTGCTTGGGTTCCTGCAGGATCAAAATGATTAATCTTTGCAGGTGTGTCTTGGAAATGAATAAAGGGGGTTAATCAACCAAGGCACTCAAGAATGAAAACCCCATGACTACATTTCAGGTAAATTCTGAAAACTTTGTTTTCTGATTTGTGTGATCTGAATGCACTGCATATCATGATAATTCTCTTGCGCGTTGTCTAACTGAAACTAATTGAAAAATCTGAAACGCTCATGAAAATGATTGAGTTTATTTCCAAATGCATTGCGCACAAATGCCATGATGAATGATATGTCAAACTTCTTGTATGTTGAATTGCATATCACGCACTCTGTAAGGGGGAGCTTGACTTCATGCATATTCTAAGGGGGAGTTAGCTTGGGTTGGAGATCTCTGCTTAAATGTTGCTCGATGCACTGAGATGAAGCTCCTGATTGAATAAATGGGTCAACGCTGTATGAAGATGGGGTCGTCGCTTCAGGCCGTTTTTCTTGAAAAACCATTTGTGAAGCAAGTTTAGCTGCATGAGTGGGTTGACACTGAGGATGGATTGAGTTATCGCAGCCCCAGCTTAAAGTCATCACTTGGTATCAAAAGACAGAATACTACACTGGTTGGTTGAGTGCGTTAACATAGTCATTAGAGTGAGTCAACGCACTGTCAGATTTGTCTGAAATACTGTTGCTGAACTTGGTTGAATGTTTTAAGAAGGTTCAGCGGCACTGAAGTTTGGTCCTCACTCATCTCTCTCTCTTGTTGAAATGCTCTTGTAGCTCATGCCTTCACCTCCAGAATTTCATCTTGTAGTGAAGATCCATTCAATCTTGAGTATGAAGGAAGGTTTCTTGAGTTCTGAAGTGTGACTTGCATCATGTTGTCAGGGGGAGTCAATACATTACATAAAGGTAGTCATGTGCATACATTTATGTCAGAGTTCATTGCTTGTTAACTTCGAACATCCTGGAACTTGCCTGACCTCCTGATATCTTGTCTTGTGTGCATATCCCTTTCATTGATTCTATTTGACCAAACCTTAATCATATTCTGAAAAACTTTGAGCTTCACAATCTCTCTTAACAATTGGTATGATTTGGGTTCAGAATTTAATCAGTCCTTCATGAAGATTTCAATGGACTATCTCGATCATAAATCTGAAAATTTTGAACTAGAAATCTTCTATTATACAATTTTATGAATGTCTGAAATAACTCATGTGGTTTAAGTTTAATGTTCATGGAGTTTGACTTTAAAATCTTTTAAAAAAAATATCTGAAGCATGTTTAATAAACATTAACCATCTGTTTCATGCTGTATCTTGAAAACTTCTGAAATCTGCACTTTTGAATACATGACTTCAACTGGTTAAGTACATGAAACTATTATTGATTTGAAGCAAATGAATTTTTCTGAAATGTCTAAAGGGTAATATCTGTCAGAGCAATGACATTGGTCACTGAGAAACACATGTCCGAAGGACTGTGTCATGAGGTGCCTTAGTTAACTCTGATTAAGAATTCATTAAAATTCAGGCAGAGCAATGGCATGCACACTGAGAAATACAACTCACTCATCAAGAAATGATTTGGAGTGTGTCATGATGTGTAAATGCTATCTCTGTTCATATATAGCATGACAGTTAGTCACACTAAGTGCTTAGGGATATTGGCCTCTGATCAAGGTATATCCTCTAGTTACAAGGTGTGAACTGAACTAGAGTGCTCGTAAAATTTGTAGCATGGAAAATTGTTGAACAAATTGAAATATCTGAATATTGATGCTAAAATCAAATTGCTACAACCCTAGACAAAATCATATGACTTCATAATTGCTTGACTTCAATACTGGTGCATGTAATTCTGAAAGAAGTCAATAGACTTGATTGTGTAAGAGAAAGGGAGATTAATCAAGATAAATATGAGGGCTTGGTTCATCTTTATTAAAACATGGTTTTAGATATCAATACAGAATTTTATTGATAAACTCTGCATACATCATGTTTAAACCATGCTGTTCAAAAGGCTCATTCATAAGTCCCTATAATGGAAGACCTTGAAAAATTATGTTTTGGATTTATGAGATTGATATCTCCTTGAAAATCTTTCTGCTCACTTTCCTTAGATCATTGACCTGAACTTCTCCTTGTCTGCCCCTGTGGTCTCCTTCTCAACTATCTCATAAGATTCCACTTATTGAGGGGGAGCTTCCATGTCATGCATCACTTGCATATCAAGTGGCATCTATTCAGGGGGAGCATTCCTTGTCATACTGAATCATGTTCATATCATCTGTGACCTTGCATTCAAATCCCTCATGATCAGATTTATGCATGATCAATAAAAACTGTATAGTCAACTCCTTTCTTATCAGTTGACTGATTCCATCTGCATTTTTCTGACCATACAAATGTGAGGTGCCACTGCCATTATTACCTTGTTCACTTGCAGCCTTCTGAACCTCAGAATCTTTATGATAGTGGATTTCAGATTGATTCCTGAGATGTATTTCTCTCTACAATGTTGGAATCTTCCATCTTGTTCTGCAATAAGTTCTGATTCTGTGGTATCTTCACCAGAATTCAGATTCTTTGTAATGGCTGATTTCAGATTGATTTATTGGATAACTAGAGTCCATTCCTGTGCCTCAGGGGGAGTTATGGTTTATTTTCATCTAGGGGAGAGTAGTCAATCATGCATGTTGATAGGGGGAGAGCTGTTTCATGGTCATAAGGGAGATCTTCATTTTAAAGAACCTTGACTTATTCTCTGCATTTGACTATCAAACCATTTCCCTTCTTTTTGATTATGTCAAAGGGGGAGAATAGTTTGATGAGTCAGTGTGACTCATTATGTTGCCATCATCAAAAAGGGGGAGATTGTTGTGCCCCTTGTGATTTGTTGATGATGTGATGTTTTAATGATAGCAACATGAATGAGTCACCACATTGTCTTGAATATGTCTGACCTTTTCTGTGGGAGACTGCATAAGTGTGCCATGTCTGAATTGTGAAGAACGCATGTGTATGCTTGAGTCATGCTGCGATATATTGGCTTGTGCTTGATTTCTGTTCTTGATTTCTGTTCTGTGCATTGCTTCTCTGCTGATATGTTCATACATTGTCTTAGGCTAAGTCTATACAGACTTTAGCGTCTCATTTAGCATCTAAGGCAAAGTCTACACATTGGCTAAGTGTGTACATCGCTTACATTTCTTGAGATCAAGTCCATACGTTGCACTGTTTCTTCAAGTACATACAGTGGCAAAGTCTGGACATTGTGCTTTGAAGATCATCAAGTCCATACATCGTGAAAGTCTATACACTCCTCTTGGCCTTAGCATCTGTTTTGAAGTCTATATATTAGTCTTCAGTTCAAGTCTGTACAACATTATGTTCTCTTTGGAAAGTCTGTACATCGTCAAGTCTGCACATTGGGCTTTCACGTGAAGTCTACACATCGGTCTCTACTTTGAAGTCTATACATTGGCTAAGGGTCTTCAAGTCCATACACAGTCGTCTGATGCATATTGATTAACAGGAAATCTGCTATGAGGTAGTACATTGTATGTCCGTACTGTTTCTGTCATACTTCATGCTGTTTGTGTTTTCAACACGCCGTGTCGTCCCTTCGTACCTCGTGTTGTTTTAAGTGTCTGTTGTTGATTGTCTTCGTGCTGTTTACTGAAGCAGCTTGAATTGTTCTAATATACTTCGAGTCGTTTTTCCTGTGAACCTCGTGTCGTTTTCTTCAGTATCTAGTTGCTCATCTCGTGTCATCCTCTTTGTGTTTGCTCTTGTATTTTCGTGTCACTTACTGTAGTTACTCGAATCGTCTTCCTGCCTTCACTGTTTAATCGCGTGTCGTTGTAGCCGTTCATGTCTTCTGTCTTCGTGTTGATTTTACTTCGTGCACTCTTCTCTAAGTTCAAGCCCGTGTCTGTGCTGTCTCCATGTCGTCCTTAGTTCGAGTCGGTTCTTTGTTATTTCCGTCTTCGTGTTGTTCTTCCTAGACCTCGTGTCTTTCTTGAGTTGAAATCACACTTCGTGTTGGTTTCTATTTTTCATCTTCGTGTTGTGGTCAGCTCGTGTCATTCTCTTTGCTATTTGTTATGTCGAGTTGCTTTTTACTTCGTGTCATTTTCTCTGTAGTGTTAAGCGTTATTAGTATGTATCTCGTGTCGGTCTCTTCGTAGTGTTTGTTTTGTTACAGTGACACTTCGTGTCGTTCTCGTTTTACCTCGTGCTGTTTTCATCTGACCTCGTGTCATGCTCTCCTTGTCTCGTACTGTAGTAATCTTGTGTTCTCGTGTCATTTACTGTAGCTACTCGAGTCATATTTCTGCTTTCTTTGTTTTATCACGTGTCGTTTCACCTCATGTCGTTCTCTCTGCTGTTTATTATGTCGTGTTGTTTCTTTGTATTCGTGTCTTCGTGTTATTCTTGTATTTATGACCTCGTGTCGTTCTCTGTGTAGTACTTGTTTTGTCACCTTTGAACCTCGTGTCGTTCTATGTGTAGTGTTTGTTTTGTCACCACTGTATCTCGTGTCGTCCTCAGTGCAGTGCACCTCTTGTTGTTTCTATACACCTCGTGCAGTTTTAGGTTCTGGTGCCCTGAGTTTTAATCGTGTTAATTCCTTGCAGGAGAAGAAGAAGGTGGTCTGAGGAAATATTCCCGAGTGACTGGCAGCACGTGATCCGAGGCTGAAATGAAGCCTGCTGAGAGACTGCCACGTGGTCCGAATACTTAGGGCTGGAAATGTGGAGGTCACACGTCGGGGGTGATGATGATGCTGCTGCTATATATATGGGTCTTCATCCTCTGAAGAAATTATCGAAGAAAAAGCCTTGAGAGTAGAAAGCCCTTCGATCCAGAAGAAAAGAAGAGAGTAGAGAAGAGAGTGAGAGTGAGAGCAGAAGAAGAAAAAGAGAGAGAGATAGTGCCAGTGAGAAGAGAAGAAGAAGAAAAAGAAGAGTGGTAGAGTGAGAGAAGCTGCAGAAGTAAAAAGAGAAAGAGAGAGAGCTCGCGAGTGAGAGAAGGAAGCAGAGAAGAAAAGGAAGAGAAAGAAGAAGAGAGAACGAGAGATGGGAAGCTTCATCTGAAGACTTGTTCCTACTGGACCGTGGATCAGATCCAGGCCAGTCAGCTCCATTGAGAGCCACATTTGTGTTTTCATCTTTTACAGCTTTCTCATTGCTGTGTTATTTTCGTTTATTATTTTTTCCTTTATTTTTCTGATTATCTTTGGTCTTCTGATTGCCCTGTTGGGGATCGGGTTCCTCCTGTTGATTCAGGAGAAGGGAGATCTGATCTCTGGGTTGCAAGTGATAGGTTGTCACTTGTGAGTTCCCTCTGGTTAGAGGAAGGGAGGCTAGCCCTCTGGTTCTGGGCTTGTGGTTGCAAGTCCAGGTGTCCCTCCGGTTGGGAGGAAGAGAGGTCTTCGACCTTTGATTTGCTGGTGACTGGAAGTCACCGGTTGGTTCCCTCCTGGTCTGGAGGAAGAGAGATTTCGGTCTCTGGTTTCCAAGTGGCTGAAAGTCACTTGGGGTGTCCCTCCGGTTGGGAGGAAGAGGGGAGCGTGTTCCCCTGGTCAAGCTGTTTGGCAGCATTTGTTATAGATTGAGTCTGCGGTTTCTAGCGTGAGCTAGTGGAATCCTCACTCCGGTTGGGAGTGAGGGGTGGATGTAGGTCTGGAGGACCGAACCACCTAAAAATCTATTGAGCAGTGGTTTGATTGCTTGAGTTGCTTCCGCTAGATGCTTGAATAGGCACGCTCCATCTGCTTGTTATTTTGTTTAATCGAATTTGCTTAATTTCGGAACTTGCCTAGCATCTGAGTTTTTGAATTGGGCATTATTCGTAGTAGGATACATTCACCCCCCTCTGTATCCGGGCATAGCACCCTAACAAAAACTCCTCTAGTGCTGGGCGCACCGATGAAAGGACGTCCGCTGATATTATATATAGTAGCCACACACAACTCTCTGGGGGCAATGCTGGCCCAGAATAATAAAGAAGGGAAAGAGCAAGCTCTCTACTACCTCAGTCGGAGACTGGTCAGGGCTGAGGAGAAATATACTTATATCGAGAAAACATGCCTGGCACTGGTTTTCGCAGTCAAGAAGCTTCGACACTATATGTTGTCGCATGAAGTCAGCCTGGTATCCAAAGAAGACCCGCTAAAATATATCATGTCCCAGTCGGCACTCAAGGGTCGCTTGGGCAAATGGGCGGTCATCCTTATGGAGTTTGATATCTTCCATGTTACACGAAAGGCTACCAAAGGCCAAGCTATTGCAGACTTCTTCGCCGAGCACCCGGTACCAGAAGAATTTCTGCTGGAATCGGAGCTTCCTGAAGATGAAACCCTAGAAGCCGCTCAAGTGCAGCCCTCATTGTGGCAGCTATATTTTGATGGCGCTTCCAGAATTGACACCTCGACCATTGGGTCAGCCAGGGTCAGAGCAGGGGCAGGGATAGTACTGAAATCTCCAGAAGGAGAAGTGGTGCACACATCCTGCTCAATAAACAAGCCTTTCACAAATAATGAAGCAGAGTATGAAGCCCTGATAATCGGGTTGAAGATCGCACTGTCCATGGGAATTCAGATGCTGGAAGCATTTGGAGACTCCATGCTAGTTATAAAACAGCTGGAAGGAGAGTTCGATGTGCGAAAGCAAGAGCTCCTCCCCTACCATCAGCTGGCAACCCGCCTGATGTCAAGATTCTACTTCATCAGCATCAAGTATGTCAACCAAGGCCAGAATGCTCAAGCGGATGCCCTCGCTAAATTGGCCAGTTCTTTGGAAGTCTCGCCAGACACAAGCCTGAACATAACAGTGATCAACTGCCGACATGTCCCCAGTGTGATAGAGGTCTTGGCCGACGAACAAGAGATTGAGGGGGCAGCCGTCGAAGAGGTTCAATAGCCCGATTGGCGAGAACATCTCCTACGGTGGTTTCAGCACCAGTATCTCTCAAAAGAAAAAGAACAAAGAATGAAACTCCTGAGGGTCAAAGACTCTTACGAGGTGAGAAACGGAACCCTGTTCCGAATAATGGCGGATTCCCGAAGGGAAGTTCTACTTCATTGCTTGTCTTCAGCAGAAGCTAGGCAGGTGATGCAAGAAGTCCATGCGGGTTCAGCGGGAGCGCATCAGGCCGGCCCAAAGATGAAAATTGAGATAAATAAATTGGGTTACTATTGGCCCACTATATTTGATGACTGCTGCAAGTTCGCCAAGGCTTGTTAGAAGTGTCAAGAGCACGCCAATGTGTCAAGAAGACCTCCAGTGCCACTACATCCTACCTTACCGAGCTGGTCATTTGCTCAATGGGGCACAGACGTGTTAGGGCCACTGCCAGCATCTTCGTCAGGGTTCAAATACATCTTAGTGTTGACACCCGTTTTGTGACCAATAAGTCGAGTCATCTCCTTGTTCATTCTATATGATGCTCCGAGTTGTTTACTCTTTCATTGAGCCTTCTTGATCAGTTGGAGGTTTATTTCATGGGTCATGATTCCTTGGTTGGGTCTGATTCCTTGATTTCTTGCATTCGATGAAGCTTAGAAAGCTTTCCTTTTTGGATCCTTATTATCTCTAATGGTCTATAATAGGCGCGTTACGTCTTTCTGACGCATTGGCCCTGGGCCGTTACATCTTGAAGGGTCCTACAGGTTAAGGCATGTTGCCAATGCTTATCCTTTTGCCTATCCATTCATTCTAACGATCTGTCGTGCGGCCATTATATTCCTCTAACGCGTCTACCCATGGCCGTCACATTCTTCAGAGTCCAACTGTTTGCAAATTTTCCCCGTTGATCTTATCTTCTTAAGAGATAGGGTAGTGTAACGGTCTACTCCTAGCGCGTTACGTCCATGTGGCGGTCTTTCGTGCAGCTGTTACATCCAACAGAAGTCCTGGCAAGTCTGGTCTTTTCTCTGCTACTCCGTGGTCAAATTGAGAGTTTGATCTTGTGATTTCTCTTCGAAATCTGATCCTTAGGACCTTATGTTTGTTTCTATTGACTCTTGGGAGTATTATCTTCAAGAGTTTGCTAAGAATCATCCTCCTTTTTAGCTAGATTATCCTCTGCTCGACCGGAGAGTTTGAGGGCCTATAAATAGAACCCTTAACTTCATGGCCTAGAGAGGAGAAATCTGGAGTTTGCGTCGAAGTGCTACCGCATTCTGGAGCCACATTCAACCAAGGAGAATTGATTTTCTGCGTCCATCTGCATCTCAGTCAAGGGAGTACTTTGATTTCAAGTGTTTAAGTCAATCATTGGCAAACTTGTGTTCTTCCCTTCTCCTTTGCATCATAGCATTGTCCCACTCCTTATTCCACGTTCCTCCACTTGTTTCAATCATCTAAACATCCTTCCTATCTTTTAAAATGCCCAGAGGGGTTAAAAAACCAAACTCCCCCGGTATTCCCCTTTCCTTTTGAATGATATTAAGTTCATTTGAGAATTGATGCTACGTTGTGTGAAAGGCTAATCTTGGATTATTTTCTTGTGTTCTACGTTCTTTGGTAGGTTTACAGGGTTCATAAGGTGAGCCCCAAGCTTTCTGGCCGGCTGGAAGGTTTGGAGTTTGAAGGATTCACGAGCTTGTTCTGCAGACACTCTGACGGTCTTCATCAGGCGCGTCAGGTTCCTCTAACGGTTCATCGGGCGACCGTCATACTCCTATGACACGTAGGTGCTGGGCCGTTACATTCAACAGAGCTGCAGTTTCCTATTGATTTCTCTCTCCCGTGGGCGGGTGCATCATCCTCCTATTCTAAGGTATTTCTCAGGTCTTTGGCTTGTGTTTACCTTGGTGGCGATCACGTTCTTTCTTAGTACTGGGCATTGGTTTTCTCTTTCTCATATCTCTTATTTCTTTTGCTTGTTCCACCCAAGTGGTGTGTTTTCATTTATTCCTTTGCTCCACGCCCCGGCGTGTGTTTTTCCTTTCCCTCTTCAGTTTAGTTTGATTGAGATAGCATTGCCCATGCTAGAGCTTGTTCTGATTGCCTAGGTTCATGGTTCACATGTTCATAGGTTGATTGAGATCGTTGTTATTTGCTCATTATATTTGTCATTCTTCATATCACAAACAAAAGGAAGAAAATAAATTAACAGTTTTTTTGGCGATCACGGTGGGACTACTTGTGCCAATCGTGTTTTGATTTCTGTTAAACCTGCCATCATTTCCTTGTCTTGGTTTTCCCCGGATTTCCCTTTTATTTCTTGTTGTTTCTGGTTCCCTGGCTCCTCTGACGGTCTCCAGTTCCTGCGTTACACTGCTTCTGACGGTCTGGTCTTCGATCGTCACTTTCCTCTGACGCAGGTCCCCTAGACCGTTACATACTCCAGACAGGTACGTATCCCGAGGTGCATTTTCTTTCCGTACTTTCTGCTGTGATCTTTGTGCTTGGGTGTTATCTGGTCTCCTCCCTGGTTGATCTACTTATCTACATCATTGTGTGCATACTTGTTTGCTAGATCATAGGTTAGAATTTGCATGCACTCCGGTGCGCATAGGTTCATTCATATTTTCATACATTAGATTGCATTTTCCTACCTTGGTGTGCGGACCTCTCGTCTCCATATTCCTTGGGGCTGACTAGGAAATCACACCAGGGACCTCCATAAGTCCCCGCGAGCCGTGGATTCCCACACGGACGCCGGGCCGATTGTACCTTTCCACCCCGTGTCTAGGGTTGCATAAGTGAAGGAGTGATTAACATTTAAAGTCAAACCAAGCCTTACACCCCTCTCCTATTAGGAACCCATTGTCGAGAGCACATTTTTAATCAATCTACTAAAGTTCCAAAGGAGAAATCATAGAAATCTTGTGGCATCATCTTAAGCAACTTGGTTGACTTGGAGTGTCTTCATTTCTTTTTCACTTACATCTTCGCTAGAAGTCGTCTAAGTTTGGTCACTTATTGTGTGATTGTTGTGTGTTGTTTGCATCTTGTTAAAGTTGTCCGTTGCATGTGGAGTCACCTCCATCCGTTATAAGCATCATCACCCGGGGGTGAGTCCCTCTCCTCATCCTATTTCAACCCACTCTTCGAATCTACCATGGCTTCCTTTGATCTTCCTCGATCCCAAGAGGAGTCTCTCCCTCAAGGGCTTCTAGAGGATCCCTCTAGGGTTGTCTCGTTCCAGCCCAGGGAGGAGCCCCTTCCTCCCTCATCTTCCATCCCTATGCAAATTGCTCCATCCACTCAAAATCCTCCTCTATCTTCCGCCAATTCTGTCCTTCAGATGATGGCTCAATTAGACCCGACCCAGCTTCAGGCGGTCTATCAGGTTATGCAGGGGTCCAACACCCCGCCTTCTCCTATTATCTTTGGTCATTCCAATCCGTCCGTCGCTCGACCTAGAGCCGATGGACCCACTGTGTGAAGTCCCGCGATCAATGACACCCAAGAGGGGGGTGAATTGGGTGATTACCAATTTTAGGGAAAACTTTTAGCTTTTTACAAAATATGTGATAAACGATAATTAGCAATAGAAAGCTGATTAACCAATTCACTCAAAATCACCGATCCCACACGACCATACAACGAAAACAATCAAACCACACAAAAACACACAATGCACAACGGTTTTTAAGGTGGTTCGGATGCAACGACGGTAATCCTACGTCCACCCCTCACCAAACCCGGTGAGGCTTCACTCGGGGATAAATCCCCAAACAGAGACGATGCTCCAACCACATACGCAGAACGACACCTGCACACACACACGGGGACGCGCCCCAACCCACACACAGAGACAAGCTCCAACACACACACACACACGGAGATGAACTCCAACACGATCCGACAACCGAATCACTACCACACACACAAGATCGAACGGATCTAAGTAGACCCACACACACACAAACGCAGATCTAGGAAGATCCACGTACACACACGAATCAATTACAACACACACACAAACAACCACGGATCCAACACGATCCACACACACACACACACACAGATTCTACAGTTTATAAAGAACATAAATACAATACCCAAAACATAACTCCTGTTTCAGGTTCCCTTTGAATGCATGCTGCGGATCTAGAACATATCTTCAATCTTCACTTGACCGAAGCTTCAATTCTTGCTTGCTCGCTTTTCTACTTTTTTGCTTGCTCGGCTTCTCCTCTTGAATCTTTGCTTGATTCTTTTCCTTGGATGATGTTGGCTTCAGATCTACCTTGAATGGCTTGAGGTTGGATGAAGGTGTTGCTGCACGAGGTACTGTTCACGGAGCTACAATACCCTCTTCTTCCTCCTTGGACAGCCTCCCCTTGATCTCCACTTGAATCCCCTTGGTTCCTTTGCTTGCTTGCTTTCCTATCATCTTGATTGGAGCTTTGTTGGCTTCAGATTGAGCTTGAATGGCTTCAGATGGATGAAGAAATTGTTGGACGGAGTACTGTTCACGCAGCTCTTCTTGCTCTTGCAACAGCTCACTTTCCCCCTTGATAGCCTCTATTAGATCTCACATTAGGTGCTTAGGGTTTATGACCCTTTAGGTTGGTTTTATATCTCTTGAAAGGCCCTTGGACAACCCCTAGACCAGATCCATAAATCCTGGTGTAATTGGGGGCAAAAGGATTAAAGAAATGGGGTGAAACCCCTCTTCTCGAGCTTGACACAAAAGTCAACAAAAAGTGGGCATCGGGGCTGGCGGTCGACCGGAGGGCATGGGGCGGTCGACCGGAACTTGTAAATCCTCTAACTTTTAGGCTTTGGCAAAACTGGTCGACCGGACGCCTAGGGGCGGTCGACCGCTACCTGCAGAATCTGGAATTTTTAGGCTCTGACAATTCAGGTCGACCGGCCAAGGCGTGTAGGTCGACCGGAAAGACTTATACCTGCAAAAATGAAGTGTTAGACCAATGAAACATGTCTAAAAGTCAAGAGCTTCAAGTCCATACCAAATCCATGCATTTAGGGGTTGGATTCACTTGGTTTATGCATTTGAAACGTCTAGACCATTATAGCGTTTCTAAATTTGTTCCGGGGGCTCCGCCCCCCGGAAACCCCCGCAAGGGGCGCTGCCCCCTTGACCGCCGCGACCTGACCGGGCAGGTCGATCCCCGCGACCTGACCACGCAGGTCGATCCGCGGGCGAGGGCGCACGATGGCCAGAAGGGTTTCATGTTGAATGTGCATGAATGGGGTGTATACATAAGATACACAAGGTGAGATCGATGCTAAGCATGAGATACACAAGGTAAGAGTCTCACCAATGGTTCTTGATAGTAAATGACATATACCACCTGTTTTGGATTGTAGAGGAGCAGGGTGCTTATCCACAAGTTTAGTTCACCAAGTGACTGCCATGTGTTTGATCCTGCAAGCAAGATAGTTAAGGTTAATACCATGCTTATTCACATTAAAGAGGTTATGAAACCTCTTGCCTCTTGTAAAAACAATTCAATCAAGCATAAATCAAGACCATGTACCATTGCTATTTGCCATCTCAAACATATTTAAACATGAATGTGCAATCAACCATAAGTTTAGTTATCATCACTCAATCACACATTAAGTTTAGTTATCATCAAAACCATAACGCCAACAATCATCAAAATCATAACTCAACACTGTGCAGCCCGTTGATCTCACTCCGGTCCAACCTAGGACCCTCCGCTTCTCCAATCTTGAAATGGGCTAGTCTTCTGGTTCGGCCCAGTAGTGCCTTGATAAGGGCAACCCAGTTATGCCTCCTTCTTTCCCGTTGGATCATCACATCTCAGGCCCAGCTGTGCCACAAGTTCTTCTTGGTCCCAATGATTTTATGCGCCCTCAGCAAGGGGCAGCCCAGGTCCAGTCTAATGTGGGTCACCCTTCGATCCACCATCCCTCTTATGGACCGTCTGCTCCATCTGTTTACCCTTCCGTTCCTAAAAATTCATCCTTTTCTATCCCTACTATCTCCCGAGAGCAGGAGTTGCTTGATAAATGGGCCGCCATGCAGCAGCAACTCGATTTCCTTCAGAAGCGGGTTGGCCCTTAGTCATTGGCAGACGTTCCAGTCCTGAGTTTTCAGAACATCCGGTTCCCTCCACAGTCCGAGCTCCCTAACTATAGAAAGTATGATGGGAATAGCAATCCTTTTGTTCATGTGAGAGACTTCTTATACGAGTCGGCTCAATTTCAGCACGATGATCGCCTCATGGCGTATCTATTTCGCCGATCGCTGGATGGTGTTGCACTGTTATGGTTCTATTCTCTGCCACTGGAAGATGCTGAGAGTTATAAGACAGTAAAAGATAAGTTTATTCAGAGGTTCCAAGATAGAGTCGGCCCGGAATATTCATTTACAGATGTGGTGGCCGAAAAGATGAAGCCTGATGAGGAATTTGCTACCTACGTAGACCGATAGAGCCAGATGGCCGCTAGAGTGCCCGGCCACATTCCGGAGGAAGAGAAGGTCAAATTGCTTATTTCGAATGCCACTCTGACCTTCCGCAACATTCTAGCCATGAATGATATAGCCAACATGCATCAACTTTATAGCTGAGCATGCTTTATTCAAACTCAGTTCAAGGATTCCCCCATACACTCGCTCTTTGAAAATAAAAAGCCCAAGTATCATAAGAAACCTCAAGGGCCTGTTACCAAGGGAATCCAAACGAACGAGCAAGTTCAAGCCGTTACTTTCCCCTTCCAAGCCGCACCCTTCCACTTCCCCCAAAATCCCCGCACTCCACAGAACCCCGCTCCCCAAAGCTTCCAAGTCACTCTACAAAACCCTCCGTCTGCCTTCACCACTCCACAAAATACCTTCGCCGCACCACAGTAAGCACCACAACCTCCGCAATATCATA
The DNA here is from genome assembly GCA_022559845.1 of Amorphophallus konjac. Lineage (NCBI taxonomy): Eukaryota > Viridiplantae > Streptophyta > Magnoliopsida > Alismatales > Araceae > Amorphophallus > Amorphophallus konjac. The sequence goes on along the minus strand of CM040121.1, from coordinate 454,443,244 downwards.
ATGTCCCTCCACCCAACGGCTATAACAACAACAACAGCAAGCGTCCGACTCCTAAAAGGGCACAATACCCACCCTTGCTAGAAACCCTCACGGATATCTGCTCGGCTCTCATGTCAGTAAATGCTATACAACTTCCTCCAGAACGGCCCATTTGGAACACAGCCGTTGAACAAACAAAGTATATCATATTCCACAGGCAGCCGGGGCACACAATCGAAGGATGTTTTCAGTTCAGGGACCTAGTGTATGACCTCCATGAGGGATAGAGAATTGATTGGGCCGAGATGAACAAGGCCATTATCGAAATCAAAGAGAAGAGAAGGCAGCCGCCGAGGCAGCAAGTGCAGCAGCAACAGGCACCGCAGCCGCAGCAGCATCCACCACAACAGCAACAGTAACAGGTTCAGGATTTGGGGATTCATCAGAACCCGATGCCAAACCACCCTCCCGCTCCGCAGCCTCAGCCGCCGGCACCAGCTCAGGTCAATGTTGTCCAGCCCCTGGCTCCTAACGTCGGGTGGTCTTTTGATGACGACGACACCACACCGCAGATAATGGCCCTCCACCATAATCACCGCAATCCCCTTGCTTCCTCTAACATTTTACCTACACACCCGACACCTTCACCACTTGTTCTCCCATTCACACCCGCTCCAGTAACTCCGCCACCACCCACGATTCTATCACACCCACCACCAATTACCCCCGCCACCATCATTACACCATCACCCAACCCTTCACTCATCACCACACCTCCACTAGCCTGTCCTCCCTCCGTACCAACACCCATCATCACCACCCCGCCTTCCACTAACCCCTCATCCATCATCCGCCCATCACCACATATTACCTCCACCAACATCACATCGTACCAAATCCTTTCTCCCACACCACCTAGTCCACTCATCCACGCCACCGGGTGTTGACACCTTGAAAATGAGCAAGGGGGGGGGGAACAGAATTGAAAAGAAGATTAGACTAACATTGAAAAATTAATGGTAAAGCTCATCAACCATCTACCCGGCTGAAGCCTTTTCCGGCCAAGCTGATGTCCGGTTTCGTTGTCAGCCAGACGGAGACACTGATGAAATAGCAGTCACTTGACTGATGAGACCTCCTATCACGCTTTAACAAGAGCTATATTACTACCTCGTCCGGAAGTCTACAGGTAACATATCTGACTAAGTCAGATGTTAACTTGTTGACGGATGAGATATGAGCAAAGACAAAGATGAAATCAGAACCGATAAATGAAGATTATGAAAACCTCTGCAAAGTCGTAACGGAAGAAGAACCTTCTCCATGGGCTATATATACCTAGCTGAAGTCTTCTCAGGCTAAAGCTGATATCCGATTTTGTCATCATGCGGGTGACAATGCTGATGAAATGATGTCATGTTCTGTCATCGTTCAGGTGACGATGCTGATGAAATCCCAGTCCACTGACTGATGAAGGTCTCCATAATCCCACTAAGACCCGGGTCCACCAAAAAAAGGCCTGCTGCGGTTCTAGTATATTCAGGGAGACAGCAAGTCCATGTGAAGCCTTAAAAAGGGCCCTAAATGGGCCTATGAAATGGGCTCACGAAGGTGGCGCCGGGATACTCTACGGATGTCTAGCGCGTCGGGAGCTACTGCACTCGACAGATGCGCGCCATGAAGATGAAAAGTCACGTCGACTCCCATCTGCCGAGAGGTGAGGAGGGGCTGGGTCTATATAAACCCACTCACTCAAAGAAGAAAAAAAAGGCCGGCAACCTCATCCAGAAAGAAAGAGGGAAAAACAGAGAGAGAGAGCCTCCTCCGCTGAGAAAAGAAAAAAAGAGACCAACAGAGAGAGAGAGAGCCTCCTCCACTGAGAAAAGAGAGAAGAGACCAACAGAGAGAGAGTGCCTCCTCCGCTGAACAAAGAAAGAAGAGATCAACCCGAAGAAAAAGGGAGAAGAAGCTCCAAGTGGGCAGGTAGCTGGGGAGGGAGAGGAGTCAATGCTCCGCCCTCCCCCATGTTTCTTTTCTTTTCTCTTTATGTATTCCTATGAGTTTCATCTTGATTCACCGGATGTAACCGGGATATCCCGGCCTCTGTTTTACCTCCTTTTCCCTCACTCCCTTCTTGTGATTGGTGTGAGTTTTGGAATGATGTAATGAAACGAAATACTACGATGGCCCATTTGGGTGCTGGGTGATTGAAATATCTACCATCTGTCTCCCCCCTCTGTATCTGCTGTTCTTCAAAACATTTATCTACTTAGATGCTCCGGATTTTTGGTTTATACTTCACATCTCCGGGTCCGTTCTCTCATGAAAGATGAAGACGGAGCCCCAACCCTCGTTCAATGGGTCATTGGGCTCTGTCCCCTCCTTCCCTCCCTTTGATGATGGGTTTTCCCGCATGTCGTGGATTTCTGCCGAGCTCCCAGCTTGTTCAGGGTCAGAGACATCAATCTCTTGATCGTCTGAACAGCAGGTGACAAAAAAACCCCATATATCTCCCGAGGGTTTAATGATGGATGATCCTGTCCTTCGACTGATGCTACCCTCCCTTAAACCCCTGGCCTTCACGCCTATAAAACCTTTTAATCCTCCTCGTCTGTGCTAGAAAATCCAGCCTGAATCCTTGTCCGAAACTAGAAGAACCAAGAACAGAGACCTGGAACCTTCCTGGCGCCAAGAACAGTAGTCCCTGAAGAGACCTTCCCGGCGCGAGGATGGACGCGTCGGGAACCTCCCTTGCCAGCTTCCCGGCGCCCAGAATAGTGCCCACGAAGAAACCTTCCCGGCGCGGCTGTTTGCGCGCCGGGAACTCCCTATGCCAGCTTCCCGGCGCCAAGAATAGTGCCTTATGAAGAACCCTTCCCGACGCAGTGGCTCTTGCGCCGAGAACTACCCCCTTGTGCCATAAGCCCCTTTATGCTATGAATGCTCCATCCCTTGAGCCCCATGTGAGAACCCCTGCTACCAGTCAAGAAACCACACAGATACCCCTATGATCCGCTCAATGTAACCCTGTATTCTATCGAGGGACACCCAGGGTCACCGTATACCCCTCAAAGATAACAATAAACGGGGACAATCTCCCCTACACGACCCCCCCCCCAGGGCTAGATTTAATCATAACCCCGCTAACCAAAGGAGCTCTGCCACTGCATGCGCTCTGATGGCCTTAAGGGGATATTAAGATAGTGCTGCAAGCACGTACATGGGTCAGGGGGTCCAATACCCCTCTACTCTTGGCTTTCACCCCGGCACTCCGTGGGTGATTGTCTATCATTCCCTGGCAAATGTTAAGTCCGGGGGAGGTGCTGCCAAAATTCTTCCAGGAGCAGGCACTTGAAGATGACATTAAGCTGTCCCTGGGGCTCTGCACGAACACTGGTGACAGGGATCCTCTAGACCCTGATTTCCCCAATTCCGCTTCGATCTTGGCCTTCCTTCGGAACCCAAACCCAATCCAGTTCAGATCTAATGAACTGATCCACTTTGACCTCACAGAATCTATCTAACTTGTCCTGAATCGCCAAGAAACTCAAAAGCAGGGTGCCGTAAACCCTTAGAAACCATCTCGGCGCTATGATACCTCTCGGCACCATGCACAGTAGAATAGGTAAAATGCTCTCGGCGCAAGCCTTCTTGCGCCGAGTACCCATCCATCCCAGGTCGCGCCGGGAACCTTTTTGCCACTTTACCCTTGCGCCGGGAACCCCCTGGCCATCGTGCTTTCGCGCCGGGAACCCCATCCACTTTGCCCCTGCGCCGAGAACCTACCCTGCCATCCAATTGAGCCCCCGACACTTTGATCAGATCCATCCACCTTTTTTTAAAGCGCTAGTCTTTGCCTTGCGCCGAGAACCACCTGGGCCATTTAGCCCTTGCGCCGAGAACCTTGCGCCAAGAACCCCCTTGGCCTCTTAGCCTGCGCGCCGGAACCCCTGGTCATCTTGCCCTTGTGCCGGGAACCCCATCCACCTTGAGCTGCGCCGAGGACTTACCCTGCCATCCAGTTGAGCCTCTGAGGGTTTGATCAGATCCATCCAGGGATACCCATGAGTCACCAGACCTGCCCCGGGGATAAATCCAAAGGGAGACAAACTCCCTTACATTCCACCGTCCCGCGTCAGATTTACGAGTAACCCCTTTAGCTCGGGAGGTCTCTGCCACTGCATGAGTTCCACCGGCTTCCTTAATGGAAAATTGAACGTTGCCCCATGGAAGACATATGCAGTTCGGGAGGTCCGGCCTCTGTTTCTCTCGGCTTTCATCCCGGCACTCCGTGGGTGATAGCCTATTTCCCCATGGGCATGATCCAGATAAAGGGGAGATGCTGTCGAAATATCGATTGATGCTTTAACCCCGACAAGCCCCCGGAAACGTGTATCATACGCCTCCCGTCTGGCTCACTTCTTCGGGGGATACAAATACTTCGAGGCCCTTGGCCGGATGAGAAACGTGAAAGGGGACATGTCTCCGATGATCATCCAGGCCCCATCCCGCCACTGCGTGGACGGTGTCCTATCTCTGCCCGGTACGACCCACACAAAGGGGTCATGCTGATTTAATAATTTGTCGTTTATTCAATTACCTTCTTAGAATAACAAGAACTTCAATGTTATGCACTGTCATTTTCGACCGCCCCAAGTGGCCTCCTATTTTGGCGTTTAATCAAGGGTTGTCCTTCTTAGGAAGGGCGTAATTAACGTCATAGCCTTTATGGTATGACGGACTTCCGGTCCCGAATCGGACTTCACAATCGACTGACCAAGTCAAGTCGAGCGCATAATAAAAATTGTCACTCTAGTGACTGGCACGCCTAATAAATCTAAACAAATGAAACTTCTATGATGGAAAAGAATCCGCGTCCACAAGTCTGGCACGCCCGGTGGGACTAAGTCTCCCTTCATCTCAACGCCAAAATAGGAGGCCCGGTGGGCCCCCTCTCAAATTTCTAATTCTGTGTGCTTTCTCCATTTTCAGGAAGCTAGAATGACGGCTGGAATCATGTCTGTGTGCTTTGACCAGCAAGCGGTCGAGGCACATGTTCGAGAAGGCTACCTGGCGATACCTCTTTCATTCGGGTCGATGCCGCCTGCTGTCGGAATGCCCAACTGCCTGGGCCTCATTTTCACTGATCTGCTCGAGATTGACAACCAGGAGCCAAAAGCTGTTGTCGAGACGTCGCCGCAAGCTACCGGTCCCAAGAAGAGCCCGGTGATGAAGAATACTCCTGGGGTCGTGTCCTGCTTTGTCCATCACGAAGCAAGGAGGAGCGTACCCTCTGCTGCTGCTGGAAAAGGAAGAAGATCCGACCGGAGAGTCCGATCCACTGCTGCGGGTCGTCGGATATCCAATTCTGGGAAAACAATGCTGATTGGAGATATCCGGGTGAACCTCAATGGTTGCCCATGGGAGGTCAAGCCGGATGTGATCGTCCCAATGGTACTGATGCGGGACGGGACCACGGACACGACAAGCTCGCGATCGTCCCTTAACGAGGGAAGCGTCGGATGTGCGCGGTTGAGAAACCGGCAATGAGCTAGGGTGGTCGGCTCTCTTTTGCGCCCGAACCGGGTCACGGGACGGCTTCGCTCTCTCTCGCAGCAGTGATATTATAAATTGAAGGTGAGCTAGGTATCCCTACACATGCTCTCTAGCAGCGGCATATAAAGCATATAAAGAATTAAGCTAATGCCAAGTGTAAGGGTGAAGGCGATACCTCCACGCTCTCGGCGTGGCAAAGATGGCACCTGGCCGAAGCTCGTACTCCCGGGAACTTAGTACATTATGTTTACAGCAGTACAAATAAGCCCACTCCACGCAGGGAGGTAAAGGGCGACACAAGTGGGCCCGGGAGGACCAAGTTCGGGTTGACGGGCGGTTTCGGGCAATGCTTCGGCTTCACGCGTACTCGTGCTAGTGGGGGCCCACGTATTGACCGGAGGGGTCGTGTGGGGCCTGATGACTCCTCTATTGTGGAGACACCTGGGAAGCGTTCCCCTGGGATGGCGAGCTGCTGGAACGACCGCCGGACGCCGGGCGGCCCTCGGACGACGCTCGCGGGAACTCGGCCACGAATCTGAAAATTCTGTTTGCAGGCGCGCGACTCGGAGAAAACTGCTGCTGCGATCAGCCCCGTCGTCGGAATGCGACGAGGTTAGCGCCGTTGGAAAGCTGACTCAGAATACCTCGACGTAGGGGTCTTCAAAAAAAATAATCAGATCTTTATTTCTGATCATGTATTTTACAAGCTTGCTGGAATCTGGCCAGAACTGCAGGGGCAGGTTCTGACTTATCTGAAGATCGACGTTGACCGGGGAGAAGACCTCCGAATCTGGCAATGATTTCTTCAGTAAAGTTGAAGGTCACTGAGAGAGGAATCCGGGACTATTTTTGGTTTTCTGATTGGAGACGAAATCGATTTTCTGGGATTTCTTAACTAGACCTGGGTCGGATCTGGGAAACTGTGGGCATACTGTTCTTGGGAACTTGGACGAAATTTAAAAATACTTGGATGGTGAACCAAAAATTAATAAAATTTCTGGTGGTAGAGGGATGTGGACAGAGATCCCAGTAAATTTGGGCGACCCAAAAAAAATCAAAATATGGTTCGAATGGGGTAAACTCAGAGCTGGTGAACAGTAAATAGAACCAGGACAGATCCGGAACTTGGACTTGGACGAAAATCAAAAAATAGCTAAAGGATGAATTTTGATGTGATTGTTTTTGTGGGAATAAGGGTTCTAGAGGGCAACCAACCCTGAAATTTTGAGCTTCAGAAGATGAAGGGAATGATAGCAGGAATTCGGAGAGAAGGATCTATCCTGAGTTGACAGAACACCGAAACCGTTGGCAACGACGCGTCGACGGCGAGTCGATGGCGGCGGCGATCACCGGAGTTGCTTCAGATGCTGGAGGGGATCAAGGGGGAAGGGATTACACTCTAGAAAGGGGGCTGGAGGTGGAGGAACCAGGGAGAGAGAGGGGAGGGGTGCAAATCTCACTTGGGGGCAAATGCCTATTTTCTCTTCATTAATTCATTCAATATGAAAAATACAACCTTATATAGGATGCCAACCAAACTCAACCTCAACCCTTGGATCTAGGGGTTAGGATTGAAGGGCTGGGATACAATGTGAATCACACATTTAATACATTAGTTTTAATCTAATTTGACCATACTTATTCAACCTTGGACTAGATCCATTCAAACACCACCTAACTAGCCTAATAAGGCCAAAAGAGGGGGCGCCCCCTTCATGGGCCTCTCTTGGGCCTAGGCTGGTCCAAGGCCAGCCCACCCAATCCACACCCATGCTTGGTCCATGGGTTCTCCCATCTAGATAGCCCATGAGAGGGAGTGGCCCAATTGGGCCTTAAATGGCTCTTATGGTCCATAAGGGTGGCTTAAGGTCCAATATGATAATCACTCCTAATGGACTCTACTAAGGTAACCTAGTAATGGACTTGACATAACAAATGGCCCATTGGCTTGATATAAGCCTTACAAGGAGCCCAAAAGAAAGAAATTACACAATTACAATCTTATACAAGCCATAACACACAAATACACTTCACCCGTGTATGGAAATCGCCTTTGATGCCCCATCAATTCTCCCCGGGTGGGAGGAACTCGACCCCGTCGAGTAGGGGTATGGCTGCTCCGGTCCTCCGGCGGATCCGTCACCGTGCTAAGTAGCGCGTGTATGCTCCACTCCAAGTGATCGGCACCTGCTCATTCCATATATACTCGATATGCGCACTGCTATGGCTAAAGGTGGTCACTCCGAAGGGGCACTCTCAAAAGGAAGGAAACAGCTCGAAGACTCACTAGGAATCACCGCTGAGTCCCTATAGGTGACTGATCCGGGTATAGATGTAGAACCGATCCCATACTCATCAAGTGAGTCGACTCGCTTCACACTCATAAGAGAACGACACGAGCTTGCACAAGACACATGCAGACTCACCATGCACTGACACATGAATGAAAATCACACAAACAATCGACTCAAAATCACCACACAAACAAACCACACAAAGAAAACACACCGACTCAACTATGACCCTAGACATACCTAATGTTAGTCAGACCCGTACATGGATGACGGCGGACCAGGACACCCGAATATGTGCCATACATGCATTTGACGTAACTGGAGGTTGACGTCATGGGGAACTCCTAGACATACTACGATGCACCAATCATGGACATTGGGCTTGGATGCGGGAAGTCCGGGAGGTGCGGGTGGTTTAGAGGTATCGGGGAAACCAAAGTCTTCCTTACCCCCGAGGGATGGTTCGGACCTATGGCTATGTGGAGTTTGCTTGGCCCGAATGGAAAAGGTGGGATAGTGAACTCCGCGGAAGAAGGGTAACGAGTATGAAAACTCGGGAGGGTCACTAGTGAAGGGGTCGAAAGGGTCGACGAAGGTGTGACCCCATGAAGTGGGTTCCAACATGACATGGTCCCAATCGTGAAATTCTTGAAGGTGCGGGTGGTCACCTTCCTCCGTCATGGTAGATGGGACCGTGTATAGGAAATATGACTCCTCCCTCGGAAGCAAAGTCATGAAGTCGGGCTCATCCGGTAGCGGGAGAAGTAGAAGAACCTCCGTGGTGACACAACCCACGGTGCACTCGGAGGTAATGGACCCTATGGCCGGATGGGTGAAGCTAAGACTAGCGGGTTGGTCAAAGCCTCGGGCCAAAAGATGCGTCAACTCCCATTGTGAATCTAATCCCATGACAAGATCATCCAACGTATCAACATGGTGACGAGATCGAAATGTGGTATGGAATGAGTTGACCGGCACTAGTGGTAGTGTGGGGTCCATTGATGGGAAGGGATGTGGGACCAAGCCATCCTTGAGCCATCTAAGAAGTGGCTCGGCTATGTAAAGTGTTCCCGTAAGAAACACGGGTGGCTCGGGTTTTGGTAGTTCCCACTTTGATGGTTTCGAATGAAGACCGGAGGTAGATAACAATGGAGCATCCATGGGTGGTGGAGTAGCTTGTGTCCTTTCCCACCAATCCAAAATCATTTTCTTTATTTCCTCTAAGGAGCGGGTTGGAGGAGGGACCTTGGGGTGGACTAGCTCCTTAACTCTCGGCTCGGGTGTGGGCCTCGGCTCGGTTATAAGCGGGGCTTCCACTCGGTTGGAGGTGCTTGAGTGGGTTGGGATGGGAGTGCCAAGGGGAGGTTGGTTGGTGGTGCATGGGCGGGCCACTAGATTGGGGTCACTTTGGTGGGCTTGGACGGCGGTGAAGGGGTGGGATTGGGTAGAGGTGTGGCCCACTTGATTGTGGGTGAGTTGGTGGGGTTGGTGAGTGGAATGACCTCCGTGGTTGGAGGTAGGTGGGCGGGGAATGTAGGCCCTCCTAAGCACTCTCTTCATTTCCCACCATGACTCGATGGGCCTTAGATTCCTATCCTCCCTCCAATATTTGATGTCCCTCCAAGTTGCAGCGGCTTCACCAAAAAGTCACCTTTTGGCAACATCGACTTGCATGGGCCCGTACATGATGTACACCTCGAAGTAATCATTCATAATGGCTTCCCATTCTAGATAGACACTCGGCTCATCGGACCCGTATAAATCCCGGGTTTCGGGTCTCGTGGCGTGGTTCGGGTGGTCCTTCCATTTGAGATAGTATCGCCACCATCCGGGAGTTTGGGACTCCATGGGACACGGGGAAACTAGTGGATGGCCATGCCGACACTCGGACCAAAACACTAGACACGACACTAAGTAATGCAAAGTTGGAATGCACTAACTAATGCACACTAAGGACCCTAGACGTAAACCAAGACTCGGTACGGGGCGGAGACAATCGACCCGAAGGTCACTCGCATAAGTGTGCGGCCTTCCCGATAGGCGTAACCTAACGGTCGGACAACACCTTTTTATATACCGAGTAAAGGGATGTATGCGACCCAAAAACGACTCTTTTTGTTGTTTTAAAAATGTGATGATCCTAAACACGACTTAGACCGACTAATGACTACATGACACTCTTTTTTTTTGACACCCTAGACTCAACCTGGCTCTGATACCAAATTGATGCGGGACGGGACCACGGACACGACAAGCTCGCGATCGTCCCTTAACGAGGGAAGCGTCGGATGTGCGCGGTTGAGAAACCGGCAATGAGCTAGGGTGGTCGGCTCTCTTTTGCGCCCGAACCGGGTCACGGGACGGCTTCGCTCTCTCCCGCAGCAGTGATATTATAAATTGAAGGCGAGCTAGGTATCCCTACACATGCTCTCTAGCAGCGGCATATAAAGCATATAAAGAATTAAGCTAATGCCAAGTGTAAGGGTGAAGGCGATACCTCCACGCTCTCGGCGTGGCGAAGATGGCACCCGGCCGAAGCTCGTACTCCCGGGAACTTAGTACATTATGTTTACAGCAGTACAAATAAGCCCACTCCACGCAGGGAGGTAAAGGGCGACACAAGTGGGCCCAGGAGGACCAAGTTCGGGTTGACGGGCGGTTTCGGGCAATGCTTCGGCTTCACGCGTACTCGTGCTAGTGGGGGCCCACGTATTGACCGGAGGGGTCGTGTGGGGCCTGATGACTCCTCTATTGTGGAGACACCTGGGAAGCGTTCCCCTGGGATGGCGAGCTGCTGGAACGACCGCCGGACGCCGGGCGGCCCTCGGACGACGCTCGCGGGAACTCGGCCACGAATCTGAAAATTCTGTTTGCAGGCGCGTGACTCGGAGAAAACTGCTGTTGCGATCAGTCCCGTCGTCGGAATGCGACGAGGTTAGTGCCGTTGGAAAGCTGACTCAGAATACCTCGACGTAGGGGTCTTCAAAAAAAATAATCAGATCTGTATTTCTGATCATTTATTTTACAAGCTTGCTGGAATCTGGCCAGAACTGCAGGGGCAGGTTCTGACTTATCTGAAGATCGACGTTGACCGGGGAGAAGACCTCCGAATCGGGCAATAATTTCTTCAGCAAAGTTGAAGGTCTCTGAGAGAGGAATCCGAGAATATTTTTGGTTTTCTGATTGGAGATGAAATGGATTTTCTTGGATTTCTTTACTAGACCTGGGTCGGATCTGGGAAACTATGGGCAGACTGTTCTTGGGAACTTGGACGAAATTTGAAAAATACTTGGAGGGTGAACCAAAAATTAATAAAATGCCTGGTGGTAGAGGGATGTGGACAGAGATCCCAGTAAATTTGGGCGACCCAAAAAAAATCAAAATATGGTTCGAATGGGGTAAACTCAGAGCTGGTGAACAGTAAACAGAACCAGGACAGATCTGGAACTTGGACTTGGACGAAAATCAAAAAATAGCTAAAGGATGAATTTTGACGTGATGTTTTTTGTGGGAATAAGGGTTCTAGAGGGGAACCAACCCTGAAATTTTGAGCTTCAGAAGATGAAGGGAGTGATAGCAAGAATTCGGAGAAGAAGGATCTGTCCTGAGTTGACAGAACACCGAAACCGTTGGCAACGACGCGTCGGCGGCGAGTCGATGGCGGCGGCCATCACCGGAGTTGCTTCAGATGCTGGAGGGGATAAAGGGGGAAGGGATTACACTCTAGAAAGGGGGCTGGAGGTGGAGGAACCAGGGAGAGAGAGGGGAGGGGTGCAAATCTCACTTGGGGGCAAATGCCTATTTTCTCTTCATTAATTCATTCAATATGAAAAATACAACCTTATATAGGATGCCAACCAAACTCAACCTCAACCCTTGGATCTAGGGGTTAGGATTGAAGGGCTGGGATACAATGTGAATCACACATTTAATACATTAGTTTTAATCTAATTTGACCATACTTATTCAACCTTGGACTAGATCCATTCAAACACCACCTAACTAGCCTAATAAGGCCAAAAGAGGGGGCGCCCCCTTCATGGGCCTCTCTTGGGCCTAGGCTGGTCCAAGGCCAGCCCACCCAATCCACACCCATGCTTGGTCCATGGGTTCTCCCATCTAGATAGCCCATGAGAGGGAGTGGCCCAATTGGGCCTTAAATGGCTCTTATGGTCCATAAGGGTGGCTTAAGGTCCAATATGATAATCACTCCTAATGGACTCTACTAAGGTAACCTAGTAATGGACTTGACATAACAAATGGCCCATTGGCTTGATATAAGCCTTACAAGGAGCCCAAAAGAAAGAAATTACACAATTACAATCTTATACAAGCCATAACACACAAATACACTTCACCCGTGTATGGAAATCGCCTTTGATGCCCCATCAGGTACCTACCACCAATAGGTTCCGAGTACTGGCTACTAGGAGGGCCGACATGGAACATGGAGATAGAAGGCCACTGGCACCAAAGCCGCTCAAATTCAGGCAGATCTGGCGGCCGAAGAAAATCCAGAGTTGGGCCCCAGCTCAAGATGAAGAAAAAATTGCTGATGCTGCTATTACCCGCTTCAGAGCAGGGAGCAGAAGAGGAGAAAGAAAAGATGAAAGAGAGGCTGTTGCTGTTCACCCCAGGGCTCGGGGTAGGAGAGATGAGAAAGAGAATGAAGGAAGGAATATGACTGCTACTCGCCCCAGGATGAGGGGCAGAAGATATGAGAAAAAAGAAGACCTCATGGTCACCCACCCCATGGCCGGGGGCAAATGATGGGAAAGGAAGAACTATGCTGTTGCTACCAACCGCCGCCAGGATGGGAGCAGAAGGTTCAGAAAGGAAGAAAAAATGAGAATAAGTGAACCAGTCGCTGTTACCATTTCAAGAAGATCGAGAGCCTGTGCTAGACAGGTCGACATTTTCAAATATTCCAAAGTCGAGCATCTGACTGCTCAGGTGGCGAGACTGGCTTCTCAGCAGAAAGGCCAGGAAAGACTGATGCCCCGACCGGAGTGGCGAAGGCACAGTCAAGAAGAAATGAAGCAGGTGGCTCAAGACTATCTTCACTACCTGGGGAATTCCTCCCTCGGGCAGCGAAGACTATCTCGTGCCTTGGGCACCATGGATGAAGAAAAATAAGAAACCTTTCAAGAACCAATGCTCGGAGTTTCCTCCTCTGATTCCAACGACTATGAAGAGGGCCACAGAGCCAGATATGAGGAAGGGGACCTGCACAGGGAAGAAGCTGAAGAAAGAATATCGGTCTTCGACCGGCTTAAATATCCCGACTAGGTGAAAAGGAAAGTCTACAGGCAGAGGGAGAAGATGCAGATCTTCGCCTGCAATATGGCCAGACTTGTCAAAAGGCGGGACATGTTACCGACTCCGCCAGATGAACTGCTCAGACTGGCAACCAGACCAAGCCCCGTCACAAGGAGAAGTCAGGCGGCCAAAGAGAAAATAAAGACTGATGATGAAGCCTGCAAGATCATGACCATGACAGTGAATGTGGTGACAGTAGAGGAGGAAGACAATCCCTTCGTCGATGACGTTGAAGGGACTTCAGAAGAGATACAGATCCCGTCAACCTTGGATCCCATGATCCAGATGATGTTTAGAAGATATCAACAAGAGATCAGTGCTCTCAGAAGACAACTGAATGAGAGGCAGGAAGCTACACCGGTCTCCAAGCAAGCCGAGCCTGTGGGGCAGACTTCCAGCTCAACAGAAATAGCTATCCCAGCTAATCCTCTCCCAGCCGATAAGGGCAAAGCACCGAGCCAACCTGTTCTACAGCAAATAGCAGCTCAGCCCTCTGTGTCTCAGACACAGCCCACCGTGCCCACCTTGCGCGCAACAGTGATGACAACTCCTTACAGTCAGCAACAAGCTCACTTCTTCCCGGAGAACATAGATCCAACTGTAGCCTACAAGCTGATGATTGAAAAGATTGTGGAGATGAAGCTGTCTGAAAGGACTGGTGATGATGCTGGTACCTACGATGTGTACAAGGTACCGTATCCTCCCCAGTATGCTGCTAAGAAACTACCGCCAGGCGTCAATAAGCCGCCGAAGTTTGAAAATTTTAATGGCCAGGGCTCCCCCAGGGAGCACATAGCTTACTATACCACAATTATGGGCGACTTGGCAGCTGATGAAGCTTATCTGCTTAAGTTCTTTGGCTCATCCCTCACTGGGTTAGCCTTTGAATGGTATTCAAGCCTGCCGACTGGATCAGTGGCCGATTGGCCTGATATGCAAAGGAAGTTCCGTGATAGATTTCATGTCACGGAAAGAGAAATTACAATAGCAGAGCTATATGCAACTAGGCAAAGGCAAGATGAAACAGCACTGGACTACATCAAAAGGTGGAGGAACTTAGCTATGAGATGCAGAAGACCTCCTCATCAAGAAGATGCAGTGCAAATATGTAAGTAGAGCCTCAGGAGAGAGGTACTAGAAAAGATGATCGGTGCAGATGTCAGAACATTTGACCGGCTAAACAATATAGTGGCAGAAGTTGAGACGTTCGTGTCCAAGCGTCCGACTGCCAATGCTCCCACTATGCCGAAAGGTAAATCTAATGATCGACGACCATCGCACTCTGAGGCTAACACCGTCGATTTCAGAACCTTCGAACAACAGAAAGGGAAAAGGGGGGCAGATGAAGTTCCCCCGCCAGCAGACAAAGCAGAAAGAAAAGATAAGGTCTCTTTGAGAAACAAAATGAGAAAGGCATACTCTTTCCCGAAAGATAAGGCAGCCGCGCTATTCAACTGGGCATACAAGTTCAACATAGTAACATTGCCTGAGCCAAAGAGACCCGAGGACGCGGCGAAGAAAGGTGATCCACTGTTCTGTCCATATCACCGTGCGCTGGGGCACGCAATTGAAGATTGTTACGTCTTCAAAGATATTATGGAAGGCATGGTCAAAAAGGGCGAGCTACAGCTGGGAGATTACCAGGTAGAGCCACCTCGTCAACATGAGCCTCCGGCCTTAAAAATGGCCGCCAATATGATTTCAGTCTACCAGCAGCTGCCTAAGGAAGCCGTCGAAGAATGCACCAGGCATACTTATGAAGCTTGCTTCCTCACCCCACTGAAGGATCAAGAAGGGTGGCACATGAAGCCAATAAAGAATAGAAAGAAAACTCCCGCAGCTAATACTAGTGGAGCAGTTATTCACGGTGTCACACCAAGGCCCGAACCACCTCCAGTAAAGCCAATATGGCACACAGCTGAGACATGGCCAGTCATTCGGATCCCCACTCATAACCGGAGAAGACAAGTCCCCCTACCTGCACATAAGGAAGTAAGTCCTGCAGCCAGGCGTTTACAGCAGTATATTAATGGGCTCGATGAATATGAACAGAAAAAGCCCGGGCACCTGCTGATGAAAGACTGTATACTCTGGGAACAGCTCGAAGAATTGAAAATTAAAGAGCAACCAGGGGCAGAACAGGGAGAAGATGAGGCTGAGCCTTTCTGGGGGCAAGAGCCCAAGAAGCCAAATTCCCAAAAGAAGAAGAGACGGTCCAAATGCAAAAAGGAAAAGGGAGTCATGACAGTACAATGTAACACCCTGTCGGTACTCTTTACCTTGCCCGGGGAGAATGATGAGGCTGAAACATCAAATGCCCCGCTAGAAGCCAACCATGCCGAGGCCTCAACCTCAGCACATGCAACACGCTCCGGAAGAAGGTGGGGGCGCCCACCGCCGGCCAATCATAACATTATGTTCAGAGGGGAACAACCCTACCAGATTCCTGAACCAGAGGTGCGGAGTGTTCAGATTCCTCCCCCTGCTAGCTTGTACCAGGAAGAGAAGAAAGGAGGTCAGGCTCCAACATTTCTGGAATTTCTGTCCAGTCTGGAAAATGAGCAGTCAACGCAGGATGGGCTGGATAAAGGCAAGAGACCTCAGCAGTAAGCATCTGTAGCCTACAAGCAGAATGAGAAAGAGGAGGATAGCCCTCCAACAACCCCAGGGGCCATTGTCACAGAAAAAGCCCCCCAAGAAGCCGGTCAAGAGAATGAAACCAGCACTGGGCAACAGAGGCCACAGGCACCACATGAACCTCCAAAACCCTGATGGGCGGAAGAAATGAGACTGTCTAATGTCCGGGTGGGCAGTCGGATCATGAAAATGCTAAAGAAGCTCCCTACCAGATTCTCCATCTGGGAGATTCTCTCTCTGAGTGAAGAAGCTCGCCAAGCGATTGTTGATGCCTTGCAGTCGTCGGCACAGTATGAAGCACTCTTGACAGAAGTGAATTCTGGGCCGTCAGTCACATTCACAAAGGATGATATGCTGATTCCGAATTCCGGCCATAACAGACCGCTGTATATGAGGGGCTCCCTGAACTGTCAGCCACTGAGCAGGATACTGATAGATCCCGGGGCTGCTGTGAACATTCTCCCATACCGCATTTACCAAAAATATTATTTTGAGCTGTAGCTTACCAAGGTCAGAGACATGAAAATTGCGGGATTCAACCAGAAATGTGAGACGCCCCTTGGGGTGGCTGATTTCAACCTCACATTGGGGGACCTCACTACCGTGGTGCGATTCTATGTAATCGACTCCAACACCACATATAAGGCCCTGCTGGGGAGACCGTGGCTGCATGAATATCAGATAGTGCCGTCCACGCTGCATCAGTGTATTAAATACTGCCACGAAGGAAAGGAAGAAATGGTGTTTACGAATCTGCATCCCTTCGAAGTATTCGAGTGTCACATGCTCGATGCATCCTACTACACGGAGGTGTCGCAAAAGGGTGAAGAGAAAGAGGCTGTGGTCAGCCAGAAGAAGCCGGTGACGAAGGCAAGAAATTGGTCTCCACCGCCACCAAGGGGCTATATTAAGAAACATGAAGTATCTCACATTTCTTATGTTGGTGACTTTGCTCGGATCACCCCTCCTAGCATCCACCCAGATGATACTGACGAAGAAATGAAAGAAAAGTACATACAGGTGGGGGTTCCGCAGGGTTTAGTCAAGCCCATTGCCAGCATAGAATACCAGACGGTGCTACCATTAAAGACTATGGAGGTCCCTCGCTTCTGCGAGCCTCCTATCATATTCTACACCGGGGAGCCAGTCGAAGACGATGATCAAGACTGCATGGTCCCTGAAGAATCTGTAAACTAGATGGTGCCGATCACGGGCTTGGACTATACTACCCAACGGGTTTCGCAGATGTTCTCTAAGATGCAAATGCCATCATTACAACCTGTTGCCCAAAAGAAGGCGTTCCAGGAGCTATGGTATCCGCCCCGGGATAATAAAGAACTGAGGAAGATCGCTCAGCACCCGGGTTTGGGTTATACCCTTCAAGAATACTATGAAGCCGAGGTGGACGTCATCTCTGTCTCCTAACAGCATGAAGACCCTCCCGAGGTGGGATATGACAAGTACCCCTCGAAAGATGAAGAAATCATTTATCAATCCGTAATGAACAATGAAGCCCCAGACAGTCAGCCAGAGACGGGGACATCTGATGAAACAAAGAAAGGTTGGTGCTGAGAAGACCTACCTTGCAAAGAGGATCTGTTCCATGCTGAAGCAAAGTTTGATACAGGAACCCCAGATGAAGACCAAATAGCCAACGAGCTAAGAGAATGCCTGGAGTTTGAGCGCATTCTAGAAGAAGTCCGGGCCCTACAGAATGATGATCTTTCAGGGGGGCCTGCACCAGAAGAACCTCTAGGGGCGGAGGAGTCCACCTTTGGGTTTCCTGCTGAACTGGTCACATCCTTGGGGCAGACCGAACAGAATCCAACAGTATCAGCCTTATATGATGAGCCAACATCCGCCAATGACCAGTATGACGGAACCAAAAATCATGAGATCTAAGAGGATTATATCCCGGGAGGCTTTATTGACTTGCAAGAAGCCCCGCCCGAAGTCGAAGATGGTGGCCAGGCCACCGTTGATGAGCTCGTGGAAATAAATCTAGGGATGGCAGATGAGCCCAGGCCGACATTCCTCAGTGCACAGCTAGAGCCAGCTGCCAGGGAACAGTATATACAGTTCTTGAAAGAATTCTGAGACTGCTTTGCATGGACATATGATGAAATGCCGGGACTGAGTTCTGATGTGGCACAACACCGGTTAGCAATAAACCCAGAGGCTAACCCTGTAAAGCAGCCGCCCAAGAGAATGCGCCCTGAGTTGATAAATCAAGTTAATAAAGAGGTCGACAAGCTAATTGATGTAGGCTTTGTTGAAGAAAATCAGTATACTACATGGCTAGCCAATATAGTGCCCGTAAAGAAGAAAAATGGGCAGATCAGAATATGTGTTGATTTTCGGGACCTTAATAAGGCTTGCCCGAAAGATGATTTCCTAGTGCCAATCACTGAAGTGATGATTGATGCGACTACTGGTCATGAAGCCCTGTCATTTATGGATGGGTCATCCGGATACAACCAAATCTGGATTACTGAAGAAGACAGAGTGCACACTGCATTCCACACTCCGAAGGGGATATTCCGCTACAAAAGGATGCCGTTTGGCCTCAAGAATGCCGGCGCTACCTACCAAAGAGCTATGACAAAGATCTTTGATGATTTGCTCTTCAAGAAAGTAGAGTGCTACATTGATGATCTGGTAGTGAAAACCACCAGAAGAGAAGACCATTTGCAGGACCTGAGGATAGTATTCCAGAGGCTGCACAAATATGAACTCAAGATGAATCCTATGAAATGCGCCTTTGGCGTGTCCAGCGGGAAGTTCCTCGGGTTTATTATCCGGCATAGGGGCATTGAAATTGACCCATCCAAGATTAAGGCTATCTAGGAGCTCCCTCCACCAAGGAGTCTGCCCGAGCTAAGATCTCTGCAAGGGCGTTTGGCCTATATCCGACGATTTATATCTAATCTGTCGGGAAGATGCCACCCCTTTCACAAGCTCATGATGAAAGATGTACCATTCCTCTGGGACGATGGATGTCAGGAAGCCTTTGAGAAGCTGAAAGAATATCTCAAGACCCCTCCAGTGCTGGGGGCACCAGTTAAGGGTAGGCCCTTGATACTGTATATCACGGCCACACACTGTTCCCTGGGGGCAATGCTGGCACAGATAAATGAAGAAGGCAAAGAGCAAGCCTTGTACTACTTGAGTAGGAGGCTGATTAGAACTGAAGAGAGCTACAGCTACATAGAAAAGACATGCTTGGCACTAGTCTTTGCCGTCTAGAAACTCCGGCACTATATGTTGTCACATGAAGTCAGATTGATATCTGCAGCAGATCCGCTCAAATACATATTGACTCAGCCAGTACTGAAGGGCCGGTTGGGCAAATGGGCAGTGATCCTGATGGAATTCGATATTACCTATACACCCCAGAGGGCGATAAAAGGACAGGCCGTGGCTGATTTCTTCGCAGAGCATCCTGTGCCGGAAAATGACATGCTAGGGACTGAGTTACCCGATTATGAGATACTCGAAGCTTGCCAGGCTCGGCCAGTTATGTGGCAGCTATTCTTTGATGGAGCATCTAGAACAGAGATAGACTCCGATGGAAAGACCAGAATACGGGCCGGGGCTGGTATTGTGTTGAAGTCGCTAGAAGGGAAGGTCGTGCATACTTCCTGTTCTATAAACAAGCCCTGCACCAATAATGAAGCTAAGTACGAAGCTCTGATAATCGGTCTGCATATCAGCCTCAACATGGGTATCCAGATGCTTCAGGTATTCGGGGATTCGATGTTGATAATAAAACAAATCCAAGGGGAGTTCGAAGTGCGAAAGCCAGGATTGAATCCCTACCACCAGAAAGCTGTGCGCCTTATCGTGAAATTCTATCATATTGAGCTCAAGCATGTGGGCCATGGGCACAATGCCCAAGCTGATGCACTGGCAAAGCTGGCCAGCTCACTAGTAGTCCTACCAAATGAGACACTGAACATTGTTGTTATGAACCGGTGACAAGTCCCCAGCATGCTAGAAGGGTGCCCCGAAGAAGGCGAAGTTGCTACTGTCAGCACGGTACAGGCGTCTGATTGGAGACAGCACTTGCTGCAGTGGTTTCTGCACTAACAGCTACCGCAGAAAAGAGAAGAAAAGATGAAACTTCTGAGAATCAAAGATTCTTATGAGTTCAAGAATGAAACTTTGTTCCGAATAATGGCAGATGCACGCAAGAAGATTTTACTCCGCTGCCTGTCCACTGAGGAAGCTTGGCAAGCAATGAAAGAAATACATGCCGGAACAGCAGGTGCCCACCAGGCTGGTCCCAAGATGAAGATAGAATTCAAGAAGCTGGGCTACTATTGGCCCACCATGTTTGAAGACTGCTGTAAATTCGCAAAGTCATGCCAGAAATGTCAGGAGCATGCTACCGTGCCTAGAAGGCCTCCTACGACTCTGCACCCTACAGTTCCCAGTTGGCCATTTGCACAATGGGGAACTGATGTAGTCAGGCCACTGCCGACTTCCTCAGCCGGACATAAGTACATATTAGCCATAACAGATTACTTCTCCCGATGGGCGGAGGCTGTAGTATTAAGAGAAGTGACTGGTGAGCTGGTCGCCAGATTCATCAAGCAGAATATTATCTTCCGGTTCGGGATCCCCAGCCGAATAATATCTGATAATGGAAGCCATTTCAGAAATCAGAAGGTCTATCGGCTTGCCGAGAAGTATAAAATCGAGTGGAGGACTTCCACTCCTTACAATCCACAGGCAAACGGGTTGGCGGAAGCTTTTAACAAGACTTTGTGCACCCTGCTGGCCAAGGTCGTCAGTTCCAACAAAAAGGACTGGGAAGAAAAAATGTATGAAGCTCTATGGGCGTACCGCACCGTCTTCAAGACACCTACAGGATGCTCACCATACTCACTGGTATACGGCTCAGAGGCAGTGGTTCCGCTAGAGCTGTAAGTCCCGTCACTCCGAGTGACAGTCCAATATGGCCTGGCCCGTGGCGAACAGACTAACGCAGAAAGAAGATTAGAGGAATTGGCTGAATTGGAAGGGAAGCGCCTCCAAGCTCAGAAGAATATCCAAATGTATCAGGCCCGCATGGCTAATGCATTTAACAAACTCATAAGAGGATGAGAATTCAAGAAAGGTGACCTCGTCATGGTCAAGAAGAAAGAAGTCATGGCGTCCAACCCAAAAGGGAAGCTGAATGCTAATTGGGAAGGTCCTTATGTGATACAGAGGGTCTACGAAGGAGGAGCCTACATGGTTGTCAACCATCGAGGGGAAATTCAATTCTCGCAGCTCAACGGAAGGCATCTAAAGCTGTATCATACAGCACAACCGACATTCCCTGAGTAATCGGGCAAGCTACCCTTTTCTTGGTCTAATGGCACTCCGTCCTAGCCGAGCTACCCTCTTTCTTGGTCTAGCGGCACTCCGCCCTAGCCGAGCTACCCTTTTCTTGGTCTAGTGGCACTCCGCCCTAGCCGAGCTACCCTTTTCTTGGTCTAATGGCATTCCGCCCTAGCCGAGCTACCTCTTTCTTGGTCTAGTGGCACTCCGCCCTAACCGAGCTACCCTTTTCTTGGTCTAGTGGCACTCCGCCCTAGCCGAGCTACCCCTTTCTTGGTCTAATGGCACTCCGCCCTAGCCGAGCTACCCTTTTCTTGGTCTAGTGGCACTCCGCCCTAGCCGAGCTACCCTTTTCTTGGTCTAGCGGCACTCCGCCCTAGCCGAGCTACCCTTTTCTTGGTCTAGCGGCACTCCGCCCTAGCCCAGCTACCCTTTTCTTGGTCTAGTGGCACTCCGCCCTAGCCGAGCTACCCTTTTCTTGGTCTAGTGGCACTCCGCCCTAGCCGAGCTACCCTTTTCTTACTAGACACTCCGCCCTAGTCGAGCTACCCTTTTCTTGGTCTAGTGGCACTCCGCCCTAGCCGAGCGACCCTTTTCTTGGTCTAGTGGCACTCCGCCCTAGCCGAGCGACCCTTTTCTTGGTCTAGTGGCACTCCGCCCTAGCCGAGCTACCCTTTTCTTGGTCTAGCGGCACTCCGCCCTAGCCGAGCTACCCCTTTCTTGGTCTAGCGGCACTCCACCCTAGCCGAGCTACCCTTTTCATGGTCTAGTGGCACTCCGCCCTAGCCGAGCTACTCTTTTCTTGGTCTAGTGGCACTCCGCCCTAGCCGAGCTACCCTTTTCTTGGTCTAATGGCACTCCGCCCTACCTGAGCTACCCTTTTCTTGGTCTAGTGGCACTCCGCCCTAGCCGAGCTACCCTTTTCTTAGTCTAGTGGCACTCCGCCCTAGTCGAGCTACCCTTTTTCTTGGTCTAGCGGCACTCGCCCCTAGCCGAGCTACCCCTTTGTTGGTCTAGCGGCACTCCACCCTGGCCGAACTACCCTTATCTTGATCTAGTGACATTCCGACCTGTCACCCTCTAAAAAAAAAGAGAATAAAAGAAAGTAAAAATGGGGTTGAAAATAGAGATACCCCGCCAGACTTGCTCCTATATTAGGAACAAGTGTAAAAATGGCCCAAAACCCAGCTGTGGTGAAAACCCGAAAGGGCACTGCAGGCAAAATCGGGTACCCCGCCACGTGAAAACCTGAAAGGGCGCGTGGGCAAAAGCAAGAGGGGCCTGGCTCTGGTGAAAACCCGAAAGGGCGCTGTGGAACGCACTGAATTTCGTTGGACGGGAATATCGTGGGATATCGGTGGTTATATCGATTCGGGATCATCTGTCCCACCGGGCGTGCCAGCTTGTGGAACGCACTAAATTTCGGGTGTGAAGGTATCGGGATATTGGTGTTCTTTTTATCGGTTTATCTAGTGCGAGGGCGTGCCAGTCACCTAGGTGACAATGTGTTCGGGCTTCGAGACTGGAGTGGTCCGAAGCCCGGGGTGCGCTCCATCTGACTAATCAGACGATTGTGGATATCGGGTCGGGACTGGAGACCCGCCGCGCCATAAAGGCCACGACGTTAATTACATCCCCTCGGAGAGGGGAAGACCTCTGATTAATCGCCAAGAAGAGGGGTCAAATGACCTAAAGATCATTTTTCATTAAAGCATGCGAGTTGGGTTGACATGATTTAAACCCTCCGCATCGGTATGTAAAACGGTGTTCAAAACCATACAAATACTTGCTGCGAGTGCGGCGAATTTAATGAAAGTGCAGGATTAGATCCCGGTATATATACATCAGCCACTAACGGACAATCCAGTATTCGGTCGGGAGTTCATAATTGAAGCATCGGAGATAACAACAAAGACATTTGGATATCTGCCGCAGGTACGGCACGCTTCGCGTGGGTGCGGGATCGGATCCCGGAAGAAGTGGGTCAAACTGATGAACTATCGGCCCAAGAGGTGCACGGATCATGACCATGTCGGGGATCCCGAGGTCCACGTCCGATACCACGGGGCATCATTGCTTTTCTCTTCACGCACAGTCCGGGGGAGCGGGTTATTAAGTGTAAAGCCCAAACTCGGCAACGTGCGCCCTCGCACGCGGATCGACCTGCCGCAACGCCCCTTGCGGGGGTTTTCGGGGGCAGCGCCCCCGGAACAAAATTTGGTTAAGGCGTGGGTATGCTATTGTCATTGTTCCGATCATTGAGTTAAGTGTTTTATTCCCATTCCATTCTTTCCATTTTGTTTATTGATTTAATCCTTATCCTCTGGTTTATTCTTTAGTTTCAATAGTTCTCTTTCTTCCTTTCATCCTTTTTGTTTTCTTTTAGCATGCCGTGTTGGCACGTTGCAAGAAGATGGGCGCACCGGTTAAGGGGCGTCGGGTCAAGATATGAAGGGGGCGCGCCGGGTAGAGGCATCCATGGGGCGCGCCGGTTTAAGGGAGTTCAAGGGGGGGGGGGGGGGGGGCGCCGATTAAGGTCCAGGAAGGGGGCGCGCCGGTTTAAGGCTCAAATAGGAATAGGTTCCAAGGACGCGCCGAAATAGGCAATGAACAGTATAGCGCACCGGTTTAATGGGATAATGCAAGGGGGCGCGCCGGATAGCTGCAAGGAAAATAAAATGGGTTTTGAGTGTGGGGTTAAACCGGCGCGGGGGGGTACCGCGCCGGATTAACCCACGCCGGATTAGGGGGCGCCGGATTAAGCATTGTATAGCTTATTTTCAACCCGTTTATGCTCTGTTTCTTCTTTCCTTCAACTGCAAGTTGATTTATTGATTGCTTTGCTCATCTTATTGATGGATTATGTTAGTGGCAGGAAGATTTGAGTGTTTCGTTAGAAGAGTTTGCTGTGCAGGAACTTGGAAGTTTAGTTTGTCTCAGTGGTTTAGTGTGTTTGTCTGTCTGTTCTTACGCATTCTCTGTTCTTACATGTTCTTCCTCTGGCAAAATTTGGGCAGCACCTCCCTCGGACTGACGATTGCCAGAGAAAATAGAGGAACACCAAGTGGATTGCTCCAGGGTGAACCTCAAAATGTAGACCTCACGCGGTCCGATAACCCAAGTGTGAGTGTGGAAAAGCTCGAGGACTAGCCTTCAAGAGCTCTCACGACTCACGGGCAATGATCCCTCAAAGGGGAACGAGTGGGGAAGGAGATCAGAAACATATCAAAAAAAAGAATCTCCCGAAGGATCATTTTCATTTCACCACGAAGGGGTGCAAATACATGGGCTCTTCATGCATCTAAAGAAAAGAACCAAAGGGAAGAATACATCGGAGGAAAGAAAAAGAAACAAGGGGGGGAGGGGAGATCTGTATCTCCCTCACCTCACTCTCTGCTCTCTCCTTCTCCTTTCTCACTTCACTTCGCTCTCAGAGGAACACTGGCTTTGGGCTTCAAGGAGTTTCTCCCCCTCCAACCTTCCAACCCTTTCCCAACCGGTTTAAGCTTCGCCTGGGCGCTCCTTTTATAGGGGCCGAAGGCCCTGTTTTGGAGGGATGCCCTCTGTATTTTTCTTCCTTCCGTTGGTTCCTTGTTTCCCGCAACCACCACTGCTACTGCTGACGTTGGTGATGTTGCCCTGCTGCTGCTGTCGACGTTACCTCCGCCGAGGCTATAGTGTGACCGGGAGGGGGGCAGAGGCATGGCCTCCTCCTCCGCTGGCATGTCCACCGCGAGCCACGTTGCCTTCATCATTTGCAGGAGTATGGGTGGCCACTCGACGGCATGAGCATTCGACGGTGCAGGGCTCGAGAACTTCCATTCACGGCATATGCTCGATTGCCCTCCGGATCGAAGTCAGAGTTTTAACCACTTCAGGCTTGTTCGTCATCATGCAACTCCCAGGAAACAGGGGACCGCATTGATGACGGGACGGCTTCACTGCGCGCCGGATAAAGGCTTCAGAGAATAGATTGATTTTAAACTAAGCACACCGTATTAGCACTCCAAAATGGGCGCGCCGGTTTAGTGCATTCAAAGGGGTGGCCCTTCAACGGGAGCGCGCCGTTTTAACATGAAGGTGGTGGCGCCGTTTCAACAAAAGCAAGGGAGTTCATGTTATAGCATATAATGGGGCACGCCGGTTTTGTCAAACTCAAGGGCGCGCCGGTTTAAGATGACCAAGGGGGGACATGAATCAAAGTGAGCGCGCCGTATAAGCAAGAGGGTGCGCCGTTTTAAGGCGCGCCACTTTAAGTCCCTTCCATGCCGTTTTAAGCACCGAATGGGTTCTTTTCAAAGTCGTGGCCGTTTATATGAATGTTGGCACTCTCGGAATGTTCCAGTTGCGATATATGGCCTCTGCAATATTCCGTTCGCAGCCTTTGGGGCTCGGTCCCAGACTTTGCGTGACTTTCGGTGCACGTCGGGCTATGTCAGAGTTCCCGACTCTTCTTTGATTCAGCTCTCGGCACGGCCGGCTGTAGAGTTGTGGCCATATCTTCCGCCCGGGGGACTCCCTCATCGGCTAGTAGACCACCAAGCGAGTCCTCATCCTGATCGGGCGAGGCATGAGGTTTATTTGGCATTTTCATCTTCGGCTTGCTCTCGAGTGTCGAGACATGCATGCCGTATGATCATCATCGACATTTTTCGACGTCCACAGGCACTTAAGCCAGTAACGTGGTAATTTAAAGTTCCCCTTTTCACCCTTCCTGATAAAACTCTGAGAAGGACGATCATCATAAAGTCCCACCGGAAATCCTGTCCAACAATTTCTTGTCCCTTGTCATCATTGACAAGATCAGCCGGTCTGTTTCTTTAACCTGGACTCTTCGTCCCTGTTAAGCTAGTCTACATTCTTGGCAGTAGCTTCATGCCTGCGCCGCCATCCACCGCATGTCCCACTGATGATGAAACCCCGTTGATCGCAAGGCATATTGCCTCGATCAATGCTAAAAAGCCCACCTCGGAATAGACCTTCCGTCTGTTCTAATAAAACATTTCCACTTGTTTTTGTCTAAGATTCACCACGATGAATCCCATCCAGTCTAGATCTTACATCTATTCTGATAAAACCTACCATACGTCCCGCCGTGATGAAACCTGCTGTTGATCGATTGGCGCACTGCCCGATCAACGATGAAATCTGTCCGGTTTAGACCTTACGTCTATCCCGATGAAACATAGGAAATCCTTGCATTGGTATGAACCCAATACCGATGATGAAATCCGCTATTGGTCGATTGGCACACTGCCCGATCAATGATGAAACCTATCTAGTTTAGACCCTACGTCTATCCTGATGAAGCCCATGAAATCCTTGCTTCGATATAGACCCAATATCGATGATAAGAGCAGCTACTAATGGAGCGGTACGCCGCCTGACCAATGCTAAAACCCGTCCGGAGTAGACTTTCCATCTGCTCTGATGAAGATGCTACCCACATTCTCAAAGTCAATCTGGACCTTCTGTCTGGATGGATGATGAAATCCTATTCCCTTGCGTTGATGGTAATCCCCACATCAACGATGCAGCCAGGCTCCCGGCAAACAGCTTCGCGCCTAAGCCGCAAAACACACTCAAGTCGACCCAGGCTTCCCGCTTAGGTAGACGATGAAACCATATGCCCCTTGCATTGGTGTTGGCACCCACATCAATGATGATACATACACAAGCTGAGCACATGGATTACAAAGCCAAAGTCAAAAAAAAAAGAGACAAAATGGGGGCTAAAAATAGAGATGCCCCGCCAGACTTGTTCTGGCACTCTGAGCAAGGGCAAAAATGGCCAAAACCCAGCTGTGGTGAAAACCCGAAAGGGCACTGCAGGCAAAATCGGGTACCCCGCCATGTGAAAACCTGAAAGGGCGCATGGGCAAAAGCAAGAGGGGGCTGGCTCCGGTGAAAACCCGAAAGGGCACTTGGGTCGGTAATGTGGTGATTCAAAAGTTCCATGCCAACCGGCACGCTGCCTTCACCTCCCCTTCACTTATGAAGCATTCCGTCGGTCAGCTGGCTCCACGCCCCACCGATGATAAAACCTTTCCAGGGTAGACCTTACGTTTACCCTGATGAAATCTACATACCCTCTTCCAAATGTCCCATCGATAATGAAACCCATCACCATTCTGATAAAGCCTGGCCAGCTCAGACCTTACGTCTGTCCTGATGAAACTCTTAAACCTTCCCTTGATCGATCAGCATCTCGCCCGATCGATGATGAAACCCTATCTAGTTTAGACCTCACGTCTATTCTGATGAAACCTATGAAACTTCTTTGCATCGATATAAACCCAATATCGATGATGAAACCAGCTATTGATCGACCAGCATCTCGCCCGATCGATGATGAAACCCTATCCAGTTTAGACCTCACGTCTATTCTGATGAAACCTATGAAACTTCTTTGTATCGATATAAACCCAATATCGATGATGAAACCAGCTATTGATCGACCGGCACCCCACCCGATCAATGATGAAACCCTATCTAGTTTAGACTTTACATCTGTTCTGATGAAACTTATGAAATCCTTGCATCGATATAAACCCAATATCGATGATGAAACCAGCTATTGATCGACCGGTGCATCGCCCGATCAATGACGAAACCCTACCCAGTCTAGACCTTACGTCTATTCTGATGAAACCTATGAAACTTTTTTGCATCGATATAAACCCAATATCGATGATGAAACCAGCTATTGATTGACCGGCACCTCGCCCGATCAATGATGAGACCCTACCCAATCTAGACCTTACGTCTATTCTGATGAAACCTATGAAACTTTTTTGCATCGATATAAACCCAATATCGATGATGAAACTAGCTATTGATCGACCGGCACCCCGCCCGATCAATGCTGAAACCCTATCCAGTTCAGACCTTACATCTGTCCTAATGAAAACCACGCACCCTTCAATGTCCTACCTGAGGTAACATCTGTCCAGTTTAGACCTTACGTCTATTCTGATGAAACCTATAAAACTTCTTTGCATCAATATGAGCCCAATATTGATGATGAAATCATGCACTGGTCGATTGGCACACTGCCCCGACTCGCTCTGAAACCTACCCGGGATGGACCATTCGCCTATTCCAGATAATGCTCTAGGACTCTTCATTCACATTCCCGCAAACCGTCTCCCTTGCAGCACATATGGCCAAAGAAGACGTTTGCTACTACCAACAGAGTTCGGTTTAAGCACACCCCCCCTCGGATGCCGTCACGCGGTGGAGCGAGTTCCCCATCCTTTCTATGAAGGGGTGGACGCTCTCCTGCCAAATACGGGCCATTCACAGGAGGGACTACTAGAACCACTACCCCACTTCCCAAAGTGATGAAACCACTTGGAAAAGACGATGGATACACATGAAGCCGAAGATTCCTTTTCATTAAAAGAGGAGTACACAAAGGGCCCCGAGGGGACATTGTATCACAAAAGAAGATTAAAAAAAGAGAGAAAAAGAAGAGATAATTCAAGGCCGCCGGAAGATATCTTCAAAGGCCAAAAGACCCACATGAGGAGCGGCTCCCAGCTCATAAAGGCATGTCTCCTCCTCCTGAAGCCTCACGGGCGTACCCTGGAGAGACATCACCCGTCCCTCCAACAAGGCCACCTCCTCGGTGGACTGCGGCCGAATGAAGGATAATTGTTGCAGCTCGACTCGAAATCCGGCGAGTTCCGCTTCCAGAATGGCTACCCGGTCCTGGACAGCTTCCTCCCGCTGAACAACACTTTGTAGCACGGCCCGGCGTTCATCAAGTGCAAGCGTCAGCTTCTCCAGCTCAGATTTACACTCTGACCTCTGCAATTTCAGTGCCGTCAGCCTGTCGGCCATGGTCCGTGCTAGGAAGTCTCTCCGATGCACGAATTTCAGCAGAAGCAGGATCCGCTGAGCCCATATGTCCAAAGGGCAGCCCATGGCTTGCAGGCCAGCGGTGAAGCGATTGGCAATTTCCTTCAGTTGCGGATATGTCAAGCCAGGCTGGGATTCCACTAACTGGCGTAGCATGTCCAAATGTTGCAAGGCAAAGCTTTCAGAAGAAGCAAAGCCAAAGGAGGCAGATGAGACGACCTCAAAAGTCACCTCGCCGTCAATATCTGCCCACAGTGTAATATCCGGCTGAGAGGACGAAGATGGCAGATCTGTTGAAACAATGGATTGGTCTCTCTCCACGCTTTCCTGTGAAATTAAGGACTCCTCCGCTACCGCCGTCTCAGGAGCTATGGCCTGAGCACCCACAGGTAGAGGGTCAATGAATGTTGGAACTGTCTCTTCATGGGTCTCCTGAGCAGGAGCTTCATCTCTAGCTGCTCCTTCTTGCAATGGGAACGAAGGTGCTCAAGCTGGTAGAGGCAGAAATCTGGTCTCTGTAGCCACTGTGGCAGGGACCGCTGACTCGGGAGCAATGGACATTACGGCAGCCGGTATGAAAGCAGAGCTTCTGGCCGGGTCCGCCTCAGTCCTAAAATCTGAGGCCCTGACAGAGACGGAACTTTCTCCTGAGGCCCCCAAGTCCAATGATGTTAAGTCAGTTGAAGATTGTATCCTCACTGGCACAAGGCGAATAACCTCAGAAATTCCCATGCAGGTTAAAGGTAAAGCGGGGATAATGGCCAAGTCTGCGGATGAAATAGCCATAGAAACTACGGCCGCGTCTGAGCTGGTGATGACAGGGTCCTGAGGACAAAGCAGAATGACCTTTAGCAATGAATGAAAGAAAATAAATAAAACATCAAATAAAAAGAGAAGCTTACCTTCAAGGCGAGGTCTATACCCTCGAAATGAGACAAAAGGGGAGAAAGCTCCGTAGTTGAAGCAGCAAATGGAGGGGTTATGTCAACCTCGGTGTCGAGCCCGACAAACTCCTCTTGAAATTCCTCCTCAGAAGATAACACCAGCAGCTTGGGAGGCTGTAAAGGCGGAAGACCCTTTGCAAATACGGGCAAGGCTTCTGATTTAAAAACTTCCTCCTCACTGCCACTGAAATTAACTTCCTCCGCATTATCAGAGACAGTCTCGGAGCTGCCCAAGGATATCTCCACACTAGCTATATGCTGCGGGGTCGCCTCTAGAGCATGCCGGGATGCAGACCGGGTGATTATGCGTCTGGCCGAAATAACGCTCTGTTTTGTTTGAGTCCCGTGACCCTCCTGCGGTTGAGGCGACTCTCCCGCTGCTATCATGGCCTCAGTCTGCTCCCTGACTGCCACCTCAACAAAAGGGGACCTCTGAGGGATATAACAGAAAAAACAAGGGAAGTATAAAGAAAAAGATGAGAAAGCACATTTACCCTCCTCGTCGCCAGCCGGGGTAGGAGAAGGCAGCCTCGTGTCCCTTTCCACAGGCACTGCAACCTGCTCCTGGGCTGTATCAGATAAAGAGAAGCTCAGCCTCGAAGAACTCCTTAAAAGATCAGTCAGAAGACAATGAAGATTGCATCTACAAGCTATTACCGCCACTCTCGGCAGATTCCTGGGCGGCCTCCCTCTGAGACCTGAACTCGTCAAATGAGGGGATGTCTGGAAGAGGGGTTCCGGCATCCGTCACAACCGGAGCTGATTGCTAGACCCGAACAACCTTGGTCCTCTTGGTCTTGGCAACTGCAGCTTTCACCACAGAAGGCTTCCTCTTCTTGCCCGGAGGCAAGGGAGTGGCCGTAGGTGCCGCGACAGGAATTTCAAAGTAGGCAGGCTTCTCAGCTTGGGCAATAAGCTTCCTGTAAAGCCCCTGCCGCTTTATGTCCGGTCTATCTGTGCAAGACACAAGAAAGGCAGCCATAGTCGACAGATGCAAAACATAACAATAAACGAAAAATGCCATGATCGGACAGGAAGAGTCATACCTGCTGGGCCATCATAAAATGTGGAAAGCAGCCAATACAGGTAAGCCACCTCCTTCGATCGGGAAGCAGCCTCCTTCACTAGCCAGCATATGTCACCAATGGTCTGGCACTTCTCTATCAAGGCAGCCAAGTCTTTATGCCCGTGGAAGTCGAGGCAATGAAACAGGCCAAGGTAATCTATACACCGGGCATCGACATAATGAAAAGAAACAAAAAGCGGCCTATTCAGAATGCCAGCTATCGGGTTCTCCACTGTTAGCCCGTGAACATTTAGCAGTACAAAAAGCCAAGAAGTGTGCTGATAATATGTCTGGGTGCGGTCTTCCCTCCGCACAAATGTCATGTAAGGGTGAAACCTGTCCACCGGACCCCTCCAGGGGGTTGCTGTCGGGAGAGGTTCCTCCGGGGGGAACGGATATTGTACATCCAAATGAACACCCCCTATATGGCCCAACTGCCTCAGATCCTTTGTAAAAGCGTCTTCATTAATTTCAGAGAAGACAGGAGTGGGTGGTTCAGAACCTTCCTCTTTCAAAGACCGACGCGTGGCAATATATGTTTCCGCCTCCTTCTAGTGCTGTGAATAGAGCCTTTTCATATGGACCTCATCAATTTCAAACACATGCCCTGATTGCCGCTTTAAGAAAGAGCGCTCGGCCACGTCCCAAAAGGTGCCTCTGCCATCTTTATAGAAGTTGGTGCGTGTATTCCACCACTTAATGTATTCTGATGTGACACGAGGAATACGATTAGAAACGGTCGGGACTCTGAAAGTTACGCCCTCTCGGCGACGGAAAAAATCCCACCTGTTGGGTTCGGTGCAAGTATTCAGAGGGGGGGTGAATGAATATACCCTTTAAAAACTTTCACCCAATTAGAATTCTAGTGCTCAGAACTGCGGAATAAAAATACTAAGACTAACTATAGGAAAACTACTCTAGTCATCTACTGAACTTGTAGACAAATATGAAGAGTGCTCCTAAGCAAACATCTAATGTGGGCAGCAATTAGACAAATCAAACATACACTCAATACCACTGTCAAACATACAGTATGCGCAGTAGACAAATGAACACTTATAGAACATCAAACCAAAGCGCACCTAAGCATTCATCTAGCGCCAATCAGATAGAAGAAATCAAACCACTACACAATGATTTTTAGGTGGTTCTATCTAGCAGACCTACATCCACCCCACACTCAAACCGAGTGTGGATTCTGCTGACTCACAGCTTGAACAGCTGGGCATCACAGCTTGCCATACAACCGCTGGGCAACACAGCTTGCCGTCCGAGGAATCCTCCTCGCCCGCTGAGCAACACAGCTTGCTGTCTAGTGGAATCCACCACTGCAACCGCTGGGGATTACAGCTTACCCGTCCAGAGGCAGCACCTCTGCAAACGCTGACTAACAGCTTGAAGAAAGGATAAAATGGAAAACGAAAACAAGTAGCAACAGCAACTGAAAGCTGTAAATAATGAAAGCACAAATGTGGCTCCTAAGAGCTGGCTGGCCTGGATTTGATCCACGGTCCAGTGAATGCAGATCTCTCTCGATCTCACTATCTCTCCTCTACTTCTTTCTCTTCTTCTTCTCTCGATAGCTCTCTGTCTCTCTTTTCTATCTTCTCTTCACACTCTGCTCTTTTCTTTTGTTCTTCTTTCTGTCTGGATCGTGGAAGCTCTCACTCTACCTCTGCTTCAGTCGATCACGATCAGTCTCCTTCAGACAAAGGAGACTCCCTTATATAGCATCAGCAGATTAGGGCGGCCGTGTGCTCTCCACATCTCCCGCCAAGAAACCTCAGTCCACGTGGCAGCATTTCAGCACGGTCCTTCCACGTGTCACGATCAGGGAACCTCGTCCTTCCTTGGATCACGAGCCATGTCAGTAATCCCAGTACCAAATCCCTGTCAGTCAGTCGAAATAAACGTATCAGTTCAAGTGTAAACTCTGTACACACTTTGAAGATGAAATGTATTGTATAGACTTTATAAGCAGCAATTGAATAAGTGTGTACATTGAGAGCCGATGTATAGACATTATGAATCAGATCTGAAGCAGTGTATAGAGTTGCTGAAGTGTAAAGCAATGTATATACTTCACATAAGCAGAGCTATGGCATTGTATAGACTTCACGTTGTGAAGCAATGTATACACGTATCTGAAGACTACCAGTCGATGTATTGACTTGGCTGAAGCCAAACGCTGAAGCAATGTTCAGACATTGAAGAACACAACGTGCAGTAGTGTACAGACTTAGCCAGCAGACTAGTCCGATGTACACACTTGCTCGTTGTTCAGTCTTCATGAACGATGTATGGACTTCAAGACTAATATGCACAATGTACAGTCTTTGCGAAGGTAGTGCATTGTATAGACTTTAGGTGTGAAGACATTGTGAAAGCAAATGCAATGTTCAGACTTCAGATGAGAAGGCACTCACTGTACATACTTGCTGAAGAGAATGCAATGTGTAGACTTTGACTCGATGTACAGACTTCACAACTGATGAATGCAATGCAATGCAATGCAATGTATAGACTATGCCTTAGAACGAATGTGCACACTTGAAGAGCATTCATCAATGTGCAGACTTCAATGCATATGATGCAGCCAAGTTTGGACTTGAGCAGTCTGCTGCTGAACAACCGATGTATAGACTTCACAGTCTGCTAAGCAAACAATGTATGGACTTGGCCGAGGCAGACTAAAGAAGCACAATGCATGAGCAAGCCTAACGGATGTACAGACTTCCTGAAGTGAAGAAGTTGAGTGTATAGACTAGACAACAAAAGGGCTGTACAGACTTGATGAATGCAAAGGCAATCGGGTGTATAGACATTCACAATGTGCAGACTTGCCAAAAGAAGCTCTGTACAACCTTGATCAGATCAAGACAACTGAATGTATGGACTTCCAATGTGTAGACTTTGTCTATTAGTCCATTGTACAGACTTGAACTGAAGACCAATGTATGGACTTCAAAACAGATGCTAAGGCCAAGAGGAGTGTATAGACTTGGTTCCATGAAAGCTACAGTGCAGTAAGATGTACAGACTTCCTATATGAAGACAATGGATGTACAGACTTGGCCAACCAATCCGATGTAAAGACTTGAGGCATGGAGGCCAATGTACAGACTTGGAAAGTTAAGACCATTGTACAGACTTCACCTCGTGCCAGCTACAGTGAAGGAATCTATAGACTTCACCAAGACACTGCATGAACAATATGATGCGATGTATAGACTTGGGGTTCCGCTGTGGATGTATAGACTTGAGCAAGACCGATGTATAGACT
This sequence comes from Amorphophallus konjac, assembly GCA_022559845.1. Classification (NCBI taxonomy): domain Eukaryota; kingdom Viridiplantae; phylum Streptophyta; class Magnoliopsida; order Alismatales; family Araceae; genus Amorphophallus; species Amorphophallus konjac. The sequence continues at coordinate 454,408,975 of CM040121.1, read as the reverse complement.
TTGGAGCTCAAAGGCAATGAATGTATAGACATGGTCTCAAACGAATGTATAGACTTCAGAGGATGCAGACTCTGTATAGACTCTGAGGTCCAAAGGCAATGTACAAAGTTTGCCTTAGAAACGATTGTATAGACTTGACAGCTTGACTCACTGTACAAACTTGGAAGATTGAACCAATGTGTGGACTTGGGGTTCTGAACGTAGGTAAAGACTTCGAATGTATAGACTTGCCCAGTGCTGCCAATGTATAGACTTTGATGCTCAATGTCAAATGCGATGTACAGACTTGCATGAGATGCATGCTACAGTATAGTGCGTGGACTTGAAGAGCAATGCATGCCGTTGTACAGACTTTGACTCAAATATGCATGTGAGACGCTAAATGAGACGCACCAGTGTATAGACTTATGCTGTGCAGACTTTGACTCAATTGTGCATATGAGACGCTGAATAAGATGGTCCACTGTCTAGACTTTACTGTGAATGCATATCCCAATGTATATACTTGAAAGCTCGACCAGTGTACAGACTTTGTCCACGAACATGTGCATGCATGAATGATGTATAGACTCTGAAATGCAAGCAATGCAGCAATGTCTAGACTTTGGGCTTTACTCTGCAGTGTATAGACTTGTGCAGACAGAACACATGCATTCTCCAGATAATATACCAGTCACAGTCATATGCATTATCCACAGAGTATATCAGTTATAAACAATCATGTTGCTATCATTCAATGTGGTGACTCATTCATATTGCTATCATTAAAACACCACATCATCAACAAAGCACAAGGGGCACAACAATCTCCCCCTTTTTGATGATGGCAACATGATGAGTCCCACTGACTCGTCAAACTATTCTCCCCCTTTGACATAATCAAAAAGAAGGGAAATGGTTTGAGGGACAAATTCAGCATACAAACACAGCACATAAATTCAGAGAACGAGTCATGGTTCATTAAAATGAAGTTCTATCTTATGACAATGAAACAGCTCTCCCCCTATCAACATGCATGATTGACTACTCTCCCCTTAACTGTAGATAAACCATAACACCCCCTGAAGCACATGAATGGACTCAGGTTATCCAATAAATCAATCTGAAATTTGCCATTACAAAGAATCTGAATTTTGGTGAAAAGACCACAGAATCAGAATTTGCTGCAGAACAAGATGGAAGATTCCAACAGTGTGGAGAAGAGTACATCTCAGGAGTCAATCAACTGATAGTGTAGCCAAGTGATGGGTTGAGAAATAGTCAAAGCACAATACATCTCAAGGAATCAATCAATAGCAAGATGTTAATCAGGCTGACTGAAAAGAATCTGATCATGAGAGATTTTAAAGCGTCCATCACAACAATAAGTCTTAAGAAGATTACACTCTTTAATCATAAGGGGTTATGAATTTGCAGCTTAACCAATCTGATTTAATTTTGATGTATACCAAATTTGCCAAATTAAACTCAATACTCATATCTGAATCCAAGTTTTAATAAAAGTGAACCAAATAGTCAGAAAACACTAAAAAATAATCATCTTTTATCTTACACATATGATCTCAATTTCACCTTTGAAAAATACATAGGTTAGTACTGAAGTTAAACACTTTTTCAAGAACATGAGTTGACAGATTTTTCAAGATAATTTTATTTGAAGCACATTATATTTTTCCTGAGCAATTTAAGTTGATCAACACATTTTTACATGAGGCACAACAAGTCTTAGTTGAAGTGACCCAGTTACTCAATGTGATAACTGTCATTGCCTCTCACTTTGAGAGCAGAGTTAGCAATATGAGTGTCTTTTTACATGAGAAGACACCTTTATCAGAGGCCAGACTCCCCAGCTACTCAACACAAATAAGCTATTGCTCTGTCAGGTTTTGTTTCACTAAATTTTTATCAGAGATAACTATGGCACCTCATGACATGAGTTACTTTATTTCATTGATAAAGAACTCAGTTTCTCAGTGACCGAGTCATTACTCTGAATTCACAATTTTTTTTATTTAGTCAACATTTTTCAAATTAATGTTTAACAACAATACACACTATATGCATCTTAACCAAAGAAGCCCTGAATTCAAATTTTCAGATATCTGATGAGAGAGTCTAAGGTTTACATGACACATGTGGTTAAAGTTTATTAAACCTTATCATTCAGATATTTTCAATTCATTTAACTACAAATCTGAGAATACATTAATCTTATATCAGTCTGATTCAGTGATAATTCTTAAACCTATATGATAGAAATTTCTACAATGTTCTCTGACTGAATTGCATGACATGCAGCTTAAGTTCCTCAGATCAGAAAAATGAGTTTAGCTGACCAATAAATCAATAGTAGAGCCAATTCAGTCACACCAGCTGAGAAGAATGTGAAAGGTGAGTATAGGCTGGTGCAAGAGTAAATCCGCAATAGAGAAGAGTATCAGAAGAGATTTTATCATCAGACAGTAGCTGAGTCTGGAATACAGACTGATCAGCTATTTTAGAGATACCAGCAGAGAATTCAGTTGAATAGCGCATAGTCAAGAGAATGAATCAGGTTACTTAAATAAAGGGAGTTCATGAGGTGAAGAAGATATGAAATAGGAATGCTCCCCCTGTCTAAGTGCAATGAATTTTTTTTAGATTTTTCAAAATTTTATGATATGCACTATCCTACATATGCAGTATGCAACAATTCTAACAAGGAGAGCATGATGATCAATCAACAGCAAACAAGCTCCCCCTGACAAAATGTATGATGTGCAATGAATCATTTCTTTTTGAATTTTATTTTCTTCAAATTTATGATATGCAATACACTGCTGTATATGAAAACTAGACCCATGGTACTAGCCGGAGGACTCGGTCCAAGGACCACCTCACACATGGCAGTAGCATCCAGACATACTCCATATGCCCTTCAGCACTGTTCCATTTAATATACCATGATGGTCATGCAAATGACATATGCAGTGCAAAGCAATCTCATTTATTTAGTGCAAACAACAGCATGAGAAGAGCATCAAAAATCAACCAAGCAAAACAACAATTTCAGATAATGAAATTAAAACAGATAAATCAGCATTTCAGATTATGAGATTTAAACAAAGTTCAGAACTGACCTGAAAGGTAGGATCCTGGGGTTTCCATTTGAGTGCCTTGGTCTGTTAACCCCTATTTATTCTTTGACCCAAGGCACACCTGTAACACTATGATCATTTTGATCCTGCAGAGACCCAAGCAGCTTTGGGTCCTGCATTTACCCTGACAGGTGTTCTAAATATTCTTTTTACAGCATCATCATCAAATTCCATTAGAAAATAATCAGACATAGAGTGTCCAAAATTTCCACAATAATAACATGAAGCCACAGACTTTTTGTTTTTATTCTTCATGTTAGCAGAAACATGATGCCCATGTGCATGCACATGAGTATGAAAATTATGTGTATGAGTATGAGTATTTCTTTTATTGACATGAAAAATTTTCTTTTCATACTCATCCAGCCTACAGTTGGCAGCTTTGTGGCCTAGCTTACCACAAGCAAAGTAGTAACAATTCTTTTTCATGAATTCAATTTTCTTCTTATCAACATCATTAGGAGCAGGAAATTTTACAGATTTAGAATTAATTCTACTTCCCTGAGCATGCCAGCAGTCTTTGACTTTGTGGCCATGCCTCCCACATTCGAAGCACCTTGGGTGCTTACCTCTTGAGCCATTGAAACCCCATGAAGGCCTAAACCAACACTCAACAGCTTTATGACCACGTTTGTTACAATTATAACAAATGATGTGTTGGTTTGAAGCAGACATGTTTCTTTTGGGGTGGTGATGATTATTTGAGAAAAAATTATCATGCATCATATCATCACTTTTCATCACACTGCAGTCATCCATATAATGACCATGCCTACCACAATAGTAGCAAGAGGCATCAAATTTCCTAGGAGCATGGTTTCTATCATATGATTTCTTAGATGCATGTGAATGAGTACAAGAAGCATCAGATTCAGCAGAGCTAATAAATTTCGGAGTATAACCAGAATTATTCTTTATCTTCTTTGTTTGACTTTTTCTTTTCAATTTCTGATTATTCTCAACAGGTTTTGTTTGCTTTTCAATTTTCTGAGCTTTGAACTGAAAGATAGGTTTTGAAGGTGACTTTTGATTTTCATTTTGTTTTGGGGATTGCCTTGAGGTACCAGCTACATTAGAACTATGCATAAATGTAGTATATAGCTGGTTTCTGGTAGTTTCCTTAACATCAGGACTACAGCTTGTCCCCTTTCTTGGATTGTCATCCTTCATTTTCACAACAGTTTTTACTTTTCTTTCATTCTTAGCAGAATTAGATGCTAATTTTTCTAGATCCTGAATCTTGTTTTCCAAAGATGTTATGTGAAGCTCATAACTGGCTATCTCCTGTTCACTGTAATTAACACATTCACTTAAGACTTTATTTGTAGTTTTATACTTCTCAATTTCTTGTTCCAAGTTGCTTAACTTTTCAGATTTTTCATTACAAACAGCTTTTCCCTTTTCTGTGGTGAGAAGTTTTTCAGACAAGCCAGTATTTAACCATTTCAATTTTTCAATTTTAGCTTTTAATTCAATGTTTTCTTTGGTCAGCTTCTTAACTTCAGCATCACATTTTTCATTAGTGGATATCAATTACAGTTTCTCAATTAGTTCCTCTTCTCTTTCTTCCACTTTAATTTTCTCAGCAACCAAGTTTTTGTGATCCTCTTTAAGTGAGACTATTTGTTTGTTCAGCCATTCATTCTCACTATAAAGATCTTCATTACGTTCTCTTAGAGCTGAGCACATATGGCAGGTTAATTCAGCAGAAGAAGAATGTGAAGCCTCCCCATTGATTTCATTTATTCTACCCATGAGATTTTCAATTTTCTTTTGAAATCCTTCATTCTCAAGTTTCAGTTTATCCAATTCAGAATTAACTTGAGTAAGTTCTTCCATGTCTTTTATATGTTTATTTTTCTTCTCATTCAGCTGATTCTCAAGTTCTGATATCTTGTCCAGACATGTTTGATTTTCAAGTTTTAGAGAACCATTTTGTTCCTGAAAATTCTGAACATCTAACATACATGCATCATAAGATTGTTTCAGATCTGGACAATTTTTACAAGGAACTTTCAAAGTTATCTGATCACATTTCTTTTTTAATCTCTTATTCTCAGATTTCAATTGTTCACATCTATTATTAAGTTCCTCATTTATATTCCATAGGTCATCAATTGAAAGTTCTCCAGATTCAGAGCTTACCTCGGATGAAGTTTCATCATTAGCATTTCTCCGATCAGCCATCAAGCATTTGCTGTGATTCCTGATTAGCTTTAGTTTTTCCAAAATGTCTTTGGCAGACCTGCAAGAGGAAATGCATTCAATTAGAGATCTGTCAATTGATTCTTTTAATAAAACTACAGCTCTATTATTGAGAGAGTCTTTCAGCTTATCCTTCTTGGTCCATTTGGATTTATCCTTCGACAATTTATATGGACCGTGAGTTATTACCTTCCACAAGTCAGGATCGGTTGTGCTTACATACCGATGCAACTTTTCCAGCCATGGGCCAAGGTCATCACCTCTGAATATCGGAGGATTAGCCATCAAAGTAGATAACAAGCAGACTCAAAGCACAAAGCAATCGACAAGAAAAACACCACAACCAGATAAGCACGGCAAAGCACTAACTCAGTGAAACTAAACAACGAGCACAGAAAGCACACTCTGAAATGCACCAAACACTAGCAGGATCCTCTGCAGATTGTTAGATCTGATAGATCAGAGACCCGCTCTGATACCAAGTGTTGGGTTCGGTGCAAGTATTCAGAGGGGGGGTGAATGAATATACCCTTTAAAAACTTTCGCCCAATTAGAATTCTAGTGCTCAGAACTGCGGAATAAAAACACTAAGACTAACTATAGGAAAACTACTCCAGTCATCTACTGAACTTGTAGACAAATATGAAGAGTGCTCCTAAGCAAACATCTAATGTGGGTAGCAATTAGACAAATCAAACATACACTCAATACCACTGTCAAACATACAGTATGCGCAACAGACAAATGGACACTTATAGAACATCAAACCAAAGCGCACCTAAGCATTCATCTAGCGCCAATCAGATAGAAGAAATCAAACCACTACACAATGATTTTTAGGTGGTTCGGTCCAGTAGACCTACATCCACCCCACACTCAAACCGAGTGTGGATTCCGCTGACTCACAGCTTGAACAGTTGGGCATCACAGCTTGCCATAAAACCGCTGGGCAACACAGCTTGCCGTCCGAGGAATCCTCCTCGCCCGCTGAGCAACACAGCTTGCTGTCCAGTGGAATCCATCACTGCAACTGCTGGGGATTATAGCTTACCCGTCCAGAGGTAGCACCTCTGCAAACGCTGACTAACAGCTTGAAGAAAGGATAAAATGGAAAATGAAAATAAGTAGCAACAGCAACTGAAAGCTGTAAATAATGAAAGCACAAATGTGGCTCCTAAGAGCTGGCTGGCCTGGATTTGATTCACGGTCCAGTGAATGCAGATCTCTCTCGATCTCACTATCTCTCCTCTACTTCTTTCTCTTCTTCTTCTCTCGATAGCTCTCTGTCTCTCTTTTCTGTCTTCTCTTCACACTCTGCTCTTTTCTTTTGTTCTTCTTTCTGTCTGGATCGTGGAAGCTCTCACTCTGCCTCTGCTTCAGTCGATCACGACCAGTCTCCTTCAGACAAAGGAGACTCCCTTATATAGCATCAGCAGATTAGGGCGGTCGTGTGCTCTCCACATCTCCCGCCAAGAAACCTCAGTCCACGTGGCAGCATTTCAGCACGGTGCTTCCACGTGTCACGATCAGGGAACCTCATCCTTCCTTGGATCACGAGCCATGTCAGCAATCCCAGTACCAAATCCCTGTCAGTCAGTCGAAATAAACGTATCAGTTCAAGTGTAAACTCTGTACACACTTTGAAGATGAAATGCATTGTATAGACTTTATAAGCAGCAATTGAATAAGTGTGTACATTGAGAGCCGATGTATAGACATTATGAATCAGATCTGAAGCAGTGTATAGAGTTGCTGAAGTGTAAAGCAATGTATATACTTCACATAAGCAGAGCTATGGCATTGTATAGACTTCACGTTGTGAAGCAATGTATACACGTATCTGAAGACTGCCAGTCGATGTATTGACTTGGCTGAAGCCAAACGCTGAAGCAATGTTCAGACATTGAAGAACACAACGTGCAGCAGTGTACAGACTTAGCCAGCAGACTAGTCCGATGTACACACTTGCTCGTTGTTCAGTCTTCATGAACGATGTATGGACTTCAAGACTAATATGCACAATGTACAGTCTTTGCGAAGGTAGTGCATTGTATAGACTTCAGGTGTGAAGACATTGTGAAAGCAAATGCAATGTTCAGACTTCAGATGAGAAGGCACTCACTGTACATACTTGCTGAAGAGAATGCAATGTGCAGACTTTGACTCGATGTACAGACTTCACAACTGATGAATGCAATGCAATGCAATGCAATGTATAGACTATGCCTTAGAATAAATGTGCACACTTGAAGAGCATTCAGCAATGTACAGACTTCAATGCATATGATGCAGCCAAGTATGGACTTGAGCAGTCTGCTGCTGAACAACCGATGTATAGACTTCACAGTCTGCTAAGCAAACAATGTATGGACTTGGCCGAGGTAGACTAAAGAAGCACAATGCATGAGCAAGCCTAACGGATGTACAGACTTCCTGAAGTGAAGAAGTTGAGTGTATAGACTAGACAACAAAAGGGCTATACAGACTTGATGAATGCAAAGGCAATCGGGTGTATAGACATTCACAATGTGCAGACTTGCCAAAAGAAGCTCTGTACAACCTTGATCAGATCAAGATAACTGAATGTATGGACTTCCAATGTGTAGACTTTGTCTATTAGTCCATTGTACAGACTTGAACTGAAGACCAATGTATGGACTTCAAAATAGATGCTAAGGCCAAGAGGAGTGTATAGACTTGGTTCCGTGAAAGCTACAGTGCAGTAAGATGTACAGACTTCCTATATGAAGACAATGGCTGTACAGACTTGGCCAACCAATCCGATGTAAAGACTTGAGGCATGGAGGCCAATGTACAGACTTGGAAAGTTAAGACCATTGTACAGACTTCACCTCATGCCAGCTACAGTGAAGGAATGCATAGACTTCACCAAGACACTGCATAAACAATATGATGCGATGTACAGACTTGGGGTTCCACTGTGGATGTATAGACTTTGGAGCTCAAAGGTAATGAATGTATAGACATGGTCTCAAACGAATGTACAGACTTCAGAGGATGCAGACTCTGTATAGACTCTGAGGTCCAAAGGCAATGTACAGACTTTGCCTTAGAAACGATTGTATAGACTTGGCAGCTTGACTCACTGTATAGACTTGGAAGATTGAACCAATGTATGGACTTGGGGTTCTGAACGTAGGTAAAGACTGGGAATGTATAGACTTGCCCAGTGCTGCCAATGTATAGACTTTGATGCTCAACGTCAAATGCGATGTACGGACTTGCATGAGATGCATGCTACAGTGCAGTGTGTGGACTTGAAGAGCAATGCATGCCGCTGTACAGACTTTGACTCAAATATGCATGTGAGACGCTAAATGAGACGCACCAGTGTATAGACTTATGCTGTGCAGACTTTGACTCAATTGTGCATATGAGACGCTGAATAAGACGGTCCACTGTCTAGATTTTACTGTGAATGCATATGCCAATGTATATACTTGAAAGCTCGACCAGTGTACAGACTTTGTCCACGAACATGTGCATGCATGAACGATGTATAGACTCTGAAATGCAAGCAATGCAGCAATGTCTAGACTTTGGGCTTTACTCTGCAGTGTATAGACTTGTGCAGACAGAACACATGCATTCTCCAGATAATATACCAGTCACAGTCATATGCATTATCCACAGAGTATATCAGTTATAAACAATCATGTTGCTATCATTCAATGTGGTGACTCATTCATGTTGCTATCATTAAAACACCACATCATCAACAAAGCACAAGGGGCACAACACCACCATGTTCGATCGTCGCTGGCGATGGTGGACCCATGCTTGGCCCGGCTTTCCAAAGGAAACTGTGCAACCGATGGAGGAATGTGCTGATCATAACTAAAGTTTCTGCTGAAGCGAAACGGATAATAGGGTTCCAGAATGAGCAGGCCTCCCTTCCTGAAAACCAATACACTGGGCCGAATAGCCATAGCCCACCTGACCAGTTCTGGTTCTAATATGGGCCGGGTGGCATTGACCCCCGAAATAGGATGGACACAAGTTTCTACCTCCTCCATTTTGCATTCCCTCTGAGGGTCCACTAAAAGAGCCGAACCTGCTGCCAAGCTCCAAAAATGAATGCTGCCAGGAGCGTCTACAGGCCCTTTTATCAACCTGCCCCTTATCTTAAACAACTGCTCTGAGAAAGGACCAGGTTCGGCGCTAGCGAATTCGATCATCCGAGGAAGCAATGTGTCCGACTGTAAAGTCCTCGGGGCCAGCTCAGGGAAAATACTGCAGACCCAGGCATTAAAGAAATGAAACGACCCACGGTCCTTAAGGAGCGGGGAACCCGATGTCTATGCAAATCCCCCAATGATTTGTAAACTAAGCACATAGCCACTGGGTATAGAGACAGCCTCATCCCCCAGGCCATCTGACAGGCAGGATATATAGCTTCCGACCTGATAGTCGTCTCGTCCCCTTGAGGAAGAGCGAAGGTGCACAGCCAGAAGGTCAGATAAGCTGCACAGTGAGTGATAGGGTCAACCCCTGCTGGGTTCGGGCCGTCTGCACCTGCTCGGCGCAGTGAAGCTGGCAATGCTGATTTGTAACGAGGTGTCCTGATTTGCTTGCCAGAAGTCGGTCCCACTGAAGGGAAGTCCACATATTTCAAGGGACCCCCGAAGAAGTATTGTATCCATTGTCCTACATGGACTCTCAATCTGCTGCTCTTTTCCTGGGGTTGATAGCCTTTGGAAGATCCCCTGCTGTAGGCCAGACAAATGGTACGATAAGCTTTCATTAAATACCGGTATGCATAGCCGAAAGAATATCTGCCCTCTCCATCGAGGCATCCTTTACAGAGTCGTCTAGGCAGACCTCCTCATATGGCTCCCCATCAATAGGCAGACCTGAAAGCTACGAAAGACTCTAGAGATCGAGAGATACTTCGCCTTATGCTATATAGAATGTGTTAAACTGTGGGCAGAATACTTCTAACATGCCGCAACATAGTCCCCGAGAAATGGGATAGCAGAATCTGGATGCGAATACACTATGATAGACCCCAGCTCTGATCAATAAAGGGGCATACTCCTTTAAGACAAATTCGGTAAATTCCACTGCTCCTACCCTGAAGAGATGGGCATCTGTCACTCTGGCATCTCCAAACCAGCTGGCGGCTAGCTGATATTTAAATTGGACAGCCAGACAATTCAGAACAAATGGCTCGTCCCTGTAACCCCACTTCACATGCGCTAGGAAGAGTCTGAAGTTGGTCTTCTCTCGGTGGATACGACCGGCTACATGGTCCCACCTCGCCGGAGTGAACTCTGGAGCCCAGGTCAACATCTTCTTCTCCGGCTCTAACTCAGAAATACCTAGCACGACATTCCAGTCCCGCGGCTCGCCTGGAAGATATATAGCTCGGGCACGATAAATAGAACCCTTCATGCTGTCTCTGTCAGTAAGTATTGCCGCTTCCACAGATCGAGCAAGCAGAAGATCCCTCATTCCGCCTATGGTGAAGGTCTGGATAAATGGCAACAGATGGCGATCCTTCGGTAGGTCCGGGCAATAGTCAGCAGCTCTTCTGAAGTCAATATCTTCTATGGAAGAATAAACCCCGGAAGTTAGCACGGTGTCAGTCTCAGAATCAGAGGACTCGTCAACAGTAGCAATCTGGTTATAGCCCAAGCTCAGACTGTTCACATTCATCCAGTTGACTGAAGCCCGAGATATATCCGGCTGAGCCGATGAGCTCGCCCCCACAGTCATGGGAGCTGCAGCAGTAGGGCCGGAAGCCATGTCAGCACCTGCAATCAAAGAAAAATGAGAAGATAAGCCTCGAGAAGATGAATGGGTCTATAAGGACTAAGTAAATGATGCCGGTTAAATTTCAGTAGCATCTCCCCTTATCCGGGGTCTGCCCAAGAAGAATAGGGAGTCACCCACCAAGAGGGGGTGACCCCCGTACATAAAGTGGGATTCAATCCCGAAATAATGTCCTACCGACCAAAGTATATGCAGACGGGAAGAAAATGGAACGACCGAGAGGGGGGAGAAGCTCGCGCCGATGAGAAGAGATTGAAGAGAGAGGAAACTCCGGTGAAAATGAGAAGAAAAAGCCCTCCCGGCGCCATAAATAGTGGAGATAGAAGAGGGGCTCTCGGCGTGGCATTTAGCGCACCGAGAACCCTCCTCCTTCTGGTGTAAAAGGCACGCCGATAAGCAGCCTAATCCCCGCGCCGAGAAGGGCCGGGCCAAGACCAGGGCGCGCCGAGAACCTGCACAGTGTCCGCACCGAGAAGCCGCCCAATCCTCGCGCCGAGAAGCCCATGAACATCATGCCGAGAGGGCTCCAAAGTGCTGAAAATAGAAAAAGAATTATAAGAATATGGAAAATAAAAATTATGCATGTCGAATGATGCTACAGTAATATGATCAAGCAGAAGGACAATATCAAAGAGAAATTGAAGAAGATAGCCTCAAATGCTAAAGAGGCACCTGCAAACCCCGTGACGCTGTTCCTGTGCTTACGTCGTCCACAGGTGGGGGGCATTTGTTGACACCTTGAAAATGAGCAAGGGGGGAAACAGAATTGAAAAGAAGATTAGACTAATAGTGAAAAATTAATGGTAAAGCTCGTCAACCATCTACCCGGCTGAAGCCTTTTCCGGCCAAGCTGATGTCCGATTTCGTTGTCAGCCAGACGGTGACACTGATGAAATAGCAGTCACTTGACTGATGAGACCTCCTATCACGCTTTAACAAGAGCTATATTACTGCCTCGTCCGGAAGTCTACATGTAACATATCCGACTAAGTCAGATGTTAACTTGTTGACGGATGAGATATGAGCAAAGACAAAGATGATATCAGAACCGATAAATGAAGATTATGAAAACCTCTGCAAGGTCGTAACGGAAGAAGAACCTTCTCCATGGGCTATATATACCTAGCTAAAGTCTTCTCAGGCTAAAGCTGATATCCGGTTTTGTCATCATGCGGGTGACAATGCTGATGAAATGATGTCCTGTTCTGTCATCGTTCAGGTGACGATGCTAATGAAATCCCAGTCCACTTACTGATGAAGGTCTCCATAATCCCACTAAGACCCGGGTCCACCAACAAAAGGCCTGCTGCGGTTCTAGTATATTCAGGGAGACATCAAGTCCATGTGAAGCCTTAAAAATGGCCCTAAATGGGCCTATGAAATGGGCTCACGAAGGTGGCGCCGGGATACTCTACGGATGTCTAGCGCGCCGGGAGCTGCTGCACTCGACAGATGCGCGCCGTGAAGATGAAAAGTCACGCCAACTCCCATCTGTCGAGAGGTGAGGAGGGGCTGGGTCTATATAAACCCACTCACTCGAAGAAGAAAAAAAAGGCCGGCAACCTCATCCAGAAAGAAAGAGGGAAAAACAGAGAGAGAGAGAGAGCCTCCTCCGCTGAGAAAAGAAAAAAAGAGATCAACAGAGAGAGAGAGCCTCCTCCGCTGAGAAAAGAGAGAAGATACCAATAGAGAGAGAGAGCCTCCTCCGCTGAGCAAAGAAAGAAGAGATCAACCCGAAGAAAAAGGGAGAAGAAGCTCCAAGTGGGCAGGTAGCTGGGGAGGGAGAGGAGTCAATGCTCCAGCCTCCCCCATGTTTCTTTTCTTTTCTCTTTATGTATTCCTATGAGTTTCATCTTGATTCACCGGATGTAACCTGGATATCCCGGCCTCTATTTTACCTCCTTTTCCCTCACTCCCTTCTTGTGATTGGTGTGAGTTTTGGAATGATGTAATGAAACGAAATACTACGATGGCCCATTTGGGTGCTGGGTGATTGAAATATCTACCATCTGTCTCTCCCCTCTGTATCTGCTGTTCTTCAAAACATTTATCTACTTAGATGTTCCGGATTTTTGGTTTATACTTTACATCTCCGGGTCCGTTCTCTCATGAAAGATGAAGACGGAGCCCCAACCCTCGTTCAATGGGTCATTGGGCTCTGTCCCCTCCTTCCCTCCCTTTGATGATGGGTTTTCTCGCATGTCGTGGATTTCTGCCGAGCTCCCAGCTTGTTCAGGGTCAGAGACATCAATCTCTTGATCGTCTGAACAGCAGGTGACAAAAAAACCCCATATATCTCCCGAGGGTTTAATGATAGATGATCCTATCCTTCGACTGATGCTACCCTCCCTTAAACCCCTAGCCTTCACGCCTATAAAACCTTTTAATCCTCCTCGTCTGTGCTAGAAAATCCAGCCTGAATCCTTGTCTGAAACCAGAAGAACCAAGAACAGAGACCCGGAACCTTCCCGACGCCAAGAACAGTAGTCCCTGAAGAGACCTTCCCGGCGCGAGGATGGAAGCGCCGGGAACCTCCCTTGCCAGCTTCCCGGCGCCCACAATAGTGCCCACGAAGAAACCTTCCTGGCGCGGCTGTTTGCGCGCCGGGAACTCCCTATGCCAGCTTCCCGGCGCCAAGAATAGTGCCTTATGAAGAACCCTTCCCGGCGCAGTGGCTCTTGCGCCGAGAACTACCCCCTTGTGCCATAAGCCCCTTTATGCTATGAATGCTCCATCCCTTGAGCCCCAGATGAGAACCCCTGCTACCAGTCAAGAAACCACACAGATACCCCTATGATCCGCTCAGTGTAACCCTGTATTCTGTCGAGGGACACCCAGGGTCACCGTATACCCCTCAAAGATAACAATAAACGGGGACAATCTCCCCTACACGGCCCCCCCAGGGCTAGATTTAATCATAACCCCGCTAACCAAAGGAGCTCTGCCACTGCATGCGCTCTGATGGCCTTAAGGGGATATTAAGATAGTGCTGCAAGCACGTACATGGGTCAGGGGTCCAATACCCCTCTACTCTTGGCTTTCACCCCGGCACTCCGTGGGTGATTGTCTATCATTCCCTGGCAAATGTTAAGTCCGGGGGGGGGGGGGTGCTGCCAAAATTCTTCCAGGAGCAGGCACTTGAAGATGACATTAAGCTGTCCCTGGGGCTCTGCACGAACACTGGTGACAGGGATCCTCTAGACCCTGATTTCCCCAATTCCTCTTCGATCTTGGCCTTCCTTTGGAACCCAAACCCAATCTAGTTCATATCTAATGAACTGATCCACTTTGACCTCACAGAATCTATCTAACTTGTCCTGAATCGCCAAGAAACTCAAAAGCAGGGTGCCGTAAACCCTTAGAAACCATCTCGGCGCTATGATACCTCTCGGCACCATGCACAGTAGAATAGGTAAAATGCTCTCGGCGCAAGCCTTCTTGCGCCGAGAACCCATCCATCCCAGGTCACGCCGGGAACCTTTTTGCCACTTTACCCTTGCGCCGGGAACCCCCTGGCCATCGTGCTTTCGCGCCGGGAACCCCATCCACTTTGCCCCAGCGCCGAGAACCTACCCTGCCATCCAATTGAGCCCCCAGCACTTTGATCAGATCCATCCACCTTTTTTTAAAGCGCTAGTCTTTGCCTTGCGCCGAGAACCACCTGGGCCATTTAGCCCTTGCGCCGAGAACCTTCTGCCGAGAACCCCCCTAGCCTCTTAGCCTGCGCGCCGGAACCCCTGGTCATCTTGCCCTTGTGCCGGGAACCCCATCCACCTTGAGCTGCGCCGAGGACTTACCCTGCCATCCAGTTGAGCCTCCGAGGGTTTGATCAGATCCATCTAGGGATACCCATGAGTCACCAGACCTGCCTCGGGGATAAATCCAAAGGGAGACAAACTCCCTTATGTTCCACCGTCCCGCGTCGGATTTACGAGTAACCCCTTTAGCTCGGGAGGTCTCTGCCACTGCATGAGTTCCACCAGCTTCCTTAAGGGAAAATCGAACGTTGCCCCATGGCAGACATATGCAGTTCGGGAGGTCCGGCCTCTCTTTCTCTCGGCTTTCATCCCGGCACTCCGTGGGTGATAGCCTATTTCCCCCTGGGCATGATCCAGATAAAGGGGAGATGCTGCCGAAATATCGATTGATGCTTTAACCCCGACAAGCCCCGAGAAACGTGTATCATACGCCTCCCGTCTGGCTCACTTCTTCGGGGGATACAAATACTTCGAGGCCCTTGGCCAGATGAGAAACGTGAAAGGGGACATGTCTCCGATGATCGTCCAGGCCCCGCCCCACCACTGCGTGGACGGTGTCCTATCTCTGCCCGGTACGACCCATACAAAGGGGTCATGCTGATTTAATAATTTTTCGTTTATTCAATTACCTTCTTAGAATAACAAGAACTTCAATGTTATGCACTGTCATTTTCAACCGCCCCAAGTGGCCTCTTATTTTGGCGTTTAATCAAGGGTTGTCCTTCTTAGGAAGGGCGTAATTAACGTCATAGCCTTTATGGTATGACGGACTTCCGGTCCTGACTCGGACTTCACAATCGACTGACCAAGTTTAGTCAAGCGCATAATAAAAATTGTCACTCTAGTGACTGGCACGCCTAATAAATCTAACCAAATGAAACTTCCATGACGGAAAAGAATCCGCGTCCACACCGGGCCAATTATACCGTCTCCTGATGCCGTGCCGGCACAAAACCTCGCCCTACGGAGCGGGCAGCTGTTCCATCAAAATTATCCCACTACTTCTAATCCCCAGTCTTCCCAGCCGGTTACCGAACAGGAAGAAACCGAACCTCTGCCGGGTACCCAATACGACCTGCTACATCATTTGGATAGGGTGCCCGCCAAGATATCTGTTCTGGAGCTCATTAAAAGATCTACCCTTCACCAGGATGCTCTCAGAAACTTTCTACAAAAGGTGATGGTTAGTGAAGATATGGCAGTCGACAGTCTACCAACGGCACTGGCAACAATTTCCAAAGGGCCAGCAATCACATTTTCTGAAACCGAGCTAGCTCCTCCAGAGGCTCGGCAAATGCCGCTCTTCATTTCAATCACTCTGAATAAAGTCAATATTGACGCAGCACTGGTTGATACAGGGGCATCTATTAATGTATGCCCGCTCAGTACCCTTCGAGCTTGCAACATCTCAGAGGAATTGCTACGGCCAACCCCCACTACCATAGCTACATATGACAACTCGAGGAGAGCATGTCATGGGGTGGTCACTATTCAAGCAGAGCTTGGGCCTCTTACTATGCCCGTGGAGTTCTATGTGCTAGACATTGACCCTATGTTCAAAGCTATCTTGGGTCGCCCATGGATTGACACTCTCAGCACCGTACCCTCCACTGCACATCAATGCATTAAATTCCCTTTCCAAGGGAGGATCGTCAAAGTTAAGAGCTTATCCACGGTCCAATCTGTTAAAGCTATTTCAGAAAAGGTTCTTCCCACCTTATGGCCAAGCAGCCGGCCAGTTATCTCTGTTCTAGATCTAGACTTTCCCTGGGCTTATGCACCCCGCAAGCCCATCTCTACCCCCGTCAATGTCAAGATGAAGCCCCAGATCCGAGATTCCCAGGGCTGGGACATTATACTGAAACTAGGCTACCAACCGGGGAGAGGCCTCGATGCTCAATTGCAGGGAAGGACCATGCTCATCCCCAAGGGAAGAAAAATGAACAGGAGAGGTCTTGGCTACCGAGAGACCGCATTATCTATGATGGGTGACTCTAGGCCACTCACTTGGGACTACCGTCAGCATTTTGTCAGAGGGCCTCTTCAGCCAGGCACATTGAGCCCACAGCGAGTTCTGCCAGAAAGGAAAGGTTCAGTTTGTCCAGTTGCCAGTCCCCCTCTACCACCAAAAGGGCCAGTTGATGACATGATTGACTATATTCAGGCCTTTGAAAGATTATTTCATGAAGAGGACCGCCGACAGAAGCATCAAGAAGTTTGGCTCGTCCAATGGAGGCCGAAGAAGCAGCCAGTTCAACATCCATGGGAGGAGGGGAGCTCACCCGTTATCATTTCTTGGACTCCTTCCCGTCTCACATCTCTCTTCCAACTATTGGAACCCATTCCTCGTTCTCCCCCTATGATGGTCGATCCATACTTTACGGACGGACCACCTGAAATCCTGTTTGTCCCCTGCGCATGTGGGCGCTGCCCACCAATCAATCTGTTCGATCTATTCACTCCTCCTTCCTCCACCACTCCACTCCACGAGATGTGGTTTCGGTCCTCCGATCCATTCTTCAATTGCATCTTCCCCGAGTTGTTCCCCATGCAACTCCCGCCTCCTCCATCCTGTTGTGTGGTCTCCATTATTCTCCAAAAAAAATGTCAAATTTGAAACGAAGATTTCAGTGGAAGATTATGCTACCCTGTCTCCATCCTCCGCCCAAGGGCACGAGTCCCCTGCTCCTTCCCTTCCACTAGATTTTCTTTCCCTTAGGTTAGGATTAGGGTCCGTCGAGTCTAGGGAAATAGAGTCAGTTAGGTCTAGAGAAGTAGGGTCTTGTTCTAGCTCGTCCAACCCTTCCTCCTCTGAGCTGCGCCTGCCAAAATCTATCCCCGATAGGTTCCTGCAAGATCTAGCTCAGTGATGTCATGCTCTTTTGAGGTGCCCAGAATTCATTGCTACCGCAATCATAATCGAAGATGAAGATGAAATAGAGGGCGTATGGAGCGATGATGGACTCGGTGTCTATGAAATCCTGGATGAAAAAGACCC
Source organism: Amorphophallus konjac (assembly GCA_022559845.1). Taxonomy (NCBI): domain Eukaryota; kingdom Viridiplantae; phylum Streptophyta; class Magnoliopsida; order Alismatales; family Araceae; genus Amorphophallus; species Amorphophallus konjac. The sequence continues at coordinate 454,391,081 of CM040121.1, read as the reverse complement.
GATTGATGATGAAGACAACAACGTAGATGACACTGTCGATTTGTATGCACGAGGATTAAAGAAATTCGATGAGCCATCATCGGCAGTGGATGAACCTACGAAGGAAATAAATTTGGGAACTGAAGAAGACCCGAGGCCCATCATGATTGCCGCTAATCTCCCTCCGCAAGTAGAAGAAGATTTGATTAAGGTTCTGAGGGAGTATAGCGATTCTTTCACCTGGTCTTATGAGGACATGCCAGGTCTTGACCCCTCCTTAGTGGAACACCGACTCGTGCTTAAACTAGGGGCAACACCGGTGAAACAACGGTCAAGAAGATTTCACCCCCACATGGCCTTGAGGATTAAGGAAGAAGTCGACAAGTTGTACAAGGCCAGATTCATTAGAGTGGTTCTATATCCTCAGTGGGTGGTGAACATAGTCCCTGTTATCAAGAAGGATGGAAAGGTTCGTATTTGCATCGATTTCAGGGATCTTAACAAAGCATGTCCCAAAGATGATTTCCCGCTGCCTCATATAGATGTCCTGGTCGATAGCACCGCCGGGTACGAATCTTTGTCATTCATGGATGGATACTCAGGATATAATCAGATCTGTCTCGCTCTTGAATATCAAGAGAAAACCTCCTTCACCACGCCCTGGGGCACGTACTGCTATGTGGTCATGCCGTTCGGTCTGAAGAACGTAGGTGCCACCTATCAGAGGGCGATGATGGCCATCTTCCACGACATGATGCAGATATATATGGAAGCCTATGTGGATGACATCTTGGTGAAGTCAAGGACTAAAGAAGAACACCCCTCTATTCTGGCTAAGGTATTGCAAAGAGCCAGGGAGTACAAGCTGAAAATGAATCCGAAGAAGTGTGTTTTCAGAGTCTCTTCAGGGAAGCTGCTAGGTTTTATAGTGAGCAAACGGGGGATCCAGATTGATCCTAACAAAGCACAGGCCGTCATGGACATGCCTCCGTCGAAGAACATTACGGAACTTCGAGGACTGATTGGAAGATTGCAATTCATCAGAAGATTCATATCCCAACATTCTCAAAGGTGCCGCCCGTTTTATGAATTACTAAAGGTAGGGGTTAAGTTTGAATGGAATCAAGACTGTCAAAAGGCCTATGAGGACCTAAAGGAATATCTATCCAATCCCATGGTTTTGCAACCTCCTGTCCCTGGGAAACCACTGATCCTATACATCTCGGTCATTGAGGACTCCCTAGGGGAGGTCTTAGCACAAGTAGATGACGAAGGGAAAGAGCGGGCTGCTGATTACCTCTCTCGGTTATTTAACTCGGCTGAGGCCAAATACATCGTCATGGAGAAGACTTGTGCCACCTTAGTGTGGGTAGCTCAGAAGTTTAAACATTACTTCCTTGCCCACCCAGTTAGGTTGATCTCTAGAATGGACCCGATCCGCTATCTCTTAGAAAAGCCTGTCCTTTCTAGTAGGTTAGCTTGCTGGCAGAGCTTCCTCTCCCAATTCGATATCACATTTATCGTTCAGAAGGTGGTCAAAGGGTACGCCATCGCTATTCAGGACGATTTCCCTGATGAGCATCTCTCTACTATCTCTCATCATCTCTTTCGGTCTCTGCACTTCGATGGTGCACTCAATTCTCAAGGTCGAGGGATCGGCGCTGTTCTGCTCACTCCAGAGGGAGTGACAATTCCCTTTGCTTATCAACTTTGATTTCCTGCTACCAACAACATCGCCGAGTATGAAGCTCTCCTAGCTGGATTAAAGCATGCTTACCTTCTGGGCGCGCGTTACTTGAATATCATAGGAGACTCTCAGCTCGTCTTGCGGCAAGTTCTATCCACTTACCGTACTCGTGACCCCAAGCTTTAGCCATATCAAGATTTGGTCACGCTCCTTGCTAGGCAATTCCGTAAGCAGATCTACATTCATACTCCTAGGTCTCAGAACATTCTAGCCGATGCCTTAGCATCACTTGCCTCCTCTCTATCTTTCCCTCTCAGTCATAGTACTGAGACTATCATCATTCAGAGAATGGACGCACCCTCTCTCCAAGATCCTTGGTACATCAACTGTCACGTCCCGTACTCTATACCGTCAAGGTATTGTCCGCTTTGGCCTACCGGCCTCACAGTTTTATCCCTTTTTAACAATGATTGGCTCCAGAATGGGGGACTTCCCAGGCAGGTCACCCATCCTAGTACTACTCCCCATTAAGCACGCTTAACTTCGGAGTTCTTTCCAAGAACTGAGCCGATACTTGAAAAGGCGCCTCGATGATATAGAGTACAACTTAGCTATATTTGAGGGTGTTACAATCTACCCCTCTTATATAGGCGACGTCCTCGTCGCTGGGCACATATAGCACACAATCATGCAATCAAGCCCCCAGGCAGGTAGGACTCTAGAGGTGGCCCCTACAAGCTCAAGAGGTGGCTCCCACTATGTAGCACTTTGCTCCATTATGGACTCAAGAGGTGGCTCCCATAGCGTAGCACTTTGTCCTACATGGCACTTAGTTCCCACACTTCCGGCTGGGGTATCGCTCTGATACCAACTTAACTGTCACGCCCCGAGCCTTTATTTACAGCGGAAGACTCGCTCGGGGAGCGCGAACAGCCGGCATGGTAAGCCTCTTGCAAGCAAGAATAATTCAGAGCGCGAGACAATCACATGAATAGATGTAATTGCACAAGATGTAATCAAACCTCAACTTTATTCCATAATCAATTAATATTCAAAAATACATAATTTGACTTTTTCACTAATTGACTCAAGAAATAAGAAAATTACATTGACTCCATCTAAACACTTGAAACTGCCTAAGTCTTCTCTCTTATCAGGATAACTCTTAGTCACTCTCGGACCCGCTGCTCGAATCACCCGAATCCGAATGCGAACTATACCCATCTCCTAAAAATCATTAAATAATAGGTCATGAGCACACTTGCCCAGTAGGTATCTTCGTATCAACATGAAGGCACTATTAAACTAATTAACATTTTAGCTCTAGAGAATTAGGTAAAGTCATGCTATGCGAATCAATCATGCGATAGAACCAAAGTAACAAGATAATCATGTGAGATAGAATGTTCAAGAATGAGCTAGCAAAAATATAACATGATATCTGGCCTTTTCAATCAAGCATGTAACAGGAATGTACGCAATGCCACATATCACACTAGTCTCTTTTGAGTACATAGTTTGTGAATTTCTGTGGAATATCAATCAAGAATGTCGAGTCATGTCACTTCGTATCGTGGATCTTCACTTATTTATAAAACAAGTACTCCCAGCGCAATGCGACGCCAGTAGCATCATACCCCATGGTTTATAAAATAGTATGTTTCCGGCAATCAGTCGAGGGGACTAGCATAGAGCCCTTGAACACAATCAGTGCTCGATCGCATCTTCAGGTATAAATTAAGCTACTTCCACGCATGTAACAGTAAAGTTATGGCCAAGAATTTAGCAATTTCAATAATCTCATGATAACAATAACCAATGAATGAATGCTTCAATGTATGAACATATGAGTCAAGAATGATTTAAATAAGGCTATGCTTTTGGAACAAATTGGCAGCATAACGGCATGTTCTTTAATTTTCATTCATTATTTAAGTCAATTAAACAATATGCTAAGTTCTAGATCACCAAGGTCCATCTAGAATCATGTAATCATTGGAATATCAACCCTTGGTTAAACCTTGGGTTAAATAGATGCAAGCTATGTAACGGTCATGGGCCGGGCCGTTACATTATGTAACGCGTCCATTCTGGGCCGTTACATTGACCAGAGTTCAGAATTAATGAAGTAAACTCAGAAGCATGTAACGGTCTGAAGCTGGGCCGTTACTTGGGCCTAAAGGTCCAGTCCAAGTCTGTTACTTTACAGGAATTATAAATCACGATAGTGTATTCCACTAATGGGCTTTCATTGGTACAACCAACTCGGCGTTCTAGTGGGAATCCCAGGCTCGCGGAGAATTATGGAGGCCTTGAAACAGTAATTTCCTAGTCCATTGGAGGGAATATCCAATAGAGAGGTCTTCATGTCCAAGATAGTGTTCCTATAGTGCAACGTGTGAACTAATGACATCATACCGGAGTAAGTGCCATGTACTTATAGAATTGACTCTATTGACAGCGAGAGACATGTATAATCAAGGTGAAAACCGTGGTGAAACTCCGTCAATACCATGCTTTAAAAGTCATGCTTTATAGTACAAAACTATAGAATTTAGGTTCATGAAATTAGCATAGATCAAAGTAAAATAAGATATCAATCAGGCAATGCCTATTATGAACAATTAAACAACCTTAAAAACATGAAATCAGGTTGCAAACTTAGATATCTAGGCATAATCATATGTAATAGTGGCAAGTCATAGTCTGTCTAGGGTTGACAGAACATAGGATGTAACGGTCTTGTGAGGGGGCGTCACAGTGAAAGTGACGGTCAGTAGAGGGCCGTTACATGAAAGAAACGCGTCTGTCCAAGCGCGTTATTATCAACAGCGAAAAATGCAGTACACAGAGTGTGTAACGGTCTGTCTGAGGCCGTTATTTGAAAATGACGGTCTTAGCCTAGTGCGTTACATCATCTGCTACAGAAAACTAACATGGAGACTAAGAGATTAACTCACATCATGTCTGGAAATCAACATATTCTAAGCATGATGATGAAGTCTAGGTTATCTATATGCATAGGTAATTGTGGGTAGATGAGCGATTATGTTTTAATTTCTCTATTAGGGCTAGGAGGTGCATGCAATACATATAACTAGTAAGACATGAAATCAATGATCTAGCATGCATGAGGTTCAATTAAACTAGAGGCTCTTAGTCCTATAAAGCTCTTTTTTCCGTTCATGAGATAACCTACCTCTTTCTTAGGTTGAAGTTTCTGGATTTGGTTGAGAATTCAGCCCTAGTTCTTCACCTTCCTTTATGACTTTTCCAGCTACTTCCTTGGGCTCTAACCCCACGTCCACTTGACCTAAGGATGTGAAATTCGGAGGGGAGTTAGTCTAAAGTATAATGAACAAAAACTTCAAAACAACTTACCTGAAATAATGACTTCTTACCTTCCTTCTTTACGTCCCAAAAGTAAGGGTCGCACAGTTCAAAACTATGCCCTACTTATAGAGTTTAGGTTAGGGTTTGAGGATTAGATCGATTCTAGAGTCCTTATTCCACTAAATCCTTATCCCTAAGAGTCCTTAGAGTTATTATGAGTCTTCTCATTCGATCCATAGTGGATAGGAGCATCAAGTTCCAATCTTTTCACGAGTTCCTTTCTTCACGGAACTGACAGGCGTGTAACGGTCGAGTGACCCTGCGTTACTTGGCTGTGACGGTCTCGCGATAGACCATTACAGTCTTCGTAGTTAGGGCTTTTAAAATATTAAAACTCTTTTATTAATTATCTAAATAATGATCTATATATAATTTGCATTTATCTTTTAAATTTAAAATACCTTCTAGAATATGGGCCAAACTTAATGGGCTTGGTTTAAAACCCTTTTGGATCTTAATTAAGTGGGTTGGGTTAATTGATTAACACTATTTGGCCTTATAATGACTTATTATTCAAATAAATCTTTTATAAATTCCTTTAACCCTTTTATAATTTCTAGAAAATTATTAAATAACCTAGGAAATACTTATATAAAATTTTGGGGCTTTACACCCTCCCCCACTTAGAAGAATTTGGTCCCCAAATTCAATACATGGATTGTGGAGAGTGTACTTACAGTTGAATAATTCTGGAAATCTTTTCTTCATAGCTGATTCAGTTTCCCAGGTTGCTTCATAAGGCCATGCCTTCTTCCATTGAATCTTAACCATTGGAATGACTTTATTTCTGAGTTGACGCTCTTCCCGTTCCAAAATCCTTATTGGCGTTTGTTCATAAGTCAAATCCTTCTGAATCTCCAGATTGTCATAAGTAATAATATGATCTGGGTCATATACGTACTTCTTTAACATAGAGACGTGAAATACGTCGTGAACTCCTGCTAACTGTGGCGGTAAGGCCAATCTATAAGCCACTTCACCGACCCTTTCAAGAATTTCAAATGGGCCTATAAACCTTGGAGTTAGTTTTCCTTTGATGCCAAATCTTCGAATACCACGACCTGGAGAAACCTTAAGATATACATGTTCACCTACTTGAAATTCCAAGTCGCGCCTTCGATTGTCAGCATAAGATTTCTGCCTGTCTTGTGCCATCTTCATTCTTTCTTGAATGAGTTTAATCTTTTCTGTAGAATCGCTGATAAGATCGGGGCCCAGATATTACCTTTCCCCTATTTCACTCCAACATATTGGTGATCGACAACTCTTCCCATATAGAGCTTCATCCGGATTTGAGGATCCATAGAAACGCGGAGGGTTTAGACTCCGGCCTCACAGTTTAAAGGCAAGGGCTGAGAAGGAAGACCTTAAGGAAGTATCTTTGATGGAACTAGAGGAGATCCTGGAGGAAGAAGAATTGCCTTGGTATCATGAAATTGAGTTGTTTTGCAAAGACGGATCGTTCCCAGAAGGGGCAAATGCCGAGCAGCGCAAGTCAATAAGAAGAGCCGCCTCAAGGTATACCATCGCTGTAGGAGAACTATACAGGCATGCTACTAATAGAATGCTCATGAGATGCTTAGATGATGATGAGACTTGGAAGGTGGCTAAATCAGCCCATTCTAGCGAGTGTGGAGGTCATGTCAATGGCCAAGCTCTAGCGAAGAAGATCCTTAGGCAGGGCTACTATTGGCCCACTCTAGAGGAAGATTGCTCCCTCTACGTCCGGAGGTGTCTTAAATGCCAACTCCACGCTGATAAAATCCATGCTCCAGCTTCATCTCTCCATCCTCTTTCCGCTCCTTGGCCATTCTCTATGTAGGCTTTCAATGTTGTCGGCCCGCTCGGTGATCCTAATTCTTAGATCAAACAGAAATCCTTTATCCTTACCACCACTGAGTACTTCACCAAATGGGCCGAAGCAGAGGCGTACGCAGAGATCAAAGCTTCAACGGTGTGCCGCTTCATCATGAAGAATATCATCTCGCGGTTCGGAGTGCCAAGCAGCATCATCACCGACAACGGACCCCAGTTCGTCTCTCAAGAGCTCAAGGACCTATGTAAGAAGTTCAATATTGCATTGCATCATTCATCCCCATATTATCCTCAAGGCAACGGTCAAGCCGAGGCCACTAACAAAACCCTTCTTAAAATTATAAAGAAAACATGTGAATCTCATAAGTTTTCTGATTGACCAGAAAGATTAGTGGAGGCTCTGTGGGCTTACCGCACCTCCGTCCGTACTCCTACGGGGCAGACTCCCTACGCTCTTACCTACGGGATGGAGGCGGTGCTCCCATATGAGATCTTGATCCCTTCCCTTAGAATGTAGCTCGATAAGGAACTTAATCTCGATGAACGTCGAGAGGCGTTGCTTGTCCAGCTGGAACTCTTGGATGAGAAGAGGATGAACGCGGCCGATCACGTATCCGTTTACCAAAAGAGAGTTTCGCGTTATTTTCAAAAGAAGGTGATTGAACGTAAATTTCAAAAAGGTGATATGGTTTTGAAACGTAAATTCATTCGGTCTACAGGTCCTAGGTCTAAATTGCAACCTAACTAGGAAGGGCCATTCGTTGTAAAAGAGGCTTATCCAGGGAATGCTTATCGCCTCGTGAACGCAGAAGGTGAGGAGCTCTCTCACGCTTGGAATGGGTTGTATCTTAAGCGTTTCTTTCCTTAGAGTCTAACCCGTGACACCCTGGCAGCAAGGCGTTCCTTTCCCTTCGCCATGAAAGAAGTCCCGAGTACGGCAATCACACACTACACGACATCCCTGGTCAGGTCTCGCTTTGTAGACATCGTTTCTCCTTGGCCATGCTTTGGGGGAAGGTCGAAGTTCCTATCAGTTTCTTTCTTCGGCTGAATCCAGGGGCAAGAGGTGAATAAGGAGGCGATGACTGATCCAGGCACCCTAACGAGAGGAGGTCCCAAATAGGGGCAGTCTGTTATGACCTGACGCCATAGAGCAAAGGAAAAGAAGAAACCAAAGGAGCAATCTTTGTGACAAAATCAAAAGCATTATCTCAAAAGTCTATCGATCATGATCCCAAAGCTCCAAAAGGCAAGAAAGAAAAGCTAGGCATGGCAAGAGTGGCAGTACAGTTCCCCGCGGGACGAATGAGCCCGGTCGTATGCATGCCTAGAGTGGACTAAGGTTCGATGACAGACACAAAGCCCCAGCGCAACAGACCAAATCTCTAATGGATTATCTGGAGAGGAAATCAAGTCCTAAAAAACTTCTATATCTGGCCTAAGCTTACCCCCGTGTTCTATTTTTCCTTTTTTAGGACCAAGATTAGTACCCTAGGTATGGCCCTGGTAGAGACACCGTCATGCAAGTTGAGCCTTGGCCAGGGGGTTGTCACCTTGTTGCACGCTAACCTCGGGAACTCTCGATGTAATAAGGAGGGCCCACGCTGCCGGGGGAAGCATCGGTTTTCAAAATCCAAAAAAAATCAAATATTTTAAAATCCAAAAATCAAATATTTTAAAATCCAAAAAAAAATCAAATATTTCAAAATCCAAAAAACATCATATATTTTCAAAATCCAAGAACATATATTTCAAAATCCAAAAACATCATATATTTCAAAACCCAAAAACATCATATATTCCAAAGTCCAAAAAAAATCATATATTCCAAAATAAAAAAAAATCACATATTTCAAAACCCAAAAGAATCAAATATTTCCAAAGTCTCACAAAAATTCAAATATTTCCCAAAAACTCCAAAAATTCCATCATATGCATTGCATGCATCGCGTTATTCCTATTATTTCTTCCGCCTATTTAATAAGGCTCCACCCCTTGACCGAATATCAAGAAATGGTCATTCTCTAACTTGCTTTAAGGCAAGGGATTGAGTCTCAGAACAGATCTAACTTGTTTCTTGTCTAAGTGTGTGCAGAACGTAGGTTCAAACCCGGGTTGAAATCTCACGACTATGCAGGTCCAGGTCTGTAACGCACCAATTCCAGACCGCCACAGTCATGTAACAGTCCACACCGTGACCGTCATCTTCTTCAGGGCATTGGCTTCATTCTCTCAGCAGGTCCATCTCTGACGGTCTTCATGCAGACCGTCACATTGATGTGACACGAACTGGGACCTAAGTGGCAAGCAAACGCAACGACTAGGCAATGTCACACAAGCGGACTCACTCGCGTTTGGCACACTCGGGTCCGTAGGTGGACCGGCAATGGGGTGAGGGTCCGAGGTTGGACCGGTGGTTTCCAAGGATATGACTGACTTGGGGAGGACCCCTAGGGGCCAGGGTTGCCCAAATTCACGGGAGGTCAGCACGCCGAAGGCATGGGTTGAAGGGTCACTCTTACAACTCACCTGCGGCGACCACTCAAACATAAGCAAGTTTGGAACGGGCGCTCACTCACCGTCCGACGGAGTTAAGAAGCAATACTAATTAAGCAAGATCTACCAACAAAGGGAGGGGTCCAGAAGCTCACCTAATCAGCGTGAAGATGCCGATCCCGGCCGGAGACGATGGCGAGTGGGGAGGCGTGGGTATGCACCCGAACGTCGCGCCGGTGAAGCTTCAACCTGCTCAAACGTTTACAAAACTACACCCCATGCAAGGGGGGGGGATCGTGGAGAAGGGAAAATAATGATTACATCCAAACACTACCTCCACACAGGGAGGGGCCTTCATCTGGCCAAGCGGGGAGGGGAATTCGAGCTAGAAGTGATGAAAGGAAGCTGATGCCGAATCTGTCCACGTTCTGGAATCAGGGACCAGCAGTTGAAGATGGCACCTCTCTGACCTCTTCTGATTTTTTCTGATGACGGGATCAGTGGGGAATTCTTCGTAACTGGAACGGGAAAACGTCTGAATTTTGCCAATTTCTTCTGGCGCCAACGCTGGTCTGTGTGGAGGCTCGAACAGGGTGGTAGCTTCTCGGAACTGGCTGCTTCAGGTTTCCAATAGCAGGAAGAAGAGGATGCCACGACCGCTCCCGAACTCAGAATCAGGTGCCGCCAGAGCTTTTGGAACCGTTGACGAGTCCTCTTCGAAGAAAAACTGGCAGGGAAGCCAAACGTTATCGGAGAAGATCAGTGGGCTCTGAACTCTGATGAGAGGTCGGTGCAGACTGTGGGGAAGCAGAACCGCGCACTCGAAGGAGAAAATTGATAACTCCTAGTTTCGGATGCCAAATTGAGCTCTGATTTTTGGAGGTGAAAGAAGACTCAGAATAGAAGACGTTTTATGCAGAACTCTTGCTCAGATTCTTAGTAGGATGTCCTCTGTAGATCTTTCACTCTGGTTCTGGTCCTCTGCCTGAGAAGTCTTGCGCAGTTGTGGTAGATCGCCTCCTTCGAACAGCTCCGATCTTAGAAGTCGGTGGGACCACCACCGTTGGAAAGCTGACTGGGAGACGCTTCCAACAATATATGGTATGCCTTCTGAAGTTTCGATGTGAAGACGTGGCAGCCTCTGAAACTGGGCACTCCTCTGCTGCCTGCGGACTGAAAACTGTAGGTTGAAGATGGTGGGGGGAGATGGGGTATATGGGAGGGGAAGTGGGGGTGGATGAGTGTGGGGAGAGCCCTGGCTGTGAGGGGGTCTAGGAGGGGGTGTTCCAAGGTGTGGATGGGGGAGAATGGGGTCTGGAAGGTGGTGTTTGCAGTGGGTGAGAGGGGAGCTGCGAATTTGGGATGGGTGGGGGAGAGAGAAGGAGAGATCTCTCTCTAAAATTTGAGAATGGACCAGTGTGGTTAATGGGGCTTTGGGGACGGGAAGGGTTGTGTTGGGAAAGGGAAGGGGTGCTTAGGGAGTGGGGAATTCTCCCTTGGGAGATGAGAGGGTGCTTAGGGAAGGGAGTTGAGTAGGTGGTGGTTGGGTGGTGGAGTTGGGATTGGGGGGGAGGTCTCTTGGAACTAGGGTGGAGTAATGAGGGTGGGGTAGTTGGGAGGATGAGTAATGAGGGGGAGAGAGAGAGAATTGATGATGTGGAGGAGAGAGAGGGAGGAGAGGAGAGAGAAAGTGGCACCCTCCTCCTTGAAGAGAGAGAGAGAAGAGAGAGAAGTGAGATAGAGAGAGAAGGGGAATCCACCCCAATAGAGAGAGAGAGAGGTTTGGAGAATCCACTCCAATATGACACTAGAACTCACTTGATTTAAATTGATCATAAAAGGGTTGTTACAAATGAGAGAGGGGAGGGACTATTTATAGACTCCATACTTTTCCTAAGACCAAAATAGCCCTGACAAACAAGTAAATGACCAAAGCAGTCCAAGGGAGGGGCGCCCCTCGGCCTAGCCCATTAGTTGGGCCCATTAGCCTATCAAACCAACCATATGACAACTAACATAGAAAAATGACTCACTAACCTAGGTACATGACTCAAATAAAGGGAAAATTACAATGATATGACTCAAATAAAGTATGAAAATTACATGACTCGACTCAGAAAAATATGACAGACACAATGGAGCTATGCTGGCGAGCAATCGAAGCTGTGGAAACATGTGAAGGGCGAGAGATGCCCCCATCACACATCCTTCTAACAGTCTGTCGCTAGACCGTTACATCCTCCAGAGAACAGGATTCTTAGTCCACTCCCCTGACGGCCTATCGCCAGACTGTCACATCCTGGTAATGGCCCTTTGCGGGACCGTTACACTCTCCAGAGACTCTATTTTTCAGATTTTTTAACCAAATCAAGCAACAACTCATGCTCATTTCAATTAAAATCACTTTTATATCATTCACTTAAACTTAATGCAACATCAGTTTTGATTGTCAATTTACATCATCATTTCATGAACGAAATCAAGCTACATTCAAGTTCCTATCCGCAAGAGGGCGGATCTCCCTCAATTCTTTCACGTAGCCACGGCGTGCTTCATCGTTCTCTTTCACTTCCTCTTGCCACGGACGCACCTTACTGATCTCTCACATGGTCAGCGCGTTCCGAACTGCTCTTTCATCCTCCTCGGTCCCCATCTTCCTAGGTAGACGGGGAGGGTAGTGTGATAGTGTAGGAACTTCGGTTCGAGGTAGTCCGATCTGAAGATGGCACCGGTGCGGGTTGTAGATCGCCATGGTAGTATTCCCCACTAGCTGGAGGTCCAGGCCTTGATGCCGCGGTATTCTAAGCAAAGTGCTCCGAAGGATTCTTGGTCGCATGATGAATTTCTCTAATGGCAAAGTGTTGAAGAAGAGGCGCCATTCATCCCGTGTTTTCTTGTCCGTCGTCTTGCATTCAACCTGAGAAGAAAATCCAAAGGCACATCGAATAAAGAACAAAGGGTGGCTCCCGAAGATCCGGCTAGCAGAAGTTATATCTTCCTTGGGTTGGAATTTGACTCTCACTCCCATCCAACACTCAAGGAGTATCATGGAACCGAATAGAGGTCCTCCTAAGCAAGCGGAGCTTAGTCCTTCATAAAGGTATGAGAGGATCGCTTGAGAGATGGACATTCCCCGCCACAACCCGCTAATAATGCTGAGATTTTGGGTATCTAAGAGGTGGTCGGTAGTGGTGAAAAGGAAGACTCCGCATAAGCAAACCGACACCGCCTTGGCTATTGCTTCATGTCTCTCCCACTTGTTCTTGCAATGAGAGACTATCCATTGAGCCATGGGTATTAAGTGAATGTGGTGTGAGCTGATCATGGTCCTCACGTCCTTTGGATTGTGAATGAAATCACTCAAGATCAAGGACGGGTCAATAGGCTCCACCGTATAGCAAACTAGGTCTTTATCCCCCACCTTAGTCTTAGGAAGGGCTAGGTAGGTTTCTACCTCCTCTAATAGGATTGAAGCTTCAAAGGAAGGGAAGATGAAGGTATGTGTTTGAGGATGCCACAATTCTATGAGAGCTGAAATGCTTGGCCAATCTAAAGATAAATTCTGAAGGTTCTTGCCTAAGACCAATAAAGGTTGGAGGTGCCATGCCCTAAGGATTGCTAAGACCTCTAAAAGGAGTTCTTTGATCATGGGAGCCACCCACTTCAAGTTGGAGTGACATCTTGGACCAGGAAGAGGCTAGAAGAAGAAGAAGAAATCATGAGAAGTTGAAGTGTAGAAATTAATAACTTTTGAACCATTACAACTTACCACCCTTTGAGCACTTGAGCTCAGATGTTTGGGGATTGATGTCAGCCTTTGCAAATCCCCATGTTCCTTCCTCGCTGCTCTAGGTCCGGTGTAGACCTTCTCCTCCATGACCATCACTTCAAAGCTTCTCTTCATGGTGTTTCTGCCCTTAGGAGAGGTTCTTCAGCCCTTGTAGCAGAGAATTAAGGAAAGCTACATTTTTTGGCAGAGTTCCTGAGTTTTTAAGGCTTGCTTTTGGCTCTAGGATGATAAGATTTGGGTTAGGAGACCTTATCTTAAGTATGGGAGAGTTCTAGTTGGGGTTTAGATGGTTAACCTTCGGGTTTGGGCTCTCACGGTGCAATCCAGCTCGGAGTACACCTCGTTCTCTAACGTCTATCGTAGGATCGTCACTTGTCTCTGACGCTCCAATTCTGGGCCGTCACATTTCCTGTGGGTTTATTTTTGGCCCAATCTCGTTCTGTCAAGCCTAACGGTCTGAGCTATGACCGTTACCTTCTATGACGCGGGGTCCCTAAGCCGTCACATTTTTCTGCTGTTCGATCTTGGCTTCTTCTTGCTCAATCATTCCTGACGGTCTGGTTACGGCCGTTACTTGGCTCTGACGCTCCACATCTGAGCCGTCACATTTTCTGCACGCTACTTCAATCCAGCATTGTTCTATCATCCCTAACGGCCTGGATCTGCCCGTTACATCATTTTGACGCTCCCTAGTGGACCGTCACATTTCTTGCTGATCAGGTTGCAGTCTGGTCTCTGTCATCTCTAACGGACTTCAGCTTGTGCGTTACATAACTCTGACGCGTCTTTCGTAGACCGTCACATTCTCTGCTGCTGGGTTTGTGCTATTCCTTTCTGCCTATAGTTCTTCATTTACACATGTCCCGTTCCATTTACATGACTTCAGTCATCCCCTTCATGCCATTTCACACATTTCCACATGCATTTCTATTTCATTCCATTCATTCCACACATTCACACATCCATGCCGCATTCCTGCCATCTATCCATCTTCACATCCATTTCACATCCACATCCATTCCATTTCATCTGCATTCCATTCACGCATGCATTCATTCACATAAAACAACAAAAACACAAAAAAAGAATCTGCATTCATTTCCATTTATATAAGTCATGTACAAGTAAGAAGGGAAAACAAAAAACAAGCTCACTCGGCCAGCGTGTCTCCCGGGCCGCCCTTGTCATCACCGTCCTCGGGTCTCCTCGCCGGTGGCGCTATGGAGGCACTCTCCTCCTGCTGTCCCCTCTTTGCCCTCTCGTTCCTCCGCTGGCCGAAAGAGCTGGCAAGGAAATCTGCTACTGATCCGCTCGGGGCAACGCTCCTCCGTGCCTCGCTTTGAGAGGTGCTCTGCTCCGGTCCTCGGCCCATCATCCTCACTGTGTGCTCCATCGTCCTCAGTTTGATCTTCAACTCGAAGATCTGACGCCGTGTCTCCCGGGCCTCGGTCCGGTAGCGCTCCAAGTCCGCTGTCCCGGTCCGGAGTCTCTCCACCTCGGCTCGTGCCTGAGACAGCTCTGTCCGAAGTCGCTCTGCCTCCGATCATCCTCGCTCTGCCTCCGCTCGAGCATGTTCCGCCTCGGCCGCCGCTGCGGTCAGCTCTCTCGCCTACATTTTGCATTGTCAGGATATTAAGCATTTGCATAAATCAAAAGCATTTAGGTCTAAAGAAGCATTTAGTTTTTTACCCGCTCCGCGAGGGTGGCCTCCGCATCCTCGGCCCGAGCAACCGCTCAAGCGAACTCGACATCTCGCTTAGCTCTGCCCCCGGCAGGCTGTGATGAAGATGACGGGGCATTCCGTCCGGCTCTTTGGGCTCCGTCAGCCCGCTGCATTTAGAATTAGAATTAGTCAGTCGTGATCATTTAAGTCTCAGGTTTTAGAATCTTACCAGAAGCTCCAGGGCGGTTCGGTACCCGTCCCGCTGCTGGATGGGTGCACGGAGTAGCCCCTCAAGCTCAGCTATCCTCCCCTCAGGGTCTAGCTGCATTTAGAAAGCATATGAGTAAGTGCATATAGGAAATTTTCATGTAAAAGCATTTAGAAATAGGGTTTAGAAGTTCATACTGATCGTCGGGTACCTCGGTACACCTGGTCCCCGTACCGCCGGGCGAAGGCTTTCAAATACGCCTCATCGCTCTCGGCCCGCTCCTTTACCGCCCGACCTCTCTTGTTCCAATCATGGACGTATTTTGCCTTACGGGTGCACCAATCCACATTGCCGCTAATCCCCTTTGATGACTTGCCCGGGCGTTCGTCGTCTCGACGTGGGAAGGTCACCTCTGGCTGGTGTAGTCCCCGGGTTTGCAAAATCAAGCGGTAGTGGAGTGGCTCGATGACGTTGATGCAGTGCAACCACACGTCTCGCCCACGGTATGATAGGCCTGTCTGGACCCATGGCTGTCCCTCGGTACTCTCATCCCAGTACGGGGTCCATCTCACCTGGAAATCATGTTAGTTAGTTTGTCAGCATTCATAAGCATATAGGAGCATCTAAAAGCATTTAGAGAGCATTTAGAGTTCTGGGCTTACCGCCGTATGCGGGAAAGAATCCAGCTCGTCCTGGATCGCCCGGGTCAATCGAGTGATCAACCCTGAGTCCCTCGCAACTACCCATCGTCTGGCGATCGGGATCCGCTCGGGGTGGAGTAATGTGCCTCTTCCTATTCTGGGGAGGTATATGAAGCTCCAGATTTGCATTCAGAAGTCATGTCAGTCATTTGCATTGCATTATCATTTGCATAATCATAATAGAAAGCATTTAAGTCAGATTTACCTGTAGTAAAGGTGAGAAGCCGCCCAGCATGGTCTGTCGGTCTGTCGTGCTGAGCAACTCGAACAGGAAGGCCAGGACCACTGCCCCCCATGCGTACTTCCCGACTCTGCCTAAGTCCTCGAGCAATGGCAGCAGTCTGCAGCTGATCACATCTGCTCGGGTCGCGAATAACAGCTTCCCGAATAGTAGCATGAGGAACCGTCTCAGGACGCGATCTCCCTCTGGTCCCGCCTCTGCGGCCACATGTGGGCGCACCTGCTCTATCACTCGGCCTATATGCTCCTCAGGTAGCTCTCCCACTGCTATTGCTACTCCTCTCAACCCCAGGCTCTCCTGCAGTCTCGATCTCGACAGCTGGGATGAAGTCTGGCCCGGTCTGCTCAAATCCAAGCCCAGTAGCTCCTGGGTGAACTCCCTGTAATTCCCGTAAGTCCACCTGGTCACTGCCGCTCCGTGGACCCTCAATCCCGTAATCCGCACTATGTCTTCCAGCGTGGGGATCATGTGGCCCCACGGGAAGATGAATGCTCTGCTGATTGGATCCCATCTCTCGTGCAATGCGTATAGCAGCGGAGTGTCCATCCTGATCGCCTCGATGCTCAGCACCTCGGTGAATCCCATTGCTGCGACTCGCTCTCTTTGGTAGTCAGGCAGTGCCTGGTAGACCGCCCGAATCTAAAGCCATGATATTCTTGTTCTTCTTTTTCCCTGCATGCATTTAGATCATAAGTTAGTCAATTGCATCATAAAAAACATCGCATAACATTCATATAATAAAAACAAACAAAAAATTGAATAATTAAAAATCTAAAAATCATTTCTGATCTCTCGTGATTGTGACGGCCCTGGGGTGGGGCGTCACACGGCTCTAACGCGCCAGGGGTGATGCGTTAGGCTCGTGACGGTCGCTGGAAGGACCGTCACGCTCTCTGCTAAAGGGCGTTCTCCCCTTTTGTTTCCCTTGGCTTCCCACTGTGGCCAAATGGCCTACATGTGTTCCTAATGGGTTCATAGACCCATTTTCTACCTCCCATCGTCCATGCATGCACTTAAAAAACTCATAAAAATTAAAAATTGAAGATTAGGGCGGGTGGGCTTACCACTCGGTCTTGGCTCCTCTTCCTCTTCTTTTCTTGTGCTTTGGGTTCTCCTTCGTCCTGGGGTGCTTCCCCTTGATCCTCCTCAGCCGTTGGAGCTTCTCCTTCCGCCGTTGGCTCCCTCGTCGTCATTTCTTCTTCCACGGGTGGTGGAACCACCTCTTGTTCTATCCGATGGTGGAGGCGGCGTATCACCTTCCTCTTCATCCCCTTTTCCCTTCTCTTCAGTGGCCGTGGGGCCTCGTCATCGGCCATCTCCAGTGGGTGGTCGCCGGTGGTCCTTGGTAGCTCTCGGTTGGGGTTTTTTTGAGTGTTAGGGCGAATGAAGCATGAATGATGGTTTGTGACCGTTCGGTTTGTTTTTTTTTTTAACGCTCAGGACATGTGACGGTCTATCACCAGACCATTAAATTCTCTGACGCCTCTTTCTTAGACCATCAGGTCAGTTTAATTGTTTCATTGAAGAATTTGAACCGCCAATATCTAACGGTCCAGTCCTAGACCGTTACGTGGTGTGACGCACCATTTCTAAACCGTCACAATTTGAAGATTTCTTGATGAATAAAATGGCTTATTTGATGCTTGAATGATTGCATTTTCTTCCATGGTGTATATTATTAATGCTTCTCATGCGTACAAACGGTTATGCCTTGTTTCATGCTCATATTAATTATCATTGGCTAATCTTTTGTTCATGGATGAAGTTATGAACAACATCATGCTTTGCCGTTCGTCAGGCAGGTAAGTCAGGTACAGTATCCTGAATCCTTTGTCCCTTTAATGCATTACTATATGTTATCTATGATATATTATCTTGAGAACCGACTGGTCATTCATGTGTTCCAGGATCTGATGTTCCCCTTAAACAAAAATGATGATGATCTAGGTGCACATGTTTAATCGTTGGATAGGCCGTTAGGTTGGAAAAATTTGGGGACGATGGTTCTATCTTGCACTCCGTGGTTGCAGATGGTGTCCTGACCCTGATTTCTCAGGTCTAGCAATATTATTCTCGAGTATCTTGTTATTTTATTCTTTCTTTGCATTCGTTTTGATTATTTCTTTATTTTAGCCCAGCATGCATCATGCGCATTCTTTGAGCATTCATGAATCTTCGTCTGTTCAAGGCATCTCAGTGATGGTGAATAGCTGTGTTCTTGATCTCGAATTAGGAGAATCATTCCACTATGAATTAGAAGGATTCCTTCGGTCTATTCGCTTGATTTGGTTGGCTGGAGATCCATGTCTGGAGTTTCGTCAGTTGTCTCTTTCCTTTCCGTTGCCTCCGGCGGCTAGCCGTGTTTTCCTTTCTTTAGTTGTTAGTTCCTCCAGACATGCGTCCTTTGGTTGGCTATTTCCTTGTGAGTAGTTCAAAGTTTTCCATAAAATTCCTGTCGCTTGTGTTGTGACCCCTCTATGTTGATGATGTTGACACTTGCTTTATTTCATTGGCAACATCATTGTTTTGATTGATTGGCAACTGCTCATGCTTTGATGAAATTGCTCTATCAGATTGACTATGTGTTCTTTGCATTTCATACACTGCTGTTTGCATTTCTCACTGTCATGGGTTGACGCATCCTCTGATGGGTTGACTCCTTTAGCAGACTTGTCTAGATTGAGTCTATACAGCGTCAGTTCATGCATGTCTTAGGCTAAGTCTGTACAGCGTCTCATTCATGCTTTGATTAATGAAGTCTGTACATCAGTCTTCACATTCTAAGTCTGTACAGCCATTGGGTTTGGACTCAGAGTCTGTACACTCGATTCGCCTTTGAATTGGTCAAGTGTGTACATTCCTTCATTGTAGCTTTCACGTATCCAAAGTCTACACATCGTGAAAGTCTATTCATTCTTCACTGACTTTCGTTCAAGGCAAAGTCTATACATTGGAGTCTTTCCCTACGTTTCTTAAGTGAAGTCTGTACACTCGTTTCTGAAGCCTGAAGTCTATACACTCCAGCCTATTCCTACGATCAAGGCTTTAGCTACACTCAAGTCTGTACATTGGCTTCGCTTCATCAAGTCTGTACATTGAATCGCCAACTTCTTTAAAGTCTACACATCGCTTGATTTCCTGAAGTCTATACATCCACAGTGATATTTGAAGGCTATACATCCATCGTGGAGCTTCAAGTCTACACATCGCTTGATTTCATGAAGTCTATACATCCATCGTGGAGCTTCAAGTCTACACATCGCTTGATTTCCTAAAGTCTGTACATCCACAGTGAAACTTGAAGTCTGCACATTGGTCTTCAAATCCAAAGTCTGCACATTGGTCTTCGAATCCAAAGTCTATACAATGGTCTTCACACTTGAAGTCTATACATTCGATGTGTAGAGTTGATGTCTATACTGTGCCTTATGCTGATCGAGTCTACACATTGGTCAGTGGCAAGTCTGTACACTGGCCTCAGCTATTCAAGTCTATTCACTAGACTGTTTGGTCAAGTCTATACACCCTTCAGTTGAAATTCCAAGTCTGGACATCGGACTGTGTTAAGTAAAGTCTATACATCCGATTGTACAGTGTCTTAGCCATCGTCTCACTTCTTCAAGTCTACACAATGGTCGGTGGTAAGTCTACACATTGGTGTTTCATACGAAGTCTGTACACTCACCAGTGAACAACAAGTCCACACATTGGACTGTAGCTGCTTGTTCTTCAAAGTCTGTACATTGGGCTTTCACATGAAGTATGTACATCCGTTCGTTCTGCATCGTTATCAAGTCTGTACAGCCACTCTTTGAGTATCAAGTATATACATTGGTATTGGGTGAGCATAGTCAAGTCTGTACACTGCACTCGAGTCCGTTGTCTTCAGTAAAGTCTATACATTGGCATCGGTCTTCACCTTGAGTATGTACAGTGGCTGCTTCATATAGGAAGTATGTATAGCCGTTGCCTCTTCATATAAAGTCTATACTTTGGGCAAGTCTGTACACTGGTTTTCCTTCTTATGAAGCTTTTATATTTACTAAGTCTATACACTGCTTTCCTTCTCATGAAGCCTTTACGATCATTGAGTCTATACACTGCGTTGTGCATACTTTGCATTGCACTCGTGGTTGCAAAGCCTGTACAGGGTTTACAGTTAAACTGAATATGTTCTTGTCTGTCTGACAGGGAATGCAGAGACAAATGAAGGGCACGTGATCCGAGGTACCTGGCTCGTGATCCGAGAAGAACAAGGTATCCAGATGAGGACACGTGTTCTGACACTCCATTGGATGCTGCCACGTGGTCCAAATGCTTTGGCAGGAAACGTGGAGAGCACACGCCTGCTGCTGCTGCTGCTGCTATATATACATGCCTTCTTCCACAGAAGAAGCGAGATCGAAGAGAAGGATAGAAAGTCTATACAGCCAAAGCAGCAAGGCTCCTTTGATCCACTGAGAGAAAAGATACAGAGAAGAAGAACAAATAGAGAAGAAGAAGAAAACGAGAGAAGAAGAGATAGAGAGCTGATTGAGAGTGAGAGTGAGAGAGTTTGTATCTCAGTCTCGTGGTTCAAAACCAGAGCTGAGCTTTGCTCTTTAGAGCTACATTGCTTTTGGGTTTTCCTTTTTCGTTTTGATTCTGTCTATCATTTCCGAATATTGTTTCCTCAAGCTGTGTGTCAGCGGTCTTGTAGTGGTAGTCTCCACTGGACGGGTTAAGCTGTATTTCCCCAGCGGTTGCAGAGGATCAGATCCTCTGGTCGGCAAGCTGTAGTGCCCAGCGAAGCTGTGTATCAGCGGATTGTTTGGCCAAGCTGTAGAGCCTAGCGGACGCAAGCTGTGTTGCGCAGCAGGAAGCCATACTCGGTTGAGTGTGGGGTGGACGTAGGTCGTTGACCGAACCACCTAAAAATTGTGTGTGCAGTGTGTTTGTGTTTTTGTTTGATCTATGTGCGATGGGAATTCTTGCTTAGCTTATTTGGTTTCATCGCTCATGCTCATGTCTAGCTTTCGATATATAGATATGGTGAATAGCTTTCATGGGTCGACCCTTTGCTTAGCATTCTTCCTTTAACTTAACTGATGTTTGCCTAAATTCCGCTTTAGAACTTACAGTAGTTTTAAATTAGGCAAGTTGATCTATTCACCCCCCCTCTAGATCCACACTCAGTGGAGATAGACTGCGTCCATCTAACGCAACACTTGGTATCAGAGCCTAACTCTTCTGCAGGGACTCATCGCCCGAAGAGAATAGGCAGAGATGGATGCTCGAGGGATGATTGCCAAAGGTCACTCAACAACGAAGCCCCCATTCTTTGATGGATCAAACTACACATACTGGAAGAACCGTATGCAAGTGTTCCTCAGGGCTAAGGATTATGAGATTTGGAAGATTGTCGGCAAGGGACCTTATGAGCTGTCCCTGAATGAAGATGTATGGACCAAGGAGGAGATCAGAAGGTCCACGCTGAATTGGAGTGCTATAAATGCTATCCAGTGCGCTCTGCATCCTACAGAATTCTCCCGTGTGTCTGCTTGCAAATCAGCTAAGGAGATGTGGGATGCGCTGGAAGTAATTCATGAAGGTACATCTCAAGTAAGAGAGCAGAAGGCCAATCTTCTTGTATCTGAGTATGAAGCCTTCAAGATGAAGCAGAACGAGTCCATCAGTGAAATGTACGCTCGGCTGACTGTCATAACCAATGGCCTCAGAGGTTTTGGGAAACCTCAGACAGAGTATGATGTAGTGAGGAAAATTCTGCGCTCCCTGACTCCCATTTGGCACACCAAAGCAACAGTGATGGAGTAGTCAAGGGACTTGCGTAATACTAAAGCTGATGAGCTGATTGGCTCACTAATGGTATATGAGATAAACATGCCAAGGATAGATGAAGCCGAGAGGAAGAAGAAGCCGATAGCGCTGAAGGCTAGTTCCAGCAAATCAACAAAATCCAGCTCCAACAGCTCTTCATCATCAGAGGAGAGCCTAAATGAAGAATAAGATGTGACTCGATCTGAGATAGCCATGATGACTAGAGAGTTCAGGCGATTTCTCAGAAAGGGAGTAGGACGGTTCGGCCAGAAGAAGTACAATGGTGGCCGAAAGGATAAAAGGTATAAATCTAAATCTACGAAGAAAAATGAAGCTAATGTCTGTTATCAATGCAGGAAACCAGGGCATCTGAAAGCTGACTGTCCAGACAATCAGAAACATAAGGACAGGTCAAAGAAGAAAATCAAGAAGGGAAGAGCTATGATCAGCACATAGAGTGATGAAGATGAAGGCTCTTTCAGCAGCAGCTCAGATAGTGAAGCCGAATCTGAACAGCCCATTTGCCTTATGGCAACAAGCTCCGAAGATAGAGAGGAGGACACAGATGAGGTAATCACTAGATTTGAAAACTTCACAATTGTTGATTGGGTAGATGCTTATCATGACATAGCTGATAGAGCTGATGATATTAGAAAAGAGAATAGGCATCTTAGAAGAAAAATCAATTCCATGCAAAATGATAAAACTCTATCTGATAAAATTGCATGTTTGGAATCTGAAAATGATAAACTGAAGCTCACATGCTCTGAAGTAGAGGACATCAAAATTGAGTTAAAGGTTTCTAGGGAAGAGAATCTAAGGCTTGAAAATGAAATTGATGAATGGAAGCTGAAGATTCAAAAATGTGAAAGTGAAGTAAAAATCATCTCTGAAAAATATGAAGCTGTCCTCAATGTCAACAATGAGCTGAAAAAATCTATTGATGAACTTCAGAAAGATAATGAGGATAAAATGAAAATCATTGAGAAAATGACCCAAGGAACAGATAACTTAAATGCTTTGTTAGGGTCAAAGGTTAATTTTAGAAAAGAGGGCCTAGGACTTAGTTCTAGTGCAACAAAAACATTTGGGATGAGAACAATTTCATTTGTTGCTCAAAAGGAAAAGGGACCTCTAATAAGCATGAACTCAACAAATTTGATGAACAAAACTGCTAATCTGAAAAAGCCCAGTGCTGAGGAGAAGGGCAAACGAAAGGTTAATGAGCCTAGTAGAGCTAGCACATCCAAGCAGAATCCTAGGGCTCAGACTCAGGTTAGGGGTCAACCTACACAGTCCAGTAAACCCCAGGTCAAGGTAACCAAGTCTCCACCATCAACCTCTGAAGAAGACCCAATACAAACCTGTGTATAGGTCAGCAGGGTCCAAAGTACAGGGGAGACAGAGTGCTGCTAGGAGTCAACTCAATTATTTTTATCAACCCAGAGCTCTGACTCACGATAATGCACAGCCAACCTACTTCAATAGGTCAGATTGGTCTAGAACTCAGGGTAGGTTTACAGGTCTTGCACACCAGGGTGCTCAATTTCAAAGACCTTACAGTAGAAATTGGGTCAATGGGTATGGTTACTCGACATCTAGAAACCAATATTTCCATAGCCAGCCCAGGAACTACTATGGCCAAAATTTTGTGAACACACCCTGGCCAAGGCACTGGCACAGAAATAACAATACTGTCAATAATCATGCTGCTGGTAATAAGAAAAAGAACAATAAAAAGAAAAGGAACAACAACAAAAGAAAATCTGTAGGATCCACTGAACAAAGTTCATTTAAACAAATGTGGATTCCAAAACATCTGCTTTCCTGCTTTGCTTCTAGTTCATTTACATTGGAGCCCAATCAGTCTTGGGTTCCAAACTTCACTACCTAATTGTGTATGCAGGTATGCCTGGCAGCCAAGAACAACTTGTGGTACATGGATAGCGGCTGCTCCAGGCATATGACAGGAGATAAGGCCAAATTTTGCATGCTGACTGAGAAAGTAGAAGGCCTTGTCACCTTTGGAAGCAACACAAAGGGTAGGATTATCGGATCAGGTAAGGTAGGTAAGTGTTCTACCTGCTGCATTGATGATGTTATGCTGGTTGAAGGGTTAGCCTATAATATACTTAGCATCAGCCAGTTATGTGATAAAGGTTACAATGTTTTATTTAATTCTCAATGTTGCAAGGTTTTTGAACCTGATTCTGATATTGTCAAATTTTCTGGAAAAAGAATAAATATTACTTACATGATAAATTTAGATGAAATTCAACACACTAACCTTTGCCTTACTGCCAGTAGAGAAGACATAGCATTTTTTATGGCATCGTAGGTTAGGTCATGCTAGCTACACTGTTTTGCACAAATTAAATAAGCATGGCATGGTTAGAGGACTTCCTGAAGTCTCATTCAAGAAAGAAAATAAAATCTGTGATGCATGCACTCAATCAAAGATAACTAGAAAGTCATTTAAGTCTAGAACTGAAAATCTGTCTTCCAAACCCTATGAGCTGATACATATGGACCTTTTTGGGCCAACTAGATCTGTCAGCCTATCAGGGAGGAGGTATGGGTTTGTCATGGTAGATGACTTTTCTAGGTATACTTGGGTTTATTTCTTATCTAATAAGAGTGATGCTTTCTCTGAATTTCAAGAGTTTTATGATAAAATAAATCAAAAAATTGAAAATATTTTGTCTGATCATGGAGGTGAGTTTGAAAACTCACAATTTGATGAATTCTGCAGGTCAAATGGAATCAACCACAGATACTCCTCACCAAGGACACCTGAGCAGAATGGAGTTGTGGAGAGAAGGAACAGAACCCTAGGGGAAATGGGTCGTACACTCCTTGTCGAAGGCGGTCTACCAAGGAAATTTTGTGCTGAAGCAGTGAACACTGCCTGTTATGTAATTAACAGAGCCATGGTAAGACCTTCTACCCAGCAAACACCATATGAGATCTTAAAAGGTAAGAAACCTTCTATTGCTCACTTCAAGGTCTTTGGTTGTAAATGTTTCATTCACATAAATGATAAGAGGGACCTTGATAAATTTGAACCTAAAGGAGAACCAGGAATTTTTCTTGGCTATTCTGAAAACACCCGAGCATACAGAGTGTACAATCTGAACTCTAAGACTATTGAAGAATCTCCACACATAGTTTTTGATGAATCCTTGGTAAATTCTAATGTTGGTCAATGCAGGAATGAAAACAATGGTGAAATTCTGAAGGAAGGAGATCCTGCAGACAAATCCAAGGATGAAGAAGGACATAAAGAGCTTAATGAAGAGGAGCCTATAGTTCAGGGGGAGGTAAATCAAGTTCATGATAGTCCAATTGTAAATATTAGATATCTCAAGGATCATCCTGTAGATAATGTTATTGGAAATCTGCATGACCCTCCTAGGACTAGAGGCCACTTAAGAATTCAACATGAACTGAATGCTTATGCTTTTGTATCAAACACAGAACCCAAGTCCATTGACTGTGCTCTCCAAGATGTGCATTGGATTAATGCCATGCATGAGGAGCTCAATCAATTTGACAGGAATAAGGTGTGGTTTTTGGTTCCACCTCCTGATCATGAAACAGTCATAGGGACTAAATGGGTATTTAGAAACAAAACTGATGAAGCAGGGAATGTTACTAAAAATAAAGCCAGACTTGTAGCTCAGGGGTACAATCAAAAGTTTGGAATAGACTTTGAAGAGTCTTTTACCCCTGTAGCTAGGTTAGAAGCAATAAGAATTTTATTGGCTTATGCATGTTCCCTAGGAATAAATCTTCAGCAGATGGATGTGAAATCTACTTTTCTAAATGGGGAAATTAATGAGGATGTATATGTGAGACAACCTCCTGGGTTTGAATGTTTAGATTTCCCTAATCATGTTTACAAGCTCAATAAAGCTCTCTATGGTTTAAAGCAAGCTCCTAGAGCTTGGTATGATAGGTTGATCAAATTTCTCACCGAGAAGAACTTCACAAGAGGTATAGTTGATCAAACATTGTTTACCAAGGTAAGCCATCCAGATATTCTTATCATTCAGATTTATGTGGATGACATTGTGTTTGGGTCAACTAACCCCAAATTGTGTGAGGAATTCTCTCAAATAATGACTGATGAATTTGAAATGAGCTCAATGGGTGAGCTCAAACTATTTCTTGGACTGCAGGTTACACAAATAGAAGATGACACCTTCATCTCTCAGTCCAAGTATGTAAAGAACTTATTGAAGAAGTACAAAATGGACAACCTCAAGGAAATAGCTACTCCAATGTGTACCTCAACCAGTTTGGATGAAGATTCTAAAGGTAAACCTGTGGACCAAAGGCTATATAGAGGTATGATCGGATCTCTTCTCCATCTTACAGCATCTAGGCCTGATATATAATTTGCTGTATGTTTATGCTCTAGATTTCAGGCCAGTCCTAAAGAAACTCACTTTAAAGCTGTGAAAAGGATTTTTAGGTACTTACTAGGCACCCAAGAACTATGTCTCTGGTATCCTGCTAAGTGTGAGTTAGAGCTTCTAGCCTACACTGATGCAGACTATGCTGGGTGTCGAGTAGATAGAAAAAGCACCAGTGGCTACTGTCAATTCCTTGGTGGCTGTCTAGTGTCTTGGGCATCTAAGAAGCAACACACTGTAGCATTATCCACAGCTGAAGCTGAGTATGTTGCAGCATGTAATTGTGCAGCCCAAGTACTTTGGATTAAGCACCAACTGGCTGATTATCAAATAAATCTAGGATGCATTCCACTTTTATGTGATAATACTAGTGCTATATGCCTTGCTAAAAATCCTGTTCACCATTCTAGGACTAAGCATATAGAGATAAAACATCATTTTCTTAGAGATGCTGTAAATAAAAATGAGATTGAAATGAATTTCATAGAAACTGAAAAATAAATTGCTGATATTTTTACTAAGCCTCTTGGGAATGAAAAATTTAAGTTTCTTAGAAGAGAATTTGGCTTATGTAAATTTCAGCATGATGAATGATTGTTTAACTGCTGTGAATAAAATTTCTGATGTGGACTTGCATTTGATTGCTTGGATAATTCATGTGGATGTGAATATTGAAACAGACTCATAATCATTACTGAACATGCATGTAGAACTGTCCTGCATTGCATTTCTCTACATAACCGTGGTATATTAAATAGTAGGCTACTAAAGGGCAGGGAAATCTGTCTGGAGGTTCTTACTATGTGTGAGATGGTCCTTGAGACCAGGTTCTCCACCTAGTACCATGGGTTATATTGATTGATAGGGGAGTCTGAATGAGCATGAATTTCAAAATACTTTATTCAGTGTTCAAAGAAAACATTGCATATATTCAGGGGGAGCTTGTCGAGTATTTGCATGTCTTTGCATATCATTCATTCATGACCTATGCATAAGCTCTCTCTCAATTAATTCTTGCCTTTCATTAGCAAATTGCATGCATATAGACAGGGGGAGTATTGCTAGAAATTCAGAGTGGTTTCAACTTTCTTGAAGTCATTCAACCTTTAACTCTGAATACTTGTCTCTGACATTATGGCAATCTGTTGGTCAGTTCTGATTTCTAAGCAGTAGAAAATGGACTTCTTCATTTATAAGAATTTGAATTATTCAAAGACTGATGTAATGGTTTAAATCTTATAATGGTTGGAGTTTAAAGATTGCAATCAGTATATAAGTAAGTTGAAAATTGATAAAACTCTCAACCTCTTTCTTATTTCATGTCAGACAAAGCTAATCATATCTGAAATCTGAAAACTCATCTGAAATCATGTTAGAGAGGTTAAGTATGTGTATTGTTGTTAAACAAGTCATTCTGAAACATAAAAAGGACAGCTAAGAAAGATATTGAAAAACATTGAAAATCATTGAAAATTAATATTGGCAGAGCAATGACTGGTAAATCACTGAGAAACTGAGTGATCCATCACAGAAGTGGACAACACTCATGTCATGAAGTGTATCTGCTATCTCTGTATAAAATATTCAAAACAGCAGGCTGGTTTCACTGAGTACCTGGGGGTAACTGGCGTCTGATAAACGTGTACCCTCACACAAAAAGGTGTAACTCAGTTCTGTTAAATTTGATCATAGGCAGAATGGTCCATCTTGTTGCGTATCTAGGGGTATTGGCGTCTGATAAACGTATACCCTTACGCAGAAAGACTTATGGTACCTGAATGCTCTAAATGGTCTAATATTGATAATGCTGCTCCTTCAAAAGAAAAGTTCATGAGTGTCAATTTGTTTAGTTTCAATACATGACTTGGTTTCTCTCAATATTTTTTATGAGACTATGAAAGTAAGATATTATGAAACTAAATCTTTCATGCAAATGTGATTCTGGTTTATTATTTTATCATGCACAGTGAACTTATCTATTACTTGTAGTGTATGAACTCCAAATTTTATCATCCTTAAACCAGAACTCTTTCTGACAGCAGTTTCTAATTTCATATGACTGAAGACTCTATGCTTTAGAATGCTTATTCACGAACTACCTGTTCAGAATGCCAGTCAGTTCTTCTCTTGATCCTTCCCTTCTATTTAATTTTTCCCTCCTCTTTGTTGATGGCAAAGGGGGAGAATATTGTCTAGGGGGATGTCTAGGGGGAGAATACATATCTGTCTGAATTCTGAATTCATTCCAAGGAGGAGTGGGAGTGTATATGCATAATGATAAGGGAGAGTTTGAGGCAGTGAGTTGCATGCATTCATAGCATCTGCATGTCAATCTACATAACTCATCATGTCTTTCATCAAACATATATCTATATGTCAGGATGTTGTTATTCTACTTTATATGGGGTTGCCATCATCAAAAAGGGAAAGATTGTTGTGAGCCCTCTATGTTGATGATGTTGACACTTGCTTTATTTCATTGGCAACACCATTATTTTGATTGATTGGCAACTGCTCTTGCTTTGATGAAATTGCTCTATCAGATTGACTATGTGTTCTTTGCATTTCATACACTGCTATTTGCATTTCTCACTATCATGGGTCGACACATCCTCAAATGGGTCGACTCCTTTAGCAGACTTGTCTAGATTGAGTCTATACAGCGTTAGTTCATGCATGTCTTAGGCTAAGTCTGTACAGGGTCTCATTCATGCTTTGATTAATGAAGTCTGTACACCAGTCTTCACATTCTAAGTCTGTACAGCCGTTGGGTTTGGACTCAGAGTCTGTACACTCGATTCGCCTTTGAATTGGTCAAGTGTGTACATTCCTTCACTGTAGCTTTCACGTATCCAAAGTCTACACATCTTGAAAGTCTATTCATTCTTCACTGACTTTCGTTCAAGGCAAAGTCTATACATTGGAGTCTTTCCCTACGTTTCTTAAGTGAAGTCTGTACACTCGTTTCTGAAGCCTGAAGTCTATACACTCCAACCTATTCCTACGATCAAGGCTTTAGCTACACTCAAGTCTGTACATTGGCTTCGCTTCACCAAGTCTGTACATTGAATCACCAACTTCTTTGAAGTCTACACATCGCTTGATTTCCTGAAGTCTATACATCCATAGTGATATTTGAAGTCTATACATCCATCGTGGAGCTTCAAGTCTACACATCGCTTGATTTCCTGAAGTCTATACATCCACAGTGATATTTGAAGTCTATACATCCATCGTGGAGCTTCAAGTCTACACATCGCTTGATTTCCTAAAGTCTGTACATCCACAGTGAAACTTGAAGTCTGCACATTGGTCTTCAAATCCAAAGTCTGCACATTGGTCTTCGAATCCAAAGTCTATACAATGGTCTTCACACTTGAAGTCTATACATTCGATGTGTAGAGTTGATGTCTATACTGTGCCTTATGCTGATCGAGTCTACACATTGGTCGGTGGCAAGTCTGTACACTGGCCTCAGCTATTCAAGTCTATTCACTGGACTGTTTGGTCAAGTCTATACACCCTTCAGTTGAAATTCCAAGTCTGTACATCGGACTGTGTTAAGTAAAGTCTATACATCCGATTGTACAGTGTCTTAGCCATCGTCTCACTTCTTCAAGTCTACACAATGGTCGGTGGTAAGTCTACACATTGGTGTTTCATACGAAGTCTGTACACTCACCAGTGAACGACAAGTCCACACATTGGACTGTAGCTGCTTGTTCTTCAAAGTCTGTACATTGGGCTTTCACATGAAGTATGTACATCCGTTCGTTCTGCATCGTTATCAAGTATGTACAGCCACTCTTTGAGCATCAAGTATATACATTGGTATTGGGTGAGCATAGTCAAGTCTGTACACTGCACTCGAGTCCGTTGTCTTCAGTAAAGTCTATACATTGGCATCGGTCTTCACCTTGAGTATGTACAGTGGCTGCTTCATATAGGAAGTATGTACAGCCGTTGCCTCTTCATATAAAGTCTATACTTTGGGCAAGTCTGTACACTGGTTTTCCTTCTTATGAAGCCTTTATAAGTACTAAGTCTATACACTGCTTTCCTTCTCATGAAGCCTTTACGATCATTGAGTCTATACACTGCGTTGTGCATACTTTGCATTGCACTCGTGGTTGCAAAGCCTGTATAGGGTTTACAGTTAAACTGAATATGTTCTTGTCTGTCTGACAGGGAATGCAGAGACAAATGAAGGGCACGTGATCCGAGGTACCTGGCTCGTGATCCGAGAAGAACAAGGTATCCAGATGAGGACACATGTTCTGACACTCCATTGGATGCTGCCACGTGGTCCAAATGCTTTGGCGGGAAACGTGGAGAGCACACGCCTGCTGCTGCTACTGCTATATATACATGCCTTCTTCCACAGAAGAAGCGAGATCGAAGAGAAGGATAGAAAGTATATACAGCCAAAGCAGCAAGGCTCCTTCGATCCACTGATAGAAAAGATACAGAGAAGAAGAAGAAATAGAGAAGAAGAAGAAAATGAGAGAAGAAGAGATAGAGAGCTGACTGAGAGTGAGAGTGAGAGAGTTTGTATCTCAGTCTCGTGGTTCAAAACCAGAGCTGAGCTTTGCTCTTTAGAGCTACATTGCTTTTGGGTTTTCCTTTTTCGTTTTGATTCTGTCTATCATTTCCGAATATTGTTTCCTCAAGCTGTGTGTCAGCGGTCTTGCAGTGGTAGTCTCCACTGGACGGGTTAAGCTATATTTCCCCAGCGGTTGCAGAGGATCAGATCCTCTGGTCGGCAAGCTGTAGTGCCCAGCGAAGCTGTGTATCAGCGGATTGTTTGGCCAAGCTATAAAGCCCAGCGGACGCAAGCTGTGTTGCGCAGCAGGAAGCCATACTCGGTTGAGTGTGGGGTGGACGTAGGTCGTTGACCGAACCACCTAAAAATTATGTGTGCAGTGTGTTTGTGTTTTTGTTTGATCTGTGTGCGATGGGAATTCTTGCTTAGCTTATTTGGTGTCATCGCTCATGCTCATGTCTAGCTTTCGATATATAGATATGGTGAATGGCTTTCATGGGTCGACCCTTTGCTTAGCATTCTTCCTTTAGCTTAATTGATGTTTGCCTAAATTCCGCTTTAGAACTTACAGTAGTTTTAAATTAGGCAAGTTGATCTATTCACCCCCCCTCTAGATCCACACTCAGTGGAGATAGACTGCGTCCATCTAACCCAACAGCTTGTTGGTTGAACGGGTGTCGTTTGCCTTAACGCCCGCTTTTCGGTCCACTCTGCTTCATTTCCGCTTCATCTCTATGTTCCATTTCGCTTTCGCTTCACCTCCGCTCGCTCCCCTGCGAAGAGGACGTTAATGAGGGGCATCTGTTGACACCCGTTTTGTGACCAATAAGTCGGGTCATCTCCTTGTTCATTCTATATGATGCTCCGAGTTGTTTACTCTTTCATTGAGCCTTCTTGATCAGTTGGAGGTTTATTTCATGGGTCTTGATTCCTTGGTTGGGTATGATTCCTTGATTTCTTACATTCGATGAAGCTTAGCAAGCTTTCCTTTTTGGATCCTCATTGTCTCTAATGGTCTATAACAGGCGCATTACGTCTTTCTGACACATTGACCCTGGGCCGTTACATCTTGAAGAGTCCTACAGCTTAAGGCCTGTTGCCAATGCTTATCCTTTTGCCTATCCGTTCATTATAACGGTCTGTCGTGCGGCCGTTATATTCTTCTAACGCGTCTACCCATGGCCGTCACATTCTTCAGAGTCCAACTGTTTGCAAATTCTCCCCGTTGATCTTATCTTCTTAAGAGATAGGGTAGTGTAACGGTCTACTCATAGCGCGTTACGTCCATGTGGCGGTCTGTCGTGCAGCCGTTACATCCAACAGAAGTCCTGGCAAGTCTGGTCTTTTCTCTGCTACTCCATGGTCGAATTGAGAGTTTGATCTTGTGATTTCTCTTCCAAATCTGATCCTCAGGACCTTCTGCTTGTTTCTATTGACTCTTGGGAGTATTATCTTCAAGAGTTTGCTAAGAATCATCCTCCTTTTTAGCTAGATTATCCTCTGCTCGACCGGAGAGTTTGAGGGCCTATAAATAGAACCCTTAACTTCATGGCCTAGAGAGGAGAAATATGGGATTTGCGTCAAAGTGCTGCCGCATTCTGGAGTCACATTCAACCAAGGAGAATTGATTTTCTGCGTCCATCTGCATCTCAGTCAAGGGAGTACTTTGATTTCAAGTGTTTAAGTCAATCATTGGCAAACTTGTGTTCTTCCCTTCTCCTTTGCATCATAGCATTGTCCCACCCCTTATTCCACGTTCCTCCACTTGTTTCAATCATCTAAACATCCTTCCTATCTTTTAAAACGCTAGAGGGGTTAAAAAACCAAACTCCCCCGGTATTCCCCTTTCCTTTTGAATGATATTAAGTTCATTTGAGAATTGATGCTACGTTGTGTGAAAGGCTAATCTGGGATTATTTTCTTGTGTTCTACGTTCTTTGGCAGGTTTACAGGGTTCATAAGGCGAGGCCCAAGCTTTCTGGCCGGCTGGAAGGTTTGGAGTTTGAAGGATTCACGAGCTTGTTCTGCAGACACTCTTACGGTCTTCATTAGGCACGTCAGGTTCCTCTAACGGTTCATCGGGCGACCATCACACTCCTATGACGCGTAGGTGTTGGGCCGTTACATTCAACAGAGCTGTAGTTTCCTATTGATTTCTCTCTCCCGTGGGCGGGTGCATCATCCTCCTATTCTAAGGTATTTCTCAGGTCTTTGGCTTGTGTTTACCTTGGTGGCGATCACGTTCTTTCTTAGTACTGGGCATTGGTTTTCTCTTTCTCATATCTCTTATTTCTTTTGCTTGTTCCACCCACGCGGTGTGTTTTCATTTATTCCTTTGCTCCACGCCCCGGCGTGTGTTTTTCCTTTCCCTCTTCAGTTTAGTTTGATTGAGATAGCATTGCCCATGCTAGAGCTTGTTCTAATTGCCTAGGTTCATGGTTCACATGTTCATAGGTTGATTGAGATTGTTGTTATTTGCTCATTATATTTGTCATTCTTCATATCACAAACAAAAGGAAGAAAACAAATCAACACTTAGCAGCTACAGATTACTTCTCCAGATGGGTAGAAGCAGTTGCGTTAAGAGATGTGATGGGAGAACTGGTTGCAAGATTCTTCCAGCAGAACATTATATTCTAGTTCGGGATTCCCAGCCGAATCATCTCTGACAACGGCAGCCATTTCAGGAACCAGAAGGTTTACTAGCTAGCCGAAAAATACAAGATCGATTGGAGGACATCGTCCCCCTACAACTCTCAAGCCAATGGACTTGCAGAAGCCTTCAACAAAACACTATGCACGTTGCTGGCAAAGACGGTCAAGTCTAATAAAAAAGACTGGGAAGAAAAGATGTACGAGGCACTCTGGGCCTATCGTACCGTCTACAAAACCCCAACCGACTGTTCGCCATTCTCCCTCGTATACGAATCGGAGGCCGTGGTGCCGATTGAATTAGAAATCCCCTCGCTGCGAGTCGCTATCCAACATGGGCTAGTCAGTAGTGAACAAACTAATGCAGAAAGAAGATTGGAAGAGCTTGCCGAGCTCGAAGGGAAGCGTCTCCATGCGCAACAAAACATTCAACTCTATCAAGCTCGCATGGCCCGTGCTTTCGATAAGCTGGTCAAAGGACAAGAATTCAAGAAGGGAGACCTGGTAATGGTCAAAAGAAGAGAAGTGATGGCCTCCAATCCTAAAGGGAAATTGGTCACAAATTGGGTCAGACCATACGTCGTTCGCCGAGTATACGAAGGGGGTGCCTACGTTTTGGTAGACCACAAAGGAGTCATCCAGTTCTCTCCCCTCAATGGAAAGCATATAAAGCTGTATCATACGGCGCAACAGGCATTCCCTGAATAATCGGAATACCTTTACCTTGGTCTAGTGGCACTTCGCCCAGACCGAGCTACCTTCATCTTGGTCTAGTGGCACTCCGCCCTGACCGAGCTACCTTCATCGTGGTCTAATGACACTCCGCCCTGACTGAGCTACCTTCATCTTGGTCTAGTGGCACTCCGCCCTAACCGAGCTACCTCCACCTTGGTCTAGTGGCACTCTTGTAATACCCCGATTTTAAATATCTGAAATTTAACTGAAATAAATGAATTTCGGAATTTAATATTTAATTCCTTAGTAAATAGAACTAGTGAAATTTCGACTACCTTATAAAAATCTAGAAAAATGGTAATTGGGTTAAGGACCATTTATTTAACAACTTTGTCTTCTGTGGTCGACCCAACAAAAATCCGTAATTAGGTCTAATTAGTGGATTAAGCCCAAAATGCACACTTACCAAACTCTTACCTAATCTTAACTTAAAACGTGAAATAAGAGCTCAATACTCAACCAAATGAGCCCAAATCGGTGGCAAATGGAAGGCCATGATCTAAGGATCATTTTCCCTCTGTTAATTGATCGAAACCCTAGCCCTAAAACGTGGTGTCGACCGAGCTTTGGCTAGGTCAAACATTTCGACCCCGTTTTTAAACAATCAACTTGTTTCGACGAATTCTCCCAGCACCGAAGTCTCCAGAAGGTGTATGAGCTATAAAAATGAAGCTATGCAACCCTAGAATCCTTTGGTAGCAGCGGCGGTTGCAGTGGAGATCGATCTAGGGAGATCTCGGGAGTTTAGTGGTGACGTGTCGGTGTCCGTTCTTCCTCCATTCTTCTTCCTTTCTTCTCTGATTGAGGTAGGTTCTCTCGGGCTCAAACCGCAAGTAATATATCAAAATGTTCAGCATCCAGTCCTCTTTCTTTTGATATATACAGCCCCAATTGTCATAGACCATGCTAAGAGAATTTCGTGTTTGATTAGAAGCATGCTAAAACTAGGTTTTTAAGTGTTCTTCCTAGATAAGTTGTGAATTCGATTGATTTTCCGGTGAATTTCGTGTTCCAAACTCTTGTATTATGACCCTAATATGTCCATCAAGAACCCAGGAGCCTGGGGTTAAGATCTCAGTCCAATTAGACCCCAATTGGGTGAGATTAGTTGGTTTCCGGAAGTCACGTTCGGTTCTGTGAACGCAGGGGTCGACCCATGGGGTCGACCCATCCTCAAGCAGAACCTGTCTGCCCGAGGGTCGACCCATGGGGTCGACCCATCCAGCAGCCAGGTGGGGGTCGACCCATGGGGTCGACGTATAAGGCAGAATTTGTGGGGGTCGACCCATGGGGTCGACCCATTCAGCAGACAGCAGTCTATCTTGCAGGGGTCGACCCCAGGGGTCGACCCACACGCAGGCAGATCCCTGGATTTTCCAGGAGTCGACCCATATACTGGCAGACCCGGTTTACGTGTTTTTGGCCCGAGGATCGATCCGGACTGTGAGGGGATTGTCCCATTCAACCTAGTCCAATTGAAAATCATATTTTGAGGAACCAGTGACCCATGCATGCTGTTGGATTTTTGTGACTTCCCTAGTTTTTTGATGATGAGCATCACTATGTTAAATACTGTCTTCCTTAATCTGATATCTTGAGTAATGTTATGCTTTTGAAATTTCCATGATTAAAAGGAAAACTGCCATGAGATAATACCTTGCATGTCCGTACTGATCCCTCCACACTCCGTGTTGTCCTTTTGTACGTCGTGTTGTTCCAACTATGTTTGTTGGTTGTCTTCGTGTCGTTATTTGTTCCATCGCGTGCTGTACACTGCAGTATCTCGTGCTGCTTTCTGTGCCACCTCGTGTCGCTCCATCTGTGTCACCCCTTTGTCTTCGAGTCTTATGTTCTGGCCAAGTCTATACAGTCTCATCTTTATCTTCGTTCCAAGCCATAGTCTACACATTGTCTTAGCGTCATGCATCAGTCTTCAAAGTCCATACAAATGCACTGTAGCATGTTCGAAGCTAAGTCCATACACTGGTTTAAGTTTCCAAGTCTATTCTTTGGCCGCTGAACTTTGAAGTCTATACATTGGTCTTCACTTCAAGTATGTACAACCATTGTCTTGCCAAAGTATATACGTTGTGAACCCTCAAGTCTGTACAGACTTTGCTTTGTTCAAGTCTGTACATCGTCCAGTTCTTTGGCAAGTCTATACCTTGTGAAAGTCCATACATTCGATTGCGTTGCCTTGAAGCCGTTCCAAGTCTATACATCCAGTTGAACGCAAAGTCTTCACATCGCCTCACATCATATGAAGGCTGTACGTTGCAAGTGTCTTTCTTGCTTTGTGACCACACTTCGTGTCAGTTTCTGTGTTCGTCTTCGAGTTGGTTTCAGTCCGTGTCGTTTCGTGTCGTCCTCGACTTCGAGTCGTTCGTTAGTTCGAGCAATCTTGTATTCGAGCTGTGTTTCATGTCTTCATGTTATTTCTGTGTTTGTGTCTTAGTGTTGCTTTTATGTCTTCGTGTTGCCTCTTTCTATCTCCGTCCAGGTTTTCTCTGATCGCGTGCTTTACTACCGTTTTATTCCGTGTTATTTCCTTCTCACCTCGTGCTGTTCTCT
This sequence comes from Amorphophallus konjac, assembly GCA_022559845.1. NCBI lineage: Eukaryota > Viridiplantae > Streptophyta > Magnoliopsida > Alismatales > Araceae > Amorphophallus > Amorphophallus konjac. The sequence goes on along the minus strand of CM040121.1, from coordinate 454,354,372 downwards.
TCTGACTTTGTGTCATTTTCTTTGTAGTGTTAGCTTTATTATTGTGTATCTCGTGTCGTTCTCTTCGTAGTGTTTGTTTTGTTACAGTGATACTTCATGTCATTCTCTTTGTAGTGTTAGCCTTATTAGTATGTATCTCGTGTCGTTCTCTTTTTACCTCGTGCTGTTTTAATCTGACCTTGTGTCATTCTCTCTTTATTTCGTACTGTAGTAATCTTGTGTATCTCGTGTCGTTCTCAGTACAGTGCATCTCGTATTGCTATCACATACCTCATGCAGTTTTAGTTTTTGTGGCCCTGAGTTTTAATCGTTTTATTTCTTTGCAGGAGAAGAAGAAAAATAAAAAGAAGAAGGTGGTCCGAGGAAGAATATTCCCAGTGACTGGGCTACACGTGATCCAATGCTAAAGGAACCAATGCTATAAAGGCACGTGGCAAGAAGGTTCTGGATGAAGTGTGGGAGGCACAAGCATTCTGCACCTTATCCACCTGCTGCTGCTGCTGCTATATATTGAAGCCTTCGTCCACAGATGAAGGTTGATCTAAAGGGAAAAGCAAAAAGCAGAAGTGCAGAGAGTTCGATCTAGAAAAAGAAGAGAAGAAATTTGAATGAGAGCAGAAGAGAAAGAGCCTCCCTGAGAAACTAGAGTGTTCCAGTTGAGAGAGAAGAGAGAGCAGAAGAGTGATCAGAAGATGGGTATTGACTTACGGATCAAATCCGAAGTCTGCTGCTCAGTTTGAGCTACATTGTTTCCAGTTTCTGAGTTTTGGATTTCTTCTTTCTTCTTTTCATTTTTGTCTGTTTTTCTTTCTTGATTGAGAGTTCTCTGTGTTTCCTCCCGGTGTTCAGGGGAAGAGAGAGACGTGTTCTCTCTGGTTCACTTGCAACAGAGGTTGTAGTCTTGTTCCATCTTGAAGAAGAGGTGTTCCCTCTAGGCTCAGAGGAAGAGAGACCTTGGTCTCTGGTTCTAGTGACTGCAGATCACTAGTGTTCCCTCCGGTTGGAGGAAGAGGAAATTGTTTTCTGTTTCTAGGGACTTGGCGTCCTTAGGGTTCCCTCCGGGTGTAGAGGAAGAGGGGAGAGTGTGTCCCTATGAAGCTGTGAATCAGCCGTTGTTGCAGACTGAGTCTGCTTTGCTAGCAGGTGCTAGTGGAAGCCTCACTTCGATTTGAAGTGAGGGGTGGACGTAGGCAGACTGGAGGTCTTACCGAACCACCTTAAAAACCTCTGAGTACTCGTGTGATTATCTGTGGTGATTGTGTGGTGTGCCTTCTATCCACTCGAGCTATTGTCCGCACTGCGTGTTTGTGGGTTCAACTCCGAGATTGCTTGTTTTAAGTGAATCATTCTTCAGTAAGTTTTTAATCGGTTGAAAACAGTGATCTATTCATCCCCTCCCCTTCTAGATCACTTCATATTTCTTGTATCACTTGGTATCAGAGCGGGTATTTCCCAATATGTGGTCCAACGGCCAGGGAAACGGATCTGCTGGTCCTCGCAGCTACATTGCTGAAGGGCAGTCAATCACCCGTCCCCATTTCTTCGATGGTAATAACTATTTCTTTTGGAAGAACAGGATGGAAGTCTTCATCAGGGCTCAAAGCCACAAGCTCTGGAGAGTAATTACAGATGGTCCATACCAACTTCCACCGAACGAAGACATATGGACAGAGGAACAGGTTAAACTCTCCGCACTGAATTGGACAGCTCTTAGCATCATACAGTGCGCCATCCACCCGGAAGAGTACTTGAGGATTTCAGCGTGCAAGACTACAAAGAAAATGTGGGATGAATTGCAGTTAATTTATGAGGGCACATCTCAAGTGAAAGCTACCAAGATCAATATGCTTACAACTCAGTATGAGTTGTTTAAGATGAAGCCAGAGGAGTCGATCACAGAAATGTATGCTAGATTGTCTGTGATCATCAATAGTCTGAGAGGATTTGGAAAGGAGATTCAGCAAGAAGACATTGTCAGGAAGATCCTTAGGTCCTTAACTCCCATCTGGGATACTAAGGTGACCGTCATAGAGGAATCAAGAGATTTATCCACCATGTCAGTAACCCAGCTGATTGGGTCTCTCATGACCCACGAAATGAACTTCAGACAAGGGAATGATGGACATGACAGAAAGGGAAAGAATGTTGCTCTGAAAGTCTCACGACATACTAAGAAGAGCAGTAGCAGCAGCAACAGTGGTGGTAGCAGCGAAGACTCTGACGGATTCTCAGACCTGGACAAGGGCGAGCATGCCATGCTCACCAGACAATTCAGAAAGTTCTTGAGAACTAAAGGGAAATTCTACATGAGAAAGAGATTTAATGCTACAAGGAAGTCTCCTAAACGAGAACTTGAGAAGAACCGGTTTGTTAAAAAAGTTACATGCTACCATTGTCAGAAACCTGGTCACATGAAAAGTGAATGTCCAGAGCTGCAAGCTAAGGCTCCCGGATACCAGAAGAAGATGGTGCACAAGAAGAAGAAAGCCATGCTGTGCACATGGAGCGACGAGGAGGAGGATCCAGAAGCCACCTCGTCCAGTGAAGGTGAAGAGAAGACTTGCCTCATGGCCAACCATGAGGAAGAGGTAACGAACTTATTTGAGAATTTTACTTTGGATGATTGGGAGGACGCCTATGGCGACCTGTTAGCTAAATATAATTTTCTAACCAAGGAGCACATAATGCTTAAACGAAAGTTTCACTCAGTTTCTGAGGAACACTCTATTGCTGTTACAGACAACATGAAAACCAAGGAGATGGCCATTGAGCTAGATCAGGCTAGAAGTGAGATCGAGAAGTTTAGAATGGAAAGAGAGGAAAATCTAGCTAGGATGAATGAGCTGAAGAGTAAAACTAAAGAGAGTAAAAAGGAGTTTAGACTGATTGCAGAAAAATATGAGGCGGTTAGAAAAGTTAATCAGGAACTCCAGGACCAATGTAATGAACTTCAGAAGGAGATTGAGGACAAAGGAAAAATGCTAGAAAAATTTACAGAGGGGAGAAACAATCTGGATGCCCTTCTGGGGTCGAGGGTAAACTTCAATAGGGAGGGATTATGATACAATCCCACAAGTAAAAAACCCTTTGAATTCAAAACTATCACATTCTGCCCCGCCAAGGGTAAAGAAAAATTGGAAACCCCATCCAGCTCCAAATCTATCTCTACATTGAAGGTTTCGACCAGCAAATCTATTCAATCCACTAGTCAGCAGACTAAGTCAGGAAATCGTGAGACTAGAACTGTTCCTGTGCAACAGTTGTGGAATAAGGGTTTTCACACGACCATTCCTATTGATGTCACTAGAAAGGTGAACAGTTTCGCTAAGAAAATTCAGCGTGATAGTTATCAAGGAAAGCATGCGAACATGCATCACCTTCAACACAATTTTCATTTGAATAAAAATGGTTACATGAATTATGCTCAGCACACACGTGTTTCCTCTAAGAGGCCAAACAACAATTTCTCTGCTCAGAAACAGCATAATAGGAATAGGCTCATTCAACACCCAGTGAGAAATGCCAAGAAGGAAGAATCAATGTACATGAAATCTCTGAAAAGAACAGTAAAATAAATGTCGGTTCCTAAGTGTGATTTGGATAAATTGATAACTGTCTTTGGACCCAATTTGAATTGGGTCCCACATCACTTTGTCTGAACTTTCACAGGTTAGCCTGGCAGCCGAGCATAACAAGTGGTATCTTGACAGCGGCTGTAGCAGGCACATGACAGGAGACCGGTCCAAATTTAGCAAACTGAAAATGAAGTTTGGGGGCCTGGTCAAATTCGGTGGAAATAACAGAGGAAGAATAATTGGAACTGGTATTGTTGGTAAGTCCTCTACTAACTCCATTGAAGATGTGTATCTTGTAGAAGGACTTCAGCACAACTTGATAAGTATAAGTCAACTCTGCGACAAAGGACACAAGGTATTCTTTGACCACAATTCCTGCACTGTTTTTGAGCTGAATTCTGATAACGTCATGTTCAAAGGTCATAGAGTAAACAATGTATACATCGTAGACCTGGATGATAATCCTGAAACTCACTTGTGTATGTCTGCTAATTCTGAACAGGTTGCTTTTGACTGGCATAGGCGTCTAGGCCATGCTAGTTTGTCTACAATGAATAAACTGCCTAAGCATAACCTAGTTAGAGGTTTGCCCCGAATAAGATTTCAGTTAGGGTCCAAGCTATGTGATGCTTGTGCATAAGGTAAACAAACTCGTACAGTTTTTAAGTTGAGAACTGAGAGACTTTCATCTAAACCGCTGCAGCACTTGCACATGGATCTCTTTGGTCCTACTCGCATACAAAGTTTGTCAGGTAAGAGATATGGATTAGTCATAGTTGATGACTTCACTAGATTTTCTTGGTAGTTTTGTTTAGCAAATAAAAATGATGCCTTTGTTCACTTTGAAGAACTTTTCAATAAAATCAAATTGCAAGGTGAACATAACATCATTACAATTCAGTCTGACCATGGAGGAGAGTTTGAGAACTCTTCATTTTCTGAATTTTGCTCAAGAGAGGGAGTGACTCACAAATTCTCTTCCCCCAGGACACTGGAGCAGAACGGAATTGTTGAGAGAAGAAACAGGTCAATCATTGAAATGGCCAGGACTATGCTGATTGAGAGTGGACTTCCAAGGAGATTTTGGGCTGAAGCTGCGAATACTGCATGCTACATTCTAAACCGAGCCTTGGTAAGACCTACTCATAGGAAAACTCCTTATGAACTTCTCAAGGGTAAGCAGCCAAATATTTCTTACTTTAAAGTTTTTGGCTCCAAATATTTTATTCACAATAATGGTAAGAATGGTTTGGAGAAATTTGAAGCTAGAAGCTCTCCTGGAATTTTTCTCGGATATTCAGAAACCTCAAGGGCCTACAAAGTTTTCAATAAAGATGATCAAACTGTTGAAGAAACACCGCATGTAGTGTTTGATGAAAATGATTTCTCTAACAAAGTGATGAATGATGACAGGGAGCCATCTAATGAGGGAGATTTCTTGGAGAGAATTGAAGAAGAAGAGATGCAGCCAGCTGCTCAACCAGAAAACTCACAGCAAGAAGGAGCAGCTGAGGTAGGTGAACCCTTAGGTGAGATAATATTTCACAAAGACCACCCTAGTGAAAATGTCATAGGCAATGTGCATGATCCTCCTAGGACAAGGTCTCATTCTAGAATTGTCCAAGAACCGGACTTAGCTGCATTGGTATCTCAGGTAGAACCAAAATCTGTGGAAGAAGCCTTAAGACATGATTCTTGGGTATCCGCCATGTGTGAGGAATTAAATCAATTTGAGAAAAATATTGTATGGGAACTAGTTCCCAGACCCGATAACACTCATGTCATTGGCACTAAATGGATTTTCAAGAATAAAGTTGATGAGAATGGAGCTATTTCTAGAAACAAAGCAAAACTTGTAGCTCAAGGCTACAGTCAGGAATTTGGTGTGGATTTTGATGAATCCTATGTCCCAGTGGCTAGGATGGAAGCTATACGAATTCTGCTTGCATTTGCATGCTCTAGGAACATTCGGCTGCAGCAGATGGATGTCAAAAGCGCATTCTTAAATGGGGTATTGAAGGAAGAGGTATATGTTGAACAACTTCCAGGTTTTAATTTCTCTGTTCAGCCTAACATGGTTTTTTGAATTGAAGCAGGCTCCCTGAGCCTGGTATGAGAGACTTTCTGAATTCCTCTTGAGCAAGGGCTACACTCGAGGTAAGGTTGACCAAACCCTCTTCACCAAAAATCTCGGAAAGGATTTAATAGTGGTCCAGGTATATGTTGATGATATCATCTTCGTCGGATCTAACAATTCAAAATTGTGTAAAGAATTTTTTGAATCTATGTCTCATGAATTTGAAATGAGTTTAGTTGGCGAACTAAAGTATTTTCTTGGGCTGCAGGTCAAACAGCTGGAGGATGGTTGTTTCATAAATCAAACCAAGTATACCCTGGAGATGCTGAAGAGGTTTGGGATGACCAACCTCAAGACCATCTCAACACCCATGGGCACCAACTCCTCACTGGATTCAGACGAAAAAGGTAAAGAGGTGGATGCTAAATTATATAGAGGTATGATCGGTTCACTCCTCTACTTAACAGCATCCAGGCCTGACATTCAATTTAGTGTAGGGATGTGTGCCAGATACCAGTGTAGGCCTACTGAATTACATTTGGCAGCTGTAAAAAGAATCTTTAGATACTTATCTGCTACCCATGATTTAGGTCTTTGGTATCCTGCATCTTGTAGTTTAGATCTCATTGCATATACAGATGCAGATTATGCAGGATGTAAATTAGACAGGAAAAGTACTAGTGGTCACTGCGAATTTTTAGGAGGATGCCTAGTCTCTTGGGGATCCAAGAAGTAACACTCTGTGGCTCTTTCTACTGCTGAAGCTGAGTATGTGGCAGCAGGGAGCTGTGGCACACAGGTTATATGGATAAAACACCAGCTTCTGGATTACTCAGTTAAGCTAGGTTGCACTTCCATCTTTTGTGATAATACTAGTGCAATAAACATTGCAAAGAATCCTGTACTTCATTCTCGAACTAAACACATCGAAATCAGGCATCATTTTATTCGAGATGAAGTAGCTAGGAAGACCTTTGAGTTGATCCATGTTGGCACTAACTCACAAATTGTAGATATTTTCACTAAGCCACTGGATACTGAAAAATTTAGCACATTGCGTAGAGAATTAGGTATTTACAAAATTTCATAATTGAATAATTGATCTCTGAATAATCTGTCATGTGCTCTTGTGCTTACCTATACTCATTGTCTGCTGCTGAAAATAACCTCATTATGAGTGTTTGCTGATTCACTCGTATTGATTGATATCACTTTGTTTTTCCTTGAGTTGTTTTGAGGTATGTCTTGGTTAAGTCTGAGTTGGTGTCAAGGTCTCAGGGGGAGCTAGATTAATAATTGGTGTCATGCTCTTTTGGCCAAATCTGAACATACTTTGAACGGACTTTTGCTGACCTTATAAGAGAATCAGTTTGAGTAGGTGGATTAAAGAAATTTTTGAATGTTTTATCCGTTAAGACTGTTCATCTAATTTCTTGTTGGAATTTCAGCTGTTAGTCCCACTGAGATCAAAATCTGAATTCAAGACTATCTTCCTACACTGTAACTGACTTCTGATCTAGCCAGTACAGCATACCTACTTAGTCTAGTTAAGTCCGAAATGAGGTATATAGTGCTTTTATCTGAAAAACTTTGGAGCTGGTGTATTGTTCTCAAACTGAATCAAGACTAATTTACAAGGTTTCAAGTGCAGTTTAATGAAAAATTCATGAAAGAAGTTTTAACAACCTTGTTAACTGTTCATTGAGAAACTGGGACTTTCATCAATGAAGTAAAAGTATCCCATGTCATGAGATGGCAGTATAAATCAGGCTTAAATAGCTGTCTTGATCATACAGAGCAATGGTACATATCTGGTTAGTAACTGGGGTGTCTGGCCTCTGGTAAAGGTGTCACCTTAATGTCAACACCAGTTAGAATACTATCTCTGTCCTCTTGTCAGAAGGGGTAATGTGGTCTTGCCACCAAGTAACTGGGGATTCCTGCCTCTAAACAAGGTGTCTCCCTAATGTCAAAGGTGTACTCGACAGATTTATCTTTGATCTTGACCATCTTTGAAAAATTTTCTCCCTCTTGGTATCCAGATTCTGTTCACTTGGCATTTAGGTCTTGGTTTGTTTGTTTTCAATACCACAGGTCTTTGTTTTTCCTCACTTCCTTGCTTTATACTCTCTGAGTAAAGACTTACTTTGACCATACTGGTATCTTGTACCCTACTTGCTTAGAAACTGGTTCTGTGTATGGAGCGGATGTTCATTCACCATTTTGCACACAGTCTGACTAACTGATCCTCAAAATCCTCACATAAAATTAATGGCTTTCTTAATTGCTTAAACATCTCAATAACTCTCCTTTATCAGCCATACTCTCTACTGTTTTCTCTCCACTGTCAGCAAGTTTCTTTTCGTGATATCTTCAGACCTGCCCCTAGTTTTGATGATGTCAAAGGGGGAGAGTGTCTTACTGCTGAGGGGGAGCTAAGGGGGAGCGAAAGATAAGTGCTGAGGGGGAGCGAAAGATAAGTGCCCTGAGTTATCTAGTCAGAGGAAAGTAGATGTTGTGTTCAGGGGGAGCTCTTGGGAGTCGTCAGAGGAGGCGAGTGTGTTGTGTGTCTGCTTTGCTTATCCTCACAGCTTATCTTCACTTAATCTCATTGCACTTCATCTCTGTTATTTAATATAGTGTTGCCATCATCAAAAAGGGGGAGATTGTTAGATTTTTGTGACTTCCCTAGTGTTTTGATGATGAGCATCACTATGTTAAATACTGTCTTCCTTAATCTGATATCTTGAGTAATGTTATGCTTTTGAAATTTCCATGATTAACAGGAAAACTGCCATGAGATAATACCTTGCATGTCCATACTGATCCCTCCACACTTCGTGTTGTCCTTTTGTACGTCGTGTTGTTCCAACTATGTTTGTTGGTTGTCTTCGTGTCGTTATTTGTTCCATCGCGTGCTGTACACTGCAGTACCTCGTGCTGCTTTCTGTGCCACCTCGTGTCGCTCCATCTGTGTCACCCCTTTGTCTTCGAGTCTTATGTTCTGGCCAAGTCTATACAGCCTCATCTTTATCTTCGTTCCAAGCCATAGTCTACACATTGTCTTAGCGTCATGCATCAGTCTTTAAAGTCCATACAAATGCACTGTAGCATGTTCGAAGCTAAGTCCATACACTGGTTTAAGTTTCCAAGTCTATTCTTTGGCCGCTGAACTTTGAAGTCTATACATTGGTCTTCACTTCAAGTATGTACAGCCATTGTCTTGCCAAAGTATATACGTTGTGAACCCTCAAGTATGTACAGACTTTGCTTTGTTCAAGTCTGTACATCGTCCAGTTCTTTGGCAAGTCTATACCTTGTGAAAGTCCATACATTCGATTGCGTTGCCTTGAAGCCGTTCCAAGTCTATACATCCAGTTGAACGCAAAGTCTTCACATCGCCTCACATCATATGAAGGCTGTACGTTGCAAGTGTCTTTCTTGCTTTGTGACCACACTTCGTGTCAGTTTCTGTGTTCGTCTTCGAGTTGGTTTCAGTCCGTGTCGTTTCGTGTCGTCCTCGACTTCTAGTCGTTCGTTAGTTCGAGCAATCTTGTATTCGAGCTGTGTTTCATGTCTTCATGTTATTTCTGTGTTTGTGTCTTAGTGTTGCTTTTATGTCTTCGTGTTGCCTCTTTCTATCTCCGTCCAGGTTTTCTCTGATCGCGTGCTTTACTACCATTTTATTCCGTGTTATTTCCTTCTCACCTCGTGCTGTTCTCTTCTGACTTCGTGTCATTTTCTTTGTAGTGTTAGCTTTATTATTGTGTATCTCGTGTCATTCTCTTCGTAGTGTTTGTTTTGTTACAGTGATACTTCGTGTCGTTCTCTTTGTAGTGTTAGCCTTATTAGTATGTATCTCGTGTCGTTCTCTTTTTACCTCGTGCTGTTTTAATCTGACCTCGTGTCATTCTCTCTTTATTTCGTACTGTAGTAATCTTGTGTATCTCGTGTCGTTCTCAGTACAGTGCATCTCGTATTGCTATCACATACCTCATGCAGTTTTAGTTTTTGTGGCCCTGAGTTTTAATCGTTTTATTTCTTTGCAGAAGAAGAAGAAAAACAAAAAGAAGAAGGTGGTCCGAGGAAGAATATTCCCAGTGACTGGGCTACACGTGATCCAATGCTAATGGAACCAATGCTATAAAGGCACGTGGCAAGAAGGTTCTGGATGAAGTGTGGGAGGCACAAGCATTCTGCACCTTATCCACCTGCTGCTGCTGCTGCTATATATTGAAGCCTTCGTCCACAGATGAAGGTTGATCGAAAGGGAAAAGCAAAAAGCAGAAGTGCAGAGAGTTCGATCTAGAAAAAGAAGAGAAGAAATTTGAATGAGAGCAGAAGAGAAAGAGCCTCCCTGAGAAACTAGAGTGTTCCAGTTGAGAGAGAAGAGAGAGCAGAAGAGTGATCAGAAGATGGGTATTGACTTACGGATCAAATCCGAAGTCTGCTGCTCAGTTTGAGCTACATTGTTTCCAGTTTCTGAGTTTTGGATTTCTTCTTTCTTCTTTTCATTTTTGTCTGTTTTTCTTTCTTGATTGAGAGTTCTCTGTGTTTCCTCCCGGTGTTCAGGGGAAGAGAGAGACGTGTTCTCTCTGGTTCACTTGCAACAGAGGTTGCAGTCTTGTTCCATCTTGAAGAAGAGGTGTTCCCTCTAGGCTCAGAGGAAGAGAGACCTTGGTCTCTGGTTCTAGTGACTGCAGATCACTAGTGTTCCCTCCGGTTGGAGGAAGAGGAAATTGTTTTTTGTTTCTAGGGACTTGGCGTCCTTAGGGTTCCCTCCGGGTGTGGAGGAAGAGGGGAGAGTGTGTCCCTGTGAAGCTGTGAATCAGCCGTTGTTGCAGACTGAGTCTGCTTTGCTAGCAGGTGCTAGTGGAAGCCTCACTTCGATTTGAAGTGAGGGGTGGACGTAGGCAGACTGGAGGTCTTACCGAACCACCTTAAAAACCTCTGAGTACTCGTGTGATTATCTGGGTGATTGTGTGGTGTGCCTTCTATCCACTCGAGCTATTGTCCGCACTGCGTGTTTGTTGGTTCAACTCCGAGATTGCTTGTTTTAAGTGAATCATTCTTCAGTAAGTTTTTAATCGGTTGAAAACAGTGATCTATTCATCCCCTCCCCTTCTAGATCACTTCATATTCCTTGTATCGCATGCAACCCTATGATCTCCAATTAAGCCCGGTGTTCCTCAATCCAAAATTGAAGAACAATGGTCCCTTCACTCATTCCAAGTGTATAAACCATTCTGATTACTATTTCCACTTCAACGCACACAATGGTTAATTTGAAACCCACATGATTAGTGGTTAATTATGTAACTAAATTTCTGTTAATTGAATGTTGTTCATTCCTACACGATCTTGTTCATTATCTTATCATGTTGATTCATCTTTTTGGCAAATACATTAAATGTAAAACTTAATCCTTGATGATTTAACATGGAAATTAGGTTTATCATGAACTTTTAGTTGCTGGATAACAATTCCATTCCAGTAGAACGTTGACCAAATTACGGACTTCTAGTAAGTCATTAGCCCCTTTAAGTTGCGTTAACTTTGAACTTATCACCGGAAACTCCATCCGGCAAACTTACCATCATCTCAAGATTTCTTTATACCCTTGTTATGAACCTAATAAACCACCAGAACATCGATTTACGTGACCGAATCACTGGTTTAAGTCTTGGATCAAATTGGGCTAAGAGAGGTATGCGCGGCCCGTAGTGGACCGTATATCCTCATAGGCGGCCCTATAACGACCGCATATCCGTAATACGGCTCCGTATGGACCGTATATCTTGTTCATCTTAATGTCTTCCGGACATGCACGGCTCAATATTAACCGTATATACCCTTGAGCGGCCCTTGTCTGACCGTTTATATGACAGTTTTTCGAAAAGTGGTTATTTCATGAATTTCGAATCGTGTGAGCTAACCAAGCCAATGTAGGCTATGGTATTTTGTGAATTTACCTATTGTTAGATCCATTGATCATTAATTATAGTACTTTGGGACAATTATTCCTCTCGATTATGGAGCTTATTGTTTGGACTCTTAAAGAATCATTATCCTTGTGTTCTTTACCTTGACTACATGAACTTGACCTTGGAACCCTTGGCCATTAAATCTTGTGGATGTCTAGTCTCGTGGGATCTACAATCCTAAAAGAAATCAATGCCAAGGCAAACAAATGAAGGGCCCAGTCTGGTCTTGGGAGGAGCACCCGAAAAGTACTTGATCCCTAGGGGAGGTGAATGATTAGGTGTGGCATTTGGCACCGATACTATCTAGCGTGTTGGGTCTATGACATTCTACATTCTTGTGAAACTTATTATTATTCATGCTTAAAGTATGAAGTACTTGCTTGCTTGCTTACTTGACATGACTTGAAATTGACTGCAAATGGCCATTCACTAGAAAATCTTGTTAATCTTGCTTGATATCTCGACATGCAACTATTTCTTCCATTTTAATTATCGTTACTCTTTCTATCTTAGTGATTATTTAGTTCTGCTTATTTTATCGCGTTAATCATGCATATTCATTAATTGGTTAATCATTTAAACTATGCCTGATGATAGAGTATAATTCCTACTGAGCTTCTTGCTCACCCCTACTTCCAATCCTTTTCAGGTAACGCGGTTAACGGTATGTTGCAAATGGGAATCGGATCAGTGTGATCGAGTGAATCTGGAACCTAGAGATTGGAGTCTGTCCTTTTTATCTTCTTGAGTCTAGCTAGTGTCGTGAGTCTGGTTATTTCTTTTTATTCTTTCTTCTCTTAATTTGAATCTAATATTGTTAAGTGACCTTTTTAATATTAATAAGAGCTCGTATTTTCAATATGTGTGTATGGCCTCCTTGTGTTTAATTTTGATTATTTATTTTCCGCTCTTGTTATCATGACTGTTAACTGCCACGTTCCGAGCATCGCTTCCCGCTACTATCGGTTCGGGGCGTGACAGAGGTGGTATCAGAGCCTCCTTGCCCGAGTCCTTGGATTTTGTCCAAGAGTATAGGTTACCCTAAGTCTTAAGACCCGTGTCATCCCTTGTCACCTGGTGAGATTGGGTAATATCTTGAGTTAAGTAATAAAATATATGCAAGATTGCGTTGCGTTACGCGTAAGGGTAATGAAAAAGTTAACCATATAACTATCTTGCAGGTCTCTAAGCTATTCTTAAAATGAAACATAGTGGTTCCATGGGTAAGCTAAGATACGGTTCCGCTAGAGGCTGGCGAGTCCGTCGTAAGAAAACCCGAAGTAATAAGAAGAGTAGTATTTCGTAAATGAAATGTTTATACTGTCACAAACTTGGTCATCTCGTAAAGGAGTGTTGGCGAAGGAGCGGAGCGTGTCTGCGTTGCAGAAATCAGGATCATACAATGGCTAACTGTCCTAAGTTACTTCCACAAGCAAAACTACAAGAAGAATCGGAACCAACTTGTATCGAATGAAGAATTATATATGGTATCGTTCTCTTTTATCCTTAGCTATAGCTAATTTCTTTCGGCATTAATGGTATAATTAACATGTTATTTTGATAAATAAGATCATCTTAGTTCAAACATTCACATAATTGGTAATACCCGATGAATTTGGGGACCAAATTCCTTAAAGTGGGGGAGGGTGTAATATCCCAGTTTTAAATATCTGAAATTTAATTGAAATAAATGAATTTCGGAATTTAATATTTAATTCCTTAGTAAATAGAAATAGTGAAATTTTGACTACCTTATAAAAATCTAGAAAAATGGTAATTGGGTTAAGGACCATTTATTTAACAACTTTGTCTTCTGTGGTCGACCCAGCAAAAATCCGCAATTAGGTCTAATTAGTGGATTAAGCCCAAAATGCACACTTACCTAACTCTTACCTAACCTTAACTTAAAACGCGAAATTAGAGCTTAATACTCAACCAAATGAGCCCAAATCGGTGGCAAATGGAAGGCCACGATCTAAGGATCATTTCTCCTCTGTTAATTGATCGAAACCCTAGCCCTAAAACGTGGTGTCGGCCGAGCTTTGGCTAGGTCAAACATTTCGGCGCCGTTTTCAAACAATCAACTTGTTTCGACGAATTCTCCCAGCACCGAAGGCTCCAGAAGGTGTATGAGCTATAAAAATGAAGCTATGCAACCCTAGAATCCTTTGGTAGCAGCGGCGGTTGCAGTGGAGATCGATCTAGGGAGATCTCAGGAGTTTAGTGGTGACGTGTCGGCGTCCGTTCTTCCTCCTTTCTTCTTCCTTTCTTCTCTGATTGAGGTAGGTTCTCTCGGGCTCAAACCGCAAGTAATATATCAAAATGTTCAGCATCCAGTCCTCTTTCTTTTGATATATAAAGCCCCAATTTTCATAGACCATGCTTAGAGAATTTCGTGTTTGATTAGAAGCATGCTAAAACTAGGTTTTTAAGTGTTCTTCCTAGATAGGTTGTGAATTCGATTGATTTTTCGGTGAATTTCGTGTTCCAAACTCTTGTATTATGACCCTAATATGTCCATCAAGAACCCAGGAGCATGGGGTTAAGATCTCAGTCCAATTAGACCCCAATTGGGTGAGATTAGTTGGTTTCCGGAAGTCACATTCGGTTCTGTGAACGCAGGGGTCAACCCATGGGGTCGACCCATCCTCAAGCAGAACCTGTCTGCCCGAGGGTCGACCCATGGGGTCGACCCATACAGCGGGCAGGTGGGGGTCGACCCATGGGGTCGACCCATAAGGTAGAATTTGTGGGGGTCGACCCATGGGGTCGACCCATTCAGCAGACAGCAGTCTGTCTTGCAGGGGTCGACCCCAGGGGTCGACCCACACGCAGGCAGATCCCTGGATTTTCCAGGGGTCGACCCATATGCTGGCAGACCCGATTTACGTGTTTTTAGCCCGAGGATCGATCCGGACCGTGAGGGGATCGACCCATTCAACCAAGTCCAATTGAAAATCATATTTTGAGGAACCAATGACCCATGCATGCAACCCTATGATCTCAAATTAAGCCCGGTGTTCCTCAATCCAAAATTGAAGAACAAGGGTCCCTGCACTCATTTCAAGTGTATAAACCATTCCGATTACTATTTCCACTTCAACGCAGACAATAGTTAATTAGAAACCCACATGATTAGTGGTTAATTATGTAACTAAATTTCTGTTAATTGAATGTTGTTCATTCCTACACGATCTTGTTCATTATCTTATCATCTTGATTCATCTTTTTGGCAAATACATTAAATGTAAAACTTAATCCTTGATGATTTAACATGGAAATTAGGTTTATCATGAACTTTTAGTTGCTGGATAACAATTCCATTCCAGTAGAACGTTGACCAAATTACAGACTTCTAGTAAGTCATTAGCCCCTTTAAGTTGCGTTAACTTTGAACTTATCACCGGAAACTCCATCCGGTGAACTTACCATCATCTCGAGATTTCTTTATACCCTTGTTATGAACCTAATGAACCACCAGAACATCGATTTACGTGACTGAATCGCTGGTTTAAGTCTTGGATCGAATTGGGCTAAGAGAGGTATGCGCGGCCCGTAATGGACCGTATATCCTCATAGGCGGCCCTATAACGACCGCATATCCGTAATACGGCCCCGTATGGACCGTATATCTTGTTCATCTTAATGTCTTCCGAACATGCGCGGCTCAATATTAACCGTATATACCCTTGAGCGGCCCTTGTCTGACCGTTTATATGACAGTTTTTCGAAAAGTGGTTATTTCATGAATTTCGAATCGTGTGAGCTAACCAAGCCAATGTAGGCTATGGTATTTTGTGAATTTACCTATTGTTAGATCCATTGATCATTAATTATAGTCCTTTGGGATAATTATTCCTCTCGGTTATGGAGCTTATTGTTTGGACTCTTAAAGAATCATTATCCTTGTGTTCTTTACCTTGACTACATGAACTTGACCTTGGAACCCTTGGCCATTAAATCTTGTGGATGTCTAGTCTCGTGGGATCTACGATCCAAAAAGAAATCAATACCAAGGCAAACAAATGAAGGGCCCAGTCTGGTCCTAGGAGGAGCACCCGAAAAGTACTTGATCCCCGGGGGAGGTGAATGATTAGGTGTGGCATTTGGCACCGATACTATCTAGCGTGTTGGGTCTATGACATTCTACATTCTCGTGAAACTTATTATTATTCATGCTTAAAGTATGAAGTACTTGCTTGCTTGCTTGCTTACTTGACATGACTTGAAATTGACTGCAAATGGCCATTCACTAGAAAATCTTGTTAATCTTGCTTGATATCTCGACATGCAACTATTTCTTCCATTTTAATTATCGTTACTCTTTCTATCTTAGTGATTATTTAGTTCTGCTTATTTTATCACGTTAATCATGCATATTAAATAATTGGTTAATCACTTAAACTATGCCTGATGATAGAGTATAATTCCTACGGAGCTTCTTGCTCACCCCTACTTCCAATCCTTTTCAGGTAACGCGGTTAACGGTACGTTGCAAATGGGAATCGGATCAGTGTGATCGAGTGAACCTGGAACCTAGAGATTGGAGTCTGTCCTTTTTATCTTCTTGAGTCTAGCTAGTGTCGTGAGTCTGGTTATTTCTTTTTGTTCTTTCTTCCCTTAATTTGAATCTAATATTGTTAAGTGACCTTTTTAATATTAATAAGAGCTCATATTTTCAATATGTGTGTATGGCCTCCTTGTGTTTAATTGTGGTTATTTATCTTCCGCTCTTGTTATCATGACTGTTAACTGCCACGTTCCGAGCATCGCTTCCCGCTGCTACCGGTTTGGTGCGTGACAACTCCGCCCTGACCGAGCTACCTCCACCTTGGTCTAGTGGCACTCCGCCCTGATCGGGCTACCTTCACCTTGGTCTAATGGCACTCCGCCCTGATCGAGCTACCTCCACCTTGGTCTAGTGGCACTCCGCTCTAACCGAGCTACCTCCACCTTGGTCTAGTGGCACTCCGCCCTGATCGAGCTACCTTTACCTTGGTCTAGTGGCACTCCGCCCTGGCCGAGCTACCTTCATCTTGGTCTAGTGGCACTCCGCCCTGACTGAGCTATCTCCACCTTGGTCTAGTGGCACTCCGCCCTGACCGAGCTACCTTTACCTTGGTCTTGTGGCACTCCGCCCTGACCGAGCTACCTTCATCTTGGTCTAGCGGCACTCCGCCCTGACCGAGCTACCTTCATCTTGGTCTAGTAGGCACTCCACCCTAACCGAGCTACCTTCACCTTGGTCTCGTGGCACTCCACCCTAACCAAGCTACCTTTACCTTGGTCTAGTTGCACTCCGCCCTGACCGGGCTATCTTCATTTTGGTCTAGTGGCACTCCGTCCTGACTGAGCTACCTCTGCATTGGTCTAGTGGCACTCCGCCTTGGCCGAGCTACCTCCACCTTGGTCTAGTGGCACTCCGCCCTGACCGAGCTACCTTTACCTTCGTCTAGTGGCACTCCGCCATGATCGAGCTACCTCCACCTTGGTCTAGTGGCACTCCACCCTGATCGAGCTACCTTCACCTTGGTCTAGTGGCACTCCGCCCTAGCCAAATTGCCCTAACCCCGGTCTAGCGGCACTCCGCCCTAGCCAAATTGCCCTAACCCCGATCTAGCGGCACTCCGCCCTAACCAAACTCGCATAAAATCAACAACATTGCCATTGCGGGCCCTACGCCCGAATCGGCACCAATCTATTCTTTGCGTCAGCATTGTTTCCTTGTTGACGAATAAACCTTTTTCTGGCGCAAGACTTCGTGTCCTAGCCAACCCTTATACAATATTACCACTACGGGCCTTACGCCCGAATCAGCGTAGGTCTCTCCTTTATGTCATCATTGCTTCCTTGCTGATGAACAAACCCTTTTCTGGAGCAAGACTTCGTGTCCTAGCCAACCTTTATACATCTTTGCCATTACGGGCTTTACGCCCAAATCGATTCAAATCTATCCCTTGCGTTGGCATTGCCTTCTTGCTAACGAATAAACCCCTTTTCCTTGGGGCAGGACTTCACGTCCTAGCCGACTCTCTCAACATCCTTATGTTATATAAAAAAAAAGAGAAGAAAAATGGGGTTAAAAATAGAGATACCTCGCCAGACTTGTTCCTATATTCAGAACAAGGGAAAAATGGCTATAACCCGGCTGCGGCGAAAACCCAAAAGGGCGTTGCAGGCAAAATCGGGTACCCCGCCACGTGAAAACCCGAAAGGGCTTGTGGGCAAAAGCAAGAGGGGGCTGGCTTCGGCGAAAACCTGAAAGGGCGCTTAGGTCAGTAAAGTGGTAATCTAAAAAGTTCCTCTTTATTCTCCTCCTAATGAAACTCTGTGGACGCGCTTTTTAAAGCTTAAGGTTATTCATTTTATTTATTATTTGGTGTGCCAGTCACCGGAGTGACAAATTCATTGTGCGCTCGATCTGACTCAATCAGTCGATTGTGAAGTCCGAGTCGGGACCAAAAGTCCGTCATACCATACAGGCTATGACGTTAATTACGCCCTTCCTAAGAAGGACAACCCTTGATTAAACACCAAAATAGGAGGCCAGCGGCAAAAGTCTAAATGAGAGCATGCTAATTTATCTGCAAGATATAAGATGAGATATGACATTAATGCACATAATAAATCCGGCAGCATATCCCCTTGTCTTAGACTATGCCAAGGGAAATAGGAAACCATCCACACAGAGGCGGGATAGGATCCGAAAAAGTTAGGACGCATCAGTATCCATATGATGCTGACAGACTTGAGTGACGGAAGCTATTATTCCCCCGAGGAGTGGGATTAGGAAAGGACGTGCACAAACAAGACTCTCCTAACCCAACGGGGTTCATGTCATCGACGAAAAACTTCGGCAACACCTCCCCATAATCTGGATTATGCCCAGGGGAGAATAGGCTATCACCCACGGAGTGCCGGGATGAAAGCCAAGAAAAAGAGAGGCCGAAACTCCCGCGTTGCATATATATGCCCTAGGGCAACGTTCGATTCTCCCCTTATAGAAGCCGGTGGCACTCGTGCAGTGGCAGAGCCCACCTGAGCTAAAGGGATTGCTCATAAATCCGACGCGGAATGGTGGAACATAAGGGAGTCTGACTCCCTTTAAATTTATCCCCGGGACAGGTCTGGTGACTCATGGATATCCCTGGGTGTGTTTGATCAAGCTATCGGAGGTTCAAGTGGATGGCAAGGCAGCTTCTCAGCACAGCTTAAACGGGCATAGAGGTTCCCGACGCGAAGGCAAAGAGGCCAGTGGATAGGTTCTCGGCGCGCAGGGGAGAAGGCCAGGGGCTTCCGGTGCGCAGGCAAAGAGGCCATGGGGATAGGTTCTCGGCGCGCAGGGGAGAAGGCCAGGGGCTTCCGACACGCAGGCAAGGAGGCCAGGAGGGGTTCCCGGCGCGAAGAGAAAATGGCCGGAGGGTTTCCGGCGCGGCCAATATGAAAGGGCTCTCAGGGCGCTGGGGACGAGGGGGTTCTCGGCGCAAGGAGGCTTGTGCCGAGAACTATTTACCTATTCTACTGTGCATGGAGCCGAGATGGGTTCTGGGGTTTTACGGCACCCTGCTTCTGGGTCTCTTAACGATTCAGGCCAAGGTAAATGGGTCCTGTGGGATTAAAATGGATTAGGGCATCAAATCTGAACTGGACTAGGTTTGGGCTTTATAGAAACATCAGGATCGAGGAGGAATTTGGGAAGACCAAGGTCTAGAGAATCCCTGTCACCAATATTATGCAGAGCCCGGGGACAGATTTGATGTGGTCGTTCATCACTCTAGGAGCCAAGAGATGGCTGTCTCTGGACCCAGAGGTGATTTCGATAATGCTAATAGACAAAGTATAAGCATCTAGAACTCTGGAGTATCATAAACCTCGGTCATTGTATAGCTTTGCCTTATCCCGGAGGCCAAGGGATGGTCTGTCCCTGGCTCTGGAATAAGCACAGAAAGCATTTGAAAACCAAGCAAAGCAGCAGACCAATGATCAGACTGGGGAGGGGATGACATGCTACGGAATCTAAAAGAAGACATAGGGGGGTGGAAGCAGAGCTTCGGAGAAAACAACAGCAGGCGGCAACTGCGGCCCGTCGTATTTATTCACTCAATGTTGGATACTCCCTACATCGAACAAGATACATAAAGAGAAAATGAACAGGGGGAGTTGCATCTTTCCATCAGCGTGAATCCGCTTACAGTATTATAGAACACATCAAAGAAGGCAGAAAGAAGAACAATTGAAATGAAATGAACTACGAAAAAGGGATGGGGAGGGTGGAGCATTGACTCCTCTCCCTTCCCGTTGCCTACCTTCGATCAGCCCGGAGCTCTCCTCTCTGCTTTCTCTCTTCTCTCTTTTCTTTCTGGATGCGGTTGCAAGTTTCTTCTCTCTTGTTCTCTCAGTCTCTTTTTTGTGTGTGTGTGTCTATCTATCTCCCTTCCTGTCTATGTTCGAGAGAAAAGGGGGTTTTATAGGCATAGTGCTCCCCCTTCTCGGCAGGGTCCCCTCGGCGCGCAGACCACAGGTTCTCGGTGCGCTTCAGTTGAAAGCAGGAGGCTTCCCGGCGCGCTTCAGTTGAAAGCAGGAGGCTTCCCGGCGCCAAATGATGTAGCTTCCCGGCGCCGCCCCACATGGGCTTTGGGCCCTAGTGAGGAGCTCCCGGCGTCACACTAGTGAGCCCATTTTGGGCTTTTAATATTTTACACTTCCTCATCAGTAGGCTTGAGCTGTCAAAGCTACCTAATCTACCCTTTCATTTGTCGGTCCTTTGAACCTGTCAGAATAGGTGAAGGCCCATTAATTGGTGAGTTGACATAGTCTTATCAGAATATTTCCGGAGGTTTTCATCAGTCAATAGACTGTAATTCTTCATCAGTACTGCCATCTGAGCGACGACAATACCGGACATCAGCTTGATCGGGAAAGGCCTCAGCTGGGTGATAACTTTAGTGACGACTCTTCTGTAATTCTGGCTTTGCAGGAATTCCTGAGAGCTTCATGTCTGGTTCAATCTTATCTTCGGTCTCATCTTTGTTCTCAGTTATATTTCAGGTGTCAACAAATGCCCCCCACTTGCAGGTAGCGGGAGTGCAGAATAAATGACACGGTACTTGCAGGTGTACATATCCTTCAGCATCTGAACCCCTTTCTGGGTTGACATTATTAGCCACCTTTCATCTTCAATTTGGAAGCTTCTTCGCATTGACATTTCTTGTAATTCCTTTCAATTTCTTTGAATTTCTTCCAGTTTCTTTGGCTTGGATGCTCCCGGCGCGAGGACAACCGGTTCCCGGCGCAGGGGCTTCTCGGCGCCTGACTTCTCGGCGTGCCCGGTCACGGGGGCTCTCGGCGCGCCTTTTGGCCTAAGGGGGCTCTCGGCCTGCCCATTTTCGGCGGGCTTTTTGAATTAGGAGGGGGGGGTTCTCAGCGCGCGTTTCATCGCACCGAGAACCTGTTTGCTCGGGTTCCTATTTAGGGCGCCGAGTCCCTCTTCTCTTCTCATTCTTCACCATCTCTTCTCTCTCTTCAATTTCTTCTCATCGGCGCGAGCCTCTCCCCCTCTCGGCCGTTCCGTTTTCCTTCCCGGCGTATACTTCGCTCGGTAGGGCATTGTTTTGGGATTAAATCCCTTTTGTTCTCGGGATCACTCCCTCTTGGTGGGTGACTCCCTATCTTCTTTGGGCAGACCCTGAATAAGGGGAGGTGCTGCCGAAATTTTTATAGGGTTTCATATTACAATCTTTACAAGATTGCCTCTTGTTTTGGGATTTTCATTCACATCTCTTCTTTGACTGCAGTCATTGCAATGGCTTCCGGTTCCGCTACTGCATCTTCTGGAGCCGTCGGAACAAGCTCGTCAGCCCAGCCAGACATATCGCGGGCTGTAGTAAACTGGCTGAATGTGCACAGTTTAGACTTCGGATATGACAAAATTGCCGCCGTTGACGAATCTTCTGATTCTGAGACGGATACAGTATCAACGTCCAGGGTATATTCCACTGCAACTGAGACATGCTTCAGACGGGGTGACAACTACCGGCCGGATTTCCCGAAAGACCGCCACTTGATGCCGTTCATCCGAACCTTTACAGTGGGTGGCATGCGAGACTATCGGATAGCTCGTGCAGTTGAAGCTGCTATACTAGCTGAGAGGGACAGTCTGAAGGAATCAGTGTATCGTGGCAAAGCTATCTATCTTCCCGGGGAGAAGCGTGACTGGGATGCAGTCCTCGGCATATCGGAGCTGGAGCCGGAGAAGAAAATGTTGACCCGGGCCCCGGAATTCACACCTGCCCGGTGGGATAATGCTAGTGGCCGAGTTCATAGGGAAAAGCCTGGCTATGGTTTATTCCTGGCACCGATAAAGTGGGGATACCGTGAAGAACCTTTTGTGCTGAATTGTTCGGCCGTCCAGTTCAAGTATCATCTAGCTGCTGGCTGGTTTGGAGATACCAAGATCACTGACGCCCACCTATTCCGGGTGGGAGCGGTGGAGTTCACCGAGTTTGTTTTAAAGGAATACGCCCCTCTGCTGATCAGAGCCGGGGTATATCACAGTGTCTTTACTTCTAGATTCCGCTATCCCATATCCCGAGGGTTATGCTGTGGAATGTTCGAAGTATTCTGCCCTTTGTTCAACATATTTTATACAGCAGAGGGTGAAACATCTCTCGACCTCTGGAGTTTGTCATAGCTTTCTGGTCTACCTATTGACGGCGAGCCGTATGAAGAGGTCTGCTTGGCAGATTCCGAGAAGGATAGCTCCGATGGCGAAGGCAAGTATTCACTTGGCTATTCCTACCGGTATTTAATGAAGGCCTATCGCTCCATCTGTCTGGCGTATAGTAGAGGATCCTCCAAGGGTTACCATCCTCGAGAGAAAGGCAGCAAGCTGAGGGTCCGATAGGGCAGTGGATTCAGTATTTCTTCGACGGTCCCCTAAAATATGCAGACTTCCCTTCCATGGGTCCGACTGCCAGCAAGCAGATAAGGGCTCCTCGCTATAAGTCAGCGTTGCCGTCTTCATTGCGCCGTGTAGGCAAAGGTGGTCCAAATCCAGCAGGGGTGGACCCTATCACACATTGTGCGGCTTACTTCACATTCTGGTTGTGCACTTTCGCTCTCCCTCAAGGGGACGAGACAATCATTCGGCCCGAAGCCATATACCCGGCATGCCAGATGGCCTGGGGAATGAGGCTGTCACTTTGCCCAGTGGCCTTGTGTTTAATCTACAAATCTTTGGGGGATCTGTACAAGCATCGGACTCCCCACTCTTTGAGGACCGTGGGCCCTTTTCATTTCTTCAATGCTTGGGTCTGCAGTCTGTTTCTTGAATTGGCTCCTAGAACTCTGCAGGCAGATACAGTATTACCCAGAATGATTGAATTTGCCAGTGCTGAACCTGGCTCTTTCTCTGATCAGTTGTTCAAAATAAGGGGCCGACTGATAAGGGTACCAGTGGATGCCCCTGGCAGCATTCATTTCTGGAGCTTGGCAGCAGGTTCAGCTCCTTTGGTTCACTCTCAAAGAGAATGCAAGATGGAAGAGGTAGAGACCTATGTTCACCCCGTTTCAGGGGCTAATGCTGTTCGGTCTATTCTGGAGCCAGAGCTGGTTAGATGGGCCATGGCCATTCGGCCCAGTGATTTAGTTTTCAGAAAGGGTGGTCTGCTTCTTCTGGAACCATATTACCCATTCCGCTTTGGGCGGAACTTTGGCTATGACCAGCATATCCCTACATCAGTTGCTCAGTTTCCCATGGATAGCCGGGCCAAGCACGGGTCCACCATTGTTGGTGATGGCCGGTTGTGGTGGGATTTCTATCATCGCCATGATGGCGCAGTTTTCAGAGTTCCCACTGTTTCCAACCGTGTCCCCCGTGTCACATCAGAGTATATCAAATGGTGGAACATTCGAACCAGTTTTTACAGGGAAGGTAGGGGTGCGTTCTGGGATGTGGCCGAGCGTTCTTTCCTGAAACAACAGCCCGGGGCCGGTGTTTGACATCCCCGAGGCCCACCTAAAAAGGATTTATTCACAGCACCTGAGGGAGGCAGAGAACTATCTGGCCGAGCGTCGAGCTTTGAAGGAAAAAAGCTCCGAGCCGCCCGCTCCTGTCTTTGCTGCCATCAACGAGGACACTTTTATGAAGAATCTGAAACATCTGTGCCATGTAGGAGGCGCTCGTCTGGAGGCGCAACAGTACCCCTTCCCTGTTGAAGAGCCGCTCCTGACAGTCATCCCCTGGAAGGGTCCGACAGATAGATTTCATCCCTATAGGACGTTTGTGCGCAGGGAAGATAGGACTCAGACGTACTACAAGCACATGTCTTGGCTGTTTGTTCTGCTGAATGTACATGGGTTATCTACAGAGAGTCCGATAGCCGGCATATTGAATAAGCCATTGTTTATTTCTTTTCATTATGTCGACGGCTGGGGCATGGACCACCTCGACTTGTTTCGATGTCTTGATTTTCATGGTCATAGCGATCTGGCATCTTTAGTGGAGAAGTGCCAGACATTTGGTGATGTCTGTTGGCTTGTCAAGGAGGCTGCTTTCCGCTCCAAGGAGGTAGCTTATCTGTACTGGCCGCTTTCTGTCTTTTATGATGGCCCAGCAGGTATGATCTTTCCTTTCTGACTGTAGTGCTTTCTGTTTGTTATTTAAACTCTGCATCTACTGATCTCATTGCTTCTTTGATGTCTTCAATAGACAGGCCAGATATAAAGCGACAGGGACTTTACAGAAAAATCATTGCGCAAGCTGAGAAGCCTGCTTATTTCGAAGTCCCTGCAGCAGCACCGACTACCACTCCCCTGCCTCCGGGCAAGAAGAGGAAGATTTCTGCAGTGAGGACTGCAGTTGGGAAGGCCAGGAAGGCTAAGAAGGCCCATGCTCGGCAGTCGGCTTCAGCAGTGACGGACCCTGGGACCCCTCTTCATGATATTCCCTCATTTGATGAGTTTGAATCTCAAAGGGAGGGCGCCCAGACGTCAGTCAAGGGTAACATCAACAGCCTGCAGTTGTATCTTTCATCGTCTTTTGCTGAATTTTACAGAAATCTTCGAATCTGACCCCCCCTTTTTTGCACAGCCCAAGAGCCAGTTGTGACACCTTCTGTGGTGGAGACCAGATTGCCCTCTCCCACGCCGGTTAGTGAGGCCCAAGTGTGCTTTTTCATCTTCTCTTGCACATTTCGATTATTTGTTTATTGTCTCTCTCACGAACCTTTCCCTGCAGTGACGGCCGGTGAGGGGGCTGCAGTTATGGGAGCAGCTGGCGATATAACTCAGCCACAGGAGGGCCATAAGACCCAGACGAAACGGGGCCTTGTCCCTGTGAGGCGCATAGTTACTCGGTCTTCATCCAGGCAGCCGTTAGGGACGCAAGTCCCGCCCGTGGATAGTGTGGAAATCTCTTCTAGCAGCTCCGCGACCGCTTCCGAGGCAGAGAGAGAAGGAGTAGGTTTTAGCGAGAGCGAGACGGAGGGTATCTCCAAATCAGAGGCCCCACTCGTATGTACTGCCATTGTTCCACTGTTCACCCCCTCCAAACTGCTGGTGCTGTCTTCTGAGGAGGAACTACAGGAAGAATTTGCTGGCTTGGACACCGAGGCAGATATAACTCCTCCCTTTGCTGCTTCAGCAGCAGAGCTTTCCTCTCCCCTGCACTCCTTTGAGGATATCGACATCACATTAGAAGTGGGTCTCTCTCCCTCTCCTCATTATTATTATTTTTTTTATCTGCTGCTTGATGTTGCATTGATCTGTTCACAGGAATCCCCTGTTGCTAGCCCGGTAGCGACTGCAGCCTTTGAAGCCACTCTATCTGACACCTTGGCTATTGTTCCTGCTTCGTCAGTCGCCTGTGCAGGCGTTTCTGAGATAATTCGCCCTATGCCGGTGAGGGTACAGTCTTCTACAGACTTCGCATTGCTGGACTTGAGGACCTCGGGGGAGAGTTCGGCCCTCATCCGGGTCTTGGATTTTAGAGCTGAGACGGACCCAGCTAGGGGTTCTGCCTTTATACCGGCCGCAGTGATGACCATTGCGCTCGAGTCAGCAATTCCCATAACAATAATTATGGAAACTGAACTTTTGCCTCTTCAGTCTGTGGCCCCTGCCGCCTTGACATTGAAGGAACTGGTCGTTGAAGTGGGGATGGAAGAAGGGGAGGCAGCTGCTACAGAGATCGGAGTATTGTCCATAACTGACCCAGAATCGATCTCCGTGCTCTCAGAATCTGAGGAGGAGGTGCCCCGAGAAGAGGATGCTGAAGGTGCAGATATTACATCAGGGACCCAGGAAGCAGCCACTCCGGCACTTGTTAAACTTGCCCCTACGAGCATTCAAACAGCGGCCCTCGAGGAGATGGAGGTGGAAGGCCTCTCGACCCCGTCAGAGGTCGCAAAGAGAGCCCAGTTGACACCTCCAGCAGACCTTCCGTCTTCTTCTTCCTAGCCAGATGTTACACTATGGGCAGACATCGACAGTGAGGTGAACTTTGAAGTAACTCCATTTCCCCTGCCTGGCTTCGCTTCATCCGAGAGTTTTGTCTGGCAAAATCTGGACATGCTGCGCCAGCTAGTGGAGTCCCAGCCCGGACTGACTTATTTGCAGCTGAAGGAGATAGCCGAGCGCTTCACCGCCGGTTTACAGGCGATGTGCTGTCCCATGGAAATATGGGCCCAGCGGGTTCTGTTGTTGTTAAAATTTATACATCGCCGGGACTTCTTGGCACATATTATGTCTGACAGACTGGCAGCTTTGAAGCTGCAAAGGGTAGAGTGCAAATCTGAGCTGGAGAAAATGGGCTCTATTCTTCAGGAGCGCCAATGCCAACTGCAGTCTCTGGTGCAGCGGGAGCAGTTCGTGTGCATCCGGATAACCATCCTGGAGGCTGAACTGTTTGATCTCCGAGCTGAACTACCGCAGATAACAACTTCTCGGCCGCAGCTTGCGGAGGAAGTAGCTCTGTTGGAGGGGCAGGTGGCATCCTTTCAGGACGAGTCTGCTCGGCTACAGGAGGAGGAGGCTCTACTTCATGAGCTGGGGGCTGCCCCGCATGTAGGGCTTCTGGCCTTCGAAGACATATTCCGGTGCCAGTGAATATCTGTTTCCCCCTTTTTGTAATATAATTCCCCCTCAGGGGCCCTTCTTGTATTCCCTTTTTTATTCAATGGAAAGGAATCTTTACACCAGTCTCATATGTGGTTTGTTCTTTACTTATCGCACCATCAATATTTCACGGTGATTTGGCAGCGGTTTCAGCGGTCCCTATGCGAATAGCCCGTACCTAGCAGGAGAGCATCCACCCTTTCAGAGAAAGGATGGGGGACTCGCTCCACCGCGCGACGGTATCCGGAGGGTGCTTAAACCCAATCCTGGGGGTAGCTGAATAAAAGAGGTTTAGAACATCGTCTGGAACAAACGGATGGTCCATCTCGGACAGGTTTCAAAGCTGGTCGGGGCAATGTGCCAACCGACCAGTGACGGATTTTATCATCGATATTGGGTTTATATCGACGCAAAGAAATTCTAGTGGTTTCATCAGAATAGACATAAGGTCTACACTGGGTAGACTTGATCACAGGTGGGACGTGAAAAGGGTATGTGGTTCCCATCAGAACGGACGTAAAGTCTGAACTGAACAGGTTTCATCATTGGCCGGGCAATGTACCGATCGACCAATGGTTGGCTTCATCATCGATATGGGGTTTATATCGATGCAAAGGAATTTCATAGGGTTCATCAGGATAGACGTAAGGTTTAAACTGGATAGGGTTTCATCATTGATCGGGCAAGGTGCCGGTCGATCAATAGCTAGTTTCATCATCGATATTGGGTCTATATCGATGCAAAGGAATTTCATAAATTTCATCAGAATAGACGTAAGGTCTAAACTGGATAGGGTTTCACCATTGATCGGGCAAGGTGCCGGTCGATCAATAGCTGGTTTCATCATCGATATTGGGTTTATATTGATGCAAAGGAATTTTATAAGTTTCATCAGGATAGACGTAAGGTCTAAACTGGATAGGGTTTCATCATTGATCGGGCAAGGTGCCGGTCGATCAGTAGCTGGTTTCATCATCGATATTGGGTCTATATCGATGCAAAGGAATTTCATAAATTTCATCAGAATAGACGCAAGGTCTAAACTGGATAGGGTTTCATCATTGATCGGGCAAGATGCCGGTCGATCAATAGCTGGTTTCATCATCGATATTGGGTTTATATTGATGCAAAGGAAATTCATAAATTTCATCAGAATAGACGTAAGGTCTAAACTGGATAGGGTTTCATCATTGATCGGGCAAGATGCCAGTCGATCAATAGCTGGTTTCATCATCGATATTGGGTTTATATCGATGCAAAGGAATTTCATAAACTTCATCAGAATAGACGTAAGGTCTAAACTGGATAGGGTTTCATCATTGATCGGGCAAGGTGCCGGTCGATCAATAGCTGGGACGTAGGTAGAGGTGTAGGTCTCGTTAGGATAGACGTGAGGTCTATTCCAGCAGGTTTTATCGCGGGTGGGATATGGAAGGATATGTAGATTTCATCAGGATAGGCATAGGGTCTATCCAGATTATTTTTTTTTTTGTGTGTGTTGACCGGGCGAGGAGCCGATTGATCAAGGGAAGGTTTAAGAGTTTCATTAGGACAGACGTAAGGTCTGAGCTGGCCAGGTTTTACCAGAATGGTGATGGGTTTCATTGTCGGTGGGGCATTTGAAAGAGGCTATGTAGATTCCATCAGGACAGACGTAGGGTTTGTTCTGTCAAGGTTTTATCGTTGACCGGGCAAGGAGCCAAACGGTTAACGGAAGGCCTTATCAAGGGAAGGAAGTATGGAATTTCTCAGAATTACCACATTACTGACCCAGGCGCCCTTTCGGGTTTTCACCGGAGCCAGCCCCCTCTTGCTTTTGCCCACGCGCCCTTTCAGGTTTTCACGTGGCGGGGTGCCTGATTTTGCCTGCAGTGCCCTTTTGGGTTTTCACCACAGCTAGGTTTTAGCCATTTTTGCCCTTGTCCAGAATGTCTGAACAAGTCTGGCGGGGTATCTCTATTTTTAATCCCATTCTTCATATATTTTTTTTTATCGTTTTCTTTCTCTTTTTCTTTGTCATCGTCTTTTCTGGAACTAGAACTTTCATTCTATGGACCATGGCGCCACATGTTTGTTGTGGATACACGATCATCGATGTGGGTGTCAACATCAATGCAAAGGGAAATATGGTTTCATGATCTATCCAGACGAAAGGGTCTGAATTGATTTAAAGAGCTGTGTCGTGTTTTGTCAGAGCAGACGGAAAGTCTACTCCGGATGGGTTTTAACATTGATCAGGCAGCGTGCCAACCGATCAATAGCAGGTTTCATCATTGGTATTGGGCTCATACCAATGCAAGGACTTCATATTTTTCATCGGGATAGACGTAAGGTCTAAACCGGGCAGGTTTCATCGTTGATCGGGCAGTGTGCCAATCGACCAGCAGCATGTTTCATCGTCGGTGAGACGTATGGTGGGTTTCATCAGAATAGATGTAAGATCTAGACTGGATGGGATTCATCGTGGTGGATCTTAGACAAAAACAAGTGGAAGTGTTTTATCAGAACAGACGGAAGGTCTATCCCGAGGTGGGCCCCCTTTTTTTTGCATTGATCAAGGCAATATGCCTTGTGATCAACGGGGTTTCATCATCAGGTGGGACTTTATGATGATCGTCCTTCTCGGAGTTTTATCAGGCAGGGTGAAAAAGGGCATTTTAAATTACCACATTACTGACCCAAACGCCCTTTCGGGTTTTCGCTGGAGCCAGCCCCCTCTTGCTTTTGCCCACTCGCCCTTTCGGATTTTCACGTGGCGGGGTACCCGATTTTACCTGCAGTGCCCTTTCGGGTTTTCACCACAGCTGGGTTTTGGGCCATTTTTGCACTTCTCCTAACATAGGAGTAAGTCTGGCGGGGTATCTCTATTTTTTTAACCCCATTTTTTTCTTTCTTTTTATTCTTTCTCTCTTTTTTTTAGAGGGTGACAGGTCGGAATGCCACCAGATCAAGATAAGGGTAGCTTGGTTAGGGCGGAGTGTCACTAGACCAAGAAAGGGGTAGCTTGGTTAGGGCGGAGTGCCACTAGACTAAGGAAGGTGTAGCTCGGTTAGGGCGGAGTGCCACTAGACCAAGGAAGGGGTAGCTCGGTTAGGGCGGAGTGCCACTAGACCAAGAAAGGGGTAGCTCGGTTATGGCGGAGTGTGACTAGACCAAGAAAGGGGTAGCTCGGTTAGGGCAGAGTGCCACTAGACTAAGAAAGGGGTAGCTCGGTTAGGGCGGAGTGCCACTAGACCAAGTAAGGGGTAGCTCGGTTAGGGCGGAGTGCCACTAGACCAAGGAAGGGGTAGCTCGGTTAGGGCAGAGTGCCACTAGACCAAGAAAGGGGTAGCTCGGTTAGGGCGGAGTGCCACTGGACCAAGAAAGGGGTATTTTGTCCGATTACTCGGGGAATGGTTGCGCTGCATGATACAGCTTTAGATGCCTTCCGTTGAGTGGCAAGAATTGAATTTCCCCTCGATGGTTGACAACCACATAGGCTCCTCCCTCGTAGACCCTCTGGACTACGTACGGGCCTAGCCAGTTAGCAGCAAGCTTGCCTTTTGGATTGGAAGCCATGACTTCCCTTTTCTTGACCATGAACAGGTCTCCCTTCTTGAATTCTCGCCCTTTGACGAGCTTATTGAAGGCATTTGCCATGCGGGCTTGGTACATCTGGATATTTTTCTGGGCTTGCAGACACTTACCCTCCAATTCAGCCAGTTCTTCAAGTCGTCTTTCAGCATTAGTTTGTTCATCGCGAACTAGGCCATGCTGGACTGCAATCTTGAGTGATGGCACGTCCAGCTCTATAAGGACTACTGCCTCGGAGCCGTACACCAGCGAATAGGGTGAGCAACCCGTGGGGGTTTTATAGACAGTGCGATATGCCCATAGTGCTTCATACATGCTTTCACCCCAGTCTTTTTTATTAGAACTGATGACCTTGGCCAGCAGGGTGCACAGTGTCTTGTTGAAGGCTTCAGCCAGCCCATTTGCTTGTGGATTGTAAGGGGTGGAAGTCCTCCATTCTATTTTATACTTCTCGGCAAGCCGATATAGCTTCTGGTTTTTGAAGTGACTTCCATTATCAGATATTATTCGACTGGGGACCCCGAATCGGAAGATGATATTATGCTTGATGAATCTGGCAACCAACTCACCAGTCACTTCTCTGAGTGCTACTGCCTCCGCCCACCTGGAGAAGTAGTCTATTATAGCCAAGATGTACTTGTGTCCAGCTGAAGAAGTCGGTAGTGGCCCGACTACATCAATTCCCCACTGAGCAAAAGGCCAGTTGGGAATCGTATGGTGTAGAGCTACAGGAGGCCTCCTGGGTATAGTGGAGTGCTCCTGGCATTTCTGGCATGACTTTGCAAACTGGCAACAGTCTTCAAACATAGCGGGCCAATAATAACCCAGCTTCTTGATTTCAATTTTCATCTTAGGCCCAGCCTGGTGTGCCCCTGCTATCCCAGCATGTATTTCTTTCATTGCTTGCCATGCTTCTTCAGTAGATAGGCAGTGGAGCAAAATCTTCTTGCGGGCGTCCGCCATGATTTGAAACAGAGTCCCATTTCTGCACTCGTAGGAATCTTTAACCCTTAGGAGTTTCATTCTCTCTTCTCTATTCTTGGGCAGCTGTTGGTGCAAGAACCATTGCAGCAGGTGCTGTCTCCAATCAGATGTCTGGGCCTTGTCAACGGTATCAATTTCATATTCTTCAGGACACGCTTCCAACATGCTGGGGACCTGTCGCCTGTTTATGACAATAATGTCTAGCGTTTCATCCGGCGGGACTGATAGTGAGCTGGCCAGCTTCACGAGTGCATCAACTTGAGCATTATGTCCCCGACCCACATGATTGAGCTCAATGTGGTAGAAATTCGCCATGAGGCGTATAGCCTTTTGATAATAGGGGTTCAATTCTGGCTTTCGCACTTCGAATTCTCCCTGTATTTATTTTATCACTAACATTGAGCCACCGAATGCCTAAAGCATCCGAATACTCATACTGAGGGTGACCTGGAGACCAATTATCAGAGCTTCATATTCAGCTTCATTGTTGGTGCAGGGCTTATTTATAGAACAAGAGGTGTGCAACACTTCTCCTTCTGGCGATTTCAGGACAATGCCGGCCCCTGCACGTATTCTTGTTTTCCCACTGGAATCAGTTTCTGTTCTTGATGCCCCATCAAAGTATAATTGCCACATGATTGGCTGGGTTTGACAGGCTTCGAGCACTTCATCATCAGGTAGCTCGGTCCCGAGCATAGTATCTTCTGGTGCAGGGTGCTCTGCAAAGAAGTCAGCCACAGCCTGACCCTTTATAGCCCTCTGAGGTGTATAAGTGATGTCAAACTCCATCAGAATCATAGCCCACTTTCCTAGTCGACCCTTGAGTGCCGGCTGAGTCAATATATATTTGAGCGGATCTGCTGCAGATATCAATCTGATCTCATGTGACAGCATGTAGTGTCGGAGCTTTTTGACAGCGAAGACCAGCGCCAGGCAGGTCTTCTCTATGTAAGTATAGCTTTCTTCAGTTCTGATCAACCTTCTACTAAGGTAGTATAAGGCTTGCTCCTTTCCATCTTTATTTATTTGAGCTAACATTGCCCCCATCGAGCAATGTGTGGCTGCTATATAGAGGATCAAAGGGCTGCCCTTCACTGGTGCTCCCAATACTGGAGGGGTTCTGAGATATTCTTTCAGCTTTTCGAAAGCCTCTTGGCATCCGTCGTCCCATAGGAATGATACATCTTTCATCATGAGCCTATGAAAGGGGTGACATCGACCCGACAAATTTGATATAAACTGTCGGATGTAGGCCAGACGCCCTTGTAGAGATCTTAACTCAGACAGATTCTTCGGTGGAGGGAGCTCTTGAATAGCCTTGATCTTGGACGGATCAATCTCAATGCCTCTGTGCCGGAAAATAAATCCCAGAAATTTTTCACTGGTCACGCCGAAGGCGCATTTCATAGGGTTCATTTTCAGCTCGTATTTCCGCAGCCTTTGAAACACTATCCGCAAGTCTTGCAGATGGTCTTCCTTCTTTCTGGTCTTCACCACCAGGTCATCAACATAGCACTCCACTTTCTTGAAGAGCAAATCATCAAAATTCTTGGCCATAGCTCTTTGGTAAGTGGCGCCGGCGTTCTTGAGGCCGAACGGCATTCTTTTGTAGTGGAATATTCCTTTTGGAGTGCGGGAGGCAGTGTGTACTCTATCCTTTTCAGCAATCCAAATTTGGTTGTATCCGGATGAGCCGTCCATGAATGATAGGGCTTCATGACCAGTGGTTGCATCAATCATTACTTCAGTAATTGGCACTGGGATATCATCCTTTGGACAAGCCTTATTAAGGTCTCGGAAGTCAACACATATTCTGATCTGCCCATTCTTCTTTTTTACGGGCACTATGTTTGCCAGCCATGTGGTGTACTGATTTTCTTCGACAAAGCCAACATCAATAAGCTTGTCGACTTCTTTATTGATTTGGTTGATCAGCTCAGGTCGCATCCGCCTGGGTGGCTATTTTATGGGGTTGGCTTCTGGGTCAATTGCCAACAGGTGTTGTGCTACATTGGGACTCAACCCTGGCATCTCATCATACGTCCAAGCGAAGCAGTCCTTAAACTCCCTCAGAAATTGTATGTAGTGCTCTCGGATCTCTGGTTCCAGCAGAACACTGAGAAAGGTTGGCCTTGGTTCCTCTTCTGTCCCCAAGTTCACTTCTACGAGCTCATCAACGGTGGCCTGGCCACCATCTTCGACTTCGGGCGGAGCCTCCTGCAAATCAACAAAGCCCCATGGGATATAGTTTTCTTCAGTTTCAGAGTTCCCTGACTCTTCCTGTCGGACCTCGACCGATGATGACTCATCGTACAGGGCAGAGGCTATGGGACTTTGTTCCGTCTGCCCACGGGCTATGACCGGCTCCGTGTAAGGCTCAAAGATTAGGTCTTCCACTTCCGGAGGCCTTGCTGGCATAGATTCCTCTGGGGAATTTATATTCTGTAGAGCTCGAACTTCTTCCAGAATACGTTCAAACTCTAAGCATTCTCTTGTATCATTAGAAATCTGGTCTTCATCCGGGGTTCCCGTGTCAAACTTTGCTTCGGCCTGGAACAGGTCTTCCTTACAAGACAGTTCCTCCCAGCACCGGCATACATTTGCTTCATCAGACTTTTCTGCCTCGGGCTGGTTATTGGAAGGCTCATCATCCGGTATAGACTGATATATAATCTCTTCATCTTCTGAGGGGTAATCATCATAGCCCATCCCAGGAGGATCTTCATGTGAAAAGAAGGCGGAAATGACATCTACCTCGGCTTCATAGTATTCTTGTAGAGTGTAGCCCAATCCCGGGTGCTGGGTGATCTTCATCAATTCCTTATTGTTCTGGGGCGGATCCCAAAGTTCTTGGAATGCTTTCTTCTGGGCAACGGGCTGCAGTGAAGGCATCTGCAGTTTGGAGAGCATCTGCGAGACCCGTTGTGTAGTATAGTCCAAGCCTGTGATTGGCACCATTCGGCTTGTGGATTCTTCCGGGATCATGCAGTCCTGATCATCCTTTTCAACAGGCTCCCCGGTATAGAATATGATGGGAGGCTCGTAGAAGCGAGGGACCTCCGTAATCTTGAGTGGCAGCACTGTCTGGCATTCCAAACTAGTGACGGTCTTGACCAGTCCTTCCGGTACTGGGACTTGTGTATATTTTTCTTTCATCTTTTCATCAGTATCATCGGGATGAATGCTTGGGGGTGTAATCCGTGCAAAATCCCCAACATGAGAGACATGGGATACTTCATGTTTCTTGACATAGCCCTGCGGTGGTGGTGGAGACCAATCTTCTGTCTTTGCCGCCGACTTCTCCAGACCAGTCAGAACTTCTTTCTTTTTAGCTTTCTGCGGAAGGCTCGCATAATAGGATGCATCGAGCATATGACACTCGAAGACTTCAAAGGGGTGCAGATCTACGAACACCCTTTCCTCTTTGCCATCATGACAGTACTTAAGGCACTGATGCAGCGTGGAAGGCACTATCTGGTACTCATGCAACCACGGTCGCCCTAACAAGGCCTTGTACGTGGTGTTAGAATCAATCACATAGAATCGCACCACAGTGGTGAGGTCCCCCAGCGTGAGGTTAAAATCTGCTACCCCCAAAGGTGTCTCACATTTCTGGTTAAAGCCAGCAATCTTCATATCTCTGACCTTAGTGAGGTGCATATCGAAGTAATACTTCTGATAGATGCGATATGGCAAAATGTTTACAGCAGCCCCGGGATCTACCAGTATCTGGCTTAATGGCTGGCAGTTGAGATGTCCTCTCATGTATAGTGGCCTGTTGTGGCTGGGATTTGGGATCAACATGTCATCTTCAGTGAAAGTGACTGTCGGCCCATAATTAACTTCTGTCAGTAATGCTTCATACTGTGCTGGTGACTGTAGAGCATCAATAATTGCTTGGCGGGCGTCTTCACTTAAGGAAAGAATTTCACATATAGAGAATATGGTAGGGAGCTTCTTCAGCATTTTCATAATCCGGCTGCCTACCCGGACATTGAAGAGTCGCATTTCTTCTGCCCAGCGGGGCTTTGGAGGCTCCTGAGGGGCTTGCGGTATTGCCTGCCTACTTCTTGTCTCAACTCCTTGGTTAGTTTCTTGAGGGACTCCTTCTGGAGGCTGGGCCCTGGGTGTTGTCGGGGAATCTTTTTCTTCTTCTTTGCCTTGCTTAAGCTTCAGGGCTGTTGATTGTTGATGCTTGCTACTTCTGGCTGGTGCAGTCTGTGCTGGCTCTTCGCCTTCTAAACTGGATAAAAATTCAAGGAATGACGGAGCCCCATCCCTTTTCTTCTCTTCTTGGTATAGCCTAGCAGGAGGAGGGATCTGGACACCTCGCACTTCAGGCTCTGGTATCTGATAAGGTTGTTCTCCCCTGAAGATGATATTGTGATTGGCTGGCGGAAGGCGCCCCCATCTTCTCCCAGAGCGGGTAGCATGTGCCGAGGTGGAAGCTTCAGCATGATTGGCTTCCAACGGCGTGGCTGACGCCTCTGTGTCATCATCCTCCCCAGGTAAGGTGAATAACACGGAGAGCGTATTGCAGTGCACTGTTATGGTTTTCTTTTTTCTTCTGTTCTTTGGCTACCTTTTCATCTTCTGGTGCTCTGACTTTGCTGGCTCCTACCCCCAGAAAGGTTCAGTCTCATCTTTTTCTTGTTTTTCCTCTGGTTTTTCTTCAATGGTCAACTCTTCTAGCTGCCCCCAGAGTATGCAATCTTTCACCAGCAGGGGCTTCGGCTCATTCTGTTCATATTCATCGAGCCCGTTGATATACTGTTGGAGACGTTTTGCCTCAGGACTTATTTCTTTTTGTGTGGGAAGCGGAGTCTGTCTCCTCAGATTATATGTGGGGATTCGGATGACTGGCTGTGTCTTAGCTACATGCCGAATCAGCTTTACCGGGGGTGGCCCCGACTTCGGAGTGGCATTCCGAGTGGATGGTCCAGTTGCTCCTGCAACAGGTGCCCTCCTTCTGGTCTTCATCGGCTTTGTCTGCCATCCCTCCTGATCCCTTAACGGGGTAAGGAAGCATGCTTCATAAGTGTGCCTGGTGCATTCTTCAACAGCCTCTTCGGGCAACTGATGATATACAGAAATCATATTTGCAGCCATCCTCATTGTTGGAGGTTCATGGGGGTGTGGAGGGTTCACCTGATAGTCTCCCAACTATAGCTCCCCCTTTTTGAACATACTTTGCATGACATCTTTGAAGACGTAGCAATCTTCTATAGCATGCCCCAATGCCCGGTGATATGGACAGAATAGTGGGTCATCTTTCTTTGTTGCATCTACAGGTCTTTTTGGTTCGGGCAGCGTTACTTTGTTGAACTTGTAGGCCCAACTAAACAGTGCACCCGTCTTCTCTTTGGGGAATGAATATGCCTTCCTCATTTTATTTCTCAGGGAGATCTTTTCTTTCATTTCTACCGGGCCTGCCAGAGGAGCATCAGTTTTCTTCCCTTTTTCTTTCTGCCGTTCAAAGGTACCGAAGTCAACAGTGTTGGCCTCTGAATGCGATGGCCGTCGATCAACAAATTTCCCCTTTTGCATAGCAGGGAGATTGGCGGTCGGACGCTTGGATAAGAACGTCTCAACCTCTGCTACTATGTTATTCAACAGGTCAAATGTTCTGATATCTGCCCCGATCATCTTTTCCAGCACCTCCCTTCTGAGGTTTTGTTTGCATATCTGCACTGCATCTTCTTGATGGGGAGGTCGCCTGCATCTCATGGCCAAATTCCTCCATCTTTTTATGTAATCCAGGGCGGTCTCATCTTGCTTCTGCCTGGATGCATACATCTCAGCTATTGTGATTTCCCTTTCTGTGACATGAAATCTGTCTCGGAACTTCTGCTGCATATCGGGCCAGTCAGCTACTGACCCGGCAGGCAAGCGGGAGTACCATTCGAAGGCCAACCCTGTAAGGGACGAGCCAAAGAATTTCAATAGATATGCTTCATCAGCCGCCAGGTCGCCCATAACTATGGTGTAATAGGCTATATGTTCCATGGGGGAGCCTTGGCCGTTGAGCTTTTCAAACTTCGGCGGCTTGCTGACGCCTGGTGGTAATCTCTTAGCAGCATAATGTGCAGGGTATGGTACTTTGTAGATGTCATAAGTACCAGAATCGTCTCCGACTTTATCAGACAGCTTCATCTCAATGATCTTTTCTATCATCAGTTTATTTGCCATAGCCGATCCACTGGTTCTGGAAAGAAATATGCCTGCTGATGACTGAAGGGGGTCGTCATGGCCGTTGTGTGCAGCGTCGGCTGGGATGTTGGCACAGCAGGCTGTGTTTGGGATGTAGAGGGATGTGCTGCCACCTGTGGTGGAAGAGGCTGATTCTGTGCCCTGCCTTCGCTATTCAGCTGAGGGACGGCTGGGACGGCCACTTCGGTTGAGCTGGAAGTCTGTCCTGCCGGCTCGGCCTGCTTAGAAACAGGCGTCTGCTCATTTCTCTCATTCAACTGTCTTCTGAGGGAATCAATCTCCCGTTGATACCTCATGAACATTATCTTGATCGTGGGATCTATAGTTGTGGGAATTTGCATTTCCCCTGAAGTCTCTTCAGCGGGATCCAAGAGTGGATTGTCTTCTTCTTCAGTAGTCACCACATTTACTGTCATCGTGGTGACTCTTTGGGCCTCATTGATGGCCGAGAGGTCATTTTGACTGGCAACTGTTAGCTTATCTTTTGCTGCCTTGCTTCTTCTTGTGATGGCACCCGGTCTGGATGCCAGGTTAGTCAACTCTTCTGGCTGTTCTGGTAACATACCATATCTTCCGGCGACGCCGGCCATGTTGCACGCGAGAATCTGCATTCTTCCTCTCTGCCTGCGAACTCTCCTCTTGACCTGTCCGGGATATGTCAGACGGTCAAATACAGACAGTTTTTTTCTTCCCTTTCTTTCTGGTAGATGTCTTCTTCAGATCTGGCCCTACGGCCATCTTCATAGTCATTGGAGTTAGAGGACGACGCCTCTAGCATCACTTCTTCTCTTTCTTCTTCTTCCTCAGTGCCTAAGGCACGAGATAGTCTTTGTTGCCCCAGGGAGGAATTCCCAAGGCAGTGAAAGTAGTCTTGAACCACCCGGT
The DNA here is from genome assembly GCA_022559845.1 of Amorphophallus konjac. NCBI lineage: Eukaryota > Viridiplantae > Streptophyta > Magnoliopsida > Alismatales > Araceae > Amorphophallus > Amorphophallus konjac. Next base: position 454,315,970 of record CM040121.1, on the reverse strand, counting down.
TCATCTCTTCCTGGCTCTTCCCTTGTAGCTTCGAACGGGGCAGCAGCCTTTCTTGGGTCCTTGGCTGATAGGCCAGCCTTGAGACTTGAGCAGCCAGGTACTCTGACCTGGGATATCTGAACACATCAGCCTGCCTGGCACAGGCCTGGGATCTCTGCGGAGTAGCAACAACAGTAGCTTCCTCCATCATGCTTTCATCCTTCTTTCAAAGATCTCTGCCCCCACTCCGGGGGTGAGGCACAGCAACATCTTTCTCTTTCTTTTCCCATCTCTGTCCCCGGCACTGGGACGGGCAGTAACATGGTCTTCTTTCTTCTCATTTCTTCTGCCCCCAGCCCTGGGACGGGCAACAACATCTTTCTCCCGAGCTGGTGCCCAGCCCTGGATCTTCTTTGGCAGCCAAACTTGTTTGAACTTGGTCGGCCTGGGCGCCAGTGGCTGTTTGCCTTTGTTCTCCCAGTCGACCCTCTAGGTGGCCAGTGGCTGGAATCTGTTGTTGGTATGAACTGATGGAATGACCCTGTCGGGCCGTGCATCTCTGGGGTGGCCATTGAGGTTCACCCTCAAGCTCCCCACCATCATTGTCTTTCCCGAGGCCGAAGTGCGACCTCCAGTTGCAGCGGACCGGCTCCTCCGGTCGTTTCTTCTCCTCCTACCAGCAGTGGCAGAGACAACAGTCTTCTTCTCCAGGTGATGGACCAGGCAAGAAACATCAGTAGGGACAGCTACCATCTTCTCTCCCTCAGCTTTTGGTGCCGCCACGGCCTCTATTGTGGTGATGCTTTCAGCTTCATTGTTGACTTGTAGCAAGTCGACAAATACGAGGACCAGGCAGTTGGGTAAACCCACCGCCGGGGGCATGGATCCGAATCCCATTGGCACCGCCAGGTACCCTCCGCGGACGTGGCCGTCGACCACCTGCTCGCCGAAGAAAACACCAGCTAGTCCAGTCTCCATCTGTAGCTTCTGCGAGTAAGATTAGCACACAGTTAGAATTTTGAGAGAGGCCGCCGGGCCTCCCGCTTTGGCGTAGAGATGAAGGGAGACTCAGTCCCACCGGACGTGCCAGACTTGTGGACGTGCTTTTTAAAGCTTAAGCTTATTCATTTTATTTATTATTTGGCGTGCCAGTCACCGGAGTGACAAATTCATTGTGCGCTCGATCTGACTCAATCAGTCGATTGTGAAGTCCGAGTCGGGACCAAAAGTCCGTCATACCATAAAGGCTATGACGTTAATTATGCCCTTCCTAAGAAGGACAACCCTTGATTAAACGCCAAAATAGGAGGCCAGCGGCAAACGTCTAAATGAGAGCATGCTAATTTATCTGCAAGATATAAGATGAGATATGACATTAATGCACACAATAAATCCGGCAGCATATCCCCTTGTCTTAGACTATGCCAAGGGAAATAGGAAACCATCCACACAGAGGCGGGATAGGATCCGGAAAAGTTAGGACGCATCAGTATCCATATGATGCTGACAGACTTGAGTGACGGAAGCTATTATTCCCCCGAGGAGTGGGATTAGGAAAGGACGGGCACAAACAAGACTCTCCTAACCCAACGGGGTTCATGTCATCGACGGAAAACTTCGGCAGCACCTTCCCATAATCTGGATTATGCCCAGGGGAGAATAGGCTATCACCCACGGAGTGCCGGGATGAAAGCCAAGAAAAAGAGAGGCCGAACCTCCCGCATTGCATATATATGCCCTAGGGCAACGTTCGATTCTCCCCTTATAGAAGCCGGTGGCACTCATGCAGTGGTAGAGCCCACCTGAGCTAAAGGGATTGCTCATAAATCCGACGCGGAATGGTGGAACATAAGGGAGTCTGACTCCCTTTAAATTTATCCCCAGGACAGGTCTGGTGACTCATGGATATCCCTGGGTGTGTTTGATCAAGCTATCGGATGTTCAAGTGGATGGCAAGGCAGCTTCTCGGCACAGCTTAAACGGGCATAGAGGTTCCCGGCGCGAAGGCAAAGAGGCCAGTGGATAGGTTCTCGGCACGCAGGGGAGAAGGCCAGGGGCTTCCGGCGCGCAGGCAAAGAGGCCATGGGGATAGGTTCTCGGCGCACAGGGGAGAAGGCCAGGGGCTTCCGGCGCGCAGGCAAGGAGGCCAGGAGGGGTTCCCAGCGCGAGCTTCTCGGCGCGAAGAGAAAATGGCCGGAGGGTTTCCGGCGCGGCCAATATGAAAGGGCTCTCGGCGCGCTGGGGACGGGGGGGTTCTCAGCGCAAGCAGGCTTGCGCCGAGAACTGTTTACCTATTCTACTGTGCATGGAGCCGAGATGGGTTCTGGGGTTTTACGGCACCCTGCTTCTGGGTCTCTTAACGATTCAGGCCAAGGTAAATGGGTCCTGTGGGATTAAAATGGATCAGGGCATCAAATCTGAACTGGATTAGGTTTGGGCTTTATAGAAACATCAGGATCGAGGAGGAATTTGGGAAGACCAAGGTCTAGAGAATCCCTGTCACCAATATTATGCAGAGCCCGGGGACAGATTTGATGTGGTCGTTCATCACCCTAGGAGCCAAGAGATGGCTGTCTCTGGACCCAGAGGTGATTTTGACAATGCTAATAGACAGAGTATAAGCATCTAGAACTATGGAGTATCATAAACCTCGGTCATTGTATAGCTTTGCCTTATCCCGAAGGCCAAGGGATGGTCTGTCCCTGGCTCTGGAATAAGCACAGAAAGCATTTGAAAACCAAGCGAAGCAGCAGACCAATGATCAGACTGGGGAGGGGATGACATGCTATGGAATCTAAAAGAAGACATAGGGGGATGGTAGCAGAGCTTGGGAGAAAACAACAGCAGGCGGCAACTGCGGCCCGTCGTATTTATTCACTCAATGTTGGATACTCCCTACATCGAACAAGATACATAAAGAGAAAATGAACAGGGGGAGTTGCATCTTTCCATCAGCGTGAATCCGCTTACAGTATTATAGAACACATCAGAGAAGGCAGAAAGAAGAACAATCGAAATGAAATGAACTACGAAAAAGGGAGGGGGAGGGCGGAGCATTGACTCCTCTCCCTCCCCGTTGCCCACCTTCGATCAGCCTAGAGCTCTCCTCTCTGCTTTCTCTCTTCTCTCTTTTCTTTCTGGATGCGGTTGCAGGTTTCTTCTCTCTTGTTCTCTCAGTCTCTTTTTTTTGTGTGTGTCTATCTATCTCCCTTCCTGTCTGTGTTCGAGTGAAAAGGGGGTTTTATAGGCATAGTGCTCCCCCTTCTCGGCAGGGTCCCCTCGGCGCGCAGACCACAGGTTCCCGGCGCGCTTCAGTTGAAAGCAGGAGGCTTCCCGGCGTACTTCAGTTGAAAGCAGGAGGCTTCCCGACGCCAAATGATGTAGCTTCCCGGCGCCGCCCCACATGGGCTTTGGGCCCTGGTGAGGAGCTCCCGGCGTCACACTAGTGAGCCCATTTAGGGCTTTTAATATTTTACACTTCCTCATCAGTAGGCTTGAGCTGTCAAAGCTACCTAATCTGCCCTTTCATTTGTCGGTCCTTTGAACCTGTCAGAATAGGTGAAGGCCCATTAATTGGTGAGTTGACATAGTCTTATCGGAATATTTCCGGAGGTTTTCATCAGTCAATAGACTGTAATTCTTCATCAATACTGCCATCTGAGCGACGACAATACCGGACATCAGCTTGACTGGGAAAGGCCTCAGCTGGGTGATAACTTTAGTGACGACTCTTCTGTAATTCTGGCTTTGCAGGAATTCCTGAGAGCTTCATGTCTGGTTCAATCTTATCTTCGGTCTCATCTTTGTTCTCAGTTATATTTCAGGTGTCAACAAACTCCGAGGGGACAACCATCAAAAGTCTCACCGGAGGTCCCTAACAAACCCGTATTCGACCCTCATCATCATCGGCAAGATCGGTCGACCTCTATCCTTTAACTCGGACCTTTCGTCCCTGTTACTGAACATACCTTTGCTTCGACATGTAACCCATGTCGATGAACAAACCCGTATTCGACCCTCGTCATTATCGGTGAGATCGGTCGGTCTCTATCCTTTAACTCAGACCTTTCATCCCTATTAATGAACATACCTTTGCTTCGACATGTAACCCATGTCGATGAACAAACCCGTATTCGACCCTCGTCATCATCGGCGAGATCGGTCGACCTATATCTTTTAACTCGGACTTTTCATCCCTGTTAATGAACATACCTTTGCTTCGACATGTAACCCATGTCGATGAACAAACTCGTATTCGACCCTCGTCATCATCGACGAGATCGGTCGGCCTCTATCCTTTAACTAGGACCTTTCGTCCCTATTAATAAACATACCTTTGCTTCGACATGTAACCCATGTCGATGAACAAACCCGTGCTCGACCCTCGTCATCATCGGTGAAACAGGTTGACCCCTATCCCTTAACTTGGACCTTTCGTCCTTGTTAAGAACTATATGGCCTTTGCTTCGGCATTTAACCAATGTCAACGAACTAAACCAGGGCCCGACTCTTATCATCATCGACAAGGCCAGCCGGCATCCTAAGCAGACAAGTTCTCCCATGTTCCGGATTCCCCGTGGAATAAAAAAAAAAGAAAGAAAGAAACAAAAATGGGGTTAAAAATAGAGATACCCCGCCGGCCTTGTTCCTAGACTAGGACAAGGGCAAAAATGGCTATAACCCGGCTGTGGCGAAAACCCGAAAGGACGTTGCAGGCAAAATCGGGTACCCTGCCACGTGAAAACCCGGAAGGGCGCGTGGGCAAAAGTAAGAGGGGGTTGACTTCGGCGAAAACCCGAAAGGGCGCTTGAGTCAGTAATGTGATAAAAAAATGGTAAAAAAAATGAATGAAAAATGGTGATGAAATGAAAAGATGATGTAGTAATGAGGTTACCCTTGTTCGTCATTCCACTCCCATCTACCTTTTCGACCCTTGTCACCATCGGCAAGATCGGTCACTACCCTTTCGGTCCTTGTCACCATCGGTAAGACCATCTACCCTTTCAATCCTTGTCACCATCGGCAAGACCGTCTACCCTTTCGGTCCTTGTCACCATCGGCAAGACCGGCCATCCTTTTCGACCCTTGTCAACATCGGAAAGATCGGTCACTACCCTTTCGATCCTTGTCACCATCGGCAAGACTGGCTACCTTTTTGACCCTTGTCACCATCGGCAAGATCGGTCACTACCCTTTCGGTCCTTGTCACCATCGGCAAGACCGTCTACCCTTTCGGTCCTTGTCACCATCGGCAAGACAGCCTACCCTTTCGGTCTTATCACCTTCGACAAGACCGTCTACCCTTTCGGTCCTTGTCACCATCGGCAAGACCGGCCATCCTCTTCGACCCTTGTCACCATCGCCAAGATCGGTCACTACCCTTTCGGTCCTTATCACCATCGGCAAGACCGTCTACCTTTTCGACCCTTGTCACCACCGGCAAGATCGGTCGCTACCCTTTTCGGTCCTTATCACCATCGGCAGGACCGTCTACCCTTTCGGTGCTTGTCATCATCGGCGAGACCGTCTACCCTTTGGGTCTTTGTCACCGTCGGTAGGCCCATCTACCTTTGTGGTCCTCCCTTGTTACCATAGGCGGGACCGGTTGATATCCCCTTAACTCGGGATTTGCCTACTTTGCATCAGGTGTCTACCCGATGTCGAGAAATGAGTCGCTGCGGACCCTCGATGAGATCGGTTGGTGTTTCCTTTCAACCCAGACCTTACGTCCGTGTTCATAGGCAGACTTCTCTCTACCATGAACATTTGCCCCCTCGGCAAAATCCACAAATAAACCCCTATTCCTATCTTTTGGCCCTTGGCGGCCCCCCCGATCTTCCCTCATTATTCTCCAAAGCTTGGCCCAGATGGACCAATAGTCTCGAGGAAAAGTTGCGTCGTGGTGGAGCGAACCCCTCGACCCTTCCCTGAAGGTGCGAGCGCTCTCCTACTCTAGCGACTGATATACTCTGGACCAGATGAATCCATTCAACAGGCCGATATGCAAAGTAAGGGAATGAAAGTTTCCATTCAAATAGCAAAAAAAAGGGGGATATATGTTACCCAGGGCATAAATCCCCCGGAATACATAAAAGCTCACAAAGGAAAGGGGGGGAATAAAATGACAAGGCTATTGCAGCAAACGGCGGAAGACGTCCTCGAATTCTGGCAGCCCCAGAGATGAAAAGCGGGCCAGTTCCTATAAATGGTCTTCCTCATCCCGCAGCCGCGCCAACTTCTCCTTGAGGGACGCAGCTTGCCCTTTTGCCAGCTCAGCTGCCTCTACATGCTGGACCCACAATTGATTGGACGATGCTAGCTCCGCCTCAGCTCGGTCAAGTTCGATGTGAAGCTCAGCTATCTGAATCTTCAAGAAAGTTCGGCGCCGTCTAGAGTCATCCGCAGCATCCCGCATCTACTAGGTAGTTCCTCTCAGTGATTGGAGGGCGGCCTGACACTCCCTCCTTTCAAGCTGTGCAGCCGCCATTTGATCTAGTAAGCTGTGGCTCATAAATTCCCTCATGTTCACATGCCTCAAGAGCAAGACTACCCGCTGCACCCAGTCCTCCATGGGGCAACCGAAAGCTAGCAGGGTACGGGAGAGATGCTCTGCAAGGACCCTCAGCTGTGCATATTAATTCTGGGCGAGCCGTCACGGTTTCCCGCAATGTCTCCAGATATTTCCACACTAGGTCGCTTGAGGATTGCAAACCAACTGACGGTGTATCCGGGAGCTGAAATTCAACTTGGCTATCGACGGTGGCCCAAATATCGTCACTCGGAGCATAAGACGAGGACGGCATGTGTTGCAAGGTGCCCGTGCCTGGACTGGCCTCTGTGGACAGTACAACGGCAGAACTGTCAATGACTGCCACTTCTCTCCCAACCTCGGGCGAGAGCGTCGCGTCCGAGCCTTGGATGGCAGGGAGCGGTTGTTCACCAATTCCACCCCCTCCAGCTACCACCAGTGATGATTCGGTGGCAGGGGTTAGGGTCCTCAAGCTCCCGATCACCCTTTCCACAATTTCTCCTTCCTCTGCCCCGGGAAGGCTCTCATCCAGTTGAAATGGCTCGTCAACAATGACAAGCTGCTGCTACTCCAAAGCCACAGCCGACGGCTCACACCCGGCAATCATCTCCAGCGCCTCCGGGTCCGTTACCATCATATAATTCTTCAGATACCTCAGAGCTGTGGGCCTCAAGACCGGAGGAAACAAGTGCGGATCCGCGCTGAGAGGCGGCAGAGGCACCTTCACAGTTATCGTCGGCAAGGCGACCTCGGCCTGTCCAGCAGGAGCCTGCAAAAGGAAGGGAGCATAAGAATCTCGAAAGACAAGCATAATGGTCAGACGAGAATAAGCATAAGGCTGAAAGACGGGGGTAGTTTTCACCTCATCTGGCACTAGGCTCAGATCTACAGCAGCGGGAGCCACTATCTCCATCCCTCCTGACCCTTTCTCTATTGAGGGACCCGGCGGCCCGAAACTACTCGGCGTCAGCCTTGGAGGACTGAAGGTCGTGAAGTCACTTTCGTAGGCAGAAGACATTGCAGCATCCTCCGCCTCGGTTCCCATAAAAAAAGTCCTCGTCGCTTGAGCCACTGCCATAGTCCAACTGCTCCGATGAAGATGAACTTTGGACCACCAACAGGTCTTTTTCTCGCAACGTCGGTTGTCCTTCACTTGGAGGGCCTCCTGCCAGAACTTTTGGTTCGACAGGGCCCTACTCAACCGACTCGGTGGTAGGGATAACGGGCGAGCTGGCCTCGGGGATAGATTGGCTTTCTGAAGTCACTCCCGGTGCTGTGGAGATTCCTTCAATGGACTCCATTAGTGGTGCTGCGGAGATTCCCTCAGTGGACTCCATGACAGGGGGAGAAGGCGGTCGAGTCTCGACAGAAGCTGAAGAAAATGAAGTGCCCATGTAAGCACAAGAAATAACAAAATACAAAGTCCGTGACTAGATGGGCCATCAATTACCTCCTATCTCATGACTGGGCGTCAGAGAAGGCAGGTCTATCTGCACCACATCTTCTCTCTCTCTGGCTCCCACTAAGGTGGCGGCCGCTTGCGCGGCCATCGCAGAAGAAGCAGCTGCATTTGTAAAAAAAAATGAGAATTGATCTGCGTTGCCAAGATGACGACTGGGCACAGGACAAGAAGTGTACCTCGGGTCACAAAAGCTGAGGGACGAGAGGCCTCGAATTCTTCGAAGGAGACCACTCTCGGAAGAACATCCGCAGGTGCTGGCTCCGCAGTCTTCTTCCGACGGGCCCGCTTCGCTCGGGTGACGGCCTCTCGAACCAAGGACCTCGTCCGCTTCCGGGAATCACCTGGAGAAAGTGGCGTCGTGGTCGGGGGAGCTTCCGGGACCCCGAAGTGTGCCGGCTTCTTAGCCTTTATCAGCAGCTCCCGGAGATGCTTGGTCTCCTCCAAAGAAAGCCGCACTACACACAGGCAAGGAGAAATGACATGCACAGCAGCAGAAAAGGAAAGCCTGGAACTGAAGAAAAGAAAAGGGAGAAATATACCTGCCGGTCCCGTATAAAAAGGGGAAAGCGGCCAATAGAATAGCGAGGGCTCTTTGTCCCTAGAAGCAGCTTCGCGGACCAGCCAACATATGTCTCCTATTATTTCACACTGGTCAGCCAGCAACCCAAGGTCCTCATGGCCGCGTGAAGATAAATGGTAGTATAAGCTGAGGTGGTCCAGCCCCCACCCATCTGCATACTTGAAAGACAAAAGAACGGGTTGGCCCAGTATGCCTTCACTGGGGCCACCCACTGAAATCCCATGGGAGCGCAACAACGCGAACAACCAAGGGGTACCATCGTAAAGCTCAGACCTTCGGTCCTCTTTTCTGATAAAGGTTCTGTATGGATAAAGCCGATCGCTCTCAGGGTGCCAAGAAGCTGTAGAAGGCGTCGGCTCCTCCACTGGTAAAGGGATTTGTTGGAGAACCAGTCATTCACTGCTCACACGGCACAGGCCTTGGAGCGTCTTCAAAAAGCCATCTTTGCTGATCTCCGACAGCTGTGGCTCGACCTTGGACATACCCTATCTGGCAATCTTTTTCGCCTCTAGGTAGTTCGATACTGAAGTGTTCGTCTGGGATTTCAGTCGCTTCAAATAAGCCGAGTCAATGTCCAGAGTCGGCACTGGTTGGGAATCCAGAAATTTACATTCTGCAACAGCCCAACACTCTCTCCTCGAGTTCCTGTAGAATCCTGTACGCGCATTCCACCACTCAATGTACTCCGGGGTCACACGGGGAAAGCGCGCAGGGACTGGAGCTCTGAACGAAACCACCTATCGACGATGAAAGTAATCCCACCAAATGCGGGCCTCGTCATTCGATACCTGGCCGGCTCGAGCCCTGTTCGGCAGCGCAAACTGGGTGGAAGTAGCTAGGATATGCTGATCATAGCCAAAGTTTCGACTGAATCAGAAAGGATAGTAAGGCTCCAGCCACAAGAGTGCGCTCTTGCGAAAAATCAGGACGCTCGGTCTTATAGACAGCGCCCAATCTATCAACTATGACTCCAAGATCAGCCTTGTACACTTGGCGTTAGAAATAGGGTGGACATATTCTTCCACCTCGTGCATGCATCACTCCCTCATCTTGTTCACTCGGGGGCTAGAATGAGCCGCCAAACTCCAAAAGTGCAGGACTCTCGGGGAATCCAGTGGAACCTTGGTGAGCTTTCCACGTATAGCAAAAAGCTGGTCCGCTACTCGTGTCAGCTCAACACTGGCGAACTCTATCATTCTGGGGACCAGATGTGCCGACTGAAGAGACTGAGGAGCAGCCTCTGGAAATAGGGTGCAGACCTAGGCGTTGAAGAAATGCAGTGGGCCGACCCTCCGAAGACTCCTAGGAAGACGTGATCGGTGCAGGTCTCCCAGCAACTTGTATATCAGGCACAGTGCAACGTGGCAAAGCGAGAGCTTCATGCCCCAAGCCATCAAACAGGTGGGATAAATAGCCTCCGCCCTAATCACGCTCTCGTCACCTTGTGACAGAGCGAAAGAACAAATCCAATAAGTAAGAAAAGCAACAGAATGAGTGACTGCGTCTACACCCCTAGGGTTGGGGCCTTCGGGTTGACCTCCCCCCGAAGTCGAAGGGTAAGCGGTCTGCCGCTGGACCCTTTTCTTCCGCTGAACTGGAGCCGGCACCACAGAGGGGAAATCTGTATGTTTCTACTCTCCCTTGAAGAAATACTGAAGCCATGTGCCCATCCGCACATGCCTCTTCTCTCCGGGCTTCCTCGCCCCCTTCGCTTCATGAGAGGAACGACAGAGGTTGCGGTACGCCTTCATCAAGTAGCGATAGGCAAAACCCATCAGATACCGCCCTTCTCCGTCTGTCTGGTCCTTCAACCAGTCTGGTCAGTAGACTTCTTCATACGGCTCGCCATCTATCGGGAGGCCGCTCAGCTGCGAGAGACTCCAGAGGTCTAAGGGCATCTCTCCTTCCGAAGTATAGAAGGTGTTGTACTCCGGGCAAAACACCTCAATCATGCCGCAACAAGGACCCTTCGAGGTGGGGTAGCGATATCTGGAGGCGTATACACTATGATATACACCCGCCCTGATTAGAATGGGTGCATACTGTTGCAAGACAAAGTCGATGAACTCAACTGCTCCCGGCCTAAAACCATGGGCGTCGGTGGCCTTCAAGTCAGCAAACCACCCCACGGAGATCTGGTGGTTGAACCGGACCGCCAGGCAGTCCAGCAAGAAAGGCTCGTCTCTATATCCCCACTTGAGCGGAGCCAGGAATAAACCAAAAGATGGCTTCTCCCAGTCTACCTGACCTGCAGTCTTGCTCCACCTAGCCGGAATGAATTCAGGGGCTCTGGTCAGCCGCCCATCCTGCGGAGATAGCTCCTGCAGCCCGAGTACAGGACCCCACTTCCTCGGTTCGTCGGGCAGGTAAATGGGTCTCCCTCTTATGACGGAGTCATTGAGACTGTCCCATCCCTCGAGCAGTGCCAGCTTGGCTCCGCAGACAAGGATTAGGTCCCACTTCCCTTGGAGGTTGAACCATTTCAGAAAGGACATCATGTGCTTGTCCTTAGGATGGTCCACCCGGGAGCCCTCGGGGCGTTCATACTTGAAGGAATCACTTCCAATGATCAACAAGCGGTCGGTATCCACTGTCTCAGTCTCGGAGTCAGAAGATTCAGCTACGATGGCCAGCTTGCCATGACCCCTGTCCAAGGAGTCAACATCCCTCCACGTCACTATAGCATGGGAGGAAGAAGAACCAAATGCCATCTGCACAAAAGGCAGCCACAAAGAAGGCAAACAAAGTCAGAAGGCCTGTTCAAGATGAAGTCCTTCCTGACAAAAATTCGGCAGAGTCTCCCCAGCTCGGGAGATTGCCAGGGCGAAGCGGGAACTCGTCCACTGAGTGACGATCCCTACAAAAGGCCGTAGGCGTCACGCCGGGGCCAAACATGACACCCAGGGGGATAGCTCTGAAGATGAGCCTACAAAGAGCCTCCCAGGGCCTGGGAAAACAAGGGGTTGCACCCCAAAATATCTCTACCCACCCCTCTACTCTCGCCGCCGCGCTATGGAGAAGGAGGAGGAAGAGAGAGAAAGTGAAAGTGCAAATGAGATGAGAATGAAGGAAAAAAAAGAAAAGAATGGGAATATATAGGAGGGCTCGACGGCACTAATCCGGCGCGCTAAAAGGCGCGCCGAATTAGCATTTCCCTCACAGAAGAAAGAATTTGAAAATTTGTAAACTAAGACTCATCCTAATCCGACGCGCTAAATAGCACGCCGAATTAGGTCCTCTACCAAACAAACCAAGAGAGCACGCCGAATTAGGCCCTCTCTCCAAAGGGCGCGCCGAACTAGGCACCCCTTATCAAATGAAAGAGGCGCGCCGTATTAAGCCTACCAATGCAAGGGCACGCCGTTTTAACAAAAATCACACCGCGCCGTATTCAAAGGCCATTCCAAGACCGTGTCATGCCAGATGGGGATCTGCCCAGAGGAGGCTCATCCACGGGCCCCGCTTCGCTCGTGACTCGTTCGCAGCACCCGTGGCTGGGGGGCATTTGTTGGCACGTGAAATATGATCAACGGTGATCAAGCCGCAGAGATAAAGATATGGCCCACTGAAGCATAGAATCCGATGAAGATCAACATATTGAAGACTTCTCAAGCTGCCAAAGCCTCGAGTCATCTGGAATGAACACCGGGGACTTCGCCTCAGGAGAGTCGAGATGAATCCACAACCAACCGACAGCGCGACCAAGCCTGCCTAATGATCCGACATCGACTCCGTCATGCCGCTACCCCACACCTGTCGCCCGACCAAGGACGACGGTCTAACTGGTGGCTCGCCACCTCAATGAAGACTCTCCTGAGGAGGAAGAACGCCCTCAGCCCCTCAAAGCAAGGACCGAAGGTTCTGTCAGCAGAAGACCACGATTACCCAGTGCGGGTACGGCTTTTCAGCACATTGGGCCCATCGGCGGCCAGATGATCTCCCGGTCAAGGTGGAAATACCCCGGGTGGCCTATCACCACCCGTGGGAGCTACCAATGCAAGTCGAGACGAGCTAGCAATACAAGCCATGGTGCCGAGAGCCGTGTCAGTGGAAAACCCGTGTGTTCGAGCTTAAGGTACACGAGCTCCAAAAGCAACTATTTGGCGGCCCGGAAGTCTCGTCTATAGTCTCTCCTATGTCCCAACAAGACTAAGAAGAGATGAAAGGTCGCAGCAACCCCTGAGGCCAGTTCGAAGCCCGTTATCAGACCCGTATCGGGTTAAAGCGATCAAACTATTCGAATCCGACGCGCTCTTGCTAAACCGGCGCGCCCCCTCAAATCCGGCGCCCCCCCTTGGCTTTGGGCAGCCTCTAAACCTGTGCGCATCGTTTGGTTCTAATCCGGCATGCCAAATGTTTGTAAATCGGCGCGCTAAATCTCACGCCGGATTAAGCTCGTTCGAAGGGTTTCCTATATAAGGGGCCTCGTGTTCGAGAATCAAAAAGGGGAGGAAGAAAGAAGAGAAAAAAAAAGGAAAAAAGGTATTGAAGAGAAGAAAAAAGAGAGAGAAGAAGGCTTAGAGAAGAAGAAAGAGGAGCATAGTGCCCGCCCCGTTCCGATACTCTGTTCTTCCTCCGGCGAGCTGCTGCGAAGCTTCAAGGTTGGTTGGAGGGTCCCGGCGACGTCTCCCTCGGCCGTTTCCCTTTCTTCCTCTGCTAGTGTAGCTCCACGGAGCATCACCCCGAAGGGCGATGATATGAGCCCGGGGTGTTCCTCGAATTCCCCCTCTTTCTGGTTCCCCCCTGTTTTATGTTCTTTCTACTTTTCGGGTGTGAAATCGGCCTCAGGCGACAACGCCGAGCCGAATACATTGTAGTGTTTTCATTATACGATTGAATCAATGAAAGGGGTGTTGCTGCTATCTTTTAGTCTATCTTTTATTTGAGTTCTCCATCGCCAGATACGCCCCAGAGCTTAGAGGCAATATCAACAATCCCCCTCCCTGGGGTTTCTTTCTTCTGCTGTCGAATAGGTGATTTAAATGAGCCAATGTGCTCAGATGTTCCCCCCCTGGCCGGAGGGGTGCTTACCATGGCATCATCCTTCGCCCTTGGGGATGGCTCCTCAGTCCGTCCCTGTTCACGATTCAGGGTTGGGAGAACGAACATCTCCGCCATTCTTATCATATAGTTGTGTGTAATGGAGATGCCGTTAAGCCATTCGACCTTATGCCTCTTCCAGAAGCTCAGTCTGCTGGCCGACCTCCAGGTCTCAAGTCCAGTTTGTTGGTTCCGCTTTCAGCCTGCCCCTTCAACAAACACGTATGCATATAGTCATCCAATGCTCGTTCCCCAATTAAATGCATTCCAATCATAATGTTCCTTAGTGATTTATCCTTTCGAGTGATTCGCTACCCGGGGAGGGGGACATCCCCGTCATCTTCAATCATTGCTGAGGCACGGAGTCATATCCCCGATGGTATGTACTATGTGTCCCATATAATGAACATCAATAGGGTTGACCCCAACCCAACATCAAATCCACCTTCTTCTCGAGGGAGGGGTGGTGGCTGTGAGAATATCACATCTCGTAGGCTGGCCCTCGAGGTGATGTCTCATATTGGCCATCCCTTAACTGTTTCGACTCGCGGAGTTGGATACCTTTGGCAGGCTAGTCCTCGGGGTCCTTCCTCTCCGAAGAAGTCCGCCGATCACCGCTTGGCATTCCCGACCCTGAAGGAGCATACCTCTAACTGGTGGGACTCTCCGCTTCGCCCCTGTAAAATCCCCAATCATGGGGAGGTGCTGCCAAAATTTGGACTGACAACTTAGATAAATCTGCATTTGATTTGCTATGATACAATCTATTAACGACTATGCTTGAGTAATAACCTCGCATAAGTCCATGACTGCCTCGATTACAGTGCTTCTGGGGCTAAATAAATCTTCCAATCTTCAAAAAAATATCAACAAGATTTTGATAAACATGCACAAGTTTCAATCTGACTTGAAAAACACTAAAACCCCTTAAATCCGGTGCGGCCCGAATCCGGCGCGCCAATTTCCGGTGTGCCCCCCCTCGCGCCGTTTTAATGTTAGACTCATAAGTTCTCTCAACTTCTTGAGCCCCTATCCGGCGCGCCCAGGGCTCGCCGTATTCAGCTCCCCCTCTGCCAGCACACCGTTTTAGCTCAACAAACCACCGCGCCATATTAGCCTTAGCTAACTGTCGCGCCGGTTTAACCGCATTTGGCCACCACGCCATTTTAACATCCAAATAAACGTCGCACCATTTTTAACTATTCCTTATACCTACGTTTTAACGGTGCCGTTTTAGGCTTTTATCTACGCTTCGCGCGCCGTTTTAAGCTCTACACCCACGCATACCGTGCCGGTTTCGCTCCGAATCGTGTCGTTGTGCTGTTTCGATACCCTCCTCACCTCCTAGGTAATCCCCAATGCTAATAACAGAATTAAATAGACCCTGTAATTAATAAGCCAAATAATTTGGCTTGTCTAAACCGAAATTAATTGGCTTCATAGCTTCATTATCATGATTGAGTTTAAGCATTCGCATCGCATCAATGTGTGCTTGAATGTGCGAGCCCTCAGTATATCAAATGGCATTAGTGGAAAGCCGGGCAACGCCCGACAGGAAGCTCTTGTCATGCAAGATGATGGTCTCCGGGCCTAAGTCCTCCGCCAAGTATTGAGGGTTTCACCCTAATGAATTGTGCATGATAGACTATAATATCTTGCATGATCATCTGCATCATTTGCATGCTTTATTTCGGCCTTGACAGCCCATTATCTCGACAATCAATCAAAGGTTTTCCCTCCTCGTGGGGGATGTAATTAACGCCATAGCCTTTATGGTATGGCGGACTGTTGGTCTCGACCGAATCTCACTCTCGCCCGACATGCGTCAGAATGAACGCACAATAAACTCGTCACGTACGTGACTGGCACGCCTGCATAGTCAATCAGTCAGTTAATTACCGGTTAGTTAATTGGTTGATCGACGCGTAAATAAACCAAACAAACATAAGAAAATACCCCTGGTAGAACAAACGATCCCAACAACGGGCTGGCCCTGGAACAAACATAAGAAAATACCCTTGGTAGAACAAACGATCCCAACAACGGGCTGGCCCTGGAACAAACATAAGAAAATACCCCTGGTAGAACAAACGATCCCAACAACGGGCTGGCCTTGGGCTGCGGGAGCGGGCTGGCCCTGGGCCATGGGAGCGAATTGGTCCTCCGCGGGAGCGGGTGGCCCATGGGCTGCCCCAAGCGGATCCCCGTGTGGCATTCTATCCAACCGTCCAACCAGACCTTGGACAGATCTGTCGGATGACTCCATGCGTTCCTCCATGGCCCTAAGGCGACCATCCATATGGTCATAGAAACTCCTAAATCTCACCTCGGACTGGTCCAACCGGGCCATGAGGGCCATCATCGTCTCATGCACGGTGTGTAGGTCTCCAGGGGCGGCATCCCATGGGTCCGCCATGGACACGGGGCGATGGTACTGAGTACCTCGCCAAGTGGGCATGCAAAGATACATACATTGGAATGCACTGATTAATGTGAAATGAAGAACCTAGACTC
This sequence comes from Amorphophallus konjac, assembly GCA_022559845.1. Lineage (NCBI taxonomy): Eukaryota > Viridiplantae > Streptophyta > Magnoliopsida > Alismatales > Araceae > Amorphophallus > Amorphophallus konjac. The sequence continues at coordinate 454,299,866 of CM040121.1, read as the reverse complement.
AACCAATATCCAGTACGAGGCGGAGATGTTGATCCGAAGATCCAACTTACACAAGCACGCTACCTTCCCAATAGGCGTAACCTATCATTTCGGTAACACCTTTTAATATACCGGGTATAGGAATGAAATGCAATACCTACTATAAGACTACTGTAGACTCAAACCATACTCTGATAGCAATGTGATGCGGGACGAGACGCAAATGGGCTAGGACCTCTCACTTAATTGAAGTGCGGCCATCACTTGCACGCTATAGGTAAACCGGGTGGCTGACCTCCATGGCAATTCTCCGAGTTGAGGCGCCTCTCAACAATAAACTCACTCTAGCCCAACGATCATCCCTGCGCGGGAAGCGTGGGATCACAACGATTAAAGAACCACTGTCGCCTAGGGTGTTCCAGTTCGGGCTCGGTGCTTCACTGGGGCTATGGAACGGGTGCTCACAACTCACCACCACGGTGATTCATAATTGGCTATGGTCCTAAGCGCACAAGCATGGCATATATGACAACATGCTAGATAAGCAATATCGAGAAAAGGAACGTCGCATGTACCTCCATGACTAGCGCGTGTGGAAGAAACCCCGACCGAATCCGACAACACCGATACACGAATGCGAAATAATACAACACAAATGATAATGCCCACTCCTTGTAGGGATATAATAGGCTACAAGTGCTAAATTTGGGGCTGCTGGAACACGGGTTGATGGGCAGCACTCAGTGGCGATGAGGAGGCGAGGCTTGGTTCCCGATCGGTTGGTTCTGCCCGCTCTGGCCAGCCTACGCAATCAATTTGCAGGGGGTGGTACGGCTAGATCTGGAGTCGGATCAAGATTCCATCTATTGGAACAGGTAGTGGACTAGATGAAGAACGACCTGTCCAGATGGCGCATTCGGATCTACTCTTGTCTGGGCGTGACGTCGTCTGCACGACTGTTCTGGTTCTATTTGTGCAGAACTGCATAGGTGAGAAAGAAAATTAAGAAATGGGCGTCTCGGTGTGGGAACAGAGCACCGTTTGCTGGGGATCATCGGTGACGTCTGGAGGAAGATCTTGACCAAAGGATTTTGTCAGATCTGAAAGGAGGAAGGCTTGGGATCTCTCACAAGAAGTAGCAGGGTCTGGGCAAGATCTGCACAGGTTTGCCTGCACGGTTCTAGAAAGCTCATCGCTACGCACAGCACAGACTTCAGAATAGTGCGAGATCAGCGGCGTTACGAAGAAGATATAAAGTTGGACTATCTCTCCAGATCTCAGGCCCAAAGGAGTTGGGAGTAGATTTGGGGGAATTTCGTAAGAGGGAGGGGTGGATCTGCTTCATAGGGGAAGGCAACAACGCGCGGTGTCACGGCGAGAATTGTTGAAGGAGATCCGGAGCTCCGATTGAGACAAAATTGGCATTGGAACGGCCGTGGCTTGCAGAAGTATCTCTGATAAAATGGGCAGGAAGGGGTCAATAAGGGGAGTGAGTCACACGCCAACTAAATCGCGTCACATGATTTTGGCGTCTTGGGCATCACACCCAAGGGGAAGAAAGAGAATCAGTCTCTCACTAATTTTCTCTCAAAATAATTCTTCATTAACTCTGAAATTGGTTCACATGAGATAATATATAGGGGAGGGGGAAACCCTAATCTATCAAGGGAGGGGAGGGGAGGTGGAGGAGGAGGAAGGGGAAGGGGGGTGCGCCCCCTTGACCAAGGGGGGGGGGAGGAAGATTCCTCCTTGAATTAAGGAGGAGGTCAAGAAAGGGGGCTGTCCCTTTGAATCAAGGAGGAGGGGGAAAGGGGGCGGCCTTCTCTCATTGAGCCAGGGGGGGAAGGTGGAAAAGGGAAAGAGACATCCCTCCCTCTTTCACCCAGCCCAAGCCCATTTAACCCAGCCCATTAACCCTCCACAAGAAAGAGGCTCAACAAAGGAAAAATAGCTAATTGTCCACACAGGGACTAAACAAGGGCCCAACAAGGCCAAAAAAAACATAAAATAAAGATAAGTAGCTCGACTATGCGTCCATGTCCTCCTCGAGCCAAAGGGACTCCTACGTGCTCCTTGTACCCCAGCGTGTGTCCTCACCAAAATCTGAAGATGAATGATTTGGAGGCCACTCTCTTTTGATTCCCATGAAGAAGACTTGATGAAGACCAGTTTCTCTTGAGATAACTCGTAGGTTGAAGTAGTCACTTTTTTGCAGCTACCCTTGAAGGGAGAAACACAGGTTTTGAGTCTTACAGCAGTCGCCCCTCTCACATGCGTGATCTCCATTTTGTTTTCCCTTTTTTTTTCTTCTAAAAGTGATCCAACAACCTCCTAAAAACCTTAGCCACCTTCCATGTTGGTGTCCTCCACCATAATAAGAAATTATGTTTTAGAAATAGAATCTCAAATCTTGACACTCGATGTCTACTGAGGTTAACAACCATCGTCTACAAGCACCATTGACAGGTGGTAGAGATTCTTGATTTTTTTTCAAAGTATGAAGCTAGGGCCTACAGTCATCAACTCCTAAACACACTTAACAACCAAGTTAGACCACCAAAGGAATTAGTTTTGTTATCATCAAAAGAAAATAAGGAAAACTCAATAATCTCCCTCTTTTTGATATTGACAAAACTCAAGAAGAGTAAAGGCAAAGTAATCACAAGAAAGAACCAAATAGTCCCCAACAACGACATCAAGTGAAAACAAACACTCTCCCTGAAAGATATATAGCAAGCTCCCCCTGAATAATGGCCCCAAAAGAAAATCACAATTACTCATGTGAAGAAACAACATGAAAGCACAGGATCCCGTTGAAGCATAGAGAATCACTGAAAACATGCATACATCAAGCACTCCCCCCCTTTTATCATCAGTCAAAGAGGGGGGAAATGTAGGAGCTGTTAGAAATACAATATAGTGAAAGGAAGGGACTAATAGTTAATATCTAAAAATTTTCAGTAAGAGAGGGCACAGAAGCCATAACAAGAAAAGAAAATAGAGGAACAAATGATAGAGCAAAAAGGAACAAGAGAGAAAAGAAGAACTAGAGTGCAACCTGGATAGTCAATAAAGAGTCCCCAAAGAAATATCTGACCAACATGACTAATGGAACCACAAAAGCAATCCTCCAAGGAAAGAGGTGATAGGAACCTACATTACGGGGATGAATCATCCTCTAATCTACGCCGAATCCACTAAACATCATCTCGAGTAGTAGCAATAGAGGGATGTAATGTCTCAAACTGAGAAAGCACATCCCCACGGAACTGAGCTAGATTATCTCGGACAAAAGCCACACTAGACTGAGTAAGCTTCACCTGATCGTGAAGGTAGAGAACACCATTAGACAACTCTAATAATAATTGCCTATTGACTTGAGCAGTGAAGCCACCATGAGCTACAGGGGGCAGACCACTCAGAACACTGGGAATAGCACACGTCACAAACTGACCATTAATAATGTCAATGTGGTGACTCAATAAATAACAGTGATTAATAAGATCTGCGGGCTGTGGGGCAAGGGCCTATTCTCCAATTAGATCAACATCAAAGGCATTGAGAATAACAATAACTGACATTCCATACGATAGTGTTTGATTGCCAAGTGTGGCAGCCGATACCATAAGCTTCAAAATTAGAGCACATATATCAAAAAAATTTCCATCAAGAACTTGATGAATTATCTGCAAGTGAAACTTGGACACACCATCAAATATCCCGTGCCATGGATAAATACAGTGAGATATCATGAAAATCAAAAATTGATAATAAGGAGGAAACTGAGTCACTGTAAGACTCGCCAGCAAAGTAAAATATGAGTTCATGCCCATGCGCTGCATAGCCTATCTAGGATTGATTTTATCGAGAGGATCATATGCACGGTTCAGAGAAATCCCCAACATCTCACATAGACATCCCACATAATTTTAATGGTATTTCCATTCACAAAAGTCGTAATGGGTTGTCCCTCAATGACAATTATATTAGCATAAAATTCCTACACCAGAACAGGATATGAAAATTCATCCAAAGATAGAAAACCAACCCATTCATTCACTTCAACATAATGCTAGAAGGGAATACCGGTAGATGCAAAATAGTGCCAGTCTACTCGAAAGCCGGCAAGGACTGGCCGCATATGGAAGGAAGATGCATATCGAGTAGCAGAATCAGTCGAGAGAAACATGGATGCATCAAACTATGCAGTGGTAGAATGCTGGTGATGTAGGTGTGGAGCCGAGGAGCTAGGGGCATGCGAAGAATGGGGGTTATCCAATGGTGCGCCAGAGGATGAGCCAACCGAGCAGGGCGTTGTGACCTTCCTACGACGATCACTCGATGACATTCTAAAGATTCTTTATAGCAGAGGATGGAGGTAGTGGAGGAGGGAAAGTAGGTCTGGGAATGGATGAAAGGCCAAGGGTGTGCACAAGGTAGAGATAAGGGTGAGGTTAGACGTGGTGGAGAGGGAGAGGCATAGGTGAGTGGCGGAGGTAGCAATGGGAGGTGAATGGCATAGGTGGGAGGCAGAAACGGTGAGATGGTGGTGGAGGTGGCAGGGAGGAACGGCGAGCAAGGGTGAGGTCGAGCAGAGAGGCTGAGAGGTGGGCGGTGGCATGGTGAGATGCCGGTGGTGTAGGGGAAATGGTGGCGGCGAGGCATGGAGAGGGGACGGCGGTGAAGCAGCGGTGGTGCCGAGACTAGAAGACCAACACTGTGATGGCAATGTGGTTGAGAGAATAATGAAGGGAGGGAGGAGACGCTAGAGGCGATTGCGGTGGTGGATGGAAGAAAAAGTGAAAAGGAGGAAAGGAAACTAAGAAGAAAATAAGAAAGTGGTGAAAGAAAGAAGGGTTTTTGTCTCTTTTTTTATGGTGTCTGAGAGTAGTTGGACACCAGAGAGACACCAACTTTCTAGAATAAGAAGTTGAATAAAGTTCTCATGGTGTCTAAGAATAGGTGGACACTGGGAGAAACACCAACTTTCTGGAACACGAATTTAAACAGAGTTGTAGCACCGTCTGAGAACGGTTGGACACTAGAGAGACACTAACTTTCTGGAATGCGAATATGAGTTTCATTGGTGTTTGCGAGTAGTTGGACACCGATGAGACACCAACTTTTTGAAACAAGAAAAATGAGCAGATTTGCAGTGGTGTCTAGAATGGTTGGACACCGGAGAGGGACCAACTTGTTGGGTAGATGCTCTATCAGAAAACTAACGAAACAAATGAATGAGTGATCCAAATTGAAGGAAAGACAAGATAGATAGACATCCATTAGTGATCTTATGCATTATATGAAATAAAAACTCCTGAATTAAATGTGCCCTTCACTATGACATGATTAAGCTTGATCAATGATCACACACATACCAAGTTCAGGACGAAGAGTTGTAAAATGATCCTCACTAAGTTGTTTAATGAAGATATCAGCGAGTTGTTTTGATATATCAACAAATTGCAGAATAATATCATCCTTGGAAACATTATCACGCAAGAAATGATGCCAAATTTCAATATGTTTGGTGCATGAGTGTTAAAATAGATTTTTAAAGAGATTAATCGCACTAGTGTTGTCACACAAAATTGGAATACATGAAAACTCAATGCCATAATATTCCAATTGATGCTTAATCCAGAGAACTTGAGGACAACAACTACCAGTGGCCACATACTCGACTTTGGCAATCGACAATGCCACAGAGTTTTACTCCTTAGAAGACCAAAAAATCAAACACCCACCAAGAAAGTGACAAGAGTCACTCGTACTTTTCCAATCATTGGAATAAGCAATTAAACTAAGCTTACACACTTTGGGGTACCACAAGCCCAATAAAGTGGAGTGAACCAAGTAGTAAAAAAATCACTTTACGGCAATGAAATGAGATTCACGGGGATTTGACTGAAATGATGCACACATATGATTGGGTCTCTACTTTATCTCACTGCCAGTCATCCTGATATTCTTTTTACCTGTTGCATCCTTGTCAAATTTCATGAATGCTGCCATGGGAGTAGGAAGTGGTTTTGAATTATTCAGTCAAATTTTGTTAGCATTTTCTTGGTATATTTTTCTTGATTTATGAAGAGTCCTTCCTTAATTTGTTTACTTGATCTAGAGACCTAGAAAGTAGGAGAGTTCACCAATCATGCTTATTTTGAATTTCCCTTGCATGTCCCTATAAAATTCATCACACAAAGAGAAATCACTGGATCTAAAATTATATCTTCAACATATACTTGTACAATTAATATGTTAGAGTTTATGTGCTTAATGAATAAGGTTGTGTCAGTACTTTCCCTTTGAAAGTTTTTGGATAACAAAAAAGGAACTCAGCCTCTCATACCAAGCGCACGGGGCTTGTTTTAACCTGTACAATGCCTTCTTTAATATGTAAACATAGCCAAGAAAGTTAGAATCTTTAAATCCTAGAGGTTGTGCAACGTATACCTCTTCTTTTATGACCCCATTCAGAAAAGCACTCTTAACTTCTATCTGGTACAAAGTAAAATTCTTAGCACATGAGAAAGCCAGGAGGAGATGAATTGCTTTTAGTCGAGCAACATGGCAAATGATTCATTGAAATCTATGCCCTCTTCTTCTAAATAGGCTTTATTTCTTACAACCAGTTCTGCTTCATTTAGTTTATCCTGGAACATCCATTTTGTACCAATGACAGGATGATGTTCAGAGTGAGGAACAAGGGTCCAAACTTCTTTTCTCTAAAATTCATTTAACTCTTCATGCATGGCCATGATCCAATCATCATCATTCAAGGCTTCATAAATTGTCTTGGGTTCGACCTGTGACACAAAAGTAAATAAATCAGTATGATTATTACACTACAAGAAAAATCTGAAATACCGACGGCATTTTTTGACAGAAACAATTTCGTCGGACATACGTCGGAACTTTGTTTACTTTCTGACGGAAAAAAGTATGTCAAAAAAATGTCTGTAATTACGAACCTATTTCTGACATATTAATTCGATTGGAAATACGTCGGAACTTTTTGACGGAATGAAATTTAGTTAGAAATACGTCACAAAGTTTTGACGTATTCCTGACCGTATTAAATTTTTTCGAAAAGCCCTAAAGAAGGATAAGAAATTTATCTACAGTTTCCGACAGGAAAGAATATGGTCGGAAATACATCGAAAAACTACGACGTATGTCCGACAGAATTTTATTACGTCGTAAATTTCCAACATATTTTCGACTAATCATTTGTCCGTCGGAAAGTCTTGATTATTTAATTATAGGAAGCGTGGAAAATTATATAATTGGGTTACAACAAAATAATTGTCAGTTGGAAATACGTCACACATTTTCAACATAACTGTGCTGTCGAAAATATGTTGGGACAGTCCGACGTTTTCCAACAAAATTAATATCCATTGGGCATTTGCAACGTATGTTTTTCGGTCAGAAATATCTAAATAATAGTAATAGATAGAAATTTATCAATAGTTTCTGACGGAATATTATTCTGTCGTAAATACGTCGGAACTGTTCAACTTACATCGAAACTGTTCGACCAAAACAGGCTGTCTAATGAGGAAATCAAGTGTCATATGAAGATTACAAGTGACAAAGAGATCATAATGTTGAAGAACGGACACATTGCACCTAACACGGTCAACGAAGCAAAGCACTCAAGCTTCTGAGTCAACGCTGTCAAGGCAGCCATTCCTCAGAGTCAATATAAGTAAGTCAATAGTCAAACATCTATTACAACACCATCTCATGAGAGGGAGTCAATACGAGCTCAATCAGAGTCAAATCAGTCAACCCAGTCAGCAAGTCTGAGGAATAGTTCACAAGGGTGAAAAATACTTCATATGCTTGACAAAAGGTCATTAAGGGTGACAAATGGGTGTTAACGTGAAGAATATTGCTCAAGGGTGAAGAATGGTGAATAAGGGTGACAAATGGGTCATAAGGCTGACAAATAGACACCATGAGTAACAAATGACTACCTAACAGTGACAAATAGTGCTCAAGGGAAACAAATGAGTGCTAGCGGTGACAAATGGCAATTGGCGACGGCTCAACACAAGAGGAAAAAGCTCAAAGGCGATGACTCTTTCGACCTAAGGTAGCCATATGGGCAGTAAGGCGGACAAATGGGAAATTAGGGTGACAAATAGGTCCTTAAGGCAGACAAATGGGCAGTATGGCTGTAAAATAGATGTAACGCTGAAAAATAGCTTGGAAAGCTAAATTTTAGAAAAACTTGTGTCTACCACACACTCAATCTCAAAGACCCATTAGTGGGCACGTGATTCAAGGTTCTCTATGAAGAGGAACATTCTCTCTCCTATGCAGTGTTGTTTGTGTGTGAGCTTGATCATTATCCTCTAACCCCCCTTCGCAGGATGGTGTGTGATCAGATTCTATAGTTTGATTTCATTGCATGCTAAGTGTCCCTTCCCTTCCTCGAAGGGGTGAACGGTCTCCCTCGTCCCGCCATGCAGGCTTTTGCCTGATTATAAGCAAAATGCTTTCTCTCACGAACCCTCTTTTTTTCTTCTTCTCATGAACACCGCTCTCTCAGATCTGCTTCTCACTCTTCTCTCTTTTTTCTTGTAGTGCTTTGCAGTAGCCCTCTCTTTTCTTTTCTCTTGTGCATCACCCTTCACGGAGAAGAACACCCCATATATATAGAATAGGGGCTCTGTAGACTTCTGGATAAAAATGAATTGATTTCTTCTTTTAACCATTGGTCCACGGTGCCAGTCCATTGGCTTTCGAGCTCGGGCGTGTGGCAGACACAAGTTTCCCTCATTTCAGCCTACCGAGCTATTTGTCAGACTTAATAGGCATTTTACACCCCTATCAGACATTTGTCAGCCTTAGACACCTATTTGTCACCCTTACATTAAAACGCCGTCGTTGTTGTTCTTTTTCTCTTTTGTCTGGCCGTCGCCTTTAGTTATTTGTCACCGTTACTGTCCCATTTGTTACTGCTATCTTTTATTTATCACCGTTACTGACCTATTTGTTATCCTTGTTGACTTGTGTGAATTTTTCTGATCATAAGTGCACTTAAATCTTGCTGAACCTTGATAAGTTGCTGATCAACACGGCCTGCACTTCAGAGAAATAGATGCTGCCGCTTCTGCTCAAACCCATGACAATGAAGAACCCTTAGAACTGGAGAGTGCTTTCTTCCTTTAAGCACTAAAGGGGTTAATCATAGTCATCCAAGGCTTAAAAGAACTCCAGATTCAAGATGACAGGGTTAGGAAACCCATACAAGGTTGATTCCTTTGTGCAATCTTGACTGCTATTCACTTTCCACAGCTAGGAGTTATTTTTCAGTGTTAAGGGGCTATTTGTCACTCCTATCGGGCATTTGTCAGCTCTAACGAGCTATTTGTCACCACTATTCCGTCGCTAAAGTTCTACCTTGAATTGTTCACATTCCTTCATTTTGGCAGCTCAATAGAGAACGTCAATACATCGCTCAAGCTACGTCAACGTAGCTCAATGGAGAACATGAAAAAGGTAGAAAGATGAATGAACAAGTTGGAGATCTTCCTGAAGGAAAAAGCCACTGTGTGAGCAAGAGAAAGGGCGAGAGAAAAAAGAAGAAAAGAGAGAATATGCACTTTGCCAGATCGAGAGAAGGCCTATTTCTATGAAAGCTCTTGAAACAACTTCAGAGCTACATTTGTTTCTCATTCTGCTACATTTCGTTTGTTTCATTTTAAGTTTCTCAGTTTGCCTTTTCGATCCAGTTGAGTCATTGGTCTCTGATAGTGCTTTGCTGCACTAATCAGAGGTGTGATTAATTTTCAGATTGATCACGATCTGGTCTGCGGGCTAGGGTGCGAGGAAGGGTCCTCGTGTGCTGCCTTAGTGCAGTGGGTCTGGTTCCACTGGGGTAGAATCAGGGGTGTGCTCACCAGGTCAGGTGTGCACAATTCCCTCTGTGTCATCAGAGGAAGGGAGGAGGCTATTCCTCCGTTGGGCAACCTGTGTGATCAGCTACTGTCACCATCAAAACTAGGGGCACTACATTCTCACCCTTTTTGATGATGGCAACTATGAGTCATTGTACTTCAAGTAGCACATTCAAGTCTTTTCATCAACCATATGTTTTGACAAACAGAATCATTCAACAATAAGCTTCATTTCATTTGAAAAATTTGAATTTACAATGTGGAGCGTGCAGCTTACACATCAGGCCATGACCTTTAAAATGCAGATGCAGATTGACATAGTGAATAGATAGCAACCCTATGCAGCAACCCCTAATTGACTTAAGACAATGCAGCACATGACTCTCTCTCCCCCTTTGACATCATCAAAACATTACATGGGTGTAGATGTTTTATCTACCCCGCCCCCAAACTAATAAATTATTGTATTAATTGATTATCATTTTTTATAATTTTTTATTATTATTATCCTTTTTTTCTCTTTTGGGTTCACCTTCTGTATGTGAGAGCAGCATAGTGAAATGAATGATAAGGGTGATGAATGCATATTAGTGGTGACAAATAAGATGACATAGATAATAAATACACATTAGTGGTGACAAATAGGTTGACAGGGGCGACAAATGTGCATGAGGGGTGACAAAAGGCTCTTAACGGTGAAAAATGCACAAAGACGACGGCTCCCAGGGGCCAAGGCGGCGGCTCCTACATGCTAAGAGTGAAAAATACCTATTAGTGGTGACAAATAGATCAACATGGGCGACAAATGGATCGTAATGATGAACTATGAGCATGAAGATAAACCCTACTAATATTAGAACCATCGACAAACCCTGCTACTTATAGGGGAAGAACTCCCCTTCGTAAAGGTAACCCCTACTTGCGATGGATGGTATCCTTCATTTGACTCACACATCAAGGGAAGGTCTGGATCCATTAATGGCAACCACATCACACAAAGATCAAGCATCCATCATGCAAAGAAAGGTTGCAGAAAAATAAATTATATTGATAGGGGAAGAGGGTACAAGCGGTTACTCGTCCTCTTTGGGACGAAACCTATCAGGTTGGAGGCTCAACACCCCCTTGTTACAAAACAAGCGGTCCACCTTCGCCAAGGCGTCCTGCCACCCTTGCAGGTACCCCTGCTTGTATTCCTCCGAAATGTCACCGATGCTGCTTTACCTTGATGGCTGGTCCGGCACCGGCATGGCTTCCTTTCGGAACCACAACCGTTTGTGGGGAACCTTCTCTGACGAAGAATCTGACTTCTCAGACGACATCTTCATGAGAATGTCTTTGACAGCCAAAGGAACTCAAGATGTCCTTAGGGTTCTCCACAGAGTCTCTTTTTATAGGAAGGAGATGAAACCCCCAGAAGGGGCAAAAGAGTCTTCGTGCCTCACCAACTTTATGGAAATCGAAGCGACGGGACCGCAAAGATCGTGCCATCTCACACCAACTCTCAGTCCTTCCTTTTTGTCGCATTTGTTGACTCCGGCTGATGAGATCGCTTGGACCGCAGGCTGTTTCTCTGAGACTGTGTGCTTTCCTCTGCTTCTTGTTGTTGGCGAAGACATTGAAGTAGACGAGAGGCCGGAGAGAGATACTGCAACGGCTAACACCGTATAGTGGTGACAAATAGGCTTCAAAGCTGACAAATATCTCGTAAGGGTGATAAATGGATAACAGAAGTCATAATATGTTATGAAGCGAACCCTTTCAACGGCTAGCGAGCGATATGGGTGACAAATAGCTCGTTATGAGTGATAAATAACTGTTAGAAGTGACAAATAGCTCTCTAACGGTGAAAAATAGCTCATGACAGTGAAACTTGAAGAAACTCAAGTTTGTTTGAATGATTTAACCATGTATAGGATTTCTAACTCTACTAACACGGATCTGAAGCTTTCCTAATCATCAAACGACACTGATTATCATTCATCACCCTTATCATTCATTTTTTTGTCTGTTCAGATGCTTATCTGGCTTGATCCCACCGTAAATTAGTAGAACTGGAGATAAATCTCATTCCTTGATCTTAGATGAGTTTAATCAGTGTTGTTTGATGACTAGGAAAGCTTCAGATCCATGTTGGTAGAGTTAGGAAACCTAGACATGGTTAAACCCTTCAAATGAACTTGAGTTCCTTCAAGTTTCACTGCCATGGTCACAGAGCTATTTGTCACTTCTAACGGCTATTTGTCACTCATAACGAGCTATTTGTCACCCTTATTGCTCGCTAGCCGTCGAAAGGGTTCGCTTCATAACATATTGTGACTTCTGTTATCCATTTATCACCCTTACAAGATATTTGTCAGCCTTGAAGCCTATTTGTCACCACTAATGACTATTTGTCACCACTATGCAGTGTTAGCCGTCGTGCTTGATTTTGGTTTATCTGACTTATTGGCTCCAAAACTTCAAAACTTCAAAACTTGTTCTTCTTTCTGTCTAATAGTGATAATTAAGAAATATAATTGTATAATTATAATAAAATAAATAAAAAATGATAAAAAAACATAAAAACTGAAAACTAAGGGTTGTGATGTTGCCAAGGCATTACGGTAACAAATGGCTAAGGTGACAGCTATTGAACCTAAGGGTGACAAATAGCCCGTATGACTGACAAATGGATGATAAGCGTGTAAAATAGCCAGTAAGGCTGACAAATGGGCTGAAAGGGTGAATCACAGCTTCGGTGTGTCTCCACACACACAACTCTAAGGCCAGGCTTTACACGTGATTCGACGCTACCCTGTCAGAGGTATATTCTCTGTCATGGGACATGCATATTTCCATATTTAAGCCTGATCATCTATTATTCACCCTTTGTTGCCTCTTTTACACCCGTAAGGCCTATTTTTCACCATTGGCCACCTATTTGTCACCCTTAAAGCGTAGCCAAAGCCCTTTTCATCTAGCGGGTGACTTGGGTTTTTCTCTTCAGCAGTCTGAACTAGAGTCGGCTCCAAGGTCGACTCTAGTCGACACTTGTGCAAGTAAAGCCTTCATCTTTTCACACTTCAGCCCAGTTCCTTAACCAAACTTGAATCTGTCTTCAGAAAACTCATTGATATTCATGAATTAACATTATGAAGCACACATTAACATCATTAAAACATATGAAACTTTGAAGATCAAAATATATGACAATTAGGTTATAAATCAAGACAAGTATGCCACATTCTGAGATTTGAGACGTGAGATTGTTTAAGATCTTGTATTTCCAAAGGTAATGAGGGCGGCCCCAAACCAGGCTCTAATCATATTACAATCAGCCTCAGTAAATGTCCATGATATCTCCCTCTTCTTTGACAATTCATCAACATATTTTAGTACATAAATGGCACAGTTGAGGCTTCCAACTGCCTGTTGGGGACATTCGTTGTTGGACACAAGTTCCCATTCATCAACTCCCTCGAATGTCCCATATTCCTTCAGTAACACTCGTACAACTGGGTCATGCAAATGAAATATTTGACGTTATTAAGGAATAATTAATAGATAAATTATAAATATCTTTAATACATGTACATGGATAAGAAAAAGTACCTATTTTCTTATAGTGGCTTCATGGATGGCCATGCCTCTCATGGAATTGTATGAGATAAAGCGGCGATTCTCTGTGTCAACAACAAATAGAAGCCAGTGATTACTTGAGTGTAACACGAAGAATAAATATTTGTTCTGTTGCAGTTCTGATAATTCTTCATTCTCGAATACGCACTGCAACAATTCCATCTTTTTTGCGTCGTTGGCCACTGTGTTGTCGTTGATGTGATTCACTACAATGGTGGGAAAATAAACCCACCGATGAAAGATGCCAGATTCATTGCATCTTGAGTGGAGGAGGAACATCATGGCGTTGATCACCTGCAAACAATCACAATTCTATTAGCAATAGAAACACAAGGTCAGGGTAGGGCGAGGCGTAAAATTGCACAATCAGTGAAAGAAAGTACTGTATTATCTATCATCTGGCCGTATAATAGATCAACGACATGACGACGTTTGAAAACAATCCCGTTCTGTAATTGAAATATGGGGCCACTATATTGGACAAAAACTTTCATGGTAGTCAAAGTAAGGCGAATTAGCATAATTACAGAAACTATAAGAGGATAACTTACTCAATATCCCCCGAGGCACAAGCATCAATGAATTCATTCACAGTCTTGTTATGTATCGGCTTCAGTCGGCCTTTGCAGATCCAATCTGTACTATGTATGAGCTTTCTGTACTAGTCGACTTCATCTCCCTTCTACATTTATGCCAATATACCAATATTAGATTCTATAATGTAAGAAGTAGGAACAACGCAGACTCACCTTCTTCTTCCCCCGTCCTATTTTCTTTGCAGGTGCTCGCCATTTCCTCATGGGCTTCTCGTCCTATTGATGAAGGGACTGAGAAAAGACATCTGGACAACGGTCACCATGCCCAGTGGTCGCCTCCACCAAAGCTTGGATATCGCCTTGCACATCCTCTTCAGGGGCTACCTTAGATGGCACAATATCATCCGTACTTTGTTAAAGGGGCAATATTGGAAGAACAACATTGGCGGCAATGTCCACCAAAGTTTGACAGGTACTTTCCTCAACATTTTCATCCCCCTGCACTTTCTCTCCTCGAGCTTCCTATGGTGGCATAGCATCATCCGTCACCTTTTCGACGGGCCTTGGAGGTGCTGCATTAGCGGCAATGTGAGCCCCTTACACCCTAGTCAGAAAGAAGGCACTCATTTCCTTAAGTAGCCGCTGCTGGATCTTCACTGTGGCGGCAATATCCTGTAGCACAGGCATGTATGGAGCTGATGAGGACGTCTCCTCATCAATGGGTCGGGTCATCATCTGACCACCGTACGCCATGTCCCTTTCACTTGGCTCAACAAGGAGTTCTTCGATCATCTGCATTTCAAACCACATCACTTCGATTATTCATTAATGTTGAATGACAAAGAAGAAGTTTTTAGTACTCATAATACCTGTTGGCCTCGCAGGGATCCAATGGAGAATTTTAATTTCCTATCTAGAAATGGCCCCCACCTAAATAGTTGGGGAAATGCCACCTGCCTTAGTGGCTGCCGCACCCGCGTGTGCTCAAAAAACCAGACCTGTAATATGAAATATATCAAGTTATTTTACAATGCAGTAGAATTATTGATTGACACATTAATTATTACACAACAAAAATAAAAAAACTTATAGCAAGTGCGGAAGAACAACCAAATATAAATGTATGGGCCTGAGATGCATCCCCAGCTCTTCTCTTAGCACGGTCAATTGTACCTGACCGTCGTTTCTGGACCACTGACACTAATTGCTCAAACTTGTGCATCATTACCTATTGCATGTTAGCTACCCAATTGTAATCTGATACTCTGTCAATGTCATCTAAGCATGACAACATCTGTTGTGGATAAGAATGCGTCGACCGTGGGTAAAGGAAAGTGGACAGTAAGAGTACAATCCACAGCCGGACAGTGTCGGCAACATCCTACTCCTCATCGGACCCAACAATTTGCTGGATGAGAGAGCACACTTTCTTCCGGTCAAATGTTGCTGCATATCCAAATCGATGCTGGAACTTCAACTTCTGTTTTGCGGATTCATAATGTTGAACCGGCTGACCAGAGCAAGGTAATCCTAAAATTATGGCCACATCTTGCACACTGAATGTGACCTCCTTACTACCCATACGGTAGTAATTTCCTCCACTATGGGCGCAAATAATATCCTCCAATAGTGTCATGGTGAAGGTGATGGGAGAAGCATTGTTAACATATGGACCAAAGGGTGTGGTCCTCATCAATGACTTGTGGCATTCCTGAAATGCCATCTGATCCCTATCCTTCATGTAAATGTCCATAGAACACTGGGTCGAGATGACCTTTGTGTTCACTAGATTCAAAAAAATATGTAAACAAGATATTTAGTTAATTGACTGATCAAGAAATATAAAAAATAAGACAAGGGTGACAAATGTATAGACAAGGGAGTTTAAGTGTGGCAAATAGGTGCTTAAGGGTGACAAATATATTAAATTCAGTGACAGGTAGGTCATTAAGAATAACAAATAGGTAGATAAGCGTGACAAATAAATAGGTCATTATCTAGGGGGGCAAATAGCTATGTAAGGGAGATAAGGATGTTGAGCTTTTCTAGGCAATTTTGATGATAACAAAACCCCGGGGTGACAAATGGTTTAAGTTCATCCACTCTTACAGATGTAAGTGCTCATGTAGGCTCTCAAAGCTATTCCTTTGTCACAAGAGTACGCTCAAAAGGATCGTGTTTCAAAATCCTAGAATGAGTCCAAACCAACTCAAATTGAATGGAACAAAGTGTGGTCTTGTAGTATATTTTATAATGATATGTTCCATGGGCTGACAATTTTATTTCTATAGGTTTTTTAGAGTTTGGTCGACCTGGCCAGCAGGGGCGGTCGACCTAATCTCCCAGAGCTGAAAACTTTGTAAAATTACAGAGTTCGATCGACCGCCCCCACTGGACCGGTCGATCGATCCACCCAGCAACCAAACCTTCAAAACCTGTAAAAGTTAGGTTGACCGCCGTATGTCTCATGGTCGACCGAACCCTCCGAGGCAGCAATTGTTGACTTTGTGTTTCTTCAACGTGGGAAGCCCTTCTCCTTGGATTTTTTAATCCCAAAGCCACCAGACATGCCATGATTTGTGGATCTGGTTCTTGGCTTGTCTCTTGACCATTTAAGTTGTATAAAAACATCTCATTGGGGTCAAAAACCCTAATCACTCAAGGGAGATCAAAGGGGGTTGCCAAGGGAGAAAGAGTGCTGCAGGAAGTGTTCCGTGAACAATGCTTCATCCCGAAATTCTTCATCCATCTCAAGGCTTCTCAAGATCAATCCGAAGCCAATCAACCCCAAATTGAGTGGAGACTCAAGCTTCATCCAAATCTGCATCACCAACTTAGGGGGAGCTAAAATCAGAGTGCTTTCTTTTGTGTTTCTCCCTTCATGTTCTCTGGGCTTCAAGTGTGTGTTTTTGTAATCCCTATACATTCGTGTGTGTGTGTGGATCTTCTTAGATCCGTGTGTGTGTGTGTGTGTGTTTGATTTCTGTCTGATCTGTGTGTGTTTCAGTGCTCTTGCACCTTTTTTGGAGTTCCTATACTCCTACGTGTATGTGTGTGTTTAGATCTTCTAATTCCTTACAAGATAGTGTGTGAATCCTCACAGTTTGTGAGGGGTGGACGTAGGTTGCCGTTGTTGCATCCGAACCACCTAAAAATTGTTGTCACTTGTGTGATTTGATC
Source organism: Amorphophallus konjac (assembly GCA_022559845.1). Taxonomy (NCBI): domain Eukaryota; kingdom Viridiplantae; phylum Streptophyta; class Magnoliopsida; order Alismatales; family Araceae; genus Amorphophallus; species Amorphophallus konjac. The sequence goes on along the minus strand of CM040121.1, from coordinate 454,282,636 downwards.
CCTTTCTCCTATCTCCATTCTGTGCAAGCACACACGTAGATTATATCTTTTGTATCTCGAGTTAGATCTGGCACAACTTATCATCTTCACATCAGATCTCTAGTATATTAAAAGGTAGGTTCGGATCGACAAGGCAAACTTTGTCAAGAAGATAACACCTTGTGCGAGTAGAATCTTCGGATTCACACCTCCGCCACGGTACCAAGGATCAGTTGTGTGTGATAGATTTTATTAGATCTAACAGTCTCTATATAAATCTGAACTTCTTTTTTGCTGTTCTTCACACTTGTTTAAATCGGTTAATATTTTGTTACAATTTGTTATCACCCAATTCACCCCTCCCCTCTTGGGTGTCATTGAACGCGGGACTTCAATTGGTATCAGAGCTAAGGCTCTATATTTTTCAGATCTAACGATCTAGAGTAAGATCAAGATCAATGGCCAACAAGGGGATGGTGCCTGAGGGTCACTCAATCCATCATCCTCCATACTTCGATGGCTCAAATTACTCCTATTGGAAAAATAGGATGCATGTTTTTCTGAGAGCCCAAGAATATGAGATTTGGAGGGTGGTGGACAAGGGTCCATATGAGCTCTCTAAAAATGAAGATGAATGGAACCTAGAGGATATTAAGAAATCCACAGTAAACTTTAATGCTATGAACACTATGCAATGTGCTATTCATCGTAATGAATACTCTCGTGTCTCTATGTGCAGCTCAACAAAGGAAATGTGGGACAAACTGCGGCTTATTTATGAAGGAACCTCTGAAGTCAAGGAAACTAAAGCTAATATGCTGGTCAGGGATTATGAGTTGTTTAAAATGAAGCCGGAGGCGATGATCTCAGACATGTTCTTGAGGTTGATAGAAATTACCAATGGTCTCAAAGGCCTTCGGAAGGAGTACGCTAACTCCGAACTTGTGAGGAAGGTTTTAAGATCCCTTCTACTTGCGTGGCACACAAAAGCCATAGTTCTTAAAGATTCCAAGAATCTATCAACACTTTCCTTGGATGAGCTCATAGGGTCACTGATGACCTATGAAATAAACATGAAGAGAACAACTGAGGAAGAATCCAAAAAGAAGAAAACCGTAGGTTTGAAAGCCAACCAGTCTTATGACGACTCCCAAGAAGAGGAGTCCAGTGAGGAGAGTAATGAAGAAGAAGACTTGGCTATGCTAACCCACCAAGTGAAGAAATTTCTGAGAAGAAAGAAGAATTTTCAAGGAAATTTTAGAAAAGGGCAAAGGAAGCCTTTTCAAACCAAGGAACTGAAGAGAAAGTTCATGAAGGACAAATTCAAGAAACCCAAAGTCATGGTCGCCACATGGAGCGACGAAGAGAATGAACAATCTGATGAGGAGCTAAAGGAGCTCGTGGAAAGCTTGTGCCTCATGGCACATGAGGATGATTCAACCGAGGTAAATTCTGATCTTGATTTTATTTCAAATGAACAATGGGAGTCAGAATATGAAAAGCTATATACAAAATACAAAAAAATCAGATCTGAAAGTAAAACTCTCAAAAAGAAAATTGATGATTTATCACATGAGGATTCTTCTGCTAAGTTTGAAAAACATGAGCAAGAATGGTTTGAACTAACAGAAGAAAAAGAGATTTGGTCTCAAACAATTTCAGATATTGAAAAATCCAAAGAAGAATTATCATGTAAAATATCTAAAATAGTAAAAATTTCTGAGAAATTGGAAAGTGAAAAAGGAGTTTTGATATCCACGATTTCAGAACTCGAAAAGAAAAATGAAAATTTAAATGAAGAGGTGACTGAACTGCAGTCCACCTTATCTAATTTTGTCAAAGGCAAACAAAACTTAGATAACTTGTTGGGAGTTAAGGTTAACTTCGAAAAAGAAGGCTTGGGGTATATTCCCCAGAATAAAAAATCTTTTGAGCATAAGATCACAACATCCTATGTTCAGGAAAAAGAAAATAAATGTGCATCATGCTCACACACTAAGCCATCACATGTCCAATCTAAACCACATAGATACCAAAGAAGATTTTCAAATGTCAATTACTTTCATTGTGGTAGATTTGGTCATGTTATCGCTAATTGTTGGTTCAAACAGAACAATCAAAGGAATCATGCTATTTGGACCAGAAAAAGATATATGAAGAATTGGACTAACCCTTATAGACCCAAATTAGTTTGTGTACCCAAAATAATTTGATGAGAATGTTGTTTCTTGTAGATATGCCTTGAAGCTAGGGGGAGCAAATGGTACCTGGACAACTGCTGTTCAAGGCATATGACAGGGGACAAGACGGTGTTCTCTACTCTGCAAGACAAGGATGGAGGCTTGGTTGCATTTGGTGGAAAAGATAAATGTAAGATTATTGGAATTGGTAACATAGGTAAGAATTCTGAAATTCTTATCGAAAATGTGCCCTTGATGAAGGGTTTTGGAGAGGGAAAATCTCATCACCCGTATGGAGAGGCCAAACGAGGTCCAAATCTGACCGAACAAGGCCCAACTCCTCAAAGTGGCAGCCCCCGAGCCCACTTAGTATAAGCCCAAAAAGTCACTCAGAAAAAGTGCTTCCTAGGCGGCCTTCGGGTTGGGAAGTCTGAGCATCAGTTCGATCGGGAAAGCTCCCTCGGAGCCCCCTATTCCCTATCCTGACCATGCACTCATCGCTCTGGAGACCACTCCTAGGCAAGTGCCTATTGCTCGGGCACACTGATGGAAGCTTATTGGTACGGCCATTGCGAGTCCCTTAATGGCAGGAAGCTCAAGAGGATAGGGGAGACCAAGAGTCCGTGCGCTATAAGGAGCCCTCATGAAGGACGTAACCCCCCCTGATACTCCTCCGCTTACAGGGATCAGTCGCACGATGGGCCACTATTTAAACTGGAAAAGTACTACTACAAAGAGGTAAGCCATGCAAGAGCCAAAAACCCTGAGCAGGAACCACTTCACCTTTTGGTGGAGAGGAATCTCGCGCTCCCATCTTCCTCCTAGCTCTTACCTTCGCATCAGAGCTCTACTACTTTGCTGACTTAAGCATCGGAGGGTCTTCCTCGGGGATCTATCCCTGGGCACCTCTGACTTGTTTCCTTTCTTGTAGTTCACATTTCAAGTGTACGTGGTCATCCTCTTCCCCGCTCAAGAGCAGTGCGAGATCGCCCCTCTTCATCTGGCGCCGTCTGTGGGAAACGAACAAAGAGCCATCATGGTGTGAAGAAATTCTGGCAGGAGGACTGCCAGCGACCAGGGGAAAGCCCTGGTGACGGAAGAAGACACACCTTCCCTCCCCACGGAGAATTCCCCATCTGGCAACCATACCGACGAGATACCCCCATCGGTGGAGGGGGAACAGCTTTCCAGCGGGAGCACTGGCACCCTCCAAACCCTCAACGCAAAACTGGATGTCCTCGTGGATCTCATGAGGGCCCAGGCGGCCAGGGAGAAGAAGTCGCAGCTCCCCCGAAAGAGCCCTCCACGTGGAGATGCCTCCCAGCAAACTGCGGGAGGCCGTTTTACCCTCCGAGGGTGGCGGCTCATTCGCAACCTGTCAGGAGGACCATCGCATGCTCCTCCCCCGGAGTAGGAAGCCTCCTCAACCCCGAGGACGGAGAAGACCGGAGCACACCGACCATTTTTGGAAGCCGAGGCCCCCGAGGAGCGTCGAGACAGCATGCAAGTGCGCCCCCCAGCCCCTCGGGCCAGTGACAACCGGAGCTGTCTCTCCGACTGTGAGACTTTGAGAGGCGTTTCGCGGAGCAAGAGCACGCCCTCCGCGCCTTGCAGAAGACCTATCCTATGGAGGACGAGGAGCGATCCCCGTTCTCTGACTATATTTTGAAGGCAGAGATATCCCCCATGGTCTCACTCCCAACCTTCAAGTCGTACGATGACCAGGGAGACCCGGCCGACCACTACGATAGCTTCGACGCCCTAATGGCCTTGCATGGGGCATCCGACATAATCAAGTGTCGAGCGTTCGTGACCACTCTGATCCAGGGTGCTCAGGCTTGGTTCAGGGCCCTTGCCCCTGGCAGCATCCACAACTTCAAGCAATTCGGGCGAGTGTTCAAGGAAAGCTTCGCCGGCAGCAGTCCACCCCGGTCAGTGGTGGGATTATTGGCCCTCAAGAAGGAATAAGGGGAGAAGTTGTGGGCTTATATCAACAGATTCAAATCGGAAGCCCTGCGCATCCCCCACCTGGATGTGGCCTCTGCCATCATCGCATTGACTGGGGGTACCCGTGACGAGAACCTGCGGCGCGAGCTAGTGCTTCATCCTCCCACCTCCCTTGCCGAGCTAGTGACCCTAGCCTTGTGCCATGCAGAGTGCGAGGAAGTCCTCAACGCCTGCCGAGGCATGACAGGCTCGGGTCGGGAGGGGGACAAGAAGCGACCGTCCGAGTAAGGGACGGTCCAAGGAAAAAGGCGGAACCAGGACGGAGACCAAAAAGAGCCATCCCGGAAGTACGAGCGGTATACCCCCCTTACCGCTCCCGTCTGCGAAATTTATGAAGACATCAAAGGCTCGGGCCTCCTCAACCAACCCGAGCCTCTGAAAGCCAAGCACCGTAATCGCCGCAAGCATTGCTTGTTCCATAGCGATCACAGGCATCACACCAGGGATTGCCATCAACTTCAAGATGAGATCGAGCGCCTCGTCCTCCAGGGATACCTATCTCGATACGTGTCTGGGCAAAAGGAAGACCGAGATGCCCCTGAAGAGATCGACAATGCCCCCCGCGGAGTCCACATCAACGTCATCGCGGGTGGTGCGACATCAGGCGGAGATAGCAGCCGAGGAAGAAAGTGTCATGCAGAGCAGGCGAGCCGAGCCTCCATTGAGCACTCTACGGCCCCACAGGCGACCGAATCGCAGGCCCTGGTATTCTCCGACCAGGACCTGGAAGGGTTAACCACCCCGCACGACGACGCTCTCGTTGTATCGGCTACAATAAACCATTGTAACGTAGATAGGATCTTAGTTGACATTGGTAGTGCCCCTGATGTATTATCCTATGAATGTTTCCTCAAGATGGGAAAGAATCCATTTAAACTCCGCCCGATCCAAACCCCCCTCTGTGGGTTCTACGGCCAGGCAACTTATCCCGAGGGAGGCCTGAGCCTGCCAGTTACTATCGGCACCCCGCCCAAAACCGTTACGGTTATGGTAGACTTCATCATGATTAAAGGGATGACGACATATAATGCCATCTTCGGACGAGGTATCCTAAGTCGAATGAAAGCGGTGCCCTCTACCTTTCACCAAAAAATAAAGTTTCCAACCAAATATGGCGTGAGGGAAGTCCGAGGTAACCAGGCATTGGCTAGATGGTGCTATATAATCCTGGTCGAAGTCACTAAGCCGGAAGGGAAAAATAAAGGAGTAAAGGGAGCCGAAGAGGGACTGACGTGACACAACTAAGGGGCATGCAATAAACAAACGGATCCTTAGGACCTATTCCGCAAACACAATCACATAGCAACAAAGTCCAAGATTGGGGCCGATTCACCGTCGCACACACACGAGCCCGGGGTGACTAAGTGATGCTAAGGGGAGGTGATGGATCAAGACCCTTGCTGGTAGGGTGCCAGCAGGGCTAGGGTTGCCCTCCCGAAGGTACGAGGCCCACACTTAAGGGGCTGGCCGGTGCCAATTGGGGCACTATGTCCCTCTCTCTCACAGCCCACGGTGACCGCTCGTTAGTGGATCACACGGGGTCGGGCGCTCTCTATCTTGCTCAACGGAGCAACGTCCACGAATATTAAATGAACAAGCACTAATAATGAAGCAACGGTCAGAGCTTACCCTGGTTGGTTTGAAGAAACCAACCCCGTTCGGAGACGAGGGCGAGCGGGGAAGTGTGGGTTCCCCGCACACTGCGCCGATGAAGCTTGATCCCTGCTTAATAGTTACAATCACTACGCCTCGCACAGGAGGAGGAACTTGGGGTGGGGAATTTAGGGTTACAATCAAACACTACCTCCATGCAGGGAGGGGCGTTAAGCCAGCCAGGCGGGGAGGGGAGATTCGCTCGAATCGCGCCGACGGATCACCCGACCGAATCTGTCCGTGTCTTGAGCAGCAGGATAGGGGATCGGTGTAGCCGCCGCTGTGCGCTCCTCCAGACTCAGAACTTGACGAGACTGGCGCTGGAATGACGCTGACAGACCCAGGTACGCCTGTGAATTTTGGTGGGCGGTTCCCGCGTCGCCTCTGGTCGGAGTGGACCCCGGAACAGGTGCTCAGAGTTCAGGTTCAAGCTGCCCCAGATTGTTGCAGCTGCTTGTAGAAGGTACCACGATCACTCCCGAAGTGTGAATGAGGTGAGACCAAGTCGAGGACGTCCGTGGATGAGTCTTCTTCAAGCCACAACTGAGAAAAGCACCAGAGGCTGTCGGGGTGGTGAGGAGGAGTCCGTTGAGTGAAGCAGTGTCGGGGTAGGACCCAAATGGACTGTCTGCGCACCCAGGGGAGAAAAATTGGAAAAGACACTTCCTGATGCCGAACGGGTTGCCGCTTGTTGGTGGTGGTGGATGACTCATGGTGGCAGCTCGCGGCCAAGTGGCGCCTCCAGAAGTTGAAGGATGTGGCCGTGGGAGCTTCTGCACTGCAGCTCAGGTCTAGGTTCTGGTCATGTTGCGCAGTTGGACGAGAATGGGCACCACGAACTGTAACAAAGTTGGAATGAGACAATTCCACCTTGCTTGCGAAGAAGACTTGCAGACCTTTCCGGCGATGTATGGTGCACCTCCAGATGACGTCGGGTGGTTCCGGAGCAGGCTCTGCAAGTCAGGCCTCAATCTGTTACCTGCGGGTTGAACAGAGCAAAGGGGCTGTTTGGTGGAGAAGGGTTGATGTGGGGGTGGAGGGGGTAGCAAAGAGGGGTGGAAGGTTGCTGGTTGTGGATGTGGGAGGGAGGTTTGGGGGTGTTAGAGGGGAGAGGGGAGGTTGGCAGGGGGCGGACCTGGTGTGGGAATGGGCTGGGAGGTGGTGGATGGTGGGGGCGCAAATGGCCTAGGGGAATGGGGGGGTGTCTCTTGGGTATGGGTGATGGATCAATGGAAGGATTAATGGGGGGCCTAGGGGATGGGAAAGGTTGCTTTGGGGAGGGGAAAGGGTGTCTAGGAGAAGGGATTCTCCCTTGGGAATATGGAAGGTTGTATTGGGAAGGGGAAGAGTTGTTTGGAGAATGGTGGAAGTAAATGGGAGTTAAGGGGTCTTGGGGAGATGAAAGGTTGGGGGATGAGGTGGAGGATGATGTGGCAAGGAGAAGAGAGAGAGGGAGGGGCGAAATTTGAAGAGAGAGGGGGAGGAGAGAGAGAGGGGGCCGCCCCCTTTAGAGAGAGAGGTAGTGAGGGGGAGAGAGCTAGAGAGAGAGAGAGCAAGAGACACAATTCTTGTGGATTTTAAACTCAATACTTCATTAGTCATCTCAAGTGGGGTTGAGGTCCTATTTATAGGAATCCCAACTTTTACAAAAAGTCCCTGAGAAAAGAACTAATAACAGATAACCAAAAGAGCTGGGGAAAGGGAAAAGGACGCCCCTGGGCCAGGCCCTTCTAAATGGGCCCATTAGACATACTAGCCCAATATGACGACACAAACTTAGGTAAATAACATGATAACCTAGGGACTTGACTCAAAACAAAGGGGGAATTACATCAAAATGACTCAAGAAAGGTATGAAAATTACATAGTTAGACTCATAAAATCAAGCTGAACATAATGGCGAGCGTCAGGACCCTTGGAGAAATAGGGAGTGGTAAGCGATGTCCCCATCATACTCCCGGGGTGCAGAGAACTCGACTCTGTCGAGTAAAGATCCATCGTATGCGGAGGAAGCCACGGTGGGGTTGCCCTCAAGTCTACCAAAGGTAGCTGGTCCTTTCGCCAAGTGAGGTAGCGCCCATACCCTTTGCTCCAGATGACAGTGACCTGTTCATACAATATCCGCTCCAATTGCTCACGTTGGCCCTTCTAGGTTGGTGGAACTTTCTCACGGGTGGTGGCTCTCTCAAGGGGTGGAACAAGCTCGAGTTTCTCACTAGGTGTCACCGTAGGACCCCTGTATGGCACCAAGTCAGCCACATTGAATGTGGGACTTACTCCGTACTCCTCGGGGAGGTCCAACTCATAAGCATTTGTTCCGATCCGCCTCAAAACCTGGAAGGGTCCTGATCCACACGACCTCAGTTTGGAGACATTCCCAGGGAATAGTCTCTCGGTTCTCACCATCACAAAGTCACCTACATGAAATTCCTGGTGGCGTCGGTGGGAATCAGCCGATTTCTTATACACCTCATTACTTTTGTTGATGTGTTTGCGGATTGCCTTCATGCAACTCTGTGAACGTTGACTCCTAGTGGATAATGGGGGTCCTGGACAACCAAAAGTGGACCAAGCATGCCATGGTGCTACGTAGACTTTGATGGACCTTGGAGGACCGGGACATCCATAGGTGAACCTATCATGCAAAGGGGTGTTTGATGTTGGGGGTCCCGGACATCCATGAATGCTTCCTTCATGCTTAGACTTCATGATGACTGACTTTGGGGGGCTGGGGCATCCAAATGGAGTCCTAACATGTATGGGTTTCCTAACAATGTTTACTGCCAAAGGGGGACCTGGACACCCAGATGTAAACCTATCGTGCATCGGTCCTAGTGCGTGAGTGACACAAATGATGTGACTACCCTGACCACATGATGCGAAATGTTGCGACACATGTATTCCTATCAAGATGGTCCCATCTGTGAGATTTGGGGGTTTCCACTCATGGGGGTCGAAGCGGTTCCAAGGGGTGGACATCTTGGGATGGGTCACTCCCCTATTTCCAAGGTTGATGTCACCCTTGGCATTGACTCTCATAGTGTGGGCTGAATTTCGGAATGGGTGGGTTAGGTCTGACATGGTGGGTGAGAGTAGGAGGGAGTGGGTGGTGAGTGAGGAGTACTTGGAAGCCCATAGGAAGTGGCCAAACAGGTGAAGATGGGTTAAGGGGTGGGTGACGTGGAGGTGGGTTTCAATCCAAGTGACCGCCCTAGGGTCCCTAGTACACATAGGGAAGTGGGAATCATGAACCTGGTGGGACCTATCGTAATGCTCCTTGCAAAGGGACGAGGGGTAGGGAAAGATGTAGGAGGGCAAGGAGGTGGGTGGGCAAAGAAGGGCTAGTGGGAAGGGATCATGTGGATCTAGGAGGACTTGGGTTGAGGGGATTGAGGCTTCTTCCCATCCTAGACCTGGGGCACTCCAAAGCATACACTCCCTAGTGTGGGCTAGGCACTCGTCTCCTAATGGGGTATGTACCAAAGTGGATTCCCTAGGTTGAGTGCCCTTTTCTTGTGGTAGGGGGGTGGCGTAAAACTCATCGGGCTCGGGTTGAAACAATACGAGCTCACTCATGCAAGGACCCATGGTGTAAATGGAGATGATGGACCTGATAGAGGGCAGTGAGAAACTAAGGTACCCCGTATCACTCACTCCTAAGGCCAGCATGTTTGTCACCTCTATTTGCCTTAGTATGTCTTTAATCAAGTCCCTCATGGCTCCTACAAAGCAAAACGAATGATAGGTTGTGTGGAATGGTAGGGTGGGCACGATTGGGTTATGGTTATCCATGGCGGGGCGCATGATGTGGAGGAGGAGGTCTTGCTTAAGCCACTCAATGAGGGGTTCCCCTAAAATCACAGTCTTCATGGAGGGAGGGGTGGGGGGACTTGGTTGGTCATCTGGCAACTCTAGGGGAAGGATGTTCCTAGTTAGGCTCGCTGTGGTCTCTTTGGATAAAGATGAGCCTTCTTGACCCAACCCTTGGCATTGGGCTTCATATTCTTCCTCCCAATCTAGGGGAGCCTCATATTCTTCGATTACAATCTTATCCCTTTGGGGTGTGGGGATCTTACTCTCCAAGGGAATGGGAAGGTCTTTTGGGGATGGGGTGATGAAAGTTGGGGCATGGTGTACCTGGGGTGGTGAAGTTTGGACCCTAACAGTGGTCTTGGGCTGACTGGGAGAGAAAGGAGGAGTGGGAGTGCTCCTCGGGTTATGGTTCTCAAGGTAGGAGTGGGAATGTCGGGGAGCGAAGATCTTCCTAAGCTCAATCTTCATCTCTTCCCATGATCCTATGGGTTCTTGCCTCCAAATCCTTCTTAAGCCCACTACGCGTTCCCACTCCTTCTTGGCTTGTCCCCGAAGCCGCCCTGTGGCCCTGCGGACTCTAGCGTGTCCATAGACCCTAGTCCTGTCAAAGTGTTTATCCATGGTCGCCTCCCACTTTAGGTAGGCATTAGGACTAGATCCGTCAAAACTAAGGTCCCCTTCTAGGATGATGTCCACAAGGAGAGGGTCAATCGGACTCTTGTGGAAGGTCATGTTGGGGGTACTTAAACAATGGGGAGTATACATGATGATGCACTGGGTGGCCCGATGATGACTCTAAATGCGAATGCACCCTAGGACCAACTTGTAGAGAGACAAGTTGTGAACTTGCTATGATACCATTTGACGTGACACAACTAAGGGGCATGCAACAAACAAACGGATCCTTAGGACCTATTCCGTAAACACAATCACATAGCAACAAAGTCCAAGATTGGGGCCGATTCGCCGTCGCACACACATGAGCCCGGGGTGACTAAGTGATGCTAAGGGGCTGTGATGGATCAAGACCCTTGCTGGTAGGGTGCCAGCAGGGCTAGGGTTGCCCTCCCGAAGGTACGAGGCCCACACTTAAGGGGCTGGCCGGTGCCAATTGGGGCACTAGGTCCCTCTCTCTCACAGCCCACGGTGACCGCTCGTAAGTGGATCACACGGGGTCGGGCGCTCTCTATCTTGCTCAACAGAGCAACGTCCACAGATATTAAATGAACAAGCACTAATAATGAAGCAAAGGTTAGAGCTTACCCTGGTTGGTTTGAAGAAACCAACCCCGTTCGGAGACGAGGGCGAGCGGGGAAGTGTGGGTTCCCCGCACACTGCGCCGATGAAGCTTGATCCATGCTTAATAGTTACAATCACAACGCCTCGCACAGGAGGGGGAACTTGGGGTGGGGAATTTAGGGTTACAATCAAACACTACCTCCACGCAGGGAGGGGCGTTAAGCCAGCCAGGCGGGGAGGGGAGATTCGCTCGAATCGCACCGACGGATCACCTGACCGAATCTGTCCGTGTCTTGAGCAGCAGGATAGGGGATCGGTGTAGCCGCCGCTGTGCGCTCCTCTGGACTCAGAACTTGACGAGACTAGCGCTGGAATGACGCTGACAGACCCAGGTACGCCTGTGAATTTTGGTGGGCGGTTCCCGAATCGTCTCTGGTCGGAGTGGAGCCCGGAACAGGTGCTCAGAGTTCAGGTTCAAGCTGGCCCAGATTGTTGCAGCTGCTTGTAGAAGGTACCACGATCACTCCCGAAGTCTGAATGAGGCGAGACAAAGTCGAGGACGTCCGTGGATGAGTCTTCTTCGAGCAGCAACTGAGAACAGCACCAGAGGCTGTCGGGGTGGTGAGAAGGAGTCTGTTGAGTGAGACAGTTTTGGGGCAGGACCCAAATGGACTGTCTGCGCACCCGGGGGAGAAAATTTGGAAAAGACACTTCCTGATGCCGAATGGGTTGCCGCTGGTTGGTGGTGGTGGAAGACTCGTGGTGGCAGCTATCGGCCAAGTTGCGCCTCCAGAAGTTGAAGGATGTGGCCGTGGGAGCTTCTGCACTGCATCTCAGGTCCAGGTTCTGGTCCTTGTTGCGCAGTTGGACGAGAATGGGCACCACTAACTGTAACAAAGTCGGAATGAGACGATTCCACCTCGCTTGCGAAGAAGACTTGCAGACCTTTCCGGAGATGTATGGTGCACCTCCAGATGACGTCGGGTGGTTCTGGAGCAGAATCTGCAAGTCTGGCCTCAATCTGTTACCTGCGGGTTAAACAGAGCAAAGGGGCTGTTTGGTGGAGAAGGGTTGATGTGGGGGTGGAGGGGGTAGCAAAGAGGGGTGGAAGGTTGCTGGTTGTGGATGTGGGAGGGAGGTTTGGGGGTGTTAGAGGGGAGAGGGGAGGTTGGCAGGGGGCGGACCTGGTGTGGGAATGGGCTGGGAGGTGGTGGATGGTGGGGGCGCAAATGGCCTAGGGGAATGGGGGGGTGTCTTTTGGGTGTGGGTGATGGATCAATAGAAGGATATATGGGGGGCCTAGGGGATGGGAAATGTTGCTTTGGGGAGGGGAAAGGGTGTCTAGGAGAAGGGATTCTCCCTTTGGAATATGGAAGGTTGTATTGGGAAGGGGAAGAGTTGTTTGGAGAATGGTGGAAGTAAATGGGAGTTAAGGGGTCTTGGGGAGATGAAAGGTTGGGGGATGAGGTGGAGGATGATGTGGCAAGGAGAAGAGAGAGAGGGAGGGGTGAAATTTGAAGAGAGAGGGGGAGGAGAGAGAGAGGGGGCCGCCCCCTTTAGAGAGAGAGAGAGGTAGTGAGAGGGAGAGAGCTAGAGAGAGAGAGAGAGAGAGCAAGAGACACAATTCTTGTGGATTTTAAACTCAATACTTCATTAGTCATCTCAAGTGGGGTTGAGGTCCTATTTATAGGAATCCCAACTTTTACAAAAAGTCCCTAAGAAAAGAACTAATAACAGATAACCAAAAGAGCTGGGGAAAGGGAAAAGGACGCCCCTGGGCTAGGCCCTTCTAAATGGGCCCATTAGACATACTAGCCCAATATGACGACACAAACTTAGGTAAATAACATGATAACCTAGGGACTTGACTCAAAACAAAGGGGGAATTACATCAAAATGACTCAAGAAAGGTATGAAAATTACATAGCTAGACTCAGAAAATCAAGCTGAACATAATGGCGAGCGTCAGGACCCTTGGAGAAATAGGGAGTGGTAAGCGATGTCCCCATCAGGGACCCACAACATCTGAGCCTAGTGGCGAGTTACTAACGGTCTTCCTTAACGGTGACCCGACTCTAGGAGTAATGATCGGAGCCGATCTACCACTTGAGGAACCTGAAAAATATAAGGATTTCCTTGCCCGATATATCCGAGTCTTTGCATGGTCTGATGAGCACCTTTCCGGGATCCCGGGAGACGTGGTGATGCACAAACTCAACCTCGACCCAACGGTGAAGCTAGTCCAGCAACGTAGGAGAAAGCATGCCCCGGAGAAGCAAGCGGTCATTAAAGAGCAAGTCATCAAGGGGCAGAAGACTGACCTTTTTTTTCGGTCCTGTACCCTACGTGGCTCGCCAATGTCGTCCAGGTACCAAAGGCTTCTGGGAAATGGCAAATGTGCGTGGAATTCACCGACCTCAACCAGGCTACCCCGAAGGATTGCTACCCGCTGCCAAGCATCGATCAACTGGTCGACTCAACCTCTGGCAATGAGCTACTCAGCTTCCTAGACGCCTACTCTGGCTACCATCAGATCAGGATGGACTCGGAGGACATCAAGAAGACCGCCTTCATCACCGACTTCGGCGTACACTGCTACACCAGGATGTCATTCGGGCTAAAGAACGCTGGAGCGACATATCAGAGACTGATCAACCACATTTTTGAAGGACCGCTCAGTCGGAACGTGGAGGCCTACATTGATGACATGCTTGTCAAAACGCCGAAGGCCGAAGACCACCTCGCCGACTTAGCAGAGACCTTAGACACCCTCCTGAAGTGCAGCATGAAGCTCAACCCTGCCAAATGTGCCTTCGGAGTTAGATTCGGGAAGTTCTTAGGCTTCCTGGTAACTTAGCGTGGAATTGAGGCCAACCCCGGCAAGGTCCGGGCCATCCTGGACATGCGGCCGCCCACCTGCATCAAGGACGTCCAACGCCTTACGGGGCGCATTGCTGCGCTCAACCGTTTCCTGTCTCGGGTGGCCGAACGATGCTTACCCTTCTTCAAATTGTTGAGGGGACCCAAAATGGCATCTGCTACATTCGCCTGGGACGAGGACTATCCGAAGGCGTTTGCCAAACTCAAGGGATTCTTGGCCTCGCCCCCGGTACTGTCCAAGCCCGTCCAAGGCGAAGCTCTATACCTCTATCTCTCGGCGACCCCTTCTACAGTGAGCTCGGTCCTGGTCAAGAATGACGCAGGGATCGAGAGACCAATTTACTATGCCGGCAAGGTGCTTAATGAGGCTGAGAAAAGGTACCCCGCAACCGAGAAACTTGTGCTAGCGTTGGTTACCTCGGCCAAGTGCCTCTGACCCTACTTTCAAGGGCACTCCATCGTCGTATTGACCGGCGAACTCCTGAAGAAGATTCTCTTTCACCCTGAAGCCTCGGGATCCCTCGTCAAATGGGCCATTATGCTCGGGGCCTACGATATCTCGTATCACCCCTACTTGTCCATCAAAGGATAGGCTCTTGCAGACTTCATCACCGAAAGCACGGTCCCGATTGAAGAAGCACCTCCACCAGCGCCCGGGCCAACTTGGGATCTGTTCGTCGACGGGTCCTCCAACTCGGCCGGATGTGGCGCCGGTGTCCCTCTTAAATCCCCTGAAGGAGCGGAGCTATGGTACGCCCTCAAGTTCAACTTCTAGGCGTCCAACAACGCCTTCGAGTACGAAGCCCTTATCTCAGGGGCCAGGATGGCTCACCGACTAGGGGCCGAGCGGGTCAGAATCCACACTGACTCCCAATTGGTCGCTAGCCAGGTCAACGGTGATTACGAAGCTCGGGAAAGACAAATGGTCAAGTACCTCTAGGCGGTCAAGAGGATGGCCCAACTCTTCGAGAGCTTTGAGGTAGTCCGAATAGCCCGGGAGAAAAACTCCCGAGCGGATGCCCTCTCTCGACTGGCCTCCTCGCTCGACCCCGCAGGTACACGATCGGTCTTTCTCGAAGAGCTCGAGCGACCGAGCATCGAGTCCGAGCTTATGACCGTTGACCCGACACCCCCGAGCGACTGGTGGACCCCCTACATATCCTGGCTCCAGGGATTCTCAAGAGCCCCCCAACCCTCGGGAGGCTCAGAAGCTCAAGTACCAAGCTTGGCGTTTCATCATGCTGGACAATGCCTTGTACCGTAGATCTTTCTCCGGTCCCCTCCTCAAGTGCATCAGTGCCGACGAAGCCAGCCGAGCGGTTCAGGAAGTACACGAAGGCACCTGTGGAGCGCACCAAGGAGGAAGATCGCTCGCCAGGATCCTGCTCCAGCAGGGTTACTGGTGGCCCACTCTCCAGTGCGACTGCATGGCCTACGTACAGAAGTGCGACCGATGTCAGTGCTTCGACCACCTGATCCATCAGCCCACCGCGGAGCTCATCACCCTTGCAGAGCCATACCCTTTCGCTCGGTGGGGGATCGACATCTTGGGGCCATTCCTCACGGCTCAAGCTCAGAAGAAGTTCGTCATCGTCACCATTGACTATTTCACCAAGTGGATTGAGGCCGAAGCCACCACCAAGATCACCGAGTCAGTCGTATGGAGTTTTGTTTGGAAGTCGATCATCTGTCACTATGGTGTCCCCCGAGTGATGGTGAGCGATAATGGTCGACAATTTGATTCTCATTACTTCAGAGACAGATGTGCCGACCTAAACATTCGCAATCACTTCACTTCAGTAGCCCACCCTCAGGCTAACGGACTGGTCAAAAATGCCTATAAGACTATCTTAAAAGGCATCAAAACAAGGCTCGGCAAGGTCAAGGGAAGCTAGCTCGAGGAATTACCGAGCGTACTATGGTCGCACAGAACTACTCCGAGGACGGCCACCGGTGAAACACCTTTTCAGCTGGTGCATGGCATGGAAGCCGTGATTCCGTTGGAGGTCAGTAATCCCTCTCTCCGAGTCCTCCACTTCAAACCGAGGTAAACGAGTAGAAACTGCGAGAAAACCTCGACCTAGCGGACGAGATCCGAGAGATTGCAAAGATCTAAGCAATGGAATACCAATGGTGCATCATTCGATACTACAACTCCAGAGTCCGAGATAGACACTTCTAGCCGGGAGACTTCGTCCTGAGAAAAGTCGAAGTATCTCGACCACTAGAGGCGGTGGGGAAGCTGGCCCTGTTGGGTACCACGGAGTGCAATCGGATCTAGAAGGGGGGGTTGAATAGATCCTATGACAAACTTTGCCCAATTAAAAACTCTTAGAAATAAACAGCACAAACCACTCCTACAATGCAAATAACATATTTAGACACAATGCACAGTGGAATAAAATAGGTATGGTTGAGATGGAGACGGGAAGGCACAAGGCACATGCTGCAAAGAACCATCGACGTACTTAAGTTACCAAGTCAATACATCTAAGTGAGCAGGTAGACGAGGCTATGCGAGGTGTCGATGCATCAAGTAGTGATGCCAACGACACTACTCAGAACAGGACAAACGAGAAGGCAGCAAGTCCAAAAACACACTTAACGGAATATAGATATACCAGCTTTAGTGTGCTTACATTAGAGATCAACCAAAGGTGTGAGCGAGTGTGAACGAGGTTGAACACCCTTGGCCTGAGTATACTCCCTAATACCTGAGTGCAAGAATGCAGCAGGTAGAAAGGGAAGTGCAAGAGGCTGGAAAACCAATTAGTATAAGGATAAAATAGATTATACGGATCTGAAGGCAAGAGTGTGCGATGTAAAAGACAATATTGCATACGTTAAAGGAAGCACACGGACCTATGAATGGGAGGTAGAGGAGATGGATCAATCACACAAACATACACCCCAATACACAGGATATTTAAGGTGGTTCGATTGTAAGCCCACAACCTACATCCACCCCTCACCAAACCCAGTGAGGCTTTCCTGCTGACACACAGCTTGCTTCACTGAGCAACACAACTTGCTTACATGGCTGAGCAACACAGCTTGCTATCCACTGACTAACAGCTTGAACCGCTAACTAACAGCTTGCCAATCACCCAGAGGAACAGATCCTCTCTTCCTCTGAAACCACAGAGGGAACCTGATCCCTAAACAGGGGATCAGACGATCAAGATGAAAAGATGATAGACGAACCGAAACAAAAGAAAGGAAATACTGCAAGTGCAGTGGAGAAACAATATTGACATTGTAGATACCAGCTCAAGGAATCGATCAAGACATGGGAGCTGGTGGTTGCAGCTACAAGATTAGATCCAGGGATCTCTTTCTTCAAGCACCGGTAGACTGCAAGATTTTTCTTCTCTCTCAAGGCTGCTCTCTCTTCTTCTTCTTATTCTTCTTCTCTCACAGCACTGGACTAAGTCCAATAGGTGCTGGGGCTGCTCTCACGCTACTTAGGAATGTTCTTCGTAGATTGGTCTAAGGCGTGGCACTTTGTGGATGGCAGTAGCAGCAGCAGCAGCTTCATGGGAAGCTAGATATTATACATATATACAACGTGCCACACGGTCACTTGGTGAGGAACCTTTTCCCGCCAAGTTTTCCCGCCAAGTGCTTTCTTTACTTTGAGAAAGATGCTCTGCAAGATTTGGCATGAGTTAAATTAATTTTAGTACAAGAATAGTACGATGAGAGACTTGTGTGAAGAGGCAGACTAAATCTCCCTTTGGTCAGTCTCAGATCTTTACATTAAATCCCCTTCAGACAAGTAGTCCTCTCATTCTGCTTGAAGTGTACTTTTCTACGAACTCTGCCTGGTCAGATAGCCCATTGGTCGACAGCAAGATGATGGCTGACTGTAGAGTGTCCTATGTCTAGCAGTAGATAGTCTGGACAGGCAGACAGATAAGACGTACATCGTGGTAGACAGAAGTGGCTCTTTCAGTTGGATTTCTGACGAAACCATATCCAAAAGGTAGACAAATGAGAGATAAGATGGTAGAGCAAGGGTCAGACCTCAGGACGTGGTCCAAACCCCAAAATCCTTAATTTTAATGAGTTGCGGTTCCTTTTTCTCTCTCTAGATGGCCCACTGATCTGACAGTTTATTAGCTTGAGGATTTCTGGAAGAACAAGGGTGTGTCGACACTTTCTTAGCAGTGTGTTGAGACATCCCATTGAAAGCCTTGAAGAATCGTTCTGGATGAACGTGGATGTCTCGGGACATCCAGTGAATGTCTTGAAGATCCATGGCTGATGTGTCGAGACAACACTAAGAGGTGTCGGGACATGTGAGTCATTTGCAGAGTTGTTGCAAGAAGGTGTCGAGACAGAAGCGCCCTGTGCAGAGATTATCACACGAATGTGTCGACACTTTTCACTCAGCGTGTCGAGACATCGATGAATCTAGATGCTTTGTCAGAACGGCTTCAGCTTGAATTCTTCTGGATGTGTCGAGACATGGGCTAGATGTGTCGAGACACCATAAGAGAATTTCTTCTATATATATTTGTTCGAAGGAAGCATTGCAAAGACCTTCATCATCGTGCTTAGACTTTGTCTTCATGTGTGCACGGACCTTCTAGTGTTGAAGACCTTGATTTATCACATAGAGAATGTGCACAGACCTAGTTATCTACTGGCTAGAGGTTGCACAGACCTTGATCTTCATAAGTGCTCAGACCTTAGTTCATAGGAATAGAAACCTGCACCGACCTTGATCTTCATAAGTGCTTAGACCTTGGTTCATAGGAACATAAACCTGCACCGACCTTGTCTTGAGCTAGCTAGAGGTTGCACCAACCTGGATCGAGCTAGCACCGACCCAATGCACATACTGGCACTGACCTTGCTGAGAAAACCTGCACCGACCTAGTCTTGTGTTGACGGGAGGACTTGCACCGACCTGGTCTTGCACTGAGGCAGGACATGCACCGACCTTGGTTCGTGCGAGTCTAGGTTGTGCACCGAACTTGAATGTTACGCTGACGAAGCATGCACTGACCTTGTAGCAGATGTTCACTGACCTTACTATACTTTAGAAAAGGATTGCACCGACATTAGTTCAGCTGTGCACTGACCTTCCTTTGCACTTGAGAAGGATTTCACCGACCTTGCTCTGCTCTAGAGAGGGACTGCACCGACCTTACTTGCAGATGTGTACGGAGTTGGTTTGTTGCATGCGTGTAGACCTTGTAAGGTATGATAGAAATGTGCACCGACCTGATGTTGCCAGAAGATGCACCGACCTTGCATGCATGTGAGCAGTGCTGTGCACTGACCTTATCTGCATGGATTCCTGAGAAACCCTTTGCCTTGTGTTGCCTATGCCTTGGTTTTTGTGCAACCATAAATCTTGAATTCTACCTTGATTCTTGTGGAGCCACATGCCTCATTTTCTGTGCCTTACTCTATTTATTTCTTTCTTTGTTGCCAAAGCTGGCTTGACCTGAAATGCACGATTGTCGACATTTATTAAATGCAGGTCAAACATATTAATGAGTCATAGTTAGACATCATCAAAACAATAGAATTAAAGCATGTTACACACATGCCCAACATTCTCCCCCTTTTTGATGGTGGCAACTATGAGTCATTAAGAATACATTGTAAGTCAAGGTGCCATGGAATGTAATCATGAATTTGAAGCACAAAGACTTTTAATGACATTTTCTTCCCAGATAATTCTCTCCCCTTCTTGCAAATGACAAGTCTCTCCCCCTTATGCATGCCCTAGTTAATGACACATATAATCTCTCCCCCTTTGACATCATCAAAAAATATAAGAGAGAGTATATATGGCATAATTAGGAAGGTGGGAGTAAGGGAGATTATTAGTATAGGATGTACAATAGAAAAATGAGTATTTACCTGGAGGGTACAACTAAGTGCAGTGAACCTGAGACATCTTCTCAGAAATTGATGTGGAAATACATACCAATGGTTGTACACTTATTATGCCAACTGTTGAGTCCTCGTGGTGATGCATGGTCTCCCGCAAGTGAAAGTAGGACAAAAGTGATGCAGAGAGAAGATCACGCAATTGAGGAGTTGATACCACTTGTTAGTAAGTGATGATCAATGTTTAGTAAGCAAGTGATACCAATTGTTAATGGCAACATAATGATAGCAAGACAACCTGACTGAGTCATGAGAGACAAATGTATGCATAACATTTAATCATGGCAATATGGTGCAGTACAAGAGACATAGAGCAACCATGTACAAGAGTAGATCTGTTGTGATCCAAGTTGATGTTGGGTTTCTTGACCAAAAACAAATACCAATTGCTAGGTCTCATGGCCAAACAGGAAACAAATGGCCATTAGCAGTTATAAACGCAACAAGGACTCAATCATGCATGAAGATTAATCATGCACCATGATCCAGTTCTGAGAATAATACAATAGCCTCACAACATACTTGGTTTTCTGATTTTTCAGATGTTTAGGCTTTTCATATTTTTCAGCCATTTTCTGGTGTTTTCTATTTTTCAGATTTTTAAGATTTTCTATGCAATGCATGAAGAATGCAGACCACCCATGTATGTGCAGACTCAAGCTAGTTGCATAGAGAGCATGGAGCAAAGATATCCTGATATACATGAATAGGAGGGCAATGATACCATTTGTATAGTGAGGGCAAACGTCAAGGGACATCAAAAGATAGTTTGTCTTTACAAGAGATGGAGGTTCTTAAATCTGAAACCAAGTTCATAAATGCAGAGTTATAGATGTTTCGGAATTTTCAGTTATAGAACCCGAATGAACTAGCCCTTACACTTAGATTGGTTTAATGTTAATGAATCCTGGCCTACTCAGTAGAATCACATGAAAACATTTGTATTCAAGTTTGATAGAGATGAACCAAAAATTCATATCAAAGTCAGATTAACCTCCTCTTATCTTATTCATTTCCATTGGCCCCTTTGAGAGAAACTCTTAAAAAGTATTGAAATTAAACAAGCATGAAGACTAAATGGAATTTTGGAATTTCAATAGATGTGCATTTAGCTTTTGCAATTTCAACCATAATATTCATTCAGTATATGAACAGTTTTTACGAGCATTTATGTCAGGTGCATGCCTCATATCCGTAAAGACACACGCTGTTTAGACGCAAGTATCCCTCGGTAATTGGTAAGGCTGACTGTCATGCTTCAAATAGAACAGAGATAGCATTGTCACCTCATGACATATCGTACCACACATTCTTGATGAGGGGACATCTTTCTCAGCAACTTTGCCATTGCTTTGCCTCATGATATATCTTATAGCACAGCAGAGTTAACAAGGGCACTTCATGACATGTCTCATCTCAATTCATTTATGAGGAGACATATTTCTCAGTGAGCCAATGTCATTGCTCTAACGTTTTTTGCCATTAGGAATCCCACAACATCAGATTGTTTAAAAATAATACTTAGACATAAGTTTCTCAATCATAAAAGCCTTTGTACTTAAAATAAACTTTCAGATTTCAAAAGGCATAACTGGTCAACAACATGAGAAACTGGTTTAAGTCTATTAAGCCCGAACACAAATATTTTCAAGACGTTTAGACTTCAAGACACAAGAAATCATTAACGTTAAACCAAAATCATTCATGTTCGAGGCAGTCACAAATCTCTATAAAAGAAGATTCTTCTTGAAGATTTACTCTGATAAACAATCTTAATAACAGATAGAGAATCCTCCGAGAAGTTCAGGACATTTGAATCTCAAGTTGAACCATAAAAGGATTTTAGCAATATGGTGCAGTGGCTTGGTATAAAAAGAGAGTGTTGTATGAGTGGAAGGCGAGAATAGATAATGAACACTCCACCTGAGGTTATGGATTTAGCTCAGATTGGTATGAATGAGATTTAGTCAATCATGTGCAAGGAAGTGACGACATTTACCTTGGATGGTGTCGACACTTGCTGTCATGGTGTCGACACACTGAGCTCAGACAGAGAGCAGTTAACAAACTGAACTAGCAGAGTGTTTGACTATAAAAGGTCTGGGGTCAACATAAAAGAATTTTCAAGGATTTTCAAGAGTTGAACATGCTCCCACTAAACATGTGCATGAGTTTACAATAGAATATGCAACCTATGACTAGAGTGAACACATGATGCATCAAAAATGATACCACTGCTGGGTCCCTTTTAACATGGTTTGTATTGGCATGAATGAGACCACAATATGATGCAATCATGGATGATGTGCAATGCATTCTGAACAGTAATGTAGACTGGATGCTTCAGTGTGCATATGCATGCATGCTGCCCACTCCCTCTGTTGGATGTTCTCGAGAAAAACAAGCTCCCCCTGAGAAGATGCAATCCATGCGAGGATATCAGCAAGATGAGAGATGTTGAACACTGAATTTAAAGTTAACTTCCTCTGACTACATGGATGGGTTGGCTATGATGTGTGAAGCCTATGACCTATATGAATGCTCAACACAGTGAAGATGCTGCACATGATTATGCATTTTTGAGTCTCCTTATCATGATGTGCTCTGAGGTACATGAGCTCACAAAATGATGCAAGCATACATTATCTACAATAAATTCTAAACTGAATGCAAAATAATGTGGCCCAATGCTAAACTCCTCCGTTAAACAATGTTATCATGAGTAGATGAGTTGAAAATGCAGCCATGGTATACATCATCAAAACAATAATCAACAATGCTAAGGAAGAAGTTCTCATGGCTGTTATGAGGTGGCAGAACATATCAACCAACAACTCATCAATATAGCGATTCCATCAGCATGACAAAGTTTTTATGGATTGAGAAGCTGAGATAATTAATCTCTGGTACAAGGTGGAGGTTTGTATCTGAGATCCTGCTCACGTATAGTGAGAGCTCCGGGCAAGCTTGACTTGCCTTTCTACTCTTCATTATTTGATATACCAGAGGTCAAGCATTGTTGGGTCCCTTGATCATGAAATGCATGATGTGGCATGAAATTTCAAGTTGATGCTCAAGGACCACGACATATCCATATGCAATGACTACGATTCAAGCTTATCATGCAAAGATTGAACACATAAAAATTATTTACATACCTGTGCCTTGAGCATTTATTCTTTTGACCATCCATTGTTCAGCTCCAAGGCACCCAGCATTCAAAATTCTCATTTGAAATTTTTAGGTACCCAAGCTTGCTTGGGTCCTTGTGGGTTAGCAGCAGTTCTAGCAATTGATCTTCTTTTCATTGCTGCCTTCGGGTCACCCACTCTCATCCAGGGACAATAATTGGATGTATGTTCATATTCACCATAATAGAAGCAATGCACAGGGTATTTACCATTTCTTCTGTGCACATATGCATTGTTCCATTGCGAGTGAGCATGTATACTATCATGCTGATTATGAGAGTAGCTCCTACCTCTCAGTTGCCAGCATTCCTGGATTGTGTGGCCAATCTTTCCATAATGGTAGTAGCAAGGAGGGTGATTTTTGTAAAAAGCCATGGGGAGTGTCGACCTATCCGAATGGAGGTGTCGACTCTTCTGATTCCCCATGCGATTCTATGCAGAGTTCTGCTGCATACGTCCTCTACCAGAGTTGACCTATCTTTTGGCCTTGATTTCAACAGCAATTCTTGAATCCTTTCCTGCTCCTAGTTCATTATTATTTAAGGTGAGACAGTCATGTACAGTGAGACCAAACATGCCACAATGAAAGTAATAAACATTCATTTTATGAGAGGCATGGTAGTCATCATGGCTTTTCCTGTTGTGCATGTCAAGACTAGCAGATTGGGGTTTCTGTTTTTGCATGAGAGCCTTCTCTTTCTGCTTACCAATGCATTTTTGATTTTTCTGAGCAGGATGCGGTGTTGGGAGGTGGTAAGAAGTGCTGGCTTCATTCTTACCCTTGACAGAAGTGATGTAGGCCTTGCTTCCGAAGAATCGTTGGTCTTCGGGTTTGTAACCCAAATCTCCCTCATGATGACTTACCTTGTTTCCAAGAGTCTGTTCATTCTTTCCTTATCTTGCATACACTTAGACAGAGCATCATTTATATCTTTGATTTCATTCTCCAATGAGGAGAGTGCAACTCGGTTTCAGTGAGGTCCTCCTCACACACAGCCAATTGCTCATTGAGCATAGCATTAACCCCCTTGTAGTTTTCGATCTCCATTTGAAGTTCATTCAGTTTTTCCGAACTATCATGGGCAATACCCTTGCCCTTCTCACAAATGGATAGTTTTCAAGCAACATGTCGTTTTGTTATTTTACCATTTTTATTTCTTCAATCAACCTTATATCAGGGATTAGCTTGTCCGACATGGTTTGTTCATTAGATATTGATTTAGGTTGATTTTGAAGTTGTCTTATGATTTCTTCCAACCTAGTGATTTCAACTTGAAGGATTCCATTTTCATCTGTTAGGCATGTAATGGTTTGCTTATTCACATCCAAGTCAGAGGTAAGAGTGTCATTTAGCTCTTCAAAAGCTGAACAATTGTTAAAGAAAGGACTTTCATTCTGATGGATTGGTTGGATTTTAAGGTTTCGAACAGTCTCTTCCAACCTTATGATTTCTTCTTGAACGATTCTCATTTCATCGTTTAGACACACGATGGTTTGCTTGTTTAGATCCAAGTCTAAAGCAAGAGTATTGTTGAGCTCTTCAAGGTTGGAACAATTTTCACAAGCGCGACTCTTACCTTGACTATTTTTCTTCAAATCCTTTTTCAATCTTTTGTTTTCAAATTTCATCTTTTTGGACTGCTCGATCAACTGATCATATGCACCCATAAGCTCCTCAAAAGTAAAGTCTTCAGAATCAGAGCTTACCTGAGATGAGGATGGATTGCTTGACTGCTCTGATTGGTCAGGCATAAGGCATTGATGCTCTTGATCTTCTTTCTCATGGATGTTCATCAACACCTCCAGAACTTGCTTAGCTATGCTGCAGGTAGACACAAGATCAAGTAATCTGTCATCAACCGCAGCTTTGATTAAGTTGAGTGCAGCAAGGTTATTGTCATGTTTGGTCTTATGTTCAGCTGACCATACATTTGAGTCTGATAGCAGCTCATTTGGACCAATGTATATAAGGTTCCACAATTGTGGATCTGTGAGTTTGACATAGACGTACATTCCTCTTAGCCATATAGAAAAATATGAACCATCAAAAATAGGTGGAGAACCATTCGAAGCATGTGTAGCAGATGAAGCCATTTTCTCAAAATGCACTGGGATCTTTCCTTGTAGATCGTAGGATCTAGGAATAGCAGAGCTAGGCTCTGATACCAATTGTTGGGTCCCACGGAGTGCAATCGGATCTAGAAGGGGGGGGGGTTGAATAGATCCTATGATAAACTTTGCCCAATTAAAAACTCTTAGAAACAAACAGCACAAACCACTCCTACAATGCAAATAACATATTTAGACACAATGCACATCGGAATAAAATAGGTATGGTTGAGATGGAGACGAGAAGGCACAAGGCACATGCTGCAAAGAACCATCGACGTAATTAAGTTACCAAGTCAATACATCTAAGTGAGCAGGTAGACGAGGTTATGCGAGGTGTCGATGCATCAAGTAGTGATTGTAGATCGTGATAAATCTACTCATGGAGAAAAAGTAAGAATAATAATATTGGGAGAGAAATAAAGATGGGAGATGATAATAAAGCCAAAAGAAAGCACGTGGTGCTATAAAGGAGAGTGATCACCAGAGGGGTTACCTCAATAAGAATCAAAGAAGATCGCGAATACCTAGTGAAAAGTGGGTGCGGGATGAATTGTGAATTCCTTCCTCCTCCTTATATCGGTCGACCGACGAAGGGGGTTTTTCTTGTTGATTACCCTTGCAAAAGACAAAGAAACAAGCAAATAGAAGTGGATCAGCCAAGAACGTATAATATCAATCCCAAATAGATGATGTGATGATGAAGAGAGAACAAAACATGCGCACCTTTTTTGTTTGTTTAAAAAACCCCTAAGAGTTAGGGAAGGAAAAGGATGCAATACTAATGCAAGGAAGAAAACCGTACGACAGATGATATGGATGATGTGATGCAAAACAAAGCAAAATGAACAGAAGAAAGACCCCTTATGCTGTCCCTATAAATAGTAAAGGGGAAGAAACCACTTGGAAGCTACGGTTCGGCTGCAGCAATAGAGAAGAATAGAAAGCCCTTGAGAGAGCCCTTAAAGAAAGAGAATGCACAGAAGGAAGATGAAGATGGCGTATGCTCTTCTGTATATCTACGTAACTCTCTCTAACAGCAAGCACCGTCGTTGTCGTTGTTATCGTCTGTGTGTGTAACCCCTCACAAGATTGACCAGAGCCCTCTTATATAGGGTTTTAACCGAAGATAATCTCAAATTTAGGAAGATAAGGACGGGCAATGGTTATCAAAGGCAGGACTCTAGTTCCCAGATCGAGCAAGGAGACCATCGGAGGCAGGTAACTCTACAGGAAAGAGGAGTTTAAGAAAGACAAGAGGAGTTTAAGAAAGACACGAAAGGCTGAAACACGACCTACTAAAGGGCGTCAATTTGAAATTGACGACCTACCTCAAGGCGTGAATCAAAACCACGACCCGGTCAAAGGCGTTTCTTCCTGGATTTAATTTTGGAAAACATTCTTTCTTTGAAAATCATGAGAAAATGCCTGAGAGAAAGGCGTTACTTGAAAACACGCCCTGAGATAGGACGTTACTCTTTATTTGTAATTTATTTTAAAACCATATAATACCAGGAATTGACGCCCTGAGGTTTAGTCGTCCTTTCTTTGAAAAACGCCCTAGGCAATGTCGCTTTGTAAATAACGCCCCTCTTCAGGTCGCGAATCATAAAAATGCAAGAATAAATCAAAAACACACACAAAAAATAGAAAAACCTCATATTATAGACATATTGAAGTTCAATTTGGGGCGTCAATGTGGTGACATGAGTTTTGATTAACATAGCGTCAATTTTGGATTGTCTACAGCTGCCCCGCCTTTGCGTCTGCTTTGGAAGGGAGTGAGACGGAATGGAGAGCAACAAAGCGCAATGAAGTGGAGCAAACTGATAAGTAGACGCCAAGGTGTGATGAGACACGCCTCAGACACTAAGCATGGAAAATCTTTCCAAGATTCTGAATGAAAACAACTCCGAGTAATTCCAAGGAAGCATCAATTTGCTGGATAAAGGAGACTAAACTAAGAAAAATGTGCGCGTGGGCACGACAGGGAGACACCATTGGAGAGCGGTTACCAGCCAACGTGGACGTGCTACAACCAAGATGGATTTGTAGAAAAATAAAGAGAATTGAGATGGAGACCCAGCAAAAGGGACATTTTCAAGGAACTAGCCTGAGCGGCTTCAAAAAGAATAAAGCACTAAATTTTGGAGTGGAATATCTCATGTCAACTCAATCAAGAGTGAGTGACCTTCATTATTTCCATAATATGAAGATTTTCAGCATGAAGCTCAAAGTCCTACATGATGCATGCTGGGCTAAAAGAAAAGATTAAAACAAACTAAGAATAGAAAATAATCAAGGATAATATTGTTAAGCCATCTAGATTTAGTCAAGAATCTAAGTCTCTGAGCTGACACTAAGCCGAAGCCCGTTTGTCCACGCATCAACTCAGAAAGTGGAACCATCGTCCCAGACCTTTAATGACTCAACGGCCTATCCATGTGATCAGGACTCCCCTGGAATTATCACTGTTTTTGTTGACAAAGGGGAACTCAAATTCCAGATTCATCAGAACCACAAGGTCCTTGATATACTATAATAGTGTAGAATACCATATAGTAACAATGCTCACAGGAAACAAATACAAAATGATGTTGCTCCCATAGGGATCCAAGCGTCCCGAAACCTGCACTCTTCTGCACTTGAAAATTCATTAGTCCACATAATCAGAAATAATCCTCAATAAAGCATGACATGATCATAAGTGCTTAATCGTTAATAGTTCAAACAAAGTAATAGCACTTAAGTTCATCAAAGCGCAGGGAGAACCAGATTCATAAGCCCACAAAACACGACCGGATGTAACGACGTTAAAATCATGAAAGGTGCCTGACCGCAGGGCGTCAAAAGATAAAACACGCCCTTCACTAAGGCGTGAAAAGCATCGAGAGGCCAAGAAGGAAACGACCCAGGAAAGGGCGTTAAATAAAACACGGCCTCTGCCAAGTCGTCAATTAAGAAATTGACACCCCAATAGAAGGTGTTAATTAACCTCATGCTTCCGTTTCCAATTCGAAAGCTAAACCTAGTCCTAATGGCCATCCACCTTCTAACTCCGAACAGCCTTAAACCCCTTCATCCTCCTATAAAAGGAAATACTTCCCTTAGATCAATCAAAGCAAACCCTCAGAGTTTCTCCGTTTCCTCTGTTCTTCTGTTGTTCGTGTTCTTCCTCTCGCAGGCACTGCAACTGTCTAAGCTTTCCCTGCAAATCGAAGATGGTGAGAGTGCTCAAAAGGTTCAAAACTTCCACTCCCAGGCTTACTGAGATCAACGGGCACATCAGCAATAGAATTTCCCTGAATCAGGTAATGATTGATTCCTCTGTTCTGCTTACAGCATACCTTCACGTCTTTTTGTCTTTCTTCTGATCCTTCATGTTTCCTTCCTCTGTATGCTTATTCATCCCTTTGTCTATGAATTTTTCCTTTTCTTCCACAGGACTATCCTAATGTGCCAGGAGCCCGGAGGTTTACCAAAATCAAGTGGCTGCCACTTATCCTCTCCAAGTTCTCTTCGGGTATGAGGGTATACCTAGCAAGATGGCACCTTTTAGGTCTAGTTACCCACGCCAAACACTATGATCAAATCCACTTAGATTGGGCTGCCATAGGAGCTCTAATTGAAATATGGCACCCTTCCACTCATACATTCCTCTTCTCAACCTTTGAAGCCACCATCCTATTAGAAGAATTAGAAATGATCTTGGGCTTGAAGAGAATGAAGCAAGGGGATGAGGAAAAGATGGCCATCATGCCAAAATCAATCTCCTCACATGAACTATTAACCACATTGATACCTAGTCCAAACCTAATGAATCAAATCAAGGCCACCAAGGGAATCAATCTCCTGAAGCTTGCTTCGTGGGTGTACAAGAGAGCAGATCAAGCCAAAGAAGATGATGAGATAGAACGGATAGCAAAGGCCTTCGTGGTGTGTTTGGCAGGAGCGATATTATTCCCATCCACGGAGGACTTCCTAGAAGAGGCCCAATTAAGCGCTGTGGTGAGCTTATGAGAAGGAGATAGAGTGGGACCGGCTATTCTAGCCTATCTCTATAGCAGGCTAATCTCAGCAGCAATGGGAAGGCCCATCTACGGATGCATGCTAGCACTCTCCAGTTGGGTGGATCTTCACTTCAAGTTTGATCCATGTGATGAGGCCCAACAATCCTCAAGAATCTTCTCAAAAAGTCCACTCTCTTACATGACCGGCTCACTTGGGATAAGCAATAGAGTGATGAACCGAATTCCTCAAATCAAGAAGAGAGTGGAATGGCGAGAACACCTCAAGGTGATGCCAAAGAATCTCTTTACTTGCGCCCCGGGAATACTCAAACTTCAAGGGCTCCGTGCAAGGTTCTCTCCCGGGACGGACCTTAGACTCATCGGCGCTTCAGATTTCGTGCTATACAATTCATATCGGTGCCTTCCTCAACTCGGGCTTCCACGGCAATTGTTTGAAGATCCATCTCATCTCCCTCCAATCAAGACACGGGACCTTGGCAGCAATGAGGATGGAAAAGAAACAACCACTATCCAAGCTTTGTGGAAGATCAATAAAGCACACCAGCATGTGGAAAATTTAAAAGAAAACAGAGATGAATGGAAGTCTTATGTAACTGCTTTGAGAAACTTGAGACCCAAAGGGGCTCATTGAATGTAATGTGATCTTCCCTTTTAATGAATAACAATGATGATACCTGATTGAGCCAATTTCATAGTATTTTGGATCAAATCTTCCAAAATAACGCCTCAAGGAATGTCGTGAATTCATAAAAGGACGCCTCAGCATACGCCGCTTTTAATATTCCAGCTCACAAATTTGACGCCTCCACCAATGGGCGTTAACTGAATAACGACTTAAAATAGGGCGTGAATTGATTCAAATTCCCAAAATATATTCGTTGAAATCTCAAAAGTAACGCCCTTAGCCAAGCCACGGATCATGTAAATAATGCCTCAAGCTCAGACGTTAATCATAAATAGCAATTATTACTTCCATCACATCAATCAACCCATATTGAATGCGTCTGACGACGGTTATGATTCCCCATGCAAACGGAAATAACACCTCAAGAAACGTCATCCATTATCAAAACACGCCCATATTTATGGGCGTCAATTCCACAAAACACGCCCTTCCTCAAGACGTGTCTTCTTTTCGAATGCCAAAAGGCCTTTTCCCCCTTTCTTATTCCTCCCTCCATTCAATCTTCCATCCCCTTCTGTAAAAAACCTAACTGAAGCCTCTTCCCCCCCCGTCTCTTACTCTCTCTCTCTCTCTCATACCTCCCCCTCTCCAACCTAAACGATGGCCGACGGTGGTTTGAAACGACAACGGGTGGCCGCCCCCGAGGTCGTTGATCTAGGCGAGGATGCCCACGCCGAGGAGGAAGTCCCTCCCGTGGTGGCCGAAGAAATCCCAGTGGCGGTGGCCGGCGGCGAGGACGAACACGGCGACGAGGCCATAGGAGAAGAAGATGAGGAAGGTGAGGATGATGTTGGTGAAGCAGCAGAAGAAGAAGAAGAAGGCGAAGGTGGTGATGAGCACGGTGGTGAAGAAGAAGAAGGAGGTGGTGATGAGCCACCGCCCACGGCGGTGGCTCCTCCCCGTGCCGGCCAACTACGGCGACCCAGGCAAACACGACCTCAGCCACAAGGACCAAAGCACAAGAAGGTAGGCCCCCAACCCTATTTCCATTTTTCTATATTTTATTTCCATTTTTTATGCAATTTTCATAGCCCTCGGGGTATAATCCCTGTAACTCAGGGAAAAGACGCCCCCCTGTAGGGGCGTGACTTAGAAATGAAACGCCTAACCCAAGGGCATTAATTCAATTATTTTCCTGAAAAATAATTAACCCCAATAAAACACACCCTGCAGCATGTCGTCCATTAAAAATTTATCACTTCTCGCATCATGCTGTTAATTCCATTAATTTCCATGCTTTTAATTATTTTTCCATGAATTATTCGCATGCTGTTATTTTTATTTCATTTTCTGAAAGTCCTGAAAACAACGCCCCCTACCAGGGCGTTAATTCAATGAAAGATGACCAAACCAGCGGACGTCAAATCATTAATTTCAAAAAAAATATTATGAGGCCCTAAAACTCCTATTTGAAAACAACATCCCACACAGGGGCGTGACTTAACCAAAAGACGACCCTGGGATGGGCGTCTCCTAAAAAAAACCTTAAGAAATTAGAAATTAACCACCAAACCACGCCCAATACAGAGGCGTTCTTAGATAAACAACGACCTTAGGGTAGGTCATGAATTCAAAGCACACTTAAGAACCACGCCCCTCCCAGGGGCACTAATTCAACAAACCACGACCCAAGGGTGGTCGCTAATTAAAATCAAACATCAACATAACCCAGGGCAATCAAAATGAGATTCAGCGTGAATAATGAAAATAATTAAGCGAAAATTCTTTTCTTTATGCATGCAGGGGTTGATGAGGACGCGCATCTCCTGGGTCATGGTCCGGGCAGCATACTACGGCCTCCCTGAGTTTCAGAGAGCGAGGGTAGATGCCATGGGGTTTGGGGCCTTTCTATCCATAGAGCCAGTTAGGCCAGACCTACCACTTATCCAGGTTCTACGGGAGAGATGGGACAGGACTAGCCGGGCATTCCTGATGCCATGGGGGCATATGGTTCCTACCCTGGAGGATGTAGCCAGGATTACAAGGTTGAGGGTAGACGGAGAGGCTGTGAGTGGGATCACCTTACCAGACTACACCGAGCTTACCCAGAGGTTGCTAGGATTGGAGATGGTCTATGAGACACCCAGCGAGTGTAGGACTATTTTCCGCACAGACCTGACTATAGTGATGGGCTTAGGGGATGCTAGGCATAGGTCCGGGGAGACCCTAGAGCAGTTCTCGCAGAGGCTGACTGACGGGGCTAGGGCGGTCTACTGCCAGGACCCGGCAGACAGGGAGAGAGCAGACCTTGACCTGAGGAGGTTTCTACTGCTGCTACTAGGGAGGCTATTGCTCGGCACGAAGGGCGACGTCATCAACTGCCGATTCCTGGGGATCCTCGAGGACTTAGAGTGAGTTGGCAGGTACGCCTGGGGAGCTGCGCTGTTGGCGCACATGATGGCCGACCTGTCCACCGGGACAGGTCGAGAGACGACCGTCAGTGGCTTCTCACCTTTTCTTCAGGTATGCAATTTTTTATATGAATGTTGAATGTGAATGCATATGAACGTCTTGCTAATATGATGCATGGATGCAGGTTTGGAGCCACCTATACATGCCGATGGGGCGCACCGACCCACGGCCTGGAGGTGAGGGAGCGTTCCCTCTAGCGCGGCGCTGGTTGCCGGTGGTCTTCGGGGCCCCACTCGGCTACGAGTTGTGGGTTCTACGGAGAGAGTTCCGCGACTTTCCCCCCTCGCTGGTATGTGTGAATGCATTTTTTTGTATTTATTTGAATTTATTATGATTATGATGACATGCTGATGACATGCATGTTCATGGATGCAGGTGCAGTGGAGACCATATGCAGAGATGACAGATGAGGGCCAGCCGTGGGTCGTAGCGGGCCGACCTCGCTTTGGGCATGAGCTCTGGGTTCATTGCTTGAGCGAGATTGAGCCGTTACTGCTTAGGCTGGTGATGAGGACCCTAGGCCTACACCAGGAGTGGGTAGAGGTCGGTGAGCCACGAGGGATCGGGAAGAAGACGCGCGGTCGCACAAAGGCGATCGACTGGAGAGTGCGGTTCGAGGAGCAGTACGCCGACTGGCAGCGAGGCGGGACCAGAGTCACCTCTCGGGCGACTGACAGCTCCGAGTACCTCCGGCGCTACTGGGAGGTTTACGTCGGACGGCCACAGATGAGGGTCCTAGGGGTACGTATGAATGCAATTATTTTAAATGCAAATGCTTATGTATATCTATTATGCAACTAATGTGTAATGAATGCAGGACGCGCATGATATTGCAGCGATGGATGCACAGGCCTACCTATACAGCCTGGTGGACCAGCTAGCTGCCACGCGGGCAGACTTAGAGACCCTGGTGAGTTTTTAAATTATTTCTGTATGCAAATGTGTTTTTTGTTGAATTATTGATGATTAGCCACTGACGATCTTAATGAATGCAGCGTGCCCAGCATGGAACAGTGAGGAGAGATCCAGGGGAGGCCTCTAGCTCGAGGGGACCCAGTGCAGAGGCGTCTGCGCTGGCAGAGCAGCTGGCAGGAGCGGAGGCACGGGCTGAGGTAGCAGAGCGTGACCTCGTCTCACGAGTAAATTATAAACTCAAACTTCATTCAAATATTGATTATATATAGCATTGTGTACTGATGAAGTTGTTTTGCAGACTGAGGAGCTCCGAGCCGCGCTTGCTTGCGTTGATGAGGGCTTCCATGTGACGAGCACACAGGTGAGTGGTTCAATCACGTGTTGCTTGAATTGCTAGATTACTGAATCATTGCATTAATTGTGGAATTGATGATTTGTTTACCTGTTTGCAGGCTACTCAGCTTCAGGCGGTACGTACCGAGTTGGCGATCCACGATCAGCGGATCTCAGAGCTAGAGAGGACCTTGAGGCGTCGGGAGGAGCTGCCTCAGGATGTGGCAGAGTTACGGGTCGCCCTCGAGCTGGAGAGGAGGGAGCGGGCCCGTGAGCGTGAGGAGTGTGCTCGTGAGCACGAGGAGCTGGCGGACCTGAGGACTCAGCTAGTCCTTTCTCAGGAGCGGCTTCGAGTGTCGGAGGAGCGTCTGCAGCGAGGTCGGGAGCGGCCGCGAGCGGCAGGGTTCAGCTTGGGCGGCTCCTCTTACATGGCGGGCTCCTCTTTTCGACCGAGGAGTGAGACAGGGGACCAGGCTTGAGGTCCAGCGGCTTCACGGGGCTCCATGCCCCCCCCACCAGCACCACCTCGGGACGCCGAGGGTGAGGTTGAGAGCAGGAGAGAGGAGGGTGGAGGCGAGAGCTGAGAGACTTACTTGTACCCCTCCACCTTCACACCTGTACATGAGATATATATATATATGAGATTTGAGCTTTTGTTTACCTGAGCACTTTGTGTGGTTGTGGACTTGTGTTTGTGTACTTTTCTCTTTCCACGTTCTTCGTTTCTACTTCGCTTTGCCCTGTTCCTGCAACTATAATCCACACTTTGAACAAACAGGTTAATTCATCTGTTCGACTTGGCCCCTTGCTCAATAAACAAGGGGTATCAATATTTTGACCTTAATGACGGGTCAAGGGGCCAAGCCTTTAATCAAATAAAGTAAATGAAATAACTGATAAAAGGGGAGATGCGACATGCAAGCACTCATATGCAGACGATAAATAAAAGATGCCCATGCAAAAGAATGCAAGCATACATCGTGAAGAAATGCATTTTTTTATTTTATATATTTTTTTGTTATTTTTCTTAAAGACGCGCCCTATATAAGGTCGTTCTTCAAACAAAAGCCGCCCTAGGTGACGGCGTGAATTTTGACAAAGATTTTGAATTTTGAGAGAGTGACGTCCTGAACAAAGGCGTTATTTTAAAAGAGACGGCCTGAACAAAGGCGTTACTTAAATAAAAAGCGCCTTAAGCGAAGGCGTTAATTATTTTTATTTTTCAACTTGGGTTGACAAGGCTACCTAGACCGTGGGTCCTACACGGTCACCATTAAAATTCATTAACCTTTCTTGAATAATTAAAAGGGAGTTGACGTGATAATGATTAACTTATATTCGAGATTTCGCATGGTGCAATCTCCTAGGTCCGTCTCGGCCATTCTGCCGGATTATGATTTACCACAAAGGAAGGGATGGAAGAAGATATAAGGAAGCCCATAAGGGATTCTGAGATGCCCGAAGCAAAGCTACCTCCCCTGCCCTATGCCCGTTGGGGTTCCGTCTTTGGCGTAGGGAAACTTTGTTGCCTTTTGCCTCTTTTATATTGCACGCATACGCCCAAGGTTTTCCTTGCGGGGACTTTGCCCTCTTGACATGCTTTTCTTTTAACCACTTGACTTTCACTTTGAAATTGATTTGCATTGAGCAACCTAATTGTACTTGGGTTTTTTGCGGCATTTCGTTGCCTTTTGGGCCCTGACTTCCACCTACTAGGGCGGCGGATAGGCTTGGTGGATCTACCCCGAGGCCTCCCTTCCTCCCTTATGGGCCGAAGAGGAGAAGAATGGGTATTATCTTCACCTTTAGTCAGGTTTTGACTTTCCATCGGATCTTGCACCGCTTGAGTTCAAGAATAAAGCGTGTTAGTGTGTGCGGGTGTCAACCCCATTTTAAGTTATTCAAGACTGATAAATGAATTCGGAATTTTGACCTTTCGGATTTTAGGCCCTCGTGTGCCATGGTAGCCCTTTTGGAAATTTTTAATATTCATATTTTTTTGGATTTTAGAAATTCTATATATTTTTTTTGGATTTTAGAAATCAAGGGTAGTATTTCTTAAGATACAAACCATTCCAAGGGTGATTTAACTCTTCTCCTTCAGCATTAATCAGTTTATAAGCATTGCCAGGGTAAACATCTTTTATAACAAAAGGTCCTTCCCAATTTGGTTGGAGTTTTGAGCGGGGGCCTCCAGCTTTTACAAAAATTCTCTTGATTACCATCTCACCGACTTTAAATTTTCTCTCAATTACCTTCTTTTGATAAAAACGTGAGAGCCTGTTCTGATAAACACGCGCATGCTCAGCGGCGACCAGACGCTTCTCATCTAGGAGTTCCAATTGAGCAAGGAGTGAATCACGACGCTCATCAATAGAGAGTTCCTTGTCCAATTGTACTCGCAGAGATGGAATGGGAATCTCATAAGGGACTACTGCCTCCATTCCATAAGTAAGGGCGAAAGGGGTTTGCCCAGTGGGGGTACGAATGGAAGTGCGATAGGCCCAGAGAGCTTCAACTAGCTTGTCCGGCCAATCCGAAAATTTATTAGTCTCACACGTCTTTTTAACAATTTTGATCAAAGTTTTGTTAGTTGCCTCTACTTGACCATTGCCCTGCGGATAATAGGGGGAAGAATGATGCAATGCAATGCTATACCTGTTGCAGAGATCCTTGAGCTCTTGAGAAATAAATTGGGGTCCATTATCGGTGATGATAGTACTTGGGATGCCGAACCTTGCGATGATGTTCTTCATTATGAACTTGCAGACAGTTGATGCTTTGATCTCCACGTAAGCTTCTGCTTCCGCCCACTTGGTGAAGTATTCCGTTGCCGTCAGGATGAACGACTTTTGCTTGGTCAGGAGATTCGAATCACCAAGAGGTCCAATGATATCAAAAGCCCACATGGAGAATGGCCATGAGGAGGACATAGGATGGAGTGAAGAAGCAGGAGAATGAATTTTGTCGGCGTGCAGCTGGCACTTAACACACCTACGAACATAAATGGAACAATCCTCTTCTAGAGTGGGCCAATAGAAACCTAGCCTAAGAATCTTCTTAGCTAGCATCTAGCTGTTCACATGACCACCACACACTCCAGAATGCGCCTCTTCCATAACTTTCCAAGATTCATCATCATCGAGGCATCTTAATAAATCACCAGTGAGCCCTCTTCTGTAGAGCACACCTCCAACCAAAACATAACGCTGAGCCACTCTTCTAATTGCTTTCTTCTCTTCCACAGTGGCTTCCTCGGGATAGGACTGATCATTGCAATACCTGGCAATCTCATAATACCAAGGTTTCTCTTCGTCAGCCAACTCTTCTTCCCAGTCCAAAAGCATGACCTCTTTGCCTTTAAGAGCTTCCTTCTGTCTGTCCTTCTCAAGCACCTTATCCCTAACGTCGAGGAATGCACGATCCTTAATAGCTGGAGTGTCACGCTGATGAATCAGAGGAACTTGAAAATCACGCTCAGGAGGGAAGACCAAAGCAGAGGCCAAAGAGGCAAGAGCATCGGCTAAGATGTTCTGGCTACGAGGAACATGCACGAAGATTAACTTGGTGAAGAGTTTGGCATAAGCTGAAGTGTAGCAACCCGTATAAAATTAAAAGAAATAAATTTAGATAAATTGAAATAAACTAAAAGATTAAGTGAACAAATAAAAAAGGTTGAAACAAGAAGAACAAAACCCTGATTAAATTAACGCCTTGGAGCAAGGTGCTACT
This sequence comes from Amorphophallus konjac, assembly GCA_022559845.1. NCBI lineage: Eukaryota > Viridiplantae > Streptophyta > Magnoliopsida > Alismatales > Araceae > Amorphophallus > Amorphophallus konjac. Next base: position 454,245,567 of record CM040121.1, on the reverse strand, counting down.
TGACAAGAAACGCCCTCACCTAAGGCGTGTTTTTGAGAAAGGACGCCCACATTTCAAGGCGTCAGATCTTAAACAACCAAAATTACATAAAGAGGAAAGTATTTGAAACGCCCTTTTCTTGGATGCGTTTCCACAAGAAACGACGCGCGTCAAGACGTCAATTTAAAATTCGACGCCCTAGCGTAAGGCGTTATTTCCATTCTAGTTTCGTTCGAACTGAGAACTTATCCAGGATAAGTTGATAACTATGGGAAAGAGTTCGAATGTAGTAAGGACTCTATCATGGAAGTATTACTTCCAATCAAACTCTAGCCCTAATAGGACCCCAAAAATCTTATAAATACTCTCCTGTTTAACCCTCGTACGCTATTTGGCGTTCGAATTCTTCAAAGGTATGTAACGAACAATATGTCTTCTCTGCCTTTGATTCATGAAGAATCACTGATTCTTATTCTTCTTCTCTTCTTACAGGTTAGGAAGATTAACGTTGTGAAGAACAAAAGGGTAAGTTCTTCTTTCCTCTACCTTCAGTCAAGTATTATGAAGAAAAATACTGATGTTTCGTATATATATATTCCTCTGTAGGAAAAGCTCTCTACCTGAAGAAACGAAGTGTTCTTCATCTACGTTCTTTTCATCAAAGCCATCGTTCAGTAGCAGTTCCATCTAGTTCAGGAGTCTCTGTTCTTCTTATCAATCTCTTCACGTTTCTCCATCCAGATTATTGCCCAAGGTAGGATTTTCTCAGGGATTGTAGCCCAAACTAGCATATTAATATTTATAACATCATCCATTAATACCTGCATATAGATTTCATGCGTTTTGTTTAGTTTCTAAAGAGTTTTGAAATAGACGCCCTTATCAAGGACGCTACATTAAAAGACACGACCACGACTAGGTCGTCAATTTAATATTTGACGCCCTGCACACGGACGTCAATTTCTCTTAATTAATAAACACCATGTTTAAAAATTATATATCAATGCAAACATGATTCTAAATTAATGCATGGTCAATCTCTTGTAATCCTGCTATTTCTTATGGTACTGACCATATATCATGTTTTCCTAAAATTTCATTGTCTCGAAACTTGTGAACTTGTGAATTAACGACCTTGTCCAAGTCATCTTTTCTTGAACTGACGCCCCATACCAGGGCGCCTTCTGTAAACTAACGCCCCTGTCCAGGGCGCGTTTCATTAAAATTTCCAGATTTATAATATTCTGCAAAACTAGAAATATTGAAAGGACGACTGCTGTACACGTCGTCAAATCTAATATAAACGCCCCTGATTAAGGCGTTAATTACATGAAAAATGACTTTACCAAAGTCGCTACTTTCTGCATTACTGATTTTTCCTGATTACTGTTATCCGAGGGATTCATTACATATATTTATATATAGGCACTATTACTCCACTCCGTGAGTATAGTCCCATGTTTTCTACGATGATTTATCGCATTATACACTCAATTCTCATTGACATACAAGCTCTCCATTGGACATTCCGTTCCTTTGGACTAGCGAGTTAGTCATAGAGACCTCCGTAAGACTCCTCGCCGCCTTGGATTCCCTCAAGGCCGACTGAGCTGGTTGTACCCTAAAAACCCATTACACAATCTTTGCCATGTCCCTCTATAGAAACATGGTGATACCGGCCCTCATGTCATGCCATGGGTATGATATGAGAATTATCTTAATGAACAGGGAAGAATATGCCGTTGTTATGATGTTCTTATAGACCCCAATTCTATATTAAGCTTGATGTTCTTGTGAACCTCAATTCTATATTAAGAATGATGACGTCTTGCCATTGAGGTGCTATTCATATGGACCTCAATTCTATTTAAAAGAGTGTCTCTAATTACTTATTATGGTACCCGAGTTAAGGGAACCAATTCCACCTAGTTTATCGATAATCGTGATTGTACCGTTATTATCGCCTATCTATGTCAAGTATCATATTTTTGGACTCTATTCTTTCAAAGTCTATCCTACATGTCTACAAGCTTTATCCTAGAAATTCCATATTGGCTATATACAAAAGTGGATGTTAAAATACATGATTAATGCCTGCGCATATAGGGCCCGATCTGGTCCTGAGAGGAGCACCCGAAAGTACTTGTGCCCATGGGAGTTGATTGATCACGGTATTGGCATTATACCGAAGTGCATGACTAGCTTGATTGAATATTCCACAAATCTTGTACTTGACTTGATATTACATGACTTGCGTGGCCCGAAAAAAGGTAATTACTTGCGTACTTGAACGTGATAGCCAAATTTCATCTTGACATGATAAAATACTTGCTTGAATATCTTGATATCATTTGATATAAGTTCTTGAAAGTTCATGACTAGTTCTCCTTGTTACCTTATCGTTATATTCTCTTTCTATCTTGTCATTTTATGCGAGCATGCATAGCTATAGTGCATTCATGAAAGATGTAATTACTTAAACCCCTTTGCTAGTTCCTGAGATATAATTTCCTACTGAGCGTTCGCTCACTCCATGTTGTCCCTTACTTTTCAGGTAAGTCCGACGATGAGGAAAGTCAATCGGATGGGGAGAATCAAGAGTGAAAGAGCTGGAGCTTTTCCAAGTGTCATCTAGTTTTTTATATATTTCTTGAGTCCAATGTGTACTTTTCTTTTTGAATAGAGTATTGGGTTTGTAATAGACTATTTATTATGAAGAAATAAATGGATTGGGTTATCTTTACCTTTGCGCATCTCTGTCTTTGTGTCGAATACACTTCTACTCTGATTGACATGATTGATATAAACTCGTCACGCATCTCCGGGTATCTTCCGCTCTCAGGGCGTGACAGTTTTTATGGTATCAGAGCCTAGGGTATTCAATTCCTAGGAAACCCAAGTCCAAGGATAGGTTTTAACCCTTTAACTAGTGAGATTGGGTAGAACCAAGGGTTAAAGTTAACATAGAATGCTAGTCTTTAAGATACAAATCACGTATTAATCTAGTTATTATAATTGTAGGATAATGGCTGCCGAACGTGCTCAATGGCGCAACATGCAGCGTACACTGCAAGGCATGACTCAAGTGCTGCAACAAGTAACACAAGGAGGTAGACAACGAGCAGGAAGTCTCCACCAGACTTTCAAGAACATGAACCCGCCCAAGTTCACGGGTTCTACTGATCCAGATGACTCTGAACACTGGATTAAGGAAACAGAACGAATATTCCGTGTTATGCAATGCACGGATCAAGATATGGTCTTACTAGCTACTTTTCAGTTAGAGAGGGATGCTAGATGCTGGTGGGAATCAATATAGGCTACTATAAATCAAGATCAGGTTACGTGGGAGGAATTCGTTGAACACTTCAACACAAAATATTTCTCGGACCGAGTTCAGGAAAAGAAGGCTGCAGAATTTGCTGCATTAAAGCAACGGTCTTTGTCAGTGGCCGAGTATGAGGCCCAATTCTCTAGATTATCTCGGTATGCTAAGCATCTAGTTAGCACCGAGAAAATGAAAGATAGGAGGTTTCTTAATGGGCTCAGGCCCCAAGCTATTGCTCAACTGGCGCCGATGGACATTCAAGTCTACTCGGAGATAGTACGCCGAGCTCAACTATTAGAAGATGCCACGGAACTGTCTGATAGGATTCGTGGTAAGGATAAGAAGGAACAAGTTACAGGATCGGGTTCCTTTAAACCCAACTTCAAGAAAAGGCCTAGCAATGGAGGAGCATCCTCACAAGACCAAAAGTTCAAGAAGACCAAGCCCTTCTCTATCACCACTACCTCTTCAAATACAGTGTGCAAACATTGTGATAAAGCGGGTCATAGAGCAGAAGAATGCTGGAGGAAACTTGGAGCATGTCTCCGTTGTGGGAGTCGTGAGCATCGGATTCTCGATTGCCCACTACTAAATAACCAAGCCGATGACGGAAAGCGCCCGGTAACCAAGAATTCTCGTCTTCATGCAATCAAGGAGACCGAGCAAGAAGAAGAAGGCGGCTTAGTGGAAGGTACATTGAAAGTTTGTTCCAAGAATGCATATGTCTTAATTGATACTGGTGCATCGCATTCTATTATTTCTAAGAAGTTTGCTGACCCATTACCCCTATAACCGGAATGTATAAAGTTAGTTTTGTCTACTCCTCTGGGTGATGAGACTGATATTACACATCATTACCAAAACTGCGAAGTATTGGTTCAGGGTAGAAATCTCCCTATTGATCTCATATGTTTAGATCTGAAAGAGTATGATGTTATACTAGGAGCAGATTGGTTATCCAAGTATCAGGCAACGGTTGATTGCCATAATAGTAAGGTTACATTCAAGGAATTTCCAGAACTAATCTTGACTAGCCCCAAGGGTCGGAGCATATCCCCTCTTATTTCAGCTCTCCGAGCTAGCAAGCTCATCAGGAAAGGATGTGCATCTTTCCTTGCCTTTGTCACAGTTAAAGAAGCTAAGGAAGCTAAGCTAGAAGACATTCCAGTGGTGCAGGAATTTTCGGACGTGTTTCCAGAAGATTTGCCGGGATTACCCCCGCAAAGAGAAGTGGCCTTCACCATTGACTTAGTCCCTGGTGCTGGTCCGATTTCAAAGGCACCTTATAGGATGTCACCTGCTGAACTCAAGGAGTTAAAGGAGCAATTGATGGAACTCATTAAGAAAGGATTCATTAGACCAAGTACTTCCCCGTGGGGAGCGCCTGTATTATTTGTAAAGAAGAAAGACGGATCCATGAGGTTATGCATCGACTATCGACAGTTGAATCATCTCACTATCAAGAACAAGTATCCACTGCCGAGAATCGATGAATTGTTTGATCAAATTTCAAGATCCAAGTACTTTTCCAAAATTGATCTTAGGTCAGGAAATCACCAACTAAGAATCAAGGACGAGGATATTCATAAAACTGCATTCAGAAGCAGGTATGGCCATTATGAATTTGTTGTTATGCCTTTCGGACTAACGAATGCCCCTGCTGCCTTTATGCAGTTAATGAATAGTATATTCAGGCCTTATTTGGATCAATTCGTGGTGGTCTTTATTGATGATATATTGATTTATTCCAAGACCAAGGAAGAACATGAGAAACATTTGAGAATTGCATTACACATATTGAGGACAAACCAATTATATGCAAAACTTAGCAAGTGTGAATTCTGGCTTGAAGAAGTGACTTTTCTCGGACATGTTATATCAAAGGATGGCTTGTCTGTAGACCCATCAAAGGTTGAAGCTGTAAGGAACTGGGAAAGACCGACCAATGCTAGCGAGATCCGAAATTTCTTAGGTCTTGTCGGCTATTACAGGCGATTCATCAAGGATTTCTCAAAAATCGCCGTGCCACTTACGAGGTTAACTCGCAAGGAGATCCGTTATGAATGGGATGAGGAATGTGAAAGAAGCTTCCAAACTCTCAAGGATCATCTTACTACAGCTCCTATCTTAGCATTGCCAATTGAAGGAGAAAAGTTTGAGGTATACACTGATGCTTCTGGCATTGGCCTCGGATGTGTTCTAATGCAGCAAGGGAAGGTTATAGCCTACTCTTCTCGTCAATTAAAGAAGCATGAAGAGAACTACCCCGTCCATGACTTAGAATTGGCCGCGGTAGTATTTGCACTCAAAATATGGAGACATTATCTTTATGGAGTACAGTTTACTGTATACTCCGATCACAAGAGTCTCAAATATCTTTTCTCACAGAAGGAATTAAATATGAGGCAAAGACGATGGCTGGAATATCTCAAGGACTTCGACTTCAATATACAATATCACCCCAGAAAGGGTAATCATGTAGCAGATGCCCTTAGTCGAAAGCCAAGAGCACTGTTAGCCAATTGTATGATTCAAGAATGGAAATTGCTGGAGCAATTCTCTGAACTCAATATAAGCATGGACACAGACCCTAAATGCGTCACATTATCTCATATAAGCATACAGTCAGACCTAGTAACTGAAATACAAGCACTTCAAGATAATGACCCAATGTTAGTAGAGATCAAAGGCAAACTGGAAGGACAATTGGATTTCCAAATAACTTGTGAAGGAAGATTAATATTCAGGAATAGAACTTGCATACCGGATTGTCCCGAGGTAAAGAAGAAGATCTTAGATGAAGCTCATAGGTCAAGGTATACGATTCATCCAGGAGCTACCAAAATGTACCAAGATGTAAAAAGAAATTTTTGGTGGCCCAACATGAAAAGAGAAATAGCGGACTACGTATCACGCTATCTCACATGCCAACAAGTCAAGGCGGAACACCAAAAGCCTGCTGGAAAACTACATCCTTTAGATATCCCTAAATGGAAGTGGGAGGATATTGGTATGGATTTCATCATGGGTTTATCTAAATCAAAAAGAGGACATGATGGAATATGGGTTATCATTGATCGATTGACTAAATCAGCGCATTTCTTGCTAATCAAGAGTCGATGGTCAGTTGATGTCTTAGCTGCACTATACATCAAGGAAATAGTCAGATTACATGGTATTCCTGTTTCAATCGTGTCTGACAGAGATCCCCGTTTTACTTCTCATTTTTTGAAAGGACTACAACAGTCGTTGGAGACGAGACTTAGCTTTAGTACAGCTTTTCATCCTCAAACGGATGGTCAGACCGAGAGAACCAATCAAGTAGTCGAGGATATGCTAAGAGCATGCATTACTGATTTTGGTGGAAACTGGCATGATCACTTGCCTCTGGTCGAATTTGCATACAATAATAGCTACCAAGCAAGTATACAAATGGCACCTTTTGAAGCCTTATACGGAAGGAGTTGCCGATCACCCTTATGCTGGGACGAAGTTGGAGAGAAACAACTGTTAGGTCCAGACATGGTAAGGGACACTACCGAGAAGATACAATTGATCAGAGAAAGACTACAAGTTGCTCAGTCTAGACAAAAAGCTTATGCCGACACGAGAAGAAGAGATCTTGAATTCCAAGTTAGAGATCATGTATTTCTCAAGATATCGCCTGGACGTGGAATACGAAGATTTGGTGTTAAGGGCAAGCTTACACCAAGATTTATCGGACCTTTTGAGATACTAGAAAGAGTTAGCGAGGTTGCTTATCGCATCGCATTGCCACCTCAACTGTCCAAAGTACATGATGTATTCCACATATCTATGTTGAAGAAGTATGTGCATGATCCATCACATATTATTGAGCATGGAAATCTAGTAATCCGGAAAGATCTCACATACGAGCAGAAGCCCATAAGAATACTAGATCGAGAAGTACGAACCCTAAGGAATAAGGTTATTCCCATGCTAAAAGTACAATGGAATAAGAATTCAGAACATGAAGTCACATGGGAGACCGAGGAATCTATGAGGAAGCGATTTCCAGAATTATTTTAGAAGGTATGAACTCTACACTCTCCATATGTAAATATATGCTATGAATTTGGGGACCAAATTCTTTTAAGTGGGGGAGGGTGTAGCAACCCGTATAAAATTAAAAGAAATAAATTTAGATAAATTGAAATAAATTAAAATATTAAGTGAACAAATGAAAAAGGTTGAAACAAGAAGAACAAAGCCTTGATGAAATTAACGCCTTGGAGCAAGGCGCTACTTGACAAGAAACGCCCTCACCTAAGGCGTGTTTTTGAGAAAGGACGCCCACATTTCAAGGCGTCAGATCTTAAACAACCAAAATTACATAAAGAGGCAAGTATTTGAAACGCCCTTTTCTTGGACGCGTTTCCACAAGAAACGACGCGCGTCAAGGCGTCAATTTAAAATTCGACGCCCTAGCGTAAGGCGTTATTTCCATTCCAGTTTCGTTCGAACCGGGAACTTATCCAGGGTAAGTTGATAACTATGGGAAAGAGTTCGAATGTAGTAAGGACTCTATCATGGAAGTATTACTTCCAATCAAACTCTAGCCCTAATAGGACCCCACAAATCTTATAAATACTCTCCTGTTTAACCCTCGTACGCTATTTGGTGTTCGAATTCTTCAAAGGTATGTAACGAACAGTATGTCTTCTCTGCCTTCGATTCATGAAGAATCACTGATTCTTATTCTTCTTCTCTTCTTACAGGTTAGGAAGATTAACGTTGTGAAGAACAAAAGGGTAAGTTCTTCTTTCCTCTACCTTCAGTCAAGTATTATGAAGAAAAATATTGATGTTTCATATATATATATTCCTCTGTAGGAAAAGCTCTCTACCTGAAGAAACGAAGTGTTCTTCATCTACGTTCTTTTCATCAAAGCCATCGTTCAGTAGCAGTTCCATCTAGTTCAGGAGTCTCTGTTCTTCTTATCAATCTCTTCACGTTTCTCCATCCAGATTATTGCCCAAGGTAGGATTTTCTCAGGGATTGTAGCCCAAACTAGCATATTAATATTTATAACATCATCCGTTAATACCTGCATATAGATTTCATGCGTTTTGGTTAGTTTCTAAAGAGTTTTGAAATAGACGCCCTTATCAAGGACGCTACATTAAAAGACACGACCACGACTAGGTCGTCAATTTAATATTTGACGCCCTGCACACGGACGTCAATTTCTCTTAATTAATAAACACCATGTTTAAAAATTATATATCAATGCAAACATGATTCTAAATTAATGCATGGTCAATCTCTTGTAATCCTGCTATTTCTTATGGTACTGACCATATATCATGTTTTCCTGAAATTTCATTGTCTCGAAACTTGTGAACTTGTGAATTAACGACCTTGTCCAGGTCGTCTTTTCTTGAACTGACGCCCCATACCAGGGTGCCTTCTGTAAACTAACGCCCCTGTCCAGGGCGCGTTTCATTAAAATTTCCATATTTATAATATTCTGTAAAACTAGAAATATTGAAAGGACGACTGCTGTACACGTCGTCAAATCTAATATAAACGCCCCTGATTAAGGCGTTAATTACATGAAAAATGACTTTACCAAAGTCACTACTTTCTGCATTACTGATTTTTCCTGATTACTGTTATCCGAGGGATTCATTACATATATTTATATATAGGCACTATTACTCCACTCCGTGAGTATAGTCCCATATTTTCTACGATGATTTATCGCATTACACACTCAATTCTCATTGACATACAAGCTCTCCATTGGACATTCCGTTCCTTTGGACTAGCGAGTTAGTCATAGAGACCTCCGTAAGACTCCTCGCCGCCTTGGATTCCCTCAAGGCCGACTGAGCTGGTTGTATCCTAAAAACCCATTACACAATCTTTGCCATGTCCCTCTATAGAAACATGGTGATACCGGCCCTCATGTCATGCCATGGGTATGATATGAGAATTATCTTAATGAACGGGGAAGAATATGTCGTTGTTATGATGTTCTTGTAGACCCCAATTCTATATTAAACTTGATGTTCTTGTGAACCTCAATTCTATATTAAGAATGAGGATGTCTTGCCATTGAGGTGCTATTCATATGGATTTCAATTCTATATAAAAGAGTGTCTCTAATTACTTATCATGGTACCCGAGTTAAGGAAACCAATTCCACCTAGTTTATCGATAATCGTGATTGTACCGTTATTATCGCCTATCTATGTCAAGTATCATATTTTTGGACTCTATTCTTTCAAAGTCTATCCTATATGTCTACAAGCTTTATCCTTGAAATTCCATATTGGCTATATACAAAAGTGGATGTTAAAATACATGATTAATGCCTGCGAATATAGGGCCCGATCTGGTCCTTGGAGGAGCACCCGAAAGTACTTGTGCCCATAGGAGTTGATTGATCACGGTATTGGCATTATACCAAAGTGCATGACTAGCTTGATTGAACATTCCACAAATCTTGTACTTGACTTGATATTACATGACTTGCGTGGCCCGAAAAAGGGTAATTACTTACGTACTTGAACGTGATAGCCAAATTTCATCTTGACATGATAAAATACTTGCTTGAATATCTTGATATCATTTGATATAAGATCTTGAAAGTTCATGACTAGTTCTCCTTGTTACCTTATCGTTATATTCTCTTTCTATCTTGTCATTTTATGCGAGCATGTATAGCTATAGTGCATTCATGAAAGATGTAATTACTTAAACCCCTTTGCTAGTTCCTGAGATATAATTTCCTACTGAGCGTTCGCTCACTCCGTGTTGTCCCTTACTTTTCAGGTAAGTCCGACGATGAGGAAAGTCAATCGGATGGGGAGAATCAAGAGTGAAAGAGCTAGAGCTTTTTCAAGTGTCATCTAGTCTTTTATATATTTCTTGAGTCCAATGTGTACTTTTCTTTTTGAATAGAGTATTGGGTTTGTAATAGACTATTTATTATGAAGAAATAAATGGATTGGGTTATCTTTACCTTTGCGCATCTCTGTCTTTGTGTCGAATACACTTCTACTCTGATTGACATGATTGATATAAACTCGTCACGCATCTCCGGGTATCTTCTGCTCTCGGGGCGTGACATGAAGCAAGTTTCTGGTAGGGTTTAAGCTTAGGATTGATAGTGCGGCACTTGACAAGCACCTGGCGCAGAATAAGCTGACTATCACCCACAATTCACAAATGAGTAACACCATATTTATGAGCGGTTTGAAGACCGGCCAAAAGAGCCTCATACTCAGCTATGTTGTTTGTGACAGGGAAAGTGAGCCGAGCAGCAAACGGGATGGTGACCCCTTCTGGTGTTAAAAGAACCATGCCGATCCCTCTTCCTTAGGAATTTAGAGCTCCATCAAAATGTAATGTCCACATAGGATCATGGGGTTGATTGATGGACATCAGTTCCTCATCCGGAAACTCCGAATTGATAGGATCAAATCGGGGAAGAGGGTGGTGAGCAAGATGTTCGGCAATGGCGTAACCTTTGATAGCTTTCTGTTGAATGTAAGTGATATCGAATTGAGAAAGGAAACTTTGCCAACGTGCTAATCGATCAGTGAGGACAGATTTTTCAAGAAGGAATTTAATCGGATTCATGCGTGCAATGAGGTGAACCTCGTGAGCTAAGAAATAGTGTTTTAATTTCTGAACTACCCAGACCAAAGCAGCACAAGTCTTCTCCATGGCTGAGTACCTCTACTCACAGAGGTTAAGAAGTTTAGACAAATAGTATGCTGCCCTCTCCTTACCTTCTTCATCCACTTGAGCTAGGACAGCACCTACAGAGTCATCCAGGACTGAGACATAGAGAATGAGTGGTTTGCCTGGAATTGGCGGCCTCAGGACATGAGGATTGGCCAAATAATCCTTTAATCCGTCAAAGGCTGCCTGACACTTGTCATCCCAATTAAACTTGACCCCCGGCTTAGTGAGCTCGTAAAACGGCCTGCATCGTTGTGAGTGCTGGGAGACGAAGCGGCGAATAAATTGCAACCTCCCGATTAATCCTCGAACTTCCTTCACATTCTTGGGAGGAGGCATATCTCTAATGGCCTTCGCCTTGTTGGGATCAACTTCAATTCCCCTATTGCTAACAATGAAACCAAGCAACTTCCCAGATGAAATGCCAAACACGCACTTCTTAGGGTTCATCTTCAATTGGTATTCTCGTGATCTTTGCAGGACCTTAGCTAGAACCCCAGGATGCTCAATCCTTGTTCTTGATTTCACTACCAGATCATCCACATATACCTCAATATAAATATGAATCATGTCATGAAAAATCACCATCATAGCCCTCTGGTAGGTGGCTCCAGCATTCTTGAGTCCAAAGGGCATGACCACATAGCAATATGTGCCCCACGGTGTAGTGAGTGATGTTTTCTCTTGATCTTCCTCAGCTAGGCGAATCTGATTGTAGCCTGAAAAGCCATCCATGAAAGAGAGAGTCTCAAATCCTGCCGTATTATCGATTACAACATCAATATGAGGGAGGGGGAAGTCATCCTTAGGACACGCACGGTTGAGGTCCCAGAAGTCTATACAAATCCGAACCTTTCCATCTTTCTTCATGACCGGGACGATGTTAGCCACCCAATTGGGGTAGAGGATAACTCTAACAAATCTAGCCTTATGGAGCTTGTCGACCTCTTCTTTCATCTTTAAAGTCATATTAGGGTGGAAACGCCTCAACCGTTGCTTGACCGGGACAGACCCTGGCTTAAGTGTAAGCCGATGTTCAACAAGCGCAGGGTCTAATCTAGACATATCCTCATAACTCCACGCAAACGTGTCCTTGTATTCTTGAAGTACCAAAATAAGCGCCTCCCCTTCGGAGGGTGGCAAATTCTTGCTGATGAGGACAATCCTAGGGTCTTCCTCTGTACCCAAATTAATTTCTTTGGTAGGCTCTTCTACAGAGGCTGATGGTTCGTCGAATCTTCTCATGCCACTGGCAAAAGCATCAGCCTCGTCCTCATATTCTTCATAACATTCATCCCCCTCTTCAATAGGGTCTTCATCATTCATGATTTCGTAGACACCTAAACCCTCATAAGAAATATTAGCATCCTCATATTCCAACTCTGGCAGGATAATCGGCTTCTCCACGAATTCAGGAAGAGCTAAACAAGCCTGGCATCTTCTGGCCAACTCTAACAGAAATCTACGCGGAATCTGCTTACCCTTGGATTTCTTATAAGAATCTCCCCCATGAATTTTATTAGAAGAAGAGGAGGAGCAACTAGCTTGATCAGTAGAAGGGAAAGAAGGAGGTGAAAAAGTGGATACAGAAGGAGGTACAGATGAAGACCCCTCACTAGAGGGGGAGAAAAGATTTATCAATGAATCATGGAAGAATGGCCCCTGGGTCGGGACACACTCGGAAAAGAGATAAGAAGTCTCCTCAACGGAGATGGAAGACTGGAAAGTTGGAATTTTGACATTTTTTTTGTTTTTATTTTTATCCTTATTTTTATTTTCCTTTTCTAGAAGAAAATAATGTGAAGGGAGAACAACAGGAGGAGTGGAAATTGAAAGTTTGGAGAAATATTGAATCAGTGATGGCCCGCGTGGGGGTGTGATGGAGAGTCTGGAGAATTGCTCGAGGGGCAAAGGAGGAATCGGGAGAGAAACTTGGATTGAACTTGGAGAGAAACTGATCATAATCGGTGGCGGTCTCGGCACGCGACCAAACCAGTGAGAATGTAAGGAAGCAAGAAGAGACGGATGCATGGAAATGAGGGAAAAGAGGCCGGCCCACAGCCTGTCCACCGTGAAACCTTCTTCAAACGGAATATCTGGCTCCCCAATGTCTGTGTAATCATTCAGCAGCTGCCTCTTATCTGTAATTGCAGTCGACATTTCAATCAATTTATGTATTAGTGGCGGCCATTCCGGATCAGTCGGCATAAAGAGGCGGCTCAAGGAAATAGTGATATCATTCATATCAAACCACCTGTACCAGTCACATTCCGGATCATCCATTTTCCTTCTTTTGTCAGGCCTTAAGGACTCCAGGGCTTTGTATGTGGCTAACGGGGCAATATGACGAGCAAACTGTCTAGCATGAACATCCTGACAGTCTAGTATGGAAGTGATTATTGTAGTTTGCTCACTATTCTGAAAGCCACCCGTGACAAAATGTGTCTGCAATGTCCAGGTAAGCGGCTGGCGATCTGTCTTCAATGTAGATGTCATAACTGCCCACGGTTCATCTTCATTTTTGCCTGGCCCTGTATAGCCCAAACCCCCTCTTGTAATCAATTTCTGAGGCTTAACGGGCCTAATCCTGCCTTGGAGCTTGACATCTAGGCCTTTGCCATTTTGATACCCCATTTTCATTAGAATATTCCAGCCAGGGGTATTTATCATGCTTTTCTTCTTCTTCCCCTTGGAAGGTAGGGGTGTCATAGCAACTGTTGTGATAGTCTCGGATGGCATCGACTGTGGGCGAGGGACGTCCAATACAGATAACAATGGCTTATTGGCAGGCCAAATAGAAGGAACTGATGAAGCCACATGAATATCCTCCTCTGGCAAGATTGGCATACTGGTGACTTTAATAATGCGGCCCTTGTGTGGAAATTTAAGGCATTGGTGATTTGTCGAGGGCACCGCATCGAGCTGCTTGATGTAGGGGCGTCCCAGAATGCCATTAAATGTCAGATCCATATCCAGAATGTGAAAATCTGCTGTGATGGCGGCAGGACCTAAACTTACTTTTAGTGTTATCATGCCCAGAGGAGGCTTCTTAGTGTTATCGTATGCAGTGACTGTTATGGTAGATGGCCGAATCAGATTCTCAGGAATGCCGCACATCTTCAAAGTGCTCGGCGGCAAGACGTTGATGGATGCCCCAGTGTCCACCAAACACTGTTGTACAGCCACCTTATTGATATCAACTGTGATGCATAGAGCATATTTTCTTGCTGAGATTGGTGCCAGCTCATGCTCATAAAACGTGATTGCTGGTTGACTGCCAGTAGGTGTTAAGACTGCAGTTATCTGCTCGACCGGAATGTCCTCATTGACCATGACTTTCTGCAGATATTCCTTTAGAGCCATCTGATGAGTGGTCGACCTCTTGATCAGTTCTAGAATTGAAATTCTTGCCGGAGTCCGGTCCAAATGCTTTAACAAGTCGTATTCTGTGCCTGGTATGGATCCCTATTCTTGTTCCTGTTCTTGCGGCCCCTGTGCGGGCTCTAACTCTCTCTGTGGAAAAATGCGGTGGAACATCCGTCCACTGCAGAGCGGCGCCACGCCTTGACTCGCCTCTGTCGGGGCAAGTGTGGGAGGAGGGTTAGAAGAAGAAGAGGGTGTGTTAGTGTTGATAAGCGGTGGAGGAGTGTTTGAAGAAGGAGCCCCCACGGGGGGTGTTGATGAAGAGTTCAGTAAAGATGCCCCCGTTGGAGGCGTAGGAGTAGAAAGGGATACCCGAATGCGGGGGGAATTGGTGGGTGGTGGAATGAGGAGAGGTCTGGGTACAAAAGGTGGGGGAACCGATGGTGGGGGAATCCTTGCCGGTGAAGGAGTAGTGGTGGGGTGCAGTGAGCGTTGGCGATGAGCGGATAAGGAGTGGCCTAGATGGCGAAAGTGAAGGGTTAGTGGTGGATGGAGAAGTTTGCTGTGTGGTAGGCTGTGGAGGTGGTAAACGGGTAAGGAGAGATCGGGCTGGCAAGGTTGGAGAATTGGTGGGAGGAGGTGGATTAACGGGGCGTAAGTGAGAACGGCCCAATTGAGGGGTAGTGGAAGGAGGGAGAGTGCGCAAAAGGCGCAGAGGTTGATTTTGATTGTGATGAAATGCCCCGATAGAGGCATTTTCTTCATGCCATCCCTGCCCTCTCTCCACCTCAGGGAGAGACGTGACAGGGTTTACGTGCTGGTTTGGCGGGTGCTCCGGCAGTGGATTGTGGACAATCCCCATATCCTGCTGAGGCGCTGGAGCTTGCTGTTGCTGCTGTGGAGCTGGTCGCGGCGGCTGCTGAGCCTGTTGCTGCCGAGGAGGCCTTCTTTCTTTCATGGTGGCAATAAACTGCCTCATCTCATCCCAGTTGACGCCGCCCTGGTCATTTAGATCATAAATATAATCTCTGAAGTGGAAGCAACGATCAAGGTTGTGACCAGGTGCGCGATGGAAAGCGCAGTAACGGGATGTGTCAACATTAGCGGGCCACGCTGTTCTTTCCCTTGGTAACATGAGCAAGTTGGCGGCCATTAAGGCGTTGAAAATATCCGGGAGACTTTCTGGCAGTGGAGGGTAGTGGGCTCTCTTGGGGCCAAGTGGTGGTCTCCGTTGTTGTTGTTGGCCATAGTTGGTAGGTGGTGGTACCTGGTGGTACTGTTGCGGTGCTGGAGGGTCAGCGCGGGGCGCTTGGTTTTGCGGTGGAGCAAAGGAATGTTGGGGTGCAAATTGGTGTTGTGGAGTGGAGTTGAAATGGGGGTTTTGTTGTGGAGGTGGGTTAGGTCGTGGGTTAGCTTGGTGGTGGGGGTGGCCAACTACGCCAGCCTGCTCATTTGCAATAGTGCCCTCAGTCGTGGGCCCGCTGTTGTTGACATTTGTAGTTTTCTTAAATAGCCGTGGCTTCGGCTCAAACATGCCCATAATGGGCGAATCCTTCATCTGCGTCTGAATATAACGAGCTCTCTCATAGAGCTCCTCCATGGTGGTTAATCTATTCAAGGCCAGTATGTGCCGGAACTGAGGAGTTGCATTGGAAATTATCATCTTAACTTGTTCTTGTTCCGCCAAAGTGTCTTTCAACTTCTCGGCCATTGAACGCCACCTATTAGCAAATATGATGAAGTCCTCCTCGGGCTTCATTTTTTCTGCAACCAGATCTGTGACTGAGAGGGAGGGCCCGACCCGGTCCCTATACTTCTGTAGGAACTTCTTCTGAACAATATCAAAGTCGCTAGCATCTACCGAATCCAAGGAATAGAACCACTCGAGGGCTGGCCCCTCTAAAGATCTTCTAAACAAATAAGCCAATGAGGCTTTGTTGCCCTGCCAAAAGGATGTTTCATACATAAAATCCTTCAGATGGATAAAAGGATTGCCAATGCCATTATATCGCCGGAAGTTCGGCATCTCAGAAGGTGGTAAATGAAAAACTGGCAATGTAGGAAGGGAGATTTCTGGGGCATTCTTGGCTGCAGTAACCTTGTTGAGTTTTTCTTCCATGCTAGCCAATTTCTGAAGCAGCAAAGCATTAGTGTCTGACTCGACCAGGGCCGGATTTTGAACAAAAGAATGCGGTATAGGCGTCCGTAGAATTTGAGGAGGTTGGAGAAATTGGTGCCTAACCGCAGAGTAGCTCGCCTGTTGGGCCGGCATGGCCGCAGCGGGCGTTGGTGGACGGGAAGGAGGTTTATGCAAGACCGCCTGGTCATTAACAATGTGATGGCCACTCTCGACCGGAGGGGGATTAGAGGACGAAGAGGGAACAGACTTCCCTTTGAAAGCGGCCTGAACTGCCTGCCGCTGGGAATCATCTAACTGAGATAGAGCATTAATTAAATCCGTGACATTGAAGGATGGGGAAGGGTTCCCCGAAGTGTTGGAGGGTAAAGTCTGAGAAGAGGGCACAACCTCTTGAGGAGTGGTATCAACCACATGAACCTGAGGGTAATGAGACTGAGGAGGAGGGTAATTTCCCTCATGATAAATAGAATCTTGGAGGGGGATTTCATATTGACCAAAAACATTCTCATCCTCATCATCATAAGAATACCCGTAGCCTGCCATGTTGATGATTTTACCTGAACGGAGTTTCATGTTTAAGAAGAGAGAAAGCTTTATAAAAGGGGTTATGACACAAAAGCACTCAATCCAAGCAAACTTTAATCAAATCAACCCAACCAAATTTATGCAATCAAGTTGAGATGGACGTAAGATTTTAATGTTATGCTTGAGATTAGAGTGGATTGATTGTAGAGTAATTCCCTCTTTTGCAAAGTGAAACCTAGTTTGAATCCAAGTGTGACCTCCGGGTCAACTAGGTTCTTTCTCTCTCTTCACCAACGATAGGTTTTCTATACTCCGGGTACTTCAAGGGTACAACCAGCCCGGCGTCCGTGAGGGAATCCACGGGTGCGGGGACTTACGGAGGTCTTGGAAAAGGGATTTCTGGTCCAAAGAGACGGAATGCTCAATGGAGGGTTGTCCCGATTCCAAGAGAGGTGTGTGGGATCCTAGTGTAGAGAGAGGAGGTCTCTCAACCAAATGCCACAAGATGCAAGGCAATATGAGCAGATCACAGCAATATAGCCAAATAATCAATATAAGAATCAATGCAGCACGAATAAGCACAGAGAGCAGGGTTCTGTAAAAACACAGGAAAGAGACGACCTGGGGACGGTCGCTATTAATGAAAGAGACGACAGGGTGACTGTCGTGAATCACTGTGGGAGCCAACAGGCAGCAGTGAAAAAAACACGCCTTAGTGTGAGGCGCTATATGTGAAAAGGACGCCTCTGGGTGAGGGCGTCAAATGTGAAAACGCGCCTTGATGGGAGGCGCTATGCAATAAAGGGACGCCCTGGAGAAGGGCGTGAATTCACAGACATCGTAATAAAAGTAGGAAATATGATGAAAGACACCTTCGAAGAAGCCGTTAAACAGAAAGCAGACGCCCTGGAGGAAGGCGTTAAAATGAAACGCGCCTCTGGGTGAGGCGTTAATTCAGCTGATCCCGGGGAGTGTGTAGTGCGCACAATGAAGGGTGCCCGTGGGGCACAAAGGAGGGGTACCGTGGCTACCAAAGGGAAAGGGCACACGTGGGTGCCAAAGGGGAAAGGGCACACGTGGGTGCCAATAGGAGAGGGTAATCAATAGAAAAACAGTGGAAGTCCCACCGTGATCGCCAATTTGTAGATCGTGATAAATCTACTCATGGAGAAAAAGCAAGAATAATAATATTGGGAGAGAAATAAAGATGGGAGATGATAATAAAGCCAAAAGAAAGCACGTGGTGCTATGAAGGAGAGTGATCGCCAGAGGGGTTACCTCAATAAGAAACAAAGAAGATCGCGAATACCTGGTGAAAAGTGGGATGCAGGATGAATTGTGAATTCCTTCCTCCTCGTTATATCGACCGGCCGACGAAGGGGGTTTTTCTTGTTGATTACCCTTGCAAAAGACAAAGAAACAAGCAAACAGAAGTGGATCAGCCAAGAGCGTATAATATCAATCCCAAATAGATGATGTGATGATGAAGAGAGAACAAAACATGCGCACCTTTATTGTTTGTTTTAAAAACCCCTAAGAGTTAGGGAAGGAAAAGGATGCAATACTAATGCAAGGAAGAAAACCGTACGACAGATGATATGGATGATGTGATGCAAAACAAAGCAAAACGAACAGAAGAAAGACCCCTTATGCTGTCCCTGTAAACAGTAAAGGGGAAGAAACCACTTGGAAGCTACGGTTCGGCTGCAGCAACAGAGAAGAAGAGAAAGCCCTTGAGAGAGCCCTTAAAGAAAGAGAACGCACAGAAGGAAGATGAAGATGGCGTATGCTCTTCTGTATATCTACGTAACTCTCTCTAACAGCCAGCACCGTCGTTGTCGTTGTTATCGTCTGTGTGTAACCCCTCACAAGATTGACCAGAGCCCTCTTATATAGGGTTTTAACCGAAGATAATCTTAAATTTAGGAAGATAAGGACGGGCAATGGTTATCAAAGGCAGGACTCTAGTTCCCAGATCGAGCAAGGAGACCATCGGAGGCAGGGAACTCTACAGGAAAGAGGAGTTTAAGAAAGACACGAAAGGCTGAAACACGACCTACCAAAGGGCATCAATTTGAAATTGACGACCTACCTCAAGGCGTGAATCAAAACCACGACCCGGTCAAAGGCGTTTCTTCCTGGATTTAATTTTGGAAATAAAACATTCTTTCTTTGAAAATCATGAGAAAACGCCTGAGAGAAAGGTGTTACTTGAAAACACGCCCTGAGATAGGACGTTACTCTTTATTTGTAATTTATTTTAAAACCAGATAATACCAGGAATTGACGCCCTGAGGTTTAGTCGTCCTTTCTTTGAAAAATGCCCTAGGCAATGTCGCTTTGTAAATAACGCCCCTCTTCAGGTCGCGAATCACAAAAATGCAAGAATAAATCAAAAACATACACAAAAAATAGAAAAACATCATATTATAGACATATTGAAGTTTAATTTGGGGCGTCAACGTGGTGACATGAGTTTTGATTAACATAGCGTCAATTTTGGCGTGTCTACAGTGATGCCAACGACTCTACTCAAAACAGGACAAACGAGAAGGCAGCAAGACCAAAAACACACTTAACAGAATATAGATATACCAGCTTTAGTGTGTATACATTAGAGATCAACCAAAGGTGTGAGCGAGTGTGAACGAGGTTGAACACCCTTGGCCTGAGTATACTCCCTAATACCTGAGTGCAAGAATGCAGCAGGTAGAAAGGGAAGTGCAAGAGGCTGGAAAACCAATTAGTATAAGGATAAAACAGATTGTACGGATCTGAAGGCAAGAGTGTGTGATGGTGTTGGGTCCCACAGTGTAGTGGCACGGATCTAGAGGGGGGTGAATAGATCCGTCTTTAAAAATTAAGACCAGTTCAAATAACTTGAAAGGCTTCACAATCAATCCTCATCAAATGTGCAGGTGACAAGATCACACACGGAGATTTAGCAATTTGAACTAGCCGTGTACATTGACAAACTTAGCATCGATATGCAACGCAGTTCATAATCCATCCTGTGAATGGTGGTAGAGGATAAGGAACAATCACACAACCAATCACACACGCATAAATATTTTTAGGTGGTTTGGGACCACGACGGGTACCCTACGTCCACCCCTCACCACCTTGGTGAGGTTTCACTAAAACGCTACACGAGGTAGCACATGGGGACGAACCCCAAAACACCACACGCTGCTCGACGGTAGCAAACTACACACACACGAGGGCGAACCCTCAACACGGTGCTCAGCACCACACACACACACCAAGACGGGGAACACACCCCAATAATCAATCCACACTCGGAGACACCGCTCCGAACACACACACAGTTTTCTTCAGTTTAAGAGGTGGACACAGATGTACATTTTGAAGCTCAATAAGCATAAATCTTCAAAGCAATCTCACTAAACATGAACTAGGCACTAGACTGTAGCAAATAAAAACAAGGACAAGTTGAGAGAACTCCTGGCTGGAGGACGATGCCCTTGGCTTCTTTAATAACTGAGGCGGACTGGACTTGGGAAGGAAGATGAAGGTTAATGCTTCAATAGGTTCATATTTGAAGGATAGAAGAGGACGTACATCAGACCCTTTCTCCTTCTCCTTGAATCATTTACTGCGCATTGGGTAACTTGGAGATGGTACAACCTTCTTCCTTATCAAGACGACTTCTAGGAGGTGGAAGACGATCTTCTTCAGCCTTGATTCGAGCTTAGCATGACCTGGGTAGAAGCTTCATCACAGCTCCGGCCTCATTCCCTGCAAAACCCCAAAAATGAATTTTTCATTCGATGCATTCTCATCCCTTATTTTTCTTATCTTTCAAGGAACCCTATCACATAACATATATACCACCTGGGATGGAGGGGACACGTGGAGGACATTATCCTCTTAGGGCCAATCACAAGGGGGCACTAAAAGAATAGATCGAGCTAGGGCACCCGCCGTCGCACGAACCGGCGATTTTTCCAGTCGCCGAAAAGTGTCGACCTTAATGGTCGACACTCGTGATCGGGCAAGACAGAACAAGGCTCGAACAGAACACAGCGTATAAAGTGTCGACCCTTGGGGTCGACACTTTCTACCCGTGGCAGGGAAACAAGCCACGGTAGAAAGGCCCGGAATAAGTGCCGACCTTGTGGGTTGACACTTATGTCCAGGGTTCTGAAAAATGAACCCAGACAGAACCTAGTGATAAAAAGGTCGACCCTTGGGGTCGACTTTTTATCCCCACATTCGAAGACATAAGAGGGCCGGTTAAGAAAACCAGACCCATGGACAAAGTGTCGACCCATGGGGTCGACACTTTTCCTGACATAATGCAAACTCAATAAAACATGCATAGGGGTAATTCAAAAAGGATGAAACATTGAATATGAATGCATGCACGAGAGAAATGGGTATAAAGTACCCCAAATCATGGATATACCAATTAGAGATAGTTAGGGAATTACCTTGAGAGATGTCCATCCATTTCTCACAATTAACATCCTCCTACCATTCAACCAAAGCAACTTACCCTTCAATTCACACTTGAGATCCTTATGTCGGTCCATATGCATGTGAAGATCCAATTGGAAGGTTTCCAATTGGTCTTTATATTCAATGCTTGTTCGACACACCTGTCACATTGCATACTGGAAGTTAGTCTTCCATATCACTCAATTTCAAAACATTGAAGTCTATCTCTCATTATTCAATTAATTTCACACTTAAGATCCTGCTTCACAACCGTTAAGTGAATCAAATAGGGAAGAGTTAGAAGAGTTTCACCCAGTTCAGTCGGAGACTATTCTTTCTCACTAGCTCCTGTAAGCATATCAAATTACATGTTAGTTAACTTCATCAAATTTGTTGGCCGTGACATACCCTAGTCCATTCATACAAAATGGAGTTTGCTTAGTTCATTTCAAATCCACAACCACATGTGCAAATGGTTTACATGGAGGGCAGTCACATGGTATTTAGTTCATCATCAAAATTCCTTAAGACATGGTTATGCACGGGGTTCAACAATCTCCCCCTTTTTGATGATGACAAATACTATGTGCAATTTGACAAAAAAGTGTTGACAGATAAAAAGATTTCAATGAACATCTTCTCACATCTAGCATTCTAGGCGTGAAGCCATGCTTAACAATCGAATGACATTTTGTAGACCATTTGATAACACAATCAAGAATATGATGCATTCTAACCACAAATTAAAATATGATGCAGCATTAGTGATGAATCATCCATCAAACATCCAAAAGTGTATTTCCAATCATAAGTGGAGACAATATCAGAACAGAAGCAAAGGTGATCATTCCACATGATAAACACAAGTCCACAGAAAGTTTCATTCACTAATTCAAAATAACTGATTAACTTCAGCATTGTTCATAAGACAACCACAACCACTGTCTATATCTGGACAGCTATGTCCACAAAATAAACAAGTCCAAGTCCTCCACAAAAGTAAACACAAGACAACCATGTCCACAAGATAAGCATTAACCCTAAGATACCAATTGTCACAAGACACATAACCATAACCAAACAGAAGCATAAACCACAAAGTGTCCACATAACAAGACACAACCATAACATCCACACATGGTATCATCCACACACATATAGCACATTTCATCTCCCCCTTTGTCATCAACAAAAAGAGTGGTAAGGGGGAAAAGTTAATTAGCTTGGTCATGAGAGCTAGGGTGCTAGAGATCAAAATCTCAAGGAGAGGCAGGAGGTGTGCGTGGATGCCTTAGAAAATCAGAGAGATCGTCAAACTTGGAGTTTTGAATGCTAATTGCAGAATGGAGCGAGTCAATGGAGTTGGCCATGGCAACGAAGTTCTGAAGATAAGTATCATGATGAAGCTTCAGTTCCTTTACTTCCCGTGTGAGGGCATCCACAGATTCTCTAACATTGCTCACTTCATAAGCTAGTTCATCGAATTTGGTGCTCATTGATGGAGCGGTTGAAGATGTGGCCTGTGATCCTTATGTTCTGGCAGTTCTGTTGATGGGTTGTTCATCATCTTCATCTTCATTTTGGCCAGACCCTGCTTCAGGGGCTTTTCCTTTCTTTGACGGAAGAGTACGAACAAGAACACCATTTATCACTTCATATCCCATGTTGGTGCAGATGGATGGGATTGTATAGATGTCGCCATCCTTAATTGGATAACTGACCTGCTGACTCAAGTCAATATGCAAAGACTGAAAAATTGGTGTTAAAGCAGCTCCATAAGGTAAATTTCGGTTCTTGGACTTCCTGTAGCTGGTTATGTACTCCATCATCACCACTGGAAAGTTGACCGGTTCTCCACTCGTGAATTGAACAAATCGGAATTTGTGCATGTCGGTTACTTGTTCCCTAGACCCTAATCTTGGCAATAGAATAGTGGTCATCATGTGATGCAAAATTCTCTGAAGGGATGGGAATTCATTTGCATTGAGCTTGGGTACACACACCATGGTGTTGCTACTTTATCTGTCATGAGTTCATATGCAAGTTCTTCGGAATAAATGGCTTCTCCATATAACATCCCACTATCCCAAGGCAGATTTAGGGCTTTTCCTATCAACCGAGGAGTTAAAGGAACAGAATGCCCATTGACCTCAGTGTACAGTTCATCATTTTTGACAACCATATTTGCATAGAATTGATGAACTAGGG
The DNA here is from genome assembly GCA_022559845.1 of Amorphophallus konjac. NCBI lineage: Eukaryota > Viridiplantae > Streptophyta > Magnoliopsida > Alismatales > Araceae > Amorphophallus > Amorphophallus konjac. Next base: position 454,221,847 of record CM040121.1, on the reverse strand, counting down.
AATGATAAACTCTCCGGTGATCTGACATGAAGGAAATTAAATTTGGCTGCTTCCTTAAGAGCTCGACTAACCTTGGCAGATTCTTTTCAATGCTCTTGAAATCAACCGCACGAGGGCGCAATACTTTCCTTTCAGCCAGCATTTTCATCTCAGAGGCTCTTTTCCTTCTTTCAACCTGGGCTTCCTTGTCCTTGCGTCGTACCTCTTTTAGGATGCGGGCTTCCTCCCTTTCTAAGACCGATCTCTTCTTGGGTGCCATATGTGCAGCTTGGATAGCAGATGGAGGATGTAGATGCAGCAGTGAGATCCTCGAGCAGGTGGAGGGCTACCTCTGAATGGACACACCACAAGCAGCTCCTTCTTCAACCGGCTGTGCTTCAAGGAGGGTGCCGCGATAGCTTCAAGAGGAAGAAGGAGGGGCGAATGCCGCCGCTCGCCGGAGGATGCTCTTGGAAGAGATGGGGTGGACGGAGAGAAACTAGGGCTGGAGGAGGAATGGAGAGGAAGAGCCGCGGAGGCTTGGGAAGTGGGGGATTGACCGTGGGGTGTGCGGATGGAACGATAGGGCAGAAGAAGATGGGTGATGAAAATGGTTTAAGGAGAAGAGAAGGGGGTTGGGGTTCGATGGGGTTCGACCAGAAAAGAGACCCAAGTGAGCTTGGGTTCTAACCAAGAGAGCAACCAGTGTGAAGAGTGAACTGTGTAGTCCGGTTCACGAACCGGGTTCTGAAACAAAAGTGTCGACCTTGTGGGTCGACACATTTTGGAGACGTTTCTGTCTGGCGAGAAACAGAAGGACACGCGATAAGAGTGTTGACCTTGGGGGTCGACACTTCTTCTGCACTTTGAAAAATCAAGAGAAATGAAGTGAATTGAAGGCCAATTGAACCAAACATGATATCCACTAAATGATAAACACAAAATGGGCAATATGTGGGATGCTCAACTGAGAGAAGTTGATTATGGGCAAGGGAAATCAATTACCCACACTTGGATGATCAATTCAATTAAACATGCAAGCTTTCATTTCTAATAACCAACACAAATCATTGAAACTGAAATGTTGCATGGAATAGGCCAAATTTCAATTGAGCACACTTCATCCTCATGAATAGCAATAAAGCCAAGATTGCTTACCTTATCTCCTTCCTTCTGAGCACTTCACTGAACTGAAGATTAAAGCATTTTAGGGTCACCAAGTGCAATCTAATAACCCTGTGCATTAGAACTTGTGGTCAATGAATTATGAGACAAAATATGAGGAATTGACACAATGTCAGAGTAGTGACTCAACGCACAAAATTATTTCAATCAGAATTTGTATTCCTTTTGCCCATCACAGTTTTCAGTTGGTCACAAGGGAGTGTTTCTAACCGATTCAGTTCAACAATCAAACCGACATGGTTTTCTCTTCAGCAAAATCCATTTTAGAGGAAATTCAGGGAATATGAGTGTGATTGCAGATTCAAAGAGAGTTATGTACAACAATTGTGGGGGTTCAACAATTGAGTTCTTATAATGCAATTTAAGCATGCATGCATACAAACAAGCATACATAGGTATAAAATCAAGCATGAAGGTCCCTCAGGGATGGGTATAAGAAGAATGCAATAGATTTGAGCAAACATGTCCATGAACCATATTAACATGGTTGTGCTTACAATTAGACGTACTGCTTGACCATTGATGATCAACTAATTCAGGAAATATATTCAAACAATCAAGCTCAGATTCAACATGTGAACAATGAATAATGACTTTCAAAGCAATATGGATGATCATGTGTTCTAAGTAACACTAACAAGAATCTCTCCTCCCTACATTTCAATACAAAATGCTCAGCTTTTGGTAGCTTCGCACAGTCCCATACAATTTTGTATTTATTTTAAATAGCAACATGACTAGCCTTTTGACACGAGGCTGCCCTTTGTTTCAGGGGCAATTCCCGGTTACTCGGTATCGTCATTTATGATAATGTGGATAAGACACTTTCTGATGCGAGTTTCCTCCTTTATTTCAGGGGAGATTCCCGATGTACTCGATGTCAAATCACACTTATTCACATTTTGGAGGGACTAACAACTTTTTCCTCACGAGTCACTTGACTTTAATGTAGGGGTTTAAGAATCCTTAAAAGTGTTTAGTGGAATAACAGAGATCCTTATTGAATGAAGTTAGTTGAATCAAGGGGGGGTATGCACTCGACTAGTTGATGATTCTGAGGGCCGGTGTTGATTAAAAAAAAAGTTAGTTGAATCAAGGTTCCAAATGAAGTGAGAGATTGAACAGATAGTAGAACATGAATTAGCCTTTTCAAGGTTTTGTCTCCCCCTAAGTGTATGCACAGTTGACAAACCAAAATGACCTTGTTAAGATGTGTCATGAACCATTCATGCCTGAATCAATGCAAGTTTATTTAACAAGGTTGTTTGGTCGTAGAAGAGTTCAAAAAGAGACGGATGTAAATTATATACATTCAAGCATGTCAAAATGATGTATTCAAGCAAGTTGAATGCCGGTACGTGGCAAAGTACGTAGGTCCGAAGACCACACTCACGCATGATGAAAGTTTCCAGGTGGACTTAATCTACCTATCCACTGACACCATTTTATATACCGGTGAATCATGGCATTCATGCACACGAATATGAAGTTTATGCAAGTCTGTACATCAAAGTGACAGATGACTAATTTTTATTTGTATTCACAAGTGTTCAAAAAAGTGTGATGTGTATTGATGTAAGATGTGTGTGCTCTATGTGTAAAATTCTACTATGTGTAAAATTTCAACTCTTATTCTAAAAAAGAGACGAGTGTAGCTTGTAAAGACTTTGTGAACAACTGTAAAGTTATAGTTATTCATACAAGAAAACATGAGTGGAAGCTAATAAACTCTATGAACAATTGCAAAAGATTGTTATTCAAACGTGAAAGTAAAAGTGGAATGTATTACCACAATAGCTCATCAAATTTCTTGCCTTGGAGGAATTTTATTCTATTGACAGCTTCTTCCATCACAAAGCATTCCTGCAAGACAAAATCTTCACTGTGATGTTTTGGGAACCCAAGCCATCTTGGGTCCCTGGGGGTTAGGTGCACCGTGATTTGTGACTCTCCACAATTTCCTTGCATTCATATCATCAAAGTGTGATAATGAGCAATCATTCATGACATGTCCCACATAACCACAGTAATGACAATACACACGTGGTTTCAATTTCTTTGGTTGGACATAAGCATTGGGCTTTTGAGCATGTCTGGGGGGTCTATAATTTTGAGTGTGCAATTTGGGTTTGACATTTAACAACCAACAGAATTTCATAGTATGACCCATTTTCCCATAATGAAAGCATTCAGCCTTCTTTTTCTGATGAACTTGAGATTTACTATTATGCATCTTACAAGCATTCAAGTCATCTTCTTTCATTAAGCTACAATCATGCATTAAATGTCGAGGCTCACCATAATAGTGACATGAAGTATTGTTGTGTTTTGGAGCTTGGGATTTCACATCAAATTTCTTTGCATGCATAATGTGCTTCTGTTTGACAAATGAAGAGGTATTTCGTGTACTTGTGGAACTAGAAGCATGCACAAACGAAGTTTTTATTTTCAGATTAAATGTTTCCTTTTTGCTAGGATTGTATCCTAGACCTTCCCGTTGGAAGTTCACCTTAGTTCCCAAGAGTTTGTTTAGATTCTCTTCACTACTCACAAACTTGCCCAGAGATTTGTTCAGGTCAACGATTTCGCTTTGAAGTGAAGCAATTACAAGTTCATTTTCACAAGAAGTGACTTTTCATTTAGAGTGGCATTTATCGTCTTGTAAGATTCTATTTCCTGTTCTAGAATACTTACATTCTCACTTTCTTGAGCAACCATGGACTTGCCCTTTTCAAATGTCAAAAGTCTTTCACACATGGTCGAATTTAATTGTTTCATATTTTCAAGTTCAGATTTCAACAGATCATTTTCTTTTTCAGGTTTCTCGAGGTACTTCAGTTTTCCCTTCAGCAAGGAGATTTGAATGAGCAAAACATCATTGTCCCCTTTTAGTCTTTCATTCTTATCCAGAAGGGACTTGGCATCTATTTCTGAATCAAGAAGTTTATCAAAGAGTTTATCATCATCTGATAAAGAATCTAACTTACTTTTTAGACTCTCTTCAGTTTCCTTAAGCAATGAAACTTGGCATTTCAGAAATTCATTTTCTTTCTCCAATTCTTCAATTTTTGAAATTCGATCAATGCATTTCACACAAGAAAAATTATCATGGATATTTTCATTAGACCTTTTCTTCAATGCTTTGTTTTCATGTTTCATCTTTTGATATTTTTCTGACAGTTCTTCATAGGCATCTACTAAATCTTCGAAAGATAGTTCATCTTCATCTGATTTAGAGCTTACCTCCTCAGCACTTTCATCACAGGTTTGATAGATATCATCAGCCATTAATCCCTTTAGTCCTTGCTTCTCTTGAGCTAGCATCAATTTGTCCATAATTTCTTTTACGGTTCTGCAAGAGGTGACAAACGTAAACCTGTTAGTATTGACAGAATTTTTTAGCAATCTCAAAATTGTAGCATTTTCATGACTCTTTAGTCTGTCGTGGTTGGACCACTTGGTCTCATCCCGAGGCAGCTTATGAGGACCATTGTTAACTAGTTTCCACAGATTTGGATCAATTGAGTTTATGGTCCTACACATTCTTCCCAGCCATGAGTTAAAGTCATCACCATTATAAATAGGTAAAGAAGTCATGGAAGCAATATCTGAAGAAGCATTCATCATTCAAAACTACACTAGGATCCCTCTGAAGATCGTTTGATCTAAAATAACAGAGCCGGGCTCTGATACCAATTGTTGGGTCCCACGGTGTAGTGGCACGGATCTAGAGGGGGGTGAATAGATCCCTCTTTAAAAATTAAGACCAGTTAAAATAACTTGAAAGGCTTCACAATCAATCCTCATCAAACGTGCAGGTGACAAGATCACACACGGAGATTTAGCAATTTGAACTAGCCATGTACATTGACAAATTTAGCATCGATATGCAACGTAGTTCATAATCCATCCTGTGAATGGTGGTAGAGGATAAGGAACAATCACACAACCAATCACACACGCACAAATATTTTTAGGTGGTTCGGGACCACGACGGGTACCCTACGTCCACCCCTCACCACCTCGGTGAGGCTTCACTAAAACGCTACACGAGGTAGCACATGGGGACGAACCCCAAAACACCACACGCTGCTCGACGGTAGCAAACTACACACACACAAGGGTGAACCCTCAACACGGTGCTCAGCACCACACACACACACACACCAAGACGGGGAACGCACCCCAACAATCAATCCACACTCAGAGACACCGCTCCGAACACACACACAGTTTTCTTCAGTTTAAGAGGTGGACACAGATGTACATTTTGAAGCTCAATAAGCATAAATCTTCAAAGCAATCTCACTAAACATGAACTAGGCACTAGACTGCAGCAAATAAAAACAAGGACGGGTTGAGAGAACTCCTGGCTGGAGGATGATGCCCTTGGCTTCGTTAATAACTGAGGCAGACTGGACTTGGGAAGGAAGATGAAGGTTAATGTCTCACATGTTCATATCTGAAGGATAGAAGAGGATGGACATCAGACCCTTTCTCCTTCTCCTTGAATCATTTACTACACATTGGGTAACTTAGAGATGGTACAGCCTTCTTCCTCATCAAGATGGCTTCTAGGAGGTGGAAGACGATCTTCTTCAGCCTTGATTCGAGCTTAGCATGACCTGGGTAGAAGCTTCATCACAGCTCCGGCCTCATTCCCTGCAAAAACCCAAAAATGAATTTTTCATTCGATGCATTCTCATCCCTTATTTTTCTTATCTTTCAAGGAACCCTATCACATAACATATATACCACCTGGGATGGAGCGGACATGTGGAGGACATTATCCGCCTAGGGCCAATCACAAGGGGGCACTAAAAGAATAGATCGAGCTAGGGCACCCGCCGCCGTGCGAACCGGTGATTTTTTCGGTAGCCGGAAAGTGTCGACCTTAGAGGGTCGACACTCGCGATCGGGAAGACAGAACAAGGCTCGAACAGAACACATCGTATAAAGTGTCGACCCTTGGGGTCGACACTTTCTAGCTGTAGCAAGGAAACAAGCCACGGCAGAAAGGCCCGGAATAAGTGTCGACCTTGTGGGTCGACACTTATGTCCAGGGTTCTGAAAAACTAACCCAGATAGAACCTAGTGATAAAAATGTCGACCCTTGGGGTCGACTTTTTATCCCCACGTTCGAAGACATAAGAGGGCCGGTTAGGAAAACCAGACCCATGGACAAAGTGTCGACCCATGGGGTCGACACTTTTCCTGACATAATGCAAACTAAATAAAACATGCATAGGGGTAATTCAAAGAGGATGAAACATTGAATATGAATGCATGCACGAGAGAAATGGGTATAAAGTACCCAAAATCATGGATATACCAATTAGAGATAGTTAGGGAATTACCATGATAGATGTCCATCCATTTCTCACAATTAACCTCCTCCTACCATTCAACCAAAGCAACTTACCCTTCAATTCACACTTGAGATCCTTGTGTCGGTCCATATGCATGTGAAGATCCAATTGGAAGGTTTCCAATTGGTCTTTATTCAATGCTTGTTTGACACACCTGTCACATTGCATACTGGAAGTTAGTCTTCTATATCACTCAATTTCAAAACATTGAAGTCTATCTCTCATTATTCAATTAATTTCACACTTAAGATCCTGCTTCACAACCGTTAAGTGAATCAAATAGGGAAGAGTTAGAAGAGTTTCACCCAGTTCAGTCGGAGACTATTCTTTCTCACTAGCTCCTGTAAGCATGTCAAATTACATGTCAGTTAACTGCATCAAATTTGTTGGCCATGACATACACTAGAACATTCATACAAAATGGAGTTTGCTTAGTTCATTTCAAATCCACAACCACATGTGAAAATGGTTTACATGGAGGGCAGTCACATGGTATTTAGTTCACCATCAAAATTCCTTAAGACATGGTTATGCACGGGGTTCAACAGATGGAAAAGCCAATATTGCATACGTTAAAGGAAGCACAAAGACCTATGAATGGGAGGTAGAGGAGATGGATGAATCACACAAACATACACCCCAATACACAGGATATTTAAGGTGGTTCGGTTGTAAGCCCACAACCTACATCCACCCCTCACCAAACCCGGTGAGGCTTTCCTGCTGACACACAGCTTACTTTGCTGAGCAACACAGCTTGCTATCCGCTGACTAACAGCTTGAACCGCTGACTAACAGCTTGCAAATCACCCAGAGGAACAGATCCTCTCTTCCTCTGAAACCACAGAGGGAACCCGATCCCTAAACAGGGGATCAGACGATCAAGATGAAAAGATGATGACATTGTAGATACCAGCTGAAGGAATCGATCAAGACATGGGAGCTGGTGGTTGCAGCTACAGGATTAGATCTAGGGATCTCTTTCTTCAAGAACTGGTAGACTGCAAGATTTTTTTTCTCTCTCAAGGCTGTTCTCTCTTCTTCTTCTTCTTCTCTCATAGCACTGGACTAAGTCCAATAGGTGCTGGGGCTGCTCTCACGCTACTTAGGAATGTTCTTCGTAGATTGGTCTAAGGCGTGGCACTTTGTGGATGGCAGCAGCAGCAGCAGCAGCTTCATGGGAAGCTAGATATTATACATATATACGGCGTGCCACGCGGTCACTTGGTGAGGAACCTTTTCCCACCAAGTTTTCCCGCCAAGTGCTTTCTTTACTTTGAGGAAGATGCTCTGCAAGATTTGGCGTGAGTTAAATTGATTTTAGTACAAGAATAGTACGATGAGAGACTTGTGTGAAGAGGCAGACTAAATCTCCCTTTGGTCAGTCTCAGATCTTTACATTAAATCCCCTTCAGACAAGTAGTCTTTTCATTCTGCTTGAAGTGTACTTTTCTGCAACTCTGCCTGGTCAGATAGCCCATTGGTCGACAGCAAGATGATGGCTGACTGTAGAGTGTCCTATGTCCAGCAGTAGATAGTCTGGACATGCAGACAGATAAGACGTACATCGTGGCAGACAGAAGTGGCTCTTCTAGCTAGATTTCTGACAAAACCATTTCTAAAAGGTAGACAAATAAGAGATAAGATGGTAGAGCAAGGGTCAGACCTCGGGACGTGGTCCAGACCCCAAAATCCTTAATTTTAATGATTTGCGGTTCCTTTTTCTCTCTCTGGATGGCCCACTGATCTGACAGTTTATTAGCTTGAGGATTTCTAGAAGAACAAGGGTGTGTCGACACTTTCTTAGCAGTGTGTCGAGACATCCCATTGAAAGCCTTGAAGAATCATTCTGGATGAACGTGGATGTCTCGGGACATCCAGTGAGTGTCTTGAAGATCCATGGCTGATGTGTCGAGGCAACACTAAGAGGTGTCGGGACATGTGAGTCATGTGCAGAGTTGTTGCAAGAAGGTGTCAAGACAGAAGCGCTGTGTGCAGAGATTATCAAACGAATGTGTCGACACTTTTCACTCAGTGTGTCGAGACATCGATGAATCCAGATGCTTAGTCAGAACGGCTTCAGCTTGAATTCTTCTGGATGTGCCGAGACATGGGTTAGATGTGTCGAGACACCACAAGAGAATTTCTTCTGTATTTGTTCGAAGGAAGCATTACAAAAACCTTCATCATCGTGCTTAGACTTTGTCTTCATGTGTGCACGGACCTTCTAGTGTTGAAGACCTTGATTGATCACATAGAGAATGTGCATAGACCTGGTTATCTGCTGGCCAGAGGTTGCACGGACCTTGATCTTCATAAGTGCTCAGACCTTAGTTCATAGGAATAGAAACCTGCACCGACCTTGATCTTCATAAGTGCTTAGACCTTGGTTCATAGGAACAGAAACTTGCACTGACCTTGTCTTGAGCTAGCTAGAGGTTGCACCGACCTTGATCGAGCTAGCACTGACCCAATGCACATACTGGCACTGACCTTGCTGAGAAAACCTGCACCGACCTGGTCTTGTGTTGACGGGAGGACTTGCACCGACCTGGTCTTGCACTGAGGCATGACATGCACCGACCTTGGTTCGTGCGAGTCTAGGTTGTGCACCGAACTTGTATGTTACGCTGACGAAGCATGCACTGACCTTGTAGCAGATGTTCACTGACCTTACTGTACTTTAGAAAAGGATTGCACCTACCTTAGTTCAGTTGTGCACCGACCTTCCTTTGCACTTGAGAAGGATTGCACCGACCTTGCTCTGCTCTAGAGAGGGACTGCACCGACCTTACTTGCCGATGTGTACGGACTTGGTTTGGTGCATGCGTGTAGACCTTGTAAGGTATGATAGAAATGTGCATCGACCTGATGTTGCCAGAAGATGCACCGACCTTGCATGCATGTGAGCAGTGCTGTGCACTGACCTTATCTACATGGATTCCTGAGAAACCATTTGTCTTGTGTTGCCTTTGCCTTGGTTTTTGTGCAACCATGAATCTTGAATTCTGCCTTGAATCTTGTGTAGCCATATGCCTCGGTTTCTGTGCCATACTCAATTTATTTCTTTTTTTGTTGCCAAAGCTGGCTTGCCTTGAAATGCACGATTTTCGACTAATGAGTCATAGTCAGACATCATCAAAATAATAGAATTAAAGCATGTTACATACATGCCCAACAGGCCCCTACCTGGGAAGGCCCCTACCGAGTGGTCGAGACGCTCGGGAAAGGAGCATACCGATTGTCCACCATGGAAGGAACACTCGTCCCTCAGACATGGAACGTGGCAAATCTTCGCAAGTTCTACTTTTGATCATTTGGCAAGCAGACACATGTAAGCAAAATAGAATAAACGCCATCCTTCTCTTCTTATTAAACTTTGATGTACAACAAGTAGGCCGCAGCCAATACACTATACATGTACAAAAATTACACCCTCTGGCACTATAACGCGAGCAAAATGCTCGGCCAACCCGGTAAGCACTCCTACGTCTAGCCACTGACTCTGCCTCGTACGGAAACTGGCTCGGACAAAGGATTGTCAGCCTCGTTGGTTTGAGAAAAGCTCGGAAGAAAAAGGAAAAGAGGGGAAACAACAAAAAAAGAGAGAAGAGGTCGACCCGAGCAAAATGGAGAGGAAGCTTGAGAGAGCTCCCCTTCTTAACAATGGGGTCGACGGTGGAAAAAGGGGTCGGGTGGACAATGAAAGAATGAAGCTTGATGAGCTTCATTCCCCCCTCCTCTCGGGATAACGTCGGCAGGTCAGGGACAGGAAGGTGACATGCTCTGGCATGAACCCTCTCCCAGACTGACCCTCAACTGACAAACCCTCTTCCAGACTGAAATAGCAGGAGCTTCCCTCCTACCACCATCTGCATCATCATCTTTTGAAGCACCTTCCATGCCCTGCCAAGACCGACAGCACAACGCCTCGCGGAAGGGAAAGAAGGAGAAATCGCCAGGGATGGCCTTAAGTGATGAAAGGAAAAAGATACGCCCCTCGGACCTTTTATAGGCCGAAGGGGGAGCTGATCGCCTTAAATGACTGTCCCCTTACAAAACACGCTAAAAAGGGCTTTCCCTGAGATGGTTACCTCATTTCCCAACATCCCGCCAGCGGGACGCGCGAAGCGGCAAGTCATTAAGGGTGGTATGGAAAAATGGAAAGGTGCCAACGCCATGTCAGTTATTTGACAGATCGGCACGCGCGATATCTGCAGAGAAAATCGGCGCCTTCTCCAACGACCACGAATTCGATAGTCAAATCACACCAAAAGCGGTAAGAAACAGTCAATTCAGCATTTAATACTGTCGCTATTATATTTTCCAAAAAAAGCCTTACCCGGCTACATAAGGGAAAGAAAAAAAAAAGAAAAGAAAAGTGAGAACTATTACATCAGGCATCAGGCCCAAGTTTAGGCTCGACAGGCAAGGCTTCCTCAGCACCAGACGATTTGCCCCTAGTATTCTCGGCGACGACGAACCAGGCACTGACCCCACCTCTGTGGGAACTGTCTCGGTTGTGCGCCCTCCCGAAGATGCTGGAGTTGGCAATCGCTCGGACGAGGACTCCCGACCCTCCTCTTCGCTCGATGTATAATGGGAAGAGTCGGTCGAATCCCAGTTCGATTCATAGCGTTGCTGTGGGGATGGATTTAATTATTTTATTTATTTCTTATTTTTATTTTAGTTTTATTTATTTACTTTGGTTATTATTTAGTTTGTTGATTAGTTAGTTTATTGGGCGTGCCAGTCACCGGAGTGACAATTTATTATGCGCTCGATCTGACTTGGTCAGTCGATTGTGAAGTCCGAGTTGGGACCAGAAGTCCGTCATACCATAAAGGCTATGACGTTAATTACGCCATTCCAAAGAAGGACAACCCTTGATTAATCGCCAAAGTAAGAGGGGACCGGGGGCAAAACAAAATAAGACTGATGTGTTAATTTACTTGCAGGATATGAGATACATATATATGTTCATGCAGTTATTGGTTTCATTATGATTCATCTGCCTGTTTCCCGGTACGGGGGCGGAGAACTTAGGTTCAAGAACCACTCTCACGCATAATGATGACTTTCATTCGGGCATAACCCGATTTTAAACCACGCGTTATTTGATATACCGAGAGCACACGAGAGGATGATTTCAGATTTGTTTGATCGCATAAAGAGCGCGGCATAAAATAGGCATATTCGTTCATTATGGAATCATGCAAGCATAGACGGAGTAGCAAGAATCATTAGAATATTACGGCATTACATGCCCATTCATCAATCCCATCCATGTGAATTACAGAATGAATCTGGCAGCATGTCCCCTTGATCTTGGTTCATACCAAGTGGAAATAGGGTACCATCCACGCAGAGGCGAGATGGAGCCCGTAATGATCGAGGAAAGTCAGTGCCCGGATAATGCGAAGCGAGACTAAGCTGGGGATGGATTAACCCGAACGATACTTGCCCGTAAAGGAGCTTATCGTTCTATTCCTTAAAGTGAATCACTAGAAACCCTGTAGAGATAGGCCCCCTCGGATCCAAAGGGTTTGACGCTGATATAGCGTACCGAAGATCAGAGTTAAATCCGGCAGCATCTCCCCTTGTTTTGGACTTATGCCAAAAGGGGAGTATAGGACATCCATCCATGGAGTGCCGAGATGGAAGCCAAAAGAGATATGGGCATATAGCACGGAACTCACGGAGATGAAAACACGATAGGTTGGTGTCCACCATTGTGGTATTCAATCAATATCCCCTTTGGAGAACCACCAGAGAACATGCAGTGGCAGAACTCCGTAGGCCAACAGGGTTAGGGGAGCATCATTTGTGAGCCCCTCCAATGTAGCGGTGTAACCCCATTATTCTAGCCCCAATAGCTTGAATGAAACCCCTGGTGGTTCCTTCTTGCAGGAGGGTAAAAGTTCATGAGAGGCTTGGTGAGGGTCGACTTGAATTAAGCTTAGCAAAGGGCTCCCGGAGCGCTTGTCTAGGCATAAACGAACCGGCGCATGAGTGTTTAGGTATATGCAAACATCGGCGCGTGGGGTGGCTTTTGGCAGGGATGGGCATCGACGCAAAGATGTCCTCAGCACGCCTCCAGCTCTCGGCGCGAGAATGCACGCGCCAAGGGGGAAGGCGTGCGCCGAGGGAATTTTGCGCCGAGAGACCTCCAAGATATGTTTTCATGGTTTTTCAGAGAGAGGCAGATTCTTTTCAAGGGTTTTAGGCTTTGATTCAGGGGGCGTCAGACGCTTTGTCTTCGAGGTTTACAGGAATTTGAGACTGATACAAGTGGGGTTACATGGAATGCCAAAAGAAATGGGCTTCAGAGGGATAATCCCAAGGTATATATAATCACATTTCACTCAGAGTTGCTACTGGGGAGCCAACCGTTTATTGAATCCTTTGCAATAGGATTTTGTCATGTCCCATTTCACTTCATAGATGAGGAACCACGTGTTGGGTTAGATGGACGCAGTCTATCTCCACTAAGTGTGGATCTAGAGGGGGGTGAATAGATCAACTTGCCAAATTTAAAACTACTGTAAGTTCTAAAGCGGAATTTAGGCAAACATCAGTTAAGCTAAAGGAAGAATGCTAAGCAAAGGGTCGACCCATGAAAGCCATTCACCATATCTATATATATCGAAAGCTAGACATGAGCATGAGCGATGAAACCAAATAAGCTAAGCAAAGGATACCAGCGCACACAGTTCACAAGCAATCACACAAACACAATGCACACACGATTTTTAGGTGGTTCGGTCAACGACCTACGTCCACCCCACACTCAACCGAGTATGGCTTCCTGCTGCGCAGCACAGCTTACGTCCGCTGGGCTTTACAGCTTGGCCAAACAATCCGCTGATACACAGCTTCGCTGGGCACTACAGCTTGCCGACTAGAGGATCTGATCCTCTGCAACCACTGGGGAAATACAGCTTAACCCATCCAGTGGAGACTACCACTGCAAGACCGCTGACACACAGCTTGAAGAAACAGTATTCGAAAATGAAAGATAGAATCAAAACGAAAATAGAAAAGCTCAAAAGCAATATAGCTCTAAGAGCGAAGCTCAGCTCTGGTTTTGAACCACGAGACTGAGATACAAGCTCACTCTCAATCTCACTCTCAATCAGCTCTCTCTCAGCTCATATCTCTCGATCTCTTCTTCTCTCGTTTTTCTTCTTCTCTATTTCTTTTCTTCTTCTTCTCTGTATCTTCTTCTTCTCTCTTTTCTCTCTGTGGATCGAAGGCTCACTGCTGCTGAGTGTATAGAATTTCTCTTCTTCTCCTTCGATCAGTCTTCTTCTGTAGAAGAAGGCTTGTTTATATAGCAGTAACAGCAGCAGGTGTATGCTCTCCACGTTTCCCGCCCAGCAATTTGGACCACGTGGCAGCATCCAATCGAGTGTCAGTACACGTGTCCTCATCTGGATACCTTGTCCTTCTCGGATCACGAGCCAGGTACCTCGGATCACGTGCCCTTCATTAGCCTCTTCAGTTCGATGTATAGAGTTCTCAGTTCACGTGCTCAACGACAGCAATCTGACTTGCTGCGTCGACGCTGTCAATCAATGGCGTTAATGCAATGAGGCATTCCAGTAAGTCATTAGCTTTGTCTCTTTAGCTGCTGCGTCGACGCTGCTCAATTATGGCATTGACGTAGTGGAATAGCCTGTGAAGGTCTCTACTTCTTTAACTGCTGCATCGACGCTGCTTGCTTGTGGCGTTGACGCAGTGGAAGATATCGTGAAGGCTTCGTCAACTGATGCGTGGACGCTTTAAGCTCCCAGCGTCGACCCTGTTCCCTTCAGCAACAAGAATGAAGTCATAAGATTTAAGTATGTACATTGTAGTGTATATACTTCGTTGTATAGACTTGTGAAGGCGAATGCAATGTACAGACTTGCCCAATGTGTTGACTTCAACAAAGGAGGCAACGGCTGTATAGACTTTAAAAGACGAGTGCAATGTATAGACTCCATGAGACTCTAGTGCAGACAGACGATGTATAGAGTTGTCAGTTCAGCCGTCAGTGTATAGACTTGAAAGTCTTGAAGCCAATGTATAGACTTGAAAAGCTAAAGGGTTGTACAGACTTTGAAGACAAGGGTCGATGTATAGACTTGCCAAACAGTCCAGTGTATATACTTTATGCAAGGAGGCCAATGTGTAGACTTGAAAAGGTGAGGCCAGTGTACAGGCTTGCCACCGACCAGTGTGTGAACTTGCTCAACCTGAGGCACAGTATGGACTTCAACTCTGCATATCGAATGTATGGACTTCAAGTATGAGGACCATTGAATAGACTTTGGATTCGAAGACAATGTGCAGACTTTGAGTTTGAAGACCAATGTCCAGACTTCAAGTAACACTGTGGATGTACAGACTTGATGGAGCGAAGCGATGTGTAGACTTGAAGCTCCTGAAGCAATGTACAGACTTAATGTGTAGCTGAAGCCTTGAACGTAGGAATAGGCTGGAGTGTATAGACTTCAAGCTTCAGAACCGAATGTTCAGACTTCACCTAAGAAACGTAGGGAAAGACCCCAGTGTATAGACTTTGCCTTGAGCGAAAGGTAAGTGATGAATGTATAGACTTTCACGATGTGTAGATTAGAATATGTGAAAGCTACAGTGAGTGAGTGTACACACTTGACAAATTCAAATGCAATTCGGATGTACAGACTCTGAGGTTCAAAGCCAACGGCTGTACAGACTTAGAATATTAAGACTGATGTACAGACTTCATGCATTGACGTTGTACACACTTAGCGAGTTGACGCTGTACACACATCCAATGAAGTGCGTTGACGCTGTACACACTTAACCAATTCAAATGAAATGCAGTGTGTGGACTTTATCTGGAATGGACAATGTATAGACTCAATCGATATGAGAGTTTCCAGTGTATAGACTCAGTCTAAACAAGTCTGCTGGAGGAGTCGACCCATCCTCTGATGTGTCGACCCATGACAGTGAGAAATGCAGACAGCAGTGTATTAAATGCAAAGAACACATAGTCAATCTGATAGAGCAATTTCATCAAATCAAAAGCAGTTGCCAATCAATCAAAATAATGGTGTTGCCAATGAAATAAAGCAAGTGTCAACATCATCAACATAGAGGAGTCACAACAATCTCTCCCTTTTTGATGATGGCAACCCCATATGAAGTAGAATAGCAACATCCTGTCATATAGATATATGTTTGATGAAAGACATGATGTGTTATGCAGATTGACATGCAGATGCTATGAATGCATGCAACTCACTGCCTCAAACTCTCCCTTGGAATGAATTCAGAATAGAATTCAGAATTCAGACAGATATGTATTCTCCCCCTAGACATCCCCTAGACAATATTCTCCCCCTTTGCCATCAACAAAGAGGAGGGAAAAATGAAATACAATGGAGGAATCAAGAGAAGAACTGACTGGCATTCTGAACAGGTAGTTCATGAATAAGCATTCTAAAGCATAGAGTCTTCAGTCATATGAATTTATAAACTGCTATCAGAAAGATTTCTGGTTTAAGAGTGATAAAATTTGGAGTTCATGTACTACAAGTAATAGATAAGTTCACTGTGCATGATAAAACAATAAACCAGAATCACATTTGCATGAAAGATTCAGTTTCATAATATCTTACTTTCATAGTCTCATAAAAATATTGAGAGAAATCAAGTCATATATTGAAACTAAACAAATTGACACTCATGAACTTTTCTTTTGAAGGAGCAGCATTATCAGTATTAGATCATTTTGAGCATTCAGGTACCATAAGTCTTTCTGCGTAAGGGTATACGTTTATAAGACGCCAATACCCCTAGATACTCAACAAGATGGACCATTCTGCCTATGATCAAATTCAACAGAACTGAGTTACACCTTTTTGTGTGAGGGTACACGTTTATCAGACGCCAGTTACCCCCAGGTACTCAGTGAAACCAGCCTGCTATTTTGAACATTTTAAACAGAGATAGCTGATACACTTCATGACATGAGTGTTGTCCACTTCTTTGATGGATCACTCAGTTTCTCAGTGATTTACCAGTCATTGCTCTGCCAATATTAATTTTTAATGATTTTCAATGTTTTTCAATATCTTTCTTAGCTGTCCCTTTTTATGTTTCAGAATGACTTGTTTAAGAACAATACACATACTTAACTTCTCTAACATGATTTCAGATGAGTTTTCAGATTTCAGATATGATTAGCTTTGTCTGACATGAAATAAGAAAGAGGTTGAGAGTTTTATCAATTTTCAACTTACTTATATACTGATTGCAATATTTAAACTCCAACCATTATAAGATTTAAACCATTACATCAGTCTTTGAACAAATCAAATTCTTATAAATGAAGAAGTCCATTTTCTACTGCTTAGAAATCAGAACTGACCAACAGATTGCCATAATGTCAGAGACAAGTATTCAGATTTAAAGGTTGAATGACTTCAAGAAAGTTGAAACCACTCTGAATTTCTAGCAATACTCCCCCTGTCTATATGCATGCAATTTGCTAATGAAAGGCAAGAATTAATTGAGAGAGAGCTTATGCATAGGTCATGAATGAATGATATGCAAAGACATGCAAAGACTCGATAAGCTCCCCCTGAATATATGCAATGCAGGACAGTTCTACATCCACATTCACATCCACATGATTTATCCAAGCAATCAAAAACAAGTCCACATCAGAGATTTTATTCACAGTAATTAAACAATCATTCATCATGCTGAAATTTACATAAGCCAAGTTCTCTTCTAAGAAACTTAAAATTTTCATTCCCAAGAGACTTAGTAAAAATATCAGCAATTTGTTTTTCAGTTTCTATGAAATTCATTTCAATCTCATTTTTATTTACAACATCTCTAAGAAAATGATGTTTTATCTCTATATGCTTAGTCCTAGAATGGTGAACAGGATTTTTAGCAAGGCATATAGCACTAGTATTATCACATAAAAGTGGAATGCATCCCAGATTTATCTGATAGTCAGCCAGTTGGTGCTTAATCCAAAGTACTTGGGCTGCACAATTACATGCTGCAACATACTCAGCTTCAGCTGTGGATAATGCTACAGTGTGTTGCTTCTTAGATGCCTAAGACACTAGACAGCCACCAAGGAATTGACAGTAGCCACTGGTGCTTTTTCTATCTACTCGACACCCAGCATAGTCTGCATTAGTGTATGCTAGAAGCTCTAACTCACACTTAGCAGGATACCAGAGACCTAGTTCTTGGGTGCCTAGTAAATACCTAAAAATCCTTTTCACAGCTTTAAAGTGAGTTTCTTTAGGACTGGCCTGAAATCTAGAGCATAAACACACATCAAATTGTATATCAGGCCTAGATGCTGTAAGATAGAGAAGAGATCCGATCATACCTCTGTATAGCCTTTGGTCCACAGGTTTACCTTTAGAATCTTTATCCAAACTGGTTGAGGTACCCATTGGAGTAGCTATTTCCTTGAGGTTATCTATTTTGTACTTCTTCAATAAGTTCTTTACATACTTGGACTGAGAGATGAAGGTGCCATCTTCTGTTTGTGTAACCTGTAGTCCAAGAAATAGTTTGAGCTCACCCATTGAGCTCATTTCAAATTCATCAGTCATTATTTGAGAGAATTCCTCACACAATTTGGGGTTAGTTGACCCAAACACAATGTCATCCATATAAATCTGAATGATAAGAATATATGGATGGCTTACCTTGGTAAATAATGTTTGATCAACTATACCTCTTGTGAAGTTCTTGTCAGTGAGGAATTTGCTCAACCTGTTATACCAAGCTTTAGGAGCTTGCTTTAAACCATAGAGAGCTTTATTGAGCTTGTAAACATGATAAGGGATATCTAAACATTCAAACCCAGGAGGTTGTCTCACATAAACATCCTCATTAATTTCCCCATTTAGAAAAGCAGATTTCACTCCATCTGCTGAAGATTTATTCCTAGGGAACATGCATAAGTCAATAAAATTCTTATAGCTTCTAACCTAGCTACAAGGGCAAAAGACTCTTCAAAGTCTATTCCAAATTCCTGATTGTACCCCTGAGCTACAAGTCTGGCTTTATTTTTAGTAACATTCTCTGCTTCATCAATTTTGTTTCTAAATATCCATTTAGTCCCTATGATTGTTTCATGATCAGGAGGTGGAACCAAAAACCACACCTTATTCCTGTCAAATTGATTGAGCTCCTCATGCATGGCATTAATCCAATGCACATCTTGGAGAGCACAGTCAATAGACTTGGGTTCTGTGTTTGATACAAAAGCATAAGCATTCAGTTCATGTTGAATTCTTAAGTGGCCTCTAGTCCTAGGAGGGTCATGCAGATTTCAAATAACATTATCTACAGGATGATCCTTGAGATATCTAATATTTGCAATTGGACTATCATGAACTTGATTTACCTCCCCCTGAACTGTAGGCTTCTCTTCATTAAGCTTTTTATGTTCTTCTTCATCCTCGGATTTGTCTGCAGGATCTCCTTCCTTCAGAATTTCACCATTGTTTTCATTCCTGCATTGACCAACATTAGAATTTACCAAGGATTCATCAAAAACTATGTGTGGAGATTCTTCAACAGTCTTAGAGTTCAGATTGTACACTCTGTATGCTCGGGTGTTTTCAGAATAGCCAAGAAAAATTCCTGGTTCTCCTTTAGGTTCAAATTTATCAAGGTCCTTTTTATCATTTATGTGAATGAAACATTTACAACCAAAAACCTTGAAGTGAGCAATAGAAGGTTTCTTACCTTTTAAGATCTCATATGGTGTTTGCTGGGTAGAAGGTCTTACCATGGCTCTGTTAATTACATAACAGGTAATGTTCACTGCTTCAGCCCAAAATTTCCTTGGTAGACCACCTTCTACAAGGAGTGTACGACCCATTTCCACTAGGGTTCTGTTCCTTCTCTCCAAAACTCCATTCTGCTCAGGTGTCCTTGGTGAGGAGTACCTGTGGTTGATTCCATTTGACCTGCAGAATTCATCAAATTGTGAGTTTTCAAACTCACCTCCATGATCAGACAAAATGTTTTCAATTTTTTGATTTGTCTTATCATAAAACTCTTGAAATTTAGATAAAGCATCACTCTTATAAGATAAGAAATAAACCCAAGTATACCTAGAAAAGTCATCTACCATGACAAACCCATACCTCCTCCCTGATAGGCTGACAGATCTAGTTGACCCAAAAAGGTCCATATGTATCAGCTCATAGGGTTTGGAAGACAGATTTTCAGTTCTAGACTTAAATGACTTTCTAGTTATCTTTGATTGAGTGCATGCATCACAGATTTTATTTTCTTTCTTGAATGAGACTTCAGGAAGTCCTCTAACCATGCCATGCTTATTTAATTTGTGCAAAACAGTGTAGCTAGCATGACCTAACCTACGATGCCATAAAAATGCTATGTCTTCTCTACCGGCAGCAAGGCAAAGGTTAGTGTGTTGAATTTCATCTAAATTTATCATGTAAGTATTATTTATTCTTTCTCCAGAAAATTTGACAATATCAGAATCAGGTTCAAAAACCTTGCAGCATTGAGAATTAAATAAAACATTGTAACCTTTATCACATAACTGGCTGATGCTAAGTAGATTATAGGCTAACCCTTCAACCAGCATAACATCATCAATGCAGCAGGTAGAACACTTACCTACCTTACCTGATCCGATAATCCTACCCTTTGTGTTGCTTCCAAAGGAAACAAGGCCTTCTACTTTCTCAGTCAGTATGCAAAATTTGGCCTTATCTCCTGTCATATACCTAGAGCAGCCGCTATCCATGTACCACAAGTTGTTCTTGGCTGCCAGGCATACCTACATACACAATTAGATAGAGAAGTTTGGAACCCAAGACTGATTGGGCTCCAATGTAAATGAACTAGAAGCAAAACAGGAAAGCAAATGTTTCAGAATCCACATTTGTTTAAATGAATTTTGTTCAGTGGATCCTACAGATTTTCTTCTGTTGTTGTTCCTTTTCTTTTTATTGTTCTTTTTCTTATTGGCAGCATCATGATTATTGACAGTATTGTTATTTCTGTGCCAGTGCCTTGGCCAGGGTATGTTCACAAAATTTTGGCCATAGTAGTTCCTGGGCTGGCTATGAAAATATTGATTTCTAGATGTCCAGTAACCATACCCATTGACCCAATTTCCACTGTAAGGTCTTTGGTTTTGAGCACCTTGGTATGCAAGACCTGTAAACCTACCCTGAGTTCTAGACCAATTTGACTTATTAAAGTAGGTTGGCTGTGCATTATAGTGGGTCTGAGCTCTAGGTTGATAAAAATAATTGGGTTGACTCCTAGCAGCACCCTGTCTCCCCTGTACTTTGGACCCTGCTGACCTATACACAGGTTTGTATTAGGTCTTCTTAAGAGGTGGAGGTGTTGGTGGAGACTGGGTTACCTTGACCCGGGGTTTACCGAACTGTGTAGGTTGACTCCTAACCTGAGTCTGAGCTCTAGGATTCTGCTTAGATGTGCTAGCTCTACTAGGCTCACTGAGTTTTTGTTTACCCTTCTCCTCAGCACTGATCTTTTTCAGATTAGCAGTTTTGTTCATTAAATTTGTTGAGTTCATGCTAATTAGAGGTCCCTTTTCCTTTTGAGCAACAAATGAAATTATTTTCATTCCGAATATTTTTGTTGCACTAGAATTAAATCCTAGGCCCTCTTTTCTGAAATTAACCTTTGACCCTAACAAAGCATTTAAGTTATCTGTTCCTTGGGTCATATTCTCAATGGTTTTCATTTTATCCTCATTGTCTTTCTGAAGTTCATCAATAGATTTTTTCGGTTCATTGTTGACATTGAGGACAGCTTCATATTTTTCAGAGATAATTTTGACTTCACTTTCACATTTCTGAATCTTCAGCGTCCATTCATCAATTTCATTTTCAAGCCTTAGATTCTCTTCCTTAGAAGCTTTTAACTCATTATTGATTTCATCTTCTTCAGAGCATGTGAGTTTCAATTCATCAATCTCAGATTCCAAACATGCAATTTTATCAGTTAGTGTTTTATCATTTTGCATGGAATTGATTTTTCTTCTAAGATGCCTATTCTCTTTTCTAATATCATCAGCTCTATCAGCTATGTCATGATAAGCATCTACCCAATCAGTAATTGTGAAGTTTTCAAATCTAGTGATTACCTCATCTGTGTCCTCCTCTCTATCTTCGGAGCTTGTTGCCATAAGGCAAATGGGCTGTTCAGATTCGGCTTCACTATCTGAGCTGCTGCTGAAAGAGCCTTCATCCTCATCACTCCATGTGGTGATCATAGCACTTCCCTTCTTGGTTTTCTTCTTTGACCTGTCCTTATGTTTCTGATTGTCTGGACAGTTAATTTTCAGATGCCCTGGTTTCCTGCATTGATAACAGACATTAGCTTCATTTTTCTTTGCAGGTTTAGATTTATACCTTTTATCCTTTAGGCCACCACTGTATTTCTTCTGGCCGAACCGTCCTACTCCCTTTCTGAGAAATCGCCTGAACTCTCTAGTCATCATGGCTATCTCAGACCGAGTCACATCTTCTTCTTCATTTAGGCTCTCCTCTGATGATGAAGAGCTGCTGGAGCTAGATTTTATTGATTTGCTGGAACTAGCCTTCAGCGCTATCAGCTTCTTCTTCCTCTCGGCTTCATCTGTCCTTGGCATGTTTATCTCATATGCCATTAGTGAGCCAATCAGCTCATCAGCTTTAGTATTACGCAGGTCCCTTGACTCCTCCATCACTGTTGCTTTGGTGTGCCAAATGGGAGTCAGGGAGCGCAGAATTTTCCTCACTACATCATATTCTATCTGAGGTTTCCCAAAACCTCTGAGGCCATTGGTTATGACAGTCAGCCGAGCGTACATTTTGCTGATGGACTCGTTCTGCTTCATCTTGAAGGCTTCATACTCAGATACAAGAAGATTGGTCTTCTGCTCTCTTACTTGAGATGTACCTTCATGAATTACTTCCAGCGCATCCCACATCTCCTTAGCTGATTTGCAAGCAGACACACGGGAGAATTCTGTAGGATGCAGAGCGCACTGGATAGCATTAATAGCACTCCAATTCAGCGTGGACCTTCTGATCTCCTCCTTGGTCCATACATCTTCATTCGGGGACAACTCATAAGGTCCCTTGCTGACAATCTTCCAAATCTCATAATCCTTAGCCCTGAGGAACACTTGCATACGGTTCTTCCAGTATGCGTAGTTTGATCCATCAAAGAATGGGGGCTTCGTTGTTGAGTGACCTTTGGCAATCATCCCTCGAGCATCCATCTCTGCCTATTCTCTTCGGGCGATGAGTCCTTGCAGAAGAGTTAGGCTCTGATACCAAGTGTTGGGTTAGATGGACGCAGTCTATCTCCACTAAGTGTGGATCTAGAGGGGGGTGAATAGATCAACTTGCCTAATTTAAAACTACTGTAAGTTCTAAAGCGGAATTTAGGCAAACATCAGATAAGCTAAAGGAAGAATGCTAAGCAAAGGGTCGACCCATGAAAGCCATTCACCATATCTATATATATCGAAAGCTAGACATGAGCATGAGCGATGAAACCAAATAAGCTAAGCAAAGGATACCAGCGCACACAGTTCACAAGCAATCAC
The DNA here is from genome assembly GCA_022559845.1 of Amorphophallus konjac. NCBI lineage: Eukaryota > Viridiplantae > Streptophyta > Magnoliopsida > Alismatales > Araceae > Amorphophallus > Amorphophallus konjac. The sequence goes on along the minus strand of CM040121.1, from coordinate 454,198,687 downwards.
ACAAACACAATGCACACACGATTTTTAGGTGGCTCGGTCAACGACCTACGTCCACCCCACACTCAACCGAGTATGGCTTCCTGCTGCACAGCACAGCTTGCGTCTGCTGGGCTTTACAGCTTGGCCAAACAATCCGCTGATACATAGTTTCGCTGGGCACTACAGCTTGTCGACCAGAGGATCTGATCCTCTGCAACTGCTGGGGAAATACAGCTTAACCCGTCCAGTGGAGACTACCACTGCAAGACCGCTGACACACAGCTTGAAGAAACAGTATTCAGAAATGAAAGACAGAATCAAAACGAAAATAGAAAAGCTCAAAAGCAATATAGCTCTAAGAGCAAAGCTCAGCTCTGGTTTTGAACCATGAGACTGAGATACAAGCTCACTCTCAATCAGCTCTCTCTCAGCTCATCTCTCTCGATCTCTTCTTCTCTCGTTTTCTTCTTCTCTATTTCTTTTCTTCTTCTTCTCTGTATCTTCTTATTCTCTCTTTTCTCTCTGTGGATCGAAGGCTTAGTGCTGCTGAGTGTATAGACTTTCTCTTCTTCTCCTTCGATCAGTCTTCTTCTGTGGAAGAAGGCTTGTTTATATAGCAGCAACAGCAGCAGGCGTGTGCTCTCCACGTTTCCCGCCTAGCAATTTGGACCACGTGGCAGCATCCAATCGAGTGTCAGTACACGTGTCCTCATCTGGATACCTTGTCCTTCTCAGATCTCGAGCCAGGTACCTCGGATCACGTGCCCTTCATTAGCCTCTTCAGTCCGATGTATAGAGTTCTCAGTTCACGTGCTCAATGACAGTAATCTGATTTGCTGCGTCGACGCTGTCAATCAATGGCGTTAACGCAGTGAGGCATTCCGGTAAGCCATTAGCTTCGTCTCTTTAGCTGCTGCGTCGACGCTGCTCAATTGTGGCGTTGACGCAGTGGAATAGCCTGTGAAGGTCTCTGCTTCTTTAACTGCTGCGTCGACGTCGCTTGCTTGTGGTGTTGACGCAGTGGAAGATATCGTGAAGGCTTCGTCAACTGATGCGTGGACGCTTTAAGCTCCCAGCGTCGACCCTGTTCCCTTCAGCAACAAGAATGAAGTCATAAGATTTAAGTATGTACATTGCAGTGTATATACTTCGTTGTATAGACTTGTGAAGGTGAATGCAACGTACAGACTTGCCCAATGTGTTGACTTCAACAAAGGAGGCAACGGCTGTATAGACTTTAAAAGACGAGTGCAATGTATAGACTCCATGAGACTCTAGTGCAGACAGATGATGTATAGAGTTCTCAGTTCAGCCGTTAGTGTATAGACTTGAAAGTCTTGAAGCCAATGTATAGACTTGAAAAGCTAAAGGGCTGTACAGACTTCGAAGACAAGGGCCGATGTATAGACTTGCCAAACAGTCCAGTGTATATACTTTATGCAAGGAGGCCAATGTGTAGACTTGAAAAGCTGAGGCCAGTGTACAGGCTTGCCACCGACCAGTGTGTGAACTTGCTCAGCCTGAGGCACAGTATGGACTTCAACTCTGCATATCGAATGTATGGACTTTAAGTATGAGGACCATTGAATAGACTTTGGATTCGAAAACAATATGCAGACTTTGAGTTTGAAGACCAATGTCCAGACTTCAAGTAACACTGTGGATGTACAGACTTGATGGAGCGAAGCGATGTGTAGACTTGAAGCTCCTGAAGCAATGTACAGACTTAATGTGTAGCTGAAGCCTTGAACGTAGGAATAGGCTAGAGTGTATAGACTTCAGGCTTCAGAACCGAATGTTCAGACTTCGCCTAAGAAACGTAGGGAAAGACCCCAGTGTATAGACTTTGCCTTGAGTGAAAGGTAAGTGATGAATGTATAGACTTTCACGATGTGTAGACTAGAATATGTGAAAGCTATAGTGAGTGAGTGTACACACTTGACCAATTCAAAGGCAATTCAGATGTACAGACTCTTAGGTTCAAAGCCAACGGCTGTACAGACTTAGAATATTAAGACTGATGTACAGACTTCATGCATTGACGCTGTACACACTTAGCGAGTTGACGCTGTACACACATCCAATGAAGTGCGTTGACGCTGTAACATGAGCTAGTGAGATGCGTTGACGTACACTTAATCAATTCAAATGAAATGCATTGTGTGGACTTTATCTGGAATGGACGATGTATAGACTCAATCGATATGAGAGTTTCCAGTGTATAGACTCAGTCTAAACAAGTCTGCTGGAGGAGTCGACCCATCCTCTGATGTGTCGACCCATGATAGTGAGAAATGCAGACAGCAGTGTATTAAATGCAAAGAACACAAAGTCAATCTGATAGAGCAATTTCATCAAATCAAAAGCAGTTGCCAATCAATCAAAACAATGGTGTTGCCAATGAAATAAAGTAAGTGTCAACATCATCAACATAGAGGGGTCACAACACCACGAGATAGGCTGTCTCGGGCTTCATCACGATCATGAGGCTAAGAGAAAGAGTGGAAGAACCGTTGATCGGGAAACTCTAATATAAGCATATCCCTCACGATTCCGCGAATGAGAAGCCATGAGATAGACTATCTTGGGCTCTCATCGTGACTCAGAGGTCAGGAATGCTTAGACGATGTAGCAGAAACAGATTTAGATGATCGGAAAGGTGTGCATACCAGAGAAACAACCTTCCTCACAACGATAATCAAATACGGTAAGTTTCAGAAGGGGCAGAGGGAAGAGAAACTCAAAATCCCATACTTCTTTTCATTCCAGAAGAATACATTCATTCGACATTAGGGGAAATCAGACTACGTAGGCACACACATAGGCCGATAGCTTCCCAATCACATACCAGACTATGCTGATGCTTAGTACTTATAGAGGAACAGACCTCAAGCACAAAAGCATAATAAAACATAAGAACAAGTTACAGAAGAGAAGACAGATCGAAAGACCCGAGATGGGGGAAAGGGGTGGATGTAGCCCCTTAGGGCATTTGAAAGCCAACCCCACCTTGCCTTCCTCTCCACAGATCTCTACAGCTCTCTCCTTCTTCTTCAGAATCTTTAGCAGGCCCTCAGACCCTTTTCTCTTTTTCTCAACTCTCGCTCTCTTTCTTCTCAGTTTATTTTAGTTCCTCTCCCCCCTTGGCCTTGTCGAAGACCAGGGTTTTTATAGAGGGCTGACCCCTCTGTCCATCGGTGCAAGCTCTCCCGACGTGATGGTCCCGGCGCTCCACTTAGATCTAGCTTTTCGGCGCGACCTCCATCGTAGTGGGCTTGGGCCCATTTGACTTGTGAATTTGTACTGATAAAGGCCACTCGAATGACTGGGCCTTTTCATTGGTTAAGTGGGCTTTTTAGAGTGCCCGTTGGCCTTCTTTGTTGTCTATTTTAGCCTCCGGGACCAGAAGGTATGTGTGAGCATCAGAATATACTGAGCACCCTTCTCAGCAGGCAGATGATTGCCCGGGTGTTGACGTAGTTTTCATCAGCCCGACTATCTTGAGTGATAGCCATGCTGGACAGTGGCTTAGCCGATGATGGCTTCAGTCGGACAGAATGTCAAGTGTAACGAATCTTCTTCTATTCTGATTCTCATAACCCCTAGGGATGACATAGGAGCCGCACCCTTAGTTGACCTTCAGTGCCTTTGGCTTACTTTGACTTCTTCTTTATCTTTGTATATTTTTGGTGTCAACAAATGCCCCCCACCAGCTGGTGGCGTGAGCGAAGAATGAGTGGCACGGGGCCTGCGGGTGTATCCTTCAATATCTGTGCATGTATTTCTTGCTTGATCTGCCTATCCAGCTTGAAATCTTCTTCATATTTGTAGTATTTCCCTGATGTTTCTGGGGATATTGCTAGACTACTGAGTCTTGAACGGCCAGTAGTCTCGTTTCATTGGTTGCATTCTCATCCCGGCGTGAACGAACCGGCACGAGCTGCATGGGCGTCCCAGCATAGGGGCGGAGTGTGCTCCTCGGCGCCGCCGTGTGGTTGGCAGGGATGGGCGTGTCTTGGCACGGCCGTCTCGGTGCGCCATTTGGCCGATCGGGAGATCTTCTCGGTGTGGCCCTTTTAAGGCCGTTTAGGGCATGAGGGGGGCTCATTTCGCTTCGAACTTCCTCTCTCCTCCTTCTTCCCACGGTGGCGCTCGACATAGAGCTCTTCTCCAGCGACTTTTCCTCTTCTCCTCCATTTCTCCACCGTGAGACTCTTTACCTTCTCTTTGGGACTGTGTCCCTTGTTGTTTAAGGGGTCATTCCCTCTTGGTGAATGGCTTCCTATTATATTTCGGGCATACCCAATATAAGAGGAAATGCTGCCAAAATTTTCTTAAAATGCTTAGCTTTGTTTGTTGATTTCTTTTGGCATCTTATCTTTTGAAATTTTCTTGGAATACAGTTGTTGCAATGGCTGCTACCTCTGCCTCTGCTGCTTCTGGAGCTGCCGGTGCGGGCACTTCTGCTCAGCCTTAAATATCTGGTCCACTAGTGCAGTGGCTGAACATTCATCAACTGGACCGTGGTTACGAGCAGATTGCTGTAGTTGACGAGTCCTCAGATTCGGAGACGGACACTGTTTCATCCACCCGTGTCTTCTCTGCTGAAGAAGGAATGAGTTTCAAACGTGACAGGGACTACCGCCCGGACTTCCCAAAGGATTGCCATTTAGTGCCATTCATTTGAACCTTCACTGTGGGTGGTATGAGGGATCTCCTGTTAGCCCGTGTAGTGGAGCAAGCTATGTTGTTGGAGAGAGACAGCTTGAAGGGCTCCGTGTATCGGGGCAAAGCCATCTACCTTCTTGGAGAGTAGCGTGAATGGGATGCCGTTCTCGGAGTGACTGATCTGGAGCTGGAGCAGAAAATGTTGACCAGAGCTCCCAAGTTTACCCCTGCCAGGTGGGATACTGCAGTAGGTCGGGTCAACAGGGAGAAACCCGACTACGGATTATTCTTGGCACCGATAAAGTGGAGCTACAGGGATGAGCCGTTTGTCATGAACTGTTTGGCTGTCCATTTCAAATTTAAGCTAGCTACCGGCTGGTTTGCAGACACAAAGGTGACGGATGCTCATCTCTTCCGTGTAGGGGCAGTAGAGTTTACAGAGTTTGTGCTGAAGGAGTATGCTCCTTTGCTGATCAGAGCCGGGGTGTACCATAGTGTATATGCTTCACGGTTCCGGTATCCCATCTCCAAGGGTTTGTGCTGTGGGATGTTTGAGGTTTTCTGTCCCTAGTTCAACACATTTTATACCACAGAAGGTGAAACATCTCTGGACCTTTGGAGTCTATCATAGCTTTCGGGCTTGCCAATTGACGGGGAGCCTTATGATGAAGTCTGTATATATGACTCAGTTAAAGATGAAACTGACGGCGAGGGCCAGTACTCCTTTGGCTTTGCATATCGGTATTTAATGAAGGCCTATCGGTCCCTCTGTTTGTCTCATTACAAAGGGTCGTCCAAGGGTTATCATGCCCGAGAGAAGAGTAGCAGATTGAAGGTCCGAGTGGGACAGTGGATACAATATTTCTTCAACGGCCCTTTGAAGTATAACGAGTTTCCTTCGGTGGCTCCAGCTGCAGGCAAACAGAATAGGACTCCGAGGTTCAAATCAGAATTGCCAGCTTCTCTCCGACGGACTGGCCAAGAAGGACCCAATCCTGCCGGGGTGGACCCCATTAATCATTGTGCTGCTTATTTGACTTTTTGGCTGTGCACCTTTGCTCTCTCGCAGGGAGATGAAACAATTATCAGACCGGAGGCAATATATCCGACCTGTCAGATGGCTTGGGGTATGCGGCTCTCTTTGTGCCCAGCGGCACTTTGCTTGATATACAAGTCTCTGGGAGACTTATACAGACATCGGATCCCCAGATCATTCAGAACAGTGGGCCCATTTCACTTCTTTAATGCTTGGGTATGCAGTCTGTTCCCCGAGCTTGCTCCAAGGACCTTGCAAACAACTACATTGTATCCCCGAATGCTAGAATTTGCTAGTGCCGAGCCCGGCCCGGTGTCACAATAGCTTTTACAAATCAGAGGCCGCTTGACCAGGGTTCCAGTGGATTCAGCCGGGACTATTCATTTTTGGACTTTGGCAGCACATTCTGCTCCCTTGACAAATTCACAGCGTGAATGTAAACTGGGAGACGTGGAGATTCTTACTCACCCCATCTTGGCTGCTAAAATGACCCGACCGCTTTTAGAACCTGAGCTGGTTAAATGGGCTTTGTCAATCCGCCCGAGTGTTTTAGTTTTCAGGAAGGGCGGTCTGCTTCATTTGGAACCTTACTATACGTTCCGATTCGGATAGAATTTTGGTTATGATCAACATGTTCCCACTTCAGTGGCCCAATTTCCGCTGGAGAGCAGGTCAAAGCATAGCTCCATCGTAACTGGTGACGGCCGCCTTTGGTGGGACTTCTTTCACCGCCAAGATGATGTTACTTTCAGGGTGTCGTCGGTGTTGAGCCGCATTCCTCAAGTCACCTCAGAATATATTAAGTGGTGGAATGCCCGGTACGAGCTTCTACCGCAATGCTAGAGGAGCTTGCTGGGATGTAGCTGAACGCACGTTCCTGAGTCAGCAGCCTTGGCCGGTGTTTGACATTGATGAGGCCCATCTGAAGAGACTATTTTCTCAGCATCCGAGGGAAGCAGAAAAATACATAGCCAAGCGGCGAGCCTTGAAGGAGGATGTGTCCTAGCAGTTGGCACCGGTACTTGCCAATGTAAACGAGGACACCTTCATGAAGAATTTGAAGCATTTATCCTAGATCGGTAGCGCTCGTCTGGAGTCTCAGCATTATCCATTTCCTATAGAGGAGCCGCTTCCGAAGGTAGCTTCATAGAAGAGCCAAACAGACCATTACTGCCCGTACCGGACATTTGTAAAGAGGGAGGATAGGACCCTAACGTATTATTAGCATACGTCATGGTTGTTCATTCTGATGAATATCCATGGGCTGTCTCTTGACACTCCTACAGCAAGCATTCTGGATAGGCCCCTGTTTGCATCTTTTCAGTATGCTGATGGCTGGGGGATGGACCACCTTGGCCTATATCACTACCTTGCTTATCACGGCCATGCAGACTTAGCTTGCCTAGCGGAGAAATGCCAAAAGACGGTGACATTTGCTGGCTTGTTAGGGAGGCTACGTCCTGTAATAAGGAGGTGGCCTATCAGTATTGGCCCCTTTCATCCTTTTATAATGGCCCGGCAGGTATGACTTCCTTCGATCGACATGGTGCTTGCTTCATTGCTTGATCTTCTTCATAATAATGTGTACCCTTTTGCCAGATCGACCAGATATAAAGCAGCAGGGGGTCTACAGGAAGATAATTTCCCAGGCTCAGAAGCCTGCATATTTTGACATCCCCGAGCCAGCGCCAACCACCACCCGTTGCCTCCTGGCAAGAAGAGGGCCGCTTCTGAAGTGAAGGTCGTCGTGAGCTGGGCAAAGAAGGCCCGAAAGGCTATAGTGAAGAAGTCCTCCTCCACAGCTGACATCACCAAGGGCCCTTTGCCTCGTGTGCCCTCTTTTGAGGAGTTTGCCATTCAACAGGAGGCTGCTCAGCAACCGGCCAAAGGTATCATTATTCTTCACGAACTGCACTCTTGTAGACTTTGTGGTATCTTCATTCTTGACTTAGCATGTCTTTATTTGGTAGTGGCTCAAGAAGAAACCGCCGTTGCTGCGGCTGCTGAAGGGGCCATAGGTGCAGTAGGGGTAATGAAAGGGGAGACTTCTATTGTTGCCCCAGAAGATGTTAGGTTGCCTTCGCCCACACCAGCTAGTGAAACTGAAGGTAGGCTTGCCTTGTCTTTTTAATTCTATCTTGTCTTTAACGACCATTCTGCCATCCTTCATACATAAGCTCATGTTGCAGTGGCCGAGGGGGTTGGAACTGTCATCGAAACCCCAGTTACGGATATTCCCCAGCCACAGGAGGGTCACAAGACTATGTTAAAGAAGGGCATTGTCCTCTTACGGCAAATAGTCACCCGTTCGACAGCCTGGAGGACAACAGAAGTGACGAGTCTGCCCATACCTAGCGTAGAGATATCCTCCAGCAGCTCCGCTGCTGCCTCTGATGAAGAGGTCGATTTTGGCTTTTCTGAAGACGAGGAGGAAGTACATGAACCAGCCAAAGAGGGAGCATTAGCACCTGTTGTGTCATCGGAGGATATTCCATTATTTAGCCCTCCGAGGCTGTCGGTGCCATCATCTTAGGGGATATCATCAGAAGAGTTTGCTGGTATTGATATGGAGGAGGAGATAACTCCCCCTTTTGTTGCTTCATCGGCTGAACTGTCCACCTCCATGCAGGCATTTGAAGAGATTGACCCCGCCATGAGAGTGAGCTCCACCCCTTTCTTCTTATTTAACTGCATAGCCTTTCTTGCTTGTTTGCCACTTTGATGCTTACTTCAGTCTTGTTTCAGGAGCCTGGCACCACCGACCCAGACTTGATACCCGCTTCCGATATCATTTTTCCAGAAGCTTTGGCTGTACTGCTCCCTGGGGCTGTAGCTTCCGCAGTGATGACTGATGTTTTCTGCCCTGTGCCGGTGAGGGTACAATCGGCGACCGACATATCGTCGTTGGAGCTGGGGGCATTAGGAGAAGGTTCCGCTCCGGCTGGGGTTTCAGAGTTGAGAGCTGAAGTAGATCAGGCTAGGGGTTCTACCTTTGTACTTGCCACCGTACTGACTGTCGCACTAGAACTCACAGTTCCATCCATGCAACAACAAAATCTGAATTTCTACCATCTCCGACAGCTATTCAGGAAGCAGCTCTTGAGGGTCCCGTAGCAGAGGAGACCACAGCTTAGGAAGAGGCTGCCGAGGACATCAGTTAACCTCCAGCAACTACTCAGGAAGCAACTCCCGAAGATTTGGCAGTAGGAAAGTCAGCAGTTCGGGAAGAAGTTGTTACAGAGATCATTTCACCTTCCCCGGCGACCGTTCCATCTTCATCTTCTCAGCCAGACATAGGCTCGTGGGCAGCTATTGACGATGAAGTCACCTTTGAAGTGGTTTCAACAGCTTCCCTGGGCTTCACCTCATCAGAAGATTTTATCTGGCAGAATTTAGAGATGTTGCGCCGGGTGGTGAAGTCTCAGTCGGCATTAACTTATTTACAATTAAAGGAGGTGACTGAATGCCTAACAGCTGGCTTGCAAGCGCTGTGTTGCCCCTTGGAGACATGTACCCAATGTGTGCTATTGTTGCTGAAGTTTGTGAATCGCCGAGGATTTCTGGGGCGTGCCGTACATGACAAACCGATAGCCCTTAAGCTACAATGAGCTAATTGCCGGTCCAGGCTAGAAGAGCTGAATTCTATTCTTTTGGAGCACAGGACCCAACTAGAGACTACATCCACTCGTGTAGAATTGGTGCGCAGTCGGATGGACGAACTGCGAGCAGAGCTAAGCACTCTTGAAGCTGAATTGCCGCTGGTGGAAGAGACGCAGTTTCGGAGTGCCGAAGAGATAGCCTTACTGGAAGGACGGGTGGCCTCATTGCAAGATGAATCGGTTTGCCTTCAAGAAGAACAATCCCGGCTTCGTGAGTTAGGAGCGACTCCAGCCGTCGGACTCCTTAACTTTGAAGACATCTTCCGACGATCTTAGCTGCTCTTCTTTTTGTAACCCATCCCCCTCGAAGGGCCCCTACTGTCTTCACTTTTCCCCTTTCTTTTTTGCAATGAAATACAAATTTCTCTTAATGCTTTTGGTGTCCATCTTCACATTTTTATTCTGTCATATCTTGTGACAATTATGGTGACTCATATGGAAGCATGCCCGTGTCTGTATCGCAGGAGAGCGCCCACTCTTTCAAGGAAAGAATGGGGGCATCGCTCCACCGCGTGCCGGGATTCCAGGAGTTGCCAAACTGGCACAAGTGTAAGTCTCATCGGCCAGAAGTGCCGAATGTGTGAATGCTTGCTGATATATGTATGAAGGGTCCACATGTCTCATTGAAATAGACAAAAGGTCCATCTCAAATAGGTTTTAGCATTGATCAAGGCGAAGTGCCATATGATCATGAAGAGCTTCATCATCGGCATTGGGTGCCTGATGCAAGGAAATGGATGTGTTTTATCAAAATAGACAAAAGGTCTACTCTAGGTAGGTTTCATTATTGGCCTAGGCGATGATGCCTCATAACCGATGGAGGGTTTTATCATCGGTGGGACTTGGGATAGTAGAAAATGGGTGAGTTTCATCAAAGTAGACAGAGGGCCTACTCCGGATGGGTCTCATTATCGGTTTAGGCGATGATGCCTCAGGATCGACCGTAGGTTTCATCATTGACATTGGGTTTATGTCAATGCAAGGGGATTGATAAGTTTCATCGGAATAGACGGAGAGTCTATTCTGGATAGGTTTCATTATCGATCTAGGCGATGATGCCATGTGACCGACAGAAGGTTTCATCATCGACATTGGGTTTATGCCGACGCAAAGGAATTGATAAGTTTCATCAGAGTAGACGAAAGGTCTATTCTGGATACGTTTCATTATCGATCTAGGCGACGATGCCATATGACCGATAGAAGGTTTCATTATTGACATTGGGTTTATGTCGACGCAAAGGAATTGATAAGTTTCATCAGAGTAGACGAAAAGTCTATTCTGGATAGGTTTCATTATCGATCTAGGCGATGATGCCCTGTGACCGACAGAAGGTTTCATCATCGACATTGGGTTTATGCCGACGTAAAGAAATTGATAAGTTTCATCAGAATGGATGAAAGGTCTATTCTGGATAGGTTTCATTATCGATCTAGGCGATGATGCCTTGTGACCGACAGAAGGTTTCATCATCGACATTGGGTTTATGCCGACGCAAAGAAATTGATAAGTTTCATCAGAATGGACGAAAGGTCTATTCTGGATAGGTTTCATTATCGATCTAGGTGATGATGCCTTGTGACCGACAGAAGGTTTCATCATCGACATTGGGTTTATGCCGACACAAAGAAATTTATAAGTTTCATCAGAATGGACGAAAGGTCTATTCTGGATAGGTTTCATTATCGATCTAGGCGATGATGCCCTGTGACTGACGGAAGGTTTCATTATCGACATTGAGTTTATGCCGGCGTAAAGGAATTGATAAGTTTCATCAGAGTAGACGAAAGGTCTATTCTAGATAGGTTTCATTATTGGTGGGGCAACCGGTGGAAGTATCGCCAAAAAGGTATAGCATGTGTTTTCACTGTATGGTAATCATATTACTGACCCAAGTGCCCTTTCAGATTTTCACTGGAGCCAGCCCCCTCTTGCTTTTGCCCACGCACCCTTTTGGGTTTTCACGTGGCGGGGTACCCGATTTTGCCTACAGCGCCCTTTCAGGTTTTCGCCATAGCTGGGTTATAGCCCTTTTTACCCTTGTCCAGGATGTCCGAACAAGTCCGACGGGGCACCTCTTTTTTAAGCCCCATTATATATATATATATATATATATATATATATATATATATATTCTCCTTTTTTTTGTTATATCTGAGACTGTACGTTGCTCGTTGAGCATGTAAAAGAATTCATCGTTGATGTGGGCTTTAACATCAGCGCAAATAAAATGTGGTTTCATCATCGATCCAGACGGAAGGTCCGAATTGGTGTTTGCATGAAGGAGGCTTAGGCCCGAAGCCGTCCGCCTCTATGTCTCATCGTTGATGTGGGGTTTACATCAACTCAAAGGAAATAAGGTTTCGTTATTAATCCAGACGGAAGGTCCGGACTGATATTTATGTGAAGGAGGCTTAGGCCCGAAATCGTTCACCGCTCTGGTCAGAAAGTCAATGTTGCCAAGAGCAATTTTATTCCTTCAGATAAAGCCCCCACTTCTCTCAGACAATTCATCCGAGCCCTTACTGGATATAAATATCAGACTGCAAGTATTAACTATCTTGGGATCCCGGTTAAAAAGGGAAGATACCTATGTTCAGACTTCACATTTCTGATTGACAGGGTGCAGCTAAAATTGGAAGGCTGGCAGTCAAAATTTCTATCTCAAGCTGGTAGAGTTGTATTGATAGACTCAGTCCTATATAGTATGCCATTCTTCCTTGCCTCAGCCTGTTTCATCCCAAAGAAGGTGATCAGTTTCATTGATCGGCTATGTGCCAATTTCTTTTGGCATGGAGAGAAAGGCACCAAACGCAGGCATTGGGTAGCATGGTCAGATATCCAGAGACCTAAGTTAGAGGGAGGTCTGGGAATCAGAGATCTGCAGTGGGTTCAGACTTCTTTGGCAATCAAAACCCTTTGGAACATTGTTCATGGGTCTTCTCTTTGGTCCATGTATGCTAGGCGCAGATTCATCAAGGCCCATCTGGCAAACTGTGTTAGACCATTCCCAGCTAAAATGCCTTTGGCGGTCTTTAGACAGGCCAAAGATATTATTATGTCTAACAGCAGATGGATAGTAGGGAATGGGGCTAATATAGACTTCCTGAGGGACAATTGGACAGGGTGTGGTCCAGCCATTAATGCTACGATGGCTAATGAAAGGATTGAGCTCAATAGCCTCCCCTTGGCTTCTGTTAGAGAGGTTTTATGCGGCACCCAACATGCTGCACGGGGTTACCTCAATAGTGACTTCCACCTTCCTAATATTCAACTGAGCAATGAGACTGACTGCTGTGTCTGGACAGGTACCCTAAAGGGTTCCTTTTCGGTTAAATCAGCTTGCAACCTAATACGGACTAAAGGCATTTCAAGGCCTACCTGGGCGAAGCTCTGGCACTCAGCAATAGCACCGAGGGCTGCTCTTTTTATTTGGAAGCTTATCCATTGGGCAGTCCCAGTGTACAACAGGGTGGCAGATTGTAGTATTCCCATAGTCTCCAAATGCAGCTGTTGCTCCTCTTCTGCCCAAGAAGACCTCAATCACTTATTCATCTCTGGTGAATTGGCCTCTGAACTGTGGGGCTGGGTGCAGCCCTTGGTAAGCAACAAGGTCTATCTAAGTAACCAGATTACCATAAGGTGTTGGAACCTGTTAACCTCTAGCAATCTACTCTCTGCCTTCAGTTTTGTGGGGATGTATGCAGTAATTCTGATGATGTAGGAGATTTGGAAACAAAGGTGTGCTACCAGATTTGAGGGCATGGCTCTAAGAACTGATTCAATAAAGAGGAGAACTTCCTCCTCAATAGCACTGGCTCTGGACAAGCTTTGCTTCCGCAAGCCCTTATCCCCAGCTCAATCCAGCTGCCTTGCTTCTTTTCACCTATTCCCCTGGGTCAATTTAAAGCAGCATCTTCTGGTCTTCTACAGATTGGCACCTCAGAAGTTCACATTGCATGTTGATGGGGCCTCCAAGGGTAATCCTGGTAGGTGTGGTGGTGGAGGTTTTGTAAGAGACTCAAATGGTAAATGGATGGTTGGCTTTGCTTTCCACTATGGCATCGGGAACAGTCTTTTGGGAGAGGCAAGGGCTCTATATGATGGGTTATCAATTGCTAAGCTAGGTGATCAATGTTTGGCAGCTGTATATTCAGATTGTGCCCTTCTTGTGGAGGCTGTAAGGAAAGGAGCTCTTCCTAGCTGGATGGTTCTCCCATGGTGGAGGAAGATTTTGGATCTTATCCATGAAAGTGGCTGCTTGCTATTGCATACTTATAGAGAGGGCAACCAGGTTGCAGATTCCCTGGCGTCTTATGCATGCAACACTTCAAAAAATCAAGTCTTCATGGAAGTAGGAGATCTCCCTCGGTTGACAAAGGGAGCATTAAGATTGAATAGAGCTGGGCTGCCAGCCATCCGAGTAGTTTAGCTTTTCGGTTGTTCTTTATAGCTTTATATTTTGTTATACTTTGAGTCTCTTTCAAGAGCTAAAGTTTAGCCCTTCAGTTTCGTCAGGGGTATGCCCCTTTGTTCCTATAAATCTTTCATCAATATCAATAAAATAAAAGGCCACAGTTAATACCTGGGGGAGTGAGAACATCCTCCCTCTCTGAGAGTGGGGTGCATTCGACCAGTGCTTTAACTGTTGGTTGGTTTTTGTGTAAAAAAAAAGAAGAAGAAGAAGTCGTTCGCCTAAAATGTCTCATCGTTGATGTGGGGTATACACCAACGCAAAGGGAATAGGGTTTCATTATCAATCCAGACAAAAGGTCCGGACTGATATTTATGTGAAGAAGGCTAAGGCCCGAAGCCGTTCGCCTAAAATGTCTCATCGTTGATGTGGGGTTTGCATCAACGCAAAGGAGATAAGGTTTCATCATCGATCCAGACGGAAGGTCCAGATTGATATTTCATGGAGGAGGCTTAGGCCCGAAGCCATTTGCCTAGAATGCTCATGTGTTTCATCGTTGATGTAGGGTTTGCATCAACGCAAAGAAGATAAGGTTTCATTATCGACCCAGACGGAAGGTCCAGATTGATGTTTATATGAAGGAGGCTTAGGCCCGAAGCCGTTCGCCTAGAATGCTCATGTGTTTCATCGTTGGTATGGGGTTTGCATCAACGCAAAGGAGATAAGGTTTCATTATCGACCCAGACGGAAGGTCCAGATTGACATTCGTATGAAGGAGGCTACAACCATCCTCAGCAACATCATCATTCTTCAGAGCTTTCATCACCCTCATCTTACATGTTGAGGCTTGTTCTTTCAATCATTTGCCACTCCCACAAAGGGCAGTGGTGCAGCATGATAGAGTTTCAGATGCTTCCCATTGAGCGGCGGAATTGAACTTCCCCCCGATGGTTGACAACCACGTAGGCTCCACCTTCATAGACCCTTTGGACCACGTACGGACCCAGCCAGCTTGCAGCCAGCTTGCCCTTTGGGTTGGAAGCCATGACTTCTTTCTTCTTGGCCATGACTAAGTCACCTTTCTTGAACTCTCACCCTTTGACGAGCTTGTTGAAGTGATGGGGACATCCCTTGCCCCTCCACATTTTCTGAAGCTCGGATTGATCATCGGTGTACGCCATTATGTTCCTCATGTGTTAGTGAGTCAAGTCATGTAATTTCCTTATTTTTATTTGAGTCTTAATCATGTAATTTTCCCTTTATTTGAGTCATGTACCTAAGTTAGAAAGTCATTTTCCTAAGTCGTGTGTCATTATGTTGGTTCACTAGGCTATTGGGCCCAAATAGTGGGCTAGGCCCAAGGGCGCCCCTCCCATGGAGTATTTGGTCATTATGTCAGTTGTCAGGGTCAGTATGGTCATGTGAAATGTCTTGTGCCTATAAATAGGCCACCCCACTCCTCATATGTAAGAACTAATGCATGAATATTGAATTCCAGAAAAACTCCAAATCCCTCTAGCTTCCTCTCTCAATATCTCTCTCTCTCTTTATCCCTCTCTCTCTCTCTCTAAGGGGTCCCCCCTCTCTCTCTCTGTCCCTCCACCCCAATTTTCGGAATTTTCTCTCTCCTCCCCATTCACCCCTCATTAAGACCTCTCCCCTTCCCCATACACTCATTTAACTCCCCCCCAACCCAAGGTGGCATCCTCCAATCCACACCCCACCTCCCAACCCCCAACTACCCAACACCACTTCCTAAGCACCCCTTCCTCTTCCCAAGGTTGAAGGGGCTCTTCCCTAAGCCCAAATTCAAATTTCCCTCCCCTTGGGCTGTGCCCTTTCATCTCCCCCCACCCCCAAGCTCACAAATTCGCCCCCCACCTCCCCCTTGGTCAAACCAAGTTCACACCCCCTCCCCCTTGCTCTCCCCTTGCACATCTCCTCATTCTATCTCTGTTTCAGGCAGTAGAGTTGTAGCGACTTGCAGAGGCAGCCACGACCGTCCCTCACAGATTCAGGTGACAAGGCCTACATTGCTGGAATCATCTACGAGTTATCTTTCCAACAAAGGTGGTCTCGCCAGCTTCCGAGGTCGGAGCTGTCCTTAGGAGCCGATCTCCGTCGACTGCGCAGAAGACCTCAGGCAGAGAGCCAGAGCGAGAGTGGAAGCTCGGCCACGGCGAACCTTTTGGGATTTAGAACGAGTGTTCTTCAGAAAAATTCTTTCCCCTCAAGTCCTCTTTCATCCTCAAGAAGCAGAGCTGCATTTGGACATCGGCATCTCAAGTTACAAATTTTATACTCCAAGTGTGTTAGGTCAGTTTACAGGAGCCAGAACCGACACCCCTCTACTCATCTGATCGTCCCAGTCTTCTCCGACATCGGCCGACCTCACCGTTGGTGCTGAAAGAAAGAAGACTCGACCACGGTTCCAACGGTTCAGGTCTCGCCTCAATCAGAGCTTGGTAGTTATCGTGGCACCCTCTGCAACCAGCCACATTGTTCTGCACCAGACAGAGGCAGAACCAATCAGTCTGGTTCCAGACTCTGTCCCGGCCAGCAACTACTGTACCAGGCTCAGCAAAAATTCAGAGATCATCCTTTGTCCGTTAGCAAGCTTTTGGCGCAAGTCTAACTAGGTTCTGAGCTCGGTTGAATTTTTGGCAGCGTCAACATCGACCCCCTGTCCAGAAATACAGAAGAAAGGCAGAACCGGCGGAGCTCAGAAAGTCGGTCCTCTTTGCATAATTCCCCACCCCGCTTGGCCGGCTGAAGGCCCCTCCCTGCGTGGAGGTAGTTTTGGCTGTAATTCACTTAATCCCCACCCCGAGATCCCCCCCTTGCATGGGGTGTAGTTCATGTCATTATTAAGTCGCAGGTTTGAAGCTTCAATCGACGCGGCGTGCGGGTGCATACCCTCGCCTCCCCGCTCGCCCCCGTCTCCGGCCAGAGTCGGCGTCTTCACGCCGGCTAGGTGAGCTCCTGAACATCCCTCATTGCTGTAATGGACTTGCTTAGCTTAGTATTGCTTTAGTTACTCCGTCGGCGGAATGAGAGTGTCCGATTTAAATTGCCACCAAATTGAGTGACCACCGTGGGTGAGTTGTGAGAGCATCCACTTAACCTACACCCTTGGTGTGTTGGTCGCCCATTATTTGGGCATCCTAGGCCCATTTTAGGTTCTTCTCAAGCTAGCCAACCACTGGAGCCTAAAGGTCCCGCCTCGGACCCTCTCCAACATCGCCTAGTCGCCATCGGGTACTAGTGTGCGCCATACGGGTGAGCTCGCTAGTGTGAGTCCGCTGCTCAAACTTGAATGCTTGCAAATAGGTCCATAGGTGGTTTTACATCAAGTGGTATCAGAGCAAGTTCACAACTTGTCTCTATCAAGTTGGTCCTAGGGCGTGTCTATGCATTTAGAGTCTTCGGTTGCATCTCTTTTGTCCACTAGCATGGCTACTTCATGTAAGTCACATCTATCTCACTCGGCCCTCCGCAAAGGTCCGATTGACACCCCTTTGGGCATAGTCCTATTTGAGGACCTTATCTTTAATGGATACCACCCTAGTACATATTTAGAGTGGGAGGAAAACATGGACAAATACTTTAAGAGGAATCCAATGACTGAACCCATGAGAATCTACCTTGCCAAGAGTCGACTTGTGTACCATGCCGAGGATAGGTGGAAGTTCATTGAACAATTTAGGAGGGTTATGAGGCTAGAGCCTATTAACACATGGGAGAACATGAAAACCGAACTTAGGAAAGTCTACACTCCCCGACCTCCTCCCTCCTACCCGGGTTACTAAAACTCGAGGGGCACTCCCACTCCTCCAACCCCACCTGTCGAAACCCTTACCACTAGAACCCAAGTGTCCAAGGCCTCCACCTCCCCACCTAACCCCATGAGGGCCCCCACACCCCAACCAAAACCCCCTTCCCTAACCTACACTAGTCAAGCCCCTTTAGCCCCCACTTCCACCCCAAATGATCCCAAGGGCAAGAGACCCCTAACCGACCCAATTCCCTCCATGATGACCACCACTCATCCAACCCTCACCATTCAAAACCAAGTGGACACCGTGTCCACCCCTCCACTTAGGCCCATAATGGCCACCACCCCCAAACCCAAAACCCCTCACCAAACCCGTACCCCACAAGCCCCCTTGACCACCACCCCAAACCCACCATCGTCCCCAAAAAGGGACACATCTCTCAAAAAAAATCAACCCAATACCCCTCACCCAACCCACCTCCCACTTCCTACACCAATCTTTCCCCAACCTAGGCTTCCACTACTTCCCCTCCGTATCCAAAACCAAGTTTCCCATTACCCACCACCCAGGGTACACCATGCACCAACCATCATCACCCCACGCTCAATAGACCTTCCCATTCCCTTGAGAAAGGAGACCACAACCATCCACATGGGAGTAGATACCATTCCGGAACCCATCCCCATCCTTGAGGAAACCCAAGTTCATACCTATGGTGAGAAAGAATCACAAATGTCCCCTCCACATAGCTTGGACCCCCAAGAGCCACAAGCCTTCACAAATAGCACTGTAATCATAGATGGGCCCCTAGCTAGATGGCTAAAGGAGAGACCAATTCACCCCATCATGTCCTATGTTTACCCACCCATGGAGCAAAACTTTCCCATTGTACCCTTCCACTCCTATCACACCACAATCCAATCCTACTATGAGGTAGAATGTTGGGATGATCTCCTCCAAGGTCTAGAGTGGCAATTAGACTTGACTTCTTTGTTGACCCTAGGGGTGGACCGACCCAAGAGCCTTGACCTCATCCATCCATGCATTGGATCTATCACCTCGATTTGCACTATTGGTTGCTACACTAGTGACCTCCTTTTCATTCTCCCCATAGTGGAAGAGTCCATCCCGGTCCACTCCCCTACCATTGTGATTCCTAGAACCTTTACCAACCAACCGACCCCATACACCGGCCCAACCATTTCATTAGAGGAAGATGACTCCCCACCATATGAGGACCTTGAGGACATGGAGTACCCCTATCTAGGTGACCTTTACCATGATCCCTTTGACCCTTTCCTATGGGAGCCTAGATCTCTATGTAACCCACTCACCTTATTCACCACCCACCTTACCCTATCCTTACCGCCCATATTAACCCAAACCCCTCCCTTCCTAGAATCGGGTTACACCAAGGGAGCATTGACCTTAGGCAACATAAACCTTGGGATTGAAGAATTGTCCCACCCCATGATGCCTCCCTTCTTAGATCCCTTTGATCCATACGAGTGGAAGCTCAAGGGCCACCCCACACCCATACACATGGAAGTCATCTCTAGGATAGGAGTGCATGAGTCTTGGCACAACACACCACTTGGCATGATTAGAAAGTCGGGTCCATTCATTCACAACACCCATATGTCAAGTAGGAAGCATGAGTGGTCCCTATTTGGGTGTAACGGTCCTCCCCAATTCACCATTGCTCTTATGAATGCTAGGAGCATACATGGATGTCCGGGTCCCCCGACATTCGTCATACCCATGCATAAAAGGTTCATCTATGGATGTCTCGGGCCCCCTAAGTCTATCACAGTCCTCATGGCATCAAAGCATGATCGAACTACATTTGGCTGCCCCGGACCACCTTTACATACCATACATTGTCCACTCCCACCGCATCATAAAGCATGGCATATGCATCCAAGCAAATATCAAGTAGCAAGCGGTGAGATTCACAATAAGCAAGCAAAAACTCGTGAGCGCCACTTGAAACTCCAAGTTGGTAACTTGACGATGATGATTTTGGAGTGGCTCTACCCTTGGGTCACCTCCAAATTGAGGGCACGAGGACTTGGACCTTGCCAAGTTCCGAGTGGCTTTGGCAACCCGGCTTATGGGTTGAACTTTCAAAAGGGTTTTTGGGATTCTCCCCATCTCTCATGTGGCGGATCCAGCACCCTCTAGGGGCACCGCGGTGGATCCTAGTGAGTGCCTTGAGCTTACACCTATTCTTGCGAGAGACACCTTCGGAGTGCCACCACAAATTAGCCCGAGAGCCCGACGTGAGCATACGGCAGCAATACTAGGCAAGCAAGACATCATAGCCAGCATGAGGATATGACCGAGCCACTTTGTCGAGCTGAAGCGCCGTTCCCCGACTATGGTCGCGGGTTGAGTATGGAGATCGTGGATCGCCCAGAGCCGCAGTTCGGTGTGCTACTTCCCCCGTGGACCCATACTCGACAGGGTCGAGTTTTCCCCATCCCGGGGGTATGATGGGGACATCCCTTGCCCCTCCACATTTTCTGAAGCTCGGATTGATTATCGGTGTACGCCATTATATTCCTCATGTGTTAGTGAGTCAAGTCATGTAATTTCCTTATTTTTATTTGAGTCTTAATCATGTAATTTTCCCTTTATTTGAGTCATGTACCTAGGTTAGAAAGTCATTTTCCTAAGTCGTGTGTCATTATGTTGGTTCACTAGGCTATTGGGCCCAAATAGTGGGCTAGGCCCAAGGGCGCCCCTCCCATGGAGTATTTGGTCATTATGTCAGTTGTCAGGGTCAGTATGGTCATGTGAAATGTCTTGTGCCTATAAATAGGCCACCCCACTCCTCATATGTAAGAACTAATGCATGAATATTGAATTCCAGAAAAACTCTAAATCCCTCTAGCTTCCTCTCTCAATATCTCTCTCTCTCTTTATCCCTCTCTCTCTCTCTCTAAGGGGTCCCCCCTCTCTCTCTCTCTCCCTCCACCCCAATTTTCGGAATTTTCTCTCTCCTCCCCATTCACCCCTCATTAAGACCTATCCCCTTCCCCATACACTCATTTAACTCCCCCCCAACCCAAGGTGGCATCCTCCAATCCACACCCCACCTCCCAACCCCCAACTACCCAACACCACTTCCTAAGCACCCCTTCCTCTCCCCAAGGTTGAAGGGGCTCTTCCCTAAGCCCAAATTCGAATTTCCCTCCCCTTGGGCTGTGCCCTTTCATCTCCCCCCACCCCCAAGCTCCCAAATTCGCCCCCCCCCTCCCCCTTGGTCAAACCAAGTTCACCCCGCCTCCCCCTTGCTCTCCCCTTGCACATCTCCTCATTCTATCTCTGTTTCAGGCAGCAGAGTTGCAGCGACTTGCAGAGACATCCACGACCGTCCCTCACAGATTAAGGTGACAAGGCCTACATTTATGGAATCGTCTGCGAGTTAGCTTTCCAACAAAGGTGGTCTCGCCAGCTTCCGAGGTCGGAGCTGTCCGTAGGAGCCAATCTCCCTCGACTGCGCAGAAGACCTCAGGCAGAGAGCCAGAGTGAGAGTGGAAGCTCGGCCACGGCGAACCTTTTGGGATTCAGAATGAGTGTTCTTCAACAAAATTCTTCCTCCTCAAGTCCTCTTTCATCCTCAAGAAGCAGAGCTGCATTTGGACATCGGCATCTCAAGTTCCAAATTTTATACTCCAATTGTGTCAGGTCAGTTTACAGGAGCCAGAACCGACACCCCTCTACTCATCTGATCGTCCCAGTCTTCTCCGACATCGTCCGACCTCGCCGTCAGTGCCGACAGAAAGAAGACTTGACCACGGTTCCAACGGTTCAGGTCTCGCCTCAATCAGAGCTTGGTAGTGATCGTGGCACCCTCTGCAACCAGTCACATTGTTCTGCACCAGACAGAGGCAGAACCAATCAGTCTGGTTCCAGACTCTACCCCGGCCAACAACTACTGTACCAGGCTCATAAAAAATTTAGAGATCATCCTTTGTCCGTTAGCAAGCTTTTGGCACAAGTCTCATCAGGTTCTGAGCTCGGTGGAATTTTTGGCAGCGTCAACATCGACCCCCTATCCAGAAATACATAAGAAAGGTAGAACCGGCGGAGCTCGGAAAGTCGGTCCTCTTTGCATAATTCCCCACCCCGCTTGGCCGGCTGAAGGCCCCTCCCTGCGTGGAGGTAGTTTTGGCTGTAATTCACTTAATCCCCACCCGGAGATTCCCCCCTTGCATGGGGTGTAGTTCATGTCATTATTAAGTCGCAGGTTTGAAGCTTCAATCGACGCGGCGTGCGGGTGCATACCCTCGCCTCCCCGCTCGCCCCCGTCTCCGGCCGGAGTCGGCGTCTTCACGCCAGCTATGTGAGCTCCTGAACATCCCTCATTGCTATAATGGACTTGCTTAGCTTAGTATTGCTTTAGTTACTCCGTCGGCGGAATGAGAGTGTCCGATTTAAATTGCCACCAAATTGAGTGACCACCGCGGGCGAGTTGTGAGAGCATCCACTTAACCTACACCCTTGGTGTGTTGGTCACCCATGATTTGGGCATCCTAGGCCCATTTGGGGTTCTTCCCAAGCTAGCCAACCACTGGAGCCTAAAGGTCCCGCCTCAAACCCTCTCCAACATCGCCTAGTCACCATCGGGTACTAGTGTGCGCCATACGGGTGAGCTCGCTAGTGTGAGTCCGCTGCTCAAACTTGAATGCTTGCAAATAGGTCCATAGGTGGTTTTACATCATGAAGGCATTTTCCATGCGGGCTTGATATGCCTAGATATTCTTCTATGCCTGAAGGCATTTTCCTTCCAGCTCAGCCAACTCTTCAAATCTTCTTTCAACATTTGTTTGCTCATCGCGGACTAATCCATATTGGATTGCAACCCTGAGTGATGAGACTTCCAGCTCTATGGGGACTACTGCCTCGGAGCCATATACTAAGGAGAAAGGTGAACAGCCTGTAGGGGTCTTGTAGACGGTACGATACGCCCATAACGCTTCGTACATCTTTTCCCCTCCAGTCTTTCTTGCTGGAGCTGACAGTTTTAGCAAGAAGCATGCATAGGGTTTTATTAAATGCTTCAGCCAATCCATTTGCCTGTGGATTGTAGGGGGTGGAAGTTCTCCAATCAATCTTGTACTTCTCAGTGAGCTGATATATCTTCTGATTCTTGAAGTGGCTCCAATTATCAGAAATTATTCGGTTGGGAACACCAAATCGGAAGATAATGTTCTGTTTGATGAATCTGGCGACCAGCTCACCAGTCACTTCTCTGAGTGCTATAGCTTCTGCCCATCTGGAGAAGTAGTCTGTTATAGCCAGGATGTACTTGTGTCCAACTAAAGATATTGGAAGAGGTCCAACCACATCGGTTCCCCATTGAGTAAAAGACCAGCTGGGAATTGTTGGGTGTAGGGCCACAGGCGGCCTTCTAGGCACGGTAGCATGCTCCTGGAATTTCTAGCATGTCTTTACAAATTGACAGCAATCTTCAAACATAGTGGGCTAGTAATAGCCTAGTTTCTTGATTTCGATCTTTATCTTTGGTCCAGCTTGGTGTGCTCCAGCGGTCCCGGCATGTATCTCTTTCATCACTTGCCAGGCTTCATTGGTGGATAAGCAGCGGAGCAGAATCTTCTTACGAGCGTCCGCCATGATTCAAAATAGTGTTCCGCTTCAGAGCTCATAGGAATCTTTAGTCTGGAGAAGTTTCATTCTTTCTTCTTTGTTTTTGGGTAGCTGCTGGTGAAGGAACCATTGTAGCAAGTGCTGTCTCTAGTTGGACTCCTGTGCTTCTTCAGCTATATTGGCCTCATATTCTTCTGGGCATGATTCTAACATACTGGGAACCTGTCGCCGGTTTATCACAACAATGTTGAGTGTTTCATCTGGCGGGACTGCTAGTGAACTGTCTAGTTTTGCCAAAGCATCAACCTGAGCATTATTTCTTCGGCCCACATGGTTGAGTCTGATATGGTGAAAGCTCGCCATCAGGCGCAACATTTTTTGGTAGTAGGGGTTCAGTTCTGGCATCCGCACCTCAAACTCCCCTTGCATCTATTTTATTATCAGCATTGAGTCATCGAACACTTGGAGCATATGGATTCCCATGTTGAGTGCAATTTGCAGGCCGATTATCAGAGCTTCATACTCAGCTTCATTATTAGTGCATGGCTTGCTTATTGAGCATGAAGTGTATACCACTTCCCCTTCAGGTGATTTCAGAACAATGCCGGCTCCTACTCGGACCCTGACCTATCCAGCTGAGGTAGTTTCTATTCTTGACGCACCATCAAAACAGAGGTGCCACATTACCGGCTGGGCTTCACATGCCTCCAGTGTCTCATCATCAGGGAGTTCAGCTTCTAACGGAACATTCTCTAGTGCAGGTTGTACTGCAAAGAAGTCAGCTACGGCTTGGCCTTTTACGGCTCTTTAAGGCACATATGAAATGTCAAATTCCACCAGGATCACAGCCAATTTGCCTAGTCGACCCTTGAGTGCTGGCTGAGACAATATGTACTTGAGCGGGTCCACTCCAGATATTAATTTGATTTCATGAGATAGCATGTAATGCCAGAGTTTCTTGACAGTGAAGACCAGGGCCAGACAAGTCTTCTCTATAAAAGTGTAATTTTCTTCAGTCCTTACTAACCTTCAGCTAAGGTAGTAGAGGGCTTGCTCTTTGCCTTCTTCATTTACTTGAGCTAGCATTGCCCCCAGTGAACAATGAGTAGCTGCTATGTAAAGAATCAGAGGTCTTCCTTTGATTGGCGCTCCCAACACCGGAGGGGTTTTCAGATATTCTTTCAAATTTTCAAAAGTTGCTTGGCATTCTTCATCCTAGAAGAACGGCATGTTCTTCATCATTAGCCTGTGAAAAGGGTGACATCGACCCGACAAGTTTGAAATGAATCGGCGAATGTACTCCAGCCGGCCTTGCAAGGATCGCAGCTCCGACAGACTCTTCGGAGGAGGGAGTTCTTGAATAGCTTTAATCTTGGATGGATCAATCTCAATGCCCCTGTGCCGGACAATGAATCCAAGAAATTTTCCACTGGACACGCCGAAGGCGCATTTCTTGGAGTTCATTTTTAGCTCGTATCGGCGTAGCCTTTGAAACACCACCCTTAGATCTTGCAGATGGTCTTCCTTTCTTTTGGTTTTCACTACCAAATCATCAATGTAGCACTCCACCTTCTTGTAGAGCAAGTCATCGAATATCTTCGTCATGGCTCTTTGATATGTAGCGCCGGCATTCTTGAGGTCGAACGACATCCTTTTGTAATGGAATATTCCCTTTGGGGTGTGGACTACAGTATGGACCCTATCTGGCTCAGCAATCCAAATTTGGTTATATCCGGATGATCCATCCATAAATGAGAGGGCTTCATGGCCAGTGGTGGCATCTATCATCACCTCGGTGATCGGCACAGGGAAGTCATCTTTCGGGCATGCTTTGTTGAGGTCCCGAAAGTCAACACATATTCTTATCTGCCCATTTTTCTTATTCACGGGTACTATATTTGCTAGCCATGTTGTATATTGGTTTTCTTCGACGAACCCCACATCAATGAGTTTGTCAACTTCCCCATTAATTTGATTGATCAGCTCGGGTCGCATCCGCCTGGGAGGTTGCTTTACAGGCTCTGCTCTTGAATCAATAGACAACAGATGTTGTGCTACATCAGGGTTCAATCCTGGCATCTCATTGTAGGTCCAGGCAAAATAATCCCGGAACTCCTTCAAAAATTGTGTATACTGCTCTTGTTCTTCTGCTGACAACAGCGCACTGAGAAAGGTTGGTCTTGGATCCCCCTCACTCCCCCGGTTCACTTCTATCAGCTCATCAACGGTAGCTTGACCGCCATCTTCAACTTCTGGTGGAGCTTCTTCAAGGTTGATAAAGCCTCCATTGATGTAATCTTCTTCAGCTTCTAGGGCTTCCAGCTCTTTGAGTGATGTATAAGTCGACCTCGGATCTTCGAAGTCAGCTAGTGATTGTTGGCTTTCTTCAGACTGGCTCTCTAAGGTTAGAGGGACTTGTCTCTCATTTTCTTTGCTCCATTGTTGGATTACCAGACTCTCCACCGGGCTCTGGTCAGCTCTACTCTGCTGTTCTGATATCTCATCTTGTGTTTCTGCCATAGGGTCTCCTGCCCCTTGAGGGTTCACAGGTAGAAATTCTTCTGATGGATCTGCTAGGTCCTGCATGTCCCGGATCTCTTCCAGTATGCGGTCAAACTCTAGGCGCTCTTCCTCTCTCTCAGAGGCTTGATCTTCTTCAGGTGTTCCCCTGTCAAATCTGGCTTCATCTTGGAATAGATCCTCCCTGGGAAAGGGCTCTTCCTGGTACTGGCAAAGAGTGACTTCATCTTGTCCTCCTGAATTTTCATAACTGTCATGGGTATCAGCAGCACCTTTGGGGCGTTGTGTCGGTTCTTCACCATACAGTGGGTAATCATCATAATATACCTCGAAGGGGTCTTCGTGGACGAAGTAGGTGGAGATAACATCTACCTCCGTCTCATAATATTCCTGCAGAGTATAGCCTCGCCCCGGATGCTGAATGATTTTTAGCAACTCTTTATTGTTGTTGGGCGGATCCCAGAGCTTCTGGAATGACTTTTTCTGGCCAACAGGCTACAGCATGGGCATTTGCATTTTAGAAAACATCTAGGAGACCCATTGGGCAGTGTAATCCCGACCCGATATCGGCACCATTCTGTTAGCTGCCTCCTCTGGGATTACACAGTCTTCATCACCCTCATCGGCAGGTTCACCAGGATAGAATACCGTAGGAGGTTCGCCGAAATGGGAACCTCCATAGTCTTCAGTGGTCACACTGTTTGGCATTCCAAGCTCGGAATGGGTTTGACTAGTCTAGACGGGACCTCAACAAGATTGAGCTTCTCCCTTATGTCATCATCTGCTTTGACAGGGTAAGCAGTTGGTGGTGCAATTCTAGCGAAGTCCCCAGTCTGAGAAACATGGGCGACCTCCTACTGTTCCACGTAACCCCGGGGCGGTGGAGGAGACCATTCATCTGGTTCAGACATTGCTTTCCTCTGGCTTGTAGGAGCTTCTCTTTTCTTCACCCCTTGGGAGACTTCTGTATAGAATGGTGCATCGAGCATGTGACACTCATTTACTTCGAAGGGGTGCAAATCTGCAAACACCCTCTCTTCTTTGCCATTGTGGTAGTATTTGATACATTGGTGTAAAGTAGAGGGCTGTTCGCGAACCTTTTTTTTTCTTCTCGCTCGCGGGTCGACCGACCAACTGACCAACTGGTGGTCGAATGATCAATTGACGACGCGGGCGTGCCAGTCACATGAGTGACAATTTTATGATGCGCTCATTCTGACCCGTGTCGGGCGAATGTGAGGTTCGGTCGGGACCAACAGTCCGCCATACCATAAAGGCTATGGCATTAATTACATCCCCTACGAGGAGGGAAAACCTTTGATTAATTGCCGAGATGATGGGCTGTCGAGGCCGGAATAAGGGATACAGAGCATGCGAGTGATCATGCGAGATGCTATGATTGACTACACACGATTTATTTGGGTGGGCCTCGGTACATGGCGGAGGACTTAGGCCCGAAGGCCACCTTTACGCGTAACAAGACCTCCGATCAGGCGTAGCCTGACCTTCCGGCAATGTCATTTGATATACCGAGGATGCGTACACTCAAGCATGCATTGACGCGACACGAATGCCTAGACTAAGGCATAACGGTGAAAACTCGAGACATATCAATTCAAGCTCGAACAAGCTAATCTATTCAGTTCACTGATCAAAGAGTTTGCTTCATTCTATGGTTGACACCAGAAATCATCCCGGGAGCGGGTAAGAGACTGGAACGACACAACGACATGATTCGGCGTGAAACCGGTGCAACGCTTGCGAAGACAGGGGTTAAAATGCTGGAAACGGCACCCTGAAACGTAGGTAAGTGGCTTAATACGGCGCCAGAAACCGTAGGTAAATGGAAAAGATGTGTTAAACTGGCGTGGCCTGATTGGGGCGCACCGAGAAGGGCGTGCCGTTTTAAGGCGCGCCGTTTAAGGTGTGCCATGCATGAATGGCGCCGATTTAGACCAATTTCTCGGACACCAAGATTTTGTTGGTTTATTTATAGATTTATTAATATGTTTTGGGAGATTTTGAAAGTTGATTGAGTTGATTATTCGTGGATCGGTCCCAAGCCGTCCAAAAAGTCAAATCACGGGCTCGCGCGAGGTTCAGACTCGAGCGCGGCGATCGTTCCGAGTTTAGACTCGTTCGAGCTGGAATTCTGGCAGCATCTCCCCATCCCGGAGGATTGTCGGGGAGAAGCGAGGAGTGCTCACGTGGCGGAGCAACCCCTGAGAGCCGGGTGGCGCAACGGCGACCGGCAAACCCGAACGGAAAGGAAGACCCCGAGGGCAAGCCTGCTAGGGGCACCGAGTCCATGGGCGACAGTGAGTGAATGAGGCGACTCAATATGGGAGCGAAAACCCCGAGGGCTAGCCTACGAGTGGCACGCGACCTGAGTCACCACAACACTCGAATCGGGACGACCAATAGAGGAAGGAACTTCCGAGGGCTATCCTACAAGGGAGACACAACCCACGGCCACCACGAAGTTCATTAAGGACCGTGGATTTGAACTGTAGGGCGTGGGCCCATTGCTGTGCATTCAATAGCCCGTGGGGATATTCGTCATCGATGGACGAACCCTCTGCCGGTCGAATGACTGATGTAGAAGATTGGGGGAATGTTCCCCTCCCCGGGCACTGGAGTGATGCTATAGAGCATACTACTGTGAAGATCCGAGCGGGGCGGAAAGAGTAGCGCAAGACGGTGAAACCCGCGGGTTAAGTGAGTTAATGCCGGCATGCTATGAGATTAGCATGAGGGTCCGGGGAAGAGATATACACATATCACGTTCGGAAACAAACCAGCGAGGGCTCGCCGCAGAAGAGGAAAGAAAGACAGAGGTAATCCCCCCCGGTTTGGCCTATGAGAAGAGGCACATCGGCGGTGAGGATGTGCTCCCCGGATAGAGATAGACAGAGATGCGCACAGAGGTGCGTCTCCGATCACAGGATCCATGGCGCATACGGTGCAAGGCCCGGCCATTATACTAAAAATCAAGAAAGAAAAGCCCCGGGAGGGGGAGAATGATTCATATAGCCCAGGAAGCATCCATCATCGGGGAAAACGATTACATGGGAGTACATATGCCGGAAAATCATCGAATGCACATTTGAGAAGAGATTAGAGAAGGCATGGAGAAAGGATAGAGCATCAACGACAATAGCATTTCATTCATCCCGTGAACAGCACGGGTATGTACACAGCGTATATATTCCGGCGCCGACGCTGTCGGTCGGCCACCGTTTACATTAACAGAGGCTCATCACAGATGTAGCAGACGGGGAAGAAGTAATGGTGAGAGAAGGGGGGAGGAAAGGCTCGTATCATCGCCCCTCCCCCTCTTCCTCACTTACATTGCAGCAGGGAGAACGAAAATAGAAAATCAGAAGGGGGAAATCGACGGGGAACACGACGGTGACCCACCTACAAGACAAAGAAGTAGTCGATCTTCCTCTCTGACACCGGGAGGTTTGAGCAGAGTAGTACAGGGGACGGCGGCGGCGGCCAACGAACTCTCAGAGAAAGGCCTCTCCACTCGCCACGAAGAAAACCCTCTGATTCCTTTTCTTTCTTTTGATTCTCTTCCCCTCCTCCTCCTTTCTTTTTTTCGAACGGATAGCCTTGTTGATCCGACGCCCTGGGAAGAGGGCGCGCCGCTTTTGATGGCGCCGAGAAGCAGTCCCCCGATGACAATGGGCGCGCCATTTTCTGATGGCGCCGTTTTAAGCGGCGCCGGTGACCCTTCACGTGCCGTTTTGACTCGTTCGCTCGGCGCGGGCCGGCTGGTGGGTCCGGGGATGATTCCGGAGACTCCAGTTGACTGTTCCTTTCACCCTGGCCTTTGAAAAACCTTGACGTGGTGTCGAGGAAGCTCTCGATATGACGAACGGCCTTGATCAGACCTCCGCTTGTGTCTGGCCCGAGCATACGGGTATCCTGTTGGCACGGCCTTCGACACTGTGATTTGTGCTTCTGGTCGAGACGGACTCGTGCTCGAGGCTTCTTTGCGGGACGGTGTTGCATCCCGGATGATTCTGCCTTGAATGGCGATCAATTGGCCACTAATGGGCCCATTATGATGAGGAGCCGAACCCATGGCGGGTGATCGGGGCCCTCTGCTGACAGAACCTTCGGCCCCTTGTTATGGACGGTCGAGGACGTTTTTACCCCTTAGGAGAGCCATTGGGTAGACCGTCATCCTTGGTCGGGCGACGGATGTGGGGTAGCGGCATGACGAGGTCGATGCCGGATCATTGGGCAGGCTTGGTCGCGCTGCCGGTTGGTTGTGGGTTCATTCCGACTCTCCTAAGGTGAAGTCCCCGGTGTTCCCTTCAAGGTGGCTTGGGGCTCTGGGAGCTTGAAGAGCCTTCAGTAAACTAGTCTTCATCGGCTTCTGTGCTTCACTGGGCCGTATCATTCGTCTTTGTGGCTTGGTCGTCGAAGGATTATATTTTGAGTGCCAACAAATGCCCCCCAGACGTAGGCGGTGCAAGTGAGGCAGGAATGCGGCAAGGCCTACGGATGAGCTTCATTTGGTTGACAGAAGCTCGAACGGCACTTAATTCCAGCTTCGGACGC
Organism: Amorphophallus konjac; assembly: GCA_022559845.1. Taxonomy (NCBI): domain Eukaryota; kingdom Viridiplantae; phylum Streptophyta; class Magnoliopsida; order Alismatales; family Araceae; genus Amorphophallus; species Amorphophallus konjac. Next base: position 454,168,444 of record CM040121.1, on the reverse strand, counting down.
TAATCTGGCGAGGCAGGAGACTTGTACGGCGCCGTTTAAAACGGCGTGTCATTTCTTCATGATTGAAACGGCGCGGCCGAATCCGGCGCGCCCTGGGCTTTCGAAGTTAAAACGGCTCCGCTAAAAGCGACGTGCAAATGGCTTAAAACGGCACGCCCCGGGGTGCGCCGTTTTAACAGGGGTGGAGCCCCCCCTATAAATCAAATTCTTCTTCATTTTTTCTTCACAACTTCTCATTTGCAAATCTTCTTTCTCTCTCCTCCCTTTCTCCTCCTCCCGAGGTGCTGAGTGGGCTCTGGGTTTTGAGCGAGCCAGTGAGTTGAGTCGTTATTATGCTTTGGGTTTTGAACCCGCTCTTCGGGCCCCGGGAGGCTCCTCGTAGGACTTGTCCTCGGAGCTAAATCCCTCGGGTGTCCCATTCGGCCTTAGCTTAATGCTTATGGCAACTTTTAGGGGCCGCTCCCTCTGTGGACGACTTCCATTTTTCTTTCGGCAAACCCCCGAGCTGGGGAGATGCTGTCGGAATTTTGTCAGAAATATTGCTTCGATCAACTGATTTCTGACTTTGCTTGTTCACCTCTGGGCGTTGTTTTGCAGATAATATGGCATCTGGATCATCTTCTTCCGCATCCCGGTTCGCTGTGACCTGGGGGAATGTGCATTCCCTTGATCGGGGGCCTCGACATGTAGCTGTGGTGGCCGAGTCCTTGGACTCAGAGACCGACACTGTCGACACTGGCCGCCTATTGATTCTTGACAGCAACCAGTTCAGGTATGATCGAGGGGATGGCGTCAGGCTGGACCATCCCAAAGATAAGCACTTGATGGCATTCCTGGAGCGCTTCAACCTTGGCGGGAAGCGCGATATAATCCTTGTCCGTCGAGCCGAAGGAGCTCTACTGGCGGAGCGAGACAGTCTGACTGAGTCAGTTACTTACGGTATGCCTATGTATATCCCGGGCAAGCCCAGGAAATGGGGGGCCGTGCTTGGAGTGCAGGAGTTATCCCCCGAGGCCGGGATGCTGACGAGAGCACCGCAGTATACACCAGCTCGTTGGAATGAAACTGTCGGACGCGTTGACAGGGAGAAGCCCGTATACGGTTTATTCCTTGCCCCGCTCCACTGGGGATAACAAGATGAGCCTTTCCTTCTGATGGGGATATCACCCAGAGTTCCCTCTGGCTCGACACCTCTCTCCCTTCTGGAGACAGATAGGCTGCGACTGCATGACTTGACGGGTCCTCGGCGACACTGGAGTTTGTTACTATGGACATCTTGATGTATTTTCTCCTTTTCTTGAGTCATTTTGATGTACTTATCTTTATTTTGAGTCATGGTCCTAGGTCGTCACGTTATTTATCTAAGTCTGCTAGGCTGGGGGTCATTTGGGCCCAATTAGATGGGCCTGGCCCATGGGCGACCTCTTCCTTCCCCAACCCCCTTGCTTATTTGCTTTTAGCAGTTTATCCAAGGACTTTTTGTAAATGTTGGGATCCCTATATATAGGACCCCAACTCCACTTGTGATAGCTAATGAATATTTGAGAAATTAAGCATAATTGCACCCTCCTCCTCTCTCTAGCTCTCTCATTCTCTCTCTCTTCCTCCAAGGGGCGAACCCCCTCTCTCTCCTCTCCCTTCTCTCTCTATCCCTTGGGTGAACCAGCCCTTTCACCTCCCCCTCCCCCTGCCACCTCAGCTGCCACCTCACCCTCCAACCCTTCACTTCCCCTAGGCCACCTAACTCTCATCAATTCCCTCTACTTCCCAAGCAACCCTTCCTATTCCCCATACACCTTCCCCACCTCCAATACACCCCTCCCTCTTCCCCAAGCAACCTTCCCACTCCCCCACACCCTCATTCATATCCCTTGACCATCCACAACCCCCCCCACCACTAGTTGCGCACCAGCCCTCTCTCCCTACACTTCTCCCTTGCCTTGGCCGAACCCACCACCCCCACCTTGTAGCTTCGGCCCCCACTCCCCTCCACCCTCCAACACCCCATTCCACCTGCTCCGCCCCTCTCCTCACCCCCACACATTCCTCCCCCCATCTGCAAACACCTCCCACTTCCCTCCATTACCAAAACTTCCATCCCCCTTAACCTAACCCCACCTCCATCCCATTCCTTAGGTCACATCTGCAGGTGACAGAAGAAGGTCCGTCTTGCAGAAGCTCCCCCGCGTTCATACGGTGACATCTGAGGGCGTATCTTACCATTCTGGAAAGGTCGTCCAGTCCACTACGCAGGCGAGAAAGAATCGTCCCAATCTGAGTTCGGGACTGCCCAGGAGAGCCATTCTCCTCCGACTGCTCCAAGACCCATCTGTAGAGCACCTGAGTCCGACCAGAAGCAGAACCACGATCTACAGCGAAGGATTTAGACTGAAGTTCCTTCCTCAAAGATCTTCCTCCCCCTGTTCCCGACCAGGAGCAAGAAGCAGAAGTACATTCGGCATCCGGGAGCCCCAGTTCTGATTTTTCTCCTTCAGTCACGCAGGACTGCCCTCACCAGTCTTCTGCGACCAACAGTCACTCATCGGCGTCCCCCAGGACACCCCGACCTCCGGCAGCCTCCCCGCCAGTTTTGCTACAACGAGGGATCGACCACAGTTCCAGAACTTCTGACGGCTTGAGATTCAGAGCTCGGGAGCCCAAGGTACAACCTCTGCATCCTACTGCCTCCGATCTGAAGCCGCCAGCCCCAGATTCCTTCATCCTGTTCGAGCCTCCACCACGACCAGCGACGACGTCAGAAGAATTCGATAAAATTCAGAGGTGTCCCAGCCCCTGTTGCGAAGAAATCCCTTCTGGTTTCATCGCCGGAAAAATTCCTGAGGACGAACTACGACTGCAACAGCGGCATCCTATCCCTTCGCACAGCAAGTGGGCAGATCAACGTCGGCTTCCGTTCCGTCATCCTTGGCGAGTTTCCCCCTCCCGCCTGGCCGACTTAGCGCCCCTCCCTGCGTGGAGGTAGTGTTTGATTGTGCGGGATCCACACTTCCCCACTCGCCCACGTCTCCGAACGGGGTTGGTTTCTTCAAACCAACCAGGTGAACTCTAAACTTTGCTCCATTAATCTTAGTGTCTGTTTATTTAATATCCGTAGACATAGCTCCGTTGTGCATGCGAGCGAGTGTTCGATCCCGGAGCCACCATCATAGTGTGGTCACCGTGGTTAAAGTGAGTGAGTGGGACCTAGTGCCTCAATTGGCACCGGCCAGCCCCATAAGCGTGGGCTACGTACCCTCGGGAGGGCAACCCTAGCCCTGCTGGCACTCTACCAGCAAGGGTCTTGATCCATCACCTCCCCCTAGCATCCTTAGTCACCCCGGGCTCACGTGTGTGCGACGGTTTTTTTTTGGCCCCGATTTATCAACTTAATTGTTATGTGATTGTGAATGCGGAGTAGGTCCTAAGATTACTTTTGCTTGCTGCATACCCCGTAGTGGTTTCACATCAGTTGGTATCAGAGCAAGTTTTAGACTTGTCTCTACAAGCCTAGGTCCAAGGGCAATTGCATTTCTATCCCGTTTTGTCATCATTGTGCATGTCCACCCGTAGGGGTACCATATATCAGACTGATCCTTCTAATTCCAACCCACCAATGGATCCCAATGCTCATGGTAACCAAAACATCCCAAGGGAAGTTCCCCAAACTCCTATGGATCGAATTGAGGCTGCCATCCAAGTCCTCACGGAGCAAATGAATGGAATTTCCACCCGATTAGAGAGACTAGAAGAAGCTAGGGCCCCACCTAGGAACCATGCCCAAAGAGTTCCTCCTCCGTGGGTTGAGCATGAGAGGGAAGACTTAGATGATGAGTGGTATCGTGAGCAAGAGAGAGCCCCACATCCTTGATACTATGAAAGGCGACCACGTGAAGATCATGATGAATTCCTACTAAGAATGATCAAAGTGGAAGCTCCTAATTTTGATGGGTCTCACAACCCTAGTATCTATAAAGAATGGGAGCATGGCATGGACCAATACTTTGAGTGGTACCCCATGTCCGAGGAGAGAAAGGTTAGGTTGGCCAAGATGCACCTCCTTAAACTAGCCAAAACCTATTGGCTAAAGGTAGAAAACCAAAGAAGGATCAGGCGTGAGGAACCCATCAACACTTGGCTAGACATGAAAGATCAACTTAGGAACAAATATCTTCCCATCTCCTATAGCCAACTTCTTCTTGATGAATGGCAAAGCCTTACCCAAGAGGGAAAGACCGTGGAAGAGTATATTGAAAAGTTTGATTCATATCTCCTAAGGTGTGGTGTGGTTGAAGATCCAGCCGTCACTTTATCCCGGTTTAGGAATGGCCTCCTTCCCCACATCAAACGAGAGCTTTTTATGAGGGAAGTGCATAGCTTGGAAATTGCCTATCAAATAGCCCGGGATGTAGAGAGATTTGCTAGGAATCCTAGGTTTGCCCCCCCCCCAAGGGCCCGGGACCCCGTCCCAACCTACCTCCTCTGTTAAGAACACCTCCTCCTCCCAATGGGAGCACCCCCACTCGACCCTACCCCCAACCAACCACTCCCACCCCCACAAAGACCACTCCACTCAACCCTCCTTCCCGAAGGGAGGAAGCATCCAAAGGGAAGACCCCAGGAAGTAGTATGATTAAATGTTTTCAGTGCCACGGTTATGGCCACATAGCCTCCCAATGCCCTTCCAAGGGGATGTCGAGCCTTGTTATTGAGGGCGGACCTACCACATCCCAAGAAACCCAGGAGGATACTATTGAGGAACACGAGGCTACTTTAGAGTGGGAAGAGGAATACGAGGAGCAATATTTTGAGGAGGGTGTAGGAGATGACCCCCACTCCACCCACTTGGGAGTTATAAGGTGCACTCTTACCCAACCACAAGAGAATGATTGGAGGAGGACTTCCATTTTTCACACTTTCATCAAAATCGGGGACCATGTTAGGAAGGTTATCCTAGACAACGGAAGTTGTGTCAATGCCGTGTCCCCGGACACCGTCAAGCTCCTAGGACTTACCCCAACACCCCACCCCAAACCATATCGTGTCTCATGGATAAACAACCATTCCCTACCCGTCAACACATGTTGTCTTATCCCCATCACTTTTTCCTCCTACCAAGAGCCAATATGGTGTGACATCATACCTATGGCTGTAGGAAGCATCCTTCTAGGGAGACCTTGGATATATGATGTTAATGCTACCATCTATGGGAAAACGAACACGTGCACCTTTGAACACAAGGGGAAGACCATTCGCCTCAACCCTTCCTCACCCTGAAAGGACCCACCCCCCAAGGGAATTCTTCCCACGCCACCTCAAAACCCAGGGATCACATCACCCCCAACCCAACCAACAAGTAAGTCGTCCACCTATGAAGGTCCCACCAAAGGCCTCCACCTCATCTCTAGGAAAGAACTCGAGGAAGAACTAGCTCAAGGAACACCCTTGTGTGCTATTGTCCTTTGTCTAGGGGAGGCAACACCCTCCAACCCCCACCCTGTGGAAATCCACCCCCTCCTAGAAGAATTCAAGGATGTGTTCCCCGAGGAACTTCCCGATCAGCTGCCACCCATGAGGGATGTCCAACATGCCATTGATCTTGTCCCCGGGGCCACCCTCCCAAACCTTCCCCACTACCGCCTCAACCCCACTGCGTATGCTGAACTAAGGAGGCAAGTGGAGGAACTCATAAGAAAAGGCTTCCTCCGTCTTAGCAAGAGTCCTTGTGTTGTCCCAGCCCTCCTCACACCTAAGAAAGATGGGACATGGCGGATGTGTGTCGATAGTAGGGCCATCAACAAGATCACGGTCAAGTACAGGTTTCCTATACCTAGGCTTGACGACATGCTTGACATGCTAGCCGGGGCCACCATTTTCTCCAAAATAGACCTCAAAAGTGGCTACCGTCAGGTTAGGATAAGGCTAGGGGATGAATGGAAAACAGCCTGTAAAACCAAGGATGGGCTCTATGAATGGCTGGTGATGCCTTTTGGGCTCTCTAATGCCCCAAGCACCTTTATGCGCCTTATGATCGAGGTCCTTAGGCCCTACATTGGAGTCTTCCTGGTAGTCTACTTTGATGACATCCTCATCTACAGCCAGTCCAAAGAAGCCCATCTCAGTCACCTTAGGCAAGTCTGCATCACTTTTAGGAAGGAGAGCCTCTTTGCCAATTTTGGAAAATGTCAATTCATGACAAAGTCCATTACCTTCCTTGGGTATGTTGTCTCCACCGAAGGAGTATCCATGGACCCTGAAAAGGTCCAAGCCATCCTCGATTGGCCGGAACCCCGCACTCTCCATGAAGTCCGGAGCTTTCATGGGCTAGCCACCTTTTACCGAAGGTTCATCCGTGGGTTTAGCACAGTCACAGCCCCTATCACCGACTGCCTCAAAAAGGGGACCTTTGTGTGGACCAAGTCCGCAACTAAAGCCTTCCAAGAGCTCAAGGAGAGGATGACCCAAGCCCCTGTATTATGCCTCCCTGACTTCTCCAAAGTCTTTGAGGTGACTTGTGATGCCTCCGGGGTAGGAATTGGCGGGATCCTTAGCCAGGAAGGACACCCAGTGGCCTATTTTAGTGAGAAGTTGTGTGATGCCAGAATGAGATACTCCACCTACGACAAGGAATTTTATGCCGTGGTACAATCCCTCCGGCATTGGAGACACTATCTCTTGCCTAAAGAATTTGTCATATTCTCTGACCATGAGGCCCTGAAATACCTCAATTCCCAGCAGAAACTGAATGCTCGGCATGCCCGATGGGTCGAATACATCCAGGCCTACACATTTGTAATCAAACATAAGGCCGGAAGTGAAAACCGTGCTGCCGATGCCCTCAGTAGGAGAATTTCCTTGCTAGCTACCATTAGGGTAGAAGTCATAGGATTTGAAAGACTCAAGGAAGAGTATTCTGATTGCCCGGACTTTGGTCCAATCCGTACCACTCTGTCCACCCTCTCACCTAGGGAACATCAAGGATTCATCTTAGAGGACGGGTTCATCTTCAAAGGCCATAGACTTTGCATACCTAGAACCTCTCTACGGAATTTCCTGATCTGGGAGTTACATGCAGGAGGCCTTGCTGGGCATTTTGGGGTGCATAAGACCATTGCTTTGGTTGAGGGTCAGTTCTACTGGCCAAGTCTCAAAAGGGACGTAGCCAAAATTATAGGCCAGTGCCGGATATGTGCCTCAGCCAAACAAACAAGGCAGAACACTGGCCTCTACACACCACTCCCTGTCCCTGACCGTCCTTGGCAGGACTTAAGCATGGACTTCGTCTTAGGCCTACCTAAAACTCAAAAAAGGCATGATTCAATCTTTGTAGTAGTGGATAGGTTTTCTAAGATGGCCCATTTCATCCCCTGCTCTAAAACCTCAGACGCCTCTCATGTGGCCCGCCTATTCTTCGATGAGGTAGTTCGCCTCCATGGACTACCCAAGACCTTCATTTCTGATAGGGATGTCAAATTCACCAGCTACTTCTGGAAGACTCTCTGGCACCTAATGGGGACCCTTCTCAAATTTTCCACGGCCTATCACCCTCAAACTGACGGACAGACCGAAGTCATTAATAGGAGCCTTGGGAATCTACTCCGGTGTCTTGTTGAGGATCGCCCCGGGAATTGGGATCTCATATTACCCCAGGCAGAGTTTGCATACAACAATTCAGTGAATAGGTCGATAGGGATGAGCCCATTCGAAGCTGTGCATGGGTACAAACCTAGAAAGCCTACAGATCTCATTCCTTTGCCACCACATGCTAGAGTGTCTATTAGTGCTGAGTCGTTTGCCCAACACATGAGGGAATTGCATGAAGAAATCCGCAAACACATTAACAAAAGCAATGAGGTATATAAAAAGTCGGCCGATTCCCACCGTCGCCACCAGGAGTTTCACGTAGGTGATTATGTGATGGTAAGAACTGAGAGGCTTTCCCCTGGGAATGTCTCCAAACTGAGGTCGCGTGGATCAGGCCCCTTCCAGGTTCTAAAGAGGATTGGCACAAACGCTTACGTGTTGGACCTCCCCGAGGAGTACGCAGTAAGTCCCACATTCAATGTGGATGACTTGGTGCCATATAGGGGACCCACGGTGACACCTAGTAAGGAAATTGAGCCTGTTCCACCTTCTTAGGGAGCCACCACCCATGAGAGAGTTCCACCCGTCCAGAGGGGCCAACGGGAGCAAATAGAGCGGATATTGGATGAACAGGTCACTATCACCCGGAGCAAAGCATACGAGCGATACTTGGTCAGGTGGAAGGGCCGGCCCCCTTCAGATGATTCATGGGTGAGCAGGGAGGATCTTCAGCAGCTGGACCCCGACCTCCTGGAGCATTACCGCAGCCGAGAGGACCTTTTCTCGACAGAGTCAAGCTCTCCACAGCCCGGGGGAGTTGATGGGGACATCACCCAGAGTTCCCTCTGGCTCGACACCTCTCTCCCTTCTGGAGACAGATAGGCTGCGACTGCATGACTTGACGGGTCCTCGGTGACACTGGAGTTTGTTACTATGGACATCTTGATGTATTTTCTCCTTTTCTTGAGTCATTTTGATGTACTTATCTTTATTTTGAGTCATGGTCCTAGGTCGTCACGTTATTTATCTAAGTCTGCTAGGCTGGGGGTCATTTGGGCCCAATTAGATGGGCCTGGCCCATGGGCGACCTCTTCCTTCCCCAACCCCCTTGCTTATTTGCTTTTAGCAGTTTATCCAAGGACTTTTTGTAAATGTTGGGATCCCTATATATAGGACCCCAACTCCACTTGTGATAGCTAATGAATATTTGAGAAATTAAGCATAATTGCACCCTCCTCCTCTCTCTAGCTCTCTCATTCTCTCTCTCTTCCTCCAAGGGGCGAACCCCCTCTCTCTCCTCTCCCTTCTCTCTCTATCCCTTGGGCGAACCAGCCCTTTCACCTCCCCCTCCCCCTGCCACCTCAGCTGCCACCTCACCCTCCAACCCTTCACTTCCCCTAGGCCACTTAACTCTCATCAATTCCCTCTACTTCCCAAGCAACCCTTCCTATTCCCCATACACCTTCCCCACCTCCAATACACCCCTCCCTCTTCCCCAAGCAACCTTCCCACTCCCTCACACCCTCATTCATATCCCTTGACCATCCACAACCCCCCCCACCACTAGTTGCGCACCAGCCCTCTCTCCCTACACTTCTCCCTTGCCTTGGCCGAACCCACCACCCCTACCTTGTAGCTTCGGCCCCCACTCCCCTCCACCCTCCAACACCCCATTCCACCTGCTCCGCCCCTCTCCTCACCCCCCCACATTCCTCCCCCCATCTGCAAACACCTCCCACTTCCCTCCATTACCAAAACTTCCATCCCCCTTAACCTAACCCCACCTCCATCCCATTCCTTAGGTCACATCTGCAGGTGACAGAAGAAGGTCCGTCTTGCATAAGCTCCCCCGCGTTCATACGGCGACATCTGAGGGCGTATCTTACCATTTTGGAAAGGTCGTCCAGTCCACTACGCAGGCGAGAAAGAATTGTCCCAATCCGAGTTCGGGACTGCCCAGGAGAGCCATTCTCCTCCGACTGCTCCAAGACCCATCTGCAGAGCACCTGAGTCCAACCAGAAGCAGAACCACGATCTACAGCGAAGGACTTAGACTGAAGTTCCTTCCTCAAAGATCTTCCTCCTCCTGTTCCCGACCAGGAGCAAGAAGCATAAGTACATTCGGCGTCCGGGATCCCCAGTTCTGATTTTTCTCCTTCAGTCACGCAGGACTGCCCTCACCAGTCTTCTGCGACCAACAGTCACTCATCGGCGTCCCCCAGGACACCCCGACCTCCGGCAGCCTCCCTGCCAGTTTTGCTGCAACGAGGGCTCGACCACGGTTCCAGAACTTCTGACGGCTTGAGATTCGGAGCTTGGGAGCCCAAGGTACAACCTCTGCATCCTACTGCCTCCGATCTGAAGCCGCCAGCCCCAGATTCCTTCATCCTGTTCGAGCCTCCACCACGACCAGCGACGACGTCAGAAGAATTCGATAAAATTCAGAGGTGTCCCAGCCCCTGTTACGAAGAAATCCCTTCTGGTTTTGTCACCGGAAAAATTCATGAGGACGAACTACGTCTGCAACAGCGGCATTCTGTCCCTTCGCACAGCAAGTGGGCAGATCCACATCGGCTTCCGTTCCGTCATCCTTGGCGAGTTTCCCCCTCCCGCCTGGCCGGCTTAGCGCCCCTCCCTGCGTGGAGGTAGTGTTTGATTGTGCGGGATCCACACTTCTCCGCTTGCCCACGTCTCCGAACGGGGTTGGTTTCTTCAAACCAACCAGGTGAACTCTAAACTTTGCTCCATTAATCTTAGTGTCTGTTTATTTAATATCCGTAGACATAGCTCCATTGTGCATGCGAGGGAGTGTTCGATCCCGGAGCCACCATCATAGTGTGGTCACCGTGGTTAAAGTGAGTGAGTGGGACCTAGTGCCCCAATTGGCACCGGCCAGCCCCATAAGCATGGGCTACGTACCCTCGGGAGGGCAACCCTAGCCCTGCTGGCACTCTACCAGCAAGGGTCTTGATCCATCACCTCCCCCTAGCATCCTTAGTCACCCCGGGCTCACGTGTGTGCGACGGTTTTTTTTGGCCCCGATTTATCAACTTAATTGTTATGTGATTGTGAATGCGGAGTAGGTCCTAAGATTACTTTTGCTTGCTGCATACCCCGTAGTGGTTTCACATCACTTTCTAGACTGCTTGGCGGTCCGGTTTAAGCATCAGATTTCAGTGGGGTGGTTTGGAGAACTCAAAGCCACCGATGCTTACGCCTTCAGACCGGGGGCAGTTGAATTCACAGACTTTGTGTTATGGCAGTACGCCCCCATCCTGGTGCATGCTGGTGTATACCAGAGTGTATATGCTTCCCGGTACAGGTACCCGATCTCCCGAGCTCTGTGCTGCGGGATGATTGAAGTTTTCTGCCCAGAATACAACACTTTTTACACTGTAGAGGGTGAGACTTCACTAGATCTTTGGAGTATTTCCCAGTTGAGCGGCTTGCCCATAGACGGGGAGCCGTATGAAGAAGTTTATTTTCCAGACTGGCTGAAAGACCAGACGGATGGCGAAGGTAGATATTTCACGGGCTTCGCCTACCGTTATCTGATGAAGGTGTACCGCACCCTGTTGCGCCTGACGCTTGATCCGCGGGAAGCGCGAAAGCCTGGCGAAAAGAGACGCGTGCGGATGGGCACGTGGCTTCAATAATTCTTTGGTGGGGAGCAGCACTATGAGGACTTCCCCACGGTGGTTCCGTGATGAGGGCATCCCTTGCCCCTCCACATTTTCTCCTGACTCGGATTGTTCGTCGACAAGCGCCATTATGTTAGTCATGTAATTCTGAGTCTAGTCATGTAATCTTCACATTTTCTTTGAGTCAATATCATGTAATTTTCCCTTTATTACAGTCATGTACCTAGGTTAGAAAGTCATTTTCCTAAGTCGTGTGTCATTATGTTGGTTCATTAGGCTATTGGGCCCAAATAGTGGGCTAGGCCCAAGGGCACCCCTCCCTTGGAGTATTTGGTCATTATGTCAGTTGTCAGGGTCAGTATGGTCATGTGAAATGTCTTGTGCCTATAAATAGGCCACCCCATTCCTCATATGAAAGAACTAATGCATGAATATTGAATTCCAGAAAAACTCCAAATCCCTCTAGCTTCCTCTCTCAATATCTCTCTCTCTCTTTATCCCTCTCTCTCTCTCTAAGGGGTCCCCCCCTCTCTCTCTCTCTCCCTCCACCCCAATTTTTAGAATTTTCTCTCTCCTCCCCATTCACCCCTCATTAAGACCTCTCCCCTTCCCCATACACTCATTTAACCCCCCCCCCCAACCCAAGGTGGCATCCTCCAATCCACACCCCACCTCCCAACCCCCAACTACCCAACACCACTTCCTAAGCACCCCTTCCTCTCCCTAAGGTTGAAGGGGCTCTTCCCTAAGCCCAAATTTGAATTTCCCTCCCCTTGGGCTGTGCCCTTTCATCTCCCCCCACCCCCAAGCTCCCAAATTCGCCCCCCACCTCCCCCTTGGTCAAACCAAGTTCACCCCCCCTCCCCCTTGCTCTCCCCTTGCACATCTCCTCATTCTATCTCTGTTTCAGGCAGCAGAGTTGCAGCGACTTGCAGAGGCAGCCACCAACGTCCCTCATAGATTCAGGTGACAAGGCCTACATTGCTGGAATCGTCTGTGAGTTAGCTTTCCAACAAAGGTGGTCTCGCCAGCTTCCGAGGTCGGAGCTGTCCGTAGGAGCCGATCTCCCTCGACTGCGCAGAAGACCCCAGGCAGAGAGCCAGAGCGAGAGTGGAAGCTCGGCCACGGCGAACCTTTTGGGATTCAGAACAAGTGTTCTTCAGTAAAATTCTTTCCTCTCAAGTCCTCTTTCATCCTCAACAAGCAGAGCTGCATTTGGACATCGGCATCTCAAGTTACAAATTTTCTACTCCAAGTGTGTCAGAAAGAAGACTCGACCACGGTTCCAACGGTTCAGGTCTCGCCTCAATCAGAGCTTGGTAGTGATCGTGGCACCCTCTGCAACCAGCCACATTATTCTGCACCAGACAGAGGCAGAACCAATCAGTCCGGTTCCAGACTCTGCCCCGGCCAGCAACTACTGTGCCAGGCTCAGCAAAAATTCAGAGATCATCCTTGGTCCATTAGCAAGCTTTTGGCGCAAGTCTCATCAGGTTCTGAGCTCGGTGGAATTTTTGGCAGCGTCAACATCGACCCCCTGTCCAGAAATACAGAAGAAAGGCGGAACCGGCGGAGCTCGAAAAGTCGGTCCTCTTTGCATAATTCCCCACCCCGCTTGGCCGGCTGAAGGCCTCTCCCTGCGTGGAGGTAGTTTTGGCTGTAATTCACTTAATCCCCACCACGAGATCCCCCCCTTGCATGGGGTGTAGTTCATGTCATTATTAAGTCGCAGGTTTGAAGCTTCAATCGACGCGGCATGCGGGTGCATACCCTCGCCTCCCCGCTCGCCCCCGTCTCCGGCCGGAGTCGGCATCTTCACGCCGGCTAGGTGAGCTCCTGAACATCCCTCATTGCTATAATGGACTTGCTTAGCTTAGTATTGCTTTAGTTACTCCATCGGCGGAATGAGAGTGTCCGATTTAAATTGCCACCAAATTGAGTGACCACCGCGGGCGAGTTGTGAGAGCATCCACTTAACCCACACCCTTGGTGTGTTGGCCGCCCATGATTTGGGCATCCTAGGCCCATTTGGGGTTCTTCCCAAGCTAGCCAACCACTGGAGCCTAAAGGTCCCGCCTCGGACCCTCTCCAACATCGCCTAGTCGCCATCGGGTACTAGTGTGCGCCATACGGGTGAGCTCGCTAGTGTGAGTCCACTGCTCAAACTTGAATGCTTGCAAATAGGTCTAAGGTTGGTTTCACATCAAGTGGTATCAGAGCAATTTCACAACTTGTCTCTATCAAGTTGGTCCTAGGGCGTGTCTATGCATTTAGAGTCTTCGGTTGCATTTCTTTTGTCCACTAGCATGGCTACTTCATGTAAGTCACATCTATCTCACTCGGCCCTCCGCAAAGGTCCGATTGACATCCCTTTGGGCATAGTCCTATTTGAGGACCTTATCTTTAATGGATACCACCCTAGTGCATATTTAGAGTGGGAGGAAAACATGGACAAATACTTTAAGAGGAATCCAATGACTGAACCCATGAGAATCTACCTTGCCAAGAGTCGACTTGTGTACCATGCCGAGGATAGGTGGAAGTTCATTGAACAATTTAGGAGGGTTATGAGGCTAGAGCCTATTAACACATGGGAGAACATGAAAGCCGAACTTAGGAAAGTCTACACTCCCCGACCTCCTCCCTCCTACCCGGGTTACCAAAACTCGAGGGGCACTCCCACTCCTCCAACTCCACCCGTCCAAACCCATACCACTAGAACCCAAGTGTCCAAGGCCTCCACCTCCCCACCTAATCCCATGAGGGCCCCCACACCCCAACCAAAACCCCCTTCCCTAACCTACACTAGTCAAGCCCCTTTAGCCCCCACTTCCACCCCAAACGATCCCAAGGGCAAGAGACCCCTAACCGACCCAATTCCCTCCATGATGACCACCACTCATCCAACCCTCACCATTCAAAACCAAGTAGACACCGTGTCCACCCCTCCACCTAGGCCCATAATGGCCACCACCCCCAAACCCAAAACCCCTCACCAAGCTCGTACCCCACAAGCCCCCTTGACCACCACCACAAACCCACCATCATCCCCAAAAAGGGACACATCTCCCAAAACAAATCAACCCAAAATCTCTCACCCAACCCACCTCCCGCTTCCTACACCAATCTTTTCCCAACCTAGGCCTCCTCTACTTCCCCTTCCTATCCCAACCCAAGCCCATGCTTGTTCACCACCCCGGGTGTGTCATACGCTAGCTATAACCAAACCACCCACCATAGATCCCCCTACTCCATTAGCAATAGAAGTTGCAACCCACACACCCACCCAAGTGGAGAAGGATGCCCATCCGAATCCACCTTCCAACATAGAGGAAATCCAAAGGCCAAACAACTCACACACCTCTAGCCTAGCTCCTCTAGAGACACCCAACCCCACCATAGATAAGTCCATACTCCAATGGCTCAAGAAAGGTCTCACCATTCCTAGTTCACAACCATGCCACCTACCCATGGGATATCAATCCCAAATCATTCCCATTCAGCCACATGTCACTTATCAAACTTCCTATTGTGTGGAAGATTTGGGAGACTTAGTGAACTACCTACATGGGTAAATTCACTTGACCAATATGCTAGCCATGAGGCCGTTCGAAGCTAACACCATTAGCCTAACATATCCCACCATTGGCTCCATCACTTCCATCTACACTAATGGCCAAGTTACTAGTGAGATCATCCTCCTTCTTCCCATGGAGGAAGAACATATCCTAGTCTACTCCCCAACCATTGAGATCCCAAGTGCTTTGATTGGCTAACCCATTAGCAACCTTGGCCCAATTATCTTGGAGGAGGATGACTCACCATTTGAGGACCTTGAGAACATGGAGTACCCCTACCTAGGTGACCCTTACCATGATCCCTTTGACCCTTTTCTATGGGAGCCTAAATCTCTATGTAACCCACTCCCCCTATTCACCACCCACCTCACCCTACCCATACCGCCCATGTTGACCCAAACTCCTCCCTTCCTAGAATCGGGTTACACCAAGGGAGCATTGACCTTAGGCAACATAAACCTTGGGATTGATGAATTATCCCACCCCATGATGCCTCCCTTCTTAGATCCCTTTGATCCATACGAGTGGAAGCTCAAGGGCCACCCCACACCCATGCACATGGAAGTCATCTCTAGGATAGGAGTGCATGAGTCTTGGCACAACACACCACTTGGCATGATTAGAAAGTCGGGTCCATTCATTCACAACACCCACATGTCAAGTAGGAAGTATGAGTGGTCCATATTTGGGTGTAACGGTCCTCCCCAATTCACCATTGGTCTTATGTATGCTAGGAGCCTACATGGGTGTCCGGGTCCTCCAACATTCATCACACTCACTTGTAAGAGGGACACCTATGGATGCCCCGGTCCTCCCAAATCCTTCAAAATCTTCATAACATCAAAGCATGATCGAACTACATTTGGCTGCCCCGGACCACCTTTACATACCATACATTGTCCACTCCCACCGCATCATAAAGCATGGCATATGCATCCAAGCAAATATCAAGTAGCAAGCGGTGAGATTCACAATAAGCAAGCAAAAACTCGTGAGCGCCACTTGAAACTCCAAGTTGATAACTTGGTGATGATGGCTTTGGAGTGGCTCTACTTTAGGGTCACCTCCAAATTGAGGGCACGAGGACTTGGACCTTGCCAAGTTCCGAGTGGCTTTGGCAACCCGGCTTATGGATTGAACTTTCAAAAGGGTTTTAGGATTCTCCCCATCTCTCATGTGGCGGATCCAACACCCTCTAAGGGCACCGCGGTGGATCCTAGTGAGTGCCTCGAGCTTACACCTACCCTTGTGAGAGACACCCTCGGAGTGCCACCACAAATAGCCTGAGAGCCCGACGTGAGCACACAGCGGCAATACTAGGCAAGCAAGATCCCATCGCCAGCATGAGGGTATGACCGAGCCACTTTGTTGAGCTGAAGCGCCGTTCCCCGACTATGGCCACGGGTTGAGTATGGAGATCGTGGATCGCCCAGAGCCGCAGTTCGATATACTACTTCCCTGGTGGACCCATACTCGACGGGGTCGAGTTTTCCCCACCCCGGGGGTATGATGAGGGCATCCCTTGCCCCTCCACATTTTCACCGGACTCGGATTGTTCGTCGGCAAGCGCCATTATTTTAGTCATGTAATTCTGAGTCTAGTCATGTAATCTTCACATTTTCTTTGAGTCAATATCATGTAATTTTCCCTTTATTTGAGTCATGTACCTAGGTTAGAAAGTCATTTTCCTAAGTCATGTGTCATTATGTTGGTTCATTAGGCTATTGGGCCCAAATAGTGGGCTAGGCCCAAGGGCACCCCTCCCATGGAGTATTTGGTCATTATGTCAGTTGTCAGAGTCAGTATGGTCATGTGAAATGTCTTGTGCCTATAAATAGGCCACCCCACTCCTCATATGAAAGAACTAATGCATGAATATTGAATTCCAGAAAAACTCCAAATCCCTCTAGCTTCCTCTCTCAATATCTCTCTCTCTCTCTCTTTATCCCTCTCTCTCTCTAAGGGGTCCCCCCCTCTCTCTCTCTCTCCCTCCACCCCAATTTTCGGAATTTTCTCTCTCCTCCCCATTCACCCCTCATTAAGACCTCTCCCCTTCCCCATACACTCATTTAACTCCCCCCCAACCCAAGGTGACATCCTCCAATCCACACCCCACCTCCCAACCCCCAACTACCCAACACCACTTCCTAAGCACCCCTTCCTTTCCCCAAGGTTGAAGGGGCTCTTCCCTAAGCCCAAATTCGAATTTCCCTCCCCTTGGGCTGTGCCCTTTCATCTCCCCCCACCCCCAAGCTCCCAAATTCGCCCCCCACCTCCCCCTTGGTCAAACCAAGTTCACCCCCCCTCCCCCTTGCTCTCCCCTTGCACATCTCCTCATTCTATCTCTGTTTCAGGCAGCAGAGTTGCAGCGACTTGCAGAGGCAGCCACGACCGTCCCTCACAGATTCAGGTGACAAGGCCTACATTGCTGGAATCGTCTGCGAGTTAGCTTTCCAACAAAGGTGGTTTCGCCAGCTTCCGAGGTCGGAGCTGTCCGTAGGAGCCGATCTCCCTCGACTGCGCAGAAGACCCCAGGCAGAGAGCCAGAGCGAGAGTGGAAGCTCGGCCACGGCGAACCTTTTGGGATTCAGAACAAGTGTTCTTCAGCAAAATTCTTTCCTCTCAAGTCCTCTTTCATCCTCAAGAAGCAGAGCTGCATTTGGACATCGACATCTCAAGTTACAAATTTTCTACTCCAAGTGTGTCAGAAAGAAGACTCGACCACGGTTCCAACGGTTCAGGTCTCGCCTCAATCAGAGCTTGGTAGTGATCGTGGCACCCTCTGCAACCAGCCACATTGTTCTGCACCAGACAGAGGTAGAACCAATCAGTCCGGTTCCAGACTCTGCCCCGGCCAGCAACTATTGTGCCAGGCTTAGCAAAAATTCAGAGATCATCCTTGGTCCATTAGCAAGCTTTTGGCGCAAGTCTCATCAGGTTCTGAGCTCGGTGGAATTTTTGGCAGCGTCAACATCGACCCCCTGTCCAGAAATATAGAAGAAAGGCGGAACCGACAGAGCTCGAAAAGTCGGTCCTCTTTGCATAATTCCCCACCCCGCTTGGCCGGCTGAAGGCCTCTCCCTGCGTGGAGGTAGTTTTGGCTGTAATTCACTTAATCCCCACCCCGAGATCCCCCCCTTGCATGGGGTGTAGTTCATGTCATTATTAAGTCGTAGGTTTGAAGCTTCAATCGACGCGGCGTGCAGGTGCATACCCTCGCCTCCCCGCTCGCCCCCGTCTCCGGCCGGAGTCGGCGTCTTCACGTCGGCTAGGTGAGCTCCTGAACATCCCTCATTGCTATAATGGACTTGCTTAGCTTAGTATTGCTTTAGTTACTCCGTCGGCGGAATGAGAGTGTCCGATTTAAATTGCCACCAAATTGAGTGACCACCGCGGGCGAGTTGTGAGAGCATCCACTTAACCCACACCCTTGGTGTGTTGGCCGCCCATGATTTGGGCATCCTAGGCCCATTTGGGGTTCTTCCCAAGCTAGCCAACCACTGGAGCCTAAAGGTCCCGCCTCGGACCCTCTCCAACATCGCCTAGTCGCCATCGGGTACTAGTGTGCGCCATACGGGTGAGCTCGCTAGTGTGAGTCCGCTGCTCAAACTTGAATGCTTGCAAATAGGTCTAAGGTTGGTTTCACATCATTCCGACAGCGGTGGCGCGGAAGAAGAGGGCTCGACGCTAAGCGACATATCCCGCTGTCTCAGGGAGAGGGCGACAACAGGGCCCGAATCCCATGGGAGTTGACGCAGTCACACATTGTGCTGCATATTTGACATATTGGCTTTGTTCATTCGCCCTCCCTCAAGGGGACGAGACGGTGATCAGGCCGGAGGCCATTTACCCCGCCTGTTTGATGGCCTGGGGGTGTTGACAGCTAAAATATGAACAAAGATAAAGATGGGACCAGACCAGCAACGAAGACTGGAAGATGCCTACAAAGTTAGGATTGAGGGAGGATCCTCACCACCAACTAATTGCATGGCTAGGACCATCTCAGGCCTGGCTGATGTCCGGTGTTATCGTCATCATTCAGATGGCAATACTGATAAAACCCCAGTTTGTTCACTGATGGAACCTCGAGATGATCTCAACAAAGCTGTGTCACTACTAAAGGGGCCTCTTTCGGTTCTGATAAAAGTCAATACAAAATAACTAAGAGAAGCCAAGGCAATTATGCGGCCTAAAAGCACTAAATGGGCCGGCCGATTTGGCTTCTGACCATGGCGCCGGGAACCTCAACGAAGGGCCGCTGGACGCGCCGGGAGCTGTGGCTAAGAAGCTGGCCACGCCGAATACCCTCCACCGAAAGGACAGAAGAAGGAGATCTATATAAACAAACCCCCTTTGAAAAGATCGGAAGCCGGGCCATCGATCGAAAAGAAAGAAAAGAGAAGAAACCAGAGAGAGAGAGAGCCTCCTCCGCTAAAAAGAAAGAAAGAGAGAAGAGACCGATCAAAAGGGAAGAAGCTCCAGGTGGGCATCCTGGGAGGGAGAGGAGTCAATGCTCCGCCCTCCCCCTTGTTTTCTTTTCTTCTATTTCATGTAATCGTTTCAAGTCTTATCTTGATTCATGCAATGTAGCCGAGACATCTCGGCATCTGTTTGTCCCCCTTTCCCTCACTCTCTCCCTGTAATCGGTTTGAGTATTGGAATGGTGTATTGTCTGGGTTTTCTCACCATGTGTCTTCCCTGATGGACATCATCAAACGAATGGATATATATGCATGATGGGCTATAGCTTAAGCCTGATTTTTGCTTCCTCTGAAGCCCTATTGCCATTCCCCGTGTTATCTGTAAACCAGTAGCATGATGATCCGATTTGTCTGTTTCTTTTCTCTGCTTCGTAGCACCATTAGTGCTCACCTCAGAGCCCGGGACAGACTATCCCTTGGCTGCTGGGATGAAGCCATGCTGTGCAATGATCGAAGCTTGAGAAACTCCGGGGTTCTAAGCATACGTGCTTCCTCCGTTGATGTCATCGAAGCCGCCTCTGGGGCCAGAGACAGCCATCTCTTGGCTCCCAGGGCGACGAATGACCATATCAAGCATGTCCCCAAGCTCCGTGTGACAATGGCGATGGACAGGGGCATTCAGACTCCGGCTTCCCAGATGCCTCTCGAACCCTAATACTCCTTTGAATTCTAGACCTAATCCAACTCAGAGTGGATGCCTTGAGTAGTCTAGAGCCCATAGAATCCGTCAGTTTCTGCCCAAACCACCATTAAAACCAAAAACAGAGTACCGTAAATCTCTGTTCTAATCCCGACGCCCTCACAGCTCTCGGCCCCGCGCACAGTAGACGGGATGAATAGCTCTTGGCGCCATCCTTCAGGCGCCGAGACTTGTCTTGGCCTTCTGGCCTTCGCGCCGGGAGCCTTGCAACTTGGCCGCGCCGGGAAGCCAACTACCCTTCACGCCGGGAGCCTTGCAACTTGGCCGCGCCAGGAAGCCAACTACCCTTCGCGCCGGGAACCTGGCACTTTGGCCGCGCCGGGAGGCCCCCTCCCCTTTGGCTTAGCTGCGCCGAGAACCCCCCTTCTAGCACTTCTTCCTCGCGCCGAGAAGCCTGCGCCGAAGAGCTCCCCTTTGGCTTCTCTTTGTCGCGCCGGGAACCCAAGCCCTCTCGTCTTGGCGCCGGGAACCTCCGGCCTTCTTGTTATTGGCGCCGGAAGCCCTCGCCTTCCCATTTTGTGTCGTGCCGAGAGCCTGTGCCCATTCATAGTGTGCCGAGAGCCCAATCTACCACCCAATGAATTCCAACACCCAGAACGAACCCACAAAGGGATATCCGTGGATCACCCGATATGTCCCGGGGATAAAATTGAAGGGGAGTCATAATCCCTATGTTCCACCTAACTGCAACGGATTTACGAATAACCCTTTTGCTTGGGGGGATTCTGCCACTGCATGAATTCCGCTAGCTTTCCAAAGGGAAAATCATACATTGCCCTATAGCCCATATATATACGGGTTGGGAGGTTCGGCCTCTCTATCTCTCGGCTTTCATCCCGGCACTCCGTGGGTGATAGCCTATTTCCCCCCTGGGCATAATCCAGATAAAGGGGAAATGCTGCTGAACTATCGGTCAATGCTTTAAACCCCCATCATGGTCACGGCTCAGTCTGCCTGTGATCGAAATCCTCCTTCTTCCCTTTCACTCGGTCTTCGAACCGCTGACTTAACGATATCGTCTGCTTCTACAGTTAGTGTTGTTATCTTGCCCGCCCGTCTGGCTCTGATATGAAGTTCCATTTGCACACATGAACATCTGTTCGCCTTACGAGGCCTCCTACTTTTAGCATTTAATCAAGGGTTGTCCTTCCTTAGAAGGACGTAATTAACGTCATAACGTTCATGGTATGACGGACTTCTAGTCCAGACACGATCACTCACAATCGACTGACCATGTCAGATCGAGCGCACAATAAAAATTGTCACTTCGGTGACTGGCACGCCAATGAACCAATAAATAAATAAATCAATAAATGATAAATCAATCCAATAAAATAAAATAAATAAATATAAATAAAAATCCCGCGTCCACAAGTCTGGCACGCCCGGTGGGACTCAGTCTCCCTTCATCTTTACGCTAAAGTAGGAGGCCCGGCGGGCCCCCCTGAAACTTCTGATTCTGTGTACTTTCCTTATTTTCAGGAATCTACAATGACAGCTGGAATCATGTCCGTTTGCTTCGACCAGCAGCCGATTGACATGCATGTGCGCGAAGGCTACCTGGCGGTACCCCTCGCGTTCGGATCACTGCCGCCTGCCGTTGGGCTGCCCAACTGCTTGGGAGTCGTCTTCACTGACCTTATACAGGTCGACGACAATGAGCAAGGCACTGCTGCAAGTGCCCCGGTGAAGATCACCGACCAGAAGAACATCCTACCGGAGAACACGGCCCCCACGGCCGTCGCCTGCTACGTCCATCATGTCCAGAAAAGGGACATGGTCCCCGCTGCTGCTCAGAAGGGGAGGAGGACCAACCGGAGGAGCCGATATGTCACTGCTGACCGTTGTCTTTCCAACTCCGGAAAGACCATGATGATCGGAGGGATCCGGACGAACCTCAACGGCCGCCCGAGGGAGGTCAACCCGGACGTGATCGTCCCGATGGTGCCCACTGCCAACAGATTCCAAACTCTGGCCACCAGGCAGGCCAATTGGGAGGCTAATGAAAAGAAGCCGCTGGCGCCCAAGCCAGCAAAATACAAACAGGTCTGGCGGCCGAAAAAGATCCAAAGCTGGGCCCCAGCTCAGGACAGGGAGAACCTTACTGATATCACTATTGCCCGCCTCAGAGCAGGGGGCAGAAGGGAAGTGAAGAAAGATGAAAGAAATGCTACTACCGTCTACCCAAGGACCCGGGGGAGGAGAGATGAGGTTGAGGGTCAAGAAAGAAATATGGCTGCTATTCGCCCCATGATGAGGGGCAGAAAATACCATACAAGGGAAAGCTTCACTACTACCCATCCCATGGCCAGGGGCAGAAGATGGGAAAGGAAGATCTATGATGCTGCTGCCGACTGCTTCCAAGTTGGCGATGTGAGCGAACCAGTCGCTGTGGTCACTGCAAGGAGACCAAGAGCCTGTGCCAGACAGGCTGATATCTGCAGATACTCCAAAGCTGAGCATTTGAATGCTCGGGTGGCAAGACTGGCTTATCAGCAAAAGAGCCAGGACAGACTGATGCTCCAACCTGAGCCGCAAAGGCGCGACCCAGAGGAGACAAAGCAAGTAGTCCAAGACTACTTCCACTACCTAGGGAGCTCTGCCCTAGGTCAACAAAGACTATCCCGTGCCTTGGGCACCAGGGATGATGAAGAAGAAGAAACCTTCCAAGAAATGATGATCGGAGCCTCCTCCTCCGATTCGAATGACTATGAAGAAGGCCTCAAGGCCAGATATAATGAAGAGGACCTGCACGGGGAAGAAGACAAAGAAAGAATATCGGTCTTTGACCGGCTCAGATATCCTAGCCAAATAAAAAGAAAGGTCTACAGGCGAAAAGGAAAGATGCAAATCTTCGCCTGCAACATGGCTGGACTGGCCAGGGGGCAAGATATACTACCAACTCATCCAGATGAATTGCTCAGGCTGGCAACTAGACCTGGTCCTGTCACAAGAAGAGGCCAGGCCGCAAAGGATAAAATGAAAATTGATGATGAAGCCCGCAGGATTACCACTATGACAGTTAATGTGGTAACAACAGAAGATGGAGATAACCCCTTCGTTGATGATACTGAAGGGACTTCTGAAGATATACAAATCCCATCAACCATGGATCCCATGATTCAGATGATGTTCAGAAGATACCAACAGGAGATCAATGCTCTCCGAAGACAGCTTAATGAGAGACAGGAAGCTACATCAGTCTCAAAGCAAGCTGAACCTGTGGGGCAGACATCCAGCTCAGCAGAGACGGCTATTCCAGCTAACCCCCTCCTAGCTGATGAGGGCAAAGCACCAAGCCAACATGTTCCACAGCAGACAGTGGCTCAGCCCTCTGTGTCCCAGACACAGCCTACTGCGCCCATCTTGCGCGCCACTGTGATGACAACTCCTCACAGCCAGCAACAAGCCCACTTCTTTCCAGAAGATATAGATCCAGCTGTAGCCCACAAGCAGATGATTGAAAGAATTGTGGAAATGAAGCTTTCAGAAAAGATTGGAGATGATACTAGTGCCTATGATGTGTACAGGGTACCATATCCTCCCCAGTATGCTGCCAAAAGACTGCCTCCAGGCATCAGCAAGCCGCCAAAGTTTGAGAAATTCAATGGCCAGGGCTCCCCTAGGGAGCATATAGCCTACTACACTACAATTATGGGCGACCTAGCAGTCGATGAAGCTTATCTGCTCAAGTTCTTTGGCTCATCCCTCACTGGGTTGGCCTTTGAATGGTACTCAAGCCTGCCAGCTGGGTCAGTGGCTGATTGGCCTGATATGCAGAGAAAATTCCGTGACAGATTTCATGTCACGGAAAGGGAAATCACGATAGCAGAGCTATATGCAACCAGGCAGAAACAAGATGAGACTGCACTCGACTACATCAAAAGGTGGAGGAATTTAGCCATGAGATGCCGAAGGCCTCCTTATCAGGAAGATGCGGTGCAGATATGCAAGCAGAGCCTCGGGAGGGAGGTGCTAGAAAAGATGATCGGTGTAGATGTCAGAACATTTGACCGATTGAACAATATAGTGGCCGAGGTCGAGACGTTCTTGTTCAAGCGTCCGACCGCCAATGCTCCCACTATGCTGAAGGGAAAATCCAATGAGCGACGGCCATCACACTCCGAGGCCAACACCGTCGATTTCAGAACCTTCGAGCAACAGAAGGGGAAGAAAGGGGCAGATGAAGCTCCCCCGCTGGCAGATACAGCAGAAAGGAAGGATAAAGTCTCTCTGAGAGACAGGATGAGAAAAGCATATTCCTTCCCGAAAGATAAGACGGCCGCACTATTCAACTGGGCATACAAGTTCAATAAGGTAACACTGCCTGAACCCAAAAGGCCAGCAGATGCAGCAAAGAAAGACGATCCGCTGTTCTATCCATTTCACCGTGCGCTGGGGCACGCAATTGAAGATTGTTATGTCTTCAAAGATATCATGGAAGGAATGGTCAAGAAAGGTGAGCTGCAGCTGGGAGATTACCAGGTAAAGCCGCCCCATCCACATGAGCCTCCACCCTGGAGAATGGCTGCCAATATGATCTCAGTCTACCAACAGCTGCCCAAGGAGGCCGTTGAAGAATGCACCAAGCATACCTATGAAGCTTGCTTCCTCACCCCGCAGAAAGATCAGGAAGGATGGCAGATGATACCCATAAAAAGCAGAAAGAAGACTCCTGCAGCCAGTACCAGTGGAGCAGTTATTCGGGGTGTTACACCAAGGCCTGAGCCGCCTCCGATAAAGCCAATATGGCATACAACTGAGACTGGACCAGTCATCCGGATTCCTACTCACAACCGGAGGAGACAAACTCCCCTCCCTACACATAAAGAAGTAAGCCCTGCAGCCAGGCGTCTGCAGTAATATATTAATGAGCTTGATGAGTACGAGCAGAAGAAGCCCAAGCATCTGCTAATGAAGGACTGTATACTCTGGGAACAGCTTGAAGAATTGAAAATCAAAGAGCAGCCAGAGGCAGAACAAGAAAAAGCTAAAAATGAGCCCTTCTGGGGGCAAGGGTCAGCAAAACCAAATTCCCAAAAGAAGAAGAAACGGCCCAAATCCAAGAAAGGAAAGAAGGTCACGACAGTACAATGTAACACTCTGTCAGTACTCTTTTCCTTGTCCGGGGAGGATGATGAGCCGGAAGCATCCAACGCTCCGCTAGAAGCTAACCATGCCGAAGCCTCTACCTCGGCCCATGCAACACGTTCTGGGAGAAGATGGGGACGCCCACCACCAGCCAACCATAATATCATGTTCAGAGGGGAGCAACCCTATCAAATCCCTGAACCAGAAATACGAGGTGTCCAGGTTCCTCCCCCTGCCAGTCTGTATCAAGATAAAAAGAAAGTAGATGAAGCACCTTCATTCCTGGAGTTCCTGTCCAGCTTAGAAGACGAGCAACAGTCTCATACTGCTCCAGCTAAAAGCGATAAATGCCAGCAGACAGCAGCTGGAAAGCAGAAACAGCATGAAGAAAATGAAGGAAGTAACCCTCTGGCAAAACCAGGGGCAGTCGATACAGAAGAAGCCTTCCGGGAGACCGATGAAGAAGATAAAATTGGGACTGGGCGGCAAAGGCCACAGGCACCACATGAACCTCCAAGACCCCGATGGGCAGAGGAGATGAGACTATCTAATGTCTGGGTGGGTAGTCGAGTCATGAAAATGCTGAAGAAGCTCCCTACCAGATTCTCCATCTGGGAAATTCTCTCTCTGAGCGAAGAAGCTCGCAAAGCAATCGTGGATGCCCTGCAGTCCCCGGCACAATGTGAAGCACTCCTGGTAGAAGTGAATGCTGGGCCATCAGTCACGTTCACGGAGGATGATATGCTAATCCCAAATTCCAGCCATAATAGACCGCTGTATATGAGGGGTTCCCTGAACTGTCAGCCGATAAGCAGAATACTAATAGATCCAGGGGCTGCTGTGAATATTCTCCCATACCGCATCTATCAGAAATATTACTTTGATCTGCAGCTCACCAAGGTCAGAGATATGAAGATTGCAGGATTCAACCAAAAATGTGAAACACCTCTCGGGGTAGCTGATTTCAACCTCACACTGGGCGACCTCACTACCGTGGTACGATTCTATGTAATCGACTCCAACACCACGTATAAGGCCCTGCTGGGAAGACAGTGGCTGCACGAATATCAGATAGTGCCATCCACGCTACACCAATGCATAAAATACTGCCATGAAGGAAAAGAAGAAAGGGTGTTTGCAGACCTACATCCCTTCGAAGTGTTCGAGTGCCATATGCTCGATGCATCCTATTACACCGAGGTGTCACAAAGGGATAAAGGAAAATAAACTGTGGTCAGCCAAGAAAAGCCGGCGATGAAAGCAAGAAATTGGTCTCCGCCGCCACCAAAGGGCTACATTAAAAAGCATGGGGTGTCTCACATCTCTTATGCTGGTGATTTTGCTCGGATCACTCCTCCTGGCATACACCCAGATGATACTGAAAGAAAGATGAAAGAAAAATACACACAGGTGGAAGTTCCTCAGGGTCTAGTCAAGCCCATAGCCAGCACAGAATACCAGACAGTGCTGCCCCTAAAGACTATGGAAATCCCTCGCTTCGGTGAACCCCCTATCATATTCTACACCGGGGAGGTAGTCGAAGAAGATGATCAAGATTGCATGGCCCCTGAAGAAGCTGCAAACCTGATGGTACCAATTACGGGCCTGGATTATACTACCCAACGGGTTTCACAAATGTTCTCCAAGATGCAAATGCCATCGATACAGCCTGCTGCTCAGAAGAAAGCATTCAAGGAGTTATGGGATCCGCCTCGAGATAGCAAGGAGCTAAGGAAGATCACACAGCACCCGGGACTGGGTTATACCCTGCAAGAATGCTATGAAGCCGAGGTGGATGTCATCTCAGCCTTCTACCCGAATGAAGATTCCCCAGAAGTAGGGTATGATCAATACCCCTTTGAAGATGAAGAGATTATGTATCAATCCATAACAGACAATGAAGCCCAAGACAACCAGCCGGAGGCAAGGATGTCTGATGAGACCAAGAAGGGTTGGTGCTGGGAGAATCCATCTTGCAAAGAGGATCTGTTCCAGGCCGAAGCACAATTTGACACAGGAACCCCGGATGAAGACCAAGTAGCCAGAGAGCTGCAAGAGTGCCTGGAGTTTGGGCGCATTCTAGAAGAGTTCCGAGCTCTACATAATGATAACCTCTCAGGGGAGCCCACATCAGAAGAGCCTCTAAGCACGGAAGACTCCACTTCGAAGTTTTCGCTAAGCCAGTCACGTCCTCGGGGCGGACTGGACAGAATCCGGCCATATTGGCCTTATACGATGCACCAGCATCTGCTGATGATCGGTGTGATGAAGCAGAAAATCATGAGAATGAAGAAGATTATATCCCGGGAGGCTTTATTGATTTGCAAGAAGCCCCACCCGAAGTTGAGGACGGAGGCCAGGCCACCGTCGACGAGCTGATAGAAGTGAATCTGGGGTCAGCAGATGAGCCAAGGCCTACGTTCCTCAGTGCATTGCTGGAGCCAGCTGTCAAAGAACAGTATATTCAGTTTCTGAAAGAATTTCGAGACTGCTTCGCATGGACATATGATGAGATGCCGGGACTGAGTTCTGATGTGGCACAGCACCGATTGGCGATAAACCCAGAGGCAAGCCCTGTGAAGCAGCCTGCCAGGAGAATGCGTCCCGAACTGATAAATCAGATCAACAAAGAAGTCGACAAGCTGATCGATGTGAGCTTTGTTGAAGAGAACCAATATACTACATGGCTGGCTAATATAGTGCCCGTGAAGAAGAAAAATGGGCAGATCAGAATATGTGTGGATTTCAGGGACCTGAATAAGGCTTGCCCGAAAGATGATTTCCCAGTGCCAATCACTGAAGTAATGATCGATGCAACCACTGGCCATGAAGCCCTGTCATTCATGGATGGGTCATCCGGATATAACCAGATCTGGATTGCTGAAGAAGACAGAGTGCATACTGCATTCCGCACCCCGAAGGGGATATTTCACTACAAAAGGATGCCGTTCGGCCTCAAGAATGCCGGCGCTACTTATCAAAGAGCTATGACAAAGATCTTTGATGATTTACTCTTCAAGAAAGTAGAGTGCTACATCGATGACCTGGTGGTGAAAACCAGCAGAAGAGAAGATCATCTGCAAGATCTGAGGATAGTGTTTCAGAGGCTGCGCAGATATGAACTCAAGATGAATCCTATGAAATGTGCCTTCGGCGTGTCCAGTGGAAAATTCCTTGGGTTCATTGTCCGTCATAGGGGCATTGAGATTGACCCATCCAAGATTAAAGCTATCCAGGAGCTCCCTCCACCAAGGAATCTCCACGAGCTGAGATCTCTACAAGGGCGTTTGATGGGGACATCCCTTACCCTTTCACTCCGTGGGGTCCTGCTACTCGCCACTTTGTTCGCCATCATTTTCTGAGTCTTGCCATGTAATTTCCACATTTTTCTTGAGTCATAATCATGTACTTTTGCCTTTTATTGAGTCTATTATCTAAGTTAGTTAGTCATTTACCTAAGTCCAAGGATTCATTAAGTGGTTTAATAGGCTAGTGGGTTGTAGGCCTTAATGGGCCATTTCATTGGGCCTGGCCCATGGGCGCCCCCTTCCCCACCCCTTGGTCTTCTGTTATTAGTCCATTTTCCAGGGACTTCTATGTAATTGGGGATTCCCTATATATAGGACCCCAACTCCTCATTTTGAAGGGAATTGATGAATGCATGAAAATTGAAACCCACTTGAATCCCCCTTGAGTCTTCTCTCTCTCTCTCTAGCTCTCTCTCTCTCTCTAGTTCTCTCTCTCTCTCCTAGGGGCGAATTCCCCTCTCTCTCCTCCCTCTCTCTCTCTAAATTTCGAATTACCCCTCTCTCCTCACCCCTTGCCACCTCACTTGCCACCTAGGCAAGTCCCTTCAACTCCCAAGGCCCCATTACTCTCTCCATTACTCATTCCACCTTCCCAAGCAACCATTCACCTTCCCTAGACAACCCTCCCTATTCCCCACACATCTTCCAACATCCAAGACAACTGATGAGGGCATCACCCAGGATTCCCTCTGGCTCGGCACATCCCTCCCTCCCGGAGGCATCTAGGAGGCGACTCGTTCCCCTATTATGGGCCCTAGTGCCTCTATCTACCCATCATATGAGTTTATTTCCTTTTAGCATGTAATTCTCTATTTATTTGAGTCTAAGTACCTAAGTATGTAATCATCATGTGGCTAAGGGGGGGTAATGGGCCTCCTCATTTGGGCCTGGCCCAGGGGCGCCCCTTTTCCCTCCACAAGTCATTTGAATTCCTGTCTTTGTTTTAGTTTCCAGGGACTTATTGTAAAAGTTGTGGTTCCTATAAATAGGACCCAACCCCCTCCATTTTGAGTTAATGAAGAATTGATAATTTTGAGTCCACATTGAGATTTCTCTCCCTCTTTCTCTCTCTCTCTAAGCATTCACTCTCTCCCTCTCCTAAAGGGGCCGGCCCCTTCTCTCTCTCCTCCTCTCTCTCTCCCCCTCAACCTTGGGCGAACCAGCCCCTTCACCTCCCCTTCCACCTGCCACCTCAGCTGCCACCTCACCCCCTCCACCCCTTCACCTCCCCTAGGCCATTAACTCCATTCATTTCCCCCTCTTCCCAAGTGACCCTTCCCATTCCCCATACACCTTTCCTACTTCCAATACACCCCTTCCTCTCCCCCAAGCATCCCTCCCACTTCCCCACACCCCATTCAAGGCTTTGGTGCGACCCAAGCCACCCCCCCTTGGCTGGCTGCGCAAACACCATCTCCCACACCTTACCTCCTTGCCTTGGCCGAACCACACCCCCACCCCCACCAGCTTCGGCCTCTCCACCCCCCTGCCCCATCCCCCACACCAGATCCGACCTCCTCACCACCCTCACACCTCCTCCCCCTCCTGCCATCACCCTACAACTCCCACACTAGCCAAGACCTCCATTTTCACTTCACCCTCTCCCTCCCCTCACCCCCCCTCTCTAGTTAGTTCGCTGGCAGCAGAAAAGGGCCCTGAAGATCACGTCTGTTCGGGGCTCATCCGGCATCTTCTGAAGGCGTACCACCCATCCACGGAAAGAGCTCGGGGTCTACTTCGCAGGCGAGGCGATTTCGCGTTGATCCGAGCTCGGGACTGTTCACAGTGGCGGTTCTCCCCCGACTGCGCAAGACAAGACCTGCAGTGGACTTGAGCCGGAGAAGGGAGCTTCCCACGACCGCCGGCGGCAGAATCTGACACGGGTCTCTTCATCAAATTTTCTCCCCTTCAAGTCTGGGACCAGGAACAGCAAGCGGAACGGCCATCCGAGGTCGAGGGACGAAGTTATCCCTTCTTTCTCACAGGTCAGTCGGTTCTGTCCCAGTCAGGCTGCTCCGACCAGTTAGCATTCTGTTGGCCCTCCCCGTCTCCACCGACCTCAGACAACATCGAGACCAGATTTGCTGGAAAGTAGACCCCCAGACGGTTCCAACGCCACCCGCCGTTCGTAAATCGGAGCTTGGGAGCGGCCGCAGCACCACCGGCAACCTGCTGTTGCAGACAGATTGATCAGAGTACCAGAATCTTCATCCCTGTTCGTACCGCCACCACGGTCAGCGGCGGCCAGACAAAATTCTCAGAAAATTCACAGTCGACCAGGGTCCAGTGAAGAAGAGAACCCCACCAGCCACGTCACCGGCAAAATTCTGGGGCGGGAACTACGCCCCGAACAGCGATCAGGGGTCAGAACTTCAGCAAGCGGACAGAACAGCACAGTCCACCGTCCTTAGCTCTTACCCGATTCCCATCCCCCGCCTGGCCGGCTTAAAGCCCCTCCCTGCGTGGAGGTAGTGTTTGGTGTAATAATTCATCCCTCTTCCCCCACTTGTGGGACGTGGTAATTGTAATAAACAGGTTCAAGCGTCACCGGCGCAGTGTGCGGGGAACACACTTCCCCGCTCGCCCTCGTCTCCGAGCGGGATCGGCGTCTTCACGCCGGTCAGGTATTCTCTCACCCTTGCTCCCTCGTCTTTCTGCTCATTTAATATTTACGCTGCAATCCGCTGGTTAGAACGAGAGTGCCCGGTCCCGTTGCCACCGCCCTTGAGTGGGCCATCGTGGTTGAGTGAGAAAGAGAGTCCTAGTGCCCCCAAGGCACCCGGCCGCCCACGAATCGGGCTCCACACTTGCGGGAGGGCTAACACATAGCGGTGCTGGTTCCTAACCAGCTAGGGTCTTGTCCCAACACCCTCTCTTGGTATCACCAAGTCACCAAGGGGACGCGTGTGAACGTGGTGTTGAAAACGTTGCAATTATCGCTTGCTTTGAGATTGTGTTGCGAAGTACGTCCAAGGGTTCATATTCACTTGTATGATTGTGGATGCATAGGTCTAAGGGTCATTATCATCCTAGGTAGACCGTTTCACATCAACAACCTTCTCTCTCCCCCAAGCAACCCTCCCACTTCCCCACACCCTCATTCACACCCCAAGCCATCAGTTTGCGCACCACTCCCCACCCCTCTAGCCTTGGCCGACCACTCCCCTCCCCCATCTCCTAGGTTCGGCCCCCCCACTCCCCTCCACCCCAGCACCCCATTCCACCAGCTCCGCCCCTCTCTTCACCCCCACACATCCCTCCCCCATCTGCAAACACCTCCCCTTTCCCTCCATTAACAAACTTCAATCCCCCTTAACCTAACCCCACCACCATCCCATCCCTTTGGTCACATCTGCAGGTAACAGAAGACGGTCCGTCTTGCAGAAGCTCCCCTGCATTCATACGGCGACATCTGAGGGCATACCTTACCATTCTGTAAAGGTCGTCCTGTCCACTTCGCAGGCGAGGTGGAATCGTCCAGTTCCGAGTTCGTGACCGCCCGTGAGAGCTGTTCTACCCCGACTGCACCAGACACCACCTGCAGCCAGCCTGAGCCCGATTGGAAGCTGCTTCACGACCAACGGTGGAGGAATCAGGCTGAAGTCTCTTCTTCAAAGTTCTTCCTCCCCCTGTCTACTTCCAGGATCAGAAGGCGGAACTTAATTCGGCATCCGAGAGCCAGAGTTGCAAACGTTCTTCCTCAGTCGCACGGATCTGTCTCCTGCAGTCGGCAGCAACCAGTACCTACTCTTCAGGGCACACCAACCTCCCACGGTCTTTGATTGCAACCCCGTTGATTCCTGATGAAAGCCACCTCAACCACGGAGACGACGCCACTGGTTTCGTGCCATTTGGAGCTCGGGAGTTCCCGTGACAGCGTCTGTAACCTGCTGCTACAGAACCTGGACCATGCGGTGCAGCCTCTGCAGAGAATCAGAACCAGCTTGCAAGCTCTGCCACGGCGAACCACGGCGGAATCAGGCTGAGGTTTCTTCTTCAAAGATCTTCCTCCCCTTGTCCCCGACCAGGGGCATAAAACAGAAGTACGGTCGGTATCCGGGAGCCCAAGTTCTGATTTTTCTCCTTCAGTCGCGCGGGACTGCCCTCCCCAGTCTTCTACGGCCAACAGTCACTCATCGGCGTCCCCCAGGCCACCCTGACCTCCGGCGACCTCCCCGCCAGTTTTTCTGCAAAAAGGGTTTGACCACGGTTCCAGAACTTCTGACGGTTCGTGATTCGGCATCCAGGAGCGACCAGGTCCACTTCTGCAAGTTCTTGGCAGAAACAAGGAGCGGCTGTGCCCAGGATCTGTCATCCTGCTCAAAGTCCAGCCCGAACCAGTACCCTCCCCAGAAGAAATTGGAAAAATTCTGAGGCATCCCCGGTTCAGTTACAAAGACGACGCAGCTGATCTCGTGTCCGGAAAAATTTCTGAAAGTGATTTACGACCTCTACAGCGGCGGGCTGTCAGTGATCACAGCAAGCAGGGAACTCCGTTCGGCATCACCGGCCCGACTTCCGGCGAATCTCCCGCCCCCGCTTGGCCGGCTCACCGCCCCTCCCTACGTGGAGGTTGTGTTTGAATGTAATACAACTAATTCCCACCCCCGAGACCACCCTCCTGCGCGAGGTGTAGTGAATGTAAACTTAAACAGGTTTTTGAAGCTACATCGGCACAGTGTGCGGGGACCACACTTCCCCGCTCGCCCTCGTCTCCGCCCGGGATCGGCGTCTTCACGCCGATCAGGTGAGCTCCTGGCCACTCTCCCTTGCTAGTTTTTACTGTTGCTTAGCTTAGTATCGCTCTTAGTTACCGTCGGAGGTGACGCGAGTGTCTGATCCGCAATTCAATCCAATCGAGTGTTCACCGCGGGGCGAGTTGAGAGAGAGCCATTACATCCCACGCCCTCGGCGTGCTGACTACCCGTGAAATCGGGCATCCCTGGCCCATTGGGATCTATCCCTATCCAGCCGACCCTTGGAGCCGCAAGGTCCAAACTCGGACCCTCACCACCATCGCCGGTCCTCCTACGGATCCGAGCGTGCTTCCGCGAGTGAAACCGCATGTGTGACGTTGCCGACTCATAGTGTTGCTTGCTATCCTAAGTCCAAGGGAGTCGCGTCACATCAAAATTTGGTATCATTATCCTCCGCTGCATTTGGTGCCACATCAGTTGGTATCAGAGCAAGTTTTAGACTTGTCTCTACGAGTCTAGTCCATGGGCACGCTTGCATTAGAGTCCCCGACAGACCGTCCCATGCATTGTCCACCACCCACTATCAATGAGTCTACGGACCAAATGATCCCACTCCCAATCATATCCCTTGCATACCTACCCAATGGAGAGCCTACGGAAATCGATTTTATTGACTTGGAGTCTGATAATTGGGTATCCCCCGATATCGTAGCCTCTCTTTCTAGGACCGGACAAATTGTGCATGACGGAGACCAAGTCTTCGTTGAATTCCATAAAAGGTTTGGGAAGACCACATACTGTGATGGAGCTTGATGTCAAATTGGCACTTTGGCGGGCCCTTGCATAATCCTAGGTAGGAGATGGTTAGATGAAAGGAATGCCAATATTGACCCGACACGTCGGACTTGCCTAGTGCATCCGCCACACCTTCCGGGAGCCTTCCGATTCAACAACACCCATGTCCTCTCCCATCCACCGGAGTCCCCTCCTTGTTCACCACCCCGTGTGCATCACACACCGGCTAGCAACACCCCATCATCAAAAGACCTCCCCACCCCGTTGGCTTTAGAAGAAGTAGTTACCCCTACCCAAGGGGAACTTGAGGAGGTGATTGAAGTCCATGAAGCACCCCTTAATTGGGAAGAAGAATATGAGGCACAATGTCAAGAGTCGGGTCGAGGGGAACCTGACCCCATCAACCTACTCCCACCCCAACCCACAATTTCCCATGAAACCCATACTCCACACTACCCCTTAGCCCCTATCACTACCCCTCAACTTTCCCCTGTAAGGGACACTCCACCCATGACTGGCCAACCCAAGCCACCCCACCCAACCCATCTTCCACTATCAACCACAACCCTACCCCAACCTAGACCTCCACTTCTTCCCCTACCGATCCTGAATCAAATTTCCCTTTACCTTCCACCCCGGGGGTACCATACACCTACCCTCATCACTCCACCTTCAAAAGACCATCTCACTTCCTTGGTAGAGGAACCCATGACTCCCACACCCGACATCATAGTGGTGGACACCCTAGAACCACTCCCCACCTTGGAGGAAACCCTTGCCCAACCCAAGGAAAGAACTTCACCTTTTACACCACCCTCTCTAAATAGGAGTGAACTTTTCATAAGTGAGCCCCTGGCTAAATGGTTAGAAGAAAATCCAGTTCACCCTATCTTGTCCCATGTTTGCCCTCCTATGGAACAAAACCTCCCTATAGTACCCTTACCCACCTACCACACCACAATCCAATCATCCTATCAGGTGGAGACACTAGGGGACTTTCTTAAGGGTATAGCTTGGCAAATGGAGCTAACTGACCTGTTGACCACTGTAGCCGACCAACCTAGGAGCCTTGACCTCCTACACTTATGTGTCGGATCCATCTCCTCCACTTACACTATGGGTTGCTACACTAGTGACCTTCTGTTATTCCTCCCTACACCCGAGGAGCCCGATGCTCTCCACAAATTAGAGTTGCTTATTTCGGGTAGGATGCCAAGCCCTCCATTCATGGCCAACCAACCCGCCAAGGACTTCGATTCAAATACCACATTTGAGGAGGAGGACTCCCCATCATTTGAAGACCTTGAGGAGATAGAATACCCCTTCCTTGGTAACACATTCCATGACCCCTTTGATCCCTCCCTATGGAAGACATTGAACCCATGGGACCTAGCCGCCTTACCCACCACCCACTCCCTCCTACCCTCATCCACCATGTTGAACCCAACCCACCCATTCCACTACTTAGTTCACACTATGAGAGCCATGACCAAAGGTGACATCCACCTAGGAAATGAGGAATCAACCCATCCTAAGATGTCCACTTTCTGGGACCCCTTCGAATCCCATGAGTGGAGACCCCCAAACCAACCCTCACCAAAAGATGGGACCATCTTGATAGGAATGCATGTGCCACAACATTTTACCCCATCCGGTAGGGCTAGTCATCTCATTTGTGTCACATACACACTAGGTCCAGTGCATGGCAGGTTCACATTTGGATATGTAGGTCCACCCCTATTCATCATCCATCTTATGCAAGTTAGGAGCATCCATGGTTGTCCGGGTCCTCCATCATTCATCACACTCACTCACAAGGGGGACACCTATAGATGCCCCGGTCCCCCCAAATTCTTCAAAGACATCATAACATCACTACATGATATGTCTACTTTTGGTTGCCCTGGTCCCTCTTTGCATACCACATACTTCCCACCCCCACCGCACCATCACTCAAAGCATTCTCATTCAAGCAAGCATCCAACTATGGGTAGTGACGATCATAATAAGCGGGCTAAAACTCACGGGTGGCACTTTGAAATCCAAGGAGGTAACCTCGCGATGGTGGCATTGGAACGACTCTATCTTAGGGCCACCTCCAAATCGAGGGCACGAGGACTTGGACCTTTCATGTTCCAAGTGGCTTTGGCAAACCTGGCTTATGGATTAGATTTACTAATGGGCTATGGGATATACCCCAATTATCATGTGGCTGATCCGGCACCCTACATGGGCACCGCGGTGAATCCCAGTGAGTGTTTTGAGCCTATGCCTTCCTTTAAGAGGGACACTCCGGAGAGCTTCCACAAAATAGCCTTGAGAGTCCGGCGTGTACACAGAAGAGCAATACTATGCAAGCAGGGTTCCAACACCAGCATGAGGGTGTGTCCGGGCCACCTTGAGAGGATGAAGAGCTGCCCCAGGTGCAGGTTGAGTTTGGAGATTGCGGGTCGTCCTAAGCTGCTCCCCCGGTGGGCCCTTAACTCGACAGAGTCGAGTTCTCCGCACCCCGGGAGTATGATGGGGACATCCCTTACCCTTTCACTCCGTGGGGTCCTGCTACTCGCCACTTTGTTCGCCATCATTTTCTGAGTCTTGCCATGTAATTTCCACATTTTTCTTGAGTCATAATCATGCAATTTTGCCTTTTATTGAGTCTATTATCTAAGTTAGTTAGTCATTTACCTAAGTCCAAGGATTCATTAAGTGGTTTAATAGGTTAGTGGGTTGTAGGCCTTAATGGGCCATTTCATTGGGCCTGGCCCATGGGCGCCCCCTTCCCCACCCCTTGGTCTTCTGTTATTAGTCCATTTTCCAGGGACTTCTATGTAATTGGGGATTCCCTATATATAGGACCCCAACTCCTCATTTTGAAGGGAATTGATGAATGCATGAAAATTGAAACCCACTTGAATCCCCCTTGAGTCTTCTCTCTCTCTCTCTAGCTCTCTCTCTCTCTCTAGTTCTCTCTCTCTCTCTCCTAGGGGCGAATTCCCCTCTCTCTCCTCCCTCTCTCTCTCTAAATTTCGAATTCCCCCTCTCTCCTCACCCCTTGCCACCTCACTTGCCACCTAGGCAAGTCCCTTCAACTCCCAAGGCCCCATTACTCTCTCCATTACTCATTCCACCTTCCCAAGCAACCATTCACCTTCCCTAGACAACCCTCCCTATTCCCCACACATCTTCCAACATCCAAGACAACCTTCTCTCTCCCCCAAGCAACCCTCCCACTTCCCCACACCCTCATTCACACCCCAAGCCATCAGTTTGCGCACCACTCCCCACCCCTCTAGCCTTGGCCGACCACTCCCCTCCCCCATCTCCTAGGTTCGGCCCCCCCACTCCCCTCCACCCCAGCACCCCATTCCACCAGCTCCGCCCCTCTCTTCACCCCCACACATCCCTCCCCCATCTGCAAACACCTCCCCTTTCCCTCCATTAACAAACTTCAATCCCCCTTAACCTAACCCCACCACCATCCCATCCCTTTGGTCACATCTGCAGGTAACAGAAGATGGTCCGTCTTGCAGAAGCTCCCCTGCGTTCATACGGTAACATCTGAGGGCATACCTTACCATTCTGGAAAGGACGTCCTGTCCACTTCGCAGGCGAGGTGGAATCGTCCAGTTCTGAGTTTGTGACCGCCCGTGAGAGCTGTTCTACCCCGACTGCACCAGGCACCACCTGCAGCCAGCCTGAGCCCGATTGGAAGCTGCTTCACGACCAACGGTGGAGGAATCAGGCTGAAGTATCTTCTTCAAAGTTCTTCCTCCCCCTGTCTACTTCCAGGAGCAGAAGGCGGAACTTAATTCGGCATCCGAGAGCCAGAGTTGCAAATGTTCTTCCTCAGTCGCACGGATCTGTCTCCTGCAGTCGGCAGCGACCAGTACCTACTCTTCAGGGCACACGAACCGCCCACGGCCTTTGATTGCAACCCCATTGACTCCTGCTGAAAGCCACCTCAATCACGGAGACGATACCACTGGTTTCGTGCCATTTGCAGCTCGGGAGTGCCCGTGACAGCGTCTGCAACCTGCTGCTACAGAACCTGGACCACGCGGTGCAGCCTCTGCAGAGAATCAGAACCAGCTTGCAAGCTCTGCCACGGCGAACCACGGCGGAATCAGGCTGAGATTTCTTCTTCAAAGATCTTCCTCCCCCTGTCCCCGACCAGGAGCACGAAACAGAAGTACGGTCGGCATCCGGGAGCCCAAGTTCTGATTTTTATCCTTCAGTCGCACGGGACTGCCCTCCCCAGTCTTCTACGGCCAACAGTCACTCATCGGCGTCCCCCAGGCCACCCTGACCTCCGGCGACCTCCCCGCCAGTTTTGTTGCAAAAAGGGTTCGACCACGGTTCCAGAACTTCTGACGGTTCGTGATTCGGCATCCAGGAGCGACTAGGTCCACTTCTGCAAGTTGTTGGCAGAAACAAGGAGCGGCTGCGCCCAGGATCTGTCATCCTGCTCAAAGTCCAGCCCGAACCAGTACCCTCCCCAGAAGAAATCGGCAAAATTCTGAGGCGTCCCCGGTTCAGTTACAAAGACGACGCAGCTGATCTCGTGTCCGGAAAAATTCCTGAATGTGATTTACGACCTCTACAGCGGCGGGCTGTCAGTGATCACAGCAAGCAGGGAACTCCGTTCGGCTTCACCGGCCCGACTTCCGGCGAATCTCCCGCCCCCGCTTGGCCGGCTCACCGCCCCTCCCTGCGTGGAGGTTGTGTTTGAATGTAATACAACTAATTCCCACCCCCGAGACCACCCTCCTGCGCGAGGTGTAGTGAATGTAAACTTAAACAGGTTTTTGAAGCTACATCGGCGCAGTGTGCGGGGACCACACTTCCCCGCTCGCCCTCGTCTCCGCCCGGGATCGGCGTCTTCACGCCGATCAGGTGAGCTCCTGGCCACTCTCCCTTGCTAGTTTTTACTGTTGCTTAGCTTAGTATCGCTCTTAGTTACCGTCGGAGGTGAGGCGAGTGTCCGATCCGCAATTCAATCCAATCGAGTGTTCACCGCGGGGCGAGTTGAGAGAGAGCCATTACATCCCACGCCCTCGGCGTGCCGACTACCCGTGAAATCGGGCATCCCTGGCCCATTGGGATCTATCCCTATCCGGCCGACCCTTGGAGCCGCAAGGTCCAAACTCGGACCCTCACCACCATCGCCGGTCCTCCTACGGATCCGAGCGTGCTTCCGCGAGTGAAACCGCATGTGTGACGTTGCCGACTCATAGTGTTGCTTGCTATCCTAAGTCCAAGGGAGTCGCGTCACATCAAAATTTGGTATCATTATCCTCCGCTGCATTTGGTGTCACATCAGCGTTTGGCCTACATCCGACGATTCATATCAAATCTGTCGGGGAGATGCCACCCTTTTCACAAGCTCATGATGAAAGATGTACCGTTCCTCTGGGACGATGGCTGTCAAGAAGCTTTTGAGAAGCTGAAAGAATATCTCAAGACCCCTCCAGTACTGGGGGCACCTATTAAGGGCAAGCCCCTGATATTATACATTGCAGCCACACATTGTTCCCTGGGGGCAATGCTAGCACAGATAAATGAAGAAGGCAAAGAGCAGGCTCTATACTATCTGAGTCGGAGGCTGATTAGAACTGAAGAAAGCTACACCTATATAGAAAAGACATGCTTGGCACTAGTCTTTGCCGTTAAAAAGCTCCGGCACTATATGCTGTCACATGAAATCAGATTGATATCTACAGCAGATCCGCTCAAATACATATTGACTCAGCCAGTACTGAAAGGCCGGTTGGGCAAATGGGCAGTAATTCTGATGGAATTCGATATCACATATATACCCCAGAGGGCAATAAAAGGACAGGCCGTGGCCGATTTCTTCGCAGAGCACCCTGTGCCAGAGAATGATATGTTGGGGACTGAGTTACCCGATGATGAGACATTAAAAGCCTGCCAAGCTCAGTCAACTATGTGGCAGCTATTCTTTGATGGAGCATCTAGAACAGAGACGGACTCCGATGGAAAGACCAGAATACGGGCCGGAGCCGGTATTGTGCTAAGATCGCCAGAGGGGGAGGTTGTGCATACTTCCTGTTCTATAAACAAGCCCTGCACTAATAATGAAGCCAAGTATGAAGCTCTGATAATCGGGTTGCACATCAGCCTCAACATGGGCATCCAGATGCTTCAGGTATTCGGGGATTCAATGTTGATAATAAAGCAAATCCAAGGTGAGTTCGAAGTGCGAAAGCCGGAGTTGAACCCCTACCACCAAAAAGCTGTGCGCCTCATGGCGAAATTCTATCATATTGAGCTCAAGCATGTGGGCCGTGCACATAATGCCCAGGCTGATGCATTGGCAAAGCTAGCCAGCTCAATAGCAGTCCCACCGGATGAGACACTGAACATTGTTGTTATAAATCGGCGACAAGTCCCCAGCATGCTAGAAGGTTGCCCCGAAGAAAATGAAGTCGCCACGATCAGTACAGAACAGGCATCTGATTGGAGACAACACCTGCTACAATGGTTTTTACACCAACAGCTGCCACAGAAAAGAGAAGAAAAGATGAAACTTCTAAGGATCAAAGATTCTTATGAATTCAGAAATGGAACTCTGTT
Source organism: Amorphophallus konjac (assembly GCA_022559845.1). Lineage (NCBI taxonomy): Eukaryota > Viridiplantae > Streptophyta > Magnoliopsida > Alismatales > Araceae > Amorphophallus > Amorphophallus konjac. Next base: position 454,127,978 of record CM040121.1, on the reverse strand, counting down.
CCGAATAATGGCAGATGCGCGCAAGAAGATTTTGCTCCGCTGCCTGTCCACTGAGGAAGCTTGGCAAGCAATGAAAGAAATACATGCTGGGACGGCAGGTGCTCACCAAGCTGGCCCTAAGATGAAGATAGAAATCAAGAAGCTGGGCTACTATTGGCCCACTATGTTTGAAGATTGCTGCAAGTTTGCGAAGTCATGTCAAAAATGTCAGGAGCATGCTGTTGTGCCTAGAAGGCAACCTGCCGTTCTGCACCCTACAGTCCCTAGCTGGCCGTTTGCACAATGGGGAACCGATGTAGTCGGCCCACTACCGACCTCCTCAGCCGGACATAAGTACATACTGGCAATAACAGATTACTTCTCTCGATGGGTGGAAGCTATAGCATTACGAGAAGTGACTGGTGAGCTGGTTGCCAGATTCATCAAACAGAACATTATCTTCCGGTTTGGGATCCCCAGCCGAATAATATCTGATAATGGAAGTCATTTCAAAAATCAAAAGATCTATCGGCTTGCCGAGAAGTATAAGATTGAGTGGAGGACTTCCACTCCTTACAATCCACAGGCAAATGGATTGGCAGAAGCCTTCAACAAAACGTTATGCACCTTGTTGGCTAAAGTCGTCAGTTCTAATAAGAAGGACTGGGAAGAAAAGATGTATGAAGCTCTATGGGCATACCGCACTATCTTCAAGACACCTACAGGGTGCTCGCCATACTCACTGGTATACGGCTCAGAGGCAGTAGTTCCACTGGAGCTGGAAGTCCCGTCACTCAGGGTGGCAGTCCAATATGACCTGGCCCGTGGCGAACAAACCAATGCAGAAAGAAGATTACAAGAATTGGCTGAATTGGAAGGGAAGCGCCTCCAAGCTCAGAAGAATATCCAGATGTACCAGGCCCGCATGGCCACTGCATTCAACAAACTCGTAAAAGGACGAGAATTTAAGAAAGGTGACCTCGTCATGGTCAAGAAAAGAGAAGTTATGGCGTCCAACCCAAAAGGAAAGCTGAATCCTAATTGGGAAGGTCCTTATGTGATATATAGGGTCTACGAAGGAGGGGCCTACATGGTTGTTAACCATCGAGGGGAAATCCAATTCTCACCACTCAACGGTAGACACCTAAAGCTATATCATGCTGCCCAACCAATATTCCCCGAGTAATCAGGCTAAAAGTCACCCATTTCCTTGGTCTAGCGGCGCTCCGCCCTGACCGAGCTACCCTGCTCCCTTGGTCTAGTGGCACTCCGCCCTAACCAAGCTACCCTTTCCCTTGGTCTAGCGGCACTCCGCCCTGACCGAGCTACCCTTCTTCTTGGTCTAGCGGCACTCCGCCCTAACCGAGCTACCCTTTTTCTTGGTCTAGCGGCGCTCCGCCCTAACCAAGCTACCCTTCTTCCTTGGCCTAGCGGCACTCCGCCCTAACCAAGCTACCCTTCTTCCTTGGTCTAGCGGCACTCCGCCCTAGCCGAGCCATCCCTTATCATGATCTAATGACAGTCCGACTTGTTACCCTCCCAAAAAGAGGGGAAGAGAGAATAAAAGAATGAAATAAATAAAAATGGGGTTAAAAAAATAGAGATACCCTGCCGGTCTTGTTCAGGTTTTCCGAGCAAGGGCAAAAATGGCTAAAACCCAGCTGTGGTGAAAACCCGAAAGGGCACTGCAGGCAAAATCGGGTACCCCGCCACGTGAAAACCCGGAAGGGCGCGTGGGTAAAAGCAAGAGGGGGCTGGCTCCGGTGAAAACCCGAAAGGGCGCTTGGGCCAGTAATATGGTGATCCTAAAGAAACCTCACCTCCCGTCATAAACTTCTCGTCGATCGGCCGGCACCTTGTCCGATCAACGATCAAATCCACCCAGTACGGACCCTACGTCTGTCCTGATAAAAGCCCTCATACCTTGTCCCAGGTCCCACCGTGATGAAACCTGCTACTGATCAATGGGCACACTCATCCGATCAATGATGAAACCTGTCCGACTTAGACCTTACGTCTATGCTGATAAAACCTATGAAATCCTTTGCACCGATATAAACCCAATATCGATGATGAAACCTGCTGTTGATCGATTGGTACACTGCCCGATCAATGATGAAACATGTCCGGCTTAGACCTTACGTCTATCCCGATGAAACCCCTGAAACCATTGCATTGGTATAAACCCAATACCGATGATGAAACCTGCTGTTGATTGATTGGCACACTGCCCGATCAGCGATGAAACATATCCAGTTTACACCCTACGTCTATCCTGATGAAACCCATGAAATCCTTGCATTGGTATAAACCCAATACCGATGATGAAACCAGCTGTTGATCGATTGGCGCACTGCCCGGTCAATGATGAAACCTATCCGGCTTAGACCTTACGTCTATCCCGATGAAACCTATGAAATCTTTGCATTGGTATAAACCCAATACCGATGATGAAACCTGCTGTTGGTCGATTGGCACCCTGCCCGATCAGCAATAAAACCAGCCCATGGTAGACCTTACGTCTATTCTGATGAAGATTCATAAGATCCTTGCATTGGTGTAAACTCAATACCGATGATGAAACCCACCTTCGATCAATGGGCACCCTGCCCGATCAACAAAAAAACCCGTCCTATCAAATTTGCATATCCCTTTATGTCCCGCCGTGATGAAACCTACCATTGGTCGATCGGCACCCTGCCCGATCAATGATAAAACCAGCCCAGTGTAGACCTTACGTCTACCCTGATGAAACCTATAAAATCCTTGCGTCAGTATATACCCAATACCGATGATAAGAGCATGCACTAATGAAGCAGCGCGTCGCCTGATCCGTGCTGAAGTCCCGATTCAGGAAACATATATATATATATAAAAATGGGGTTAAAAATAGAGATACCCCGCCAGACTTGTTCGGACATCCCGGATAAGGGCAAAAATGGCCAAAAACCCAGCTGTGGTGAAAACCCGAAAGGGCACCATAGGTAAAATCAGGTACCCCGCCACGTGAAAACCCGAAAGGGCGCGTGGGCAAAAGCAAGAGGGGGCTGGCTCCGGTGAAAACCCGAAAGGGCACTTGGGTCAGTAATGTGGTAATTCAAAAGTTCATGCCAACCGACACGCTACCTTTACCTCCCCTTCACTGATGAAACCTTCCGTCGGTCAGCTGGCTCCATTCCCCACCGATGATAAAACCCTCCCGGGGTAGACCTTACGTTTACCCTGATAAGATCCACATACCCTCTTTCAAACGTCCCACCGACAATGAAACCCATCACCATTCTGATGAAGCCTGTCCAGCTCAGACCTCACGTCTGTCCTGATAAAACCTACGCATTTCTTGGCGAAGTCCCACCTGCGATAAAACCTATTGGAATAGACGTTACGTCTGTCCTGATGAGACCTACACCTTCACATACCTCCCACCGTTGATCGATTGGCACCCTGCCCGGTCAATGATGAAACCCTATCCAGTTTAGACCTTTCGTCTATTCTGACGAAACTTATAAAACCCTTTGCATCGATATCAACCCAATATCGATGATGAAACCAACTATTGATCGATTGGCACCTCGCCCGATCAACGATGAAATCCTACCAGTTTAGACCTTTCGTCTATTCTGATGAAACTTATGAAACTCTTCTTGCATCGATATAAACCCAATATCGATGATGAAACCAACTATTGATCGACCGGTACCTCGCCCGATCAATGATGAAACCCTGTCAGTTTAGACCTTTCGTCTATTCTGATGAAACTCATGAAACTCTTTTTGCTTCAATATAAACCCAATATCGATGATGAAACCAACTGTTGATCGACCGACACCTCGCCCGATCAATGATGAAACCCTGCCAGTTTAGGCCTTTCGTCTATTCTGATGAAACTCATGAAACTCTTTTTGCTTCGATATAAACCCAATATCGATGATGAAACCAGCTGTTGATCGACCGGCACTTCGCCCGATCAATGATGAAACCCTACCCAGTCTAGACCTTTCGTCTATTCTGATGAAACCCATGAAACTTCCTTGCATCGATATGAGCCCAATATCGATGATGAAACCAGCTATTGATCGACCGGCACCCCGCCCGATCAATGATGAAACCCTATCCAGTTCGGACCCTACGTCTGTCCTGATGAAAATTACGCACCCTTTGATGTCCCACCTGCTATAACCTCTACCCAGTTTAGACCTTCCGTCTATTCTGATGAAACTTAAACTCCTCCTTGCATCGATATGAGCCCAATATCGATGATGAAGATAACTATTGATCGACCGGCACGTCGCTCGATCAATGATGAAACCCTTCCAGTTTAGACCTTTCGTCTATTCTGATGAAACTTATGAAACTTCTTTGCGTCGATATAAGCCCATTATCGATGATGAAACCAGCTGTTGATCGACCGGCACCTCGCCCGATCAATGATGAAACCCTTCCAGTTTAGACCTTTCGTCTATTCTGATGAAACTTATGAAACTTCTTTGCGTCGATATAAGCCCAATATTGATGATGAAACCAGCTGTTGATCGACCGGCACCTCGCCCGATCAATGATGAAACCCTTCCAGTTTAGACCTTTTGTCTATTCTGATGAAACTTATGAAATTCCTTTGCTTCGATATAAACCCAATATCGATGATGAAACCAGCTGTTGATCGACCGGCGCCTGGCCCGATCAATGATGAAACCCTGCCGGGATAGACCTCACGTCTATTCTGATGAAACTACATATCCTTTCATGTCCCACCTGCAATGGACCTACCCAGTTTAGACCTTACGTCTATTCTGATGAGACTACATAGCCTTTCTGTGTCCCACCCACGATGAACTTACCCAATTTAGACCTTACGTCTACTCTGATAAAGCTTAAACTCCTTTGCATCGGCATAAACCCAATGCCAACGATGGAACCATGCACTGGTCGGTCGGCACATCGCCACGGCCGGCTTTGAGGAACGGACCTCTCGTCTGTTCCAGATGCTCCTCTAGAGCCCCTCTCAGCTGCACTCCCGCATGATGCTATAGCCTAAGAACATGTCTTCCGTTAACCAACAAGTCTAGCAAAGGCAGTCCCGTCGGATACCTACACGCGGTGGAGCGAATCCCCCATTCTCTCCCTGAGAGGATGGACGCTCTCCTGCTGAACACGGGTCATCTGCGTAAATACTACTGAGACCGCCACTCCCCTACATGAAGGAAATAACAGCATATGAAGTCAAAGGTTCAGCCACCCGGAGCTTCAATCCGACAGATGTTCAGCCACCTGGAGCTTCAATCCGGCAGATGTTCAGCCACCCGGAGCTTCAATCCGGCAGATGTTCAGCCACCCGGAGCTTCAATCCGGCAGATGTTCAGCCACCCGGAGCTTCAATCCGGCAGATGTTCAGCCACCCGGAGCTTCAATCCGGCAGATGTTTAGTCACCCGGAGCTTCAATCCGGCAGATGTTCAGCCACCCGGAGCTTCAATCCGACAGATGTTCAGCCACCCGGAGCTTCAATCCGGCAGATGTTCAGCCACCCGGAGCTTCAATCCGGCAGATGTTCAGTCACCCGGAGCTTCAATCCGGCAGATGTTCAGCCACCCGGAGCTTCAATCCGGCAGATGTTCAGCCACCCGGAGCTTCAATCCGGCAGATGTTCAGCCACCCGGAGTTTCAATCCGGCAGATGTTCAGTCACCCGGAGCTTCAATCCGGCAGATGTTCAGCCACCCGGAGCTTCAATCCGGCAGGTGTTCAGCCACCCGGAGCTTCAATCCGGCAGGTGTTCAGCCACTCGGAGCTTCAATCCGGCAGATGTTCAGCCACCCGGAGCTTCAATCCGGCAGATGTTCAGTCACCCGGAGCTTCAATCCGGCAGATGTTCAGCCACCCGGAGCTTCAATCCGGCAGATGTTCAGTCACCCGGAGCTTCAATCCGGCAGGTGTTCAGCCACCCGGAGCTTCAATCCGGCAGATGTTCAGCCACCCGGAGCTTCAATCCGGCAGATGTTCAGCCACCCGGAGCTTCAATCCGGTAGATGTTCAGCCACCCGAACCTTCAATCCGGCAGATGTTCACCCAGCCAGAGCCGCAATCTGGTAGATGTTCAGTCACCCGGAGGTTCAATCCGCCAGATGTTCAGCCAATCAGGGCTTAAAAGTGACAGATGTCAGATGTACAGCCGATCGAGGCTCAAAATCGACAGATGCAAGATGTACAGCCGATCGGGGCTCAAAACTGACAGATGCCAGATGTTCAGCCAATCAGGGCTTAAAACTGACAGATGTCAAATGTACAGCCAATCGGGGCTCAAGACCGATAGATGCAAGATGTACAGCCAATCAGGGCTTAAAACTGACAGATGCAAGATGTACATCCGATCGGGGCTCAAAACCGACAGATGCCAGATGTTCAGCCAATCAGGGCTTAAAACTGACAGATGCAAGATGTACAGCCGATCGGGGCTCAAAACCGATAGATGCAAGATGTACAGCCGATCGGGGCCCAAAACCGACAGATGCCAGATGGTCAGCCAACCAGGGTTTAAAGCCAATAGAAGTCAAATGTGCCATTGATCGGGGCCTAAAACCGACAGATGTCAGATGTGCCAGTTGATCAGGGCTCAAGCCGATAGTTGTTCAGCGGATCGAGGCTCAAGCCAAGAAGATCACGCCAGGAGGAAATCCCAGTATGGGGATACTGCCAAGCTATCACCGAAAGAATAAGTCGATAGCATTGAGCCAATGATGCACCTGCAGACACCGTGCCACACCTTCTGCGCTTACGCCATCTGCAGGTGGGGGGCATTTGTTGACAGCTAAAATATGAACAAAGATAAAGATGGGACCAGACCAGCAACGAAGACTGGAAGATGCCTACAAAGTCAGGATTGAGGGAGGATCCTCACCACCAACTAATTGCCCGGCTAGGACCATCTCAGGCCTGGCTGATGTCCGGTGTTATCGTCATCATTCAGATGGCAATACTGATAAAACCCCAGTTTGTTCACTGATGGAACCTCGAGATGATCTCAACAAAGCTGTGTCACTACTAAAGGGGCCTCTTTCGGTTCTGATAAAAGTCAATACAAAATAACTAAGAGAAGCCAAGGCAATTATGCGGCCTAAAAGCACTAAATGGGCCGGCCAATTGGGCTTCTGACCATGGCGCCGGGAACCTCAACGAAGGGCTGCTGGACGTGCCGGGAGCTGTGGCTAAGAAGCTGGCCACGCCGAATACCCTCCACCGAAAGGACAGAAGAAGGAGATCTATATAAACAAACCCCCTTTGAAAAGATCGGAAGCCGGGCCATCGATCGAAAAGAAAGAAAAGAGAAGAAACCAGAGAGAGAGAGAGCCTCCTCCGCTAAAAAGAAAGAAAGAGAGAAGAGACCGATCAAAAGGGAAGAAGCTCCAGGTGGGCATCCGGGGAGGGAGAGGAGTCAATGCTCCGCCCTCCCCCTTGTTTTCTTTTCTTCTATTTCATGTAATCGTTTCAAGTCTTATCTTGATTCATGCAATGTAGCCGAGACGTCTCGGCATCTGTTTGTCCCCCTTTCCCTCACTCTCTCCCTGTAATCGGTTTGAGTATTGGAATGGTGTATCGTCTGGGTTTTCTCACCATGTGTCTTCCCTGATGGACATCATCAAACAAATGGATATATATGCATGATGGGCTATAGCTTAAGCCTGATTTTTGCTTCCTCTGAAGCCCTATTGCCATTCCCCGTGTTATCTGTAAACCAGTAGCATGATGATCCGATTTGTCAGTTTCTTTTCTCTGCTTCGTAGCACCATTAGTGCTCACCTCAGAGCCTGGGACAGACTATCCCTTGGCTGCTGGGATGAAGCCGTGCTGTGCAATGATCGAAGCTTGAGAAACTCCGGGGTTCTAAGCGTACGTGCTTCCTCCGTTGATGTCATCGAAGCCGCCTCTGGGGCCAGAGACAGCCATCTCTTGGCTCCCAGGGCGACGAATGACCATATCAAGCATGTCCCCAAGCTCTGCGTGACAATGGCGATGGACAGGGGCATCCAGACTCCGACTTCCCAGATGCCTCTCAAACCCTAATACTCCTTTGAATTCTAGACCTAATCCAACTCAGAGTGGATGCCTTGAGCATTCTAGAGCCCATAGAATCCGTCAGTTTCTGCCCAAACCACCATTAAAACCAAAAACAGAGTACCGTAAACCTTTGTTCTGATCCCGGCGCCCTCACAGCTCTCGGCCCCGCGCACAGTAGACGGGATGAATAGCTCTTGGCGCCATCCTTCAGGCGCCGAGACTTGTCTTGGCCTTCTGGCCTTCGCGCCGGGAGCCTTGCAACTTGGCCGCGCCGGGAAGCCAACTACCCTTCGCACCGGGAGCCTTGCAACTTGGCTGCGCCGGGAAGCCAACTACCCTTCGCGCCGGGAACCTGGCACTTTGGCCGCGTCGGGAGGCCCCCTCCCCTTTGGCTTAGCTGCGCCGAGAACCCCCCTTCTAGCACTTCTTCCTCGCGCCGGGAAGCCTGCGCCGAAGAGCTCCCCTTTGGCTTCTCTTTATCGCGCCGGGAACCCAAGCCCTCTCGTCTTGGCGCCGGGAACCTTCGGCCTTCTTGTCATTGGCGCCGGAAGCCCTGGCCTTCCCATTTTGGGTCGTGCCGAGAGCCTGTGCCCATTCAGAGTGTGCCGAGAGCCCAATCTACCACCCAATGAATTCCAACACCCAGAACGAACCCACAAAGGGATATCCGTGGATCACCTGATATGTCCCAGGGATAAAATTGAAGGGGAGTCATAATCCCTATGTTCCACCTAACTGCAACGGATTTACGAATAACCCTTTTGCTCGGGGGGATTCTGCCACTGCATGAATTCCGCTAGCTTTCCAAAGGGAAAATCATACATTGCCCTATAGCCCATATATATACGGGTTGGGAGGTTCGGCCTCTCTATCTCTCGGCTTTCATCCCGGCACTCCGTGGGTGATAGCCTATTTCCCCCCTGGGCATAATCCAGATAAAGGGGAAATGCTACTGAACTATCAGTCGATGCTTTAAACCCCCATCATGGTCACGGCTCAGTCTGCCTGTGATCGAAATCCTCCTTCTTCCCTTTCACTCGGTCTTCGAACCGCTGACTTAATGATATCGTCTGCTTCTACAGTTAATGTTGTTATCTTGCCCGCCCGTCTGGCTCTGATATGAAGTTCCATTTGCACACATGAACATCTGTTTGCCTTACGAGGCCTCCTACTTTTAGCGTTTAATCAAGGGTTGTCCTTCCTTAGAAGGACGTAATTAACGTCATAACGCTCATGGTATGACGGACTTCTAGTCCAGACACGATCACTCACAATCGACTGACCATGTCAGATCGAGCGTACAATAAAAATTGTCACTTCGGTGACTAGCACACCAATGAACCAATAAATAAATAAATCAATAAATGATAAATCAATCCAATAAAATAAAATAAATAAATATAAATAAAAATCCCGCGTCCACAGGGGGATAAAGTTGTCTTTGTGCCCAGTGGCTCTATGCCTCATATATAAAATGTTGGGGGACTTGCACAAGTCGCGCATCCCCAAGAATTCACGGATAGTTGGTCCCATCCACTTCTTTAACGCCTGGGTCTGCACCCTGTTTCCAGAAGCAGCTCCCTGGTCGATGTAGTCAGATCGTCCTTTGCCACGGATGATCGAGTTTGCTAGCGCTGAACCGTCTTCACTGGGGGATCAGGTTTTTGCTATTCGAGGGAAGCTGACTACGGTTCCAGCAGATTCCCCAGGAGTTTTGCACTTTTGGAGCTTGGCTGCCAGCTCCAATCCTCTAGTCAACAGGATGCGACAGTGCCGGTTGTTTGAGACAGAGGAATTCATTCATCAGGTCACCGGGTCCAAGAGCACACGGCCCATCTTGGAGCCAGAACTGGTCGATTGGGCACTGTCTATCCGCACCAGTGTTCTTGTATTTAGAAAGAGCAGCTTACTGTGGCTGGAGCCGTATTATCCTTTTCGTTTCGGCCGGAATTTTGGATATGACCAGCAAATTCCTTCTTCTTCAGCCCAGTTCAGTCTTCCGAACAGACATCGGTCCGGTCAGATGACTACGGAGGAAGCCCGCACATGGTGGGACTACTTCCATCGTCGGGAGGACGTATCATTCAGGGTGCCAACCCCGGCCCGTCTGCCCCGAGTGACTCCAGACTTCATCAAGTGGTGGAATGCACGAACGGGTTTCTATCGGAACTTCCGGAAGGACTACTGGCATGTTGCCGAACGCCGCTTTATTGACTCCCAGCAGAAACCCATTCTGGATACTGACCCCTCCTATTTGAAGAAGCTGAAGTCCTGGTCTAACACCGAGGTGATGGCATATATAGAGGCCAGGAAAGCTGTGAAGGGTAGGTCACCCAAGGCCGACCTGAGGATGCCAGAGATCAAGAAGGATGACTACGTGAAGACCCTCTGGGGGTTGTGCCGGGTCAGCAGTGACCGGATTGCTCTTCAGACAATTCCCCTTCCGGTGGAAGAACCCCTTCCTACTGTGGCGGGCTGGCGCCCAGAAATCGACCGTTTTCATCCCTACCGGACCTTCATCAGGAGGGAAGACAGGCGGGCTGACTTATATTCCAACACCCCCTGGATATTCGCCATGCTTCATTCTCATGGACTTTCAATTTTGAGTCCGTTAGAAGCCATCCGGGACCATCAGCTTCTGATATCTTTCAAGTATGTCGATGGCTGGGGATTCAACCACTTGAGCTTATATCATCACTTGTCATCCTGTGGCCATGAAGACCTGGCTCAACTGGCGGAGAAAAGTGAAACAATTGGTGATGTGTGCTGGCTTATCCGAGAGGCGGCTTCCCGGGACAAGGCGCCAGTATTGCTTTATTGGCCGCTTAGTCCTCGATATACGGGGCTGTCGGGTAATGATTGTTTTCTTTTTCAGCCCTGAAGCTGCTTCTTCTATAGTCAGTGTGCATCTTCTCACTTATGTGCTTTTGCAGCTCACCTTTCTATGGAGGCGACCCGACACTGTAGGGATTTGATATCTAAGGCGCAGAAGCCTTCATATTTTAATATTCCAGAGCCAGCTCCGACTACAACACCATTACCCCATGGGGATTCGTGAAAGCGAACCAGGTCCCAGGTCAGGGAGGCCATCAGTAGGGCCAAGAAAGCCAAGAGGGCAGAGTCCCACGCCACTCGGGCACGTCGGAGGAAGGCTGCTGAAGAGGAGTCCATAGTTCCCCTTCCTCGGGTTCCGTCATTCTCCGAATTTGAGGCCGCCTGGACGCAAAGGCCTGAGGGCGAAGGTGACTTCTTATTCTTGCCTGGCTTGTTTGTTTATTTCTGCCGCCCTGGCTGATCATCCTTCCTTTTTAGTAGCTGCTGGCACTACCTCCGCCGTTGTTGGGTTGGAGGCGGCAACCGGAGCTGCTACTGGGGAGAGAGAGGAGGAAGCCCCCTCGGCCTCCGCTGAGGGTGGCTTGCCTTCACCGACACCCCATCGAGAAATAGAAGGTAATTTGCAGCATGCCGATAGAGCTTGGTGGCATATTGTGGTTTCAGTCGGGTCTTGACTATTTATTGTCTTTCAATTCCAGTCGATGTTCGACCCACGCTGCTCCCTGAGGTCGGTGCCACGGCAGGGGTTGCCATCGGAGAGCAAGGGCTTCCAAGGGACCAGCCCCTGGAAATTCCCCCGACGGATGCTCCCGAGGTAGAGACCGCTGAGGAGATTCTGGATAGAGGGCTTCCTCCTAGTAGCACGGTTCCCGCTCAGGTATCGGAGGTCCGAGAACAAGCAGAAGAATCATCCTCCTCTGAACAAGTTGATTATGGTGGCGGCTCCGGCGACGACGAGGGGTTCCCGATGGTCGACACCGAGGCTGAGGACGATGGGGCTTCTTCAGCTTATGAGAGTGATCTGTTGACATTTAGCCCTTCGAGGCTATTGGGAGCCGAGCACGGTCCATCATACCCGACTGCAGGAGAAGGGCCAGAATCTTCAGAGGCCACTTTTGGAGGCCTAAATATAGTGCTGGTTGAGGTAGGAAGTATTCTGATTCCCGCCTGCAGCACTTCTTTTTATTTCCAAGCCAACTGGCTGATGTACGTATATGCAATGCAGGCTGAGGCGGTATCACCAGCTGTAATGATCCACATACCCCTTCCTGGCGTGGATATTAGTCAATCGGCTCTTCCACCTGTTGTGCGGCCCATCGCCCTGTGGCTTCCATGGACCTATGCTGCTGCAGCGGCCTCAGGGGAGCCCGGTGTGACTGCCGAGGTTGGCGGCCTAATCGAGGTTGCGGGGACTCAAGCCCTGGTTGTCGGCGAAGAGCTACTACTGAAGCCAAGTGCTCTCCCGGAAGTAGAAGTGGGGGAGATTATTGCGGAAGAAGCTGAAGCCTTATCGGTTATAGACAGCTCCCCTCTGTTGACGACCTGTGAGACTGCTCGGGAGGAGCAAGCACCCTCAGCCGCTGAGACGGCCGTCATGACTTCGCCCCAAAAGGCAGGAAAGGAAATTGCCGTCATAGAGGGCCCCTTGGCAGCCGTAACCGCAACTTTTGGGCCAAGAATCGGCGTCATACAGACCCTGCCATCGACGTCCCTCGGGGTGGCCGATGACATCTGGGCCGACATAGATAGCAGGGTGGATTTTCAGCTCCCTGAGACTTCGCCACTAGGCCTACGATTCTCTGATGACATGGTATGGCAGTCTTTGGACAATCTCCAGCGGGCTATGTCAGCTTCTTTGGACCTGACCTATGTGCAGCTGAGGAGCTTGGTAGACCACCTCTCCCGGTCGTTATTAGCATTCGGCTGCCCCATGGATGATTGGACTCCGCGGGTTGTAATGCTATTAAAGCACACCAACAGGCGGGAGTTCCTGAGCCGAGAGGTTTCTGATCAGCTGACGGCTGTGAATCTGGAGAGGGCAGATTGCCGCGCTGTTGCTTCTTCTTTGAGGGTGACCATGGGACAGCTGAGAAACGTTGTCGGTAATATCTCAGAACGCCGGCTGCTCCTCACGGCACGGGAGGTAGAGTTGCACGCTGAGCTTGCCGAGGTCGAAGCCGAACTGCAGGAAGGCGAGCGCCTCGAAACCCAGTCAAGAGAAGAAGCTGATCTGGCCGAAGGACAACTTGCCTCATTGGATGAAAGGTTATCGCAGCTGACAGTTACTGAGGCCCGGCTGCAAGAATTGACCCGACACTCCTCACTGGGCCTCTTGGAGTTGGCAGATATTTTCCGGCGTCCTTTGCCATGATTTCATTTTGTTGTTTTTTTTCTTTCCTTGATCGGGCTTCGCTTCCTCTTTTTTTTTGGAGCTTATGTACCCCCGGGGGATGTTCCGGGCGTAAATGTATTCCGACAAGTCATATTAATGAAGACATCTCTGTTTGTCGCCTCGATCACGACTTCTTTTCTTTCTTCTGGCTGATCACCCGAACTAGGAGATACTTGCCGATGGCGCAGGAGAGCGCTCACGCCTTCAGGGAAGGGGTGAGGTGTTCGCTCCACCGCGACGTAGCTGTTCCCGGAACAGGGCCTTTGCCAAGGTGGGACATAGGTAGCGTAGGCAGATGCACCTAGCGAACCTTGCCGCTGGTGATGAGAGGTGCGTTATAACCATCGACATGGGTCAAATGTCGACTCAATGACATTTTGTTGATCAACGAGGGCGGAAGGCCCAGGTTAGGGGGTAGTTGACCGGGCTCGTCGATGGTGACGAGGGTCGAAAGGGTAGCGACCGATCTTGCCGATGATGACAATGATCGAAAAGGGTAGCGACCGATCTTGCCGATGATGACAAGGGTCGAAAGGGTAGCGACCGATCTTGCCGATGGTGACAAGGGTCAAAATGGTAGACGGTCTTGCCGATGATGACAAGAACGGGACAGGGTAGCGACCGATCTTGCCGATGGTGACAAGGGTCGAAAAGGTAGACGGTCTTACCGATGATGACAAGAACCGGATAGGGGTAGTGACCGATCTTATCGATGGTGACAAGGGTCGAAAAGGTAGACGGTCTTACCGATGATGACAAGAACCGGATAGGGGTAGCGACCGATCTTGCTGATGGTGACAAGGGTCGAAAAGGGTAGACGGTCTTGCCGATGGTGACAAGAACCGGAAAGAGTAGCGACCGATCTTGCCGATGATGATAAGGGTCGAAATGGTAGACGGTCTTGCCGATGGTGACAAGAACCGGACAGGGGTAGCGACCGATCTTGCCGATGGTGACAAGGGTCGAAAAGGGTAGACGGTCTTGCCGATGGTGATAAAAATCGGAAAGAGTAGCGACCGATCTTGCCGATGATGACAAGGGTCGAAAAGGGTAGACGGTCTTGCCGATGGTGACAAAAACAGGAAAGAGTAGCGACCGATCTTGCCGATGATGACAAGGGTCGAAAAGGGTAGACGGTCTTGCCGATGGTGACAAAAATCGGAAAGAGTAGCGACCGATCTTGCCGATGATGACAAGGGTCGAAATGGTAGACGGTCTTGCCGATGGTGACAAGAACCGGACAGGGGTAGCGATCGATGTTGTCGATGGTGACAAGGGTCGAAAAGGGTGTATAAGTGGGATATCGGATGAAGGTTCCGCCTCGGCCTTACAAATGGCCTTCTGGACGGAGGATGGTTCATCACTATTCATCATTCATTTTTTATTCACATTACTGACCTAAGCGCCCTTTCGGGTTTTCACCGAGGCCAGCCCCCTCTTGCTTTTACCTGCGCGCCCTTTCGGGTTTTCACGCGGCGGGGTACCCGATTTTGCCTGCGACGCCCTTTCGGGTTTTCGCCACCGCTGGGCTGTAGCCATTTTTGCACTTGTCCTGACATAGGAGCAAGTCTGGCGGGGTATCTCTATTTTTAACCCCATTTTCTTTGCTCCTTTTTTTTCTTTTTTTTTTTGAATTCGGGATGCAGAAGAACTGGACCACGAAAATGTTGGCTGGCCTTGTCGATGATGACAGGGATTGGATCCTGCTTCGGCTCGTAGACACCGGCTAGATGTCGAAGCAAGGGATATGTGTTAGCGCAGCGAGAGTGATATAGAAGGGGGGGGATGAATAGATCACTCCCAGTTTGCAAAGTTTAGGCGAGAAAATAAATCTACCGCTTATGCCCCTTCTAAACTAGCACACAAAGAATTGCAAATGCAGGTACCAATCAAGATCGAATAAGAAAATGATGATAAGAGCTGAACACACAACTAGTCGAAGAGACAAGCAGATAGAGAGCGCTGATAAAGATCGCAAACCACAGAGAAGACAACCGGTTTTTAGGTGGTTCGACTACAGTCCGCAATCTACATCCATCCCTCACTCCAACTAGAGTGAGGATTCCACTAGCCACTGCTAGAGCACAACAGACTCAGTCTGCGAACAACTTGCTGCCAAACAGCTTGAAAACCCAAGGGAGACAAATCCCTCAACCAAGCTTTGCTACCCACAGAGCTTGTAACCTGTTCTAGCACCCAGCATGAGCAGAACCGGAGAGTGCCTCTCCCTTCCTCCACACACCGGAGGGAACCTGCTAATGACAACCCGTCACTAGCAACACCAGAGATCAGCGATCTCTCTTCCTCTGCAACCCAGAGGGAAACCGGAGATAGACTCCCTTCCTCCACACACCGGAGGGGAACAGATCAGAAATAGACGAAGAACACATAAAGAAAATCAGAAAAGGAACTAAAGACTGATCGAGAAAACATTCGATACTGAGAGTTAATACAAATGTAGCTTCTTGGGAAGCAATTTCAGAAACCCGATACTGCAAACTCTCTTTCTCTCTTCACTGCTATCTCTCTTTTTCTTTCTCTTTACTGGTGGATCGAGCTCTCTGCAATACTGGCTTTTCTTTCTTGGCTCTGATCACCTTCATCGGTGGACGAAGGTTTCTATTTATAGCGGCAGCAGGTGGATAGGGCACAAAATGCGTGTGCCTCCCACGCTCGATCCAGAACCTTCCTGCCACGTGACCTTATTGGATTGGTTCCTTTTGTTTTGGATCACGTGCACCCCCTTTATTAGGGAATAATCTTCCTCGTACCTGTAAGAAGATAAAAACCATTAACACGCAGTATGGCCACTAAAACTAAAGCTGCATGAGGTATATGATAACAGCACGACGTGACCAGTACACGAGATAGGAAAAGAACGACACGAGGTACACTTTAACAGAACAGACACAACGAGGAGAACGACACGAAGTGAAACAAGAACGACACGGAGTACATACGATGACTATAGCACGAAGTAAAACATCATGATATAGTAACCAGTAATGAGAACGGCACGAGAACAACATGGAGACAAAACAGTAACCGACACGAGTTGAAAACAACACGAGGTAAAAAGAAGAACGACACGAAGTGGTTGCAACAACAAGCAAGACATAAAAGATGACACGAGATGCAACTAGAGGATAGAGAGAAGCGACACGAGGTTCACACAAAAATGACACGAGGTGGCACAGAAAGCAACACAAGGTGCTGCAATGTTCTGCACGCAGTGGAACAAAAATGACACGAAGACACAGAAACAACAGTAACTGACACGAAGTGTGGTTACTAAACAGGAACGACAAGAGGTCTACAGGGAAACGACTCGAAGTTCATCAGAACTATTAGAGCTGCTTCAGAAACACGACACGAAGACATGATACGGAATGACACGGAGTGTGGTCAAGGTGAGAAGGACACGAAGTCTAAAGAGTAAAACAACACGAAGACCAAAACTGAAACCTACACGAGGTGAAGTCACAAAGCGACAAAGAGAAATGACACGAAGACAGAGACCACAAGGATAAAACAACACGAAGTATTACCTCATACGAGTTTTCCTGTCAAGCATGGAAATCAACACGGAGTGTTGTACGCTCAGACGACACGAAATCATTTCGTGTTGGTGAGGGAAAGCAACACGAAGACAATGATGCTACAGTGTAATGTCTAGACATGAAGTTCAGTTGAGTGTACAGACATCACCAATGAATCACTCACTGTACAGACTTACTATAGCAGTCTGATGTACAGACTTTGATGAACAGTCCAATGTATGGACATTGAAATCGAAGACCAATGTGCAGACTTGACAGTGAAGACTAGTGTGCAGACTTCAAGTTTAACTGTGGATGTACAGACTTGAAGAATAAGCCAGTGTATAGACTTGAAGATTGAAAGCGATGTACAGACTTCGCCTAAGACGCTGTACACACTTAGCCTAAGACAATGCATAGGCTTGAACGAGAGTCCAATGTATAGACTTGCATGATGCACAATTACACAGTCCAGTGTATAGACTTTGCTATCCAGACATGATATATGCAGAGACATGATATCTGACAGAATGCAATGCACATATATAAAGAACAAATGCCATCAATGCTAGACATCATCATTCATGTTGCTATCAATATGCAGAATGCTCAAGAATAATAATGCATAGAAATGCACTTATAGTGTGAGACATCATCAAAATCATAGGGACACAACAATCTCCCCATTTTTGATGATGGCAACACTATGAATCAGGCAATATCAAGGTTTATCAAGATTTAACATGAAATCAATGCCAGCTGCAACAACAGATTAACTTCAAGGCATGCTCATGCAAATGAATTAGACAAACCCTACAACTCACTCTCATTTACTTACAATCATTTCCCCCACAATTCATAATCAGGAACTTCCCCTAGGCGACTAGCCACAATCAACTGATATAGCAGAACCTCTCTCCCCCTTTGACATCAGCAAAAAGAAATGCAGAAGACATAACAATGCTGGAGACATGAAGAAGAAGTGCAGTAACGATCTTAGTGCAGAAAGTCACGAATAGGTCTTAAGAAAATAAGTGAGGTTCTAACATCAAGAGAAGATTCTTTAAGCTTCAGTACACAATGGAGAGATAGAATTATGAAGAGTATATCAGCATACATAGTGTATGATGTAGAGCAGGAGTTGACAAGTATGGCCAAATGGAGCTGATCATTCAACTATTCCACAAGACAGCAAGAGTCTAAATCAGAGAGGTGTTCTCAAGGTATTAAGGACAAGCAATCCATTAGTTGCATAACAACAAGGAATGTTAGTTGGAGATGATTTCCAAGAAGATCAATGAGTAAGTTGGTAGATCACTTCTTTTGACATTAGAGAGACACCTTGATCAGAGGCCTGAATCCCCAGTTACTCAGAGTGAGTTCCTCATTACTTCCCCCCCCTTTTTTTTAAGGAACAGAGTTAGTAACTGTGGCTTTTGACATGAGGAGACACCTTGATTAGAGGCCAGAGTCCCCAATTACTCACCAGCAAGCCACCATTGCTCTGTCATGACTTTTCATTTGTTTTAAGTATCTGACACCTCATGACTTGGGAGAAATATTCATTTCATTGATGAAGCTCCCAGTTTCTCAGTGATCAAAAATAGAACATGTTTGTTCAGTTAAGCCTTTGAGTTAAAGAGATAGAATGATTGAAGACAATACCAAAAGAGAAGTACTTTTCTTGTATTGAGTCTTGAAGTCTAGATTTCAAGTTGATTGGGTCAGATATCAAGACATACGTGTTTTTGGCCTGAACCATAATCAATGACAATGTAGGAAGATATACTTTATGCAATTAGTCCAGGTCTCTGTGTGAGTGCCAAAGAAAAGATTCTAATTGGATTTTAGAGACACTAACTTATTGACTTAAGAGATAAGTGACACTCTACTGTCTGAGAGAACTACACTAGATTAGTCATGAAAAACCAGCAGAGACTCATCTGGACACTCCTTTTGAATTTGTCAAAGCACTTCTCTTCTCACATTACAACTTAGCTCCCCCTAAGACATAGCATACTTCAATAAAACATTTCAGCAAAAACTCAAGGCTTCCCTCAAATTAGAGCATTCCTAAAAGCTAACTAGTGAGCATTCCGAACTCCCCCATAAACCAGCAAGCAAGAAGGCTAACCAACACAAAGTGCTTCATACATCCTTTCTTCCCAATCCTTTTTATTAGACTTGATAGTCTTCGCCAGCAGCGTGCATAAGGTCTTGTTAAAGGCTTCTGCGAGTCCATTGGCTTGAGGGTTGTAGGGGGACGATGTCCTCCAGTTGATTTTGTATTTGTCGGCCAGCCGATAAACCTTTTGGTTCCTAAAGTGACTGCCATTATCAGAGATGATTCGGCTGGGGATCCCAAACCGAAATATTACATTCTACCGGAAGAACCTTGCAACTAGTTCTCCCGTCACATCTCTTAGTGCTATTGCCTCCGCCCATCTGGAGAAGTAATCTGTAGCTGCTAAGATGTATCTGCACCCTGATGAAGATGCTGGTAGCGGCCCTACTACGTCCGTGCCCCACTGAGCAAACGGCCAGCTTGGTAGGGTGGGATGCAATGGCACTGGAGGTCTTCTTGCCACATTAGCATGTTCTTGACACCTGCAGCAATTGTCAAATATAGTGGGCCAATAGTAACCCAGTTTCTTTATCTCAATTTTCATCTTCGGGCCAGCCTGGTGTGCTCCAGCTGATCCTGCATGGACCTCCTGCATCACCTGTCCCGCTTCTGCTGACGACAAGCAACGGAGTAGGACTTTCCTTCGGGCATCTGCCATAATTCGGAACAAGGTCCCGCTTCGCATCTCGTAAGAATCCTTGATCCTCAGGAGCTTCATTCTCTGTTCCTTTTCTTTTGGAAGTTGCTGGTGTTCAAACCAGCGTAGGAGATGCTCTCGCCAATCGGGCTACTGAACCCCTTCGATGACTGCTACTTCCATCTCCTGTTCGTCGGCCAGGACCTCTGTTACGCTGGGGACCTGTCGGTGGTTGATCACTGTTATATTCAGGCTTGTGTCTGGCGAGACCGCCAATGAACTAGCCAGCTTAGCGAGGGCGTCTGCCTGAGCATTCTGGCCTCGATTGATGTGCTTGATGCTGATGAAGTAAAATCTTGACATCAGGCGAGTTGCCAACTGGTGATAGGGGAGGAGCTCTTGCTTTCGCACATCGAACTCTCCTTCCAGCTGTTTTATAACTAGCATGGAGTCTCCGAATGCTTCCAGCATCTGAATTCCCATGGACAGAGCAATTTGCAACCCGATTATCAGGGCTTCATATTCTACTTCATTGTTTGTGCATTGCTTGTTTATGGCACAGGATGTATGTACCACTTCTCCTTCTGGGGATTTCAGGACTATGCCTGCTCCTGCCCTAACTTTGGCTGATCCAGGGGCAGAGGCGTCAATTCTGGAAGCGCCATCAAAGTATAGCTGCCATAAGGCGGGTTGTACTTGAACGGCTTCTAGGGTTTCATCTTCAGGAAGCTCCGGCTCCAACGGGCAATCCCCGGGCACTGGGTGCTCAGCGAAGAAGCCTGTAATAGCTTGGCCCTTGACAGCCTTGCGCGGCACGTAGGAGATATCAAACTCCATAAGGATTACCGCCCATTTGCCCAGGCGGCCTTTGAGTGCCGGTTGAGACATGATGTACTTTAGGGGATCCTCTTTGGATACCAAGCTGATTTCATGCGACAACATATAGTGTCGGAGCTTTTTAACTACGAAGACCAGTGCCAGACAGATCTTCTCAATATAAGTATATTTCTCTTCAGTTCTGACCAGTCTCCGACTGAGGTAATAGAGGGCTTGCTCTTTCCCTTCTTCATTATTCTGGGCCAGCATTGCCCCCAGAGAATTATGTGTAGCTGCTATATACAATATCAATGGTCATCCTTTCACCGGTGCGCCCAGCACTGGAGGGGTTTTCAGGTGGTCTTTTAGCTTGTCAAAGGCTGCCTGGCAATCTTCATCCCAATAAAAGGGGACATCTTTCATCATTAACTTGTGAAAAGGCTGACATCGCCCTGACAAATTGGAAATGAAACGCCGGATATAAGCTAAGCGGCCCTATAGTGATCTCAGCTCGGAGATGTTCCTTGGCGGAGGTAACTCCTAAATTGCTTTGATCTTTGCAGGGTCTATCTCGATTCCCCGATATCGGATGATGAAACCTAAGAATTTTCCGCTCGACACTCCGAACGCACATTTCATAGGGTTCATCTTCAGCTCATGCTGCCTCAGCCTCTGAAAAATAATCCGGAGGTCTTGCAGATGATCTTCTTTTCTTTTGGTCTTGACCACCAGGTCATCTATGTAGCATTCTACCTTGTGGTAGAGCAGCTCGTCAAAGATTTTGGTCATTGCGCGCTGATAGGTTGCGCCAGCATTCTTCAGTCCGAACGGCATTCTCTTGTAATGATAAATGCCTTTAGGAGTTCGGAAAGCAGTATGGACTCGGTCATGCTTCACAATCCAAATCTGATTGTAGCCGGACGATCCATCCATGAATGATAGGGCCTCATGGCCGGTTGTAGCATCAATCATGACCTCGGTTATTGGCACCGGAAAGTCATCCTTAGGGTAGGCTTTATTTAGATCCCGGAAGTCGACACATATCCGGATCTGTCCATTCTTCTTTTTCACAGGGATGATATTCGCCAGCCACGTGGTGTACTGGTTTTCTTCAACAAATCCCACGTCAATGAGCTTGTCGACTTCAGCACAAATTTGGGTGATGAGCTCTGGCCTCATGCGCCGCGGTGGTTGCTTCACCGGCTCGACGTCAGGGCTGATTGCCAACTCATGTTGTGAGACAGCGGGGCTTCGACCTGGCATCTCTTTGTAAGTCCAGGCGAAGCAATCCCGGTATTCTAGCAGCAGCTGAATGTACAGCTCCCGTACTTCTGGGGATAGTTGGGCGCTGAGGAAGGTAGCCCTATGGTCCTTCTCATTTCCCAGGTTGACTTCTATTAGTTCATCGACTGTGGCTTGGCCTCCGTCTTCTATCTCCGGAGGTGCCGGTTGGAGGTCAACGAAGTCTGGAATACCATCTTGAGGGTTGAGTACTTCGACTTCCTCGTCAGACACTACCAGAGCTTCTTGAGGTTTCTTTGTTTCTTGTGCTAGCAGCTGGGTGGATTGTTCTATTAATAAATCCATTGCCGTTGCAGCTCCCAAGGGCGAGAGAGCAGCCTTAGTATTTGCAGATGAGATTGCAGCCATGACGGGCTGGTAACTGTTTACTGCCAGGCTCGGATAGCATGCTGATTTTGCAGCAGAAGTTGAGGAAGTTTCACCTTCTGGGGCAGTTGTATCTTCCGCAGAAGTGGCTTTTTCTTTCGTGGTAGCTGGCTCCCCTTGATTGGAGTTGACCAAGGCCTCCCTGATTGGCAGAAAGGGTGTTGAAGTTGTCATTAGTATGACCTCTATGGAGGGAGAGACTCCTGCTTCTTGACTGTCTTCGGCTTCGCTGCTGCTAGCCGTATCAAATTCGACTTGAAGGGCCGCTTCTTCAGGATGAACCTGCTCCCAGCATCGGCAAGGGGCCGAGGTTTCTACTTCTTGATTTTCAGACCGAGCCAGTTCAAGATATTCGGCTTCCGCCGGATACTCATCAAAGGTTGCTCCCAGAGGGCTATCTTCAGTAGGGTAGAAGGCAGAGATAGTATCCACCTCGTACCGCCCACTTTAATAATATTCCTCCAGGGTGAAGCCCAACCCTAGATGTTAAGAGACACGTCTCATTTCCTTATCCAGATTTGCAGGATGCCACATCTTCTGGAAAGCTTCTTTGCGCTTTTGAGACTGATCGGGAGGAATGTGTTGCTTCTGAAACATCTTGGCCATCCGATCAGTTGTAAATGCCAGGCCTTGAACAGGCACCCGCGGGTTGGCTAGATCTTCAGGGAGGCTACAGTCTGTGTCTTCCCGAGTGGGATGCTTCTCAGCTGTATAGAACAAGCTGCTGGGCCCATCTTCCTGTGTCACCTCCCAAGCTTTGAAAGGTTCGATAGTGGGGTTGTTGAGGCCGGAGACTGGCTTGGTGAGGCCGGCCGGGACTCCGATGTGGGCGTGCTGTCGATTGACCTGCACTTCCTCAGCTTTGGGGTATAATGCTGGGGGTGTCACCCTGCCGACATCTCTAGAAGCGGTGATGTGGGAGACCACCTTCGGCTTGACATATCCGCGTGGCGGTGGTGGATACCAACCGTCACCCGATCTGTTCTTCGAGGCCCCTATAGGGGTCTTAGTTTTAGAAACCTTCCGGGGAGGCCCCGTATATAAGTTGGCGTCTGCCAAGTGACATTCAAACACCTCGAATGGGTGGAGATCAGCAAATATCCTCTCCTCCTTCCCCTGGAGGCTGTATTTGATGCATTGGTGGAGCGTGGAGGGCACCACCATATTTTCATGCAGCCATGGGCGGCCGAGCAGTGCTTTGTAGGAGGTGCGAGAGTCAATGACATGAAACTGCACCGTTGTAGTGAAATCTGCCAGGGTCAGCGTGAACTCTGCCACTCCCATAGATACTTCACATTTTTGGTTGAAGCCAGCGATACGCATATCCCCGACTTTCTCGAGATGCATATTAAAGTGGTACCTCTCGTATATTCTGTATGGCAGGATGTTGACTGCTGCACCAGGATCGACCAGGATCCGGTTCAGTTCTCTCCCATTCAGGTGCCCTTTCATATATAGCGGCCTGTTGTGGCTGGCAGTAGGTAGTAGCATGTCTTCTGGAGAGAAGGTCATACTGGCTTCTGGTATAGCTTCAGCTATGCAGGCTTCAAAATGAGCAGGCGTCTGCAGAGCAGTGATGATCGCCTGTCGAGTTTCTTCACTCAAAGAGAGAATTTCCCAGATCGTAAATCGAGCAGGGAGCTTTTTGAGCAACTTCATTATTCGGCTCCCAGCCCGGACATTGGAGAGCTTCATCTCCTCAACCCATCTGGGCTTGGGGAGGTTTTGATTTGTGGGTCCAGACGGACCTGCTTCATCTTCCTCGGACTAGGCATCCTCTCGGCTGGCACCGGCTGTCGGGTCTTCTTTATTAGCTGCTGTAGGGCATGCTCCATCTGCATTTGCATTCTCAGTAGATTGCGCTGTTGTTGACACCCGTTTTATACCCAATAAGTCGGGTCATCTCCTTGTTTCATTCTATATGATGCTCCGAGTTGTTCACTCTTCATTGAATCTCTTGATCAGTTGAGGCCTGTTTCTTGGGTCTTAATTCCTGGATTAAGAATTGGCTCCTGGTGGCATTTCGTTGGCAACAGCTTAGCAACCCTTCATTGCTATTCTTGAAACTCAATGGTAATAACGGTCCGAACCAGGCGCGTTGTTTCATTATAACGCATGGGGCCTGGACCGTTACTCTTTGAAGAGTCCTAAAGCTTAAGGCCTCACTGTAAAGCTTATCCTTTTGATTCCACGTTGATAATAACGGTCTGTCGTGCAGCCGTTTGTTTCATTTTGACGCCCTATGCCTTGGCCCTTGCTTCCTTGAAGAGTCCAACTTGTTGGGTCTTCTTCCCGTTGATCTTATCTTTTAGGGATAAGGTTGATAGTAACGGACGATCCTTGATGCGTTTCTTCCAAGTGGCGGTCTGTCGTGCAGCCGTTACTTCCTTCCGAGAGTCCTGGCAGTTCAGGCCTTTTCTCTGCTACTCCGTGGTCGAGATAAGGGTTTGGATTGACGATATCTCTTGCAAATCTGATCCTCAGGACCTTCCGTTCGATTCTATGGACTCTTGGTGATATTATCTTCGAGGATTTGCTAAGAGTTATCTCTTTATATTGCTTGATTATCCTCTGCTCGACCTGAGAGTTTGAGGGTCTATAAATAGAACCCTTGACTTCATGGCCCGAAGGGAGGAAGATTTGAATTCACGACGAAGTGCTGCCGAACTCAGGAGCCATCTTCATCCAGGAGGAACTGCTTCCCACGTCCATCCATCTCATAACCAAGGGAGTACTTTGGTTTTGGTCTTTCAAGTTCATCATTGCATGCTTGAGTTCTTCCCTGGTTTTTCCTCAATCAAAGCGTTGTCCCTCCTCTTTCTCCACGTTTTTCGCTGTCCTCTAAGCATACAAACATCTTCCCAAGCTTTTAAAACACCCAGAGGGGTTAAAAAACCAAAAACTCCCCGGTAATCCACTCTCCTTTTGATGATGTCAAGTCCTTTGAGAATTGATGCTATGCTTGTGAAAAGGACTAATTGAGGTTATTGTGTTTTGTCTTTCTATATCTTTGGCAGGTTTACAGGTTCATTAACGCGAGGCCCAGGTCTTCTTGCCGGCTGGAAGAGTTGGAGTTAAAAGAATTCAAGCTTTGTTACTGCAGGTTATCTGACGGTCTTGTGCAGGCGCGTCACTCTATTCCGGCGGTCTATCGTGTGGCTATCACTTCCAAGTAGTGCACAGGGTTCTGACCGTCACTTCTAAGTTGATCTGCAGGCTTTCTCTGGTTTTCTCTCTCGTGGGCGGGTGTTTCATCCACCTATTTCCAAGGTATATTCAGGTCTTTGACTTGTTTTTACTTTGGTGGCGATCACATCTTTCCTTGGTATTGGGCATTAGCTGTCTTCTTCCTCATATCTTTCTATTTTTCCTTGCTTGTTCCACCTTTACGGTGTGTTTTTGTTTACTCCTTGCTCCATGCCCCGGCGTGTGTTTTCCTTTTTTAGCATAGTTTGATTGAGATAGCATGCTCGTGCTAGAGCTAGCTATGATTGCCTAGGTTCATGATCACATGTTCATAGGTTTGAGTAGATCTTTGATTGCTTGTTTGTCATCTTACCATATCACTTTTCAAACTTCAAAAGAAAGATAGAAGATAGATAAATAAATATCAACAGATAATTTTTTGGCGATCACGGTGGGACAACTTGTGCCAATCGTGCTTTTGATTCTTGTTTAAACCTGCCATCATCTGCTTGTTGAGTTGCCTTTTGTTCCCCCTTTGTTTACTGCTCATTCTGGTTTTCTGAGTTCTCTGACGGCCCGGTGTCCCCGCGTCACAGTCCTCTGACGCAAGGGCATTAGACCGCCACTTTGGTTCTGCTGTGTGAGCTTCCACGGGCTTTCCGGTTACTTCTGTCTGGTTTTGGTTCCCTGGCTCATCCGACGGTCTCATCCCCCTGCGTTATATATTATCTGGCGGTCTGGCCTTCGACTGTTATTGTGCTCTGACGTAGGGTCCTTCGACCGTTATTCTCCTGGCAGGTACGCATCCGAGGTGCATTTATTTCTATAGTTTTTGCTGTGATTTATTGCTTGGGTGATACTTGACCTCCTTCTTGCTTTGCTCATATCTCCATATCATTGTGTGCACCATTGATTGTTAGATTCTAGGCTAGACTTTGCATGCACTCCGGTGCGCATAGGGTCATTCATCTTTTCATACATTAGATTGCATTTTCCTACCTTGTTGTGAGGACCTCTCGTCTCCATATTCCTTGGGGCCGACTGGGAAATCACAGCAGGGACATCCATAAGTCCCCGCGAACCGTGGATTCCCACACGGATGCCGGGCTGGTTGTACCTTTCCCACCCCGTGTCTAGGGTTGCATAAGTGAAGGAGTGGTTACACTTAGAGTCAAACCAAGTCCCATATCCATCTCCTACTAGGAACCCATTGTTGAGAGCACATATCAATCAATTCACTAAAGTTCCAAAGGAGAAATCATAAGAACCTTGTTGCATCATCTTAAACAACTTGGTTGATTTGGGGTGTCTTCATCTTTTATCATCTACATCTTGTTAGAGTCACCTAAGTTGGTTGCTTATTGAGTGTTTTTGTGTTGGTTGTTTTTGCATTTGTCAAGGTTGTCCGTTGCATGTGGAGTTGTTTTCGTCCGTCTGAATCATCTCCTCGAGTCAGTTCCTTCTTCACATTCTATTCTAATCCCCTCTTCGAGTCCACCATGGCATCCTTCAATCCTCCTCGCTCCCAAGAGGACTCTCTTCCTCAGGGGCTCCTTGAAAACCCCCCTAGGGTTACTACATTTTCCTCTGGAGAGGGGACTGCCCCTCTCCCATCCTCCACTCCTATGGAGGGTGGTCAAGCTACCCCTTCTCTCTCTACTCCTTCCGCGGGCTCCGTCCTTCATATGATGGCCCAATTGGATCCAACCCAACTCCAAGTTCTATATCAAGCTATGCAAGGGTCTAATGCTTCTCCCTCTGCCACTATCCAAGGTCAATCTAATCCTTCCATTATTGGGCCGTCCGTTCAGCCCACTCCGATTGATCTCACTCCGGTCCAACCCCGGACCATCACTTTCGCTGGCATGGAGATGGGCCAGTCTTCTAATTCAGCCCATCAATCTTTCGATAAAGGGAAGTCACCTATCCCTTCCTTTGTCCAGGTGGATCATCACAACTCTGGTTCGGTAGCTCTACAGCCCCTTATGAACCCGTCCGATTTCTTACGCCCTCAGCAAGGAGTGGCCCAAAATCATTCTAATCCGGGTCTATCTCAGGCCCAATATCCTTCTTACGGGCCTCCTATTTCCACTGTCTATCCTCCCACTCCTCCTTACGGGCTCCCGCCTGTTGCTACAGTCGTTCCATCTGCCCCTCAAATACAATCGGCATCCTTCACTACCCCTGCTCCCTCCCGAGAGCAGGACTTGCTTGACAAGTGGGCCACCATGCAGCAACAACTCGACTTTCTCCAGAAAAGGGTTGGCCCACAATCCTTGGCCGATATTCCTGTTCTGAGCTTCCAGAACATCCGGTTCCCTCCATAATCAGAGCTCCCCAACTATCGCAAGTACGACGGGAATAGCAATCCCTTCATCCATGTGAGGGATTTTCTTTATGAATCGGCGCAGTTCCAATATGATGATCGCCTCATGGCGTACTTATTCCGCCGATCTTTGGACAGTGTTGCTCTGGAATGGTTCTATTCTCTACCACTGGAAGAGGCCGAGAGTTTCAAGGTAGTAAAGGACAAATTCATCCAGCGGTTCCAAGATAGGGTCGGCCCTGAATATTCATTTACAGATCTAGTGGCTGAGAAGATGAAGCCGGATGAAGAGTTCGCCACCTATGCAGACAGGTGGAGACAAATGGCCGCTAGAGTACCGGGCCACATTCCGGACGAAGAAAAGGTCAAACTGCTGATTTCCAATGCCACCCCGACCGTCCGCAACATCCTGGCCATGAATGACATAGCCAACATGCATCAACTCTATAGCCGGGCGCGCTTCATCCAGACTCAATTCAAGGACTCCCCTATCCATTCCCTCTTTGAAAACCAAAAGCCCAAGTACCACAAGAAACCACAAGGGCCGGTTACTGAGGGAGTCCAAACAAATGAGCAAGTACAAGCCGTTGCTTTTCCATATCAGGCCGCACCTTTCCACTACAACCAAAACCCCCGCAATCCACAAAACTCCGCTCCGCAAAACTTCCAAGCCGCTCCACAAAACCCTCCCCTCGCCTTCACCATTCCGCAAAACACCTTCGCCACACCACAACAACCATCACCACCACCACAATACCATAACGTCCCTCCACCCAACGGCTACAACAACAACAATCCAAATAGCAAGCGTCCGGCTCCCAGGAGAGCCCAGTATCCTCCATTGCCGGAGACACTTATAGATATCTTCTCAACTCTCATGTCAGTAAATGCAATCCAACTTCCCCCGGAACGGCCCGTTTGGAACCCGACAGTCGATCAGACTAAGTATTGTATGTTCCACCGGCAGCCTGGCCATACCATAGAAGGATGTTTTCAGTTCCGAGATCTTGTGTATGACCTACATGAAGGGCAGAGAATCGACTGGGCCGAAATGCATACGGCCATTGTTGAGATTAAAGAAAAGAGAAGGCAGCCGCAGGGGCAGCAAGTGCAGCAGCATCAAGCACCGCAGCCACAGCAGCCGCCACAACAGCAGCAACCACAACAAGTACAAGACCTGGGCATCCATCAGAACCCAATGCCAAATCATCCACCCGCTCCTCAGCAGCAGCCGCCAGCACAAGCGCAAGTAAACATGGTCCAACCACCGGCCCCCAACGCCGGATGGTCTTTCGATGATGATGGCGCCACACCGTGGGTCATGGCCCTCCACCATAATTACCGCAACCCTCCCTTCATCGTCCCTGCGCAGCCGACACCCTCTCAACTCATCCTCCCATTCACACCCACTCCAGCAAATCCTCTACCACTCTCCATTCCGTCATACCCTCCATCGCCTGCTCCCATCACCGTCACCACACCACCACCCAATCCTTCACCCATTCTTACCCAGCCGCTAACCTTCCCTCTACCCGCATCAACATTCCTCACCACCCTGCCTTCCACCAATCCTTCATCCATCATCCGCGCACCGCCCATTAACCTCACCAACCCTACGCTCCACCAAACCGCCTCCCCCGCACCATCTATTCCATTCATCCATCCAGCAGGGTCCATCATACTATCTTCAGATACCGCGGCAAATTGTGCGTTAAGGAGCGGGAAGATGTTCCATCGGAATTACGCTAGTACATCTAATTCCCAGTCCTCTCAGCCGGTGGCCGAGCAAGAAGAAACTGAACCTTTGCCGGGTACTCAATATGACTTGCTGCATCATCTGGATCGAGTACCCACCAAGATATCTGTGCTGGAGCTGATCAAAAGGTCCACCCTTCATCAGGATGCGCTGAGGGACTTCTTACAGAAAGTGATGGTTAGCGAAGACATGGCAGTTGATAGCCTACCAACGGCACTGGCAACTATCTCCAAAGGGCCGGCAATCACATTCTCTGAAACCGAGCTTGCACCTCCGGGGGCTCGGCAAATGCCGCTCTGCATAACAATTACCCTGAATAAAGTCGACATTGAAGCAGTGCTGGTTGACACAGGGGCCTCAATTAATGTTTGCCCTCTCAGCACCCTCCGAGCATGCAACATATCTGAAGAGTTACTACGGCCTACCCCCACCACTATAGCAGCATATGACAACTCAAGGCGAGCATGTCACAGGGTAGTCACCATTCAGGCAGAACTCGGGCCCCTTACTATGGCCGTGGAATTCTATGTTCTTGATATCGACCCTATGTTCAAGGCTATCTTGGGTCGTCCCTGGATTGACACACTCGGCGCCGTGCCCTCCACCGCACATCAGTGCATTAAATTCCCCTTCCAAGGGAGGGTCGTCAAAGTTAAGAGCTTATCCACAGTACAGTCAGTAAAGGCTATTTCAGAGCAGGTTCTTCCCACACTCTGGCCAGGCAGCCGGCCCGTTCTGTCAGTGTTGGATTTGAACTTTCCTTGGGCTTACACATCCCCTAAGCCCGTCGCTATTCCAGTTAATGTCAAGGTGAAGCCGCAGATTCAAGATTCAAAGGGGTGGAACATTATATTGAAACTGGGCTATCAACCGGGGAGAGGCCTCGGTGCGCAACTGCAAGGGATGACTAAGCCTATACCGAAGGGAAGAAAAATGGGTAGGAGAGGTCTCGGCTACAAAGTGACAGCATTATCTATGATGGGTGATTCTGGGCCGCTCACCTGGGATTATCGTCAGCATTTTGTCAAAGGGCCTCTCCAGCCTGGCACATTAGCTCCAAAGCCGGTTCAGCAAGAAGGGAATACAGTTTGTCCAATTGCCAGTCCGCCGCCCTTGCCAGGAGGGTCAGATGATGACATGCTCGACTACAGTCAGGCCTTGCAGGGGCTCTTTCATGAGGAAGAATGTCAGAAGAGGCAAGAAGTTCGACTGGTGCAATGGAGGCCGAAGAAGCAGCCTATTGTTGATTTACAGAAGAAGGGGAGCCCCCCAATTGCCTTTTCTTGGTCTCCCTCATGCCTCCAATCTATTTTCCAGTAAGGGGACTTCATACCCCGCCTTCCTCCCATCATAATAAATCCATCTTTCATTGATCCACCCGAGATTCTATTTGTTCCTTGTGCTTGCGGGAAGTGCCCACCCATTGATCTATCCACTCTCTTCACTCCTCCTCCTTCCAACGCCCAACTCCACGAGATGTGGTTCTCTTATTCCGATCCTTTCTTCGACTGCATTTTCCCCGAGCTGTTCCCTATGCAGCTCCCACCTCCTCCATCTTGTTGTGTAGTCTCCGCTGATCTCCAAAAAAAAACGTCAAATTTGAAACGGAGATTTCAGTGGAAGATTACTCTATCCTATCGCCATCTTCCCCCCAGGGACACGAGTCCCCTACACCTTCCCTTCCACTAGGTCTTCTGTATCCTAGGTTAGGATTAGGGTCCGTCGAGTCTAGGGAAGTAGAGTCAGTCAGGTCTAGAGAAGTAGGGTCTTGTTCCAGGTCGTCTAACCCTTCCTCTGCTGAGCCGCGCTCGCTGGCGCATCCTTCCCGGTCAGTTCCTGATAGATTCTTGCAAGATTTAGCTCAGCGCTGCCATGCTCTTTTGAAGTGCCTGGAATTTGTTGCTACGACAATCGTAATTGAAGACAACGAGGAAATAGAAGGGGCGTGGAGCGATGACGGATTAGGCGTCTATGAGATTGTGAATGAGAAGGATCCAATTAATGAAGACAGCGATGTAGATGACACCGCCGACTTATACGTACAAGGATTGAAAAGATTCGACGAGCTGTCGTCGTCGGTGGACGAACCTACAAAGGAAATCAATCTAGGAACCGAAGAAGACCCAAGGCCCATCATGATTGCTACTAATCTCCCTTTACAAGTAGAAGAGGAATTGATTAAGGTCCTAAGGGAGTATAGCGATTCCTTCGCCTGGTCTTACGAGGACATGCCAGGTCTTGACCCCTCTTTAGTGGAACATCGACTCGTGCTTAAACCAGGGGCAACACCTGTGAAACAACGGTCAAGAAGATTTCACCCCCACATGGCCTTACGGATCAAAGAAGAGGTCGACAAACTATACAAAGCCAGATTCATCAGAGTAGTTTTGTATCCTCAGTGGGTGGCAAACATAGTCCCTGTTCTCAAGAAGGATGGAAAAGTGCACATATGCATTGATTTTAGGGATCTAAACAAAGCATGTCCCAAAGATGATTTCCCGCTACCCCATATAGACGTCCTAGTGGATAACACTGTCGGGTATGAGGCGCTGTCATTTATGGATGGGTACTCGGGCTATAATCAGATCCGTCTCGCTCCGGAAGATCAAGAGAAAACTTCCTTCACCACGCCCTGGGGCACGTATTGTTATGTGGTTATGCCATTCGGTCTAAAGAACGCAGGTGCCACCTATCAAAGGGCGATGATGGCCATCTTCCACGACATGATGCATATCTATATGGAAGCTTACGTGATGACATCCTGGTGAAGTCAAGAACTAAGGAAGAACACCCCTCTATCCTGGCTAAGGTGCTGCAGAGAGCCAGGGAGTACAAGCTTAAGATGAATCCGAAGAAGTGTGTATTCGGAGTCTCCTCAGGAAGTTGTTAGGGTTCATAGTGAGCAAACGGGGGATCCAGATTGATCCTAATAAAGCACAGGCCGTCATGGACATGCCTCCGCCAAAGAACATTTCAGAACTTCGAGGATTGATTGGTAGACTGTAATTCATTAGAAGATTTATATCTCATTATTCTCAGAGGTGCCGTCCGTTTTATGAATTTCTTAAGGCGGGGGTCAAGTTCGAATGGAATCAAGATTGTCAGAAGGCCTATAAGGACCTCAAAGAGTATCTATCCAATCCCCCGGTTTTGCAACCTCCTGTCCCTGGGAAACCCCTAATCCTATACATCTCGGTTATTGAGGACTCCCTAGGGGCGGTCTTAGCACAAGTAGATGATGAAGGGAAGGAGCGGGCTGCGTACTACCTCTCTTGACTGTTTAATCCAGCTGAATCCAAGTACACCGCTATGGAGAAGACTTGTGCCGCCTTAGTGTGGGTAGCTCAGAAGCTTAAACATTACTTTCTCGCCCACCCAGTTAGGTTGATCTTTAGAATGGTCCCGATCCGTTATCTCTTAGAAAAACCCGTCCTTTCTAGTAGGTTAGCTCGCTGGCAGAGCTTCCTCTCTCAGTTCGACATCACCTTTGTTGTTCAGAAGGCAGCCAAAGGATATGCCATTGCTGAGCATCTTGCACATCTCCCTATTCTTCACACCGATTCAATTCAGGATGATTTCCCTGATGAGCATCTCTCTGTCCTTTCTCATCATCCCTTTTGGTCTTTGCACTTCGACGGTGCACTCAACTCCCAAGGCCAAGGGATCGGTGCTGTCTTGCTTACTCCAGAGGGAGTAACCATCCCCTTCGCTTATCAACTTCGATTTCCTGCTACCAACAACATCGCTGAGTATGAGGCTCTTCTGGCCGGCTTGAAGCACGCCTATCTTCTAGGCGCGCGTTATTTGAACATCATAGGAGACTCTCAGCTCGTCCTACGGCAAGTTCTGTCCACTTACCGTACTCGTGACCCCAAGCTCAAGCCTTATCAAGATTTGGTCACACTCATTGCTAAGCGATTCCGTAAGCTGATCTATATCCATACTCCCCATTCTCTGAACATTCTAGCTGATGCTTTGGCATCTCTTGCTTCCTCCTTAACTTTCCCTCTCAGTCGTAGCACTGAGACCATCGTCGTTCAGAGATTGGACGCACCCTCTCTTCAAGACCCTTGGTTCATCAACCTTAGGAAAGCTGTAGAGGCGAGAGCTGAGAAGGAAGATTTCAAGGAAGTTTCATTAACAGAACTAGAGGAGATTCTGGACGAAAAAGAATTGCCTTGGTATCATGAAATCGAATTGTTTTGCAAGGAAGGGTCATTCCCAGAAGGGGCAAAAGCCGAGCAACATAAAGCAATAAGAAGAGCCGCCGCAAGGTACACCATCATTGCAGGAGAGCTGTATAGGCGCGCTACTAATGGAATGCTCATGAGATGCTTGGATGATGTAGAAGCTTGGAAAGTGGTTGAAGCGGCCCATTCTAGTGAGTGTGGAGGTCATGTCAATGGCCAGGCTCTAGCGAAGAAGATCCTTAGGCAGGGCTACTATTGGCCCACTCTAGAGGAAGATTGCTCCCTCTATGTCCGGAGGTGTCTTAAATGCCAACTCCATGCTGATAAAATTCACTCTCCAGCTTCGTCTCTCCATCCTATGATTGCTCCTTGGCCTATCTCTATGTGGACTTTCGACGTTGTTGGCCCGCTCGGTGATCCTAATTCTCAGATCAAGCAAAAATCCTTTGTCCTCACTGCTACTGAGTACTTCACCAAATGGGCCGAAGCCGAGGCGTACGTAGAGATCAAAGCTACAACGGTGTGCCGCTTTATCATGAAGAATATCATCTCGCAGTTCGGAGTGACAAGCAACATCATCACCGACAACGGACCCCAGTTCGTCTCCCAAGAGCTTAAGGACCTCTGTAAGAAGTTCAAAATTGCATTGCATCATTCATCTCCATATTATCCTCAAGGCAACGGTCAAGCTGAGGCCACTAATAAAACCCTTCTTAAAATCATCAAAAAAACGTGCGAATCTCATAAATTTTCCGATTGGCCAGAAAGATTGGTGGAAGCTCTGTAGGCTTACCGCACCTCCGTTCGTACTCCTACGGGACAAACTCCCTATTCCCTGACCTATGGGATGGAGGTGGTGCTCCCATATGAGATCTTAATCCCTTCCCTTAGAGTGCAGCTCGATAAGGAACTTAATCTCGATGAACGTCGAGAGGCGTTGCTGGTTCAGTTGGAACTCTTAGATGAGAAGAGGATGAATGCGGCCGATCATGTTTCTGTTTATCAAAAGAGGGTTTCGCGTTATTTTCAAAAGAAGGTGATTGAACGTAAGTTTATGACGGGTGATATTATTTTGAAACGTAAATTCATTCGGTCTGCAGGTCCTAGGTCTAAATTGCAACCTAACTGGGAAGGGCCGTTTGTAATAAAAGAGGCTTATCAAGGGAATGCTTATCGTTTAATGAATGCGGAAGGTGAGGAGCTCTCTCACCCGTGGAATGGGTTGTATCTTAAGCGTTTCTTTCCTTAGAGTATAAACCACGTGCTTCCCCGGCAGCAAGATCTTCCTTCCTATTTTTTTCAAAAGAAGGGTCCCGAGTAAGGCAATCACACACCACACGACATCCCTGGTCAGGCTCCTTGTTTAAAAGACACCGTTTCTCCTTGGCCATGCCTTAGGGGAAAGTCGAAGTCCCTGTCCGCTTCATTCTTCGGCTGAATCCAGGGGCAAGGAGTGAATAAGGAGGCGACAACCAATCCAAACACCCTAATGAGAGGAGGTCTCAAACAGGGGCAAGTCCGTTATGACCTGACGCCACAAGCAAGAAAGGAAAAGAAAAGAAAAGGACTACTTTTTACGACAAAATCAAAAGCATTATCTCAAAGGTCTACAAATTCCGAATTTCTGAAAACTCCAAGGAGAAAAGGAAGCTAGGCATGACAAGAGTGGCAGTACAGTTCCCCGCGGGACGTTATGAGCCCAGTCGCATGCATGCCTAGGGTGGACAAAGGTTCGATGACGGACGCAAAAAGCCCCGACGCAACAGACCAAATCTCCAATAGGGTTGTGCGGTGAGAAAATCAAGTCCTAAAAACTCCCATATCTGGCCTAAGCTTACCCCCATGATTTTTTTTCTTTTAGGACTAAGATTAGTACCCTGGGTATGGCATTGGTAGAAACACCGTCAGGATGATTAGGTCTTGGCCAGGGGTTGTCCCACTATTACACGCCAATCTCGGGACTAAATTTAAAACAAGGAAGGGTTCGCGTTGCTAGAGAGGCACTGGTTTCTCAAAATCCAAAAAATAAATATTTTCAAAATCCAAAAAAATCAAATTTTTTCAAAATCCAAAAAAATAAATATTCTCAAAATCCAAAAACATC
The DNA here is from genome assembly GCA_022559845.1 of Amorphophallus konjac. Taxonomy (NCBI): domain Eukaryota; kingdom Viridiplantae; phylum Streptophyta; class Magnoliopsida; order Alismatales; family Araceae; genus Amorphophallus; species Amorphophallus konjac. The sequence goes on along the minus strand of CM040121.1, from coordinate 454,092,375 downwards.
AAATATTCTCAAAATCCAAAAACATCAAATATTTTCAAAAAAATCCAAAACAAAACAAATATATTTTTTTAAAATCCAAAAACATTAAATATTTTCCAAAACTCCCAAAAATACCATCATGTGCATAGCATGCATTTGCATTTTCATTATGTTTCCGCCTATTTGATAAAGGCTCCACCCCTTGACCGAATATCAAGAAACGGTCATTATCTAACTTGCTTCAAGGCAAGGGGTTGAGTCTAAGAACAGATCTAACTTGATTCATGTTTAAAGTGTATGCAGAATGCAGGGACAAGATTCAAAGCAAAAAGGTTCACGACTATGCAGGTTCAAGGTATGTAACGTGCCAACATCAGACCGTTACAGTCGCATAATGGCCCCCTCTTTGACCGTTATTTTCCTTCAGGCATGGGCCTTCTTTCTTTCACTAGCCATCACTATAACGGTCTGGAGAATACCGTTACTTGCTTATAACGGCCCAACGCCTATCCGTCATATCCTTCAGAGACAGGGTTCTATTGTTACTCTCATTCTGACGGCCTGTCGTAAGACCGTTATTTCCTTGTAGCGGCCCATTGCATATCCGTTGCTATCTCCAGAGGCTCTGCCTGTCTACATCATTCCAGCCATTCAAACCACAAAACTCAAGTCCATTCAACTGTGGCAATTTCATCTCATTCAAGCAAGCTTAATGAAAGATAATTCTTGATAAAACAAGCTCTGATGATCAAATACACATAACATCTCTCATGAAAAAAAAGAAAATCAAGATACATTCAATTTCTTATCCGCAAGAGGGCGGATTCTTCTCAACTCTTTCACGTAATCTCGGCGTGTTTCGTCGTTCTCTTCAACTTCTACTTGCCACGGGCGTACCTTGCTGATCTCCCACATGATCAGTGCGTTCCGGACTGCTCGTTCATCTTCCTCGGTCCCCATCTTCCTAGGTAAAAGGGGAGGGTAGTGGGATAGTGCAGAAATGTCGGTTCGAGGTAGTCCGATCTGAAGATGGCACCGGTGCGGATTGTAGATCGCCATGGTAGTATTCCCCACTAGCTGGAGGTCCAGGCCTTGACGTCGCGGTATTTTGAGAAGAGAGCTTCGAAGGATTCTTGGTCGCATAATGAACTTGTCCATTGGCAAAGTGTTGAAAAAGAGGCGCCATTCATCCCGAGTTTTCTTATCCGCCGTCCTGCATTCAACCTGAGAAGAATATCCAAATGCCCCTCCAATGAAGAAGAGAGGGTGGCTCCCGAAGATTCGGCTAGCTGAAGTTATGTCTTCCTTAGGAAGGAATTTGATTCTCACTCCCATCCAGCACTCAAGGAGTATCATGGAGCCGAACAAAAGACATCCTAGGCAAGCCGAGCTTAGTCCTTCATAGAGGTATGAGAGGACCTGTAAGACCCCAATTTTCTGTATAGAATATTAAATTTCGTAAATAGTAAATTTTGAATAGTGATGTGGTAAATAGTAAATAGTGAAATTTTTGACTATCATATAGAAATTCTGAAAAATGGTAGTTAAATAGTAAACACGATGATAAACACTTTGGTCTTCTGTGTCTGACCCTAATAAAATCATTTACATGGCTTAATCGGTGATTTAAGCCTGACTTAAAAACGCGGAAAACACTATTCATAGTAAAATACGACTACCTTAGAAAAATCTATAAAAATCACAATTTGATAGAGCATATTTTTATTAACAACTTTGTCTTCTTGAGTATAATCGGTAAAATATCAGAAACTCTATCTATCGACTAAATCGTTAGAATTCGTTAGAATTTGATTAACTATTATTTTAATCCTAAGATTGGATCGGTTAGAAATTAACCTTGTGATAAAAATCCACAAAAATAATAAATGGATTCCTCATAAGTTGTATAACAATTTTGTCTTCTGGGTCAAACTCATTAAAAATCATTTAGTGAGGTTAATTAGTGGTTTTAGTTAGAAATACTTAATCACATGATTAAGGAGGATTAGCCAAATCCTTACCCAAATAAACACGTGGAAACGTGTTTCAGTCGGCAGCCCGCGTCGTCAACGCCGGCCATCCCCTTTGCGGCGCCGTGTCCGACTAACCCTTGGCGCGGGAGAGTCTTCTACGAGTATGCAACCCTATAAATAAGGAGGCTTAGCCTCTTCCCTTCTATGCTAAAGCCCTGTTAAGCTCTATTGCTGCAAGGGATCGCAGGAAGATACTATTCATCTTCTTCTTCCTCCGTATTCTTCTTTGTCCTTCAATTAAGGTAGGTAACCAAGGCTCAAATGATTAAAGTGAAAATATGGATTGTTAGTAATCATGTTAGCTTTCATTTAGTAGCAAAATCATGATTTATCATTACAGTTATGATTTAATTCAGATTTTATCACCATCGTTATCATGCTTAAACTTATCACCATCGTTATCATGCTTAAACTCAGTTTTAAAAGTTCCAGGTTTGATCGGACTTCTGTTCGTTAGTACCTGTTTTTAACTCTTTTGACACCCCAGTTGTATAACAGCCCAAATTAAACCGCTGTATATATGTCAAAATGGCCTAATTAGAACCGCTGTATGTCCAGTAGGTTTAGCGGCCCATTTAAGACCGTTAAATTGTCCAGAGACCAAAATATTCAGTCCAGAGACCAAAAATACTCAGTGTTAATCAGGGTAAAACAACGTTAATCAACAAGATTATCAACCCATATAACAACAGAATAAATAGATGAGTAAATGATAAAAATTTACTTTCTGTTGCAATATTTACTTTTAGAAAATTCTGGTTAAAATTACTAAAACATGGTTAAAGTGAAATTATTCACTTGTAAAATTCTTGGTAAATTGGTTAATCATGTTAAAATTTACCTTGGGTAAATTCTGTAAATTTTACTGTAGAACAGAAATTTAAATGGCAGACTTATGGCAAGTCTTGGCCAGTTAGACCGGACACTCCATCCGGTAAATTACCCTATTTTTACCGTGTGACATTTTTACCGTGGTAAATCCCGAGTTGACAACAGGATTACATGATTACTGGTTTTACTTGAGTATATTAAATGGCCCGATACACATCGTTTTAAATTTGATTAATTGACCGATTACCCTTGGTTAAATCTTCGGTCATATTCGAGCCCGGAATCGACCATTGGGCAGTAACCATATTGGTTTACTTGTCATTGGCGACCCGGAAGCCATTTGGCATATTTTACTTCTCTTCTAGTCGTACTGACTACGACCGGAAATTGTTACCGTTATACTTAATACGGATTCTCTAGAACCGTATATCTTGAATACGGCCTCGTACGGTCCGTATAATCATTCTTCGGAACTTACTTCCCTTCTCTCGAACGGATTACTGTCGACCGTTCTTTCTTGACTCCGTAACTCGTTACTCGTGTGAGTACGGCCCGGTATTTGCCGTACGACGACCCTCAGTTTTGGGTTTTATCGTGATTATATTCTCGAATCCGAGGACAAGTGTGGTCCTCTAATCTGAGCATTGACAGAAATTCATCTGATTAAATTGGCCATAATTTGATTATGTCTAGACGGTGGATCGTTGATCCAATAAAATCAATGCTAACGCACCATAAGGGCCCGGTCTGGTCCTGGGGAGAGCGCCCGAAAGTTAGTGAGCCCATGGGATGTTAATGACAGGGTGTGGCATTGCACCCGAGTGCAGGAATATACAGTGTACGTCTATGACAAACTCTCGTTACTTGATCGTGTGATCGTGCTGGAATACGTATTTATAGTACTTGGCCAAATTTACTATTGTTACTTGTTATCTCTTGTTCATTACTTGTGATAAATTCGTGTACAAAGTTATTTCTTGACCTTGCAAGATATCTCTCTACATTGTTTATTGTCTTTCTTTATCGTATCGTTATCTCTTGTCCTTAGTTTTACTGCATTTCATATAAATTGTAATAAATTGTTAATCACTTATATTTGCCATGGTTATCTACTGAGCGCGTTAGCTCATACCCTACTTGTTTTTCCCCTTTTTTTTCCAGGTGATGATCTTACTATCGGGGATGGACTGGAGTGACACCGAGTGATAGTTAGTTAATTGAGTCAGTTGAGTTTAGAGAATTGTACTAGTTTCAGTCATGTTATTTGGCTGTAGTTGTTCTACTTCAGTTGTAACTTTTATTATTATCAATAAAAGGAAGTTTGGTTAATTGGTTAATTATCTCTTTTCAACTCTGGTGTAAATGGTATGGAAATAATACCATTTCTTTCTAGCTCGCGTGCCCCTAACTGTACGTCCCGAGATTCCGCATCGGGGCGTGACAGTTAAGTTAGTATCAGAGCTTAGGTCAATTTGTCCTAGGTATTTTACTTTAAGGTTATAGGTTATTGGTTATAGGTTTAAGTTTAAGAACCCGAGCTGGTGAGATTGGGTAGAAATTGGGTTAAGTCTTTAGCCGTAAATCATACTCTTCTTTTATAAGAAGTTCTTCTCTCATAAATAAATTCTTCTTCTCTCATAAATAATCTCTTGACTATTTTAAATAAAGGTACTAGAAATGGTAGCTGACCACGCTGAGATGAGGAACCTCCAGCGTACGGTCCAAGGCCTGACACAGGCGTTGCAGCAAGTGGCTCAAGCTGGAGCCGCAGCACATCATGGCACTGGTGACTTGTACCGGAACTTTCAAGGAATGAACCCGCCTAGATTTGCTGGTTCTACCGACCCGGATGAGGCCGAGCATTGGCTCGATGATATGAGGAGAATATTTGAGGTTATGCAATGCACTGACCAAGAGCATGTCCTTCTATCTACGTTCCAACTGGAGCGAGATGCACGTACTTGGTGGGAGTCTGTCAAAGCAACTCTCGGTGATCACCAAGTATCGTGGGAAGAATTCGAGGAGTATTTCAATGGGAAGTATTTCTCTGACCGTGTCCAAGAAAAGAAGGCAGCGGATTTCGCAGCTTTGAAGCAGCGAGGTTCGTCAGTGGCAGAGTATGAGGCACAGTTCGCCCGACTTTCTCGCTATGCAATGCATCTTATTTCTACTGAGAAGATGAAGGCGAGACGATTTCTCAACGGGTTGATGCTCCATTATATTAATCAACTGGCACCGTTGGAAATTTCTACCTATTCTGAGATGGTGAGAAAGGCACAAGTATTGGAGGATACTCTTGAGATGATAGAGCGTATTCGTGGTCAAGGTAACAAGCAAGAACAACCAAAGCCATTCAAGAATGCCAAAACCGGATTTGGCACTGGCACTAGCACTGGCAAGAAGAGACCTTTTATTGGTTCTGGAACTGGTTCTAGCTCTGGTTATGGTTCGTGGAAAGGCAAGATGCCGAGACAAGAAGACAAGAAACCTGACACTATGGTACCATTCAAGGGCATCTGCAAGTTTTGTGATCGTCCTGGCCATAAGATGGAGGAATGTTGGCGCAAGATAGGCGCATGTTTGCGTTGTGGGAGCAAGGAGCACCGTATCCCTGATTGCCCCTTATTGGCAGAGAAAGCTACCCCTGCAAAACCTTTGGCTTTCAAGAAGCCGCAAGGAAAGCTCCAGGCTCTTCATGTTAATAAAGCGGAAACCGCCGATAACGGTGGGCTCGTCGAAGGTACTCTCATTATACTCGACAAGTCAGCTTTTGTTCTATTTGACACTGATGCACATATTCTTTTATTTCTCGGCGATTCGCTAAGTCTTTAGCTGTGGAACCTGTTTTGATGAGTTCTCCATTAGAAATATCAACCCCTATTGGTTCTAGATCAGCTATTCAGCATTTTTATCCTTCTAGCAAGGTTATGGTGAATGATCAGAATTTTCCGACTGATTTAGTTTGCATGGACATGAAGGATTACGATGTAATCCTCGGAGCTGATTGGTTGGCTCGATATGAGGCCAATGTTCATTGCAGTTCTTGTTCCGTATCTTTTTCTAGACACCCCGGATTATCCTTCAAGGGAGTTAAACACCCTAGCTCTATCTCTCTTATCTCGACGCTTCGAGCTGATAAGCTATTGAGACGTGGATGCGAAGCTTTTCTGGCTTTCATTTATACGTCCCCGGAGCAACAGATCGAGATTAAGGACATTTCTGTTGTCCGAGATTTCCCTGATGTTTTTCCAGAGGAGTTACCAGGAATTCCACCTGAGCGGGAAGTCACATTCTCTATTGATCTTATTCCTGGGTCATCTCCTATTTCTAAGGCTCCTTATCGCATGTCTCCTGCGGAATTGCGGGAATTGAAGCATCAATTGTTGGAATTACTCGAGAAGGGTTTTATTCGCCCGAGTGTTTCCCCTTGGGGAGCCCCTGTGTTGTTTGTTCGGAAGAAGGATGGTTCGATGAGACTGTGCATCGATTATCGGCAACTCAATCAGTTGACAGTCAAGAACAAGTATCCATTACCGAGGATTGATGAGTTATTTGACCAGATAGCGGGAGCTCAGTATTTTTCTAAGATCGATCTTCGATCTGGATATCATCAGTTGTGAATTAAGGATGAAGATATTTATAAATCTGCTTTCTGCAGCCGGTATGGTCATTTTGAGTTTGTCCTTATGCCTTTTGGTTTGACAAACGCACCGGTAGCCTTTATGCAGTTAATGAACAGTGTGTTCCGACCCTATCTTGATCGGTGGGTCGTGGTATTCATAGACGATATCTTGATATATTCCAAGAGTGAAGAAGAGCATGCCAAGCATCTGAGGATGGCTTTGCAATTGCTGAGAGATCATCAGCTTTATGCCAAATTGAGCAAGTGCGACTTTTGGCTGAAAGAGGTGTCCTTTCTAGGGCATATTATTTCCAAGAATGGAATTTCTGTTGATCCATCGAAGGTGGAAGCAGTAAAGAATTGGGAACAGCCTACCTGTGTGACTGAAGTAAGGAGTTTTCTAGGCCTAGCTGGCTATTATAGAAGGTTTATTCAGGATTTCTCGAAGATTGCGGTACCTCTTACGAAATTAACCCGCAAAGAGATCAAGTTCGAGTGGTCAATTGAATGCCAACGGAGTTTCCAGACTCTAAAGGATTGTTTGACTACTGCACCTATTTTGACCTTACCTTCTGGTGAGGGTGGTTTCGTGGTATACACGGATGCATCAGGTATTGGCTTAGGCCGTGTACTTATGCAGCACGGTAAAGTGATTGCCTATTCTTCTAGGCAGTTAAGAAAGCATGAAGTTAATTATCCAGTTCATGATTTGGAGTTAGCAGCAGTGGTATTTGCATTAAAGATTTGGAGACACTACCTATATGGTGAGACATTCACAGTATTCTCAGATCACAAAAGTTTGAAATATTTGTTCTCTCAGAAGGACTTGAACATGAGGCAGAGAAGATGGTTGGAGTATATAAAGGACTTCGATTTCTCTATTGAGTATCACCCTGGCAAAGGCAATGTAGTGGCCGATGCTTTAAGTCGGAAGACTGCAGTTAAGTTATCCAGTCTTATGTTACAAGAGTGGAAACTACTGGAACAATTGGCTAGTTTGGATCTCAATGTAGATAATGATCGGGTTTTGATTTCCCAGATTCAACTCAAGCCCGAACTATTAATGGAAATCAAATTATTACAAGATAATGATCCCGAGCTAGTAGAGATTAAAGGGAGCTTGAATAGCAGACCTGATTTCTCGGTAGCTGATGATGGAAGGCTATTATTTCAAGGTAGAACTTGTGTACCGGATGAGGCAAAGATAAAGAATTGGATTCTCGAGGAAGCTCATAGATCCCGATATACTATCCATCCGGGAGGCACTAAGATGTTCAAAGATTTGAAAAGATCTTTTTGGTGGCCGAACATGAAGAGGGAAGTTGCTGATTTCGTGAGTAGATGCCTAGTGTGTCAACAAGTGAAGGCCGAGCATTTCAGACCGGCAGGAAAATTAAAGCCACTCGATATACCCCAATGGAAGTGGGAGAGTATTGGCATGGATTTCATTATGGGTCTTCCTAAGACTCGAGGTGGTTATGATGCAATATGGGTAATTGTGGATCGACTAACTAAGTCGGCACATTTCTTACCTATTAAGTCCAAGTGGACAGTTGATGTTCTGGCAGCTTTATATTTGAAGGAAGTGGTTAGACTTCATGGTATTCCAGTGAATATTATATCTGACAGAGACCCGAGATTTACATCACATTTCTGGAAGGGATTACAAGAATCTCTCGGTACGCGTCTGAATTTCAGCACTGCGTTTCATCCGCAGACAGACGGACAGACTGAAAGGACTAATCAGATAGTAGAAGATATGTTGAGAGCTTGTATGATCGACTTCAGCGGAAGTTGGAGTGATCATTTGGCATTAATAGAATTCGCCTACAACAATAGTTACCAATCCAGCATACAGATGGCACCTTTCGAGGCTTTGTATGGAAGAAGCTGTCGTTCTCCATTATGTTGGGATGAGGTAGGCGAAAGGCAATGGCTTGGACCGGATCTTATCTTGGAGTCATCACAGAATATTTGTATTATCCGAGACCGGTTACTAGTGGCTCAATCGAGGCAGAAGAGTTATGCCGACAATAGAAGACGAAATTTGGAATTTCAAATTGGCGAGCATGTGTTCTTAAAAGTCTCTCCTTCGAGAGGAATTTGCCGATTCGGTATTCAGGGCAAGCTAAGCCCGAGGTATATTGGTCCATTTGAAATCCTTGATAGAGTGGGTGAAGTTGCTTATAGACTGGCTTTACCGCCGCAGTTGTCTGGCGTACATAACGTATTCCATATTTCTATGTTACGGAAATACGTGTACGACCCCACTCACATCATTCAGCATGTGGATTTTGAGTTAAAGAAGGATCTGACTTATGAAGAAAGACCAGTGAAGATTCTGGATCGGAAGGAACAACAACTTCGGAATCGTTCCATACCGATGGTCAAGATTCAGTGGAGTCGGCGTGGAACCGAGGAAGCCACCTGGGAATCCGAGGACGCTATGCGGAAGCGGTATTCCGATTTGTTCTAAGGTGAGCTATTTATTCCCTTACTGTTTTTGGTTCAGTGAATTTGGAGGACCAAATTCTTTAAGTGGGGGAGGGTGTAAGACCCCAATTTTCTGTATAGAATATTAAATTTCGTAAATAGTAAATTTTGAATAGTGATGTGGTAAATAGTAAATAGTGAAATTTTTGACTATCATATAGAAATTCTGAAAAATGATAGTTAAATAGTAAACACGATGATAAACACTTTGGTCTTCTGTGCCTGACCCTAATAAAATCATTTACATGGCTTAATCGGTGATTTAAGCCTGACTTAAAAACGCGAAAAACACTATTCATAGTAAAATACGACTACCTTAGAAAAATCTATAAAAATCACAATTTGATAGAGCATATTTTTATTAACAACTTTGTCTTCTTGAGTATAATCGGTAAAATATCAGAAACTCAATCTATCGACTAAATCGTTAGAATTCGTTAGAATTTGATTAACTATTATTTTAATCCTAAGATTGGATCGGTTAGAAATTAACCTTGTGATAAAAATCCACAAAAATAATAAATGGATTCCTCATAAGTTGTATAACAATTTTGTCTTCTGGGTCAAACTCATTAAAAATCATTTAGTGAGGTTAATTAGTGGTTTTAGTTAGAAATACTTAATCACATGATTAAGGAGGATTAGCCAAATCCTTACCCAAATAAACACGTGGAAACGTGTTTTAGTCGGTAGCCCGCGTCGTCAACGCCGGCCATCCCCTTTGCGGCGCCGTGTCCGACTAACCCTTGGCGCGGGAGAGTCTTCTACGAGTATGCAACCCTATAAATAAGGAGGCTTAGCCTCTTCCCTTCTCTGCTAAAGCCCTGTTAAGCTCTGTTGCTGCAAGGGATCGCAGGAAGATACTATTCATCTTCTTCTTCCTCCGTATTCTTCTTTGTCCTTCAATTAAGGTAGGTAACCAAGGCCCAAATGATTAAAGTGAAAATATGGATTGTTAGTAATCATGTTAGCTTTCATTTAGTAGCAAAATCATGATTTATCATTACAGTTATGATTTAATTCAGATTTTATCACCATCGTTATCATGCTTAAACTTATCACCATCGTTATCATGCTTAAACTTATCACCATCGTTATCATGCTTAAACTCAGTTTTAAGAGTTCCTGGTTTGATCGGACTTCTGTTCGTTAGTACCTGTTTTTAACTCTTTTGACACCCCAGTTGTATAACAGCCCAAATTAAACCGCTGTATATATGTCAAAATGGCCTAATTAGAACCGCTGTATGTCCAGTAGGTTTAGCGGCCCATTTAAGATCGTTAAATTGTCCAGAGACCAAAATATTCAGTCCAGAGACCAAAAATACTCAGTGTTAATCAGGGTAAAACAACGTTAATCAACAAGATTATCAACCCATATAACAACAGAATAAATAGATGAGTAAATGATAAAAATTTACTTTCTGTTGTAATATTTACTTTTAGAAAATTCTGGTTAAAATTACTAAAACATGGTTAAAGTGAAATTATTCACTTGTAAAATTCTTGGTAAATTGGTTAATCATGTTAAAATTTACCTTGGGTAAATTCTGTAAATTTTACTGTAGAACAGAAATTTAAATGGCAGACTTATGGCAAGTCTTGGCCAGTTAGACCGGACACTCCATTCGGTAAATTACCCTATTTTTACCGTGTGACATTTTTACCGTGGTAAATCCCGAGTTGACAACAGGATTACATGATTACTGGTTTTACTTGAGTATATTAAATGGCCCGATACACAACGTTTTAAATTTGATTAATTGACTGATTACCCTTGGTTAAATCTTCGGTCATATTCGAGCCCGGAATCAACCATTGGGCAGTAACCATATTGGTTTACTTGTCATTGGCGACCCGGAAGCCATTTGGCATATTTTACTTCTCTTCTAGTCGTACTGACTACGACCGGAAATTGTTACCGTTATACTTAATACGGATTCTCTAGAACCGTATATCTTGAATACGGCCTCATACGGTCCGTATAATCGTTCTTCGGAACTTACTTCTCTTCTCTCGAACGGATTACTGTCGACCGTTCTTTCTTGACTCCGTAACTCGTTACTCGTGTGAGTACGGCCCGGTATTTGCCGTACGACGACCCTCAATTTTGGGTTTTATCGTGATTATATTCTCGAATCCGAGGACAAGTGTGGTCCTCTAATCTGAGCATTGACAGAAATTCATCTGATTAAATTGGCCATAATTTGATTATGTCTAGACGGTGGATCGTTGATCCAATAAAATCAATGCTAACGCACCATAAGGGCCCGGTCTGGTCCTGGGGAGAGCGCCCGAAAGTTAATGAGCCCATGGGATGTTAATGACAGGGTGTGGCATTGCACCCGAGTGCAGGAATATACAGTGTACGTCTATGACAAACTCTCGTTACTTGATCGTGTGATCGTGCTGGAATACGTATTTATACTACTTGGCCAAATTTACTATTGTTACTTGTTATCTCTTGTTCATTACTTGTGGTAAATTCGTGTACAAAGTTATTTCTTGACCTTGCAAGATATCTCTCTACATTATTTATTGTCTTTCTTTATCGTATCGTTATCTCTTGTCATTAGTTTTACTGCATTTCATATAAACTGTAATAAATTGTTAATCACTTATATTTGCCATGGTTATCTACTGAGCGCGTTAGCTCATACCCTACTTGTTTTTCCCCTTTTTTTCCAGGTGATGATCTTACTATCGGGGATGGACTGGAGTGACACCGAGTGATAGTTAGTTAATTGAGTCAGTTGAGTTTAGAGAATTGTACTAGTTTCAGTCATGTTATTTGGCTGTAGTTGTTCTACTTCAGTTGTAACTTTTATTATTATCAATAAAAGGAAGTTTGGTTAATTGGTTAATTATCTCTTTTCAACTCTGGTGTAAATGGTATGGAAATAATACCATTTCTTTCTAGCTCGCGTGCCCCTAACTGTACGTCCCGAGATTCCGCATCGGGGCGTGACAGGACCGCTTGAGAGATAGACATTCCCCGCCACAGCCCGCTAATAATGCTAAGATTTTGGATGTCTAAGAGGTGGTCGGTCGTAGTAAAAAGGAAGACCCCACACAAGCAAACCGCCACCGCCTTGGCTATTGCTTCATGTCTCTCCCACTTGTTTTTACAATGAGACACTATCCATTGTGCCAAGGGTATCAAGTGAACATGATGCGGGCTGATTATGGTCCTCACGTCCTTTGGATTATGAATGAAGTCGCTCAAGATCAAGGACGGGTCAATAGGCTCTATTGTATAGCAAACTCGGTCTTCATCCCCCGCCTTAGTCTTAGGAAGGGCTAGGTAGGTCTCTACCTCTTCTAATAGGATGGTTGCTTCGAAGGTATGAGTTTGTGGATGCCATAACTCCACAAGTGCTGAAATACTTGGCCAATCTAAGGATAATTTCTGGAAATTTTTGCCTAAAACCAAGAGTGGTTGAAGGTGCCAAGCTTTAAGGATTGACGTGACTTCTATAGGGAGGGCCTTTACCATGGGAGCCACCCACTTCAGATTAGAGTAGCATCTTGGGCCAGGAAGAGGCTTGAAGAAAGAAGGAGAAGAAGAAGTCATAAAACAGATTGAAGTGCAGAATTTTCTAAACTTGGATGTGTTGTTGAGGGAATTACCACCCTTTGAACATTGGAGCTTAAGTGCTTGAGAATTGATGTCAACTGTTGGAGCTCTCCATGTTCTTTTCTAGCAGCTTTAGGTCCATTGTAGACCTTCTCCTCCATAGCCATCACCTCGAAGCTTCTCTTCATCTTGATTTCTGCCCTTAGGAGAGGTTCTTCAACCCTAAAGCAGAGGTTTACAGCAAAGATACGATTTTGGTTGAGTTTCCAAGTCTTAAAGGTTTAATTTTAGCTTTAAAAGGATAAGACTTGAGTTGGAAGGCTTTATCTTCAATCTAGATAAGTTCTGGTAAGGGATTAGGTGGCTAAACCTCGGGTTTAAGTTCTTACGGCTCAATCCGTCTCGGAATACAACCCAGAATCTAACGGTCTATCGTACGGCCGTTATTTCACTCCGACGCGCCAACCTTAGGCCGTCGCATTTTCCTGTGGGTTTAATTCCCCGATCATGTTCTGTGAAGATTAACGGTCTAAGGCCTGACCGTCATTTATTGTAACGCGTGAATTTTGAGCCGTTATATTCTCATCCACTCAGTCCTTTCTCTTCTAGGCTAAGCACTTCCTGACGGCCCTGGTTTTGGCCGTTGCTTCACTCTGATGCGTCTCCCTCAGGCCGTCGCATTTTTTGATAGTTGTCCTGACAACCATCGTTCTGCCATGATCAACGGTCTAGTCTTTGGCCGTTATTTATCTTTGACGCACCTGCCGTTGGCCGTTGTTTCTCTTGAAGCCCTACTACCAGGATGGGCCCCTGTTATGATTAACGGCCTTTCACCGGCGCGTCGTTTGATTAAGACGGTCTGAGCTTAGACCGTTACTTTCTCTACTGTTGATTTCAGGCTATTCCTTCTGCCCTTGCCTAGACCTGGCGGTCTTTCACATTATACACCTCATTCGCCCCACAGTTTTCCCCACACGCATACGTTCCTGCATATGTCTCATACATTCATTCACGTCTCGTCCGTGCATGCATAATCAAACACACAAATCACTTGCTAAAGCCATTCATTTATTCATTTCATCCACCCTGAACATTCAAACCCATCTCCACCTGTCAAAAAAATTCATGCACATTCTGGCATACATTTCATTCATTCACACTTGCACAAAATAAAATGGAAAACCAAAAAAGAGAAAAGATCCCATTTCTTTTTTTACCACAAGTTCTGTACAAAAGATAAGAAAAAAAACATAAAATCATTCGGCCGGCTTATCCGCCGGACCGCCATCATCCTCTCTATCCTCGGGTCTCCTCTCGGGTGGCGGCACTATGGAGGCACTCTCCTCCTGTAGTCCCCGCTCCGCCCTCTCATTCCTCCGTTGGCCAGAGGAGCTGACTAGGAAATCCCCTACCGAGCCGCTCGGGGCAGCACTCCGCCGTGCCCCACTCTGAGAAGCACTCCGCTCCGGTCCTCGGCCCATCATTCCGACCGTCCGCTCCAGCGTCCGCAGCTCGATCTTCAGCGTGAAGATCTGACGCCGCGTCTCCCGCGCCTCGGTCCGGTAGCGATCCAGGTCTGCCGTCCCGATATGGAGCTGCTCCACCTCAGCCTATGCTCGCGCTAACTCTATCCGTAGTTGCTCCATCTCTGCATCGTCTGAGCGTCGCGGGGCCTCCGCTCTCAACCGAGCCATCTCTGCCCGTACAAGCTCTGTCTCCGCTCGGGCTCGATCAGTCTCAGCCCGGCTTCTCTCAGCCTCTGCCCTCGCCTGACTGGCCTCGACCACTGCTGCTACTAGCTCCCTCACCTGTAGATTGCATTTTGCATCATATCATTAATCATAAGGCATTTTTAGGCATGATCATAAGCATGAGCATTTTAGCATCTTACCCGCTCCGCGAGGGTGGCCTCCGCCTCCTCGGCCCGGGCAACCGCCTAAGCAAAATCAGCCTTCTGCTCAGCCCTGCCTCCCGAAGGCTGTGAGGAGGACGATGGGGCATCCGGTCCAACTCGTTGGGCTCCATCGGCCTGCTGCATATTTAGGGACCATGGTTAATCAGCATGTGCATCATAAACATCAATTGTCATAATCATAAAGCATTTTAGGTCTCACCAGAAGCTCTAGAGCGGTCCGATACCCGTCCCGCTGCTGGATGGTGGAATGGAGTAATCCCTCCAGCTCAGCGATCCGTCCCTCAGGGTCTAGCTGCATGTCGAAAGCATGAGTCAATACATCCATCACATGGCATTTTTGCATATAGAAAGAGTTTTGGGTTTAGAAATTGCATACCGGTCGTCGGGTACCTCGGTACACCCGGTCGTCGTAGAGTCGAGCAAAGGCCTTCAGATATGCCTCGTCACTCTCGTCTCGTTCCTTCACTGCTCGGCCCCGCCTATTCCAGTCGTGGACGTACTTCGCCTTCCGGGCACACCAATCCACGTTGCCGCTGATGCCCCTTGCTGACTTGCCGGGGTGGTCATCACTGTGGGGTGGAAAGGTCACCTCGGGCTGGTGAAGTCCCCGGGTCCGCAGGATCAGCCTGTAGTGCAGTGGCTCGATGATATGGATGCAATGCAGCCATATGTCTCGTCCCCGGTACGATAAAGCCGCCTCCACCCATGGCTGTCCCGTGTAACCCTCGCCGCGGTATGGGGTCCATCTCACCTGAGAGCATTTAGTTCAATCATCCGCATTAGCATATAGAAGCATTAAAAGCATGAGCATTTAAAAAGCATTTATTAGCATATAGAAGCATATAGAAGTCATTTTGAGTTCTAGACTCACCGACGTATGTGGGAAGGAGTCTAGGTCATCCTGGATCGTCCGGGTCAGTCTGATGATTGACCCTGTGTCCCTCGCCACCGACCAACGCCTCGCGATCGGTATGCGGTCGGGATGGAGTAGTGCACCTCTCCCGATGCCCGGGAGATACATGTAGCTCCAGATCTGCATTTAGAAATCAAGTCAGTCGCATGGCATAATCACAGCATAATCATAATCGTATAGAAAGCATTTAAATTGCGTTTACCTGTAGGAAAGGTGAGAAACCGCCCAGCATCGTCTGCCGGTCCGTGGTGCTGAGGGACTCGAACAAGAACGCGAGCACTGCCGCTCCCCAGGCATACCTCCTGACTCTGCCCAAATCCTCTATCATTGGCAGCAGTCTGCAGCTGATGACGTCTGCCCGAGTCGCAAAGAGGAGCTTCCTGAATAGCAGCATCAGGAAGCGTCTGAGCACTCTATCTCCCTCTGGTCCTGCCTCTGCAGCCACGCGAGGGCGCACCTGGTCTATCACTCTGCCCAGATGCTCCTCAGGTAGCTCTCCCACGGCGATCGCCGCTCCTCTCAGTCCCAAGCTCTTCTGCAGCACTGATCTCGAGAGCTGGGAGGAGGACTGTCCCGGCCTGATCAAATCTAGTCCGAGCAGCTGCGGTGCCATCTCCCGGTAGTCGCCGTATGTCCACCCGGTCACTGCGGCTCCGTGGACTCTCAGTCCTGTAATCCTCGCTATATCTTCCAGCATGGGGATCATGTGGCCCCACGGGAAGATGAAGGCTCTGCTGATCGGGTCCCATCTCTCGTGCAAAGCGTACAGTAGCGGCGTGTCCATCCGGATCACCTCGATATTGAGCACCTCGGCAAATCCCATGCCGACTAATCTCTCTCTCTGGTAGTCGGGCAATGCCTGGTACACAGCCCAGATCTGTAGCCAGGAGATCCGCGATCGTCTCTTCCCCTGCATTGCACATTAGATCATTAATTAGTCCAATTTACATCATATAATCATTACATAAACATTCATAATTGAAAACAAAACAAAAATTTGAAAACTGAAAACCCTAAAAAATAGCTTAAGTCCCTGGCATGATTGACGGCCCTGGGGTAGGGCGTCGCTTGCCTCTGACGGACTCAGCATAGTGCGTCAGACAAGTGACGGTCGCTGGCAGGACCGTCACATTGACTGCGTTTGGGAAATTTTTCCCTTGCATCCCCGTGGTCTCCCACTATGGCCAAATGGCCTACAATTGCTCCTAGTGGGTTCGTAGACCCATTTCTACCCCTATTCCCCACATGCATTCATAAATAAAACACAAAAAATCAAAATTTGGAGTTAGGGCAAGGGGGGCCTACCTCACGGTCCATGCCTCTCCTTTTCTTCTTCTCTGGTTCTTTGGGCTCCTCTGCACCCAATGAGGCTTCTCCTTGATCCTCCACAGCCGTGGGGACTTCTTCTTCTTCGATTGGGCTTCTCCTCGTCGGTTGTTCCTCTTCCGCCAGCGGGATCGCTTCCCGTTCGAGCCGGCGGTGGAACTGCCGTATGGCCATCTTCTTCCCTCTCCCCCTCTTCTGTGGTGGCGGCTGGGGTGCCTCGTCGCCGGCCATTGCGGTGGTGGGGGTTGGAATCGCCGGAGCTCTCTCGGTTTTGGTTTTTTGGGGCGTTGGGTTTGGAATGAATGGGCCGTGACCGTTCGGTTGTTTTTTTTTGAAAACTCAGGAAATGCGACGGTCTATCGACGGACCGTTACATCCTTCTGACGCGCCTTGAGATGACCGTTACATGTGTTGGACTATTTTATTGAAGAATGTGAACCGCCTGACTTATGACGGACCAGGGGTGATCTGTTGCTTAGTGTGATGCCCTTTCATAAGACCGTTATATTCTTGCAGATTTCTTGATGAACTAAAAAGTCTAATTGATGTTAAAACAGTGCCATGTTCTGCATTAATGTTCCTTATTGATGTCCCTTGCACGTACAATGGTTATGCCTTGAGTTCCTTATCATATTTATTGTTGGCTAACCTATCTTTCATGAAGGAATTTATGAGTGAAGTCATGCGTTGCCGATCATCAGGCAGGTAAGTCAGGTATTATATTTCGTTCCCTCACTCCCTTAATGCATTACTATATGTTACTTATGATATGTTATCTCGAGAACCGGCTGGTCATTCATGTGTCCTGGGATCTGATGTTCCCCTAAAATAAAAATGATGATGATCTAAGTTCACATGTTTAATCGTTGGATAGGCCGTTAGCTTGGAAAATTTGGGGACGATGGTTCTATCTTGCACGCCGTGGTTGTAGATGGTGTCTTGACTCTGATTTCTCCGATCTAGCAATATTATTCTCGAGTATTTTCTATCTTATCTTTCTTTGCATTTATTTTAAAGATTTTGTTTTCCTTTCGCCCAGCATGCATTATACACATTCTTTGAGCATTCATGAAGCTTCATTTGTTCAAGGTGTCTCAATGATGGTGAACAGCTGTGTTCTTGATTCTGGATGAGGAGAATCATTCCACTCTGAATTAGAAGGTTTCCTTTGATCTCGTCGCTCGATTTGGTTGGCTGAAGATTCCTGTCTGGAGTTTAATCAGTTCTCTTTCCTTTCCGTTGCCTCCGGCGGCTAGCCGTGTTTCCTTTCCTTAAATTGTTAGTTCCTCCAGACTCGCATCCCTTTGGTTGGCTATTTCCTTGTGATCAGTTTGAAGTTTTCCAGAAAATTCCTATCACTTGTCGGTAAAGAACGGGTGTCGTTTACCTTAACGCCCTCTTTTTGATACACTCCGCTTTATTTCCGCTTCATCTTCATGTTCCATTTCACTTTCGCTTCACCTCCGCTCGCTCCCCTGCAAAGAGGATGTTAAGGAGGGGCATCTGTTGACACCCGTTTTATACCCAATAAGTCGGGTCATCTCCTTGTTTCATTCTATATGATGCTCCAAATTGTTCACTCTTCATTGAATCTCTTGATCAGTTGAGACCTGTTTCTTGGGTCTTAATTCCTGGATTAAGAATTGGCTCCTGGTGGCGTTTCGTTGGCAACAGCTTAGCAACCCTTCATTGCTATTCTTGAAACTCAATGGTAATAACGGTCCGAACCAGGCGCGTTGTTTCATTATAACGCATGGGGCCTGGACCGTTACTCTTTGAAGAGCCCTAAGGCTTAAGGCCTCGTTGTAAAGCTTATCCTTTTGATTCCACGTTGATAATAACGGTCTGTCGTGCAGCCGTTGTTTCATTCTGACGCCCTATGCCTTGGCCGTTGCTTCCTTGAAGAGTCCAACTTGTTGGGTCTTCTTCCCGTTGATCCTATCTTTTAGGGATAATGTTGATAGTAACGGACGATCCTTGATGCGTTTCTTCCAAGTGGCGGTCTGTCGTGCAGCCGTTACTTCCTTCCGAGAGTCCTGGCAGTTCAGGCCTTTTCTCTGCTACTCCGTGGTCGAGATAAGGGTTTGGATTGACGATATCTCTTGCAAATCTGATCCTCAGGACCTTCCGTTCGATTCTATGGACTCTTGGTGATATTATCTTCGAGGATTTGCTAAGAGTTATCTCTTTATCTTGCTTGATTATCCTCTGCTCGACCTGAGAGTTTGAGGGTCTATAAATAGAACCCTTGACTTCATGGCCCGAAGGGAGGAAGATTTGAATTCACGACGAAGTGCTGCCGAACTTAGGAGCCATCTTCATCCAGGAGGAACTGCTTCCCACGTCCATCCATCTCATAACAAAGGGAGTACTTTGGTTTTGGTCTTTCAAGTTCATCATTGCATGCTTGAGTTCTTCCCTAGTTTTTCCTCAATCAAAGCGTTGTCCCTCCTCTTTCTCCACATTTTTCACTGTCCTCTAAGCATACAAACATCTTCCCAAGCTTTTAAAACACCCAGAGGGGTTAAAAAATCAAAAACTCCCCGGTAATCCACTCTCCTTTTGATGATGTCAAGTCCTTTGAGAATTGAGGCTATGCTTGTGAAAAGGACTAATTGAGGTTATTGTGTTTTGTCTTTCTATATATTTGGCAGGTTTACAGGTTCATTAACGCGAGGCCCAGGTCTTCTAGCCGGCTGGAAGAGTTGGAGTTAAAAGAATTCAAGCTTTGTTACTGCAGGTTATCTGACGGTCTTGTGCAGGCGCGTCACTTTATTCCGGTGGTCTATCGTGTGGCCGTCACTTCCAAGTAGCGCACAGGGTTCTGATCGTCACTTCTAAGTTGATCTGCAGGCTTTCTCTGGTTTTCTCTCCCGTGGGCGGGTGTTTCATCCACCTATTTCCAAGGTATATTCAAGTCTTTGACTTGTTTTTACTTTGGTGGCGATCACATCTTTCCTTGGTATTGGGCATTAGCTGTCTTCTTCCTCATATCTTTCTATTTTTTCTTGCTTGTTCCACCTTTACGGTGTGTTTTTGTTTACTCCTTGCTCCACGCTCCGACGTGTGTTTTCCTTTTTTAGCATAGTTTGATTGAGATAGCATGCCCGTGCTAGAGCTAGCTATGATTGCCTAGGTTCATGATCACATGTTCATAGGTTTAAGTAGATCTTTGATTGCTTGTTTGTCATCTTACCATATCACTTTTCAAACTTCAAAAGAAAGATAGAAGATAGACAAATAAATATCAACAGCTGTCTACGGGTGAATGGCCCCGGGTGTAGGGTTAGCCTCTTGACAGGGCTGTTTCCCCTTTGACATTTTCATAAATTCAAGGAATGAAGGGGCTGCCTTGCCCCCACTCTTGTTGTATAGGCCTAACGGAGGAGTGATTTGAACTCCCTTAACTTCCGGCGGAGGTGTCTTGTAGGGTTACTCCCCTCTGAACATGATGTTGTGGTTGGGTGGTGGCTGGCGCCCCCATTTTCGGCCCGACCGAGTGGCATGCGCAGCAGTTGCGGCCTCGGCTTTGCCTCCCCCAGCATGGGGTGTGAAGCAAATTTCTTCTTCTTCCTCTTCTCCGGGTAGGTTGAAGAGTGCTGACAGGGTATTTCAGGAGACAACCTGTGTTTTATTGGCCCCAGCGGCCTTTCTTTTCTTCTTCTTTTGCTTTCTCTTCTTTTTGGTTTCTGCGGGTGCCTGCCCCTAGAACAGGCTGCCCTCTTCAAGGGGTGCTGTTTCGGCTTCCTCCACCTGTTTGAGTGAGAGTTGCTCCAGCTCTTGCCATGGGACGTGGTCCCGTACCAGCAGAGGTTTCAATTCGGGCTACACATATTCATCTAGCCCTTCAATCAGGTGCTGCAGTCGAAGGACTCCAGGATTGGTTTCCTTGATTACTGGCAGCGGAGTTTGTCTCCTCCTGTTAGGTGTATGTATTCTGACAGCTGTAGGTGGAGTGACCCATATGGGTGCTACCACTGGCGGAGCAGGCCGGGGTGTAATGCCACGGATATGTGCCCCCTCTTTCGGGCGGGGTGCCCTCTTCTTCTTGTGCTTCACAGGGATCTGCTACCACCCCTGTTGTTCTTTCACGGGCTCCAGGAAATGGATTTCGTAGGTGCTCCGTGTGCTTGCTTTAGAGATCTCCTCAGGTAATGCCTGGTAGAGGGAGATCATGTTGACTGCTGCTCTCCTGAGAGGGGCTTCATGTGGCTGAGGAGGATCTACTTTGTACTCTCCCAGCTCTATTTCATTCTTCTTTACCATTCCTTCGATGACGTCTTTGAAAACATAACAATCTTCGATTGGATGTCCCAACATCTGGTGGTAAGGGCAGAATCTTGGACTATCTTTTCTTTTCAGGTCCTCCGGCCTCCTTGGCTCAGGCAAAGTGACCATGCTGTATTCTGTTACCCAGTCGAACAGGCTTTCTTCATTTTGTCCCTCAGCGAAGGACCTTCTTTATCATCTAGAGCTTTCGCAGGTGGCTGGGGAGCCGCCTTCTTGCCTTTCTCCTTCTGTTGTTCGAACGCCTTGATATCAAGCGCATTCACTTCTTTAGGTGTGGAGCGCCGTTCCGCAGCCCTACCTTTCTGGGCTGTGCTGGCAGCTGACGCCGGGACAGGCTTGGCTAGGAAAGCCTCCACTTCGGCCACTACATTATTCAGCCGGTCGAACGACCGTATTTCCATTCCAATCATCTTCTCCAGGACCTCCCTCCTGAGGTTTTGTTTGCATATTTGTACCGCGTCCTCCTGATGCGGGGGCCGCTTGCATCTCATTCTGAGGTTCCTCCACCTCTTGATGTAATCAAGGGCTGTCTCATCTGCCCTTTGTTTTGTTGAGTAGAGTTCGGCCACTGTGACCTCCCTCTCTGTGACATGAAATCTTTCTCTGAACTTTCTCTGCATATCCGACCAATCGTTGATTGACCCGGCCGAGAGGCTAGAGTACCATTCAAATGCGAGCCCTGTCAGCGAGGACCTGAAGAACTTCAGCAAATATGACTCGTCGGTGGCCAGATCACCCATAACGGTCATATAATATGCAACATGCTCTTTAGGGGACCCTTTCCCGTTGAATTTGTCAAACTTAGGCGGCTTGTTGACCCCCGAGGGAAGTCGTTTAGCCGCATGGTGTTGCGGGTAGGGCACCCGATAGGCATCAAATGCGACGTAGTCGCCTTCACTTTTCTCTGCGAGCTTCAGCTTGATCATTCTCTCCACCATCATCCGGTTCACGACCGTGGGGTCAACCGGTTCTGGATAGAAGTGCGCTGGCTGCAAGTACGGGGTGACCAGGGTGGTCACCTGTGGAGAACGCATCAGCGGGGGTGTCGGGTGCACCTGAGGGAGCACCAGAGGTAGCAGCGGCTGAGACTGTGGTGGCCGCTGTTGTGCTGTCGCCATGCTTGGCTCTGACGGCTGGGACAGTGTATAGAGCGGTGGAGGGTCGTCACGACGAGCCGCTCCCCGAGATGACTCACCCTGAACTTCGGGTGGTTTAGACGCTGATGAATGTTCAGCTTTTTCCATCAGCTGCTTCTTCAGAAAGTCTATCTCCCGTTGATATTTTTGTAGCAACATCAGAACTGATGGGTCTATAGTGGTGGGGATACCCTCTGTTGTCTCCCCGAACGTACCCTCAGGCAGGATGTCGAGGAGGACGTCGTCTTCTTCTTCCGCCGTCACCACATTAGCAGTCAAGACGGGGGCCTTGTCATCCCAGTGGGGGTAGACCTGGGGCTGTTTCCCTTTAACCATCATCAGAAGCTCTCTTGCTGCTTCTGTTCTGCGGGTAGTTGGCCCCGGCCGTGCGGCCAATTGAGCCAATTCTTGGGGGTCTTGAGGAAGCTCCCCATATCGGCTGGATATACCAGCCATGTTGCAGGTGAGAACCTGCATCCTTCTCTTTTGTTGATAGACCCTCCTTCTGGCTTGCTGCAGAAAGGTCAGCCTTTCGAACACAGAAGCTCTTCTTCTTTCTTCCCACTCGGGGAAGGCTTCATCGGCTTCGACCTCGAGGCCGTCATTATATCCATTATCGTCGACTGATGACACCATAATTCTATCTCCCATATTTCCTTCCTCTGTCGCTGATGGGTAGTAATCTTCCTCAGTGGTGACTGTCTGCATCAGTCGCTGCTGTCCGAGTGAGGGATTTCCTAAGCCTCGGAAATAATTTCTGACCAAGCAGGTCATCTCTTCTTGACCCTGTTCTTGATATAGGACGGGGGGTGATTGTCGACCTCCAGCAGGAGGGATATAGGCCAGCCGAGCTCTGTTGGCCGGCTGTCGGAATCTTCATCCTGCAGCAGGGACGTTGGCTTGACGGGCCACAGCCCGGAGAATTCTGTGGCGCGGAGGATCCGCGACCACCTCTTCTTCCTTCTTCGGGGGTAGGCCCCTTTCTCTTCTCACTTCCGCCTCGTCGTTCACAAAACGACGGCGGATGGGTGTTAGCTGGTGGGCAGGTCGGGTCTGTTGAGTACGGACTGAATAGATCTAGAGGGGGGTGAATAGATCTAGCCCCTTTTTCGATTTATAAACCAAAGATCAACTAGACCTTAAGCAAACTATGGGTTGCAAAGATAAAACTGATAACTACCGTGACAGCAAGCAATAAGAAGAACACACACCACAAGCAAAACCACAAGACAGGATTTTTAGGTGGTTCAGTCTCTTCCCGAGACTTACGTCCACCCCTTGCTCAACTTGAGCAAGGCTTCACTAAATGAGAACTCCTGATCTCAACCAATACACCGCTGATACACAGCTTCTTCCTACTGACACACAGCTTGTACCCGCTACCTCACAGCTTGATACTTGATGTAATGAAAAGAACAAAAAATGCAACAGGACTGAACAAGAGCATTTGAATCAAAGAAAAGAGTTCAGCCTGGGACTGCAAATAACAAGAATAGACTCCCTGTGGAACTTCCAGACGATTGCCTTTAGCTGCGACGCTGCTGGAGTCTTGCTTGTCTTCAGTCGGTCTTTTCTTCTGCAGCAATGAAGATGCCTTCGGTCTTGTGCAGTCTTTGTGATTTCTGAAGAGCCACTCCTTCTTTCCTTTTTTCAGAGTATCTTTGTGAGTGTATCCTTTCTTTTTCTTCTACTCTGTGTTCCCCTATTCAGTTCTCTGTCTTCTTCTCCTTTTTGCACCAGTTCTTATCAAACCCGGAGCTGTTTCCCGCGCAAGTGCAAACCTGTTGGGTTACTCGCTAAAAACCAGGGAGAAGATTAAATAGAATCTTAAAAAGGTTTGACCGGTTCTTAGCAAGATTCTCTCCTTGAATCCCGTGCTGAATCTTATCCTCTGAAAAGCCCAACAACCTGCAACAACAACCTGCAGGTTTCAAGGAACCGAAACTGAATTCGGTTGGAATTCGGTTCTAGACGGTATACCGCTTGTGGTCGACAACGACCCTGTCTCTGGTCGACATTGAGCAGTGTCCAGACGGCTGGTTCTTCAGGCTGATGCTCGTATCGCTCATTGTTGACAATAGCCATGTCGCTGGTCGACAAGGGGCAATGTCCAGATGACTGGCAGTTCTGTCTGATGCTCTGTCTGTTCCGTGGTCGACAACGAGCAGGGCTCTGGTCGACAACCAGAGCGCGTACAGAGGAAAAATGACTTGAGCTATGTTTGGTTGGATTCGTTGGTCGACAATGACCACTTCTCTGGTCGACAAGCAACCTTTGACATTTCTTCTGATTTGTTGATTTCATTAGTACTTCAGTAAACCTCAAATAACTTGAACTATCAGATTTGCATTGAATTGGACACATCCATCATGTGAAGACCCAATCAATCAATCTTGCATGTGTTGTGTTATTAAAATAGATTAATCACACATATCCTTTGTCATCATCAAAACTAAAGGGATGCACAACATTCTCCCCCTTTTTGATGATGACAACCATGAGTCATTGTGACAATCAGGAGATTATTTCAACCAGAAAATGCATTTGATATGCCATTCAGAAACTATCATAACATATATCATTATCACATATTTCAGCCAGAAAATTCATTTGATATGCCTTTCAAAAGTATCATAACACGAATTACATGAATGAAAACAAAGGCAAAGACTTGACATCTAGACACACCTAGATAGACAATGACACACATAGACTCTCTCCCCCTTTGTCAACAGCAAAAAGAGGAGTATCCAGACATTCACTCCGAGGAGGACGAAGAAGTCTCGGGCTTCACGTTCTCTTCCATCCGATCCAGCTTGTCAACTATGTGTGCATAAGAAAGCCTTAGCTTCTGGATCTCGGAGATAGTAGCATGGTGATTCTGTTTAATCTGCTGGTTTGTGAACTCAATGCGTGTACCCATCTCTGCTGACACTTCAGCTAATGTGGCAACCAGTCTGTTAAACCGAGAGCTAGCATGTTCTGAGTGTTCCTGTTGCTTGATGAACCTGGTCTCCATCTGCTGCTCTAGTCTTTGGACTTTCAGCTCCAAGCGCCCGGTTGCAGCATTCATACTTTCTTGAAAGGATTGGAATTGAGTTATGAGTGAGGTCAGCTGAGATGCTATCTGGAGAAGCACTCCGTGAGACTCAGTGTTGGAGGTGGAAGGAGGTGGTGGAGCAGAAGTAGACGGAGCGAAGGTAAAGGGAACATGGGTAGGTGGAACAGACGTAGATGGAACATGAGTGGCTACAGTGCCTGGTTGCCATGGCACAATAGCGAGTGAAGGTGGAGGATGGGTAGCAGTGGTGGTAAAAGTGGGAGTGTGAGTGGGAATCACCTCAGGTGGAGGGGTTGCAGCAGGGCTAACATGAATTGGTGTCTGTGGTGGAGAAGAGGGAGGCAACGGTGCTTTGGATTTACCCTTGTGATGGAAATCTCAGTTCAAGATTCAAAATTCACGAGCTTTGTGGGTTTGATGAGATCGACAGTTTACACAAAATCTGAGCTGAACCTTCTCCGAGTCAGGAAGTTTGACGGAACAAGCATCTCCGAGTGATCGGCAAGCAGCTTCATCAACAAATGCAATCAAATGGGCCATTCCATGCTAATCGTCTCATTTTATTGGGCCGTATACATGGGCCTAATGGGTCATCTCTATGAAATTTTATTCACAATAAAAGAGTCTTATTATGTATTTTAGTCTTTCGGTGTCTTTAAGTATTCCTAGGGAATCATGATAAGAAGGTATTAAGTGTTAAGGAGTCTTATTATGTATTTTGATGTTTCCGATAGGGTGTCTTTTAGTATTCCTAGGAAGTCATGATACTAAGTGGTAAGTGTCTCTTAATCTTCCTTGTATGCCTATATAAGAGTCTTGTATCCCACGGTGGAAAAACAGTGAATGAAGATCTATTTTTGGAACCCATGTGAGTCCCACGTAGGGGGACCTTTCCCCCTCCCTTATCTTCTTCCCTTCACCCCCCTGCAATTCCCATGGCCGCTAGTGCCTTTTCTTCCTTCCCTCTCCACGGGTGCGATGCCCACTTCTTCCCTTCCTCAACCACGGGTGAGTGATGCCCTTCGTCTAATTCTCTCTCTCTCTCTCTCTCTCTATCTCTCTCCAATTCTCTCTCATCCCCACCCCAAATTCGGAATCCACTCTCTCTCCTCTCTTTCACCTCTAATTAAGACCCCTCCCCCTTCCCTATACCCCTCATTTAAGTCCCCTCCCCTCCCCTAGGTAGAACTCCCACTCCCTAGGCATTCTCTCCCCTTCCCCACACAACCTTTCGTCTTCCCAGGCACCCTTTCATCTCCCCAAGGCCCAATTTCGAATTTGGGTGTTCCCTCCTCTCTCTCTCACCACCCCATTACCTCCCCACCTCCCAAAAGCACCCCCCTGCAACCCCAGCCACGTCCATCCCCCCCCCTCCCTTAACCCAAACTCACAAATCCCTTCCATCCCCCTTAATCCCCCCTCCTCAATCAGCTCCATTCGCAGGCAGAAATCAAGCCCGAGTTGCAGTCGATATTGGGAGCAGTTCCAGGCAGAATCGGCTTCCGGGTTCTTCATCAAAAACGTACGTTGGCGAGTCTTCTGACCAGGCGAGGTGGAATCGTCCTCTTCCGAGTTCGTGAGCATCGGCAGTGGCCAATCTCCCACGACTGCGCAGGAGGCTCCTGAACCCGACCAGAAGCTGAGGAAGACCACCACCACGCCCAACCCTGATGGAATCCGACTCCGAGCTGTTCAGCAAAGTTCCTCCCCTCTCTGTCAGCTCTCAGGAACAGAAGGCGGTTCGTCGATCGGAGCTCAAGGTGTGAAGTTATCAATTTCCTACCACTGTTGGGTCATTCTGTCCACCGATCCCCTCCTCCGACCCGTCCCCACTCAACGGGACCTGCACGTCCACACCGACATCCGACTGAGGCGAGACCAGTGCCGCTGGAAAGTAGTCGTCCCCACGATTCCAACGCCACCTGCTGCGCACCAAACGGAGTTCGGGATTGCTCGTGGTGTCCATGTCAAGCCGCTGTTCAGAAGCTGCCCCTGCACAGAACCAGAACGGGGTCCCCGCTCAGTCGTCCGTGGCGACCAGGTTCGGGCGGAACCAAAATTCAGAAAAATTGTGCTGTATCCCTACCCTGTTACGAAGCCAACGGCACCAACCGCGCCTCCGGCAAAATTCCAGAGTGCGATCCACAGCCACTTCAACAGCTGCTGGTCACAGATTCCAGAACCGGGCTGATAAAAGAATTTGGAGAAATATGAAAGAAGAGTCAGTTTTATGCCCGACGTTAATTTGTTTCACATCAAGTGGTATCAGAGCTTAGGGAATCGGGCCGTCCCATCGGACCGAGATCCTGAGCTTTGAGGTTCGAGGTCGAACCTCCTCCAAGCGGAGGAGTATGATGGAAATCTCAGTTCAAGATTCAAAATTCACGAGCTTTGTGGGTTTGATGAGATCGACAGTTTACACAAAATCTGAGCTGAACCTTCTCCGAGTCAGGAAGTTTGACGGAACAAGCATCTCCGAGTGATCGGCAAGCAGCTTCATCAACAAATGCAATCAAATGGGCCATTCCATGCTAATCGTCTCATTTTATTGGGCCGTATACATGGGCCTAATGGGTCATCTCTATGAAATTTTATTCACAATAAAAGAGTCTTATTATGTATTTTAGTCTTTCGGTGTCTTTAAGTATTCCTAGGGAATCATGATAAGAAGGTATTAAGTGTTAAGGAGTCTTATTATGTATTTTGATGTTTCCGATAGGGTGTCTTTTAGTATTCCTAGGAAGTCATGATACTAAGTGGTAAGTGTCTCTTAATCTTCCTTGTATGCCTATATAAGAGTCTTGTATCCCACGGTGGAAAAACAGTGAATGAAGATCTATTTTTGGAACCCATGTGAGTCCCACGTAGGGGGACCTTTCCCCCTCCCTTATCTTCTTCCCTTCACCCCCCTGCAATTCCCATGGCCGCTAGTGCCTTTTCTTCCTTCCCTCTCCACGGGTGCGATGCCCACTTCTTCCCTTCCTCAACCACGGGTGAGTGATGCCCTTCGTCTAATTCTCTCTCTCTCTCTCTCTCTCTATCTCTCTCCAATTCTCTCTCATCCCCACCCCAAATTCGGAATCCACTCTCTCTCCTCTCTTTCACCTCTAATTAAGACCCCTCCCCCTTCCCTATACCCCTCATTTAAGTCCCCTCCCCTCCCCTAGGTAGAACTCCCACTCCCTAGGCATTCTCTCCCCTTCCCCACACAACCTTTCGTCTTCCCAGGCACCCTTTCATCTCCCCAAGGCCCAATTTCGAATTTGGGTGTTCCCTCCTCTCTCTCTCACCACCCCATTACCTCCCCACCTCCCAAAAGCACCCCCCTGCAACCCCAGCCACGTCCATCCCCCCCCCTCCCTTAACCCAAACTCACAAATCCCTTCCATCCCCCTTAATCCCCCCTCCTCAATCAGCTCCATTCGCAGGCAGAAATCAAGCCCGAGTTGCAGTCGATATTGGGAGCAGTTCCAGGCAGAATCGGCTTCCGGGTTCTTCATCAAAAACGTACGTTGGCGAGTCTTCTGACCAGGCGAGGTGGAATCGTCCTCTTCCGAGTTCGTGAGCATCGGCAGTGGCCAATCTCCCACGACTGCGCAGGAGGCTCCTGAACCCGACCAGAAGCTGAGGAAGACCACCACCACGCCCAACCCTGATGGAATCCGACTCCGAGCTGTTCAGCAAAGTTCCTCCCCTCTCTGTCAGCTCTCAGGAACAGAAGGCGGTTCGTCGATCGGAGCTCAAGGTGTGAAGTTA
Organism: Amorphophallus konjac; assembly: GCA_022559845.1. Lineage (NCBI taxonomy): Eukaryota > Viridiplantae > Streptophyta > Magnoliopsida > Alismatales > Araceae > Amorphophallus > Amorphophallus konjac. Next base: position 454,063,444 of record CM040121.1, on the reverse strand, counting down.
TCAATTTCCTACCACTGTTGGGTCATTCTGTCCACCGATCCCCTCCTCCGACCCGTCCCCACTCAACGGGACCTGCACGTCCACACCGACATCCGACTGAGGCGAGACCAGTGCCGCTGGAAAGTAGTCGTCCCCACGATTCCAACGCCACCTGCTGCGCACCAAACGGAGTTCGGGATTGCTCGTGGTGTCCATGTCAAGCCGCTGTTCAGAAGCTGCCCCTGCACAGAACCAGAACGGGGTCCCCGCTCAGTCGTCCGTGGCGACCAGGTTCGGGCGGAACCAAAATTCAGAAAAATTGTGCTGCATCCCTACCCTGTTACGAAGCCAACGGCACCAATCGCGCCTCCGGCAAAATTCCAGAGTGCGATCTACAGCCACTTCAACAGCTGCTGGTCACAGATTCCAGAACCGGGCTGATAAAAGAATTTGGAGAAATATGAAAGAAGAGTCAGTTTTATGCCCGACGTTAATTCGTTTCACATCACCTTGGATGGTAGGGTGCGCTGGACTTGATCTCCTACCTTCTTATAGCCCAAAAATGTGGTCACGTAATGGAATGAGTATACGTGCCATTTGGGAATGACAACGCGCGGAGCGTGAGGAATGGGTATAGTGGCTGCTTCCAAAATGGCAGTTATGTGGGCAGCATATGGAAGAGAGTTCAGGGGATAATGCAAGAGGGTTTTGAAAGTATTCTGCATGAGCTTGGGAAGGCAGATGGGTTGGCGTGTGATGAGGCCATGGAGAAGAAATATGTGAAGTCGACTTACATGTTCCCTGGCGCCTCCTCTTGGTTGGATTATGGTGGTAAGAAGGTGATGGAGCAATCGATGAAGAGGAGGGAAAGTGTTGGCATTGAGGGATTTTGGAAGGACCTCAGGGACTGGTTGGCCAGTGACCACGGCATATGCTGCTTTGAAGTCAAAATCCTCAGGATTGAAGGCAGTACCATGCCTGGAAATTTTCAGCGCCTTGTGGAGTAGCTTGAAGTCGAGGAAGACGACGACACCCTGAACTACTGTATAGACCTTGTCATCCACGACTTGCAGGTTGTGGTAGAACTCTTGCACAAGCTGTGGGGAATACATAGTATGTGCAGAGACAAACTCTGTCCAGCCTTGGGCGTCCAAAACTTCCAGCAGTTCTGGGAACATCTCCATCAGCTTCTGATCGGAGAAATCTACTATTCTTGGGGACAGGATGGTCCGGGGCTTCAGTGATCCAGAGACTGGATGGACGATGGGCATATCTAAGGTTGCTGTCTTATCCGTTGTCGACCGCCGAGTGGTCGATGGCTGACCCTGCGTGGCCTTCTGCTTGGAGTGCTTGGACGGCGGCGACGATTCGGCAGGAACCTGATCCCTTGCTCGCTTGGACGACCTCTGAGCATGCGACGGATTCATGGTGGAAGGTAGCGAGAGAGTGTGTTGAGGCGAGAGAGAGGGATGCACAAGGGGTCGAAAGGGGACTGGAGATGGAGGACGACCGTGAAGGGTGAAAACGGCGAGGGTGAGAAGAGTAGGGACCCAGTCGGTTCAATTTATAGGGCAGGATATTAGTGAATGAGATCTGGGTCATAGATTCTAGGGTAGTGGAACCAGCGCAATACTAAAAACGAAGGGCCAGGATTAAATCAGCCGAATTAAATTTGGGGGATTTATTGAAGTGTACATCCGTTCCTTAATGAAGCATTTATGTAACCTCTCCACCCTTATGCAAAGACCACCTTGTAAACTAGTAGAGTGGGCTTAGTGATTCACTTGAATTTGAAAGTATTGCACCAATAAGCTTACGCCCCATATCTAATTTCCTCCACATGACCTCTTAAACTTATAATAGATTTCATGAGATGATTTTAATAGCTGTGCTTGCTGAATAGTGTTTTCAACTTTTCTTTGCATGCCATACCTTTGGTCAACCATTTTCCTCTACCTTTTAGATAATTTTGAGTGTTTCCTTTTGGAATCATTTTGAAAGCTGTGGTCAGGTTTATCACATGCTTTTCTACACGAGGAGACACGCTTTTTACACGCCAGAAACCTCGGCTACTTAGCATGCCTAACCATTCCACTTTTAACTGGGACACACCTTTGATCCGTGAGGATATACATTTATCAGACGCCAATATCCCCAGTTACTCAATATGCCCAGTTTCAATAATTTTTGATAGTAGCAGAGATAGATTGATTCTTCATGACACACATGCCTCTCACTTATTTTTCATCCATTTTTTCTTAAGATGGGAGGCAGTAGTTTCTCAGAATCCAATCCATTGCTCTACCATGAAGACAGAGTTATGGCGTATTCCACGTGCATTCATGCTATATTTTTGGATTTATATTAACTGTTCAGAACGGGCACAGATAGAGAAACCGACTTACTACTAACAATCATAAGTCTCCAAAATCATGTGACAGAATCATAGTTATGGTTTGAATTTATTGAAGTAGTACAGTCTAAATCCTCATTACTACACTCAACCTCTACTCTTATTGAATACATTGGTGATTTTATAGGAAGATATGGTTAGGTTATTCAATGTTTTATTAAGGAATGAGTTTACACTTTTTCTCCCCCTTAATTTGATAATCCATGCTGAATTAAGAAGTAATGTTGGCCAGAATGAGATAGAAAGACACAGGGAATGGGAAGTATGGATGATGGTGAATGAGTGAAGATGAATCTGAGCTCAAACAGTTTAAACAATCCAGAAGATTTCCTACCAGAACTAGTGTTAACCAGGAACCTGTTTAAAGTGGACATTTGCTTCCTTACAGATCCATTGTCGACCATGGAGCTATCTCTGGTCGACATCTGCGTAGTCACAGACCCTGCCTGATGTTGACATCTGCTTTCTTATAAATCTATTGTCGACTATGGGACTGTCTATTGTCGACATCTGCGTAGTCACAGAACCAAACAGTTTCCTGCCTTGATGCCTTGGTCGACCAGTGCCCTGTCTTGGGTCGACCACCAGAGCTAACCAGTAGCATTGCCAGGAATTTGCAGAAAGTTGCTTGAGTAACAGCCGACACCAGAGCTTCCAAACACAATCAGTACCAGAGATCTAACTAACATATCTAATTACAGAAATGACAGAAAGCTATACAGAGAACACATGAATATGAGCATTTCAAGAATTTTCAGGAGATATTCTACATATCCCCAACTCCCTTCTTAGAGTTGAAAATCTGTCATTGTTAAGGGGTTTAGTGAAAATATCTGCCAATTATTTTTCAGTTTCTACAAATTGAAGCATGAAATTTTCTTTGGATACCTCATCTCTCAGAAAATGATGACGGATCTCAATGTCTTTTGTCCTAGAATGTTGAATGGGATTTTTAGATAAGTTAATAGCACTAGTGTTGTCACATAAAATGGGTGCACAACCAAGATCTACATTGTAGTCTTGGAGTTGATGTTTTATCTAAAGAACTTGTGTACCACAACTCCCTACTGCGACATACTCAGCCTCAGCAGTGGAGAGTGCTACAGAATGTTGCTTTTTAGAAGCCCATGAAATTAAACATCCACCTAAGAATTGACAATATCCACTAGTACTCTTCCTATCAATTTTGCAACCAGCATAATCAACATCCGAATATGAGATCAGATCTAGTTTGCAATATGTAGGATACCACAAACCCAATTCTTGGGTGCCGGCAAGGTATCGAAAGATACGCTTGACAGCTCCTAAATGTGATTCCCTAGGACTAGACTGATATCTAGCACACATGCATACACTGAACTGAATATCTGGCCTTGATGCAGTTAAGTATAGTAGAGATCCGATCATACCTCTGTATTTCTTGGCATCTACCATGTTACCTTTTATATCTGCTTCCAAGGTTGCACTTGTACCCATGGGTGACTCGATTGGCTTGCAGCTTTCCATGCCAAATTTCTTCAACATTTCTTTTATGTACTTGGATTGATTTATGAAATATCCTTCTCTGCATTGTGAGATCTGCAATCCAAGAAAGAATTGTAAATCACCCATTAGGCTCATTTCAAACTCATTAGTCATTAAATTTGCAAATTCAGTACACAAAGAGGTTTCAGTAGATCCAAACACGATATCATCCACATAGATTTGTACAATCAGTATATCCTTACCATGGGTCTTGGAAAATAATGTTTGATCAATTTTACCTCTTGTGTATCCCTTTTTAGTGAGGAAGGAGCTCAACCTTTCGTACCAAGCCCGAGGAGCCTGCTTTAATCCATACAAAGCTTTATGCAATTTGAACACATGATTAGTAAGTTCATCATTTTCAAAACCAGGGGGTTGTTCCACATAGACCTCTTCTTTTATAATACCATTTAGAAATGCACTTTTTACATCCATTTGTTGTAGTTTAATTCCATGAGAAGATGCAAAGGCTAATAATATCCTGATGGCTTCTAATCTAGCAACTGGAGCATATGATTCTTCAAAGTCAACTCCAAGTTCCTGGTTGTACCCTTTAGCCACCAGCCGAGCCTTGTTTCTCATTACAACCCCTTCTTCATTCAACTTGTTTTTATATACCCATTTGGTTCCAATTACAGGGTGAGATGAAGGTCTAGGGACAAGTCTCCACACCTGATTTCTTTCAAACTGATTTAGTTCTTCATGCATAGCATTTATCCATGATTCATCTTTTAAGGCTTCCTCTACAGATTTGGGATCTATTTGGGACACAAGAGCAAGTTGATCCAGTTCATTAATGGCCTTAATCTGAGATCTAGTCTTCCTAGGATCATGTATTCCACCAATAATGTTATCTAAGGGATGATCTCTAAGAAGTCTCAAGTTTTCAAGATTGTTACCTGAGATGATCTCTCCTTCGGTCTGATCATTGGAATTACCTTGGTTTCTTTCTTGATTCTGTGCTTCTTCATTCTCCATCGGTTCTTCTTTGTCTTTCAGAAATTCTCCATCTTCTTCTTCCTTGCTGACCTATTCATTTTTAATAAGATCATTAACTTCATCAAATGAGATATGAGGGGATTCTTCAACAATTTGATCTTTGGTTTTAAAAACCCGATAGGCTCTTGATCGGTCAGAATAGCCCAAGAATATTCCTGAGTCACTCTTTGGTTCAAATTTGTCCAAGACTCTCTTATCATTGTTATGAATGAAATATCTTGCACCAAAGATTCTAAGATGAGCTAGAGATGGTTTCTTACCTTTGAGCATTTCATATGGAGTTTTTGCACTAGATGGTCTTACCATTGCCCGGTTTACAATGTAGCATGCTGTGTTGACCGCCTCAGCCCAAAACTTCCTTGGAAGATTAGCTTCAACCAACATGGTTCTAGCCATCTCGACAAGAGTGCGGTTCCTTCTCTCTACAACTCCATTTTGCTCCAGTGTCCTTGGTGAGGAGAATCTGTGGGTTATGCCCTTGTTTCTGCAGAATACATCAAAATCAGAATTTTCAAACTCCCCCCCATGGTCAGATATGATTGTACACACTTTGGACTTACCATCCTGCTTCATTCTTTTGTAAAATTCTTGAAATTCATGAAAAGCATCACTTTTATGTGATAAGAACATTACCCATGTAAATCTGGAAAAATCATCCACTAGAACATAACCATATTTCTTACCACTAAGACTGGCAATTCTTGTTGGGCCAAAAAGGTCCATGTGTACAAGTTCTAGGGGTCTAGATGACTGACTTTCAGTTCTACCTTTGAATGATTTTCTTGTTTGCTTTCCTTGGGTGCATGCTTTACATACTTTGACATTTTGAGCAAACGAAATTTCAGGCAAACCAAGAACCATTTTATTTTTCACAAGTTTGTGCAACACCCTATAGCTAACATGCCCTAGCCTTCGGTGCCACAACCAGGTCAAGTCCTCCTTCTTGGCGGTTAGGCACAAGTTGGAGTGGGCTGGATCATCCAAGTCTATCATGTAGACATTGTTCACTCTCTCACCCATAAACTTGACTGCATCTGAATTTGGTTCAATAATCTTGCAGGTCTTGGAGTCAAATACTACTTTATGGCCTTTGTCGCATAGTTGACTGATGCTCAATAAATTATATTCCAGTCCATCCACCAGCAAAACATTGTCAATACAGTTTGAAGGTTTCTTACCTATCTTACCTCTTCCGATAATCTTGCCTTTGTTATTTCCTCCAAACATCACATAACCTCCATCTTTTGAGCTTAGCTGGGAGAACTTGGTCTTGTCTCCTGTCATGTGTCTTGAGCAACCACTATCTAAGTACCACTTGTTGTGCATGGCTGCCAGACATTCCTGCATCACGAATTACACATAAACTTTTGGACCCCATTGGTACCCGGGTCCAAGATAGCTTGTGAAATCATGAAACTGCTATAACAACATCTTGGGAACCCAAATTTTGTTAGAACAGTTTGTCTTTTCGTTTCTTAACTTGTTCAGGTTGTGTTCCTTTTGATTTAATGTTCCTCTATTTTGAGTCCATTTTCTTAAATTCCAATTTCCATTCTGTTTCAACTGAGAGAAGTTGTGAGTTCTGTTTGTGTGTCTGGTCGACATCTGGTATGTCTGTGGTCGACCAGGGTTTCTCCAGAAGCCAGCACCTGTTCTGGCAGATCCTCTGGTCGACATAGGAGGAGTCTGTTGTCGACCAGCCTGTTTCCAGACACCTTGTTTTACAGGTTTGGGTTTATTAACATGATTTAATGCTCTGTTTGTCTGGTTACTTCTGTGAATTTGACCTTCTCGTCTGATATGGCTGTTGTTTTTAAGCTGATGTAGATTGACCATTTTCCCTTTAGAGTTCCTCTCTTCCAAGGTGACATTAGTCTGTTTAGAGGAACTTTCAGCTATGTCCTTTTGTTTGTTTTGATATAGGTTTATCAAGGGGCCTTTTCCTTTTGTGTCAGCTTTTTCATTTAATGTTTTTAGTTGGAATTCCTTTTTAGCTGTTGGGTTGTATCCTAACCCCTCTTTCTGAAAATTTACTTTTATTCCCAACACAGCGTTCAAGTTTTCTTCACCCTTAGTCATTTTTTCCAATGTTTCCTGTTTGTTTTTCAGTTCACTTTGGATTCTTTCTATTTCTTTCAGAAGTTGACTGCTTTCTTCCTTGAGTGAGTTGTTTCTTTCTTGAGTTAGCTTAGTTTCCTGTTCATATTCTTGAGTCTTTAGTTTTAACTCATCAATTGTGTTTTTTAGTATCTCATTTTCTTCTAATAGCTCTTTGACATTTTCTTCATCTGTCTTGTGTTGATTCAGCTTATTTTGCAAGGTGGTGATTTCCAATTCTAGTTTAGTTCTGTTAGCAATTAAGTTGCTGTCATTATTGAGCTGATTGACTTTCTTCTTCAACCTTTTGTTTTCCTTTCTTGTTGTTTCATATGTATCAAGTAAGTCTGAATAGGCTTCTTCCCAATCTGAGCTAGAAAAGTCTTGAAACTGGGAGGTTACCTCAAGATCGTTGCTGTCTCCTTCGGCCATTAAACATGTGTTTCCTTCTTCTTCTTCGGAGGTTGTTTCCTCTTCGCTGCTTTCCTCCTCCTCACTCCATGTGCTTATCATTGCCTTTGGTCTCTTGCCTTTCCACTTGAAGCTTGATTTCTTAGGAGCCTCTGGACATTCAGCCTTCATGTGTCCTGGTTTCCTGCAGTTGTAGCAAACAAGCTTGTTAGATGAAGCTTTGTTTTTGTCAAACTTAAACTGGGATGATTTCCTTACCGTGCCCTTAGGATTTTTAAATCCCTTACCTTCCTTCCGCAAGAACCTTCTGAACTTTCTTGTTAGCATGGCTAGCTCGCCAGTTTCCTCACCTGTGCTAGATGAGTTATCAGTGTCAGATAATTCAGAGGTGCCTATTTTAGTCTTCAGGGCGAGCTGCTTCTTTTTCTTGCCCTCATCTTCGTTTCTCTTTAGGTTGACCTCATATGCCATTAGGGAACCTACCAGTTCATCCACAGTCATAGTTGTGAGGTCTTTTGAGTCCTCAATTACTGTGGCCTTGGTATGCCACATAGGAGTGAGGGACCTTAAGATTTTCCTCACAAGCTCCTACTCTTTGTAGGTCTTCCCTAGACTCTTTAAGCTATTTGTTAGTTGTACTAGTCTGGCATACATCTCAGGAATGTTTTCATCAGTTTTCATTCTAAACATTTCGTATTCTGAGACTAGCATATTTGCTTTGGACTCTCTTACCTCTGAAGTACCTTCATAGATGACCTTGAGTCGATCCCACATCTCCTTGGCTGTTGCACATTGTGAGACTCTTGAGAACTCCGTGGGGTGAAGCGCACATTGCATCACGTTCATTGCTCCCCAGTTGATGGTTGATTTTCTGACCTGTTCTCTGGTCCAGGTATCCTCGTCGTCGGGCAGATCATAGGGTCCGCAGCTTACCACTCTCCACATCTCATGATCTTGTGCTCTCAAGAACACCTGCATACGATTTTTCCAGTATGAATAATCATTTCCATCAAAATATGGTGGTCTAGTTACTGAGTGTCCCTCAGCCATTAGACTTCTAGAGTTCAGTATGCCAGCTTTCTCCTGGTTGTTAGACCACATTTTTGGAGAACCTGCTCTGATACCACGTGTTGAGTACGGACTGAATAGATCTAGAGGGGGGTGAATAGATCTAGCCCCTTTTTCGATTTATAAACCAAATATCGACTAGACCTTAAGCAAACTATGGGTTGCAAAGATAAAACTGATAACTACCGTGACAGCAAGCAATAAGAAGAACACACACCACAAGCAAAACCACAAGACAGGATTTTTAGGTGGTTCAGTCTCTTCCCGAGACTTACGTCCACCCCTTGCTCAACTTGAGCAAGGCTTCACTAAATAAGAACTCCTGATCTCAACCAATACACCGCTGATACACAGCTTCTTCCTGCTGACACACAGCTTGTACCCGCTGCCTCACAGCTTGATACTTGATGTAATGAAAAGAACAAAAAATGCAACAGGACTGAACAAGAGTGTTTGAATCAAAGAAAAGAGTTCAGCCTGGGACTGCAGATAACAAGAATAGACTCCCTGTGGAACTTCCAGATGATTGCCTTCAGCTGCGACGCTACTGGAGTCTTGCTTGTCTTGAGTCGGTCTTTTCTTCTGCAGCAATGAAGATGCCTTCGGTCTTGTGCAGTCTTTGTGATTTCTGAAGAGCCACTCCTTCTTTCCTTTTTTCAGAGTATCTTCGTGAGTGTATCCTTTCTTTTTCTTCTACTCTGTGTTCCCCTATTCAATTCTCTGTCTTCTTCTCCTTTTTGCACCAGTTCTTATCAAACCCGGAGCTGTTTCCCGCGCAAGTGCAAACCTGTTGGGTTACTCGCTAAAAACCAGGGAGAAGATTAAATAGAATCTTAAAAAGGTTTGACCTGTTCTTAGCAAGATTCTCTCCTTGAATCCCGTGCTGAATCTTATCCTCTGAACAGCCCAACAACCTGCAACAACAACCTACAGGTTTCAAGGAACCGAAACTGAATTCGGTTGGAATTCGGTTCTGGACGCTATACCGCTTGTGGTCGACAACGACCCTGTCTCTGGTCGACATTGAGCAGTGTCCAGACGGCTGGTTCTTCAGGCTGATGCTCGTATCGCTCATTGTTGACAATAGCCCTGTCGCTGGTCGACAAGGGGCAATGTCCAGATGACTGGCAGTTCTGTCTGATGCTCTGTTTGTTCCGTGGTCGACAACGAGCAGGGCTCTGGTCGACAACCAGAGCGCGTACAGAGGAAAAATGACTTGAGCTGTGTTTGGTTGGATTCGTTGGTCGACAATGACCACTTCTCTGGTCGACAAGCAACCTTTGACATTTCTTCTGATTTGTTGATTTCATTAGTACTTCAGTAAACCTGAAATAACTTGAACTATCAGATTTGCATTGAATTGGACACATCCATCATGTGAAGACGCAATCAATCAATCTTGCATGTGTTGTGTTATTAAAATAGATTAATCACACATATCCTTTGTCATCATCAAAACTAAAGGGATGCACAACAGGGTCCGCTTGGGAACCCACACTTGTTTAAACTTCCTCGGCCTGGGTGTCGGGCTTCCCTGGCCGTAATGATCGATTTCTTCTATTTCTGCCCTCCTTCCAGCGAGAGCTTGATAGGCATTGTAAATAGGAATGTTGGGGATGACTCGGTCTGGGGTCACCCGTGCAGTGCGTCCGTCGAGGAAGATGCGCATACCCCCGACTAGCATAGATTTCCCGGACTGAGACAGAGTTCCGGTGACTACAGCAGCATTCTTGCGGGCCTGGCGACGCTGGTGTCCTCTAGGGTGTTTGTTGATGACATTGGGGTGGGTCCCACGTATGACATGGTGCACCAGACAGCTAGTGGCCGGGGCCGGACTTTCAGACAAGTCTTTGCAGCAGGGAACCCCCAGAGGCTCCATTTTCTCCACAGCTTCCTTGACAGGTTCTGGGGCTTCGACCTCCAGCATATCTACAAAGGCTAACCCTAAAAAGTTGGGGAAGCCCACAGCGGCAGGGAAGCTGCTGAATTCCATGGGTACCGTCAGGTACCCTTGCGCGTGTCCAGTGACTATCGAAAGATCGAAGTCGACGCCAGTTATCCCATTGGTTGTCATTGTCTGCCTGTAAGAAATAAACAAGCCAAACATCAATAGCCTCTGGGAGGGCCTCGAAGCCCAAGTATCTCGGCAAAGCAATGAAAGGTGACACTGGTCCCACCGGGCGTGCCAGACTTGTTCGCGAACCTTTTTTTTTCTTCTCGCTCGCGGGTCGACCGACCAACTGACCAACTGGTGGTCAAATGATCAATTGACGACGGGGCGTGCCAGTCACATGAGTGACAATTTTATGATGCACTAATTCTGACCCGTGTCGGGTGAATGTGAGGTTCGGTCGGGACCAGCAGTCCGCCATACCATAAAGGCTATGGCGTTAATTACATCCCCCACGAGGAGGGAAAACCTTTGATTAATTACCGAGATGATGGGCTGTCGAGGTCGGAATAAGGGATACAAAGCATGCGAGTGATCATGCGAGATGCTATGATTGACTACACATGATTTATTTGGGTGGGCCTCGGTACATGGCGGAGGACTTAGGCCCAAAGGCCACCTTCACGCGTAACAAGACCTCCGATCAGGTGTAGCCTGACCTTCCGGCAATGTCATTTGATATACCGAGGATGCGCACACTCAAGCATGCATTGACGCGACACGAATGCCTGGACTAAGGCATAACGGCGAAAACTCGAGACATATCAATTCAAGCTCGAACAAGCTAATCTATTCAGTTCACTGATCAAAGAGTTTGCTTCATTCTATGGTTGACACCAGAAATCATCCCGGGAGCGGGGAAGAGACTGGAACGACACAACGACATGATTCGGCGTGAAACTAGTGCAACGCTTGTGAAGACAGGGGTTAAAATGCTTGAAACGGTGCCCTAAAACGTAGGTAAGTAGCTTAATACGGCGCCGGAAACCATAGGTAAATGGAAAAGATGTGTTAAACCGGCGCGGCCTGATTGGGGCGCGCCGGGAAGGGCGCGCCATTTTAAGGCGCGCCGTTTAAGGTGTGCCATGCATGAACGGCACCGATTTAGCCCAATTTCTCGGACACCAAGATTTTATTGGTTTATTTATAGATTTATTAATATGTTTCGGGAGATTTTGAAAGTTGATTGAGTTGATTATTCGTGGATCGGTCCCAAGCCGTCCAAAAAGTCAAATCACGGGCTCGCGCGAGGTTCAGACTCGAGTGCGGTGATCGTTCCGAGTTTAGACTCGTTCGAGCCGGAACTCCGGTAGCATCTCCCCATCCCGGAGGATTGTCGGGGAGAAGCGGGGAGTGCTCACGTGGTGGAGCAACCCCTGAGAGCCGGGTGGCGCAACGGCGACCGGCAAACCCGAACGGAAAGGAAGACCCCGAGGGCAAGCCTGCTAGGGGCACCGAGTTCGTGGGCGACAGTGAGTGAATGAGGCGACTCAATATGGGAGCGAAAACCCCGAGGGCTAGCCTACGAGGGGCACGCGACCTGAGTCACCACAACACTCGAATCGGGACGACCAATAGAGGAAGGAACTCTCGAGGGCTAGCCTACAAGGGAGACACAACCCACGGCCACCACGAAGTTCATTAAGGACCGTGGATTTGAACTATAGGGCGTGGGCCCCTTGCTGTGCATTCAATAGCCCGCGGGGATATTCGTCATCGATGGACGAACCCTCTGCCGGTCGAATGACTGATGTAGAAGATTGGGGGAATGTTCCCCTCCCCGGGCACTGGAGTGATGCTACAGAGCATACTACTGTGAAGATCCGAGAGGGGCGGAAAGAGTAGCGCAAGACGGTGAAACCCGCGGGTTAAGTGAGTTGATGCCGGCATGCTATGAGATTAGCATGAGGGTCCGGGGAGGAGATATACACATATCACGTTCGGAAACAAACCAGCGAGGGCTCGCCGCAGAAGAGGAAAGAAAGACAGAGGTAATCCCCCCGGTTTGGCCTATGAGAAGAGGCACATCGGCGGTGAGGATGTGCTCCCCGGATAGAGATAGACAGAGATGCGCACAGAGGTGCATCTCCGATCACAGGATCCATGGCGCATACGGTGCAGAGCCCGGCCATTATACTAAAAATCACGAAAGAAAAGCCCTGGGAGGGGGAGAATGATACATATAGCCCAGGAAGCATCCATCGTCAGGGAAAACGATTACATGTGAGTACATATGCCGGAAAATCATCGAATGCACATTCGAGAAGAGATTAGAGAAGGCGTGGAGAAAGGATAGAGCATCAACCACAATAGCATTTCATTCATCCCGTGAACAGCACGGGTATGTACACAGCGTATATATTCCGGCGTCGGCGCTGTCGCTCGGCCACCGTTTACATTAACAGAGGCTCATCACAGATGAAGCAGACGGGGAAGAAGAAATGGTGAGAGAAGGGGGGAGGAAAGGCTCGTATCATCGCTCCTCCCCCTCTTCCTCACTTACATTGCAGCAGGGGGAACGAAAATAGAAAATCAGAAGGGGGAAATCGACGGGGAACACGACGGTGACCCACCTACAAGACAAAGAAGTAGTCGATCTTCCTCTCCGACACCGGGAGGTTTGAGCAGAGCAGTATAGGGGACGGTGGCGGCGGCCAACGAACTCTCAGAGAAAGGGCTCTCTACTCGCCACGAAGAAAACCCTCTGATTCCTTTTCTTTCTTTTGATTCTCTTCCCCTCCTCCTCCTTTCTTTTTTTCGAAGGCAGGCTATATATATATAGCCTTGTTGATCCGGCGCCCTGGGAAGAGGGCGCGCCACTTTCGATGGCGTAGGGAAGCAGTCCCCCGATGACAATGGGCGCGCCGTTTTCTGATGGCGCCGTTTTAAGCGACGCCGGTGACCCTTCACGCGCCGTTTTGACTCGTTCGCTCGGCGCGGGCCGGCCGGTGGGTCCGGGGATGATTCTGGAGACTCCAGTTGACTGTTCCTTTCACCCTGGCCTTTGAAAAACCTTGACGTGGTGTTGAGGAAGCTCTCGATATGACGAACGGCCTTGATCAGACCTCCGCGTGTGTCTGGCCCGAGCATACGGGTATCCTGTTGGCACGGCCTTCGACACTATGATTTGTGCTTCTGGTCGAGACGGACTCGTGCTCGAGGCTTCTTTGCGGGACGGTGTTGCATCCCAGATGATTCTGCCTTGAATGGCGATCAATTGGCCACTAATGGGCCCATTATGATGAGGAGCCGAACCCATGGCGGGTGATCGGGGCCCTCTGCTGACAGAACCTTCGGCCCCTTGTTATGGACGGCCGAGGACGTTTTTCCCCCTCAGGAGAGCCATTGGGTAGACCGTCGTCCTTGGTCGGGCGACGGATGTGGGGTAGCAGCATGACGAGGTCGATGCCGGATCATTGGGCAGGCTTGGTCGCGCTGTCGGTTGGTTGTGGGTTCATTCCGACTGTCCTAAGGTGAAGTCCCCGGTGTTCCCTTCAAGGTGGCTCGGGGCTCTGGGAGCTTGAAGAGCCTTCAGTAAGCTAGTCTTCATCGGCTTCTGTGCTTCAGTGGACTGTCTCATTCGTCTTTGCGGCTTGGTCGCCGAAGGATTATATTTTGAGTGCCAACAAGGGCACAATCTGGTATTTATGCAGCCAGGGCCGTCCCATTAAAACTTTGTATGTGGTACTTGAATTTATCACATAGAATTGCACGGTGGTGGTGAAGTCACCCAATGTGAGGTTGAACTCTGCCACTCCGAGTGGAGTCTCGCACTTCTGATTGAAGCCGGCAATCCTCATATCTTTCACCTTGGTGAGGTGTAGATCGAAGTAGTACTTCTGGTAGATGCGGTAAGGCAAGATGTTCACAGTAGCTCCTGGATCTATCAGAATCTGGCTTAGTGGCTGACAGTTGAGATGCCCCCTCATATACAGAGGCCTGTTATGATTGGGGTCAGAAATTAGCATATCATCCTCCGTGAATGTAATGGTTGGCCCAGAGTTAACTTCTATCAGAAGAGCTTCTTATTGAGCTGGTGCCTGTAGGGCATCAATAATTGCTTGGCGAGCTTCTTCGCTCAAGGAGAGGATCTCCCATATAGAAAATCTTGTTGGGAGCTTCTTCAATATCTTCATAATCTAGCTTCCCACATGGACGTTGGACAGTCGCATCTCCTCTACTGTGGAACGTGGATCTTATCTTGTTTCATCTTATGATTTATTTATATTTTTTATTTTTTTATTTGGATTTTTGATTTATTGATTTATTAGGCGTGCCAGTCATGTGTGTGACGATTTTATTGTGCGCTCGATCTGACTTGGTCAGTCGATTGTGAAGTCCGAGTCGGGACCAGAAGTCCGTCATACCATAAAGGCTATGACGTTAATTACGCCCTTCCAAGGAAGGACAACCCTTGATTAAACGCCAAAATAGGAGGAAAGTAGCGGTGAAGATAAGGCTCAGAAGAGACGGAGTTGATTTATTTGCAGAATGCTAAATGGACTAGACAAAGCAGGGGGGTTATTAAGTACGGGACAAATCCGACGGCATATCCCCGCCATCTTGGACTATGCCAAGTGGGAATAGGAAACCATCCATGCAGCGGCAGGGTAGGATCCGTAAAAGATCGGGTATAATAGACCCGGAGTCCGAATAGGGACCGGCGCGACATGGCACGTCCCATGTGGGTGCGGTGCCGCATCTATACCCCCCTTCGAGGGACCATCGGAGAGCGTGCAAGGACATAACTCCGTGGGCCGGCGGGGCTGGGAGAGAATATCACATTTACCCGGTAGGGTATGTATGAATTTCGGCAGCATGTCCCCTCAACTAGGATTATGCCAAGAGAGAATAGGTCATCATCCACGGGATGCCGGGATGACGACCAGATAAGAAGGGCACCGGGCCCGGGGATGTTACTTGCGTCTATCTCATTGGTTAATATTCCCTTGGAACCCATCAGAACGCATATAATAACATGGCTCTTTGAGTTCGTAAGGTAGCAGTGAAATCCGGATCGGAAATGAGGGCTGTAGGGGAGGTCTTCCCCATTACTGTATCTTCTCAGGGCACATATGATGGTCTCCGAACATCCCCTAGACAGGTGTGTAGGGAGACTAAAGGATTGAAGGATGACAGTGCAGAGGAGGGCCTCGGACTAGGTTTCATTGGCCAAAGAAGGAGGGTCTCGGCGTGGGTTTCTATTGGCCAAGGGAGAGCTCTCGGCATGGCTTTAATGGCAAAAAAAAGGGGGGGAAGCTCCCGGCGTGAGGCTTCTCGGCGCGCTCCTCGCCGCGACGGGAACCCGGCGTCGGGAGGCCATAGGCCGGGAAGGCTGTGAAGGAACAGGGGTTTAACCGGGGGGTTTGTCGATTTGCTGAAGGGGAAGGAAGAGGGAGGCCTCTCGGCGGCGTAGCTCTCGGCGTGGAAATTAGCACGCCGGGAAGGTGAAAGGGTTAAGGGTTTCAGGGCTTGATTACGGTACTCTGTTCGGGAATTTTCTGAGTTTTCTGGCTCGGATCGAGACCGAATGTGGAGTGCAGGAGGGGGTTTCGTGGATAGCTCTGTTTGAAGGATGCCAAGGGAATGGGAAGGCCGAATCAGTAGGGGAAAAGAGACCATCGTCTATATCCTGTGAAGGGTTTCATCTGTTTGTTGCAGGCCGTCTGGGGGATCAAGAGATGACTGTCTCTGATCCCCTAGACGAGCCCAACTGCATCGAAAAAACCGACGACGGAGGAACTCTTAGCGCCGAAACTCCAGACCCTAATCATTCAAGGGTTAGAATGGAGGGTCGAGAGACTGAGATCATCGCTTGTTAGAATCTCGCGGGATGGCATTAACCTGTAGAGCAGACATATCTTTGTACAGCCAGCAGTTCAGGAAACCAAGAGATTGATGTCTCTGGTTCCTGAACAGCACAAGGGCTCAAGAGAAAACTCGGACTATATGCGGAGGATCTGCCATTGAGACAGGAGGAGAGAAGAAAGTGGAACCCAATAACCCATTAGATAGGGGTAGGGGTCCTATCTTCATCCCTCCTCGAAGAACAGATTCATTCAATCGGCTCTGAAACTCGAAGAGTCTAGGCTACTGGACTTTTCAGCCGAGAACTATGTACATGGAGAGAGACGGAGAGCAGATATCTCAATCAATCGATGCCCAAATGGGCCATGTTGATACTTCATTGTGTTGTATCGAAGACTTACACAGATCGTAAAAGAGAAATGCAAAGCAGAGAGGTGGAAATCAAGACCGGAACTCTCCGGCTACATTTGATAAATCGAGAAAAGACTCGCTAGATTACATCAAAGAAAAGAAAAGAAAGTATGGGGGAGGGCGGAGCATTGACTCCTCTCCCTCCCCGGAGCAGCCCACCTGGAGCTTCTTCTTCCTCCTTTCTTCTCAGATATCTCTTCGCTTCTTCGAGTCACTTTTCTTGGGGCTCGCTTTTTCCTTTGGTTACTGGCTATCCTCTCGATCTCCCCCTCTTTCTTTTTTTATCGAAGGGAAGGGGTTTTATATCTGTCTCCCCCCTTCTCGGCAGGCCTCATCACGGCACGCCTCAGCTGGGGCTTCCCGGCGCGCAGGCATTCAACCTCTCGGCGCCACCTTCACACAGGCCCACTTGGGTCTTTAGCCACTTTCACAGGCCCACTTGCATCATCACCCAAAAGGGCCCTCCATTGGTGACACAGCTTCCATTGATATCATTGATATGTTTTCATCAGTCCGTAGACAGGGGTTTCATCAGTATTGCCATCTGAATGATGACAAAATCAGGTATCATTTTATCGATATCGTCACCTGAATGGTGACGAGATCGGACATCAGCCTTAGTATGGGAAGACCTCAGCCGGGCGTATAATCTGTGGAGACGATTCTTCTTCATTGATCTGACTTTGCAAAAGCCTTTACAATCTTCATCTGCCGGTACCGGCTTCATCTTTATCTCATATCACATCTGTCAATAAGCCGACATCTGACTTACCCTGACATGTCATCTGTGGATTCTTGGATGAGGCAGTAGTACAGCTCTCATTAAAGTGTGCTAGGAGGTCCCATCAGTCGAGTGACTGTTGCTTTATCAGTGTTGCCGTCTGAATGATATCGGCACCGGGCATCAGCTTGGCCGACAAAGGCTTCAGCCGGGTAAATGGTTGACGGGCTTCATCATTAGTCTTTCACTGTTGGTCTGATCCTCTTTTCAATTGTGCTTTCACCCTTGTTCATTTTCAAGGTGTCAACAAATGCCCCCCACCTGCGGGCGGCGTAAGGGCAGAATGGGCGGCACGGGGCCTGCAGGTGACGTTCATTATTCGAGGGCATCTTCCTCAATTTCTCTTCAATCCGGTTCTCAGACCTGATCATCTCGTTGCAACAATATTCTGCACATGTATTCTTCATTTCACTTTTTTCCATCTTCATATCTTCTTTATTTTCAGCATTTTGGAGCTTCTCGGCACGGGGCTAGGGGCTTCTCGGCGCACGAAGACCTCCCGGCGCGGAGCTTCTCAGCGCGCATAGCTTCCCGGCACGCTTGGCCGAAGGGGGCTCTCGGCCTGGGGGGGTTCTCGGCGCGCGTTTCACCGCGCCGAGACCTTGGTCGCTCGGGCCCCTATTTAGGGTGCCGAGGCCCTTTCTCTTCTCATTCTCACCCTTCCTTTCTCTTTCTTCAGCTTCTCTTCTCTCCATTTCTTTTCTTCGGCGCGAGCCGTTTTCATCCTCTCGGCGGTGGCCGCGAGTTCTTCCCGTCCCGGGTATGATGTTTTTTGGGGATTTAATCCCTTTTGCTTCCGGGATCACCCCCTCTTGGTTGGTGACTCCCTATTCTTTTTGGGTAGACCCCGAATAAGGGGAGATGCTGCCGAAATTTTCATAGGGTCTCATGTTACAATCTTTATAAGACTGACTTTTATTTTAGGTCTTTTAATTCACATTTCTTCTTCGACTGCAGACACTGCAATGGCTTCCGGCTCTGCTGCTACATCTTCTGGAGCCGTCGGAACAAGTTCGTCAGCCCAACCAGATATATCACGGGCCACAGTAAACTGGCTGAACGTGCACAGCTTAGACTTTGGATACGACAAGATCGCTTCCGTTGATGAATCATCCGATTCTGATACCGATACGGTGTCAACATCCCGGGTATACTCCACTGCCATGGAAACATGTTTCAGACGGGGCACTGATTATCGCCCGGATTTCCCGAAGGACAAACACTTGCTGCCGTTTATCCGGACCTTCACCGTGGGTGGAATGCAGAACTACCGAATAGCTCGTACAGTTGAAGCCGCAATTCTGGTTGAGAGAGACAGCCTGAAAGATTCAGTATATCGCGGAAAGGCTATATATCTTCCCGGGGAGAAGCGTGACTGGGATGCAGTCCTTGGCATATCGGAGCTGGAGCCGGAAAAGAAAATGTTGACCCGGGCCCCGGAGTTCACACATGCTCGGTGGGATAATGCCAGTGGCCGAGTCAATAGGGAGAAGCCCGGCTATGGTCTCTTCCTGGCGCCAGTGAAGTGGGGGTACCGCGAAGAGCCTTTTGTGCTGAATTGTTCGGCCATTCAGTTCAAGTATCATTTGGCCGCTGGTTGGTTTGGGGATACCAAGATCACTGACGCCCACCTATTTCGAGCAGGAGCCGTGGAATTTACTGAGTTTGTTCTGAAGGAATATGCCCCTCTGCTGATCAGAGCCGGGGTATATCATAGTGTTTTTGCTTCCCGATTTTGGTATCCTATATCCCGAGGGTTATGCTGTGGGATGTTCGAGGTCTTCTGCCCCTTATTCAACATATTCTATACAGCAGAGGGTGAGACATCTCTTGACCTCTGGAGTCTGTCACAGCTTTCCGGACTGCCTATTGACGGCGAGCCATATGAAGAAGTCTGCTTGGCAGATTCTGAGAAGGATAGCTCCGATGGTGAAGGCAGATATTTCATTGGCTTCTCATACCTGTACCTGATGAAGGCATATCACTCCATTTGTCTGGCGTACAGTAGAGGGTCCTCCAAAGGTTATCATCCCCGAGAGAAGGGCAGCAAGCTGCGGATCCGGGTAGGGCAGTGGATTCAGTACTTCTTTGACGGGCCCTTGAAATATGCCGACTTCCCTTCCGTGGGTCCGACTGATAGCAAGCAGGTAAGGGCTCCTCGTTATAAGTCGGCGCTGCCATCTTCATTGCGCCGTGCAGGCAGCGGTGGTCCCAACCCAGCAGGCGTAGATCCCATCACACATTGTGTGGCTTACTTCACATTCTGGCTGTGCACTTTCGCTCTCCCTCAAGGGGACGAGACAATCATCCGGCCAGAAGCTATATATCCGGCCTGTCAGATGGCCTGGGGAATGAGGCTGTCGCTCTGCCCAGTGGCCCTGTGTTTGATATACAAGTCTTTGGGGGATCTGTACAAGCATCGGACTCCCCGTTCTTTGAGGACCGTGGGTCCTTTTCATTTTTTCAACGCCTGGGTCTGCAGTTTATTTCCTGAGTTGGCTCCCAGAACTTTGCAGGCAGATACGGTATTGCCCCAAATGATTGAGTTTGCTAGTGCTGAACCTGGTCCTTTCTATGATCAGCTATTCAAAATAAGGGGTCGACTGATAAAGGTGCCGGTGGATGCCCCTGGCAGTATTCATTTCTAGAGCTTGGCAGCAGGTTCAGCTCCTTTGATTGATCCTCAGAGAGAGTGCAAGCTGGAAGAGGTAGAGACATATATCCATCATGTCTTAGGGGTTAACACTGCCCGGCCAATCCTGGAGCCGGAGCTGGTCAGATGGGCCATGGCCATCCGTCCTAGTGTCTTAGTTTTCAGAAAGGGGGGCCTGCTCCTTCTGGAACCATACTATCCATTCCGCTTTGGGCGGAACTTTGGTTATGACCAGCATATCCCCACAACGGTTGCTCAATTTCCCCTGGATAGCCGGGCTAAGCATGGGTCCACCATTGTCGGCGATGGCCGGTTGTGGTGGGATTTCTACCATCGCCAGGACGGTGCAGTTTTCAGAGTTCCCACAGTTTCCAACCGTGTTCCCTGTCTTTGCTGCTATCAATGAGGACACTCTCATGCAGAACTTGAAACATTTGAGCCGTGTAGGGGACGCTCGTTTGGAGGCGCAACAATATCCATTTCCTGTCGAAGAGCCGCTCCCGGCAATAGCTTCTTGGAGGGGTCCGACAGATAGATTTCACCTATATAGGACGTTTGTGCGCCGGGAAGATAGAACCCAGACGTACTACAAGCAGACATCTTGGTTGTTTATTTTGCTGAATTTACATGGGTTATCTGCAGAAAACCCGATAGCCGGCATATTGAACAAGCCGTTGTTTATCTCTTTTCATTATGTCGATGGCTGGGGTATGGACCACCTCGACTTGTTTCGGTGTCTTGACCTTCATGGTCATAGTGACCTGGCAGCTTTAGTGGAGAAGTGCCAGGTACTTGGCGATGTATGCTGGCTTATCAAGGAGGCTGCTTCACGCTCCAAGGAGGTAGCTTATCTGTACTGGCCGCTCTCTATCTTTTACGACGGCCCAGCAGGTATGATCTCTTCTTTCCTGACTGCAGTGATTTCTGCTCAGTATTCACACTTTGCATCCACTGATCACATTACCTCTCTGACATCTTCAACAGACAGGCCTGATATAAAGCGACAGGGGCTTTATAGAAAAATCATTGCACAGGCTGAGAAGCCTACTTATTTTGAAATCCCTGCAGCAGCACCGACTACTACTCCCCTGCCTCCTGGCAAGAAGAGAAAGGCTTCCGTAGTTAAGGCTGCAGTTGGGAAGGCCAGGAAGGCTAAGAAGGTTTATGCTCAGCAATCGGCTTCGGTAGCTATGGACACAAGGACCCCTCTCCCTGATATTCCCTCATTTGATGAGTTTGAATCTGAAATGGAGGCTGCTCAGACATCAGTTCAGGGTAACATCAATAGCCTGCAATTGCATTCCTCATTCTCTTTCGCTGGATTTCAAAGAAGTCCTTGAATCTGACCCCTTCCTTTTGCGTAGCCCAAGAGCCAGTTGTAGCACCTTCTGTGGTGGAGACCAGGTTGCCTTCTCCCACGCCGGCTAGTGAGGCGGAGGGTAAGTGTGTTTTTTCTTATCTGTTTCATACTTGCATTGTCTTCTTTGCTATATTCCTCAGAGGTCCCTTTTGCAGCAGTGGCAGGCGAAGAGCAGACTGAAGCTATGATGACAAAAGAATAGCTTCAACCACAGGAGGGTCACAAGACTCAGTCGAAGTAGAGTACCGTTCCAGCCAGGCGCATAATTACCCGGTCTACATCCCGACATATTTTAGAGGTGGCCCCACAGCGTGTAGCTAGTGTGGAAATATCCTCAGGCAGTTCTAAGACCATCTCTGATGAGGAGGAAGCGACTTTCAGCGGCAGTGAGGGGGATGCTCCTGAATCAGAGGCCCCGCTTGTATTTGCAAAAGGTGCTCTGCCTTTTCAGCCTGCTAAGCTGCTGGTGCTATCTTCTGAGGAGGAGTTGCAAGAGGAGTTTGCCGGGCTCGACGCCGAGATCGACATAACTCCACCATTTGTCACTCCGACTACGGAGCTTCCTTCTCTTTCACCCCACTTCGAGGGTGTGGACCCTGCTTCAAAGGTGGGTTCCTTTACATGTTTGTTGCTTCATCTGTTTCTTTCATCTAGTGCTGAAAGTTGCTTTGCTTTGGTCTTAGGGCATTGCCACTGCTAGCTCAGACACAACCGCAGCTATCATGGATATTTCCTCTACAAACTGGGCTATTGTCCCTTTTCTGCCTTTAACTTGCATGGGAGTCCCTGAGGTCATTCGCCCTGTGCCAGTGCAGATACAGTCTTCGATGGATTTAGCATCGTTGGACTTAGGGGCCTCAGGAGAGAGTTGCATTCCTATCAGGGCTTCGGATTTCAGAGCCGAAGCCGATCCATCTAGAAGCTCCGCTTTTATACCGGCTGCAGTAATGTCAATTGCGCCCGAGTCAGCAGTCCCTGCCATAGTGGCTATAGAGACTGGACTTCTGCCTTTTCCGCCTATAGCAACTCCTTCCCTGTCACCAGAAAGAGCAGCTAAAGATGAGGCCCCTATTCAAGAGACTCATGAAGAGGCAGCTCCATCCTTCATCGATTCTCCCCCTGTGGATGTTCAAGCCATAGCTTCCGATACAGCGATAGGGGAGGAATCTTCAGCTCAGCAGGAGAGCACAGAAAAGGACTGGCCAGCCCTTACAGCAGATCTGCCGTCTTCGTCCTCTCAGCCGGACGTTGCATTGTGGGAAGATATCGATGGCGAGGTGACCTTTGAAGTCGTCCCCTCTGCCTCCTTCGGCTTCGCTTCCTCTGACAACTTTGTCTGGCAGCATCTGGACATGCTACGTCAGTTGGTAGAATCCCAGCCTGGCTTGACGTATCTGCAACTGAAGGAAATCGCCAATCGCTTCACCGCTGGCTTGCAGGCCATGGGCTGCCCTTTGGACATGTGGGTTTAGCGGGTGCTGCTTCTACTGAAATTCGTGCATCGGAGAGACTTCCTAGCATGGACCATGGTTGATAAGCTAACGGCGTTGAAGCTGCAGAGGTCAGAATATAAATCTGAGCTGGGGAAGTTGACGCTTATGCTTGATGAACGCCGAGCCGAGCTACAAGGTGCTATTCAGCGGGAAGAAGTTGTGCGGGACCGGATGGCCATCTTGGAGACGGAGCTCTCTGGACTCCGAGCCGAACTGCAGCAATTATCCTTTATCCGGCCGCAGTCCGAAGAGGAGGTAGCCTCGCTGGAGGGACGAGTGATGTCTCTCCAGGACATGTCCACTGGGCTTCAGGAGGAGGAGGCGCGCCTTCATGAGCTGGGGGCCGCTCCTTGTGTGGGTCTTCTGGCCTTTGAAGATATATTCCGGCGGCCATAAATTGTCTATCCCTTCTTTTTCTTTTTATTCTCTTTTGTGATATGGTGTCCCCTCGGGGCCCTTTATGTACTTCCGTTTTAATGGAAAGGAATCTCTTGGCTTCATGCGTCTCCATCTTATTCTGCATGTGGTTTTATCACTTTGGAAGGTGGGGTAGCGGTTTTGACAATCCCTCATGCGAATGGCTCGTACCTTGGCAGGAGAGCGTCCACCCCTTCAGAGAAAGGATGGGGAACTCGCTCCACCGCGTGACGGCATCCGAGGAGATGCTTGAACCGAATTTTGTTGGTGGCAACAAACGTCCTATTGGCCATGTGTGCCGTAAGGGAGACGATTTGTCGGAATGCAAATGAGGGGGTCTCATCAGAGTAGACGTATGGTCTAGGCTGGGTAGAGACTATTGCAGGTGGGACATTGAAAAGGATATGTGGTTCTCATCAGAACGGACATAAAGTACGAACTGGCCAGATTGTATCATTGGCCGGGCGATGTACCGATCAGCCAACGGTTGACTTCATCATCGATATTGAGCTTATATCGATGCAAGGAGAATTTTAGAATAGACGTAAGGTCTAAACTGGGTAGGGTTTCATCATTGATCGGGCACGGTGCCGGTTGATCAATAGCGGGTTTCATCATCGATATTGGATTTATATCGACGCAAAGGGATTTCATGAGTTTCATCAGAATAGGCGTAAGGTCTAAACTAGATAGGGTATTATCATTCATCGGGCATGTAGCAACCCTAATAAATGAATAATTGAAATGAATTAAAGCATATATATTACAGAAGTAATATATATAAAAGGAATAGGGTTAATTGGATGAAATAAAACAAATTAAAAATAACGCCTCTTATTAAGGCGTTAATTTATAAAGAAACGCCTCTATCCATGGCGTGAATAAAGAAAGGACGCCCACACCTACGGTCGTCAGTTCTCACGCGACCAAATGGGTAAGTAAAAGAAACGCCCCTATCTTGGGCGTGTTTTAAAACACGAAACGCCCTTTTTCAAGGCGCTTTTTAAGAAACGCCCTTATGCAAGGCGTTAATTAAAGAATACACGCCCTGACCAAAGTCGTTAATTCCATTCGGGAACCGTTCGTCCCAGAGCTTATCCAGGGTAATGGATAAGTATTAGAAAGAGTTAAAAGGTGGTAATGACTCTATATTGGAAGCATTACTTCCACTAGAACTCTAACCCTAATTGGACCCCCTAAATCCCTATAAATAATCTTCTGCTCGAACCCTAGAATCTATTTGGTCGACTGCTGCTACGGTATGTATAGAACCAAAGGTTATTCCTCATCGTTTTCTCTGTTATACGATCATGTGAAGAACATTAATTGATCTTCTCTTATTTGTAGGAAGTCTGCTTGTCGAACGTGAAGAACAAGGTACTGTTCTTCTATCTTTTCCCTAAAAACTTCGGTTATATCTGTGAAGATTATTTAAATATCTTCATCTTCCTTCCTTTTCTCTCCCTCTACAGGTTGACGGTAGAGTGAAGATTTCTGAAGAACGAATGTTCTTCTTCTTGCTGTTGCTACGGCTGTTATTGAGTTGCAGTTGAAGCTTCAGAGTATTAGGCTTCTCACCAAATCCTTCAGAGTTCATCTTCAAATCCATTATTAAGGTAGGTTTTCTCAAGTTATTGTAGCCCAAATGAAATTAATGCAAGATATATATATATAAGCATGTCATGCATACGGTTATTATAGTTTCCATGCGTTTTCTGCAATATTTTGAAAGAGACGCCCTTGTCAAGGGCGCTAATTCACATGAAACGACTCTTCCCAGGTCGTTAATTTCATGTTTAACGCCCCGTACTCAGGCGTTAATTTCTTTAAACCGTTAATCACCCATCTTAAGAATTGATTATCTATGAAATCATGATTATAAAATAATGCATGATCCTCTATCTTCAACCTGCTAACTTTACTGTCATGATATTACATTCGTTCCTCTGTTATCCTGAAATTGTTACTGTCCTTAAAGTTTCTAAAGGAACTTGAATTAACGACTTGGACAAAGTCGTTTTCCACATATTAACGCCCCCTCATAGGGCGTGAATCTGAAAGGTAACGCCCCTTCCTAGGGCATGTATCGGTTAAAATCTTGAAATTTATATATTCTGAAAAATAGTAACGCCCCTGCCCAGGGCGCGTTTTTGATAATTCCTGAAAATTAATTGTATTCTGTCAAATATGTAAACAATAAGACGCCTTCTGGTGTAGTCGTCAGATCTTGAAGAAACGACCCGGACCAAGGCGTGTTTTAGATAAATTACTGAACTAATGAAAATTCTGCAAAATAGAAACAGATGTAAACGCCCTTCTGTTAGGCGTTAATTACTTGAGAAACGACTTGACCTAAGTCGTTATTTTACTGTAAACTGTTTTTAACCCGTTACTGTTAAACGATTGTTTCAATATATATTTATATACATATATCGGCACTATTCTCCACTCCGTGAGTATAGTCCCACTTTTCACGTTGATTTATCGATCACACTCAACTCTCATTGACATACAAGCTCTCCATTGGACATTCCGTTCCTTTGGACTAGCGAGTTAGTCATAGAGACCTCCGTAAGACTCCTCGTAGCCTTGGATTCCCTCAAGGCCGACTGAGCTGGTTGTACCCTAAAAACCCATTACACCATTGATGCCATGTCACTCTGAAGAAACATGGGATACCGGCCCTTATGATTATACAAAGAGTATATCATAAGAAATTCTTAATGGGATGATGACATCATGCCATATCATGCCATTCTTGTAAACCTCAATTCTATGATAAGAATGAGGGTATCTTACTTGATCTTATGTTCATGTGGACCTCAATTCTATATAAAGAATGTCCATATCGATTTATCATGGTACCTAAGTTAAGGGAACCATATTCTACCTAGTTTTATCGAACTCGTGATTATACCGTTATTATCGCCATTCTACGGCCTTTGTCATATTTTTGGACTCTATTCTATCAATGTTGTCCTACGTATCTACAAGCTTGATTATTGAAATTCTATATTGGCTATATAAACAAGAGTGGATGTCAAAACACATGATAAATGCCTGCGCATATAGGGCCCGATCTGGTCCTGGGAGGAGCACCCGAAAGTACTTGTGCCCATGGGAGTTAAAATGATAAGGTATCTGGCATTATACCGAGTACTTGACTTGCTTGATTGGACATTCCACACACATCTTGTACTTGACTCGTACTTGACATGAAATGAAATGCGTGGCCCGAAAAAGGGTAATTTACTTGCTTGCTTGATACATGATAGCCAAAGTTCTTGACATGATTTGTTAAATGTACTTGCTTGAATATCTCGAATAAACTTGTTATCTTGTTGAAAGTTCATGATAAGTTCATCTTATTTCCTTGATACTACATTCTATCTATCCTGTCGTTTTATGCGAGCATGCATAGCTTTATTGCATTCATAAAAATGTAATTACTTAAACCCCTCGCTAGTACTTGAGATATAATTTCCTACTGAGCGTTCGCTCATTCCGTTTGTCCCTTTGTACTTTTCAGGTAAGTCCGACGACGATGGAAGTCAATCGGATGGGAATGATCAAGAGTGCAAGTGATAGAGCTTCTACAAGTGTCGTCTAGTCTTTTCTATAGTTTCTTGAGTCAAATATGTATTCTTTTCCTTTTTATTAATCAGAGTATTGGATTTGTAATAGTCTATCCATTATGAAATAAAGGATTGGGTTATCTTGCTATTTTGCGCATCTCTGTCTTTGTGTCGAATACACGACCACTCTGATTGACATGATTGATATAGACACGTCGCGCATCTCCGGGTATCTTCCGCGCTCGGGGCGTGACAGTCTTTGTGGTATCAGAGCCTAAGGTATTCAATTCCTAGGAAACCCAAGTCCAAGGATAGGTTTCAAAACCTTTAACCAAGTGAGAGTGGGTAGAACCAAGGGTTAAATGATCAATGAGTCCTTTATAAGATCATAGTGATATAATACTAACATAGCTATTGTAATTGTAGGATAATGGCTGCCGAACGTGCTCAATGGCGCAACATGCAGCGTACCCTTCAAGGGATGACCCAAGTGCTACAACAGGTAGCACAGGGTGGTGCTCCACGAGCTGGAAGCTTACACCAAGCCTTTAAGAACATGAATCCGCCGAAGTTTATGGGATCGACCGATCCGGACGATGCCGAGCATTGGGTTCGGGAAACGAACGCATATTCCGTGTCATGCAATGCACGGACCAGGACAAAGTCTATTAGCTACATTCCAGTTAGAGAAAGATGCTAGATGCTGGTGGGAGTCTATTGAAGCAACCATAGATCCTACTCAAGTAACATGGGAGAATTCGTGGAATACTTCAATGCTAAATATTTCTCGGACCGAGTCCAGAAAAGAAGGCTGCCGAATTCGCTGCATTAAAGCAACGATCCTTATCATTAGCAGATTATGAAGCTCAGTTCTCTAGGTTGTCTAGATATGCTAAGCATCTTATTAGCACGGAGAAGATGAAAGCCCGTAGATTTCTTAATGGGCTTAGGCCCCACTATATTACTCAATTGGCGCCTATGGACATCCAAATTTATTCTGAAATAGTACGCCGAGCTCAATTACTTGAAGATGCCACGGAACTATCTGATAGGATCCGTGGAAAGACAAGAAGGAACAAGTCACGGGTTCGGGTTCTTTCAAACCCAACTTTAAGAAGAGGCCCAATAATGGGGGTTCTTCCTCTCAAGATCAGAAATTCAAGAAGACCAAGCCTTTCTCTATCACCACTACCCCTTCGAATACAGTCTGCAAGCATTGTGACAAGGCTGGTCACAAGACAGAAGAATGCTGGAGGAAATTAGGAGCTTGTCTCCGTTGTGGAAGCCGTGAGCATCGGATTCCCGAGTGTCCATTAATGAACGACCAAGCCGGCAATAGTAAACGCCCGGTGACAAAGAATGCTCGTCTTCATGCAATACAGGAGACCGAACCGGAAGAAGAAGGCGGATTAGTGGAAGGTACATTGAAAATTTGTTCCAAATATGCACATGTCTTATTTGATACGGGTGCATCGCATTCCATTATTTCCAAGAAGTTTGCTGACCCATTACCTCTAGAACCAGAATGGATGAAGTTAATATTGTCTACTCCTCTCGGAAACGAGACAGATATCACACATCATTATCAAAACTGTGAGGTATTGGTTCGAGGAAAGAATTTTCCTATTGATCTTATCTGCTTAGATCTAAAAGAGTATGATGTTATACTAGGAGCAGATTGGTTATCCAAATACCAGGCAACGGTTGATTGCCGTGATAGCAAGATTGTTTTCAAGGAATTTTCGGAACTGACTTATACTAGTCCTAAGAGTCGAAACAAATCCCCTCTTATTTCGGCTCTTCGAGCAAGCAAGCTCGTCAAGAAAGGATGTGTATCCTTCCTTGCTTTTGTCACTGTTAAAGAAGCTAAGGAAACCAAGATAGAAGACGTTCAAGTAGTACGAGAATTCCCAGACGTATTTTCAGAAGATTTGCCGGGATTACCCCCTCAAAGAGAAGTGGCCTTCACCATTGACTTAGTCCCTGGTGCTGGTCCTGTTTTAAAGGCACCATATAGAATGTCCCCTGCTGAACTCAAGGAGTTGAAGGAGCAGTTGATGGAACTAATCCGAAAAGGGTTTATTAGACCAAGTACTTCCCCGTGGGGAGCACCAGTCTTATTTGTAAAGAAGAAGGATGGATCCATGAGATTGTGTATCGACTATCGATAGTTGAATCATCTTACTATCAAGAACAAGTATCCACTGCCGAGAATCGATGAGTTATTTGATCAGATTTCTGGATCCAAACATTTCTCCAAGATTGATCTCAGGTCTGGTTATCATCAATTGAGGATTAAAAACGAAGATATTCATAAAACTGCGTTCAGAAGCAGGTATGGCCACTATGAATTTGTTGTTATGCCTTTTGGACTAACAAATGCCCCTGCTGCCTTTATGCAGTTGATGAATAGCATATTCAGGCCTTACTTGGATCAATTCATAGTAGTCTTCATTGATGATATATTGATATATTCTAAGACTAAGGAAGAACATGAAGAGCATTTGAGGATTGCATTGCAAGTCTTGAGGACAAATCAATTATATGCTAAACTCAGCAAATGCGAGTTCTGGCTTGAAGAAGTGGCTTTTCTCGGACATGTCATATCCAAGGACGGTTTATCTGTAGATCCGTCAAAGGTTGAAGCTGTAAGAAACTGGGAAAGACCCACTAATGCAAGCGAGATCAGAAGTTTCTTAGGTCTTGCAGGCTATTATCGGCGATTCATCAAAGATTTCTCTAAGATCGCCGTGCCCCTTACAAGGTTAACTCGCAAGGAGATCCGATACGAATGGAGTGAGGAATGTGAAAGAAGTTTTCAAACTCTCAAGGATCATCTCACCACAGCTCCGGTCTTAGCTCTACCGATAGAAGGAGAGAAATTCGAGGTCTACACTGATGCTTCTGGCATTGGCCTCGGATGTGTCCTAATGCAACAATGAAAGGTCATAGCATACTCTTCACGTCAGCTGAAGAAGCATGAGGAGAATTACCCCGTCCATGACTTAGAACTGGCCGCGGTAGTATTTGCCCTAAAGATATGGAGACACTACTTATATGGAGCACAGTTTACTGTATACTCCGATCACAAAAGTCTCAAATATCTATTTTTACAAAAGGAGCTAAACATGAGACAAAGACGTTGGCTAGAATATCTCAAGGACTTCGACTTCAATATACAATACCATCCCGGAAAGGGTAATTATGTTGCTGACGCCCTTAGTCGAAAGCCGAGAGCAATGATAGCAAATTGTATGATGCAAGAATGGAGGTTACTTGAACAATTCTCCGAGCTCAATATAAGCTTGGACACGGAATCCAAATTTGTCACACTATCTCATGTAAGCATACAGTCAGATTTGTTATCTGAGATACAAACACTTCAGGATAATGATCCTATATTAGTAGGAATCAAAGGCAGATTAGAAGGACAATCTGATTTTCAACTAACTTCTGATGGAAGATTATCGTTCAAAGATAGAACTTGTATACCCGATTGTCCGGAATTAAAGAAGAAGATCTTAGATGAAGCTCACCGATCAAGGTACACTATTCATCCAGGATCAACCAAAATGTACCAAGATGTAAAGAGGAACTTTTGGTGGCCTAATATGAAAAGAGAAATAGCGGACTATGTATCACGCTGTCTCACATGCCAACAGGTCAAGGCGGAACACCAAAAGCCTGCGGGAAAACTACATCCTCTAGATATTCCTAAGTGGAAATGGGAGGATATTGGTATGGACTTCATCATGGGTTTGTCTAAATCTAAAGGAGGACATGATGGAATCTGGGTTATCATTGACCGATTGACTAAATCGGCACATTTCTTGCCAATCAAAAGCCGATGGTCAATTGATGTGCTAGCTGCACTATACATCAAAGAAATAGTCAGGATACATGGAATTCCTGTCTCAATCGTGTCTGATAGAGATCCCCGTTTTACTTCTCATTTTTGGAAGGGATTACAACATTCGTTGGGAACAAGGCTCAACTTTAGTACTGCTTTTCACCCACAAACGGATGGTCAGACCGAGCGAACTAATCAAGTTGTTGAAGATATTCTGAGAGCATGCATTATTGACTTTGGAGGAAGCTGGCATGACCACTTACCTTTAGTTGAATTTGCATATAATAATAGCTACCAAGCTAGTATCCAAATGGCACCTTTCGAAGCCTTATACGGAAGGAGTTGCCGATCTCCCATATGTTGGAACGAAGTTGGAGAGAAACAACTATTAGGTCCAGACATGGTAAGGGATACAACTGAGAAGATACAGGTAATCAGAGAAAGATTACAAGTTGCTCAGACAAGGCAAAAGGCTTATGCTGATACCAGGAGAAGAGATCTTGAATTCCAGGTTGGAGATCATGTATTTCTTAAAATATCCCCTGGACGTGGCATACGAAGATTTGGTGTTAAGGGCAAGCTTACGCCAAGATTCATCGGACCATTTGAGGTACTCGAAAGAGTTGGCGAGGTTGCTTATCGCATCGCGTTGCCTCCTCAGTTGTCCGAGGTACACAATGTATTTCACATATCTATGTTGAAGAAGTATGTGCACGATCCGTCACATATTATTGAGCATGGAGATCTGGTGATCCAGAAAGATCTCACATATGAACAGAGGCCTTTAAAGATATTAGATCGAGAAATACGAGCTCTAAGGAATAAGGTTATTCCCATGCTTAAGGTGCAATGGAATAAGAATCCTGAACACGAAGCGACATGGGAGACCGAGGAATCTATGAAGAAACGATTTCCCGAGTTATTCTAAGAGGTATATGTCCTACACTCTCCACGTGTATAATTATATATATATTGAATTTGGGGACCAAATTCTTTTTAAGTGGGGGAGGGTGTAGCAACCCTAATAAATGAATAATTGAAATGAATTAAAACATATATATTACAGAAGTAATATATATAAAAGGAATAGGGTTAATTGGACGAAATAAAACAAATTAAAAATAACGCCTCTTATTAAGGCGTTAATTTATAAAGAAACGCCTCTATCCATGGCGTGAATAAAGAAAGGACGCCCACACCTACGGTCGTCAGTTCTCACGCGACCAAATGGGTAAGTAAAAGAAACGCCCCTATCTTGGGCGTGTTTTAAAACACGAAACGCCCTTTTTCAAGGCGCTTTTTAAGAAACGCCCTTATGCAAGGCGTTAATTAAAGAATACACGCCCTGTCCAAAGTCGTTAATTCCATTCGGGAACCGTTCGTCCCAGAGCTTATCCAGGGTAATGGATAAGTATTAGAAAGAGTTAAAAGGTGGTAATGACTCTATATTGGAAGCATTACTTCCACTAGAACTCTAACCCTAATTGGACCCCCTAAATCCCTATAAATAATCTTCTGCTCGAACCCTAGAATCTATTTGGTCGACTGCTGCTACGGTATGTATAGAACCAAAGGTTATTCCTCATCGTTTTCTCTGTTATACGATCGTGTGAAGAACAT
Source organism: Amorphophallus konjac (assembly GCA_022559845.1). Classification (NCBI taxonomy): domain Eukaryota; kingdom Viridiplantae; phylum Streptophyta; class Magnoliopsida; order Alismatales; family Araceae; genus Amorphophallus; species Amorphophallus konjac. Next base: position 454,031,034 of record CM040121.1, on the reverse strand, counting down.
TAATTGATCTTCTCTTATTTGTAGGAAGTCTGCTTGTCGAACGTGAAGAACAAGGTACTGTTCTTCTATCTTTTCCCTAAAAACTTCGGTTATATCTGTGAAGATTATTTAAATATCTTCATCTTCCTTCCTTTTCTCTCCCTCTACAGGTTGACGGTAGAGTGAAGATTTCTGAAGAACGAATGTTCTTCTTCTTGCTGTTGCTACAGCTGTTATTGAGTTGCAGTTGAAGCTTCAGAGTATTAGGCTTCTCACCAAATCCTTCAGAGTTCATCTTCAAATCCATTATTAAGGTAGGTTTTCTCAAGTTATTGTAGCCCAAATGAAATTAATTGAAGATATATATATATAAGCATGTCATGCATACGGTTATTATAGTTTCCATGCGTTTTCTGCAATATTTTGAAAGAGACGCCCCTGTCAAGGGCGCTAATTCACATGAAACGACTCTTCCCAGGTCGTTAATTTCATGTTTAACGCCCCGTACTCAGGCGTTAATTTCTTTAAACCGTTAATCACCCATCTTAAGAATTGATTATCTATGAAATCATGATTATAAAATAATGCATGATCCTCTGTCTTCAACCTGCTAACTTTACTGTCATGATATTACATTCGTTCCTCTGTTATCCTGAAATTGTTACTGTCCTTAAAGTTTCTGAAGGAACTTGAATTAACGACTTGGACAAAGTCGTTTTCCACATATTAACGCCCCCTCATAGGGCGTGAATCTGAAAGGTAACGCCCCTTCCTAGGGCGTGTATCGGTTAAAATCCTGAAATTTATATATTCTGAAAAATAGTAACGCCCCTGCCCAGGGCGCGTTTTTGATAATTCCTGAAAATTAATTGTATTCTGTCAAATATGTAAACAATAAGACGCCTTCTGGTGTAGTCGTCAGATCTTGAAGAAACGACCCGGACCAAGGCGTGTTTTAGATAAATTACTGAACTAATGAAAATTCTGCAAAATAGAAACAGATGTAAACGCCCTTCTGTTAGGCGTTAATTACTTGAGAAACGACTTGACCTAAGTCGTTATTTTACTGTAAACTGTTTTTAACCCGTTACTGTTAAACGATTGTTTCAATATATATTTATATACATATATCGGCACTATTCTCCACTCCGTGAGTATAGTCCCACTTTTCACGTTGATTTATCGATCACACTCAACTCTCATTGACATACAAGCTCTCCATTGGACATTCCGTTCCTTTGGACTAGCGAGTTAGTCATAGAGACCTCCGTAAGACTCCTCGTAGCCTTGGATTCCCTCAAGGCCGACTGAGCTGGTTGTACCCTAAAAACCCATTACACCATTGATGCCATGTCACTATGAAGAAACATGGGATACCGGCCCTTATGATTATACAAAGAGTATATCATAAGAAATTCTTAATGGGATGATGACATCATGCCATATCATGCCATTCTTGTAAACCTCAATTCTATGATAAGAATGAGGGTATCTTGCTTGATCTTATGTTCATGTGGACCTCAATTCTATATAAAGAATGTCCATATCGATTTATCATGGTACCTAAGTTAAGGGAACCATATTCTACCTAGTTTTATCGAACTCGTGATTATACCGTTATTATCGCCATTCTACGGCCTTTGTCATATTTTTGGACTCTATTCTATCAATGTTGTCCTACGTATCTACAAGCTTGATTATTGAAATTCTATATTGGCTATATAAACAAGAGTGGATGTCAAAACACATGATAAATGCCTGCGCATATAGGGCCCGATCTGGTCCTGGGAGGAGCACCCGAAAGTACTTGTGCCCATGGGAGTTAAAATGATAAGGTATCTGGCATTATACCGAGTACTTGACTTGCTTGATTGGACATTCCACACACATCTTGTACTTGACTCGTACTTGACATGAAATGAAATGCGTGGCCCGAAAAAGGGTAATTTACTTGCTTGCTTGATACATGATAGCCAAAGTTCTTGACATGATTTGTTAAATGTACTTGCTTGAATATCTCGAATAAACTTGTTATCTTGTTGAAAGTTCATGATAAGTTCATCTTATTTCCTTGATACTACATTCTATCTATCCTGTCGTTTTATGCGAGCATGCATAGCTTTATTGCATTCATAAAAATGTAATTACTTAAACCCCTCGCTAGTACTTGAGATATAATTTCCTACTGAGCGTTCGCTCATTCCGTTTGTCCCTTTGTACTTTTCAGGTAAGTCCGACGACGATGGAAGTCAATCGGATGGGAATGATCAAGAGTGCAAGTGATAGAGCTTCTACAAGTGTCGTCTAGTCTTTTCTATAGTTTCTTGAGTCAAATATGTATTCTTTTCCTTTTTATTAATCAGAGTATTGGATTTGTAATAGTCTATCCATTATGAAATAAAGGATTGGGTTATCTTGCTATTTTGCGCATCTCTGTCTTTGTGTCGAATACACGACCACTCTGATTGACATGATTGATATAGACACGTCGTGCATCTCCGGGTATCTTCCGCGCTCGGGGCGTGACAGGGCAAGGTGCCAATCGATCAACAGTTGGTTTCATCATCGATATTGGGTTTATATCGATGCAAAGGGATTTCATGAGTTTCATCAGAATAGACGTAAGGTCTAAACTGGATAGGGTATTATCATTGATCGGGCAAGGTGCCAATCAATCAACAGTTGGTTTCATCATCGATATTGGGTTTATATCGATGCAAAGGGATTTCATGAGTTTCATCAGAATAGACGTAAGGTCTAAACCGGACAGAGGATTTCATCATTGATCGGGCGAGGTGCCGGTCGATCAACGGTGGGACGTACGTGACGGTGTAGGTCTCGTCAGGACAGACGTAAGGTCTATTCCAACAGGTTTTATCGCAGGTGGGGCTTGCCAAGAAATGTGTAGGCTTCATCAGGACAGACGTGAGGTCTGAGCTGGACAGGCTTCATCAGAATGGTGATGGGTTTCATTGTCGGTGGGACGTTTGAAAGAGGGTATGTAGATTTCATCAGGGTAAACGTAAGGTCTACCCCGGAAGGGTTTTATCATCGGTGGGGAATGGAGCCAACTGACCGACGAAAGGTTTCATCAGTGAAGGGGAGGTAAAGACAGCGTGCCGGTTGGCATGGAACTTCGAATTACCACATTACTGACCCAAGCGCCCTTTCGGGTTTTCACCGGAGCCAGCCCCCTCTTGCTTTTGTCCACGCGCCCTTTCGGGTTTTCACCGGAGCCAGCCCCCTCTTGCTTTTGCCCACGCGCCCTTTCGAGTTTTCACGTGGCGGGGTACCCGATTTTGCCTACAGTGCCCTTTCAGGTTTTCACCACAGTTGGGTTTTAGCCATTTTTTACCCTTGTTCAGAATGTCCGAACAAGTCTGGCGGGGTATCTCTATTTTTAACCCCATCTTTTATTTATTATATATATATATATATATATATATATATTTGAACTGGGATTTTTAGCACGGATCAGGCGATGTGCTGCTTCATCAGTGGCTGCTCTTATCATCGGTATTGGGTATATACCGATGCAAGGATTTCACAGGCTTCATCAGGATAGACGTAAGGTCTAAACTGGATAGGTTTCATCATTGATCGGGCAGGATGCCGACTGATCAACAGCAGGTTTCATCATCGGTATTGGGTTTATACCAATGCAAAGATTTCATATGTTTCATCAGGATAGACGTAGGGTCTTAACTGGACAGATTTCATCATTGATCGGGCAGTGCGCCAATCGATCAACAGCAGGTTTCATCATCGGTATTGGGTTTATACCAATGCAAAGATTTCATGTGTTTCATCAGGATAGACGTAGGGTCTAAACCGGACAGGTTTCATCGCTGATCGGGCAGTGTGCCAGTCGATCGGCAGCGAGTTTCATCATCGGTATTGGGTTTATACCAATGCAAGGATTTCATAGGTTTCATCAGGATAGACGTAAGGTCTAAACCGGATAGGTTTTATCATTGATCGGGCAGTGCGCCAATCGATCAACAGCAGGTTTCATCATCGATATTGGGTTTATACCAATGCAAAGATTTCATATGTTTCATCAGGATAGACGTAGGGTCTAGCCCGGACAGGTTTAATCGCTGATCGGGCGGGATGCCGACCGATCAACAGCAGGTTTTATCATCGGTATTGGGTTTATACCAATGCAAAGATTTCACATGTTTCATCAGGATAGACGTAGGGTCTAGCCCGGACAGGTTTCATCGCTGATCGGGCAGGATGCCGACCGATCAACAGCAGGTTTCATCACGGCGGGACGTAAAGAGATATGCAGATCTAGTCGGAACAGACGTAAGGTCTAAACCGTACCAGTTTCTTTACCGATCGGACAGCGAGCCCGTCAACCAAAGGTAGGTTTCATCATCGGTATTGGGTTTATACCAATGCAAAGATTTCCTATGTTTCATCAGGATAGACGTAAGGTCTAAACTGGATAGGTTTCATCGCTGATCGGGCAGTGCGCCAATCGATCAACAGTAGGTTTCATCATCGGTATTGGGTCTATACCAATGCAAAGATTTCATATGTTTCATCAGGATAGACGTAGGGTCTAAACTGGACAGGTTTCATCATTGATCGGGCAGGATGTCGATCGATCAACGGTGAACTTCACCATGGTGGGACTTCGGACAAGGTATGGGGGTTTTAACAGGACAGACGTAGGGTCTACACTGGGCAGGTTTGATCGTTGATCGGGCAAGGTGCCGGTCGATTGACGAGAGGTTTATGGTGGGAGGTGAGGCTTCTTTAGGATCACCACATTACTGACTCAAGCGCCCTTTCGAGTTTTCGCCGGGGCCAGCCCCCTCTTGCTTTTGCCCACGTGCCCTTTCGGGTTTTCACGTGGCGGGGTACCCGATTTTGTCTGAAGTGCCCTTTCGGGTTTTCACCACAGCTGGGTTTTAGCCATTTTTGCCCTTGCTCAGAAAACTTGAACAAGACCGGCGGGGTATCTCTATTTTTAACCTCATCTTTTTTATTTATTATTTATTTTCATTCTTTTATTCTCTCTTCCCCTCTTTTTTGGGAGGGTGACAAGTCGGAATGCCATTAGATCATGACGAGGGATGGCTTGGCTAGGGCGGAGTGCCGCTATACCAAGAAAGGGTGTAGCTCGGCTAGGGCGGGATGCTGCTAGACCAAGGAAAGGGTATATCTCGGCTAGGGCTGGATGCCACTAAGCCGAAGAAAGGTAGCTTGGTTAGGGCGGAGTGCCACTAATCCAAGGAAAGGGTGTATCTCGGCTAGGGCGGGATGCCGCTAAGCCAAGGAAAGGGTGTATCTCGGCTAGGGCTGGATGCCGCTACGCCAAGGAAAGGGTGTATCTCGGCTAGGGCTGGATGCCGCTGGACCAAGGAAAAGGTGGCTTGGCTAGGGCGGAGTGCCACTAAGCCGAAGAAAGGTGTATCTCGGCTAGGGCTGGATGCCACTAAGCCAAGGAAAGGGTGTATCTCGGCTAGGGCTGGATGCCGCTTAGCCAAGGAAAGGGTGTATCTCGGCTAGGGCTGGATGCCGCTAGACCAAGGAAAAGGTGGCTCGGCTAGGGCGGGGTGCCACTAGGCCAAGGTAAAGGTAGCTTGGTTAGGGCGGAGTGCCACTAAGCCAAGGAAAGGTTGCTTGGTTAGGGTGGAGTGCCACTAATCCAAGGAAAGGTAGCTTGGTTAAGGTGGAGTGCCACTAATCCAAGGAAAGGGTGTATCTCGGCTAGGGCGGGATGCCACTAAGCCAAGGAAAGGGTGTATCTCGGCTAGGGATGGATGCCGCTAGACCAAGGAAAAGGTGTATCTTGGCTAGGGCTGAATGCCGCTAGGCCAAGGGAAAGGTAGCTTGGCTAGGGCGGGGTGCCACTAGGTCGAAGAAAGGTGTATCTCGGCTAGGGCTGGATGCCACTAAGCCAAGGAAAGGGTGTATCTTGCTAGGGCTGGATGCCGCTTAGCCAAGGAAAGGGTGTATCTCGGCTAGGGCTGGATGCCGCTAGACCAAGGAAAAGGTGGCTCCGCTAGGGCGGGTTGCCACTAGGCCAAGGGAAATGTAGCTTGGTTAGGGCGGAGTGCCACTAAGCCAAGGAAAGGTAACTTGGTTAGGGTGGAGTGCCACTAATCCAAGGAAAGGGTGTATCTCGGCTAGGGCGGGATGCCACTAAGCCAATGAAAGGGTGTATCTCGGCTAGGGATGGATGCCGCTAGACCAAGGAAAAGGTGTATCTTGGCTAGGGCTGGATGCCGCTAGGCCAAGGGAAAGGTAGCTTGGCTAGGGTGGGGTGCCACTAGGTCGAAGAAAGGTGTATCTCGGCTAGGGCTGGATGCCACTAAGCCAAGGAAAGGGTGTATCTTGCTAGGGCTGGATGCCGCTTAGCCAAGGAAAGGGTGTATCTCGGCTAGGGCTGGATGCCGCTAGACCAAGGAAAAGGTGGCTCGGCTAGGGCGGGGTGCCACTAGGCCAAGGGAAATGTAGCTTGGTTAGGGCGGAGTGCCACTAAGCCAAGGAAAGGTAACTTGGTTAGGGTGGAGTGCCACTAATCCAAGGAAAGGGTGTATCTCGGCTAGGGCGGGATGCCACTAAGCCAAGGAAAGGGTGTATCTCGGCTAGGGCTGGATGCCGCTAGACCAAGGAAAAGGTGTATCTTGGCTAGGGCTGGATGCCGCTAGGCCAAGTGAAAGGTAGCTTGGCTAGGGCGGGGTGCCACTAGGCCAAGGAAAGGGTGTTTTGGCCCGATTACTCAGGGAATATTGGTTGTGCAGCATGATACAGCTTGAGGTGTTTACCGTTGAGTGGCGAGAACTGAATTTCCCCTCGATGGTTAACAACTACGTAGGCCCCTCCTTCGTAGACCCTTTGTATCACATAAGGACCTTCCCAATTAGCATTCAACTTTCCTTTTGGGTTGGACGCCATGACTTCTTTTTTCTTGACCATGACGAGATCACCTTTCTTGAATTCTCGTCCTCTTACGAGTTTATTGAATGCAGTGGCCATGCGGGCCTGATACATTTGGATATTCTTCTGAGCTTGGAGGCGCTTCCCTTCCAATTCAGTCAGTTCTTCTAACCTTCTTTCAGCATTTGTTTGTTCGCCACGGGCCAGGCCATATTGGATTGACACTCTGAGCGACGGGACTTCCAGCTCTAGTGGAACCACTGCCTCCGAGCCGTATACCAATGAGTATGGTGAGCACCCTGTAGGTGTCTTAAAGACGGTGCGGTATGCCCACAGAGCTTCATACATCTTTTCTTCCCAGTCCTTTTTATTAGAACTGACAACCTTGGCTAGCAAGGTGCACAAAGTCTTGTTAAAAGCTTCTGCCAATCCGTTTGCCTGGGGATTGTAGGGAGTGGAGGTTCTCCATTCAATCTTATACTTCTCGGCAAGTCGATAGATTTTCTGATTTCTGAAATGACTTCCATTATCAGATATTATTCGGTTGGGGGTCCCGAACCGGAAGATAATATTCTGCTTGATAAATCTGGCGACCAGTTCACCAGTCACTTCTCTTAATGCTACAGCTTCCGCCCATCGGGAGAAGTAATCTGTCATGGCCAATATGTACTTATGACCGGCCGAGGAAGTCGGCCGTGGCCCGACTACATCAGTTCCCCATTGTGCAAATGGCCAGCTAGGAACTGTAGGGTGCAGAGTTGTAGGTGGCCTTCTAGGCACGGTAGCATGTTCCTGACACTTCTGGCATGACTTTGCAAATTTACAGCAGTCTTCAAACATGGTAGGCCAACAGTAGCCCAACTTTTTGATTTCTATCTTCATTTTGGGGCCAACCTGGTGGGCGCCTGCTGTCCCAGCGTGTATTTCTTTCATCACTTGCCAAGCTTCCTCAGTGGACAGGCAGCGGAGTAGAATCTTTTTGTGTGCATCCGCCATTATTCGAAATAAAGTTCCATTTCTGAATTCATAGGAATCTTTGATTCTCAGGAGTTTCATCTTTTCCTCCCTTTTCTGTGGCAGCTGTTGGTGCAGAAACCACTGTAGCAAATGATGTCTCCAATCAGACACCTGTACTGCGCTGATAGTGGCAACTTCTTCCTCTTCGGGGCACCCTTCTAGCATACTGGGGACTTGCCGCCGGTTCATAACAACAATGTTCAGTGTTTCATCTTGCGGGACTGCTAGCGAGCTGGCCAGCTTTGCCAGTGCATCAGCCTGGGCATTATGTCCACGGCCCACATGTTTGAGTTCGATATGATAGAACTTTGCCATGAGGCGTACAGCCTTCTGGTGATAGGGATTTAGTTCTGGCTTCCGCACTTCGAACTCCCCTTGGACTTGTTTTATTATCAACATCGAATCCCCGAAGCATTTGGATACCCATGTTGAGGCTGATATTGAGTCCAATTATCAGAGCTTCATATTCAGCTTCATTATTGGTGCATGGCTTGTTTATAGAACAGGAAGTATGCACAACCTCTCCCTCTGGTGATTTCAGCACAATACCGGCTCCAGCCCGTATTCTGGTCTTTCCATCGGAATCTGTCTCCGTTCTGGATGCTCCATCAAAGAACAGTTGCCACATAACTGGCTGAGCTTGACAGGCCTCGAGTGTTTCATCATCGGGTAACTCAGTCCCCAACATATCATTCTCCGGCACAGGGTGCTCCGCGAAGAAATCAGCCACGGCCTGTCCTTTTATTGCCCTCTGGGGTATATATGTGATATCGAATTCCATCAGAATTACTGCCCATTTGCCCAACCGGCCTTTCAGTACTGGCTGAGTCAATATGTATCTGAGTGGATCTGCTGCAGATATCAATCTGATTTCATGTGACAACATGTAGTGTCGGAGCTTTTTGACAGCAAATACTAGTGCCAAGCAGGTCTTCTCTATGTAGCTGTAGCTTTCTTCAATCCTCATCAGCCTCCTACTTAGGTAGTACAAGGCTTGTTCTTTGCCTTCCTCATTTATCTGTGCCAGCATTGCCCCCAGGGAACAGTATGTGGCTGTGATATACAGTATCAAGGGCCTGCCCTTAATGGGTGCCCCCATCTTTTCCCAGAGCGTGTTGCATGGGCTGAGGTAGAGGCCTCAGCATGGTTGGCTTCTAGCGGGGCATTTGATGCTTCATCCTCATCATTCTCCCCGGGCAAGGAAAAGAGTACCGACAGGGTGTTGCATTGTACTGTCGTGACTTTCTTTCCCCTTTTGGACTTGGGCCGTCTCTTCTTCTTTTGGGAATTCGGCTTTGCCGGCTCCTGCCCCCAGAAGGGCTCATTTTCAGCTTTTTCTTGTTCTGCCTCTGGTTGCTCTTTCATTTTCAATTCTTCGAGCTGCTCCCAGAGTATACAATCTTTTACCAGCAGGTTTTTGGGCTTTTTCTGCTCATATTCATCGAGCTCATTGATATACTGCTGTAGACGCCTGGCTGCAGGACTTACTTCTTTATGTGCAGGTAGGGGAGTTTGTCTCCTCCTGTTGTGAGTAGGGATCCGGATGACTGGCCCGGTCTCAGCTGTATGCCATACTGGCTTTACTGGAGGTGGCTCAGGCCTTGGGGTGACACCCCGAATAGTTGCCCCACTGGTGCTGGCTGCAAGAGTGTTTTTCCTGTTCTTTATGGGCTTCGTCTGCCATCCTCCATGATCTTTCAGTGGGGTGAGGAGGCAAGCTTCATAAGTATGCCTGGTACATTCTTCAACGGCTTCCTTAGGCAGCTGCTGATAGATTGAAATCATATTGGCAGCCATCCTCCAGGGCGGAGGCTCATGCGGATGAGGTGGCTTCACCTGGTAATCACCCAACTGTAGCTCACCCTTTTTGACCATTCCTTCCATAATATCCTTGAAGACATAACAATCTTCAATTGCGTGCCCCAGCGCACGGTGAAATGGATAGAACAGCGGATCATCTTTCTTTGTCGCATCCGCAGGTCTCTTCGGTTCGGGCAATGTTACCTTGTTGAACTTATATGCCCAGTTAAATAGTGCTGATGTCTTATCTTTGGGGAAAGAGTAAGCCCTTCTCATTCTGTCTCTCAGAGAGACCTTATCTTTTCTTTCTGTTGCACCCTCAGGCGGGGGAGCTTCGTCTGCCTCCTTTTTCCCTTTCTATTGCTCAAAGGTTCTAAAATCGACGGCGTTAGCCTCAGTATGTGATGGCCGTCAGTCATTGGTTTTACCCTTCGAAATAGTGGGAACATTGGCGGTCGGACGCTTGGACAAGAACGTCTCGACTTCCGCCACTATGCTATTCAGCCGGTCAAATGTCCTGACATCTGCACCGATCATCTTTTCTAGCACCTCTCTCTTGAGGCTCTGTTTACATATCTGCACTGCATCTTCCTGATGAGGAGGTCTTCGGCATCTCATGGCTAAGTTTCTCCACCTTTTGATGTAGTCCAGTGCTGTTTCATCCTGCCTTTGCTTGGTTGCATATAGCTCCGCTATTGTAATTTCTCTTTCAGTGACATGAAATCTATCGCGGAATTTTCTTTGCATATCAGGCCAATCCACCACTGATCCAGCGGGCAGGCTTGAATACCATTCAAAGGCTATCCCAGTGAGGGACGAGCCAAAGAACTTAAGCAGATAGGCTTCATCAGCTGCCAGGTCGCCCATAATTGTGGTATAGTAAGCAATGTGCTCCCTGGGAGAGCCCTGGCCGTTGAATTTCTCAAATTTCGGTGGCTTACTGACGCCTGGGGGTAGTCTTTTAGCAGCATACTGGGGAGGATACGGTACTTTGTACACGTCATAGGTACTTACACCATCACCAGTCTTTTCAGACAGCTTCATCTCCACAATTCTTTCAATCATCAGCTTGTGAGCCAGGGCTAGATCTATCTCTTCTGGGAAGAAGTGAGCTTGCTGCTGGCTGTAGGGAGTCATCATCACAGTTGCGCGCAAGGTGGGCATGGTAGGTTGTGTCTGAGATACAGAGGGCTGAGCTGCTGCTTGCTGCAGAACAGGCTGGCTCGGAGCTTTGCCCTTATCAGTTGGAAAAGGATTAGTTGGGACAGCCGTGTCTGTTGAGCTGGAAGTATGCCCGACAGGCTCGGCTTGCTTGGAGACCGGTGTGGCTTCATGCCTCTCATTTAGCTGTCTTCTGAGAGCACTGATCTCCTGTTGATATCTTCTAAACATCATCTGGATCATGGGATCCAGAGTCGATGGGATCTGTATATCTTCTGAAGTCCCTTCAGCATCATCAACGAAGGGATTGTCTTCTTCTTCTGTTGTCACCACATTGACCATCATGGTGGTGATCTTGCGGGTTTCCTCATCATTCTTCATCTTATCTTTTGCAGCCTGACCTCTTCTTGTGACGGGGCCTGGTCTGGTAGCCAGCCTGAGCAGTTCATCTGGCTGAGTTGGTAGCATATTCTGCCCCCTGGCGATTCCAGCCATGTTACAGGCGAAGATTTGCATTCTTCCCTTCTGCCTGCAAACTTTTCTTTTTGCCTGGTCAGGGTATTTGAGTCGGTCGAAGACCGATACTCTTTCTTCAGCTTCTTCCCTGTACAGGTCTTCTTTATCATATCCGGCCTTGCGGCCTTCTTCATAATCATTTGAATCGGAGGAGGAGACTCCGAGCATCACTTCTTGAAGGGCTTCTCCTTCTTCTTCATCCACGGTGCCCAGAGCACGGGATAATCTTTGCTGACCGAGGGCAGAGTTCCCCAGGTAATGGAAGTAGTCTTGGACCACTTGTTTCATCTCCTCTGGATCGTGCCTTCGCGGCTCTGGTCGGAGTATCAATCTTTCCTGGCTTTTCTACTGATGAGCCAGTCTTGTCATCTGAGCATTCAAATGCTCGGCTTTGGAATATTTGAATATGTCAGCCTGTCTGGCACAGGCTCTTGGTCTTCTTGGAATGGCAACCGTGACTGGTTTGCTTATTCACATATCGCCATCTTGGCAGCAGTTGGCAGTGTCATCATAGTTCTTCTTTTGCCTTTGGCCCTGGGATGGGTGATAGTAAGGTCTTCATTCTTTTGATATCTTTTGCCCTTCATCACGGGGCGAGTAGTAATCAGATTTCTTCCTTCATCATTTTTTCATCTTTCCTCCCCAGAGCTTTGGGGTAAGCAGCAACATCATCTCTTCTGTAGTTTCTTTCTTCTCTTCTGCTTCCTGCCCTGAAGCGGGCAACAGCATCCTCAGTAGCCTTCTTCTCATATCGAGCTGGGGCCCAGCTCTGAATCTTCTTTGGTTGCCAGATCTGTTTATATTTTGCTGGCTTGGGCGCCAGCGGCTTTCTTTCATCAGCTTCCCAGTTGGCCCTCCTAGCGGCCAGGACGCAGAACCTGTTGTCGGTCTGGACAGTCGGGACAATCCTGTCCGGCCGGACCTCTCTGGGGTGACCGTTGAGGTTCACCCTAACATCTCCCATCATCATTATCTTCCCAGAATTGGAAAGATGACGCTCAGCAGCAGCATACCGGCTTCTCCGGTTATTTCTCTTTCCCCTCTGGGCAGCAGCGGCAACCGTATCCCTCCTTTGAACTTGGTGTACATAGCAGGCGACGGTCGTCGAGGTCGTCTTCTCCGGTAAGCCAGCCTTCTTACCAGTAGTCTTCATAGGGGCACCTGCAGCGGTGCCTTGCTCGTCGTTGTTGACCTACAGAAGGTCGGTGAAGACGAGGCCCAGATAGTTGGGCAGCCCGACAGCAGGGGGCATTGCTCCGAATGACAGGGGTACCGCCAGGTAACCCTCTCGCACATGCATATCGATCGGTTGTTGGCCGAAGCGTACAGACATAAGTCCAGTAGCCATCTTCCTGAAAATAAGGAAAGCGCACAGGATTAGAAATTTGAGGGGGGCCCGCTGGGCCTCCTATTTTATCGTAGAGATGAAGGGAGACTAGGTCCCACCGGGCGTGCCAGCTTGTGGAACGTGGATCTCATCTTATTTCATCTTATTATTTATTTATATTTTTTATTTTTTTATTTGGATTTTTGATTTATTGATTTATTAGGTGTGCCAGTCACGTGTGTGACGATTTTATTGTGCGCTCGATCTGACTTGGTCAGTCGATTGTGAAGTCCGAGTCGGGACCAGAAGTCCGTCATACCATAAAGGCTATGACGTTAATTACGCCATTCCAAGGAAGGACAACCCTTGATTAAATGCCAAAATAGGAGGAAAGCAGCGGTGAAGATAAGGCTCAGAAGAGACGAGGTTCATTTATTTGCAGAATGCTAAATGGACTAGACAAAGCAGGGGGGTTATTAAGTACGGGACAAATCCGACGGCATATCCCCGCCATCTTGGACAATGCCAAGTGGGAATAGGAAACCACCCATGCAGCGGCAGGGTAGGATCCGTAAAAGATCGGGTATAATAGACCCGAAGTCCGAATAGGGACCGGCGCGACATGGCACGTCCCATGTGGGTGCGGTGCCGCATCTATATCCCCCTTCGAGGGACCATCGGAGAGCGTGCAAGGACATAACTCCGTGGGCCGGCGGGGCTGGGAGAGAATATCACATTTACCCGGTAGGGTATGTATGAATTTCGACAGCATGTCCCCTCAACTTGGATTATGCCAAGAGAGAATAGGTCATCATCCACGGGATGCCAGGATGACGACCAGATAAGAAGGGCACCGGGCCCGGGGATGTTACTTGCGTCTATCTCATTGGTTAATATTCCCTTGGAACCCATCAGAACGCATATAATAACATGGCTCTTTGAGTTCGTAAGGTAGCAGTGAAATCCGGATCGGAAATGAGGGCTGTAGGGGAGGTCTTCCCCATTACTATATCTTCTCAGGGCACATATGATGGTCTCCGAACATCCCCTAGACAGGTATGTAGGGAGACTAAAGGATTGAAGGATGACAGTGCAGAGGAGGGCCTCGGACTAGGTTTCATTGGCCAAAGAAGGAGGGTCTCGACGTGGGTTTCTATTGGCCAAAGGGAGAGCTCTCGGCATGGCTTTAATGGCAAAAAAAAGGGGGGGAAGCTCCCGGCGTGAGGCTTCTCGGCGCGCTCCTCGCCGCACCGGGAACCCGGCGCCGGGAGGCCACAGGCCGAGAAGGCTGTGAAGGAACAGGGGTTTAACCGGGGTGTTTGTCGGTTTGCTGAAGGGGAAGGAAGAGGGAGGCCTCTCGGCGGTGTAGCTCTCGGCGTGGAAATTAGCACGCTGGGAAGGTGAAAGGGTTAAGGGTTTCAGGGCTTGATTACGGTACTCTGTTCGGGAATTTTCTGAGTTTTCTGGCTCGGATCGAGACCGAATGTGGAGTGCAGGAGGGGGTTTCGTGGATAGCTCTGTTTGAAGGATGCCAAGGGAATTGGAAGGCCGAATCAGTAGGGGAAAAGAGACCATCGTCTATATCCTGTGAAGGGTTTCATCTGTTTGTTGCAGGCCGTCTGGGGGATCAAGAGATGACTGTCTCTGATCCCCTAGACGAGCCCAACTGCATTGAAAAAACTGGCGACGGAGGAACTCTTAGCGTCGAAACTCCAGACCCTAATCATTCAAGGGTTAGAATGGAGGGTCGAGAGACTGAGGTCATCGCTTGTTAGAATCTCGCGGGATAGCATTAACCTGCAAGGCAGACATATCTTTGTACAGCCAGCAGTTCAGGGAACCAAGAGATTGATGTCTCTGGTTCCTGAACAGCACAAGGGCTCAAGAGAAAACTCAGACTATATGCGGAGGATCTGCCATTGAGACAGGAGGAGAGAAGAAAGTGGAACCCAATAACCCATTAGATTGGGGTAGGGGTCCTATTTTCATCCCTCCTCGAAGAACAGATTCATTCAATCGGCTCTGAAACTCGAAGAGTCTAGGCTACTGGACTTTTCAGCCGAGAACTATGTACATGGAGAGAGACGGAGAGCAGATATCTCAATCAATCGATGCCCAAATGGGCCATGTTGATACTCTATTGCGTTGTATCGAAGACTTACACAGATCGTAAAAGAGAAATGCAAAGCAGAGAGGTGGAAATCAAGACCAGAACTCTCCGGCTACATTTGATAAATCGAGAAAAGACTCGCTAGATTACATCAAAGAAAAGAAAAGAAAGTATGGGGGAGGGCGGAGCATTGACTCCTCTCCCTCCCCGGAGCAGCCCACCTGGAGCTTCTTCTTCCTCCTTTCTTCTCAGATATCGAAGACTTACACAGATCGTAAAAGAGAAATGCAAAGCAGAGATGTGGAAATCAAGACCAGAACTCTCCGGCTACATTTGATAAATCAAGAAAAGACTCGCTAGATTACATCAAAGAAAAGAAAAGAAAGTATGGGGGAGGGCGGAGCATTGACTCCTCTCCCTCCCCGGAGCAGCCCACCTGGAGCTTCTTCTTCCTCCTTTCTTCTCAGATATCTCTTCGCTTCTTCGAGTCACTTTTCTTGGGACTCTCTTTTTCCTTTGGTTTCTGGCTATCCTCTCGATCTCCCCCTCTTTCTTTTTTTATCGAAGGGAAGGGGTTTTATATCTGTCTCCCCCCTTCTCGGCAGGCCTCATCACGGCGCGCCTCAGCTGGGGCTTCCAAGCGCGCAGGCATTCAACCTCTCGGCGCCACCTTCACACAGGCCCACTTGGGTCTTTAGCCACTTTCACAGGCCCACTTGCATCATCACCCAAAAGGGCCCTCCATTGGTGACACAGCTTCCATTGATATCATTGATATGTTTTCATCAGTCCGTAGATAGGGGTTTCATCAGTATTGCCATCTGAATGATGACAAAACTGGGTATCATTTTATCGATATCGTCACCTGAATGGTGACGAGATCGGACATCAGCCTTAGTCTGGGAAGACCTCAGCCGGGCGTATAATCTGTGGAGACGATTCTTCTTCATTGATCTGACTTTGCAAAAGCCTTTACAATCTTCATCTGCCGGTACCGGCTTCATCTTTATCTCATATCACATCTGTCAATAAGCCAACATCTGACTTACCCTGACATGTCATCTGTGGATTCTTGGATGAGGCAGTAGTACAGCTCTCATTAAAGTGTGCTAGGAGGTCCCATCAGTCGAGTGACTGCTGCTTTATCAGTGTTGCCGTCTGAATGATATCGGCACTGGGCATCAGCTTGGCCGATAAAGGCTTCAGCCGGGTAAATGGTTGATGGGCTTCATCATTGGTCTTTCACTATTGGTCTGATCCTCTTTTCAATTGTGCTTTCACCCTTGTTCATTTTCAAGGTGTCAGCATCTACCCAGCGGGGTCTCGGAGGCTCATGTGGCGCTTGCGGCATGGTTTGCCCTTCTCTTGCTTCTTTCTTCTACGGGGACTGCTGGGGAGTCTCCGTTGGGACTGTTGCTTCTGACGTTGAAGGAAGGTTGATATCTGCTTCATCTTTTTCTTTGATCATTGTGGCAGATGGTTGTCGGGAGTTTTTATCTTCTGTAGCAGCACTCGGAGCTGGCTGTTTACCTTCCAGAACGGAGAGGAATTCAAGGAAAGATGGGGTCTCATCACCCCCTTTCGTCTTTGCATAGAGGCCTGATGGGGGAGGGATTTCAATACCCCGGACCTCTGGCTCTGGTATCTGATAGGGTTGTTCACCCCTGAAGATAATATTGTGGTTGGGTGGAGGGAAACGCCCCCACCTTCTCCCAGAGCGGGTAGCATGCATTGAGGTCGAAACCTCGGCTTGATTTGCTTCTAGTGATGGAGTGGAAGACTCTCCTCCATCTTCTTCCCCTAGTAGGGTGAACAGTACTAATATAGTATTACACTACAGTGTGACTATTTTCTTCTTGTTTCCTGACTTATTCTTCTTTCTGCGCCTGGACTCGGCTGGCTGGTGCCCCCAGAAGAGGTCGGCTTCAGTTTCCTCTTGCTCTTTTTCTAATTGTTCTTTGATAGTCAATCTCTCCAGCTGTTCCCATAGGACATGATCTTTCACTAGTATCAGCTTCAGCTTAGGTTGCTCATATTCATCAAGCTGGTTTATATATTGCTGCAAGCGTCTAACCTCAGGGCTCGTCTTCTCATGTGCTGGCAGCGGAGTCTGCTTCCTCCGATTGGGAGTGAATATTCAAATAACCGATGGTGATTCTGTAACACGCCACACAGGGTTCACTGCTGGCGGGGGTTGCCTTGGAGTGACACCCCGAATGGAGGCCCCTGACACTTCAGAGACTAATGGCCGTCTCTTGGTCTTGGCTGGTACTGTCTGCCATTCCATCTGATCTTTGATAGGGGTAAGAAATCATGCTTCATATGTGTGTTGTGTGCATGTCTCAGTAGCCTCCTCAGGCAATTGTTGGTATATGGAAATCATATTGATAGCTGGTCTCACCACTGGGGGTTCATGAGGGCGTGGAGGATCCACCTGGTGCTCTCCCATTTGGAGTTCGCCCTTTTTAATCATGCTTTCTATGATGTCTTTGAAGACGTAACAATTTTCAATGGTATGACCCAGTGCCCGGTGATATGGACAGAAGAGGGGATCATCCTTCTTGGCTGCATCTTCGAGTCTCTTCGGCTCGGGCAATGTTATCTTGTTGTATTTATATGCCCAATTAAACAAAGGCCCTGTCTTTTCCTTGGGAAAGAAATATAACTTTCTCATCTTGTTCCTCAAAGAGACTTTTTCTTTCTTTTCTGTCGCCTCCGCTGGCGGAGGGGTAGATGTTGCTTTGGCCTTTGCTGTCTGCTGGTTAAAGGTATTGAAATCAATGGTATTTGCTTCAGTCGACGCCGGTCGCCGTTCAACAGCCTTCCCTTTCTGGGTAGTAGGCATGTTATTTGCAGGACGTCTGGACAAGAAGGTCTCGACCTCTACCACCACACCGTTTAGATGATCAAATGTCCTGATATCTATCCCAATCATCTTTTCAAGTACCTCCCTCCTTGTTCTGCTTGCATATTTGAACAACATCTTTTTGGTAGGGAGGCCGTTTGCATCTCATGGCCAAATTCCTCCACCTCTTAATATAATCCAAGGCCAGTTCATCCTGCCTCTCCCTAGTAGAGTATAATTCTGCCACCGTAATCTCTCTTTTTGTAACATGGAACCTTTCTCGGAACTTCCGCTACATATCGGGCCAATCTACTACAGACCCGTCTGGCAGGCTGGAGTACCACTCAAAGGCCAAGCCCGTAAGGGATGAGCCGAAGAACTTCAGCAAGTAAGCTTCATCAGTAGCCAAGTCTCCCATGACTGCTATGTAGTAAGCAATGTGTTCCCTTGGGGAGCCCTACCCATTAAATTTGTCAAACTTTGGTGGCTTGTTAATGCCTGGGGGCAGTCTCTTCACAGCATACTACGGAGGATAGGGTACCCGATAGATATCAAAGGTCCCGTAATCACCATCGGTCCTCTCGGACAGCTTCATCTCTATCATTCTTTCAACCATCAGCTTGTTCACCATAGCAGTGTCGATAGGCTCTGGATAGAAGTGTGCCTGTTGTTGTATGAAGGGGGTTGTCATGACAGTGGCATGTAAACCTGGATGCACTCCTGAAGGAGAGGGTTGCACTGCTGACTATGGCGGGAAGGGTTGGCATGGAGCTTTCCCGTGACTCGCCTGGTGGGAGACGATAGGTATTACCACTTCTGCAGAACTGGAAACTTCCCTTGCTGGCTCCGCATGCTTGGAGATAGGAGTTTGTTCATTTTTTTCATCGAGTTGCCTTTGAAGAGCTTCAATCTTCCGTTGGTATCTTTCAAACATCATGAGGATGGTTGGGTCCAGAGATGTAGCCATGGGTATATCTTTTATCACCCGACTAGATGTTACCGCAGTCGGGTTCATGAGCGGCACATTTTCTTCTTATGAAGTCACCACATTTACAGTTAAAGTGGTGACTCTTGATGTATCATTGACAGCCATGAGTTTTTCCTTTGCTGCCTGACTTCGCCTTGTCATGAGGCCAGGTCTTTGGGCTAGTCTGGCGAGTTCTTCAGGCTAGTCAGGTAAAGCACCATACCTCCCAGCAACTCCAGCCATATTACAAGCAAAGATTTACAATTTTCCCCTTTGCCTGCATACTCTTCTTCGGACATGACCAGGGAAGGTCAACCGATCGAACACAGATTTTCTTTCTTTTTCTTCTCCACACTGCGGGGCATCCTTTGAACATTTGGCTCTTTGGCCATCTTCAAGCTCATTGGAGTCTGAACACGAGACTCCCAGCATTATCTCTTCTCTATCATCTCCTTCTGCTCCTTCGGCGGACATGGCACGAAGTAACCTCTACTGTCCTAGGGATGAACTCCCTAGACAGTGGAAATAATCTTGGACCACTCTGCCCATTTCTTCTTGGCAAAGCCTCTGGGATCAGATCGAGGCATCAGTCATTTTTGTGCTTTCGGCTGATAAGCCAGCCTTGTCATTTGTGCAGCTTGATACATCTTCCGGGGATACCGGAATACATCTGCCTGTCGGGCGTAGGCCCTTGGCATGTGGAGAATAGCCATTGGAATAGCCTCTTCTTCTCCTTCTTCTCTGATCAGAACTCTATCGCCCCCTCTCCTGGGGCGCATAACAGCAGCTTCCTCCCTCGCAGGGGCTAGTGCAGGGCCTTGTGTTCTCTTGGGCACCCAGACTTGCTTGAATCTGGCCGGCTTGGGCGCCAGCGGCTTCCTTTCCTCTATTTCCATATTGGCCCTCCTAGTGGCCAGCACTTGGAACCTGTTGTTGGTAGGGACCGTCGGGATGATGCGGTCGGGTAGTGCTTCTGCCGAGCGACCGTTGAGGTACACCCGCATCCCTCCTACCAGCATGAATTTCTCTGAGACTGATAGACATCCCTAGGGTGCAGTAGCCCGGCTCCTCCGATAGTTCTTTCTCTTTCTGCTGGCAGCAGCAGGAACATCAGCTCTTCTGTCCAAGTGGTGGACGTAGCATGAGACAACGGTTGGTGCAGTTGTTATCTTTTGTAGATTCTTCTTCTCAGATACATCTACAGCTTTTACCACAACAATCTTTTCAGCTCCATCATCGATCTTGAGTAGATCAACGAACACGAGCCCCAAGCAGTTAGGCAGGCCCACCGCCAGAGGCATGGATCCGAATGCAGTCGGTACCGCCAGGTACCCATCACAGACGTGGTTATCAACGACTTGCAGGCCGACCTCAACGGAGATTAGTTCGGTTTCCATTTGGCTTCCCGCAAGTAAGATTAGCACACAATCAAAACTTTTGGAGAGGCCGCCAGGCCTCTTACTTTGGTGAAGAGATGAAGGGAGACTCAGTCCCACCGGGCGTGCCAGCTTGTGAGGATGGATTTATTTATTTATTTTATTTATTATTTTTATTTTAGTTTTATTTATTTACTTTGGTTATTATTTAGTTTGTTGATTAGTTAGTTTATTGGGTGTGCCAGTCACCGGAGTGACAATTTATTATGCGCTCGATCTGACTTGGTCAGTCGATTGTGAAGTCCGAGTCGGGACCGGAAGTCCGTCATACCATAAAGGCTATGACGTTAATTACGCCCTTCCAAAGAAGGACAACCCTTGATTAATCGCCAAAGTAAGAGGGGCCCCGGGGGCAAAACGAAATAAGACTGATGTGTTAATTTATTTGCAGGATATGAGATACATATATATGCTCATGTAGTTAATGGTTTCATTATGATTGATCTACCTGTTTCCCGGTACGGGGGCGGAGAACTTAGGTTCAAGAACCACTCTCACGCATAATGATGGCTTTCATTCGGGCATAACCTGGTTTTCAACCATGCGTTATTTGATATACCGAGAGCACATGAGAGGATGATTTCAGATTTATTTGATCGCATTAAGAGCGCGGCATAAAATAGGCATATTCGTTTATTATGGAATCATGCAAGCATAGACGGAGTAGCAAGAATCATTAGAATATTACGGCATTACATGCCCATTCATCAACCCCATCCATGTGAATTACAGAATGAATCTGGCAGCATGTCCCCTTGATCTTGGTTCATACCAAGTGGAAATAGGGTACCATCCACGTAGAGACGAGATGGAGCCCGTAATGATCGGGGAAAGTCAGTGCCCGGATAATGCGAAGCGGGACTAAGCTGGGGACGGATTAACCCGAACGATACTTGCCCGTAAAGGATCTTATCGTTCTATTCCCTAAAGTGAATCACTAGAAACCCTGCAGAGATAGGGCCCCTCGGATCCAAAGGGTTTGACGCTGATATAGCGTACCGAAGATCAGAGTTAAATCTGGCAGCATCTCCCCTTGTTTTGGACTTATGCCAAAAGGGGAGTATAGGACATCCATCCACGGAGTGCCGAGATAGAAGCCAAAAGAGAGATGGGCATATAGCCCGGAACTCACGGAGATGAAAACACGATAAGTTGGTGTCCACCATTGTGGTATTCAATCAATATCCCCTTTGGAGAACCACCAGAGAACATGCAGTGGCAAAACTCCGTAGGTCAACAGGGTTAGGGGAGCATCATTTGTGAGCCCCTCCAATGTAGGGGTGTAAGCCCATTAATCTAGCCCCAGTAGCTTGAATGAAACCCCTGGTGGTTCCTTCTTGCAGGAGGGTAAAAGTTCATGAGAGGCTTAGTGAGGGTCGATGTGAATTAAGCTTGGCAAAGGGCTCCCGGAGCGCTTGTCTCGGCATAAACGAACCGGCGCATGAGTGTTTAGGTATATGCAAATATCGGCACGTGGGGTGGCTTTTGGCAGAGATGGGCATCGACGCAAAGCTATCCTCGGCGCGCCTCCAGCTCTCGGCGCGAGAATGCACGCGCCGAGGGGGAAGGCGTGCGCCGAGGGAATTTTGCGCCGAGAGACCTCCAAGACTGGTTTTCAGGGTTTTTCAGAGAGAGATATATTTTTTTCACGGGTTTCAGGCTTTGATTTAGGGTGCGTCAGAGGCCTTGTCTTCGAGGTTTACCAGAATTTGAGACTGATACAAGTGGGGTTACATGGAATGCCAAAAGAAATGGGCTTCAGAGGGATAATCCTAGGGTATATATAATCACAATCACATTTCACTCAGAGTTGCTACTGGGGAGCCAACCGTTTATTGAATCCTTTGCAATAGGATTCTGTCATGTCCCTCATCGCTTCATAGATGAGGAACCACGAGATAGGCTGTCTCAGGCTTCATCACGATCATGAGGCTAAGAGAAAGAGTGGAAGAACCGTTGATCGGGGAACTCTAATATAAGCATATCCCTCACGATTCCACAAATGAGAAGCCACGAGATAGACTTTCTTGGGCTCTCATCGTGACTTAGAGGTCAGGAATGCTCAGACGATGTAGCAGAAACAGATTTAGATGATCGGAAAGGTGTGCATACCAGAGAAACAACCCTCCTCACAACGACAATCAAATACGGTAAGTTTTAGAAGGGGCAGAGGGAAGAGAAACTCAGAATCCCATACTTCATTTCATTCTAGAAGAATACATTCATTCGACATTAGGGGAAATCAGACTACGAAGGCACACACATAGGCCGATAGCTTCCCAATCACATACCAGACTATGCTAATGCTTAGTATTTATAGAGGAACATACCTCAAGCACAAAAGCATAATAAAACATAAGAACGAGTTACAGAAGAGAAGACAGATCGAAAGACCCGAGATGGGGGAAAGGGATGGCTGTAGCCCCTTAGGGCATTTGAAAGCCAACCCCACTTTGCCTTCCTCTCCACAGATCTCTGCAGCTCTCTCCTTCTTCTTCAGAATCTTCAGCAGGCCCTCAGACCCTTTTCTCTTTTTCTCAGCTCTTGCTCTCTTTCTTCTCAGGTGATTTCAGTTCCTCTCCCCCCTTGGCCTTGTCGAAGACCAGGGTTTTTATAGAGGGCTGACCCCTATGTCCATCAGTGCAAGCTCTCCCGGCGTAATGGTTCCGACGCGCCACTTAGATCTAGCTTCTCGGCGTGACCTCCATCGTAGTGGGTTTGGGCCCATTTGACTTATGAATTTGTACTGATAAAGGCCACTCGAATGACTGGGCCTTTTTATTGGTTAAGTGGGTTTCTTAGAGTGCCCATTGGCCTTCTTTGTTGTCTATTTTAGCCTCCGGGACCAGCAGGTATGCGTGAGCATCAGAATATACTGAGGACCATTCTCAGCAGGCAGATGATTGCTCGGGTGTTGACGTAGTTTTCATCAGCCCGACTATCTTGAGTGATAGCCATGCTGGACAGTGGCTTAGCCGATGATGGCTTCAGCCGGACAGAATGTCAAGTGTAACAGATCTTCTTCTATTCAGATTCTTATAACCTCCAGGGATGACATAAGAGCTGCACCCTTAGTTGACCTTCAGAGCCTTTGGCTTACTTTGACTTCTTCTTTATCTTTGTATATTTTTGGTGTCAATAGTTGCCTGGAAGGAAAAATGAGCTTAGACGCTTGGGCCTCTACCTCAATGACGGCCTGATCGAAGCCCTGGGAGAAGCCCTTCCGAAGCCCCCGACGGTAGCCCGACTCGCAGTAAGAAAAGGCCGCTTGTTGAAGAGCTGCCTGATAAGCCTCTGAGCACCTATGTTGCTCGAGCGGTTCTTTCCCAGCCAGCTCCGCCTTCCTCTCAAGCTCAGCTATCCACCGCTCAGACTCGGACAGCCTTCTCTCGACCTCAGACCACGCCACCTCGGCCGCCCGGACTCGGTCCTCGAACTCCTTCCTCTTGGCCTTCCATTGATCATCGTGCTCGACTTGGATTCTGCCCTCCGCCTCCAGAAGCTCATTCTTCCGATCGATCATACGACAGACCTCGGCCAGCTGCTTCGCCAACGACCGAGCCTCTACTTGGCTCGACTATGCCAACTCCTGGAGTAGGGCCTTCTCCTGTTGAAGGTCCCCGAGATCGAGGTTCAGACGCTCGACCTTCCGATCGAGCGCACCACGGGCCCACGAAAGGGCCTCCCGCTCCGGCTCCACCCGAGTGTACTCATCCACTGCATCAGCTCCCAGCTGGGCCAAGACCAGCCCACCCTCCATAAGTTGCTCAAAAAGTGAGGAGGGGGGACCCTTCCGGACTTTCTCCCGCAAGTCTCGTGAAGCTAGGGAATGACACGCCCGGTACAGAGAAGCCCAGACGCTGAAGGCGCTGGTCGAGGGAGGAGAAACTCTCACCGGAGCGGTCGGGATTGGGGCACCTCCCCCAGGCAAACCCGTCCCGGGGGCCCCACCGGTTGGCTCAGAATGAGCGGCCCCGCCGTGTACCTCCCCGGCCTCGGTCGGCTGAGATTGAGTCGCCTCCTCCTACGACCCTCCCGCCTCAACCGGCTCGGACCGATCCCCCTCGTCTGGTGGCCCCTCTGCTCCGCTCGACGCCTCAACATCGGCCATGACCCCTTCACCGTCGGCCCCCTCTTGCTCGGAAGAGGGGAGACCCGGTAGGGAATGCTCTTCGGACGGGCTGGTGACCTTCGCCTTCCTCGCCCGCTTCTTCTCGGCAGATTACGTCTGCATTGAAGACCACAACAACTTGGCCACAGGATCCTTATGCTTGACCCCCCAGCGTTCAGAAGCATCATCCCGGGCAACCTGCTTTCCCTTATCCCGGGCCCGGGACGAGCCCTCCGAAGCTTGAAGCTCACTTGGAGCCGGCGTCTCGTCCAAGTCGATGACCTCTAGCTCAGCTGGCGGTGCCTCCTCCTGAACCGTTCGCCTCGCATCTGAACCAAGGAGAGCAAATTGAGAGAAGGAAGGCCCTTTGATGGGGACATCAAAGCAAGAGCACTGACATTTTAATTTGCATTTGTGTCCTTTAGTTTATTTTTATATTCCTGGGAAAGCATAGGTGCAATTGTAAGGCTTTATAAGCCAATGTGTCATTCCCTAGGATTGTTTGGGTTTTTGTGCAAAATGTCAGTAGGTCCAGCAAGGGGGCCCTCACTCCTTCCCCATTGGTCCACCTAAGCCATTTGGGTCCATGAGGGGCTGGTCAACCATCCTAGGTGGCTTCTAGATGCTTGGACTTTCAAAGGGAGACAAATGGACTAAAAAGTCCAAGATGCCAACCCACCTAGTCAAGGGGGCGCCCTCCCCTTTATAGTATTTAATTGTGGTTCCAAACCACATGGGATAAAAATATTTGAACTCCCTCTTTTACCCCTCCCAATTCTAGATCTAGGGTTATTTAGTGTCTTTTTACATTTCTTATAAATGGCTTGTATTTCCATTTTTACTAGAATTAATGAGGTGAAAATTTGGAAATTGGTTGAATCCCCCTTGGAGGGTGCGCCCCTCTCTCCTCTCTCCATCTGGTTCTTCTTCTTCCTCCAGCAATCCAGGGTGTGAGACCCATTTTACCTCCTCCTCTGATCCTCTGAATTCCATTTTTGCCGCCGCTGCCGCCGCCATCGTACCGCCATCACGCCGCCATCATGAACCTCGGAGTTCTGTCTACATCAGAATAGATCCTCAAAGCTTAAATTTTAGCTCTCCATCAGGAGCTCAGATCGAGTCCAAACTTGGAGGGTGAGTCATCCATGTCCACCCCAGCCTCCACAAAATAAATCCGGTAATTTACCCATCGTTAAGTATTTTTCCATTTTCTTGTTCTTCAGTATTTCAATTCTAGCTTCTGCTCAGATCCTATCACAACGACCCTGTGTTTCCATGTTTTGACCCCCTTTCATTTATTTTCTTAGATCCCCAATTTTATTGGGAGTTCTGTCCACCAACCCCATCATCCATGAATTTTTTTGTAATTTCTAAAGTCCATTTTGTATTTTTAAAAATTATTGTCTTCTCCCAAATCTGTTCTATCCTAGCCAGTTCAGATCCGACCCCCTGTCAGTATAAAATCCCCCAAACATCGAAACCTCCACCAAAAGTCAACTACAAATTATCCCCGTCTTCCTTGTTTCCACCTCTACAACTTTCGTGAAGATGTCAACTTCCAGATCTGAACTTTGATCCACGATCAACGTCAGTTCTCAGGAAAAATCACTTCTGTCCTGAGATTTCGGGTCCTGTCCAACAGCAGCTTGTAAAATCGTTCAAGGCCAGATCTGAGAAATGAAAAATTATTTCTCTGGCCCTAGATCGAAGCATTTTGAAATAGCTTTCCAACGATACCTTTTGTGGGTCGATCCGACATCGAGAGTGATCGCATCAGAAGATCTCGCCAGGTCGCGCGCTGTAAAATAGCAACTTCAGATCAGTGGGCAGCACGGTCAACAAGTGAGATTGGAGCCGACTCGCCGCCCACGAGGTGAACCAGCGTACCGCCATCCCAGGGAGTGCCTCTCCAGGAGCCAACGTCACAGCGGTACCACTCCGGGCCCACTCGGACCCGCCGATGAGCACGTGAGCCCCACGTTCGTGAATACGCATGCCGCTAAAGCTACATCGAAAGATGCCCGTCAACCCAAGTTCGGTCCTCTTGGGCCCCATTTGTAGCCCATTACCTCCCTGCATGGAGTGGGTAGTAGAAATTATTTCTTTATTTATTGTGATAATTATTTAACCGGGAGTTACTGTCTTGGCCGGGATCGTCTTCCCCACGCCCAGAGCGTGGAGGTAAACTCGCTGCCACTCTTTATCGCATTTTGCTTATCTCGTATACCTTTTGAATGCCGCTGCATGTGATAGGTTCTTAGCCCGATATATTTTTTTATCACCGCTGCGAGAGAGTAAGTGTAAACCGTCCCGTGGCTCGATCCGAGTTCATGCGGAAAGGCCGATACCCGAGACTCACTGTCGATTTCTCAACCGCACACGGTCCAACGTTTCCCTCGCATAGGAACGATCGCGAGCTAGAGTCCCAGGTCGCGTGTCCGTCCCGCATCAATTTGGTATCAGAGCGCCAGTTGAGTCTAGGGTAGTATTTGGTCAAAAACAAAAAAAAAGTGTCATTTACGTCTAGTCATCGTCTAAGTCGGTCTAAGGTTGTATCCGCATACCATTGTTCGGTATATAAAAAGGTGTTATCCGAACGTTAGGCTACACCTATCGGGAAGGCCGCACACTTGGGCGAGTGATCTTCGGATCGATTAACTCCGCCACGTACGGAGTTTTGGTTTAAGTCTAGGGTCCTTAGTGTGCATTAGTTAGTGCATTCCAACATGCATTATCGTTTAGGGTCGTGTCTAGTGTCTTGTGTCACGCCCCGAGCGCGGAAGATTACCCGGAGGCGTGACGCGTCTATATAGATCGTGTCAATCTTGTAAATATCAGAGTGCGCAAATAACTAAGATTTAACTCGAAGTTAATACAATTAGGATGAGCTGACAATTGATACAACTAACCCAATGACAATTACATACATATCCAAGTCCAACTACTAGGCTTCAAGCCCTTATTACAATTATTGGACTAATATAGCTGACGTCTGACATAACTTGATATGACTGACATAAATGAAATTACAATAACACCATTTACACAAGCACAATTTACAAGATAACAAGATAACTCTATTTTTACACTCATCACTCCGACTCATTCCCTCCCGAGTTCTGGCTGATATCTGAATTTCCTGGAAAGGTTAGAAAATAACTAGATGAGCGAATCCCTCAGTAGGATTTACATCTCAAATTTTAACATGCTTTAAGTGAATTACACATTCATTTAATGTACATAACCTATGCATGTAGACAGATAGATATCAAAGAATTGTAAAATCGACGGGAGTAGAAAGTGAGAGTATATAGATTTCACAATTTCAAGCAGCAGTGGCAAGTGATGGTAAATGATGTCAAGTCAGTGATAACTGAATAGCAACATGTTATTCAAGCTAGTAACTGAGTAGAAACATGTTATTCAAGCTAGCAATAGTAAGCAAAGTAGTTTCAAGTATGTATAACTGGAATTGGCTATTTATAATGCATTCAAGTAAGCACTTTTACCCTTTTGCGGGTCTCAAGTCAATCAATCAAGTAATATCATGAGAATGAGTGGAATGTCTAAAGTCTAGCAAGCAAGTACTTCGGTGCAATGCCAAACACCGTGGTCAATAAACTCCCATGGGCACAAGTACCTTCGGGTGCTCCCCCCCAGGACCAGACCGGGCCCTATATGCACAACATTCATCATGTATGTTGACATCCACTCTCATTTATAGCTAATATGAAATTTTAAGGTTTGACCAGTATGATATATAAGGTGGAATTATGGAATGGAATCCAAGGGCGCATTGATGTGTAGGGATGAACTAGGAGTGGAAACCAGTAACGTTTGATACACGGAAAAACTAGATAAGAGAGGTGCCTTATAGGCCACCTGACAATTTTGGAAATGACACCCTCACTGTGGGATGCCCTTCCTGGGAATTATACAGGGTTCAGAGGACCCTATCAGGAGTTAAAATCACCTCTCCGGCAGCCATCTATCAGTGGAGATGGAAAAAGTGAAAGCCTAATGATCACGTTAACGTAATGAGCTAGCTGGGTCGACTCAATAGTCCATCGCGTCAACTCATTAGTTCATCGCGTCAACTCATCAGTTCATCGCGTCAACGCGATGAACTGGCAGGGTCGACTCATCAGTTCATCGCGTCAACGCGATGAACTGGCCGGGTCGACTCATCAGTTCATTTTCACAGGCAGGGTCGACTCATCAGTTCATCTTCACAGGCAAGGTCGACTCATCAGTTCATCGCGTCAACGCATCAGTTCATGTGAACAGTGCTACGTCAACCCATCAGTTCATGTGAACAGTGCTGCGTCAACCCATCAGTTCATGTGAACAGTACTGCGTCAACCCATCAGTTCACAGCGTCAACCCATCAGTTCACAGCGTCAACGCAGTGAACAGACATGGTCGACCCTATCAACAGGCAGGGTCGACTCTGCCATTCACTGCGTCGACGCAGTGGACAGGCAGCGTCGACCTTGTCAACAGGCAGGGTCACTCCGTCGACCCTGTCAACAGGCTGCGTCGACCCTGTCAACAGGCAGGGTCGACTCATCAGTTCATCGCGTCAACGCGATGAACTGGCAGGGTCGATACTTTCTTTTGTTTCCCAGTTTTCATGCCCTTTCAATCCTCTTTTCACTATGAGTTCTTCACAAAAGTTCTTCTTCTCTTATAGATGTAGATTTTATTCTTCTACCATGACCTCCAATTCTTCTTAATTTTTAAGTTATAATTAATTTTCTAAGGTTCTATTTTTTTTTACTCAGTAACTGTTCACATATGCCTATAGATCTCGGTTTTTCACATTTTTCACCTTCTTCCTCTCATTTTCTCTCTCTGCACTCTTCATAAAACTTCTTTCTAACCTTCCAATCTACGATTTTCTCTTCTATCATGTACTCTCATTCTCTCTAGATTCTTCGTTATTCTCCTTCTTAGAACCCCCCCTATTTTCAATATAATTTCTTGGTCTTTTTCAACTTGGTCTCTTTTCCACATTTTTCATCCTCTTGACTACAATTTCTTCTTTCACTATTTCAGATTTTTGTTTCACAGAAATTGACATAATGACAGGCCCTTTACTAAAGCATGACTATATCAAATATAGATACTAGCTACTACATGCTAATCATCTCAGATTTAAGCCAACATATGTTAATCATTCTAGATATGATACTAATACTTGCTAATTCTTCTGGGTATAAAGTTAATACATGCTAATTATCTTAGGTATATGCTAATCATCCTAGATTTAAGCCAATACATGTTAATCATTCTAGATATGAGACTAATGCTTGCTAATACTTGCTAATTATTTTCGGTATAAGGCTAATACATGCTAATCATTTCAGATTTAAGCCAACACATGTTAATCATTCTAGATATGGCACTAATACTTGCTAATACTTGCTAATTATTCTGGGTATAAAGTTAATACATGCTAATTATCTTAGGTATGAAGTTAATATATGCTAATCATCCTAGATTTAAGCCAACACATGTTAATTATTCTAGATATGAGACTAATACTTGCTAATACTTGCTAATTATTCTGGGTATAAAGTTAATACGTGCTAGTTATCTTAGGTGTGAAGCTAAGACATATTAATCATCCTAGATTTAAGTCAACACATGCTTTATAAACACTAAAATCGCATGGAAATGAGCCTAATACTAAAGGCCTAGACTAATCATCCTAGATTAGCTACTAATTTAGTTTAAAGTTGAGAACACCTACCTCTGTGAAGTTCGTAGCAGCAGACCCCTTCTAGCAGAGCTTTGCCCCAACCTTTAGCTAAGCTAGAATGGGAATGGGGTAGCAAAAGGGGATGTTATAGGGTCTAGTATGAACGGATAGGGGACAAGATCTGAAATAATGAGTCTTTACAGCTTGCACAGGCTGGAGAGATAAGAGATAGGCTGGAGAGATAAGAGACAATTATTTGGACATATAACCCATGGCCCAATTCGTAAGTGCAAGATTAGCTTATAACATATAATTATTTGGCAAAAAGGGTAGATACATGGTGGATGCTAGGATTTGAAACCTGGTCATTGGGTTAGAAGGCAAGTCACTTAACCAACTACACTAGGAAGCCACTTGTTAAGTGAATAACCTTTACATAACATAACAGGGTCGACTCATCAGTTCATGTGAACAGTACTGCGTCAACCCTTCCAACAGACAGGGTCGACTCATCAGTTCATGTGAACAGTACTGCGTCAACCCTTCCAACAGGCAGGGTGTGGAAGGGCAGGGTCGACTCATCAGTTTATGTGAACAGTACTGCGTCAACCCTTCCAACAGGCAGGGTCGACTCATCAGTTCATGTGAACAGTACTGCGTCAACGCGATGAACAGTACTGCGTCAACGCAGTGAACTGGCAGGGTCAACTCATCAGTTCATTTCCAGTTCACAGGGTTGACTCATTAGTTCATCGCGTCAACGCGATGAACAGTACTGCGTCAACGCGGTGAACTGGCAGGGTCGACTCTGCAGTTCAAATCTGCTCAAAATGGTTTAAGGTATTAATCTTTACATATGATAACTTCGTTTCCACTTCTTACATAAACTTCCTAAAGAGTTTATTTAAATTTTTTTTGTGGCAAATAATAATAATAATAATAATATTTTTTTTCATTTTTTTTAAAAGGGTGCTACACCCTCCCCTACTTAAAAGAATTTGGTCCCCAAATTCAATGGTATAAGGGTAAATTCAACTACATAAGGATACTGTAGAAAGTATAAGATACTTGCTGACTAAAATAGTTCTGGGTATCTTCTCTTCATAGATTCCTCGGTCTCCCAAGTTGCTTCTTGCTCCGAGCATCGATTCCATTGAATTTTTACCATAGGGATCGTCTTGCTCCTTAGAACTCGAACTTCGCTGTCGAGGATCTCCATCGGCCTTTGCTCATAAGTAAGATCCCTTTGAATCACCAATTCAGCATGATTGATGATGTGAGAAGGATCATGCACATATTTGTTCAACATAGATATATGAAATACATTGTGTACTTCCGAGAGTTGAGGAGGTAAGGCAATGCGGTAAGCCACCTCGCCTACTCTTTCCAATACTTCAAATGGACCGATAAACCTTGGTGTAAGCTTGCCCTTAACACCGAATCTTCTAATACCTCGGCCGGGAGATACCTTGAGAAATACATGGTCACCCACTTGAAATTCCAAATCTCTCCTTCTATTATCAGCATAAGATTTTTGCCTACACTGAGCTACCTTGAGTCTCTCTCTGATAAGGTGTATCTTCTCAGTCGAATCTCTAACCATATCTGGGCCTAGAATTTGTCTTTCACCGACTTCTTCCCAGCATATTGGAGAACGACAACTCCTGCCATAAAGCGCCTCGAAAGGAGCCATTTGAATACTAGCTTGATAGCTGTTATTATATGCAAATTCGGCTAGTGGTAAGTGGTCATGCCAGCTTCCGCCGAAATCTATAATATATGCCCTTAACATATCTTCAACAACTTGATTTGTCCTTTCAGTCTGACCATCTGTCTGGGGATGGAAAGCAATGCTGAAATTAAGTTTCGTCCCCAGAGAGTGTTGTAGACCCTTCCAAAAATGAGAGGTGAAGCATGGGTCTCGGTCAGATACGATCGAGACGGGAACTCCATGCAATCTAACCATCTCCTTAATATACAGGGCAACAAGTACGTCGACTGACCATTGACTTTTGATGGGTAAGAAATGGGCCGATTTAGTTAATCGGTCGATAATTACCCAAATTCCATCATATCCGCCCCTAGTCTTGGGCAAACCCATGATAAAGTCCATGCCAATGTCCTCCCACTTCCACTTGGGAATATCCAGCGGATGTAGCTTTCCGGCGGATTTTTGATGTTCCGCCTTCACTTGTTGGCATGTGAGGCAACGAGACACAAAGTCTGCTACCTCCCTTTTCATGTTAGGCCACCAGAAAGTTCTTTTCAAGTCTTGGTACATCTTAGTGGCTCCAGGGTGGATTGTGTACCTCGATCTATGAGCTTCTTCAAGAATCTTCTTCTTCAATTCGGGACAGACGGGCACACATGTCCGTTCATGAAATAGTAATCTACCATCAGGTGCCAGCTTGAAATCCAGTCTCTCGTCTAGCTTGCTCTTTATCTCCACTAGCGAGGGATCCTCTTCTTGTAACTTCTTGATTTCAGGTAGCAAATCTGGACGTATGCTCATATGAGATAGAGTAATACACATGTTCTTCTCATCTGTGCTGATATCAAGCTCAGAGAATTTCTCCAGCAGTTTCCATTCTTGTATCATGCAGTTGGCCAATATTGTTCTCGGCTTTCGACTAAGGGCATCAGCTACGGAATTACCCTTACCAGGATGGTATTGTATAGTAAAGTCGAAATCCTTGAGATACTCGAGCCAACGCCTTTGCCGCATGTTCAGCTCCTTTTGGGAGAATAAGTACTTGAGGCTTTTATGATCGGAGTACACGGTGAATTGTTCTCCGTAGAGATAGTGCTTCCAGATCTTTAAAGCGAATACTACTGCGGCCAGTTCTAAGTCATGAACTGGGTAGTTCTCTTCATGTTTCTTCAATTGTCGGGAAGAATATGCAATGACCCTTCCATTCTGCATCAATACACATCCGAGGCCAATACCCGAAGCATCGGTATATACTTCATATTTTTCTCCTTCAATAGGTAATGATAAGACTGGAGCAGTGGTCAAGAGATCCTTCAAAGTTTGGAAACTCTTTTCACAGTCTTCCTTCCACTCATAAAGCACTTCCTTGCGGGTTAACCTTGTCAGGGGAACAGCAATTTTGGAGAAGTCCTTGATAAAACGCCGATAGTAACCAGCTAGACCCAAGAAGCTCCGAATCTCAGTTGCATTTGTGGGTCGTCCCCAGTTCTTCACAGCTTCGACCTTTGATGGGTCAACATCAATTCCATTCTTTGAAATGATATGGCCTAAGAAGGATACTTCCTCGAGCCAGAACTCGCATTTGCTGAATTTGGCATATAGCTTGTTTTCTCTTAATATCTGTAATGCCTTCTTGAGGTGTTCTTCATGATCCTCTTCGGTCTTTGAATAGATCAGAATATCATCAATAAAGACCACAATAAATTGGTCTAAATAGGGCCTGAATATGCTGTTCATTAACTGCATAAAAGCTGCGGGGGCATTTGTTAGTCTGAAAGGCATAACAGTAAATTCGTAATGCCCATACCTGCTTCGGAATGCAGTTTTATGAATGTCTTCTTCTTTGATCTTCAATTGGTGGTAACCAGAACGAAGATCAATCTTGGAGAAATATAAAGCTCCAGATAGTTGATCGAACAGCTCATCAATCCTTGGTAGTGGATACTTGTTCTTGATTGTAAGGTGATTTAGCTGCCGATAATCTATGCATAATCTCATCGATCCGTCCTTCTTTTTGACGAATAGCACGGGTGCTCCCCATGGGGAAGTACTCGGCCTGATGAAACCCTTTTTCAATAATTCCATTAGCTGCTCTTTTAGTTCCTTCAGCTCAGCAGGGGACATTCTGTATGGTGCCCTGGAAATAGGACCAGCACCAGGGATAAGGTCGATGGTGAATGACACTTCCCTCTCCGGGGGTAAGTCGGTTAAATCTTCTGGAAAAACATCGGGAAAATCCCGAATTACATGGATGTCTTCAAGTTTAACCTTCTCGACTTCCATGGCAGTCACGAATGCTATGAAAGCCATGCATCCCTTATTCATAAGTTTACTAGCTCGGAGTGCTGATATAAGAAGTGATTTACTCTGAGGGCTATTGTAAACTAGCTCTGGGAAATCTACAAAAGTTACCTTGCCATGCCGGCAATCTACAGTTGCTTGGTATATGGATAGCCAGTCGGCACCTAGTATGACATCATAACCCTTCATATCTAGGCATATCAGGTCAGCAGGTAAATTGCTTCCCTTAATCATCACTTCACAATTTGGATAGTGGTAAGTGACATCAGACTCATTCCCAAGGGGTGTAGATATGACCAAATCTAACAGTTCATGTTTCTTAGAAAATGAAGCAGCAAAGTTCTTGGAAACGAATGAATGAGTTGCTCCGGTATCAAATAAAACTTGAGCAGTTTTTGAACAAATAGTGAGAGTACATTCCACAATTCCGCCTTCAGTGGGTTCCGTCTCTCGGAGAGCTTGTAGACGGCCTTGTTTATTTATCGGACGCTTCTCGTATTTGATGTCCTGCTCCTTCATCAGTGGGCAGTCTGGGATTCGATGCTCTCAGCTCCCGCATCGAAGATAAGCTCCTAACTTCCTCCATCATTCCTCGGTCCTATGACCAGCTTTATCACAATATTTGCAAATCTCCTTTGAGGGTGTAGCGGTGGAGGACGGCCTGTCAGTCTTCTGGAATTTCTTTGCCTTGGAGGGCTCCCCTCCCATGAAGAATCGCTTCTTGTTGAAGGATTGTTTGAATTTTCCCGGGCTTGTGACGGGATCCTTCTTGTCTCTTCCTCGGATTCTCTCAGATAATTCGGTGGCGTCTTCCAACAGTTGAGCACGCTGAACCATCTCCGAATAGACTTGGATGTCCATCGGGGCAAGTTGTGTGATATAATGGGGCCGAAGCCCATTGAGGAATCTTCTCGCCTTCATCTTTTCTGTACACACCAAGTGGGGTGCATACCTAGATAATCTAGAGAATTGGGCCTCATACTCGGCCACTTTCAAGCCCCGTTGTTTTAGAACGGCGAATTCCGTGGCTTTCTTTTCCTGGATATGATCGGAGAAGTACTTGTTGTTGAAATGCTCCGTGAATTCATCCCATGTGACATGGTATTCTGGCAATGTTGCTTCTATGGATTCCCACCAGCATCGAGCATCCCGCTCTAGTTGGAATACGGCATGTAAAACCTTCTCTTCATTCGCACATTGCATCACACGGAAGATTCGTTCAATCTCCTTTAGCCAATTCTCGGCATCCTCGGGGTCGGACGAACCCGTGAACCTCGGTGGGTTCATGTTACGGAAACTTCAGTGGAGATCTCCCGCTCCACGATTTACACCGCCTTGGGCCACTTGTTGTAGTGCCTGGGTGAGGTTTTGCACGGTGCGCTGCATCTCGCGCCATTGTGCTCTTTCCGCAGCCATGATCCTACAAAATAGTTAAGTATGATAAAGATCAGATTTACTTGTAAGGTCGAAAGTCATTGTAGAACTTAACCCATGGCTCTATCCATCTCACCGGGTAAGGTATATCTATCCTTGAACTTGGGTTTTACCTATCCTTGGACTCAAGTTTTTTACTTAGATTTCAATTTCTAACCGTTTATTTTTTCTAGTTCCCTAGGTTTGAAAACCTAAGCTCTGATACCACGAAGACTGTCACGCCCCGAGCGCGGAAGATTACCCGGAGGCGTGACGCGTCTATATAGATCGTGTCAATCTTGTAAATATCAGAGTGCACAAATAACTAAGATTTAACTCGAAGTTAATACAATTAGGATGAGCTGACAATTGATACAACTAACCCAATGACAATTACATACATATCCAAGTCCAACTACTAGGCTTCAAGCCCTTATTACAATTATTGGACTAATACAGCTGACGTCTGACATAACTTGATATGACTGACATAAATGAAATTACAATAACACCATTTACACAAGCACAATTTACAAGATAACAAGATAACTCTATTTTTACACTCATCACTCCGACTCATTCCCTCCCGAGTTCTGGCTGATATCTGAATTTTCTGGAAAGGTTAGAAAACAACTAGATGAGCGAAACGCTCAGTAGGATTTACATCTCAAATTTTAACATGCTTTAAGTGAATTACACATTCATTTAATGTACGTAACCTATGCATGCAGACAGATAGATATCAAAGAATTGTAAAATCGACGGGAGTAGAAAGTGAGAGTATATACATTTCACAATTTCAAGCAGCAGTGGCAAGTGATGGTAAATGATGTCAAGTCAGTGATAACTGAATAGCAACATGCTATTCAAGCTAGTAACTGAGTAGAAACATGTTATTCAAGCTAGCAATAGTAAGCAAAGTAGTTTCAAGTATGTATAACTGGAATTGGCTATTTATAATGCATTCAAGTAAGCACTTTTACCCTTTTGCGGGTCTCAAGTCAATCAATCAAGTAATATCATGAGAATGAGTGGAATGTCTAAAGTCTAGCAAGCAAGTACTTCGGTGCAATGCCAAACACCGTGGTCAATAAACTCCCATGGGCACAAGTACCTTCGGGTGCTCCCCCCCAGGACCAGACCGGGCCCTATATGCACAACATTCATCATGTATGTTGACATCCACTCTCATTTATAGCTAATATGGAATTTCAAGGTTTGACCAGTATGATATATAAGGTGGAATTATGGAATGGAATCCAAGGGCGCATTGATGTGTAGGGATGAACTAGGAGTGGAAACCAGTAACGTTTGATACACGGAAAAACTAGATAAGAGAGGTGCCTTATAGGCCACCTGACAATTTTGGAAATGACACCCTCACTGTGGGATGCCCTTCCTGAGAATTATACAGGGTTCAGAGGACCCTATCAGGAGTTAAAATCACCTCTCCGGCAGCCATCTATCAGTGGAGATGGAAAAAGTGAAAGCCTAATGATCACGTTAACGTAATGAGCTAGCTGGGTCGACTCAATAGTCCATCGCGTCAACTCATTAGTTCATCGCGTCAACTCATCAGTTCATCGCGTCAACGCGATGAACTGGCAGGGTCGACTTATCAGTTCATTTTCACAGGCAGGGTCGACTCATCAGTTCATCTTCACAGGCAGGGTCGACTCATCAGTTCATCGCGTCAACGCGATGAACTGGCAGGGTCGACTCATCAGTTCATTTTCACAGGCAGGGTCGACTCATCAGTTCATCGCGTCAACGCATCAGTTCATGTGAACAGTGCTGCGTCAACCCATCAGTTCATGTGAACAGTGCTGCGTCAACCCATCAGTTCATGTGAACAGTACTGCGTCAACCCATCAGTTCACAGCGTCAACCCATCAGTTCACAGCGTCAACGCAGTGAACAGACAGGGTCGACCCTATCAACAGGCCGGGTCTACTCTGCCATTCACTGCGTCGACGCAGTGGACAGGCAGCGTCGACCCTGTCAACAGGCAGGGTCACTGCGTCGACCCTGTCAACAGGCTGTGTCGACCCTGTCAACAGGCAGGGTCACTGCGTCGACCCTGTCAACAGGCTGTGTCGACCCTGTCAACAGGCAGGGTTGACTCATCAGTTCATCGCGTCAACGCGATGAACTGGCAGGGTTGATACTTTCTTTTGTTTCCCAGTTTTCATGCCCTTTCAATCCTCTTTTCACTCTGAGTTCTTCACAAAAGTTCTTCTTCTCTTATAGATGTAGATTTTATTCTTCTACCATGACCTCCAATTCTTCTTAAGTTTTAAGTTATAATTAATTTTTTAAGGTTCTATTTTTTTTTACTCAGTAACTGTTCACATATGCCTATAGATCTCGGTTTTTCACATTTTTCACCTTCTTCCTCTCATTTTCTCTCTCTGCACTCTTCATAAAACTTCTTTCTAACCTTCCAATCTACGATTTTCTCTTCTATCATGTACTCTCATTCTCTCTAGATTCTTCGTTATTCTCCTTCTTAGAACCCCCCCTATTTTCAATATAATTTCTTGGTCTTTTTCAACTTGGTCTCTTTTCCACATTTTTCATCCTCTTGACTACAATTTCTTCTTTCACTATTTCAGATTTTTGTTTCACAGAAATTGACATAATGACAGGCCCTTTACTAAAGCATGACTATATCAAATATAGATACTAGCTACTACATGCTAATCATCTCAGATTTAAGCCAACATATGTTAATCATTCTAGATATGATACTAATACTTGCTAATTCTTCTGGGTATAAAGTTAATACATGCTAATTATCTTAGGTATATGCTAATCATCCTAGATTTAAGCCAATACATGTTAATCATTCTAGATATGAGACTAATGCTTGCTAATACTTGCTAATTATTTTCGGTATAAGGCTAATACATGCTAATCATTTCAGATTTAAGCCAACACATGTTAATCATTCTAGATATGGCACTAATACTTGCTAATACTTGCTAATTATTCTGGGTATAAAGTTAATACATGCTAATTATCTTAGGTATGAAGTTAATATATGCTAATCATCCTAGATTTAAGCCAACACATGTTAATTATTCTAGATATGAGACTAATACTTGCTAATACTTGCTAATTATTCTGGGTATAAAGTTAATACGTGCTAGTTATCTTAGGTGTGAAGCTAAGACATATTAATCATCCTAGATTTAAGTCAACACATGCTTTATAAACACTAAAATCGCATGGAAATGAGCCTAATACTAAAGGCCTAGACTAATCATCCTAGATTAGCTACTAATTTAGTTTAAAGTTGAGAACACCTACCTCTGTGAAGTTCGTAGCAGCAGACCCCTTCTAGCAGAGCTTTGCCCCAACCTTTAGCTAAGCTAGAATGGGAATGGGGTAGCAAAAGGGGATGTTATAGGGTCTAGTATGAACGGATAGGGGACAAGATCTGAAATAATGAGTCTTTACAGCTTGCACAGGCTGGAGAGATAAGAGATAGGCTGGAGAGATAAGAGACAATTGTTTGGACATATAACCCATGGCCCAATTCGTAAGTGCAAGATTAGCTTATAACATATAATTATTTGGCAAAAAGGGTAGATACATGGTGGATGCTAGGATTTGAACCCTGGTCATTGGGTTGGAAGGCAAGTCACTTAACCAACTACACTAGGAAGCCACTTGTTAAGTGAATAACCTTTACATAACATAACAGGGTCGACTCATCAGTTCATGTGAACAGTACTGCGTCAACCCTTCCAACAGACAGGGTCGACTCATCAGTTCATGTGAACAGTACTGCATCAACCCTTCCAACAGGCAGGGTCGACTCATCAGTTTATGTGAACAGTACTGCGTCAACCCTTCCAACAGGCAGGGTCGACTCATCAGTTCATGTGAACAGTACTGCGTCAACGCGATGAACAGTACTGCGTCAACGCAGTGAACTGGCAGGGTCGACTCATGAGTTCATTTCCAGTTCACAGGGTTGACTCATTAGTTCATCGCGTCAACGCGATGAACAGTACTGCGTCAACGCGGTGAACTGGCAGGGTCGACTCTGCAGTTCAAATCTGCTCAAAATGGTTTAAGGTATTAATCTTTACATATGATAACTTCGTTTCCACTTCTTACATAAACTTCATAAAGAGTTTATTTAATTTTTTTTTTGTGGCAAATATTAATAATAATAATATTTTTTTTCATTTTTTTTAAAGGGTGCTACATCTTGTCTCCGTGTGTCGGCATCCCCGCCTTGTAGTTCCCCATTCCCAATGGAATCTCAATCGCCCATGTGATATTACCGTTGGCACCCTCATGGGCTTGGGCCCGAAGCCCCGGACTTTTATGGCTCCAAAGTCCCGAGCGACTACCTACATTGGGAAGCCGCCATGGACAAATACTTCACTTATTACATCATGTCCGAGGCCCATGAATTCTCTTTTGCCAAGGATAGACAGCTTCACGAGGCTGCCGAAAAGTGGGGGGACATTGAATGCTTGAGGCAGATTAGGAGACAAGGGCCCATCGAGTCATGGTGGGATATGAAGAGAGCGCTTAGGAGGGTCTATCTTCCCCGCCCACCTACCTCCAACCACGGGGGTAATACCACTAGCCAACCCCACCAACTCACCCGCAATCAAGGGGGCCACACCTCCAACCAACCCCGCCCCTTCACCCCCATCCAAGCCCTCCAAAGCAACCCTAATCAAGTGGTCCGCCCAGTCACCTTTCACCAAGTGGAAGCCCCGCTTCTAGCCAAGCCTAGGTCCACACGCGAGCCAAGAGACGAGGAGTGAGTCCACCACGAGGTCCCTACTCCAACCCGCACCTTTGATGAAATCGAGAAAATGTTTTTGGATTGGTTAGAAAGGACACGTGCCTCTTCACCACCCGTGAGTGCTCCTTTGCCACCCTCTCCTTCCGAACTTTATTTGGAACCATCTTATTTGGAGCCACCAAAGCCCGAGCCACCCGTGTTTCTAACGGGTACACTTTTCATAGCCGAGCCGCTTCTTAGCTGGCTCAAGGATGGCTTGATCCCACCTCCTTACCCATCTATGGATCCCACCCTACCACTGGTACCCATCAACTCCTACCACACTACCTTTCGGTCAAGTCACCATGTTGATATCTTGGATGACCTTGTTATGGGATTAGACTCACAATGGAAGTTGACGCACCTATTGGCCCAAGGCTTCGACCAACCCACTAGTCTTGGCTTCACCCATCTGGCCTTATAGTCTATTACCTCCGTGTGCACCGTGGGTTGTGTCACCACAGAGATCCTCTTATTCCTTCCCATGCCGGCCGAGCCCGACTTCATTCCCTTTTGCCCAAGGGAAGAATCTTAATTTCTACACATGATCACCGTCCCACCTACCACAATGCATGAAGGTGACCATCTGCACCTTCAAGACTACCACACATTGGACCGTGACTTGTGGGAACCTACCACAAGGGGTCATACCTTCTTTGATCCCTTTGACCCATTCCCTAGTGGACCCCTAGACCCACCATATATACTTCACTTCTTCGAGGGAGTCCACTACCACACCCCTTCCCCACGGGCCGGGTCGTCTACACCCACCAAGCCTGTTCACTTGCGAGATACACCATCATCTAGGGGAAAGGAAGAAGATGCATTTGGTACTCCTGGCCCTCCCACATCCAAGTCCAATGTGCATGCATGGTCTACTTTAGGATGTCTAGAAATTCCCTATTCCGCCAACCACCGGTTGCATCTAGTGTACGCATGGCACATATTCGGGTGTCCTGGTCCACCATCGCCTATGCGTAGGTCGGACTAACATTAGGTTTGTTTAGGGTCTTTGTGCGTCTTTGTTTCATCCGGTTTGTTTGTCGAGTGCTTTGTGTGTCTGTGCATACATCGAGTTGAGTTGGTTTGTACGCTCACGCTGTTAGTCCCTTTCGAGTTCGAGACTGGTTAGACTTTGGGATCGGTTCTACTTCACATATCGGATCTAGTCACATAAGGGATAAGCGGTGATTCCTAGTGAGCCTTTGAGCCGCTTCCCTCCTTTGCGAGTGACCCCACCCCCGAGTGTCCACCTCTAGCCTCCTCCCCAATAGCGTGTGCATATAAAATCTATACAGCATGAGCAGGTGTCGATTACTTGGAGTGGAGCGTACTCTGCGCTTCTAGGTTCGGTGACGCATCTGCCGGAGCTACTCGAGCAACCGCACCCCTTACTCGACGGGGTTGAGTTATTCCCACCGGGGAGAATTGATGGGGACATCAAAGCAAGAGCACTGACATTTTAATTTACATTTGTGTCCTTTAGTTTATTTTTATATCCTTGGGAAAGCATACGTGTAATTGTAAGGCTTTATAAGCCAATGTGTCATTCCCTAGGATTGTTTGGGTTTTTGTGCAAAATGTTAGTAGGTCCAGCAAGGGGGCCCTCACTCCTTCCCCATTGGTCCACCTAAGCCATTTGGGTCCATGAGGGGCTGGTCAACCATCCTAGGTGGCTTCTAGATGCTTGGACTTTCAAAGGGAGACAAATGGACTAAAAAGTCCAAGATGCCAACCCACCTAGTCAAGGGAGCGCCCTCCCCTTTATAGTATTTAATTGTGGTTCCAAACCACATGGGATAAAAATATTTGAACTCCCTCTTTTACCCCTCCCAATTCTAGATCTAGGGTTATTTAGTGTCTTTTTACATTTCTTATAAATGGCTTGTATTTCCATTTTTACTAGAATTAATGAGGTGCAAATTTGGAAAATTGGTTGAATCCCCCTTGAAGGGTGCACCCCTCTCTCCTCTCTCCCTCTGGTTCTTCTTCTTCCTCCAACAATCCAGGATGTGAGACCCATTCTACCTCCTCCTCTGATCCACTAAATTCTACTTCTGCCGCCGCCACCGCCGCCATCGCACCGCCATCACGCCGCCGTCATCAACCTTGGAGTTCTGTCTACATCTGGATAGATCCTCAAAGCTCAAATTTTAGCTCTCCATCAGAAGCTCAGATCGAGTCCAAACTTGGAGGGTGAGTCATCCACGTCCACCCCAACCTCCACAAAAAACATCCAGTCATTTACCCGTGGTTAAGTATTTTTCCATTTTCGTGTTCTTCAGTATTTCAGTTCTGTCTTCTGTTCAGATCCTGTCACAACAACCCTGTGTTTCCAAGTTTTGACCCCCTTTCCCTTATTTTCTTGGGTCACCAATTTTATTGGGAGTTCTGTCCACCAACCCCATCATCCACGAATTTTCTTGTAATTTCTAAGGTCCTTTTTGTATTTTTAAAAATTGTTGTCTTCTCCCAAATCTGTTCTATCCTGTGCAGTTCAGATCCGACCCCCTATCAGTATAAAATCCCTCAAATATCGAAACCTCCACCAAAAGTCAAATACAAATTATCCCCGTCTTCCTTGTTTCCACCTCTACAACTTTTATGAAGAGGTCAACTTCCAGATCTGAACTTTGATCCATGATCAATGTCAGTTCTCAGGAAAAATCACTTCTGTTCTGAGATTTCGGGTCTTGTCCAATAGTAGCTAGTAAAATCGATCAAGGTCAGATCTGAGAAATTCAAAATTATTTCTCTGCCCTAGAACGAAGCATTTTGATATAGCTTTCCAATGATACCTCTTGTGCGTCGATCCGACGTCGGGAGTGATCCCAGCAGAGGATCTCGCCGGGTCGCGCGCTGTAAAACAGCAACTTCAGATCCGTGGGCAGCACGGTCAACAAGTGAGATCGGAGCCGACTCGCCTCCCACGAGGTGAACCAGCATACCGCCGTCCCAGGGAGTGACTCTTCAGGAGCCAACGTCACAGCGGTACCACTCCGAGCCCACTCGGACACCCCGATGAGCACGTGGGCCCCACGTTCGTGAATACGCGTGCCGCTAAAGCTACATCGAAAGCTGCCCGTCAACCCAAGTTCGGTCCTCCTGGGCCCCATTTGTAGCCCGTTACCCCACCGCGTGGAGTGGGCAGTAGAAATCATTTCTATAATTATTGTGATAATTGTTTAACCGGGAGTTACTGTCTTGGCCGGGATCATCTTCCCCACGCCCGGAGCGTGGAGGTAAACTCGCTCCCACTCTTTATCGCATTTTGCTTATCTCATATACCTTTTGAATGCCGCTGCATGTGATAGGTTCTTAGCCCGATATATTTTTTTATCACCGCTATGAGAGAGTGAGTGTAACCCGTCACGTGGCTCGATCTGAGTTCATAGGGAAAGGCCGATACCCGAGACTCACTGCCGGTTTCTCAACCGCGCACTGTCTAGCGTTTCCCTCGCATAGGGACGATCGCGAGGTAGAGTCCTAGGTCGCGTGTCCGTCCCGCATCAATTTGGTATCAGAGCGCCAGTTGAGTCTAGGGTAGTATTTGGTCAAAAATAAAAAAAG
The DNA here is from genome assembly GCA_022559845.1 of Amorphophallus konjac. Classification (NCBI taxonomy): domain Eukaryota; kingdom Viridiplantae; phylum Streptophyta; class Magnoliopsida; order Alismatales; family Araceae; genus Amorphophallus; species Amorphophallus konjac. The sequence continues at coordinate 453,987,356 of CM040121.1, read as the reverse complement.
TGTCATTTACGTCTAGTCATCGTCTAAGTCGATCTAAGGTTGCATCCGCATACCATTGTTCGGTATATAAAAGGTGTTGTCCGAACGTTAGGCAACGCCTATCGGGAAGGCCGCACACTTGGGCGAGTGATCTTCGGATCGATTAACTCCGTCACGTACCGAGTCTTGGTTTAAGTCTGGGGTCCTTAGTGTGCATTAGTTAGTGCATTCCAACTTGCATTGTCGTTTAGGGTCGTGTCTAGTGTCTTGTCTCTGTGTGTCGGCATGCCCGCCTTGTAGTTCCCTATTACCAATGGAATCTTGGTCGCCCAGGCGATATTACCGTTGGCACCCACATAGGGTTGGGCCCGAAGCCCTGGACTTTTATGGCTCCAAAGTCCCGAGCGACTACCTACATTGGGAAGCCGCCATGGACAAATACTTCGCTTATTACATCATGTCCGAGGCCCATGAATTCTCTTTTGCCAAGGATAGGCTGCTTCACGAGGCTGCAGAGAAGTGGGAGGACATTGAATGCTTGAGGCAGATTTGGAGACAAGGGCCCATCGAGTCATGGTGGGATATGAAGAGAGCGCTTAGGAGGGTCTATCTTACCCACCCACCTACCTCCAACCACGGGGGTAATACCACTAGCCAACCCCACCAACTCACCCGCAATCAAGTGGGCCACACCTCCAACCAACAACGCCCCCTTCACCCCCATCCAAGCCCGCCAAAGCAACCCCAATCAAGTGGTCCGCCCAGTCACCTTCTACCAAGTGGAAGCCCCGGTTCTAGCCGAGCCTAGGTCCACACCCGAGCCAAGAGACAAGGAGCGAGTCCACCACGAGGTCCCTACTCCAACCCGCACCTTTGATGAAATTGAGAAAATATTTTCGGATTGGTTAGAAAGGACACGTGCCTCTTCACCACCCGTGAGTGGTCCTTTGCCACCCTCTCCTTCCGAACTTTATTTGGAGCCACCAAAGCCCGAGCCACCCGTGTTTCTAACGGGTACGCTTTTCATAGCCGAGTCGCTTCTTAGCTGGCTCAAGGATGGCTTGGTCCCACCTCCTTACCGATCCATGGACCCCACCCTACCACTAGTACCCGTCAACTCCTACCACACTACCTTTCGGTCAAGTCACCATGTTGATATCTTGGATGACCTTGTTATGAGATTAGACTCACAATGGAAGTTGACCCACCTATTGCCCCGAGGCTTCGACCAACCCACTAGTCTTAGCTTCACCCATCCGGCCTTAGGGTCCATTACCTCTGTGTGCACCGTGGGTTCTTTCACCACTGAGATCCTCTTATTCCACCCCATGTCGGCCGAGCCCGACTTCATTCCCTTTTGCCCAAGGGAGGAATCTTATTGTCTACACATGATCACCGTCCCACCTACCACAATGCATGAATGTGACCATCCGCATCTTCAAGACTACCACACATTGGACCGTGACTTGTGGGAAACCACCACAAGGGGTCATACCTTCTTTGATCCCTTTGACCCATTCTCTAGTGGACCCCTAGACCAACCATATATACTTCACTTTTTCGAGGCAGTCCACTAACACACCCCTTCCCCACGGGTCGGGTCGTCTACACCCACCAAGCCCGTTCACTTGCGAGATACACCATCATCTAGGGGAAAGGAAGAAGATGCATTTGGTACTCCTGGCCCTCCCACGTCCAAGTCCAATGTGCATGCATGGTCTACTTTAGGAGGTCTAGGAATTCCTCATTCCGCCAACCACCGGTTGCATCTAGTGTATGCATGGCACATATTTGGGTGTCCTGGTCCACCATCGCCTATGCGTAGGTCGGACTAACATTAGGTTTGTTTAGGGTCTTTGTGAGTCTTTGTTTCGTCCGGTTTGTTTGTCGAGTGCATTGTGTGTCTGTGCATACATCGAGTTGAGTTGGTTTGTACGCTCGCGCTGTTAGTCCCTTTCGAGTTCGAGACAGGTCGGACTTTGGGATCGGTTCTACTTCACATATCAGATCTAGTCACATAAGGGAGAAGCGGTGATTCCTAGTGAGCCTTTGAGCCGCTTCCCTCCGTTGAGAGTGACCCCACCCCATAGTGTCCACCTCTAGCCTCCTCCCCAGCAGCGTGTGCATATCAAATCTATACGGGATGAGCAGGTGTCGATTACTTGGAGTGGAGCGTACTCCACGCTTCCAGGTTCGGTGACGCATCCGCCGGAGCTACTCGAGCAGCCGCACCCCTTACTCGACGGGGTTGAGTTCTTCCCAACGGGGAGAATTGATGGGGATATCAAAGCAAGAGCACTGACATTTTAATTTACATTTGTGTCCTTTAGTTTATTTTTATATTTTTGGGAAAGCATATGTGCAATTGTAAGGCTTTATAAGCCAATGTGTCATTCCCTAGGATTGTTTGGGTTTTTGTGCAAAATGTTAGTAGGTCCAGCAAGGGGGCCCTCACTCCTTCTCCATTGGTCCACCTAAGCCATTTGGGTCCATGTGGGGCTGGTCAACCATCCTAGGTGGCTTCTAGATGCTTGGACTTTCAAAGGGAGACAAATGGACTAAAAAGTCCAAGATGCCAACCCACCAAGTCAAGGGGGCACCCTCCCCTTTATAGTATTTAATTGTGGTTCCAAACCACGTGGGATAAAAATATTTGAACTCCCTCTTTTACCCATCCCAATTCTAGATCTAGGGTTATTTAGTGTCTTTTTACATTTCTTATAAATGGCTTGTATTTCCATTTTTACTAGAATTAATGAGGTGCAAATTTGTAAAATTGCTTGAATCCCCCTTGGAGGGTGCGCCCCTCTCTCCTCTCTCCCTCTGGTTCTTCTTCTTCCTCCAGCAATCCAGGATGTGAGACCCATTCTACCTCCTCCTATGATTCTCTGAATACTATTTCTGCCGCCACCACCGTCGCCATCGCACCGCCATCACGCCGCCGTCATCAACCTCGGAGTTCTATCTACATCAAGATAGATCTTCAAAGCTTGAATTTTAGCTCTCCATCAGGAGCTCAGATCGAGTCCAAACATGGAGGGTGAGTCATCCACGTGCACCCCAGCCTCCACAAAAAAAACCCAGTCATTTACCTGTTGTTAAGTATTTTTCTATTTTTGTGTTCTTCAATATTTCAGTTCTATCTTCTGTTCAGATCCTGTCACAGCAACCCCGTGTTTTGAAGTTTCGACCCCTTTTACCTAATTTTCTTGGGTAACCAATTTTATTGGGAGTTCTGTCCACCAACCCCATCATCCATGAATTTTCATGTAATTTATAAAGTCCTTTTTGTATTTTTAAAAATTATTGTCTTCTCCCAAATCTGTTCTGTCCTGTGCAGTTCAGATCCGACCCCATGTCAGTATAAAATCCCCAAAAAATCGAAACCTCTACCAAAAGTCAAATAAAAATTATCTCTGTTTTCCTTGTTTCCACCTCGACAACTTTCATGAAGAGGTGAACTTCTAGATATGAACTTTGATCTGATCCATGGTCAACGTCAGTTCTCAGGAAAAATCACTTTTGTTCTTAGATTTCGGGTCCTGTCCAACAGTAGCTTGTAAAATCGGTCAAGGCCAGATTTGAGAAATTCAAAAAAATTTCGTTGGCCCTAGATCGAATCATTTTGAATAGCTTTCCAACGACCTCTTGTGCGTCGATCTGACGTCAGGAGTGATCACAGCAGAGGATCTCACCGGGTCGCGCGCTGTAAAACAGTAACTTCAGATCCGTGGACAGCACGGTCAACAAGTGAGATCGGAGCCGACTCGCCTCCCATGAGGCGAACTAGCGTACCGCCGTCCCAGGGAGCGCCTCTCCAGGAGCCAACGTCACAGCGGTACCACTCCGGGCCCACTTGGACCCGCCGATGAGCACGTGGGCCCCACGTTCGTGAATATGCGTGCCGCTAAAGCTACATCGAAAGCTACCCGTCAACCCAAGTTCGGTCCTCCCGGGCCCCATTTGTAGCCCGTTACCTCCCTGCGTGGAGTGGGCAGTAGAAATCATTTCTATAATTATTGTGATAATTATTTAACCGGGAGTTACTGTCTTGGCCGGGATCATCTTCCCCACGCCCGGAGCGTAGAGGTAAACTCGCTCCCACTCTTTATCCCATTTTGCTTATCTTGTATACCTTTTGAATGCCGCTGCATGTGATAGGTTCTTAGCCTGATATATTTTTTTATCACCGCTGCGAGAGAGTGAGTGTAACCCATCCCGTGGCTCGATCCGAGTTCACGCGGAAAGGCCGATACCTGAGACTCACTGTCGGTTTCTCAACCACACACGGTCCAGCGTTTCCCTCGGAGAGGGACGATCGCGAGCTAGAGTCCCAGGTCGCGTGTCCTTCCCGCATCACCCTTTACTTGGCAAGAAAGATAGCAAGTCCCTGAACTCCTTACCTATCGGCAACAGCACTCGAGAAAGGTACCCCTCGATGTTGGACGAGGTCACCAAATCAGCAGTTTCTCGACGACTCTGCTGAAGGATGGCAGCCTCCTTCTCCACCTCCGGGGAGACCACGGTTTGCTTCGGAGGGATATTCGGGTGAAAATTGGGCGCCGTCGGTAAATTCCAGACCACACCAACCGCCGACGCACCCACCCAGAAATATTGGGTCTTCCACCCCTTATGAGAGGAATCCTTCACAGAAAGGGACACCCAAATCCTCCCCCGCTTCGCCTGAATGAAGAAGAAGCCCTTCCCCGCATGAGGATTCTCTTTCAACTCAAAAAAGTAATGAAAGAGGTCTGGCGAGGCAAGCACCCCACACTGGCTATACAAAAAGATGAAGGAGAAGATGAGGGTGTAAGAGTTGGAGACCAGCTGGACAGGAGCAAGCCGGTAGAACTGAAACAACTCGGCAACAAAGGCATGGAGGGGCAGACGAAAGCCACACTTCCAGCCCAAGAGGAAGGAGATAAAGGGGTCGGAACGGGTGGCCAAGCTAGACTCATGAGGCTTAGGCACCAGGAACTGGAACCGCCGAGGCAGCCCATACTGGTTCTCCTGCCGCTTCACATCAACCTCCCTCAGCTTGTTGCGGAGAGGCTCCGACGGTACCATTAAAACCCTTGAGGCTCGATCTCTCTGCCGCCCCTCGGCCACATGATGATGGTCCGCCATGAAGCAGATAGAAGAACTGGAAAAGGAAGGGGAAAGCTCTGAATCAGAGGACTCCGGAGGAGAAGGAAGCTGACGAATCACCGCCTTAGGATGCTCCCCTAGCTTCGATTGCCGCAACGATTCTCCGTTCTTCCGAGCTGCTCTCACAGCACAGGAGCCCCCCTCCAATATAAGTGCACAGAGAGACAAAACCCTAAACCCCGGAGATAAAGGGACGTAAAAATGCGTAATGCTTAAACCGAAGGTGGCGCGGCGATCCGATCTCCCGAGGAGGGGCCTTCTCTTATTCATCATGATGGGCATATTTTCAACGCAAGCCGCATCACGTGGCCCCTACCAGAGAGAGATCTCTACCCAACCATAGCCATAAAAAGTCCGGCCCAAATGCTACTCATCCGAGCCTAATTTTGGCTCGGGAGTAGGAGGGGGACAAGTGGAGAGGGGAAATCTCATCGCCCGTATGGAGAGGCCAAACGAGGTCCAAATCTGACCGAACGAGGCCCAACTCCTGGAAGTGGAAGCCCCCGGGCCCGCTTAGTATATGCCCAAAAACTCACTCAGAAAAAGCGCTTCCTAGGCGGCCTTCGGGTTGGGAAGTCCAAGCATCAGTTCGATCGGGAAAGCTCCCTCGGAGCCCCCTATTCCCTGTCCCGACCATGCACTCATCGCTCGGGAGACCACTCCTGGGCAAGTGCCTATTGCTCGGGCACACTGATGGAAGCTTATTGGTACGGCCGTTGCGAGTCCCTTAATGGCAGGAAGCTCAAGAGGATAGGAGAGACCAAGAGTCCGCGCACTATAAGGAGCCCGCATGAAGGACGTAACCCCTCCCTGAGACTCCTCCGCTTACAGGGATCAGTCGCACGACGAGCCACTATTTAAACTGGAAAATCCCTACTACAAAGAGGTAAGCCAGGCAAGAGCCAAAAACCCTGAGTAGGAACTACTTCACCTTTTGCTGGAGAGGAATCTCGCGCTCCCATCTTCCTCCTAGCTCTTCCCTTCGCATCAGAGCTCCACTACTTTGCTGACTTAAGCATCGGAGTGACTTTCCCGGGGATCTATCCCTGGGCACCTCTGACTCGTTTCCCTTCTTGCAGTTCACATTTCGAGTGTACGTGGTCATCCTCTTCCCCACTCAGGAGCAGTGCGAGATCGCCCCTCTTCAGGTTTAAATCACAATCTTTTAAGTATAAGCCAACTGTGTGACAAGGGTTTTAAAATTATTTTTGACGAAACTCAATGCCTTATCATGAATAAAATCTCTAACGAAATCAGATTCATTGGAAAAAGGAATAACAATGTGTATACTGTTGATCTTGATGATGTTGGCGGTGATGATGTGTGCTTGGTAGTAAACAACCATGATAATGCATTGCTATGGCACCGAAGAATAGGTCATGCAAGTTTTGGAGTAATCTCCAAATTATCTAGACATGACTTGGTAAATGGGTTGCCTAAATTAAAATTTGAAAGTGATAAGATCTGTGAGGCTTGCACAAAAGGCAAGCAAACACACATCTCCTTCAAAAATAAAAACATTGTTTCTACCGCTAGGCCTTTAGAACTGCTGCACCTTGATATTTTTGGTCCGACTAGGACATCCAACCTAGGAGGAAAATCCTATGGATTTGTAATTGTTGATGATTACTCCATATTTACGTGGGTGTTATTTTTAGCCAATAAAAGTGATGCCTTGATGGAGTTTCAAGTGTTTTGCAGAAAAATCCAAAATAATAAAGGATATCTCACCACCACAATTCAAAGTGATCATGGTGGTGACTTTGAAAATCATGATTTCAGCAGTTTTTTCCAGGAGTAAGGATATACGCACAACTTCTCATCACTTAGGACGCCTCAACAAAACGGAGTAGTGGAGAGGAAAAATGGGACTTTGATAGACATGGCACAGACCATGTTAAGTGAGAACTCCCTACCCAAATACTTTTGGGTTAAGACGATAAGTACAACATGCTACATCATCAACAAGGCACATATATAGGGAAGGCAATTCAGTCGCGGATGCTCTTGCATCCTTAGCATGTACCACGCGAGCCAATAAGGATTTCAGGTGCTGGAAAGATCTCCTTAGCAAAGCTCGTGGATGTGCCACAGTGGATGCAACTTGTCTTCCTAGCTGGTGGAGATAGGGCAGCTGCGGATTCTTTGTCTTTCTATGTTCTTTTTTGCTACATATTCAGGGGTATGCCCCGGGGTCTATTTGTAAATGATCATTCCATTATCAATAAAATTAGGGCCGGATACTATTTGTGGAGATAGCACAAATTATGCACTCCCCCAAGAGTATTCCTTGGTCTCATTTATATATATATAAAATCTTATCTAAGTTTGTCAAAGGCAAACAAAACTTAGATAACTTGTTGAGAGTTAAGGTTAACTTCCAAAAAGAAGGCTTGGGGTATATTTCCCAAAACAAAAAATCTTTTGAGCATAAGATCGCAAAATCCTATGTTCATAAAAAAGAAAATAACTGTGCATCATGCTCACACACTAAGCCATCACATGTCCAATCTAAACCACATAGATACCAAAGAAGATTTTCAAATGTCAATTACTTTCATTGTGGTAGATTTGGTCATGTTATCCCTAATTGTTGGTTCAAACATGACAATCAAAGGAATCATGCTATTTGGACAAGAAAAAGATATATGAAGAATTTGACTAACCCTTATAGACGCAAATTAGTTTGGGTACCAAAAATAATTGGATGAGAATGTTATTTCTTGTAGATATGCCTTGAAGCCAGGGGGAGCAAATGGTACCTGGACAACGACTGTTCAAGACATGTGACAGGGGACAAGACGATGTTCTCTACTCTGCAAGACAAGGATGGAGGCTTGGTTGCATTTGGTGGAAAGGTCAAATGTAAGATTATTGGAATTGGCAACATAGGTAAGAATTCTAAAATTGTTATCGAAAATGTGCTCTTGGTGAAGGGTTTAAATCACAATCTTTTAAGTATAAGCCAACTGTGTGACAAGGGTTTTAAAATTATTTTTGACGAAACTCATTGCCTTGTCATGCATAAAATCTCTAACGAAATTAGATTCATTGGCAAAAGGAACAACAATTGTATACTGTTGATCTTGATGATGTTGCCAGTGATGATGTGTGCTTGGTAGCAAACAACCATGATAATGCATGGCTATGGCACCGAAGACTAGGACAAGCTAATTTTGGAGTAATCTCCAAATTATCTAGACATGACTTGGTAAATGGGTTGCCTAAATTAAAATTTGAAAGTGATAAGATCTGTGAGACTTGCACAAAAGGTAAGCAAACACGCATCTCCTTCAAAAATAAAAATATTGTTTCTACCGCTAGGCCTATAGAACTACTGCACCTTGATCTTTTTGGTCCGACTAGGACATCCAACCTAGGAGGAAAATTCTATGGATTTGTAATTATTGATGATTACTCTAGATTTACAAGGGTGTTATTTTTAGCCAATAAAAATGATGCCTTGATGGAGTTTCAAGTGTTTTGCAAGAAAATCCAAAATGATAAAGGATATCTCATCACCACAATTCAAAGTGATCATGGTATTGTGTTTGAAAATCATGATTTCAGCAGTTTTTGCCAAGAGCAAGGATATACGCACAACTTCTCATCACCCAGGATGCCTCAACAAAATGGAGTAGTGGAGAGGAGAAATAGGACTTTGATAGACATGGCACAGACCATGTTGAGTGAGAACTCCCTACCCAAATATTTTTGGGCTGAGGCGGTAAGTACAGCATGCTACATCATCAACAAGACAATGGTAAGGCCCATTTTGAAGAAAACACCATATGAACTCTACAAGGGTAAGAAATCAAACATTTCCTATCTTAAACCCTTTGGGTGCCCATGCTTTATCCTGAATAATGGTAAGTCCAACCTAGGTAAGTTTGATGAAAAGAGTGACAAAGGAATCTTCCTAGGTTATGCATCAAATTCTAGAGCTTACTGCTTATTTAATAAAAGGACTTTGGTTGTTGAAGAAAGTCCTCATGTCATTTTTAATGAATCTGAATTAAAACTGACAAATCAAATTTCTTCTACCTTGGATGCAGATGAAGCTCCTAAACAATTAAATGATGCTGAAACATCTGAGGTTAAAGATGAACCAACTGCAGGGACCTCGAGTAAGAGTGAAAAGGATGAAGATCCGTCAATTAAAACACTTCAAGAACAACAAGTGCAGCACCCCGACTTTCCAAGTTCCTCCACGTTCTTAAAAGATCACCCCGCTGAAAACATCATAGGTAATCCTGAAGATGGGGTAAGAACTAGATCTTCATTAAGGCAAGTAGAAGAAGAGGATTTTATTGCCTTTATTTCTCAAGAAGAGCCTAAGGATATTCATGAAGCTCTTCAAAATGAATCCTGGATCCAGGCCATGCATGAAGAGTTGCACCAGTTCGAAAGAAACGAGGTATGAACTCTTGTGTCGCGTCCTAAGAATCAACGCGTAATACGAACCCATTGGGTTTTCAGAAACAAGTTGAGTGACACGAGATTGGTTGTTAGGAACAAGGCCCGACTCGTAGCCAAAGGGTAAAGCCAGGAAATGGGTATTGATTTTGATGAGTCATTTGCACCGGTTGCTCGGTTAGAAGCAGTCCGGGTTCTATTGTCCTTTACTTGCTCTCTCGACTTCAAATTATTTCAAATGGATGTTAAATCTGCCTTTGTAAATGGGTACATCAAAGAGGATGTTTTTGTAGAACAACCTCTAGGTTTTGAAGACTCAAAACATCCAAAGCATGTGTACAAGTTGCAGAAGGCCTTGTACGGATTGAAGCAAGCTCCAAGGGCATGGTATGAAAGGCTCACTTCATTCCTGACTGAAAATGGTTTCAAAAGAGGTAAGGTTGACCAAACACTCTTCACGAGAAAATCAGGTAAAGACATATTAGTAGTTCAAGTGTATGTGGATGACATAATTTTAGGAGCTACAAATAATGCCTTATGTGATGAATTTGCAGAAATAATACATGTGGAATTTGAGATGAGTTTAATGGGTGAGCTTACATTGTTTCTTGGATTGCAGGTTAAGAAAACGTCAGAAGGTATTTTCATAAATTAAGCTAAGTACACACTGGAGTTGTTAAAGAAATATGGGATGGCTGAAGCGAAACCCCTGTCAACTCCGATGGCCACAACCACGGAGTTAGACAAAGATGAAAATGGTAAAACAGTAGACCCCACATTATTTCAAGGTATCATCGGATCACTACTGTATCTCATAGCATGCCGCCCTGACATTCAATTCAGCATATGTCTATGTGCTCGTTTTCAATCATGACCTAAAGAATCTCATCTAATGGCTGTTAAACACATTTTTCGATACTTAATCGGCATAGTAGATTTGATTGCATACACCGATGCGGATTATCCCGGATGTATTGTTGATCGTAAAATTACTAATGGGTACTGTCAGTTTCTTGGTTGGTGTCTAGTCTCATGGGCCTCCAAGAAATAACATTCAGTAGCTCTTTCAACGGCTGAGGCTGAATATGTAGCCGCCGGAAGTTGTGGAGCCCAAGTACTTTGGATCAAAAATCAATTGCTTAATTTGGATGTTGAAATGAAATGTGTCACAATCTTATGTGATAATACCAGTGTAATCAGTTTGTCTAAAAATCCTGTACAACATTCTAGGACAAAGCATATTGACATTCAGCATCATTTTCTGAAGGATCATGTAAGAAAAGGGGTCTTTGAATTGAATTTCAATGACACACACAATCAGTTTGCCGATATCTTCACAAAATCCCTTAACCAAGAATAATTCAGCAAAATAAGAAGAGAACTGGGCATGTGTAAGGGTGAGAGCATACATACCTAGGTCTGCACTTAGGTTAAAAAGTTGCACATGTAGAAAGAACTCATTTGCATTAAGGCTAGACTATCATGCATATTGTATGCATTTATTTTCAACACCTTAATGTGTATCTACATCCGTGCATGCTTGAATGTATTTATATATATACAGCCCTCCTTGAAATTTTTTTAAGGCCAGACATTTCTTGATTAAATAAATGTGGACCCAGTGACTTTTGGATCTAAGGCACCTTCTGGGGGGGAGCTAGAGAATTGTCTCTATATCCCATCTCTTCTCATTCCAAGTCACTCTCTCTCATTATTCCTCAGTGTTGGTTCAATAAAATGGTTGAAAGAATTATTTAAAAAAATGAAAATAAAAAATGAAAAAAAATAGAATTTAGGGTTTGGTCGACCACTTCGGTCGACCACCACCCTCGCTCTGGTCGACCGAACCCGGCGAACAGGGGCGGTCGAACCAACATCCGAACCCCTTTTGAAGGGGTCTTCACACTCCCTTTCTTCATTCCAACGTCCCCACTCTCTCTCATACCCTATTTCCAAACCCTGGAACACCCAAAGTCCACTTCCCTAGCCCAAAAACCTAATTCTTTCTTCACCCGCACAAGATCCGGTCCATTCGTCACGGTTTCGAGACGATATCTCCGCGGCTGTTCGTGCATTCGTGAAGACCTACCCAAGGTTCCAGATTGTGAAGAAGATTGTTCCAAGCTCTAGAAGTGTCCTTTGGTCCGTCTTCATCCCCAGGGTAGAGATTGATCCTTTGAGGGTTTCCACAGTGAGTTTTCTAGTCCTGGATGCCTCCTTGACAAAGTTCTCGACATTCTACCCAAGGGGAACCCAGTGGTCAGAGACGTGATGATGGAGGCATCATCCACAATTCCCTTTGGCTAGGGTCTTCTTCACACTCCGGCATCGTTTGAGTTCGGGCCTCTCTCTATAAAGGCCCACTTATCCTTTTTATGCTATTTACTTGAGTCATTTGATGTAATTTTCAGTTTATTTGAGTCATGTCCCTAGGTCTTGCATTTATTTTCCTAAGTATTGAGTGTCATTAGATTGTGTAATGTGCTATTGGGCCCAATTCTTCGGGCTTGGCCCATGAGCCCCCCCTACCCCTTCGGTTATTTGTTATTGAGTCTTTTGTAAGGGACTTATTGTAAAATGTGGGTTTCCTATATATAGGGCCCCATTTCCTTCATTTGGAGGTAATGAATGATTCAATACAAAAGATTTTCATTTGAGTATTCAAATCTAGTTCTAGTGGAGTGAATCCTATAGTTGGGTGAGAAGCCCTAGGGGAGTGATTCCCCACCCCACCTCTCTCTCTATCCCTCTCTCTCTCTCCTCCACTATGGGGTTCACCCCTTTCTCTCTCTCCTCCTCCTCCCTCTCAACTTCCAACCCCCACCTACCCCATTAAAGGCCCTCCACTTCCCATAGCTGCCATTACTCCACCCCCATAGTCCCAAGGTAGAATCTCTCCCGTTCCAACATAATCTTCCCCATTTCAACACAATCACCCCCCTTCCCCACACAATCCCTCAACTTCCAAGGCCATTTCAAATTTGAAATCCCCTTCCCTCCATGTCTTGCCCGCCCCTCTCTCCTCCCCCATAGGGCTAGTTCGCCCCTTGCCCTCTACTCCCCTTCACCCATTTGCATCCCCACCATCACTCATCCTTGCTGAAACCTGCGCCCTAGCCTCCCTTCCACCATCTTCCTCATACCATTAGCACCCTTCCAACCCTCCCACATACTCCCTCCACCATCCCCTACCTCCCCTTCACCCTATAGTTCTTGCTTCCCCTTCTTCTTGGAGGTCTTTGGAAGCTCTATTCAAGTTGCAGTTCGCTGTCCAGAAGTTGCAGGTGAACCAGTAACTTACAGCGGCGACCATGACTTGCTCCGGACGAGTTTGAAGGCACAAGAGGCATTCACAGAAGCGTCTCCCTGTCTTCTTCACAACAGAAGTGGTTTCGTCTTCATCCGAGCTGTGTGCTGCCCAGGAGATTCGTTCTTCCACAATGACGCAGAGTTGTCCCTGCTGAGTACCAGAACCGGATTAGAAGCACTGCCACAATGAACCTCCGAGGAATCAGCCCACAAGCTCTTCTGGAAAGTTCTTCTTCTTCCTGTCTACATTCAGAATCAAGAAGCGGAACTCCGTTCGGCATCCTGTAGCAGGAGTTATCATTTTTCTCCCTCAGCTCCGGCATCCTGCTACCCACAGTCTACATCGACCAGTCGCCATTGTTCTGCATCCCTTAGTCTTCTCCGACATCGGTTGGCTTCCCCGTCAGTTTTGCTGCAAAGAGGACCCGTCCACGATTCCAACGACTTGGACGGCGCTTAATTCTGAGGTTGCGAGCTGCCGTGGCGTTCTCTACAATCTATTGTTAGTAGTCTGCAACTGCAGGTCCTAGAATCTGGAGCTCTGTTCAAACCACCATCCTGGTCAGCAGCGACCCCAGAAGAAATTAAAGAAATTATGAAACATTCCCTTCCCAGCTACGAAGATTTCCCCACTGGTCTCGTCATCAGCGAAATTCCTGATCGAGTTCTGCGGCTTCAACACCATCTGTCAGTTCCCTATTGCAGAGGGCAGACAGATTTGGCATCACCACTTCTATATCGTTTTAGCCCTAGTTTTCCCCACCCCGCTTGGCCGGCTGAAGGCCCCTCCCTGTGCGGAGGTAGTTTTGATTGTAATCCATTAACCCCCACCCCAAGATCCCCCTCCTGCGAGAGGTGTAGTATTGTACTCATTTGGGCAGGTCAAGCTACCCCGGCGTGGTGTGTGGGGACCCACCCGCCTCCCCGCTCGCCCTCGTCTCTGACCGGGACCGGTTTCTTCAAACCGGTCGAGTAAGTGCTCTAAACCCTTGCTCATTGTGCTTGTCTTTCAATATTAGTTCTTAATTCCGCTGGTTATGCGAGTGAGAGCCCGATCCTCAAGCCCCGTTGTCTTGAGTTATCACCGTGGGAGAAGTGCAACCGGTGCCTTTGGCACTTTGTCGGCCCCCTTGAATTGGGCCTCCACACCCATTGGGAATCCCATCTTGGCCTTGTTGGCTCTCTACCAGCAAGGGCCCAACCCCTCAACCTCACCTTGGCATTGCCAAGTTACCCCGGGCTTGGGTGAGTGTCGATAGAGCGGTGGCCCAATTCGGCCCATTTGAATGCGATTGTGCTTGCTTGCATTAGGTCCGAGGTTGTGTCACATCAAGTGGTATCAGAGCAAGTCATTGACTTATCTCTACCAAGTCAAGTCCTAGGGCATGCTTGCATTGGTGTCATCATCAATCCGACCCTTGCATTGATCCCCCGTTCATCATGACCACCTACTTAGCCTACTCACTACCCATAGACTTCATCCTAGATAGGGATATTACCTTTGACGGATAACATTCTAGTGACTATCTTAGGTGGGAGGCTACGATAGAAAAGTACTTTGAAAAGACTTGGGTATATGGACCGGCGAGAGTCCGAAAGGCCAAGGGACGACTTCGGGGTCAAGCCAAAAGTAAGTGGGAACACATAGAGGGCTTAAGGAGGGTTAGAAGACAAGAACCTATTCACTCATGGGAATAGATGAAGGTAGAACTTAGAAAGATCTACATCCCCAAACATTCCCACCCCTCCTACTCAAGCACCCCTAACCCGAGGAACACTACCACTCCTCCATCCCCACCCGGCCAACTTGAGACCGACCTTTGGTCTCCACCCCCACCACCCCCAACAATTCATCTCTCAACCATCATAACAACACTTCGCGACCAAGTCCTCTCCCTTAAGACCCAAATAAACCAAACAACCACCTCTCCACCAAATCCCATGAGAATCCCCACACTCCAACCAAAACCTCCTTCCGCAAACCTATCTATCCAAACTCAATTGGCCCCCACTACCACCCCTCCACAACCAGCCGATCCCAAGGGGAAGAGACCCCTAACCGACCCGATTTCCCCAAAAAGGACCACCACTCACCCTATTCTCACCATTCAAACCCAAGTAGACCCCGTGTCCATCCCTCCACCTAGAACCATGACGGCCACCACCACCCAACCCAAATCCTGTCACCCAACCCACCTTCCACTTCCAAACCCAATCCTACCTCAACCTAGACCTCCACTACTTCCACTCCCAAACCACATCCTACCAATCCCAATCCAAGTTTCCCTTTACCCTCTACCCTGGGAACACCACACACAAACCCTCATCACCCCAAAAGACACTCTTACCTCCTTGGTAGCAGAACTCATACCCAATCCAATAGTTGTGAGCACTCCAAACCCACCCTCCACTTTGGAGGAAACCCAAGTCCAAGCTGAAGAAGGAATCTTAGACGATGGTCTTTACCTTACACCACCCTCTCTAGTTGGGGCGGAGCTCATCTTAGGAGAACCCATTGTTAGATGGCTAAAGGAGAGTCCAATTCGAGAGACCCCGGCCCATGTTTTCCCTCCCATAGAACGAGACCTTCCCATAGTGCCCCTCTTCTCCTATCACACCACAATCCAAGCATCCTATCAAGTGGAGACCTTAGAGGACCTTCTCAAGGGCATAGCATGGCAATTAGAGATGACTAGCATGATGACCCCTATGGTCGAACAACCTAGGAGCCTTAGTCTCCTACACCTATGCATAGGGTCTATCACCTCGGTTTGCACCATTGGTTGCTACACTAGCGACCTCCTTCTATTCCTCCCTACACCCGATGAGCCCAACCTTCTTCTCGATTTAGAGCTTCTTATCTCGTGTAGAAAGCCAAGCCCTCCACTCATGGCCGACCCACTTGTCAAGAACATTGGCCCAACTATCATGGAGAAGGATGACTTAGCACCTTTTAATGATCTTGAGGACATAGAGTTCCTCCCCCTAGGTGATCCATTTTATGATCCATATGATCCATTCCAATGGGAGTCAAGGGACTCATATGACCCAACCATCTTACCAACCACCCACCCTTTCCTACCCTCACCCACCATATTGGGCCAAACCCACCTCATCCATGACCCGGGTTACACCTTGGGAGCCATGACCTTGGGCCACATTTCCCTAGGTAATGAGGTTGTGCTCCACCCTATGATGACCACATTCTTAGATCCGTTCGATCTTTTCCAATGGGAGTTCAAAGGTTGTCCCACACCTATACACATGAAAGTCACCCTTAGGAAAAACATGCATGTGTCTAGGCCTACCACACCACTTGGCATGAACACTATGTTGGGTCCATTCATTCATACCACCCACATGTCAAGTAGAAAGCATGAGTGGCCCATATTCGGATGTATTGGTCCACCTTCATTTATCATGGGTCTTAAGCATGCCAAAAGCATCTACGGATGTCCGGGTCCCCCTACATTCATCACCACATTGCATGATAAGTCCACATATGGTTGCCCCGGCCCTCCAAAATCCATCAAAGTCTTCTTGGCATCAAAGCATGATTGGTCTACTTTTGATTTCCCAGGTCCACCCATCACCCCTAAGATGTCAATATTCACAAAATTGCATGAAAGCCTTTGCAAGCACATAAGCAAAAAGAATGAGGTTTATAAGAGGCGGGCCGACTCTCATCAGCCTCACCAAGAAATCCATGAGGGTGACTTTGTGATGGTAAGGACGGAGAGGCTTTCCCCGGGAGCCAACTCTAAACTGAGGCCACGTGGGGCTGGTCCCTTCCAGGTCTTGAGGCGCATTGGTGCAAATGCCTACGAGTTAGATCTCCCTGAGGAGTATGGAATAAGTCCCACATTCAATGTCGCCGACCTAGTGCCATATAAGGGACCCACGGTGGTACCTAGTAAGGAGATTGAGCCTACTTCTTCCATTGAGAGAGCACCCACCCGTGAGGAGAGGCCACCAACCACAAGAGCCCAGCGTGAACAAATTGAACAAATATTGGATGTACAAGTCACTACCACTCGGAGCAAGGTATATGAGCGCTATCTCGTCAGGTGGAAGGATCGGCCTCCTTCGGAGGATTCTTGGGTGAGTCGGGAGGATCTCCAGCGGTTAGATCCGGACCTCCTCGAGCAGTACCACAGCTGGATGGACCCCTACTCGACGGAGTCGAGCTCTTCACAGCCCAGGGGATTTGATGGAGGCATCATCCACAATTCCCTTTGGCTAGGGTCTTCTTCACACTCCGGCATCGTTTGAGTTCGGGCCTCTCTCTATAAAGGCCCACTTATCCTTTTTATGCTATTTACTTGAGTCATTTGATGTAATTTTCAGTTTATTTGAGTCATGTCCCTAGGTCTTGCATTTATTTTCCTAAGTATTGAGTGTCATTAAATTGTGTAATGTGCTATTGGGCCCAATTCTTCGGGCTTGGCCCATGAGCTCCCCCTACCCCTTCAGTTATTTGTTATTGAGTCTTTTGTAAGGGACTTATTGTAAAATGTGGGTTTCCTATATATAGGGCCACATTTCCTTCATTTGGAGGTAATGAATGATTCAATACAAAAGATTTCCATTTGAGTATTCAAATCCAGTTCTAGTGGAGTGAATCCTATAGTTGGGTGAGAAGCCCTAGGGGAGTGATTCCCCACCCCACCTCTCTCTCTATCCATCTCTCTCTCTCTCCTCCACTATGGGGTTCACCCCTTTCTCTCTCTCCTCCTCCTCCCTCTCAACTTCCAACCCCCACCTACCCCATTAAAGGCCCTCCACTTCCCATAGCTGCCATTACTCCACCCCCATAGTCCCAAGGTAGAATCTCTCCCATTCCAACATAATCTTCCCCATTCCAACACAATCACCCCCCTTCCCCACACAATCCCTCAACTTCCAAGGCCATTTCAAATTTGAAATCCCCTTCCCTCCATGTCTTGGCCGCCCCTCTCTCCTCCCCCATAGGGCTAGTTCGCCCCTTGCCCTCCACTCCCCTTCACCCATTTGCATCCCCACCATCACTCATCCTTGCTGAAACCTGCGCCCTAGCCTCCCTTACACCATCTTCCTCATACCATTAGCACCCTTTCAACCCTCCCACATACTCCCTCCACCATCCCCTACCTCCCCTTTACCCTATAGTTCTTGCTTCCCCTTCTTCTTGGAGGTCTTTGGAAGCTCTATTCAAGTTACAGTTCGCTGTCCAGAAGTTGCAGGTGAACCAGCAACTTGCAGCGGCCACCACGACTTCCTCTGGATGAGTTTGAAGGCACAAGAGGTATCCACAGAAGCGTCTCCCTGTCTTCTTCACAACAGAAGTAGTTTCATCTTCATCCAAGCTGTGTGCTGCCCAGGAGCTTCGTTCTTCCACAATGGTGCAGAGCTGTCCCTGCTGAGTACTAGAACCGGATTAGAAGCACTGCCACAACGATCCTCAGAGGAATCAGCCCACAAGCTCTTCTGAAAAGTTCTTCTTCTTCCTGTCTACGTTCAGAATCAAGAAGCAGAACTCCGTTCGACATCCTGTAGCAGGAGTTATCATTTTTCTCCCTCAGCTTCGGCATCCTGCAACCCACAGTCTGCATCGACCAGTCGCCATTGTTCTGCATCCCTTAGTCTTCTCCGACATCGGTTGGCTTCCCCGTCAGTTTTACTGCAAAGAGGACCCGTCCACGATTCCAACGACTCCGACGGCGCTTAATTCTGAGGTCGGGAGCTGTCGTGGCATTCTCTGAAATCTTCTGTTAGAAGTCTGCAACTACAGGTCCGAGAATCTGAAGCTCTGTTCAAACCTCCATCCCGGTCAGCAGCGGCCCCAGAAGAAATTAAAGAAATTCTGAAACATTCCCTTTCCAGCTACGAAGATTTCCCCACTAGTCTCGTCATCAGCGAAATTCCTGATCGAGTTCTGCGGCTTCAACACCATCTGTTAGTCCCCTATTGCAGAGGGCAGACAGATTTGGCATCACCACTTCTATATCGTTTTAGCCCTAGTTTTCCCCACCCCGCTTGGCCGGCTGAAGGCCCCTCCCTGTGCGGAGGTAGTTTTGATTGTAATCCATTAACCCCCACCGCAAGATCCCCCTCCTGCGAGAGGTGTAGTATTGTACTCATTTGGGCAGGTCAAGCTACCCCGGCGCGGCGTGTAGGGACCCACCCGCCTCCCCGCTCGCCCTCGTCTCCGACCGGGACCGGTTTCTTCAAACCGGTCGAGTAAGTGCTCTAAACCCTTGCTCATTGTGCTTGTCTTTCAATATTAGTTCTTAATTCCGCTGGTTATGCGAGTGAGAGCCTGATCCTCAAGCCCCGTTGTCTTGAGTGATCACCGTGGGAGAAGTGCAACCGGTGCCTTTGGCACTTTGTCGGCCCCCTTGAATTGGGCCTCCACACCCATTGGGAATCCCATCTTGGCCTTGCTGGCCCTCTACCAGCAAGGGCCCAACCCCTCAACCTCACCTTGGCATTGCCAAGTTACCCTGGGCTTGGGTGAGTGTCGATAGAGCGGTGGCCCAATTCGGCCCATTTGAATGCGATTGTGCTTGCTTGCATTAGGTCCGAGGTTGTGTCACATCACGTGAGGCCCCGGATCATCCACCACAGCGGGCACCTGCACCTCATCGTGCACCTCGGATGCCTCCACGGCCCATTATCGACCCTCGTCTGGTCAACTTTAATGAGGTGAACGAGATTCTGCCCGATCTATGTGCTCTTTTAGAGATTCAACAAGGCTGGACTGATTTTGTCACTAGATATAACATATATTACCCAAATCTAGTGTAGCAATTTTATGGACATTTAGATGAGAGGAATGGAGAGCTATATACGACAGTTCTTCAAGGAGTTGAGATTCACATTACTCTAGATCTTTTTAAACATGCTTTAGGAATGTTAGCCATGGGAGCTAACATGGTTTTTGGTCATGGCAAAGTTAAGGATACATTTTTTGCTATGACGAACTGTGACTTTATGCCTGGTGTTAGTAATTTGATTACATTAAATGCAAATTACTTTCCACCACTATAGCGGATTCTACACCACATGTTCACCTCTCTTATATATCCAAAGAGTGGGAGTAGGAATGAAGTGACTGAGGTTCACAGATTTCCGTTTTACCATGTTATGAATGGGAATTTAGTCAACAAGGATCGGATAATGACAGATTTAATTGGGACATGCCGAACCCAACTGAGGAGATATCTGCCCTATGCTTCTCAGTTGACGGGAGTATTTATTTATGCTGGGATAAACTTGGGTGATGAACTGTTCATACAAGTCCGACAGGATGATATCTACAATAAGCACAAGATTTTCACAGATTTTAGATATTACTATGGTCCCGATGGCGAGCTACGCCGGAATGTGCCAGTTTATGGAGAAGAAGCTGAAAGTGAGAAAGTGCAGGAATAGGAGTAGCAGCATGCTCAATGAGAAGTCCCACCTCCAGTCCAGATGGAGGATCAGCCTCCTCCACCTTCACCTCATCATATGGATCCAGAGATGCCTCCCCCACCATAATTCTTTCATGAGGAATCTTCTACTCCGGGGGCCAGACAGCACTCTTGGGCAGACTATGAGACTTTTGACATGCGTCTTACTGGGATAGAAACTTGAGTTGATACTTTTGGGGGTCACCTCTCTACCTTTGGGGATCGCATAGACACTATGGGTAATGTGATTGACACTATGTCATGTCGCATAGATTCCTTCTCTATAGTCTTGGACACTCTCTCCGCTCAGATGACCACTCTCTCCACTCATATGACCTCCCTCACCGCCAGTCATGAAGACTCTAGCCAGGCCTTCCCCATCATGAACTTAACACTTCTTGGAATGTTGCGCCGTGATGTGGCCCGTGAGAACTCCATTGCCCATATTCAGGATCGTCTTGAGCTTCAAGACCATTCTCTTGAGGACATCCGATGCCGCCTTGGATATCAGCCTCCTCCTCCTGAGGATCACCCTCTTGCAGATGGCCACTGAGGATTTTTTTTAGTTTCCTTCTTCCAGTCTGTGTCCTTAGGTCTTGTGTCTTTCGGGTTCTATTTTCGTCTATCCTATCCCCTCCTTTGATGATGCCAAAGGGGGAGAAGTAGTTATGCTGGTCTTATATAACTTATGCATGCATGTTCTTATGTTCTGTATGAATGATCATTTGTGAGAACATTTTGTGAGTCATTGCATTTTGTGAGTCAATTTTTGCATTTCCTTTTGTTATGATGTCTAGAAGTCTTGCATTCTCTCAAACATCAATGTACTTATACTGAACTAATGGTATGAAATGATGAAAAAAATGCACTTGGTATTTGACGTTATTTGATTGGTTCATATCTTTTATTCCTTCTCTATTTGGAAAATAAAATGGTTGAATGGCCTAAGTGGATGTAGCTTGATGAAATGATTACCTGGTTTGATCACCTTGTAGATTATCATTTTGATTGGCTCTTTGTATATCAAATGGTGTCGGATGGAAGACGGGCTAGCCAATCTGAAATCCTTCACTATGCGTGAGTGTAAACTCCGCCTCGTACAAGAATCATGTGAATCCTTACGCGGATTGAATGCAATGTTTTGTAAGTCCCCTATTCGCCCATAGCACGCCAATGCACTTAAAAATCTAGAGTTTTGTCATCATCCAAAAGGGGGAGATTATTGAGTTTTTCCAGGCGATTTTGATGATAACAAAACCCCGGGATGAGAAATGGTTTAAGTTCATCCACTCTTACAGATGTAAGTGCTCATGTAGGCTCTCAAAGCTATTCCTTTGTCACAAGAGTACACTCAAAAGGATCATGTTTCAAAAGCCTAGAATGAGTCCAAACTAACTCAAATTGAATGGAACAATGTGTGGTCTTACAGTATATTTTATAATGATATGTTCTATGGGCTGACAATTTTATTTCTGCAGGTTTTCAGAGTTCAGTCGACCTGGCCAGCAGGGGCGGTCGACCTAATCTCCCAGAGCTGAAAACTCTATAAAATTACAAAGTTCGGTCGACCGCCCCCACTAGACCGGTCGACCGATCCTCCCAGCAACGAAACCTTCAAAACCTGTAAAAGTTTGGTCGACCGCCCTATGTCTCCCGGTCGACCGAACCCTCCGAGGCATCAATTGTTGACCTTGTGTTTCTTCAACGTGGGAAGCCCTTCTCCTTGGATTTTTTAATCCCAAAGCCACCAGACATGCCATGATTTGTGGGTCTGGTTCCTCGCTTGTCTCTTCACCATTTAAGTTGTATATAAATATCTCATTGGGGTCAAAAACCCTAATCACTCAAGGGAGATCAAAGGGGGCTGCCAAGGGAGAAAGAGTGTTGCAGGAGGAGTTCCGTGAACAGTGCTTCGTCCAGGAATTCTTCATCCATCTCAAGGCTTCTCAAGATCAATATGAAGCCAATCAACCCCAAATTGAGGGGAGACTCAAGCTTCATCCAAATCTGCATCACCAACTCAGGGGGAGCTAAAATCAGAGTTCTTTCTTTTGTGTTTCTCCCTTCATATTCTCTGAGCTTCAAGTGTGTGTTTTTGTAATCCTTATACATTCGTGTGTGTGTGGATCTTCTTAGATCCGTGTGTGTGTGTTTGTGTGTTTGATTTCTGTTAGATCTGTGTGTATTTCGGTGCTCTTGCACCTTTGTTGGAGTTCCTATACTCTTACGTGTGTGTGTGTTTGTGTTTAGATCTTGTAATCATTTACAAGATAGTGTGTGAATCCTCATAGTTTGTGAGGGGTGGATGTAGGTTGTCGTTGTTGCATCCGAACCACCTAAAAAATATTGTCTCTTGTGTGGTTTGATCCCTTTCTCATATCTCCATTCTGTGCAAGCACACACGTAGATTAGATCTTTTGTATTTCGAGTCAGATCTAGCACAACTTATTATCTTCACATCAGATCTCTGGTATATTAAAAGGTAGGTTTAGATCAACAAGGCAAACCTTATCAGGAAGATAACACCTTGTGTGAGTAGAATCATCAGATTCACACCTCCGCCATGGTACCAAGGATCAGTTATGTGTGATAGATTTTATTAGAACTAACAGTCTCTATATAAATCTAAACTTCTTTGTTGCTATTCTTCACACTTGTTTAAATCGGTTAAAGTTTTTTTACAATTTGTTATCACCCAATCCACCCCCCCCCTCTTGGGTGTCATTGATCACGCGACTTCAATTGGTATCTGAGCTAAGACTCTATATTTTTCAGATCTAACGATCTAGAGTAAGATCCAGATCAATGGCCAGCAAGGGGATGATGCTTGAGGGTCACTCAATCCACCGTCCTCCATACTTCGACGGCTCAAATTACTCCTATTAGAAAACTAGGATGCATGTTTTTCTGAGAGCCCAAGAATACGAGATTTGGAGGGTGGTGGACAAGGGTCCATATGAGCTCTCTAAAAATGAAGACGAATGGAACCCTGAGAATATTAAGAAATCCACAGTGAACTTTAATGCTATGAACATTATGCAATGTGCTATTCATCCTAATGAATACTCTCGTGTCTCTATGTGCAGCTCAGTAAAGGAAATGTGGGACAAGCTGCGGCTTATTTATGAAGGAACCTCCGAAGTCAAGGAAACTAAAGCCAGTATGCTGGTCAGGGATTATGAGTTGTTTAAAATGAAGCCGGAGGAGACGATCTCTGAAATGTTCGCGAGGTTGATAGAAATTACTAATGGTCTCAAAGGCCTTGGGAAGGAGTACACTAACTCTGAACTTGTGAGGAAGGTTTTGAGATCCCTTCTACCTGCGTGGCACACAAAAGCCACAGTTCTTGAAGATTCAAAGAATCTATCAACACTTTCCTTGGATGAGCTCATAGGGTCACTGATGACCTATGAAATAAACATGAAGAGAATAGCTGAGGAAGAATCCAAAAAGAAGAAAACTGTGGGCTTGAAAGCCAACCAGTCTTATGACGACTCCCAAGAAGAGGAGTCCAGCGAGGAGAGTAATGAAGAAGAAGACTTGGCTATGCTGACCCACCAAGTGAAGAAATTTCTAAGAAGAAAGAAGAATTTCTAAGGAAATTTCAGAAAAGGGCAAAGGAAGCCTTTTCAAACCACGGAACTGAAGAGAAAGTTCAAGAAGGACAAATTCAAGAAACCCAAAGTCATGGTCGTCACATGGAGCGACGAAGAGAATGAACAATCTGACGAGGAGATAGAGGAGCTAGTGGAAAGTTTGTGCCTCATGGCACATGAGGATGATTCAACCGAGGTAAATTCTGATCCTGATTTTATTTGAAATGAACAATGGGAGTCAGAATATGAAAAGATGTATACAAAATACAGAAAAATCAGATCTAAAAATAAAACTCTAAAAAAAAAAATTGATGATTTATCACATGAGGATTCTTCTGCTAAGTTTGAAAAACTTGAGTAAGAATGGTTTGAACTAACAGAAGAAAAAGAGATTTGGTCTAAAACAATTTCAGATATTGAAAAATCAAAAGAAGAATTATCATGTAAAATATCTGAAATAGAAAATATTTCTGAGAAATTGGAAAGTGAAAAAGGAGTTTTGATATCCACGATTTCAGAACTCGAAAAGAAAAATGAAAGTTTAAATGAAGAGGTGGTTGAACTGCAGTCCACCTTATCTAACACAGAGGATGACGCTATCCATGGATTTTGTGATGATCCGCTTAAACCAAAGGCATCTCCTCATCCGGCTTGGGTGTGAAAATGATTTTCTAAAGCTCCTATTACAAAAGAACTTATACATCAAGGGATATTTGTTTAGATTTTTTAGATGGACGTCGAATTTTAATTTTGAAGCGGACCCTGCTACTGCTCCAGTATGGTTGGGCTTCCCAGCGCTGCCTGCAAATCTGTACCATGAAGATTGTGTGAGATACATTGCTGGTAACTTTGGTCCGGTGTTGAGAATCCATGATAAAACAGTAGTAATAACAGATACCGTCGAGGCACTAGCATGTGTTGAGTTGGATCTCTCTGCGCCGCGGAAGGAAAGACTGTGGATGGATTTGGATGGAGTAGGTTTCTGGCAACCGGTGAACTATCACAGGGTTCCACAATTATGTGCCTTATGTCATAAGCTTGGACACTTGGAAGTTGAATGAAAAAAAAAATGGGCAAGCCTGTTAATACTCACCCTCGGTCAGGCGTTGAACAATTGCAGTCTCAGAAGTTATTTTGCCTAGGATAACTGGCCCACGAGCTATTCGACAGGAAGTACCAATGAACAATAGGTATGCTGCATTACAGGAAACTAACAACCCAACGAGGGGTGGAACCGAGGAGCCTAAGAGAGATATCTAGATATATGATGACATACAGTTGAATGCCATTGTTTTATCATCTAGTGATAAGGCTATAGAAGATAATGCAGAAGCAGGTGTGGACTTACAGAACTTTGTTAGCATTAATCAGCCTTCTACATCTCAGCAGGTTAAGAATTCAGACCTCCCTTCATCCTAAAGTTCGATTGACAAGCTTACTTCTAAGAAGAAGTCTGGTGATCAGGGCCAGGTTATTAAGACCACCTTAGACTTATCATTGGCTAGGCAGCAGAAGCAGGGGGGAATTCTATCCAGCCCGGGCAAAACCACTGCAGGCTCTCGAGCTGATCATGCTATTAATGTGGAAATTCCAATAGAACACACAGAAAAGTCAGAAAATGATATTATAGATGACATGGGAAGTGGCCCTATGTTAGCTAGTCATGTAAAGGGATCCACTTATGATTGTGAAACTGGCAGAAGTTTTGAAAAAGGCTATGGGGAAAGCCAACAGTATGGGAATATTATTGACACCTCCAATTTAACAAATTTGAAGAAAGTTCTTTCCTCTTTTAATAGTGGCATCGGAGACCTGTCAGTGGCACATCAATCAAAGGCAGAAAATATCTTTATGAAGGATGTAAATATGGGGAATGATCAAGAGTTACAGGGCTGTTCAGATGGGGGGCTAAAACATTTGGGAAATAACATGCAGCAACCTCCGACGAGGGCTGATGGGAATCAACTCCGAGCATGTATATTTTATTTTTATATTTGTGTCCTTTTATTTATTTTTATATCCTGGGGGATGTAGATTCACAATTGTAAGGCTTTATGAGCCTATTTGTTCTTCCTTAGGATTGTGTGGGTTTATGTGCAAAATACCAGTAGGACTTGCAAGGGGGCCCCCACTCCTACCCCATTGGTCCACCTCATCCATGTGGGGCTGGTCAAAGGCCAAGGTGGCATCTAGAAGGTTTCACAAGTCAATTGACACATGGGGGGGACAAGTGATTTAAAATGTCAAGGGTAGGCCACCTACCACACCCACCTAGTCAAGGGGGCGTCCCCCCCTATTTTGTTCCATTTTAATTTTTGTAAAAAGGCCATTAGAACTAATTAGTTCTATATTTTGTATATCCCTCCCAACCCTAGATCTGAGGGCATTAGTGGTCATTTTCTATTTATTATATAAGGCTTGTATTTCCCTTTTTCATGAATTAATGAAGAATAAAATTTGTTGAATGAATTGGAGCTGGTGCGCCCCTCCCCTCTCTCCCTTCGGTTCTTTCCTCCTCCTTCAGGATTTTAGGGTGGAAACCCCTTCTATCTCAGCCCCTCTATCTCTAGATTCATCTCTGGTGCCGCCGCCGCCGTTCGTGCCGCCATCGAGCCGTTGCGAAGCCGCTTCCGAAGTGCTGTCCAAGGTTCTGTTCTACTAGATAAAGGTTCACTCCGGGATTTTTAACTCCCAACTCCGACATCATCTGGAGTTGAGATTTTAAGGGTTGGTTTCCCACTTAATCCCCAACCTACAGTAAACTTATCCAGTCATTTCACCTTCTCTTTGTATTTTTTCATTTTCGTGTCTTTCTATCTTCCTGATCTATCCCTTTTCAGATCTGTGTAGCAGAAGCTTAGTTCTTCCCCCTTTCGACCCACTTCTTGATTTTTGTTTTAACTCCCAAATTTATTAGAGGTTCTGTCCACCATCCCCATCGTCTACAAATTTTCGTCGAATTTCAAAAGTCAACTACATATTTTTAGAAATTGTGTCTTTCCCCCAACTTCAGTTCTGTTTCTGCTGTCCAGATCCGACCCCGAGTCAGTATAAAATCCCCAACAAATCGAAACTTTCACCAAACCTTTCATACGATATATCCCCATTTTCCTGTCTTTGGCCTCTACAACTTTTATGAAGGGCTCAAAAGCTGAATTGAAGGTCTACATCGCGGTGAATGCCAACTCTCAGGAAAACTCAAATCTGCCCTGAGTTTTCAGATCTTGTGAGCCAGCAGCTTGAAAATTCGATAAAGGCCATCAACGGGAAATTCAAATTTCTTTCTCTAGCCATAGATCGAAGAATTTCAAGTCATCTTTCCATCGGTACCTCTTGTGCGTCTATCCGACGTCGGGAGTGACCGCAGCAGTAGATTTCATCGGGACACGCGGGTCTAAAACAAAATTCAGATCCCTGGGCAGCAACTCCGACGAGTGAAGATCGGAGCCTCCCGGCCTCCGGCCGGTGAACCAACGTACCGCCGTCCCAGGGAGCACTCCTCCGGGCTTCCCCACCACAGTGGTGCCACCCCGGTCCCACGCGGCCCCACTGACCAGCACGTGGGCCCACGATTACGCGTACGCGTGTAGCCAAAGCAACACAAGAAGCCGCCCGTCAACCCGAAACTGCTACTCCCGGGTCCCGCTGTGTCGCCCTTTACCTCCCTGCGTGGAGTGGGTAGTGAAATTACCTTGCTGCAATTATTGTGTAGTAATTGTTCCGGGAGTACGAGTTCGGTCGGGGTCGTCTTCCGCACGCCGAGAGCGTGGAGGTATCGTGTTCGCTCCTTACTCGGCATTTACTTTATTTCGTATATATTTCTTTATGCCGCTGCTAGAGAGCATGCTAGGATCATAGCTCGCTATACTTTTTATATCACCGCTGCTGTGAGAGAGAGCGAGACTGTCCCATGACCCGATCAGGGCACAAATCTGTGAGTTGACCACCCTAGCTCTTTACCGGTTTCTCAACCGCGCACGTCCGACACTTACCTCGTTAGGGACGATCGCGAGCTTGCTTAGAGTCCGAGGATCGCATATCCATTTGGAGTTGAGCGGCGTGTCCGTCCCGCATCAGTTTGGTATCAAAGCGCCAGTTGAGTCTAGGGTAGTCATTAGTCTTTTTTTAACAAAAACACAAAAAGGGTGTCATTTACATCTAGTCATTGTCTAAGTCGGTCAAAGGTTGCGTCCGCATACCATTGTTCGGTATATAAAAAGGTGTTGTCCGAACGTTAGGCTATGCCTATCGGGAAGGCCGCACACTTGCGCGAGTGATCTTCGGATCGATTAACTCCGCCACGTATCGAGTCTTAGTTTAAGTCTAGGGTCCTTAGTATGCATGCATTCCAACTTGCATTGTCAGTTAGGGTCATGTTTAGTCCATTGTCTAGTTGGTTTGTCTTGTCTCTTTGTGTCGGCATGTCCACCCCTTAGTTCCCCAGTTTCCAATGGACCCCCGATCGCCCAGGCGATATGACCCTTGGCAGTCCCATGGGCTTAGAAACCGTCCCATGCCCTTCATTATCCCCGAGGCCACGACCTTCCATGGCTCCAAGGTCCCGAGTGACTACCTACATTGGGAAACCGCTATGGACAAATACTTTGCTTATTATCCCATGTCTGAGGTTAGGCAATTCTATTTTGCCAAGGAGAGACTCCTTCACGGGGCCGCCGAAAAGTGGGATTATAGCGAAAGATCGAGAGACGTTAGAAGGCAATGGCCCATCGAGTCATTGTGGGACATGAAATGAGAGCTTAGGAAGGTCTACCTTCCCCGCCCACCTACCTCCAACCACTGGGGTCCTACCACTAGCCAACCCCACCAACTCACCCACAATCAAGTGGACCACCTCTCCAACCAACCTCACCTTGGCACCCCCATCCAATCCCACGCAAGCCCCTCCAACCAAGTGGAAGCCCCGCCTATAGCCGAGCCTAGGTCCACACCCATGCCGAGAGACGATGAGCGAATCCACACCGAGGCCCCTACTCCAACCTGCTCCTTTAAGGAAGTCGAGAAAATGTTTTGGGATTGGTTGGAAAAGACACGCGCTTCTTCACCACCCGTGAGTGCTCCATTACCACCCTCTACTTCCGAACTTGAGTCGGAACCATTTTACTAGGAGCCACCTCATCCCGAGCCACCCGTGTTTCTAACAGGTACGCTTTTCATTGCTGAGCCACTACTTAGTTCGCTCAAGGATGACTTGGTCCCACCTCCTTACCCATCTATGGACCCTACCTTACCTTTGGTGCCCATCAACTCCTACCTTACTACATTCTGATCTAGTCACCATGTTGACACATTGGGTGACCTTATTCTTGGTTTAGGTTGGCAATGGAAGTTGACGCACTTATTGGCCCCATGCTTCGACCAACCCACTAGTCGTAGCTTCACCCATCCGGCCATAGGGTCCATTACCTCCGTGTGCACCGTGAGTTGTGTCATCACGGAGATTCTTCTATTCCTCCCGATGCCGGCCGAGTCCGACTTCGTTCCCTTTTGCCTAAGGGAGGAATCCTATTTTCTAGACATGACCGTTGTCCCACCGATCATAATGTATGACGGTGATTATGAATTCTCAACTTGGGACCGAGTCATGGGGGAGCCCACTTCATGGGGTCATACCTTCTTTGACCCTTTTGACCCCTTCACTAGTGAACCTCCCGAGCTATCATATTCACTCCACCTCTTCCAAGGAGTTCACTATCCCACCCCTACCCCTCGGTCTAGTTGGGAAGTCGTACTTACGTCTAGGGGTAATGACGAGGGTAGTTTTGGATCTCCTAGCCCTTCCCCACTGAAATCCCATAGGTCACCAATGCATGAGTGGTACATCTTAGGCTGTCTAGGAGTCCTCCATTCCGTCAACCACCGAGAACATCTAGTCTATGCATGGCACGTATTCGGGTGTCCTAGTCCACCATCGCCTGTGCGTAGGTCGGACTAACATTAGGTTGTTATGGTCTTTGTGAGCCTTTGTTTCATTTGTCTGTCGTGTGTTTGTGCATGCATCGAGTCAATTCGGTTTGTATGCTCGCATTGTTAGTCCCTTTCGAGTACGAGACTTATCGGACTTTGGGATCGGTTCTACTTCACATATCGGATCTAGTCACATAAGGGACCCACGGTGATTCCTAGTGAGTCTTCGAGCCACCTTCCCTCCTTTGAGAGTGACCCCACCCCGGAGTGTCCACCTCTAGTCTCATTCCCACGGCAGCGTGTGCATATCGAATCTATACGGGATTAGCAGGTGTCGATTACTTGGAGTGGAGCGTACTCCGCGCTTCATGGTACGATGACGGATCCACCGGAGCTACTCGAGCAGCCGCATCCCCTACTCGACGGGGTCGAGTTCTTCCCACCCGGGGAGAATTGATGGGAATCAACTCTGAGCATGTATATTTTATTTTTGTATTTGTGTCCTTTTATTTATTTTTATATCTTGGGGGAAGTAGATTCGCAATTGTAAGGCTTTATGAGCCTATTTGTTCTTCCTTAGGATTGTGTGGGTTTATGTGCAAAATGCCAGTAGGACCTGCAAGGGGGCCCCCACTCCTACCCCATTGATCCACCTCATCCATGTGGGGCTGGTCAAAGGCCAAGGTGGCATCTAGAAGGTTTGACAAGTCAATTGACACATGGGGGAGATCAGTGATTTAAAATGTCAAGGGTAGGCCACCTACCACACCCACCTAGTCAAGGCCCCCCCCCTTATTTTGTTCCATTTTAATTTTTGTAAAAAGGCCATTAGAACTAATTAGGTATATACCTTGTATATCCCTACCAACCCTAGATCTGAGGGCATTAGTGGTCATTTTCCATTTATTATATAAGACTTGTATTTCTCTTTTTCATGAATTAATGAAGAAGAAAATTTGTTGAATGCATTGGAGCCGGTGCGCCCCTCCCCTCTCTCCCTTCGGTTCCTTCCTCCTCCTTCAAGATTTCATGGTGGAAACCCCTTCTATCTCAGCCCCTCTATCTCTAGATTCATCTCTGGTGCCGCTGCCACCGTTCGTGCCGCCATCGAGCCACCGCGAAGCCGCTTCCGAAGTGTTGTCCAAGGTTCTGTTCTGCTGGATAGAGGTTCACTCCGAGATTTTTAACTCCCAACTCTGACGTCATCTGGAGTTGAGATTTTAAGAGTTGGTTCCCCACTTGATTCCTAACCTCCAGTAAAATTATCCCGTCATTTCACCTTCTTTTTATATTTTTCCAATTTCGTGACTTTCTGTCTTCCTGGTTTGTCCCTTTTCAGATCTGTATAGCAGAAGCTTAGTTCTTCCCCCTTTCGACCCACTTCTTGATTTTTGTTTGAATTCCCAAATTTATTGGAGGTTTTGTCCACCATCCCCATCCTTCACAAATTTTCTCCGAATTTCAAAAGCCCTCTACATATTTTTAGAAATTATGTCTTTTCCCCAACTTCAGTTTTGTTTCTGCTGTCCAGATCCGACCCCGAGTCAGTATAAAATTCCCAAAAAATCGAAACTTTCACCAAACCTTTCATACGATATATCCCCCATTTTCTTATCTTTGGCCTCTACAACTTTCATGAAGGGCTCAAAAGCTGAATCGAAGGTCTACATCGCAGTCAACGCCAACTCTCAGGAAAACTCAAATCTGCCCTGAGTTTTCAGATCCTCTAAGCCAGCAGCTTGAAAATTCGATAAAGGCCATCAACGGGAAATTTAAATTTCTTTCTCTAGCCATAGATCGAAGGATTTCAAGTCAGCTTTCCATCGGTACCTCTTGTGGATCGATCCGACATCGGGAGTGACCACATCAGCATATTTCATCGGGACGCGCGGGTCTAAAATAGAATTCAGATCCGTGGGCAACAACTCCGACGAGTGAAGATCGGAGCCGCCCGACCTCCGACCGGCGAACCAGCATACCGCCGTCCCAGGGAGCGCTCCTCCAGGCTTCCCCACCATAGTGGTGCCACCCCGGTCCCACGCGGCCCCACTGACCAGCACGTGGGCCCACGATTACGCGTACGTGTGTAGCCGAAGCAATACAAGAAGCCGCCTGTCAACCCGAAACCGCTACTCCCTGGTCCCCCTGTGTCACCCTTTACCTCCCTGCATGGAGTGGGCAGTGAAATTACATTGCTGTAATTATTGTGTAGTAATTGTTCCGGGAGTACGAGTTCGGTCGGAGTCATCTTCCGCACGCTGAGAGCGTGGAGGTATCGTGTTCGCTCCTTACTCGGCATTTACTTTATTTCGTATATATTTCTTTATGCCACTGCTAGAGAGCATGCTTGGATCGTAGCTCGCTATACTTTTTATATCACCACTGCTGCGAGAGAGAGCGAGACCGTCCCGTGACCCGATCCGGGCACGAATTTGTGAGTTGACCACCCTAGCTCTTTGCGGGTTTCTCAACCGCGCACGTCCGACGCTTCCCTCGTTAGGGACGATCACGAGTTTGCTTAGAGTCCGAGGATCGAATATCCATTTGGAGTTGAGTCGCGTATCTGTCCCGCATCAAGGGCCAAAGCTAAATCTTTTGCTGGTGGTCATCAATCCTTTTCCCACTCCCAATGATTGGTCCCATTCTAATATGGAATATCCGAGGGATTGGCAATGCTAGGTCCTTGCAAAGCATTAAAAACCATATAAGAAGGAATAAAGTTCAAATGGTATGCATTATAGAACCAAAGATTTCTACTGACAGAGTGGATATTGTTCGACAAAGGCTCAATTTTGATTATGCCTGTGTGAATCAGGAGGATGACTCCAAAATTTGGTTGATCTGGCAATCTTCAATATCACTCTCGGTCGTGCAAAGTAATCCTCAGTTTATCATTGTTAAGGTGCAGAATGGAGGCAATGTGGACTGCTTTGCCACGTTTGTTTATGCATCTTGTAATGCGGCTGGCAGAAGAGAATTGTATGATGATCTCATTCAGTTTGGAGGTTCAGTAAATCAACCTTGGATATTGGGAGGTGATTTTAATGCAATTCTGTCACCAGAGGAAAAGAAGGGGGGTACCATGGGATTTATTAACTCTATGATTGATTTTCTGGGTTTTGTTGCTGTGGCTGGGTTGATGGATGCAGGATATACGGGTAATCCATTCACTTTGTCTAATAAACAGGCTGGGGTGGGGAATATTCGAGCCCGGTTGGATAGAGTGCTATACAATGACTGCTGGGCAGAGAAGGCTCCTATGGTAACAGTCAAACATCTGTTGAGAGAGCCATCAGATCACTCTCCTATGCTTCTTTATTATCCTCAATTTATCTCTGCCCCAAGTCGGTTTGTTTTCCAACATATGTGGCTTGAGGATGAAAATTTGAAAACTATGGTGCAGAATGCATGGGAATCTGCTCAATCAAATCATTACAATGCCTTTTACACCCTTCAGCACAAGCTTAAAGTAATCAAACCAGTGATTAAACTGTGGAATAAGGATCATTTTGGAAACATTTTTGAAAGGAAAGCCAAAGTTGAGGAGGAGGTGCTATTGGCTGAAGCTGCCTTTGATACTGACCCGAATGAGGCAAATAGAACTTCTTTACAAGTTGCTCAAGCAGATATGCGGAGATGCCTTCACAGGGAGGAAATATTCTGGGGTCAAAAAGCTAGAACAAACTGGCTGCAGTTGGGGGATTGTAACACCAAGTTCTATCACCTTCATGTGAAGCAAAGGAGAGCGAGGATGACAATACATAGAATTAAGCTTGAGAGTGGAGATTGGTGTGAGGAGGAATCTATGATTAAGGAGAAAGCAGTGGACTTCTTTAAACAACAATTTACATTTTCTGAGCATCAAATTAAGCCTGAAGTTCTGGAGAATATCCCATCCCTGATTTCAGCAGAGGAAAACATTGCTCTTACTGCGATTCCTGACGCAGAGGAAATTAAAAGATATGTCCATTCTTTGGCCCCTGACAGTGCTCCAGGTCCTGATGGATACACGGGAAAGTTTTTCACATCCTGTTGGGATATCATTTCAGAGGATGTTGTTCAAGTCATGCAAGGTTTTTTCAAAGGAATGCCACTACCGAAGGGTACCACCTCATCTTTGATTGCTATGATTCCAAAAGTGTTTCCCCAAACTCTTTTGCTCAAATGAGGCCAATAAGTTTATGCAATTTCACTTACAAAATTATCTCCAGAATTATTAGTAACAGGATGGAAGATATTCTTCCACACATAATATTTGAAAATCAAGGGGCATTTGTTCAAGGCAGGAATATAGTGGACACCATTTCGTTAGCTTCAGAATTGATGAAAGAGATTGGAAGGAAGGTGAGAGGCAATAATATCATTCTTAAACTAGATATGGCTAAAGCATATGACAGGCTGGAGTGGGATTTCTTGCTAGCGGTCATGAAAGCTTTTGGTTTTTCAAATAGATTCTGTTATCTGATTTCTATGATGCTTTTTAACTGTTGGTTTTCCGCATTATTCAATGGAACCCCAACTGGATATTTCAAGTCCACAAGAGGGGTCAGACAGGGGGATCCCCTGGCCCCAACCCTTTTTATAATTGCAGAAGAGTCACTTAGTAGGGGAATATCCAATTTATGTAACTGTGGGCAGGTTCAACACTATCATGTGCCTAGAGGATGTCAACAAATCTCTCATCTACTTTATGCTGATGACACCCTGGTTTTCTTAAATGGTATGGCCAAGAACATCAGAAGATTGTTGACATTCATAAGGATTTATGAAGAGTCCTTTGGACAGAAGGTTAACAAAAATAAAAGTAGCTTCATTGTGTCACAAAAAGCTGCACATGCGGTTATCAGAAGGCTATCAGATATTACTGTGTTTCAGCACAAAACAAGCCTCAATTCATATTTTGGAGTTCCTCTCTTTGAAGGAAGGAAAAGGGTCTCCCACTACAAATAGCTGCTGGACAAAATATGCAACAAGATATATAGCTGGCAATCAAAATACCTCTCTCAAGCAGGAAGAAGGTGCCTAATAAGCTTGAGAGTGCTTCAATCTATTCCAATTTACACCGCCAGTGCTTCATGTTTGACTGCCACATTAATTGGCATTATAAAGAAAACGTGTGCTAATTTCTTTTGGAATGGTAAAGATGGTCACAAGCGCCAATGGGTGTCATGGTCTAATATAACCAAACCGATAGAGGAAGGCGGGCTCGGCATAAGGAGCTTACATCACATTCAAATTGGCATGGTTGTAAAATAGATTTGGAGAATTCTCAATGGTTCCTCCCTATGGTCTAAGTTCGCAAAATCTAAATACATCAAGGGGCATCTTAGTACCATTGAGAAGCCTTTTCCTGCAGGAGTCCGAAAGGATATCTATAGTAAAGCAAGGCAGACTGTGCTATCCAACACCCGGTGGGTTCTCATGGATGGGAAATCTATTGATGTGCTGAAGGATAATTGGTGCGGAATAGTGTTGGCCCCTCAAGGTAACACCCCAAAGATTACATTAAGGGAAGCCATTTTAAATCCCAATCATTCTGTGTGGTCATATATTCCGAATATTGTTGTGAAAAATATTGGATCCCTACAGCTGCAACAGAGGCCGGATAGGTGCGTTTGGGCTACTAATAAAGATGGGAAATTCTCCAGCAAATCAGCATACAATGCAGTCCGAATGCTTGGGAATAAAAGATTGCCACTTAAGAAGATTTGGGGAACTCATATCCCTCCACGGGCTTCATTGTTCTGCTGGCGTATCCTTCACCTTGCAGTACCGGTCGATTGCATTATAAGGGACAGTGGTATTAGTCTTCCTTCCAAATGTGTTTGTTGCAATGTTGACAACTAGGAAGAGAGTCTGAATCACTTATTTCTGGAAAGTCATCTAGCTAAACCTTTATGGAGGTTTTTTAGGCTTCTTTTTGATTCACGGTGCAGAGTAGCATATTCTATAACTGTCATTTGCTAGGATATTATATGCACAGCTGATACCAAAACCCCATATGGCTGTGAAGCCATCCTCACTATGATGCACATAATATGGGAAATATGGAAGACTCGGTGTAAACTAAAATATGAAAACAAGGGGCCCTCTATTAGAGTGATGCAGCAGCAAATTATGAGGCAGGTGGAGTTCTCTATTCAAAAGACTACTTTCAGCATGGCACCTTCATCAAGTGAAATAATTGTGCTGGAACAGTATAACTTCTATTACAACTTCACAAGGAAACCTCCAAAGCTTATCAAGTGGTCCTGCCCCCATACTGGATTCGCTTTAAATGTAGATGGGGCTGCTAAGGGATACCCAGGGCATGCTGGAGGGGGCGGTTGCATCAGGGGTCGTAGGGGAGAATTTATATATGGATTTTCTTACTATTATGGTGTGGGGACGAACATGGTGGTTGAGGACAGAGCCTTATTAGATGGGCTGAGAATAGTGGTAAAGAGTGGGCTACCAATAGCAGTCATATATTCAGATTCCAAGGCTCTTATCACCATGATCCAGTCCAGTGAAAATCCTCCATGGAGGATCTGCAAATGGTGGGATGAAATCAAAGAAATTCTTACTAAGAACAATTGGAACCTTCAGCACATATATAAGGAAGGAAATTCAGTCGTGGATGCTCTTGCATCCTTAGCATATACCACCCGAGCCAATAAGGATTTCAGGTGCTGGAAAGATCTCCCTAGCAAAGCTCGTGGATGTGCCACAGTGGATGCAGCTGGTCTTCCTGGCTGGCGGAGATAGGGCAGCTGCGGATTCTTTGTCTTTCTTTGATCTTTTTTGCTACATATTCAGGGGTATGCCCCGGGGTCTATTTGTAAATGATAATTCCATTATCAATAAAATTAGGGCCGGATACTATTGGTGGAGACAGCATAAATTGTGCACTCCCCCAAGAGTATTCTTTGGTCTCATTTATATATAAAAAAACCTTATCTAAGTTTGTCAAAGGAAAACAAAACTTAAATAACTTGTTGGGAGTCAAGGTTAACTCTCAAAAGAAGGCTTGGGGTATATTCCCCAGAACAAAAAATCTTTTGAGCATAAGATCACAACATCCTATGTTTATAAAAAAGAAAATAACTGTGCATCATGCTCACACACTAAGCCATCACATGTCCAATCTAAACCACATAGATACCAAAGAAGATTTTCAAATGTCAATTGCTTTCATTATGGTAGATTTGGTCATGTTATCGCTAATTGTTGGTTCAAACAGAACAATCAAAGGAATCATGCTATTTAGACAAGAAAAGGATATACGAAGAATTGGACTAACCCTTATAGACCCAAATTAGTTTGGGTACCAAAAATAATTGGATGAGAATGTTATTTCTTGTAGATATGCCTTGAAGCAAGGGGGAGAAAATGGTACCTGGACAACGGCTGTTCAAGGCATATGACAGGGGACAAGACGGTATTCTCTACTCTGCAAGACAAGGATGGATGCTTGGTTGCATTTGGTGGAAAAGATAAATGTAAGATTATTGGAATTGGCAACATAGGTAAGAATTCTAAAATTATTATCGAAAATGTGCTCTTGGTGAAGGGTTTAAATCACAATCTTTTAAGTATAAGCCAACTGTGTGACAAGGGTTTTAAAATTATTTTTGACGAAAGTCATTGCCTTGTCATGAATAAAATCTCTAACGAAATCAGATTCATTGGCAAAAGGAACAACAATGTGTATACTGTTGATCTTGATGATGTTGCCGGTGATGATGTGTGCTTGGTAGCAAACAACCATGATAATGCATGGCTATGACACCGAAGACTAGGTCGTGCTAATTTTGGAGTAATCTCCAAATTGTCTAGACATGACTTGGTAAATAGGTTGCCTAAATTAAAATTTGAAAGTGATAAGATCTGTGAGACTTGCACAAAGGGCAAGTAAACACGCATCTCCTTCAAAAATAAAAACATTGTTTCTACCGCTAGGCCTTTAGAACTACGGCACCTTGATCTTTTTGGTCCGACTAAGACATCCAGCCTAGGAGGAAAATTCTATGGATTTGTAATTGTTGATGATTACTCCAGATTTACATGGGTGTTATTTTTAGCCAATAAAAGTGATGTCTTGATGGAGTTTCAAGTGTTTTGCAAGAAAATCCAAAATGATAAAGGATATCTAATCACCACAATTCAAAGTGATCATGGTGTTGAGTTTGAAAATCATGATTTCAGCAGTTTTTGCCAGGAGCAAGGATATACGCACAACTTCTCATCACCCAGGACGCCTCAACAAAACGGAGTAGTGGAGAGGCAAAATAGGACTTTGATAGACATGGCATAGACCATGATGAGTGAGAACTCCCTACCCAAATACTTTTTGGCTGAGGCGGTAAGTACAGCATGCTACATCATCAGCAGGGCAATGGTAAGGCCCATTTTGAAGAAAACACCATATGAGCTCTACAAGGGTAAGTGTCACGCCCCGACGCGGAATATTGGGACTCGCAGTAGAAACAATTAATAATAATATGTTGATTTCCGGACATGGTATGGTAAAGCTAAAAGATCAATACAACACCATGAACAGACAATAACTCCATTAACTAAATAACCATTAACTGATCCATAATCCAATTACATAATCCTTTAAATCAACTTTAGAAAAACTTCCAACATAAAATTCACTTGATATCATTACATTCAACATCACAACTATTACAAGACCCACTTTTTAGATCATAACTAGACACAAAACAACTATAATGACTCTTCAAAATCTCCAACTGGCTCGCTCCAGGGTTGTCACTCTTGCCCATCCCCATCGGTCTGCGAATCCTCACCTGAGCTACCTGAAAGGGGGGAAAACAACTGGGTGAGCGAACGCTCAGTAGATAATAACAAGCAAGTTTAAGTAATTAACCAATTAATTGTATTTATATGTGCAAAAATAAAGAACGAAAAGAAATGACGATATGACAAAGTAACATAATAAAAAAAAGGCGAGATCATGACCATAATGTAATTGGAAATTGGCCAACAAGCAAGAATTTACCAAGTCAAGAAAGATTCAAGTAAGAAATTATGTCGTAGACATCACGCTAGTCATGCACTCGGTGCAATGCCTCACCATGTCATTCAAACTCCCCGGGGCACAAGTACTTTTCGGGCACTCCTCCCAGGACAAGACCGGGCCCTTATGATGCGTTGGCATTGATTTAGTGGATTCAAGATCCCAAGTTATGTCTAGACATTAATCAAGTTAAATGACCAATTATATCAAGGTATGAGCTCTCCTCGGAAAACCCAATGATAAGTTGCAGAGATACTTTGTCCAGAAAGTTCAAGTTATCAAGAACCAATCAGGTCCTTGGATTCAATATTAAAAACACAGAAATCAATTCTGGATTATCCGCTGTCTAGACTGGGCCGCTCAAACTATGTACGGTCTCATCTGGGCCGTTCAGGAAGGAACTGGGCTGAAAGTCAGCCTTAACGAATTCAAGGGTAAACAGAATAGTATGAGCCACTCTTAATCAAGAACGGTCACAAACGGGCCACTCAACTAGTATGGACGATCAAGAAAGGGCCGCACATGGCCAGAAGAACTTGAAGCCCAAGAATAAGATAAACGGGACTGATAGGGCCGCTCGAGGGATGAACGGTCAAATATGATCTGCTTGAGCACCTGGATGGGCCTACTCAGTCTGTTCAAACTGGGCCTAACTAGAAGACTAGAAATCCACCCAAAATGGGCTCCGAGCTGCCATAAGTGGGGCAGAACCGAACCAGGGTCCAGCCTACTCTCCACTGGTCAGCCTAGGGCTTACTGGGTCGATCAAACCGTGATTTGGTCGAAGAAAGAACAAGGTTAATCAACCATCATTAAATGCCAATTAGCCATAGATGCACGGTCTTTAATGGGCCGCCCACTGAGACAAACGGTCCGATTCCGGCCGTTCAAGACTCGGTAGGTCCAAATTGAGCCGTGACTCACAACACAACAATCCAAGCAGTTTGATCACGTGATCAGGTTCAGGTCTTGGTGGTACAACCAGCCCGACGTCCTAGTGGGAATCCCCAGGCTCGCGGGGGCTTACGGAGGTCCCGTAATGGAGGTCCTAGTCTGACGGAAGGAGTATCCGGCAGAGAGTCCCAACCATTACAAGGAAATGAGGCTAATAAAACATCGGAAGCCAGTGTAGCGGTCAGTCAATCCTACCGGAATAGAACGACTGTCAAACAATCCTAGTAACATGGTTCATGTATTCATATTTGAATTTAACTTAATTTAAATAATAGACCAAGGTCATGATGAGAAATAAACCAGCTATTATAAATTTAATCTTCCATATGTTCCATTTACATGTTGGTTGCTAACCCTACCATTAAGATTAAATAACTAAGGGTAAAACATGCTAAATTCGAAATCAACATAATTTTGTGGGGAAGAACGGTTCATCCAGAACCTTTCAAGGGGCCTCTACGGCCTCTCCACAGGCCGTTCATGCTCTGCAGGCAGGGGCCCGGCAGGAGATGAGCGGTCTATAGATGGCCGCATGGCTTGTTGAGCGGTTCTGTCCTAGCCACTTGTCTCAAGAATACGTAATAACGCAAATAACATCGGTGGTTTCAGTCTGGCCATTCATATAGATGTGTGGTCTATCGAATGGCCGCTCTTATCAAAACAGTTCGCTGCCCCTTCGCCCTGCCCGTCATCGGTGGGGTTGGCTAGGGTTGGAACAATAACTAAATACACACTATATAAAGTATGAAAATTGGGGCTTTTACGATCAATAGAACAAGCACAAAATTTTATGCAGGATAGCATGATCAATTAAATGTTTAGTGCCTGAAATCCCAACTTAAATCAAAGTGGAACGTAGAACGTGGTTAACCCTAGATATGGCATGCTTCCACTTAAACCTAAAATTCTCGCATGATACTACATAACATTTAGGGATTTTTCGACTAAAAGAAGGAGGACATGACGGCGATTCTATCCATATAGAATACCTAGGGTTTGACTCGCTATCACCTACCTTAATCGAAGGATGAAGGAAGAAGAGGGATGCCGATCGCGCTAGGTACACACCGCCGGTGATCACCGCGATTCTCCCTTGATCGAGCTCCTCTCCGGCCGCCACAGCTTCTAAACGATTCTAGGGTGGCTTAGGTTCATTTTTATAGGTTCTATAGGGTCTGGAGAGTTCTAATCGCGGAGATAGAGTCCATGCACCGCGGACGTGCGTGAATCGCGCAGGATAGGGTTAACGCCGCCGTTGCGCTACCAAATACACCTCTTAAGGTTAGGGTTTCGAAGAATAATAAGAGTGGAAACAATCACTTAATCCTAACCTTTCATTTGCATCCGGTTTTAGCTTAAATGATTAAGTATTGGGCTCTAATTTCACGTTTTAAGGTCTGATTAGGCTAAGTGTTGATTTGGGCCTTAATCTACTAATTCGGCTTATTTAAAAATTTTATTTGGGCTGGTCATAGAAGAAAATTTCACTAAACGTTTTATCCTCTACAAGATTCTAATTTTTTCATATTTTTATAAAATAGTTGAAATTTTACTTATCCTATTTCTTAAGGAATTACGTATTAATTTCTCAAAAAAATTTATTCGTTATGATACTAGGGTGCTACACCCTCCCTCACTTTAGAGAATTTGATCCTCCAAATTCATTGTACTTAATAAAAATGGGGAGTGAGATAGCTCACCAAGAATAAGTCAGGATACTGCTTCCGCATGGTATCTTCTGACTCCCAACTAGCCTCTTCGGTTCCACGCCGACTCCACTGTACTTTAACCATAGGTATGGAACGATTCCTGAGTTGCTGTTGCTTACAATCCAGAATCTTGATAGGCCTTTCTTCATAAGTCAGATCTTCCTTCTGTTTCAAATCCGCATGCTGAATGACATGAGTGGGGTCATATACATATTTCCGCAGCATAGACACATGGAAGACATTATGTACTCCTGATAACTGAGGTGGTAGTGCTAAACGGTAAGCAACCTCTCCCACTCTTTCCAGAATCTCGAATGGACCAACATATCTTGGACTCAACTTGCCTTGAATGCCAAACCTGCGAATCCCTCTCATGGGAGAAACCTTCAAAAACATGTGCTTACCGACCTGAAATTCCAAGGCTCTCCTTCTGTTGTCGGCATAGCTCTTCTGTGTTGGTTGTGCTACTTGTAACTGATCTCTGATAATACGGATATTTTTGGATGATTCAGAAATGAGATCTGGTCCCAGCCATTGCTTCTCACCTACCTCCTCCCAACATAATGGAGATCGACAGCTTCTTCCATACAAAGCTTCAATCGGAGCCATCTGAATACTGGATTGATAACTATTGTTGTAGGCGAATTCAATCAAAGCCAAGTGATCACTCCAACAACCTCCAAAATCAATCATGCATGCTCTAAGCATATCTTCCACTATCTGGTTGGTTCTTTCTGTCTGTCCGTCTGTTTGTGGATGAAAAGAAGTGCTGAAATTCAGACGGGTTCCCAAAGACTCTTGCAATTTCTTCCAAAAATGTAAAGTAAATCTAGGGTCTCTATCAGACACAATGCTGACTGGAATACCATGGAGTCTTATAACTTCTTTCATATACAAGGCAACTAAGACATCAACTGTCCACTTAGACTTAATGGACAAGAAATGAGCAGAATTTGTCAATCTGTCGATGATCACCCATATTGCATCGAATCCACTATGAGTCCTAGGTAGACCCATAAAAAAATCCATGCCAATACTCTCTCACTTCCATTGAGGTATATCAAGTGGTTTCAATTTCCCTGCAGGTCTGAAATGATCAGCCTTGACTTGCTGACATACCAAACATCTACTCACAAATTCTGCAATTTCCTTCTTCATATTCAGCCACCAAAAGGATCTTTTCAAATCCTTAAACATCTTAGTACCTCCAGGATGAATAGTGTATCTGGATCTATGAGCTTCTTCGAGAATCTTATTCTTTATTTCAGCTACATCAGGTACACAGGTCCTTCCCTGAAATAACAATCTGCCATCGTCAGCTACCATGAAATCAGGTATGTTACTCAAACTCTCATTGATCTCTACCAACTCTGGGTCATTGTCTTGCAAGGACTTGATCTCTATTAAGAATTCTGATTTAAGTTGAATCTAAGCAATCGTAACCCGGTCCTTGTCAACATGGAGATCCAAACTAGCTAACTACTCCAACAGTCTCCATTCTTACAACATGAGATGTGACAACTTAGCTATTGGCTTGCGGCTCAAGGCATCCGCCACTACATTCCCCTTTCCAGGATGATACTCTATGGAGAAGTCAAAGTCTTTTAAATACTCAAGCCATCTCCTCTGCCTCATATTGAGTTCCTTCTGAGAAAATAAATACTTCAAACTCTTATGGTCTGAGAACATTATAAATGTCTCTCCATACAAGTAGTGCCTCCATATCTTCAATGCAAACACTACAGCTGCAAGTTCCAAATCATGAACAAGATAGTTCTCTTCATGCTTCCTCAATTGCCTAGAAGAATTGGCTATTATTTTCCCGTGCTGCAAAAGCACACAACCTAGACCAATGCCTGAAGCATCAGTGTACACCACAAAACCTCCTTCTCCAGATGGTAAAGCCAAAATAGGGGCAGTAGTTAGACATTCCTTCAAGGTCTGAAAGCTTCTTTCGTAATCCTCGGACCAATCAAATCTGTTCTCCCTGCGGGTCAATCTTGTTAAAGGCACCACAATCTTGGAGAAATCCTTAATAAACCTCCGGTAATAACCTGTTAGGCCTAGGAAACTTCTAACTTCTGTTACATTAGTAGGCCTATCCCAATTTTTCACTGCCTCTACCTTCGAGGGGTCAACAGAAATACCTTCCTTTGTAATAATATACCCTAGAAAGGACACCTCTTGCAGCCAGAATTCACACTTACTAAACTTGACGTATAGCTGATGGTCTCTTAATATTTGCAATGCCAACCTCAAATGTTCAGCATGCTCCTCCTCACTCTTGGAATATATCAAGATATCATCAATAAACACCACGACCCACTAATCAAGATAGGGCTGAAACACATTGTTCATCAACTGCATGAAAGTTACATGTGCATTCGTTAGTCCAAAAGGCATTACCTCGAATTCCAAATGCCCATACCTAATACGAAAAGCTATTTTATAAATATCAATCCGCAACTGATGGTATCCTGATCGAAGATCAATCTTAGAAAAATACTGAGCTCCTACTATCTGATCAAATAATTCGTCAATCCTCGGCAATGGGTACTTGCTCTTGATAGTCAGCTGGTTCAATTGCCGATAGTCAATGCACAACCTCATCGAACCATCCTTCTTCTGGACAAACAATACTGGGACTCCCCACGGGGATGTACTTGGACGAATGAACCCCTTCTCAAGTAATTCCATTAACTGTTGCTTCAATTCCCTCAGCTCCGCGGGAGACATACGATAAGGAGTTTTAGAAATAGGGGTCACGCCAAGAATTAAAATCAATAGAAAAGATAACTTCTCTCTTAGGCGGAAGTCTTGGCAATTCTCCAAGAAAGACATCTGGAAAGTCTCAGACGATAGGAATGTCCTTAATCTCAATCTTCTTCTCAGGGATCACATAAA
Organism: Amorphophallus konjac; assembly: GCA_022559845.1. Lineage (NCBI taxonomy): Eukaryota > Viridiplantae > Streptophyta > Magnoliopsida > Alismatales > Araceae > Amorphophallus > Amorphophallus konjac. The sequence continues at coordinate 453,942,958 of CM040121.1, read as the reverse complement.
TAAAGGCTAGAAAAGCCTGACATCCTCTCCTCATCAACTTATCAGCTCGAAGGGCCGAAATAAGTGGCACATGCTTATGGTGCCTAACCCCTGTAAAAGAAAGTCCAGGGTGTCTAGAAAAAGACACAGAATTAGTACTGCAATGAACATTGGCCTCATACTTAGCCAACCAATCTGCTCCTAAAATTACATCATAATCTTTCATATCCATGCAAACTAAATCAGCTGGCAAGTTCTGTTCATTAATCATAACCTTACTAGAAGGATAGAAATACTTAATTGCTGAACTATAACCAATAGGGGTTGAAATCTCTAATGGAGGATTCATCAAGACTGGCTTCATAACTAAAGACTTAGCAAATTTCTGAGAAACAAAAGAATGAGTGGCACCAGTATCAAAGAGAACGAATGCTGACTTATCATGTATAATAAGAGTACCTTCAATGAGTCCACCCTCCTCGGTGGTTCCGGCATCATCTTCTTGTAGGGCTTGGAGCTTACCCTGCTGCTTCTTATTCCCTTGTGGCTTAGTCGGGGTAGCTTGATCTGACAGGATGGGACACTCAGGAATACGATGGTCCCTACTACCACAGCGTAGATAGGCGCCCAACTTGCGCCAGCACTCTTCCATCTTGTGACCTGGACGATCACAATACTTGCACATGCTCTTGAATGGTACAACAGGGCCAAGCTTCTTGTCATCATTCTTCAGCATCTTGCCCTTCCACGAACAAGACCCACCATTGGGCCTTTTCTTACCATTGCCGGGTTTGATACTCCCGGAACCAGTAGGTTGTTCTTTCTTAACACCCTTTCCATGGATTTTCTCCGTCATTTCTAAGGTATCTTCCAAGACTTGAGCTTTCCTTACCATCTCTGCATAAGTTGGAATTTCCATTGGCGCTAACTGGTTGATATACTGCAACTTCAGTCCGTTGGGAAAACGCTTAGCCTTCATCTTCTCTGTAGATATCAAGTGAGTGGCATAACGAGATAATCGAGAGAACTAAGCTTCATACTCAGCTATAGATAGATTCCACTGCTTCAGAGCAGCAAATTCTGCCGCTTTCTTTTCTTGCACTCTATCAGAAAAATATTTGCTATTAAAGAGTTCCTCGAACTCCTTCCATGAAACTTGTATATCTCCAAGGGTAGCCTTCACTGCATCCCGCCATGTTCTTGCATCACGCTCCAGCTGGAAGGTCGTTAAAAGAACACGCTCCTGATCGCTACATTGCATCACTTCAAAGATCCTCTCCATCTCTTTTAGCCAGTGTTCGGCTTCATCAGGGTCGGTCGAGCCTCCAAAACATGGGGGATTCATCCCACGGAAGTTTCGGTGAAGATCGCCAGCTCCGTGGTTCGCTGCTCCTCCTTGGGCCACTTGCTGCAAGGCCCAAGTAAGTCCTTGAACCCTTCACTGCATGTCTCACCATTGTGCACGCTCTGCCGCCATTTGAAAATCCTACGCGTGGAATAGATTATTTTAGGATCATTTAGAAGGAATAATTTTAGAATTAGACTATTAACTCAACCCAAGTCTCTACCCAAATCTCACTAGGTTGGGTCCTTAGACTTATAACAAGGTTATAGGTCCTATGACATCACTTAGAACCCTAGAACTTCGAAAACCTAGGAATATTAGAAACCTAGGCTTTGATACCACCAAACTGTCACGCCCCGACGCGGAATATCGGGATTGGCAGTAGAAACAATTAATAATAATATGCTGATTTCCAGACATGCTATGCTAAAGCTAAAAGATCAATACAACACCATGAACAGACAATAACTCCATTAACTAAATAAACATTAGCTGATCCATAATCCAATTACATAATCCTTTAAATCAACTTTAGAAAAACTTCCAACATAACATTCACTTAACATCATTACATTCAACATCATAACTATTACAAGACCCACTTTCTAGATCATAACTAGGCACAAAACAACTATAACGACTCTTCGAAATCTCCAACTGGCTCGCTCCAGGGTTGTCACTCTTGCCCATCCCCATCGGTCTGCGAATCCTCACCTGAGCTACCTGAAAGGGGGGGGAAATAACTGGGTCAGCGAACGCTCAGTAGGTAATAACAGGCAAGTTTAAGTAATTAATCAATTAATTACATTTATATGTGCAAAAATAAAGAACGAAAAGAAATGACGATATGACAAAGTAACATAATAAAAAGAAAAGGCGAGATCATGAACATAATGTAACTGGAAATTGGCCAATAAGAAAGAATTTACCAAGTCAAAAAAGATTCAAGTAAGAAATTATGTCGTAGACATCATGCTAGTCATGCACTCGGTGCAATGCCTCACCATGTCATTCAAACTCCTCGGGGCACAAGTACTTTTCGGGCGCTCCTCCCAGGACCAGATCGGGCTCTTATGATGCGTTGGCATTGATTTAGTAGATCCAAGATCCCAAGTTATGTCTAGACATTAATCAAGTTAAATGGCCAATTATATGAAGGTTTGAGCTTTCCTCGGAAAACCCAAGGATAAGTTGCAGAGATACTTTGTCCAGAAAGTTCAAGTTATCAAGAACCAATCAGGTCCTTGGATTCAATATTAAAAACACGGAAATCAATTCTGGATGATACGCGGTCTAGACTGGGCCGCTCAAACTATGTACGGTCTTATCTGGGCCGTTCAGGAAGGAACTGGGCTGAAGGTCAGCCTTAACAAAGTCAAGGGTAAACGGACCAGTATGGGCCCCTCTTAATCAAGAATGGTCACAAACGGGCCACTCAACTAGTATGGACGGTCAAGAAAGGGCCGCACTTGGCCAGAAGGACTTGAAGCCCAAGAACAAGATAAACGGGCCTGATAGGGCCGCACGGGAGATGAACGGTCCAATATGATCCGCTCGAGCACCTGGACGGGCCTACTCAGCCCATTCAAACTGGGCCTAACTAGAAGACTATAAATCCACCCAAAATGGGCTCCGGGCTGCCATAAGTGGGGCAGAACTGAACCAGGGTCCAGCCCACTCTCCACTGGTCAGCCTAGGGCTTACTGGGTCGATCAAACCGTGATTTGATGGAAGAAAGAACAAGGTTAATCAACCATCATTAAATGGCAATTAGCCATAGATGCACGGTCTTTAATGGGCCGCCCACTGAGAGAAACGGTCCGATTCCAGCCGTTCAAGACTCGGTCGGTCCAAATTGAGCCGTGACTCATAACACAGCAATCCAAGCGGTTCAATCACGTGATCAGGTTCAGGTCTTGGTGGTACAACCTGCCCGGCGTCCTAGTGGGAATCCCAGGCTCGCGGGGGCTTACGGAGGTCCCGTAACAGAGGTCCCGTAACGGAGGTCCTAGTCTGACGGAAGGAGTATCGGGCGGAGAGTCCCAACCATTACAAGGAAATGAAGCTAATAAAACATCGGAAGCAAGTGTAGCGGTCAGTCAATCCTACCTGAATAGAATGACTGTCAAACAATCCTAGTAACATGGTTCATGTATTCATCTTTGAATTTAACTTAATTGAAATAATAGACCAAGGTCATGATGAGAAATAAACCAGCAATTATAAATTTAATCTTCCATATGATCCATTTACATGTTGGTTGCCGGCCCTACCATTAAGGTTAAATAACTAAGGATAAAACATGCTAAATTCGAAATCAACATAATTCTGTGGGGAAGAACGGTTCATCCAGAACCTTTCAAGGGGCCTCTGTGGTCTCTCCATAGGCCATTCATGCTCTGTAGGCAGGGGCCCGGCAGGAGATGAGCGGTCTATAGATGGCCGCATGGCTCGTTGAGCGGTTCTGTCCTAGCCGCTTGTCTCAAGAAAATGTAATAACGCAAATAACATCGGCGGTTTCAGTCTGGCCGTTCATATAGATGTGCGGTCTATCGAATGGCCACTAATATGAGAACAGTTCGCTGCCCCTTTGCCCTGCCCGTCTTCGACGGGGTTGGCTAGGGTTGGAACAATAACTAAATACACACTATATAGAGCATGAAAAGTGGGTCTTTTACGATCAATAGAACAAGCACAAAATTTTATGTAGGATAGCATGATCAATTAAATGTTTAGTGCCTGAAATCCTGACTTAAATCGAAGTGGAATGTAGAACGTGGTTAACCCTAGATATGACATGCTTCCACTAAAACCTGAAATTCTCGCAGGATACTACGAACGTGGTTAACCCTAGATATGACATGCTTCCACTAAAACCTGAAATTCTCGCAGGATACTACATAACATTTAGGGCTTTTCTGACTAAAAGAAAGAGGACAGAACGACGCTTCTATCCATATATAATACTTAAGGTTTGGCTTGCTATCACCTACCTTAATCAAAGGATGAAGGAAGAAGAGGGATGCCGATCGCGCTAGGTACACACCACCGGTGATCACCGCGATTCTCCCTTGATCGAGCTCCTCTCCGGCGGCCATAGCTTCTAAATGATTCTAGGGTGGCTTAGGTTTGTTTTTATAGGTTCTATAGGGTCTGGAGAGTTCTAATCGTGGAGATAGAGTCCACGCACCGCGGACGTGCGCGAATCGCGCATGATAGGGTTAACGCCGCCGTTGCTCCACCAAATACACCTCCTAGGGTTAGGGATTCAGAGAATAATAAGAGGGGAAACAATCTCTTAATCCTAACCTTTCATTTGCATCCGATTTTAGCTTAAATGATTAAGTATTGGGCTCTAATTTCATGTTTTAAGGTCCGATTAGGCTAAGTGTTGATTTGGGCCTTAATCTGCTAATTCGGCTTACTTAAGAATTTTATTTGGGCTGGTCATAGAAGACAATTTCCCTAAACGTTTTATCCTCTACAAGATTCTAATTTTTCCAAATTTTTATAAAATGGTCAAAATTTTACTTATCCTATTTCTTAAGGAATTACGTATTGATTTCTCAAAAAAATTTATTCGTTATGATACTGGAGTGCTACAGTAAGAAACCAACTATTTCCTATCTTAAACCCTTTGGGTGCCCATGCTTTATCCTGAATAACGGTAAGTCCAACCTAGGTAAGTTTGATGAAAAGAGTGACAAAGGAATCTTCCTAGGTTATGCATCAAATTCTAGAGCTTACCGGTTATTCAATAGAAGGACTTTGGTTGTTAAAGAAAGTCCTGACGTCATTTTTGATGAATCTGAAATAAAACTGACAAATCAAATTTCTTCTACCTTGGATGCAGATGAAGCTCCTAAACAATTAAATGATGCTGGAACATCTGAGGTTAAAGATGAACCAACTGAAGGGACCTCGAGTAAGAGTGAAAAGGATGAAGATCCATCAATTGAAACACTTCAAGAACAACAAGTGCAGCACCCCGACTTGCCAAGTTCCTTCACGTTCTTAAAAGATCACCCCGCTAAAAACATCATAGGTAATCCTGAAGATAGGGTAAGAACTAGATCTTCATTAAGGCAAGTAGAAGAAGAGGATTTGATGGCCTTTATTTCTCAAGAAGAGCCTAAGGATATTCATGAATCTCTTCAAAATGAATCCTGGATCTAGGCCATGTATGAAGAGTTGGACTAGTTCGATAGAAATGAAGTAAGGACTCTTGTGCCACGTCCTAAGAATCAACGCGTAATAGGAACCCGTTGGGTTTTCAGAAATAAGTTGAGTGACACGGGATTGGTTGTTAGGAACAAGGCCCGGCTCGTAGCCAAAGGGTATAGCCAGGAAATGGGTATTGATTTTGATGAGTCATTTGAACCGGTTGCTCAGTTAGAAACTGTCCAGATTCTATTGTCCTTTACATGCTCTCTCGACTTCAAATTATTTCAAATGGATGTTAAATCTGCCTTTCTAAATGGGAACATAAAAGATGATATTTTTGTAGAACAACCTCCAGGTTTCGAAGACTCAAAACATCCAAAACATGTGTACAAGTTGCAGAAGGCCTTGTATGGATTGAAGCAAGCTCCAAGGGCATGGTATAAAAGGCTCACTTCATTCCTGACTAAAAATGGTTTCAAAAGAGGTAAGGTTGACCAAACACTCTTCACGAGAAAATCAGGTAAAGACATATTAGTAGTTCAAGTGTATGTGGATGACATAATTTTTGGAGCTACTAATAATGCCTTATGTGATGAATTTACAGAAATAATGCATGGGGAATTTGAGATGAGTTTAATGGGTGAGCTTACATTCTTTCTTGGATTGCAGGTTAAGAAAACGTCAGAAGGCATTTTCATAAATCAAGCTAAGTACACAATGGAGCTGTTAAAGAAATATGGGATGGCTGAAGTGAAACCTCTGTCAACTCTGATGGCCACAACCACGAAGTTAGACAAAGATGAAAATGGTAAAATTGTAGACTCCACATTGTTTCGAGGTATGATCGGATCACTACTATATCTCACAACATGTCGCTCTGACATTAAATTCAGCGTATGTCTATGTGCTCATTTTTAATCATGTCCTAATGAATCTCATCTAATGGCTGTTAAACACATTTTTCGATTCTTAATCGGCACAATAGATTTTAGCTTGTCGTTTTCCATCGGTAGTTCATTTGATTTGATTGCATACATCGATGCGGATTATGCCGGATGTATTGTTGATCGTAAAAGTACTAGTGGGTACTGTCAATTTCTTGATGGGTGCCTAGTCTAATGGGCCTCCAAGAAACAACATTCAGTAGCTCTCTCAACGGCCGAGGCTGAATATGTAGCCGCCGGAAGTTGTGGAGCCCAAGTACTTTGGATCAAAAATCAATTGCTTGATTTGGATGTTGAAATGAAATGTGTTCCAATCTTATGTGATAATACCAGTGCAATCAGTTTGTCTAAAAATCCTGTACAACATTCTAGGACAAAGCATATTGACATTCGGCATCATTCTCTGAGGGATCATGTAGGAAAATGGGTCGTTGAATTGAAATTCATTGATACACACAATAAGTTAGCCGATATCTTCACAAAACCCCTCAACCAAGAACACTTCAACAAAATAAGAAGAGAACTGGGCATGTGTAAGGGTGAGAGCATACATACCTAGGTCTGCACTTAGGTTAAAAAGTTGCACATGTAGAAAGAACTCATTTGCATTAAGGCTAGACTATCATGCATATTGTATGCATTTATTTTCAACACCTTAATGTGTATCTACATCCGTGCATGCTTGAATATATTTATATATATATAGCCATCCTTGAAATTTTTCTAAGGCCAAACATTCCTTGATTAAATAAATGTGGACCTAGTTACTTTTGGATCTAAGGCACCTTCTGGGGGGAGCTAGAGAATTGTCTCTATATCTCATATCTTCTCATTCCAAGTCACTCTCTCTCATTATTCCTCAGTGTTGGTTCAATAAAATGGTTGAAGGTGTGTTGTACCCGGACTATTTCCCAGCAAAAATAACAAGGAGTAAGGGTTCGGGCATTTCCCCGAACACCTTCCAGGCATGGGCTATCTAGCCCTTTCCACAACCCTGCGGGTCCCTACAAGGGTCCTAACCAACTTGCCGTGACATGCGATGACACAAACAATTGTCTGGGGTCAACCCCGGCCACTCACATGAGGGCTTTGCCCGTATCCTATATGGCCGCCCGGGACCACCCGGGGCGCCCTGACGTTAAGCCACGCCACGTGGCACCCAACGAAATGGCCGCGGGCCCACTCAGAGACACTTCTTTCAACCCTACAAGGTCAAAGGGAGACCCGAGCAAGTCAGGCACATGCTTTGGAGGCCCGCAGCACGTGCATACGGCTCACACACGCGTGTTCGGCATATTTCCGAACACCTTGTGGGCACATATGTTCCAGCCTTTCTATACAAAACCATGGGCCACCCCGTGGTTCCAGCACACTAATGGGATCTTACAACAACACCCCCAGCAAGTCGGGGCCACCCCCGACCCTCAGATACATGGCAACGAGCCACTCAATTTTAGCACCCGGGCCAACCCGAAGCAACCCTGTCAACCCGCCGTGCAATGCGGCACATAGTCCGAGACATAACCCACGTCCAAAAAATGTCCCCTCTTAGCTCCCACGAGCTCCTATCTTCAATCCAAGGTCCGTCGTGCGGCCCCTCAGCCATGTACCCGAGTCGTTCGGCAATTCGGGGTGTGTCGGGCATTTACCTGAACACCTTCTGAGCGACTACGACAACTCGAAGAACAACGCCCCCCACGGGCCCATTCCAGCTTTCCAGAGTTCATCGTCCGTCGAAGGACAACCCCAAACAACACAAGAAGACCCCCGGGGGCCACCCCCCGGGGTTATGGCCGACCCGGGACTAGTTCGCCCCGGGGCATGGCCACGCGCCCCAGGGAGGGTGAACTCCCTGGGGGCCGCGCCCTCCCTCTAGCCCAGTGGTCCCACGACCCCACTCAGCCCAGTTCGTCCCATCTACGGTCTTACGACGAGGTTCATGTGCCGTACCAGTTTGAGGAGTCAACGCACGGAAGCACAGAGCGACAGCATGACGGGTTGACCCTCCGGTCAACGCGTACAAGTCTCGTAAGCTTCCACGTATCCTCCCCAGCTAATTGTCCTTTTCTTTCTTAGTCAAATTAGGAAGAAAATGTGGACAAAAAATCAAATTTTATAGGGTGGGACAGCCCCCCCTCTCTCCTTGGCGCCAGTCCGCTGAAACCCCCCATGGGGGGGTTTACGCGGACCAGCTCACCCCCCCTGGCTGGTCCGCGTAAACCCCCCATTCAATTAAAAAAAATTATTTTTTTCAAAAAAAAAGAAAGAACCAGAACCGGCCCGCCTAAACCCCCCCCTGGGGTGGGGTTTTGGGGGACCAACCCAGCCCCTTAGGCTGGTCCGCGTAAACCCCATCCAAGGGGGGTTTACGCAGACCAGCTCAGCCCCCTGGTTTGGTGAGCGTAAACCCCCTCCCCCTCTCTCTCAGCCCGTGTAACCCAAGCACTATTCACTTGGGTTTTCGCGGACCAGCTCACCCCCTTAGCTGGTCCGCGTAAACCCCTTGTGACCGTTCAACTTCCCCTATAAAAACCCCTTAGGGGCTCAAGGGGAAGAAATATGGAATCAAGCATCAAGCCTCCAGAACATCAAACGTAAAGTGTTGGCATCACCGGCTTCCCTCCAAGGCTTCGAGCGGCCCCAAGCGGCGAGCTAAGGAGAATTGTGCGTGTGACTTGTTCGTCGGCCAAATACGCCGGGGGTATGTCGTTCGCACTCCCCTCACACCGTATGCAGCCATCACACACAAGTCAACACCCACCGTATGTGAGATGCTACGACATGGGCGAACGTCCCCTCATGCCGGGATTTCCCCTCGCGTGCCCATTGGTTGCAACCGCACGCGTATCATGACGTCATGCTCTCTCACAGTCACGAGGCTATGTTCGACTGCTCAATTCGAGTCATGATCGACCCTCGCCCAGACACTGGATCGATGTATCCCTCAAGTCATCCAGTTATAGGCCCCCGTCTGGCATCACGGCCCTGGCCCACGCCACGGGAGGAGCCCTCTGTGAAGCGCATATGTGTTCATTCATCATGCATCGACCTGGGGACTGACTAGCACGTCAGAGTTGTCCCATGGCATGCGCCAGTTGTACCTTGGCCATTACGGCCTTCCTGTAAATAAGTAAACACCTGAGTATAACACATATGCGCTTCACAGAGGATGGCACGCCCGGTGGAAGTTCTCCTACCTTCCTTCTTTTTGCTAAAGAAAAGTATGTGCCAGCCCTGAAGCCCTGGTGCCCTTTCCCTGTCCTTGCAGGAGAGGCAGAAGAGGGTACTCATACGCGCATTCTCTAGCAGCTTCCGGTCCGCGTTCTGATCATCGGACCGCCCTTGGCGACTGTCAGCAACCGTCGCCTCCGTAGCACTCAGCACTCCGATAACCATGGCGGCCGTCACTTACGGTCCCAACGTCATCGCCACCCACGCCCGGCTAGGCTACTTGGTGACGTCGATCACTTTCGACAGCTTCACCCATATTATCGGATCGCCCTACTTCTTGGGTGTGATCCCTATGGCTGCTCTTCAGCCAACTCTAGTTTCTTCATTGGCTCCCGCGGCCAACATGCCACAGGCACTTCCAGTACCGGTGTCCCGCCTGATTACCGGATACCAGACTTCCACCACTGGCCCCTATAGGGCCCCCAGATCAACGTCAGTCCGGGTAAACGGAAGCTCTCGAGGCCAGCCTCGTGCAACTTCCGGCGCGGGCCTCGTGCCTCGGAGTTCGGTCACTATCCCAGCATCTTCCTCGAGTTCCCAACCTCGAGCCGCAGCCAAGCCGACACCTAATATGGGCTCCCAGCCCCGTGTCCACGGCTTCCCAGCACCTTCCTCGGGTTCCCAACCCCGAGCCGCAGCCAAGCCGGCACCCAATACAGGCTCCCAGCCCCGGGTCCACGGCTTCCCAGCATCTTCCTCGGGTACCCAATCCCGAGCTCCAGCCAAGCCGGTACCCAACACGGGCTCCCAATCCCGGGTCCACGGCTCCTCAGCATCTTCAGCGGGTTTCCGACCCCAAACCCCGGCAAAGCCGACTCTCAATACGGGCTCCCAGCCCCGAGTTCGCGGCTTCCCGGTATTGCACTCGGGACCCCGGGCTCGAGCCCCAGCTGAACCGGTGAAGGTTGGCTAGGGTTTCCGATATTGCACTCGGGTTTCCGACCCCAAACCCCGGCAAAGCTGACTCTTTGACCTAGGGGCATCGGTACCTCAGCACTTCCGACAGTGTCGACTTCCGGTGCAAGAGCGCCATCTCGAGCGTCGGTGACACTTCTATCGGCGCGAGCGAAGGCATATACCCAAGTCACCCCATCATCAACCCCCAGCAAGGGTTATATATTCCGGGGGCTGATCCCAGTACCTCTGACTGACAGCTTCATGCCGCCGGTCACCCCATGTCGGGTCTTCTCTGTCTACCATCTTGGGGCGGAGTCTTCCTCCACTCCTCAGAAGAAGCATCGCCATGGCTGCAGAGGCAGACGGCTGGCTGCCGTAACCAGCAACTCCGGCAAGATGGTTCTTGTTGGTGACTTGCGGATCCGTCTCGACGGGGGTGAACCAATCATACCCCAAGAACAGACCATTCCCACCATCTCTACCTCCAATCGTTTTGACCTTCTGCGGCAAACACGAGAAGACAAGGCGAAGCTCAAAGGAGCGGGTTCCTCGGTGGCAACCCGGGGCACCCTCCGTAGCCAGACACACGGCCTCCCAAGATGCCTCGTCGGAAAGGCGGCGACAAGGGAGACCAGAAACCTGACTTGAGAAGAATCTAGGTCACTCCAGAAGAAGCTCAGGCCGTTCGGAGGGCACGTATTAGAAACCCCCTGTGAGCACTTAGACGCGGCATCAGATGGGATGCGACTGGCCCCACAGTGGCATCGTCTGACGATGCCCAGTCGTCTAATAGCCCCCGCGCAAGCATGCGGAGGCAAAGGCGAGCCTGTTCCCGGGCCCTCTAGCAACATGTCCAAGATTCTCCCCCGACTGATGTCAGAAGTGAGCCCCCTCTGCAACGCACCTCGGTCTTTGATAGACTAGGGGCGCCTGTCCGCCCCGAGCGGCACTCGCGGAGGAAGCGGACGGCCCGGTTCATCAATGACGCGGTCCGAGTGTTCACGTGTTACACCACCGGACACCAGTCGGACACCCAGTCTGATGACTTGAACCAGTCTCTGTCCCACTTCAGGAGGCCACGCCATCAGGCTCCGCCGCCTCCCCCAACAGGTCACATCTGCACTTCTACCGGACCGCAAGCGACGGAACGGGCGGAAGAGGTCCCGGTGGAAGACCGCGACCCTCCCATCAATGTAGAACCGGTCAATAACGACCCTCTTGTGAACGAGGCTCAAGAAGTGACCCTCGACACTCTCATGAAGGAGAACCAGCATTTGAAGGCCCTCCTGCAAGACCTCCTCCAGGAACGAGACCTTCATCCTCAGCAGCCTGCTAGGCCCCAGGCCGAGGCACCTGCACCACCGGCGGCCCGCGATGCTGCCAACACCTCAGCGGCAATTGCCCGAACCCCATTGGCAACCAGGTTCGAGACTCAGCCACGAGCCTCCAATACCCCAATGTCAAAAAATTTCATGGCATAACGCCAGATGATCGAGCGCATTGTCGAGACAAAGCTCGCCCAGTATGGTGAAGGGACTATCACGGTAGATCTCTATAGTGTACCCTACCCGCTTCACCACCAGCTAAAAAAGCTTCCCCCAGAATACTCCAAGCCCCCGAAGATGCAAAAGTTTGACGGGCAGGGGTCGCCACATGAACACCTAGCCTACTATGTTAAGGCCATGGGCGAGTTGGCGTTGGATGAATCATACCTCCTCAGCTACTTCGCTACTTCACTCATAGGGACGGCCTTCCAATGGTACTTTCGCCTGAAGCCCAACTTGATCATCGACTGGGCGGACCTCCAGAAGAAATTCCTCGACCGCTTTCAGACCGCCGAACGAAAGGTCTCCCTAGCCGAACTCTGTTCTCTCCGGTAGAAGAAGGGCAAGGGCACCCTCGACTTCATCAAAAAGTGGCGAGACCTCAGCATGAGGTGTGTCAATCCACCTATTCAAGAGGATGCCATCACCATATGTCATCGAGGTCTCGCAGTCGAGGTTAGCGAAAAGCTTCTTGGCACCAATATCAAAGGCTTCGACCAACTCAATTTGGCAGTCACCGAAATAGAGATGTTCTTCGCCGATAACCCAAGCTATACTGCAGCCAAGGGTAAGCAAGTGCGAGAACGCCAGCCCGGTAAGGAGGTGAACATTATAGAGTTCACCCCTGCTACCAAGGTCAATAAGGGGGCCGAATCCAGCGACTCTGATAAGAAGCCAGAGGACAAGCCGGCTGCACCTTCCGTCACAGAGCACATGAAGACACCCTTCTCCTTTAAGAAGAAACACACAAAGATGCTCTTCGACCTCTGTATGGCCCAGAAAACTGTCGAGCTGCTCGAAGTCCGTAAGTCAGACGAGGCCCTGAAGATCGACGATCCCAATTATTACCTGTACCATCGCATGCTGGGTCATTCAATCGAAGATTGCTACGTCTTCAAAACCTAGGCGCAGAAGTTGATCCGAGATGACCTCGTCAAAATGAAGAGTGGTCTCATTGATCCCCCGTAACCACATACGTGGGCCAGGCTAGCTAAGGCAGCACGCGTGGCTCACCCCTCAGCCGATGTCATCCATATGATGGCCGCATTTTCTCTTTCTGATGACGAGTCAGAGGAGCCCAGTGCCAATCGAAGGGGAAGTTCGATCTGGTACCCGGGGTAGAGGCCCTGGCATGATCGGAGACCTCTCTCCTTCCCCAGGGAGAGAACTCGGCGACTCTTCGATATCCTTGTCGAGAACAGGCAAATCATGCCCCGCAACTCGCCTGCCGACTACACCCATTGGGACCGTAGTCACCCTCAATACTGCCCCTTCCACGCTAGAATTTGCCACCCGATCGAGTCCTATGAAGAAGTTCAACACCTCATCTAGGAACAGATCCAATGGGAGCAGATTGATGCGGAAGGAAACTCCATGTCGCTCGTCAGGCTTCGGCAAGCTGTCGAAGTGACCCTGAGCACTGCCAAGAGTGCGCCAGAGCGGCCAGACTCCCCTCCAGAAAATGGGCATGGGCTGCCTTACCAGCATCCTCCAGAATGGCTTGAGTTCCGGACTGACAACCGAGAGGCGCTCGAGCGATTGCGGAGGCGTAGAGAGCAGGATGCCAGTCAAGAGACGGAGCCGACTAACTTCTCGGTCAACGTCATCCATTCCCCTACTCCTTCGGCCCCTTCGGGCTCTCAGACATCATGTCACGTCCCGAGCCTTTATTACAGCGGAAGACTAGCTCGAGGAATGTGAACAGCCGACATGGTAAGTCTCTCGCAAGCAAGAACAATTAGAGCGCAAGACAACCACAAAAACATACAATTGTACAATAATTTACTCAAACTCCAATTTTATTTCATTAGTAATCAAAATATTTCAATACAATAACTTTTCAACCTTCTTCAATCCATTGGACTTAAGAAAAGGAAAATTACAAAGACTCGATCTAAACAAGATTGACATCCTAGGTCTTCACTCTCATTTTGATACGACTTTCATTCGCTCTCGGACCCGCTACTTGTATAACTCGAATCCAAATTCGAATCACTTCCATCTCCTGAAAAGATTGGAAATAGGTAATGAGCACACTTGCCCAGTAGGTATCTTCGCATCAACATGAAGGCACTATTAAAGTGATTATCATTTTAGTTCTAAAGAATAAGGTAGAATCATGCGAATGCGATCAACCATGCGATTAAACCAAAGTAACAAAGATGATCATGTAAGATAGAATGAGCAAGTATGAATTAGCAAGAATGTAACAAGATCATGATATGGCCTTGAACAAGAATGTACTAGAAAGTTATGTAACAAGCAAGTAAGTACTCTTTGCTTAATAGCAAGTACTTCATGAATTTCTGTGGAATACCATTTTTATGGATAATTCCGTGAACTCCGTGATTTTCGTGATGCCGTGGATTTTCACTTATTTATAAAGAAAGTACTCCCAACGCAATGCGACGCCAGTAGCATCATACCCCATGGTTTATAATAGTATGTTTCTGACAATCAGTCGAGGGGACTAGCATAGAGCCCTTGAACACAATCAGTGCTCGGTCCACATCTTGAAGTATAAATCAAGCTACTTCCACGTTTCAAGCAATAAAATATGGCCAATAATGTAACAAGTTCAATAAGTTCATAATAATTCAAATGAACGAATGCTTCAATTAAGAATATGAGAGATCAAGAATGACTTAAAGCAATGTTATGCTCTTGGAACAATTTTGACAGCATACCAATATATTTCTTATCTTCCATAAATTAAAATTAAGTATCTTGAGCAGTATGACAAGTCTTAGACCATCAATAATCCATCTAGGAACTTTAGAATATCAACCCTTGGGTCAAACCTCGGCTTAAAGTACTCAGGAATTGTGATGGTCAAATAATGGGCTGTTAAATGAACGTGACGGTCTATTATTGGGCCGTTACAACGGGCTGAATCCAGAAGGAATAAATTGGACTCAATAAATGTGACGGTTGTATACTGGACCGTTAGATAGGCCTGACGGTCGAGTAATAGGCCGTTACATTAACAAAATTTAAAACTTCGGTAGTGCTTTTCTAGATAATTTGGGCTTTAATGGTACAACCAACTCGGCATCCTAGTAAGAATCCCAGGCTCGCGGAGAATTACGGAGACCTTGAAACAAGGTTTCCTAGTCCATTGGAAGAAAAATCCAATAGAGAGGTCCTCAAGTTCAAAAATATGTTTCTATAGTGCAAAAAGTGTAACTAGTGGACACATACCGGAGTATACGCCACGTACTTAAAGAAAATGACTCTATAGATGAGAAAGAATGTGTAACGATGTGAAACCATGATAAAACTCCGTCAATACAACATTTTAAAATCATGGTTTTAATACAAAACTATAGAGTTTGGCAAATGAAATTAACATATGCTTAAAATAATTCAAGGTGCTTTAGACATGCAATTTCTATCATGAATCAATTAATAAACTCAAAGTCATGAAAACAGGTCAAAACTTAGATATCTAAGCTTTATTTATAAGCTAAGTTAATTGTATTCAATTCGGTCTCGGGTTGACAGAACACAGCACTCTGGCGGTCTAAGATAGGCGCGTCATATGACTATGACGGTTTATCGTGGAGCCGTCAGAAGACTGTGACGCATTGATTTTGGTCCGTCAGAGATTACAGAGAAACTGAAGTATAGTAGGCGGTGTGACGGCTTATTGTAAGGCCGTTAGAGTGTTGTAACGGTCTAACTATAATCCGTAAGAGCATTACTGACAGTAAAGTAAAAGAACTATGGTTTAAAACATCTCATGCACAAAAAATCAAAACAATTAACTACTCTAGTCATGACAAAACGAAGAATATGCCATCTAGATGCATAGGTTGCAGTGAATTAACAAGAGAATATCTTTTATCTTTAATTTAGGCTAAAGATATGCAAGTATGCATAGACCTACTAAAACAAGAAATTCAGGGTCCATAGTGTATGAAATCAAACAAACCAGAGGGCTTTTACTCCTATCATGATGTTCTTGTCATTCATGAGATAACCTACCTCTTTCCTAGGCTTTCAACTTCCAATTCGAAGATGCAAACCACGCCCTAGTTCTTCAATTCCTGTGAATTTTTAGCAACTTCACGTCGCTCTAACTCCATAATCCCTTGTCCTAAAGCTGTGAAATTTGGAGGGTAGAACAAAAAGTTATAAAGAACCAAACTCTAAATACCTTGTTTAGGTGTTCTAATCTCCTGATCTTCAGCACCCCGTTGTATAGTTTCCTGGGTTGACGTGATGAAACCAGCAACTTTGCAAGGTTCTAGCTCCTTGTGTAGTCGATCTCCTAGCACGAAATTTTGAGGAAGATTAGTCCTATGTATAAGGAACAAAAGCCTTTAAATAACCTACCTGGAATAAGGTCGTCTTACCTTGATTCCATGCGAGCCAATGTAGGGGTCGCGCAGGTCAAAACTAGGTCCTATTTATAGGGTTTTGCTACGGTTTAAGGATTAGATCGATTCTAGAGTCTTTGTTAAAGCTTAGATCGACTTCTGAGAGTCCTTAACACGTTTACTAGTCCTCCTATCTCAATCCATAAAGGATAGACTAGCAAAAATCTAATCTTTTTACTCTTTCTTCACTTCACGGAACTGACAGAGTGTAACGGTCGAACCCTGGAGCGTCAGATCCCTATGGCGGTCGTACGATAGACCGTTACCTATCATAGGTGCCGAATTTGAAATGAGTTCAAATTCTTATTTCATATTATCCACTTAATTATTTAATTAATGAGTATTTATCTTTATAATTCGTGAATAGGCTAAATAACCTTCTAGAATATGGGCCAAACTTAATGGGCTTTGTCCTTAACTTCTTTGGGCTTTATAATCAACTTGAGCTTTATAAATTCCTAATAAATTCCAGAAAATTCCTTAAATAATCCAAAAAAATTTTATATAAATTTTGGGGCACTACACCCTCCCCCACTTAGAAGAATTTAGTCCCAAAATTCAATATATAGATTGTGGAGAGTGTACTTACATTCAAATAATTCTAGGAATCTTTTGCGCATAGCTTCTTCGGTTTCCCATGTCTCTCTTGACTTTGTCCACTGGATTTTACCCACAGGAATAGTCTTGTTCCATAGTTGACGTACTTCCCGTTCAAGTATTCTGATTAGTTTTTGTTCGTATGTCAAATCCTTCTTAATCTCCAGATTGTCGTAAGTGATGATATGGAAAGGATCGGGTACATACTTCTTGAGCATTGAGACGTGAAATACATCATGAACTTCAGATAATTATGGAGGTCAAGCAATCCGATAAGCTACTTCACCAACTATTTCTAGAATTTTAAAAGGATCAATAAATCTTGGAGTAAGCTTTCCCTTAATACCAAATCTTCAAATACCTCGACCTGGAGAAACTTTAAGAAATACATGATCTCCTACTTGAAACTCCAAGTTGCGCCTTCGAATGTCTGCATAGGATTTCTGTCTATCTTGGGCCATTTGAAGTCTTTCCCGAATGAGTTTTATATTTTCCATAGTATCCCTAATAATATCAGGACCGAGAAATTCCCTTTCTCCTACTTCATTCCAACAGAGAGGGGAACGACAATTCCTTCCATAAAGACCTTCAAACAGTGCCATCTGTATGCTGGCCTGATAACTGTTATTATACGCAAATTCTACTAGAAGCAAGTGATCATGCCAACTTTCTCTGAAATCAATAGCACAATCTCTGAGCATATCTTCTACTACTTGATTTGTTCTTTCAGTCTGACCATCAGTTTGTGGATGAAATGTTGTGCTAAAATTTAATCTAGTCCCTAGTGAATGTTGTAGACCCTTCCAGAACTGTGATGTGAATCGAGGATCTCTATCCGATATAATACTGACGGGGACACCATGTAATTTGACAATTTCCCTCATGTATAATGCTGCTAAAATATCCACAGACCATCGAATTTTGATTGGTAGAAAATGTGCAGACTTAGTCAATCCGTCTATGATAACCCATATACCATCGTATCCTCCTCTGGTCTTAGGTAAACCCATAATGAAATCCATCCTAATGCTCTCCCATTTCCATTCGGGAATATTCAAGGGGAGTAATTTACCTGCGGGTCTAAAATGCTCTGCCTTTACTTGTTGACAAGTGAGACAACGGGACACGAAATCAGCCATTTCCTTCTTCATATTGGGCCACCAGAAATTTCTTTTGAGATCTTGATACATTTTGGTACCACCTGGATGAATGGTGTACTTGGACTTATGTGATTCTTCTAGGACCAGTTTCTTCGTATCATCATGATCTGGTACACACACCCGGCCCTTAAATAGCAATCTTATGTCATTGAAAATAGAAAAATCCGGCCTTTGCTCAATATTGGCTTTGATTTCAAGTAATACGTGATCATTGGCTTGTAGCTTGACCAGATCTTCTATTAATGTAGGTTGAGCTTGAATATTGGCTATAAAATAATATTCTTCCTTCGTGTCAATATCTAAGTTCAACTGAGCAAATTGAGGAATAAGATTAGTCATACTAATCATAAGACTTGATAGCTTTCCCATTAGTTTTCTGCTGAGTGCATCAGCTACAGCATTAGCCTTGCTAGGATGATATTGAATAGCAAAATCAAAGTCCTTGAGATATTCTAACCATCTCCTCTACCTCATATTTAGCTCCTTTTGAGAGAATAAGTATTTCAAGCTTTTGTGGTCCGAGTAGACCGTGAACTTCTCTCCATAGAGATAATGACGCCAAATTTTTAAGGCAAAAATAACAGCTGCCAATTCTAAGTCATGCACGAGATAATTTTCCTCGTGACATTTTAATTATCTTGAAGAATAACAGATTACCTTTCCATTTTGCATAAGGACACACCCTAAGCCAATGCCAGACGCATCCGCATATACTTCGAATACACCACCTTCCACCGGTAGTGATAGAATAGGAGCTGTAGTAAGATGGTTCTTGAGAGTTTGAAAACTCTCTTCACATTCCTCTGACCAGACAAAATGATTTTCTTTTCTTGTGAGACTAGTTAAAGGACTAGCAATTGTTGAGAAGTCCTTAATGAACCTCCTATAATAACCAGCTAGACCGAGAAAACTTCTTAGTTCTGATACAGTCGTTGGCCGGCTCCAGTTTCTGACAGCTTCTACTTTAGAAGGATGTACAACGATACCTTCTTTTGAAATAATGTGGCCTAGGAATGAAACTTCCTTGAGCCAGAACTCACACTTGTTAAGCTTGGCATAAAGTTTATGTTCTCTAAGTGTTTGCAAAGCTATTCTCAGATGCTCTTCATGTTCCTCTTTTGTCTTGAAATATACCAGGATGTCATCAATGAAGACGACGATGAACTGGTCCAGATATGGCTGAAAAACATTGTTCATAAGTTGCATAAATGCTGC
This sequence comes from Amorphophallus konjac, assembly GCA_022559845.1. NCBI lineage: Eukaryota > Viridiplantae > Streptophyta > Magnoliopsida > Alismatales > Araceae > Amorphophallus > Amorphophallus konjac. The sequence continues at coordinate 453,923,500 of CM040121.1, read as the reverse complement.
TTGGACTTTTGTTAACCCGAACGGCATCACCACGAATTCATAGTGGCCATAACGACTTCGAAAAGATGATTTATAAATGTCTTCTTCTTTAATTCTAAGCTGATGATAACCTAATCTGAGGTCTATCTTGGAAAAATACTCTGCTCTTGAAAGCTGATCGAAGAGCTCATCAATACGCGGCAACGGATACTTATTTTTGATTGTAAGTTGATTTAGTCACCGGTAGTCTATGCATAGCCTGAGAGAGCCATCCTTCTTCTTGACGAATAGAACCGACGCACCCCAGGGGGATGTGCTAGGTCTGATGAAACCCTTGTCTAATAGTTCCTGTAACTGCCTCTTTAGTTCCTTATGTTCCGTAGGGGAGATCCTGTAAGGGGCTATAGAAACAGATGCTGCTCCTGGAATGAGTTCAATAGTGAAGTTTACTTTCCTCTCGGGTGGTAAACTGGGTAATTCAGGTGGAAACACATCTGGGAACTCATTTACAATAGGAATGTCTGCTAGGATGATTTCTTTGGACTCGGTAACAATGACAGAAGCAAGAAAAGATTCACATCCTTGCGAGATAAGTTTGCAAGCGTGAAGAGAGGAGATGATAGTGAGATGTTTCCTATACTTGATGCCAAGGAAAGAAAATCTTGGAAGACTGAGTTTTCAAAAGGATATAATCCCATTTCGGCAGTTAATATCAGCATCATGATCTATAAGCCAATCTACCCCTAAAATGGCATCATAACCTTTCATATCAAGGCATACTAAGTTTGCGGGGAGATTGTGACCTTCTACTATTACCTCACTATCATGATAATACTCGGTAAGCTTAGTTCCAGAACCTAAAGGTGTAGTAATAGCAAGATCTGAAGGTAGGGGAACTGATGTAATTGGTAATGTTTTTGCAAAAGTAGTAGAGATAAAAGAATGAGAGGCACCAGTATCAAATAGCACAAATGCAGGACGGGAACAAATTTGAAGGGTACCTTCCATAAGCCCACCATCCCTGGGCGCTACTTCTTCTTCTAGAATAGCGTTGCGGCGAGCCTGCCTCCTACGTCCACCACCAGACAATTGATCCTTCATAAGGGGGCAATCTAGCATACGATGCTCCCTGCTTCCACAATGTAGACAAGCACCAAGGCGCTTCCAACATTCTTCAGCTGAATGGTCGAACTTCTCGCAAAATGTGCAAGCCGCCATGACTTGCTCCTTCTCCTCCTCGTCTTTCTTGTTCTTCTAGGAACTTCCACCATTCCCGCTCCTGTATCTTTTCTTACTATCACGGCTTTTGTGAGGTTCTGTGATGCTGAATTTATCTTTCTTATAACGCCGATCAGATCATCGGCTGGACTCTTCTCCTTTTCCTTTCAATTTCTCGACTTTTCTAAGGTCCTCTCACATAAATATGCCCACTGGACCATCTCCGCATAGGTACGTATGTTTTGGGTCCCGAGTTGCTGAATGAAACTGGGTCATAACCCGTCCATAAATCGATTAGCCTTCAATAAATCGATACTGATTAAATGCGGTGCATAGGGTGCTAACCTGGAGAATTGAAGTTCATACTCCGCGACTGTCATCATTCTCTGACGAAGAGAGGCGAACTCCATAGCCTTTCTTTCCTTAACATGCTCAGAAAAGTACTTAGCATGGAATAGAGTGAGAAAACCGTCCCATGTATAAGGTGCATCGGCCGGAGGCGCCGGAACCGACTTCCACCATGTACGTGCATCTTTATTAAGTTGAAAGGTTGCAAGATGCACTTCTTCTTGATCCGTACACTGGATAACATCGAAGATACGATTCATTTCATCTATCCATTTTTCTGCCTCATCTGGATTAGAAGAACTGTAGAAACGCGGAGGGTTTAAGCTCTGAAAATTACGATGCAAGTCACCAGCCCTCGCCCCTGCGCCTGCCTGAGCCATAGTTTGTAATGCCTGAGTAAGGCCGGCAACCGTTTGTTGCATGCCACCCCAATCTACGTGATGAGCCATTGTAATAATGAGGTATCTGAGAGAAATAACAAATTGTTAATTCTCATGGAATTGGAAAGAGATACATTTTAAAACGAATTAACTATCTTATCCCGAGCTCTACCTAGTTCTTACATAGGTGAGGAAATTTCTTCCTCAGTTTCATAGGTAGGGGTCATTAAGCATTGGACTTAACCTATGACATGACTCTTTTTCCCTAAGTCCTGACACTTAGGCTCTGATACCAACTTAACTGTCACACCCCGAGCCTTTATTATAGCGGAAGACTAGCTCGAGGAACGTGAACATCCGACATGGTAAGCCTCTTGCAAGCAAGAACGATCAAAGCGCAAGACAACCATAAAAAATGTAATTGTACAATAATTTACTCAAACTCCAACTTTATTTCATTAGTAATCAAAATATTCCAATACAATAACTTTTCAACCTTCTTCAATCCATCGGACTTAAGAAAAGAAAAATTACAAAGACTCGATCTAAACAAGATTGACTTCCTAGGTCTTCACTCTCATTTTGATACGACTTTCATTCGCTCTCGGACCCGCTACTTGTATAACTCGAATCTGAATTTGAATCACTTTCATCTCCTAAAAAGATTGGAAATAGGTAATGAGCACACTTGCCCAGTATGTATCTTCGCATCAACATGAAGGCACTATTAAAGTGATTATCATTTTAGTTCTAAAGAATAAGGTAAAATCATGCGAATGCGATCAACCATGCGATTAAACCAAAGTAACAAAGATGATCATGTAAGATAGAATGAGCAAGTATGAATTAGCAAGAATGTAACAAGAACATGATATGACCTTGAACAAGAATGTACTAGAAAGTCATGTAACAAGCAAGTATGTACTCTTTGCTTAATAGCAAGTACTTCGTGAATTTATGTGGAATACCATTTTTTTGGATAATTCTGTGAACTCTGTAATTTTTGTGATGCCGTGGATTTTCACTTATCAATAAAGAAAGTACTCCCAGCGTAATACGACGCCAGTAGCATCATACCCCATGGTTTATAATAGTATGTTTCCGACAATCAGTCGAGGGGACTAGCATAGAGCCCTTGAACACAATCAGTGCTCGATCCGTATCTTCAAGTAAAAATCAAGCTACTTCCATGTTTCAAGCAATAAAATATGGCCAATAATGTAACAAGTTCAATAAGTTCATAATAATTCAAATGAATGAATGCTTCAATTAAGAATATGAGAGATCAAAAATGACTTAAAGCAATGTTATGCTCTTGGAACAATTTTGACAGCATAACAGTATATTCCTTATCTTTCATAAATTAAAATTAAGTATCTTGAGCAGTATGACAAGTCCTAGACCATCAATAATCCATCTAGGAACTTTAGAATATCAACCCTTGGGTCAACCCTCGGGTTAAAGTACTCAGGAATTGTGACGGTCAAGTAATGGGCCGTTAAATGAACGTGACGGTCTATTATTAGACCGTTACAACGGGCTGAATCCAGAAGGAATAAATTGGACTCAGTAAATGTGACAGTTGTATACTGAACCGTTAAATAGGCCTGACGGTCGAGTAATAGGCCGTTACATTAACAAAATTCAAAACTTCGGTAGTGCTTTTCTAGACAATTTGGGCTTTAATGGTACAACCAACTCGGCTTCCTAGTGGGAATCCTAGGCTCGCAGAGAATTACGGAGGCCTTGAAATAAGATTTCCTAGTCCATTGGAAGGAATATCCAATAGAGAGGTCCTCAAGTTAAAGAATATATTTCTATAGTGCAAAAAGTGTAACTAGTGGACACATACCGGAGTATACGCCACGTACTTAAAAAAAATGACTCTATAAATGAAAAAGAATGTGTAACGATGTGAAACCATGATAAAACTCCATCAATACAACATTTTAAAATTATGGTTTTAATACAAAACTATAGAGTTTTGCAAATGAAATTAACATATGCTTAAAATAACTCAAGGTGCTTTAGACATGCAATTTCTATCATGAATCAATTAATAAACTCAAAGTCATGAAAACAGGTCAAAACTTAGATATCTAAGCTTTATTTATATGCTAAGTTAATTGTATTCAATTCTATCTCGGGTTGACAGAACACAGCACTCTGGCGGTCTAAGACAGGCGCGTCATATGACTGTGACGATTTATCGTGGAGCCGTCAGAAGACTGTGACGCATTGATTGTGGTCCGTCAGAGATTACAGAGAAACTGAAGTATAGTAGGCGGTGTGACGGCTTATTGTAATGCCGTTAGAGTGTTGTAACGGTCTAACTATAATCCGTAAGAGCATTGCTGACAGTAAAGTAAAAGAACTATGGTTTAAAACATCTCATGCACAAAAAATCAAAACAATTAACTACTCTAGTCATGACAAAACGAAGAATATGCCATCTAGATGCATAGGTTGCAGTGAATTAATAAGAGAATATCTTTTATCTTTAATTTAGGCTAAAGATATGCATGTATGCATAGACCTACTAAAACATGAAATTCATGGTCCATAGTGCATGAAATCAAACAAAACCAGAGGGCTTTTACTCCTATCATGATGTTCTTGTCATTCATGAGATAACCTACCTCTTTCCTGGGCTTTCAACTTCCAATTCGGGAGTGCAAGCCACGCCCTAGTTCTTCAATTCCAGTGAATTTTCAGCAACTTCACGTCACTCTAACTCCGTAATCCCTTGTCCTAAAAACGTGAAATTTGGAGGGTAAGAAGGCGAAACTAAGGGGAACAAAAAGTTATAAAGAACCAAACTCTAAATACCTTGTTTAGATGTTCTAATCTCTTGATCTTTAGCACCCCATTGTACAGTTTCCTGGGTTGACATGATGAAACCAGCAACTTTGCAAGGTTCTAGCTCCTTGTGTAGTCGATCTCCTAGAACGAAATTTTGAGGAAGATTAGTCCTATGTATAAGGAACAAAAATCTCTAAAGAACCTACCTGAAATAAGGTCGTGTTACCTTGATTCCATGTGAGCCAATGTAGGGGTCACGCAGGTCAAAACTAGGTCCTATTTATAGGGTTTTACTAGGGTTTGAGGATTAGATCGATTCTAGAGTCCTTGTTAAAGCTTAGATCGACTTCTGAGAGTCCTTAACACATTTACTACTCCTCCCATCTCAATCCCTAAAGGATAGACTAGCAAAAATCCAATCTTTTTGCTCTTTCTTCACTTCACGGAACTGACAGAGTGTAACGGTCAAACCCTGGAGCGTCAGATCCCTATGGCGGTCGTACGATAGACCGCTACCTATCGTAGGTGCCGAATTTGAAATGCGTTCAAATTCTTATTTCATCTTATCCACTTAATTATTTAATAATGAGTATTTATCCTTATAATTCGTGAATAGGCTAAATAACCTTCTAGAAAATGGGCCAAACTCAATGGGCTTGGTCCTTAACTTCTTTGGGCTTTATAATCAATTTAAGCTTTATAAATTCTTAATAAATTCCAAAAAATTCTTCAAATAATCCAAAAATTATTTATTTAAATTTTGGGGCACTACACATCAGCACCTAGCCAGCCAGCCCTAGCCACTTCGACCGTGCGGTGGCGGTCTTGGCGAGAGCTAAAGTCTCTCCCTTTCCCTGAAGGAGACACTGCCATGCTCCTCTGAGTCCTTCTCGGCCGAGAGGACATTCTAGTGCGCGAGATGATAACGGGCTCTTCAGCGCTCTCTCATCCTCCTCCCATCTTATCTCCGTTGCCGGCGTCTGTGGATAGGAAGGGAAAGAAAAAGCAGGGTGAGGTCTTGCCTCAGCCTCGTCACATCCCCTCAGCGAAAGGGCCGTCGGGTCCTCTCTGCCCACGCTCTAACATAATCCGAAGTGCAAAGTAGAAATCTTCAGAGTCTTCAGTGGCTTCGATCCAAGTGGCGGGCCCACCGCCACAACGCTCAGCCAGTCCGCATAGTCGGGATAACTATGCAGAGCGACATTGTCTTGCGACGCCGTCAGTCATTGCCAGACCCAGCTCTCAGCATGATTACAAAGGCAAGGCTAAGGAGCAGGACAACAAGCATACCTCTCAGGCCGCATCTCAACAAAAGCTGTCGCCGCCGCGGCTAAGGCATCAAACCGCGTACACGTCTTCGGATGCCAGCACCAGCCTACCGACTCCTCGTTGGCTCCCGTCGCCACCGCGGGTAAGGCATCAAACCTCGCACACATCTTCGGACGCCAATCCCAGTATCCCAACGTACCAGGAATTGCCGCTCGAGGTAATTGAGCATGCGATCAACGCCACCTTCCAGATACAACAAGCGGAAGGTGCCTGGATTGAAATCTGGGCGAGGAAGAGTCATCGACCCCACCCTGCAAAGACACCAGCTCGGAGATATCCTTATCATGATTTATCAACTCCGGCCCCAGCACCTCTCCCTCCTACTCCCTTGGAGATTGCTATTGCCAAGAGACAAGAGAAAAATAGGAGGAAGAACCTTAGAAGGCGGCTCAAGAAATAGGCCGAACAAGCGGCCGCCCTACAATCACCAACCGAGCTGACGCCTCTCCAAAGGCTCCAGCGGCTCATTGATGACCTGGAGGAATACGTTCCTCCTCGTCCTACCGGAGCTCTCCCACTCGACAGCTACATCCCGTGGGAAGAAATGCAGAAACGAGCCTGCCTCAGAAATTGGGTCCAAGAGATGATCCAAAAGCTCAAGGACAGCGAAAGACTCGTGATCCCAGATGAGCTCTCCTTGTGCTATAAAGACAAGGAGATCACAACAGAGCAGTTGGAAGAAATGCTTCGGTGCTGCACCTGCAACATGGTGGCCATTCCACCCCCTAACAATATCAATGCTTCTCAGCGGGGCGAGTTAGTAGCCTCCCGGACAAGACAAAGAACCACTGCTCCTCTTGGGCTACAGCTAGCTCCAGAGCGCACCGGTCGTGGCCGAGGTCGTGGCCGGGGATGCGGTAGAGGTCGTGGGAGAATCCCCGAGCTACCCATTTCTCCATCCACCTTCGACCTGAAGCGAATCATCCTCTTTCGAGGAGAGGAACCGGCTCCCATTCCGGAGGTAGAAATTCAGAAAGGACACGATATCTTCGATCCTTCCGGCAGTGACAAGGCTATAGCTAGCCTCCCAGCCCCTGTACCACTACCAGCTTCTGCGGTGGAACAAGAGGGACCGTCCGGTAAGGATGAGCCAGCCCGCTAGTCACCCTCCGAAGAGCCATTATTGGCATCCCTGTTCCAGGAGTCCGCTGGCGATCAAAGTCAGTCTGATCCTGGTGATAAGGGCAAGGTCGTGCAACTTCCCGACAGGGAACAACACGGCAGCTCGCAGAAGGCTCAGCCTGACATATTACCCTCTTTGGAGGATGCTCGAGCCCGAGCTGACCGGAAGGTCCTCCACCTGATGAAACGTTTCCCTGCTAGTATTTCAATTTGGGAAGCCATCACTTGGAGCAAAGACCTAAGAGAAACCCTTATCAAAATACTCCAAGAGCCGAAAGTCTATGAAGCACATGCCGTGGAAATGAAGGCGGCCGCCTATGGAGCCTTCACAGCCGCCATCTCCTTCACGAGGAAAGACATGTTGCTCTCCCCTCCCTGCCACAACCGTCCTCTCTACATGAAGGGGAAGATCAACCGGCATGATGCGAACTGGATCCTGGTGGACACAGGTGTTGCTGTTAATATCATGCCACTCAAGACCTTCAAGTCCCAATATCTGACCCCATACCTCCAGAAGGTTCAAGCGGTCAAGATATCCGGCTTTAACCAGAACACTGAGGAAGTCCTCGGCCGGGTGGATGTCGACCTGGTGCTTGATGATTTCGCCTCCAAGGTGACATTCTACATCATCGACTCCAACACATCTTATAAGATGCTGCTGGGCAGACCCTGGCTCCATGAAAATTGGGTCGTCCCGTCGACTCTCCACCAATGCATCAAGTATGCCAAGGACAGAGAGCAACATAAGGTCTTTGCAGACCTGTCGCCGTTCACACCGGCAGAATGCAACCTCGCCGAATTTGCGCTCTACTTCAAGGGGATTAGTCCCTACCCTTTAATTAAGAGCAAAAGCAACGGTTGGCTCTTAGAGGAAGATGATAATGATCTCTTCTCTGTTGATGAGTAAAAGGCCAAGCTTCATCGGCTGCGCCTCGGCTCCAAGTCAACCCCAGATCACCCCAAGAGGCTCCATATCGACTGTGAGGCTAATCTTATTAGCCGAGCTATCGGCAAGAGTATATGCTTGCCACTAGACTGCATCCAGCTTCCATGTGCATCCGAGGAGCACAGCGTCAAGTCACTGACGACATTCATTGTCACCTTCAAGCGACAACGCCGAAACAAGAAGAAGGCTAACAAGGACAAATCTATTGTCTTCTATAAGGGAGACATGGTCCCTCAAGCCCCTCCGAATGACGACTTCGGCTGGTCCAGGCAAGCCGATGACACCCCTGAAGCAGTTTAGGTGTGGAGCGATTTGTCCCCGCATATTCAAGAAATGTGTCTGAAGCAACACATTCTCCTGTGGCAAACTTCTGCACCACAAAGATACTTCTGTCGATTGTGGACCCCATCCCAGGTCCGGGGGCAACCCCCATCCTTCCACAAGGATACCAGGGGACTTGGCTATGACCAAGACCTGGACTTTCACGTCCACTATGTAGTCAACGTCATAGGCTTGGCACTACCAGCCGATGACCGAGCTAGAGTCGAAGCCAAATTTGACAACTCCGGGGATGAGGAAGAGGAAATTCTAATCTCAATCTCCGTCAAAGCTGAAACTCTGGCTCAAGTCGTCGGGGAACCCTCCTTGCCTTCCTGCCAAGACAAAGGGGATGAAGAAGTGCCTCTGGTCTCTCAGCCAATCGAAGGACCCGATTCAACCGACCCTCCTGAAGGAGGAGATATATTTGGTCTTGACCACGAAAGAGTGTCAGCTTCGCTGGGCAACCCCGGGGGGATCTCAGCAGCCCCAGTTGACCACTTCTGGCCAGGAGTCGGTGGTGCAGATCAATCCTCACTGCATCCCAGTAACAACAACTCTCCAGTCCCATCGACATCAGCCGGTGGCTTCGAGAACCAAGAAATACTCGAAGCCGACACTGACAATGAGGATTTCATCGACTTCTAACCTGCTCCTCCTAAGCTGGAGGATGGCGGCCAAGCGACCGTGGATGAGCTCGTTGAGATCAACCTGGGTGAAAAAGAAGCCCCTCAGCCTACATTCGTCAGTACTCTCCTCACCGAGGCAGAAAAGTAGGACTACAAGCAACTCCTGCTCGAATTCAAGGACTGCTTCGCCTGGACATACAAGGAGATGCCAGGGCTAGATCCCTCCGTAGCGGTGCATGACCTCACCATCTCTCCCTTAGTTTCTACGGTCAAGCAACCACAGCGATGCATGTGCCATGAGTTGGAGCTCCAGATCTCGGCCGAAGTCCATAAAATGGCGGAGGTCGACTTCAGCGAGCCGTGCATCTACCCGATCTGGCTCGCCAATATAGTCCCAGTTAAGAAGAAGAATGGTCAAGTCCGCATCTGCGTCAACTTCCGGGACCTCAACAAAGCCTGTCCGAAGGATGACTTCCCAGTTCCAATCACAGAAACAATGGTTGACATGACCACCGGGCATGAAGCCTTGTCTTTCATGGACGGGTCGTCCGGTTACAATCAAATTCGGATGTCCCTTAAAGACAAGAACCATACAGCCTTCAGATCCCCCAAGGGGATTTTCAACTACAAGCGCATGCCCTTTGGTTTTTAAGAATGCCGGCGCTACTTATCAAAGGGCCATGACCAAAATATTCGACGAGATGCTACACAACACTGTCGAATGCTATGTCGACGACCTCGTCGTCAAGACCAAAAGCTGCGAAGACCATTTGCGCGACCTCCGCCAAGTCTTAGAGCGTCTCCGGTAATACAGGCTAAAGATGAACCCCATGAAATGCACGTTTGGCATATCCAGTGGAAAATTTCTCGGCTTCATCGTCCGGTGCCGAGGAATCGAGGTGGACCCCAGTAAGATCAAAGCAATCCAGGAGCTTCCACCACCCAGCAACATCACCGAGCTTAAGTCCTTCCAAGGGAGGCTAACCTACATTCGGAGGTTTATCTCTAACCTCTCCGGTCGGTGTGCGCCTTTCAGCAAGCTAATGAAGAAAGACGCCCCGTTTACATGGGACTCGGAATGCCAAGCGGCATTCGAGCAAATCAAGGAGTACCTCCTTACTCCCCCAGTCCTAGGGGCACCAATCAAGGGTAAACCCCTCATCCTTTATATTGCCGCCATCGACGCTTCGCTAGGAGCTCTATTGGCACAAATCAATGAAGAAGGTAAAGAGCAACCCCTCTATTACCTCAGCTGGAAGCTAATTGGTGCCGAGTACCGCTACTCTCCTATGGAAAAGGTTTGCTTGGCATTGGTATTCACGGTTATTAAGTTACGAAATTACCTCCTATCCCACCAAGTCGAGATTATATCCAAGCACGACCCCCTAAAGTATATCCTTCGGCGACCTATCCTCTCAGGCAAACTGGGAAGGTCGGCTCTCCTGCTGATGGAGTACGACATGTTGGGATCGGTGCGATGGATTTAGAGGGGGGTGAATGAATCTCCCCTTAAAAAATTACTCCCAATTAAAAACTATAACAATCAGAGATGCGAAATTAACACAAATAAGTGCCTTGTATGACACAGGTGTTCTTTTCGAATGAAATGGAAAGATCAGATAGACTTAACTTCTGACCTACTCTATATGCGCTAGGGTGCAAACCCAATTCCAATCAAATATGTGGTGTGCGAATAAACCACTCACTAGATGAAAGAACACATCGAACCTAAGCATGCATCTAGCGAAACACAATAGACAATCAAACCACTGCACATAAGATTTTTAAGGTGGTTCGGTCCCCCAGACCTACGTCCACCCCACACTCCAACTAGAGTGTAGATTCCGCTGATACACAGCTTAAACCGCTGGGCCTCACAGCTTGCCTACAACCGCTGACTAACAGCTTCACCACTGAGCATTACAGCTTTGCCAACCGCTGGGGACTACAGCTTAACCCGTCCAGAGGAATCCTCCTCTGCCCGCTGAGCAACACAGCTTGCTGTCCGAGGTATCCACCTCGCCCGTTGAGCAATACAGCTTAGCTCTGCTGACTAACAGCTTGAAACAAAGTTTCAAAAAATAAAGCAGAAACAAATGAAAAATAAGAAATCTCAAATGGAATGTAGCTCACAATGAGCAATCTCAGTTCTTGTATCTGAACCAAGAAAGTGATGAACAATCATTCAGAGAAAGTCTCTCAGACTCCTCTCACTCAACTATCTTTTTCTCTTCTCTCTGGATCGTTTCTTTTCTTCTCTGCTGCACTCTCTCTTTTTCTTCTGTTCTCAATAGCACACACAGATCTTCTTGCACGACCTATTTCTCCAGATGGAGAAGTCTTCTATTTATAGCATCAGAGAGGTGGGCATGTGTCCTCCACAATTCCCGCCCAGAGCGCCTTGATCACGTGGCAGCATTTCAGCTCACTGCGTTACACGTGTCACGATTCTGGCACATCCTCCCTTCTTGTGCCCTTCTTAATTTCCTCGACCAGCAGTCCTGTCAGATCAGACTTGATTATCAGAAGAATAAAAAGATGCATCGAGTAGGTTTGAGATTTGAACTAAGCATGTATAGACTTGCTAGTAGGTAGTGCATAATGCATTTAACAAAGTATGCACAATGAAGATGAATGCACAGGCATGTCATCAAGGACTGCATGGACTTAGTGTGCATGCGACACCAATGTACAGACTTGCTGGAGTGATGATGCATGAACTTAACCACTCGTACCAGCAATGGAATGTATAGACTTTGAATGCATGATAAAGAGTGTATAGACTTTGTTTTGAAAGATTGCACAAATGCCACTGAAGAATGTACAGACGTTGAACGTGTGAAATGCAGTTTGCATCAATCAAAGTATGCACAACGAAGATGAATGCTCAGGCATGCTGTCAAAGAATGTACAGACTTTGCGTGCATGCGCCAAGATGATGTACAGACTTGCTAAAATGATGCACGGGCATATCAGCAGAGAATGTGCAGACTTTGTATATGCATGAGACAATCGAATGCACTGACTATGCTCATGAATGTATAGACTTGCTAAGTCATCAAAGCAACCGTGTGCAGACTTGGTGTATGTGCAAGACAAAACAATGCATTGACTATGTATATGCATGAAGAGCATTGGCTGTACTGACTAGTCGAGTGAAACACTGGAGGTTGTACAGACTAGCCACCAAGTAATGTACAGACTTGAGTTGATGCAGTCTAGGCAAAACTCTGTACAGACTTTACCCCTTGAACATGCATGAGTCTAGGCATTCACTGACTTATAGCCACCATAAAACACAGTTATGAAATGCACAGGCCTAGACGGTTAACCCTGCACTGACTATGTATGCATAATGAACACGCATCGACTTCGAATTAAAGCAACTGATGAATGCACCGATGCAGTGTATGCATATGGCAGATATTAATGCATATGGCAGATATTGAACCGATGCAATGTATGCAGGAGAACTAACAATGCAGTCTATATGCCAGATCATGCATCGACTATATGACGTGCAACAACAGTTAATGTACCGATGCAAACTACACTTGTTATGCAGGAACTAGAGTTGCACCAATGCAGAGACAGACAGTGCAATAAGATGAATGTGCCCACTCTCAAATCAATCAATCAATCATGCTCATAGTGCTTGCTGACATCAAAACAATTCATACTCATAGTGCTTGTTGACATCAAAACCATAGGGGCACAACAATCTCCCCCTTTTTGATGATGGCAACACTATGAGTCACTATGAGACACACAGATCCAAGCTATCTCCCCCTTTGACTTCATCAAAAAGAGAAAAAGTTTGAGAGAGAAAGAATAAGCAGGTATAAAAAGATTGAGATAATATCTCCCCCTTTGACAAATGAAGGCACATAAGAGCTATTCTCTCCCAAAATGAAGTATGTAGGATGAGCCCCCTATCAATATGAATGAATGACTACTCTCCCCTTAAATGCAGATGACCCAGAACTCCCCCTGAAGTGCAGGAATGAATTCTGGTTAACCACAAGCAATCTGAAATCTGCCATCACAAGGAATCCAAAACAATAATGGTTGTGGCACCTCACATATGCATGGACAGAATAAAGCAGGTGGAAAGCCCACAGAACCAGAACTGGTTATAGAAACAAGATGGAAGATTCCAACAGTGTGGAGAGCGAGACAATGCTGTAAATAAAGTAGATGTAGCCAAGGGTAGGAGTAAATAACATCAAGCAAAGCATAGGATTTTCAACAGGTGAGTTGACATGATGAATAAGTTGTCATAGGTGAACTTGATCAGAGGAAAATGTATGGCAGGTACCACAGTAATAAGTCTTCATAAGGAGAGACTCTCCTATCATAGGGGATTATGAATTAATCGACATGACCCAACTAATTTAACCATGATGTATACCAAATTTGTCAATCAACTTCAATACTCATATCTGAAGGCAGGTTTTAATAAAGGTGAACCAATTAATCAATCAATACTCAAGAACAACCACCTTCCATCTTACACAAATGAACTCAATGACCACTTTAAGAGTTACATAGTATAGTATCAAGATTAAACACACTTAGAAAAATGTGACTTGACAGCTTTTGTTAGAAATTTTCTTTCAATAAGCACAATATTCCCAAAGCAATTTAAGTTGATCAACACCTTTTTATATGAGACACAACACGTCTTAGGTGAAGTGACCCAGTTACTTCAGTGTGATGACTGTCATTGCCTCTCAACTTTGAGAACAGAGTTAGCAATAGGAGTGTCTTTTTACATGAGGAGACACCTTGATCAGAGGCCTGACTCCCCATTTACTCAACACAAACATGTCATTGCTCTATCAGAATTTCAATACATTTTTACCAGATATAACTATGAAACTTCATGACATAGGTTTACTCTATTTCATTGATAGAGAACCTAGTTTCTCAGTTACCAAGTCATTACTCCGAATACAATTTTTCTTTATAGTCAACATTTTTCAAGTTGATGTTTAAAAATAATGCTATCTCTATGTATCTCTGCCAAAGAAGCCTAGATATCACATTTTCATATTACAGATGATTGAGTCTAGGGTATCCAAGACACAGTTGGTTAAAATTTATTAACACTCATCATTCAGATACTTTCAAATCATTCAAGAGCAAATCTGAGAATACATTAAACTTATATCAATCTGAATAAATGGTCATTCTAAAACCTATATGATAGGAATTTCTTTTAAGAATTCAGACTAAAACATGGTACACCACATAAGGATCTCAGATCAGTCCAACCAATGCAACTTAACAGCTCATTATCACTAGAACAAGAATTAGATTAATCAGACCAGCTTGAGAGGATGTGAGTGTTTGATAAGTACAAGCTGGTAGAGCAAATAACAGTAGGAGAGAAAAACATCAAATATATGAAGAGCAGAATCAATTTCAGTAGCTGAGTCTGGAGTACAGACAGATCAGCTAAACAAGTAGAGACAATAGAGAATTCAAGTGAACCACACATGGCCAAGAAAATGGATCAGATCGCTAGACATAAGGAGTTCAAGAGGTGAGGAAGTGATGAAACAGAAATGCTCCCCCTGTCTAGATGCAATGGAATATCTTTTTAGGTTTTTCAAATTTTATTACATGCACTACTCTTTATATGTGCAATATGCAACAAATCAAATAAAGAGAGCATGATCATCAAGCGACAAGAGTCAAACTCCCCCTGACAGAGTGCATGATATGCAATGAAAGCACAGCTCATGATTTTAGAATTTATGCTCGAAGAAAATTCATGCTGTTCAATTAGAGAGAGAAACTGCCAAGTGCATCAAGTTCATTTCAAATTCGCAGAAAGTTTCAATTAAGCACGAATCAAATCAACAAGATGCTCAACCATCTCAAACAGGTAATTTTCAGATGATGAAATTTAAACAGAGTGTTCAGAACTGACCTTAAGAGTAGGATCCTGGGGTTTTCCTTTTTGAGTGCCTTGGTTTATTACCCCTTTTTATTCCTCATCCCTAAGGCACACCTGTAAAGTAATTCCTCATTTTGCACCAACAGGTACCCAAGACATCTTGGGTCCTGAAATAACAGTGGCACCTCTAGCAGGTGTTCTAGACAATTTTTGTGCATGAAGGTCATCAAATCTCATCAAATAGCATTTATTCATTGAATGACCTATTTGACCACAGTAATGGCATGATATAGAAGATTTCAAATTCTTTTTATGCAAATTACTGTTGTCATGAAATTTATTAGCAGAGAAAAAATTCTGTTTACTAAAATCAGCTAGCCAACACTCAGCAGCTCTATGGCCTGGCTTCCCACATTCAAAGCATGAAGATTTTTTCTTTCCCTTAGAGCCAAAATTATTTTTATCAAGAATATTTTTGTTAACATGGAAATTAACAAATTGAGAATTGAATCTCTTTCTCTGACTTAGCCAACATTGAGCAGCAATGTGGCCCAATTTGCCACAGTGAAAACATTGAATCTTTTTATTCAGATGGGCATGATTCTTAGCATAGGATTTCTTAGCTTTCATGTCATTTTGTTTCATTAAATCACACTCATGCATGACATGACCAAATCTATGACAATAAAAGCATTGAAATCTCTTCTTTTGACCAAAGGAAGGTTTCTTAGCACGAAAATTCTTAGCATGCATTCTATCAACATTCAGATCATCCTTTTTCAGCACACGGCAATTATCCATGAAGTGACCATGCTTGCCATAGTAATGACATGAAACATTATTGGATTTCTTTGAAGTATGGCTTCTATCAAATAAATTCTTAGCATGCAGATTATTCTTTTTATTTTTCAGTGGTTTTTGATTTTCAGTTGCAGTAGACTGTTTTGGGGATTGTCTTGAGGCTCCATCTACTTCAGAGCTCCGAATAAAAGTGGTGTACAACTGGTTCCTCTTGGCTTGCTTAATTTTAGAAATGTTGCCAGTCCCCTTTCTTTGCTCACTTACTTCATCTTCCGAAGACATTTTCATTTTGCCTTTATCCTTAGCAAACTTAGATGAAGTATTATTTAGCTCAGTGATTTTACTTTCCAAGGAGATTATGAGATTTTCTGAATCAACTTTCTCCTTCTCGTAACCAGCCAATTTTTCTTTTAACAACCCAATTTCATTTTCTTTTCTGTTCATATCTGACTTTAGGTTTTCATTTTCTACCTTCATACTTTTGATTTCATGCAGCATTTCTTTTTATAGTTTCTTCTTCTCAGATTTAATTCTATCATACTCGATCAACAAATGTTCATTCAACGCCACCAAATCTTCAAATGAAAAGTTAACAATATCAGAGTTTACCAGTGACGAAGTATCTTCAATTTGAATCTGATCTTCATCTAGAGCCATAAGGCATTTCACATCGTCCCGGCTCCTGCTGGCTGCTAACATCTCGACCACTTCGAGGGCACTACAGCATTTGACTATACCAGGAAATTTATCAGTATTTATCGCCCTTTTTATTAGGTCCAGGGCCCTCTAATTCTCAGAGAATTTTAATCTGTTTGAAGTTTTGCATAAGGATTTATTTTTTGGAACTTCATAAGAACTGTGTGCAATGATTATCCACAGATCTGGATTAATCTGCATCACAGATTCTCTAAATTGATTAAACCACTTGTAAAAACCCGAACCTTCAAACTTCGGAGGATCAACAGTGAGTTCCATGCTCAGACAGAATAAGGATTCTAAATAGAACACAGATCAAACACAATCCAAGCGAGTGAATTACCCCTAATCGCACCGAACATAAAACAGTAAAGCACCAAAATGAAATTAGCAGGATCCTCTGCAGATCGTTGGATCTGGAAAGTCAGAGACCTGCTCTGATACCAATTGTTGGGATCGGTGCGATGGATTCAGAGGGGGGTGAATGAATCTCCCCTTAAAAAATTACTCCCAATTAAAAACTATAACAATCAGAGATGCGGAATTAACACAAATAAGTGCCTTGTATGACACAGGTGTTCTTTTCGAACGAAATGGAAAGATCAGATAGACTTAACATCTGATCTACTCTATATGCGCTAGGGTGCAAACCCAATTCCAATCAAATATGTGGTGTGCGAATAAACCACTCACTAGATGAAAGAACACATCGAACCTAAGCATGCATCTAGCGAAACACAATAGACAATCAAACCACTGCACATAAGATTTTTAAGGTGGTTCGGTCCTCCAGACCTACGTCCACCCAACACTCCAACTAGAGTGTGGATTCCGCTGATACACAGCTTAAACCGCTGGGCCTCACAGCTTGCCTACAACCGCTGACTAACAGCTTGACCGCTAGGCATTACAGCTTTGCCAACCGCTGGGGACTACAGCTTAACCCGTCCAGAGGAATCCTCCTCTGCCTGCTGAGCAACACAGCTTGTTGTCCGAGGTATCCACCTCACCTACTGAGCAATACAGCTTAGCTCTGCTGACTAACAGCTTGAAACAAAGTTTCAGAAAATAAAACAGAAACAAACGAAAAACAAGAAATCTCAAATGGAATGTAGCTCACAATGAGCAATCTCAGTTCTGGTATATGAACCAAGAAACTGATGAACAATCATTCAGAGAAAGTCTCTCAGACTCCTCTCACTCAACTATCTTTTTCTCTTCTCTCTGGATCGTTACTTTTCTTCTCTGCTGCACTCTCTCTTTATCTTCTGTTCTCAATAGCACACACCGATCTTCTTGCACGATCGATTTCTCCAGATGGAGAAGTCTTCTATTTATAGCATCAGAGAGGTGGGCGTGTGTCCTCCACAATTCCCGCCCAGAGCGCCTTGACCACGTGGCAGAATTTCAGCTCACTGCGTTACACGTGTCATGATCCTGGCACATCCTCCCTTCTTGTGCCCTTCTTAATTTTCTCGACCAGCAGTCCTGTCAGATCAGACTTGATTATCAGAAGAATAAAAAGATGCATCAAGTAGGTTTGAGATTTGAACTAAGCATGTATAGACTTGCTAGTGGGTAGTGCATAATGCATTTAACAAAGTATGCACAATGAAGATGAATGCACAGGCATGTCATCAAGGAGTGCATGGACTTAGTGTGCATGCGACACTAATGTACAGACTTGCTGGAGTGATGATGCATGAACTTAACCACTCGTACCAGCAATGGAATGTATAGACTTTGAATGCATGGTAAAGAGTGTATAGACTTTGTTTTGAAAGATTGCACAAATGCCACTGAAGAATGTACAGACGTTGAACGTGTGAAATGCAGTTTGCATCTATCAAAGTATGCACAACGAAGATGAATGCTCAGGCATGCTGTCAAAGAATGTACAGACTTTGCGTGCATGCGCCAAGAGTATGTACAGACTTGCTAAAATGATGCACGGGCATATCAGCAGAGAATGTGCAGACTTTGTATATGCATGGGACAATCGAATGCACTGACTATGCTCATGAATGTATAGACTTGCTAAGTCATCAAAGCAACCGTGTGCAAACTTGGTGTATGTGTGAGATAAAACAATGCATTGACTATGTATATGCATGAAGAGCACTGGCTGTACTGACTAGTCGAGTGAAACACTAGAGGTTGTACAGACTAGCCACCAAGTAATGTACAGGCTTGAGTTGATGCAGTCTAGGCAAAACTCTGTACAGACTTTACCCCTTGAACATGCATGAGTCTAGGCATTCACTGACTTATAGCCACCATAAAACACAGTTATGAAATGCACAGGCCTAGACGGTTAACCCTGCACTGACTATGTATGCATAATGAACACGCATCGACTTCGAATTAAAGCAACTGATGAATGCACCGATGTAGTGTATGCATATGTTTGATGCACATTTTTTTATCTCTTTTTATCTTGTTTATTGTTTTTATTTATTTATTTATGTTTATGGGTTTATTGGTGTGCCAGTCACCGTGGTGACGATTCTTATTGTGCGCTCGATCTGACTTGGTCAGTCGATTGTGAGTGATCGTGTCTGGACTAGTAGTCCGTCATACCCTGAACGCTATGACGTTAATTACGTCCTCCCTAAGGAAGACAACCCTTGATTAAACGCTAGAGGTAGGAGGAATGCAGCGGTAAAGCCGTGTGCTCAAAGGAGACAGAATTCATCTGTTTACAAGACGTTAAACGTATCTGAACAGAGCAGGGGTTTATTAATTACGGGGGGAAACCCGCCGGCATATTCCCACCATCTTGGATGATGCCAAGTGGGGAATAGGAAACCACCCATGCAGCGGCAGGGTGGGCTCCGCAAAAGATCGGGTATATATATAGACATAACCCGGAATCCAGATGGGGACCGGCCTGATGTAACACACCCGGTACGAGTGCGATGTCTTATTAATATCCCCCTTCGGAGGGCCATCAGAGATCACGCAAGGGCATAGCTCCGTGGGCCAGCGGGGTTAGAGGAGAATACCACACTCGATTGGTGGGGATATATAAATTTCGGCAGCATGTCCCTCAACCTGGATTATGCCAAGGAAGATAGGTCATCATCCACAGAGAGCCGGGACAACGACCGAACAAAGACGGGCACCAGGCCCAGGGACATCTCTTGCCTTCATATCATTGATCAATATTCCCTTGGAACCCATCAGAACGCATGTAATGACATGGTTCTTTGGGTTCATAAGGCAGCGGTGAAATCCAGATTCGGGACAAGAGCTGTAGGGGAGGTCTTCCCCATTGTTATATCTCATCAAGACACAAGTGATGGTCTGTGAGTATCCCCTTAAACAGATGTAGGGGAGCTTAAGAAGTTTTTAGAAGAATGGTGCAGAGGTGGGCCTCGGAGTGGGTTTCATCTGACTGAAGGGGGGATCTCGGCCTGGCCTTTGGCTTGGACAAAATGGGGCTCTCGGCCTGGGTTTTGGTGGATGGAGAGGGGCTCTCGGCTTGGTCATTGGGCTGGCCGAAGAGCTTCTCGGCGGCCAAGGGAAGGCTCTCGGCCTGGTCATTTAATGGACAAAAGGAGGCTTCTCGGCACGGTTCTTGGGCTGGCCAAGGGGGTTCTCGGCCTGAGCAATTGGCTGGCCAAGGGGGGTCTCGGCCTGGGGTCTTCTCGGCGGGCTCCTGGGCGCGCCGGAAAGGGGGGCGCCGAGAGGGGTAATATTAGGTTTGGCAAAAGGGGGGTGAATTGCTAGGAGGAGGGGCTCTCGGCAGAGGGCTTCTCGGCGCGCTCCTGGCCGCGCCGGGAGTCTACACGTCGGGAGCCTTGCACATATGGCCTCACGAGGAAAGCGTTGGTAACCGACTGGGTTGTCGTTTAGCCAAAAGAAGGGGGGAGGCCTCTCGGCCTTATGGTTCTCAGCGGGGAAACTCGCACGCCGAGAAGGTGAAATGCAGAAGAATTTCAGGGTTTCCAGAGCTTAGAAACGATGCTCTGTTTGTGTGTTTTCTGGGGATTTCAAGCTCGAATCAATGTCGGGCCAGAGATGTAAGAGAGGGATTTCATGGAGGCTTCTATTAGAAGGGTGCCAAGGGATTTGGATGAAGGAATCAAATGGAGGAGGTCAGACCATCACCTGATCCTGTGGAGAGTTTTGCCCGTCTGTTGTAGGCCATTTGGCCATTTGGGGGAGTCAGGAGATGACTGTCCTCCGACCCCTCCAGATGAGCCCAGTGATATTAAACCAACGGAGAAGGAGAGGCTATCAATCGTATAAACTTCAGGTCCTAAACATTCAATATTTAGGATGGAGGACCTGAGATCCGATCATTATTTATGAGAGCTGGGCAGCCCAGGGAACCGAGAGACTGATATCTCTGGTTCCTGAACCGCCAAAAGGGGGGCTCCTCAGAAAAAAACCAGATTATATATATATGGAAAAACAGGCATTGAGATCGGAGAGGGAAGAAGAGAACGAAACTCAGTAACCCATTGGATGGGGTTAGGAGTCTTATCCTCATCCCTCTTCGAAGAACAAACCCACGCGATCGGCTTCGAAACCCAAAGAATCTAATCTATGTTCCTTTCAGACGAAGGCTATATACATAGAGAGACAGACAGAGATCGATGTCTTAATCTATCAACACCCAAACGGGCCATCCTGACGTTTCATTGCATTGCATAAAGGAAATATTACACTGATCATGAAAGAAAAATGTAAGGCAGAAATCAAAAGAGAAGACCGGAACTCCGGCTACAGTTGAGAAATCGAGAGAGAACACGATATATTGCATCAGATAAGGAAAGAAAACATGGAGGGGAGGGTGGAGCATTGACTCCTCTCCCTCCCCAATGCCCACCTGGAGCTTTCCTTCTTCTTCTCTTCTATTTCCTCTCTGTTGATCGAAAGGGGGGGGTGGCTCTTCCTCTCCGAACGATCCCCTTTTTCTATCTGGCTTTCTCTCCTTTTCTCTTCAGCTTTTTTCTCTTTAGCCCTCACCGAGTCTCCCTGTGTTCTTTCGAAGGGAGGGGGTTTTATAACCCCTTTCTTCTTTCTTCTCGGCAGGCTTCAGGGCGCGTCGAAAAGGGGGGCGCCGAGAGGGGCCTGAAGCTCTTGGGCGCGCCGGAAAGGGGGGCGCCGAGAGGTGCCTGAAGCTTCATGGGCGCGCCGGAAAGGGGGGCGCCGAGAGGTGACTCATCTTCATATAGGCCCACTTGGGGTTTCTTCAAATGCATCATCATCCCAAAGGGTCTATCATCTCTGAAAATATCTTGTATTGACATCATGATTGCAATTTTCATCAGTCCGTAGACAGGGTTCTATCAGTCCGTAGACAGGGTTTTATCAGTCCGTAGACAGGATTCTATCAGTCCGTAGATAGGGTTTTATCAGTCCGTAGATAGGATTCTATCAGTCCGTAGACAGGGTTTTATCAGTCCGTAGACATGGTTTTCATCTTATCAATATCGCCACTCGAATGGCGACGAGCTCGGACATCAGCCTTAGTCTTTCGCTGTTGGTCAGATCTTCTTTTCAATCATGCTTCCACCCTTGTTCATTTTCCGGGTGTCAACAAATGCCCCCCACCTGCGGGCGGCGTAAGCGCAGAATAAGCGCCACGGGGGTTGCAGGTGTCTTTTACTATTCGAGGGTATCTTCCTCAATTTGTCTTCAATTCAGCTCTCAGACTTGATCATCTTGCTGTAACAGTATTCTGCACATCGATGTTTCTTCTCTTCATATTTTCTGTCATCATTTTCAGCATTTAGGGCTTTTCGGCCTGCAGTACCTCCCGGCGCGAAGCTTCTCGGCGCGGGGGTCTCGGCCTGGGATGTTATCGGCATAGGAGGCTTCTCGGCGCGCCCTGGCCGCAGAGGGTCTCGGCCTGAAGACCTTCTCGACGCGGGGACCTTCTCGGCGCGCCCCGGCCGCAGAGGATCTCGGCTTGGGGGGCTTCTCGGCGCGCCCTGGCCGCAGACGGTCTCGGCCTGGGGGCTTCTCGGCGCGCCTTCTGGCCGCCGGGGGGCTCTCGGGCGAGAGGTTCTCGGCGCGCATTTTGCCGTGCCGAGACCTCAGTCGCCTGGGCCCCTATTTAGGGCGCCGATGGCCCTTTTTTTCTCATTCTTCATTCGACTTTCTCTTTCTTCATCTTTTCTCCATTTCTTCTCTTCGGCGCGAGCCGCCTCGGTCTTCTCGGCCGTTGCCGCGAGCCTTCCGTCCTGGGTGACGTCTTTTGGGATTCAATCCCTTTGCTTCCGGGATCACCCCCTCTTGGTTGGTGACTCCCTATTCTTTTGGGCAGATCCCGAATAAGGGGATATGCTGTCGAAATTTCTATAGAATCTCATGTTGTAATCCTTATAAGACTGACTTTTAATCCACATTTCTTCTTTTGTTTACAGATATAGCAATGGCTTCTGGCTCTGCTGCTGCATCTTCGGGAGCTGTTGGAGCTAGTTCATCGGCCCAGCCAGACATATCTCGGGACAGAGTGAATTGGTTGAACGTGCACAGCTTGGATTATGGATATGATAGAATAGCTTCAGTTGACGAATCATCTGATTCTGAAACTGACACAGTGTCGACAACCCGGGTATACTCCGCGGGGACCGAAACATACTTCAGGCGGGATAGTAACTACCGGCCAGATTTCCCAAAGGATCGCCACTTGATGCCGTTTATCCGGACCTTCATAGTGGGCGGCCTGCGAGATTATCGGACAGCTTGCGTAGTCGAAGCTGCCATTCTTGCTGAACGGGATAGCCTGAAGGACTCAGTATATCGCGGCCAGGCCATTTATCTTCCGGAGAGAAGCGGGACTGGGGTGCAGTCCTTGGAATATCGGAGCTAGAACCCGAGAAGAAGATGCTGACCCGGGCACCGGAATTCACACCTGCTCGGTGGGACAATGCTGGCGGCCGAGTTAATAGGGAGAAGCCCGGCTATGGTATGTTCTTGGCACCTATAAAGTGGGGATATCGCGAAGAGCCCTTCGTGCTAAATTGTTCGGCCATTCAGTTCAAATACCATTTGTCAGCTGGTTGGTTCGGAGACTGCAAGATCACTGACTCCCATCTATTCCGAGTAGGGGCAGTAGAATTTACTGAATTTGTTCTGACGGAATATGCCCCTCTGCTGATCAGAGCGGGTGTATACCACAGTGTTTTTGCTTCCAGATTCCGATATCCCATCTCCAGGGGGTTATGCTGTGGGATGTTTGAAGTGTTCTGTCCTTTGTTCAACACTTTTTATACAGCAGAGGGTGAGACATCCCTAGACCTCTGGAGTTTATCGCGGCTTTCCGGCCTGCCCATTGATGGCGAGCCGTATGAAGAAGTCTGTTTGGCAGACTCCGAGAAAGACAACTCTGATGGAGAAGGCAAGTATTCCCTTGGCTTCTCTTACCGATATCTGATGAAGGTCTATCGCTCCATCTGTCTGGCATATAGTAGAGGATCCTCCAAAGGCTATCATCCCCGAGAGAAAGGTAGCAAACTGAGGGTCCGGATCGGGCAGTGGCTCCAGTACTTTTTCGACGGGCCCCTGAAATATGCAGATTTCCCCTCCATGGGTCCTGTTGCGAGCAAGCAGATAAGAGCTCCCCGCTACAAATCGGCACTGCCATCTTCATTGCACCATGCGGGCAAAGGTGGTCCCAACCCGGCAGGGGTAGATCCCATCACACACTGTGCAGCTTATTTCACATTCTGGCTGTGTACTTTTGCTCTTCCACAAGGGGACGAGACAGTCATTCGGCCAGAGGCCATATATCCAGCTTGTCAGATGGCCTGGGGGATGAAGCTGTCGCTCTGCCCGGTGGCCCTGTGTTTGATCTATAAATCTTTGGGGGACCTGTACAAGCACCGGACTCCCCGTTCTTTGAGGACCGTGGGTCCTTTTCATTTTTTCAATGCCTGGGTCTGCAGTATATTCCCTGAATTGGCTCCGAGAACCTTGCAGGCGGATACAGTGTTACCCAGGATGGTTGAATTTGCCAGCGCTGAGCCTGGTCCCTTTTATGATCAGCTATTTAAAATAAGGGGCCGGCTGATAAGAGTACCAGTGGACGCCCCTGGCAGCATACATTTCTGGAGCTTGGCTGCAGGTTCAGCTCCTTTGATTGATCCTCAAAGAGAATGCAAGCTGGAGGAGATAGAGACATATATCCACCCTGTCTCAGGGGTCAACACTGCTCGGCCGATCCTGGAACCGGAGCTGGTGAGATGGGCCATGGCAATTCGGCCTAGTGTTTTGGTTTACAGAAAGGGTGGCCTGCTTCTGTTGGAGCCATACTATCCGTTCCGATTTGGGCGGAACTTTGGTTATGACCAGCACATCCCTACTTCAGTTGCTCAATTTCCCCTGGATAGCAGGGCCAAGCACGGGTCCACCATTGTCGGCGACGGCCGGTTGTGGTGGGATTTCTATCATCGTCAGGACGACGCAATTTTCAGGGTGCCCACCGTCTCCAACCGTGTTCCCCGGGTAACATCAGAATATATTAAATGGTGGAACATTCGGACCGCTTTTTCAGGGATGGCAGGGGTGCTTTCTGGGATGTAGCAGAGCGCTCTTTCCTGAAACAGCAGCCTGGGCCGGTGTTTGAAATCCCCGAGGCCCATCTGAGGAAGCTTTATTCGCAGAACCCGAGAGAGGCAGAGAACTATCTGGCCCAGCGTCGAGCTCTGAAGGAAAAGAATTCTGAGCCACCCGCTCCTGTCTTTGCTGCTATTAATGAAGACAGTTTCATAAAGACCCTGAAACATCTGTGCCATATAGGAGATGATCGCTTGGAGGCACAACAGTATCCATTTCCTGTTGAAGAGCCGCTCCCGGCGGTAGCTCATTGGAGGGGTCCAGTTGATAAATTTCATCCGTATAGGACGTTTGTACGCCGGGAAGATAGAACTCAGACGTATTATAAGCAAACGTCCTGGCTGTTCATTCTGCTGAATTTGCATGGACTATCTGCAGAAAGCCCGATAGCTGGCATTTTGAACAAGCCGCTATTTATATCATTTCATTATGTCGATGGCTGGGGCATGGACCATCTTGACTTGTTCCGCTGCCTGGATTTTCATGGCCATAATGACCTGGCAGCTTTGGTGGAGAAATGCCAGACATTCGGCGATGTGTGTTGGCTCATCAAGGAGGCTGCTTCCCGCTCCAAAGAAGTGGCTTATCTGTATTGGCCGCTCTCTGTATTTTATGATGGACCAGCAGGTATCATCTTCTCCTTTCTGACTGCAGTGTTTTCTGTTTAATATCTGAATTTTGCATCTATTGATCCCATCATCTTTCTGCCGTTCTTAACAGACCGGCCCGATATAAAGCGGCAGGGGCTCTACAGGAAGATTATTGCGCAGGCCGAGAAGCCTGCTTATTTTGAAGTTCCTGCTGCAGCACCGACCACTACTCCCCTGCCTCCTGGCAAGAAGAGGAAGGCTTCTGCAGTCAAGGCTGCAGTTGGGAAGGCCAGGAAGGCCAAGAGAGCTCAGGCTCAACAATCGGCTTCGGTAGTGATGGACACCGGGACCCCTCTCCCTGACATTCCCTCATTTGATGAGTTCGAAACTCAGAGGGAGGCCGCTCAGGCATCAGTTCAGGGTAACATCAATATTCTGCCATTACATTCTTCATTCTATCTTGCTGGATTTCAGAGGAGTGTTTAAATCTGACCGCTTCTTTTCGCATAGCCCAAGAGCCAGTTGCGGCGCCCTCCGAGGTGGAGACCCGGTTGCCCTCTCCCACGCCGACTAGTGAGGCGGAGGGTAAGCATTCCCTTTTTATCTTTTTATGTTTGCTTCAGCTACTTTCATCGTCCCTCTCACAGGCTTTTCTTTATAGTGATGGCCGGGGAGGAGACTGAGATTACAGGAGCGGCTGGCGATATTACTCAGCCGCGGGAGGGTCACAAGACCCAGGCGAAATGGGGCCCCGCTCCCGGAAGGCGCATAGTTACTCGGTCTTCCTCCAAGCAGATGTTAGAATCGATGGCCCCGCCCATGGACAGAGTAGAAATCTCTTCCGGTAGCTCTGCGGCCGCTTCTGAGGCAGGTGGAGAAGAAACAGATTTCAGCGGGAGTGACACGGAGGGTGCCTCCAAACCAGAGGCCCCACCCGTATGTACCGCCATTGTTTTATCATTTACACCCCCCAAGCTGCTGGTGCCATTTTCTAGAGAAGAATTGCCAGAAGAGTTCGCTGCTCTGGATACCGAGGCAGATATAACTCCCCCTTTTGTGGTCTCATCAGCGGAGCTTTCCTCTTCTCTGCAATCTTTTGAGGATATTGGCATCACTTTAGAAGTGAGTCTCTTCCCTTTATGGTTTCCTTTTCCCCATCTTTATCTGCTGCTTGACGCTGCATTGATTCATTCACAGGAATCCATTGTTGCCCTCCCGGCTACGAGTGCAGCCGTTGAAGCCACTTTATCCGGCACCTTGGCTATTGTTCCTGCTTCGGCAGCCATTCTTGAGATAATTCGCCCTGTGCCGGTGAGGGTGCAGTCCTCACAGACTTAGCATCATTGGACCTGCGGAATGCAGGGGAAGGCCCGGCTCTCATCAAGGCTTTGGATTTTAGAGCTGAAATGGACCCAGCCAGGGGTTCTGCCTTTATACCAGCTGCAGTGATGACCATCGCTCCAGAATCAACAGTTCCCACAGTATCAGTCATGGAGAGCGAACCTGTGCCTCTTCAGATCGTGGCCCCCGCAGCCTTGACATTGCAGGGGGCGGGCACCGAAATGGAAGAAGGAGAGGTATCTGTTGGAGAACTGGGAGTATCGCCTACAACAGCCACGGAATCTGCTTCCGCATTTTCAGAATCTGAGGAGGAGATGCTTGAAGTTGCGTCCGGGATTATTCCGACGGCCGCCTCCGAGGAGATGGAGGTGGAAGATCTCCCGGCCACATCAGAGGTTATGGGTGGAGCTCAGTTGGTGGCTTCGGCAGACCTGCCGTCTTCTTCTTCGCAGCCGGACATCACCCTATGGGCGGATATAGACAGTGAAGTATCTTTTGAAGTAGCTCCTCTTCCTTCGCCTGGCTTCACTTCCCCTGAAAGTTTTGTTTGGCAACATCTGGGCATGCTGCGTCAACTGGTGGAGTCCCAACCTGGACTAACTTATTTACAGTTGAAGGATATAGCCGGGCGCTTCACCGCCGGTTTACAGGCGATGGGATGTCCCACGGAAATATGGGCCCAGCGGGTTCTTTTGCTGTTAAAATTTGTTCATCGTCGGGATTTCTTGACACATATCATGTCGGACAGATTGGCAGCCTTGAAGTTGCAAAGAATGGAGTGCAAGTCCGAGCTGGCAAAGATGAACTCTATCTTTCAGGAGCGACAGCGTCAAATGCAGTCTTTGGCAGAGCGG
This sequence comes from Amorphophallus konjac, assembly GCA_022559845.1. Classification (NCBI taxonomy): domain Eukaryota; kingdom Viridiplantae; phylum Streptophyta; class Magnoliopsida; order Alismatales; family Araceae; genus Amorphophallus; species Amorphophallus konjac. The sequence goes on along the minus strand of CM040121.1, from coordinate 453,895,668 downwards.
GAGCATTTCGTGCGCGACCGGATAACTATCCTGGAGGCTGAACTGTCTGATCTCCGAGCTGAGCTGCCACAGCTGACAACTTCTCGACCGCAACTCGAGGAAGAAGTAGCTTTATTAGAGGGGCAGGTGGCATCCTTTCTAGACCAGTCTGTTCGACTGCAGGAAGAGGAGGCTCGGCTTCATGAACTAGGAGCCGCCCCTTCTGTGGGTCTTCTGGCATTCGAGGATATCTTCCGGCAGCCATGAATCATTTTCTTTTTCTTTTCTTCTTCTCCTTTTTTGCTCTTTTGTGATACAATGTCCCCTCGGGGCCCTTTATGTACTCACTTCTTAATGAAAGGAAAAATTTTGCCTTATGTGTATCCACCTTCTTTTCCATGTGGTTTTATCACTTCAGGGAAGTGGGGTAGTGGGTTTAGCAAACCCTCATGCGAATGGCGCGTATCTGGCAGGAGAGCGTCCACCCCTTCAGAGAAAGGATGGGGAACTCGCTCCACCGCGTGACGGCATCCGAAGAGGTGCTTAAACCGGATTCTGTTAGTAGCGGCAAACGTCCCTTTTGGCAATATGTGCTATGAGGGAGACAATTTGCAGGAATGTGAAAGAAAGGGCCTTATCAGAATAGACGGAAAGTCTAGACTGGGTAGAGGTTATAACAGGTGGGACGATTACAGGATATGTGGTTTTCATCAAGACAGACGTAAGGTCTGAACTGAATAGGGTTTTATCATTGATCGGGCGAAATGCCAGTCGATCAACAGCTGATTTCATCATCGATATTGAGTTTATATCGATGCAAGGATTTTCATAAGTTTCCTCAGAATAGGCGAAAGGTCTAAACTGAGTAGGGTTTTATCATTGATCGGGCGAGGTGCCAATCGATCAACAGTTGATTTCATCATCGATATTGGATTTATATCGATGCAAGAAGGATTTATAAGTTTCCTCAGAATAGACGAAAGGTCTAAACTGAGTAGGGTTGCATCATTGATCGGGCGAGGTGCCAATCGATCAACAGTTGATTTCATCATCGACATTGGATTTATATCGATGTAAGAAGGATTTATAAGTTTCCTCATAATAGACGAAAGGTCTAAGCTGAGTAGGGTTTCATCATTGATCGGGCGAGGTGCCAATCGATCAACAGTTGATTTCATCATCGATATTGGGTTTATATCGATGCAAGAAGGATTTATAAGTTTCCTCAGAATAGACTAAAGGTCTAAGCTGAGTAGGGTTTCATCATTGATCGGGCGAGGTGCCAATCGATCAACAGTTGATTTCATCATCGACATTGGATTTATATCGATGCAAGAAGGATTTATAAGTTTCCTCAGAATAGACGAAAGGTCTAAGCTGAGTAGGGTTTCATCATTGATCGGGCGAGGTGCCAATCGATCAACAGTTGATTTCATCATCGATATTGGGTTTATATCGATGCAAGAATGATTTATAAGTTTCCTCAGAATAGACGAAAGGTCTAAGCTGAGTAGGGTTTCATCATTGATCGGGCAAGGCGCCAATCGATCAACAGTTGATTTCATCATCGATATTGGATTTATATCGATGTAAGAAGGATTTATAAGTTTCCTCAGAATAGACGAAAGGTCTAAGCTGAGTAGGGTTTATCGCAGGTGGGACTGCCAAGAATGTATAGGTTTCATCAGAACAGTGATGGATTTCATTGTTTGTGGGACATGCGAATGGGGTATGTGGATTTCCCCAGGGCAAACGTAAGGTCTGTCCCAGAAAGGCTTTATCATCGGTGGGGCATGGAGCCATGTGACCGACGGAAGGTTTTACCAATGAAGGCAGATGAAGGTATCGTGCCGGTTGGCACGGGACTTTTTGGATTACCATATTACTGACCCAAGTGCCCTTTCGGGTTTTCACCAGAGCCAGCCCCCTCTTGCTTTTGCCCACGCGTCCTTTCGGATTTTCACGTGGCGGGGTACCCGATTTTGCCTGCAGTGCCCTTTCGGGTTTTCACCACAGCTGGGTTTTAGCCATTTTTGCCCTCGTTCAGAATGCCTGAACAAGACTGGCGGGGTATCTCTATTTTTAACCCCATTTTGTCTCTTCTTTTCTTTTCCCTTTTCTTTTTATTGAAACTTTGATTCTATAACTGATAGGCGCAGCTTGTGCATATATCATCATTGATGTGGGTGCTAACATCAATGCAAGGGTTTCATAGGTCTCATCAGGATAGACGTAAGGTCTAAACTGGACGGGTCTCATCGCTGATTGGGCAAAGCGCCAATCAATCAGCAACGGGTTTCATCATTGGTATTGGGTTTATACCAATGCAAGGATTTTTATAGGTTTCATCGGGATAGACGTAAGGTCTAAACTGACAGATTTCATTGCTGATCGGGCAATGCGCCAATCAATCAGCAACGGGTTTCATCATCGGTATTGGGTTTATACCAATGCAAGGATTTTTATAGGTTTCATCAGGATAGACGTAAGGTCTAAACTGGATGGGTTTTATCACGGCGGGACGTAAAGAGATATGTGGGTTTCTTCGTGGTTACCACATTACCGACCCAAGCGCTCTTTCGGGTTTTCACCAGAGCCAGCCCCCTCTTGCTTTTGCCCGTGCGCCCTTTCGGGTTTTCGCACGGCGGGGTACCCGATTTTGCATGCAGTGCCCTTTCGGGTTTTCACCACAGCTGGGTTTTAGCCATTTTTGCCCTTGTTCAGAATGTCTGAACAAGACTGGCGGGGTATCTCTATTTTTAACCCCATATATATATATATATATATATATTATTATTATTATTATTATTATTATTATTATTATTATTATTATTTTCTTCTATCCCCCCCTACTTGTTCAGAGGGTGTCAGACCGTGACGGCACAGGATCACGATGAGTGGTAGCCTAGTTAGGACGGAGTGTCACTATACCAAGGAAAGGATATCTCGGATAGGGCGGAGTGCCACTAGACCAAGGAAGGGTAGTTCGGCTAGGGTGGAGTGCCACTAGGCCAAGGAAGGGTAGTTCGGCTAGGGCGAAGTGCCGCTAGGCCAAGGCAGAGGTATCTTGACTAGGGCGGGGTGCCACTAGGCCAAGGAAAGGATATCTCAGCTAGGGCGGAGTGCCACTAGACCAAGGAAGGGTAGTTCGGCTAGGGCGGAGTGCCACTAGGCCAAGGAAGGGTAGTTCGGCTAGGGCGAAGTGCCACTAGGCCAAGGCAGAGGTATCTTGACTAGGGCGGGGTGCCACTAGGCCAAGGAAAGGATATCTCGGCTAGGGCGGAGTGCCACTAGACCAAGGAAGGGTAGTTCGGCTAGGGTGGAGTGCCGCTAGGCCAAGGCAGAGGTATCTTGACTAGGGCGGGGTGCCACTAGGCCAAGGAAAGGATATCTCGGCTAGGGCGGAGTGCCACTAGACCAAGGAAGGGTAGTTCGGCTAGGGTGAAGTGCCGCTAGGCCAAGAAAAGGGTATCTCTTGCCCGATTAATCGGGGAATATCAGCTGTGCAGCATGATACAGCTTCAGGTGTTTACCGTTGAGTGGTGAGAATTGGATCTCCCCTTGATGATTAACAACTATGTAGGCCCCTCCTTCGTAGACCCTTTGTATCACATATGGACCTTCCCAATTGGGATTTAGCTTTCCCTTCGGGTTGGACGCCATGACTTCTTTTTTCTTGACCATGACAAGGTCACCTTTTTTGAATTCTCGCCCTTTTACGAGTTTGTTGAATGCGGTGGCCATGCGGGCCTGATACATCTGGATATTCTTCTGAGCTTGGAGACGCTTCCCTTCCAATTCAGCCAATTCTTCTAATCTTCGTTCTGCATTGGTTTGTTCGCCATGGGCTAGGTCGTATTGGACTGCCACTCTGAGTGACGGGACTTCCAGCTCTAGTGGGACTACTGCCTCTGAGCCGTATACCAAGGAGTATGGTGAGCACCCTGTAGGTGTTTTGAAGACGGTGCGATACGCCCACAGAGCTTCATACATCTTTTCTTCCCAATCCTTCTTATTGGCACTGACGACTTTGGCCAGCAGGGTGCACAAAGTCTTATTGAAAGCTTCTGCCAATCCATTTGCCTGTGGATTGTAAGGAGTGGAAGTCCTCCATTCGATCTTATATTTCTCGGCAAGCCGATAGACTTTCTGATTTCTGAAATGACTCCCATTGTCAGATATTATTCGGCTGGGGATCCCAAACCGGAAGATGATGTTTTGCTTGATGAATCTGGCGACCAGCTCACCGGTCACTTCCCGTAGTGCTATAGCTTCCGCCCATCGGGAGAAGTAATCTGTTATGGCCAGTATATACTTATGCCCGGCCGAGGAAGTCGGTAGTGGACCTGACTACATCAGTTCCCCATTGTGCAAACGGCCAGCTAGGGACTGTAGGGTGCAGAATCGTAGGTGGCCTTCTAGGCACAACAGCATGCTCCTGACACTTCTGGCATGACTTTGCAAATGTGCAGCAGTCTTCAAACATAGTGGGCCAATAGTAGCCCAGCTTCTTGATTTCTATCTTCATCTTGGGGCCAGCCTGGTGGGCACCTGCTGTCCCAGCATGTACTTCTTTCATCGCTTGCCAAGCTTCCTCAGTGGACAGGCAGCGGAGCAGAATCTTCTTGCGTGCATCTGCCATTATTCGGAACAGAGTCCCATTCCTAATTCATAAGAATCTTTGATTCGCAAGAGTTTCATCTTTTCTTCTCTTTTCTGCGGCAGCTGTTGATGTAAAAACCACTGTAGCAGGTGTTGTCTCCAATCAGACGCCTGTTCTGTACTGATCGTGGCGACTTCATTTTCTTCGGGGCAGCTTTCTAGCATGCTGGGGACTTGCCGCCGATTTATAACAACAATGTTCAGTGTCTCATCTGGTGGGACTGCTATTGAGCTGGCTAGCTTTGCCAATGCATCAGCTTGGGCATTATGTGCACGGCCCACATGCTTGAGCTCAATATGATAGAATTTCGCCATGAGGCGCACGGCTTTTTGGTGGTAGGGGTTCAACTCCGGCTTCCGCACTTCGAACTCCCCTTGGATTTGTTTTATTATCAACATCGAATCCCCGAATACCTGAAGCATCTGATACCCATGTTGAGGCTTATATGCAGTCCGATTATCAGAGCTTCATACTCGGCTTCATTATTAGTGCAGGGCTTGTTTATAGAACAGGAAGTATGCACAACCTCCCCCTCTGGCGATTTCAGCACAATACCGGCTCCGGCCCGTATTCTGATCTTTCCATCGGAGTCCGTCTCTGTTCTAGATGCTCCGTCAAAGAACAGCTGCCACATAGTTGACTGAGCCTGGCAGGCTTCTAGTGTCTCATCATCGGGTAACTCAGTCCCCAACATATCATTCTCTGGCACAGTATGTTCTGCGAAGAAATCGGCCACAGCCTGTCCTTTTATTGCCCTCTGGGGTATATACGTGATATCGAATTCCATCAGAATTACTGCCCATTTGCCCAACCGGCCTTTCAGTACTGGTTGAGTCAGTATGTATTTGAGTGGATCTGCTGCAGATATCAATCTGATTTCATGTGACAGCATATAGTGCCGGAGCTTCTTTACGGCAAAGACTAGTGCCAAGCATGTCTTCTCTATATAGGTGTAACTTTCTTCTGTTCTGATCAGCCTCCTACTCAGGTAGTATAGAGCCTGCTCTTTGCCTTCTTCATTTATCTGTGCTAGCATTGCCCCCAGGGAACAGTGTGTGGCTGCAATGTACAGTATCAGGGGTTTGCCCTTAATAGGTGCCCCCAGCACTGGAGGGGTTTTGAGATATTCTTTCAGCTTCTCAAAGGCCTCCTGACAGCCATCGTCCCAGAGGAACGGCACATCTTTCATCATGAGCTTGTGAAAAGGGTGGCATTTCCCCGACAGATTTGATATGAATCGTCGGATGTAGGCCAAACGCCCTTGTAGAGATCTCAGCTCGTGAAGATTCCTTGGTGGAGGGAGCTCCTGGATAGCTTTAATCTTGGATGGGTCAATCTCAATGCCCCTATGACGGACAATGAACCCAAGGAATTTTCCACTGGACACGCCGAAGGCACATTTCATAGGGTTCATTTTGAGCTCATATTTGCGCAGCCTCTGGAACACTACTCTCAGATCCTGCAAATGGTCTTCCTTTCTGCTGGTTTTCACCACCAGGTCATCAATATAGCACTCTACCTTTTTGAAGAGCAAATCATCAAAGATCTTTGTCATAGCTCTTTGATAGGTAGCGCCGGCATTCTTGAGGCCGAACGGCATCCTTTTATAGTGGAATATCCCCTTCGGGGTGCGGAATGCAGTGTGCACTCTGTCTTCTTCAGCAATCCAGATCTGGTTATATCCGGATGACCCATCCATGAATGACAGGGCTTCATGGCCAGTGGTTGCATCGATCATTACTTCAGTAATTGGCACTGGGAAATCATCTTTTGGACAAGCCTTATTCAGGTCCCTGAAATCTACACATATTCTGATCTGCCCATTTTTCTTCTTCACGGGCACTATATTGGCCAGCCATGTAGTATACTGGTTTTCCTCAACAAAGCCTACGTCAATCAGCTTGTCGACTTCTTTGTTGATCTGATTTATCAGTTCAGGACGCATTCTCCTGGAAGGCTGCTTTACAGGGCTAGCCTCTGGGTCTATTGCCAAGCGGTGCTGTGCCACATCAGAGCTCAGTCCCGGCATTTCATCATACGTCCATGCAAAGCAGTCTCAGAACTCTTTCAGAAACTGTATGTACTGTTCTCTGGCAGCTGGTTCTAGCAGTGCACTGAGGAATGTCGGCCTTGGCTCATCTGCTGACCCCAGGTTCACTTCTATCAGTTCATCGACGGTGGCTTGGCCCCCGTCCTCAACTTCGGGTGGGGCTTCTTGCAAATCAATAAAGCCTCCCGGGATATAATTCTCTTCAGTTTCATGTTCTTCTGTATCGTCATCCTGCTCATCAGCGGATGTCGGCTTATCATATAAGGCCGATACCATCGGATTCTGTTCAGTCTGCCCCGAGGACGAGACTGGTTCAGAAGAGAATTCAAAAGTGGAATCTTCCGCTCTTAGGGATCTTTCTGTTACAGGCTCCCCTGAAAGGTCATCTTTCTGTAGAGCCCGGACTTCTTCCAGAATGCACTCGAATTCCAGGCATTCTCTCAGTTCTTTGGCCATCTGGTCTTCATCCGGGGTTTCCGTATCAAATTGTGCTTCGGCCTGGAATAGATCCTCCTTGCAGGACGGGTCCTTCCAGCACCGACCCCTCTTAGTTTTATCAGACATCCCTGCTTCTGGCTGGTCATCTTGGGCTTCATTGTCTGTTATAGTTTGATACATAATTTCTTCATCCTCAAAGGGATATTGATCATATCCTAACCCAGGGGAGTCTCTATGCTGGTAGAAGGTAGAGATGACATCCACCTCGCTTCATAATATTCTTGAAGGGTATAACCCAATCCCGGATGCTGTGTGATCTTCCTCAGTTCCTTATTATCTCGAGGCGGATCCCATAGCTCCCTAAATGCTTTCTTCTGGGCTGCAGATTGTAGTGATGGCATTTGCATCTTGGAGAACATCTGCGAAACCCGCTGGGTAGTATACTCCAGGCCTGTAATCGGCACCATCTGGTTTGCGGCTTCTTCAGGGACCATGCAGTCTTGATCATCTTCTTCGACTGCCTCCCCGGTGTAGAATATGGTAGGTGGCTCGCAGAAGCGAGGGATTTCCATAGTCTTCAGTGGCAGCACTGTTTGGTATTCTAGGCTGGCGACGGGTTTGATTAAACCTCGTGGGACCTTCACCTGTATGCACCTTTCTTTCATTTCTTGATCAGTGCTATCTGGATGGATGCTAGGAGGGGTGATCCGAGCAAAATCATCAGCATAAGAGATGTGAGCTACTTCATGCTTTTCAACATAACCCCTGGGTGGCGGTGGAGACCAAGCTTTTGCCTTCGTCGCCGGCTTCTTCTGGCTGATCACAGCCTCTTTCTTTTCATCTTTTTGTGACACCTCGGTGTAGTAGGAGGCATCGAGCATATGGCATTCGAACACTTCAAAGGGATGTAGGTCTGCAAACACCCTTTCTTCCTTTCCTTCATGGCAGTATTTTATGCATTGGTGTAGCGTGGATGGCACGATCTGATATTCATGCAGCCACGGTCTCCCCAACAGGGCCTTATACGTGGTGTTGGAGTCGATCACATAGAATCGTACCACGGTAGTGAGGTCGCCCAATGTGAGGTTGAAATCAGCCACCCCGAGAGGTGTTTCACATTTCTGGTTGAACCCAGCAATCTTCATGTCTCTGACCTTGGTAAGCTGCAGATCAAAGTAGTATTTCTGATAGATGCGATACGGGAGAATATTTACAGCAGCCCCGGGATCTATCAGTATCCTGCTCAGCGACTGACAGTTCAGGGAGCCCCTCATATACAACGGTCTGTTGTGACTGGCATTTGGGATCAGCATATCATCTTCTGTGAACGTGACTGATGGTCCAGCATTCACTTCTGCCAAGAGTGCTTCATATTGTGCCGGCGACTGCAGGGCATCCACAATTGCTTGGCGGGCCTCTTCACTCAGAGAGAGTATCTCCCAGATGGAGAATCTGGTGGGGAGCTTCTTCAACATTTTCATGATTCGACTGCCAACCCGAACATTAGACAGCCTCATCTCCTCTGCCCACCGGGGTCTTGGAGGTTCGTGTGGTGCCTGTGGCCTTTGCTGCCCAGTCCCAGTTTCATTTTCTTCATCGGTCTCCCGGAGGGCTTCTTCTGTAATGACTGCCCTTGGTTTTGCTAGAGGGCTATTTTCTTCATTTTCTTCATGCTATTTCTGCTTTCCGGCTGCTGTCTGTTGGCACTTATTGCTTTTAGCTGGAGCAGTATGAGATGGCTGCTCGTTTTCTAAGCTGGACAGGAACTCCAGGAAGGAGGGCTCCTTCTGCTTTATCTTTTCCTTGGTACAAGCTGGCAGGGGGAGGAACCTGGACACCGCGCACCTCTAGTTTTGGGATTTGATAGGGTTGCTCCCCTCTGAACATAATATTATGGTTAGCTGGTGGCGGACGCCCCCATTTTCTCCCAGAACGTGTTGCATGGGCTGAGGTAGAGGCCTCAGCATGATTGGCTTCCAGCGGGACATCTGATGCTTCTTGTTCATCATCCTCCCCGGGCAGGGAAAAGAGTACCGACAGAGTATTGCATTGTACTGTCGTGACCTTCTTTCCCTTTTTGGCCTTAGGCCGTCTCTTCTTTTTCTGGGAAGTTGGCTTTGCTAGTTCCTGCCCCCAGAAGGACTCAGTCTTATCTTTTCTTTGTTCTGCTTCCGGCTGCTCTTCAATTTTCAATTCTTCGAGCTGCTCCCAGAGTATACAGTCTTTCACCAACAGGTGTTTCGGCTTTTTCTGCTCATACTCATCAAGCTCATTAATATATTGCTGCAGACGCCTGGTTGCAGGACTTTCTTCTTTATGTGCAGGGAGGGGAGTTTGTCTCCTCCGGTTGCGAGTATGGATCCGGATGACTGGTCCGGTGTCAACTGTAGGCCATATTGGCTTTATTGGAGGCGACTCAGGCCTCGGGGTGACACCCCGGATAACTACTCCGTTGGTTTAAGCTGCGGGAGTCTTCTTTCTACTTTTTGTGGGTACCGTCTGCCATCCTTCCTGATCTCTCAATGGGGTGAGGAGGCAGGCTTCATAGGTGTGCCTGGTGCATTCTTCAATGGCTTCCTTAGGCAGCTGTCGATAGATTGAGATCATATTAGCGGCCACCCTCCAGGGCGGAAGCTCATGTGGCCGAGGAGGCTTCACCTGGTAATCTCCCAGCTGCAGTTCACCCTTCTTAACCATTCCTTCCATGATATCTTTGAAGACATAACAGTCCTCAATTGGGTGCCCCAACACCCGGTGAAATGGACAGAACATCGGATCATCTTTCTTTTCTGCATCTTCGGGCTTCTTCGGTTCAGGCAATGTCACCTTATTGAACTTATATGCCCAGTTAAACAATGCTACAGTCTTATCCTTGGGAAAAGAGTAAGCCCTTCTCATCCTGTCCCTCAGAGAGACTTTGTCTCTTCTTTCTGTTGTATCTGCCATCGGGGGAGCTTCATATGCCCCTTTCTTCCCTTTTTGTTGCTCAAAGGTTCTAAAATCGACGGTGTTGGCCTCAGAGTGTGACGGCCGCCGATCATTGGATTTACCTTTTGGCATGATGGGAGCATTGACAGTCGGACGTTTGGACAAGAATGCCTCGACCTCCGCCACTATATTGTTCAGTCGGTCAAATGTTTTGACATCTGCACCGATCATTTTTTCTAGTACTTCCCTCCTGAGGTTCTGCTTGCATATCTGCACTACATCCTCCTGATGAGGAGGTCTTCTGCATCTCATGGCTAGATTTCTCCATCTTTTGATGTACTCCAGTGCAGTTTCATCCTGTTTCTGCCTAGTAGCATACAGTTCTGCTATTGTGATTTCCCTCTCCGTGACATGAAACCTGTCGCGGAATTTTCTCTGCATATCGGGCCAATCAACCACTGATCCTGCTGACAAGCTTGAATACCATTCAAAGGCCAACCCAGTGAGGGATGAGCCAAAGAACTTGAGCAGATAGGCTTCATCGACTGCTAGGTCGCCCATGATGGTAGTATAGTAGGCTATATGCTCTCTGGGGGAGCCCTGGCCATTGAATTTCTCAAACTTTGGCGGCTTGCTGACGCCTGGAGGCAGCCTTTTGGCAGCATACTGGGGAGGATACGGTACCTTATACACATCATAGGCACTAGTATCATCTCCAGTCTTTTCTGACAGCTTCATTTCCACAATTCTTTCAATCATCTGCTTGTGGGCTACAGCTGGATCTATATCTTCTGGAAAGAAGTGGGCTTGTTGCTGGCTGTGAGGAGTTGTCATCACAGTGGCGCGCAAGATGGGCGCGGTAGGCTGCGTCTGAGACACAGAGGGCTGAGCTATTGTTTGCTGTGAACAGGTTGACTTGGTGCTTTGCCCTTATCAGCTAAGAGAGGATTAGCCAGGATAGTTGTTTCTGTGGAGCTGGATGTCTGCCCCGCAGGTTCAGCTTGCTTCGAGACTGATGTAGCTTCCTGTCTCTCATTGAGCTGTCTTCGGAGAGCATTGATCTCCTGTTGGTATCTTCTGAACATCATCTGGATCATGGGATCCATGGTTGATGGAATTTGTATATCTTCAGAAGTCCCTTCAGCATCATCAACGAAGGGGTTATCTCCATCTTCCGCCGTTACCACATTAACTGTCATAGTGGTAACCCTGCGGGCTTCATCATCAATTTTGATTTTATCTTTTGCTGCCTGGCCTCTTCTTGTGACAGGACCAGGTCTAGTTGCCAGCCTGAGCAATTCCTCTGGCTGAGTTGGTAGTATATCCTGCCCCCTGGCCAGTCCAGCCATATTGCAGGCGAAGATTCGCATCTTTCCTTTCCGCCTGTAGACCTTTCTTTTTATTTGACTAGGATATCTGAGCCGGTCAAAGACCGATATTCTTTCTTTGGCTTCTTCCTCGTATAGGTCTTCTTCATTATATCCGACCCTGGGGCCTTCTTCATAGTCATTTGAATCGGAGGAAGAGGCTTCGATCATCATCTCTTGGAAGGTTTCTCCTTCTTCATCATCCCTGATGCCCAAGGCACGAGATAGTCTTTGCTGGCCTAGGGCAGAGCTCCCTAGGTAGTGCAAGTAATCTTGGACTACTTGCTTAGTTTCCTCTGGGTCGCGCCTTTTCGGCTCAGGTCGGAGCATCAGTCTGTCCTGGCCCTTTTGCTGCCGGGCTAGTCTTATCACCCGAGCATTCAGATGTTCGACCCTGGGATATTTGAAGATATCAGCCTGTCTGGCACAGGTTCCTGATCTTCTTGCAGTAAGCATAGTGACTGGTTCACTTCTTCTTATATTGCCAACTTGGCAGCGGTTGGCAGCAGCATTGCTTTCATCTCTCTTCATTTCCCTTCTGCCCCCTGCTCTGAGGCGGGCAGCAGTGATATCAGTGAGGTTCTCTCTGTCTTCAGCTGGGGCCCAGCTTTGGATCTTCTTCGGTCGCCAGACCTGTTTGTATTTTGCTGGCTTGGGCGCTAGCGGCTTCCTTTCAGCATCTTCCCAGTTGGCCCTCCTAGAGGCCAAAACCTGGAACTTGTTGTCAGTTGGGATGGTCGGGACGATTCTGTCTGGCCGGACTCCCCTGGGGCGACCGTCGAGATTTGCCCTAATAGCACCCATCATTATCGTCTTTCCGGAATTGGAAAGGCGACGATCAATAGCAGTAGACCGGTTCCTCCGGTTGGTTTTCTTCCCCTTCTGGGCAGCAGTGGGGACCATGTCCCTTTTCTGGACATGATGGACGTAGCAGGCGACAGCCGTGGGGGCCGTCTTCTTCGGTAAGCCATCCTTGCGATCAGCGGCCTCCACTGGGGCGTTTGCAGCAACGCCTTGCTCCTCGTTATCGACCTGTAGAAGGTCGGTGTAGACAACGCCCAAGCAGTTGGGCAGCCCGACAGCTGGGGGAAACGAACCGAACGCCAGTGGTACCGCCAGGTACCCCTCCTGGACGTGCATGTCCACCGGTTGCTTGTCGAAGCATACAGACGCGATTTGTGTTGTCATCGTAGTTTCCTGGAAACAAGGAAACACACGGAATCAGAAATTTGAGGGGGGCCCGCTGGGCCTCCTACCTTAGCGTAAAGATGAAGGGAGACTGAGTCCCACCGGGCGTGCCAGACTTGTTTGATGCACATTTTTTATCTCTTTTTATCTTGTTTATTGTTTTTATTTATTTATTTATGTTTATGGGTTTATTGGCGTGCCAGTCACCGTGGTGACGATTCTTATTGTGCGCTCGATCTGACTTGGTCAGTCGATTGTGAGTGATCGTGTCTGGACTAGTAGTCCGTCATACCCTGAACGCTATGACGTTAATTACGTCCTCCCTAAGGAAGACAACCCTTGATTAAACACTAGAGGTAGGAGGAATGCAGCGGTAAAGCCGTGTGCTCAAAGGAGACAGAATTCATCTGTTTACAAGACGTTAAACGTATCTGAACAGAGCAGGGGTTTATTAATTACGGGGGGAAACCCGCCGGCATATTCCCACCATCTTGGATGATGCCAAGTGGGGAATAGGAAACCACCCATGCAGCGGCAGGGTGGGCTCCGCAAAAGATCGGGTATATATATAGACATAACCCGGAATCCAGATGGGGACCGGCCTGATGTAACACACCCGGTACGAGTGCGATGTCTTATTAATATCCCCCTTCGGAGGGCCATCAGAGATCACGCAAGGGCATAGCTCCGTGGGCCAGCGGGGTTAGAGGAGAATACCACACTCGATTGGTGGGGATATAAAAATTTCGGCAGCATGTCCCCTGAACTTGGATTATGCCAAGGAAGAATAGGTCATCATCCACGGAGAGCCGGGACAACGACCGAACAAAGACGCGCACCAGGCCCAGGGACATCTCTTGCCTTCATATCATTGATCAATATTCCCTTGGAACCCATCAGAACACATATAATGACATGGTTCTTTGGGTTCATAAGGCAGCGGTGAAATCCAGATTCGGGACAAGAGCTGTAGGGGAGGTCTTCCCCATTGTTATATTTCATCAAGACACAAGTGATGGTCTGTGAGTATCCCCTTAAACAGATGTAGGGGAGCTTAAGAAGTTTATAGAAGAATGGTGCAGAGGTGGGCCTCGGAGTGGGTTTCATCTGACTGAAGGGGGGATCTCGGCCTGGCCTTTGGCTTGGACAAAATGGGGCTCTCGGCCTGGGTTTTGGTGGATGGAGAGGGGCTCTCGGCCTGGTCATTGGGCTGGCCGAAGAGCTTCTCGATGGCCAAGGGAAGGCTCTCGGCCTGGTCATTTAATGGACAAAAGGAGGCTTCTCGGCACGGTTCTTGGGCTGGCCAAGGGGGTTCTCGGCCTGAGCAATTGGCTGGCCAAGGGGGGTCTCGGCCTGGGGTCTTCTCGGCGGGCTCCTGGGCGCGCCGGAAAGGGGGGCGCCGAGAGGGGTAATATCAGGTTTGGCAAAAGGAGGGTGAATGGCTAGGAGGAGGGGCTCTCGGCAGAGGGCTTCCCGGCGCGCTCCTGGCCGCGCCGGGAGTCTACACGCCGGGAGCCTTGCACATATGGCCTCACGAGGAAAGCGTTGGTAACCGACTGGGTTGTCGTTTAGCCAAAAGAAGGGGGGAGGCCTCTCGGCCTTATGGTTCTCGGCGGGGAAACCCGCACGCCGAGAAGGTGAAATGCAGAAGAATTTCAGGGTTTCCAGAGCTCAGAAACGATGCTCTGTTTGTGTGTTTTCTGGGGATTTCAAGCTCGAATCAATGTCGGGCCAGAGATGTAAGAGAGGGATTTCATGGAGGCTTCTATTAGAAGGGTGCCAAGGGATTTGGATGAAGGAATCAAATGGAGGAGGTCAGACCATCACCTGATCCTGTGGAGAGTTTTGCCCGTCTGTTGCAGGCCATTTGGCCATTTGGGGGAGTCAGGAGATGACTGTCCTCCGACCCCTCCAGATGAGCCCAGTGATATTAAACCAACGGAGAAGGAGAGGCTATCAATCGTATAAACTTCAGGTCCTAAACATTCAATATTTAGGATGGAGGACCTGAGATCCGATCATTATTTATGAGAGCTGGGCAGCCCAGGGAACCGAGAGACTGATATCTCTGGTTCCTGAACCGCCAAAATGGGGGCTCCTCAGAAAAAAACCAGATTATATATATATGGAAAAACAGGCATTGAGATCGGAGAGGGAAGAAGAGAACGAAACTCAGTAACCCATTGGATGGGGTTAGGAGTCTTATCCTCATCCCTCTTCAAAGAACAAACCCACGCGATCGGCTTCGAAACCCAAAGAATCTAATCTATGTTCCTTTCAGACGAAGGCTATATACATAGAGAGACAGACAGAGATCGATGTCTTAATCTATCAACACCCAAACGGGCCATCCTGACATTTCATTGCATTGCATAAAGGAAATATTACACTGATCATGAAAGAAAAATGTAAGGCAGAAATCAAAAGAGAAGACCGGAACTCCGGCTACAGTTGAGAAATCGAGAGAGAACTCGATATATTGCATCAGATAAGGAAAGAAAACATGGAGGGGAGGGTGGAGCATTGACTCCTCTCCCTCCCCAGTGCCCACCTGGAGCTTTCCTTCTTCTTCTCTTCTATTTCCTCTCTGTTGATCGAAAGGGGGGGGGGTGGCTCTTCCTCTCCGAACGATCCCCTTTTTCTATCTGGCTTTCTCTCTTTTTCTCTTTAGCTTTTTTCTCTTTAGCCCTCACTGAGTCTCCCTGTGTTCTTTCGAAGGGAGGGGGTTTTATAACCCCTTTCTTCTTTCTTCTCGGCAGGCTTCTGGGCGCGCCGGAAAGGGGGGCGCCGAGAGGGGCCTGAAGCTCTTGGGCGCACCGGAAAGGGGGGCACCGAGAGGTGACTCATCTTCATATAGGCCCACTTGGGGTTTCTTCAAATGCATCATCATCCCAAAGGGTCTATCATCTCTGAAAATATCTTGTATTGACATCATGATTGCAATTTTCATCAGTCCGTAGATAGGGTTCTATCAGTCCGTAGACAGGGTTTTATCAGTCCGTAGACAGGGTTCTATCAGTCCGTAGACAGGGTTTTATCAGTCCGTAGACAGGATTCTATCAGTCCGTAGACAGGGTTTTATCAGTCCGTAGACAGGATTCTATCAGTCCGTAGACAGGGTTTTATCAGTCCGTAGATAGGGTTTTCATCTTATCAATATCGCCACTCGAATGGCGACGAGCTCGGACATCAGCCTTAGTCTTTCGCTGTTGGTCAGATCTTCTTTTCAATCATGCTTCCACCCTTGTTCATTTTCCGGGTGTCAACAGCATATGGCAGATATTTAACCGATGCAATGTATGCAGGAGAACTAACAATGCAGTCTATATACCAGATCATGCATCGACTATATGACGTTCAACAACAGTTAATGTACCGATGCAAACTACACTTGTTATGCAGGAACTAGAGTTGCACCAATGCAGAGACAGATAGTGCAATGAGATGAATGTGCCCACTCTCAAATCAATCAATCAATCAATCATGCTCATAGTGCTTGTTGACATCTAAACAATTCATACTCATAGTGCTTGCTGACATCAAAACCATAGGGGCACAACACGACATTACTTATGTCCCCAGAAAAGCAATTAAGGGACAAGGCATGGCTGAATTCTTGGTAGCCCATCCAGTACCAGACGACTCACCCTTCAACTCGGAGCTCCCAGACGAGGAGTCCCTTGCTACTCAATCACAACCATCGGTTGAACAGAGCAGAGATGTCTTGCATTACTCGTAGCAAAGTGCTCTCACAACCACTACTGCTCAATCACAACAACCAATTGAACATAGCGGAGATGTCTTCCATTATTGGCAACCAAGTGCTCTCACAACCAGCGTGCCTTGCTGGGAGCTCTACTTCGACGGTGCTTCCCGAGGGGTCACCCGAAGCAACCAGGATCCAGCCACCACGGCAGGTGCTGGCATAGTTTTCCTAACTCCTCAGGGTGGAGTTTTATACAACTCTTGTGCCCTCATGAAGTACCTGACCAACAACGAAGCCGAGTATGAAGCTCTACTCGTTGGGCTCCAGATGGCTCTCCACATGGACATTAAATGTCTCAAAGCCTATGGGGACTCCCAGCTGATAGTCCGACAGGTCCTCGGCATTTATGACGTGCGGAAGCCAGAGTTGGTTCCATACTATACCGCCGTCGCCAGATTAATCCGGAAGTTCTATTTCTTCGAAATAGATCATATTCCCAGAAACAGCAACGCTCAGGCGGATGCCTTAGCAAAATTGGCCGCGGCCATCAAGCTATGGCCCGAGGGTGAGGTCGACATTGTCATCAAACATAGGAGGCTGATGCCAAGCTCACTCGAAGGCAATACCGGTCTCACCATTTACGAGGTCCACGACCTTGACCGGAACACACCTCCAGGAGAGGATGATTGGCGTGCGCCCATCATCAAATTCAAGAAAGGGTGGCTCCCCCCTGACCGAGCTCAAAGAGTCTAAGTACTCTGCCGAGCAACCTCTTACGAGTTGATCAACGACTCTCTATACCGGCTCGTCCACGAGAAGGACAAGTCAATTCTCCTGAGATGTGTCTCCCTCACGGAGGCTCGAGCCATCATGCAGGAAGTCCACTCCGGGTTGTGAGGCGCACACCAGGTTGGAAACCGAATGAAACACAACATCAAGCTCAAAGGCTTCTACTGGCCAACCATGTACGCGAACTGCATCCAGTATGCCCGTACATGCCATCAATGCCAAGCCTTTGGCCCGGTACCCAGAAGACCTCCCAATCCACTTCATCCTACAACCCCCACCTGGCCATTTGCCGAGTGGGGCATGGACATTGCGGGGCCTTTCCCGCCATCTGCCAAGGGCCATAAATACATCTTGGCCGCCACTGACTACTTCTCTTGTTTGGCGGAGGCTCTGCCTTTGCGAGAGGTCACCGGTGAGGTGGTTTCCAGATTAGTCCGGCACAACATCATATACCGATTCGGTACTCCCAGCCGCATAGTGTCCGACAATGGGACACCATTCAAAAATAAGGCCATATACCAGTCAACGGCTAAACTCCACATCGACTCGAGAACCTCTTCGGTCTACAACCCCCAGGCTAATGGTTTAGCGCTTCAACAAAACCCTCTGCAAGCTCCTGGCTAAGATGGTTAGCCACCGGAAACGCGATTGGGGTGAGAAGGTCTTCGAAGCATTGTGGGCCTATCGGACGGTCTACAAAACCCCCACGGGGTGCTCGCCGTTCTCCCTTGCTTACGGGACAGAAGTAGTTATTCCCATCGAAATCCAGTTAGCTTCTTATCGTGTGGCGATCCACACCGGCCTCGCCGGCCCTGACGAAAGTGAGTACCAGAGAAGGCTAGAAGAGCTCGCCGATCTAGAAGGCAAGTAACTCGAAGCCTACAAACACCTGCAAGTATACTAGGCCCGCATGGCCTAGGCCTATGATAAGCTCGTCAAGTAGCGAGCTTTCAAACAAGGTGACCTTGTCATGATCAAGGAAAAGGAAGTCATGGCAGGGCGCTCCAGTGGAAAACTACAGCCAAATTGGTGAGGTCCGTATGTTATCCAGAATGTCTATGAGGGTGGGGCTTACACGGTTGTCGACCACAAAGGTCACAGACCGTTCCCGCCTCTCAACGGCAAACATATGAAGCTATATTATGCACCGGAACTTGAGTTCACGCGCCAGCCAGACTAAGGCGCACGTCCCAGCTACTACCAGTAAGGCCGGTCCTTCCCCGTGAAGGATCTAACCGGCCAGTCCTCCCAGTCTTCAATTCCCAGTCAACCAGCCAGCTCCGCTCTTCGGAACCGCCACCAGGCATCCATGGGGACTAATCTCCTGCCCTCATTCCCGTCACCATGGGAGCACGGGCACTTCCACACCAGCACCAGTCTAGCCGCCAGACTCCCAGGTAAGTCAAAAAAAATATATAAAAGGAGGGGGGGTTAAAAATAGAGATGCCCCGACGGACCCAGTCATTCTCACCGCAATAGGGTGACTGGGGGCAAAAAGGCCAGTAACCTGGCTGGGGTGGAAACCTTAAAGGGCACCTCAGGCAAAATCGGGAAACCCCTCGACGTGAAAACTCGCTAGAGCACGTCAGAAAAAGCTAAAGGGGGTCGGTTCTAGCGAAAACCCGAAAGGGCGGTAGAGCCGATAACGAGAAAATCTTCTCCGCCCCACCAGTTAGAACGGCCTTCCACCTTTTCTTTGGTGGGTTGTTAGCCTCATCTAGAGCCAGTCTTCAATCCATTTGCACTGCTACGGCATAAACCCTCCAAGCTCCAGTTGGCCTTGCATCACTCCCGCTCAGTTTGGCCAACTTTTGGCCCTTGCTTCGACAACACAGATCAACCAGTCCCTGTGACACTCAAGCTCCCAATCACCATCCCAGTAGACTTATATCCCAGCACATTCCCAGACACTTATCATTCTATGCCACTATATCCTACATGCCCTACAAATCCTGAGCCTTCGAGTTTGTTATAATCCCAGTTCTCCCATACAATTCCTGATCCACCAGCCATAACTCCAGTCACATCTTGCCATGACAAAGTGGCCCTTTGCCACCATGGCGTGAGGATTTCTAAAAACCTTTATTAATGGCGGAATAATACCCGACCATCCACACCTCCCAGTTTCAGGTTACGTCCCCTGATAGCAACATGCTACAGACGGCAGTCTCAAAACAAGAAGAAAAATGGGGTTAAAAATAGAGATACCCTGGCGGCCTCAGTTAATTCCTTTTACAGGATTACTGAGGGCAAAAATTGCCACCAACCCAGCTGAGGTGAAAACCCGAAAGGGCGCCTAAGGTAAAATTGGGTAACCCCTCGGTGTGAAAACCCGCAAGGGCGCACTGGAAAAAGTGAAAGGGGGCCCAGCCCTGGCGAAAACCCGCAAGGGCGGTAGGGCTGGTAAAGTGAAAAAAAACTCTCTCCCTCTCTACTCTTCACTAATGAAAGCCGTCGACCACGACACCTCGCTGACGGTGACCTTCACGTCATTCTACTACAATGGTGGCCACTACAACCCCGAGGGTCGGTCATCCCGAGTGCCAATTCCAGTTCTAGTTCCAGGTTCCAGCTTCGGCTACAACGCCTCTATAGGCCGGCCGCCCAGCTTCCAATCCCAGCCGGCTACAACGCCTCTACAGGCTAGCCAGCAGCCCCCAATTCCAGCTTCGGCTACAACGCCTCTATAGGCCGACTACAACGCCTCTATAGGCAGACCGCCCAACTTCCAGTCCCAACCGGCTACAACGCCTCTACAGGCTAGCCACCAGCCTCCAGTTCCAACTTCGGCTATAACGCCTCCATAGGCCGGCCACCCAGTTTTCGGTTTCGGTTCTGGCTACAATGCCTTCATAGGCCAACTGCTAGTTTGCAACCCTAGTCTCCGGCTACAATGCCTTCACAGTCCAGCCGGCTAGTTCTTGTCTCCAATTCTAGCCTCCGGCTACAACACCTTTACAGGCTAGCCACCAACTCCTAGCTCCAGTTTCGGCCACGATTCCTTCGCGGGTGGGCCAACCAGTCCCAGCCCCGATCACAGCCCTCGACTGTGATACCTTCTGAGGCCATTCGGCCGGCTCAGTCCCAGTTTCTCAAGCCCAGAAGAGCTACATTACCAGCTAACGACATACAAACAACCAACACCCAGGCATCAACCTACAACCGATATGTCCCATGTCACGCCCCGTACTCTATACCGTCGAGGTATTGTCCGCTTTGGCCAACCGGCCTCACGGTTTTATCCTGATGCGGGACGGACACGGGAGACCGACTCTATATGATGCAGACCTCGGACTCTAGATGGAGAAGTGACCAGCAACACACAAATTGGAGAGACTTCGGCCCGACACTATGAGTTCCTATGGGCTATACGTCGCTAACAGAAACGCAAGCTCACTTGTCATCCCAAGCGAGGGAAACGCGGATCATGCACGGTTAAGGAACCGGCATAGTTCAAGGATAGTCCGACTCACTTCCGTACTCGGGTCGAGTCACGGGACGGTCACTCTCACACTCACAGCGGTGACATGGACTCACGGGCTAGAATCCTACGCTCTCGCAGCGGCATACGACCGTATACTAAACTAGCAAATGAACGCCAAGGAGTTAAGACCGTTACCTCCACGCTCCCGGCGTGGGGAAGACAACCCCTGCCAATTGCAGACTCCCGGTTAACAAATTATAATAGCGATACAATAAATTGACCCACTCCAAGCAGGGAGGTAAAAGGTCACATGTGGGGCCTGGGAATCACGACAATTGGGTTGACGGGCAGCATCCTGATGTCGCCCGGCGGTGCCGAACACGCGTTTGTGGTGCTGTCTGGATGGCACGATCTATGGGTCCATGGGGCCCACGAACAGCTCCAACCTCCGGCGCTGGTGGGGTGGGACCCGCTGTGATGGGGACCCTTGGTGGCACGCCTCCCTGGATGGCGGTCGGCCGGAGCTACCGGTCGGAGACCGATCGGCTCCGATCTCCACAATTTGGAATTGCGGTCCACCGACTGAAGCTTCTATTTTCCAGCGCGCGCTCCGACGAGATCGGCCGCTGCGAAAAATCCCGATGTCGGATCAGGGCGCAGGAGATCCTGTTGGAAAGTTCTCTTGAAGTCCTTCAATCTAGGCCTGGAGAGAGGATCTGGATCTGCACGGATCTGAACTTTGTTGAATTTTGAAGTTTCTGTTGCACAGTACCCGAACTCTCAGAATAGCAGGGCAGTTTCCTGAGAACTGCCTTTGACCGTAAAGCGAACCTCCGAATCAGACGTCGACCTATTCATAAACGTTATGGAGGGGAAAGAGAGGAAAATATCAATAATTTTTTTGGAAGGATTGGTGGAGGCTACGAATTGTTATGGGTTTTACACTGACTGGTGGTCGGATCTGGAAACCGGCTGACAGAACTGTAGATGGATCTGAGGATGAATTTTAGAAAATATGAGATGATCTCCCAAAATTCCACGAAAATTTTTGGTTGGAGGGGTTGGTAAATAGAACTCCCAAAAAATTTGGGAGCTCCTGTAAAAATCAAAGAATGGTCTGAAGATGGGAAACGCAGGGCGGGTGGAAATCAGAATAGAAAACAGACAGATCTGGAAACAGAAGTTGGACGAAAATGGAAAATTATCAAATGGACTCTGGAGACCAAACCGATTTTTGTGGAATGTGGGGAACACCTCTGGAACACGCCCTCAAAATCCCAGATCAAGAAGATCTCGGATATGAGAGCAGAAATTCATGGAAGATGCTGCTGTTGGATGAAGATAGAACTCCGACGGCACCCGTGGTGGTGCGATGTCGGCACGATGGCGGCGGCGGCGGCGGCGACGACGAACTCCGGAACCGATAGGGAGGCTTCACATCTCAAGAACACAGTCGTCCCAGCTGCAAAGGGGAGGGGGAGGAGAGAGGAGGAGGGCACACCAAGGCTGCTCCAAGATTTTTCTTCAATGCAAATGCATTAATTCTACACAAATGGAAATACAAGACTTTTATATGAATGGCCAAAAGACACAAAATACCCTTAGACCTAGAGTTTGGGGAATAAACAAATGGGATAGAACTAATTAGTTCTAATACCATTTTACAAAAAAATAAAAGGATGATGGTGAGAGGGGGGCGCCCCCTTGACCAAGAGTGAAGGTTGGTGGCCAACCTTGACTTCCAAGCACACTTGTCCCCCCACTTGGCCCACCCTTCTAGAAGCCCACAATTGACATGTTGACTGACCCCACATGGGCCCTGGGGATGAGGTGGATCAATGGGAGGAGGGGTGGGGGGCCCGTGGGACCCGGGTGGTTCCATTTTACATATAAACCCTTATTACAATCCAAATTACAAACCGAACAAAGGTAAATAAAAATACATTACACACAAATAAAGTCCCAGTAAATGTGATAAATGCCGAGACTCAAGGGGGAGTCTCCAGACTGTCTCCGAGCTAGATGGAAGCCGCTGACGCTCGGGTGGTGCTCCGCGTACGGTATCTGTGGCTCGGCGGCTCGTGCCGCTCGTGTGCTCTGGTGTCCGCACCAATTCTCCCCGGGTGGGAGAAACTCGACCCTATCGAGTAAGGGTCTGCATCACTGTGGTACCGCTCCAGTAGGTCCGAATCAATCCGCTGCAACTCTCCATGGGTGATCCACATATCCTCGGTGGCGGGCCGTCCTCTCCATCGCACTAGGTAGCGCGGGTAGGATCCACTCCTGGTAACTGTCACCTGCTCATCCAGTATATGATCTATATGCTCTCGCTGCCGTGAAAGGGAGGCTGGAGGTGGACACTCAGGTGTGGGATCACTCTCAATGGGAGGGGATGACTCGAAAGGCTCACTAGGGATCACCGCTGGGTCCCTATATGCAACTAGATCCGATACATTAAAAGTAGAGCTTATACTATATTCCTCAGGCAGGTCCACAACATACACATTGGATCCAACGCGTTTCAACACTCTAAATGGACCGGCTCCGCAAGCTTGCAGTTTCTTAACGGTCCCAGAGGGAAACCGTTCAGGTCTTACCCTGATCATGACATATTCGCCCTCTTGGAACTCTCGGTGGTGTCGATGGGCATCGGCTAGCTCCTTATACCGTGCATTGCTGGCCTCACTCATGCAGACTCCTAACATGCCTATCAAAAGACTCGGCAGACTCACTATGCTCTCCTAATATGCTGGACACATCTATGCATAGACACGCAAGACCCTAGACAAACCTATTGTTAGTCCGACCCATACACATGCAAGGGTGGACCAGGACACCCGAATGTGTGCCATGCATACACTAGAGGCAACCGGAGGTTGATGGAATGTGGAAGGCATCCTAAAGTGATCCATTTATGCACGGACGGCCTTTTAGATTTGGGAGGTTTGGGCGGGCCATCTTCTACATCACCCCGATATGTAGGTGTATTGTGAACGGGTTTGGAGGTTGTAGATGGATCGGCCCGTGGAGAAGGGGTATGATGGTGGACTCTCTCGAAAAGGTGGAGTAAATATGGTGGGTCACGGGGTCCACAAGAGAATGGGTCGAAGGGATCAAAGAAGGTATGACCCCTCGGATTAGGCTTCCACAAATCACTGTCCCACATCTGGAAATCTTGGAGGTGTAAATGATCACCTTCATTCATTGTGAGAGGTGGGACGACAGTCAAAAGTAGAAAGTAAGATTCCTTCCTTGGGCAAATGGGAATGAAGTCGGGCTCGGCCGACATAGGGAGGAGCAGAAGAACCTCCGTGGTAACATGACTCACGGTGTACACGGAGGTGATGGACCCTAAAGCGGGATGAGTGAAACTACGACCTGTGGGTCGGTCGAAGCCTGGAGCCAACAAGTGCGTAAATGTCAATTGCCGGTCTAACCCTTTAAGAAGGTCATCCAATGTATCCACATAGTGACTAGACCGGAAAGTGCTGTGAAATGAATTGATTGGCACCAGAGGTAGGATAGGGTCCATAGATGGGAGGGGAGATGGGGCCAGGCCATTCTTAAGCCAACTAAGGAGTGGCTCAGCTATAAGTAGCTTTCCCGTTAGAAACACAGGTAGCTGTGGCTGAGGTGGCTCCAAATAAAGATCGGAGAGTGAGGCTTCTCCAACCCTTTTGTCCCCTAGGGCTAGAGATGTCCGAGTGGGACACTGTCCGGCAAAGTGGCCGAACCCCTGGCTGCGATAACACTGCTATCGTGATCCACTACGCTCCTTGATAAGTGTGTCCTTACCCTTATCCTCCTAACTGACAGGGGGTGCAGGCAATGGGGCTCTCGTGGGTAGGGGAAGAGGATCCACCAAGATGGGGAGAGGACTTTGGGATGGCACCATAGATGGCACTGGGTTGGGACTACCGACTGCTACCTCCTTAGGCTCGTGCTTGGTTCCATTCTGTCTAGGGGGTTGGCAAGGGGAAACCAGGGACTCGATATCAGCACACCTCCTATCCACTCTATCCAAAATGATTTGGAAGAGTTCGGCAATGATGGGGTTTGGAGTAGGAGCGATGTGATGGACTCTCCCATATGAATTTAGCTTAATCGTGGACCTAGGCTCTTCTACATGCGCGGCACGTTGCCTCCGATTATGGCCCACTTGGGTGGAGGTGATTGGGTGGAGTCGGTTGGAGGTGACCGGGCCGGGTAGGTAGACCTTCCTAAGTTCACCCTTCATCTCATGCCACGACTCGATGGGCCTTTGCCTCCTAACCTCCCTCATGCGCTCAATGCTCTCCCATTTCCAGGCGGCTTTGTGGACAAGCCTCTCTTGGGCAAAACTGACTTGAATGGCATCGGACATGGTGTAACATTCAAAATATTTGTCCATGGCAGCCTCCCACTTGAGGTAGTCGCCCGGGTCATTAGCACCATAAAAATTCGAGGCTTCGGGCCTACGGAAGGGGAGAGGGTGGTTGCCAAGCCCATGGGTGGACCAACGGCCATATTGCCCAGGTGATGGGGAATCCATGGGAAATTGGGGAACTACATGTTAGACAAGCTGACACTTGGACAAGACCGACTGACTCTTATTGGACTACACACGAACTAGGAGACACAAACTGATGCAAACACCGACTAATGTATGTAGACCTAAACCCATATCCGATACGTGGCAGAGTTAATCGATCCGAAGATCACTCCCGCAAGTGTGCGGCCTTCCCGATAGGCATAGCCTAACGTTCGGGCAACACCTTATAAGATACCAGATTATCGGGATGAAATGCAATTTTAAAACACCCTTTTTTGTGTTGAAAATAATGATGATCCTAAACTTGACTTAGACTATGCAAGACTTATGCAACGACTGCCCTAGACTCACTTGCTCTGATACCAAACTGATGCGGGACGGACACAGGAGACCGACTCTATATGATGCGGACCTCGGACTCTGGATGGAGAAGTGACCAGCAACACACAAATTGGAGAGACTTCGGCCCGACACTATGAGTTCCTATGGGCTATACGTCATAACAGAAACGCAAGCTCACTCGTCGTCCCAAGCGAGGGAAACGCGGATCGTGCACGGTTGAGGAACCGGCAGAGTTCAAGGGTAGTCCGACTCACTTCCGTACTCGGGTCGAGTCACGGGACGGTCACTCTCACACTCACAGCGGTGACATGGACTCACGGGCTAGAATCCTACGCTCTCGCAGCGGCATACGACCGTATACTAAACTAGCAAATGAATGCCAAGGAGTTAAGACCGTTACCTCCACGCTCCCGGCGTGGGGAAGACAACCCCGGCCAATTGCGGACTCCCGATTAACAAATTATAACAGCGGTACAATAAATTGACCCACTCCACGCAGAGAGGTAAAAGGTCACATGTGGGGCCCGGGAATCACGACAATTGGGTTGACGGGCAGTATCATGATGTCGCCCGGCAGTGCCGAACACGCGTTTGTGGTGCTGTTCGGATGGCGCGATCTACGGGTCCGTGGGGCCCACAGACCACTCCAACCTCCGGCGCTGGTGGGGTGGGACCCGCTGTGATGGGGACCCCTGGTGGCACGCCTCCCTGGATGGCGGTCGGCCGGAACTACCGGTCGGAGGCCGATCGGCTCCGATCTCCACACTTTGGAATTGCGGTCCACGGATTGAAGCTTCTGTTTTCCAGCGCGCGCTCCGGCGAGATCGGCCGCTGTGACCAATCCCGATGTCGGATCGGGGCGCAGGAGGTACCGTTGGAAACCTCTCTTGAAGTCCTTCAATCTAGGCCCTGAGAGAGGATCTGGATCTGCAGGGATCTAGACTTTGTTGAATTTTGAAGTTTCTGTTGCACAGTACCCGAACTCTCAGAATAACAGGGCAGTTTTTTGAGAACTACCTTTGACCGTAAAGTAAACCTCTGAATCAGACGTCGACCTCTTCATAAAAGTTGTGGAGGGAAAAGAGAGAAAAACATCAATAATTTTTTTGGAAGGATTGGTTGAGGCTGCGAATTGTTATGGGTTTTACACTGACTGGTGGTCGGATCTGGAAACCGGCTGACAGAATTGTAGATTGATCTGAGGATGAATTTTAGAAAATATGAGATGGTCTCCCAAAATTCAAAAAAAATTCTTGGTTGGAGGGGTTGGTGGATAGAACTCCCAGTAAATTTGGGAGATCCTGTAAAAGTCAAAGAATGGTCCGAAGATGGGAAACTCAGGGCGGGTGGAAATCAGAACAGAAATCAGACAGATCTGGAAACAAAAGTTGGACGAAAATGGAAAATTATCAAATGGACTCTGGAGACCAAACCACTTTTTTTGGAACGTGGGGAACACCTCTGGAACACGCCCTCAAAATTCTAGCGCAAGAAGATCTCGGATCTGAGAGCAGAAATTCGTGGAAGATGCTGCTATTGGATGAAGATAGAACTCCGACGGCACCCGTGGTGGTGCGATGGCGGCACGATGGCGGCGGCGGCGGCGACGACGAACTCCGAAACCGATGGGGAGGCTTCACACCTCAAGAACACAGCCGTCCCAGCTGCAAAGGGGATGGGGAGGAGAGAGGAGGAGGGCGCACCAAGGCTC
The DNA here is from genome assembly GCA_022559845.1 of Amorphophallus konjac. NCBI lineage: Eukaryota > Viridiplantae > Streptophyta > Magnoliopsida > Alismatales > Araceae > Amorphophallus > Amorphophallus konjac. The sequence goes on along the minus strand of CM040121.1, from coordinate 453,868,552 downwards.
CAAGTTTTTTCTTCAATTCAAATGCATTAATTCTACACAAATGGAAATACAAGACTTTTATATGAATGGCCAAAAGGCACAAAATACCCTTGGACCTAGAGTTTGGGGAATAAACAAATGGGATAGATCTAATTAGTTCTAATACCATTTTACAAAAAAATAAAAGGATGATGGGGAGAGGGGGCGCCCCCTTGACCAAGAGTGAAGGTTGGTGGCCAACCTTGACTTCCAAGCACACTTGTCCCCCCACTTGGCCCACCCTTCTAGAAGCCCACAATTGACATGTTGACTGACCCCACATGGGCCCTAGGGATGAGGTGGATTAATGGGAGGAGGGGTGGGGGGCCCGTGGGGCCCGGGTGGTCCCATTTTACATATAAACCCTTATTACAATCCAAATTACAAACCGAACAAAGGTAAATAAAAATGCATTACACACAAATAAAGTCCCAGTAAATGTGATAAATGCTGAGACTCAAGGGGGAGTCTCCAGACTGTCTCCGAGCCAGATGGAAGCCGCTGACGCTCGGGTGGTGCTCTGCGTACGGTATCGGTGGCTTGGCGGCTCGTGCCGCTCGTGTGCTCTGGTGTCCGCACCATGTCCCTTTCTAACATTGATCGGCTCCGGAATGGGGGACTTCTCGAGAGGTCACCCATCCTAGTACTACTCCCCATTAAGCATGATTAACCTGAGGGTGTTACAATCTACCCCTCTTATATAGGCAACGTCCTCATCGCTGGGCACATTTAGCACGCAATCAAACCCCCAAGCAGGTAGGACTTTAGAGGTGGCCCCTACAGGCTCAAGAGGTGGCTCCCATAGCGTAGCACTTTGCCCGGCATGGCACTTAGTTCCCACACTTCCGACTGGGGTATGGCCCTAATACCATTCTGTGACGCCCCGTACTCTATACCGTCGAGGTATTGCCCGCTTTGGCCTATCAGCCTCAAGGTTTTGTCCCTTTCGAACAGTGATCGGCTCCAGAATGGGGGACTTCCCGGGAGGTCACCCATCCAAGTACTACTCCCCATTAAGCATGCTTAACTTCGGAGTTCTTTTCAAGAATTGAGTTGATACATCAAAAGACGCCTCGGTGATATAGAGTACAACTTAGCTATATTTGAGGGTGTTACATCCTAGAATTAGTTCCCTACCTTAACCAAGTAGGTTGCCACGTCTTGGTGGGCCTACGCCAACCCTACGCTAGGGGCCTTTTCCCTACTTCCCAGCAACCAACACTCAGTCTCCAGTACCCAAAATCCAGTTACCCCACTCTCCTCACCCAATCTTTTATTCCAGCTCCAGTTTTGGGTAAAACCTAGTCCCCTGCCCCCTACGTCGGTACGTGGTAAAACAATCTAGCGCGACCGATGGTAAGTGGTTGCCATCTCTTGTACCCAACCCTATTCTACAGAGTGGGGAGAAGAACAACTCAGCAAACAACAACACCAAAATCCGGAGTTTGTCATTAATACTCTATAAAAGGGAGCCCAAGACATGCCCTTGGGGTAACAAAAAGACATATAGCCCGGATAATAAAAAGAAAGGAGAAAGGGAGGTGATACAATCATATCTCAGCCTCGCCCCTCTCTAGTGCCGTCAGGTGAGACTCCGCAGCCGCGAGTTCCGCCTCCAAGGTCGACGCGAGCTGAACACTAGCCTCTGCCCTTGCTTCGGCAGTCCGCCACTCAACTCTAGCAAGCTCTACCGCTTGCCGCTTCTCCTCTAAGGCCTTCTGCAGGGCCTCAGCTCTACTGGTCGCCTCGCTCAGCTGCCTGGCACGGTCCTGAGCAAGAGACATGGCCCCGTCGGCAAGCCTCCTCTGCTCGATCACAGCTGACGCAAGCTGAACACACTGCCCCTGCACCTCCCGGATGGCCGCCAGTCGTTGTGCCCGCTGCTCCTGAGCCTCCAGAAGCCGTAGGTACTCTGCCCAGATGTCGGCCAACCCAGACATCCAGGGCCCACGAGGGAATCCAAGGCCATGGTTACCGTGTGTGCACTCCCTCAGTCGTTGCCGAAGCTCCTCTGGAGAAGGCAGGGGATCACCCCCTGCATAGCCCCGGGCTCGCTGGAGCAAGGCTGCACCTACGCTGGCGTCCAGCAGCGGCTCCAGTGGTGAAACAGATGTAGGCCACTCGATCCCCAGCTCAAGAGAGGAGTGGCCCATCTTAGCCAGCACATCAGAAGGACCTGTACAACCCCATCAAACATGAAATGGGTCAACAATGTTCAGGGCTTCCCTATGACAAGACAAGGTGAAAAACCTGAGAAAGGCCCTGACTCTCATCGGATGTGGCTCCTGCCATGCCTACAACTTCCCTGCTCGGGGTCGGTGAGGGTAACCTCTCCTCCGCCTTGGCAATGTCCCCTGCTGGAGTCGGAGAGGGTAGGGACTCCCCTGTAACCCGATCCTCCCCAATGGCCATCAAGGTGACAGAGAGCTCCCCTCGACCCTCCTCGACGGGAGCCGGTGCGTGCTCCTCCTCAGACTCCAGTCCTGGACATAACACGAAAATGTCAGCACTCTGCCGTAAACTCTGTATCAAAGCCAATGCGGAGGCAAAGAGAAGCCACATATACCTTCCAACGCCGCCTCCATCTCGGCGTCCCCGGCAGAAGAAGCCTCGGAGGAAGAAGAGCTCGAACTCGAGCTCCCGTCAGTCTCCATTGTGGCGCTGCCACCCCCTGAAGAATCAGACAAGCTCTCTGATGAACCCCCGACCATGGGAAAGTCAAGGGCACCTGTACATCAGGAAGCCATGTTAGGCTACTATCAAGTCCAGCCTCACATGAAGACAACCCCCTAGTCGAAGGTTCTAGGGAAAAAGCTCACCAGTCGGGCCGTCCCCTTCGGAAACCCCCTTAATGTCGATGAACTCGTCGTCGCCCCTAGCAGTAGCTGCGACGGGAGGCTCGTCTCCTGATAGTCGGTCCATGTCCCAAGGGAGCTCTCCTTCCTCTAGAGGGGAAGAGGTACCTGCAATCCATCCCAGTCAAAGCTCAGCACGGGTGGGAAAGCCAAGTAATCCACCCTGAAGCGATCAAGTGCTCAGTTACATACTTGATGGTCCCACACTGGTGGACTCCACCAGCCCCACCGTGCAGGCCGACACCACGGTCGGCAAAGGTGGGAGAGGCACCTTCATCAGCAGCGACGGTGGTCTACTCAACGTGTCCTCAACGGTGGCTAGGGGTACGGGAGTCACCAGCCAGGGCTCATCTCCAAAAGATGGCAGGGCCACTGATGGGCCAGCATCCGCTAATTCCCAGATCATCTCCAGGGTAACCACCGCGTCCTCACCTACCAAACCAGCAACATAAAGCAAGTCAATAATTTTGGCTTTCCAGAAAAAGAGTTCAACAACAATGGGAAGATCCACTCAACAGCAGTCGGGCACTCACCCTGACAACTACTGGCCACCGTGAGCCCTGGCTCGAGGGCCTGGCCAGGCACTTCACCCTGCGCCCCAGCAGGGGCCCCGGTCCCTGATGCCTCTGCCTCCCCTACATAATCCAGATGGTCACAACGAGCAATTAGAGGCAAGCCAAAACTGCGGCATGCACCCAAGGTTAGAAGCTCTTACCCGCGCGGGCTCCTCCCGTATCTTTCCACTACTCGAAGTCGGGGAAGTCCTCCATGTTGGGAAGAGGTTCGCTCATCAAACGCATAAGCTTCTCTATGTCAACCTCCCCTCCGGTTCCCTCTTCATGTGAGGAGTCTGCCTCCCGGGGGGCCGAGAAGGTCACCTTCACGCTAGCCTTCTACAGAGCTGCAACCGACAGACAAGTCCAACAAAATGGAATTAGTCAATCATGTTGGCTAAACCAAACAAAAACAAAGGGGTCGGGGCGACACTTACTCAAGGCCGTCTCCTCCTCAACCTGCTCTCCAGTCTCAGGTCCCTCAGATGACCCACCAGTCTCGACCGCTGTATCCTCCACACGAGGGCATTTCCTCCGGGGCTGCAAGCTCCCATCCCCACTCCCCGAGGATGTTCCCGTGGACGGCTGGTCCCCCTCTGCCATAGAACCTGCCGACAAACACAACATTATTCAACACTTCAGTTCTGTACCTAAGAATTGTAGAATGAAAGGGAGAGAGTAGGCTAAAGGAGGAAAGCCTAACCTGGAGCCCCAAAGGGGGTCAATGGTAAAGGCACCAGCTGCTCCAACCCCAACGCCAGGGCTCGGGCCGCCATCGCCACGGCCTCCCGAATATCCAGTGGAGTGCGTGCGCACTCAACCTGGGACACGAACTCCACAGGTCCAGCCGACCCGATCGCATGGGCGATGTGCCGTCTCCAGTCATCAACCGCTGTATCGGCAAAGTTCCCATGCGGGAGCTCCCGGTCCAGCGACCCTCTGCCCCGGATACCACAATCCGCCAAGAACTGGGCCCACCAGGCCTTAAGTGCCCTCGGTCGAGACACCTTCGCTCTAGTCACTGTCACCGATGCCCGTCCTTGGGGCTTCAGTGCCCCTCTGCTACTTCGACTTCCAGAAGATGAACCCCGGCCACTCCAGGGCCATCGTGCTACAACTCGCTCGATCTCTCGGAGGATTCGAGAACACGGGTCCTCAGGTACCCCTCATCCAGTGCAATAGGGGGCAGATCCTCTCTCAGCAGGCGACTCTCCTCTGCTTTCCTGATTGCGGAGGCCTTCTGTCGGTAGGGGTGACTGTGCTCGAACCACCACCGGGCATAGTGCACATCAAATCATTCCCGACGTCCCTGCCCCGGCATCGGGAATCGCTTCGACTCCCGACGACAGTAAAAGTCCCACTAGGCCGCTGTAAGAAGGTGGGTATCCCTGCCCTTGTACTGTCGTACCTGAAGTTCTTGGCAAAGCGATGCGGGTAGTACGGCTCCAAGGAACTCGTTGCCGACCGATGCAACGTCAACACGGCTGCTCGGGTGCTCAATATCCACTCAGTCTACGGCCCCGCATCGGCCGCTCCCAGACCGGGGTGGGCGCTGGTCGCCCCTCCACCAGGAGCCCCCAGAAAGAGGCCAAAGTCCCTCGCTGCGCTGTCGAAGGGCAGTCCCTCCTCGCCCCGGGCCGGCAGGTAACAAAGGACCCTCCTGGCCCCCTCAAGCTGCTCCTCTGCATCCCCATCCGGCTGCCCAGTGAAACCAAATAGAAGTGGTGCCGTCGGGTTCGCCATGGTACCTAGCGTCACCAGCCCTGGGAACAGCAACCCGGCCGACACACTAACATAGTGGGTCGGCAGGAGTATACTCCTCTCCCTCGGCGCTGGGTGTGCCGCCAGAACTCCAAGTCCCTGGTAGATATTGGCCAGTGCAGCGGGAGCTAGAGCTAACTGTCTCCCCTCGGCCAACAAGCAAGCCAGCCACAACAACTCAGCTCTCAACGGCCCATCCTCTCCATGGGGAACTACAAAAGTCGCCAGCCAATATGCCAGATACGCTGCAAGGTGTGTCACATCTGGCAGACCATGGGGATTCCACCCCTCTTGTGGTGCATACACATATCTGGAGTACGTCCGGAAGCGTAGCTCTACCTCAGTGTACTCCTCCCACGGAGTCTGGTCCCTAGCAAACTCCTGATAGAAGGAAAATGGCCCGTTGTAGAAATGATGGACCCATACATTCAATGGTACCCGGGGAGTCTGTGCGGCTCTCTCTCTCCCTGCTAGAGCTAAATCTCTCCAGGTCTTCATGAGATACCGATAACTATAAGGCACTCAGCATCTTCCCAGCCCGTCGGTATGACTACGGTCGAGGTCATCCAGCACTACCTCCTCATATCCCTCGCCGCTGACTGGCAAGCCAGAAATCTTGAACAGAGACCACAAGTCCAGTGTGGTCTCTCCCTCTACTGTTGCCACCATGTTCCAACGACGGTTGAAACACTCTACCAAGCTCTGCAGCAGTCCGGTGTAGCATGGGTACACGTACAGAGCGGCAGTCACCGCGTACCTGATCTCAGCGCGATCTAGCAACACCCGGTAATGGTGGATGATCCCCATCACCCACTCAGTGGCACCCTGGCGGTAGTAGTGTGACGGGATCACCGCCCAGCGACCATACCAGCTAGTGACAGTCTGTCGCATGACTCCATTCAGCATGCTGTGATCATCATAGCCCTCTCCAGCATACTACAAACCAGCAGGCTCCAGTACGAACCCAGGGGTCCCCTCTGTCTCCGTGCGATGGTGACCTTGCAAATCCCAGCTAGCCGGGCCACTCGGCCCAACCCTGACTCCGGACTGCTCTGCCGTGCCGAAGAACCCCAGGCAATCAACACTGGGAAACTGACGCTGCCTCTAGTAGTCCTCCGAGAAGCTCGGATAGCTGCAGAAGGCTGTACCCAATAGGTTGTACCTGTCGATCAAGATGGCCCTTCAAGCCGGCGTCGGGCCCCTGGAATCTACGAGTCGCCCTCCTCTATGCCAGGAGGGGCATAGCTTCGGATGAACTCAAACATGTGACGATCTAGAGGGAACTCCAATGGATAGCCCCCACTCCGATCGTAACTGTACAAACCATCCGCCTCCAGAATCTTGGCCACCTCCACGGCCCCTGCTCCAGCTGCTCTCTCACCAATTGGACCCTCAGCTACTGTCATGTGGCCTCGGTCCAGCTGCTCTATACCAGCCACAATGATCACGGATGCACCCAGAGGGGGCATCTGTAGGTTGATCTGCCGCACACAGTGATCCTCCTCTCGAGCCGCGTGCCTTGACACTCGTCCATCTCTGACGAAGCGTGCCATCGCTGCAAGGCAAGATACAAAAAAAAGAAAGTCAGAACACCAGCAAATCAACATGTACAACACAGTAAAATAAATACATATGAAGCATCAAAATACAACTACAACAACTTAGAAGGAGGGTTTCACGGGCCGTACGCCCTCGTCTCCGCCTCCGACGCACGCCCCATGGGGGGCATTTGTTGTACCCAGACTATTTCCCAGCAAAAATAACAAGGAGTAAGGGTTCGGGCATTTCCCTGAACACCTTCCAGGCAAGGGCTATATAGCCCTTTCCACAACCCTGCGGGTCCCTACAAGGGTCCTAATCGACACAAACAATTGTCCGGGGTCAACCCCGGCCACTCACATGCGGGCTTTCCCCGTATCCTATATGGCCGCCCGGGACCACCCGGGGGCGCCCCGACATTAAGCCATGCCACGTGACACCCAGTGAAAGGGATGTGGGCCCACTCCGAGACACTTCTTTCAACCCTCCAAGGTCGAAGGGAGACCCGAGCAAGTCAACCACAGGCTTTGGAGGCCCGCAGCAAGTGCATACGGCTCACACACGTATGTTCGGCATATTTCTCAAACACCTTGTGGGCGCATATGTTCCAGCCTTTCTACACAAAACCATGGGCCACCTCGTGGTTCCATCACACTAATGGGATCCTACAACAACCCCCCCCAGCATGTCGGGGCCACCCCTGACCCTCAGATACATGGCAACGAGCCACTCAATTACAGCACTCGGGCCAACCCGAGGCTACCCTGTCAACCCACCGTGCAACGTGGCACACAGTCCGAGACATAACTCACGTCCAAAAAATGTCCCCTCTTAGCTCCCACGAGCTCCTATCTTCAATCCAAGGTCCGCCGTGCGGCCCCTCAGCCATCTACCCGAGTCGTTCGGCAATTCAGGGTGTGTCGGGCATTTACCCGAACACCTTCCGAGCGACTACGACAACCCGAAGAACAATGCCCCCCACGGGCCAATTCCAGCTTTCTAGAGTTCATCGTCCGTCGAAGGACAACCCCAAACAACACAAGAAGACCCCCGGGGGCCATCCCCCGGGGTTACGGCTGGCCTGGGGCCAGTTCGCCCTGCGGCATGGCCGCGCGCCCCAGGGAGGGTGATCTCCCTGGGGGCCGCACCCTCCCTCCAACCCAGTGGTCCCACGACACCACTTAGCTCAGTTCGTCCCATCTACGATCGTACGACGCGGTTCGTGTGCCGTACCAGTTTGAGGAGTCAACGCACGGAAGCACGGAGTGACAATACAACGGGTTCGCACTCCAGTCAACGCATACAAGTCTCGCAAGCTTCCACGTATCCTTTCGAGCTAATTGTCCTTTTCTTTCTTAGTCAAATTAGGAAGAAAATGGGCCCAAAAAATCAAATTTTATAGGGTGGGACCGCCCCCCTCTCTCCTTGGCACCAGTCCGCTTAAACCCCCCATAGGGGGGGTTTACGCGGACCAGCTCACCGACCTGGCTGGTCCGCGTAAACCTCCCATTCAATTAAAAAAATTTAATTTTTTCAAAAAAAAGAAAGAACTAGAACCAGCCCGCCTAAACCCTCTAGGGAAGGGGGTTTAGGCGGACTAGCCCAGCCCCCTAGACTGGTCCGCCTAAACCCCCTGAGGGGGGGGGGGTTTACTCGGACCAGCCTAGCCCCCTGGGCTGGTCCGCGGAAACCCCATCCAAGGGGGGTTTACGCAGACCAGCTTAGCCCCCTAGGCTGGTTCGCGTAAACCCCTTCCCCCTCTCTCTCAGCCTGTGTAACCCAAGCACTATTCACTTGGATTTACGCGGACCAGCTCACCCCCCTTTGCTGGTCAGCGTAAACCCCTTGTGACCCTTCAACTTCCCGTATAAAAACCCCTTAGGGGCTCAAGGGGAAGAAATCTGGAATCAAGCATCAAGCCTCTAGAACATCAAACGTCAAGCGTTGGCGTCACCGGCTTCCCTCCAAGGCTTCGAGCGGCCCCAAGCGGCGAGCTAAAGAGAATTGTGCGTGTGACTTGTTCGTCGGCCTAATACGTCGGGGGTATGTCATTCGCACTGCCCTCACGCCGTATGTAGCCATCACACACAAGTCAACACCCACCATATGTGAGACGCTACGACATGGGAGAACGTCCCCTCATGTCGGGATTTCTCCTTGCGTGCCCATCGATTGCAACCGCACACGTACCATGACATCATGCTCTCTCGCAGTCACGAGGCCATGTTCGACCGGTTAATTCGAGTCGTGATCGACCCTCGCCCAGACAGCGGATCGATGTATCCCTCAAGTCATCGAGTCATAGGCCCCCGTCCGGCATCACGGCCCTGGCCCACACCAAATGAGGAGCCCTCTGTGAAGCGCATATGTGTTCATTCATCACGCATCGACCCGGGGACCCACTAGCACGTTGGAGTTGTCCCATGGCATGCGCCAGTTGTACCTTGGCTATTACGGCCTTCCTGTAAAGAAGTAAACACCTCAGTATAACACTACCGATTGGACGAGTGCTCTCGCACCCACGTCCTGGTCCTCAGTCTTCTATCTACACCACTTGGCATCCGTGCCTAACACCCTAACCCCGGTAAACACCCCTCAATCTAACGCGCACCCCTAGCTGCTGAATGCCCCAGCCATCCACCCAAGGCTTCAAACATATATACAGACTTCTCTTCAGCTTAGAACGAAGGTATTCAGATTCAATCCGATGTAAATAAACACCGGTTGCTTGCGGCCGGTGGGGAAAGACGTCTAGTACACGATTCTCGCAATCGCCTAATGCACTCGCACCCATGGAACCTCTTCTCTCCACGTGTCGCCCGACCCCCCGAGCCCACGTGCCGCGTCTTGGCGATGCTTCCCCGGTCAACCCTTGGTTCCATGGGTGATTGTAAAGAAATCGACTGGCACGCCCGCACCCTGTCTGGTTAACCCTTATCCTGACATTCTCGTGCCATTCGACCCTTATCGACTTTCCATAAAAGGAGAGTGCCCAATACCGCCGTGAGAGGCATGCAACCGTAAGGAGGATACCCGAGATACATCAAACTTCCGTATTTTCCTTCCCCGCTATATCCCTTCCTTCACCCCGGTCATTCGGCATAAAAACCCACGCAACAAGTAGTTATTTAAAAAAATAAAAATGAAAAAATAAAAAAAATAGAATTTAGGGTTAGGTCGACCGCCACCCTCGCTTCGGTCGATCGAACCCGACGAAATGGGCCGACCGAACCAATATCCGAACCCCTTTTAAAGGGGTCTTCACACTCCCTTTCTTCATTCCAACGCCCCCACTCTCTCTCATACCCTATTTCCAAACCCTAGAACACCAAAAGTCCACTTCCCTAGCCCAAAAACCTAATTCTTTCTTCACTCGCACAAGATTCGGTCCATTCGTCACGATTTCGGGACGATATCTCCCCGTTCGTGCGTTCGTGAAGACCTACCCAAGGTTCCAGATTGTGGAGAAGATCATTCCAAGCCCTAGAAGTGTCCTTTGGTCCGTCTTCATCCCCAGGGTTGAGATTGATCCTTCGAGGCTTTCCACAGTGAGTTTTCTAGTCTATGAAGTCGCCTTGACAAAGTTCTCAACGTTCTACCAAAGGGGAACCCAGTGGTCAGAGACGAGAGGCCCCGGCCCATCCACCACAGCGGCCACCTGCACCTCGTCATGCACCTAGGATGCCTCCACGGCCCATTATCGACCCTCGACTGGTCGACTTCAATGAGGTGAATGAGATTCTACCCGATCTATGTGCTCTTTTCGAGATTCAACAAGGCTGGACCAATTTTGTCACTAGATATACCAGATATTACCTAAATCTAGTGCAGAAATTTTATGGACATTTAGATGAGAGGAATGGAGAGCTATATACGGCAGTTGTTCAAGGAGTTGAGATTCACATTACTCCGGATCTTTTTGAACATGCTTTAGGAGTGTCAGTCATGGGAGCTAACATGGTTTTTGGTCATGGCGAAGTTGAGGATGCATTTATTACTATGACGAACTGTGACTTTGTGTTTGGTGTTAGTAATTTGATTACATTAAATGTAAATAACTTTCCACCACTGCAGTGGATTCTACACCACATGTTCACCTCTCTTATATATCCAAAGAGTGGGAGTAGGAATGAAGTGACCGAGGTTCATAGATTTCTGTTTTACCATGTTATGAATGTGAATTTAGTCAACATGGGTCGGATCATGATAGATTTATTTGGGACATGCCGAACCCAACGGAGGAGATCTCTGCCCTATGCTTCTCAATTGACAAGAGTATTTATTTATGCTGGGATAAACTTGGGTGATGAACTATTCATACAAGTATGATAGGATGATATCTACAATAAGCACAAGATTTTCAGAGATTTTGGATATTAATTTGGTCCCGATGAAGAGCTACGTCGGAATGTGCCAGTTTATGGAGAAGAAGCTGAAAGTGAGGAAGAGCAGGAATAGGAGCAGCTGCAGGCTCAAGGAGAAGTCCCCCCTCTAGTCCAGGCGGAGGATCAGCCTCCTCCACCTTCACCTCATCATATGGATCCAGAGATGTCTCCCCCACCATAGTTCTTTCGTGGGGAGTCTTCTACTCAGGGGGCCGGACAGCACTCTTGGGCAGACTATGAGACTTTTGACAGGCATCTTACTGGGATAGAAACTTGAGTGGATACTTTTGGGGCTCACCTCTTTATCTTTGGGGATCGCATAGACACTATGGGTAATGTGATTGACACTATGTCAGGTCGCCTAGATTCCTTCTCCACGGTCTTGGACACTCTCTCTGCTTAGATGACCACTCTCTCCACTCATATGACCTCCCTCACTTCCAATCATGAAGACTCTAGCCAGGCCTTCCACATCATGAACTTAACACTTCTTGGAATGCAGCGCCGTGATGTGGCCCATGACAACTCCATTGCCCATATTCAGGATCGTCTCCAGCTTCAAGACCATTCTCTTGAGGACATCCAACGCCACCTTGGATATCAACCTCCTCCTCCTGAGGATCACCCTCCTGCAGATGGCCACTGAGGATTTTTTTTAGTGTCCTTCTTCCAGTCTGTGTCCTTAGGTCTTGTGTCTTTCGGGTTCTCTTTTCGTCTATCCTATCCCCTCCTTTGATGATGCCAAAGGAGGAGAAGTAGTTATGCAGGTCTTATATAACTTATGCATGCATGTTCTTATGTTCTGTATGAATGATCATTTGTGAGAACATTTTGTGAGTCATTGCATTTTGTGAGTGACTTTTGCATTTCCTTTTGTTATGATGTCTAGAAGTCTTGCATTCTCTCAAGCATCAATGAACTTGTACTGAACTAATGGTATGAAATGATGAAAAGAATGCACTTGGTATTTGACGTTATTTGATTGGTTCATATCTTTTATTTCTTCTCTATTTGGAAATAAAATGGTTTAATGGCCTAAGTGGATGTGGCTTGATGAAATGATTACCTGGTTTGATCGCCTTGTGGATTATCATTTTGATTGGTTCTTTGTATATCAAATGGTGTCGGATGGAAGACGGGCTAGCCAGTCTGAAATCCTTCACTATGCGTGAGTGTAAACTTCACCCTGTAAAAGAATCATGTGGATCCTTGCGCAGATTGAATGCAATGTTTTGTAAGTCCCCTATTCGCCCATAGCACGCCAATGCACTTAAAAATCTAGAGTTTTGTCATCATCAAAAAGGGGGAGATTGTTGAGTTTTTCCAAACGATTTTGATGATAACAAAACCCCGGGATGACAAATGGTTTAAGTTCATCCACTCTTACAGATGTAAGTGCTCATGTAGGCTTTCAAAGCTATTCCTTTGTCACAAGAGTACGCTCAAAAGGATCTTGTTTCAAAAGCCTAGAATGAGTCCAAACCAACTCAAATTGAATGGAACAAAGTGTGGTCTTATAGTATATTTTATAATGATATGTTCTATGGGCTGACAATTTTATTTCTGCAGGTTTTCCAGAGTTCGGTCGACCTGGCCAGCAGGGGCGGTCGACATAATCTCCCAGAGCTGAAAACTCTGTAAAATTAGAAAGTTCGGTCGACCGCCCCCACTGGATCGGTCGACCGATCCTCCCAGCAATGAAACCTTTAAAACCTATAAAAGTTTGGTCGACTGCCCTATGTCTCCCGATCGACCAAACCCTCCGAGGCAGCAATTGTTGACTTTGTGTTTCTTCAATGTGGAAAGCCATTCTCCTTGGATTTTTTAATCCAAAAGCCACCAGACATGTCATGATTTGTGGATCTGGTTCCTGGCTTGTCTCTTGACCATTTAAGTTGTATAAAAACATCTCATTGGGGTCAAAAACCCTAATCACTCAAGGGAGATCAAAGGGGGCTGCCAAGGGAGAAAGAGTGCTGCAGGAAGAGTTCCGTGAACAGTGCTTCGTCCAAGAATTCTTCATCCATCTCAAGGCTTCTCAAGATCAATCTGAAGCCAATCAACCCCAAATTGAGTGGAGACTCAAGCTTCATCCAAATGTGCATCACCAACTCAGGGGGAGCCAAAATCAGTGTTCTTTCTTTTGTGTTTCTCCCTTCATATTCTCTGAGCTTCAAGTGTGTGTTTTTGTAATCCTTATACATTCGTGTGTGTGTGGATCTTCTTAGATCTATGTGTGTGTGCTTGATTTCTGTTAGTTCTGTGTGTGTTTCAGTGCTCTTGCACCTTTGTTGGAGTTCCTATACTCCTACGTGTGTGTGTGTGTGTGTGTTTAGATCTTGTAATCCCTTACAAGATAGTGTGTGAATCCTCACAGTTTGTGAGGGGTGGACGTAGGTTGCCGTTGTTGCATCCGAACTACCTTAAAATCATTGTCTCTTGTGTGGTTTGATCCCTTTCTCCTATCTCCATTCTATGCAAGCACACACATAGTTTAGATCTTTTGTATCTCGAGTCAGATCTAGTACAACTTATCATCTTCACATCAGATCTCTGGTATATTAAAAGGTAGGTTCGGATCGACAAGGCAAACCTTGTCAGGAAGATAACACCATGTGTTAGTAGAATCTTCATATTCACACCTCCGCCATGGTACCAAGGATCAGTTATATGTGATAGATTTTATTAGATCTAACAGTCTCTATATAAATCTGAACTTCTTTGTTGTTGTTCTTTCACACCTGTTTAAATCGGTTAAAGTTTTGTTACAATTTGTTATCACCCAATTCACCCCCCTCTTGAGTGTCATTAATCGCAGGACTTCAATTGGTATCAGAGCTAAGGCTCTATATTTTTCAGATCTAATGATCTAGAGTAAGATCCAGATCAATGTCCAACAAGGGGATGATGCCTGAGGGTCACTCAATCCACCATCCTCCATACTTCGACGGCTTAAATTGCTCCTATTGGAAAAATAGGATGCATGTTTCTGTCTGAGAGCCCAAGAATACTAGATTTGGAGGGTGGTGGACAAGGGTCCATATGAGCTCTCTAAAAATGAAGACGAATGGAACCCTGAGGATATTAAGAAATCCACAGTGAACTTTAATGCTATGAATATTATGCAATGTGCTATACATCCTAATGAATACTCTCGTGTCTCTATGTGCAGCTCAGCAAAGGAAATGTGGGACAAGTTGCGGCTTATTTATGAAGAAACCTCCGAAGTCAAGGAAACTAAAGCCAATATGTTGGTCAGGGATTATGAGTTGTTTAAAATGAAGCTGGAGGAGACGATCTCAGAAATGTTCGCGAGGTTGACAGAAATTACCAATGGTCTCAAAGGCCTTAACAAGGAGTACACTAACTCTGAACTTGTGAGGATGGTTTTGAGATCCCTTCTACCTGCGTGGCACACAAAAGCCACAATTCTTGAAGATTCAAAGAATCTATCAACACTTTCCTTGGATGAGCTCATAGGGTCACTGATGACCTATGAAATAAACATGTAGAGAACAGCTGAGGAAGAATCCAAAAATAAGAAAACTATGGGCTTGAAAGCCAACCAGTCTTATGATGACTCCCAAGAAGAGGAGTCCAGCGAGGAGAGTAATGAAGAAGAAGACTTGGCTATGCTGACCCACCAAGTGTAGAAATTTCTGAGAAGAAAGAAGAATTTCCAAGGAAATTTCAGAAAAGGTCAAAGGAAGCCTTTTCAAACCAAGGAATTGAAGAGAAAGTTCAAGAAGAACAAATTCAAGAAATCCAAAGCCATGGTCGTCACATGGAGCGACGAAGAGAATGAACAATCTGACGAGGAGCTAGAGGAGCTCGTGGAAAGCTTGTGCCTCATGGCACATGAGGATGATTCAACCGAGGTAAATTCTGACCCTGATTTTATTTGAAATGAACAATGGGAGTCAAGATATGAAAAGTTGTATACAAAATACAGAAAAATCAGATTTGAAAAAAAAACTCTCAAAGAGAAAATTGATGATTTATCACATGAGGATTCTTCTGCTAAGTTTGAAAAACTTGAGCAAGAATGGTTTGAACTAACAGAAGAAAAAGAGATTTGGTCTCAAACAATTTCAGATATTAAAAAATCAAAAGAAGAATTATCATGTAAAATATCTGAAATAGAAAAAATTTCTGATAAATTGGAAAGTGAAAAAGGAGTTTTGATATCCACGTTTTCAGAACTCGAAAAGAAAAATTAAAGTTTAAAGGAAGAGGTGGCTGAACTGCAGTCCACCTTATCTAATTTTGTCAAGGGCAAACAAAATTTAGATAACTTGTTGGGAGTTAAGGTTAACTTCCAAAAAGAAGGCTTGGGGTATATTCCCCAGAATAAAAAATCTTTTGAGCATAAGATCACAACATCCTATGTTCATGAAAAAGAAAATAACTGTGCATCATGCTCACACACTATGCCATCACATGTCCAATCTAAACCACAAAGATACCAAAGAAGATTTTCAAATGTCAATTGCTTTCATTGTGATAGATTTGGTCATGTTATCACTAATTGTTGGTTCAAACAGAACAATCAAAGGAATCATGCTATTTTGACCAGAAAAAGATATATGAAGAATTGGACTAACCCTTATAGACCAAAATTAGTTTGGGTACGAAAAATAATTGGATGGGAATGTTATTTCTTGTAGATATGCCTTGAAGCCAAGGGGAGCAAATGGTACTTGGACAACGGCTGTTCAAGACATATGACAGGGGACAAGACGGTGTTCTCTACTCTGCAAGACAAGGATAGAGGATTGGTTGCATTTGGTGGAAAGGACAAATGTAAGATTATTAGAATTAACAACAAAAAGATTGGTCGCATCTCCTTCAAAAATAAAAACATTGTTTCTATTGCTAGGCCTTTAGAACTACTGCACCTTGATCTTTTTGGTCCGACTAGGACATCCAGTCTAGGAGGAAAATCCTATGGATTTGTAATTGTTGATGATTACTCTAGATTTACATGTGTGTTATTTTTAGCCAATACAAGTGATGCCTTGATGGAGTTTCAAGTGTTTTGTAGGAAAATCCAAAATGATAAAGGATATCTCATCACCACAATTCAAAGTGATCATGGTGGTGAGTTTGAAAATCATGATTTCAACAGTTTTTGCCAGGAGCAAAGATATACGCACAACTTCTCATCACCTAGGACGCCTCAACAAAACGAAGTAGTGGAGAGGAAAAATAAGACTTTGATAGACATGGCACAGACCATGTTGAGTGAGAACTCCCTACCCAAATACTTTTGGGCTGAGGCGATAAGTACAGCATGCTACATCATCAACAGGGCAATGGTAAGGCCCATTTTGAAGAAAACACCATATGAGCTCTACAAGGGTAAGAAACCAAACATTTCCTATCTTAAACCCTTTGGGTGCCCATGCTTTATCCTGAATAATGGTAAGTCCAACCTAGGTAAGTTTGATGAAAAGAGTGACAAAGGAATCTTCCTAGGTTATGCATAAAATTCTAGAGCTTATCTGTTATTCAATAAAAGGACTTTGGTTATTGAAGAAAGTCCTCATGTCATTTTTGATGAATCTAAATTAAAACTGACAAATCAAATTTCTTCTACCTTAGATGCAGATGAAGCTCCTAAACAATTAAATGATGCTGAAACATCTGAGGTTAAAGATGAACCAACTGAAGGGACCTCAAGTAAGAGTGAAAAGGATGAAGATCCATCAATTGAAACACTTCAAGAACAACAAGTGCAGCATCCCGACTTACCAAGTTCCTCCACGTTCTTAAAAGATCACCCCTCTGAAAACATCATAGGTAATCCTGAAGATGGGGTAAGATCTAGATCTTCATTAAGGCAAGTAGAAGAAGAGAATTTGATGGCCTTTATTTCTCAAGAAGAGCCTAAGGATATTCATGAAGCTCTTAAAAATGAATCTTGGATCCAGGCCATGCATGAAGAGTTGCACCAGTTCGAAAGAAATGAGGTATGGACTCTTGTGCCACGTCCTAAGAATCAACGCATAATAGAAACCTGTTGGATTTTCAGAAACAAGTTGAGTGACACAGGATTGGTTGTTAGGAATAAGGCCCGACTCGTAGCCAAAGGGTATAGCCAGGAAATGGGTATTGATTTTGATGAGTCATTTGCATCGGTTGCTCGGTTAGAAGCAGTCTAGAGTCTATTGTCCTTTGCTTGCTCTCTCGACTTCAAATTATTTCAAATGGATGTTAAATCTACCTTTCTAAATGGGTACATCAAAGAGGATGTTTTTGTAGAACAACCTCCAGGTTTTGAAGACTCAAAACATCCAAAACATGTGTACAAGTTGCAGAAGGCCTTGTATGGATTAAAGCAAGCTCCAAGGGCATGGTATGAAAGGCTCACTTCATTCCTGACTGAAAATGATTTCAAAAGAGGTAAGGTTGACCAAACGCTCTTCACGAGAAAATTAGGTAAAGGCATATTAGTAGTTCAAGTGTATGTGGATGACATAATTTTTGGAGCTACTAATAATACCTTATGTGATGAATTTGCAGAAATAATGCAAGGGGGATTTGAGATGAGTTTAATAGGTGAACTTACATTCTTTCTTGGATTACAGGTTAAGCAAACGTCAGATTGTATTTTCATAAATCAAGCTAAGTATACACTGGAGCTGTTAAAGAAATATGGGATGGCTGAAGTGAAATCCCTGTCAACTCAGATGGCCACAACCACGAAGTTAGACAAAGATGAAAATGGTAAAATAGTAGACTCCACATTGTTTCAAGGTATGATCGGATCACTACTATATCTCAAAGCATGCCACCCTGACATTCAATTCAGCGTATGTCTATGTGCTCGTTTCAATCATGTCTTAAAGAATCTCATCTAATGGCTGTTAAACACATTTTTCGATACTTAATCGGCACAATAGATTTTGGCTTGTGGTTTCCCATCGGTAGTTCATTTGATTTGATTGCATACATTGATGCAGATTATGCCGTATGTATTGTTGATCGTAAAAGTACTAGTGGGTACTGTCAATTTTTTGATGGGTGCCTAGTCTCATGGGCCTCCAAGAAACAACATTCAATAGCTCTCTCAACGGCCGAGGCTGAATATGTAGCCGCTAGAAGTTGCGGAGCCCAAGTACTTTAGATCAAAAAATCAATTGCTTGATTTGGATGTTGCAATGAAATGTGTTCCAATCTTATGTGATAATACCAGTGCAATCAGTTTGTCTAAAAATTATGTACAACATTATACGAAAAAGCATATTGACATTCGGCATCATTTTCTGAGGGATCATGTATGAAATTTGGTCTTTGAATTGAATTTCATTGACACACACAATCAGTTAGCCGATATCTTCACAAAACCCCTTAATCAAGAACACTTCAGCAAAATAAGAAGAGAACTGGGCATGTGTAAGGGTGAGAGCATACATACCTAGGTCTGCACTTAGGTTAAAAAGTTGCACATGTAGAAAGAACTCATTTGCATTAAGGGAAGACTATCATGCATATTGTATGCATTTATTTTCAACACCTTAATGTCTATCTACATCCGTGCATGCTTGAATGTATTTATATATATATACCCCCCCTTAAATTTTTTCTAAGCCCAAACATTCCTTGATTAAATAAATGTGGACCCAGTGACTTTTGGATCTAAGGCACCTTCTGGGGGGGAGCTAGAGAATTGTCTCTATATCCCATATCTTCTTATTCCAAGTCACTCTCTCCCATTATTCCTCGGTGTTGGTTCAATAAAATGGTTGAAGGAGTTATTTTAAAAAATAAAAATAAAAAAAATAAAAAAATGGAATTTAGGGTTAGGTCGACCACTTCGGTCGACTGCCACCCTCGCTCTGGTCGACCAAACCCGGCAAACCAGGCTGACCGAACCAACATCCGAAGCCCTTTTAAAGGGGTATTCACACTCCCCTTCTTCATTCCAACGCCCCCACTCTCTCTCTTACCCTATTTCCAAACCCTAGAACATCAAAACTCCACTTCCCTAGCCCAAAAACGTAATTCTTTCTTCACCCGCACAAGATCCGGTCCATTCATCACGGTTTTGGGATGATATCTTCACGGCCGTTCGTGTGTTCGTGAAGACCTACCCAAGGTTCCTGATGGGGACATCAGAGCAAGACCACTAACTTTTTATTTTACATTTGAGTCGTTTTAGTTTGCATTTATATCCTTAGGAATGTATGTTTGTAATTGTAAGGCTTTATGAGCTAATTTGTCATTCCTTAGGATTCTTTGGGTTTTTGTGTAAAAGACCATGTAGGTCATGCAGGACCCTCCACTCATTCCTCATTGGTCCAAGGGGCATCTTGGGGTCCATGTGGGGCTGGTCGAAGGTCCTAGGTGGCTTCTAGATGGTTTGACATTCAAAGGGGGACAATGGGTAGAAAATGTCAAGATTCCACCCTTCTTGGTCAAGGGGGCACCCCCCCCCCAATATAACGTATTTTATTATGTTCCAAATCACATGGGGAATTAAATATTCTTTATCCCTAGTATGCCCCTCCCTAACCCTAGATCTGAGGTTAGTTTAGGTCATTTACCTTTTCATATAAATACCATGTATTTCACAATTTATGAGAATTAATGAGAAGAAAATATTGAATTGCCCAAGAGAGCATGGTGCACCCCTCTCTCCTCTCCCCCTTACAGCAGTGATTGCTGCCCATTCTAGGGTGTGAAGCCATCATCTTTGTGTAACTCCAAGATCTCCAACCTCTGCTGGATGCGACTTCCGGCCGCCGCCTTCCGTTCGTGCCGCCATCACGCCGCCACCGCCATCGCCGGAGCTCTGTCCAAATAAGAACAGAATCTCAATCCCATAATTTTATCTTTTTCTCTTGTTGTCTGATTGAGCCCACACTGTGAGGACGTGTTTTCCCTGTCACCCCTAGTCTCCAGTTTAAATTTCGTGCCATTTGGCTTTCATTTGATATTTTTCCCATATTTTTGTTCTTCCCCTCAGTAATCTGCTAGTTTACAGATCTGCGGGAGAGTGTTCCATTTTCGTATTTTTCCCACCCCCTTATCAATTTTCAGAAAATCCATAAAAATTCTCAGATGTTTCTAACATCCACCCCTTCCACCAGTAATGTTCGCAACACCCACAAAATTCTCCTACCCACCGGTCAAAGGTCAGTTTCCAGCAGATCCCTTTCTGTCCTGAGTGTCAGTAATCAGATCAACAGAAACAACACAGTGTTGCAGAGCCTCCCATTTCTCATCCGTTTGTTGGATCACCTAAAAATATTATATGTTGTATATCTCAGAGTCCTCTTTCCAACGCCGTTGTCTCACCTCGATCTGATTCCGGATCTGCGAGAATTAATTCTTTCCGCCGAGGCGCGCAAATCTGTTCCTTGTGCATGTCCAAAATAGCAGTCCGGGAGAAATTCACAAACAAATACCAAAGGACAACTTGTGGAACCGCCACTTCAGATAATCGTTCAGGGACGTCCTGCCATCGCCCCAGCCATGCGACGCCATCAAAAGATCTCAGGAAGGTGACGTTCCTTTGGAGGCAACACCTTGCTGTCCAGCGTGTCAGAACTGAGTCAGGGAAGCACCGAGTCGGCGTAGGACCGAGTCGGACCAACAGGCCGAGTTCACCCGAACGCACCTCCAGCTTGCTACCCGTCAGCCTAGGGTCGGTCCTCCCGGGCCCCACTTGTAGATCTTTACCTCCCTGCTTGGAGTGGGTAATAAAATTCACTGGTGTAATTAAGTTTTTACCATTGTACCGAGAGTTACCATAACTGGCCGGGGTCGTCTTCCCCATGCCCAGAGCGTGGAGATAAACTCGCCACACTCTCTTATCGCATTTGCTGATTTCGTATATTTTTGAATGCCGCTGCTAGAGAGCATGTGATAGGATTATTAGCTCGTTATATCAATTTTATCACCGCTGCGAGAGTGAGTGAGTGACCCGTCCCGTGACTCAATCCGAGTACACGCAGAAGAGCCGATACCGTCGGCTCACTACCGGTTTCTCAATCGCACACGATCCCACGCATCCCTCACTTAGGGACGAGTTGCGAGCTAGAATCCCAGGTCGCGTGTCCGTCTCGCATCAATTTGGTATCAGAGCGCCAGTTGAGTCTAGGGTAGTGATGGGGACATCACCTCCCATGCCCACACTCACGGATCGTCTCCTCGCCCCGGAAGCATCCGACATGGTCTAGTCATTTATCTTGAGTCATATGTTGTATTTCCTCATTTTTATTTGAGTCATATCATTGTAATTTTCTTTTTATTTGAGTCATGTACCTAGGTTAATGAGTCATCTACCTAAGTTAAGTGTCATAGGGTTGATTAGTTTGGTTATTGGGCCCAATTCTATGGGCTAGGCTCAGGGGCGCCCCCTACCCCTTGGTTATTTGTCATTGTAGCAAGAGTCAGGGATTTTTTATAAAATGTGAGTTGCCTATATATAGGACCCCATTCCCCCCCATTTGAAGTTAATGAATGAATGAATGAATATTTAAATTTTCTAGTGTCTAACTTAAATCTTCTTCTTTTGGTGAGAAGCCAATTGAGTGGGTGAGAAGCCCCTATCCCCCCCTCTCTCTCTACCTCTCTCTCTAGGAAGTCATTTTCTCTCTGCTCCACTTTCTCTCTCTAAACCCTATGCCCCTTTCTCTCTCCTCCCCGCCCAACCACCTTTCTCTCTCTTCCCCCCCTCCAATAACTCATCCCCAACTCCCCACCACCCCACCTTAACTCCACCCCAGCCCCAAGGGAGATTCCACCACTCCCCACTCCACCCTCCAACCACCAACCACCCACTCCCCTTCCTGAAGCACCCTCTCATCTCCGAAGGGAGAATTCCCACTCCCCAAGCCCCCCCTTTACCTTCCCCATACACCCCTTCCCATCCCCAAGACCAGAAATTAATCCCACCCTTAAACCCATTTTCAAATACCATTTCTCTCTCTCCCTTCCAACCAAATTCGCAGCTCCTCTCTCACCCACTGCAAACACCACCTTCCAGACCCCATTCTCCCCCTCCCACACCTTGGAACACCCCCTCCCAGACCCCCTCACAGTCAGGGGTTGCCCCCACACCCATCCACCCCATTTCCCATCCCTTCTACCCCATTCCCCCACCACCTTTCACCACCTGCAATTCTCAGGTCGCATGCAGCAGAGTACCAGCAGCTTGCAGAGCCGGCCCCGACTTCATCCCAGCATCCCTGAAGGCCAAAGAGGTACTGTTGCAAGTGTCTCTCTGTCCTCTTCACAACGGTGGTGGTCCCATCCCTTTCTGAGCTCGTGGTCACCCAGGGGAGCCGTTCTTCTCCGACTGCGCAAGACAGATCCGATCAGCAACCTGAGGCCACTTCCAGAAGTTCCCACGGCCACATCCCTCTTCTTCTTGAGGCGCCACTTGGCCGAGAGCTTCTACAACGAGTCACCTTATATCTCCAAGAAGCGGCATCCCGTTCGGCATCCGGATCTATGATTTCTCAATTTTCTCCCCCGAGTGCGCTGTTCTGTCCACTCTGGGACTGAACTGACATGCAAGAACTGTTCGGACTGTCCCTGTTTACTCTGACATCATCTGGTGCCCCCGTGGATCTCCACTCGAAGAGGACTCGACAACGAAGCCGACGACTCTGGCCACGTCTGAATCAGAGCTCTGGAGCGCCTGTAGTGATTTCATCTTCTTGCTGTTGAGGTCCTGTTGCAGTCAGAACCAGAGATCTGCGTCCCTGTTCGTG
The DNA here is from genome assembly GCA_022559845.1 of Amorphophallus konjac. Lineage (NCBI taxonomy): Eukaryota > Viridiplantae > Streptophyta > Magnoliopsida > Alismatales > Araceae > Amorphophallus > Amorphophallus konjac. The sequence continues at coordinate 453,845,714 of CM040121.1, read as the reverse complement.
CCTCTGCCCCGACCAGCACCAACTTTCCAAAATTCCAAAAATATTTGGACGACTTCCTAGGTCATCTACGAAGACTCTCCAGCTGGTCTCATCGCCAACAAAATTCGGGAGTGGCAGCAGCGTCAACAACTTCAACTATCTGTCCACAGTCACAGAGGGCGGGCAGAACCGGCATCATCCAACCGTTCGACTTCAATTTCAGTTTTTCCCCTCCCCGCCTGGCCGGCTTACCACCCCTCCCTGTGTGGGAGGTAGTGTTTGGCTGTAATCTTTGACTTCCCTTCCCCAAGATCCCCCCCCTTGCATGGGGTGCAGTGTTGTAAGATCATAAACAGGTCAAGCTATTCCGGCGTGGCGTGTGGGGAACCCACGCTTCCCCGCTCGCCCACATCTCTGAGCGGGACCCGTTTCTTCAAACCGGTCGAGTAAGTGCTCCAGCCTTAACTCTCTTTAGTACTTGTTCTTTCAATATTAGCTTATAAACTCCGCTGGTCCGTGAGAGTGAGCGCTCGATCCTCAAGCCCCATTGCTTCGAGTGACCATCGTGGGAGAGAGTGTGCAACCCGTGCCCTCGGCACGACATCGGCTCCATTGAATTGGGATGCCTTACTCTTGCGGAATAACATTGGCCTTGTTGGCCCTCTACCAGCAAGGGCCCAACCCTCACATCCTCCACTTGGTATTGCCAAGTTACCCCGGGACTTGGGTGAGCGTCAGGTGAGTGGTCGCCAATATCGGTCCGTTTTGATTGTGAATTGTGCTCGCTTGCTTAAGTCCAAGGTTGTGTCACATCAATTGGTATCAGAGCAAGTTCTAGACTTGTCTCTACTAAGTCTTGTCCTAGGGCCATTGCATTTATCCCCCCGTTCATCATGACCATTTCCTACTTAGCCTACTTGCCACCCATGGACTTCATTCTAGAGAAAGATATTACCTTTGACGGATCTCGTTCTAGTGATTACCTTAGGTGGGAGGCTACCATAGAAAGGTACTTTGAAAAGACTTGGGTATATGGACCCGCAAGAGTCCGCAAGGCCAAGGGACGACTTCGGGGTCAAGCCAAGAGTAAGTGGGAGCACATAGAGGGCTTAAGGAGGGTTGAAAGATAAGAACCTATTCACTCATGGGAAGAGATGAAGGTAGAACTTAGGAAGATCTACATCCCCAAATATTCTCACCCCTCCTACTCAAACACCCCTAGCCCGAGGAGCACTACCACTCCTCCATCCCCACCCGGCCAACTTGAGACCAACCTTAGGCCTCCACCCCCACCACTCTCAACAAATTCCCTCTCAACAATTATCACTACACTTCGCCACCAAATCCTCTCCCTTAAGACCCAAATGATCCAAGCATCCACCTCCCCACCTAACCCCATGAGGGTCCCCACACCCCAACCAAAACCCCCTTCCACAACCCTCACTATCCAAGCCCCCTTGGTCCCCACCACTACCCCTCCATCTTCCCCTATAAGAGACACTTCCCCCAAGACCGACCAACCCAAGCCACCCCAACCAACCCATCTCCCACTCCCTCCCCCAAAACTCACATGTCCTAGGCCTCCACTACTTCCCCTCCCTATCCCAAATCAAGTTTCCCTTTACCCTCCACCCCGGGTGCACCATACACCAACCATCACCACCCCACCCCCAAAAGACCCTCTCACCTCCTTGGAGAAGGAACCCATACCCGACCCCATAGTGGTGAACACTCCGGACCCTATCCCCACCACGGAAACCACCCATATCCAAGTGGAAGAAGAAACCTCACATGGTGGCCTTCACCTTACACCACCCTCTCTAGTTGGGGCCGAGCTTATCTTAAGAGAACCCCTTATTAGTTGGCTAAAGGAGAGCCCAATAAGAGAGATCACGGCCCACGATTTCTCTCCCATGGAGTAAAACCTTCCCATAGTGCCCTTCTTCTCCTATCACACCACTATCCAATCATCTTACCAAGTGGAAACCTTAGAGGATCTTCTTAAAGGCTTAGCTTGGCAAATGTAGCTTACGAGCATGTTGACCACAATGGACAACCAACAACGGAGTCTTGACCTCCTACACCTATGTATCGGGTCCATCACCTCGGTATACACCATTGGTTGCTACACTAGTGACCTCCTTCTATTCCTCTCCACACCCGATGAGCCCAACATTCTACTCAATTTGGAGCTTCTTATATCGGGTAGAAAGCCAAACCCTCCCCTCATGGCCGACCCACCCACCAAGAACTTCGGCCTAATTGTTTCATTAGAGGAGGATGACCCACCACCATTTGAGGATCTTGAGGACATAAGGCCCCTCCCCCTTGGTAAACCTTTTCATGATCCCTTTGATCCCTTCCAATGGGAACCGTGGAACCCATGTGACACAACCACCTTACCCACCGACCCTTTCCTACCCTCACCCACCATGTTGGGCCAAGCTCACCTCATCCATAACCCATGTAACACCAAAGGAGCCATGACCTTAGGCAACACCCACCTAGAGATTTAGGAAATGCCCCACCCCATATCCACCTTACTAGATCCCTTCGACCCTTTCACATGGAAGTTCAGAGGTCGTCCCACATCTATGCACATGGATGTCACCTTTGGGATAAGCATGCATGTGTATAGGCTTACCATACCACTTGGCATGAACACTATGTTGGGTCCATTCATTCACATCACCCACATGTCAAGTAGGAAACAAGAGTGATCCATATTCGGGTGTAATGGTCCTCCTTCATTCATCATGGGTCGTAGGCATCATAGGAGTACTGTTGGATGCCCGGGTCCCCTAGCATTTGTCACCCCCATACATGACCGGATCACCTATAGATGCCCCGGTCCTCCCCGTTCCATCAAAATCTTCTAAGCGTCAAAGCATCATTGGTCTACTTTTGGTTGTCCAGGTCCACCGATCACCCCTAGAATGTCTGCCTTCACAAAATTGCATGAAAACCTTCGCAAGCACATGAGCAAGAAAAATGAGATTTATAAATGGCAGGCTGAATCCCCTCGGTGTCACCAAGAATTCTACATGGGTGACTTTGTGATGGTGAGGTCGGAGAGGCTCTCCCCGGGAGCCATCTCCAAATTGAGGCCTCGTGGGGCTGGTCCCTTCTAGGTTCTGAGGTGCATTGACACTAATGCCAATGAGTTAGATCTTCCCGAGGAGTACAGAGTGAGCCCCACATTCAACGTGGCCGACCTAGTGCCATATAAGGGTCCCACGGTGATACCTAGTGAGGATATTGAGCTCACTCCCCTCATTGAGAGAGCACCCACCCGTGAGAAGAGTCCACTAGCCAGGAGTGCCCAGCGTGAGCGAATTGAGCAAATATTGGATGAACATGTCACTGCCACCAGGAGCAAGGTGTATGAGCGCTATCGCGTCGGGTGGATGGATCGGTCTCCTTCGGAAGACTTGTGGGCGGTACCACTTCTACACCCTCTGAGGAGGGAAGGACTCTTACTCGACGGAGTCGAGTTCTCCACACCCCGGGAGTATGATGGGGACATCACCTCCCATGCCCACACTCACGGATCGTCTCCTCGCCCCTGAAGCATCCGACATGGTCTAGTCATTTATCTTGAGTCATATGTTGTATTTCCTCATTTTTATTTGAGTCATATCATTGTAATTTTCCTTTTATTTGAGTCATGTACCTAGGTTAATGAGTCATCTACCTAAGTTAAGTGTCATAGGGTTGATTAGTTTGGTTATTGGGCCCAATTCTATGGGCTAGGCCCAGGGGTCCCCCCTACCCCTTAGTTATTTGTCATTGTAGCAAGAGTCAGTGACTTTTTATAAATTGTGGGTTGCCTATATATAGGACCCCATTCCCCCCCATTTGAAGTTAATGAATGAATGAATGAATATTTGAATTTTTTAGTGTCCAACTTAAATCTTCTTCTTTTGGTGAGAAGCCAATTGAGTGGGTGAGAAGCCACTATCCCCCATCTCTCTCTACCTCTCTCTCTAGAAAGTCATTTTCTCTCTCCTCCACTTTCTCTCTCTAAAACCTGCGCCCCTTTCTCTCTCCTTCCCTCCCAACCACCTTTCTCTCTCTTCCCCCTCTCCAATAACTCATCCCCAACGCCCCACCACCCCACCTTAACTCCACCCCAGCCCCAAGGGAGATTCCACCACTCCCCACTCCACCCTCTAACCACCAACCACCCACTCCCCTTCCCCAAGCACCCTCTCATCTCCCAAGGGAGAATTCCCACTCCCCAAGTCCCCCCTTTACCTTCCCCACACACCCCTTCCCATCCCCAAGACCAGAAATTAATCCCACCCTTAAACCCATTTTCAAATACCCTTTCCCTCTCTCCCTTCCAACCAAATTCACAGCTCCTCTCTCACCCACTGCAAACACCACCTTCCAGGCCCCATTATCCCCCTCCCACACCTTGGAACAGAGGCCCAGACCCCCTCACAGCCAGGGGCTGCCCCCACACCCATCCACCCCATTTCCCATCCCTTCTACCCCATTCCCCAACCACCTTTCACCACCTACAATTCTCAGGTCGCATGCAGTAGAGTACCAGCAGCTTGCAGAGCCGGCCCCGACTTCATCCCAGCGTCCCTGGAGGCCCAAGAGGTACCGTTGGAAGTGTCTCTTTGTCATCTTCACAACGGTTGTGGTCCCATCCCTTTCTGAGCTCGTGGTCACCCAGGGGAGCCGTTCTTCTCTGACTGCGCAAGACAGATCCGATCAGCAACCTGAGGCCACTTCCAGAAGTTCCCATGGCTACATCCCTCTTCTTCTTGAGGCGCCATTTTGTCGAGAGCTTTTACAATGAGTCACCTTCTATCTCCAAGAAGCGGCATCCCGTTCGGCATCCGGATTTAAGATTTCTCAATTTTCTCCCCCGAGTGCGCGGTTATGTCCACTCTGGGACTGAACTGACACCCAAGCGCTGTTCGGACTGTCCTTGTCTACTCCGACATCATCTGGTACCCTCGTGGCTCTCCGCTCGAAGAGGACTCGACAACGAAGCCGACGACTTTGGCCACGCCTGAATCAGAGCTCTGGAGCGCCCGTAGTGATTTCATCTTCTTGCTGTTGAGGTCCTGTTTCAGTCAGAACCAGAGATCTACGTCCCTATTCGTGCCTCTGCCCCGACCAGCACCGACTTCCCAAAATTCCAGAAATATTTGGACGACTTCCTGGGTCATCTACGAAGACTCTCCATCTGGTCTCATCGCCAACAAAATTCGGTAGTGGCTGCAGCGTCAACAACTTCAACTGTCTATCCTCAGTCACAGAGAGCGGGCAGAATCGGCATCATCCAACCATTTGACTTCAATTTTAGTTTTTCCCCTCCCCGCCTGGACAGCTTACCGCCCCTCCCTTTGGGAGGTAGTGTTTGGCTATAATCTTTGGCATCGCTTCCCCAAGACCCCCCCCCCCTTGCATGGGGTGTAGTGTTGTAAGATAATAAATAGGTCAAGCTACTCAGGCGCGGCGTGTGGGGAACCCACGCTTCCCCGCTCGCCCACGTCTCGGAGCAGGACCGGTTTCTTCAAACCGGTCGAGTAAGTGCTCCAGCCTTAGCTCTCTTTAGTACTTGTTCTTTCAATATTAGCTTATAAACTACGCTTGTCCGTGAGAGTGAGCGCTCGATCCTCAAACCCCATTGCTTCGAGTGACCATCGTGGGAGAGAGTGTGCACCCCGTGCCCTCGGCACGCCGTCGGCTCCATTGAATTGGGCTGCCTTACTCTTGGGGAATAACCTTGGCCTTGCTGGCCCTCTACCAGAAAGGGCCTAGCCCTCACATCCTCCACTTGGCATTGCCAAGTTACCCCGGGACTTGGGTGAGCGTCAGGTGAGTGGTCGTCAATATCGGTCTGTTTTGATTGTGAATTGTGCTTGCTTGCTTAAGTCCAAGGTTGTGTCACATCAGGTAGCCTTTGTGTCTAAGTCCGCAAAAAAGAAAAAGTGTCTAAGTCTAGGTGTCATATTTGCATACCATTATTCGGTATATAAAAAGGTGTCATCCGACCGTTAGGTTACGCCTATCGGGGAGGTGATTCACTAGCGTGAGAGGATCTTCGGATCCCCGAACTCCGTCAGGTACCGGATCTTGGTTTAAGTCTATGGTCCTTAGTGTGCATTAGTTAGTGCATTCCAACCTTGCATAGTTGTGTATAGTGTCTTGTCCAAGTGTCTTCATGTCCGTCTTATAGCTCCCCATTTCCAATGGACTCCCGGTCGCCCAGGCGATATGACCATTGGCCCACCCATGGTCGTGGCAACCATCCTCTCCACTTCCGTAGGCCCGAAGCCTCAGATTTTTATGGCTCCAATGACCCGGGCGACTACCTCAAGTGTGAGGCTGCCATGGACACATACTTTGATTGCTATACCATGTCCGAAGTCGGGCAATTCTATTTTGCCAAGGAGAGGCTCCTCCACGAGGCGGCCGAAAAGTGGAGAGACATCGAAGGCTTGAGAGAGATTAGGAGGCAATGGCCCATCGAATCATGGTGGGACATGAAGAGATAGCTTAGGAGGGTCTACCTTCCCCATCCGGTCCCTTCCAACCCGTCCCACCCGTTTACTTCCAACACCGTGGGTCACACCTCCAGCCGACCCCACCAACTCACTTCCAACCAAGTGGGTCATAATCGGAGGGAAGGAGCCCCGCACTTAGATGAGCCTAGACCCAAACCTAGGCTGGTTGATTACGGGCGAGTCCACCGTGATACCCCTACTCCAACCCATACCATTGTCGAACTTGTGCAAATGATTTCGGATCGGGTTGATAGGAGGTGCGCTTATTTTGAGTCGCTGGTCTCCCCTTGCCCACCTCCGAGGCAGGAGGTAGCCATACTCGAGCCTAGGGAGGCCATAGCCCATAGCCCCAACCCGGCCCCACCTACGGGGTCCCAAGGACCACTTCCCCTCCGGGAGGACATGCCTTCCTCGCCCATGAGAGATCCTTTGCCACCACCCTCACATCTTTATTTGGAGCCATCTCATTTGGACCCACCTCATCCCGAGCCACCCGTGTTTCTAACGGGAACGCTTTTCATAGCTGAGCCACTTCTTAGCTGGCTCAAGGATGGCTTGGTCCCTACCCCACCTTGCTATCCACCCATGGACCCCACCTTACCTATAGTACCCGTCAACTCCTACCACACGACATTCCGATCTAGTCACCACGTTGATACCTTGGGTGACCTTATTATGGGTCTACACCGGCAATGGACGTTGACGCACTTATTGGCCCGAGGCTTTAACCAACCCACTAGTCATAGCTTCACCTATCCGGCCTTCGGGTCCATTACCTCCTTGTGCACCGTGAGTTGTGTCACCACGGAGATTATCTTATTCCTCCCTTTGCCGGCCGAGCCTACCTACATTCCTTTTATCCCGAGGGAGGAACCATATCTTCTATATACTGTCCCGTCCACCACGATGGATGAAGGTGACCACCCACACCATCAAGAATTTCACAATTGGGACCGTATCACATGGGAGCCCATCTCATGGGGTCTTACCTTCTTTGACCCTTTTGACCCCTTCACTAGTGAACCTCCCGAGCTACCATATCCACTCCACTTCTACCTTGCCGAGGGAGTCCTCTACCACACCCCTCCCACTCGGGCCTGGCAACCGTCACATGGCAATAGGTCCGAACCATCATATGAGGGTAAAGACAACTTTGGCTCTCCTGGCCAACCCAAATCCCATAGGAGGACAATGCATAACTGGGTCACACTTGGACGTCTAGATGTTTCCCATGTCACCAACCTCCGGTTACATAACATGCATGCATGGCACACATTCGGGTGTCCTAGTCCACCCTTGCATGTGTATGGGTCGGACTAACAATAGGTTTGTCTAGGGTCTCGTGTGTCTATACATGCATGTGTCGAGTCGAGTCAGTCTTTTGTACGCTCGCGTTGTCAGTCCCTTTCGAGTGCGATACTTGTCGGACTTTGGGATCGGCTCTACCTCTACATATCAGATCCAGTCACATAAAAGATCCAGCGGTGATTCCTAGTGAGTCTTTGAGCCGCCTCCCTCCTTTGAGAGTGACCCCACCCCGGAGTGTCCACCTATGGCCTCATTTCCCAATAGCGAATGCATATCGAATCTATACGGGATGAGCATGTGTCGTGTAACACCCTCAAATATAGTTAAGTTGTACTCTATATCATCGAGGCACCTTTTAAAGTATCGGCTCAGTTCTTGAAAAGAACTCCGAAGTTAAGCGTGCTTAATGGGGAGTAGTACTGGGATGGGTGACCTGCCCGAGAAGTCCCCCATTCTGGAGCCGATCACTATTAGAAAGGGATAAAACTATGAGGCCGATAGGCCAAAGTAGACAATACCTCGACGGTATAGAGTACGGGGCGTGACAGTCACGCCCCGAGCCTTTAATTACAGTGGAAGACTCTCTTGGAGAGCGTAAACAGCTGGCATGGTAAGCCTCTTGCAAGCAAGAATCAATCAGAGCGCGAGACAATCACACAAGTAAATGCAATTGCACATGATTTAATCAACTTCAACTTCATATCATAATGCTCAATATTCAAAGATACAATCACTAATTTGATTTTCATTCTACTAGACTCAAGAAATAGGAAAATTACATTGACTCAATCTAGACATTATAGACTTCCTAAGTCTTCACTCATCTTTAATCGCTCTCGGATCCGCTACCTGAATAATCTGAATCTAAACCCGACTCACTTTCATTTCCTGAAAAAGAGTGGAAATAGGTAATGAACACACTTACCCAGTAGGTATCTTCGCATCAACATGAAGGCGCTATTAAAGTGATTATCATTTTCGCTCTAAATAAATAAGGTAAAATCATGCAATGTGATGATCATGCGATTAATTCAAAGTAACAAGACTATCATATACGATGGAATGAGAACAAGAATGAACTAGTAAGAATAGGACAAGAACATGATATTGGCCTTTCATGAATAAGAATATATCGAGAATGTACTAGCAAGCCACATATTCCTCACTTTAGCATCTTATGCTTATGAACAAGTGCTTCGTGAATTTATGTGGAATATCAAGCAAGAATGTCATGTTGTGCCATGGATCTTCACTTATTTATAGAAATAGTACTCCCAGCGCAACGCGACGCCAGTAGCATCATACCCCATGATTTATAAAATAGTATGTTTCCGGCAATCAGCCGAGGGGACTAGCATAGAGCCCTTGAACACAATCAGTACTCGATCGCATCTTCAGTTATAAATTAAGCTACTTCCACGCAGTATAATAGTAAAGTATGACCAAGAATATAGCACTTCCAACAATTCCATGATAACTAAAATCAATGAATGTCACGCCCCGAGCGCGGAAGATACTCAGATATGCGCGACGAGTTTATATCAATCATGTCAATCAGAGTAGTAGTGTATTCGACACCAAAACAGAGATGCGCAAAATAGAAAGATAACCTAATCCTTTATTTCATAATGGATAGACTATTACAAATCCAATACTCTATTCAATTAAAAAGGAAAAGTATATAGTTGACTCAAGAAAATAGGAAAAAGACTAGATGACACTTGGAGAAGTTCTATCTCTTTCACTCTTGACCATTCCCATCCGATTGACTTCCCTCGTCGTCGGAATTACCTGAAAAGTAGGGAACACACGGAGTGAGCTAACGCTCAGTAGGAAATTATAACTCAAGCGCTTAGCAAGGGGTTTAAGTAATTACATTTTTCATGAATGTACTATAGCTATGCATGCTCGTATAAAACGACAAGATAGAGAAAGAATTTATCAATAAGACAGCAAGATGAACTAGTCATGAGCTTTCAAGAAAAGATAACAGATATTCAAGCAAGTACTTTTTAGCAAGTCATGTCAAGAACTTTGACTATCATGTATCAAGCAAATAAGTAATTATCCTTTCTCGGGTCACGCAATTCATGTCATGTCAAGTACGAGTCAAGTACAAGATTTGTATGGAATGTCCAATCAAGCTAGTCATGCACTCGGTATAATGCTAGATACCTTATCATTCAACTCCCATGGGCACAAGTACTTTCGGGTGCTCCTCCCAGGACCAGATCGGGCCCTATATGCGCAGGCATTTATCATGTATATTTGACATCCACTCTTGTATATATATAGCCAATATGGAATTTCAACAATTTAAGCTTGTAGACACGTAGGATAACTTTGAGAGAATGGAGTCCAAAAATACGATATTGGACATAGATAGGCGTTAATAACGGTATAAACACGATTTATCGATGAAACTAGGTGGAATTAGGTTCCCTTAACTCGGGTACCATGACAAACAAGTATGGACATTCTTTTTATAGAATTGAGGTCCACATGAACAGTATATCAAAGGTAAGATACCCTCATTCTTATTATAGAATTGAGGTCCACAAGAACATCAACAAATGGCATGATATCATCATCCCATTAAGAATTCTCATGATATACTCTTTGCATATCATAAGGGCCGGTATACCATGTTTCTTTAGAGTGACATGGCAATCAATAGTGTAATGGGTTTTTAGGGTACAACCAGCTCAATCGGCCTTGAGGGAATCCAAGGCTTCGAGGAGTCTTACGGAGGTCTCTATGACTAACTCGCTAGTCCAAAGGAATGGAATGTCCAATGGAGAGCTTGTATGTCAATGAGAATTAAGGGTGATCGATAAAACATCATGAAACGTGGGACTATACTCACGGAGTGGAGATATAGTGCCGATATACATATATATAGATATACTGAAACCATCGGTTATCAGACACATGGTAAAAACATTTTTACAAGAAAATAACGACTTAAGTAAAGTCACTACTCAAGTAATTAACGCCTTAGATAAGGGCGTTTATATATTTTTCCTATTTTTGCAAAATTTCAATATTTCAATATTTTACCAAAAACGCGCCCTGGTAAGGGGCGTTTAATTACAAGTTGACGACGTATACAATGGTCGTTCATTCTTTACTTCTATTTTTGCAGAATATATATTTTCAGTAATTTATCAAAAACACGCCCTGTACTGGGGCGTTACTTTTCAATTCACGCCCTGAACAGGGGCGTTAGTCAAGTGAGAGACGACCTATACAGGGTCGTGTATTTCAAGAATTTACAATTTTTCAAGTATTGAAATTTTCAGAAAACGAGATATGGTCATGACAGGATAATATCAGGATTAATGATCATGCACTGATTTAGAATCATGTTTAAGTGAATATTGGACTAATTAACATGGGTAATTATCAGGTAATTAAATTGACGTCTGTGTACAGGGCGTCAAATCTTTTGAATTGACGACCTTGTCAGGGTCGTTTATTTAAATAGCGCCCTAGTCTGGGTCACGTATAAAATTAGCGCCCTTGGAAAGGGCGTTTCTTTCCAACAATAGAAACATTCAAAACTCTCGAAAACTATATGCATGAATTAATATATATGGTTTAACATAGCTATTATGGTGATTTGAGCTACAGTGCTTGAGAAAACCAACCTTTTGATGAAACGTGAAAGATCTGGTGAAGAGACGATGCTCTGTCTGTAACAGAGTGATTATCAGAAGAAGAAGATGAAGGAGAAGTTGCAGATGATGTACGTGGATGAAGAACCCTCAATTCTTCAATCGATCGGTTTCACTTCTACAGGCAACCTGTAGAGGCAGAATAAAACGAAGGTATTACTCTTCGTAAGAACTAACAAAAGGTAAAGAAGGAGAAGAACTTACCCGTTCTTCAGATGACAAAAGCTTTCAACCTGGAATCAGAAGAGAATGAAGAATCATCAGTATTCTTCACAATTTGATAGACAGATTAAAGGAAAAAGAACATGTTGTTCTTTACGTACCATAGCAGTAGTAGGTCGTCCAAATAGATCTTTAGGGTTCGACAGTCAAGGGTTTTTTATAGGGTTCTGGAAATCCTAATAAGGTTAGTGTTTGATTGGAAGTAATACTTCCAAGATAGAATTATTACTACATTCGAACTCTTTCTCATAGTTATCAACTTACCCTGGATAGACTCCTGGGTCGAACGAAACTCAAACTGAATTAGCATCCTAAGTAAGGGCGTCGAATTTAAATTGACGCCTTGTCAGGCGTCGTTACTTGTTGAAACGCGTCCATTCAAAGGACGTTATGCAAACTTGCCCTTTTTATTTATTTTGGTCGTTTCAAATTTGACGCCTTGACATGTGGGCGTCCTTTCTTCAAAACACGCCTTAGGTGAAGGCGTTTTCTTGTAAAGTAGCGCCTATATCTGAGGCGTTATTTTCATCAGGGTTTAATTATTTTTATTCCAAGCTCTTTCATTTATTTACTAAATCTTTTAATCTATTTTGATTTATTTATTCCTTTTAAATTTATCAGGGTTGCTACACCCTCCCCCACTTAAAAAGAATTTGGTCCCCAAATTCCATATCATATATTTACATTTGGAGAGTGTAGAGTATGTACCTTCTAAAATAAATCTGTAAATTGTTTCCTCATAGATTCCTCGGTCTCCCATGTAGCTTCATGTTCTGAATTCTTATTCCATTGTACTTTTAGCATGGGAATAACCTTATTCCTTAGGGTACGTACTTCTCGATCTAAGATCTTCATAGGCTCTTGCTCATATGTGAGATCCTTCTGGATCACTAGATCTCCATACTCAATAATATGTGATGGGTCATGTACATACTTCTTCAACATAGATATGTGGAACACATCATGTACGTCGGTCAATTGAGGTGGCAATGCGATGCGATAAGCAACCTCGCCAACTCTTTCGAGTATCTCAAAAGGTCCGATGTATCTTGGTGTAAGCTTACCTTTAACACCAAATCTCCGTATGCCACGTCCAGGTGATATCTTGAGAAATACATGATCTCCGAGTTGGAATTCAAGATCTCTCCTTCTTGTGTCGGTATAAGCATTTTGTCTAGACTGAGCAACTTGCAATCTTTCTCTGATTACTTGTATCTTCTCAGTTGTATCCCTTACCATGTCTGGACCTAACAATTGTTTCTCTCCAACTTCGCTCCAGCATATGGGTGATCGGCAACTCCTTCCGTATAAGGCTTCGAAAGGTGCCAGTTGTATACTTGCCTGGTAGCTATTATTGTATGCAAATTCGACCAGAGGCAAGTGATCATGCCAGTTTCCATCAAAATCAGTAATGCATGCTCTTAGCATATCTTCGACTACTTGATTGGTTCTCTCGGTCTGACCATCCGTTTGAGGATGAAAGGCTGTGCTAAAGTTAAGTCTCGTTCCCAACGAATGTTGTAGTCCTTTCCAAAAATGAGAAGTAAAACGGGGATCTCTGTCAGACACGATTGAAACAGGAATACCATGTAATCTGACTATTTCCTTGATGTATAGTGCAGCTAAGACATCAACTGACCATCGACTCTTGATTGGCAAGAAATGCGCTGATTTAGTCAATCGGTCAATGATAACCCATATTCCATCATGTCCCCTTTTTGATTTAGATAAACCCATGATGAAATCCATACCACTATCCTCCCACTTCCATTTAGGGATATCTAGAGGATGTAGCTTTCCAGCAGGCTTTTGGTGTTCCGCCTTGACTTGTTGGCATGTGAGACAACGTGATACGTAGTCTGCTATTTCTCTTTTCATGTTGGGCCACCAAAAATTTCTTTTTACATCTTCGTACATTTTGGTAGATCCAGGATGAATCGTATACCTTGACCTATGAGCTTCATCTAAGACCTTCTTCTTCAATTCTGGGCAGTCCGGTATACAAGTTCTATTCTTGAACATTAATCTTCCATCAGAAACTAATTGGAAATCCGATTGTCCTTCTAATCTGCCCTTGATTTCTACTAATGTAGGATCATCATTCTGAAGTGCTTGTATTTCAGACAATAAATCTGACTGTATGCTTACATGAGATAATGTGACACATCTAGGGTCCGTGTCCATGCTTATATTGAATTCAGAGAATTGTTCTAGCAATTTCCACTCTTGAATCATACAATTGGCTAACAGTGCTCTCGGCTTTCGACTAAGGGCATCTGCTACATGATTACCCTTTCCGGGATGATATTGTATATTGAAGTCGAAGTCCTTGAGATATTCCAGCCATCGTCTTTGCCTCATATTTAGTTGCTTCTATGAGAAAAGATATTTGAGACTCTTGTGATCGGAGTATACAGTAAACTGTACTCCATAAAGATAATGTCTCCATATTTTGAGTGCAAATACTACCGCGGCCAATTCTAAGTCATAGACGGGGTAGTTCTCTTCATGCTTCTTTAATTGACGAGAAGAGTAGGCTATAACCTTCCCTTGTTGCATTAGAACACACCCGAGGCCAATGCCAGAAGCATCAGTGTATACCTCGAACTTTTCTCCTTCAATTGGCAATGCTAAGATAGGAGCTGTAGTAAGATGATCCTTGAGAGTTTGGAAGCTTCTCTCACATTCCTCATCCCATTCATAACGGATCTCCTTGCGAGTTAACCTCGTAAGTGGCACGGCGATTTTAGAGAAATCCTTGATGAATCGCCTGTAATAGCCGGCAAGACCTAAGAAACTTCGGATCTCGCTAGCATTGGTCAGTCTTTCCCAGTTCCTTACAGCTTCAACCTTTGATGGGTCTACAGACAAGCCATCCTTTGATATAACATGTCCGAGAAAAGGCACTTCTTCAAGCCAGAATTCACACTTGCTAAGTTTTGCATATAATTGGTTTGTCCTCAATATTTGTAATGCAATCCTCAAATGTTCATCATGCTCTTCCTTGGTCTTGGAATAAATCAATATATCATCAATAAAGACCACCACGAATTGATCCAAATAAGGCCTGAATATACTATTCATTAACTGCATAAAGGCAGCAGGGGCATTCGTTAGTCCGAAAGGCATAACAATAAATTCATAATGGCCATACCTGCTTCTGAATGCGGTTTTATGAATATCCTCATCCTTGATTCTTAGTTGGTGATATCCGGACCTAAGATCAATTTTGGAAAAGTACATGGATCCTGAAATTTGATCAAACAATTCATCGATTCTCGGCAGTGGATGCTTGTTCTTGATAGTGAGATGATTCAATTGTCGATAGTCGATGCATAACCTCATGGATCCGTCTTTCTTCTTTACAAATAATACAGGCGCTCCCCAGGGGGAAGTACTTGGTCTAATGAATCCTTTCTTAATGAGTTCCATCAATTGCTCCTTTAACTCCTTGAGTTCAGCAGGTGACATCCTATAAGGTGCCTTTGAAATCGGACCAGCACCAGGGACTAAGTCAATGGTGAAGGCCACTTCTCTTTGCGGGGGTAATCCCGGCAAATCTTCCGGAAACACGTCCGGAAATTCTTGTACCACTGGAATGTCTTCTAGCTTAGCTTCATTAGCTTCTTTAACTGTGACAAAGGACAAGGAAAGATGCACATCCTTTCCTGATGAGCTTGCTAGCTCGGAGAGCTGAAATAAGAGGGGATCTGCTCCGACCCTTGGGGCTAGTCAAGATTAGTTCTGGAAATTCCTTGAATGTAACCTTACTATTGCGGCAATCAACCGTTGCTTGATACTTGGATAACCAATCTGCCCCTAGTATAACATCATACTCTTTCAGATCTAAACATATGAGATCAATAGGGAGATTTCTACCCTAAACCAATACTTCGCAGTTTTGGTAATGATGTGTAATATCAGTCTCATCATCCAGAGGAGTAGACAAAACTAACTTTATCCATTCCGATTCTAGGGGTAATGGGTCAGCAAACTTCTTAGAAATAATAGAATGTGATGCACTGGTATCAATTAAGACATATGCATTCCTGGAACAAACTTTCAATGTACCTTCCACTAAGCCGCCTTCTTCTTCTTGCTCGGTCTTCTTGATTGCATGAAGACGAGCATTCTTGGTTACTGGGCGTTTCCCGACATCGGCTTGATTGTTAAGTAATGGGCAATCGGGAATTCGATGCTCACGACTCCCACAACGGAGACATGCTCCTAGTTTCCTCCAGCATTCTTCTGCTCTATGTCCCGCTTTATCACAATGTTTGCACACTGTATTTGGAGAGGTAGTGGTGATAGAGAAGGGCTTGGTCTTCTTGAACTTTTGGTCTTGTGAGGATGCTCCTCCATTGCTAGGCCTTTTCTTGAAGTTGGGTTTAAAAGAACCCGAACCTGTAACTTGTTCCTTCTTATCCTTACCACGAATCCTATCAGACAGTTCCGTGGCATCTTCTAATAGTTGAGCTCGGCGTACTATCTCCGAGTAGACTTGAATGTCCATCGGCGCCAGTTGAGTAATAGCTTGGGGCCTGAGCCCATTAAGAAACCTCCTAGCTTTCATTTTCTCGGTGCTAACTAGATGCTTGGCATACCGAGACAATCTAGAGAATTGGGCCTCATACTCGGCCACTGATAAGGATCGTTGCTTTAATGCGGCAAATTCTGCAGCCTTCTTTTCCTGAACTCGGTCCGAGAAATATTTTGCGTTGAAGTGTTCAACGAATTCCTCTCACGAAACCTGATCTTGATTTATAGTAGCCTCTATTGATTCCCACCAGCATCTAGCACCCCTTTCTAACTGAAAAGTAGCTAATAAGACCTTATCTTGATCTGTGCATTGCATAACACGGAATATTCGTTCTGTTTCCCTAATCCAGTGTTCAGCGTCATCTGGATCAGTAGAACCCGTGAACTTGGGCGGGTTCATGTTCTTGAAAGTCTGGTGGAGACTTCCTGCTCGTTGTCCACCTCCTAGTGTTACTTGCTGCAGCACTTGAGTTATGCCTTGCAGTGTACGCTGCATGTTGCGCCATTGAGCACGTTCGGCAGCCATTATCCTACAATTATAATAACTAGATTAATACGTGATTTGTATCTTAAAGACTAGCATTCTATGTTAACTTTAACCCTTGGTTCTACCCAATCTCACTGGTTAAAGGGTTAAAACCTATCCTTGGACTTGGGTTTTCCTAGGAATTGAATACCCTAGGCTCTGATACCACAAAAACTGTCACGCCCCGAGCGCAGAAGATACTCAGATATGCGCGACGAGTTTATATCAATCATGTCAATCAGAGTAGTAGTGTATTCGACACCAAAACAGAGATGCGCAAAATAGAAAGATAACCCAATCCTTTATTTCATAATGGATAGACTATTACAAATCCATCACTCTATTCAATTAAAAAGGAAAAGTACATAGTGGACTCAAGAAAATAGGAAAAAGACTAGATGACACTTGGAGAAGTTCTATCTCTTTCACTCTTGACCATTCCCATCCGATTGACTTCCCTCGTCGTCGGAATTACCTGAAAAGTAGGGAACACACGGAGTGAGCGAACGCTCAGTAGAAAATTATATCTCAAGCGCTTAGCAAGGGGTTTAAGTAATTACATTTTTCATGAATGTACTATAGCTATGCATGCTCGCATAAAACGACAAGATAGAGAAAGAATTTATCAATAAGACAGCAAGATGAACTAGTCATGAGCTTTCAAGAAAAGATAACAGATATTCAAGCAAGTACTTTTTAGCAAGTCATGTCAAGAACTTTGGCTATCATGTATCAAGCAAACAAGTAATTACCCTTTCTCGGGTCACGCAATTCATGTCATGTCAAGTACGAGTCAAGTACAAGATTTGTGTGGAATGTTCAATCAAGCTAGTCATGCACTCGGTGTAATGCCAGATACCTTATCATTCAACTCCCATGGGCACAAGTACTTTCGGGTGCTCCTCCCAGGACCAGATCGGGCCCTATATGCACAGGCATTTATCATGTATATTTGACATCCACTCTTGTATATATATATAGCCAATATGGAATTTCAACAATTTAAGCTTGTAGACACGTAGGATAACTTTGAGAGAATGGAGTCCAAAAATATGATATTGGACATAGATATGCGATAATAACGGTATAAACACGATTTATCGATGAAACTAGGTGGAATTAGGTTCCCTTAACTCGGGTACCATGACAAACAAGTATGGACATTCTTTTTATAGAATTGAGGTCCACATGAACAGTATATCAAAGGCAAGATACCCTCATTCTTATTATAGAATTGAGGTCCACAAGAACATCAACAAATGGCATGATATCATCATCCCATTAAGAATTCTCATGATATACTCTTTGCATATCATAAGGGCCGGTATACCATGTTTCTTTAGAGTGACATGGCAATCAATAGTGCAATGGGTTTTTAGGGTACAACCAGCTCAATCGGCCTTGAGGGAATCTAAGGCTTCGAGGAGTCTTACGGAGGTCTCTATGACTAACTCGCTAGTCCAAAGGAACGGAATGTCCAATGGAGAGCTTGTATGTCAATGAGAATTAAGGGTGATCGATAAAACATCATGAAACGTGGGACTATACTCACGGAGTGGAGATATAGTGCCGATATACATATATATAGATATACTGAAACCATCGGTTATCAGAAACATGGTAAAAATATTTTTACAGGAAAATAATGACTTAAGTAAAGTCACTACTTAAGTAATTAACGCCTTAGATAAGGGCGTTTATATATATTTCCTATTTTTACAAAATTTCAATATTTCAGTATTTTACCAAAAACGCGCCCTGGTAAGGGGCGTTTAATTACAAGTTGACGACGTATACAATGGTCGTTCATTCTTTACTTCTATTTTTGTAGAATATATATTTTTAATAATTTATCAAAAACACGCCCTGTACAGGGGCATTACTTTTCAATTCATGCCCTGAACAGGGGCGTTAGTCAAGTGAGAGACGACCTATACAGGGTCGTGTATTTCAAGAATTTATAATTTTTCAAGTATTGAAATTTCCAGAAAACGAGATATGGTCATGACAGGATAATATCAGGATTAATGATCATGCACTGATTTAGAATCATGTTAAAGTGAATATTGAACTAATTAACATGGGTAATTATCAGGTAATTAAATTAACGTCTGTGTACAGGGCATCAAATCTTTTGAATTGACGACCTTGTCAGGGTCGTTTATTTAAATAGCGCCCTAGTCTGGGTCGCGTATAAAATTAGCGCCCTTGGAAAGGGCGTTTCTTTCCAACAATAGAAACATTCAAAACTCTCAAAAACTATATGCATGAATTAATATATATGGTTTAACATAGCTATTATGGTGATTTGGGCTACAGTGCTTGAGAAAACCTACCTTTTGATGAAACGTGAAAGATCTAGTGAAGAGACGATGCTCTGTCTGTAACAGAGTGATCACCGGAAGAAGAAGATGAAGGAGAAGTTGCAGATGATGTACGTGGATGAAGAACCCTCAATTCTTCAATCGATCGGTTTCACTTCTACAGGCAACCTGTAGAGGCAGAATAAAACGAAGGTATTACTCTTCGTAAGAACTAACAGAAGGTAAAGAAGGAGAAGAACTTACCCGTTCTTCAGATGACAAAAGCTTTCAACCTGGAATCAGAAGAGAATGAAGAATCATCAGTATTCCTCACAATTTGATAGACAGATTAAAGGAAAAAGAACATGCTGTTCTTTACGTACCGTAGCAGCAGTAGGTCATCCAAATAGATCTTTAGGGTTCGACAGTCAAGGGTTTTTTATAGGGTTCTGGAAATCCTAATAAGGTTAGTGTTTGATTGGAAGTAATACTTCCAAGATAGAATTATTACTACATTCGAACTCTTTCTCATAGTTATCAACTTACCCTGGATAGACTCCTGGGTCGAACGAAACTCAAACTGAATTAGCGTCCTAAGTAAGGGCGTCGAATTTAAATTGACGCCTTGTCAGGCATCGTTACTTGTTGAAACGCGTCCACTCAAAGGACGTTATGCAAACTTGCCCTTTTTATTTATTTTGGTCGTTTGAAATTTGACGCCTTGACATGTGGGCGTCCTTTCTTCAAAACACACCTTAGGTGAAGGCATTTTCTTGTAAAGTAGCGCCTATATCTGAGGCGTTATTTTCATTAGGGTTTAATTATTTTTATTCCAAGCTCTTTCGTTTATTTACTAAATCTTTTAATCTATTTTGATTTATTTATTCCTTTTAAATTTATCAGGGTTGCTACAATGAATGAATGCTTCAACATAAGAATGTAGGAGTCAAGAAATAGACTTTAAACAATGTCATGCTCATAGAAATAAATCGATAGCATAACGGTATTTTCCATAACTTCCATTTCATTTAGATCAATTTAAGCAATATGGCATGTTCTAGATCATCAAGGTTTGTATAGAATCATTGGAATATCAACCCTTGGTTAAACCTTGGGTTAACATACACAAGCTATGTAACGGTCGTTAACTGGGCCGTTACACTATGTAACGCGCCACTAATGGGCGTTAAAATGATCAGAGTCTATAAAGATAAAAATAGACTCAGAGAAATGTGACGGTCTGGCACTGGGCCGTTACGTGAGCCTGACGGTCCAGTTCAAGGCCGTTACATTTCAAGAATCAGAAACCATGATAGTGCATTTCTAATTATTGGGCTTTAATGGTACAACCAACTCGGCGTCCTAGTGGGAATCCCAGGCTCGCGGAGAATTACGGAGGCCTTGAAACAATTATTTCCTAGTCCATTGGAATGAATATCCAATATAGAGGTCCTCATGTCCAAGATTGTGTTCCTATAGTGCAAAGTGTGAACTAATGACAACATACCGGAATATGTGTCATGTACTTATGGAATTGACTCTATTGACAGAGAGAGATATGTATACTCAAATTTGAAAATCATGCTAAAAACTCCGTCAATACAATATTAAAAAGTCATTCTTTATAATACAAAACTCTATAATTTGGCTTCAAAAATTAACATAACTCAATAAAAGTGAGACCACAAAACATGCAATACCTATCATGAATGATTAAATAACCTTAAAATCACATGATCAGGTTAAAACTTAGGTAACTAGGCTTTAACAATAATAATATTGGCAGGTTCTATTCTGTCTTGGGGTTGACAGAACACAGAGTATAACGGTCTGGATATGGGGCGTCACTGTGATTGTGACGATCATGACCCAGCCGTTACATGAATGTAACGCGTCTGTCAAAGCGCGTTATAATCAACTGTGAAACCCAAATCCAATCAGGGAGTATAACGGTCTGTCGTGGGGCCGTTACATGGAAGTGACGGTCCTTCTATGATGTGTTACAGTCTCTGCTAACAAGAAACAACTATAGAAGCTAAGAGATCAACTCACATCATGTCTTTTATCAAAACATCATGAGTTTCTAGATATGTTAGCAAAGTAAAGGTTGTCTATATGCATGGGTATTGGTGAATAGATGGATAGTCAAGTCTTTAATCTTTAGTTAGGGCTAAGGGAAACATGATATGCATAGAACCAATAAAATATGAAATTGATGATCTAGCATGCATGAAATCTAATCAAAACAGAGGCTCTTAGTCCTATCAAGTTATTTTTGCCGTTCATGAGATAACCTACCTCTTACTTAGACTGTAGTTCCTGAATTTGGTAGAGAACCTTGCCCTAGATCTCCTCCTTCTCTTGTGACTTTTCCAGCAACTTCCTTGGGCTCTAACTCCATGACCTCTTGACCTAAAGATGTGAAATTCGGAGGGGAGTTAGTCTAAAATATTGTGAACAAATTATTCTAAAGAACTTACCTGAGATAATGAATCCTTACCTTGCTTCCTTACGCCCAAAAAGTAAGGGTCGTACAGTTCAGAACTATGCCCTATTTATAGAGTTTAGACTAGGTTTTGAGGATTAGATCGAGTTTAGAGTCCTTGTTTCATCAAATCCTAATCCGTAAGAGTCCTTAGAGTCTTTACAATCCTTCCCAAGTCGATCCCTAGCGGATAGGAACATCAAGTTCCAATCTTTTCATGAGTTCCTTCGCTTACGAACTAGCAGGTTTGTAACGGACTAGGACCTACGAGTTAGGGTTATGTGGCGGTCTCGCGATAGACCGTTACATTACTCGTTCCTAGAGTTCAAAGGAAATCAAACTCTTTTAGTTTTCTGGTTCATAGTGTAACGGTCGAGACACCGTGCGTTACACGTCTGTGACGGTTAGGCTATAGACCGTTATATGTGTCGTGGATAGAGTTCAAACAATTTAAAACTCTTTTGATAATTATCCATTAACTTATCTTATATATTCTAGTATTTATCTTTAATATCCGTGGATAGACTTAATTACCTTCTAGAATGTGGGCCAAACTTAATGGGCCAGAGTTAAAACCTTTTGGACTTTAATTAAGTGGGTTGGGTTAATTGATTAACACCACTTGGCCTCATAATGACTTATTAATTTTAAATAAACCATTTATAAATTTATTTAGGCCTTTATAAATTCTTGAAAATTATTTAAAATTTCTGGGGCACTACATGTCGAATATTTGGAGTGGAGCGTAGTCCGCGCTTCCTGGTACGATGACGGATCCGCCGGCGTCACGAGCAGCCGCACCCCTTACTCGACTGGGTCGAGTTCTTCCCACCCGGGGAGAATTGATGGGGACATCAGAGCAAGACAACTAACTTTTTATTTTACATTTGAGTCATTTTAGTTTGCATTTATATCCTTGGGAAAGTATGTTTGTAATTGTAAGGCTTTATAAGCCAATTTGTCATTCCTTAGGATTCTTTGAGTTTTTGTGTAAAAGACCATGTAGGCCATGCAGGACCCTCCACTCATTCCTCATTGGTCCAAGTGGCATCTTGGGGTCCATTTGGGGCTGGTCAAAGGTCCTAGGTGGCTTCTAGATGGTTTGACATTCAAAGGGGACAATGGGTAGAAAATGTCAAGATTCCACCCTTCTTGGTCAAGGGGGCGCCCCCGCAATATAAGGTATTTTATTATGTTCTAAATAACATGGGGAATTAAATATTCTCTATCCCTAGTATGCCCCTCCCTAACCCTTGATCTGAGGTTAGTTTAGGTCATTTACCTTTTCATATAAATACCATGTATTTCACAATTTATGAGAATTAATGAGAAGAAAATATTGAATTGCCCAAGAGAGCATGGTGCGCCCCTGTCTCCTCTCCCCCTTGCAGCAGTGATTGCTGCCCAGTCCAGGGTGTGAAGCCCTCATCTTGATGTGACTCCAAGATCTCCAACCTCTACTGGATGCGACTTCCGGCCGCCGCCTTCCGTTCATGCCGCTATCGCGCCGCCACCGCCATCGTCAGAGCTCTGTCCAAATCAGGATAGAATCTCAATCCTGTAATTGTATCTCTTTCTATTGTTGTTTGATCAAGCCCAAACTTTGAGGGCTTGTTCTCCCTGTCACCCCTAGTCTCTAGTTTAAATTTAGTGCTATTTGGCTTTCATTTGGTATTTTCCCCATATTTTTGTTCTTCCCTTCATTAATCTGCTAGTTTGTAGATCTGCGTGACAGTGTTCCCTTTTCGTATTTTTCCCACCCCCTTATCAGTTTTTAGAAAATCCATCAAAATTCTCAGGTATTCCAAACATCCACTCCTTCCACCAGTAATTTTCGCAGCACCCATAAAATTCTCTTACCCACCGGTCAAAGGTCAGTTTCAGGCAGATCCATTTCTATCCTGAGTGTCAGTAATCAGATCCATAGAAACAACAAAGTGTTGCAGAGCTTCCCATTTCTCCTCCGTTAGTGGGATCGACCTACAAAAATTATATGTTGTATATCTGGGAGTCCTCTTTCCAACGCCGCTGGTCTCACCTCGATCTGATTCCGGATCTGAGAGAATTAATTCTTTCCTCCGAGGCGCGCAAATATGTTCCCTGCGCAGGTCCGAAATAGCAGTACGGGAGAAATTCACAAACAAATACCAAAGGTCAACTTATGGAACCGCCACTTCAGATAATCGTTCAGGGACGTCCTGCCATCGCCCTAGCCAACCGGCGTCGTCAGAAGATCTCAGGAAGGTGACATTTCTTTGGAGGCAACGGCTTGCTGTCCAGCGAGTCAGAACTGAGTCGGCGTAGCACCGAGTCGGTGCAGGACCGAGTCGGACCAGCAGGCCGAGTTCGCCCGAACGCACCTCCAGCTTACTACCCGTCAACCCAGGGTCGGACTTCTCGGGCCCCACTTGTAGCCCTTAACCTCCCTGCGTGGAGTGGGTAATAAAATTCACTGTTGTAATTAAATTTTTACCATTGTACCGGGAGTTACCATAACTGGCCGGGGTCGTCTTCCCCACGTCTGGAGCGTGGAGGTAAACTCGCCACACTCTCTTATCGCATTTGCTGATTTCGTATATTTTTGAATGCCGCTGCTAGAGAGCATGTGATAGGATTATTAGCTCGTTATATCAATTTTATCACCGCTGCGAGAGTGAGTGAGTGACCCATCCCGTGACTCAATCCGAGTACACGCGGAAGAGCTGATACCCTCGACTCACTGTCGGTTTCTCAACCACGCATGATCCTACACATCCCTCACTTAGGGATGAGTTGCGAGCTAGAGTCCCAGGTCGCGTGTCCGTCCCGCATCAATTTGGTATTAGAGTGCCAGTTGAGTCTAGGGTAGTCTTTGTGTCTAAGTCCACAAAAAAAAAGTGTCTAAGTCTAGGTGTCACATTTGCATACCATTATTCGGTATATAAAAAGGTGTCACCCGACTGTTAGGTTACGCCTATCGGGGAGGTGATTCACTCACGTGAGAGGATCTTCGGATCCCCGAACTCCGCCAGCTACCGGATCTTGGTTTTAGTCTAAGGTCCTTAGTGTGCATTAGTTAGTGCATTCCAAGCTTGCATAGTCGTGTCTAGTGTCTTGTCCAAGTGTCTTCATGTCCGTCTTATTGCTCCCCATTTCTAATGGACTCCTAGTCGCCCAGGCGATATGACCGTTGGCCCACCCATGGGCGTGGCAACCATCCTCTCCACTTCCGTAGGCCCGAATCCTTGGATTTTTATGGCTCCAATGACCCGGGCGACTACCTCAAGTGGGAGGCTGCCATGGACACATACTTTGATTATTATACCATGTCCGAAGCTGGGCGATTCTATTTTTCCAAGGAGAGGCTCCTCCACGAAGCGGCCGAAAAGTGGAGAGACATCGAAGGCTTGAGAGAGGTTAGGAGGCAATGGCCCATCGAATCATGGTGGGACACGAAGAGAGAGCTTAGGAGGGTCTACCTTCCCCATCCGGTCCCTTCCAACCTGTCCCACCCGTTTACTTCCAACCCCGTGGGTCACATGATGTGACACGACCTCGGACTTAGGCAAACAAGCACAATTAAGCATTCAAATGGGCCTTAAGGGCCACCGCTCTCCCGTCGCACTCTATACCCGGAGTGACTTGGCGATGCCAAGTGTGAGGTATGGGAAAGGGCCCTTACTGGTAGAGGGCCAGTAAGGCCAAGGTTTGACTCCCAAGGTTTGGATGCCCAATTCAATTGGGGCCGACAAAGTGCACAAGGGCACCGGTTCACACTATCCCACGGCGATCACTCTTAAGTCATGGACTTGAGGATCGGGCGCTCCCTCGCAAATTCAGCGGCGCATGAAGTAAATATTGAAAGAGCAACACTAATGAGCTAGGATGAGGCACTTACTCGATCGGTTTGAAGAAACCGGTCCCGGTCGGAGACGAGGGCGAGCGGGGAGGCGGTGGTTCCCCACACGCCGCGGCGGTGAAGCTTGACCTGCTCAAACCATGTACAAAACTACGCCTCTCGCAGGAGGGGGATCTTGGGGTGGGGGTTAATGTGAATACAACAATACTACCTCCCGTAGGGAGGGGCCTTCATCCGGCCAAGCGGGGTGGGGAAAGTAAGGTAAAGAACGACGATTAAGCGAGGTTGCTGAATCTGCCGGTTGTCTACGAACAGGGACAGTGTGTTGGTGTGGTTGCTGTAGATCCTTCTCACGAATTTTTTCGATGGCGAGACTGGCGGCAAAAGCTTCGTAAAGGGACAGGAACGCTTCAGATTTTCTTAAATTTTATCTGAGACCGTTGTTGACTGGGGCAGAGGTTGGAACAGGACATCAGGTTTTCTGACTCGCAGTTGCAGACTTCTGGCAGCAGGTTGCAGAGGACGCCACGCACCCTCCCGAACTCCGATCAGCACGAAACTGGCGGCGACGTCTTTGTGGTGGAAGTAGCCTTCAGCCAGAGGTGACGGGGATGCAATCAGAGGTCGAGGGCAGTCGGTTTACCCTAAAGAGTGCGCACTGGTCGGAGCAGACTGCAGGAGACAAGACTGGAGAGCTCGGGGAGAAAATTTGTAACTCCTTCCTCCGGCAGCCGAATGAGGTTCCGTTTCTTGATCCTGAACGAAGACTGGAGGAGGAAGATATTTGTAGAAGAGCTTCGGGGCTGGTTCGTCCAAGGTTTGTCGTGGCCGAGCTTTTAGTCCGGTTCAGATCCTCAGCCGGAGCAGAACTGCACGGTCGGGGAAGAACGGACCTCCACAGCAGCACCGATCTCCGATGGGGATGAGACCTTGATCGTTGCGAAGAGGACAGGTAGCCGCTTCCGTGGATGCCTCTTGGGTCTTCAAACTCGTCGGGAGGAAGCCGTGGTCGCCACTGTAAGATGGTACACTTCTGCAGGTTGTCAGCTGAAACGGTAGGTTGAAGATGATGGGGGGGAAATGGGGTATATGGGAGAGGAAATGGGGGTGGATGAGTGTGGGGAAAGCCCGGGCTGTGAGGGGGTCTAGGATGGGGTGTTTCAAGGTGAGGGAGGGATAGAATGGGAGCTGGAAGGGGGTGTTTTCTGTGGGTGAGAGAGGAGCTACGAATTTGGGGCTTGGAGGGAGAGGGGGGGAAGGTGAGGGGGAACAAGTGGGTGGAGGGAGTGTGAATTTCAAATTTGAAATGGCCTTGGAAGGTGGGTGATTATGTGGGGAAGTGGAGAGTTTGTATTGGAATGGGGTAGATTTGGTGGGAAGGTGGAGAAAGGTGTTGGAATGGGGAAGATGCCACCTAGGGACTATGGGAGTGGAGTAATGGCAACTTGGGGAAGTGGAGGGGTATTAAATGAGGTGGGTAACTAGTGGAGGTGGTTGGGAGGGGAGGAGTGAGAAGAAAATTCGAAATTGGGGTTGGAGGAGAGAGAAAGAGGGGTGAAATAGAGAGATTAAGAGGAGAATGGGTGGGGAATCTCTCCCCTAGGGTCTCTCACCCAAAAACTAGAGGAATCACTCCAATTTGAACTCAAATGGCAAGTTTAACTTATTCATTCATTCATTGACTTCAAATGGGGGAAATGGGGTCCTATATATAGGAAACCCACATTTCTACAAAAGTCCATGACAAAAGACTCAATAGCAAATAACCGAAGGTGGAAGGGGTGCACATGGGCCTAGTCCAATGAATTGGGCCCAATTAGCACATTACATCATCTAATGACACACAATCTTAGGAAAATAAATGCAAGACCTAGGGAAATGACTCAAATAAAATGAAAATACATCAAAATGACTCAAAGGAAAGCTACAAAATGGATAAGGGGCCTTAATAGAGTGAGGCCAAAACTCAACCAGCTCCCGAGTGTGAAGAAGTGGACCCGAGCCAAAGGGAATCGTGGGTGATGCCTCCATCATCACACCTCCAGCAGACCCCACCAACTCACTTTCAACCAAGTGGGTCATAATCGGAGGCAAGGAGCCTCGCACTTAGATGAGCCCCGACCCAAGCCTAGGCCGATTGATTACGGGCGAGTCCACCGCGATACCCCTACTCCAACCTATACCATTGTCGAACTTGTGCAAATCATTTCGGATCGGGTTGATAGGAGGTGCACTTATTTTGAGTCGTTGGTCTCCCCTTGCCCACCTCCGTGGCAAGAGGTAGCCATACTCGAGCCTAGGGAGGCCATAGCCCGTAGCCCCAACCCGGCCTCACCTACGGGGTCCCAAGGACCACTTCCCCTCCGGGAGGACATGCCTTCCTCACCCATGAGAGCTTCTTTGCCACCACCATCACATCTTTATTCGGAGCCATCTCATTTGGACCCACCTCATCCCGAGCCACCCGTGTTTCTAACGGGAACGCTTTTCATAGCCGAGCCGCTTCTTAGCTTGCCCAAGGATGGCTTGGTCCCTACCCTAACTTGCTATCCACCCATGGATCCCACCTTACCTATTGTACCCGTCAACTCCTACCACATGACATTCCGGTCTAGTCACCACGTTGATACCTTGGGTGACCTTATTATGGATCTACACCGGCAATGGACGTGGACACACTTATTGGCAAGCGGCTTCGACCAACCCACTAGTCGTAGCTTCACCCATCCGGCCTTCGGGTCCATTATCTTCGTGTGCACCGTGGGTTATGTCACCATAGAGATTCACTTATTCCTCCCTTTGCCGGCCGAGCCTACCTACATTCCTTTTATCCCGAGAGAGGAACCATATCTTCTATATACTGTCCCGTCCACCACGATGGATGAAGGTGACCAACCACACCATCAAGAATTTCACAATTGGGATCGTATCACATGGGAGCCCATCTCATGGGGTCATACCTTCTTTGACCCTTTTGACCCCTTCACTTGTGAACCTCCCGAGCTACCATATCCACTCCACTTCTACCTTGCCGAGGGAGTCCTCTACCACACCCCTCCCACTCGGGCCTGGCAACCGTCACATGGCAATAGGTCCGAACCATCATATGGGGGTAAAGACAACTTTAGCTCTCCTGGCCAACCCAAATCCCATAGGAGGACAATGCATGACTGGGTAACACTTGGACGTCTAGATGTTTCCCATGCCACGAACCTCCGGTTACATAACATGAATGCATGGCACACATTCGGGTGTCCTAATCCACCCTTGCATGTGTATGGGTCAGACTAACAATAGGTTTGTCTAGGGTCTCGTGTGTCTGTACATACATGTGTCGAGTCTAGTCGGTCTTTTGTACGCTCGCGTTGTCAGTCCCTTTCGAGTGCGATACTTGTCGGACTTTGGGATCGGCTCTACCTCTACATATCGGATCAAGTCACATAAGGGACCCAGCGGTGAGTCCTAGTGAGTCTTTGAGCTGCCTCCCTCCTTTGAGAGTGACCGTACCCCGGAGTGTCCACCTCTGGCCGCATTCCCCAGCAGCGAGTGCATATCGAATCTATACGGGATGAGCAGGTGTCGAATATTTGGAGTGGAGCATACTCCGCGCTTCCTGGTACGATGACGGATCCGCCTGCGTCACGAGCAGCCGCACCCCTTACTCGACGGGGTCAAGTTCTTCCCACCCGGGGAGAATTGATGGGGACATCAGAGCAAGACCACTAACTTTTTATTTTATATTTGAGTCCTTTTAGTTTACATTTATATCCTTAGGAAAGTATGTTTGCAATTGTAAGGCTTTATAAGCTAATCTGTCATTCCTTAGGATTCTTTAGGTTTTTGTGTAAAAGACCATGTAGGCCATGTAGGACCCTCCACTCATTCCTCATTGGTCCAAGTGCCATCTTGGGGTCCATGTAGGACTGGTCAAAGGTCCTAGGTGGCTTCTAGATGGTTTGACATTCAAAGGGGGACAATGGGTAGAAAATGTCAAGATTCCACCCTTCTTGGTCAACGGGGCGCCCCCGCAATATAACATATTTTATTATGTTCCAAATCACATGGGGAATTAAATGTTCTCTATCCCTAGTATGCCCTCCCTAACCCTAGATCTGAGGTTAGTTTGGGTCATTTACCTTTTCATATAAATACCATATATTTCACAATTTATGAGAATTAATGAGAAGAAAATATTGAATTGCCCAACAGAGCATGGTGCGCCCCTCTCTCCTCTCCCCCTTGCAGCAGTGATTGCTGCCCATTCTAGGGTGTGAAGTCCTCATCTTAGTGTGACTCCAAGATCTTCAACCTCTGCTGGATGTGACTTCCGACCGCCTGCCTTCTGTTCGTGCCGCCATCGCGCCGCCACCGCCATCGTCGGAGCTCTGTCTAAATCAGGATAGAATCTCAATCCCGTAATTGTATCTTTTTCTATTGTTGTCTGATCGAGCCCAAACTTTTAAGGCTTGTTCTCCCTGTCACCCCTAGTCTCCAGTTTAAATTTCGTGCCATTTGGCTTTCATTTGGTATTTTTCCCATATTTCTGTTCTTCCCTTCAATAATCTGCTAGTTTGCAGATCTGCGGAACAGTGTTCCATATTCATATTTTTCCCACCCCTTTATCAATTTTTAAAAAATCCATAAAAATTCTCAAGTGTTTCTAACATCCATCCCTTCCACCAGTAATTTGCGCAGTACCCATAAAATTATCCTACCCACCGGTCAAAGGTCAGTTTCAGGCAGATCCCTTTCTGTCCTGAGTGTTAGTAATCAGATCCACAGAAACAACACAATGTTGCAGAGCCTCTCATTTCTCATCCGTTCGTTGGATCGACCTACAAACATTATATGTTGTAGATCTTGGAGTCCTCTTTCCAACGCCACTGGTCTCACCTCGATCTGATTCTGGATCTGAGAGAATTAATTCTTTCCGCCGAGGTGCGCAAATCTGTTCCCTGAGCAGGTCCGAAATAGCAGTCCAGGAGAAATTCACAAACAAATACCAAAGGTCAACTTCTGGAACCGCCACTTCAGATAATCATTCAGGGACGTCATGCCATCACCCCAGCCAAGCGGTGCCATCAGAAGATCTCAAGAAGGCAACGTTCCTTTGGAGGCAACGGCTTGCTGTCCAGCGAGTCAGAACTGAGTCGGCGCAGCACCGAGTCGGACCAGCAGGCCCAGTTCGCCCGAACGCACCTCCAGCTTGCTGCCCGTCAACCCAGGGTCGGTCCTCCCAGACCCCACTTGTAGCCCTTTACCTCCCTGCGTGGAGTGGGCAATACAATTCACTATTGTAATTAAGTTTTTACCATTGTACTGGGAGTTACCGTAACTGGCCGGGGTCGTCTTCCCCACGCCCGGAGTGTGGAGGTAAGCTCGCCACACTCTCTTATCGCATTTGCTGATTTCGTATATTTTTGAATGCCGCAGCTAGAGAGCATGTGATAGGATTATTAGCTCGTTATATCAATTTTATCACCATTGCGTGAGTGAGTGAGTGACCCGTCCCGTGACTCAATCCGAGTACACGCGGAAGAGCCGATACCCTCGACTCACTGCCGATTTCTCAACCGCACACGATGCCACGCATCCCTCGCTTAGGAACGAGTTGTAAGCTAGAGTCCCAGGTAGCGTGTCCGTCCCGCATCAGTTCCAGATTGTGGAGAAGATCATTCCAAGCCTTAGAAGTGTCCTTTGGTCCGTATTCATCCCCATGGTTGAGATTGATCCTTCGAGGGTTTCCACAGTGAGTTTTCTAGTCTAGGATGCCGCCTCGACGAAGTTCTCGGCGTTCTGCCCAAGGGGAACACAGTGGTCAGAGATGAGAGGTCCCGGGTCATCCACCACAGCGGGCACCTGCACCTCGTCGTGCACCTCAGATACCTCCACGGCCCATTATCGACCTTCGACTGGTCGACTTGAATGAGGTGAACGAGATTCTGCCCGAACTATGTTCTCTTTTCGAGATTCAACAAGGCTGGACCGATTTTGTCACTAGATATTCCAGATATTACCCAAATATAGTGCAACAATTTTATGGACATTTAGATGAGAGGAATGGAGAGCTATATACAGTTGTTCAAGGAGTTGAGATTCACTAACGAGATCGGAAAATGGCTCCAGTAAAAAAAGAGTTATCAAATAGATATTTATGTTTGGTCGTCTTTTGTTAATTGGGCCACCTGTTTGGGCCTAATGGGTCATGTTTTATGTTTTACAGGAATTATGTCCACAAATATCATGTAAGAGTCTTTTTTTTGGGTCATTTAAGGGAGTTATGAGGAGTAGAGAGTAGGTGTTAGGTGAGTTGTCTTTTGATATCCTTATGGAGTCTATAAAAAGAGTCCTATAACCTTTATTTGAAGCAATGAAATGAAGTTAAATTTTTGGAAAAGGTGGGAACCCCACTCTCTCTATCTCTTTTCTCCTCCCTTTTCTCTCCTACGTCTCCATTTCTTTCCCCCCTCTCTTAGTCTCCCACCTCGTCTTCCCCAGGCCGCTCTCCCTCTCCCCCTAACAACCCTTCCCTCCTCTCATCGACCCTTCTCCCTCTGTCTCTCTTGCACCGGCCACCCCCCCTGTTGGCCTTCTTCATTCTCTCCCCCTCTCCCTTGCTCTCTTACACACTCCCACGTCTTCACTCCCCCCCCTCGGGCTTCCTTCTCATCTCCCCTTCATCCACTCTCACACTCTCCCTACAACTCTCTAGCGCTATAACTCCACCCACCTGTCGCGTAACCACCGCAACAGTCTGCTCTCTCCCTTCCTCTCTCTTTCTCTCAATCACTTCTCTCCATCACCCTTCATCCACATACATACTCCACGTCCCTCTCCCTCCGTTTCTCACCCTCCTTTGCACACACGCAAGCCGGCGGACGCTGCCCTCCTCCCTTCTCCTTCGCACCTGCACCGGCCATGGCGCCCACACCACCTCGCTGGCGGCCCCTCTGCCAATACCTCTCTCCTTCTCTGTGTCTCTCCTCTTCTACAAACCCCCTTCACACACACACGTAGCATCTCCCCCCCTCTTGCTTTCTCTCTTTCTCCATCTTTCTCTCTGCTACACAACCATCGCGGCACCCCCTCTCCTACTCGACTGTCACACTTGCGGACACCTCCTCTCATCGCCACTGTCTTCTCCCTCTCCTCTAACTTCTCTCTCTAAACCAGCCCCATACCCTCTTTCCTCGCTCTCCCTCACTTCAATACCTGTACACACCTTCACAGCCGTAGCCAGCCGCACAGCTGCATCCCCCCTCACTCTCTCAAACCATGCGACCGGATCCCTGTTTTGAACAAGGACACTGCCAGTGCCGCCATCTCCCTCCCCTCTCTCCCCTTGACAGACATCCAACCCCCCCTCTTCTCACTTCCCCCTCCCGTCTTTCCTCTTTGCTATGCAACCATCGCAGCACCCATCACCCTCTCTCACTCCCTCCATGCTGTCCTCTCACTCCCCCTCTCTCTAAATCGCTAGCTTCCCCTTTCTTCCCTCTCTCTTCCCCCATCTCCTCTCCTCGTCTCTCCCTTTTGTTGTGCCCCTGTGGTCATTTGATATTCATAGTTTTGATAATGGCTAAACACTATAAGTCATTGATGTTTTCTACTCTCATTTGACTGAAATACTTGATGTTCTTTCATGACAGATATGCCAAGGAATAGAGTGGAGATGGCAAAAGTGAAAGCCTAATGATCGTGCCCAAGCAAGGATGAAAATCCCTTCAAGAAGAGTTAACACTTGGTACAAAAGAGTTGATGCACAATGAAGCATAGACAAGTCACATAGCCAAGGTCGATGCACAATGAAGCATAGCCAAGAGAACACAAGGTCAAAGACTCAATAGAAATCCTCAAGATTCTGCCAAGTATGATGCCACAGACGTGAATGGGCTGCTAAAGGGATTAAGGGACTGAAGAGGAGAAACCTTGGATTTCCCCAGCCAGCGGTTGACGGTCGGCCCAGGACCGGTCGACCGGCAGCCAGCGGTCGACCGCCCAGTAAGGGGTGCTCAACCTATTTTCCCAGCAACCAAATGTCCGAAACCTATAAAATTCCGGTCGACCGCCAGCTTCTACCGGTCGACCGCCAGCCCCGATGCAGCAATGTTTGACTTTGTTTTCCACCTCGAGGCCAGCCCCTTTCCTTGTAATTGTTTAATCCTAAAGTCACCCAATCTCCCATGGATTGTGGATCTGGTCTGGGGGTGTCTATTGACCATCCAAAGAGATATAAAACTCATGCAAGAGGGTTAGAAACCCTAGTTGATCATTTTGGATCAAAGGAGATCAAGGGAGGCTTGTGGAGGCTATTCAAGGAAGAAGGTACTGTAGCTGTGAACAGTACTTCGTGCAGAGTTCTTCATCCATTCCAAGGGATTCAAGCCAAGATCTGAAGCCATCAATCTCTAAGCAAGTGTAGAAGCAAGCAAGCTCTCAAGGGAGATTAAATCTACATCCTTAAACCTCTTCATCAACTCAAGGGGATCAAAAAGAAGATCAAAGCTACATCCATAACTCTCTCCATCAACTCAAAGGGGTTCAAGGAAGATTATCTCACAAGGAAGAAGATACCATTGAAGCATCAGATTCAAGCTCCAGTAATTTCAGACAAGATCTATTTCATTCTAGCATATCTCTATATCTTGTTTGAGCATTTTCATCTTGTTCTCTTTCCATTTTGTTCAAACCATTGAAACTGAAGATCGTCCCTACCGATGGTTAGTAAGAAGGCAATCAAAAGTTGTCCGATCTGTGGTGTTGACGTCCCTACCTGTGGTTAGTAAGAAGGCAATCGGAAGTCTTTCCGATTTGCGGTTTGGTGCGCTGCACTAGTGGAGCCTCATCGGGTTTGGTGAGGGGTGGACGTAGGACTGGGGATTCAGTCCAAACCACCTTAAAATCTCATGTGTTGTGGTTTGATCGTGCGATTGCTTTGTGTTAGATGCATGCTTAGGTTCAATCTCTATATTGCTTATTCATCCTACTAAGTAAATCGTTGTGTCCTTCATTAACCTAGTTATATTCCGCTGCGATTCTCTTTATCTAGCTTTAAAGAGGGGTGTTCTGCGAAAAGAGGGGCAGATCTATTCACCCCTCCCCTCTAGATCCGCTATCCACTACTCAACAAGTGGTATCAGAGCCTAATCTCTCATTATGGGGTCCAACGACCTTGATGGAAATGGTGGATTAGCGTCCAAGGGTTTTTTACCTGAAGGACATTCTATGAATAGGCCTCCTTATTTCACTGGAACTAATTATCCTTATTGGAAACATCGCATGCAGGTGTTCATTCGCGCCCAAGACTACGAACTTTGGCGAGTGATCAGTAAAGGTCTGTATGAGCTTACGGATGATGAGGACTTGTCGACCAAAGAATAAATAAAAAAATCCACTGTCAACTGGAGTGCTAAACACATCATGCAATGCTCACTCCATCTCAAGAATGGCTGCCTGCGCAACTGCAAAACAAATGTGGGACAAGTTAGAGGTAATTTATGAAGGAACCTCTCAGGTACGAGAAACAAAAGCCAACATTTTAATTTCTGAATATGAAATGTTCAGGATGAGGCCTGATGAGTCAATTCAAGACATGTATGCTCGCTTAACTGTGCTTACTAATAGTCTAACAGATTTGGGAAAGAAATATTTATAACAGGAAATTGTGAGGAAGATTCTCATATCACTGACTCCCGCATGGCACACGAAGGCTACCGTGGTTGAAGAATCGAGAGATCTCGCAACTACTAAGGTAGATGAACTTATTGGGTCATTGATGACCTATGAGATCAACCTTAAGAACAAAGAGGCTGAGGTGCCTAAGAAAAAGTCTCTAGCTCTTAAAGCTGGACCCAGCGGTCAAAGCACTTCTGATGAAGGTGAGACTTCTGCAAGTGAGCGAGATGAGGATGATGTAGCCATGCTCAAACGTAAGTTCAAAAAATTTCTGAGAAAGGAAGGTAAGAGCTTCATGAGAGGAAGGTCACAGGTAAGGAAAAGTTTCAAATCTAATTCTGAAAACTTTAAGAAAATTGACAAAATCATTTTTTATTCTTGCAACAAACCAGGGCATTTCAAAACTGACTGTCCTGAAAAATTCAGAAAAGCTGACAAATGGAAGGGCAAGAAGAAGAACAAGGCCATGGTGTCTACATGGAGTGACGAGGAAGAAAGTGATGGTGGAACTAGCTCCTCGGACAAGGAAAAAGAAGATCTTTGTCTCATGGCCAGAGGTGACGAAGAAATTGAGGTAAATTCTCCTTTTAAAAATTTACACAATTGATGATTGGGAGGAAGCATATATACAGCTCATGGAAAAATATGACATGTACAAAAAGGAGAATAAATCATTGAAAAAGAAAATTAACTTGTTTGTACATGATCATGATATGAATGATAAGACTGCTCTACTTGAAACTGAAATTGAAGATCTGAAGAAAATGATTGAGGATTTGGAAGAGGGAAGAAAAGAAATGTGATGGGGACATCGCTTACCACTTCTCACTTCTCCACGGGACCGGATGATTGCCATTATGTTTAGCTTGATTTCCGAAGTCTAGCTATGTATTTTTTATCTTTCCTTGAGTCATTTTGATGTACTTATCTTTATTTTGAGTCATGGTCCTAAGTCGTCACATTATCTATCTAAGTATGTTAGGCTAGGAAGTCGTTTGGGCCCAATTAGATGGGCCTGGCCCATGGGCAACCTCTTCTTTCCTCAACCCCCTTGCTTATTTGCTTTTAGTAGTTTATCCAAGGACTTTTTGTAAATGTTGGGATTCCTATAAATAGGACCCCAACTCCACTTGAGTTCAGTAATGAAGTATTAAGCAAAATTTGAGCCACTGAGTGCATCTCTCCCTCTCTCTCTAAGTCTCTCTCTCTCTCTCTCTCTAAATTCGGAATTCCCCTCTCTCCTCACCTCTTGCCACCTCACTTGCCACCTAGGCAAGCCTTTTCACCTCCCAAGACTCCCATTACTTCACCATTAACCACTCCACCTCCCCAAGCACCCTTTCACCTTCCCAAGGCATCCCTCCCCCTTCCCTAAGCAACCTTCCACCTCCCAAGAGCCCTTTCCCCTTCCCAAGAACCCCTTTCACCTCCCAAGGTCGTCCACCACCTTCCCCTCCCTCCTAGGGTCGACCCCTCCACCCCATTCCACCTCCCATTGCTTGGCCGACCACCTCCTTCCCCTCCCTCCTTGCTAGTCTGCAGGTAGCAGAACTGGGTACTTGTTGCAGAAGCTGCCCCGAGCTCATACGACAACGTCTGAGGGCGTGGCATACCTTTCTGGAAAGGTCTCCCAGTCCTCTTCCCAGGCGAAGTGGAAGCACTCCGTTCCAAGTTCGTGGCCACCCGTGAGAGCCGATCTCCTCCGACAGCGTCTGGAACTAGCTGCAGAGCACCAGAGTCCGACTAGAAGCTCAACCACGGTCGACAGCGACAGATCCAGACTGAAGTTTCTTCTCCAAAGATCTTCCTCTCCCTATCCCCGATCAGGAGCAAGAAACAGAACCCCGTTCGGCCTCCGGGAGCTAGAGTTCCAAATTTTCTCCCACCGTCGTTCGGGTCTGCCTCCTGCTGTCTGCCGTGACCAGATCCCACTCAACGGATCCCTCCTGTCCACCCCGACCTCAGAAGGAGTCTCCGTCAGTTTTGCTGTGCAGAGGACTTGTCCACGGATCCAACAACTCCGACGGATCGAGATTCTGAGTCCGGAAGCCCCAGGTACAACTTCTGCATCCGGCTGCATCCATTCTGAAGCTGCCAACCCCAGATTCCGACATCCTGTTCGAGTCTCCACCACGACCACCAGCAATGGCAGAAGAATTTGACATAAATATGAGGCATCCCTGTACCTGTTACGAAGCCATCCTCACTGATCTCGTCATCGGCAAAATTCCTGAGAGCAAGTTACGACTGCAACAGTGACCTCCTGTCCCCTCCAACAACAAGTGGGCAGAACCACGTCGGCGCCCGTTCCGTCGTCCTCGGCGGAATTCTCTCTCTCGCCTGGCCGGCTTAGCGCCCCTCCCTGCGTGGAGGTAGTGTTTGATGTAATTGTGATTACCCCACCCCTAGTTCAACCCTCCTGCGTGGGGTGTAGTTCATGTAACTAGCAGCCCAAGCTTCATCGGCGCAGTGTGCGGGGATCACACTTCCCCGCTCGCCCACGTCTCCAAACGGGGTTGGTTTCTTCAAACCAACCAGGTGAGCTCTAAAACTTTGCTCCATTTATATTAGTGTCTGTTTGTTTAATATCCGTAGACATAGCTCCGTTGCGCAAGAGAGTGAGTGCCCGTTCCCGGAGCCATCATCATTGAGTGGTCACCGTGGTCATCGTGAGAGAGTGGGACCTTGTGCCCCAAGTGGCACCGGCCAGCCCCAAAGTGTGGGCCACGTACCCTCGGGAGGATAACCCTAGCCCTGCTGGCACTCTACCAGTTAGGGTCTTGATCCATCACCTCCTTCTAGCATCATATAGTTACCCGGGGCTTGCGAGTGTGCGACGGCGTTTCGGTCTCAATTTATCATTTTACTTGCTATGTGATTGTGAATGCGGATTAGGTCCGAGGTTTGTGTTTGCTTGCTGCCTACCCCATATTGGTGTCACATCAAAATGGCTGACTTGAAAATTGAAAATGAAGACTTAAGAAATGAGATTGATAGCATGAAGATAAAAATGCAAAGCTATGAAAAGGACAGTAAATTGAGTAATGAGAAGTATGAAGCTGTCAAACAAGTCAACACTCAACTTCTTCAAAACTTTGAAAACCTACAAAAAGAGTTAAAGGATAAACAACAATCTTTAGAAAAGTTTGTGGATGGAAGAGAAAACTTAGATGCATTGCTAAGTACTAGAATGGACTTCAACAAGGAAGGGCTGGGTTTTGAACCAATAAATAAAAGGCCAATTGGGTTAAAAACTGTCACATTTATTTCCTCTTCTGATACTTCCACCTCAAACACAACACCCAATCAAAGTCAACAAAAACATAGTGATAAAGGAAAAGAAAAGGTTGAAGTGGAAACCACTGAACTCCCTAAGATGAAACCTCAAAAGTCTAAGAAGAGTAAACCATCCCCACAGTATAGGTCGACACTTCCTTCGCCATCACCCATTCAGGCTGCCAAACAAATTCAGCCTTCTAGATGCCCTTGTAACTGGGTTGCACATTCATACAGTTCGACACCACCTTATTTTTGGGGCAATTGTGATTCCTTTGTTCACCAATCTTATAAGCTTTTGTAGACACGCCAAAATTGACGTTACTGTGAGCACATCTCATATTACCTTATAATGCCCCAATTTGACCCTCAAATTACCTTTGTTTGAGTGGTTTTTCTCACTTTTCTTGGATTTCTCCCTTTTTTTTCTCCCTTTTCTCATTTTTTCCTATTTTTCTCTATTTTTTTGGATTTTTTGGACATTTTTCTCTATTTTTATGAATTTTTCAGAAATAACGACTTAAAGAGGGACGTCATTTCATTTTAAGAAAATCAAAAGAAAATAAAAGAAAATTGACGACACATGCATCAGGCGTTAATTCCACTTGTTTTACAATTTTTTCTGAATTTTTCTGAGGATTTTTCGGATTTTGTTTGGAATTAACGACATGTGAAAGGACGTTATTTTGATTTTTAATAAAAAAAAATCAAAAAAAAGTTTAATTCACGACATATGGGAAGGGCGTCACTTTCATTTGAATATTTTAATATTATTTTCAACCCTCTTCCAGAGGTGATTTGGTGGCCTTCCGGGTGTCAGAAAAATACGCAAAAATAGTCATTGGAATCATCACCTTGTGATGCACCTCCACCTAAAAAATGGGAAAATAATATTAAGAAATGAAAAATGGCCCTGTTTTGAATATTGTTGAATTAACGACGCTAAACCGGACGTCAATTTAATTGACGCCCGAGAAAATGGTCGTACATTCTTTTTGGCTATTTATCATCTGGATTAACGCCCCTGTTCCCGTCGTCTTTTTTAATTATCGCCTTCCACTCAGGCGTGTTTCACAATTTTCAAATAAAAGAAAGATCTATTTCTAAAATGATTTAGGAATTGATGCCTTTGTCCAAGGCGTGTTTTGAATTAACGCCCTTCTGAAGGTCGTCAATTTATGAATTGACGTCCCTTTCCAGGTCGTGTTTCAGCTTTCGTGTTC
This sequence comes from Amorphophallus konjac, assembly GCA_022559845.1. Taxonomy (NCBI): domain Eukaryota; kingdom Viridiplantae; phylum Streptophyta; class Magnoliopsida; order Alismatales; family Araceae; genus Amorphophallus; species Amorphophallus konjac. The sequence continues at coordinate 453,806,133 of CM040121.1, read as the reverse complement.
TAATCGAACACAGCCCTTCCCCAAAGAGTCCCTGCTTTGTTTGGTCACGTTTCTCGATTGGGAACTCATTCCTTCCCATATTGGACTATTGTCCATTCTTATCTTTCTATCATAAGTGAGTCTGCCCTTTTAATAGAGCTCCTGCGGCTCTGTTATTGGGATTCGAATTTTTTTCAATCTTTTACAGGAGGCTGCTGTTGCTATTGGTTGAAGGAGGAAGCCCTCCTGCACTGCAAAGCTTCATCGATCGAGGCTTCCTCCCTATTGAATATCAAAGCCAAAGGCTCAAACGCAGGCCTTTCTTATTTCTCAACTCTTTTTCTTTCTTTTCTTCGTACATATGCATGCATACTGCATCTTCTCATAATTTCTATTACTCAACCACGTTGAGTATTTTCCGTAGTGCAACACTTGCACTTTTTCTTATTTTTATTCATCTTCTTTTCACATCATCCATCACATATTATCCTACCCTTTTGCATAGGGGTTTAAGGGCCAACACCCACAAGGTGTGTTCTTTTTCATTATTTTTCATGCTCATCCTTATTGTGAATTGGTGCTACACTCACCTTGATTTCTAATCCATATCTTATTGGTGTTTGTTAATTTTTCAAGGGTAATCATAAATAGAAACTCTCTTCATCGGCCGGCCGACCGGAAGATAAAGGAAAGCACTCTCAATCCCCGCTTCTTTAAGGTATTTTTCGCGATCCCTCCACATTATTATTTATATTTTTGAGGCCCTCGCGTCTCTGGCGATCACATCTCCTATTTTGCACCTCGTGCATGCTTTTTTCTTCTCATGCTTTTTCTTCTTTATTCTAAGTGGATCTTCGTTAATTAGAATCTACAAATTGGCGATCACGGTGGGACTCCTTTCGTTTTTCTTTTGATTACCCTTTCCCTTGGGCACCCACGTGTGCCATCTCCCCTTTTTACACCCACGGTGCGCCTCCTTTTGTGCCCCGCGGGCACCCTCCACTGTGCATTGTACTCTCCCCATGTGATCTGTCAGTTTGATAGGTCTTTTAGAATTTCCACTTATTCAATTTTTTTTTATGAGCATGCTTATATCTATGTTTGTTGATTGCCCGTGACTGTGAGTGTTCGATATTTCCGGCCGTGGGGCTTTTCTGGAAACAGAGGGAATTAACGTCTCAGACAGAGGCGCTTTTTATTTTAACGCCCTTACCCAGGGCGTCTTCTTCCTGTTTAACGCCTGCTGGCAGGGCGTCTTCCCTCATTTTTGTGAATTCGCGCCCTTCCCCAGGGCGTCGTTTCCTTGCTTAACGCCTCATATCAAGGCGTGTTTTTGCTCACCACTTGCATTTGACGCCCTCACCCGTCGGCGTCCTTTTACATATAGCGCCTCACACTAAGGCGCGTTTTTCACTGCTTCTGGGTGGCTGTCGTCTCTTTGTTGGTAGCGACCCCTGCCAGGGCGTCTTTTTCCTGTGGGTTTACAGACCCCTCCCGTGGGTGGCTTTTTCATGCTGATTCATGCTTATATTTGTTGATTGATTAAATTGATGTGATGGGCTTGTTTACTCTGCATTCGTTCATTTGCATTGGTTTGGGAGACCTCCTCTCTCTACCCTAGGATTCCATACACCCTCTTGGTGAAGGAAGGACCCTCCATTGAGCACTCCGTCTCTTTGGATTGGAAATTCCTAAACCAAGCCTCCATAAGTCCCCGCACCCGTGGATTCCCTCACGGACGCCGGGCAGGTTGTACCCTTTGAAGTCCCGGGTTTAGTTAGCCATACACGGTGAGAGAGTGTTCCTAGTTGGCACCGGAGTTGAAATCACATTTGAAACTAGGTTCCTCCCTTGTGTGAATCATAATTTTGCTAAAAATCCTTAATTCACCAAGGTTCAAACATAAGAAGTCAAAGGTAACCATCCCAACTCGTTTGCTATTTCTGTGAACTGTTTTGATTGCACATTGAATTATTTGGTTTACCTTGATAAGAAAGTCAACATGTTCAACTCAATTAATGTTCATGAGGGTGATCAACCTAGCACATCTTATTCCCCTCAATTTCAACATGTTCATCATTCTCACCATAATTCTTTCAAAGGATCACGTCCTCATTCTTACGGTGTTGCCCGACCCATGGGCAATATCCAATCCCATGGTCCTTCAATCCAATCGCGAGCCACTACTCCTACGGGACCATCTCGTCCCAATGATGAGAAGGTTTCCCAAATCATTCATGCATTAGATCATCTTACCCCTCAGCAAATCCAAGCCCTTAAGGCCGTTGTTGAGGGTGCATCTCATTCATCTCATCCTCCCTCCAATCCTATGCGGGTGGCCCATCACCCACTTCCCTCCTCTATTCATACCCCTACTCGGGTAGTCCATAACCCATCTCCTCCTATTCACCCTCCTCCTCGGGTGGTCCGACATCCGCCTCCTTCTATTCCTCCTCTATCACGGCCCCAAGGCCCATTTATTCCTTGCAATCCGGCCCATCCGGGTTCTTCTACGGGTCGGCCCATTAATTCCCCTCCACGGCATTTTTATGCCACCTCTCCTTCAAGGCCTTGCCAACCCTCGGTTGCTCAAGTCACACCCCTCCAACAAACTCTTCTTGATAAAGTCATTTTAATGGAGGAACAATTAAAGAGGGTTACGAGCCCACGGCCCGCTCCTCCTACTCCAATCAATCCCCTTCATGCTGCTCTGAATGACATTACAAAAATGGAGAAAGAATGGAAGGATAGGAGAGATGACTGCGGCATTGGCATTTCAAGCAAGCAAGAACCGGCAATTGAAGAATTCGAGGCGGCATATGACGATGAAGCTCCACAGGCACCCCTTCAATATTTCCTTCGTTTCCCTCTCCCTCCACTGTCATTTGATGAACCCCCTGCTCAGGACGAAGCCACCGTCCCCAATCCAACCCCTGTTTCCGAGACCTCTTGGTGTTACGATGATGGGTCGATATTTCAATCACCCACGCCGGCGCATCTTAAGTCTCCTACTCCTAACGCCGCTCGCCGTTCGGCGTTTTCTCCGCACCAAACCTCCACTAATTACACCTCCACCCGTTAAGCTGGTAGCCTCCACATCATCGGCCTCCACCGAACCTACCATTGAACCTTCCCCAATTAACCTCCCGTTACCACCACCTCAACCTTCCATTACACCTTTAACACCACTTAACCTTTCACCCTTACCTATGGCTAATCCTGAACAGGATCTCCCCTTTCTTGCACTCGAGCCAACCCCGACTGCTTCCGAGCAAAGGGAGAAACTCGACGTGTTTGAACCTCCACCTTCACTCACCCATTTGCCAACACATCCCATTATACCTCCACCATCCACGAAGCCTTCCGCCTCCGCCTCACCTCCCTTTACTATTCGGAAGGGGAGCGCTGCTACAAGTACTTGTGCCGAATATAAGTAAAAGCCAGGCAAGAAGAATTTGGCCACTACCGTGCTGTTCAAGATGCAATAATTTATTTACCGGATGCCAATCCGGGTTATTGTGCCAAGCATGGTCGAAGAGGCCAAGTCACCGCCATTGCTCAGAGAAGAATGCCAAGCATTGATGCCATCCAAGGGGAGGACAGGGCACTCCTTGTTCAAACTTTCAAATCTTGAACCCATTCTTTCTTACAAGGGGCGAATACCCATTTTGTTCAACATTCCATATACGCCACAATCAATGGGCAACACGATGCTTCCTGTCCCAACTCTCCAACTCCCTCGCACTATTGCTTTTCACTCTCCAAGGGAATTGTCATTCACCATTGAAGCTTCGGCATGGGCTATTTCTTATACACTTTCACTACTGTGGAGGGGCAGTTATCTTGGTGCTAAGGGGCCTTCTACTGTTCTATCCACCTTCTATTCAACTCCATTCACATTATTGTCTATCACAATCTCTTCATGGGCCACTCTAAGGGTAAAAAGGAAGATCTCATCCTCTCACCCTTCACATTCTTCATATTCATTGCATTTCATTGCATTCATGCATTCACTGCATTCATCGCATCCATCCCATTGCACACATTTGCACCTCCTGCTTCCCGGGTTTTCGGACCCGTATCTTCCCCGCCTTCCGGAACCTCCGGATCTTCCGCATTTCCCATCTTATTCATCTTCATCCTCAGGATCTGCAGGTCCCCTTACACTGCCCGAGCATTGCACCCTCTCCAATCTTTCCTCAGGGCATCGCGCCCCTTTCCAACTATTGCATCCGCACTCCCCGGATTTCTCTCCCGTCCTCCTTGGGCATCGTGTCCCTCGATATTTGCTTCCTCCGGAACCTCCGGATCTTGCTCTTTGGGCATCGCGCCCCTACACACCCTCAAGTCCGGATCTTATGGGCTTCTTACTGATTCTCCCAGGGCATCGCGTCCCTCGGTATCTTCTTCCCCCGGAACCTCCAGATCCTTCACCCCTCTCTCAATCCCTTGGGCATGACGCCCCTTTCAATTTTCTACCCCCGGAACTTCCAAGCCTTCCATCTTTCCTCCAATTCATCCTCTAGCTTCTCCGGGACATCATGTCCTTCATTCTTTTCTTCCTTTTCTATCATCTTTTTCCATTCCGAGGGCAACGCGTCCCTCGATATTTCCCTCCGGAACCTCCGGACCCTCCTGATCCTTTTCATCCACTCTTCCCTGGGCACCGTGTCCCTCGGCATCTCATTCCTCCGGAACCTCCAGACCCTCCATCTTTCTTCTGATTCATCTTTCTACCCTTCCAGGACATCACATCCTTCATTTTCTTCCTCCTTTTCCATCATCTTTTTCCCTATTTCTTCCCTGGGCACCGCGTCCTTCGATATCTTATCCCTCCGGAGCCTCCGGATTTTTCTTCCACTCATGATTCTCCTCTTCTGCCTCCGGACCCTCCGGATCCGCCTCTTTCCATCTATCAATTTCTTCTTCCGATTCCCCCTAATCCTGGGTCCGACCCAACTTCTTCCACATCCGCTGCCTTGGGCATCTGCCCATTCTCTCACTGCTTTCGAGGCTTTAGTCCTCACTCCTCCTTCTAATTCTCCGCTTCTTCTGTAGACCTTTCATGTGATCAGGGTCTCCACACCTTAGTGAGGGAGTTCTAGCCCTCGCCTCTCTTCCTTTTTTCCTTATTCGTCTGAGTCTGGTCTTGGCACCACTCCTTCTTGTTAAGCCACTTTCAAACCCTTTGCTTCCAATCCTTTTGACTGCCAAAGAGGACTATCCCACGATGATCAACCTCGCCTCTGACAGCTGCTTCTACAAAAGTTGCAAGGTAACATATTGGCGTAAGTACTCATTTCATGATATCATTATCTCATTGATTCACGATGATTTTCAAAATAAAGTGCTTCTTAACAAGATTAAGAGTGGTAGTCAAGACCTTTATCCTAGGTCAAATCTTTATCTTTACTAAATCATTCTCAAAATAGTCTTTTAGGCTTGTTTTTGCAGCACCTTTGGTAATAAAAACCCCACGCTGGGAATTCAACGTTCTCTCCCCGCTTGTTAAGAGTAACCCTTAGCTGGGCATTCCACACACTTCACGGCGTCCTTAGCCGGCTCCTTTGGTTAACACCGTCCCTACTTTGGCCATGCCATGAGTATATTTGAAAGTCTTTTCTCTTCTTTACTCGGCCGAATGCAGGGGCAAGAGGTTGACGGATGAGATGACCAACCCAGGGTAATCCCCAATACGAGAGGAGTCTCAAATAGGGGCAGTCTTGACCCAAAATCAATATGAGTTTTCATATGAGTTTTCATGATATACATCTCGCCAAAAGGGCTATTATGAAAATCAAGTCAAAATTTCGATAAAAGCAAAATTATGAATTATGGCATGTCAAGAGTGGCAAGGTCCCCGCAGGGAAAACCCTGGTCGTATGCATGTCAAGGGTCTAAAAATCAAAGGCACAAAGCCCCGGCACAACAGACTACCTCTTTGAGGGGTAATACCTTGGAAGGAATTTAAGGCTTGATATCTCCCATCCTGCATAAAGCTTATCTCCAATTGTTCTTCTCTTCTCCCTCTAAGATCGAATGTTTCTCAGGTATGGCCTTGGTAGGGGCACCGTTAACCATAGACAGTCGACTGTAGGGCGCCACTTTCAATGCACGCCCGGCTTTGGGCAGATTTTAGCGAAAGGGGAAGGAACAAGGACCCCTAGCCAGTGGTTCAAAAACACCATTTGATGCTACATTAACAAAGTCTAAATCAAAATCTAAAAAAAAATTGAATATTTCCTGATCAAAATCCAAAAAAATTGAATATTTTCTAAGCCAAACTCCAAAAAAAATTGAATAAACAAAAATTGAATATTTTCAAAATTCATAATAAAAATTCAAATATTTTTCAAAATCTACATAAAAATTCAAATATTTTCAAAACTCATAAAAATTTGCATATTTCAAAATCTAAAAAAAATTGCATTGTATTTTTCTGATGGTGCTTTTTGCAGGAACAACAACTTTGAAAGGACCAAGAGCATGGGATGAGTCCTCTCCATTCATTGCCATCTACTTTTTGATTCTTCCCATGTTCACAATTGATCACATCTTCATAATTTGCTACGCATTACTCCGATTATTCATCTCCAAATCTTTTTTATCAAATCTTGCTGATCACTCCGCCGATGGGTATTATCAGATCTTGATCATTCAACTCCAAATCTTGATTAGCCAAGTTGTCATCCTCATGACAAACGACAAACAATGATGCTATGCTATCTATGCTTTAATGATGCTATCTATGTTATTCATGCCTTTCACGCTGTGCACACTTGAATGCTATTCATGATATGATACATACATGCTATTGATGCTTTGATTCTTGCTATGCTTAAATGCCTTATTTATTGCTTGTTATCTTTTATATCTTGGCTGATGAATCTTTGAGCGCAGGAAGAGGCTCATGGTCCCACCGACTGGGCATCATCATCCAAGCCCCACGGTGCTTGCACCTCATTTCTCTGTTCCCCCATGCTTATTGCTCCATCTCTCCCTGTATGCATTCCTAGCTACTATATGTTACATACGCTATTAGATTATATCAAGGACCTTGTGGCTTTGGTAAATCTGGAATTTGAGTTCCTCTTCATCAAAAACGATGACGATTCCAGAGGCATCTTAGTCATACGGATAGGCCGTTGAGCCGTCCAAGACTGGGGACGATGGTTCCCTTTTGCAAGTTGGTGCGCGGATAAACGGGCTTCGGCTTAGTATCAGCTCGCAGAATGGGTTTCTTGACTCAGTCTGGATAGCTTAACAGTATTATCCTTGATTATCTTATATTTTAATTTGTTTTAACTTTTCCCTTTAAAACCCAGCATGCATTCATGTAGGACTTTGAATCAACGTTGAAAAAATCATTCTGATAAGTTGATTTGGAGAGTCAAATTGATCTTAATCTTTCCAGATATGAGATATTCATTGCTGAATGGAATCCTCAGTTCGTTTTGTCGCTGTTTTGGGTCTTTTTCTCGAAAGCTCCTTGTTTGGATTTCTATCATCGTTTCAATCCTTTCCCTTGATCTACCTTGGCTGCAGCACGTCCACATTGACTGGTAACCGCTCCCCAATGGTGAAAACTACAGGTTTGTGACCTGGGGTACTTCCACCGCGATGGAAGTTGATCATTCTCCGTCGTGCCCGCGTGCACACTCCTCCCTCTTTTATCCAAACATCGTTGATTTCATTGAATTTCACGAGATTGTTTCATCTCGAGCTTTTGATTTAATTCTCATCAAGTGATGTTGATTGCGTGTCTCATTACACCTTGGCATCTACTTTTCAGTTTGCTCTGCTCCCTTGCAAAACAGACGCCAAGGCGGGGCAGCTGTAAACACTCCAAAATTGACGTTACTGTGAGCACATCTCATATTACCTTATAATACCCCAATTTGACCCTCAAATTACCTTTGTTTGAGTGGTTTTTCTCACTTTTCTTAGATTTCTCCCTTTTTTCTCTCTTTTCTCATTTTTTCCTATTTTTCTCTATTTTTTTGGATTTTCTAGGTATTTTTCTCAATTTTTATGAATTTTCCAGAAATAACGACTTGAAGAGGGGCGTCATTTCATTTTAAGAAAATTAAAAGAAAATAAAAGAAAATTGACGACACATGCATCAGGCGTCAATTCCACTTGTTTTACAATTTTTTCTGAATTTTTCTGAGGATTTTTCGGATTTTGTTTGGAATTAACGACATGTGAAAGGACGTTATTTTGATTTTTAATAAAAAAAATCAAAAAAAAAGTTTAATTCACGACGTATGGGAAGGGCGTCACTTTCATTTGAATATTTTAATATTATTTTCAACCCTCTTCCAGAGGTGATTTGGTGGCCTTCCGGGTGTCAGAAAAATACGCAAAAATAGTCATTGGAATCATCACCTTGTGATGCACCTCCACCTAAAAAATGAGAAAATAATATTAAGAAATAAAAAATGGCCTTGTTTTGAATATTGTTGAATTAACGACGCTAAACCGGACGTCAATTTAATTGACGCCCGAGAAAATGGTCGTCCATTCTTTTTGGCTATTTATCATCTGGATTAACGCCCCTGTCCCCGTCGTCTTTTTTAATTAACACCTTCCACTCAGGCGTGTTTCACAATTTTCAAATAAAAGAAAGATCTATTTCTAAAATGATTCAGGAATTGATGCCTTTGTCCAAGGCATGTTTTGAATTAACGCCCTTCTGAAGGTCGTCAATTTATGAATTGACGCCCCTTTCCAGGTCGTGTTTCAGCTTTCGTGTTCTAATCGAACGCATCCCTTCCCCAAAGAGTCCCTGCTTTGTTTGGTCACGTTTCTCGATTGGGAACTCATTCCTTCCCATATTGGACTCTTGCCCATTCTTATCTTTCTATCATAAGTGAGTCTGCCCTTTTAATAGAGCTCCTGCGGCTCTATTATTGGGATTCGGATTTTTTTCAATCTTTTACAGGAGGCTGCTGTTGCTGTTGGTTGAAGGAGGAAGCCCTCCTGCACTGCAAAGCTTCATCGATCGAGGCTTCCTCCCTATTGAATATCAAAGCCAAAGGCTCAAACGCAGGCCTTTCTTATTTCTCAACTCTTTTTCTTTCTTTTCTTCGTACATATGCATGCATACTGCATCTTCTCATAATTTCTATTACTCAACCACGTTGAGTATTTTCCGTAGTGCGACACTTGCACTTTTTCTTATTTTTATTCATCTTCTTTTCACATCATTCATCACATATTATCCTACCCTTTTGCATAGGGGTTTAAGGGCCAACACCCACAAGGTGTGTTCTTTTCCATTATTTTTCATGCTCATCCTTATTGTGAATTGGTGCTACACTCACCTTGATTTCTAATCCATATCTTATTGGTGTTTGTTAATTTTGTAAGGGTAATCATAAAGAGAAACTCTCTTCATCGGCCGGCCGATCGGAAGAGAAAGGAAAGCACTCTCAATCCCCGCTTCTTTAAGGTATTTTTCGCGATCCCTCCACATTATTGTTTATATTTTTGAGGCCCTCACGTCTCTGGCGATCACATCTCCTATTTTGCACCTCGTGCATGCTTTTTTCTTCTCATGCTTTTTCTTCTTTGTTCTAAGTGGATCTTCTTTAATTAGAATCTACAGCTTCAAACCCCTAGGTGGCAAAACAATTACTTTTAACCCAAAACCAACAAGTGGCCTCAATGGGTTAAGAAGTAAACTTCCTCAAATGCCCACAAAATCTAACAAAGAGCCTCTAAATAGAAAGTGAGTGTCAAAGCTGAAAAAAAAATTCAAATCCCTGCTCCAAGCAAACAAAACATGAATGCTAGGAAGGTTTGGATTCCAAAAGAAATGGTTTCATATTTTGAAAATCTGAAGAGCTTGATGAAACCTAAATTTTGTTGGGTTCCAAACACCATTGCTTAATTGCTTGTGCAAGAGTGTCTTGTAGCCATGCATAACAGGTGGTACCTTGATAGCGGTTGTTCAAGACACATGACTGGAGACAGAACAAAATTCTATTTCTTGATGGAAAAGGAAGTAGGACACGTCAAATTTGGAGGGGACAACAAAGGAAGAATCATTGGAATATGTAATGTAGGTAAGAACCTCTCCAACTCCATTTGTAACGTGTTGTTAGTTGAAGGTTTGAAATACAACTTGCTCAGCATAAGTCAATTGTGCGATAAAGGTCGCAAAGTGTTGTTTGACTCTCATGAATGCAGAATCCTTGAACCAAAATTCGACAAGATAAATTTTTCTGGTAAGAGAGTCAATAATGTTTACATGATTGACTTAGATGATCCTGCTCACTTAAACCTTTGTCTTGTTGCACCAAAATCTGAGCTTGCATGGTTATGGCATCGTAGAGTAGGACATGCTAGCTACAATGTCTTACATAAACTTTTAAAGTATTCAATGGTGATGTGGGACGGACACGCGACCTGGGACTCTAGCTCGCGATCGTCCCTAGCGAGGGAAGACGTGGGACTGTGCGCGGTTGAGAAATCGGCAGTGAGTCTCGAGTATCGGCCTTTCCGCATTAACTCGGGTTGAGTCACGGGACGGTCACTCACTCTCGCTCTCGCAGCGGTGATAAAATGATTACTAGCTAGATAATCTATCACTCATGCAGCGGCATATACGAATAAATACGAGTAAAGCAAAGCCGAGTAAGAGAGCGAACACGGTACCTCCACGCTCTGGGCGTGGGGAAGACGATCCCGGCCAAGACAGTAACTCCTGGTTAAACAATTATCACAATAATTATAGAAATGATTTCTACTGCCCACTCCACGCAAGGAGTTAACGGGCTACAAATGGGGCCCGGGAGGACCGAACTTGGGTTGACGGGCAGCATTTTGGTGTAGCTTTAGTGACACGCGTACTCACGAACGTGGGGCCCACGTGCTGGTCGGCGGATCTGAGTGGGCCCAGAGTGGTACCGCTGTGACGTCGGCTCCTGGGGAGGAACTTCCTGGGACGGTGGTATGCTGGTTCGCCTCGTGGGAGGTGAGTCGGCTCCAGTCTCACTTGTTGACTTTGCTGCCCATGGAAAGCTATTTGAAAATGCTTCGATCTAGGGTCAGAGAAATAATTTTGAATTTCCTGTATCTGTCCTTGACCGATTTTACAAGCTGTTGTTGGACAGGACCCGAAATCTCAGGGCAGAAGTGATTTTTCCTGAGACCGACAGGGGGAGAATGTTGTGCCCCTGTGGTCATTTGATATTCATGGTTTTGATAATGGATAAACACTATAAGTCATTGATGTTTTCCACTCTCATTTGACTGAAATACTTGATATTCTTTCATGATTGATATGCCAAGGAATGGAGTAAAGATGGCAAAAGTGAAAGCCCAATGATCGCGCCCAAGCAAGGATGAAAATCCCTTCAAGAAGAGTCACACTTGGTACAAAAGAGTTGATGCACAATGAAGCATAGACAAGTCACATAGCCAAGGTCGATGCACAATGAAGCATAGCCAAGAGAACACAAGGTCAAAGACTCAGTAGAAATCCTCAAGATTCTGCCATGTTTGATGCCACAGACGTGAATGGGCTGCTAAAGGGATTAAGGGACTGAAGAGGAGAAGCCTGGGATTTCCCCTGCCAGCGGTCAACCGTCAGTCCAGGACCGGTCGACCGGCGGCCAACGGTCGACCACCCAGTAAGGGACGATCAACCAATTTTCCCAGCAACCAAATGTCCAAAACCTGTAAAATTCTGGTCGACCGCCAGCTTCTACCAGTCGACCGTCAGCCCCGATGCAACAATGTTTGACTTTATTTTCCACCTCGAGGCCAGCCCCTTTCCTTGTAATTGTTTAATCCTAAACTCACCCAATCTCCCATGGATTGTGGATCTGGTCTGGGGGGTTTCTATTGACCATCCAAAGAGATATAAAACTCATGCAAGAGGGTTAGAAACCCTAGTTGATCATTTTGGATCAAAGGAGATCAAGGGAGGCTTGTGGAGGCTGTTCAAGGAAGAAGGTACTGTAGCCGTGAACAGTACTTTGTGTAGAGTTCTTCATCCAATCCAAGGGATTCAAGCTAAGATCTGAAGCCATCAATCTCCAAGCAAGTGTAGAAGCAAGTAAGCTCTCAAGGGAGATTAAATCTGCCTCCTTAAACCTCTTCATCAACTCAAGGGGATCAAAAGGAAGATCAAAGCTACATCCATAACTCTCTTCATCAACTCAAAGGGGTTCAAGGAAGATTATCTCACAAGGAAGAAGATACCATTGAAGCATCAGATTCAAGCTCCAGCAATTTCAGACAAGATCTATTTCATTCTAACATATCTATATATCTTGTTTGAGCATTTTCATCTTGTTCTCTTTCCATTTTGTTCAAACCATTGAAACTGAAGATCGTCCCTACCGGTGGTTACTAGGAAGGCAATCGAAAGTTATCTGATCAGCGGTGTTGACGTCCCTACCTGTGGTTAGTAGGAAGGTAATCGGAGGTCTTTCTGATTTACGGTTTGGTGCGCTGCACTAGTGGAGCCTCATCGGGTTTGGTGAGGGGTGGACGTAGGACTGGATATTCAATCCGAACCACCTTAAAATCTCGTGTGTTGTGGTTTGATTGTGCGATTACTTTGTGTTAGATGCGTGCTTAGGTTCAATCTCTATATTGCTTATTCATCCTGCTAAGCCAATCGTTGTGTCCTTCACTAAGCTAGTTATATTCTACTACGATTATCTTTATCTAGCTTTAAAGAGGGGTGTTTTGCGAAAAGAGGGGCAGATCTATTCACCCCTCCCCTCTAGATCCGCTATCTACTGCTCAACACCTTTCACCTTTCTATCTCCTGTACACCATGCGCACGGCAGCGCCCCCCACGCCGATCACACCTTCTAGATCCCGAGCATGCATGAGCGAGTGCCTCGCCTTCCCTTCGAGCATGGCGAGCACAGCTGCCGGCCATGCAAGGCATCCGAGCCTGGCATCCCTCACCTCAAAAAACAAGGGCGGCTTACTCAGAGCATGGCGGCAAGCCCTCCAGCATACTAGACCGGCCCCAGGCCGCCGTGGTCGATCCAGTCACTCGCCGTCACCGCACCACCCCACCACGAAGGCCAACTTGCATGTCCGCCATCAAACAGACCTGTAGGCCATCCAGCGTTCTGCTACTCTTCAGAACGCCGTCGTCATGTCCAGGAACGATGGCTACACTACCCCTTTCCTGTTTCCATGTTCCTCTGACCAGGATCGTAGCCGCACAAGTGAACCACCACCCACTCCAAGCAAGTAGTTTGCCACCGCTGGCTCGCCGCTATCGCGTCCGTGAACCCTGCCCTGTCGTCCGTCGTCTGTCGACTCCAAGCAGGCCTCTGTCGGCATGCCAACTTGGCTACTGCTGCGTCAGCGACAATGCTCCCCTCGGCACCGGTGACCTTCTGGCGCGGTCTACTTCAGCCCCCACGACTGCTCTCACTGCCAGCCCCGGTGGTAGCAGGTGTTGCTGAGGCACCGTTCGGTGCGTCCATGGAGATGCTTGATATATCCAACCGAGAAGTGTAGCAATAAGAGCACAGCAGAAAAGCTACAGTTATGCTCAACTTATCTCCTCTGCTCAAGAGATATTGATCCGCATGACCAGCTAGAAATGAAGTATGACTTGGAGACATTGAGAAAAGAGATAGAAGATTCAAAGACTCTCAAAGGAAATGGCAATGCATTGCATGAGTGGCACCACAGGCAAATCCACGGGTGTCGAGCATAAGTGCTGAGATTCTGCCTCTACTGCATGCCAACGCCACCCCATGATGTGTGGCTCATCTGCACATACTTATCCTCTTATGAAGGAGTTGAGATTCACATTACTCTAGATCTTTTTAAACATGCTTTAGGAGTGTCAGTCATGGGAGCTAACATGGTTTTTGGTCATGGCAAAGTTGAGGATACATTTATTGCTATGACGAACTGTGACTTTATGCCTGGTGTTAGTAATTTGATTACATTAAATGCAAATTACTTTCCACCACTGTAGCGGATTCTACACCACATGTTCACCTCTCTTATATATCCAAAGAGTGGGAGTAGGAATGAAGTGACCGAGGTTCACAGATTTCTGTTTTACCATGTTATGAATGGGAATTTAGTCAACATGGGTAGGATCATGACAGATTTAATTGGGACATGCCGAACCCAACTGAGGAGATCTCTGCCCTATGCTTCTCAGTTGACGGGAGTATTTATTTATGCTGGGATAAACTTGGGTGATGAACTGTTCATACAAGTCTGATATGATGATATCTACAATAAGCACAAGATTTTCACAGATTTTGGATATTACTTTGGTCCCGATGGCGAGCTACGTCAGAATGTGCCAGTTTATGGAGAAGAAGCTGAAAGTGAGGAAGAGTAGGAATAGGAGCAGCAGCAGGCTCAAGGAGAAGTCCCCCCTCTAGTCCAGGCGGAGGATCAGCCTCCTCCACCTTCACCTCATCATATGGATCCATAGATGCCTCCCCCACAATAGTTCTTTCGTTGGGAGTCTTCTACTCAGGGGCCCGGACAGCACTCTTGGGCAGACTATGAGACTTTTGACAGGCGTCATACTGGGATAGAAACTTGAGTGGATACTTTTGGGGGTCACCTCTCTACCTTTGGGGATCGCATAGACACTATGGGTAATGTGATTGACACTATGTGATGTGACACCACCTTGGGGTGATAGTCACAAGACCAATGCTTCCTCGGACCTAAGTATGCAAGCACAACCACATGGCTAAGAAGCCTACGTAAGCGGACCTTCGTATGGCGCACACACTCAACCCGGGGGTAACTCGGGGATGCCGAGTCGAGGATGGATCTTATATGAATCATATGATGAAGTACCACATGAGTGGATATATAGGAATCCAAATCTGTCGATTATAAGTTATTAAATGGCAAGATGAATAAAAATTCGAAGTGGGACAAGACCCTTGCTGGTAGAGGGCCAGCAACATCCAAGGTAAACCTCCCCTTGGGGAACGGATATCCAACTCAATGAGTCGGCAATGGCCAAAGGGCGCGGGTCACTCACTCATACCCACGGTGGTCGCACAAAGATGGTGGAGCCTTAGGATCGGGCACTCTCTCCCTAACCGACGGCACAATTGGAGAATATTAAATGAACAAGCATAAATGAGAGCAAGGGATGAGTTCTCACCTAGCCGGTTTGAAGAAACCGACTCCGGTCGGAGACGGGGGCGAGCGGGGAGGCGAGGGGAGCACCCGCACGCCGCGTCGATGAAGCTTCAAACCTGCGAGTATAATTATTACATGAACTACCCCCATGCAAGGGGGGGGGAATCTTGGGGTGGGGATTATGTGGTTACAACCAAAACTACCTCCACGTAGGGAGGGGCCTTCAGCCGGCCAAGCGGGGAGGGGAGAAATGGGGGAAAGAACGCCGAATGAAGACCGAGATCAGTTCTGCCTGCTCTCTGGGAGTGCTGACAGACAGTCAAAGAAGTGGTTGCTGTGATTGCTCTAGAATTTTTTTGCTGACGAGACCAGTAAGGAATTCTTTGTAACTGGAGCGGGATGATGCCAGAATTTTCTTGATTTCTGTGGTCGTCGGTTCTGGTCAGGGCAAAGGGTTGAATAGGGAAGAAGGTTGCTGTTATTGACAGTCGCAGAACCTCAGCAGCTGAATGATAAGGGTACCACGGGTGCTTCAGAACTCCAATTTGAGCATGGCTGGTACCGATGGATTCGTTGTCGAGTCCTCTTCTAAACGCAAGCAACAAAGATGACAGATGATGTCGGAGTGGACCGGTAGTGCTCGAACAAGGAGGGGAGGTCGGAGCAGACTGACAAGAAACAGAACCAAGCACCTGGAGGAAGAAGGTGATAACTCTTGATTCCGATCGTCAATCGAAGTTTCGCTTCATTAACCTGGAAGTTGACAGGTCTAGGAATAAGTTTGTAGAAGAACTCTTGCCCAGATTCACGCTAGAATCATCGTGGAAGAGCTTCCACTCAGGTTTTGGTCCTCTGCCTGAGAAGTCTTGCGCAATCGTAGTAGATCGCCTCCTCCGAATAGCTCCGACCTTGGAAGCCGGCGGGACCACCACCGTTGGAAAGCCGATTCGAAGATGATTCCAGAAATATATGACTTTCCACCTGGTTCGATGAGGAGATGATGGGACAGCCTCTGCAACTAACAGCTTCTTTGCTGCCTCCAAATAGTGAACTGCAGGTTGATGATGATGGGGGAAATGAGGTATATGGAAGGCGAAATGGGGTGAATAGGTGTGGGAGTGACCCCTAGTTGTGAGGGGGCCTGGGAGGGGGTGTTCTAAGGTGTCGGAGAGGGAGAATGGGGTCTGGAATGGGGTGTTTATAGTTGGTGAGAGAGGAGCTGCGAATTTGGGCTTGGAGGGAGAAGGGGGAAGGTGAGGGGGGCACAAGTGGGTGGAGGAATGTGAGTTTGAATTTCCTTTAATGTGGGGTGATCAATGGTGGTTTTGGGGATGGGAAGAGGTGCCTTGAGAAGGTGGAGGGCTGCTTGGGGAAGGGGATGGGTAGTTGGGGGTTGGAGGGTGGGGGTGTGGATTGGTGGAGGGTCTCTTGGGACTAGGGGGAAGTAATGATGGCTTGTGGGAAGTTGTAGAGGATTTAATGGAGGTAGGTGGGAGGGTGGAGGTGGTTGGGAGGGGAGGAGAGAGAAAAAATTCAAAATTGGATGTGGAGGAGAGAGAAAGGGGAGTGGAAGAGAGAGATTACGGGAGGGATGGGTGGGATTCTCTCCCTAAGGCTTCTCACCTCACTAATGGATTCACTCCACAATAAATCTGAAGTTAGAACTCACAAAATGACAAATTTTCATTCATTGATTGATTCCTTCAAATGGGGGGAAATGGGGTCCTATATATAGGCAACCCACATTTTACAAAAAGCCCTTGACACTTGACACATTGACAAATAACCAACAAGGTAGGGGCACCCATGGGCCAAGTCCACTGGGTTGGGCCCAATAGCTAGTCTAAATTAGCCTAAAGAGACTCAAACTTAGGGAAATAAATCAAAGACCTAGATACATGACTCTAATAAAAGGAAAATTACAACGATATGACTCAATAAAAATAAAGAAATATAACATAGGACTCATAATAAATGGCTAGACCATGACGTACGCCTCCGGGGTGACGAGAAGGGCCGAGAGTGCCAGGACGGATGGTGATGACCCCATCATACTCCCGGGGTGCGGAGAACTCGACTCCATCGAGTAAGAGTCCTTCCCTCTTCGAAAAGGTGCAGAAGTGGTACCGCTCACATGTCTTCCGAAAGAAGCCGATTCTTCCACCTAGCGAGGTAGTGCCCGTACACCTTGCTCCGAGTGATGATTTCATGTTCATCCAATATTCTCTCAAGTTGCTTATGTCGGGCTTCTCTTGGCTGATGGTGCTCTCATAGGGAGGGGTGGGTGCTCTCTCAAGGGAGGAAGGGGGCTTGAAATCCTCACTTGGTACCACCGTGGGTCCCTTGTGTGGCACAAGGCCTTCCACATTGAAACTAAAGTTAACTCTGTATCTCTCGAGGAGGCCTAACTTATGAGTAGTGGGGCTAGTGCACCTCAAAACCTGGAAGGGGCTGATCCCACAAAACCTCAATCTTGAGTTGTCTCTATGTCAGAGCCTCTCATTCCTCACCATCCCGAAATCACCCATTTGGATTTCTTGGTGGCGCCAGTGAGTCGGTCGGTCTTTTGTAAATTTCATGACTCTTGTTGATGTGCTTGCAAGGTTATCATGCAATTTTATGAATGCTGTTCTTTTAGTGGTTATGGGTGGACCTGGACAACCATAGATGGACCTATCATGCCATGATGCCATATGGACCTTGATGAACCTTGGTGGGCCAGGGCAACCAAATGTGGCCCTATCATGCATGGACTTTCTAACAAAGGTTGGAGGGCCGGGACATCCGTAGGTGATCCGGTCATCTATGGGGGTGACAAATGCCAGGGGACCCGGACATCTAAGAATGTTCCTATCATGCTTAAGATTCATGATGAGTGAAGGTGGACCATTACATCCGAATTTAGACCACTCATGCTTTCTACTTGACATGTGGGTGATATGAATGAATGGACCCAACATAATGTTCATGCCAATTGGTGTAGTAAGCCTAGACACATGCATGCTTTTCCTAAAGGTGACTTTCATGTGTATAGGTGTGGGACAACCTTTGAACTCCCATTGGAAATGATCGAATGGATCTAAGAAGGTGGTCATCATGGGGTGGGGCACAACCTTATTACCTAGGGGTATGTGGCCCAAGGTCATGGCTCCCAAGGTGTAACCCGGGTCTAGGATGGGGTGAATTGGGTCAAACGTGGTGGGTTGGGTTAGGGAATGGTGGGTGGTGGATAAGGTGGTTGATTTCCATGGGTTCTTTGACCCCCATTGGAAGGGGTCAAAGGGATCATAAAAAGGGTTATCGAGGGGGAGGGGCCCTATGTCCTCAAAATCCTCAAATAGTGGTGGGTCATCCTCCTCTAATGAGACAATGGGGCCAAAGTTCTTGGTGGGTGGGTCGGCCATGAAGGGAGGGTTTGGCTTTCTACTCGAGATAAGAAGCTCTAAATTGAGGAGAAGGCTAGGCTCATCAGGTGTAGGGAGGAATAGAAGGAGGTCGCTAGTGTAGCAACTAATGGTGCAAATCGAGGTGATAGACCCGATGCATAGGTGTAGGAGGCCAAGGCTCCTAGGTTGTTCGGCCATAGGGGTCAACATGCTAGTGAACTCAATTTGCCATGCTAAGCCCCTAAGAAAATCCTCTATGGTCTCCACTTGATAGGATGCTTGGATTGTGGTGTGATAGGAGAAGAAGGGCACTATGGGAAAATTTTGTTCTATGGGAGGGTAAACATGGGCCGAGATCTCTCTAATTAGGCTCTCCCTTAGCCAACTAACAAGGGGTTCTCCTAAGATGAGCTTGACCCCAACTAGAGAGGGTGGTGTAGGGTGAAGATTATCATGTGGGGTTTCTTCTTCAACTTGGACATGGATTTCCTCCAAGGTAGGGAGTGGGTTTGGAGTGTTCACCACTATTGGATCAGGTATGAGTTCTTCTACTAAGGAGGTGAGACGGTCTTTTGGGGTGATAAGGGTTGGTGTGTGGTGCTCCCGGGGTAGAGGGTAAAGGGAAATTTGATTTGGAATAGGGAGGGGAAGTAGTGGAGGTTTAGGACATGGGAGTTTTGGGGGAGGGAGTGGGAGATGAGTTGGTTGGGGTGGCTTGAGTTGGTCGGTCTTGGGGGAAGTCTCCCTTATAGGAGAAGATGGAGGGGTAGTGGTGGTCCTTATTGGGGAAACTGGGTCGATGGGGGGTTTCTTCCCCTTGGGATCGGCCGGTTGTGGAGGGGTGAAAGTGGGGGCCAATTGGGTTTGGATAGTGAGGTTTGTGGAAGGGGGTTTTGGTTGGGGAGTGGGGACTTTCATGGGGTTAGGTAGGGAGGTGGATGCTTGGATTATTTGAGTCCTAAGGGATAGGATTTGGTGGCGGAGTGTAGCGGTGATGGTTGAGAGGGGATTTATTGGGATTGGTGGGGGAGGAGGCCTAAAGGTGGTCTCAAGTTGGTCAGGTGGGGATGGAGGAGTGGCAGTGCTCCTCGGGCTAGGGGTGTTTGAGTAGGAGGGGTGGGAATATTTGGGGATGTAGACCTTCCTAACTTCTTCCTTCATGTCATCCCATGAAGAAATGGGCTCTTGCCTCCTAACCCTTCTTAATCTCTCTATGTGTTCCCACTTACTCTTGGCTTGACCCCAAAATCGTCCCTTGGCCTTGCGGACTCTTGCGGGTCCATATACCCAAGTCTTTTTAAAATATCTTTCCATGGTAGCCTCCCACCTAAGATAATCACTAGAATGTGATCTGTCAAAGGTAATGTCCTCATCTAGAATGAAGTTCAAGGTTGGTGGACCGATCGGACCTTTGTGGAGGGCCGAATTGTATGGACTTGACCAAAGAGAGGTAGCCATGCTAGTGGTTGATGCACCAGAGACTCTAAATGCCATGGCCTTAGGACAAGACTTAGTAGAGACAAGTCTAGAACTTGCTCTGATACCAATTTGATGTGACACCACCTTGGGGTGATAGTCACAAGACCAATGCTTCCTCGGACCTAAGTATGCAAGCACAACCACAAGGCTAAGAAGCCTACGTAAGCGGACCTTCGTATGGCGCACACACTCAACCCGGGGGTAACTCGGGGATGCCGAGTCGAGGAAGTGGGACAAGACACTTGCTGATAGAGGGCCAGCAACATCCAAGGTAAACCTCCCCTTAGGGAATGGATATCCAACTCAATGAGCCGGCAATGGCCAAAGGGCGCGGGTCACTCACTCACACCCACGGTGGTCGCACAAAGACGGTGGAGCCTTAGGATCGGGCGCTCTCTCCCTAATCGACGGCGCAATTGGAGAATATTAAATGAACAAGCATAAATGAGAGCAAGGGATGAGTTCTCACCTAGATGGTTTGAAGAAATCGACTCCGATCGGAGACGGGGGTGAGCGGGGAGGCGAGGGGAGCACCCGCACGCCTCGTCGATGAAGCTTCAAACCTGTGAGTATAATTATTACATGAACTACCCCCATGCAAGGGGGGGGGGGAATCTTGGGGTGGGGATTATGTGGTTACAACCAAAACTACCTCCACGCAGGGAGGGGCCTTCAGCCGGCCAAGCGGGGAGGGGAGAAATGGGGGAAAGAACGCCGAATGAAGACCGAGATCAGTTCTGCCTACTCTCTGCGAGTGCTGACAGATAGTAGAAGAAGTGGTTGCTGTGACTGCTCCCGAATTTTTCTGATGACGGGACCAGTCGGGAATTCTTTGTAACTGGAGCGGGATGATGTCAGAATTTTCTTGATTTCTGTGGTCGTCGGTTCTGGTCGGGGTAGAGGGTTGAACAGGGAAGTAGGTTACTGTTCTTGACTGTCGCAGAACCTTAGCAGCTGAATGATAAGGGTACCACGGGCGCTTCAGAACTCCAATTTGAGCATGGCTGGTACCTATGGATTCTTTGTCAAGTCCTCTTCGAAACTCAAGCAACGGTAATGCCAGATAATGTCGGAGTGGACCGGTAGAACTCGAACAAAGAGGAGAGGTCGGAGCAGACTGACAAGAAACAGAACCAAGCACCTGGAGGAAGAAATTGATAACTCTTGATTCCGGCCATCAATCGGAGTTCCGCTTCTTGATCTTAAAAGTTGACAGGTCTAGGAAGAAGTTTGTAGAAGAACTCTCACCCAGATTCACGCTAGAATCATCGTGGAAGAGCTTCCACTCAGGTTCTGGTCCTCTGCCTGAGAAGTCTTGCGCAGTCGTAGTAGATCGCCTCCTCCGAACAGCTCCGACCTTGGAAGCCGGCGGGACCACCACCGTTGGAAATCCGATTCGAAGAAGATTCCAGTAATATAAGACTTGCCCCCTGGTTCGATGAGAAGACGATGGGACAGCCTCTGCAACCAACAACTTCTTTGCTGCCTCCAAATAGTGAACTGCATGTTGATGATGATGGGGGAAATGGGGTATATGGAAGGGGAAATGGGGTGAATAGGTGTGGGAGTGACCCCTAGTTGTGAAGGGGCCTGGGAGGCGGTGTTCTAAGGTGTGGGAGAGGGAGAATGGGGTCTGGAATGGGGTGTTTGCAGTTGGTGAGAGAGGAGCTACGAATTTGGGCTTGGAGGGAGAAGGGGGAAGGTGAGTGGGGCACAAGTGGGTGGAGGGAATGTGAGTTTGAATTTCCTTTAATGTCGGGTGATAAATGGTGGTCTTGGGGATGGGAAGAGGTGCCTTGGGAAGGTGGAGGGCTGCTTGGGGAAGGGGATGGGTAGTTGGGGGTTGGAGGGTGGGGGTGTGGATTGGTGGAGGGTCTCTTGGGACTAGGGGGAAGTAATGATGGCTTGTGGGAAGTTGTAGAGGATTTAATGGAGGTAGGTGGGAGGGTGGAGGTGGTTGGGAGGGGAGGAGAGAGAAAAAATTCAAAATTAGGTGTGGAAGAGAGAGAAAGGGGAGTGGAAGAGAGAGATTAAGAGAGGGATGGGTGGGATTCTCTCCCTAAGGCTTCTCACCTCACTAATGGATTCACTCCACAATAAATCTGAAGTTAGAACTCACAAAATGGCAAATTTTCATTCATTGATTGATTCCTTCAAATGGGGGGAAATAGGGTCCTATATATAGGCAACCCACATTTTACAAAAAGCCCTTGACACTTGACACATTGACAAATAACCAACAAGGTAGGGGCGCCCATGGGCCAAGTCCACTGGGTTGGGCCCAATAGCTAGTCTAAATTAGCCTAAAGAGACTCAAACTTAGGGAAATAGACCAAAGACCTAGATACATGACTCTAATAAAAGGAAAATTACAACTATATGACTCAATAAAAATAAAGAAATACAACATAGGACTCATAATAAATGGCTAGACCATGACGTACGCCTCCGGGGTGACGAGAAGGGCCGAGAGTGGCAGGACGGATGGTGATGACCCCATCACTATGTCAGGTCGCATAGATTCCTTCTCCACGGTCTTGGACACTCTCTCTGCTCAGATGACCTCCCTCACCGCCAATCATGAAGACTTTAGCCAGGCCTTCCACATCATGAACTTAACACTTCTTGGAATGCAGCACCATGATGTGGCCCATGACAACTCCATTGCCCATATTTAGGATCATCTTTAGCTTCAAGACCATTCTCTTGAGGACATCTGACGCCGCCTTGGATATCAGCCTCCTCCTCCTGAGGATCACCCTCCTGCAGATGGCCACCAAGGATTTTTTTTAGTTTCCTTCTTCCAGTATGTGTCCTTAGGTCTTGTGTCTTTCGGGTTCTCTTTTCGTCTATCCTATTCCCTCCTTTGATGATGCCAAAGGGGGAGAAGTAGTTATGCAGGTCTAATGTAACTTATGCAGGCATGTTCTTATGTTCTGTATGAATGATCATTTGTGAGAACATTTTGTAAGTCAGTTTTGCATTTCCTTTTGTTATGATATCTTGAAGTCTTGCATTCTCTCAAGCATCAATGTACTTGTACTGAAGTAATGGTATGAAATGATGAAAAGAATGCACTTGGTATTTGACGTTATTTGATTGGTTCATATCTTTTATTCCTTCTCTATTTGGCAAATAAAATGGTTGAATGGCCTAAGTGGATGTGGCTTGATGAAATGATTACCTGGTTTGATCGCCTTATGGATTATCATTTTGATTGGTTCTTTGTATATCATATGGTGTCGGATGGAAGACGGGCTAGCCAGTCTGAAATCCTTCACTATGCGTGATTGTAAACTCCGCCTCGTACAAGAATCATGTCGATCCTTGCGCGGATTGAATGCAATGTTTTGCAAGTCCCCTATTCGCCCATAGCATGCCAATGCACTTAAAAATCTAGAGTTTTGTCATCATCAAAACAGGGGAGATTGTTAAGTTTTTCCAAGCGATTTTGATGATAACAAAACCCCGAGATGACAAACGGTTTAAGTTCATCCACTCTTACAGATGTAAGTGCTCATGTAGGGTGTAATATCCCGGACCCTTCGGATCCTTCTTCTTGGGTCCTGGATTTATTTTCTCAGAGAATTTGTTCTCATTTTGCCCAGAATTATCTTTCGGACATTTTTCGAGTTTGGATCCGTGCGTTTCGGATCAGTTTCGGAGGTTCCGGAACGTGTTCCGCGGTTTCCCATATTTTTCCCTGACAGGACCTACGGAACCCCATAGCAGGTGAACCGGGTCGTTCACCTACTCAGGAATGGTACCACGGCGATCAGCGTGTCCCGAGGATCGCAGGGGTATATATTTTTATATTTTTTAGAAAATCCAAATTTTCTATATAAGCCCATTTCTTTTTCTTTTCTCCTTTCCCTTTCTTCTTCTTCTTCCTCGTTTCTCTCCCGTGAGCGCACGGCCGTGCCCGGCCCCTCTCCCGTGGACGCGACAGCGTGCTCCCCTGCAGCTGCAGACGGTGGTGGGCGACGGCATGGCAGCGATGGTGGCGGTGTGGTGATCGCGGCGGCGTGCGTGGCTCGTGGGAAGCTCGGGAAGAACAAGGGTTTCATGCGAGGTTTCGAGGATCGGCGGTGATCCGCCACGTTTTGGACGAATCCGAGGTAGGGTGACGGTCCTTAGCTCAATATTAATCTTCCTCGTGATTCCTAGGCCGAGACGAGGTCAAGTGTGGGCTATTTTGAGCCGGGAAGGGAAAATCATATTTTGTGGTGTGAGCACCCGATCTAGCATTTCAATGCATGTTTTGTGGTTTGTGGGCATCAAAAGATGCAATAGGGGCTTAGGAACAAGTTTCCCTTTTGTTTCCCCTTCACCCGGAGGTGAATGGGGCGTGGAATGGTGAATTTGGGGTTTTCCCGCCGTTCTCAATTTTCCAGAAGTGTGGCGGTCCTTCCAGTGACCGCCAATTCCTTTTGGCGATCCCCGTTCGACCGTTTCAATATTTCCGTGCGTGGGTTGGGCATGGCGGCCTCACGATGAGCCGCTAGAGCCGAGGTGGTGGCCGAAGGTCCGACCGCTAAGCCCAGTTGGTCGGCGTGGCCTTCGAGGCATTTTGACAGTTGGAGGTTCTTGGGTCTGGTGGCCGAGGGTATGCTTGCCTCATTCCTTTTGGCAGCCCTATATAGGACCGCTTGTTCTTTCGTGACCTAGGGTGTGGCGGCCTATCTTTGAACCGCTACAGTCCTTGTGGCGGCCCAATGTTGAACCGCTAACTCTTGTGGCGGCCCAAAGGTGGACCGCCAGCGGTGCATGTCCAATCGGAGTTATGTTTTATCGATTCGAGTCCCGAGTGAGTGGACCTCGATCCACGTGCTAACCCGTGGTCCGACTGATGCTAGACATCATGTGGGGGCCACACGTTAGGGTGCCGTGGGATCCCGGGAGTTGGTGTTCTCAGCTCGTGTCACCGTGAGTCGGTGTCAGTATGAGGAGCGGCCCTTGTACTTTGTCCGATTTAGACGTTATTTTTCGTTGACTAGAGAGTCTACCCTTTCAGTGACCCTCCACTAGTCGTAGCCTTCCGACACGCGAGTGATCCCACCAGGGAGTGGTGGCAAGCTACCCTAAGAGACGATTTTTAGACTGGTTTCCGTCGGGCCCCACATGTTGCAGCCAGAGTCTGGCTGAGGGGAAAACCAGTCAGAGGGCAGACCTGGGACGCATGGCCTGTGTGTGCACACGTGGTTGGGGGCGGTTGGACCCGCGCTGACGAGCGCCACCCTAGCTAGTCACTTGTTCTGTGGTTACTTGTACGGTGTCTCAGTTCCCATTGGGCTGGAGGGAGACACCCGAGGCGCGGTTTAAGTCATCAGTGGATGCATCCGGCCTTGCTTCTAGTGGGTTGGTACTCCTGTCTTCGTCTGGTAGCAACTCTTGGGTTTCTCTTACGTTTTGATGAGTTGTCTCGATTTCGTGCTATGCATTCGGTACTAGCTGTAGTGGTAGCTTGCAGTTACTTTCCGCACAGTTTCTCAATTTGCGAGGTGGGGACCGGATGATCCCTGTTGAGCCTTTTGTTTTGAGGCTCATTCCCTGCGTATTTTTCATGTTTCAGGTGAGACGCGGTTTCAGGGGAGCGCTTCCGAGGCTCCACGTGGTTCAGGTGCCCAGGGTTAGTTGCCAGTTCCGGGGTATGCCCCGTGTAGTTGTATTTTTCTCTTTAGACTATACTAGTTGTGGACTATTGTTATGTTTAAGACTGCTGTTATTTTGTGGACCATGTAATTTAATTAATGTCTTTATTTATTTCCTGCTTATTCATATTACCTGTGTAGTTCTGCAATTATTCAGATTCTTGTGTATCTCCACACCATCCCTTTTAACCCTTCCGAGTCTTCGGGCTCATGGGTGGTGGTTCGAGATTCGGGTTATCGGGCCTTCCCGGTGTTCGAATCTCGGGTCGTTACAGTTGGTATCAGAGCACGGTTGTGGATATATATGAGAATCGTAAATAACTGCAGTGGTCCACTAGTCCACAATGATGATGTACAGTTTGCACTGGCTTAGGGCATCGTGCGTTTTATTGATTCCATTGTTTTCTATGTCTTCTATCTTTTTGCAGCTGGCGAGTATGGCGCCGAGGCGTAGGACTCGCTCTCAGCAGGGACAGTCGACAAAGGAACAGGAGGAGCAGAGCAGAGTGACACCAGATGCCACCGATGCAGCGAGAGTTTCGGGGGCCGAGGATTTCTGTCGGAGCATGTTTCAGTTCATGTCTCAGTAGTTTGGCGGTGATGCTGGTGAGGGCTCGTCGTCCAGAGGTGGACCCAGTCGTGCTATGAGGGACTTTTTGCAGTTTCACCCGCCCTATTACGGTGGCCAGCCAGATCCCGATGTGTCCAGGAGATGGCTCGATGAGATGGAGAGAGTGTTTAATTCAATGCGCTGTGCCGAGGAGGACATGGTGATGTTGTCCTGTAACCAGTTGCAGCGTACGGCTCGAGATTGGTGATCTTCAGAGTGGAAGACGTCCTTTCAGTCTCGTTTGCTCCAGTAGATTGTGTGGAAGGACTTTGTTACAGTCTTCGAGCGTACTTACTGTCCATCCTATGTTGGTACGCAAAAGATGCGTAAGTTCTTGGAGCTGGTTCAGGGCGACAAGTCAGTGTTGTAGTATAGGGCTCGGTTTATGGAGTTAGGCCATTGTGCTCCCCATATCATGGAGCATGAGGGAGTGAAGACGGAGTAGTTTATGCAGGGTTTGAGGCAGGAGCTGAGGCACTTCTTGATGGCGAATGCTGCTACTGATTTGGAGACGGGTTCTCGTGTGGCGGCATCGTTGGAGCTGGATATGCAGAAGGTCCGAGGACAGGCAGGCAAGGGGCAGTCCCAGTTAGGCCGTAGTCAGCACACGGCTACCCAGCAGCAGAGTACTTTCCAGTACACTATGGGTAGATCGGGAGCGTCGACACCGACAGCGTCAGTGACAGGATCTAAGTCTTTTGGCTCCAAGGTCAAGAAGTTTCTCAAGAAGGGTTTTACTAAAAAGCGCAAGGATCAGAGGCATGCATCTTCAGGCAGTGTGCAATAGCCGATTCCTTTTCAGCGTCAGGGATCAGTGGGTGGATCGCGGGGACCGTGTCCCCGGTGTGGCGAGTCGCATCCAGGCAGGTAGTGCACGGCGTCGGTGATTTGTTTCAGGTGTGACCAGCCATGGCACATGGCGCATGACTGTCCCCAGAGGCCGCCGCAACAGTAGTATCCCCAGCAGCAGAGGCAGTAGCAGGGGCAATATCCGCTGCTACCCAGGTCAGCGAGTGTGGGGGGCAGGCAGAGGTCCCGAGGCCAGATCACACACATGACCAGGGCAGAGGCAATGGCGTCACAGCTCGTGGAAGGTACCGTTATGATTTTGGGTTGTGCGGCTCAAATTTTGTTTGATTCTAGTGCGTCTCATTCATTTATTTCGGAGGATTTCACGCTAAGTATTGAGGAGCCGATGACCCAATTGTCCTGTGATTTTGCAGTAGAGTTGCCTTCTGGTGATTTTTTGATCACTCCGTATTATTTCGATGAGGTTCCTGTGTGGGTTGAAGGGCGGAGTTTGCCGGCCAGGCTTTATGCGTTGGCACTTCATGATTTTGATGTGATTTTGGGCATGGATTGGCTCGAGGTACATCATTCTTTGGTGGATTGTGGCTCGAAGAGGGTTTATTTCTAGTGGCTTCATGGACCTACCTTCTATTTCCAAGGTATTAGGTCTTCCTCTTCTCGCATTCTTGTTTCGGCTATTATGGCTTGTCGTTTGCTTGATGCGGGTTGTCAGGATTTTCTCTCTTCTGTGGTCGCGTGTGGACGTCGAAAAATGTCAATGATGATCATACGGCATGCATGTCTCGACACTCGAGAGCAAGCCGAAGATGAAAATGCCAAATAAACCTCATGCCTCGCCCGATCAGGATGAGGACTCGCTTGGTGGTCCGCTAGCCGATGAGGGAGCCCCCCGGGCGGAAGATATGGCCACAACTCTATAGCCGGCCGTGCCGAGAGCTGAATCAAAGAAGAGTCGGGAACTCCGACACAGCCCGACGTGCACCAAAAGTCACGCAAAGTCTGGGACCGAGCCCCAAAGGCTGTGAACGGAATATTGCGGAGGCCATATATCGCAACCGGAACATTCGGAGAGTGCCAACATTCATATAAACGGCCACGTCTTCGAAAAGAACCCATTCGGTGCTTAAAACGGCATGGAAGGGACTTAAAGCGGCGCGCCTTAAAACGGCGCGCCCTCTTGCTTATACGGCGCGCTCACTTTGATTCATGTCCCCCCTTGGTCATCTTAAACCGGCGCGCCCTTGAGTTTGACAAAACCGGCGTGCCCCATTATATGCTATAACATGAACTCCCTTGCTTTTGTTGAAACGGCGCCACCACCTTCATGTTAAAATGGCGCGCTCCCGTTGAAGGGCCACCCCTTTGAATGCACTAAACCGGCGCGCCCATTTTGGAGTGCTAATACAGCGTGCTTAGTTTAAAATCAATCTATTCTCTGAAGCCTTTATCCGGCGCGCAGTGAAGCCGTCCCGTCATCAATGCGGTCCCCTGTTTCCTGGGAGTTGCATGATGACGAACAAGCCTGAAGTGGTTAAAACTCCGACTTCGATCCGGAGGGCAATCGAGCATATGCCGTGAATGGAAGTTCTCGAGCCCTGCACCGTCAAATGCTCATGCCGTCGAGCGGCCGCCCATACTCCTGCAAATGATGAAGGCAACGCGGCTCGCGGTGGACATGCCAGCGGAGGAGGAGGCCATGCCTCTGCCCCCCTCCCGGTCACACTATAGCCTCGGCGGAGGTAACGTCGACAGCAGCAGCAGGGCAACGTCACCAACGTTAGTAGTAGCAGTGGTGGTTGTGGGAAAGAAGGAACCAACGGAAGGAAGGAAAATACAGAGGGCATCCCTCCAAAATAGGGCCTTCGGCCCCTATAAAAGGAGCGCCCAGGCGAAGCTTAAACCGGTTGGGAAAGGGTTGGAAGGTTGGAGGGGGAGAAACTCCTTGAAGCCCGAAGCCAGTGTTCCTCTGAGAGCGAAGTGAAGTGAGAAAGGAGAAGGAGAGAGCAGAGAGTGAGGTGAGGGAGATACAGATCTCCCCTCCCCCCTTGTTTCTTTTTCTTTCCTCCGATGTATTCTTCCCTTTGGTTCTTTTCTTTAGATGCATGAAGAGCCCATGTATTTGCACCCCTTCGTGGTGAAATGAAAATGATCCTTCGGGAGATTCTTTTTTTTGATATGTTTCTGATCTCCTTCCCCACTCGTTCCCCTTTGAGGGATCATTGCCCGTGAGTCGTGAGAGCTCTTGAAGGCTAGTCCTCGAGCTTTTCCACACTCACTCTTTGGTTATCGGACCGCGTGAGGTCTACATTTTGAGGTTCACCCTGGAGCAATCCACTTGGTGTTCCGCTATTTTCTCTGGCAATCGTCAGTCCGGGGGAGGTGCTGCCCAAATTTTGCCAGAGGAAGAACATGTAAGAACAGAGAATGCGTAAGAACAGACAGACAAACACACTAAACCACTGAGACAAACTAAACTTCCAAGTTCCTGCACAGCAAACTCTTCTAACGAAACACTCAAATCTTCCTGCCACTAACATAATCCATCAATAAGATGAGCAAAGCAATCAATAAATCAACTTGCAGTTGAAGGAAAGAAGAAACAGAGCATAAACGGGTTGAAAATAAGCTATACAATGCTTAATCCGGCGCCCCCTAATCCGGCGTGGGTTAATCCGGCGCGGTACCCCCCCGCGCCGGTTTAACCCCACACTCAAAACCCATTTTATTTTCCTTGCAGCTATCCGGCGCGCCCCCTTGCATTAGCCCATTAAACCGGCGCGCTATACTGTTCCTTGCCTATTCCGGCGCGTCCTTGGAACCTATTCCTATTTGAGCCTTAAACCGGCGCGCCCCCTTCCTGGACCTTAACCGGCGCGCCCCCCCTTGAACTCCCTTAAACCGGCGCGCCCCATGGATGCCTCTACCCGGCGCGCCCCCTTCATATCTTGACCCGGCGCCCCTTAACCGGCGCGCCCATCTTCTTGCAATGTGCCAACACGGCGTGCTAAAAGAAAACTAAAAGGATGAAAGGAAGAAAGAGAACTATTGAAACTAAAGAATAAACCAGAGGATAAGGATTAAATCAATAAATAAAATGGAAAGAATGGAATGGGAATAAAATACTTAACTCAATGATCGGAACAATGACAATAGCATACCCACGCCTTTACCAAATTTTGTTCCGGGGGCGCTGCCCCCGAAAACCCCCGCAAGGGGCGTTGCGGCAGGTCGATCCGCGTGCGAGGGCGCACGTTGCCGAGTTTGGGCTTTACACTTAATAACCCGCTCCCTCAGACTATGCGTGAAGAGAAAAGTAATGATGCCCCGTGGTATCGGACGTGGACCTCGGGATCCCCGACATGGTCATGATCCGTGCACCTCTTGGGCCGATAGTTCGTCAGTTTGACCCACTTCTTCCGGGATCCGATCCCGCACCCACGCGAAGCGTGCCGTACCTGCGGCAGATATCCAAATGTCTTTGTTGTTATCTCCGATGCTTCAATTATGAACTCCCGATCGAATACTGGATTGTCCGTTAGTGGCTGATGTATATATACCGGGATCTAATCCCGCACTTTCATTAAATTCGCCGCACTCGCAGCAAGTATTTGTATGGTTTTGAACACCGTTTTACATACCGATGCGGAGGGTTTAAATCATGTCAACCCAACTCGCATGCTTTAATGAAAAATGATCTTTAGGTCATTTGACCCCTCTTCTTGGCGATTAATCAGAGGTCTTCCCCTCTCCGAGGGGATGTAATTAACGTCGCGGCCTTTATGGCGCGGCGGGTCTCCAGTCCCGACCCGATATCCACAATCATCTGATTAGTCAGATGGAGCGCACCCCGGGCTTCGGACCACTCCAGTCTCGAAGCCCGAACACATTGTCACCTAGGTGACTGGCACGCCCTCGCACTAGATAAACCGATAAAAAGAACACCAATATCCCGATACCTTCACACCCGAAATTTAGTGCGTTCCACAAGCTGGCACGCCCGGTGGGACAGATGATCCCGAATCGATATAACCACCGATATCCCACGATATTTCCGATGCTCGAAATTCAGTGCGTTCCACAAGCTCGGTGGACCAATCAGACCCGGATGTGGAGGACATTCCGGTGGTGTGCGAGTTTCCCGATGTTTTTCCCGAGGACCTACCTGGATTACTGATGGGAATCAACTCCGAGCATGTACATTTTAGTTTGCATTTGTGTCCTTTTTATTTACATTTATATCCTTGGAAAAATGGGTTTGCAATTGTAAGGCTTTATAAGCCAATTTGTTAGTCCTTAGAAGTCTTTGGGTTTATTTACAAAAGTCCTGTAGGTCCAGCGGGGGCCCCTCATCCCCTCTTCCATTGGTCCACCTAAGCTCTATGGCCCATGTGGGGCTGGTCAAATGTCCAAGGTGGGCTTCTAGAATGTTTGATCATTCAAGGGGACAAAGGGAGAAAAAAGTCTATATTCCATCCCCTTTCTTGGTCCAAGGTAGGCAACCTACCAAACTTGGACTTCCTTCCTTTGAAAATTCAAACGAAGGAAGTTTCCTTGGCCCCCCCTTGGTCCCCCCCATCTCCCACGAGATTCCCATCCCCTCCCCTTGCCATTCTCTATTTAAGGGAGTGTATAGTGTCATTTGTAAAAAAAAATGAAGCATTAATGAGAGAAAAAATTCATTTGTGCTCACAAGGCCCACGGGCGCCCCTCTCTCCCCCTCTAGAGCTGTGAGAGCTCTGATTTCAGATGTGTGAAGCATCTCCACCACCACCTCTCTGAGTGTGACGCTCAGCACCGCCGCCGCCATCGTACCGCCATCGCGCCGCCACTGCCATCACCGGAGTTCTGTCCAAATCAGGACA
This sequence comes from Amorphophallus konjac, assembly GCA_022559845.1. Lineage (NCBI taxonomy): Eukaryota > Viridiplantae > Streptophyta > Magnoliopsida > Alismatales > Araceae > Amorphophallus > Amorphophallus konjac. Next base: position 453,774,242 of record CM040121.1, on the reverse strand, counting down.
AAACCTCAAAGCTGTAATTTTATCTTTTTTCCTGTTGTCGGATCGACCCCAAATTTTGTGGGTTGGTTAATCTTGTTAACCCCAATCTCCAGTTTAATTTTTGTGTCATTCTACCACCGTTTGGTATTTTTCCCGTATTTTTGTTCTTCCCCTCAGTAATCTGCCAATTTGCAGATCTGCGGGACAGTGTCCTATTGTGGTATTTTTCCCACCCCCTTACACATCTCCAGAAAATCCCCAAAAATTACCAAGTGTTCCTCACGTACCTCCCCTTCCACAAAAAGTTTTATGGAGTCTAGATATTTCATTTTCCATTCGGTCCAAATTCATTTTTAGGGTCAACTCAGTCTGTCCTGTGTGTCTGTCAGTCCAAGCCAACAAAAACATTTGTGGCACAGCCATTTTAATTTTCAATCCACTTACTTGATGGATCGAGAAAAATTATATGTTGTAGCCCTCTGAGTCCTCTATCCGTCGGTACCTCTTGTGCATCGATCCGACATCGGATTTGACCGTAGAAATTCATCTTGTGGAGGCGCACAAATCTGTTCCGTGAACAAACCTGCAAAAGCAGCAGCAAGTTAAATCTTGCAAAAATCTCAAAGCTCAATTTCAGGAACCGCCACTTCAGAGAGTCGACCAGGGACGTCCCGCCATCGTCCCAGCCAAGCGCCGCCTTTAGAAGACTCAAGGAGGATGATGTCTCTTTGTAGACCATTAGTTGTTGTCCTGCAACTCAGAACCGAGTCGGCGCAGCACCGAGTCGGCGCAGTACCGAGTCGGACCAGCAGCCCGGTTCCACCCCGAGAGCCCTTCCGGCTTGCTGCCCGTCAACCCAGGATCGGTCCTCCCGGACCCCACTTGTAGCCCTTTACCTCCCTGCGTGGAGTGGGCAAGGAATCACTGCTGTAATTAGTGAATAATTATTTTTACCGAGAGTTACCATACTTGGCCGGGGTCATCTTCCCCACGCCCGGAGCGTGGAGGTACACTCGCCACCCTCCTCGTAGGCACTTTGCTTATCTCGTATATGTTTGTATGCCGCTGCTAGTGATAGGATATTAGCTCGCTTTACTTTTATCACCGCTGCGAGAGAGAGCGAGACCCGTCCCGTGACTCGATCCGGGGACGAGAGAGAGTCGACCACCCTACCTCACTGTCGGTTCCTCAACCGCGCGGATCCACGCTTTCCCTCGCTTTGGGACGACGAGTGAGCTCGCATTTCTGTTTGCGACATATAGCCTATAGGAACTCTTAGTGTCGGGCCAAGGTATCTCTATTGTTCGCGTGTCGCTGGTCACGTCAACACTTAGAGTCCGAGGTTTGCATCCATTGGCGTCGGGTCCCTCTGTCTGTCCCGCATCAAATTGGTATCAGAGCGAGTCGAGTCTAGGGTAGTCTTTGATTCAAAACAAAAAAGAAGAGTCATTTCAGTCAATCCAAGGTTGCATTTGCATACCATTATTCGGTATATCAAAAGGTGTTGCCCGAACGTTAGGTTACGCCTATCGGGAAGGTCGCACATTTGCGAGAGAGGATCTTCGGATCCCGTAACTCCGCCAAGTACCGTCTATTGGTTAAGTCTAGGTGTGTAGTCGAGTTGGCATTCCAACTTGCATTGTTGTTTTAGGGTTGTGTCTGGTGTCTTGTCCAAGTGTCTTCATGTCCGTCCTATAGTCCCCAGTCACCCATGGATTCCCAATCGCCCAGGCGATATCACTGGCTGCATGACTCCCATTGGCTTGGAAACCATCCTATCTACTTCCATAGTCCCGAAGCCTCAGACTTTCATGGCTCCAAGGTCCCGAGCGACTATCTCAAGTGGGAAGCTGCCATGGACAAGTATTTCTAGTGTTACACTATTTCCGAGGCCATGCAAGTATGCTTTGCCCAAAAGAGGCTTATCCAAGAAGCCGCCTGGAAATGGGAGAGTATGGAACGCATGAGGGAGGTTAGGAGGCAATGGCCCATCGAGTCGTGGCATGAGATGAAGGGTGAACTTAGGAAGGTCTACCTACCCGGCCCGGTCACCTCCAACCGACCCTACCCAATCACCTCCAACCAAGTGGGTCATAGTCGGACAAGAGCCCCACACGTAGATGCGCCTAGACCCAAGCCTAGGCCCGTTGATTACGGGCGAGTCCACCATGATACCCCTACTCCAACCCGCACCGTTGCCGAACTCGTGCAAATGATTTCGGATCGGGTGGATAGGAGGTGTGCTTATATTGAGTCATTAGTCTCCCCTTGCCCACCTCCGAGACAGAAGGTAGCGATACCCGAGCCAAGGGAGGTCATAGCAGGTAGCCCCAACCAGGCCCCACCTACGGAGTCCCAAGGGCCTCTTCCCCTCTTAGAGGACAGTCCTCCCCCACCCCAACCGGGGAACCCTTCCCCTAGTGCTCCTTTGTCACCCATTTTCGATCCTCATCCGGAGCCATCTCATTCAGAACCACCTCAGCTCGAGCCACCCGTGTTTCTAACGGGAACACTTTTCATCGCCGAGCTACTACTTAGCTGGCTCAAGAATGGCTTGGTCCCACCTTGCTACCCATCCATGGACCCTACACTCCCATTAGTGCCCGTCAACTCTTTCCATACTACATTCCAGTCTTTCCATTATGTTTCTATTTTGGAAGACCTTATCAGGGGGTTAGACATGCAAATGAAGTTAACATGTCTGTTGGCCCAAGGCTTCGACCAACCCCATAGTCGTAGCTGTAAGTAGATTAATCTACCCCGCCCCCGAACTATGAACATGTACACATAAACATGAACATGTAAAACATGAAATATAGACAATGAAGGGCAAGGGGCGATGGTGAAAAGAAAGAAACCGTGATCGCCACCCAAGGAATAGCAGTAGGAAATAGATGCTATAATGAAATCAAATCTACCACGTACCTTGGGAAATGAGGAAGAAGATGCGACCCGAAGGGAAGCCGCTACCACATGAGATCGCACTTGAAACGATGCGGGGAATCGATCGTGGGTACACCTCCTCTCCTTCCAGCCGGCTAGAGAGAGAGGGCCTTACGTCCTATTGATTGTCTCCTGCAAAACAAAGCCATGAAAATGAAAGAATACCCATTAGATTATGAAAGTCTAGCACATGCCCGAAGTGATGAAATACCATGAAAGAATGGGGGAGAATGCACCGGGGGAGGGTTTTTAACCCCTATAAATAGGTGCAAATGAAATGTGGGAGTGTTGTGCATGCATGGGATTTGAAATCGCAGAATTTGATGGAGAGAATAGAGAGAAAAATATTGTGCAAAATGGAGAAAAATGCATCAACGTGCAGGAACCTGTGTAAAAACTAAGTGTAAAACTGTGACGATTTGTGAAAAGTAAGGGAGAAGAACAAGAAATTGGAGCAAGTATAGAGAGCCAAGAGAGATGGAAATCGAAGAAGATACTCCCCTCTTCAAGATGGAGTCAACGGAGGACGAAGAGGATGCAGGATGACTCCGCCCCGAGCCGACGAAGGGCGCCCCACCGCACAGGTTCAAGAACTTGTGATGATTTACAAAAAGCATGGGCGAAGTTAGGAGGGTAAACGATGATGAAATGAAGCAAATGAGGAACCAAATTAAAGCTAATACTTCCCTCAATAGCCTGGGGTCGAAGGTTTGAGTGGACGATCCGGCATGGCTTCGTCCCAGGTCGAAGAAGAGCCCCCCCCCCCTCCGCGAACTGTGAAATGGGTGGAATTTATAGAAAAAATGATGAAAACCCTAACTTTCCCCAACGATTCTCAAGGATAGAGACCACCATATCTCGAGATATATGGATCAATCTCGAGATAATAGATAGGATAAGAGCTAGGAACAAACGGAACTCTTTTTGGTGGAAGGATCTAGAAGATATTCGCGCTAGAAAGGGGCCCCGAAGCCTAATCTGCCAAGGTTTGTGTTACATGAAAGTGCATAAAACCTGATATTGCGGCCAAGATTCCCGTGAATATATTCCACTAAATTTCGGGTTATATGGCTTAAACTCGAGATAATTGGGGTGGCAAGAGGTAGAAACAAATGGGAAGTGATTTGGTGGAATATTTGAGAAGATAGAGCCTTAGAAAGGTGACCCCGGCGAACAAAAATCAACCTTAGAGTCCAGTGGCGAAAAAAATGGAGTTTAGGGTCATCTGGACTCTCTGCGGAATAAACGGTCTATCGCGCTTCCGTTCTATGAAGAAACGGTCATAGAAGGACCGCATGGCCAGTAAAAATGGTCTAAGAGGCGACCGCCAAACGACAGAGGGCGACCGGGAGGCTTCTGGCACAAAAATTGAAGAACCCATCTACCTAAGACCATTTTTTGATAGTAGCGATCTCAAGAAGACCGTCTGTTGACATTTTAAAAATAATAAAAAAATAAAAAAAATAAAAAAGTTACTGTTCACGCGGTCAACTGTTGACCATTTGCTACAGGAAACGGTCGCCCGATAGACCATTCTATTCATGAAAGTGGTCAACAGTTGACCGCTACTTGGGGTGGCTGCAAGGCTCATGCGACTTTGTGAATCAGTGAATATCTCAAAAATGGTGCAGAATTAGAGAAAGTGGTAGATGAAGACATTGTAGATAACTGAAAAATGAACAACTTTTATGAAGACATAAAGATGAAAAAATGATCAGAAGAGAGAGAAAAAAGGGTGAGAACAGAGAAGAATGTTGGGACTTAAAAATGGTGGGGAACTAGCCAATGGCGTAGAAGAAGAAAATGTAGGGCTTTAAAAATGGAACAACTTTGGTAAAGGACACTTAATGAATAGAATAGCAGAAGAGGGTGAAAAAAGACCACTTCTTAAGACTGCGCAGCGAAAGGGGCCGAATGCTTGAGGGAAGTCGACCTAAATGGGCTGTAAGTCGACTTGGAAGGCCAGAAGGTGATAAGATCAGCTCCAGGGCTCTAAGAAATAATGATCTCCAAGGCTCAAAGGGAATGGAATAATGAAATGGGCTCAAATCCATCCAAGGAATGCTCCAAAACAATGGTTAATTTGGGACATCAGAAATGATGAATAAGAGAAATGACGCAACTTGCGGGCTAAAAACAGGTGTCAACAGTAGCTTCACACATCCCGCCTTAGGGTCCATTACCTCCGTGTGCACCGTGGCTCATGTCACCACGGAGGTCCTCTTACTTCTTCCCTTGCCGGCCGAGCCTACCTTCATTCCATTTATCCCAAGGGTGGACCCATACCTTCTACATATGACCGTCGTCCCACCAATCACAATGCATGAAGGTGATTATTTATACCTTCCGGGATTTCAGACTTGGGACCGTGTCATGGGGGAATCCATATTGTAATACCCCGTATTTAATTAGTAATTTTTATTAATATTTCCTGTTCAAATTGGAATTTTTAAGAATTTATTTGAATTAAGTTGAATTAATAAATGAATAGAAATGGAAATAAACCATTAAAAATTTAAATTGAAATGAAAATGAAATGTGATCCAAATTAAAATAAGGTATGAATGAAATAAAACATAAATGCAATTGATTTGGAATGAAAATGAAATTAAAAGAGGGAATTTGGAATTTGAATTTCGAATTTAATATTTTATTAATAAATGAATAGTGAAGTGGAATTTAGTTGACCGTATTAAAATCTCGAAAAATGGTAATTGGGTAGCTGATCATTTGCTTAACAAACTTTTCTTCTATGATTAACCCTAATAAAATCGTTAACCTGGTCAAATCTAGAGTTTAACTGGGATTAGAATCCACCAACCCCCAATAGTAACTTCTATAGTAACTTACACCTTGAAACACGAAATTAGAACTCATTCCTTAACTAAATTCGATGAGGTTAGAGGCAAATGAAAGGTATTGATTGGTAGTTTAATAACCCTTAACCAATTTCGTGTAAAATTAACCAGGATAGAAGTGATTAGATGAGTTTGATCGAGGTCAAGCATTTCGGCGGCGTAAGTTACACGTCTCTTCTAGCTCGAAATTCACCCTTCCTGGAAGGATCTAGAAGGTGTATTAGGTATTAAAAGAAAGCTTAAAGAGTCTAGTTTCATTTGGTAGCTGGGTCAATCGACGAGGAGTCCAGATCTGGGAGTATTCGGCGATTTAGTGGAAGGTGTTCTTCGTTCTTGGTTCTTCTTCATCCAACTCTTTGATCCTTGATTAAGGTAGGTACCCTTCACCAAATGAAGCATGTAAATATAGTATCTTGATCTGCTTGACGAGATCTATCGTTTGGGACTGAAAGCCCTAAATTTTATAGAGTATTGAGGGAGATATCAAGCGATCTTTGGAGGATATTCTTCTAGTTCGTGGGTTTTCTTATTTGCTGAAGTTTAGATCTTCAATTGAGGTAGGCTTTAACAGACCTAAACCTTATTGTTATATATGAATGGAATCCTCATCTTGTTAGCTTCCTTCCTACGTAGAAAGCCCTAATTTTTATCAACCATGCTAGGTTAATTTCTCGTTTTAGCAAGCTTATGTTCTTGTTAGGTTTAAGTGAGCCCTTTTAGTCTAAGCTTGAATCCCCGTGACTAATCACAGGCTAAACATGAAATTAAGCATGGCATCTTGTTTATCTCTTTCCTGTCTTTCCATTGATATCTCGTTTGCTTAATTCCATGAAGAAACAGAGGAGTTATGTTGATTCTAATCAAGGGATCTTGAATCCCGTTCTCTGCTCGTTAAGGCGCTATGTACCAGGGGCGCGATCTTTAACGCGCTAGCCCGATATAGCGCAATCTTGTAGACCCCCAGCCCTGGCAGAACATGTTCAAACCTTAAAAATTTAATATATTCGGATTTTTTGGATCGCGCTAGCTTTACCTAGCGCGTTCTTCATTAAGGCGCTATGGCCCTATGGCGCGACATGCTTCATACCCCAATCGCTTGAGGGGTCGAGTCGTAAGCCCTCTGATGCAAATTATAATTCTGTAAGATGTTATATGGTTGCTGTAAGATGCTATATAAGATGTATGTTCAGTTAGAAAACATCTTTGTCCAGTTTTCAAATTAATCAAAAGGGTTTTCATGTTCTTTTTAGTTCCCGATATTCTTTGATTCCAGAATTTTAAATCTTTGATTCCAGAATTATGATGATTAGCTTCTGAAGGTTTTTACAATATACTTATAATATTTTTACGTAGTTCAGATGCTAATTGAGTAGTACTAATAGTTAGTACCCCACCTGTTAATCTAGATTTCAAATTTTATGCATTTAGTTTCCTGGTCCAGAACGTGCTATGTTTTCCTAGCGCGTTCTTCAGGTCGCGCTAGGGACATTTAGCGCCTTCTTCCTATTGACCCCGATCTTCCAGGGGTTAAAACAGAACGTTTCTGACATGTTTTTCAAACTATATTAAGTCCCTGCAGTTACTTATAAGTTAAGTTATACGTATATTAACTTGTAGAACCCCTGTGTTTATCCAGTTTTCAAATTAAAATGGTTTCTGGCCCTGTCTTGAACGAGCTATACTTCCATAGCACGTTCTTGATAAACGCGCTACCTGGGTATAGCGCGTTAATACGCAGAATTTCATTTTTGAGCCGTTAGCTATCTTATTTCTATCAGATTATTGTATATTCTTATTTCTGAATGCAGTAAGTTAATTTTTATCCCTCAAGGCTCCAGTATATCAAAAGGTGTTGTCCGAACGTTAGGCTATGCCTATCGGGATGGTCGCACGCTTGCGCGAGTGATCTTCGGATCGATTACCTCCGCCACGTACTGAGTCCTTGTTGGAATCCTTAGTGTTTTTATCAATTGGTTAGCTACCCACAGCATGTAATTGGTTTTGTTATAAGTGTAATCATGCAATTGAACTTGAACGTATAATTATCATGTTAAACATTTGAGTTTATGAAAATGTAATCGGGTTAAATTTAGCTTGAATTCTTAACATCCTGAAAACTTGTTAACCAACAGAATAAAATGTTTAACCATGGAACTAAGAATGATCTAATTATTGCATTTTCCTACTTACCCTTTCATTCTTGGTTTCCACGACTCGATATGTCGTTAAACATTATGCCAAAGTTGAATTCTCTATACTTCTTGTTATTTCGATATTCAATCAGATCTGTGCTTATTACTTGATAGCTTGTTCTTTGAAATTTATTGGCCATGAAATGTGGAAGTCTAGATTCGTGGGATCTTGTGATCCAAATAAATCAATGTCTGGCAAACAATAAGGGCTTGGTCTAGTCCTGGGAGGAGCACCCGAACACTACTTGTATCCCCATGGAGGTGGTTGACTAGGTGTGGCATTGGCACCAGTACTTGACATGTGATTAATCTAGGGGCTGTCCACTACTCTCTACTAGTTTACACTTTCCACTTTTTCCTGTTCTATGATTTACTTGTGGTTACTCTACTTGCTATTACTTGAAAGTGGAAATGTTACATGCGTGATATACTTGCTTACTGGCCAAATTATTATTTCTACACTTGTTCTTGTTCTTACTTGTTCATAGTAAAGTTCTTATCCTTGCATTAATTGTTATCTCTTGATTCTTGACTTTGCAAGATCTTATTATAGTGTTCTTGCTCTTGTTATCTTTCTCCTTGTTATCATTTCATATAACATGTAATTAAATCATTAATCACTTACACTTGCCTGTTATTACCTACTGAGCGTTGGCTCATAGTATTGTTTTCCCCCCTTTCCAGGTTACTCAGGTGGTGACGTTCACTCGGACGGGGAGTGATTTGAGTGCTACTAGAGTGTGCCTCCATCTAGGTTGCCATGTTGGCACCGTAGTATTTCCAGTTATTACCTTTAGTGTTGCATTAGTGTTCTAATTCTGTATTAGATCAGGTGATGTATTAATGAGTTTGGAAGTTATGTTTAATCAGTTGATTATTGTAATAAGAAGATTAGAATCCTTCTATTCCATTGAGCAGTTTTAGAACTTAATTTTTGTGCTAGCGTGTTTCTGACTGTACGTCCCGGTATTCCGCGTCGGGGCGTGACACATATCGAGGGGTCATAATTTCTTTAATCCCTTCGATCCCTTCCCTAGTGAGCCATATGACCCACCTTATCCATTCCACCTTGTTAGGGAAGTCCACCATCACACCCCTTCCCCACGGGCCGATCCATATACACCCATCAAGCCCGTTCATTGGCAAGGTGATTTTGGTTTTCCTAACCCTCCCGCATTCAAATCCCATGTGCATGACTGGTGCATCGTAGGATGTCTAAGAGTCCACCATTCTGTCAACCATCGATTGCATCTAGTGTATGCATGGCATGCATTCGGATGTCTTGGTCCACCATTGCATGTGCATAGGTCGGACTAACAGTAGGTTTGTCTAGGGTTTTGTTTGTCTGTACATGCACGTGTCGAGCATATTAGGAGTCAAGTCCGTCTCATGTCAGCTCACGTTGTCAATCCCTTTCGAGTGTGAGGCAAGTCGGATCCAATGCGTACGTTGTAGACTTGTTGACATTTGGGATCGGCTCAACCATTCTCAATCTCCGATCTAGTCACATATAGGGACCCAGCGGTGATTCCTAGTGAGTCTTCGAGCCACCTCCTCCGTTTTGAGAGTGACCCCATCTCGGAGTGTCCACCTCTAGCCTCATTCCCATAACATTGTGAGCATATCAAATCTATACGGGATGAGCATGTGATGATTACATGGAGTGGAGCGTACTCCGCGCTTCCAGGTTCGGTGACGGATCTGCATGCGTCATACGAGCAGCCGCACCCCTTACTCGACGAGGTCGAGTTCTTCCCACCCGGGGAGAATTGATGGGTATCAACTCCGAGCATGTACATTTTAGTTTGCATTTGTGTCCTTTTTATTGGCATTTATATCCTTGGGAAAATGGGTTTGCAATTGTAAGGCTTTATAAGCTAATTTATTAGTCCTTAGAAGTCTTTGGGTTTATTTGCAAAAGTCCCGTAGGTCCAGCGGGGGCCCCTCATCCCCTCTCCCATTGGTCCACCTAAGCTCTATGGCCCATGTGGGGTTGGTCAAATGTCCAATGTGGGCTTCTAGAATGCTTGACCATTCAAGGGGACAAAGGGAGGAAAAAGTCTATATTCCATCCCCTTTCTTGGTCCAAGGTAAGCAACCTACCAAACTTGGACTTCCTTCCTTTGAAAATTCAAAGGAAGGAAGCTTCTTTGCCCCCCCCCCCCTTGGTCTTCCCCCTCTCTCCCACGAGAATCCCATCCCCTCCCCTTGCCATTCTCTATTTAAGGGAGTGTATAGTGTCATTTGTAAAAAAAAATGAGGCATTAATGAGAGAAAAAAATTCATTTGTGCTCACAAGGCCCAAGGGTGCCCCTCTCTCCCCCTCTAGAGCTGTGAGAGCTCTGATTTCAGATGTGTGAAGCATCTCCACCACCACCTCTCTGAGTGTGACGCTCAGCACCACCGCCGCCGCAGCCGCCATCGTGCCGCCATCGCGCTGCCACCGCCATCGCCGGAGTTCTGTCCAAATCAGGATAGAACCTCAAAACCATAATTTTATCTTTTTTTTCTGTTGTCTGATCGACCCCAAATTTTGAAGGTTGGTTCATCTTGTTAACCCCAATCTCCAGTTTAATTTTTGTGTCATCCCGCCACCGTTTGGTATTTTTCCCGTATTTTTGTTCTTCCCCTCAGTAATATGCCAGTTTGCAGATCTGCGGGACAGTGTCCTGTTGTGGTATTTTTCTCACCCCCTTACACATCTCCAAAAAATCCCAAGTGTTCCTCACGTACCCCCCCTTCCACCATAATTTTTATGGAGTCTAGATATTTCATTTTCCCTTCGGTCAAAATTCATTTTTCGGGTCAACTCAGTCTGTCCTGTGTGTCTGTCAGTCCAAGCCAGCAAAAACATTTGTGGCACAGTCATTTTAATTTTCAATCCACTCAGTTGATGGATTGGGAAAAATTATATGTTGTAGCCCTCTGAGTCCTCTATCCATCGGTACCTCTTGTGCATTGATCCGACATCCGATCTGGCCGCAGAAATTCATCTTGTGGAGGCACGCAAATCTGTTCCGTGAACAGACCTGCAAAAGTAGCAGTGATGGGGACATCGCTTACCACTTCCCATTCCTCCATGGGTCCCGATGATCGCCAATGTGTTCGTCTTGATTTCTTAAGTCAAGTTATGTAATTTTCATATTTTTCTGGAGTCATATCATTGTAATTTTTCTTTTATTTGAGTCAAGTCCCTAGGTTAATGAGTCTTCTACCTAAGTTTATTATCATTACGTCAGTTAGATTGGTTAATGGGCCCAGTTATATGGGCTTGGCCCAGGGGCGCCCCTTTCCCCCTTGGTTAGTTGTCATTAGTCTAAGAGTCAGGGACTTTTGTTGAATTGTGGGATTCCTATAAATAGGACCCCAATCCCACCAGTTGAAACTAATGACTGAATGAAAAATTTGAATATCTTGAGCATAAGTGCACCTCTCCCTCTCTCTCTATCTCTCTCTCTCTCAAGAAGGGGCGACCCTTTTCTCTCTCCTCTCCCCTCCCTCTCTCTAGGCCGACCAGCCCCCTCTCTCCTCACCTACCCACTCTCCACTTGCCACATCACCCACCCTTTCACCTCCCAAGGCCACATTAACTCTCCCATTTAATCCTTCCCTCTTCCAAGGCACCCCTTGGTATTCCCCGTACACCCCCCTCATTTCCCCAAGCACCCCCTTCACCCCTCCCAAGCTAAAATTCGAATTTTCCTCCCTTTGGGGACTGCACCCATTCATTCCCAGCCCCTTCACCTCCCTAGGTCGCAGCCCCCCAACCCCCTTCCCATTGTTCTTCCTTTGGCCAACCAAGTTCTTCCACCCCTCTCCCCTCTTTTGATCAGTCTGCAGGTGGCAGAGGAAGGGTCATCTTGCAGAATCTGTCACGGAGTCATACGGAGACCTCTGAAGACGTACCATATATTGCTGGAAAGGTCGACCAGTTGGCTTCGCAGGCGAGGCGATCTCATCCCATTCCGACATCGCTACAGCTCGTGGTGCCCATTCTCCCTCGGCTGCGCAGAGCTCCCCCTGCAGAGTGCCTGAACCAGAAGGGTAGCTGTGCCACGGCGAACCCTAGCAGAACCAAGCCGAGGTCTCTTCATCAAAGTCCTTCCACGTCCTGTCCTCTTCCAGGATCAGGAAGCGGAACTGCGTTCGGGTTCCGTGGGACAGAGTTAAAGAGTTTCTCCTCCGACTGCTCCAAGCTGCTTCCCCAAGTCTGCTACGACCTGTCAGCACCTTCTTGGGACCCCCGGTCTCCTCCGACCTCATCCGGCTTCTCCGTTGATTTTTCTGCGAAGTAGACTCGACTACAATTCCAGCAACTCTGACGGCTCATGATTCAGAGTTCGGGAGTGGCCGGGGTAGCTTCTGCAAGTCGCTGTCTGAATTAGGTAGCTGCTGCGGCCAGAATCGGCCACCCGGTTCGAAGCTGCAGCACGGCCGACGGTGGAAGATTCAAGTCACGAGTCCTTCTAAAAATATCTTCATCCACCTGTTCTATTTCTGGATCAAAAAGCAGAAGTGCGTTCGGCATCCGGAGGTCAGAGTTTTCGTTTTTCTCTCTCGACTGCTCGGGTCTGCCTCCCACAACCTTCAACGACCTGCTGCCACTCATCGGCATCCCCCAGTCCACCCCGACCTCAGACGGCTTCCCCACAAGTTTTCCCGCGAAGAGGGTCCGTCCACGGTTCCAGAAACTTTGACGGTTCAAGATTTAGTGCCCGGGAACGGCCGGGACAACTTCTGCAAGTCACTGTTCGTGTCAGGTAGCTATTGCGGCCAGAAACTGCCACCTTGTTCTAAGCTCAACCCAGACCAGCCACTGCAGCCGAAGAAATTGAGAAAATTCTGAAGCATCCTGGTTCCAGATACGAAGATTCCCCAGCTGGTCTCGTCTTCAGAGAAATTCTACAACGTGATCTACGGCCTCTACAGCGACTGGTAGTCAGCCATCACAGTAAGCAGGGAGTTTCCATTTCGGCTACACCGGCGCGTCCTCCGGCGAATCTCCCTCTCCCGCCTGGCCGGCTTACCGCCCCTCCCTGCGTGGAGGTAGTGTTTGAGTGTACTTAATTGTCCCCACCCTAAGTTCACCCTCCTGCGCGAGGTGTAGTGATTGTAATCATTCAAAACAGGATTGAAGCTTCACCGGCGCAGTGTGCGGGGAACCACACTTCCCCGCTCGCCCTCGTCTCCGATCGGGGTTGGTTTCTTCAAACCAACCAGGTGAGCTCCTTCCCATCTCCAGTTATTTCTGTTCATTTCATATCCGTAAAGCTTGTTTGCTGGTCGGTGAGAGAGCGCCCGTTCCCGGAGCCACTAACTCTTGTGTGGTCACCGTGGCCATAGTGAGTGAGTGACCTAGTGCCCCCAAGGCACCCGGCCGCCCTCGTTTGTGGGCTTCATACCTTCGGGAGGGTCAACCTAAGTGGTGCTGGCCCTCTAGCCAGCCAGGGGCTTTCTCCACTACCTCGACTCGGCATCACCGAGTCACCACGGGAAGCGGGTGTGCGCGGTGTAACGGCGACTCTCGAGTTGCTCTTGACTCTTGTGATTATTATTACGAATTAAGTCCAAGGGATCATTGTCATTTGCTACCTTTGCATCATTGTGTCACATCAAGCAGCAAGTTAAATCTTGTAAAAATCTCAAAGCTCAATTTCAGGAACCACCACTTCAGGGAGTCGACCAGGGACGTCCCGCCATCATCCCAACCAAGCGCCACCTTTTGAAGACTCAAGGAGGATGACATCCCTTTGGAGGCCATTAATTGCTATCCTGCAACTCAGAACGGGGTCGACGCAGCACCGAGTCAGCACAGTACCGAGTAAGACCAGCAGCCCGGTTCCACCCCGAGTGCCCTTCCGGCTTGCTGCCCGTCAACCCAGGATCGGTCCTCCCGGGCCCCACTTGTAGCCCTTTACCTCCCTGCATGGAGTGGGCAAGAAATCACTGCTGTAATTAGTGAATAATTATTTTTACCGAGAGTTACCGTACTTGGCCGGGGTCGTCTTCCCTACGCCCGGAGCGTGAAGGTACACTCGCCACCCTTCTCGTAGGCACTTTGCTTATCTCATATATGTTTGTATGCCGCTGCTAGTGATAAGATATGTGCTCGCTTTACTTTTATCACCGTTGAGAGAGAGAGCGAGACCCGTCCCGTGACTCCATCCGGGCACGAGAGAGAGCCGACCACCCTTGCTCACTGCCGGTTCCTCAACCGCGCGGATCCACGCTTTCCCTCGCTTTGGGACAACGAGTGAGCTCGCATTTCTGTTTGCGACGTATAGCCCATAGGAACTCTTAGTGTCGGGCCAAGGTATCTCTATTGTTCGCGTGTCGCTGGTCGCGTCAACACTTAGAGTCCGAGGTTCGCATCCATTGGCGTCGGGTCCCTCTGTCCATCCCGCATCAATTACCTCCCTAGCGGGAGATTGATTTTATGATCGAGATTATGCCAGGTACGGGACCTTTGTCGAAGGCTCCTTACCGTATGGGTCCCGCTGAGTTGAGAGAGTTGAGGGCGCAATTACAGGAGGTGCTGGCCAAGGGGTATATTCGTCCTAGATTTTCCCCTTGGGATGCGCCAGTATTGTTCGTGAAGAAGAAGGGTGGTAGTCTGAGGTTGTGCATTGACTACGGACAGCTGAACGAGGTAACCGTTAAGAACAAGTATCCGTTGCCACAGATTGATGACTTGTTCGACCAGCTTCAGTCTGCTCGAGTATTCTCGCGGATTGATTTGCGGTCCGGTTATTATCAGTTGTGGATTCGAGAGTCTAACATGGAGAAGACTACGTTTAGCTCGAGATATAGGCATTATGAGTTTCTAGTGATGCCGTTTGGGCTCACCAATGCCCCCGTAGCATTTATGGATTTGATGCAGAGGGTGTTCCGTCCTTACCTGGACCAGTTCATGGTCGTGTTTGTGGACGACATCCTTGTTCATTCGCAGTCTGCAGATGAGCATGCATATCATTTGAGGGTTGTGTTACAGACTTTGCAAGATCACCAGTTGTATGCTAAACTCAGCAAGTGTGAGTTTTGGCTTCACGAGGTGCACTTTTTGGGGCACGTGATTTCTAGTGATGGTATTTCTGTGGATCCAGCCAAGGTCGAGGCAGTGATGCAAGGGCCGAGGCCAAGGTCCGTGATGAAGATTCAGAGATTTTTTGGGGCTTGTAGGCTATTACATGAGGTTCACTCATGATTTTTCTCGTGTTGCAGCCCCGCTAACCAGGCTTATGCAGAAGGATGTGCTGTTCGTCTGGACTGGTGAGTGTGAGTAGAGCTTCATGGAGCTTAAGAGGTTGCTCACATCGGCACTGGTGTTGGTGTTGCCTTCTGGATCGGGAGGTTTTGTGGTGTGTACAGATGCTTCCGGGGTCGGGTTGGGTGCTATGCTGATGCAGCACGGTAGAGTTGTGGCCTATACATCTCGGCAGCTAAAGCCACATGAGAACTACCCTACCCATGACCTTAAGTTAGCAGCTGTGATCTTCACATTGAAGATCTGGAGGCACTATCTGTACGGCAAGAAGTTCGAGGTGTTCATAGACCATCAGAGTTTGAGGTATGTATTCACTCAGAAGGACCTCAACCTCAGGTAGAGGCAATGGATGGAGTATATGAAAAATTATGACTTCACCATGTCTTATCAACCGGGCAGGATGAACGTCGTTGCCGATGCCTTGAGTAGGAAGGTCGTTGTCAGCACCATGATGATGAGGAAGTGGAGGCTCTGGGAATAGGTGCCAGCCGTGACACTTAGGCTTAAGTTCCCTCGGAGCTGGGGTCAGCTGTTCTTGCGAGCTTGACTGTCACGCCTTCGATTCATCGCCAGGTGACAGATGCTCAGCGTGTAGACCCTGAGTTGCCCTGGATTTTGGCTTTGGCTGATGTGGACTACGGCGAGGACGGAGCTGTGAGATTCCATGGTAGGCTGTATGTCCCAATCGAGGAGCAGGTGATGCGTGCAGTGTTACGGGAGGCTCATGGGAGTCGGTACACTGTGCACCCGGGTGCGACGAAGATGTATCAGAACTTGAAGAGGCAGTTCTGGTGGCCAGACATGAAGAGAGATATTGCCGAGTATGTGGCCCGATGCCTGACCTGTCAGTAGGTGAAAGCAGAGTATCAGCGACCAGGAGGTACTCTTCAGCCCTTAGAGGTTCCCGCGTGGAAATGGGACAACGTGACCATGGATTTTGTGGTGAGATTGCCGAGGACTCCGAGTGGGAAAGATAGTATTTGGTTGCTGGTGGATCGGCTGACAAAGGTGGCTCGATTGTTACCGATCAAAGTCAGCTGGAGTGTGTCTAAGTTGGCTCGTCTTTATGTGGAGGGGATCGTACCTTTGCATGAAATTCTCATTTCCCTTGTGTCAGATCGAGATCCGCGTTTCACTTCTAGATTTCGGAGGAGTTTCCAACGAGCTCTTGACACGGAGTTAGCGTTTAGCTCATCATATCATCCTCAGTCAGATGGTCAGTCAGAGAGGACCATCCAGATGCTAGAGGACATGTTGAGATCCTGTTGCCTAGAATGGCAAGGGAGTTGGCTTCACCATCTACCATTGGTGGAGTTTGCCTACAAAAACGGCTATCATTCGAGCATTGGGATGGCTCCTTATGAGGCGTTGTACGGGCGACCATGTCGGACTCCACTCGATTGGTCGGAGGTTGGTGAGCATGTTGTGACGGGACCGGAGCTGGTGCAGCAGTGCATTGATGTGATACATCTGGTCCGTCAGAACATGTTGGCGACGCAGAGTCGGCAGGAGAGCTATGCTGATCGAAGAAGGCAGCCACTCTGTTTCATGGTCCGTGACTGTGTATTTTTTAGGGTTTCTCCCATGAAGGGAGTGATGCGATTTGGACAGCGTGGGAAGCTGAGTCTCTGCTATGTTGGTCCTTTTCTCATTGTGGAGCGCATTGGCAGGGTTGCTTATCGGTTGTAGTTACCTCTTGCGTTTGCAGTGGTGCATGATGTGTTCCATGTCTCGATGTTACGAAAGTATATGGCCGATGTTTATCATGTGTTGGGGGATTCTATTTGGCCCGAGGTGACTCCTGATTTGTCTCTACCGGAGTTCCCTATCCGTATTAAGGATCGGTGAGAGCAACACCTACGGAACAAGGTTATCCCTCTGGTAAAGGTGGTGTGGCAGCGGCACTCTGGTGGTGAGGCTTCTTCGGAGCGTGAGGACAAGATGCGTCAGCAGTTCCCTTACTTGTTTGAGTGAGTTTCCCTTTTCTTTTCTTCCCCTGTGCTTCATTTTAAATTTCGAGGATGAAATTTGTTTAAGGGGGGAGGGCTGTAATATCCCGGACCCTTCGGATCCTTCTTCTTGGGTCCCAGATTTATTTTCTCAGAGAATTTGTTCTCATTTTTTCCGGAATTATCTTTCGGACATTTTTGGGGTTCGGATCCGTACGTTTCAGATCAGTTTCGAAGGTCCCGGAACGTGTTCTGTGGTTTTCCGTGTTTTTCCCTGACAGGACCTATGGAACCCCGTAGCGGGTGAATCGGGTCGTTCACCTACTCAGGAATGGTACCACGGCGATCAACGTGTCCCGAGGATCGCAGGGGTATATTTATCTATTTTTTCACATTTTTTGGAAAATCCGGATTTTCTATATAACCCCATTTCTTTTTCTTTTTCTTTTTCTTTTCTCCTTTCTCTTTCTTCTTCTTCTTCTTCCTTGTTTCTCTCCCATGAGCGCACGGCCGTGACCGGCCCCTCTCCCGTGGATGCGATGGCGTGCTCCCCTCCTGCTACAGACGGCGGTGGGCGACGGCGTGGTGATCACGGTGGCGTGCGTGGCTCATGGGAAGCTCGGGAAGAACGAGGGTTTTAAGCAAGGTTTCGAGGATCGGCAGTGATCCGCCGCGTACAAGACGAATCCAAGGTAGGGTGACGGTCCTTAGCTCGGTATTTATCTTCCCCGTGATTCCTAGGCCGAGGCGAGGTCGAGTGTTGGCTATTTTGAGCCGGGAAGGGAAAATCATGTTTTGGGGTGTGAGTGCCCGATCTAGCGTTTCAATGCATGTATTGTGGTTTGTGGGCATCAAAAGATGCAATAGGGGCTTGGGAATAAGTTTCCCTTTTGTTTCCCATTCACCCGGGGGTAAATGGGGTGTGGAATGATGAATTTGGGGTTTTCCCGCCGTTCTCGATTTTCCAGAAGTGTGGCGGTCCTTCCAGTGACCGCCAATTCCTTCTGGCGGTCCCCGTTCAACCGTTTCAATCTTTCCGTGCGTGGGTTGGGCATGGCGGCCTCACGATGAGCCGCCAGAGCCCAAGTGGCGGCCGAAGGTCTGACCGCTAAGCCCAGTTAGCCGGCGTGGCCTTCGAGACATTTTGACCATTGATTTTTGACCGTTGGAGGTTTTTGGGTCTGGCGGCCGAGGGTACGCCCGCCTCATTCCTTTTAGCGGCCCTATATAAGACCGCTTGTTCTTTCGTGACCCAAGGTGTGGCGGCCTATCGTTGAACCGCTACAGTCCCTGTGGCGGCCCAATGTTGAACCGCTAATTCTTGTGGCGGCCCAAAGGTGGACCGCCAGCGGTGCATGTCCAACCGGAGTTATGTTTTACCGATTCGAGTCCCAGGTGAGTGGACCTCGATCCGCGTGTTGACCCGTGGTCTGACTGATGCTAGGCATCATGTGGGGGCCACACGTTAGGGTGCCATGGGATCCCGGGAGTTGGTGTTCTCGGCTTGTGTCACCGTGAGTCGGTGTCGATACGAGGAGCGGCCCTTGTACTTTGTCCGGTTTAGACGTTGTTTTCCATTGACTAGAGAGTCTACCCTTTTAGTGACCCTCCACTAGTCGTAGCCTTGCGACACGCGAGTGGTCCCACCAGGGAGTGGTGGTGAGGCTACCCTGAGAGATGATTTTTAGACTGGTTTCCGTCGGGCCCCACGTCTTGCAACCAGAGTCCGACTGAGGGGAAAACCAGTTAGAGGGCCAGACCTAGGACGCGTGGTCTGTGTATGCACACGTGGTTGGGGGCGGGTGGACCCGCGCTGACAAGCACGACCCTAGCTAGTCACTTGTTCTATGGTTACTTGTACGGTGTCTCAGTTCCCGCTGGGCCGGAGGGAGACACCCGAGGCGCGGTTTAAGTCGTCAGTGGACGCATCCGGCCTTGCTTCTAGTGGGTTGGTACTCCTATCTTTGTCTGGTAGCGACTCTTGGGTTTCTCTTGCGTTTTGATGAGTTGTCTCAATTTTCGTGCCTTGTGTTCGGTACTAGCCGTAGTGGTAGCTCGCAGTTACTTTCCGCGGAGTTTCTCGGTTTGCGAGGTGGGGACCCTTTTGTTTTGAGGCTCATTCCCTGCGTGTTTTCCGTGTTTCAGGTGAGACGCGGCTTCAGGGGAGTGCTTCCGAGGCTCCACGTGGTTTAGGTGCCCAGGGTTAGTTGCTAATTGCCAGTTCCGGGGTATGTCCCGTGTAGTGGTACTTTTCTTTTTAGACTGTACTAGTTGTGAACTACTGTTATGTTTTAGACTGCTGTTATTTTGTGGACCATGTAATTTAATTAATGTCATTATTTATTTCCTGCTTATTCGTAGTACCTGTGTAGTTCTGCAATTATTTAGATTCTTGTTTATCTCCACACCATCCCTTTTAACCCTTCCGAGTCTTCGGGCTCGTGGGTGGCGGTTCGAGATTCGAGTTATCGGGCCTTCCCGGTGTTCGGATCTCGGGTCGTTACATAGGGTCTCAAAGCTATTCCTTTGTCACAAGAGTACGCTCAAAAGGATCGTGTTTAAAAAGCCTAGAATGAGTCCAAACCAACTCAAATTGAATGGAACAAAGTGTGGTCTTACAGTATATTTTATAATGATATGTTCCATGGGCTGACAATTTTATTTTTACAGTTTTTTCAGAGTTCGGTCGACCTGGCCAGCAGGGGCAGTCGACCTAATCTCCCAGAGCTGAAAACTCTGTAAAATTACAGAGTTCGGTCGACCGCCCCCACTGGACCGGTCGACCGATCCTCCCAGCAATGAAACCTTCAAAACCTATAAAAGTTTGGTCGACTGCCCTATGTCTCCCGGTCGACCAAACCCTCCGAGGCAGCAATTGTTGACTTTGTGTTTCTTCAACGTGGAAAGCCATTCTCCTTGGATTTTTTAATCCAAAAGCCACCAGACATGTCATGATTTGTGGATCTGGTTCCTGACTTGTCTCTTGACCATTCAAGTTGTATAAAAACATCTCATTGGGGTCAAAAACCCTAATCACTCAAGGGTGATCAAAGGGGGCTGCCAAGGGAGAAAGAGCGTTGTAGGAAGAGTTCCGTGAACAGTGCTTCGTCCAGGAATTCTTCATCCATCTCAAGGCTTCTCAAGATCAATCTGAAGCCAATCAACCCCAAATTGAGTGGAGACTCAAGCCTCATCCAAATCTGCATCACCAACTCATGGGGAGCTAAAATCAGAGTTCTTTCTTTTATGTTTCTCCCTTCATATTCTCTGAGCTTCAAGTGTGTGTTTTTGTAATCCTTATACATTCGTGTGTGTGTGGATCTTCTTAGATCTGTGTGTGTATGTGTTTGATTTCTGTCAGATCTGTGTGTGTTTCGGTGCTCTTTCACCTTTGTTGGAGTTCCTATACTCTTACGTGTGTGTGTGTTCAGATCTTGTAATCCCTTACAAGATAGTGTGTGAATCCTCACAGTTTGTGAGGGGTGGACGTAGGTTGCCGTTGTTGCATCCGAACCACCTAAAAATTGTTATCTCTTGTGTGGTTTGATCCCTTTCTCCTATCTCTATTCTGTGCAAGCACACACGTAGATTAGATCTTTTGTATCTCGAGTTAGATCTAGCACAACTTATCATCTTCACATCAGATCTCTGGTACATTAAAAGGTAGGTTCGGATCGACAAGGCAAACCTTGTCAGGAAGATAACACCTTGTGTGAGTAGAATCTTTGGATTCCCACCTCCGCCACGGTACCAAGGATCAATTGTGTGTGATAGATTTTATTAGATCTAACAGTCTCTATATAAATCTAAACTTCTTTGTTGCTGTTCTTTACACTTGTTTAAATCGGTTAAAGTTTTGTTACAATTTGTTATCACCCAATTCACCCCCCCCCCCTCTTGGGTGTCATTGATCGCGGGACTTCAAAGGAACCCCCTACCTTTAACTTGCCGTCCTGAAGTGGAGCCCTTAGAAACCCTAGGTTCCTCAGACGTTTCTTCTTCAGCCGTTGGAACCGTAGCTTCCTGAGATGCTGGGGGGACATCCAGTTGACGGCGGACGAAGCGTTGCACAGGTGTCTCCTTCGGCTCCATGGCTGTCAGTGATGAAAGAGTAGTGACAATTGAGGATGACCGCATAGCAAATGATGGAGAGCTCGCAAATGGCTTATAGGGGAGACAAATAGCACCGCGAGAAAGAGGAGACGCTGAGCACGATGGAGAGATGAACCGCCTTTTCGTAGGTTTGTTAAGATTCAAGACATGGCGGGAAGGGTAAATAAGGAATTGGGGATTTTTAATTTCGAGGTCCAGTTCGGCGTCATCATTTCTGTTGATGTGGCCTGCAGCGTTACATCGGCGACAATACGCGAACAACACCGACGTGTGGCTGACGTGTCCCGTTTTCCACGTGGACCAATTGGAGCTTAAGGGCGACAAATGTGTCTACACGGGTGACAATGGGTTAGCAAGGGTAAAAAATACTCTGCTAACGGTGTCAAATTGGGCTCAATAGAGACAAGCCCGACACGCGGCTTTCAAGGTAGTGTAAGAGTAAGGGTGACAACTTATGGACTTTAATGGTGACAATTAGGTGAGTATGGGTGACAAATGCTCAACTAGAGTAACAAATAACTTCACACTGGTAACAAATGAGAAGGAAGCTGAAGGTGAAGAAGAACATAAGAAAGAGGAACTGGAGGAGAGAGAGACGTGCTCACTAGAAGACAAAGGACCTACAGTGCTAACAAGAAGACAAATGTGAATAGTGATCCCATGGGCTCTAAAGCAATCTGAAGAACAAGCCAGGGCTGACCACCGATGTCAAAGTCAACGCCAAGATAAGGAAGGCTAAGTCAATTGGAACTTTATGTTGACCCAATGCACCAATGCTCGAGGCAAAGTCAATAGTAAAAGTCAAGCTTTTGCAACTTCTGAAGTCTAGTCAAAGCCTGGTCAAGCTTCGGCCAGCGATAGTGGACACAAAAAATGACAAAAGAGGAAGAACAACAGAAGAAGACTAAAGGTAACAAATAGTCTCCCAGGGGTGACAAATGAAGATTCGGCGGTGACAAAGAGATATATAAGGGTGACAAATGGATTTAAGGCGACAGTTCCAGCTTTGAGTGTGAAAAGAGTCGAAGGCGATGGCTTCTACCAAATAGCCGTTAAGGGTATAAAATGGTTTTAGAAGGGTGACAAATAAAAAATTATGGAAACCTTACGCTGAAGTTGAGATTCGAAGCCAGAGAAACCCGTTGAAATGGGAAACCCATTGAAATGGCGAAATAATTAACCAAATGAGATAACATATGATTTGAATTAGTTTAAACATTATATATATATATATATATATATATATATATTATAGTTTTCGGTATCGGTACGCAACGGTACCATCCTGTCCCGAGCCATCGCCGGGATGGCCGGTTCGGCCAGGACGGCCACACCTACCCCGAATGATGTGCACGTGACTCAAAGAGGTTGGCACAAGATCGGAGATGGTCAATGAGGCATTCCCCGCGAGGAGCCTTAGCTCCCGAAAAATCATTATAGACGTGTCAGTAAAATCACAACACATGGGTTTGAGGGGGCACAGAACAATAAGGAAATGGTCAACATGTGAGCGTGGAGGTGGCACTCTCGCGGCGTGGGGTGTGGAGTTTATGTTCGGCCAAGATTTCGAGATTGGCGACTTTCGAGCTTCCCTGAGGTAGGGGGATGGATCCTTACCTCCTTTCCCGCTTTCCCCATGATTTCTAGGTCGTGGGGAGGTGGAGAGGGGCTTCTTTCATGTCGGGAAGGGAAATCACATGTTTAGGGTTTGAGAGCCAGATAGCTCGATTCCTGGGGTTTTTGACCGATCTATGGGTGTAGAATCATGCTAGGAGGGTTGGGGATGGATTCCCTATTGTTTCCCCATCATCGGGGGATGACCGGGGCGTGGAATGGATTTTTGGGCAGTTCCTGCCGTTCCCTTGCTCGGGTTGGGGTTGCGGTCCTTCCAGTGACCGCTAGGGCCCCTTTGGCGGTTCCTAGGGGACCGCTAGGCGCGGCGGAGTTTCAACGTGGTTCTAGTAGCCAAGGTTAGCCGCCAGTTGCCAGAGCTAGGGTATGCCCCGTGTACTTGTACTTTTCTTTCCGTTGATTGTACTTATATTGGACATGAGATACTTTGGACCTTGTAGCTGCTTAGTGGTAATTTATCTTAATTTTTGTAATATTTTTCTTTATTTTTATGCTAGCTCTGTAGTTATTTAGCTTATCGTGTGCCCTCACACCATCCCTTAACCCTTCTGAGTCTTCGCACTCGTGGGTGGCAGGCCGAGGTTCGAGTCGCACCGGTTCCTTTCCGGTACTCAGATCTCGGGTCGTTACAGTGCACCTTGGGTTAGTCCAAACCATCCCAGTCTTGGAACCTGAACACATTGTCACACACGTGACTGGCACGCCCTATCGTGAGTAAAATTGGTAAAAGATATAATGATATTTTATTATTATCCCGAGTGCTTCCACGTGGCATTCCCCGAGAGGAGCCATAGCTCCTGAAAAATCATTATAGACGTACATGTCTGTAAAATCACAACACATGAGTTTGAGGGGGCACGGAACAATAAAAAAATGGTCAACATGTAACCGATACGGCTCTGAATACCTTTTCGCACCTCGACGTGGGGCTTTCATGGCTTTTCAACATGCTCTCTCCCACTTGCTCCAACATGCCCCCGCGAGGAGCCCTAGCTCCCCATCGTCGGTGCCGCTGCTCTCTCCCACTAGCTCTAACATTCATGGGTTCCGGAGGGTTTCCGTGCATGGGTCCCGTGTTTCGTTTCATAAAAAAAGTTGAAAATTTCAAAATTATAGATCTTCGGATCTTTAAATAATAAATAATATTTTTTTAGATGTAATGCTATTTTATATTGAGAGATATTTTATCCTATTAGAAGAAATGAATGAATGAAAAAACATCACGAATGAATGAATGAAAACATGACACCAAATTAAAATATGGCGGCAAATAAAAAGGGACAAGAATTAGAAAAGGTGTCCCCTCTCCTCTTCTCCTTAGTCCTTCCCCCTTCCTCCTCCTCTCGATCTCCCTTTCCTCTCTCACGATCGCACCCCCCTCTCAATCTCTCACCGGCAAGCGGCGGAGTGGCGAGGGTGGGTGGCCACGTATTAGCTACCCAGGGACGCCGGTGAGGGGTGAGCGGAGGCGGCATCGGCAGCGAGGGCGCAGCAGCGTCGGTGAGCTTCGGTAGTGGTGGCGGTCAAACTCTTTTCGGCGGACACCCCCCCCCCACCACAGGTATTCCCCTCTCTCACTCTCACTCTCACTCTCACAGACACAGACACTCGGAGGGGGAGGGGCTTGGTTGCCAGCAAAACTAAAACCAGCTGGTGCAGAATATCTTGATGTAAAGATTTTACATTCTCAGTTGCCTGCAAATGGGTCCTTGCCTTTTGGATTCACCACCTGACAATCCTGTTCTCGTGGATACTTTGGTAGATTATGTTATCCATATTACCATGACTGAGTTGCAACATCATGACCCTTTTACTATGGCGATGAAGGATTTTGGAGATAAGGCTTGTTAAAGAGAGACGGATGCAATTGTTGCAATATTTGAGGATGAAAAACCAGTAAACATTGTGCAACTCAAAAGGCCATACCAAGATCCAGATCTGTAAATGCATGATCAATAGGATGAATAAATAGATGGCGGTCAGGACGAACCTGTCCTTGTTGATTGTCCATCCACTAAAAATAGGGGCTTGGAATTTCATCTCCTTTTGTAAGAGTACACCAGGTGATAAGGAGAAAAGGTTCGTCTTGGATATCAGGCATGAAGGTTAAAATTCTCAAAGGAGCAGTTGGTTTTCTTAAAAGTAATCTCTATGCAACTCTTGAGTACATATTACTTGGATATTACTTGGGGGGTAATATGTACTCAAGAGTTGCATAGAGATTACTTTTAAGAAAACCAACTACTCCTTTGAGAATTTTAACCTTCATGCCTGACATCCAAGACGAACCATTTCTCCTTATCACCTGGTGTACTCTTACAAAAGGAGATGAAATTCCAAGCTCGTGTTTTTATTAGGAGGGTGGGAAGAGGGATGTGGATATAAATGTGTGTGTGTAAATGTGGATATGACCCTTTTTTTCATTTTTGCCTGTTCAAGACTTTTGTTATGATATATGTGATTAGTATGTTTGGATGTGAATTAAATTTGTAGACAGGTATGGATGTCGATATGTGAGAAAATGTGTATGTGAATGCGAGTATGATAATTGATTTTTTCTAGAAGATGATGTCGATGTCAACGTGGGTTTGTGAATGCAGAAGTGAAAGTGGATGTGGATGTGGATATAGATATGGATGTATATGTGACCAAATAGGATGTACAAATGTGGAAAATAGTCAATATTTAGGGGAGATGTTGTCCATATTTTCTTAGAAGTAGTGATAAGACATCTTGATATGATTTTTTAAATTTGTTAGGTAAATATGGCTAGAATTGATCGTTCATGGATGAATCATAGTGTAGTTGACAGAGTGGTGTCAGAGGAGTTTAAGGATGGAGTTGATAGTTTTATTCAATTTGTATTGGGGCATCCAACAGCAGTGGACCAGCGTGGTAACATCCGATGTCCTTGTTTACTTTGTAAAAACAAGAGATTTCTTTCGCTATGGGATGTGCAAGTTCATTTATACAGGAAAGGGTTCACGAAAGGTTATATGAATTGGGTGTGTCATGGTGAGGACTTCTGGTCGTATGAGGCCGACAATGTTGCAAGCACAAGTACCTATCCAGATATGGTAATCGATGTTGATGGCCCTAACTTTAATGTACAAGGGGAACACGTGTACAACAAAGAACCACCAAACAAGTCGGCTGAAAGATTTTATCAGTTACTTCGGGATGCTAATGAGCCGCTGTGTGGGATGGTTGTGAAAATCACACTCGGTTGTCCGTTGTCTCACAGTTGTTGAATTTGAAATCTAAATTTCACCTTAGTGAGAGTTGTTTTGACTGTATGCTCCTCCTTATCAAGAGTATGCTACCTTGAGATGAGAAGCTGCCTGAAAATTTTTACCGTGCAAAGAAGATGGTCAATGAGTTATGGCTTGGATACCAAAAAATAGATGCATGCCCTAATCACTATATTCTATATTATGAAGATAATGTAGATAAAAGATCATGTGATATTTGTCATCATGATAGATTTAAACCTAAGAGAGGGGACAATTCAAAGCAGAAGGATGTGCCTTACAAGTCACTGCGATACTTCCCTCTCATGCTCAGATTGCAGCGGATGTATATGTCGTCAAAGACAGCTCGACATATGATATGGCACACGGAAAGAGCACGTCGTGCAGATGATATAATGAGTCATCCCACCAATGGTGAAGCTTGGGCTCATTTCAATTGTACTTATACTACTTTTGCTCACGTGCCACGAAATGTTAGGCTAGTTTTATGCACAGACTGCTTCAACCCTTTTGGAGGTTCAGTGGCGTCTTACTCATGTTGGCCAATGTTCCCGTCGCCATACAACCTTCCGCCGGACTTGTGCATGAAGCGAGAGAACCTTTTCTTAACTTTGGTGATTCTGGGTCCAAAAAATCCAGGAAAAAAATTGGACATATATCTCAGGCCACTGATTGATGAGTTGAAAAGATTATGGAATGATGGAGTTGTTACTTATGATGCATATAGAAAATAAAATTTCACTATGAAGGCTGCATTGATGTAGACAATAAGTGACTTCCCTGCATATGGAATGCTATATGGCTGGAGCACAAACGGGAGGTTGGCATGTCCTTACTGTATGGCTGATACCAAATCATTTGTCCTGAAACATGATAAGAAATCATGTTGGTTCGATTGTCATCGACGGTTTCTACCAATTGATCATCCTTTCCGAAGGAAAAAGGACTCATTCATTAAGAAGACAGTTGAAATGGATGAAGCAGACTTGGAACGCATGTCTGGTCGACAAATGGCAGCAAAGGTGCAAGACTTACCAGATATAGTGCAACTGTCAGGTAGTACACGACATCTTCATGGATTTGGACAGGATCACAACTGGGTGAAGAAAAGTATCTTCTGGGAATTGCCTTACTAGTCAGCCTTTTTGATACGGCACAACCTGGATGTCATGCATGTTGAGAAGAATGTCTTTGATAATATGTTCAACACCATCATGGACGTGAAAGCCAAAACAAAGGACAATGGCAAGGCGCGAGCAGACTTGAAGATACTTTGCAAATGACCAGAGTTGGAATTGCGGCAGGTATAGGGCATAGTTGTGCAACCTAAAGCAGCTTACGTGTTAAAAGGCACACAGATCAATGAACTGTGCCAGTGGCTGAAGCAATTAAGATTCCCTGAGTGTCTAACATAGCCCATTGTGTGAATGTCAACGAGGGAAAAATATATGGATTGAAAAGTCATGACTACCATGTGTTCATGGAGAGACTTCTGCCCATTGCATTCCGTGACATATTGCCAAAGTCTATATGGGGAGCATTGATTGAGTTGAGTCAGTTTTTCAGGATTCTATGTGCATCAGAACTCAAACTTGGGGACGTGCAAACTATGGAACAGAATGTGGTCACGACGGTATGCAAGTTGGAGAAGATATTTCCCCCTGTGTTTTTCAATTCCATGGAGCACCTGATTATCCGTTTGCCATACGAGGCCAAAGTTGGAGGACCGGTACAATTTCGATGGATGTATCTATTTGAGAGGTAATTAGTATGTATTTATTGATTGTTTGACACTAGTTACATGTGTCTGTCATTGTCACTATATGTCATGGTCATATGAATTATTGTCATAGGTGTATGCATGACCTGAAAATGAAGGTTCGCAACAAGGCTAAAGTAGAGGGTTCGATTACTGGGGCATATATTATTGAAAAAAATTTGAACTTTTGTTCGATGTACTTCGAACTCGAAATTCAAACTCGCCACAATCGACCTCCACGTAATGATGATGGAAGAGAGGTGGGTCCGTCCGACTGGTTATCCATATTTAAGTATCCAAGACGTGGATCCGAACGTTGTTCGAATCGCATATTAGAGGACAGAGAGTTGTTGGCCGCAGAGATATATGTTCTCCTGAACTGTGCTGAGATTGAACCTTATGTTGAGTGAGTCCTCAACTCCGCAGGTGCTAAAATTTATAAGTTTCTTGACGTTCTTCCTCATATTTACGGTGATGTTGCATTCATCATTGCAGGTAATTTGATTCAGAATTAATTACTCAATGTCCACACCTCAATGACATGGAGGTTCAAAAGGAACGAGAGAGATCTTTTGCCAGATGACTTAAAAGTCAAGTAAGTGCCGAAGTTAAGTTCCACAAAGCTTGGTTTATATTCATAGGTTGAACAAGGTTATGTTACTGATGAAAGAGTCAGGGTGATAAGTTATGGACCTTCAAAGGTCGTGCATGTCTATGCAGGATTTTTTGTGAATGGTTATAGATTTCACACCAGAGATTATGGACGAAATAAGTCTACGATGAATAGCGGCATATGCGTGAAAGGTAGTACATGTAATGAAAATGATCTTGATTATTATGGTATTCTTGAGGAGGTCATAGAATTACAGTATCTCGGACAAGACAACCATATATTCCTTTTTAAGTGTCATTGGTTTGATCCTAATTCAGTTCAAAATGACACAATATATGAGATTGTCGATGTCAAACATAGATCCAAATTGAATACCTATGAGCCGTTCATTTTGGCCGCACAAGCCCAGCAAGTGTATTATTCAAGTTATTCATCGTCCAAGAATAAAGATTGGTGGGCAGTCTGTAGGGTAAAACCAAGGCTTGTGCCTAATGATGAGTTAGACCTCATTGAAGCTGTCTCAGAGGATTCTGGTGCCGAATATTTTCAATCAGACGAGGGTGACACTGCAGAGTTGGTTGCTTCTAATCTTCATCTGATCGAATCTGACGATCCACTTCGGTTGTCTATAAGGGACGAAGTGGAAGAAGTTGATTCAATTGAGCTAAATGAAGCAATTGTTAGGCAGGAGGAGTCCTCTGAGGAGGAAGCGTATGAATCTAGTGAGAATCAGGAAGATGACGAACATGACAATGAGTTTGATATATCTTCAGTATCTGAAGATGAAATAGATACTGATTGAATATTTTGTAAAAAATTTAACATATATACACTTCTTATCCATATTACTTACCACCTCTCCTCGTAATTAGTTGTGGACTAATATGGACTACTTTAATTGTTGTCAATAATTAGATGGTTCGAGGTCGTACCAAATCTTCGAGGAGAGGTGGTTCCGGGAGGGGTTCTACTAGTATGGTTATTTAAATTCTTAGATAAATGGGTAGTGAATATGCACTTTGTTTTGCTCATGATATTTTATGTCTCTGCACCAGGGACACAGAGTACACCGCCCCCACCACGTGCTGCGGGTATGTTTATTTAAATTCTTACATAAATGAGTAGTAAGTATGCACTTTGTTTTGCTCACGATATTTTATGTCTCCGCACCAGCTTCATAGAATGCACCGTCCCCACCAACAATTGCAGGTATGTTTAATTAAATTCTTAGATAAATGAGTAGTGAATATGCACTTTATTTTTCTCATGATAATTTATGTCTCCGCACCAGCTACACAGAATGCACCGCCCCCACCAACAACTGCGGGTATGTTTAATTAAATTCTTAGATAAATGAGTAGTGAATATGCACGTTGTTTTGCTCATGATATTTTATGTCTCCGCACCAGCTACATAGAATGCACCGCCCCCACCAACAACTGCGGGTATGTTTAATTAAATTCTTAGATAAATGAGTAGTGAATATGCACTTTGTTTTGCTCATGCTATTTTATGTCTCTGCACCAGGTACACAGAGTACACCGCCCCCACCACCTGCTGCGGGTATATTTATTTAAATTATTACATAAATGAGTAGTGAATATGCACTTTATTTTGCTCACGATATTTTATGTCTCCGCACTAGGTACACAGAGTGCACCAGCCCCACCAACAACTGCGGGTATGTTTAATTAAATTCTTGGATAAATGAGTAGTAAATATGCACTTTGTTTTGCTCATGATATTTTATGTCTCTGCACAAGGTACACAGAGTACACCGCCCCCACCACATACTGCGGGTATATTTATTTAAATTCTTACATAAATGAGTAGTGAATATGCACGCGTGTTTTGCTCACGATATTTTATGTCTCCGCACTAAGTACACAGAGTGCACCGGCCCCACCAACAACTGCGGGTATGTTTATTTAAATTTTTAGATAAATGAGTAGTGAATATGCACTTTATTTTGCTCACGATATTTTATGTCTCTGCACCAGCTACAGAGAGTGCACCGCCCCCACCAACTGCTGCGAGTATATTTATTTAAATTCTTAGTGTTGTGTCCCCCCCTATGTTTTGATGCTGCCAAAACCACGAGTCATGTATACTCTTCATGTGGATAGTCAATGTGTTTTGTTGATGTAGAATCATGCATCGGGCTATAATGATTTTGTATGTGTAGTTTACTTCTAAATTGCACAAAGAACAGGTTGACAGTTGCACATAGAACATGTTGAAAGTCAGTAATTTTATGAAGAACTGAAGAAAAGTCAACGTGGTCAATGAAGTCAACGCATAGTCAATGGAGCTAAGAAAGTGGTCAACCCAAGTCAGTGCAGTCAAAGTCTTAATTCTTTAGAAATGGGTCACAAATCTGTTAAGATTCATACAAGGGAAGGCACGAAGATAAGGCAGACAATTGACTCAAAAGTGGTGACAAATAGGCAAGTAAGGCCGACAAATAGCTCTCTACGGGTGAAAAATAGGTTGTAGCGCTGAATATATGTGAAGTGTTGAAGCTGCATGAAGGGGAAGTCGACTTGTGTTTATCCGCCAGCAGAAGAAGCTAAGGCTGACAAATAGACATCTATGGGTGACATATACCCTCTTAAGGGAGAAAAATAGGTCTCAACGGTAACATATACCCTCTCAAGGAACAAGGGTGACAAATGGCTTTTGGCGTCGGCTGAAGCTAAAGAAGAAAGCAGCAAGGGCGACGGCTCAGTATGGATAGTGGGGACAAATGACTGGACAAGGCAGACAAATAGCTGTGTTAGGCTGACAAATGGGCAGCAAGGGTAAATGCGTGGAAAGAAACAAGACACAATCGACACATGAAGTTGTGGCGTCGATGTAGCAAGGAAGCAAGGCAGAGAAAGGAGTTGTGGCAATGGCTAAAGGGAAGCTAAGGGTGACAAATAGCTCCCTAAGGAAGACAAATATCTGGTTAAGGGTATAAAATACTCGATAGTAGTAACAAATAGCCCGCTAGTGCAGAAAAGGGTCAGACACGTGAGGAACACGTGGGATCTCTTCACACCTTCGACTGTCACATGTCCCAAGGTTGATAAGGCAAATCATATGGCACGTTAACTAGTTCAAGCTTTTCTTTTATATCGCTTTCAGATCTGTTTAGCAGAAGAGCCGCATGATTTGCCTCTCTCTTTCCTTTTATGGGTATTGAGTGCTTGCTGTTTGACATTTGTTCTATGCAAAGCATTACTCTTATATTGTTGTTAGATCTGTCAGCAAGAGTGCTACTTAACTTTCATTTTATTTCCCTCTAGTGTGCTTTGAGTGCTTAAGTGTTCGACGTATGTTCTATGCAAACTCTTGTTAACATATTGATTATTCTATTTTAAGATTGGGTAGTGCCATATTTGTTATTTAAATTTGGGCACAATTTTTAATCAGGGGATATATTCACCCCCCTCTATATCCTATCCTTCCACACATCACTTAGATAAATGAGTAGTGAATATGCACTTTATTTTTCTTATGATATTTTATGTCTCCACATCAGGTTCATAGAGTGCACTGTCCCTACCACTTGCTGCATGTATGTTTATTTAAATTCTTAGATAAATGAGTAGTGAGTATGCACTTTGTTTTGCTCACGATATAAAATGGTTTACAGGTTTAAGTGCCTCTACATCAGGTCTACAGAGTACACCTCTTCCATCGCATTCTACTGCTATGTTTATTTAAATTCTTAGTTAAAATGATGAAAAATTTATATGTTTACTTGTTGAATAAATTCTTTTTTTAATAATGAGCTAAATTCTGATTAACTACTTCTATTTTACTTGTAACAGGTACGTCGGGCACACCACCTGCGATAGTTGGCTCGTCTGCCCACCCGGGCACACAACCGGCAGACGATGCTGTTAGCCATCACGAGGGCGAGAAGGTGGTGTTGCAAGAGGGACGTAAGCCATGTTGGGTCTCTCGGTAAACATTTAAACTCATGAATTATGTTCATTATCTATCCATCAACTATATAATCATTGGCCATCATTTTAACATCTGTAATTGTAGGGATAAAGTAGAGCCCAATGACGCTTCTCATTTTATTACCAACATTATTGAGCGGCATGTGACCGGCCCATATAAGTCATTTCGACAGTTTCCTCAAGATATCTGCGATTGATTGTACGATGAGTTCCTGGTATACAATTTAATCTTTTAAATTACATATTTCCCAACTCCGCAATTTCAATTGACAACTTATAAAATTTGAATTCTTCACAGCAAGGATGTCAGTTTGTGAGGCGAGCTGACGCCGGACAAGCTCGACGTGCATGGGAGGCCACAACAACTATAAAATATAAGCATCAATTACACAGCTGTTGGGACCGTGCCAAGGCTCTAGCCAGGGGGAGTGAGGACCATGGCCTTTGGAAGGCACACGGCCCCACATGGATGAGGAGGGAGCACTGGGAGGACCTCTGTGATAGATGGGCTGAGCCTAATTGGATGGCTAAATCCGCAAAAGCCAAAGCCGCACGTGCGCAACATCTTGACGTGCATCTCCATACTTTTGGATCCATTTCCTTTGCGACCCAAAAGGAGAGATTGGTAAGTAATAATCTTAATTTTTTTATATTTTGTTTCTTATATGTCCTTATTTATTCTCTATAACATGTATAACAGGAAAAGACGAGGGGTGGTACGGTCTCGTACCACGATTTATTTGCTACAGTTCACCAGAAGAAGGGGACCGATCAGTATGTGAGCGAGAGAGCTCACTTGATAGTGGTAAGATTATATACGTACATACACATTTCTTTTCTATTTCAATTTTTAAATATGATTGATTAATATGAAATTTACAATATTTTTTATTCAATTTGCAGGAGTCATATGACAGGCATATGACTGAAAAGTACGGGGAGGAGGAGACGCAGCGGCCGCAGCTAGATCCTGAGGCATGGGTAGCATCAATCGACCCACTGAAGAAAGGAAGAGTATACCATTTTTGGCAGAGCTTGGACACCAGCCCGATTCTAGCATCTTCTTCGACCTCAGCTTCGTCCTACCCCTATAGCAGTTCCTTCTCTACTCCCTCCATCGGCGCTTCTATGAACCTGATTACATCCATCGTCCAACATGCGAAAGACGGCATCGAGGAATGCATAGAGGCATGTTTTACTCGGGCGGTCGCTACCCTCCTGGCCCATGCGGGGATTTTGACTCAAGGAGCACCCTCGAGCACAGCACAGCCCTCTCATGTGAGTATTTAATTTAACTTTTAATTTCATAGACTTTAGAGTTATAATAGAGGAGTATCTGTGATACCAATGTTGTGTGTTGTATAGGCAAAGTCGGAAGCAAGTATATGATAATGTGTGTGCAGCAGGATCTAGAGGGGGGTGAATAGATCCTATAAAAATTTTAACCTCAATTTTTAAGCCTAAGACAATTTAACACTCAGCTATCAAACCACGAGCTCAGATGATATCTGTGAGAACAATATAAATGAAAGTGACAAGAATGCACCAACTAAGAGAATGCCATCTCACATAATCCACTAAGATCAGATAGATCTAACAGAATGCAATACAACCACTTAGCGTATAGGGAAAATCAGTTCATATGCAAACCTATGAATGTAGGAAGATGATAAGGGCCAATCACACCAATGCAAATCACGGCACACAGAATTTTTAGGTGGTTCAATCTGCCATGCAGATCTACATCCACCCCACACTCAAACATGAGTGTGGCTTCCCCTTGCAACAATAAGAACCATAGACTCAGTCTGTAAACAAACACTGACTTATAGCTTGACCTAGAAGAACACTCTCCACTCTTCTTCTGATGAAATCAAAAGGAACCGTGAGTAACACCCAGTTACCCACAACCAGAGGACTAGTCCTCTCTTCCTCTGAGGCATAGAGGGAACCCCGTGAGCAACACCAAGTTACCCAGAACCTAGAGATCAAGATCTCCCTTCCTCTGATACCACAGAGGGGACGACAAAGGAAACACCTCCACACACTCTGGTTACCCAGAGCAAGACACTGACAGTACTTGTGAGCAAACACCTTGAGTGCGTCGGGCACTGCAAGGCAAGGAACACAAACCGAACTAAAACGAGAAAGAACAAAACAAAAGGTAAAATGTCGAGCACAATCGACATAGTGCTCATAGATATGTATGCAAACCATGGCTCCATAAGTCATCCAAATAGCCATAGCAGAATGTTGTATGACTGGAGTGCAGCTTCAACTAAACCCAACAAGAACACGACGCCATGCACGTTCAATGATTTCACCGTTGAAGGCCAGCAGAACTGAAGTCCAAGTCATTTTTTTGACTTTAAACAAGGATCGTTAGGGTTGTTTGATGCTCAATGATTCTCCAGAATCATCATGGAGAAGCTGCGAACCTCATGGACAATCATTCTCTTCAACCAGTTTGATCATTCTTCAAATGTCATAGCCATGAGCCACTTTACACCATTGAACAGCCATTTGACACTGCTATACAGCCATTTGTCTACTTTGTCCACCCATTTTCACCCTTAATCCGCAGCTAAAAAGTCTTCTTCCATTCTGTGAATTGTTCTGTCAGAAGTCGACTTGTAAGCCCTTCTGAGTCGACTCCTCTTCTTGGTTTTCAACTGTTTCACACCTGTTGCCTATTACTCACCTTTACACTTCTATTTGTCACCCTTGTTGCGTATTATTCACCTAGTCCATCTATTTGTTACCCTCAAGGTAGTATCTGTCACCCGTAATGCACATTTGTCAGCCTTAAGGGATATTTTTTACCCTTATTCTTCAGTAGGTACAAAGTCTATCTTAAGGTGATATATCAGCTTGTTTCTTCAGCGATGGGAGGCTTCTTCTGCATAGTTGCTTCTAGGGCTGCTGTGACACTTCCATTCTTATGCTTAGCTGAATTCTTCAGATATTACAGTTCTTCAAATAGACATTCTTCAAGCATACAGACATAACAGTTCAAGCATGCATAGCATTGCAATTACAACTCTTCAAGCCTTCATATGAAACTGTTGTTCAAGGCATTAGCAAACATATGGACATTAGCCATTACATATCAAATTCCTGATATCAAAAACCATGACCATAATATGATTCATAGTGTTAGACATCATCAAAACCACAGGGCACAACAATAACATTACTACTTAGTTCAAAGAATTCAGCTTTGAGAGTCAAAGAAATCATCTTCATGTTATCTACTTTCGAATTTAGAAAATTAAAATGATATTTAACTAGATTTATTATTAATTATTTTTATTTAAATCTATTTATTAATAATATTTTGTGATGTAGGATTCTCCGGCAGCCGGTGATGGTGGAGATGCTACGAATGACGAATGAGGATGATGCAGTAGATATCTCTTCATTTTTTAATGATATTGTGAAAAAATGACACATTTCAATTAATGTAACTGTAACTTTTTTTATTCATTGAGTTATGTGTTGTGGACGTACTTTATTGTAATGTTCGACGGATTTTATCCTATTGTGTGTTGTATATGTTGTTTATTGCGTGTTTTATGTTGAGTTGTGTAGATTGTGGTGTATAATTGTAGCTTTAAACAGGTTTTTAAAAATTTAAAGTATATATAAAAAATGTGGAGAAAGTTTTCGACGGAATTTCGACCAACAAACAATTCGTTGGAACTAATTTGACCCACTTATTTCTGATGTAATAATTTTCCGCCGTAAATACTTCGAACATTAACGACGTATTTTTGACCCATTAACGGTTTGTCAGAACTAATTTTATCCACGGGTTTGCGACGAATTAATGCTCGTCATAAATACGTCGAAAAGTTACGACGTATTTTAGACAAACTAAAGTTTCGTCGGAACTAATTTGACCCACAGGTTTCCAACGTATTAATTATCTGCCTCAAATACGTCGAAAATTAACAATGTATTTCCGATGGAATTAACTTTCGTCGCAAGTAATTTAACACAAGGTTTCTGACAAAATAATGTTTCTGTCGCAAATACGTCAGAAAGTTTCGACTAATTTTTGACAAATAGATATTTCGTCGGAAACCTATGGATGGACGTATTTCCAACAAAAAAATTTTTAGTCGCAAATACGTCTATAATTTTTGGGTCGTCGGAAATATTTTGGCCCAAAGTTTAACGACATAATAGGTTTCAGTTGGAAATACGTCAAAATTTTTAGACATATTTTCAACTAAATTATGTTCCATCGCAAATATTAACTAATTTCCTTATTATTAATTACCAACCTAAATACCGACGATAATTTTGACGACATATTTTCGTCGATAATTTCAGATGATTTGGCGACGCAATTACATTACGTTGGAAATTAGCGACTTAATCGTGCCGATGTCCATATTCCGTCGCAAATACGTCAGAAATACGTCGAAAGATCAATTTCTGACGTATTTGCGATGGAATATGGACGTCGGAATAACATGTTTTCCTTGTAGTGTTAAAGGATAAGCGTGTGCACATACCCTGTGATGTATCCCCTAAGATGCAGTTTGCTGGATGGCTATCCATAATCTTCCACTTCTTTTTGGGTTCTTGATGACTTGGCAGATCGATATGTACATCCTCTATTGGCGCGTCATCTTGTTGTCTACTGACGTTAATCAGTGTATCCTTGACTTCTTGACCATCAACTTGAGGAGTTGGTTCATCCATTGCTCTCTCTCCTTCCTCCATGGATAGGTCTTCCAATTGCTTCTCTACATGACCTGCCTCATCATCATCAAGATTTTCTCTTAGCGAAGAAGGATTAGTTTCATCAAAGATAACATGTATGTTCTCTTCAACAACTAACGTTCTTTTATTGAAAACTATATATGCATTTGAATTGAGAGATTAGCCAAAAAATATACCTTCGTCACTATGAGCATCAAACTTACCTAAGTGATCCTTCCCATTGTTAAGAATGAAACACTTGCATTCAAAGGGCCTTAGATGAGAGATACTTGACTTCTTTCCCTTGAAGAGCTCGTATGGAGCTTTATGCAATATGGGCTTGATCAAAGCATGGTTAGTCACATAACAAGCAACGTTTATAGCTTTAGCCCAAAAGTAGGTAGGAAGATCATTTTCACATAGCATAGTTCGAGTCATGTCCAATAGAGTTTTATTTTTCTTTTCCACAACGCCGTTATGTTGTGGAGTTCGTGGTGCCGAGAAATTATGTCCAAAGACATGTTCATCACAGAAAGAAGTGAACAACAAATTTTTGAATTCTTTACCATGATCGCTCCAAATTTCAGTGATGGTGTACCCTTTGAGATTTTGATTTTTCTTGCAAAATTTCACAAACTCAGTCAAAGCATCATTTGTACGAGCCAAGAATATAATTCATGTGAACCTAGAATAGTCATCAACAATTACAAAACCATAGCATTTGCCACCTACCCTTCTAGTTCTACGGGGACCAAACAAATCAAGGTGAAGTAGCTATAAGAATCTGGAGGTTGACACAACATTATTAGATTTGAAGGAAGTTTTTGTTGTCTTACCTCTTGCACATATATCACATACCTTGTCCAGCTCAAACCTTCCTTGGGTAGACCTTTAACTAGATCTAATCTAGACAACTTGGAGAGAATTGGCATGACTGAGTCTATGATGCCATAACCATGTAGCATTCACATTACTTGCCTTAAAGCACACGTTCTTATTTTGCAGATCATTTAAGTAAACAACGTAGACATTTCAAGTTCTTTCTCCTGCAAATTTAACTTCATTAGAAGAGTGATCAATGACAAGCAATGAGAT
This sequence comes from Amorphophallus konjac, assembly GCA_022559845.1. Taxonomy (NCBI): domain Eukaryota; kingdom Viridiplantae; phylum Streptophyta; class Magnoliopsida; order Alismatales; family Araceae; genus Amorphophallus; species Amorphophallus konjac. The sequence continues at coordinate 453,735,925 of CM040121.1, read as the reverse complement.
GTTTCAAAGATTACCTTATATGTCTTGTCATGCAATTGACTAATACTCAGAAGATTATGCTTGAGATCCTCAACTAGGAGCACATTTTCAATGCAAGTGGAAGAGTTCTCACCAATCTTTCCAATGCTAATGATCTTATCCTTATCATTATCACTAAAAGTCATCATACCTCCATCTTTTGATTCAAGGGAGATGAATTGACTCTTATTTCCTGTCATATGTCTTAGCATCAGCTGTCAAAGAACTATTTTCCATGTAGAGGTTGTTCACATCTAAAATTTGGCATCGAGAGCAATGAGCCTTGTCGAGCTGAACAAGGGCAGAATTAAAAGAAAATATCTTAAAATGATGACATAAATATTTTTCAAAGTTCCGCTCAGGCGGAACCAATTCAGGTGATCCCCAATGGCTTAAAGACATCATGGTTCGATGGTCAGAGCTATCTAAAAGGCCTAACACGATGCTAATTTGATTCAAAGAAGTGATACGACGTCAGTTTGATGATGCCAAATTAATGCAAAATTAAAGAAAATGCTCCGACTAATTCTGAGCATACACTTTGCATTTGAAGGATAGAAGTCATAATGTGCATGGCTACATATCTTGCATTCTTAGCATTCACATAGTGAATATTCTTTGCATTTGAAAGATGAAGCTCGTGGTGTGCATATCTTCATATTTGGCATTTTCAGCATGAACATGGTGCATACACTTAGCATTTGGGAGATAAAAGTCAAATTTGGCATTTTCTGCATATCATGCATATTGTGCATATTTTGAAATGCATCATTTGAACACTTCATTTTGCACATATCTTCCAACAATTGGTATCATATCTTTGGGCCAACATTTAGTAACATTTGGTATCAGAATTGGTATCATATCTTCATGCCTCACATGTTCATATTATTTCTATTAACCCCACTATCAGTCATTTTTTTGTAGATGACAAAAAGGGGGAGAATGGGTTTGTGTGCTTAATGCTTGATCTTTCATAGATGTGTTCACACTGTTCATTGAATAAAATGCTTCTATTCTATCTTTTAGAACTCTTGCACACATCGTTTTGTCATCATCAAAAAGGGGGAGATTGTTACGTCCCCTAGTTGATTTTAGTGTTTGATTTTAATGACAACATGATGCGGGATGGGACGTGACTCGACGCAAATTTGAATGCAAGCCTTGGACTCTAGGCAAACTCGCGACTCGTCCCTAGCGAGGGAAGCGTGCGGACGTGCACGGTTGAGAAATCGACAATGAGTCTGGGTGGTCAACTCTCTTTCGTGCCCAGATCGGGTCACAGGACGGGTTTCGCTCTCTCTCTCGCAGTGGTGATTGAAATTATTAACGAGCTAGAGTAACCTATCATATGCAAGTAGCGACATATAAAAATATACGAAGTAAGCAAAATGGCGAGTGAGGGAGTGAAAACGATACCTCCACGCTTCGGGCGTGGGGAAGACGACCCCAGCCAAGACTCGTACCCCTGGTATAAATAATTAACAATAAATATAGAAATGATTTTGTTGCCCACTCCACGCAGGGAGGTAAAGGGATACACGTGGGACCCCGATAGTAGCGAACTCGGGTTGACGGGCAGCAAGCCGGAAGGGCTTTCGGGCCGGAGGCAGGCTGCTGGTCCGACTAGGTACTATTCAAACTCGCTGGACAGCAAGTGAACTCGGCTACTGGGACGGCGGATTTCGGATGTCTCCTTGCTACGGCGGCTGGCTGGGACATTGCTGGGGGGTTGCTGGTCGATCCCCGGGAGCGGCGGTCGCTGGTTCGGAGCCGAGGATTTATGGGAGGATTAACCGGCGGACTGCTCTGCTGGCCTGTTCATAGGACAGATTTATGCGCCTCCACAAACATAATTGTTGCGCCCAGATCCGAAGGCAGATCGGAGCAAAATTGGTGCTGTTGGAAAGAGGACTCAATGGGATACAACATAAATTAATTTCACAACCATCCAGTAAACATATTAGAAATGAATAACTCTGTGGAACAGTTGTTGCTACTGGGTCGGATTACAGACAGTCAGGACAGATAAGGATCTGCCTGAAAATGAATTTTGACCAAGAGGTAAGTGGTGGATCTGGGTCTTGGGGATTTTATGGGGCATAGAGGGGGAGGTTGGGGACATGCACAATTTTTATGGTAATTTTTTGGAGTGGTTTCAGGGGTGGGAAAAATAGAAGAATAAGACACTATCTCGCAGATCTGCTGATTGGCAGACTGTCAGGGGTGGAACTAAATGAGTGGAAAAAATAGCAAACGGTGGCAGATTGACACAAAATTTAAACTGGGAATGACTAATAGGGAGGGGAATGATCTCTTAAAATTTTAAGATCATCAGATACACGGTGTAGACACGCCATTCCTGACGTCTCCTGAGAAAGTCTCATATTACTATACGACGCCCCGCGATGGCCTACGCATTTCGAATCGCTCGAGTGCTTCCTTTTCCTGAGTCTTCTTCCGCCTTTTTCGGCATCCGGAATCATCTCGTCACGGCATTCGGACGGCATCAACACCAGTCAGACGTATCAAGAGGTTCCGGAATCAAGAAGGGGGTCTGCCGGGCGGCCGACGACGCCTGATTTGAGGACCCGGGTGGGTCTTCATGGGGGCGTCCAGGCCCCTGGACGCCTCCATATTTTTAATTTATTTTATTATTTTATTTTTTTTTCTGGGCCCAAAAAATAAATAAAAATAAATATATATTAATGGAGGCGTCCAGGACCCTGGACGCCTCCATAAAAACTAATAATAATAAATATTTATAAAATGCCAGTTGGCACAAAAAAAATAATAAATAAAAAATATATATTAATGGAGGCGTCCAGGTCCCTGGACGCCTCCATAAAAACAAATAAAAAAATAAAAATGCCAGCCCTGGCATAAAAGACAAAAGAAAAATAAAAAAAATAATAAACTTTTGGAGGCGTCCAGGCCCCTGGACGCCTCCATCAACTCACTCACGGGCGCCGGCCACCGAACGACGGTTTGTCGTGTGTGAAAAAAGCCAAATTTAGAGACGTCCAGATGACTGGACGCGCCCATTTTTGAATCACGAGGCGCCGCTCACAAAACCACGCGTTGTGCCAAACCGCGTGCGGCCGTCGTCGGTTTTCGGTGGACCTGTTAGAGGCGTCCGGGACCCTGGACGCCCCCATAAAAGTATTCTAAAAAAATCAATAAAAATAGAATAAAATATTATTTCGGCCCTGATGGAGGTGTCCAGGGTCCTGGACGCCTCCACCTTCCGGAACTCTATAAATAGAGGCCCACCCCCTCAGTTCTAGGGAGCTAAGCAGTGATCCGATAGGCTGCCGGAGCCCAGAGGCTACGGAGTCATTTTTCTAACCCGTGGGTTCTTTTGTAGGTGGAGGTTCTGCCGGCTTCTCGGGTGCTCACGCTCGCGAGAGGAAGGTCGTCTTCATCCACCGCGCTTCCACGTCGTCCCCACGCTGCCGGAGCTCCGCCGGATTTCACCCTCGGCTCATCCAATAAGCCTTTTCTTCCCCTTTTTCTCCATAGTCCTTTACATTCATCATATTGCATCATCTATCCCCCTTCACAAGGGGGCCTCTTCTCTTATACTTCTTACATCCATCATCTCATTTTCCTCCTACTCGAGTCCGAGAGGGGTTTAAAAGATAACACCAACCAGGTGTGTGTCTTGCCATCATTTCGTTATTTTTATCGCAAGGATTCGAATACTACACCTCCATCTTTCTAATCCACTTGTCATTTATTTGTCGTTGTCTTGCAAGGGTACCCGAGGAAAGCCCTCTCCGTCGGCCGGCCGGAAGGAGAGGAAGAAGCAACCCGCCATCTCCCGCTTTTGAGGTAGGCGCGATCACCTTCTTATTTTGGGGTCTTTTGGCCCCTGGCGATCACATCTTATCATCGAGGCCGCGGCGAGTCACTTCCCCAATGGCCGTTTAAATTTCTGTTTCCTATATTCTCTTTATATTTTGTTATATATTCTGCTTATATCATCGAGGCCGCGGCGAGTCACTTCCCCAATGGCCGTTTAATTTTCTATTCCTACAATCTCTTTATGCTTTGTTATATTCTGCTTATATCATCGAGGCCGCGGCGAGTCACATCCCCAATGGCCGTTTAAATTTCCGTTCTTATATTTTCTTTATATTCTGTTATATTCTGCTCATATCATCGAGGCCGCGGCGAGTCACTTCCCCAATGGCCGTTTAAATTTCTGTTCTCATATTTTCTCTATATTCTGTTATATTCTGTTCATATTCTCGAGGCCGCGGCGAGTAACTTCCCCAATGGCCGTTTCAATTCTTGTTATTTAATTTTTGCATCATTCCCGTCCCCCCGAGGTCGCGGCGAGTCACTTCCCGCTATGGCCGTTTAATCCCCATATTTTGCTATATCATACTTGTCCCGCTCGCCCCGCCGGAGCAATCTCCCGTGGTGGCCCCTTCTCTCTTTCCTCTCATTTCTGTGTTGCAGCAAACAAAACAAACAAAAAAGAAGGAGCCCGCGCGCTCTCCGCTTCTTCCTCTTCCCCGCTCTTCTCCGAACCGCGTGACGTCGCTCACAGATTGGCGATCACGGTGGGACGTCTACTGCTTCCTCTCGGCTACCCTTGCAAGTTCGGCACCATCCGTGCCTCTCCATCTTGGCGCCCGCGCGCGCCCCCGTTGTGCTCACGGCAGCACTGTCAGTTGTTTGGTTGTTTGTTATTATATGTCTGTTATTTTTGTTGTTTTCCCACTCCATATATCTGTCAGCATTCCATTGCATACATCCATTCCTCCTTTCTATCTTTTTTTCATTTTTTGAGGATCACCCTTTCCCGGTGAAGGAAGGACTCTCCGTTTGGGAATTCCTCTCAACGGACTAGAATCTCCTACACTGGGACCTCCGTAAGTCCCCGACATCGAAGAATCTCCTCTTCGTTCACTGGGCTGGTTGTACCATTGAAGTTCCCCGGAGTTAGTCATTTCGTTCGTGGTGAGACGAGAGACCCTAGCTGACACGGCGGTGAAACAAAAACAAACTAGGGTCCCCATTTTGTGTGAACTTCGGATCTCGCTAAAAATACAAAAAAAATCATCAAAATCAAAACAAAAAAAAGGGCGTAAAGGCATCCACTTGTTTGATAATCTCTGCTACCTACTTGCTAGTGTATGTTTTTGCGTTCTGGGAGAACTGTGAGCATGTCTCACGAGTCTTCCGAGGAGAACCACCCTAGCCGTGGTTTGACAGCCGACCCGCGAGTCTATGCTATGGACTCGGGTCCTTCTCATGACCCCTCGCAGGAGGTGCAGGTTATTGCCGGGGACACGTCCCCGCCACAGGATATCACTTCCTTACTGGGCGTCCTCGCCAACACGGAGCTTACCTCTGAACAGCTCCGGGCCTTCCAGGCCATTCTAAAGGGGAAATCTGTTTCCCCCACGCCCCAGGAGTCAACTCCGGCTATCGCACCTCTCCACGAGTCCGTGCAGGCCATTCCATCTCCTTCATTGGCGCAAGCCACCCAGTCTCCCTCGCTTCAAGGACAAGCGAGCCAACAACCTCCCTCATTCCAATTCCCGTCACAATCTCAAACTCCCGGTGTTCCTCACACACCGTTTCAGCCAGGACCAACTGTCGGTGGTCCGACAGTTCCCTCTCATTCCGGGTTTCCCCCTCAAGTCTCCGGGAGACAGTTTCTCCCCCAATGGCAAGTGCCACCTTCACCCCCAGAGGAGCTCGCCCAATCGCTCCTCAATAGGTTCAATCGCATGGATGAGCAGTTTCAAAATCTGAGAAAGATGGTGGACGTGAAAGCCACCCCGGAGGTTGCTTTGCCAATCCTCCCTGTCATTCATCTTCCTCCTTCCGAAATGCCCACGTACCGCAGATACAACGGTACCGGCAACCCCTTCATTCACCTCAAGGACTTCATGTATGAGTCCTCCTATTGGCAAAATGATCAGAGGTCCCTGGCGTACCTCTTTCGGAGATCATTGGATGGTCCCGCGCTTGAGTGGTTCTATTCTCTGGAGCCCCGCGAGGCCGAGAATTTTGAAGTAGTTCAGAGAAGGTTCTTGCAGAAATATAGGGATAGGGTCGGTCCCTCACTCTCCATTACCGACCTAGTGGCCGAAAAGATGAAACCCGACGAGGATTTTGTCCGATATGCTGATAGATGGAGGTCTCTGGCGGAGAGAATAAGGGATACCCTCTCCGAGCCCGAACAAGTGAAAATGATTGTGTCTAATGCAACCCCACAGTTCAGACATGTCCTGGCCATGAATAAACTGACTACAATGGAGGAACTCTACGAAAGGGCCCGGTACATCCAAACCCAACTAAAAGACTCCCCCATCATGAACATGTTTGAGTCGCCGAAGCCCAAAGTGGTCAGAAAGACAGGCGCTGGTGTCCCGGGCGGAGCCACAGAAGGGGTCGTGACAAATGAGCAAGTCAGTGCGGTCAACAATGCCAACTATGCAGTCAACCCAAGGCCTCCACAAATGCCCCGACTACCCCTTCAACCAGGTCCTTTCCCTCTCCGTCCTCCACCCCAAAATAATCCACCCCAGGATAATATGCCTCCATTACGCCAACCCCAGCAACAACAACCACAACCTCAGCAACAACAACCACCGCTTCAGTACAACCAAGTTCCACCTCCAGGGAACTATGGTCCCCAACAGCAACAAAGGAGGCCGCTCGGTCCCAAGAGAGCCTACTATCCACCATTGCCAGAAACTTTAACAGACATTTTTAATGCCCTCATGGCATCAAACCAACTCGCCTTACCCAGAGAAAGGCTCATGTGGCCCCCCAATGTTGATACCTCCAAATACTGTGTTTACCACAGGCAGCCGGGACACACAGTAGATTACTGCTTCCATTTCAAAGATTACATACATGATATGAACGATGAACATCAAATAGATTGGGATGAGATGAGACGGTACGTCGCAGCTCTCAAGGCTAGGAGACCTCCTCAGAGGCCACAGCAGCAGTTACAACAGCAGCAGCAGCAGCAACCACAACAACAACAGCAGCCTCAGCAGGCCCCACAACAACAGCCCGACATGGGCATAATCCAGAATCCACTACCGGAGCACCAACAGCCCAATCATCAGGTTAACCCCATCTCCTCCTTCCCAGAAGTCGGGAGAGAGCAGGTGTGGCACCAGGAAAGTACCTCCATTCTTTATACCTCCAACCCTATCGTCATGCAACCCCCTCACCTTGCCCGGGTAGCACCTCTCTCTCATCAACCCGCATCGGTATCGCCTTCGCCATTTCCACTACCATTACGCCCTCTCATCCGCACCCCAACCTCCTATCAACCGACACTTTCTACTACGCCTTCACACCCTCTCACCTTCCCCCACTCCCCACTTTACCATCCACCTCTACCACATTTACCCCTACGCCTTCTAAACCCCTTATCATCCGTACACCATACATAACCCCGTCTTTCTCCACCACATCACCACTAATGCCTTCAAAACCACTCATCACCCACCGTCCGCCTCAAAACCTTTACCCGTTTCAAACCTTACCCCCACCTCCACCTTCCAAACCCCTTATCCTTCATAATCCGCGTGATATCCCCTCTACCTCCACCATGCCTCCACCTAACAAACCCCTCATCAGAATCCCTGCTCCCGTCATCACCCCTGCTTCATCAACCATTCCTCCACTACTACCCCTCAAACCCCTGTTAAAACCCACTGCTACCCCCACAGAGGTACAAAAGCCACAGGCAATGGTGCTCCGGAGTGGAAGGATTTTCCACAGGGTTTTCCCCCACAACAGTCAGAATCCCGAGCAATCTCAGCCAGAGAAGGATGACGGAGAACAACCAGAAAAAGCTATCCCTGGAACACAGTATGATCTATTGAAACACTTGGACAAGACGCCTGCTCGGATCTCCATCCTGGAGCTTCTTCAAAGATCCACATCCCACCAGGCGGCCTTGATGGAATATCTTCAAAAAGTCATGGTTAATGAAGACCTCCCCGTGGAGAAGATTTCAACCGTCCTGACCCCAACAGACACACAACCGGCCATCATGTTCCACAACTACGAGCTCGCTCCCAAGGAGGCTCGGAAATATGCACTGTGCATTTCAATAAAAATTAATGGGGTATCCATAAACCCGTGTCTTGTGGACACGGGTGCGTCCATAAATGTGATCTCCATGAGCACTCTTCAGTTGTGTGGGATCGACGAGGAACAAATAAGACCTTCCTCGATCACGGTCACGGCCTATGACAATAGCAAAAGGCCGCCGCAGGGGATGATTATTCTGAAGGCAGAACTAGGCCCCATGTCAATTCCCACGGAATTCCATGTCCTCGACATGGACCCCACATTCAAGGCTATACTGGGTCGACCTTACATCGAAGCCATGGACGCTGTGCCTTCCACCAACCATCAATGCCTGAAGTTTCCTTACAATGGGAGAATTATTAAAGTGGTCAGTACACCTGTCCTTCACACAGTGGATGCTATCAACACCTCTCTGCCATCTGTTTGGCCGTCTCATCGGCCCATATTGTCACTGCTGGACGTACGTGATCCATCTCGCATTCCACTAGCACCAAAGGAGCCGGTCAGGGCAACCACAACATCATGTCTCCCTCTTCACTCCAAAGGTTGGGAGATTATGAGGAACATCGGCTACCAACAGGGAAAAGGTCTGGGCGCACAGTTACAGGGTATGCTCAAGCCGCCAAAAGAAATTAGGCCGAACCGTAGGTTTGGCCTAGGCTTCAAAGGACCGTTCAAGGCAGATTGGAAGCCCCTCACATGGACTCTATCAAACCACTTCAACAGAGGGCCCGTTGTTCAGATAGGAGATCACCCACGAGAAGCATATGGGGAATCACATGCTGTATATTTTGCTGAAAAATGTCCGAGGATCACCAAAAGAGGCAAGATCAAAGATCCGGAATGCGAGTGGGATAAATGGTTCGACATACGGGACATTTCTGTTGCACTGGAAAGGATGTTCTCGTCCCCACAGCTTGAAGGACCACCATTGATCTCCGAGATACCAGAGAACATTGCCACTCTTGCCAAGGTTCCAAACTATCCTCGTCCTCGCCAGAAGGACTCTGTCATCGACGGATCTTCATCCGTCCTCAACATTGCCATCGACGGCTCATTAGCCGCCATCCTCTCCATCCACTCGTCTCAGCCTTTGCTGATATTTTCTTCCTGGGCCAGACGATTGTCTGATGATCTTCCCAGGTCCCCTTCTTTGCTTACATACCTGCGCGGGCTTTTCAACCCGCGCCAGGTCTTCAACCATGATCTGCTCTACGAGCCCCACAATCCTCTAGCCATAACCACTTTCCTCTCTCCTCCAATCTCTCTTCACTGCTTTGTCATTAAAAATGAAAACGAAAAAAAAACGTCAATTTTCAAACTCTCCAACAACACATCTTCGTTGAGGAAACCTCCTACATCTCCCACGGGTGCGTACCGCCTTGCGGACCACCCGTCCAAGGTCCGATGAGCGACCTTTTCTACCCCTCCTCTGAGGGGTCTTCTCCTGTACATTCTACACCATCCTCTTCGTCTTCCTCCTCTTCTGTAAATATTGTCAGTCAATCTAGGAATGACAGGCCAAGGGTAGTACCTAGGAAGAAATCCAAGGGTAGGCAGATCCCTCGTCGATTCCTTCTGGATTTGGCCGCCAGGTGTCAGGCCCTTCTTGCCATCCCCCAGTTGTTAGAAAATCCCATCCAGCTACCCGAAATAGAATGCGAGGGCGACTGTGCATCTGATGAAGGGTATGGAGTCTACGAGATCACGAATGAAGAATGCCCCACTGAAGATGAGGGTGAAGAATATGAGGATGTGGCGGGCGCATACGCTAGTGGAATGAGGAGATTCGACGAGCCGTCAACCGCCGTAGAAGAATCCACCAAGGAAGTCAACTTGGGAACTGAGGAAGACCCTAGGATCATCCTCATAAGTGACAACCTACCACCCTCTGAAGAAGAGGCATTAATTGAGGTTCTCAAGGAATATAAGGACACGTTTGCATGGAGCTACGAGGATATGCCGGGTTTGGATTCAACCTTGGTCGAACACCGTTTAACCCTAAAACCAGAGTCCATCTCGGTAAAACAAAGGTTAAGGCGTTTCCACCCTCAGATGGCTTTGAAAATGAAAGAAGAGGTCGATAAGCTCCACAAAGCCAGGTTCATTAGAGTCGTTCTTTATCCTCAATGGGTGGCGAACATTGTCCCGGTCATGAAGAAAGATGGGAAAGTCAGGATTTGCATCGACTTCCGGGACCTTAACCGCGCGTGTCCAAAGGATGATTTTCCCTTACCTCACATTGATGTGTTGATTGATAACACGGCAGGTTTTGAAACCCTCTCTTTCATGGATGGATTTTCAGGATACAATCAAATTCGTTTGGCAGAAGAGGATCAGGAAAAGACGTCATTCACTACCCCTTGGGGAACATATTGTTACGTGGTCATGCCGTTTGGGTTAAAGAATGCTGGAGCTACTTACCAAAGAGCGATGATGGCCATATTTCATGACATGATGCACATATATCTGGAAGTGTATGTGGATGACTTATTGGTAAAATCAAGGACCAGGATGGAACATCCAGAAGTTTTGGCTAAGGTCTTGCAAAGGTCAAGAGAGTTCCAATTGAAAATGAACCCGAAAAAGTGTGTGTTTGGTGTGTCGTCAGGTAAATTGCTGGGGTTCATTGTGAGTAAAAGAGGGATCGAGATTGATCCCGACAAAGCCAAGGCTATCAGGGATATGCCGCCTCCCAAGAATTTGAGGGAAGTCCGAGGTTTAATCGGGAGGTTACAGTTTATTCGTCGGTTTGTGTCTCAACATTCACAAAGGTGTAGACCTCTCTACGAGTTGACCAAGCCAGGAGTAGAATTCCACTGGAATTCTAAATGTCAGAAAGCTTTTGAAGGGTTGAAGGAATATCTGGCTAGTCCACCCGTTCTCATTCCACCCAAACCAGAAAAACCTCTGATCCTTTACGTCTCAGTCTTGGATGACTCCGTGGGAGCCGTCCTCGCACAAGCTGATGAAGAAGGCAAGGAACGGGCAACCTATTACTTGTCCAAACTTCTCAATCCCTGTGAGCAGAAGTACACCGGCATGGAAAAAACCTGTGCTGCCCTCGTTTGGGTAGTGCAGAAATTGAAGCACTACTTCTTGGCTCACGAAGTCCACTTGATTGCTCGGATGAATCCTATCAAATTCCTTCTGGAGAAAGCCGTCCTTACGGATAGGCTAGCACGCTGGCAAAGTTTTCTCTCTCAGTTCGACATCACCTACATCCAGCAAAAGGCGATTAAAGGCTATGCCATAGCCGAGCATCTCGCTCACCATCCTCTTCCCAAGTTCGACCCCGTCCAATCAGAGTTTCCAGATGAGGAACTAATGTCCATCAACCAATCAGATGAGCCAATGTGGACACTATATTTTGATGGAGCTCTGAATTCTCAAGGGAAAGGAATCGGCGTCGCCCTCCTGTCACCGGAAGGCCTCACATTCCCATTGGCGTACCAGCTCAAATTTCCAGTTACCAACAATATAGCCGAATATGAAGCCCTTCTAGCTGGCCTAGGACTCGCTCATTCTTTACGTATCACTGAGTTGCGAGTTGTAGGTGACAGTCAGCTCATCCTTCGTCAGGTACTCACTAAGTATCGCACTCGCGATCCCAAACTCAAGCCATACCAAGAACTCACTGCTGCCTTTGCCAAACTGTTCACAAAACTGATCTTTGTTCATATCCCTCGTCATCAGAATATTCTCGCCGATGCCCTCGCCTCATTGGCATCATCCATAAGGTTCCCTCTAGGAGATGGTTTAAGTCCATTTCCATCTACAAACTTCACGCCCCTGCAGTCGATGATGCTTCCTACGTAAACATCAAAGACAGGATAGCAAGGAAGATCCTGCAGGAAGATATCCTTGAGAAGAGGGAAATCATGTTGGCAGAGGCCGAAGAAGAACTGGCTGATGAAGAGAAACCATGGTTCTATGAAATTGTCAAATATTGCCAAAATCAGTCTTATCCTGAAGGGGCCACCACAGAGGACAAGAAAGCCATAAGAAGGGTGGCTCAGAAATACACATTGATCGGAGGTCTACTCTATAGGAGAGCCTTACTGGTATTCTGTTAAGATGTCTTGGTGACGATGAGGTTTGGAAATGTGTAGAGGAGACGCACTCGGGTGTGTGCGGTGGCCACGTGAATAGTCAGATGCTCGCCAAGAAGATCATTCGTCAAGGCTTTTATTGGCCCACTATGGAAGAGGATTGTGCTGTCTATGTCCGTAGGTGTGTCAAGTGTCAACTTCACGCCGATAAAATCCATTCACCATCTTCCTCACTTCATCCAATATCCTCCCCGTGGCCTTTCTCCATGTGGGCATTCGACATCATTGGTCCCCTAGGTGATCCCAATTCCCTCACCAAGCAGAAATCTTTCATCCTTACTGCGACGGAATACTTCACCAAATGGGCCGAAGCCGAAGCTTACGCGGAAATCAAGGCGTCAACAGTCTGCAAGTTCATCATGAAAAACATTCTCGCCAGATTCGGCGTCCCAAGCACGATCGTCACCGACAATGGGCCACAATTCATTTCTCAGGACCTACAGGACCTCTGCAAAAGGTACGCAATTGCATTGCATCATTCATCGCCTTATTACCCACAAGGTAACGGCCAAGCGGAGGCCACCAATAAAACATTGCTCAAAATCATCAAAAAAACCTGCGAGTCTAGTAAGTTTTCAGACTGGCCAGAAAAGCTTATCGAAGCCCTATGGGCCTATCGCACTTCAATCCGTACCCCCACCGGGCAGACTCCATTTGCCCTCACTTATGGTATGGAAGCGGTAGTCCCGTACGAGACTCTGATCCCTTCTCTCAGGGTACAATTGGATGAGGAATTTCCCCTCGACGATCGTCGTAATTCACTCCTCGCCCAGTTGGAACTCTTGGATGAGAAGCGGCTGGCCGCCGCCGAACACGCGCGTGTGTATCAAAATAGACTCGCTCGCTTTTACCAAAAGAAAGTCGTTGAGAGAAAATTCAAAGTCGGTGAGATGGTCGTAAAAAGAATTTTTGTCAAACCTGGAGGGCCGCGTTCTAAGCTCCAACCCAATTGGGAAGGACCATTTGTAATTCAAGCCGTGTACCCTGGCAACGCCTACAAGCTAGTCAACGCCGAAGGGACCGAGTTATCCTACCCTTGGAATGGGCTTTATCTTAAGAAATACTACCCTTAGCACAACAAACAAAAAAAAAACGATGAAAAGATAAAAACATCAAAAACAAAGGAATATTGAAAACCACTAAAAATATGGAAAATTCAAAATGCCGATGCCTGGCAGGCACCATGTAGTTAAGTCCCTGCATCTAAGCTTCATGTTAGGATAGGGCCCATTAAGGCTTGGTAGGCACCGGGTCTTGGTTTGCCAGAACCGTGGAGATCCCTGTCCGGCCACGTCGGCCTATGCTCGCTCGAAGGAAGCTAACATGTGTTCACTTATGTATTTTATTCAAAAAAGTTGGTAGCATCACCTACGGTAGGGCCACACCTAGAAGATCTCCGGAAGCTGTAATCTTTATTCTTTTCTCTTCGACCAAATGAGACAGTCGGCGCCCTTAAAACGCTGAGCATGAGAAACCGAAACTCAAACCCCAAAGGCAAGAGTAGGACCCATTTCCTCGAGCATCGATCAGAGCACGAGAAGAGGGCAGTGTCCCCGCAGGCATACGAAGAGGGAGCCCACCAATGTCAAACGACTATACAGAAAGAAATACAAAATCAAAATCAAGAGAAAAGCCTGGTCGTGACCGTGCCTGGTACGATAAACGGAACCCCTCAAAGCAAAAGTCTGAATCCACAAAGGGGGGCCGTGGAATGTAAATGCTCGAGATTTGGTCCGAAGTTGTCCGAAAGGAAAGAGTTAATGGGCCCTTATTCGCTCGCCGGGTTAACGGCTTTGCCGGTCCTCTCAGGAGGTTTATCCCCTACGCTCTTCCTTCTCCCTCTAAAGATGAAGGTTCGATGGAGTTTCTGAAAGGTGAAAACTGCCCAGGGTCTGCGACCTTATTTTAATATACACATTTTGGTTGCCTACTTTGAAAAGCAAAAGCTATCGCTGCGAAGGAGTCTCTGTGTTTCTGGCTGGTCAAGACCCCTGTTTACCACCTTGATGTCTTCTTGTTTAACCTCGGGCTTAGGCCAATGCAAGCGCGTCACCTATGGGTACGACGGCGTCTGATTCCGGGTCAGCGTCGCGCGGTTGGTCGTTAGGGTTCCAGGGTGTTCCATCTTATACCATCTAGAGTTGTGAGGAAACAGACCCGGGTCGGGCAAATCATCTACCTCAAACACCTTTTGGGTGAATCCCTGTGGTCGGAAGCAACTGGGAGCCTAAGCATGGCATGACGGTATTGTCATCAGGGTAAGTCTTAGCCGGCGGGATCGTCATTCGAGGGGTCTAGAGGCCCAAATCAACCTAGATGTGCACTTAGGATACCTGGGAGGTTAGTAAGAAACCCCTGTCTCACATAGGTTAGGTGCCATTTGGGTGCTTGCTGGGCGTTAGCAATAAAAAAATTGAAATGATAAAAGTAAAAAAAATAGAAAAGAGAAATGTACATATTTGCAAACAAAAAAATCTTTTTATGATAAAACAAAAAAAAAATGTCAAATATAAAAAAGAAAACAAATCAATTTTGCATGATTGCATTTACGTGCATCATCTCACTTTAATACCGCTTGCATTCGTGTGCTTGCCTGTCGCATTTATCATCACCGCATCTTTCCCTTGCCTTCGTTAAATAAAGGCTTGGCCCCTTGACCAGTTATCAAGGACAGTCACAGTGACCATTTGCTTATTGAGCAAGGGGCCAAGTCAGAACAGAAATTCTGATTTGTTTGTTTCAGTGATATGTGCAGGGATTCAGGTAACTGAAGCAAAGGTGAAAAACAAACAAACCGAACCTTGTTTTTTATTCCAAAAAACCAAAAAAATTACATCAAGTTCCGCCCTCTCTCTCTGCATTACTCGTCCCACTACTCTCCGGGCAAAACACTCTCAAAGGCGCTACCCAACTACGAAAAGCGGTACTCCTGCCGCTCTGTACTCCTCTTCCTATTCCCACATCCCGGCGTTGATCCGCGGAAGCAGCAGAGAAGCTACCAACACGAAAGCCACGCTCTCGTGCTCTTCGGTAGCGCTCCTCACCTTCTCTCAGCCACTGTTCAGCAAGACCAAGGCTGATTCGGAGTTCGAATAGTTGGGCCTCCATGGCCCTTCGTTCCTCCCTTTCAGTCAATCTGTTGGCTCTTTCTCTCTCTGCGTCTCTTTCTCTCTCTGTCCGTTCTCTCTCACGGTCTTCCCTCTCCAACTGGAGAGTGATCCTCAGTTCCATAGCATCCCTGGATGAGTCGTCATCAGGATGACGCCGCAGTTCCCTCTCCAGTTCTGCTATCCTAGCCTCCTTCTGCGCAGCTTGGGCAAGCGCTTCTTCCGTCTCCTTTTCCTGTCGAGTGTACCATCTCAGATACGCGATAAGGCGTAAACAAGAGAACTCAACGCTGAAACTTTTACCTGTACACGAAGCATTCCTTCTGCCTCCGCAGCACGCTGCGTGGCGTGAGCAAGTTGCTCATGAAGCGAGTCAAGTTCTGAGGTGGGAATCCACAAGCTGGAAGAGGAACCACCTACTCCCATCGCTGGGGAGGCTGCGCCAATCTGGGCATGCTGCGACCATGTGAATTAGCAGCCAACATCTGGAATCTGGGGTTTTAACTAGGAACGTACTGTACACCTACCAAGGCGCTCGTAGCTCCGCGGGTATCGCCCAACTGTTGTTCCATCTCTGCCAAGCGAGTTCGTAAATTCACGATCATGGCATCCCGGACATCCTGCGGCCTTACAAGTCAGCATTTTCACCAGAAAACCAAGGAAAAGAGAAAGAAGAGAAGAGAAAAGGGGAAACCTACCTCCACAAGTCCCCGGGGTTGGAACCGTTCTGCGTACTTTGTCCTATATAGACGCAAATAGTCTTCGCTGTCCCGCGCCTGCGATTCTACAATCGTGCCACCCCGTTGCCAGTCTTCGTACTGTTCAGGGAACCGCACGCGCCAGTCAATGCAGGTCGCCGGTCCTCGCGTCTTTCTCCCGACACGAGGTGGCGCGGCCGTATCCACCCATTCCTGAGCCAGTCCTAAGGTTCTCATAACCAATCGTAGCCGGAGCGGCTCGATTTCATTCAGGCAGTGCATCCACAGTTCACGTCCGAACCGGGCACGACTTGCTAGAACCCACGGCTGGTCGGCATCGACCATGTCTGAGTAGGGTCTCCAGTTTACCATCGCTGCAGGGAACTCCTGTAGCTCTCGCCTCAGCACCATCAGTTGGTAGGTTAGGGGTGCCGCACTCATGATGGGTTCCCACCGCCTGGCTAGCGGCACCATCGCAGGTCGCCAATGTCGAGCTCTCCCCATGGGGAGGTAATAATAGCTCCATAACTGCTCGGCGCAGGTCATCAGTACCATGCAAAAACACAAAAAATATATATATATATATATACAAAACAAGCAAAACCAAAAAAAAATACCTGGATGAATGGTGTGAAGCCACTCACAGTCATCTCACGATCCGTTTCTTGGAATAGGCCTGCAAACAAGTGTGCCAGCATGGCGGCTCCCCAGGCATAATACCCTACTCTTTCAAGGTCTGACAGCAGCTCCAGGAAGCAACATTGGATACCATCCCCTTTCGAGCTCAGTACCAATCTCCCCAAAAGGAAGAGGAGAAATCTCCTCAAATCTATGTTACATCTTTCCCAGTTGCCGAAATCTGTGCAATACACGGCGCGGCATCCTATTTCTATCCTTTCCATGAACTCTTCTGAGGATTCATCATCCCGCCGACGAGTGTCGGTGAGCCCTAATGCATCCATGATGGACGCCCTAGCTACCGACCTATTTTTCCGACCATCCAGGTCCAGACCCAGTAACTTCTGGGCACCTTCTCTGTAGTCCGCGTAAGTGACTCCGGTCACTGCCTCGCCCTCTACCTTCAGGCTTGTGATCCGGACCACATCCTCCAAGCTGGGCACCATGTGCCCCCAGGGCATCAGGAATGCCCGGCTCACTGGGTCCCATCTCTCACACAAGGCTTGGATCAGAACCGGGTCGGGCTTGATCGGCTCGATCCAAAGAAAGGTACCAAATCCCATCACGTCTAGCCTCGCCTTCTGAAAATCTGGGAGGCCCCTGTACGCCGCTACTACCAACTCCCACAAGATTTGCGATTTCATCACAACCTACACATACAAGGAATGGGGGTGAGGTTTGGTCACAAGAAAGGAAGAAAAAATGAGGAAAGGGCAAGAAAACTTGGCTTACGAGTTGTGATTGGGCCCTTTCGCTGAAGTGCCCTTCAAGGTCTGAAAGCCTTCTGGAACTACTACCACTGGACCTGCTTCTCTTCGAGGAATGGGAAGATTCGCCCTCCATCCAACTCTCGGAATTTTGAACTCCTCTTCTCCCGTAAGAACTTGTGCTCCTCGAGTTAGCTCTCGATATACCTGGGAGGATAAAAGGGACAAGAATTTATAGAAATGGAAGGAGTGCGGGCCAAGATTGCCTCCATCACCTGTCGATGATAGCCCTCGCAATAAGACACCGGCCAAGCGGCCCCATGTGTCGCTTCACCGCTCGCACAGGGTGATTGACTGGACGAAGAATAGGACGAATAGCCCCTATGTTGTCTAGGGATACCCTATCATGTTTTGGAGGACGCCCGCAAAATTTGGCACAACATCCGGGAAAAGGAACTAGGGCCGTCAGTATTGACTTCGACGGCAGATTCCCGTGGAAAATGGTCACAATAAGACGTGATTCTCCGCTCGAGGCGGAGTCTCGACAGATCCGTCACATGGGAACAGTGCAGAGGAGAAGAAGTGTAGGGAAGAAGGAACGCACAAGAGGACAAACAAGCATCAGAAAATCAAATCACTCCATTCATAATTCTACATAAGCTGTCAAAAACATCATAAACATAAAGAGGTGACGGGTCCACTAGCCCGCCAATCCTCACCATCACTCATCTCTCCGGGCACTCTCCTCCTCTCCCCCGAGGTGAGGGTCCCTCAGAAGCCTCCAGGATCCCCGTGCAGTAGCACCTGCCTCGCCTCTGGGCGCCTGCTCCGCAGCAGTGACTCGCTGCTCCTCCCCTGGCGTGGCGAAGAAGCCACTGGCGGCAAAGCGACCGGACTGGCGGAGTCGCTCCCCGAACTCTCGCGCTCTCTCGTAGCGCGTCTCCATCCCTCCTAGCCTCTGCACGACGGCCTGAAGGCCCAGCTGGAGCTCCCTCACTTGGGCCTCCAAGGCCCTCCTCTCGGTCAGATCCCGCTGTCGCTCGGACCTTCTCTCGGCCTTCTCTCTCTCTACCTCTCTCCTCATCATCTGCAGAAGAACCCTTAACTCCAGGATGTCTGGAGAAGGTCTCTCCTCACCACGGTGCCGCAGCTCCGCTACAGTCGCCACCCAGGCGTCACGCTCCTCTTCCGCCCGGGTCGCACGGGCCACCGCACCGGCAAGTTGCTCCCGGAGGGAAGCAATCTCGAGAAAAGGGGCCGAGGAGCTAGAAGATCCGCCAGCCGCTCCCACCGTCGCTGTCTGCTGGGCACGCTGGAACAAAATAAACAACGGCCGTCAGTGAAACTCCGAAATCTGAAGTTAAAAGGGCGGCACGTAACTTACCAGGAGCGACAGCTCATGTTGAGCGACGGCCAGTTGCCGCCTAGTCTCTGACAGCTGGGCGCGCGAGCCGCCGATGCCACGCGTGTCCCCAGCTTGGGGAAGCCCCGCGTAACTCTCTCTCTGCCGCCGCAGGAAGTCGGCACTGTCCTGCACCAGTACACCCCCTTGCTGTCCAGGGAGACGTACGGGCCAGTCCTCGAGCCTCGCCTTGCCGCGACTCTCCCTCCTGACGCGGCTCGGCTCGTCTGCACTCGCCCACTCATCGGCCAGGCCCAGGGTCCTTGCCATGTCCTGCACCAAGAAAGGGGTCCCATATCAGTTAAAAGGAACGCGTCCCCTGTCTAGGACGCGTCCATCATTTGAGTGCAACACTCTCCGAACCCTTTCCTCCTCGCCCGGCTCGCTTCAAAACCCAAAATGAATTAAAAGAGGAAGAGATCGGAGGACCTACCGGACCGTATTCACCTCCTCCCACGCCAGCGGGCCCCTCGGGTCCCTCGGGGGCCCGAAGCGGCCCTTCCTCCTCCATGGACGCCGTTCCGTGATCGGGCGCGTCCCTCCTTGGGCGAGGATTTCCTCGTCCCTCTCCACCTTCACCACGGTCGGGCCCACCGAACTCCATCGATCAAAAGAGGAGGAAGACGAAAAAGGGGCAAGCGCGTTTCGGCGGGAGGCGGGCTCGTTTGCGGGTAAGGCACGGGAGAAGAAAGGACCACCCGTCGCTTTAAATTTAAAATCAAGGATTAAGACGCGTCCTCGCGCCTGGACGCACCCAAAAGGGGGGAAAGGAAACAAAATCCCCCCGTGCAAAACTTAGTTCCCCGCTGTTCATGGCAAGGTCTCGCGAAGCACGCCTCAAAGGACAACTCAGTAAGTGTGGGAGAGAGAAGTACACACAACACAAAAGCCATTTCCATTTCATATAATAGCCGAAAGTACATCATACAGTGAGAAGGGTGACGTGTACAAGCAACTCTCTAACTCTCACCGTCACCCTCCTGGTCATCTCCTTCCTCCCTCCTCTGACGGAGATCCCTAGGGGGCCTCCGCGACCTCTGTGAACCCTGAGAAGCCGTGCTCGCCTCGCCCTGCGGTGGCACTCCAGCCTCGAAGGCGCGACGACGCTCCTCGGCCGAAGAAACCAGGTAGCTGCCCATGGAAAAAGAACCAGACTGACGAAGTCGCGCCCCGCGTTCCTTCGCCCTCTGGTACCGCTCCTCGCTCTCCCGAAGCCTCCCCTCCGCCGTGCCAAGACTCAATCGGAGCTCCAGCAGCTGGGCCTCTAGAGCCCTCCTCTCGGTCTGATCCCGCTGTCGCTCCTCCCTCTCTCTCTCTCTATCCCTCTCCCTCTCTCTCTCCACGCTCTCCCTATCCCTCTCCCTCTCCTCTCTCTCCCTCATCGCCTCTCTCCTCGACAGCTCGAGGGCGATCCGCAGATCCACTACGTCGCGAGGAAGCTCCTCAGCCTCCCGTCGCCGCTCCTCCTCTAGCGCCGCAATCCGGGCATCACGCTCCGCCACCCGAGCATCGCGCTCCTGCTCAGCACGAACAGCACGCGTCAGGGCCTCTCGGATCTCGGCCACCTGTCAAGACACGCATGCACCGTAAGAGAACAGTGATAGAAGGAAAGTAGCTGGAAAAGGGTCGCGGCCAAGCAAGCACTCACTCGAGCCTCGCGGTCACGCTCGGCCTCCTCAGCCCGAGCCACCGCGTACGCCAGCTGCTCCTGGAGGGCAGAAACCTCCGGAGGAGGGCCCCGCGAACTGGAACCCGCTCCACCAGCCATCGCGGCTGCCGCTGTCTGGTGGGCCCGCTGAAACACGGGGCAAACGTCAGTCAAAGGCTAAGCATCAAAAATCCAGGTCAAAAAAATGCATTGCATAAACTCACCAGGATCTCCAACTCCTGTCGGATGGCCACCAACTGTCGCCTGGCGTCCGCCAACTGGGCCCGCAGGTCGGCAATCATGGTATCACGAGCATCCTGCATTACACATAAGTTAGTATCCCATGCATACATATAGAAAGGTGGAGCAGTTTCATTTCACTTACCCCTGCCATACCACCCAAGGAGAGGCGGTCCCCGTACGTAGCTCGGTACCGTCTCATGTAGTCTGTGCTGTCCTGTACGTGGGACACTACTAGGGCCCCGCCCTGCTGCCAGTCCTGGTACTGTGCTGGGAAGCGCGTGCGCCAGTCCACGATCTTCGCCTTCCCCTTGGTCTTCCGCCCAATGCGAGCCGGCGCATCTACGTCTACCCACTCCTGGGCCAGCCCCAACGTCCTCATGACCAGTCTAAGCCGCAGCGGCTCAATCTCGTTCAGGCAATGGACCCACACGTCCCGCCTGAAGCGAGGAAGACCCGCTACAACCCAGGGCTGGCCAGCATCGCCCATGCCCAAGTAGGGCCTCCACACCACCTGCATCACCATACATACATCATGTTAGTTACCATTCAGTCACATGCATAAACACAAAAAAATCATGCGCATCATACCATGGCCTCGGGATACTCGCTCAGCTCTCGACGAAGTGACGCCAGCTGGTAGCCGTGGGGTGCTGCAACCACGACCGGCCTCCACTGCCGCGCCAGAGGCACGGCCCTCCTGTTCCCATGCCTAGCCCTCCCCATCGGGAAATAGTAATAGCTCCACACCTGCATCCATCATACATCATTAGTACAATAATTGCATATTTAACTGTGAGAATGCATAAATAAAATGTTTACCTGGAGGAAAGGTGCGAAGCCGCTGACTGTCGTCTCCTTCTCCGAGGTCTGGGAGAGATCGGCAATCAGATGGGCAAGCAGAGCCGCTCCCCACGCATAGTGCCCCACTCTGTCCAGATCCGCCAAGAGCCCGAGGAAACGGCAGTGGATGCCATCCCCCTTCGTCCCCAGCAGAAGGCGGCCCAGGAAGAAGAAAAGAAACCTCCGAAGGTCTAGATCCACCAGCTCCCTCTCGCTCGGATCCTGGGTGAAAGCTGCACGAGCATCCCCCTCCAGTCGAGCCAAGAACTCCGCTCCAGTCTCGCTAACCCGCTGGCGCGGGTCGACGAATCCGAGCGCCTCCATGATCTCCACTCGGCCGACTACCCTGCTGTCTCTATCAGTCACGCTCGTCTCTAACCACAGCAGGTCCAGGGCACTCTCTCGGTAGTCGGGGTAGGTGACCCCGCTGACTGCCTCTCCGTCAACTCGTAGCCCGGTGATCCGAGCCACGTCCTCCAGTGATGGCACCATGTGCCCCCAGGGCATCAGAAACGCCCGGCTCGGTGCGTGCCACCGCTCCCTCAGTGCCTGGATAAGGGGAAGGTCGAGCCGGAAGGGCTCGATCCTAAGGAAAGCTCCAAAGCCCATGGCGTCCACACGCGCCCTCTGGAAATCCGGCAGCCCACGGTATGCTGCCACCACCAAGGACCAGCTGATCCGGCCCTTCATCACGCCCTGCAAACCACAAAACCAACAAAGAACACATCAGCATCATGAACAGTAATCAACAATAACACTGTATATACTATTTTATTTTATTAAAAAAAAAATAATACATATGTATATTTTTGGAGGCGTCCAGACCCCTGGACGCCTCCTTCCTATTTTCTTTTTTCCTTTTCAAAAAAAAAAAAAAAATCCAAAAAACAAAAATAAAAAATATATATATAATATATATATAATTATGGAGGCGTCCTAGGCCTTGGACGCCTCCTTATTTTTTAAATTTATTTTATTATTTACGAAAATAAATTAAAAAAAAAAAAGAAAAAGAAAACATGGAGGCGTCCAGGTCCCTGGACGCCTCCTTCTCTCACTACCCGCCTCTCTCTCACAGCCTCTCGCACACCCGTTTTAGCCTATTGAACCACCGAGTGAGGATTCCGAGGTACTTACCGGGTCCTGATCGTCCTCTCCCGCGTCACCAGCATCCGCAGCAGCCTCCGCGGCCAGGAGAGGCACCTCCATCCCCTCCTCCGCAGCAATCTCCTCTGCTGCAGCCTCCTCGGCATCATCCCTCAACCTCCTCGCACGACGAGCCAGTCGTTTTCGCTTCCCTGGAACCTGGCTCGATCCTCCTCGCTCCATGGGGACTAAGAATAGGTCGTCTGGGTGACTGGGTCGTTAGATTGAACAGTAAATGAGCAAAAGGGGGGGGGCAACCCTTAAATCGGAATTAGCTTCTTTGGGGCGTCCAGGCGCCTGGACGCCCCCTTAATTTTTATTTATTTCAAAATCCAAAAAATTTTGGGGCGTCCAGGCGCCTGGACGCCCCCAAAACAAAAAAAATCAAAAAAATAAAAAATAAAAGTTGGGGCGTCCAGGACCCTGGACGCCCCCAAAACAAAAAAATAAAATAAAAATAAAATAAAAATTAGGGGCGTCCAGGCCCCTGGACGCCCCCATAATAAAAAATTTTCAAACAAAAAAAAAATATAATATATTTATATAAGAATATGTATATAATCCAAACAAAATAAAAAATATATATATACAAAGAAAAAGGAAAACCATAAAAAAGATAATAATTAAGGGGACGGGGTTCCGAAACATCCATGCCAGATTTTATTCCATCAAAAAAACAGAGTGAACTACATCAGGGGCTTAGGCGCTTTAGGCCTTAACTTCCCCAGTTCGGTTACATAAGCCCTCCACGGCTCGTATTCTTCCACCACGTGCGCTAACGCCTTTCCCGCAACACTTGTCTTCCAGGGTGCTTTAATGGCCTTCGCTTCCTTCGCGTCCGCTTCAGTACCCAACTCCCTCTTCTTCAAGGGAACGATGCCAGTCGGTGGCGGGAACGAATGGCGTGGGATGCCAATCTGCAGGCAGCACCGATGCGCGTTGTAAAGAACAAACTCGGTCGCGCCGATCAGTTGAAGATCGACTTCGGGAGAAGGCCTCATGAGGAGATCAAGCGAAAGCAAACATGTCGGTGCGCAAGTGAAGAAGCCTTGTGTCACGGTGCGGAAGTGAGACCGCCAGTCTTCACGTTTCTTCAGCCACGGAACGCGGTTCACTACAGTACCACCAAAGCCTAACACGTCGGCTATGTGGTGAAGCGGGCTTTGTTGGAAGAGCTTCGAAGCGGTTGGCATTCCCCCGCGGTGGTCGAATTTGAAATGCAAATCCAGCCAGCAATTCAAGACAAGTGCACAACCAAATGGAGGCTTACCCAGGCTCGAGGCAGTAAGACCGCTGTAAAGATAGGCGAGGACGGCGGGTCCCACCCTCTTTCCACGCCAGATCCCGCAGATAGCACCCAGTTGGTCTTCCTCCACCATGTTGTCGGTATAAGGGAACAAGAGAGCACCCGCCAGACAAATGGTGAACCCCTTCATGATTCCCTCCAAATAGTCATCGTCTGGTGACCCTCTCAGGGCGTTCATGACCCACTCCGCAAGCTTTTGGAGATCGATCCCCTTCTGAGTACGGACCTTTCTAGCTGCGTCGGGCGGCATGAAGCTTCCAAGGACGCTTTCAGAAGTACCCCGTGTCAGCATCCGCATAGCCTTCACCTTCCCGTCGCTCTTGAATTTCTTCAAACCAAGCAGAAGTTCCACCTCCTCGAGGAGGATGGTCACCTCGAAGGTCGGGAAGACAAAAGTGTGGGTCTGGGGATGCCAGACCTCCACTAGCGCGCCCATAGCCGCCCAGTCCATACGAATCTTCTCGTAATGCTTGGCGTGAATAAGGAGCCCCTGCAGATGCCACTTCGAGAGTATGGCCCTCATGCCAATGGAGATATTGGAAGTCAGCTTTGAAAGCCATGGCAGCTTGGAAAACTTCCTCGGGCCTGGGAAGAGTGGATATGGCTGGAAAGAAGAAGAAATGAAGGAAGTAAGAAGAAGGTTCACGTGCAGAAATTTGAAAAGAGTCGGCTTACCATATGCGACATGATCGTCCCACTCAGATGACCCTCGAGGTCGGAAAGTCGCCTAATCTCGCTGCTAGGCTTGCTCCTCTTCATAACGCGGGAAGACTCTCCTTCCATCCTGAAGATCTCTAGATTCTCCTCTGCTTCCTCTCCTGAGCTTCCAAAACCCACCTTGGTGCATTTGAATGAACTAGCCTAAGGGGAGTTCTTATAGGAAGGGAAGGGTGCTACAGGACAAAACATGTCACATCAGTGGTCATTGTCAAGATTTTGTCTGGATCTCCTTTGAACTGTGGTGCGATTCTGCTACCTTTTGATGTTGCTAACCTTTGCTGGCCCGTGCAGGTTTTACTAACGGACGTCTTTGTCCTATCTCCTGTCCCACCTTTCATTGGTTGGTCCCACCATGTCATGCATCATAGTATATGATACCTACGCTACTAGAACATGTCAAGGACCTTGCGGCCCGAACGAATCTGGGATTTGAGTTCCCCTTCAACAAAAACGGTGATGATCCCGGAAGAGTTTGGGTTGTACAGATAGGCCGTCAATTTGTGATAGAATGGGGACGACGGTTCCATTCAGTGAGTTGGTGCGCGGATAAACGAGCCCCAGCCCAGTGTCGGCTCACCGGATCGGTATCCTGACCCGTTCTTCACAAGTTGACAATATTATCCTTGGCTATTTTCTATTTTAGTTTGTTTTGAACTTTTCTTTAAACCCAGCATGCATTCATATAGGACTTTGATTTATTGCGGAAGATCATTCAAGCGATTCGATTGTGAAAGCCGTTGTGTTTCAATTCCTACAAATATGAGATATTCCACTCTGAATGAAATACTGAGTTTCTTTGAGACAGCCCTACGCTGCTCTTCCAAAGGAGACCCTTGTTTGGACAGACCCTCAGATATTCCTTTACCTTTTGACCCACCTTGGCCGCAGCACTTCCACATTAGCTGGTAACCGCTCCCCAAAGGTGAAACCTCCGGTTTATGACCCAGGTACTTCCACACCGAGAAGTTGGTCTTCTTTTGTTTCGTGCCTGAGTGCACATCTCACCCTCCCTTATTTGATCTCCGTCCAAGCAATCGTCAATATTTGAAAGACCTCCTTCAAGGTCGCCTCATTGAAACTTCAGGAAAGATTCCAAACAGTAACGTCACAAGCGTGTCTCATCACACCTTGGCATCAACTTATCAGTCCGCTCCCACTCCATTTCACTCCACTTCGATACCATTCCACTACGTATCGCTCCCTTGCAAAGCAGACGCCAAGGCGGGGCAGCTGTAGACACGCCATTCCTGACGTCTCCTGAGAAAGTCTCATATTACTATACGACGCCCCGCGATGGCCTACGCATTTCGAATCGCTCGAGTGCTTCCTTTTCCTGAGTCTTCTTCCGCCTTTTTCGGCATCCGGAATCATCTCGTCACGGCATTCGGACGGCATCAACACCAGTCAGACGTATCAAGAGGTTCCGGAATCAAGAAGGGGGTCTGCCGGGCGGCCGACGACGCCTGATTTGAGGACCCGGGTGGGTCTTCATGGGGGCGTCCAGGCCCCTGGACGCCTCCATATTTTTAATTTATTTTATTATTTTATTTTTTTTTCTGGGCCCAAAAAATAAATAAAAATAAATATATATTAATGGAGGCGTCCAGGACCCTGGACGCCTCCATAAAAACTAATAATAATAAATATTTATAAAATGCCAGTTGGCACAAAAAAAATAATAAATAAAAAATATATATTAATGGAGGCGTCCAGGTCCCTGGACGCCTCCATAAAAACAAATAAAAAAAATAAAAATGCCAGCCCTGGCATAAAAGACAAAAGAAAAATAAAAAAAATAATAAACTTTTGGAGGCGTCCAGACCCCTGGACGCCTCCATCAACTCACTCACGGGCGCCGGCCACCGAACGACGGTTTGTCGTGTGTGAAAAAAGCCAAATTTAGAGACGTCCAGATGTCTGGACGCGCCCATTTTTGAATCACGAGGCGCCGCTCACAAAACCACGCGTTGTGCCAAACCGCGTGCGGCCGTCGTCGGTTTTCGGTGGACCTGTTAGAGGCGTCCGGGACCCTGGACGCCCCCATAAAAGTATTCTAAAAAAATCAATAAAAATAGAATAAAATATTATTTCGGCCCTGATGGAGGTGTCCAGGGTCCTGGACGCCTCCACCTTCCGGAACTCTATAAATAGAGGCCCACCCCCTCAGTTCTAAGAGAGCTAAGCAGTGATCCGATAGGCTGCCGGAGCCCAGAGGCTACGGAGTCATTTTTCTAACCCGTGGGTTCTTTTGTAGGTGGAGGTTCTGCCGGCTTCTCGGGTGCTCACGCTCGCGAGAGGAAGGTCGTCTTCATCCACCGCGCTTCCACGTCGTCCCCACGCTGCCGGAGCTCCGCCGGATTTCACCCTCGGCTCATCCAATAAGCCTTTTCTTCCCCTTTTTCTCCATAGTCCTTTACATTCATCATATTGCATCATCTATCCCCCTTCACAAGGGGGGCTCTTCTCTTATACTTCTTACATCCATCATCTCATTTTCCTCCTACTCGAGTGCGAGAGGGGTTTAAAAGATAACACCAACCAGGTGTGTGTCTTGCCATCATTTCGTTATTTTTATCGCAAGGATTCGAATACTACACCTCCATCTTTCTAATCCACTTGTCATTTATTTGTCGTTGTCTTGCAAGGGTACCCGAGGAAAGCCCTCTCCGTCGGCCGGCCGGAAGGAGAGGAAGAAGCAACCCGCCATCTCCCGCTTTTGAGGTAGGCACGATTACCTTCTTATTTTGGGGTCTTTTGGCCCCTGGCGATCACATCTTATCATCGAGGCCGCGGCGAGTCACTTCCCCAATGGCCGTTTAAATTTCTGTTTCCTATATTCTCTTTATATTTTGTTATATATTCTGCTTATATCATCGAGGCCGCGGCGAGTCACTTCCCCAATGGCCGTTTAATTTTCTATTCCTACAATCTCTTTATGCTTTGTTATATTCTGCTTATATCATCGAGGCCGCGGCGAGTCACATCCCCAATGGCCGTTTAAATTTCCGTTCTTATATTTTCTTTATATTCTGTTATATTCTGCTCATATCATCGAGGCCGCGGCGAGTCACTTCCCCAATGGCCGTTTAAATTTCTGTTCTCATATTTTCTCTATATTCTGTTCATATTCTCGAGGCCGCGGCGAGTAACTTCCCCAATGGCCGTTTCAATTCTTGTTATTTAATTTTTGCATCATTCCCGTCCCCCCGAGGTCGCGGCGAGTCACTTCCCGCTATGGCCGTTTAATCCCCATATTTTGCTATATCATACTTGTCCCGCTCGCCCCGCCGGAGCAATCTCCCGTGGTGGCCCCTTCTCTCTTTCCTCTCATTTCTGTGTTGCAGCAAACAAAACAAACAAAAAAGAAGGAGCCCGCGCGCTCTCCGCTTCTTCCTCTTCCCCGCTCTTCTCCGAACCGCGTGACGTCGCTCACACACGGTTTGGGAGGACCAACCTTTTCTTTGAGCTTATGTCCTAGATCTCGAAATCCTGGATAGCACTTCACAGAATGGGCTGTGGCGGCTCGACAGCGGCACGAACGGAGGTAGCGGCGGCGGTGATTGGAAGTCGAATCCAGTGGAGGTGATAGAGGTGGGATTCACTCCCAGAATATGGCATCACACCTTGGATTTCTATTGTAACTCTTACAACTGCAAGAAGGGGGAGAGAGGGGAGGGGCGCCCAAGGCACAAGAACACACAATTTCTGATTTTTCTCTTCATTAATCTTTCAAAATATGAAAAATACAAGGATTTTATATGAAATATAAATGACCTAAACTAACCTCAGATCTAGGGTTAGGGAGGGGCAATTAAGAGATAGGAGAATTTTCACCCATGTGGTCAAATTAATATTAACATAAAAAATGCTAAAAGGGGGGTGGGTTATTTTAATCCCACATGGGACAAGGGGGGGCTTGGTCAATGTATGCAACACATTTGACCACATGTTGTGGAATGGAGAGGGCTCCTACGTGGGTGGTATTCTCCCTTTGGAAGAGGAGGATGTGGCTAGTAGACAAAGTCTACAAGTGTGGCTTGGAAGAGGAGAATGTGGACATATGTAAATAAATGTCAACAAAGGTGGCTATGGGATGGGGAATTTTTTTTTTACCTTGGTCAATATTTTCCCATGGACCAAAGATGATGTGGACATCTCGCGGCACTCCCTCTGGCTCGGGTCGCCTGCACTACCTTGATGCGGACCGACTATGATCTTCATATATTATCTTCATTTTTTTGAGTCTCATCTTATGTATTTTCCTTTATTGACTCATGTAGTTATAGTCTAATTCCCTTATTTGTGCTTGTTTGGGCCTTAGTACCTTTGTTTGGGCCCATAGGTTGAGTCCAGGATTGTATAGGTCTTTTGTCTGTTTGTCAAGGGTATTTTGGTCATGAAAAGAGTGGATGCCTATATAAAGCCCCATCTATCCCCATGTACTTCACTTTTGGATGAATATTGAAATAGAAGAAATCCCTTGCATTCCCTCCTCTTCTCAAATATTTCCCCAAGTCTCTCTCTCTTCAAGGGGGGCCGTGCCCTATTCTCTCTCCTCCCCTCCCGCCCACTTTCTCTCTCCTTCCCCCCTCCATTAAAGCCACTCCAACTCCCCACAACCCCTCTCTTTACTCCACCCCATCCCCAAGAGATACTCCACCACTCCCCACTCCACCCTCCAACCACCAACCACCCACTCCTCTTCCCCAAGCAACCTTCCATCTCCCCATGGCTGAAGGAGAGCCACCCTAGGACAAAATTTGAATTTCCCTCTTCTTTGGGCTATACCATCCCATCTCTCCACCCCCCATTAACCCCTGGGTCGCCCAACCCATCCACCATCCCAGCCCTTGGTCAGCCATTTCTGATGGGGACATCACCTCCCATGCCCACGTTCACAGCTCGTCTCCTCGCCCCGGTTGCATCCGGCATGGTCTAGTCATTTAATTTTGAGTCCTATGTAATTTTTATTTGAGTCATTTGACATATTTTTCCTTTTATTTGAGTCATGTTCCTAGGTCTTGTGTTCATTTCCCTAAGTTTGAGTGTCATTAGGTTGTCTAGTTAGCTATTGGGCCCAATTCATTGGGCTTGACCCAAGGGCTCTCCCCTACCTCCTCGGTTATTTGTCATTGAGTCAATTGTCAGGGACTTTTGTAGAAATGTGGGTTTCCTATATATAGGACCCCATTCCCCCCCATTTCAACTTAATGAATCAATGAATGAAAAAAAACTTGCCATTTTGAGAGTTTACACTTCTTATCTAGTGGAGAGATTCCATTTTTTAGGTGAGAAACCCTAGGGGAGAGATTCCCCACCCTTCCCTCTCTTAATCTCTCTTTTTCACTCCACTTTCTCTATCCTCAACACCCAAATTTGAATTTTCTTCTCTCTCCTCCCTTCCCAACCACCTCCACTCCCCACCTACCCCATTTAAGCCTCTTCCCATTCCCCACAACCCTCATCAATACTCCACCCCTTCCCAAGACCCCCTCCACCAATCCTCTCCTCACCATCCAACCCCCAACTACCCCTCCCACTTTCCCAAGCACCCTTCCCACTACCCCAAGCACCCCTTCCCTTCCCCAACACAACCCCCCATTCCCAAGACAAAAAATTAACCCCACCCTTAAACCTATTTTCGAATATCCATTCCCTCTCTCCATTCCAACCAAATTCGTAGCCCCCACTACCACCATCTATTGGACCCTCTTCCAGACCATATTCTCCACCTCCCACACCTTAGAACACCCCCTCCAAGACCCCCTTACAACCAGGGGTCACTCCCACACTCATCTACCCCCTTCCCCTTCTTCTTTCTTGGTCATTGGAAGCTACTTCGAAGTTGCAGTTTGCTGTCCAGAGGTTGCAGATGTACCAGCAACTTGCAGCGGGCATCACGACTTCCTCCGGACGAGTTTGAAGACCCAAGAGCCATTGTCCCGAAGCGTCTACCAGTCTCCTTCGCAACAAAAGTGGTTTCATCTTCTTCCGATCTCCAAGCCGTCCAGGAAGTCCATTCTCCCACAACTACGCAGTTCTGCCTCGGCTGAGGACCTGAGCCAGATTAGAAGCTCTGCCACGACGAACCCCGAAGGAATCGGTCCACGAGTTCTTCTTCAAAGTTCTTCATCGCCCAGTCTACTTCCAGAATCAAGAAACAGAACTTCATTCGACGTTCGTGATCCAGAGTTCTCATTTTTCTCCCTCAGCTACGCAGATCTGCTACTCATAGTCTGCACCGACCAGTAGCCATTGTTCTGCATCCCCTAGTCTTCTCCGATATCGGTTGGCTTCACCATCAGCTTTTCTGTGAAGAGGACTCGTCCACGATTCCAACGACTCTGACGGCGCTTGATTCCGAGTTTGGGAGCTGTCGGGGCATCCTATGCAACCTGCTGTTGGAAACCAGGAGCTAGCTCTGCAGAGATCCTGATCTGGAGAGAAAGCTTCACCACGACAAACCCCGGAGGAATCAGGCCACGAGATCTTCTGAAAAGTTCTTCCTCTCTCTGTCTACTTTCTGAACCAAGAAGTGGACCTCCATTCGGCATCCGGCAGCAGAAGTTACGAATTTTCTTCCTCAGGCGTGCGACTCTGCTTCCCACAGTCTGCACCGACTCCCACTCACTGTTCTGGGTCCCCTGATCTTCTCCGGCATCTTTCGGCTTCCCCGTCAGTTCTGTTGCAAAGAAGACTTGTCCACGGTTCCAGAGCCTCTAGCGTCACCTGATTCGGAGTTCGGGAGCGGCCGAGGCAACCTCTTCTTCCTGCTGTTAGTAACTAGTTACTGTCAGTCCGAGAATCAGCATCCCTGTTCAAGCTCCTGCCTAGGCCAGCAGCGACCCCAGAAGAATTCGGCAAAATTCAAAGTCACTCCAGTTCCAGTAAAAAAGATTTTCCCACTGGTCTCGCCCTCGGCAAAATTCCTGATCACGTTCTGCAGCCACAGTACTGACTATCTATCCACAATTGCTGAGAGAAGGCAGATTCAGCATATTCACTTCATCATCGTTTTAGCCCTAGTTTTCCCCACCCCGCTTGGCCGGCTGAAGGCCCCTCCCTGCGTGGAGGTAGTTTTGATTGTAACTATCATCTTCCCTTCCCCACGATCTCCCCCTTGCATGGGGTGTAGTGTTGTAATAGCTTAAACATGTCAAGCTACCCCGGCGCGGCGTGTGGGGAACCCACGCTTCCCCGCTCGCCCTCGTCTCCGAGCGGGACCGGTTTCTTCAAACCGGTCGAGTAAGTACTCCAAACTTTACTCTAATTTGTACTTGTTCTTTCAATATTAGTTCATAAACTCCGCTGGCCGTGAATGAGAGCCCGATCCTTAAGCTCTTGTGCTATAAGTGATCACCGTGGGAAAAGAGAGAAACCGGTGCCTTTGGCACTTGGTCGGCCCCAT
Organism: Amorphophallus konjac; assembly: GCA_022559845.1. Taxonomy (NCBI): domain Eukaryota; kingdom Viridiplantae; phylum Streptophyta; class Magnoliopsida; order Alismatales; family Araceae; genus Amorphophallus; species Amorphophallus konjac. Next base: position 453,703,810 of record CM040121.1, on the reverse strand, counting down.
TGTCTTGGGCTTCCACATCCATTGGGAATCAAGTCTTGGCCTTGCTGGCCCTCTACCAGCAAGGGCCCAACCCCTCAACCTCACCTTGGCATTGCCAAGTTACCCCGGGCTTGGGTGAGCGACGAGAGAGCGGCGGCCCAAATTGGCCCATTTAGATTGCGAATGTGCTTGCTTGCTTAAGTCGAAGGTCGTGTCACATCAATTGGTATCAGAGCAAGTTCACAACTTGTCTCTCCACAAGTTGGTCCTAGGGCATGTTTATGTATTTAGAGTCCTCGGTTGCATCTCCCATGTCCACTAGAATGACCACTTCATACCCGTCATATCCATCCCCATCAACTTTCCCAAGAAGCCCAAATCCTCATGGAAGCTCCATTGCCAACAAAGTGGGTAGCAACACCTCTATCATAGAAGCCCTACCTAATGTCCTTAATCGGCTTGAAGATATCATGACTCGACTCGACCGACTTGAAGGAAATAGCCGTGCACCAAGAGTGAATGAGAGTTACCTTTGGGGAAATCTAGAAACCATATTTTTAGAACACTTGAAAATCAAAACCCCCGCCTTTGATGGATCCAACAGCCCAAGCCTTTACCTAGATTGGGAGATTTCCCTAGACCAATTCTTTAAAAGTTGCCCCTTGAACGAAGAAAGGAGAATGAGGCAAGGCACACCTCTCCAAACAAGCTAAAACTCATTGGTTAGTTGTGGAAGGTTTAAGAAGGATCCGCAGGGACGCCCCCATTAGCACTTGGGATGAGATGAAGGTCGAGCTTAGGAAAACCTACACTCTCTAACCCTCTCCCTCCTACTTAAATCACAAAAGCCCAAGGAGCACTTCAACTCCTTCATCCCCACCCGGTCAATCCAAGACCCCAATCACCCATTCCCTACCACTTCCCATCTCTCCCACCCCAACCACTACATTTACACCCCACCTCCAAGTCCACACCACAACCATAGGTCCCCATACCCAATTGGGCCCCATGGGCAACTCTCCACCTAAGCCCATGGTAACCCCCACCACTACCTCTCCATCACCCCCAAAAAGGGACACTCCTCCCAAAACAAATCAAACCAAACCCCTTCAACCCACCCATCTTTCTCTCCCTACCCCAATCCAACTCCCACCAAAGCCTCTACTACTACCCTCACCTATCCTAACCCAAGTTTCCCACTACCTACCACCCCGGATACACCATGCCCCAATCATCACCACACCCTTAAACGCCCCTCTCACCTCCTTGGAAGAAGAACCCATACCCCACCCCATAGTGGTGAACACTCCAAACCCACTCTCCACCTTAGAGGAAACCCAAGCCCAAATTGAAGAAGAAACAACACATGAGGGTCTTCACCTTACATCACCATCTCTAGTTGGAGTCAATCTCATCTTAGGGGAAACCCGTGTTAGTTGGAAGAAGAGCCCAATAAGAGAGATCACGGCCCACGATTTCCCACCCATGAAGGAAAACCATCCCATAGTGCCCATCTCCTCTTATCACACCACAATCCAAGCATCTTATCAAGTAGAGACCTTAGAGGATTTTCTTAGAGGCTTAGCATGGCAAATTGAGTTCACTACCATGTTGACCCCTATGGCCGAACAACCTACGAGCCTTGGCCTCCTACACCTATGCATCGGGTCAATCACCTCGGTCTATACCATTGGTTGCTACACTAGCGACCTCCTTTTCCTTCTCCCTATGGTTGAAGAACCCATCTCGATCCACTCCCCTACCATTGAGATCCCAAATACTTTGATCAGTCAACCAACTAGAAACCTTGGTCCAATTACCTTAGAGGAAGATGACTCACAATTTGGGAACCTTGAAGACATAGAGTGCCTCCCTCTAGGAAGACCTTTCTACGACCCCTTTGATCCCTTCCTATGGGAGTCTAGTTCCCTATGTGACCCAACCACCTTATCCACCACCCACCATTCCCTATCCCAACCCACCATGTTAGACCTAATTCACCCCATCCTAGATCCGGGTTGCACCTTGGGAACCATGACCTTGGGCCACATACCCCTAGGTAATAAGGTTATGCCCCACCCCATGATGACCACCTTCTTAGATCCATTCGATCCTTTCCAATGGGAGTTCAAAAGTTGTCCCACACCTATACAAATGGAAGTCACCTTTGGGAAAAGCATGCATGTGTCTAGGCTTACCATACCCCTTGGCATGAACACTATGTTGGGTCCATTCATTCATATCACCCACATGTCAAGTAGAAAGTATGAGTGGTCCATATTCGGATGTCATGGTCCACCTTCATTCATCATGGGTCTTAAGCATGTCAAAGGCATCTACGGATGTCCGGGTCCCCCAATATTTATCACCAATTTGCATGATAGGGCCACCTACGGGTGCCCCGGCCCACCTAGGCTAACCAAAGTCTACACTGCATCATTACACGATAGGTCTACTTTTGGTTGCCCAGGTCCACCCATCACCCCTAGAATGTCTGCATTCACAACATTGCATAAAGAGATCCGCATGCACATTAGCAAGAAGAATGTGACTTATAAAAGGCGAGCCGACTCTCATCGACGTCACCAAGAATTCCATGAGGGTGACTTTGTGATGGTAAGGACGGAGAGGCTCTCCCCGGGAGCCATCTCCAAATTGAGGCCACGTGAGGCTGGTCCCTTCCAGGTCCTGAGGCGCATTGGTGCAAATGTCTATGAGTTAGATCTCCCCGAGGAATATGGGGTAAGTCCCACATTCAGTGTCGCCGACCTAGTGCCATACAAGGGACCCACGGTGGTACCTAGTGAGGATATTGAGCCTATTCCCTCCGTTGAGAGAGCACCCACCCGTGAGGAGAGTCCACCAGCCAAGAGAGCCCAGTGTGAGTGCATTGAACGAATATTGGATGAACAGGTCACTACCACCAGGAGCAAGGTATACGAGCACTATCTCGGCAGGTGGATGGATCGGTCTCGTTCGGAAGACTTGAGGGCAGTACCACTTCTACACCCTCCAAGGAGGGAAGGACACTTACTCGACGGAGTCGAGTTCTCCGCACCCCGGGAGTATGATGGGGACATCACCTCCCATGCCCACGTTCACAGCTCGTCTCCTCGCCCCGGTTGCATTCGGCATGGTCTAGTCATTTAATTTTGAGTCCTATGTAATTTTTATTTGAGTCAATTGATGTATTTTCCCTTTTATTTGAGTCATGTTCCTAGGTCTTGTGTTCATTTCCCTAAGTTTGAGTGTCATTAGGTTGTCTAGTTAGCTATTGGGTCCAATTCATTGGGCTTGACCCAAGGGCTCTCCCCTACCCCCTCGGTTATTTGTCATTGAGTCAATTGTCAGGGACTTTTGTAGAAATGTGGGTTTTCTATATATAGGACCCCATTCCCCCCCATTTCAACTTAATGAATCAATGAATGAAAAAAAACTTGTCATTTTGAGAGTTTACACTTCTTATCTAGTGGAGAGATTCCATTTTTTAGGTGAGAAACCCTAGGGTAGAGATTCCCCACCCTTCCCTCTCTTAATCTCTCTTTTTCACTCCACTTTCTCTCTCCTCAACACCCAAATTCGAATTTTCTTCTCTCTCCTCCCTTCCCAACCACCTCCACTCCCCACCTACCCCATTTAAGCCTCTTCCCATTCCCCACAACCCTCATCAATACTCCACCCCTTCCCAAGACCCCCTCCACCAATCCTCTCCTCACCATCCAACCCCCAAATACCCCTCCCACTTTCCCAAGCACCCTTCCCACTACCCCAAGCACTCCTTCCCTTCCCCAACACAACCCCCCCATTCCCAAGACAAAAAATTAACCCTACCCTTAAACCTATTTTCGAATATCCTTTCCCTCTCTCCATTCCAACCAAATTCGCAGCCCCCACTACCACCATCTATTGGACCCTCTTCCAGACCGTATTCTCCACCTCCCACACCTTAGAACACCCCCTCCAAGACCCCCTTACAATCAGTGGTCACTCCCACACTCATCTACCCCCTTCCCCTTCTTCTTTCTTGGTCATTGGAAGCTACTTCGAAGTTGCAGTTTGCTGTCCAGAGGTTACAGATGGACCAGCAACTTGCAGCGGGCACCACGACTTCCTCCGGATGAGTTTGAAGACCCAAGAGCCATTGTCGGAAGCGTCTACCAGTCTCCTTCGCAACAGAAGTAGTTTCATCTTCTTCCGATCTCCGAGCCGTCCAGGAAGTCCATTCTCCCACAACTACGCAGTTCTGCCTCGGCTGAGCACCTGAGCCAGATTAGAAGCTCTGCCACGACGAACCCCGAAGGAATCGGTCCACGAGTTCTTCTTAAAAGTTCTTCATCGCCCAGTCTACTTCCAGAATCAAGAAACAGAACTTCATTCGACGTTCGTGATCCAGAGTTCTCATTTTTCTCCCTCAGCTACGCAGATCTGCTACTCATAGTCTGCACCGACCAGTCGCCATTGTTCTGCATCCCCTAGTCTTCTCCGACATCGGTTGGCTTCACCATCTGCTTTTCTGTGAAGAGGATTCGTACACGATTCCAACGACTCTGACGGCGCTTGATTCCGAGTTTGGGAGCTGTCAGGGCATCCTCTGCAACCTACTGTTGGAAACCAGGAGCTAGCTCTGTAGAGATCCTGATCTGGAGAGAATGCTTCACTACGACAAACCCCGGAGGAATCAGGCCACGAGATCTTCTGCAAAGTTCTTCCTCTCTCTGTCTACTTTCAGAACCAAGAAGTGGAACTCCATTCGGCATCCGGCAGTAGAAGTTAGGAATTTTCTTCCTCAGGCGTGCGACTCTGCTTCCCACAGTCTGCACCGACCCCCACTCACTGTTCTGGGTCCCCTGATCTTCTCCGGCATCTATCGGCTTTCCCGTCAGTTCTGTTGCAAAGAAGACTCGTGCACGGTTCCAGCGGCTCTGGCGGCACCTGATTCGGAGTTCGGGACCGACCGAGGCAACCTCTTCTTCCTGCTGTTAGTAACCAGTTACTGTCAGTCCGAGAATCAGCGTCCCTGTTCGAGCTCCTGCCTAGGCCAGCAGCGACCCCAGAAGAATTCGGAAAAATTCAAAGGCACTCCAGTTCCAGTAACAAAGATTTTCCCACTGGTCTCACCCTCGGCAAAATTTCTGATCACTTTCTGCAGCCACAGTACTGATTGTCTGTCCATAATTGCCGAGAGAAGGTAGATTCAGCATATTCACTTCATCATCATTTTAGCCCTAGTTTTCCCCACCCCGCTTGGCCGGCTGAAGGCCCCTCCCTGCGTGGAGGTAGTTTTGATTGTAACTATCATCTTCCCTTCCCCACGATCTCCCCCTTGCATGGGGTGTAGTGTTGTAATAGCTTAAACAGGTCAAGCTACCCCGGCGCGGCGTGTGGGGAACCCACGCTTCCCCGCTCGCCCTCGTCTCCGAGCGGGACCGGTTTCTTCAAACCGGTCGAGTAAGTGCTCCAAACTTTGCTCTAATTTGTACTTGTTCTTTCAATATTAGTTCATAAACTCCGCTGGCCGTGAATGAGAGCCCGATCCTTAAGCTCTTGTGCAATAAGTGATCACCGTGGGAAAAGAGAGAAACCGGTGCCTTTGGCACTTGGTCGGCCCCATTGTCTTGGGCTTCCACATCCTTTGGGAATCAAGTCTTGGCCTTGCTGGCCCTCTACCAGCAAGGGCCCAACCCATCAACCTCACCTTGGCATTGCCAAGTTACCCCGGGCTTGGGTGAGCGACGAGAGAGCGGCGGCCCAAATTGGCCCATTTAGATTGCAAATGTGCTTGCTTGCTTAAGTCGAAGGTCGTGTCACATCAATTTCCCTCCCCCATCATCTCCCTAGTGCGCACCCAGCCCTCCCATTCTCCACTCCAGTAGCCCCAGCACAGCTCCGTCCCCATCACTGCCCCCCTCAGCCTCCCAAGAGACCTCCAGCAACTCCCCTCCCCCTCCCACAGCCATCAGCCCCCATTCCCTTGCCAACCCTTCGCCCATACCCCACCCTCCATACCCCCCTCTCCATCAGACTCAGTCCAGATCACATGCAACAAAGTTCTAGCGGATTTCTGAGGCAGCCATGACCTTCCTTCAAGGCTTCAGGTGGTGTATCTTATACCGGTGGAAACCTCGGCGAGTCAGATTCGCAACGGAGGTGGTCCCTCCTGCATCCAAGCTCAGAGCTGATCGGAGGAACATCTCTCGCCGGACTACGCACCCAGCCCCTGATTGGTGACCTGAAGCTGAGTGTAGAGAACCCCACGACCAGCTCGGCTTGGCTCTTGGCGCGATCTTCGGAGGGAAAGAACTACGTCTAGTCTTTTTTCAGTACCAGAAAGAAGGAGGTCATTCGCCCGCCCGAGCACCCGGTTCCGACCATTCTCGTCGAAGGGTGCAGACTACTCCTATCTGTCCAGGTTGGACCGACCCCCACTATTTAGCTCAGAGTTTTCTTCTCTGACCTCTGATTGTGATCTCTTCAGTTGTCATCTGAAGCTACTTCGTCCACAGTCACGTCGCCACCAAATTGCCTCCATCAGAGGTCGGTAGCGCCCGAGACAGCTTTGACAACAACACCCTTCGGTTCTGCATCAGCCAGAGCTCAGTCGGACCAGCCGTGTACTCCAAGCTAAAGAGACCGCTGTCGTCCACCGAGCGGCACCAAACTAGTATGGTCTGTTCCCTTTTCAGTCTCGGTCGTCTCAGCACTAGTCCTGCCTCCGGCAACCTCCGGATGAGCTCATGGCTGTCCCTACACCGACACTCTGTCCTGCAGTCCCAGATAGGGCAGAACAGAAGAACTTGAGAAGACGAAGGTGCAGCACCTCGGCTCAACCACCGGACGACTTCCAACTCCTACGGCCGGCTTCTACCATGCCCCTAGTCGAATCAGTATCAGTCCCGCCTTCCTACAGCACCGGGAGACACCCGTAGCAGCTCGAATTCCACTCTCTACCCCCTGCTGGTCACATCAGGCAGATTTGGGCTCATCGGCTTTTCCCCTCCCCTCGCTTGGCAAGCTGAATACCCCTCCCTGTGTGGAGGTAGTTTTTGTTGTAAACAACTTAACCCCCACCCCAAGAACCCCCTCCTGCTCGAGGTGTAGTGCTGTAACAATCTTATTTTCAGATCAAGTGCCATCGACGCGGCGTGCGGGTGCGTACCCACGCTTCCCCGCTCGCCCTCATCTTCGACCGGGATCGGTGTCTTCACACTGATCATGTGAGCGATTGGTCCCGCCCTTGCTGGTCTATATTTTGCTACTTTAGTATTGTCTCTTATGCCCGTCGGACGGTGAGGGAGTGCCCGGAGGACGGTGAGGGAGTGCCCGGACCCGTAATTCTCTTTTGTGTGCCCACCGCGGAGATTGAGTGAGAGCCACCCAACCCCACGCCCCGGCGTGCCGGCCTCCCACAAAGTTGGGACTCCCAGCCCCTTAGGGGGTCCACCCAAGCTAAGCCACGTCCCGAAACAATTGGGTCCCACCCCGGATCGTCACCACCATCCCCCGGTTGCCATTGAGAGATTGTGTGTGCCACGCGAGTGAGCCGTTTATGTGAGTCCAATACTCAAACTTTGTATGCTTGTGGATTTAGGTTCAAGGTGTTTGTAGTCATTCCACAACACCCTTGGTTGTGCCACATCAAGTGGTATCAGAGCGGTTATAGGCTTGTTCTCACAAGTCTAGTCTTAGGGCATCTTCACACTAGGTCGTTCTTAAGAACACATGCACACCCATGCATAGCCTACCTAACATTGCATGACCACCCAGAGAGGAACACAATATCAATTCATCCCTTCCTGTTCCAATCCCCCAATGAATCCCAATCCCCAAGGAAATCTCGCTCCCAACGAGCATGAGCTTCCCGATCACATTAGGTTCCTTGTGGAGGGTATGACTAACATCTTAGGGCGTCTTGACGACATAACGGCCCGGCTTGAACATCTTGAAGAACAAAGGCCCGCTCCATGGGTGGATGATAGAAGAGCACCTCCCCCACATGAGGAACCAGCCATAGGAGAGCTCAACCTTGACCACCCTCCCAACCTGGAAAGAGACCCACCTCCTAGGAGGAATGATAGACCCCCCCGGGACAATCCGGATGACCACCTTGTAGCACTTGTGAAAGTCGATGCCCCCACCTTTGATGGGTCTAATCACCCAAGCATCTACTTGGATTGGGAGGCGGCTATGGACCAATATTTCAATTGGTACCCCATGATCGAGGATAGGAAAGTCCAGCTTGCCAAAATGCAACTTACCAAGTTAGCCAAAACCCATTGGATGAACATTGAGGGGTTAAGGCTTGTTAGGAGGGAAGCTCCCATCACCACATGGGGGGCCATGAAAGAACAACTCAAACTCTAATATGTCCCTCCCTCATACCATCAAAACCTCCTAGATGAGTGGCAAGCCCTAACTCAAGAAGGGAAGACCGTTATGGAATATATTGAAAAGTTTGATTACTACTTTCTTAAGTGCGGAGTCCAAGAGGACCCCACGGTCAAACTATCCCGCTTTTGGAATGGACTTCAATTGCACATCAAAAAGGAGCTCTTCATGCGTCAAGTGACCACTCTAGGGCAAGCCTACCAAATAGCCCGGGATGCCGAGAAATTCTCTAATTACACCCGAATGGTTACCCCTCGGGGGATGGACCCCAAATCCATGACACCTCGGACCAACCTCACATCCCCTCAACGAAGTCTCCTTCCTACCCCCATGGGAACTCCGACCACCCGGACATCCCCTCCTAGTGGCACCCCTCTCCCTCGCCCCACAAGTGGCCCTCCCAATCCCACTCCCAATAGACCCAATCCGGGACCCACTTGGGCTACCCCTAACCACCAAAGTGGGCAGCAATGCTTTAGGTGCCTTGGGTATGGACATTTCACCAATCAATGCCCCACCAAGGGCGCATCTAGTTTGCTCATTGAGGACGCTAACTCCCTACCCCAAGCCGGGGTTTAAAAAGAGGTTGAGGTGTATGAGGCCTCTCCCAATTGGGAGGAAGAGTATAAAACCCACTACATGGAGACCAATCAAGAACAACCCCCTCCTTCCATCGACCCTCACCTTGGAGTGGTTAGGTGCACCCCCACTCAAGCCCAAGAACATGATTGGAGAAGAAACACCATCTTCCATACATACATCCGGATAGAGAATCATGCTAGGAAGGCCATCTTGGACAATGGGAGCAGTGTGAATGTGGTGTCCCCCGACACCGTCAAACTTTTGGGACTTACCATCTCCCCACACCCACACCCATATCGGGTAGCTTGGATTGATGCCACATCTGTACCCGTTAGCACTCGTTGCCTTGTCCCCATAACCTTTCAATCCTACCAAGGCCAAGTATGGTGTGACATTCTACCAATAGAAGTAGGGAGCATACTCCCAGGGCGGCCTTGGATCTACGATGTAGATGCCACCTTCCTTGGAAAAATGAACACTTGCATTTTCACACATGAGGGGAAGAGAATCCAACTCAACACCTCTCCACCCCGCTCCCTTCCCAAGAAGGCATCTCCCTCCCTTGAGGGATCTCCTACCCCTCCCTCTATTCCAAACCTACAAAACCCCACCCCATCAAGTCCTAGCCCTAGTTTGACCATTGGGACTACTTGAAGCTTACACCTTATCACTAGGCAAGAACTTGAGGAAGAAGTCAACCAAGGGGGACAACTGTGTGCCATTGTCATTTGCCTTGGGGAATCCACCCCAATTGACCCACACCCAATACAAATTCAACAAATTCTTGAGGACTTCCATGATGTGTTCCCCGATGAACTTCCGGATAAGCTACCACCTATGCGCGATTTCATGTCCCGAGCCTTTATTACTGCGGAAGACTCGCTCGAGGAACGCGAACAGCTGGCATGGTAAGCCTCTTGCAAGCAAGAACGATCAGAGCGCAAGGCAATCACACATAAGAATGCAATCGCACAATATTTACTCAACGTCAACTTTCATTAATAATCAAATCCAATATTCGAATACAACCACTAATTCAACTTCCATCATGCTAGACTCAAGAAATAAGAAATTACATAGACTCGATCTAAACAATGTAAACTTCCTAAGTCCTCGCTCATTCTTTATTCACTCTCGGATCCGCTACTTGAACATTCCGAATCCAAACCCGACTCACTTCCATTTCCTGAAAAAGAATGGAAATAGGTAATGAGCACAGTTGCTCAGTAGGTATCTTCGCATCAACATGAAGGCATCTTAAAGTAATTAACGTTTTTACTCTAGAGGAATAAGGTAAAATCATGCGAATGCGATCAATCATGCGATTAAACCAAAGTATGTAAGATAGAATAAGAGCAAGTATGAACTAGCAAGAATGTTATAAGAACATGATATGGCCTTTCATGAACAAGAATGTAACGAGAATGTATTAGCAAGTCACATAATCATCACTCCAGTATCTTTTGCTTATGAGCAAGTACTTCGTGAATTTCTGTGGAATATCAAGAAAGTCATGTATAAGTATCAATCATGCTGTATCGTGGGTCTTCACTTATTTATAAAGAAAGTACTCCCAGCGTAATGTGATGCCAGTAGCATCATACCCCTTGGTTTATAATAGTATGTTTCCGACAATCAGCCGAGGGGACTAGCATAGAGCCCTTGAACACAATCAGTGCTCGATCGCATCTTCAAGTATAAATCAAGCTTTTTCCACGCATGTAACAATAAAGTATGGCCAAGAATGTATAATTCCAACAAGCTCTTGATAACAATAATTCAATGAATGAATGCTTTAATAAGAATCTTGAGAAATCAAGAATGACATATACTATGTTATGTTTATGGAAATAAATCGGCAGCATAACGGTACATTCTTTATTTTCCATTCATTATATTAGGTTTTTTGATCAATATGATAAGTTCTAGATCATCAATAGTCCATTTAGAAATCTTGGAATATCAACCCTTGGGTCAAACCTTGGGTTAACATATTTAAGCCTTGTGACGGTCTTGTACTGGGCCGTTACATAACGTGACGCTCCAATATTGGGCCGTTACATTAGTCTGAATCCAGAACCAAGAAATCGGACTCAGTTGAATGTGACGGTCGTATATTGGGCCGTTATATGTGCCTGACGGTCCAATATAGATCTGTTACACTACTGATAACCAGAAACATCGATAGTGTAATCTAATCAATTGGGTTTTAATGGTACAACCAACTCGGCGTCCTAGTGAGAATCCCTGGCTCACGGAGAATTACGGACACCTTACAACAAGATTTCCTAGTCCATTGGAAGGAATATCTAATAGAGAGGTCCTCATGTCCAAAAACAATGTTCTTATAGTGGAAAGTGTGAATTAATGGACATATACCTGAATATATGCCATGTACTTAGAGAAATGACTCTATTGATAGAGAGGATGTGTAACAATAGGAAATCATGATAAAACTCCGTCAATACATCTTTGGAAAATCATGATTTAGATACAAAACTATAGAATTTTGGCACATGAAATTAACATAACTTAAAATAACTTAAGATACCTTAATCATGCAATTTCTATTATGAATCAGTAAATAAACTTAAAGTCATGATAACATGTCCAAACTTAGCTATCTAAGTTTATTTATAAGTAAACTTAACTGGTTACCATTCTACCTCGGGCTGACAGAACACAGGGGTCTGACGGTCTAACAAGAGCGCGTCACAGTACCTGTGACGGTTTATCGAGGGGCCATTACAGTAGTGTAACGCTCCTGTTATGGTGCGTCAGAGACAACATAGAAATTAAAATGGAACAGAGGGTGTGACGGCTTATCGTAAGGCCGTTACAGTTTGTGACGGTCTAAGTATGATGCATTAGAGTCTCTGGTAACAGTATAAAGAAATTAAACGACTATGATTTAGAACCATGTCATATTTGAAAAGATTCAACTACCCCAATCATGAATAAATGAAGTAAAGGTCATCTAGATGCATAGGTTGTAGTGAATCAACAAGATAAAAATTTTGATCTTTGATTAGGGCTAAGGATATGTATGTCTGCATGAACCCACTAAAACATGAAATCCATGATCTATAGTGCATGAAATCAAGCATAATCAGAGGGCTTTTATCCTTAACAAGATATTTTTACCAATCATGAGATAACCTACCTCTTAACTAGGCTTTAAGCTTCTAATTTGAACTTTAAAATCAAGCCCTAGCTCTCCTTTTCCAGTGATTTTTTAGCAACTTCCTGCTGCTCTATCTCTCAAACCTCTTGTCCTAAAGATGTGAAATTTTGAGGGTAATAATATGAAACTAAGGTGATCAAAAAGTTCTAAAGGATTGAATTCTAATTACCTCGTTTAGACGTCCTAATCTCTTGATCTTCAGGGGTCCTTTGCTCTGAATCCTGAGTTACTATGGTCGAACCAGTAACTTTGGAAGCTTCAATCTCCTTGGTTGCTTGATCTCCTAACATAAAATTTGGAGAACTATTAGTCTAAAGTATACTAAACAAAATCTTCTAAAGAACTTACCCGAAATTCTATCTTTTTACCTTGATTCTTTACGAGCCAAAAGTAAGGGTCGCTCAGTTCAGAACTAGGTCCTATTTATAGGGTTTTGAAGATTAGATCGATTCTAGAGTCTTTAATTGCCAGAACCTAATCCCTAAGAGTCCTTAGTAATGTTATAAACTCTCCCAAGTTGATCTCTTGTAGATAGGATCCCAAAGTTCTAATCTTTTTGCTCATTCTTTCATTCACAGAACTGTCAGGGTATAACGCATCAGTCTAGGTGCGTTACATGCATGTGGCAGTTGTACGATAGACCGTTACATCCCACGTGTGCAGAATTTCAAATTAATAAAACTCTTTTATTCGTTTATCTAATATAATTATCTATAAAATAATATTTATCCTTAAAATACGTGAATAGGCTAAATAACCTTCTAGAATATGGGCCAAACTTAATGGGCTTGGTCCTTAGACCTTTTGGATCTTATTTAAATAGGCTAGGTTAATTATTTGACACAATTGGGCCTTGTAATGACTTATTAATCCCATAATCCATTTATAAATCTATTTAGTCCTTATAAATTCTAATAAAATTCTATAAATAATCTAGAAATTATTACATAAATTCTGGGGCACTACACCCTCCTCCACTTAGAAGAATTTGGTCCCCAAATTTAATATATGGATTATGGAGAGTGTACTTACAGTTGAATAATTCTGGGAATCTTTTCCTCATGGCTGCTTCGGTTTCCCATGTTGCTTCATATGGCCATGTTTTCTTCCATTGAATCTTGACCATAGGAATAACTTTATTTCTTAATTGACACACTTCCCGTTCCAGAATCTTTATTGGCGTTTGCTCGTACGTCATATCCTTCTGAATCTCCAGATTGTCATAAGTGATAATATGGTCAGGATCATATACATATTTCTTCAGCATAGAGACGTGAAATACGTCATGAACTCCTGCTAATTATGGAGGTAAAGCCAGTCTATAAGCCACTTCACCGACCCTTTCGAGAATTTCAAACGGACCAATGAACCTTGGAGTTAGCTTGCCCTTAATGCCAAATCTCCGAATACCACGACCTGGAGAAACTTTGAGATACACATGGTCTTCTACTTGAAATTCCAAGTCGCGTCTTCGATTATCAGCATAAGATTTTTGCATGTCTTGTGCCATTTGCAGTCTTTCTTGAATAAGCTTGATCTTCTCTGTAGAATCTCTAATAATATCGGGGCCTAGGAATTGTCTTTCCCCTATTTCACTCCAACATATTGGTGATCGACAACTTTTTCCATATAGAGTTTCAAAAGGTGCCATTTGTATGCTGGCCTGGTAAGTGTTGTTATATGCAAATTCTACTAGAGGTAAGTGATCATGCCAACTTCCTCCAAAATCAATAACACAATCCCTGAGCATGTCTTCTACCACCTGATTTGTTCTTTCCGTCTGACCATTAGTTTGTAGATGAAAGGCTGTGCTAAAATTCAATCTAGTCCCCAGTGAGTTTTGTAGACCCTTCCAGAAATGTGATGTGAATCTAGGATCCCTATCAGATATAATAGTGACGGGGACACCATGTAATTTGACAATTTTCTTTATGTATAATGCTGCCAGGATATCTACAGACCATCGACTTTTGATTGGTATGAAATGTGCAGATTTAGTTAATCGGTCAATGATTACCCATATACCATCGTGTCCACCTCTTGTCTTAGGTAATCCCATAATGAAATCCATCCCTATACTCTCTCACTTCCATTCGGGAATATTCAAAGGATGCAGTTTACCTGCGGGTCTAAAATGCTCTGCCTTTACTTGTTGACAAGTGAGACAGCGAGACACGAAATCAGCTATTTCTCTCTTCATGTTCCTCCTTTGTCTTGGAATATATCAAGATATCATCAATGAAGACGATGATAAACTGGTCCAGATATGGCTGGAAGACACTATTCATAAGTTGCATGAATGCTACCGGGGCATTAGTTAACTCGAATGGCATTACCATAAATTCATAGTGGCCATAACGACTTCGAAAATCCGATTTATAAATGTCCTTTTCTTTAATTCTAAGCTGATGATAATCTGATCTGAGGTCATTCTTAGAAAAATATTCTGCTCCCGAAAGCTGATCAAAGAGCTCATCAATACGTGACAACGAATACTTATTTTTGATTGTAAGTTGATTTAGTCGCCGGTAATCAATACATAGCCTGAGAGAACCATCCTTCTTCTTGACAAATAGAACCGGCGCACCCCAAGGGGATGTGCTAGGTCTGATAAAGCCCTTATCCAGTAGTTCCTGCAACTGCTTCTTTAGTTCTTTGAGTTCTGTGGGGGACATCCTGTAAGGGGCTATAAAAATAGGTGCTGCTCCTGGTATAAGTTCAATAGTGAAGTTTACTTCTCTCTCGGGCGGTAAACTGGGTAATTCGGATGGAAACACGTCTGGGAACTCATTTACAATAGGAATGTCCGCTATGATAATCTCCTTGGATTCGGTAATAATGACAGAAGAAAGAAAAGCTTCACATCCTTGCGAGATAAGTTTGCAAGCGTGAAGAGAAGATATGATAGTAGGATGCTTCTAGTACTTGATGCCAAGAAAAGAGAATCTTGGAAGATCGGGCTTTCAAAAGGATATAATCCTATTTCGGCAATTGATATAAGCATCATGATCTACAAGTCAATCTACCCCTAAAATGGCATCATAACCTTTCTTGTCAAGGCATACTAAGTTTGCGGGGAGATTATGACCTTCTACTATCACTTCGCTATCAGGATAATAGTCGGTAAGCTTTGTTCCAGAACCTAAGGGTGTGGAAATAGCGAGATTTGAAGGTAAGGGGACTGATGCAATTGATAATGTTTTTACAAAAGTAGTGGAGATAAAAGAATGAGAGGCACCAGTGTCAAATAGCACAAATGCAGGACGAGAACAAATTTGAAGAGTACCTTCCATAAGCCCACCATCTTTGGGCGCTTCCTCTTCTTCTAAGATGGCATTGAGGGGAGCCTGCCTCCTACGTCCTCCACCAGACGATTGGTCTTTCATAAGGGGGCAATCTGGCATGCGATGCTCCCTGCTTCCACAACGTAAACAAGCGCCGAGGCGCTTCCAGCATTCCTTAGCAGAATTGTCAAATTTTTCGCAAAATGTGCAAGCCATGGCGGCCTGCTCCTTCTCCTCCTTGACTTTCTTTTGCTTATGGGAACTTCCACCATTCCCATTCCTGGATCTTTTCTTACTATCACGGCTTTTGTAGGGCTCCGTGATGTTGAACTTTTCTTTCTTATAACGTCGATCTGAGCGTCAGCTGGATTCTTCTCCTTTCCCTTTTAATTTTTCGACCTTCTCTAAGGTCCTTTCACATAAATACGCTCGTTGAACCATTTTCGCATCAGTACGGATGTTTTGGGTTCCGAGCTGCTGAATGAAACCGGGTCGTAACCCGTCCATGAACCGATTTGCCTTCAATAAATCGGTGCTGATAAGATGCGGTGCGTAAGGTGCAAGCCTTGAGAATTGCAGTTCATATTCGATAACCGTCATCATTCCTTGCCGAAGAGCGGCGAACTCCATAGCCTTTCTCTCTTTTACGTGCTCAGAAAAGTACTTGGCATGGAATAGGGTAAGAAAACCATCCCATGTATGATGTGCATCGGCCGGAGGTGCTGGAACCGACTTCCACCATGTACGAGCATCTTTGTTGAGTTGAAAGGTTGCGAGACGCACCTTCTCCTGATCGGTGCATTGGATAACATCAAAGATACAATTCATTTTGTCTATCCAGTTCTCCGCTTCGTCCGGATTAGAAGAACCATAGAAACGCGGAGGGTTTAAACTCTGAAAGTTGCGATGTAAATCACCGGCCCTTGCTCCTGCGCTAGCTTGCGCCATGGTTTATAATGCCTGAGTGAGGCCAGCAATCGTTTGTTGCATCCCATCCCAATTTACGTGATGAGCCATAGTAATGATAGGGTACCTGAGAGAAAAATAACAACTAGTTATTTCTCATGAAATTGGAAGGAAAATCAATCTTAAAGCTAATTAACTATCTTATCCCGGGTTCTACCCAATTCTCACATGGGTGTGGAAATTTCTTCCTTAGTTCATAAGTAGGGGTCCTTAAACCTTAGACTTATCCTATGACATAACTCTTCTTCCTAAGTCCTGAGACTTAGGCTCTGATACCAACTTAACTGTCACGCCCCGAGCCTTTATTACAGCGGAAGACTCGCTCGAGGAACGCGAACAGCCGGCATGGTAAGCCTCTTGCAAGCAAGAACGATCAGAGCACAAGGTAATCACACATAAGAATGCAATCGCATAATATTTACTCAACTTTAACTTTCATTAATAATCAAATCCAATATTCGAATACAACCACTAATTCAACTTCCATCATGCTAGACTCAAGAAATTACATAGACTCGATCTAAACAATGTAAACTTCCTAAGTCCTCGCTCATTCTTTATTCACTCTCGGATCCGCTACTTGAACATTCCGAATCCGAACCCGACTCACTTTCATTTCTTGAAAAAGAATGGAAATAGGTAATGAGCACACTTGCCTAGTAGGTATCTTCGCATCAACATGAAGGCATCTTAAAGTAATTAACGTTTTTGCTCTAGAGGAATAAGGTAAAATCATGCGAATGCGATCAATCATGCGATTAAAACAAAGTATGTAAGATAGAATGAGAGAAAGTATGAACTAGCAAGAATGTTATAAGAACATGATATGGCCTTTCATGAACAAGAATGTAACGAGAATGTACTAGCAATCCACATAATCATCACTCCAGTATCTTTTGCTTATGAGCAAGTACTTCATGAATTTCTGTGGAATATCAAGAAAGTCATGTATAAGTATCAATCATGCTGTATCGTGGGTGGAGAGGGAGATTTCTGTAGCCCATCTAAGAGCAGCCAAACCAGGTCCATCAGGACCAAACGAGGCCCAACTCATCCAAGTGACAGCCCCATAGGGCCCACTTAAGCTAAAAAGCCCAATAAGATTACTCGGGATCAAATCCTTCCTCGGCGGCCCTTAGGCTCGGAAGGCCCGAGCGTCGGTCAGAACGGAGGAAGACCCATGCCTGAGTTATCCCTTCACCGGGATAGAGGCAAGCGCTCAGCGCCCACTCCGACTTATCTTTATCCGAGCTATGCCTATCGCCTGGATAGGGTTGGCACCTTTTATGATCGGCTCGACCGATGATTGCTTATCCACGCTACCGTTGAGAGCCCTTTATGAGTAGGAGTTTATGAGGATAAGGGACCCATGATCCCTCAAGGCTATAAAGATCCCATGATGAGGACGTAAAGACCCCACAATGAGGACGTAACTCCCGCCTGAAACTTCTCAACTTACGGGACTTATGAGGCAAGCACACTATATAAACCTGGGACTCCCTCTAATAAAAGGTAAGGGCAATACACGCCTAAAATTCCCTGAGCAGGAACCACTTCACCACCTTGGTGTAGGGGGATCTCGTGCACCTCTTTCTTCCTTCCTCCATATCTTCCACTATTGCTCTACTGACTTAAGCATCAGAGGGTTTTCCCCAGGGAACCTCCCCTGGGCCCCCTGATCCGTTTCCCTTTCTCTACAGTTCACTGTTCGGTGATCATCTACCCTGCTCAGGAGTCGCGTGAGATCATGCCCTTCATCTGGCGCCGTCTATGGGAAACGACCGAAGAGCCAATATGGTGCGAAGAAGTTCAGGGAGGAGGTCCACCGGCGATAGGGGAAAGGCCATGGTGGTGGCGGGAGAAGGCCCCTCTCAAGCCTCACAAAATCCCCCCTCCAATGCCAGCACCCCCGCTGACGGACCGCCCGCTCCCGCCGCGGCGGTAGGGGTACCGCTTAACGGCGGCGCTGACGCCTTCCAAGCCCTCAACGCGAAACTGGATGTCCTCATGGAAATCATGAGGACTCAGGCGGCCAGGAATGGAAGGTCACGCGCCCCTCCGGAGAGCCCCCCCGCGAGAACGTATCCCAGCACACCACCGGAGACCGCTTCACCCTCCGAGGGCAGCAGCTTATTCGTAACACGACAGGAGGACCTTCACAAGCCCCCCCTCCGGAGCAAGAGGCCTCCTCCACAAGGAAACGGGGGAAACTGGGGGCACACCATCCGCACCCGGAGACCGAAGTCCCCAGGTAGCGCTAGGACAGCCTGCCATCACGCCCCCTTAGCCCCACGGCCCAACAACAGCCGGAGCTGTCCCCCCGTCTACGAGAGTTCGAGAGGCGTTTCGCAGCACAAGAGTGCGCCTTACGAGCCTTGTAGAAGACCTCTCTGCCAGAGGACGAGGAGAGATCCCCATTCTCTGACTATATCTTGAAGGCAGAGGTATCTCCCAGAACCTCCATCCCGACCTTCAAGCCTTACGATGGCCAAGGCGACCCGGCCAACCACTTCGATAGCTTCAACGCCCTGATGACCCTTCACGGGGCGTCCGACGCCATCAAATGCCGAGCTTTCACGACCACCCTGGTCCAAGACGCCCAAGCATGGTTCCGGGCCCTCGCCCCCGGATCCATCCGAGACTTCAAGCAGTTTGGGTGAGTATTCAAGGAGAGTTTCACTGGCAGCGGCCCCCCAAGGTCGGTAGCAGGGCTTTTGGCTCTCAAACAGGTGCAAGGGGAGAGACTCCGGGCTTACATCAACCGATTCAAATCGGAAGCCTTGAGAATCCCCTGCCTGGATGTAGCCTCGGCCATAACCGCGCTGACCGGAGGCACCCAGGACGAGAACCTCCGCCGCAAACTTGTCCTCCACCCTCCCTCGACCCTTGCCGAGCTAGTGACTCTGGTCTTACGCCATGCCGAGTGCGAAGAAGTTCTCAGCGCGTGCCGAGGCGCAACTGGCTCGGGTCGGGTGGGGGACAAGAAGCGAGCACCCGAGTCAAGCTCGGGCCAAGGAAAGAGGAGGAACCGAGACGGGGAGCACAAAGAACCGTCCCAAAAGTACGAGCGGTACACTCCCATAACCGCTCCAGTGTATGAATTATATGAAGACATCAAAGGCTCAGGCCTCCTTCGCCAACCCGAGCCGATGAGGTCGAAAAGCCGCAATTGTAGCAAACATTGCCTATTCCACAGTGACCACGGGCATCACACTGGCGATTGCCACCAGCTCCAGGATGAGATCGACCGCCTCGTCTGCCAGGGACACCTATCCCGGTTCGTGGCTGGGAATAAGGAAGACCGAGGCACCCCAGAGGAAATCGACAACGCCCCTCGCGGGGTCCATATCAACGTCATCACCGGAGGAGCTGCATCGGGAGGAGACAGTGGCCGAGGAAGGAAGCGTCATGCTGAGCGGGCAAGCCGAGCCATCGAGCCTCCCAAGGCCCCGCCAAGTGAGCCTCAGGTCATAGTCTTCTCCGACCGAGACCTGGAAGGGCTGACCACCCCGCATGACGACGCCCTGGTCATATCGACCACGATAAACCATTGTAACGTAGACATGATTCTAGTTGACAATGGAAGTGCCCCTGATGTATTATCCTATGAATGTTTCCTTAAGATGGAGGAGGATCCGTCTAAGCTCCGCCCGATCCGAACCCCCCTATGTGGGTTCAATGGCCAGGTCACTTATCCCGAGGGAGCCTTAAGCCTGCCGGTTACTCTTGGCACCCCACCCAAGACCGTTACAGTTATGGCGGTCTTCATAGTGATCAAGGGTATGATAGCATACAATGCAATCTTCGGCCGAGGAATCCTCAGCCGAACGAAAGCAGTGCCTTCTACCTATCACCAAAAGATGAAGTTCCCCACCAAAAATGGGTTGGGGGAAGTCCGAGGCAACCAGGCCATGGCCAGAAGGTGCTACAATATCTCGGTTGAAGCCATAACGCCGGACGGGAAGAATAAGGGCCCCCAGGAAGTCGAGGAAAAATCCGCAACCGCAGAGCCTGGAGGCGAATTGCTAGCGGTTTTCCTAAATGACGACCCAACCTTGGGAGTGAAGATTAGAGCCGACCTAACATCTGAAGTCCAACAGCAATACAACGAGTTTCTTTCCACGTACATCCGAGTCTTTGCATGGTCTGATGATCAACTCCCTGGGATACCAGAGGAGACGGTGATGCATAAGCTCAACCTCGATCCAACCATCAAAGCCGTACAATAATGCAGAAGGAAGCACGCGCCAGAGACGCAGATGATCATTAAGGAGCAAGTCATCAAGGGGTAAAAGACTGGTCTTTTTAGACCGGTCCTGTACCCAACGTGGCTGGCTAACGTCGTCCTGGTGCCAAAAGCTTCGGAAAAGTGGCGAATGTGCATGGACTTCACCGGCTAGAACAAGGCTACTCCAAAGGACTGCTATCCCTTACCGAGCATCGACCAACTGGTTGACTCAACCTCGGGCAATGAGATACTCAGCTTCCTGGATGCCTATTCAGGTTACCATCAGATCAGAATGAATCCAGAAGATATCGAGAAGACCACCTTTATCACTGACTTCAGCGTATACTGCTACACCCGGATGCCTTTCGGGTTGAAGAATGTTGGAGCCACATACCAGAGGCTGGTCAATTATATGTACGACGGATAGCTCGGTCGGAATGTCGAGGCCTATATTGACGACATGCTCGTGAAGACCCCCAAGGTCGAGGACCACTTCACTGATCTAGCTGAAACATTCGACACCCTCCTAAAGTACAACATGAAGCTCAATCCTGCCAAGTGCGCCTTCGGAGTAAGGTCCGGGAAATTCTTCGGCTTCTTAGTCACCCAGCGTGGGATCGAGGCCAACCCCGACAAGGTCCAGGCCATCCTGGACATGCGCCCACCCACCTGCATCAAAGATGTTCAACGCCTTACCGGGCGCGTTGCCGCGCTCAGCAGATTCCTGTCCCGTGCGGCTGAATGATGCCTACCCTTCTTCAAACTGTTGAGGGGGCCTAAAATGGCATCTGCTACATTCGCATAGGACGAGGAATGCCAAAAAGCGTTCTTCGAGCTTAAGGAGTTCCTGGCTTCGCCTCCGGTGCTTTCCAAGCCCATCCCAGGTGAAACCTTGCATCTCTATCTCTCGGCGACTCCATCTATAGTTAGCTCGGTCCTAGTCAGAAATGACTCGGGAGTCGAGAGACCGGTCTACTATGTAATGCCCCGGATTCTTGGCGGATCTTTGCTGAATCCTTTGCAGGTCTTGTGGGATCTTTGTTGGATCTTTCGGATCTGTTTTGGATTGGTTTCGTTGAGTTTCGGTTCGCTTTTGTGGCTTCCGAGTTGAGTTTGACGAGCCGTGTGAGTTTTTCTCACGTACTAGTTACGGAACCCTACGGTGAGTTTGTTTGTCAATTCTCGAACTCATGGATGCTACAGCGACGATGTACTCTCCGAGCCGGTCGTTTCGGCTATTTTTACGTATTTTTCTGAATTTGTGCATTTTTGACGCATTTTCGGAATTTTTGGAAATTAGGAAAATTCCCTAATTTCTTCCCTTTTATTTCTTTTCCTCTCTCTCTCTCCTCACTCTCGCGATCCCACTCTCTCTCTCCCGTTCTCTCTCGTTCTTCCCCCTCTTTGGCCCCGGCTGCAGACGGAGCGATCGTGGGCGGGTTGGCGAGGCTGTGGAGCTGGCTGGGTGCGCGATGGGGCGAGGATCGGATCGATTCTGGCGCGATCCCGAACGGTGGATTCAGCGCCGGTGAAATCGGTTCGCGAGTAGATTTCGGCGTGGTTTAGTCCTTTCGGGGCTCGGTTTCTTCGGTGGAGGTAGGGTGACTGATCCTTACTTCGTCCTCTTCATTTTCCCTGCCATTGCACGGCGTTCGGCTAGGAAACGGTCGAGTTTGGGCTTGGTTTGCCTAAACAGTGATTTTCGTGATTTTTAGGGTCGGCCGGTAAACGGCGACCATTTGCGGCGTAGTTAGTTTCTAACTGACCGCTGGGATGTTAGGATCTCATCCACGTTGATTTAGTGTGATTTGGTGTTCATTCGAGGCCGGTAGAAGCCCGGGAACCTCGGTGACCCACTTAGGGTCGATTTGTCTAAATCGCCTAGATCTTGCGTTTTTGAGCTTGCATGTGGGAGTTTTTGTCCCCTGATGTTGTTATTTGTCGTTTGGGTTTGTATCCCCTGCGTTTCGGCATGAATGGGGCGTGGAATGGGCTGATTCGGCCATTCCTATGTTTTCCCGCCGTGACCGAAGTAGCGGTCGTTTCAGTGGCCGTTATTTGGCTCTGACGGCCCTACGATAGACCGCCGTTTGTTTAGGCGTTTTTGAGCTTTTTGGCTTCTGGGAATGTGACGGCCCTGGGATGGCACGTCGTTTCCCTGTAACATGCCTAGGTCTGCGCGTTACTTCGCTTGTCGTGTTTTATGTTGGGGTTGAGTCGGTTGGTCTAACGCGCTTGACCCAGCGCGTTAGATGATTGTAGCGCGCCTAGTCCTGGCCGTTACTTACTGTTTGACTGACATTTGACCTGTTGAGGTGGTGCCTCCAGTGGTCGTGCCCCCATGCGTTGTATGAGTGTAACGCGCCTGCCCCTGGCCGTTACATTCTGTTGGGGCGAGCTTGGGTGGCTGTGCCCGTTGGATATAACGGATATACCCCCTTGCGTCGTTGTGTTATAACGCGCCTGGCTCCGGCCGTCGTTCGTTGTTTTATGCTGGGTTGAGGGTGGCTGTGCCGTTGAGAATAACGAGCCTGCCCCCGTGCGTCGTTTGATTGTGACGCGTCTCCCTTGCCGCGTCGTTTATGAGTAACACGCCTGGCGTTGCGCGTTACTTCGCTTTGGTTTGGGTGGCTGTGCACGTTGTGAATAACGCGCCTGCTCCCGTGCGTCGGGTTATTTATAACACGCTTAGGCCCGTGCGTTACATTGATGTAACGCGCTCGGCGCCGGCCGTTACATTCTTCGTGTTTGATAGGTTGGTTAGGGTGGTGTGAGCGACGGCCTGTCGTCCGACCGTCGTTTGGTGAGTAACGGCCCTGGTCTAGACCGTCACCTGCTTGTAGCGGTCTAGGGGTGGCGCGTTACTTGCCCTGTGCTTCGATTTCCGTGCTTCGATTTCTGCTTGCCCTGGCTTGTTCTTATGGTCTGCCCGTTGTCCAGTGGATGTCTCCCGACGTCCTATGAGGGCTAAGACTACGTTGTGAGGTGGCCAGGAGTCTTCTTGCTTGAGGTAGGACTCTCTTTCCTACTGTTCAAGCATTGTGTTGGGTTCAGGTCAACCCGGTGTGACCCTGTGGTTGACATGTGACCTTCGTTTGTGTTTGTTCTGGTTCCGGTCAACCCGGTGTGATCCAGGAGTTGACAGGCGACCTTGTGTGTCTCGGTGGTTGTGTCCGGCTCGAGACACTGCTTCTGGATGCCTCGAGGTGTGGTTCTACCTCGGTTTGCGTGTCCAGGCGTGTCTGAGGGTTCTTGGTGTTTCCCTCAGGTCTCCGTGTGTTGTTTTCTGCGGAGCGTAGTTTTTCTGACTTAGGATTAGACCGATTGGCGGCTCGTTCCGCTGTTTGTGACGATCTTGCCTTTGAGTCATCCGACTCAGGGATCATTACGTTGTAGGTCTAGTTGCCTGGTCCTGAGTCTGTTGGCGGTTGTTTAGCTGCCTTGGTGCTTTGGGGTGCACGAGACGAGTCTTCCTTTGACTGTCTGTGCGTTGGCACCTGTGTTTCGGAGTTTGTGCCTTGTGAGCCTCCACTAGTTGTAGCCCTAGGCTTTTGCCGACCCACCGGGAGTGGTGGAGGGGTTTTCCTGTTGCGTTTGGTACGTACTTTTCTTAAGCTAGTTCCGTAGGCCCCGGCCAACGGTAGCGTCCTACCGAGGGGAATACTAGCTAGAGGCCTGGCCTAGGTAGAGGTCAGTGTGTGCACACGTGGTCAGGGACTGGGGACTTGCGCCGACGGGCGTGGCCCTGACTAGTCACTCGCAGTTGGTGCGGTAGTTTCGTGCTGTGGTACCTTGTTTCCTTGGAACTGTTGTTCCTTGGACCTGGTTCTTGGTGTGTCTTGTCCTTGAGTGACGTGACACTTGTGGCGCAGTGTAAGTCGTCAGTGCATGCATCTGGCTGTTCTTCTGGGAGGAGGGTGCTCCTGTCACTCGGTGCTATGACTCTCGCGTTTTTCTTGTGCGCTGTGACCTTTGCGAGTTGCCCTCTCGTGGCCGTACTCGAGGTCAGTGTTCTGTCGTTGGCATGACATTCTCGTCATGCATGGGGCTGCGTGCACGACGTCTCCTGTCATGTTTTGTCTGTGTTTTCGGCTCCGGCGTCCGCCTTCGCCTTTGTTTTGGCTGTCGGACTGGGTTACCCTACTGTGTGAGTTTGGGGTCAACCGTCTGTTGCCGTTTGGAGTAGCTTAGGGTGCCGAGTTCTCCTCGGTGGCCGTCGTCCCGTGTTTTACGGCCTCGCTCTTCTTTGTTGTTGAGCTCCCCTTGCTCTTAGCATGTTCCCTACTCCTGCTGTGCCTTGTCTGTTTACAGCTTTTTAGGGTAGCCTTTCCGGCTTTGCTGCACTTGCTGTTTCCGTAGTTGCTTCCGTTGCTCTGTGCATTTTCCAGTGGGGATCCGCGTGACCCCTACTGAGTTTCTGTTGAGACTCACCCCTGCTTTTCAGGTGGGTTTCGCCGTCTGCCTCTGCTGTTCCTGGTGGAGCGCGTTTGCTGTAGCTGCCAACTGTACCTGCGTCGGGCTTCCCCCGACTTCTGTGTACGTTCTTTTCTGTCAGACTGTACTGTGCTAGACCGATTGTCTTTCCTTTAGACTGGACTCGGGTGTATAATTATAAACATTTGAATTATTAATGAAAAAGTAATTTTATTTCTGCTACTTTAGCAATCCATTGTAATGAAATTTAATTGCTTACTGTTATATCTGCTGGCTTCAATGTATTCCACACACTCCTTTTTCCCTTCGGTGCTTTCCCGCGCTTGGGAGGCCTCGCGGGTCCCATGTGGTATCACGCGTATTCGGTATTTATACCGGGTACATCGGGTATTTGGAATCCGGGTCGCTACAGATGTGTAGATCTATTTAAAATCCTCACTTAAACAAAAAAAATGATAAGCAATGTCAAATGAAATAACAATAAGATAGCACGAGGTGCTAATGTGGAGATGATGTGATCGCCAGAGACACAAGGGTCTCAAAGAGGAGATTGATATGGGGAGATGATCGCAAAATACCTCAAAAGATGCGGGAGATGTGAGTACTCCTTTTCTTTTCAAGATCGGCCGGCCGACGAAGAGAGTCTTTTCAATTAATTACCCTTGCAAAACAAAGACAACAACACCAAAAAGATATGGATTAGAAACCATGGTGTAGCATCAAATTCAATAAAGATATAGGTGAGCATGAAAAATATGAACAATACACACCTTAAGGGGATTGCCCTTAAACCCCTATGCAATGAGGGTGTGGGAGATATGAATGCATGTAAAAAAATTCATATAATGGGGAAAGAGTGCAAGAGATGCACTAAAGGGGAGATCTCAATATGATGGTTGAGTATGAAAAATCAATATAAACATGAACATGATGCATGTAACAAGAACATATGAACAAACCGATGATGATAAAATAAAAGCAAAGAGATGAGGGTGATAAGAAGAAAATCTGATCGTTTGCTCCTTGGCTTGGGTTATCGATGGGGAGAAGACTCCAAGAGGATGAAGAATGAAGCATAGAAGCCCCTCCTTCAGCCGACAGTGACCTGCGTGAGAAGAAGAAAAAAGAAGGAAAAGAAGAAAAAAGGAACAAAACAAATAAGCAGAAGAAGAAGGAGAACAGAACGGGGGGAAGGAAGAAAGAGCTCGAATACAACCTTTTAACAGAGGCGAGAGCCTCTATTAATAAGATAGAAAAGGAGATAAGGAGGAAAGAGTCCAAATAGGGGAGGATTAAGCTGGGCAAGAGCCCAAACGAAGCAGTGACTCTCTGGGGAAAGGCTGCATCCGTTCGGAACACAAAAGTGAAACACGACCTAGACGAGGGCGTCAATTCACGAAATGACGACCTTCCAGAGGGCGTCTTTTAAAAACACGACTTAGATTAGGGCGTTAATTCAAAAATCAATTTTTATAATTTATTTAAAATTGTGAAACACGTCTAAGTCAAAGGCGTTAATTAAAACGCGCCTTAACCAAGGACGTTAATTCAAAATATTCAAAATAGGGCCATTTTTCATTTCTTAATATTATTTTCTCATTTTTTAGGTGGAGGTGCATCTCGTCGCCCTGATTCCAACGACTATTTTTGCGAATTTTTCTGACACCAGGAAGGCCACCAAATCACCTCTGGAAGGAGTTGAAAAATAATATTAAAATATTCAATTTGAAAGACACGCCCTCACATACGGCGTGAATTTGATTTTCTATTTTTTTATTCTTTTTGAATTCAAAATAACGGCCATGGTTAAGTCGTTAATTACCAAAAAATTCCGAAAAATTCTCAGAAAAATCTAGAAAAATGGAAATTTGAAAGAATGGACGCCCTCCAATATAGTCGTTAATTTTTTAAGAAACGCCCATGTATAAGTCGTTATTTAAAAGACGCCCCACGTCAAGTCGTTATTTCTGAAAAATAGAGAAAAATGCTCAAAAAAATCCAGAAAAATCTAGAAAAATTTAAAAAAATAGGGGAAAATAGGAAAAGAGAGAAAAAAAGGGAGAAATCCAAGAAAAGTGAGAAAAACCACTCAAATAGAGCTAATTTGAGGGTCAAATTAGGGCATTACAAGGTAATATGAGATGTACTCACAGTAACGTCAATTTTGGCGTGTCTACAGCTGCCCCGCCTTGGCGTCTGCTTTGCAAGAGAGCAGAGCAAACTGAAAAGTAGATGCCAAGGTGTGATGAGACACGCAATCAACATCACTTGATGAGAATTGAAATCAGAAGTACGAGATGAAGCAATCTCGGGAAATCCAACGAAATCAACAATGTTTGGATAAAATGGGGAGATGTGCACGAGGGCACGAAGGAGAATGATCAACTTCCAGTGCGGTGGAAGTACCTCAGGTCACAAACCTGTAGGTTTCACCATTGGGGAGCGGTTACCAGCTAATGTGGACGTGCTGCAGCCAAGGTGGATCAAAGGGAAAAGGATTAAAATAAGATGATAGTAATCCAAACAAGGAACTTTCGAGAAAATGACCCAAAACAGCGACAAAACAAACTGAGGATACAATTCGGCGTGGAATATCTCATATCTGGAAATAGGATCAAATTTAACCCTCAAAATCAGCTTATCAGAATGATTTTTCAACAATTGTTTCAAATTCCTACATGAATGCATGCTGGGTTTAAAGGGAAAATAACAAATGAAGATATAATATAATCAAGGATAATATTGCTAAACTACCCAGACTGAGTCAAGAAACCAATTCTGCGAGCCGATACTAAGCCGAAGCCCGTTTATCCACGCACCAACTCGTAAAAAGGGAACCATCGTCCCCAGCCTTGGACGGCTCAACGGCCTATCCGTGTGACTAAGACTCCTCTGGAATCATCATTGTTTTTGATGAAGGGGAACTCAAATCCCAGATTTACCAAAGCCACAAGGTCCTTGATATAATCTAGTAGCGTATGTAACATATAGTAAAAATGCATACAGGGAGAGATGGTGGAGCAATAAGTATGGGGGAACTCAGAAATGAGCTGCAAGCACCGTGGGACTTTGATGATGATGCCCAGTCGGCGGGACCAAGAGCTTCTTATCCTGCGCTCAAAAATTCATTAGCCAAGATATAAAATATAACAAACAATGAATGAGGCATTTAAGCATAACAATCATCAAAGCATCAATCATAGCATGTATATGGCATGAATAGCATAAGTCAAATCATGGTATTGCAAATCGTCATTGTTTGTTGTTGTTTCATCATGAGGAAGTCAACTTGGCTAATCAAGATTTGGAGTTGAATGATCAAAATGATATTATGCCCAGTGGCAGAATTTAATCAAGAGAAATTAGCAAGAGTTGATTGAAAGATCTGGAGATGAATAATCAGGATGATAATCAGGAGATATAACCAAAAAAGATATGAGGAGATGATAATCAAAAATGATGCACAGGGTGGCATGTCATGAGAATATCGGGAGAATCAATAGATTGATAGCAATGAGTGGAGATAGGACTCATCCCGTGCTTTTGGTCCTTGCAAAGCTGTTCCTGCAAAACACCATCAGAAAATACAATGCAATTTTTTTTTTGGATTTTGGAAATATGCAAATTTTTATGAGTTTTGAAAATATTTGAATTTTTTTATGAATTTTGAAAAATATTTGAATTTTTATTATGAATTTTGAAAGTATTCAATTTTTTGTTTGATTTTGCTCAGGAAATATTCAATTTTTTTTGGATTTTGGTTTAGACATTGTTAATGCAGCATCAAAGGGTTGTTTTTGAACCACTGGCTAGGGGTCCTAGTTCCTTCCCTTTTCGCTAAAATTACCCAAAGCTGGACGTGCATTGAAGGGTGGCGCCCTATAACCGACCGTCTTTGATCAACGGTGCCCCTACCAAGGCCATACCCGAGAAACATTCGGTCTTAGAGGGAGAAGAGAAGAATAATTGGAGATAAGCTTTATACATGATGGGAGATATCAAGACTTGAATTCCTTCCAAGATGTTTCCCCTCAAAGAGGTAGTCTGTTGTGCCGGGGCTTTGTGCCTTTAATTTTTAGACCCTTGACATGCATACGACCAGGGTTTTCCCTGCGGGGACTTTGCCACTCTTGTCATGCCATAATTCCTAATTGCAATTATCAAAATTCTGATTTGATTTTCATAATGGCCCTTTTTGGCGAGATATGTATAATGAAATTCATATTGATTTTTCTTCTGGGTCAAGACTGCCCCTATTTGAGACTCCTCTCGTATTGGGATTTACCAAGGTTGGTCATCTTATCCGTCAACCTCTTGTACCTGCATTCGGCCGAGTGAAGGAGAGAAAAAGACTTTCAGATATACTCATGGCATGGCCAAGGTAGCAACGGTGTTTTACCAAAGGAGCCGGCTAAGGACGCCGTGAAGTGTGTGGAATGCCCAACCGATGGTTACTTTTAAACAAGCGGGGAGAGAATGTTGAATTCCCAATGCTGGGTTCTTTATCAACCAAAGTGCTGCAAAGCAAGTCTAAAGACTCTTTTTTCGAAATGATTCAATTAAAAGTCTAAGATAAAGGTTTAAAACACCATTCTTAATCTTGTTAAGAAGCACTTCCTTTTGAGAATCATGCGTGAAGAAATGGGGAGATGATATTATGAAAATACTTACTTACGCCAACATGTTACCTTGCAACCTTTGTAGAAGCAGCTGCTGCTGGAGGTGATCATCGTGGGATTTGTCCTCTTTAGCAGAAAAAAGACTGGAAGCAAAGGATTGGAAGTGGCTTATCAAGATGGAGCGGTGCCCAGACCAGACTCAGACGAATAAGGAGAAAAAGGAAAAGAGACAAGGGCTAGAACTCCCTTATTAAGGCGCGGAGACCCTGATTACAAGGAACAGTTTACAAAAGAAGCGGAAAATTAGGAGGTGGAGTGAGGACTAAAGCCTCTAAAGCAGTGGGAGAAAGGGCAGATGCCCAAGGTAGTGGATGTGGGAGAAGTTGGGTCGGACCCAGGATTAGGAGGAATTAGAAGAAGAAATTGGTAGATGGAGAGAGGCGGATCTGGTGGGTCCGGAGGCAGTGGAGGTGAATCATGATAGGAGGAAAAATCAGGAGGCTCCGGAGGGATAAAATATCGAGGGACGTGGTGCCCTGGGAAGAAATATGCAAAAATATGGTGAGAAAGGAGGAAGAAAATGAAGGATGTGATGTCCCTGAGGAGCAGGAAGATGAATCGGAAGAAAGATGGAGGGTCCGGAGGTTCCGGAGGGATGAAATCAGAAGGGACGCGGTGCCCGGGGAAGAGTGGATGAAAAGGATCAGGAGGGTCCGGAGGTTCCGGAGGAATAAGATGGAAAAGGGCGCGATGCTTGAGGGGAAAGTCCAGAGGTTCCGGAGGAATGGAATCAGGAAGGGCGTCGTGCCCTAAGAAAAGGGATGAGACACCTGGAGGTTCCAGGGAAATAATAGCAAAGGGGATGCGATGCCCCGGAGGAAGAGAAAGATCTGGAGGTTCCAGAGGAATGAGATGGAAAGGGGCGCGATGTCCAAGGAGGAGGGAAATAGAATCCGGAGGTTCCGGAGGATTAAGATGGAAAGGGGCGCGATGCCCGAGGGGAAAGTCCGGAGGTTCCGGAAGAATAAGGTGAAAAGGGGCGCGATGCCCTGGGAAAAGGTCCGGAGGTTCCGGAGGATTAAGATGGAAAGGGGCGCGATGCCCGAGGGAAAGATATGAAAAATCCGGAGGTTCCGGAGGAAGAGGAGAATCAAGGGAAGACCCATCCGGAGGCTCCGGTGGGATAATAAAGGAAGGGACGCGATGCTCTAGAAAGAAATATGGAAAAAGATGATGGAAAAGGAAGAAGAAGATGAAAGATGTAATGTTTTGGAGGATTAGAAAGATGAATCGGAGGAAAGAGGGGGGTCCGGAGGTTCCGGAGGAGGAATAAAAGGGGCGACGTGCCCGAGGGAAAAGGAAAGGAATGAAGGAGAATCAGGAGGAAAATCCGGAGGTTCCGGAGGAATGCAATGGAAAGGGGCGCGATGCCCGGGGGAAAGGCCCGGAGATTCCGGAGGAATAAAATCAGGAAGGGAATGAGAATCCGGAGGTTCCGAGGGAATAAGAGAATGGAAAGGGGCGTTGTGCCCGAGGAAAAGGTCCGGAGGTTCCGGAGGAAGATAATGAAAAGGGGCGCGATGCCCAAGGGGAGAGTCCGGAGGATCCGGAAGAACAAAGTGGAAAGGGGCGCGGTGCCCCGGGAAAAAGTGGAGAAAATCAAGTGGAGAATCCGGAGGTTCCGGAGGAATGAGATGGAAAAGGGCATGATGCCCGGGGGATAAAGAGAGGGGTGAAAGATCCGGAGGTTCCGGAGGAATGAGATGGAAAGGGGTGCGATGCCCGAGGGAAAGATATGAAAAATCCGGAGGTTCCGGAGGAATGGAATCAAAAAGGGCGGCATGCCCTAGAAGGAGGGATGAAATACCTGGAGGTTCCAGGGGAATAGCAGGAGAAGGGACACGATGCCCTGGGAAGAGTGGATAAGAGAAGGATGAAGGTGAATAAGATGGGGAATGCGGAGGATCCGGAGGTTCCGGAAGAAGAAGAAGAAGATACGGGTTTGGAAACCCGGGAAGCTGGATGTGCGAACGTATGCAAATGGAGTGCAATGGATGCGATGAATGCAATGAATGCGTGAATGCAAGGAGATGCAAAGAAGATGAATAATGTGAAGGGTGAGAGGATGAGATCTTCCTTTTTACCCTTAGAGTGGCCCATGAAGAAAAGGTGATAGAAATAGATGAATAGAAGGTGGAGCAAATAAGGGACGGCCCCTTAGCATCAAGGTAACTGCCCCTCCACGGCAGTGAACATGTACGGCCAATTGGCCCAATAAAAGAAGCTTCAATAGTAAAAGACAACTCCCTTGGAAAGCAAAGATCAATAATGTGGGGGAGTTGTAGAGTTGGAACGGGAAGCATTGAGTTGCCCATTGAATGTGGTGTATATGGAGTGTTAAGCAAATAGGGCAATTGCCCCTTGTATGGAATAATGAATTCTGGATTGGAAAGTTTGAACAAGGGGTGCCCTGCCCGGCCCTCAAACGGCGTCAACGCTTGGCATTCTCTGAGCAATGGCGGCGACTTGGCCTCTTCAATCGTGCTCGGCACAATAACCCGGATTGGCATCCAAAAAATGAATTCTTGGATCTTGAATGGCGCAGTCGTGGCCAAAGTCTTCTTGCCCGGCTTTTGATCGTCCTCGGCACGAGTACTTGTAGCAGCGCTCCCCTTCCGAGTAGTAAAGGGAGGTGAGGCGGAGGCGGAAGGCTCCGTGGATGTTGGAGGTATAACGGGAGGTGTTGGCAAATGAGTGAGTGGAGGCGGAGGTTCAAACACGTCGAGCTTCTCCCTTTGCTCGGAAGCAGTCGGGGTTGGCTCGAGTGCAAAAAGGGGTGGATCCTGCTCAGGATTAGCCATGGGTAAAGGCGAAAGGCTATGTGGTGGAGGTATAGGCAAAATGGGTTTTGGGGTTAAAGGGATAATGAAGGGTAATGTCAGGCTAATTGGGGAAGTGGAGGCCGAGGTGGAGGCTAATGGCATAATGGGGGGAGGTGTAATTGGTGGAGGTTTGGCAATTGATGGAGGTTTATTGCGGAGAAAGCGCCTAACGGGGCGAGCGGTGTTAGGAGTGGGGGGAGACTCAAGATGCGCCGGCGCGGGTGATTGGAGTATCGACCCATCCTCGTAGCACCATGAGGTCTCGGGAATAGGAGTTGGATTAGGGACGATGGCTTCGTCCTGAGCAGGGGGTTCCTCAAATGAAATTGGAGGGAGCGGAAAACGAAGGAAACTCGAAAGGGGTGCCTGCATAACTTCATCATCATATACCGGCTCAGGATCTTCAATTGCCGGTTCTTGATTGTTTGGAATGTCGACGCTGTAGTCTTCCTTCCTATCCTTCCATTCTCTCTCCATTCTTGTAATATCATCCAAAGCCGCGTGGAGAGGATTAACCGGAGTAGGAGGAGCTGGCCGTGAACTTGTAACCCTCTTTAATTGTTCCTCCATGGAGGCAATCTTATCAAGGATATCCTGCTGGAGGGGCGTAACATGAACAATAGAGGGTTGGCAGGGCATTGAAGGAGGGGCCGTATAAGAAGGCCATGGAGGGGAATTAACGGGATAACCCTTAGAAGAACCCTGATGGACCGGATTGCAAGGAATAAAAGGGCCTCGGGGCCGTGTTGGAGGAGGAATAGAAGGAGGCGGGTGTTGGACCACCCGAGGAGGAGTGTGAATAGGAGGAGATGGGTAATGGGCTACCCGATTAGAGGAAGGAGGTGGTAGGTGATGGGCCACCCGTATAGGAATAGAAGGAGGAGGAGATGAAGTAGATGCACCCTCAACGGCAGCCTTAAGGGCTTGGATCTGTTGAGGGGTGAGATGATCTAATGCATGCAAGATTTGAGAGACCCTCTCATCATTGGGAGGAGACGGTCCCGGAGAAATAGTGGTTCGTAATTGAGGAGGGGGACCATAAGAATGGACACTGCCCATGGGTCGGGCATGACCATGAGAATAAGGACGTGGTCCCTTGAAAGAATGGTGAGAATGCTGATTAACATGTTGAAATTGAGGATATGAAGTGCTAGGTTGTGCATCCTCATGAATTGAATTGAACATGTTTCTATCATGGTAAGCCATTATATAATCAAAATTCTCAATAATTATGCAAATAAGCACACAAGTTGGAATGATTACCGTGATTTTGATTTGTTTAATCCTTGGTGAATTAATGAATTTTAATAAAGTTTGGAAAGATTCACACAAGGAGAGTCCTAGTTTCAATATGATTCACTTCAATGCCAACTAGGAACTCTCACTCACCACGTATTAGGCCAACTATATCGGGACTCCAAAAGGGTACAACCTGCCCGGCGTCCGTGAGGGAATCCACGGGTGCGGGGACTTATGGAGGCTTGGTTTAGGAATTTCCAATCCAATGAGACGGAATGCTCAATGGAGGGTCGTTCCTTCACCAAGGGGGTGTGTGGCTCCTAGTATAAAGAGATAAGGCCTCTCAAACCAATGCAAAATGAATGAATGAATGCAAGATATAAGCAGAAATATGATACAGTGATAAACAAAGGAGTTCGGTGAAAACACAGGAATAAGACGCCCTGGGGCAAGGCGCTACCAATAAAAGAGACGCCCTGGGGCAGGGCGTTAATTATCAAGGATGCTCAACCAAATAAAGAGACGCCCAGTGGTGGGGGCGTCAAATCATGAAAACGCGCCCTGAAGAGAGGCGCTACCAAATAAAGAAACGCCCTGTGGGAGGGCGTGAATTCACAGCATAAGAAGATATGATATAAAGCGCCCTGACAGAAGGCGTTAAACAGGAAAAAGACGCCCTGCGATAGGGCGTTAACTAAAAAAAGCGCCTCTGGAAGGGGCGTTAATTACCTTCTTCCAGGAAACCCTCGCGGCCAGCAATATCAAAGTAGAGAAGCACTCACATAGGCAATCAACAAATATAATTATTAACACAGAAGCATGCTCATCAAGATTTTAAACAAGTGAAAGTTTTAAAACAAATCTAGCTAATTGGCAGATCACTTTGGGGAGAGTGCAATGCACAAGGGAGGGTGCCCGAGGGGCACAAAAGGAGGGGTACACGTGGGTACCAATAGGAAAGGGCACACGTGGGTGCCAAGGGGAAAGGGGTAATCAAAAAATAAAAAACAAGAAAGGGTCCCACCGTGATCGCCAATTTGTAGATCTATTTAAAATCATCACTTAAACAAAAAAAATGATAAGCAATGTCAAATGAAATAACAATAAGATAGCACGAGGTGCTAATGTGGAGATGATGTGATCGCCAGAGACACAAGGGTCTCAAAGAGGAGATTGATATGGGGAGATGATCGCAAAATACCTCAAAAGATGCGGGGGATGTGAGTACTCCTTTTCTCTTCAAGATCGGCCGGCCGACGAAGAGAGTCTTTTCAATTAATTACCCTTGCAAAACAAAGACAACAACACCAAAAAGATATGGATTAGAAACCATGGTGTAGCATCAAATTCAATAAAGATATATGTGAGCATGAAAAATATGAACAATACACACCTTAAGGGGATTGCCCTTAAACCCCTATGCAATGAGGGTGTGGGAGATATGAATGCATGTAAAAAAATTCATATAATGGGGAAAGAGTGCAAGAGATGCACTAAAGGGGAGATCTCAATATGATGGTTGAGTATGAAAAATCAATATAAACATGAACATGATGCATGTAACAAGAACATATGAACAAACCGATGATGATAAAATAAAAGCAAAGAGATGAGGGTGATAAGAAGAAAATCTGATCGTTTGCTCCTTGGCTTGGGTTCTCGATGGGGAGAAGACTCCAAGAGGATGAAGAATGAAGCATAGAAGCCCCTCCTTCAGCCGACAGTGACCTGCGTGAGAAGAAGAAAAAAGAAGGAAAAGAAGAAAAAAGGAACAAAACAAATAAGCAGAAGAAGAAGGAGAACAGAACGGGGGGAAGGAAGAAAGAGCTCGAATCCAACCTTTTAACAGAGGCGAGAGCCTCTATTAATAAGATAGAAAAGGAGATAAGGAGGAAAGAGTCCAAATAGGGGAGGATTAAGCTGGGCAAGAGCCCAAACGAAGCAGTGACTCTCTGGGGAAAGGCTGCATCCGTTCGGAACACAAAAGTGAAACACGACCTAGACGAGGGCGTCAATTCACGAAATGACGACCTTCCAGAGGACGTCTTTTAAAAACACGACTTAGATTAGGGCGTTAATTCAAAAATCAAATTTTAGAATTTATTTGAAAATTGTGAAACACGTCTAAGTCAAAGGCGTTAATTAAAACGCGCCTTAACCAAGGACGTTAATTCAAAATATTCAAAATAGGGCCATTTTTCATTTCTTAATATTATTTTCTCATTTTTTAGGTGGAGGTGCATCTCGTCGCCCTGATTCCAACGACTATTTTTACGAATTTTTCTGACACCAGGAAGGCCACCAAATCACCTCTGGAAGGAGTTGAAAAATAATATTAAAATATTCAATTTGAAAGACACGCCCTCACCTACGGCGTGAATTTGATTTTCTATTTTTTTATTCTTTTTGAATTCAAAATAACGGCCATGGTTAAGTCGTTAATTACCAAAAAATTCCGAAAAATTCTCAGAAAAATCTAGAAAAATGGAAATTTGAAAGAATGGACGCCCTCCAATGTAGTCGTTAATTTTTTAAGAAACGCCCATGTATAAGTCGTTATTTAAAAGACGCCCCACGTCAAGTCGTTATTTCTGAAAAATAGAGAAAAATGCCCAAAAGAATCCAGAAAAATCTAGAAAAATTCAGAAAAATAGGGGAAAATAGGAAAAGAGAGAAAAAAGGGAGAAATCCAAGAAAAGTGAGAAAAATCACTCAAATAGAGCTAATTTGAGGGTCAAATTAGGGCATTACAAGGCAATATGAGATGTACTCACAGTAACGTCAATTTTGGCGTGTCTACAAGATGGTATCAGAGCAGTGTTTTGAGATGTTCGGAGTTTCTTTTCTGAGCTATCAGAGCATTGTCGTGTGAGATACATGGAAATCCAGATATGCAGTTACCAGAGTCCTTAAGGTCCAGTACAGTCTCTTGCTGGCGTAGGTGTTGCGAAGTTTATCGCGGTGCTTTTTGTGCGTGGTCTTGTACGTGCTTTGTTGGCACTATACGCGATGGTTTTGCTCTCGTCTAGGTGTGACGAGGTGCTTCGCTCGGTTTTGAAGTTTGTCTCGATCGTGTTGCACTTGGCAGTGGTTGTCGGTTGGCGTGAACCTGCAATGCATTGCTCGAGATGTTTCTGTGTTTTGCTCAGGTGGCTTATGACTTTTAGCGTTGGTGTGATGGCCATGCACGTTCTTACGTTGCTTTGGTTGTCCTAGCTTGACTTTGTGTAGCTCCTGATGCATTATTGTTTCGGTCGTCTCGATTGTTGTGTTGCCTCGATTGAGAAGTTGCTCGAGCGAACCTAGGATTTTCCCTTCCTGGTGAGCTGTTGTTGTCGAGCTTGTTGCTTCTCGTTCTTCTTGGTGAAGCTTTTTCTAGGTGAGCCTTGGAATTGCTGTCTTAGTGATGCCTTTGTCCTGTGTCTGCTTAAGTGTGGACAGCTTTGTTGTGAGCCTGATCTGCTCCTTGTTGTACGGTTGCTTGGCTTTGGACTCCGTAATGGTGTTAAGAGCTGTTGTGTACCGTATTTGTCGTGCCGTGTCCAGCGGCCGATGTATTGTGAAGACTCATTTGTTGTTCCAGGACGTGATGGTAAACTGAGATTAGCTCTTTCCGCATGCTTTGCGCTGAAGCTGGTGCTCTTCCTTTGTTGCACTTAGGCTCTTTGTGATCGGTTGTTCGCGAGATCGGTGCTCGTGGCGTGTTAATTGCGATCTTTGTTGATTGCGATGGCGTCTGGTGTGTGCTGAAATGCGATTACCGATGTTGTCCTGTTGCCTGTACGCATTGTTGAGAGTGCAGCGGAAGCGTGTGGGTTTGCTACCCACTCGTCGAGAGGTTTGTTCTTTTTCGATGTGACTTCGTCTTGGCTTTCTGTGCCTTGACATTGTTGTTGCCATGCCGTGTTGTGTCGGTTGCCCGTTTGCTGTTGGCATCGGCATGTGCGAGTGTTGGGGAATTTGTCGGCATTCCTTGCTGATTGAGTACCCTTTGCTCTACATTTCTTTCTTGGGTGTTGTGCTCTCGAGGCGTGTTCATAGTCCTTGAGGTGCTTTCCCCGAGAGTGATGTCATTTCTCGTTGTTGTGGGTCTTCTCTTGGTGAGCAGTCTGATGCGTGACCTGTCTTTGTGGTCATGTGCTCAGCTGTTTCTATTCCTTGATGTGACCCTGCTTGCAGACGTGTTCCTTGGCCCTATGTGTTGTGCGGAGCCGGAATTCTGCAGGTGTTGCCGTTGTGTTATTTTGGCGCTGTTTCTTTATGATTTTGTGTCTCTGTCTTGGACCATGGTCTTGTCAGTTGGCTTTGCTGTGCTCTGTTTTCCTGGTGGAGTTAGCTTGCGACTCGATCAGATGTGACAGCTGGCTGAGTGCTGACTTGATTGTGTTTGTGGTCCAGTGTTGTTGTTGTCGTTGGTGTCTTGTGTGCCAGGTGTTCCCTGTTGCCTTTGGCACTGGAGCCGATGATGTTGCGAGCTGTCAGCTGTGAGGACTGTGTCTCCTTGTGTAAGCTACCACTTACTGCGCTGTTATTGTGTTTGTCGGTACTGGTTCTCGATTGTTGTGGCAGTCGTGTCTCTTTTCTGGTGAGACGTCAGCGACGTTGCCCTTGCTTTGGAGGTGTCAGTTGTGTTCACTATGGTGCCATACTCGTGCTGTGGACTTGCTGTCTTGGAAGCTAGAGTGTGTTCCTGTAATTGTGATCTAACGGTGTTCCTCGGAGTTGTGTTTTTCGAGATTTGTGTCGTTTATCGTGGTTGTGTTGTTGGGTTGTTCTTCCCTGCTTCTCCTTTGTTAGTACTTAATTTCGAGGGTGAAATTTCATAAAGGAGGGGAGAATGTAATGCCCCGGATTCTTGGCGGATCTTTGCTGAATCCTTTGCAGGTCTTGTGGGATGTTTGTTGGATCTTTCGGATCTGTTTTGGATTGGTTTCGTTGAGTTTCGGTTCACTTTTGTGGCTTCCGAGTTGAGTTTGACGAGCCGTGTGGATTTTTCTCACGTACTAGTTACGGATCCCTACGGTGAGTTTGTTTGTCAATTCTCGAACTCGTGGATGCTACAGCGACGATGTACTCTCCGAGCCGGTCGTTTCGGCTATTTTTGCGTATTTTTCTGAATTTGTGCATTTTCGACGCATTTTCGGAATTTTCAAAAATTAGGAAAATTCCCTAATTTCTTCCCTTTTTATTTCTTTTCCTCTCTCTCTCTCCTCACCCTCGCGATCCCACTCTCTCTCTCCCGTTCTCTCTCGTTCTTCCCCCTCTTTGGCCCCGGCTGCAGACGGAGCGATCGTGGGTGGGTTGGCGAGGCTGTGGAGCTGGCTGGGTGCGCGATGGGGCGATGATCGGATCGATTCTGGCGCGATCCCGAACGGTGGATTCAGAGCCGGTGAAATCGGTTCGCGAGTGGATTTCGGCGTGGTTTAGTCCTTTCGGGGCTCGGTTTCTTCGGTGGAGGTAGGGTGACTGATCCTTACTTCGTCCTCTTCGTTTTCCCTGCCATTGCACGGCGTTCGACTAGGAAACGGTCGAGTTTGGGCTTGGTTTGCCTAAACCGTGATTTTCGTGTTTTTTAGGGTCGGCCGATAAACGGCGACCATTTGCGGCATAGTTAGTTTCTAACTGACCGCTGGGATGTTAGGATCCCATCCACGTTGATTTCGTGTGATTTGGTGTTCATTCGAGGCCGGTAGAAGCCCGGGAACCTCGGTGACCCACTTAGGGTCGATTTGTCTAAATCGCCCGGATCTTATGTTTTTGAGCTTGCATGTGGGAGTTTTTGTCCCGTGATGTTGTTATTTATCGTTTGGGTTTGTATCCCCTGCGTTTCGGCGTGAATGGGGCGTGGAATGGGCCGATTCGGCCATTCCAATGTTTTACCGCCGTGACCGAAGTAGCGGTCGTTTCAGTGGCCGTTATTTGGCTCTGACGGCCCTACGATAGACCACCGTTTGTTTAGGCATTTTTGAGCTTTTTGGCTTCTGGGAATGTGACGGCCCTGGGATGGCGCGTCGTTTCCCTATAACGCGCCTAGGTCTACGTGTTACTTCGCTTGTCGTGTTTTGTGTTGGGGTTGAGTCGGTTGGTCTAACGCGCTTGACCCAGCGCGTTAGATGATTGTAGCGTGCCTGGTCCTGGCCGTTACTTGCTATTTGACCGACGTTTGACCTGTTGAGGCGGTGCCTCCAGCGGTCGTGCCCCCGTGCGTTGTATGAGTGTAACGCGCCTGCCCCTGGCCGTTACATTCTGTTGGGCCGAGCTTGGGTGGCTGTGCCCGTTGGATATAACGGATATACCCCCTTGCGTCATTGTGTTATAACGCGCCTAGCTCCAGCCGTCGTTCGTTGTTTTATGCTGGGTTGAGGGTGGCTGTGCCGTTGAGAATAACGAGCCTGCCCCCGTGCGTCGTTTGATTGTGACGCGTCTCCCTTGCCGCGTCGTTTGTGAGTAACGCGCCTGGCATTGCGCGTTACTTGGCTTTGGTTTGGGTGGCTGTGCACATTGTGAATAACGCGCCTGCTCCCGTGCATCGGGTTGTTTATAACGCGCTTAGGCCCGTGCGTTACATTGATGTAACGCGCTCGGCGCCGGCCGTTACATTCTTCGTGTTTGATAGGTTGGTTAGGGTGGTGTGAGCGATGGCCTGTCGTCCGACCATCGTTTGGTGAGTAACGGCCCTGGTCTAGACCGTCACCTGCTTGTAGCGGTCTAGGGGTGGCGCATTACTTGCCCTGTGCTTCGATTTTCGTGCTTCGGTTTCTGCTTGCCTTGGCTTATCCTTGTGGTCTGCCCGTTGTCCCGTGGATGTCTCCCGACGTCCTATGAGGGCTAAGACTACGTTGTTAGGTGGCCAGGAGTCTTCTTGCTTGAGGTAGGACTCTCTTTCCTACTGTTCAAGCATTGTGTTGGGTTCAGGTCAACCCGATGTGACCCTGTGGTTGACATGTGACCTTCGTTTGTGTTTGTTCTGGTTCCGGTCAACCCGGTGTGATCCAGGAGTTGACAGGCGACCTTGTGTGTCTCGGTGGTTGTGTCCGGCTCGAGACACTGCTTCTGGATGCCTCGAGGTGTGGTTCTACCTCGGTTTGCGTGTCCAGGCGTGTCTGAGGGTTCTTGGTGTTTCCCTCAGGTCTCCGTGTGTTGTTTTCTGCGGAGCGTAGTTTTTCTGACTTAGGATTAGACCGATTGGCGGCTCGTTCCGCTATTTGTGACGATCTTGCCTTTGAGTCATCCGACTCAGGGATCGTTACGTTGTACGTCTAGTTACCTGGTCCTGAGTCTGTTGGCGGTTGTTTAGCTGCCTTGGTGCTTTGGGGTGCACGAGACGAGTCTTCCTTTGACTGTCTGTGCGTTGGCACCTGTGTTTCGGAGTTTGTGCCTTGTGAGCCTCCACTAGTTGTAGCCCTAGGCTTTTGCCGACCCACCGGGAGTGGTGGAGGGGTTTTCCTGTTGCGTTTGGTACGTACTGTTCTTAAGCTAGTTCCGTAGGCCCCGGCCAACGGTAGCGTCCTACCGAGGGGAATACTAGCTAGAGGCCTGGCCTAGGTAGAGGTCAGTGTGTGCACACGTGGTCAGGGACTGGGGACTTGCGCCGATGGGCGTGGCCCTGACTAGTCACTCGCAGTTGGTGCTGTAGTTTCATGCTGTGGTACCTTGTTTCCTTGGAACTGTTGTTCCTTGGACCTGGTTCTTGGTGTGTCTTGTCCTTAAGTGACGTGACACTTGTGGCGCAGTGTAAGTCGTCAGTGGATGCATCTGGCTGTTCTTCTGGGAGGAGGGTGCTCCTGTCACTCGGTGTTGTGACTCTCGCATTTTTCTTGTGCGCTGTGACCTTTGCGAGTTGCCCTCTCGTGGCCGTACTCGAGGTCAGTGTTCTGTCGTTGGCATGACATTCTCGTCATGCATGGGGCTGCGTGCACGACGACTCCTGTCATGTTTTGTCTGTGTTTTCGGCGCCGGCGTCCGCCTTCGCCTTTGTTTTGGCTGTCGGACTGGGTTACCCTACTGTGTGAGTTTGGGGTCGACCGTCTGTTGCCGTTTGGAGTAGCTTAGGGTGTCGAGTTCTCCTCGGTGGCCGTCGTCCCGTGTTTTACGGCCTCGCTCTTCTTTGTTGTTGAGCTCCCCTTGCTCTTAGCATGTTCCCTACTCCTGCTGTGCCCTGTCTGTTTACAGCTTTTTAGTGTAGCCTTTCCTGCTTTACTGCACTTGCTGTTTCCGTAGTTGCTTCCGTTGCTCTGTGCATTTTCCAGTGGGGATCCGCGTGACCCCTACTGAGTTTCTGTTGAGACTCACCCCTGTTTTCAGGTGGGTTTCGCCATCTGCCTCTGCTGTTCCTGGTGGAGCGCGTTTGCTGTAGCTGCCAGCTGTACCTGCATCGGGCTTCCCCCGACTTCTGTGTACGTTCTTTTCTGTCAGAGTGTACTGTGCTAGACTGGTTGTCTTTCCTTTGGACTGGACTCGGGTGTATAATTATAAACATTTGAATTATTAATGAAAAAGTAATTTTATTTCTGCTACTTTAGCAATCCATTGTAATGAAATTTAATTGCTTACTGTTATATCTGCTAGCTTCAATGTATTCCACACACTCCTTTTTCCCTTCGGCGCTTTCCCGCGCTTGGGAGGCCTCGCGGGTCCCATGTGGTATCATGCGTATTCGGTATTTATACCGGGAACACCGGGTATCCGGAATCCGGGTTGCTACAGATGGTATCAGAGCAGTGTTTTGAGATGTTCGGAGTTTCTTTTCTGAGCTATCATAGCATTATCGTGTGAGATACATGGAAATCCAGATATGTAGTTACCAGAGTCCTTAAGGTCCAGTACAGTCTCTTGCTGGCGTAGGTGTTGCGATGTTTATCGCGGTGCTTTTTACGCGTGGTCTTGTACGTGCTTTGTTGGCACTATACGCGATGGTTTTGCTCTCGTCTGGTTGTGACGAGGTGCTTCGTTCGATTTTGAAGTTTGTCTCGATCGTGTTGCACTTGGCAGTGGTTGTCGGTTGGCGTGAACCTGCAGTGCATTGCTTGAGATGTTTCTGTGTTTTGCTCAGGTGGCTTATGACTTTTAGCGTTGGTGTGATGGCCATGCACGTTCTTACGTTGCTTTGGTTGTCCTAGCTTGACTTTGTGCAGCTCCTGATGCATTGTTGTTTCGGTTGTCTCGATTGTTGTGTTGCCTCAATTGAGAACTTGCTCGAGCGAACCTAGGATTTTCCCTTCCTGGTGAGCTGTTGTTGTCAAGCTTGTTGCTTCTCGTTCTTCTTGGTGAAGCTTTTTCGAGGTGAGCCTTGGAATTGCTGTCTTAGTGATGCCTTTGTCCTGTGTCTGCTTAAGTGTGGACAGCTTTGTTGTGAGCCTGATCTGCTCCTTGTTGTACGGTTGCTTGGCTTTGGACTCTGTAATGGTGTTAAGAGCTGTTGTGTACCGTATTTGTCGTGCCGTGTCCAGCGGCCGATGTATTGTGTAGACTCATTTATTGTTCCAGGACGTGATGGTAAACTGAGATTAGCTCTTTCCGCATGCTTTGCGCTGAAGCTGGTGCTCTTCCTTTGTTGCACTTAGGCTCTTTGTGATCGGTTGTTCGCGAGATCGGTGCTCGTGGCGTGTTAATTGCGATCTTTGTTGATTGCGATGGCGTCTGGTGTGTGCTGAAATGCGATTACCGATGTTGTCCTATTGCCTGTGCGCATTGTTGAGAGTGCAGCGGAAGCGTGTGGGTTGGCTACCCACTCGTCGAGAGGTTTGTTCTTTTACGATGTGACTTCATCTTGGCTTTCTGTGCCTTGACATTGTTGTTGCAGTGCCGTGTTGTGTCGGTTGCCCGTTTGCTGTTGGCATCGGCATGTGCAAGTGTTGGGGAATTTGTCGGCATTCCTTGATGATTGAGTACCCTTTGCTCCACATTTCTTTCTTGGGTGTTGTGCTCTCGAGGCGTGTTCGTAGTCCTTGAGGTGTGTTCCCCGAGAGTGATGTCGTTTCTCGTTGTTGTGGGTCTTCTCTTGGTGAGCAGTCTGATGCGTGACCTATCTTTGTGGTCGTGTGCTCAGCTATTTCTGTGCCTTGATGTGACCCTGCTTGCAGATGTGTTCCTTGGCCCTGTGTGTTGTGCGGAGCCGGAATTTTGCAGGTGTTGCCGTTGTGTTGTTTTGGCGTTGTTTCTTTATGATTTTGTGTCTCTGTCTTGGACCATGGTCTTGTCAGTTGGCTTTGCTGTACTCTCTTTTACCGGTGGAGTTAGCTTGCGACTCGATCAGATGTGATAGCTGGCTGAGTGCTGACTTGATTGTGTTTGTGGTCCAATGTTGTTGTTGTCGTTGGTGTCCTGTGTGCCAGGTGTTCCCTGTTACCTTTGGCACTGGAGCCGATGATGTTGCGAGCTGTCAGCTGTGAGGACTGTGTCTCCTTGTGTAAGCTGCCGCTTACTGCGCCGTTATTGTGTTTGTCGGTGCTGGTTCTCGATTGTTGTGGCAGTCGTGTCTCTTTTCTGGTGAGACGTAAGCGACGTTGCCCTTGCTTCGGAAGTGTCAGTTGTGTTCACTATGGTGCCATACTCGTGCTGTGGACTTGCTGTCTTGGAAGCTAGAGTGTGTACCTGTAATTGTGATCTAACGGTGTTCCTCGGAGCTGTGTTTTTCAAGATTTGTGTCGTTTATCGTGGTTGTGTTGTTGGGTTGTTCTTCCCTGCTTCTCCTTTGTTAGTCCTTAATTTCGAGGGCGAAATTTCTTAAAGGAGGGGAGAATGTAATGCCCCGGATTCTTGGTTGATCTTTGCTGAATCCTTTGCAGGTCTTGTGGGATCTTTGTTGGATCTTTCAGATCTGTTTTGGATTGGTTTCGTTGAGTTTCGATTCGCTTTTGTGGCTTCCGAGTTGAGTTTGACGAGCCATGTGGGTTTTTCTCAGGTACTAGTTACGGAACCCTACGGTGAGTTTGTTTGTCAATTCTCGAACTCGTGGATGCTACAGCGACGATGTACTCTCCGA
Source organism: Amorphophallus konjac (assembly GCA_022559845.1). Taxonomy (NCBI): domain Eukaryota; kingdom Viridiplantae; phylum Streptophyta; class Magnoliopsida; order Alismatales; family Araceae; genus Amorphophallus; species Amorphophallus konjac. Next base: position 453,659,044 of record CM040121.1, on the reverse strand, counting down.
GCCGGTCGTTTCGGCTATTTTTGCGTATTTTTCTGAATTTGTGCATTTTCGACGCATTTTCGGAATTTTCGAAATTATGAAAATTCCCTAATTTCTTCCCTTTTTATTTCTTTTCCTCTCTCTCTCTCCTCACTCTCGCGATCCCACTCTCTCTCTCCCGTTCTCTCTCGTTCTTCCCCCTCTTTGGCCCCGACTGCAGACGGAGCGATCGTGGGCGGGTTGGCGAGGCTGTGGAGCTGGCTGGGTGCGTGATGGGGCGAGGATCGGATCGATTCTGGCGCGATCCCGAACGGTGGATTCAGAGCCTGTGAAATCGGTTCGCGAGTGGATTTCGGCGTGGTTTAGTCCTTTCGGGGCTCGATTTCTTCGGTGGAGGTAGGGTGACTGATCCTTACTTCGTCCTCTTCGTTTTCCCTGCCATTGCACGGCGTTCGGCTAGGAAACGGTCGAGTTTGGGCTTGGTTTGCCTAAACCGTGATTTTCATGGTTTTTAGGGTCGGCCAGTAAACGGCGACCATTTGCGGCGTAGTTAGTTTCTAACTGACCGCCGGGATGTTAGGATCCCATCCACGTTGATTTACGGCCTCGCTCTTCTTTGTTGTTGAGCTCCCCTTGCTCTTAGCATGTTCCCTACTCCTGTTGTGCCCTGTCTGTTTACAGCTTTTTAGTGTAGCCTTTCCTGCTTTGCTGCACTTGCTGTTTCCGTAGTTGCTTCCGTTGCTCTGTGCGTTTTCCAGTGGGGATCCGCGTGACCCCTACTGAGTTTCTGTTGAGACGCACCCCTGCTTTTCAGGTGGGTTTTGCCGTCTGCCTCTGCTGTTCCTGGTGGAGCGCGTTTGCTATAGCCGCCAGCTGTACCTGCGTCGGGCTTCCCCTGACTTCTGTGTACGTTCTTTTCTGTCAGATTGTACTGTGCTAGACTGGTTGTCTTTCCTTTGGACTGGACTCGGGTGTATAATTATAAACATTTGAATTATTAATGAAAAAGTAATTTTATTTCTGCTACTTTAGCAATCCATTGTAATGAAATTTAATTGCTTACTGTTATATCTGCTGGCTTCAATGTATTCCACACACTCCTTTTTCCCTTCGGCGCTTTCCCGCGCTTGGGAGGCCTCGCGGGTCCCATGTGGTATCACGTGTATTCGGTATTTATACCGGGTACACCGGGTATTCGGAATCCGGGTCGCTACATACTACACCAGCAAGGTGCTCAATGAGGCTGAAAGAAGGTACCCCGCAACCGAGAGACTCGTGCTAGCGTTGGTTACCTCGGCCAAGTATCTCCGACCCTATTTCCAAGGGCACTCCATCACCGTGCTGACCCGTGAACCATTGAAGAGGATCCTCGCTCACCCTGAAGCCTCGGGACGCCTCGTCAAGTGGGCCATCATGCTCGAGGCCTACGATATATCATACCGGTCTCGCTCGGCTGTCAAAGGCCAGGAGCTCGCTGACTTCATCACCGAGAGCACCATCCCGACTGAAGAAAGATCTCCGTCCACGCCCGGGCCGACCTGAGAACTATTCATCGACGGATCCTCCAACTCAGCCGAAAGCGGCGCCGGGATCCTCCTGAAGTCCCCCGAAGGAGCAGAGATACAGTACGCCCTGAAGTTCAACTTTCAAGCATCTAACAACGCTTCCGAGTATGAGGCCCTCATATCGGGAGCCCGCATGGCCCGGCGGATGGGGGCTGAGCGAGTCAGGATTCACACTGACTCCCGATTGGTCGCTAGCCAGGTCAACGGTGGTTATGAAGCTCGAGAAGCGCCGATGATCAAATACCTCTAGCTGGTCAAGACCGTGGCACAACATTTCGAGAGTTTTGAGGTAGTCCGAATAGCTCGGGAGGAAAACTCCCAAGCGGACGCCCTCTCTCGGCTGGCCTCCTCTCTTGACCCCGAGGGTACTCGATCGGTCCTTCTCGAAGAGCTAGAGCGTCCGAGCATCTATTCGGAGCTCCTAGCTGTTGACTCGGCCTCCCCAAGCGATTGGCGTACCCCGTACCTGTCGTGGCTCCAAGATTCTCAGGAGCCCCCCAACCCTCGGGAAGCCCATGTTGGGTTAGATGGATGCAGTCTATCTCCACTAAGTGTGGATCTAGAGGGGGGTGAATAGATCAACTTGCCTAATTTAAAACTACTGTAAGTTCTAAAGCGGAATTTAGGCAAACATCAGTTAAGCTAAAGGAAGAATGCTAAGCAAAGGGTCGACCCATGAAAGCCATTCACCATATCTATATATATCGAAAGCTAGACATGAGCATGAGCGATGAAACCAAATAAGCTAAGCAAGAATTCCCATCGCACACAGATCAAACAAAAACACAAACACAATCCACACACGATTTTTAGGTGGTTCGGTCAACGACCTACGTCCACCCCACACTCAACCGAGTATGGCTTCCTGCTCCACAGCACAGCTTGCGTCCGCTGGGCTTTACAGCTTGGCCAAACAATCCGCTGATACACAGCTTCGCTGGGCACTACAGCTTGCCGACCAGAGGATCTGATCCTCTGTAACCGCTGGGGAAATACAGCTTAACCCGTCCAGTGGAGACTACCACTGCAAGACTGCTGACACACAGCTTGAAGAAACATTATTCGGAAATGAAAGACAGAATCAAAACGAAAACACAAAAACACAAAAGTAATATAGCTCTAAGAGCAAAGCTCAGCTCTGGTTTTGAACCACGAGACTGAGATACACGCTCTGATGTGACACAACCTAGGACTCAACAAGCAAACACAATTAAGCATTCAAAACGGACCGATAATAGCAACCGCTCACCCGTTGCTCACCAAGACCCGGGGTAACTTGGCAATGCCAAGGTGAGGTTGAGGGGTTGGGCCCTTGCTAGTAGAGGGCCAGCAAGGCCAAGATTTGAATCCTAAAGGTTGTGGATGCCCAATTCAATGGGGCCGACAAAGTGCCAAAGGAACCGGGTTACTCTCTCTTCCCACGGTGATCACTCAAAGCAACGGGGCTTGAGGATCGAGCTCTCACTCTCACGGCCAGCGGAACTATGAACTAATATTGAAAGAACAAGCATGAATTAGAGCAATGTTATAGAGCACTTACTCGACCGGTTTGAAGAAACCGGTCCCGCTCGGAGACGAGGGCGAGCGGGGAAACGTGGGTTCCCCACACGCCGTGCCGGGGTAGCTTGACCTGATCAAACCAAATTACAACACTACACCTCTCGCAGGAGGGGGATCTTGGGGTGGGGGTTAATAGATTACAATCAAACTACCTCCATGCAGGGAGGGGCCTTCAGCCGGCCAAGCGGGGTGGGGAAAACTAGGGCTAAAATGATGATGAAGTGAAGATGCCGAATCTGCCTTCTCTCGGCAATTGTGGATAGACAGTCGGTACTGTGGCTCCAGAACTTGATCATGAATTTTTCCGGGGGCGAGACTAGTGCGGAAATCTTCGTTACTGGAACTGGAGTGCCTCTGAATTTTTCCGAATTCATCTGGGGTCACTGTTGGCCTGGGCAGGAGTTCGAACAGGGTCGCTGATTCCCGGACTGACAGCAACTGGTTACTAACAGCAGGAAGAAGAGGTTTCCCCGGCCACTCCCGAACTCCAAATCAGGTGCCGCTAGAACCGTTGGAACCGTGGACAGGTCCTCTTTGCAGCAGAACAAACAGGGATGCCAAACAATTCCGGTGAAGAACAGTGGATCCAGAAGAGTGAGGGAAGGTCGGTACAGACTGTGGGGAAGTAGAGTCGCACTGCCGAGGAATAAAATTGATAACTTCTGCTAACAGATGCCGAACGGGATTCCGCTTCTTGATTCCGAAAGTAGACAGGAAGGAGAAGAACTTTGTAGAAGAGCTCGTGGCCTGGTTCCTCCTGGGTTCATCGTGGTAAAGCTTTTTCTCCGGTTCAAAACATCTACAGGGGGCAGATCGGCACAGTAACAGCAGGTTGCAGAGGATGTACCGGCAGCTCCCAAACTCGGAATCGAGCACCGTCAGAGTCGTTGGATTCATGGACAAATACTCTTCGCAACAAAACTGACAGAGAGGCCAGACGATGCCAGAGAAGAGCAGGGAACTCTGAACACTGTTGACTGGTCAGAGCAGACTGTGGGTAGCAGGACTGCAAAGTTGAGGGAGAAAATTGGTAACTCCTGCTACTGGATGCCAAACGGTGTTCTACTTTTTGATTCTGAAAGTAGACAGGGAGAGGTAGAACTTTGTAGAAGAACCCTTGGCCTGATTCCTCCGAGGTTTGGCGTGGTGAAGCTTATTCTCCGACTCAGGACCTCTGCAAGGATACCTCTGCGCAGTCGGTGAAGAATGGACCTCCAAAGCAGCACCGATCTCCGATGGGGATGAAACCACGACCGTTGCGAAGAGGATAGGCAGACGCTTCCGTGGATGCATCTTGAGCCTTCAGATTCTCTGGGATGTGGTCAAGGTCACCTCTGCAAACTGCTACTCTTCTACTGCTAGCGAACTGAAAACTGAAGGTTGAAGATGGTGGGGGGAAATGGGGTATATGGGAGGGGAAATGGAAGTGGATGAGTGTGGGGAGAACCCTGGCTGTGAGGGGGTCTAGGAGGGGATGTTCCAAGGTGTGAGAGGGAAAGAATAGGGTCTAGAAGGGGGTCTAACAGGTGGTGGGAGGAGGAGCTACGATTTTGGGATTGGAGGGAGAAGGAGGAAGGTGGGGGGGGCACAAGTGGGTGGCGGGCATGTGAGTTTGAATTTCCTTTAATGTGGGGTGATCAATGGTGGTCTTGGGGATGGGAAGAGATGCCTTGGGAAGGTGGAGGGCTGCTTTGGGTAGTGGGAAGGGTGCTTGGGGAAGTGGGTGGGGTAGTTGGGGGTTGGGAGGTGGAGCTAGGATTGGTGGAAGCTCTCTTGGGACTAGGGGGTGGAGTAATGGGGTGTGTGGGGAAGGGGAGTGGCCTTTAATGGGGGTAGGTGGGAGAGTGGTGGTTGGGAAGGGAGGAGAGAGAAAAATTTTGAAATTGGGTGTGGAGGAGAGAGAAAGTGGAGTGAAAAAGAGAGATTAAGAGAGGAAATGGTGGGGAATCTCTCCCCTAGGGTCTCTCACCCAAAAAATGGAATGTTTCCACTAGATAAGAAGTGTAAACTCTCAAAATGGCAAGTTTTTCATTCATTGATTCATTAAGTTGAAATGGGGGGAATGGGGTCCTATATATAGGAAACCCACATTTCTACAAAAGTTCCTGACAATTGACTTAATGACAAATAACCGAGGGGGTAGGGGAGAGCCCTTGGGCCAAGCCCAATGAGTTGGGCCCAATAGCTAACTAGACAACCTAATGACACTCAAACTTAGAGAAATGAACACAAGACCTAGGAACATGACTCAAATAAAATGGAAAATACATCAAATGACTCAAATAGAAATTACATAGGACTCAAAATTAAATGACTAGACCATGCCGGATGCAACCGGGACGCGGAGACGAGCTGTGAACGTGGGCATGGGAGGTGATGTCCCCATCATACTCCCGGGGTGCGGAGAACTCGACTCTGTCGAGTAAGTGTCCTTCCCTCCTTGGAGGCTGTAGAAGTGGTACTGCCCTCAAGTCTTCCGAACGAGACCAATCCATCCACCTGCCGAGATAGTGCTCGTATACCTTGCTCCTGGTGGTAGTGACCTGTTCATCCAATATTTGTTCAATGCGCTCATGCTGGGCTCTCCAGGCTCGTGGACTCTCCTCACGGGTGGGTGCTCTCTCAATGGAGGGAATAGGCTCAATATCCTCACTAGGTACCACCGTGGGTCTCTTGTATGGCACTAGGTCGGCGACACTGAATGTGGGACTTACCCCATATTCCTTAGGGAGATCTAACTCATAGGCATTTACACCAATGCGCCTCAGGACCTGGAAGGGACCAGCCCCACGTGGCCTCAATTTGGAGATGGCTCCCAGGGAGAGTCTCTCCGTCCTTACCATCACAAAGTCACCCTTATGGAATTCTTGGTGACGTCGATGAGAGTCGGCTTGCCTTTTATAAGTCACATTCTTCTTGCTAATGTGCTTACGGATCTCTTTATGCAATGTTGTGTATGCAGACATTCTGGGGGTGATGGGTGGACCTGGGCAACCAAAAGTAGACCTATCGTGTAATGATGCAGTGCAGACTTTGGTTAGCCTAGGTGGGCCGGGACACCCGTAGGTGGCCCTATCATGCAAATTGGTGATAAATATTGGGGGGACCCGAACATCCGTAGATGCCTTTGACATGCTTAAGACCCATGATGAATGAAGGTGGACCATGACATCTGAATATGGACCACTCATACTTTCTACTTGACATGTGGGTGATATGAATGAATGGACCCAACATAGTGTTCATGCCAAGGGGTATGGTAAGCCTAGACACATGCATGCTTTTCCCAAAGGTGACTTCCATGTGTATAGGTGTGGGACAACCTTTGAACTCCCATTGGAAAGGATCGAATGGATCTAAGAAGGTGGTCATCATGGGGTAGGGCACAACCTTATTACCTAGGGATATGTGGCCCAAGGTCATGGCTCCCAAGGTGTATCCCGGGTCTAGGATGGGGTGGATTGGATCAAACATGGTGGGTTGGGATAGGGAAAGGTGGGTGGTGGATAAGGTGGTTGGGTCCCATGGGTTCTTTGACCCCCATTGGAAGGGATCAAAGGGATCATAAAAAGGGTTATCGAGGGGGAGGGGCCCTATGTCCTCAAGATCCTCAAGTGGTGGTGGGTCATCCTCCTATAATGAGATAATTGGGCCGAAGTTCTTTGTGAGTGGGTCGACCATGAGGGAAGGGCTTGACTTTCCACCCGATATAAGAAGCTCCAAATTGAGGAGAAGGTCGGGCTCCTCGGGTGTGGGGAGGAATAGAAGGAGGTCACTAGTGTAGCATCCAATGGTGCAAACCGAGGTGATAGACCCGACACAAAGGTGTAGGAGGTAAAGGCTCCTAGATTGGTGGGCCATGGGGGTCAACAAGCCGGTCAACTCATATTGCCAAGCTAAGCCCTTGAGAAGGTCCTCTAAGGTTTCCACTTGGTAGGATGTTTGGATTATGGTGTGATAGGAGAAGATGTGCACTATGGGAAGGTTTTCCTTTATGGGAAGGCAATCGTGGGCCGTGATCTCTCTTATTGGGCTCTTCTTTAGCCAACTAATAAGGGGTTCCTCTAAGATGAGTTTGGCCCTAACTAGAGAGGGTGGTGTAACGTGAAGGTCACCATGTTATGCTTCTTCTTCTTCTTGGTCATGGGTTTCCTCCAAGGTAGGGAGTGGGTTTGGGGTGTTCACCACTATTAGATCGGGTATGGGTTCTTCTTCCAAGGAGGTGAGAGGGGCTTTTGAGGGTGTGGTGATGATTGGGGCATGGTGTATCCGGGGTGGTAGGTAGTGGGAAACTTGGGTTAGGATAGGTAAGGGTAGTAGTGGAGGCTTTGGTGGGAGTTGGATTGGGGTAGGGAGAGGAAGATGGGTGGGTTGAAGGGGTTTGGGTTGATTGGTTTTGGGAGGAGTGTCCCCTTTTGGGGGTGATGGAGAGGTAGTGGTGAGGGTTACCATGGGCCTAGGTGGAGAGTTGGTCATGGGGCCCAATTGGGTATGGGGACCTATGGTTGTGGTGTGGACTTGGAGGTGGGGTGTAAATGTAGTGGTTGGGGTAAAAGAGATGGGAAGTGGTGGGGAATGGGTGATTGGGGTCTTGGATTGACTGGGTGGGGATGATGGAGTTGAAGTGCTCCTTGGACTTTGGTGATTTGAGTAGGAGGGAGAGGGTTGGAGAGTGTAGGTTTTTCTAAGCTCGGTCTTCATCTTATCCCAAGTGCTAATTGGAGCCTCCCTACGGATCTTTCTCAAACCTTCCACAACTAACCAATGAGTTTTAGCTTGTTTGGAGAGGTGTGCCTTGGCTAGCCTCATTCTCCTTCCTTCGTTCAAGGGGCAACCTTTAAAGAATTGGTCTAGGGAAATCTCCCAATCTAGGTAAAGGCTTGGGCTGTTGGATCCATCAAAGGCGGGGGTTTTGATTTTCAAGTGTTCTAAAAATATGGTTTCTAGATTTCCCCAAAGGTCACTCTCATTCACTCTTGGTACACGGCTATTTCCTTCAAGTCGGTCGAGTCGAGACATGATATCTTCAAGCCGATTAAGGACATTAGGTAGTGATGCGGGATGAGACACGGACACGACAAGCTCGCGATCGTCCCTTAACGAGGGAAGCGTCGGACGTGCGCGGTTGAGAAACCGGCAAGAGCTAGGGTGGTCGGCTTGCACTTTCGTGCCCGGATCGGGTCACGGGACGGTCTCACACTCTCTCACAGCAGCGGTAATGAATAAATAAAGCGAGCTAGATATCCCTACACATGCTCTCTAGCAGCGGCATAAACAAATATATATGAAGTAAGTAAAATGCCAGGCAAGGAGCGAACACGATACCTCCACGCGCTGGGCGTGGGGACGACGGACCCGGCCGAAACTCGTACTCCCGGGATAAATATTACACCATATTACAGCAAATGAATTACTGCCCACTCCACGCAGGGAGGTAAAGGGCTACACAAATGGGCCCGGGAGGACCGAATTCGGGTTGACGGGCGGCTTCTCGCGTCTCTTCGGCAGCACCCGAACTTGTGACTGTGGGGCCCACGTGCTGTCCGGAGGGGCCGTGTGGGACCCGGTGGCACCGCTGTAGTAGGGACATTTAGGGAAGCGCTCCCCAGGATGGCGGCACGCTGGTTCGCCGGCCGGAGGCCGGGCGTCTCCGTTCGGCACCGGTCGGAAAAACTGATCAGAAATCTGCCGGTTCTGTATTTCAGCGCGCGCTCCGGCGAGAACGGACGCTGCGATCAGCACCGGTGTCGGAATGCGACGAGATCAGAGCCGTTGGAAATCTGCTTCGAAGTACTACAATCTACTGGCCTTCAGAAAAATTCACCAGATTTGTACTTTATGTTGGCGAATTTTATATGCTGCTGTTGTACAGTAACTGAAGACTCAGATCTGCAGAGAACTTTCCTGTTGATTGCCTTTGACCGTGAAGTATATGTCCGAATTTGAAGATGTGTTCTTCAGCAAGGTTGTAGGAAATTGAACAAGGAAACCAGGACTATTTTTGGATCTAGATTTGGAGGTGGTGGTGATTTGTTAGGATTTTAGAAGTGGAGGGTGGTCGGATCTGGGATCTGACTAAAAACACTGTATTAGAGGAAGAACACGAATTTCTAAAAATAGATAGAAGGCTGATAAAAAATTAAGAAAATTTGTGGAGGTAGGGGGTGATGGACAGAACTCCCAGTAAAATTGGGAGGGTTTGTAAAAAGCAAAAAGATGGTTGGAGTGGGAGAACTCAGAGGTTCTGTCACTGTAGATAGAAACCTGGCAGATCTGGGATGACAGGTTGGACGAAAACGTAAAAATACTAAACGATGGAATGTTGGTGTGAAAATTTAGGTGGATCGTGGGATGCAAGGATAGAACACACCATAAAAATTTTAGCTTGAGATCTTTACGTGGAGGAGAGAAGATATTCGGACAAGAAGCCTATGTCCAGGTGGGACAGAACACCGAAGGCGGCTCCGCGGCGGCGTGAAGGCGGCACGGACGGCGGCGGCGGCACAGATGATCACCGGAGGTAGAGGGGAGGGGATAGAAGATAGAAATCACTCTAGAACTGGAGGTTGGAGGAGAGAAACCATAGGGAGAGAGGAGGGGCTCAAGAACACTCTTGATTTTCCAACAATTTTCTCTTCATTTCTTCATTAATCTCTAATGACACTATACATAGGCTTATATAGAAAATGGCAAGGGGTGGGGGGCTGAGAATTTCATGGGAAATAAGTCATTTTCTTCCCCCATGTGGTCAAAACTCAAAAAAAATAAATTACATATGAATGGAGCACTCCTTTGACTAGGTAGGTAAGGTAGGTGGCCAACCTTTGAAATTTTAACCCCTTTGTCTCCCATGTGGTCAATTAGCATTCAAACCTTCTAGATGGCCACCTAGGATGGTTGACCAGCCCCACATGGATGAGGTGGACCAATGGGAAAGGGGAGGGGGCCCCCTAACTGGACCTACTACATATTTGCATAAAAACCCACACAATCCTAGGGAATGACACATTGGCTTACAAAGCCTTACAATTGTACATATACTTTCCCAAGGATATAAAAGTAAATAAAAGGACTCAAATGTAAAAATAAAAGTTAATGCTCGGCGTCGATTCCCATCAACTCTCCCCGGGTGGGAGGAACTCGACCCCGTCGAGTAGGGGTATGGATGCTCGAGTACTCCGGTGGATCCGTCACCGTGCCGAGTAGCGCGGGTATGCTCCACTCCAAGTGACCGTCACCTGCTCAATCCATATATACTCAATATGCACAAGCTGCTATGGGCTAGAGGTAGACACTCCGGGTGGGGCACTCTCAAAAGGGAAGGAAGCAGCTCGAAGACTCACTAGGAATCACCGCTGAGTCCCTGTAGGTGACTGATCCGGGTATAGATGTAGAACCGATCCCATACTCATCGAGTGAGTCTACTCGCTTTCACACTCATAAGGGACTGACATCGACGAGCTTGCACACGACATATGCAGACTCACCATGCACTAACACACATATGCAAACCACACAAATAAGAAACCGACTCATACATGACTCTAGACACACCTATTGTTAGTCCGACCCGTACATAGGTGACGGCGGACCAGGACACCCGAATGTGTGCCATGCATGCATGTTATGTAACCGAAGATGGGTGGTATGGGGAACACCTAAACATCCAAGTATGACCCAGTCATGCATGGACGGCCCTTTGGATTTGGGGGACTTGAGAGGGCTAGGAGGGCCGAATGTTGTTGTATCGTGGACGGGCTTGGTGGGTGTAAATGACCCGGCCCGTGGGGTAGGAGTGTGATAGTGGACTCCCTTGAAGAAATGAACTATATAAGGTGGGTCATGGGGTCCACTAAGGAATGGGTCAAAGGGATCGAAGAAGGTATGACCCCTTGTGGTGGGCTCCCCCAAGTCACGGTCCCACGTGTAGATGTTTTGAAGGTGTGGATAGTCACCTTCTTGCATTGTGATGGGTGGGACGGAGACCGTAAGCAAGAAGTATGATTCCACCCTCGGACAAAAGGGTATGGATTCGGGCTCAGACGGTAAGGGAAGGAGTAAGAGGATCTCCGTGGTGACACAACCCACGGTGCACTCGGAGGTAATGGATCCATAGGCCGGATGGGTGAAGCTAAGACTAGCGGGTTGGTCGAAGCCTCGGGCCAATAAATGTGTAAAGGTCAACTGCCGGTCTAACCCTTTAAGAAGGTCGTCCAATGTGTCCACATAGTGACGAGACCGGAAGGTGGTATGAAATGAGTTGCTTGACACTAGTGGTAGTGTGGGGTCCATTGATGGGAAGGGAGGTGGGACCAAGCCATCCTTGAGCCAACTAAGAAGCGGCTCGGCTATGAAAAGCGTACCCGTTAGAAATACGGGTGGTTCGGGCCTTGGTGGTTCCAAATGAGAGGATTCCGAATCAAATTCGGAAATAGAGATGGATGACATTGGAACTCTCTCGAGTGGTGAAGGCCATGGTGTAGGCTGCTGGGAGGTGGATGCTTTTCGAAAGCCACCATACAGAGAAAAGTGTGACTCAAATGGTTCAACCACTAGAGCGATCGAATAGGATTCCGCTAGAGAGAATGCATTGCGGATAAGACATTCCAATTGGAAGTGAAGGCGCAAACCTCTCCGGAACTGAAATGCGGCCGTGTTGCTCTCCTCTCCCAAGCCATGTTCTAACCAATACTTATGATATGCCCGAATGTACTCGGACACGGACCTATCACCTTGGACGGGTTGACATGGGTTGGCCATAGTTGCCAAAATACGGGAATGGATCCCTAGGAATGGATATGCAAGGCCATTTGGGCAAGACACTAGACACGACCCTAAGTAATGCAAAGTTGGAATGCATGCACACTAAGGACCCTAGACGTAAACCAAGACTTGGTACGTGGTGGAGATAATTGACCCGAAGGTCACTCGCGCAAGTGTGCGGCCTTCCCGATAGGCGTAGCCTAACGTTCGGATAACACCTTTTGATATACCGAGTAAAGGGATGTAAATGCAAAAAGACACTTTTTTTTGTGTTTTAGAAATATGATGATCCTAGACTCGACTTAAACCGACTAATGACTAGACGTAAATGACACTTTTTTTTGTGAATGCAAACACCCTAGACTCAAACTCGCTCTGATACCAAATTGATGCGGGACGAGACACGGACACGACAAGCTCGCAATTGTCCCTTAACGAGGGAAGCGTCGGACGTGCGCGGTTGAGAAACCGGCAACAGCTAGGGTGGTCGGCTCGCACTTTCGTGCCCGGATCGGGTCACGGGATGGTCTCGCACTCTCTCGCAGCAGCGATAATGAATAAATAAAGCGAGCTAGATATCCCTACACATGCTCTCTAGCAGCGGCATAAACAAATATATATGAAGTAAGCAAAATGCCAGGCAAGGAGCGAACACGATACCTCCACGCGCTCGGCGTGGGGACGACGAACCCGGCCGAAACTCGTACTCCCGGGATAAATATTACACCATATTACAGCAAATGAATTACTGCCCACTCCACGCAGGGAGGTAAAGGGCTACACAAACGGGCCCGGGAGGACCGAATTCGGGTTGACGGGCGGCTTCTCGCGTCTCTTCGACAGCACCCGAACTTGTGACTGTGGGGCCCACGTGCTGTCCGGAGGGGCCGTGTGGGACCCGGTGACACAGCTGTAGTGGGGACACTTAGGGAAGCGCTCCCCGGGCTGGCGGCATGCTGGTTCGCCGGCCGGAGGCCGGGTGGCTCCGTTCGGCACCGGTCGGAAAAACCGATCGAAAATCTGCCGGTTCTGTATTTCAGCGCGCGCTTCGGCGAGAACGGACGCTGCGATCAGCACCGGTGTCGGAATGCGACGCGATCAGAGCCGTTGGCAAGCTGCTTCGAAGTACTACAATCTAGTGGCCTTCAAAAAACTCACCAGATTTGTACTTTGTGTTGGCGAATTTTATATGCTGCTGTTGTACAGTAACCGAAGACTCAGATCTGCAAAGAACTTTCCTGTTGATTGCCTTTGACCGTGAAGTATATGTCCGAATTTGAAGATGTGTTGTTCAGCAAGGTTGTAGGAAATCGAACAAGGAAACCAGGACTATTTTTGGATCTAGATTTGAAGGTGGTGGTGATTTGTTCGGATTTTGGAAGTGGAGGGTGGTCGGATCTGGGATCTGACTAAAAACACTGTATTAGAGGAAGAACACGAATTTCTAAAAATAGATAGAAGGCTGATAAAAAATTAAGAAAATTTGTGGAGGTAGGGGGTGATGGACAGAACTCCCAGTAAAATTGGGAGGGTTTGTAAAAAGCAAAAAGATGGTTGGAGTGGGAGAACTCAGAGGTTCTGTCACTGTAGATAGAAACCTGGCAGATCTGGGATGACAGGTTGGACGAAAACGTAAAAATACTAAACGATGGAATGTTGGTGTGAAAATTTAGGTGGATCTTGGGATGCAAGGATAGAACACACCATAAAAATTTTAGCTTGAGATCTTTACGTGGAGGAGAGAAGATATTCGGACAAGAAGCCTATGTCCAGGTGGGACAGAACACCGAAGGCGGCTCCGCGGCGGCGTGATGGCGGCACGGACGGCGGCGGCGGCGGCACAGATGATCACCGGAGATAGAGGGGAGGGGATAGAAGATAGAAATCACTCTAGAACTGGAGGTTGGAGGAGAGAAACCAGAGGGAGAGAGGAGGGGCTCAAGAACACTCTTGATTTTCCAATAATTTTCTCTTCATTTCTTCATTAATCTCTAATGACACTATACATAGGCTTATATAGAAAATGGCAAGGGGTGGGGGGCTGGGAATTTCATGGGAAATAAGTCATTTCCTTCCCCCATGTGGTCAAAACTCAAAAAAAATAAATTACATATGAATGGAGCACTCCTTTGACTAGGTAGGTAAGGTAGGTGGCCAACCTTTGAAATTTTAACCCCTATGTCTCCCATGTGGTCAATTAGCATTCAAACCTTCTAGATGGCCATCTAGGATGGTTGACCAGCCCCACATGGATGAGGTGGACCAATGGGGAAGGGGAGGGGGCCCCCTAACTGGACCTACTACACATTTGCACAAAAACCCACACAATCCTAGGGAATGACACATTGGCTTACAAAGCCTTACAATTGTACATATACTTTCCCAAGGATATAAAAGTAAATAAAAGGACTCAAATGTAAAAATAAAAGTTAATGCTCGGCGTCGATTCCCATCAGGTAGGGCTTCTATGATAGAGGTGTTGCTACCCACTTTGTTGGCAATGGAGCTTCCATGAGGATTTGGGCTTATTGGAAAAGTTGATGGGGATGGATATGACGGGTATGAAGTGGCCATTCTAATGGACATGGGAGATGCAACCGAGGATTCTAAATACATAAACATGCCCTAGGACTAACTTGTGGAGAGACAAGTTGTGAACTTGCTCTGATACCAATTGATGTGACACAACCTAGGACTCAACAAGCAAGCACAATTAAGCATTCAAAACGGACCGATAATAGCAACCGCTCACCCGTTGCTCACCAAGACCCGGGGTAACTTGGCAATGCCAAGGTGAGGTTGAGGGGTTGGGCCCTTGCTGGTAGAGGGCCAGCAAGGCCAAGATTTGAATCCCAAAGGTTGTGGATGCCCAATTCAATGGGGCCGATAAAGTGCCAAAGGCACCGGGTTACTCTCTCTTCCCACGGTGATCACTCAAAGCAACGGGGCTTGAGGATCGAGCTCTCACTCTCACGGCCAGCGGAACTATGAACTAATATTGAAAGAACAAGCATGAATTAGAGCAAGGTTATAGAGCACTTACTCGACCGGTTTGAAGAAACCGGTCCCGCTCGGAGACGAGGGCGAGCGGGGAAGCGTGGGTTCCCCACACGCCGTGCCGGGGTAGCTTGACCTGATCAAACCAAATTACAACACTACACCTCTCGCAGGAGGGGGATCTTGGGGTGGGGGTTAATGGATTACAATCAAACTACCTCCACGCAGGGAGGGGCCTTCAGCCGGCCAAGCGGGGTGGGGAAAACTAGGGCTAAAACGATGATGAAGTGAAGATGCCGAATCTGCCTTCTCTCGGCAATTGTGGATAGACAGTCGGTACTGTGGCTGCAGAACTTGATCAAGAATTTTTCCGAGGTAGAGACCAGTGAGGAAATCTTCGTTACTGGAACTGGAGTGCCTCTGAATTTTTCCGAATTCTTCTGGGGTCGCTGCTGGCCTGGACAGGAGCTCGAACAGGGTCGCTGATTCCCGGACTGACAGCAACTGATTACTAACAGTAGGAAGAAGAGTTTGCTCCGGCGGCGCCCAAACTCCAAATCAGGTGCCGCTAGAACCGTTGGAACCGTGGACGGGTCCTCTTTGCAGCAGAACAAACGTGGACGCCAAACGATGCAGGAGAAGAACAGTGGATCCAGAAGAGTGAGGGGAGGTTGGTGTAGACTGTGGGGAAGTAGAGTCGCACTGCCAAGGAATAAAATTGATAACTTCTGCTAACGGATGTCGAACGGGATTCTGCTTCTTGATTCCGAAAGTAGACAGAAAGGAGAAGAACTTTGTAGAAGAGCTCGTGGCCTTGTTCCTCCTGGGTTCATCGTGGTGAAGCTTTTTCTCCGGCTCAGAACCTCTGCAGGGGGCAAATCGGCGCAGTAACAGCACGTTGCAGAGGATGTACCGGCAGCTCCCGAACTCGGAATCGAGCACCGTTGGAGTCGTTGGAATCGTGGACGAATCCTCTTCGCAGAAAAACTGACGAAGAGGTGAGACGATGCCGGAGAAGAGCAGGGAACTCTGAACACTATTGACTGGTCGGAGCAGATTGTGGGTAGCAGGACTGCAAAGCTGAGGGAGAAAATTGGTAACTCCTGCTACCGGATGCCAAACGGGGTTCTACTTTTTGATTCTGAAAGTAGACAGGGAGAGGTAGAACTTTGTAGAAGAACCCTTGGCGTGATTCCTCCGAGGTTTGGCATGGTGAAGCTTCCTCTCCGACTCAGGACCTCAGCAGGGACACCTCTGCGCAGTCGGTGAAGAATGGACCTCCAAAGCAGCACCGATCTCCGATGGGGATGAAACCATGACCGTTGCGAAGAGGACAGGCAGAGGCTTCCGTGGATGCCTGTTGAGCCTTCAGATTCTCTGGGATGTGGTCGGGGTCGCCTCTGCAAACTTCTACTCTTCTGCTGCCAGCGAACTGAAAACTGAAGGTTGAAGATGGTAGGGGGAAATGGGGTATATGGGAGGGGAAATGGAAGTGGATGAGTGTGGGGAGAACCCTGGCTGTGAGGGGGTCTAGGAGGGGATGTTCCAAGGTGTGAGAGGGGAAGAATAGAGTATGGAAGGGGGTCTAACAGGTGGTGGGAGGAGGAGCTACGAATTTGGGCTTGGAGGGAGAAGGAGGAAGGTGGGGGGGCACAAGTGGGTGGAGGGCATGTGAGTTTGAATTTCCTTTAATGTGGGGTGATCAATGGTGGTCTTGGGGATGGGAAGAGATGCCTTGGGAAGGTGGAGGGCTGCTTTGGGTAGTGGGAAGGGTGCTTGGGGAAGTGGGTGGGGTAGTTGGGGGTTGGGAGGTGGAGCTAGGATTGGTGGAAGCTCTCTTGGGACTAGGGGGTGGAGTAATGGGGTGTGTGGGGAAGGGGAGTGGCCTTTAATGGGGGTAGGTGGGAGAGTGGTGGTTGGGAAGTGAGGAGAGAGAAAATTTTTGAAATTGGGTGTGGAGGAGAGAGAAAGTGAAGTGAAAAAGAGAGATTAAGAGAGGGAAGGGTGGGGAATCTCTCCCCTAGGGTCTCTCACCCAAAAAATGGAATGTCTCCACTAGATAAGAAGTGTAAACTCTCAAAATGGTAAGTTTTTCATTCATTGATTCATTAAGTTGAAATGGGGGGAATGGGGTCCTATATATAGGAAACCCACATTTCTACAAAAGTCCCTGACAATTGACTTAATGACAAATAACCGAGGGGGTAGGGGAGAGCCCTTGGGCCAAGCCCAATGAGTTGGGCCCAATAGCTAACTAGACAACCTAATGACACTTAAACTTAGGGAAATGAACACAAGACCTAGGAACATGACTCAAATAAAAGGGAAAATACATCAAATGACTCAAATAAAAATTACATAGGACTCAAAATTAAATGACTAGACCATGCCGGATGCAACCGGGACGCGGAGATGAGCTGTGAACGTGGGCATGAGAGGTGATGTCCCCATCACGCTCACTCTCAATCTCACTCTCAATCAGCTCTCTCTCAGCTCATCTCTCTCGATCTCTTCTTCTCTCATTTTCTTCTTCTCTATTTCTTTTCTTCTTCTTCTCTGTATCTTCTTCTTCTCTCTTTTCTCTCTGTGGATCGAAGGCTCACTGCTGCTGAGTGTATAGACTTTCTCTTCTTCTCCTTCGATCTCTCTTCTTCTGTGGACGAAGGCTTGTTTATATAGCAGCAATAGCAGCAGGCGTGTGCTCTCCATGTTTCCCGCCCAGCAATTTGGACCACGTGGCAGCATCCAATGGAGTGTCAGTACACGTGTCCTCATCTGGATACCTTGTCCTTCTCAGATCACGAGCCAGGTATCTCGGATCACGTGCCCTTCATTTGTCTCTTCAGTCCCTGTCAGACAGATGAAACGAAGTCATCAGTTTAAGTCTAAAACCCTGTACAGACTCTGAAGAATGCAAAGCATTGTATAGACTTTGCTATGAAGGCGAAAGCAATGTAAAGTATGCACAACGCAGTGTATAGACTTAATGAATACAAGGGCTTCATAAGCCTCAGATGAAGGCAGGCGCTGTGTAGACTTCGAACCAGTGTATAGAGTTAATGCATGTAAAGGCTTCATGCGAAGGAAAGTAGTGTATATACTTGAGGAGTTGACGCTGCATGAAGCACTGAGTTGACGCTGCATGAAACATGGAGTTGACGCTACATGAAGCATGGACAGTGTACAGACTTTACCCACTGTATGAACTTCATGTAATGCAAACGAATGTGAAGACTTCAGTGTATAGACTTTAGAAGACGAGTGCAATGTATAGACTCCATGAGACTCTAGTGCAGACAAACGATGTATAGAGTTCTCAGTTCAGCCGTCAGTGTATAGAGTTGAAAGTCTTGAAGCCAATGTATGGACTTGAGCAAGCTAAAGGGCTGTACAGACTTCGAAGTCAAGGGCCGATGTATAGACTTGAAAAGCTGAGACCAGTGTACAGGCTTGCCACCGACCAGTGTGTGAACTTGCTCAGCCTGAGGCACAGTATGGACTTCAACTCTGCATATCGAATGTATGGACTTCAAGTATGAAGACCATTGAATAGACTTTGGATTCGAAGACAATGTGCAGACTTTGAGTTTGAAGACCAATGTCCAGACTTCAAGTAACACTGTGGGTGTACAGACTTGATGGAGCGAAGCGATGTGTAGACTTGAAGCTCCTGAAGCAATGTACAGACTTCAAAGATCACTATGGATGTATAGACTTTGGGGACATGAATCGATGTACAGACTTCAAAGAAGTTGGCGAGTCAATGTACATACTTGATGAAGCGAAGCCAATGTAAAGACTTAATGTGTAACTGAAGCCTTGAACGTAGGAATAGGCTGGAGTGTATAGACTTCAGGCTTCAGAACCGAATGTTCAGACTTCGCCTAAGAAATGTAGGGAAAGACCCCAATGTATAGACTTTGCCTTGAGCGAAAGGTAAGTGATGAATGTATAGACTCTCACGATGTGTAGAGTAGAATATGTGAAAGCTACAGTGAATGAGTGTACACACTTGACCAATTCAAAGGCAATTCGGATGTACAGACTCTGAGGTTCAAAGCCAACGGCTGTACAGACTTAGAATATTAAGACTGATGTACAGACTTCATGCGTTGACGCTGTACACACTTAGCGAGTTGACGATGTACACACATCCAATGAAGTGCGTTGACGCTGTAACATGAGCCAGTGAGATGTGTTGACGCTGTACACACTTAACCAATTTAAATGAAATGTAGTGTGTGGACTTTATCTGAAATGGACGATGTATAGACTCAATCGATATGAGAGTTTCCAGTGTATAGACTCAGTCTAAACAAGTCTGCTGGAGGAGTCGACCCATCCTCTGATGTGTCGACCCATGACAGTGAGAAATGCAGACAGTAGTGTATTAAATGCAAAGAACACATAGTCAATCTGATAGAGCAATTTCATCAAATCAAAAGTAGTTGCCAATCAATCAAAACAATGGTGTTGCCAATGAAATAAAGCAAGTGTCAACATCATCAACATAGAGGGGTCACAACAATCTCCCCCTTTTTGATGATGGCAACCCCATATGAAGTAGAATAGCAACATCCTGTCATATAGATATATGTTTGATGAAAGACATGATGTGTTATGCAGATTGACATGCAGATGCTATGAATGTATGTAACTCACTACCTCAAACTCTCCCTTGGAATGAATTCAGAATTGAATTCAGAATTCAGACAGATATGTATTCTCCCCCTAGACATCCCCTAGATAATATTCTCCCCCTTTGCCATCAACAAAGAGGAGGGAAAATTTAAATAGAATGGAGGAATCAAGAGAAGAACTGATTGGCATTCTGAACAGGTAGTTCATGAATAAGCATTCTAAAGCATAGAGTCTTCAGTCATATGAATTTATAAACTGCTATCAGAAAGATTTCTAGTTTAAGAATGATAAAATTTGGAGTACATGCACTACAAGCAATAGATAAGTTCACTGTGCATGATAAAACATAAACCAGAATCATATTTGCATGAAAGATTCAGTTTCATAATATCTTACTTTCATAGTCTCATAAAAAATATTGAGAGAACCCAAGTCATGTATTGAAACTAAACAAATTGACACTCATGAACTTTTCTTTTGAAGGAGCAGCATTATCAGTATTAGATCATTTTGAGCATTCAGGTACCATAAGTCTTTCTGCGTAAGGGTATACGTTTATAAGACGCCAATACCCTAGATACTCAACAAGATGGACCATTCTACCTATGATCAAATTCAACAGAACTGAGTTATACCTTTTTGTATGAGGGTACACGTTTATCAGACGCCAGTTACCCCCAGGTACTCAGTGAAACCAGCCTGCTGTTTTGAACATTTTAAACAGAGATAGCTGATACACTTCATGACATGAGTGTTGTCCACTTCTTTGATGGATCACTCAGTTTCTCAGTGATTTACCAGTCATTGCTCTACCAATATATATATTCAATGATTTTCAATATTTTTCAATATCTTTCTTAGCTGTCCTTTTTATGTTTCAGAATGACTTGTTTAAGAAAAATACACATACTTAACCTCTCTAACATGATTTTAGATGAGTTTTCAGATTTCAGATATGATTAGCTTTGTCTGACATGAAATAGGAAAGAGGTTGAGAGTTTTATCAATTTTCAACTTACTTATATACTGATTGCAATCTTTAAACTCCAATCATTATAAGATTTAAACCATTACATCAGTCTTTTAACAATTCAAATTCTTATAAATGAAGAAGTCCATTTTCTACTGCTTAGAAATCAGAACTGACCAACAGATTGCCATAATGTCAGAGACAAGTATTCAGAGTTAAAGGTTGAATGACTTCAAGAAAGTTGAAACCACTATGAATTTCTAGCAATACTCCCCCTGTCTATATGCATGCAATTTGCTAATGAAAGGCAAGAATTAATTGAGAGAGAGCTTATGCATAGGTCATGAATGAATGATATGCAAAGACATGCAAAGACTCGACAAGCTCCCCCTGAATATATGCAATGCAGGACAGTTCTACATCCACATTCACATCCACATGATTTATCCAAGCAATCAAAAACAAGTCCACATCAGAGATTTTATTCACAGCAATTAAACAATCATTCATCATGCTGAAATTTACATAAGCCAAGTTCTCTTCTAAGAAACTTAAAATTTTCATTCCCAAGAGGCTTAGTAAAAATATCAGCAATTTATTTTTCGGTTTCTATGAAATTCATTTCAATGTCCTTTTTATTTACAGCATCTCTAAGAAAATGATGTTTTATCTCTATATGCTTAGTCCTAGAATGGTGAACAGGATTTTTAGCAAGGCATATAGCACTAGTATTATCACATAAAAGTGGAATGCATCCCAGATTTATCTGATAATCAGCTAGTTGGTGCTTAATCCAAAGTACTTGGGCTGCACAATTACATGCTGCAACATACTCAGCTTCAGCTGTGGATAATGCTACAGTGTGTTGCTTCTTAGATGCCCAAGACACTAGATAGCCACCAAGGAATTGACAGTAGCCACTGGTGCTTTTTCTATCTACTCGACACTCAGCATAGTCTGCATCAGTGTAGTCTAGAAGCTCTAACTCACACTTAGCAGGATACCAGAGACCTAGTTCTTGGGTGCCTAGTAAATACCTAAAAATCCTTTTCACAGCTTTAAAGTGAGTTTCTTTAGGACTGGCCTGAAATCTAGAGCATAAACACACAGCAAATTGTATATCAGGCCTAGATGCTGTAAGATAGAGAAGAGATCCGATCATACCTCTGTATAGCCTTTGGTCCACAGGTTTACCTTTAGAATCTTCATCCAAACTGGTTGAGGTACCCATTGGAGTAGCTATTTCCTTGAGGTTGTCCATTTTGTACTTCTTCAATAAGTTCTTTACATACTTGGACTGAGAGATGAAGGTGCCATCTTCTGTTTGTGTAACATGCAGTCCAAGAAATAGTTTGAGCTCACCCATTGAGCTCATTTCAAATTCATCAGTCATTATTTGAGAGAATTCCTCACACAATTTGGGGTTAGTTGACCCAAACATAATGTCATCCACATAAATCTGAATGATAAGAATATCTGGATGGCTTACCTTGGTAAATAATGTTTGATCAACTATACCTCTTGTGAAGTTCTTGTCGGTGAGAAATTTGCTCAACCTGTCATACCAAGCTCTAGGAGCTTGCTTTAAACCATAGAGAGCTTTATTTAGCTTGTAAACATGATTAGGGAGATCTAAACATTCAAACCCAGGAGGCTGTCTCACATAGACATTCTCATTAATTTCCCCATTTAGAAAAGCAAATTTCACATCCATCTGTTGAAGATTTATTCCTAGGGAACATGCATAAGCCAATAAAATTCTTATTGCTTCTAACCTAGCTACAGGGGCAAAAGACTCTTCAAAGTCTATTCCAAAATCCTGATTGTACCCCTGAGCTACAAGTCTGGCTTTATTTTTAATAACATTCCCTACTTCATCAGTTTTGTTTCTAAATACCCATTTAGTCCCTATGACTGTTTCATGATCAGGAGGTGGAACCAAATGCCACACCTTATTCCTGTCAAACTGATTGAGCTCCTCATGCATGGCATTAATCCAATGCACATCTTGGAGAGCACAGTCAATAGACTTGGGTTCTATGTTTGATACAAAAGCATAAGCATTCAGTTCATGTTGAATTCTTAAGTGGCCTCTAGTCCTAGGGGGGTCATGCAGATTTCCAATAACATTATCTACAGGATGATCCTTGAGATATCTAATATTTGCAATTGGAGTATCATGAACTTGATTTACCTCCCCCTGAACTATAGGCTCCTCTTCATTAAGCTCTTTATGTTCTTCTTCATCCTCGGATTTGTCTGCAGGATCTCCTTCCTTCAGAATTTCACCATTGTTTTCATTCCTGCATTGACCAACATTAGAATTTGCCAAAGATTCATCAAAAACTATGTGTGGAGATTCTTCAACAGTTTTAGAGTTCAAATTGTACACTCTGTATGCTCGGGTGTTTTTAGAATAGCCAAGAAAAATTCCTGGTTCTCCTTTAGGTTCAAATTTATCAAGGTCCTTTTTATCATTTATGTGAATGAAACATTTACAACCAAAAACCTTGAAGTGAGCAATAGAAGGTTTCTTACCTTTTAATATCTCATATGGTGTTTGCTGGGTAGAAGGTCTTACCATGGCTCTGTTAATTACATAACAGGCAGTGTTCACTGCTTCAACCCAAAATTTCCTTGGTAGACCACCTTCGACAAGGAGTGTACGACCCATTTCCACTAGGGTTCTGTTCTTTCTCTCCACAACTCCATTCTGCTTAGATGTCCTTGGTGAGGAGTACCTGTGGTTGATTCCATTTGACCTGCAGAATTCATCAAATTGTGAGTTTTCAAACTCACCTCCATGATCAGACAAAATGTTTTCAATTTTCTGATTTATTTTAACATAGAACTCCTGAAATTCTGAGAAAGCATCACTCTTATTAGATAAGAAATAAACCCAAGTATACCTAGAAAAGTCATCTACCATGACAAACCCATACCTCCTCCCTGATAGGCTGACAGATCTAGTTGGCCCAAAAAGGTCCATACGTATCAGCTCATGGGGTTTGGAAGATAGATTTTCAGTTCTAGACTTAAATGACTTTCTAGTTATCTTTGATTGAGTGCATGCATCACAGTTCTTTCTTGAATGAGACTTCAGGAAGTTCTCTAACCATGCCATGCTTATTTAATTTGTGCAAAACAGTGTAGCTAGCATGACCTAACCTACGATGCCATAAAAATGCTATGTCTTCTCTACTGGCAGTAAGGCAAAGGTTAGTGTGTTGAATTTCATCTAAATTTATAATGTAAGTATTATTTATTCTTTTTCCAGAAAATTTGACAATATCAGAATCAGGTTCAAAAACCTTGCAGTATTGAGAATTAAATAAAACATTGTAACCTTTATCACATAACTGGCTGATGCTAAGTAGATTATAGGCTAACCCTTCAACCAGCATAACATCATCAATGCAGCAGGTAGAACACTTACCTACCTTACCTGATCCGATAATCCT
Source organism: Amorphophallus konjac (assembly GCA_022559845.1). Lineage (NCBI taxonomy): Eukaryota > Viridiplantae > Streptophyta > Magnoliopsida > Alismatales > Araceae > Amorphophallus > Amorphophallus konjac. The sequence goes on along the minus strand of CM040121.1, from coordinate 453,635,108 downwards.
ACCCTTTGTGTTGCTTCCAAAGGTGACAAGGCCTTCTACTTTCTCAGTCAGTATGCAAAATTTGGCCTTATCTCCTGTCATATGCCTGGAGCAGCCGCTATCCATGTACCACAAGTTGTTCTTGGCTGCTAGGCATACCTGCATACACAATTAGGTAGAGAAGTTTGGAACCCAAGACTGATTGGGCTCCAATGTAAATGAACTAGAAGCAAAGCAGGAAAGCAAATGTTTCGGAATCCACATTTGTTTAAATGAATTTTGTTCAGTGGATCCTACAGATTTTCTTCTGTTGTTGTTCCTTTTCTTTTTATTGTTCTTTTTCTTATTGGCAGCAGCATGATTATTGACAGTATTGTTATTTCTGTGCCAGTGCCTTGGCCAGGGTGTGTTCACAAAATTTTGGCCATAGTAGTTCCTGGGCTGGCTATGGAAATATTGGTTTCTAGATGTCCAGTAACCATACTCATTGACCCAATTTCTACTGTAAGGTCTTTGGTTTTGAGCACCCTGGTATGCAAGACCTGTAAACCTACCCTGAGTTCTAGACCAATTTGACCTATTGAAGTAGGTTGGCTGTGCATTGTAGTGGGTCTAAGCTCTGGGTTGATAAAAATAATTGGGTTGACTCCTAGCAGCACTCTATCTCCCCTGTACTTTGGACCCTGCTGACCTATACACAGGTTTGTATTGGGTCTTCTTAAGAGGTGGAGGTGTTGGTGGAGACTGGGTTACCTTGACCTGGGGTTTACCGGACTGTGTAGGTTGACCCCTAACCTGAGTCTGAGCCCTAGGATTCTACTTAGATGTGCTAGCTCTACTAGGCTCACTGAGTTTTTGTTTACCCTTCTCCTCAGCACTGGTCTTTTTCAGATTAGCAGTTTTGTTCATTAAATTTGTTGAGTTCATGCTAATTAGAGGTCCCTTTTCCTTTTGAGAAACAAATGAAATTGTTTTCATTCCGAATGTTTTTGTTGCACTAGAATTAAGTCTTAGGCCCTCTTTTCTGAAATTAACCTTTGACCCTAACAAAGCATTTAAGTTATCTGTTCCTTGGGTCATTTTCTCAATGGTTTTCATTTTATCCTCATTATCTTTATGAAGTTCATCAATAGCCTTTTTCAGCTCATTGTTGACATTGAGGACAGCTTCATATTTTTCAGAGATAATTTTGACTTCACTTTCATATTTCTGAATCTTCAGCTTCCATTCATCAATTTCATTTTCGAGCCTTAGATTCTCTTCCTTAGAAGCTTTTAACTCATTTTTGATTTCATCTTCTTCAGAGCATGTGAGTTTCAATTCATCAATCTCAGATTCCAAACATGCAATTTTATCAGATAAAGTTTTATCATTTTGCATGGAATTGATTTTTCTTCTAAGATGCATATTCTCTTTTCTAATATAATCAGCTCTATCAGCTATGTCATGATAAGCATCTACCCAATCAGCAATTGTGAAGTTTTCAAATCTAGTGATTACCTCATCTGTGTCCTCCTCTCTATCTTCGGAGCTTGTTGCCATAAGGCAAATGGGCTGTTCAGATTCGGCTTCACTATCTGAGCTGCTGCTGAAAGAGCCTTCATCTTCATCACTCCATGTGGTGATCATAGCTCTTCCCTTCTTGGTTTTCTTCTTTGACCTGTCCTTATGTTTCTGATTGTCTGGACAGTCAATTTTCAGATGCCCTGGTTTCCTGCATTGATAACAGACATTAGCTTCATTTTTCTTTGCAGGTTTAGATTTATACCTTTTATCCTTTCGGCCACCACTATATTTCTTCGGGCCGAACCGTCCTGCTCCCTTTCTGAGAAATCGCCTGAACTCTCTAGTCATCATGGCTATCTCAGACCGAGTCACATCTTCATTCGGGGACAGCTCATAAGGTCCCTTGCTGACAATCTTCCAAATCTCATAATCCTTAGCCCTGAGGAACACTTGCATACGGTTCTTCCAGCATGCGTAGTTTGATCCATCAAAGAATGGGGGCTTCGTTGTTGAGTGACCTTCGGCAGTCATCCCTCGAGCATCCATCTCTGCCTATTCTCTTCAGGCGATGAGTCCCTGCAGAAGAGTTAGGCTCTGATACCAAGTGTTGGGTTAGATGGACGCAGTCTATCTCTACTAAGTGTGGATCTAGAGGGGGGTGAATAGATCAACTTGCCTAATTTAAAACTACTGTAAGTTCTAAAGCGGAATTTAGGCAAACATCAGTTAAGCTAAAGGAAGAATACTAAGCAAAGGGTCGACCCATGAAAGCCATTCACCATATCTATATATATCGAAAGCTAGACATGAGCATGAGCGATGAAACCAAATAAGCTAAGCAAGAATTCCCATCGCACACAGATCAAACAAAAACACAAACACAATCCACACACGATTTTTAGGTGGTTCGGTCAACGACCTACGTCCACCCCACACTCAACCAAGTATGTCTTCCTGCTGCGCAGCACAGCTTGCGTCCGCTGGGCTTTACAGCTTGGCCAAACAATCCGCTGATACACAGCTTCGCTGGGCACTACAGCTTGCCGACCAAAGGATATGATCCTCTGCAACCGCTGGGGAAATACAGCTTAACCCGTCCAGTGGAGACTACCACTGCAAGACTGCTGACACACAGCTTCAAGAAACAGTATTCGGAAATGAAAGATAGAATCAAAACGAAAACAGAAAAACACAAAAGCAATATAGCTCCAAGAGCAAAGCTCAGCTCTGGTTTTGAACCACGAGACTGAGATACACGCTCACTCTCAATCTCACTCTCAATCAGCTCTCTCTCAGCTCATCTCTCTCGATCTCTTCTTCTCTCATTTTCTTCTTCTCTATTTCTTTTCTTCTTCTTCTCTGTATCTTCTTCTTCTCTCTTTTCTCTCTGTGGATCGAAGGCTCACTGCTGCTGAGTGTATAGACTTTCTCTTCTTCTCCTTCGATCTCTCTTCTTCTGTGGAAGAAGGCTTGTTTATATAGCAGCAACAGCAGCAGGCGTGTGCTCTCCACGTTTCCCGCCCAGCAATTTGGACCACGTGGCAGCATCCAATGGAGTGTCAGTACACGTGTCCTCATCTGGATACCTTTCCTTCTCGGATCACGAGCTAGGTACCTCGGATCACGTGCCCTTCATTTGTCTCTTCAGTCCCTGTCAGACAAATGAAACGAAGTCATCAGTTTAAGTCTAAAACCCTGTACAGACGCTGAAGAATGCAAAGCATTATATAGACTTTGCTGTGAAGGCGAAAGCAATGTAAAGTATGCACAACGCAGTGTATAGACTTAATGAATACAAGGGCTTCATAAGCCTCAGATGAAGGTGGGCGCTATGTAGACTTCGAGCCAGTGTATAGAGTTAATGCATGTAAAGGCTTCATGCGAAGGAAAGCAGTGTATATACTTGAGGAGTTGACGCTGCATGAAACATGGAGTTGACGCTGCATGAAGCATGGACAGTGTACAGACTTTACCCACTGTATGGACTTTATGTAATGCAAATGAATGTGAAGACTTCAGTGTATAGACTTTAGAAGACGAGTGCAATGTATAGACTCCATGAGACTCTAGTGCAGACAGACGATGTATAGAGTTCTCAGTTCAGCCGTCAGTGTATAGAGTTGAAAGTTTTGAAGCCAATGTATGGACTTGAGCAAGCTAAAGGGCTGTACAGACTTCAAAGTCAAGGGCCGATGTATAGACTTGAAAAGCTGAGGCCAGTGTACAGGCTTGCCACCGACCAGTGTGTGAACATGCTCAGCCTGAGGCACAGTATGGACTTCAACTCTGCATATCGAATGTATGGATTTCAAGTATGAAGACCATTGAATAGACTTTGGATTCGAAGACAATGTGCAGACTTTGAGTTTGAAGACCAATGTCCAGACTTCAAGTAACACTGTGGGTGTACAGACTTGATGGAGCGAAGCGATGTGTAGACTTGAAGCTCCTGAAGCAATGTACAGACTTCAAAGATCACTATGGATGTACAGACTTTGGGGACATGAAGCGATGTACAGACTTCAAAGAAGTTGGCGAGTCAATGTACAGACTTGATGAAGCGAAACCAATGTACAGACTTAATGTGTAGCTGAAGCCTTGAACGTAGGAATAGGCTGGAGTGTATAGACTTCAGGCTTCAGAACCGAATGTTCAGACTTCGCCTAAGAAACGTAGGGAAAGACCCCAGTGTATAGACTTTGCCTTGAGCGAAAGGTAAGTTATGAATGTATAGACTCTCACGATGTGTAGACTAGAATATGTGAAAGCTACAGTGAATGAGTGTACACACTTGACCAATTCAAAGGCAATTCGGATGTACAGACTCTGAGGTTCAAAGCTAACGGCTGTACAGACTTAGAATATTAAGACTGATGTACAGACTTCATGCATTGACGTTGTACACACTTAGCGAGTTGACGCTGTACACACATCCAATGAAGTGCATTGACGCTGTAACATGAGCCAGTGAGATGCGTTGACGCTGTACACACTTAACCAATTTAAATGAAATGCAGTGTGTGGACTTTATCTGAAATGGACGATGTATAGACTCAATCGATATGAGAGTTTCCAGTGTATAGACTCAGTCTAAACAAGTCTGCTGGAGGAGTCGACCCATCCTCTGATGTGTGGACCCATGACAGTGAGAAATGGAGACATCAGTGTATTAAATGCAAAGAACACATAGTCAATCTGATAGAGCAATTTCATCAAATCAAAAGCAGTTGCCAATCAATCAAAACAATGGTGTTGCCAATGAAATAAAGCAAGTGTCAACATCATCAACATAGAGGGGTCACAACAGCCCAAAGATTGAAGTACCAAGCTCGGTGATTTGTCACTCTGGATGGCGCTCTCTACCGGAGATCCATCTTCGGTCCTCTGAAGTGCCTCAGCACTGACGAAGCCAACCGAGCGATCAAAAAAGTTCACGAAGGTCTGTGTGGAGCGCATTTAGGAGGTAGGTCGCTCGCCAGGATCTTGCTACGGCTAGGTTATTGGTGGCCCACTCTGCAACGCGACTGCTCAACCTACACACAACTCTGTGACCGGTGCCAGTGATTTGACCACTTAGTCCATCAGCCAGCAACGGAGCCCATCACCCTAGCCGAGCCTTATCCTTTCGCTCACTGGGGAATCGACATCCTCGGGCCATTCCCCACGGCCCAGGCCCAAAAGAAGTTCATTATCGTCGCCATCGATTACTTCACTAAGTGGATCGAGGCCGAAGCCACAGCAAGGATCACCGAGACAGTCGTCTGGAATTTCATCTGGAAGTCGATCATCTGTCGTTACGGCATCCCCCGGGTGATAGTAAGCGATAATGGTCGGTAATTTGATTCTCGTTATTTCCGAGACAGATGTGCCGACCTGGGCATTCACAATCACTTCACCTCGATCGCCCACCCTCAGGCTAACGGGCTGGTCGAAAATGCCAATAAGACTATCTTAAAAGGCATCAAGACTAGGCTCGGCAAAGCCAAGGGCAGCTGGCTTGAGGAATTGCCGAACGTACTTTGGTCACACCGAACGACTCCCAGAACGGCAACCGGTGAAAGCCCCTTTCAACTGGTATACGGTACTGAGGCCGTGATCCCGTTGGAGATTGTCAACCCCTCCCTCTGAGTCATATGCTTCTCGTCCGAGGTAAATGACCAGAAACTGCTCAAAAATCTCAACCTAGCAGATGAAGTCCGAGAGATTGCCAGCATCCGAGCAATGGAATACCAATTGCCGCCTCACTCGATACTACAACGCCAAAGTCTGAGATAGACACTTTCAACTAGGAGACTTCATCCTCAGGAAAGCCGAAGCCTCTCGACCACTTGAGGCGGCGGGCAAGTTATCCCCTAATTGGGAAGGCCCCTACCGAGTGGTAGAGACGCTCGGAAATGGAGCATACCGTCTATCCACGATGGAAGGAGAGCTCATCCCTCGGACCTAGAACGTGACTACACTACGCAAGTTCTACTTCAGAATACTAAGCATTGTGTAAACGACATGAGATAAAACAAAAGCCTCCTTTCTTTTATTCAAACAACTCGCTTGTACATCAGGAAGGCCGAAGCCAAGAAAATACATGTCAAAAAAGCAAAAAATCCATCTGGCGCCGCCGTATGAGCCCATCGCTCGGCTGACTCGGTTGACCTTCCTGCGTCCAGCCACTGACTCTGCCTCATGTATAAACTGGCTTGGATAAAGGGTAGTCGACCCCGTTGGCTCGAGCAGCTCGGGACAAAGGTGACAGAGGGACTAGGAAGGAGAAGGCTACCTTCCAAGTTGAACTTGGAAGAGAAAGGGGAGAGGGAACGCATATGAAAGCATCCTCCCCGCCAACCTGCCAACTCTTTGGAAGGAAGAGAGTGCAGGCACCCTCCGAAGAGTGAAAGAAATGATGAGAAGACTAGAAGAGATTCTATATAATTGCTGGTTCTCAATCAATTTTAATGGATCTGTTTCTGGCTTCTTCAAGTCCAGTAGAGGCATCAGGCAAGGGGATCCAATTGCCCCATACCTTTTTATAATAGCATCGGAGGTACTAAGTAGAGGATTATCTGCATTATTTCACTCTGGAAGCCTAAAAGGCTATGCTGGGCCCAGAAGTACAATGCAGATCTCCCATCTGTTATATGATGATGACTCATTGGTATTTCTAAATGCCAGCAGAAGGAACATAGTGGCATTTCAACAGTTTATCAATAAATATGAAAATTGCTCAGGGCAAAAGGTCAATGTAGCTAAGAGCTGTTTTATCCTGTCAGCTAAAGCCCCTCTTTCTCTAATTCAAGTTGTTCAAACATTAACTGGATATAAATATCAATCTGCTGGAATTAAGTATCTTGGAATTCCAATTAAAAAGGGCAGATACCTATGTTCTGACTTTAAATTTCTTGTTGAAAGAATTCAGACCAAGTTAGAAGGTTGGCAATCCAAGTTGCTATCTCAAGCTAGCAGAGCAGTTCTTATTGATTCAGTCCTAAAAAGCATGCCAGTTTATCTTGCATCAGCCTGTTTCATACCAAAAAAGATAATCAACTTCATGGATAGCCAATGTGCAGCTTTCTTTTGGCAAGGGAAACATGGAACTAACCACAGGCACTGGATTGCATGGTCTAATATTCAGAAGCCTCGCATAGAGGGCGGCCTTGGATTCAGGGATCTATCTTCTGTCCAGACTGCTTTTGCTGTCAAGATGTTATGGAACATTGTCCATGGATCTTCTCTCTGGTCTCAATATGCTAGACAAAGATTTCTTAAGTCTCATATTGCGAACAGTATTAAATCATTTCCTGCAGGTATGCCTCTATCTGTTTTCAGGCATGCCAGAGATATCCTTTTGGAAAATAGTAGGTGGATTGCAGGGTCTGGAGAAACAATAGACTTTCTAAGAGACAACTGGACTGGAAATGGTATTGCTATTAGTGCTTAACAGGTTAGTAATAGGGATATTGGGCTTTCAATCCCCAATGTCTCGGTTAGAGAAGTAATTAGTAATAATCAGCATCTGGTTTGGAACTTTATTGGAGATGATTTTCATATTCCTAACATCCTTTTCAACAATAAGGTTGATATCTATTTTTGGATGAAAACTGCTAAAGGTAGTTTCTCTATTAAATCAGCCTACAATCTTATTCATACTAGAGGGATGAGAAAACCAGCTTGGGCTAAATTATGGCATTCTGCCTTTAATCCTAGAGCAGCTATTTTCATATGGAAGTTAATCCACAGGGCAATTCCAGTAGATAGCAGGGTCATCAACTGTGGCATCCAGATGGCTTCCAAATGTAGTTGCTGCTCCTATCCAGATTATGAAGATCTCAACCATGTTTTCATTCATGGAGGCTTGGCTTCAGATCTATGGGATTGGCTACAGCCCCTTGTCAGTAATAATGTATGGCTCAGTGACCAAATCACTGGCAGATGCTGGAATCTTTTGTCTGCTACTAGAATGCAATCAGCATTTTGCCTAGCTGGAATGTATTCAGCCTTTCTGATGCTTTGGGAAATTTGGAAGCAGAGATGTGCTTCGAAATATGAAGGGGTTCCCATCAATACCACCCTTATTAAAAGGAAGATTCTATCTTCTGTTCAGATGGCTCTTGATAAATTTAAATTTCACAGGCCCCTTTCTCCTGCCCAAGTCGGTTGCTTAGCTTCATTTGGTCTGTTTCCTCGGGTACAGGTCAAGCAGCCAATTAAGGTTTACTGCAACTTGGCCAAACAGGGGTACACTTTGCATGTGGATGGGGCATCTAAAGGAAATCCCGGCAGATGTGGTGGAGGCGGATGTATAAGGAATCGCTTTGGAGATCTAATTCTTGGATTTGCTTTCAACTATGGCGTAGGAAATAGTTTGATGGCAGAATGCAGAGCACTTCATGATGGGCTGGCAATTGCAAAGTATGGTGGAATTAAGCTGTTGGCAACTTTTTCAGATTGTCTTCTTCTGGTGGATGCTTGTCGGAATGGAATATGTCCTAACTGGACACTTTACCCATGGTGGAAGGAAACTCTATCTCTTCTCCAAGAAAGTGGAAGTGAGCTTCATCATATATTTAGGGAAGGGAACCAGCTAGCGGATTCTCTGGCCTCTCATGCTAGAAGCATGACTACTAACATAGTCTATACCAAAGTAAAGGATTTACCTCAGCTGTCCAAGGGAGTCTTTAGAGTGGATAAGGCAGGTCTGCCCTCTTTTCGAAGTCAATAATTTTGTAGTGTTTGTGATTCTAGTTCTAGTGTCTAATTCCCATGTAAGGTTGTTCGGGCTTTCATTTTTAGCCCATTGTTTTCTTAGGGGTATGCCCCTATGACATTGTACTTTGTTCCACTCACTTAATAAAAATTAGGACCATAGGGTGAATTAGGAGGAGTGAGAACACTCTCCCTCTCTGAGGGTGGGTGCACTCGACCTAAGCTCATCCTATCTGGTCGGTGTTGGCATAAAAAAAAAAGAAGAGTAGAAGAGGGAAAAAGAGGCTGCGGGGGGGGGGGGGGGGGAAGAAACCAACAGAGCTGGAAGAGGAGGCAGGGGAAAGCCCGGGAAGGAGGGAGCTTAATTGCCTTCCTCCTCCCCTCCATGGAGCGAGCAGGAAGGGACGGGCGGCAGGGATGCCTAATGCCCCCATCTGTCCACCCTCTCGCCCCCCTACAAGCGCCGTCGGAACTAATAAAAAGAAGACGATGTGCCTCCACACGTCAGACCTTCTTCAAACCCGTCCGCTGGCCGTCGGACCTCCTTCAAACCCGAAGCAGCAAGGACTCTCTGCCCTCCGTCATTGGTAGCTTCATCTTCCGGAGCGTCTTCCATGCTCCAAATATAACGGCACAACGCTACGTGAAGAAAGAATGAGGAAAGACTGTCAGGGAAAACCCTAAGCGGTGGAGAGGAAGGGACGCCCTTCAGACCTTTTATAGGCGAAGGGAGGCTATTTGCCTTAAATGATTCTCTCCTCGAAAACATGCCAAAGGGATCTCTCCCTACGAACGGTCACCTCAAGCTTCTCGTTTCCGCCCCAGCGGGACACACGAAGCGGCCAAGCATTCAAAGCATGAGAAAAATAGAAAGACACCCTGTCAGACGCTCACCCAACCATCAGGCGAAATCCACATTGAAAGTATTGGCACTTTCCAACAACTGCAGATATGCTGAACAAAATACGACAATGACAATACGGAACGGATAAGTCTTCGTCATAACGCTATTGCCTTATCTATTTTTCTACACAAAGGAGAACGTTTTTTCTTCAAAAGGAAAAAGACATACAAAAAGAGAAAGTAGAGCAGATACATCAGGCCTCTGGCCTACCTTGAAGCTCAGAAGTGGAGGGCTCAGACGGTCTGCCCCCGGCACCCTCGGCGACTGCCAACCCTGGCACTGACCCCACCGGCATGGGAACTGCCTCGGTTGCGTGCCCTCCCGAGGCATCCGGAGTTGGCGACCCCTCGGACAAAGAGCCCCCGTGATCCTCTTCATCCGGCGCCGAAGCAGAGGAACTAGAGGATGACAAGTTCGAGTCATAGCATTGCCCGGACGGGAAGTCAACTACCCTAGACGGGAAGTCAACTACCCTAGACGCATGCTCCTCGGCATAAGATACGGCCCGGTCGTAGCCCTGCTTGAACCCCTTACGGATGCCCCAGCGAAGTGCTGACTCGTAGTAGGGAAGGGCAGCCTCCTTAAGGTCGACCTGGTAGGCCTCCGAGCATTTGTACTGCTCAAGAGCCTCCACCCCGGCCGATCCCACCCTACCAGCGAGCTCGGCCTTCTCCCGCTCTGCCTCGGCTAACTTCCGCTTGGCCTCGGCCGCCTGCTTTTCGGCCTCCGCCGCCTTCTTCTCCGCCTCGGCCCGATCAGCCTCGGCCTCCTGCCGAAGGCGCTCGGCTTCCTCCGCTCGGTCCACCAGCTCTGCACGTTCGGTCTCCCACCGGCCATTCAGCTCAACACGAGCAAGGCGCTCCTCTTCAAGAAGCCTATTCTTCCTCTCGAGAGATTCGCGGGCCTTAGCTAGCTGCTCGATTTGCACCCGGGTCTCCACCTGGCTCGACCGCGCCAGCTCCCTAACTGAGGAAAGCTCTCACTGAAGCCCATCACGCTCCTCGGCAAGCTGAGCCAACCTCCTGTCAGACCCACCAAGGGTCCAGGCCAGAGTCGCTCACTCCAACTTCGACCGAGCATACGCTTCTGCCAGAGTGGCCCCCATCTGGGCGAGGAACAAGCCGCCCTCTATAACCGCCCCAAGGGCCACGGAAGGGGAGTGCTGCCTATCTGCCCCCTTCACCTTCGCGGCTATACCACGACACATTTGATACAGGGGGCCTTGGATGCCGAGCCTCTCTAGGGCCGCCGGAATGGAGACCCCCTCTTCGGTCGGCGTCCCGCCGGACGGCCCGGATCGAACCGCGGTTTCGTTCACCACTCGTGCCTCGGTCGGTAGGGGCTGCGTCGCTTTTTCTTGCAACCCCCCAGCCTGGACCGGTTCGGCAACTGCACCGCCACCTGGAGCATCACCCGCCTCAGTCACCACCCCAATATTGGCCGTGGTCCCAGCGTCACCCGCCTCATCCACGGCCCCCTCGACTCCTACCGAGGGGAGAGCCGGTCCAGCACCATTGCTAGTCGCAGGAGCAGCCTCGGCCCCCTTGGCTCCGACCAAAGGAGGAGCCGAGCCAGCATCGTCACCGACCGCAGAAGCAGCCTCAACCTCCTCGGCCCCCTCTTGCTCGGCGGGTGGGAGAGCTCGCCCGGTAGGGTCGGCCCCATCATCCTCGGCGGAGGGGCGAGCCACGGCAAGGTCACCTTCGACTGCAAGTACGACCCTGGCCTTCTTGGCCCGCTTCCTGGCCTTCGCGGCGGCCCGGATCAGGCCCTCCACGGGATCCTTGCGCTTGGACCCCCGCGGCCTGGAGGATTCACCCTGGGCCGCCCCCCTGCCCTTATCTCTGGCTCGGGAGCGACCCGTGGGAGCAGCGACTCATTGGCAACCGAGTCATCGCCAAGGTTGATCACCTCTGCGGCCTCCTCCAAAGCCTGCCGCCTGGTGTCTGCACGAAAAGGAAGACATATTCAGAAAAAGAAAAATGTTCTCAACATCCAAAGGAGAACCTAGTTTGTGGCACCTGAACCCGACAGATGCAGCCGCGTAAGAAGACACCACTCGATATTCTCTGGAGTAACCATCTCTTCTGTGGATTGTCGGTGCTTCAGCAAGATAGCCGCATATTTCTCCACATGTGGAAGAAACTCATCCTACCTGGGAGGGATATTCGCGTGGAAATTAGGGAATACTGGACACCTCCAGGCTTCCTCCACCGAATAAATCCCCACCCAGAAGAATTGAGTTTTCCACCCCTTATGCGAAGAATCATTCACAGACAAGGAGATACAGCTCCTATTCCGCCTTGCCTGGATGAAATAGAAACCCTTCCCGGTCGAAGGATGTGCTTTCAACTCAAAGAAATAGTGAAAGAGGTCCAAGGAAGGAGGAACTCCACACTGGCGGCAGGGAATGCGAAAGGCGGAAAGAAGAAGATAAGAATTGGCTACCAACTGAATGGATGCCAACAGGAAAAAATTGAGAAGCTGAAGAACGAGAGGTTCGAAGGGAAGGCGGAACCCACCCTTCCACGATAGAAGGAAAGTACAGATATGGCCTGTATGAGAGTCCAAGCTCATCTCGTGTGGAGAGGCGGCGGCAAAGCAGAACTTGTGGGGCATGCGATACTGGTGCTCCAGCCTTCTCACATCCGCCTCCCCCAGTTCGCTGTAGTTTGGAATCGGCGCCTTCACCATAGGCTCGTCCTCCCACTCCTCAACATCCAGACATTGTTCAGCCATGGAATCCAGAGAAGAGTCTAAGGAAAGGTGATCTCGGGACCCCAAAGAGTCCGGGGGAAGAGGAAGCCACCGGACTGCCTCCGCGGTTATCTCCGCCAACTCCACGAACGCCACTGCAAGCCTCTGCTCTTCCATCGTGTCCTCACGACGCATCAAAGAGCCCAAAAGCAAAAATAGAGGAGAGCCAAAACTCTAAAGATGGAGGGAGTCTGGAATGACAACAAGCGCCCAACGCCTATATCCCCATGCGGAACGCGGCGCGTCGTTTCGACCTCCGAGAAAAGGGGGCTCCTTCAGTTCAAATCTGTCAGGATCATCATTATTACGGGCCCAGGTGACCACGACACGTGGCTTCCTAACACCGCCAGATCTCCACCCACCTGAGCCACGCTGGTCCAAAACCCCAAACAGCTACTCTTCCGAGCTTACTAAAGCTCGGGAGTGTAGATTATGAAAAATCCACTTAATGAAAAAGAGGGGATGAAACCCAAACTCAAGTTTCTAAAGCTTAAAAATTAATAGTGAAAGGAAGAGCATGCGTGGGATGCTAAAGGGGAATGTGATCGCCAGAGGGGTTACCTCAAATAAGAAAAAGGATGATCGCGAGTACCTTGTGTTAAGCGGGGGAGATTGTGAACCCTTTCTTCCTCCTTCCACTGGCCGGTCGATGAAGGGGGTTCTTAGCCTTGATTACCTTGCAAGAACACACGTATCAAATAAAAGAGTGGATTATCCAAAAGGTGTAGTATCAAAGTTCTAAGATTATGAAATTAATCAAATTAAACATGAACATGAACACACCTTATGTGTTTTGGTCTTAAACCCCTAAGAGGAGTAATAAGGTTTGGAAGATGTGAATGCAACGATATGTTAATGCAAACTATATGGGATATGCTATCTAGCAAGAACTAGAAGAAGAGAGAATGTGTGATGATAATGATAAAAAAAACAAAAAACAAACAAACTAAGCAATTAAAGAGAAAGATCCTTTCTACTGTGCGTGCAGCAGTAAAAGGGGAGAGAGGGAGAGCTTCAATATGTGGTGGTGTAGCGGTAGAAGTTCGTCTGTGGAAGAAGAAGAATCCTCCTAGAAGAAAAAGCCTGTTCGGATGAAGAAGAAACCTGCAAAACAACAACTCTCTTCTCTGTTAACTCTGTATGTTTCTCTCTACCTTTTGCTCCTTCTCCTCATCCCCCGCGCGAAGAGACCCAGGAGGTGTATTTATAGGGCCAAAAATCCTTGCTAAACAAGGATTAAAAGAAGGTAATAATCCTCCATCAAGAAACCCTCTTCCCAATCGAACAGGAGGCTCAAAACGGGGAAGGAATCATTAATGGAAAGAAGGAGACAAAAGGGAGACGGAATTGAAAATGACGACCCCTTTAAGGGCGTCAATTAAAAATGACGACACGACCAAAGGCGTTAATTAGAATAACGACTCCCATCAAGCCATCAATTCCTAGATTTAATTATAGAAACAAATAACTTTCCTTATTTAAAATTATCAACTGACGCCTGCCAGACAGACGTCAAATAATCAACGCCTTTATGAAAGACGTTAATTCTACAATTTTTGTTTTATTTGAAATTCGGAATTTTCAGTAAATCCAGAAAATGACGCCCGTATTGGTAGTCGTCCATTGTTAAAAGAGGCTCCCTTGGCCATGCCGTCAATTTAAATAGCGCCTCTGATCAGGGCGTTAATTTCAATTTTTCAAGAAAAAAAAACGAAATCACAATTAATTTGTAGAAAATAGAAAAACTTCATATTAAATCAATATTGAAGTCCACTTTGGGTCGTTACATGGTGACATGAGATTTACTCAACATAGCATCAATTTTAGCGTGTCTACAGCTGCCCCGCCTTGGCGTCTGTTTTGCAAGGGAGTAAGACGGAATGAAGCGAATAAGGAAACAAGCGGAATGAGGTGAAACGAACTGATAAGTAGATGCCAAGGTGTGATGTGACATGCCTCTGACACTAAGCATTGGAAATCTTTCCAAGATTCTGAATGAAACAACTTCGGACAATTACGAGAAAGCATCGGTCAGCTGGATAAAGGAGAGTAAACTAAATAAACAAAATGTGCGCGAGGGCACGACAGGGAGGCACCATTGGAGAGCGGTTACCAGCCAATGCGGACGTGCTACAACCAAGGTGGATTTGCAGAAAAGTAAAGTGAATTGAGATAAAGATCCAGCAAATGGATGGTTCTCAAGGGACCAGCCTGAGCAGCTTCAAGGAGAATAAAGTACTTGATTTAAAACGGAACATCTCATGTCAATTCAACTAAGAACGAGCGACCTTCATTATTGGCATAATATGAAGATTTTCATTATTAAGCTCAAAGTCCTACATGATGCATGCCGGGCTAAAGAAAAATTAAAACAAACTAAACTAAAAGATAATCAAGGATAATATTGTTAAGCCATCTAGATTTGGTCAAGAATCCAGATCTCTGAGCTGATACTAAGCCGAAGCCTGTTTATCCACGCATCAACTCAGAAAGAGGAACCATCATCCCAAACCTTGAATGACTCAACGGCCTATCCGTGTGATCAAGATTTCCCTTAAATTATCACTATTTTTGATGAAGGGGAACTCAAATTCTAGGTTCATCAGAACCACAAGGTCCTTGATATGCTATAATAGCGTAGATACCTTATAGTAACAATACATACAGGAAGCATACAGGAAGATGGTGATAACATGAGCATGTGAGAAATGAGGTGCAGTCACCGTGGGGCTCGGATGCTGAGGCCCAGTTGATGGGACCAAGAGCTTCTTAACCTGTACTAAAAATTTCATTAGCCATGATATAAAGATGCATAAAGCATACTCAACAACATTGATTTGAATTTGAGAATTTTTTTTTTGATTTATTTGGCATTTTTTGGGAATTTTTTGAATTTTTATGAGATTTTTTGAATTTTTATTGAAATTTTGAGAATTTATTGAATTTTTATTGGAATTTTAAGAATTTATTAAATTTTTATTGGAATTTTGAGAATTTATTAAATTTTTATGCAACGTACAGACTTTTGGAATGTGTAAACTTGTGAATGAAGAACGAATGTGTAGACTTAACATTGAGATGTGTAGACTTATGACTTATGAATGTACAGACTTAGCAATGTATAGACTTATGGAATGGAGTGTATAGACTTTGGAATGTATAGACTCAGAGAATGTATAGACTTAGGTGGGTAGAATGTATAGACTTAGAGAATGTATGGACTTAGGAACGAATGTATAGACTTGGGGATGTACAGACTTGGTGAAGAGAATATGGATGTATAGACTTGGTGAAGAGAATGTGGATGTATAGACTTGGATGGATAAAATGTTGATGTATAGACTTGGATGGGTAAAATGTATAGACTTGGTGAAGAGAATATGGATGTATAGACTTGGATGGATGAAATGTATAGACTTGGTGAAGAGAATATGGATGTACAGACTTGGATGGAGTGACTTTGGACGTACATACTTTGAGAATGGAACGTATGGACTTGGGTGAGTGCAATGTACAGACTTGGATGGAGTGACTTTGGACGTACAGACTTTGAGAATGGAACGTATGGACTTGGGTGAGTTCAATGTACAGACTTGTGAAGGGAATGTAGGCTTGAAAACGAATGTACAGACTTCAGAACATGTAGACTTGGGAATGGAATGTATAGACTTTAGAACTTGCAACCATGATGCTTAAACTTATGCAATTACTTCCAGACTTACACAACCTGCACTAAAGCTCATTAGTTCAAAAAGATCATTAGCTCAAAATATGATCATAAGTGCTTGATAGAAACAATCTAATCATGATAGGATAGCACTTAAGTTCATGAATAATCCAGCAATTCAAAAGCGTAAGCTCGAAAATGACGACCCTTCTGGTCGGCGTCAAAATAAGAAATGACGACGTGCACTGAGGCATTAATTGCAATTGAGGTTTAACTTGGAATTGGAATGAAAATGACGCCCTCCGTGGAGGCGCGGGATAAATGACGACCCTCCAGATGTCATCAATTGAACAAATGACGCCACAAAGCACGTCGTTAATTAGCTGTTTTCATTTCCTGCTCGGAGTTAAACTTCCAGCAAATCATTTTATTCAAACACAAACCATGCTACCCGTTAACGTTCAAAATACTATAAATAGGGCAACTGTTGGTGTTTCTAAACATCTGAACATCGAAGTACAGAGTACCTTAGCAGTAGCAGAAGACCGAAGCAGAAGAATTAGTAGCATAACACTATCAGAAGGATGAACCAGATGATGCAACAAAGGCTTTCCAAGAAGCCAAGGATGAGTTTCCCAAGGATTTGTGAAGTGCCAGGCCATATCAGTGGGAGAATTGCTAAAGATCAAGTAAGTGTTCTTTGTGCTTAAACTTTTTATTTCTGTTCTGACTTTCTTTCTTTTCAAAATTTCTGATGTTCTTTCTTCTTCCTTTCTTTTAATGTTTTATGTTTTCAGGATTACCCCATTATTCCTGGTCCAAGAAGATTTCTAAAGGTCAAGTGGCTTCCTTTGCTACTCTCCAAGCTCTCTCTAGACATGAGATCCTTCCTTGCTAAGTGGAACCTTCTAGGCCTTATCACCCATGCCACCCATTATAATGATATCCATCTTTATTGGGCTTCCATTGGAGATCTTATAGAATTATGGCACCCTCACACCCATACTTTTCTATTCCCAACCTTTGAAGCAACCATCCTCCTAGAAGAAGTGGAGATGCTCTTGGGTTTGAAGAAGATGAAGCAAGGAGAGGAAACAAAGATGGCCCATATGACTAAGCCCATACAAACCCATGATATGCTTATGAGCCTTGTTCAAAGCTCAAATTTGGTGAATCAAATGAAGGCCAACAAGGGAATCAATCATTTGAAGTTGGCTTCTTGGGTATATAAAAACATGGATAAGGCTCAAGGAGATGAAGCCCTTTTAGAGAGAGTGATGAAGGGGTTTGTCATATGTGTAGGAGGAGCTTCATTCTTCCCTTCATTGGAGGATCATTTAGAGGAACAACACTTGAGTGTAATAGCAAGCATGTGGGAGGGAAAGAAAATAGGTGGGGCAATACTAGCCAACCTATACAATGGGCTCACCTCGGCTTCACTAGGACGGCCTTTATTTGGATCAATGCTTCTTCTAACATGTTGGATAGATTTACACTTTAAGTTTGATCCATGTCAAGCAAACCAAGCGGCCGCCAAAATCTTCTCCAAGAGCCCACTTAGGTATATGACAAGCTCATTGGGCTTATGTGAAAGAGTTACTAATAGAGTTCCCAAGCTCAAGAAGAGGAATGAATGAAGAGATTACTTCAAAACAATGCCAAAGAGCAATTTCACATGCACACCGGGTTTACTCAAAACCCAAGAACTTCGCTCAAGGTTATCCTCCGGCATCGAGCTCCGTTTAATTGGTGGGACCGACTTCATCCTTTACAACACACACCGATGCCTCCCACAACTCGGACTTCCTCGACATCTCTTCGAAGGACCTTCTCACCTTCCTCCAATCAAGAAGAGGGATCTATGCTCAAGTGGTGACCATGAAGAAATCAGGACCATAATGGCTCAATGGAAGGTGGCACTTCTCCACAAATCCAAGACTCATGTTGAAGAAGAAGAGAACAAATGTAAAGCCTATGTACTGGCTCTCAAGAAGATAAGGCCCACAGTGGCTTAGAATGTAATCAAAAATTCTCATGAATGCAATAAGAATTCCTCTTTTAACTGAGCCAAAGCAATGTATGAAAGTGATCAGTTCTCACTTTTCAAGCAATTCTGTCTGATAACAAGGAGTTCCGATCCTTCTGTTCTGAAAAGCGCCCCTATCAACGGCGTTAATTACTTAAGACACGCCTCAGTTGAAGCCATCCATTATATTTCAAACTCATAATTGACGCCCAAGTCACTGGCGTTTCTTAACTCACGTCTTTAAACAAGGCATTAATCAATTCAAATTTTCAAATAATTTTTGAGATAATTCTTTAATTTCTTATAAAACACGCCTTTACTCACGTCGCGTATTAAACAATGGGCGCCCATCTGTTCGTCGTCAAATTCAAAGGGGTAATAATGACGCCCACTCACATCAATCAGTTCCCATCAATGCGTCTGACGATGATTGAAAATCCCCATGCAAATAATAATTGACGTCCAGACTCAGGGCGTCAAATCTATAATCCACGCCTTACTTCAAACCGTCAATTTAAGAATAGACGCCTTCCTATCGGGCGTCAATTAGTCTCGACCGTTAAACCCTACTTTTCCCCCTTTCTTCTTCCTTCCTTCATTTCCATTTCCATTTCCTTTCTCTGCAAAACCCTAACCGCAAACCCCCTCTTCTCTCTCTCTCTCATTCTCACTCTTTCTACTCTCTCTCCCTGCTCAATCCGATGGCTGGCGGCGCCCCCAAACGCCAGAGGGTTACTGCCCCGGCCGTGGTAGACTTGGAAGGTGAGCCGGCCGTGGAGGAACTCCCTCCCGTGGCGGCCGAAGAAACACCGGCGGCGGCGGCCGGTGACGCAGAAGAACAAGAAGAAGACGAAGGAGACGAAGAAGAAGGAGACGAAGAAGAAGATGATGAAGAAGAAGGAAATGAAGAAGAAGAAAGAGAAGGCGAAGGAGAAGAAGGAGAAGGAGATGGTGAGGAAGAAGAAGGAGAGCCGGAGGTGGCGGCGACGGTGGCCCGTCGGCCCGGCCAGCTCCGACGACCAAGGCAACCAAGACAACCCCTCCGTGGGGGGTTGATTGGTCCCGAATGTCAAAAGGTAGGTCCCCATACCCCTATTCCCTATTTTTTTTTATTTTATCTCCATTATTTCCCCATTTCCATAGCCCTCGGGCATGACAAAACCAGAGACACAGTAAAATGACGCCCCCAGGGGTGTCGTGAATTTAAATAACGTCCCAGAGAGGGTCGTTAATTACATCTTTTCATTTTCTAAAAATAATTAATCGCATGAAAGAAACGTCCTTCAACATGTCGTTATTTTAATTTTATCATGTTTCGCCAGCATGCTGTTATTTCCCTATGATTTCATTTAAAATTTAAAATGTATGTATTTCTATTATTTCAATTTCGCACATTAAATCCATGAAACCCCAGGAAAACCACGCCCCCCATCGGGACGTTAATTAGATAGGTAACGACCACAGGGTGACCGTCAATTCAACATTTTCCAGAAATGTAATTTAGGATAGAAAAATCACTTTGTGAACCGCGCCCTTCCACAGGGGCGTTACTTAGATAACTGGCGACCCATGGTTGGGCGTCAATTCCAAATTTCACTGAATATTAGAATATTTCCTTCAAAACAACGTCCTCCATAGGGGCATCACTTGAATAAACAATGACCATGGGTAGGTCGTCAATTAAATGAACGTACAGTATCACTTGAAACCTATTTGGAAATAACGTCGCCCTCAGGGGCGTCAATCATGAAAACCACGACCCACGGTAGGTCGTTAATTATCCAAACAGCAAATATCACAATTAATGAGCTTAAATGAATTTCCATATGAAAACTTAAGCAAAAAGTTCTCTTTATATGCATGCAGGGGTTGATGAGGACGCGGATTTCTTGGGTCTAGGTCCGAGCAGCTTATTACGGCCTCCCCGAGTTCTAGAGAGCTAGGATAGATGCTATGGGGTTTGGGGCCTTCCTTAGCATTGAGGTAGTTAGGCCAGACCTACCTTTGATTCAAGTTTTGAGAGAGAGATGGGATAGGTCTAGCCGGGCATTTCTGATGCCATGGGGGCATATGGTTCCTAGTTTGGAGGATGTGGCTAGGATCACTGGGCTGAGGGTAGATGGGGAGGCGGTGAGCGGGATCACCCTACCTGATTATAGTGAGCTGACCCAGAGGCTATTAGGGCTAGAGACGGTGTACGAGACACCGAGCGAGTGTAGGACCGTTTTCCGCACCGACCTTACCATAGCTATGGGATTAGGGGACTCTAGGCAGAGATCTAGGGAGTCCTTAGAGCAGTTTTCGCAGAGATTGATAGATAGGGCTAGGGCTGCCTACTGCCAGGATCCAGCTGACAGAGAGAGAGAGCAGACAGAGATTTGAGGAGGTTTCTATTTTTTATGCTCGGGAGACTGCTACTCGGCACGAAGGGCGACGTCATCAACTGTCGCTTCCTGGGGATACTCGAGGACTTAGAGGGCGTTGGCAGATACGCCTGGGGAGTAGCGCTGCTGGCACACTTGATAGCCGACCTGTCTACTGGGACAGGTCGAGAGACGACAGTTAGTGGCTTTTCACCTTTTCTTCAGGTATGCATTTTTTTTGTTATTTTTATTCTTTTTCCTTTATTATATGCATATGCATGGTTAAATAATGCAATGTATGGATGCAGATTTGGAGCCATTTGTACATGCCCATGGGGCGCGCTGATCTACGACCCGAAGATGAGGGGTCCTTCCCTCTAGCACGGCGCTGGCTACCGGTGGTGATCGGAGCCCCACTCGCCTACGAGTTGCGAGTGTTGCGACAGGAGTTCCGAGACTTCCCCGCCTCACTGGTATGCATGATGCAATTTTTATTTTTTTGTTTTTATGTGAAATATGATGATGATATGATGATTGATATGCGTGCTTGTGAATGCAGGTGAGATGGAGACCCTATGAGGGGATGACCGATGAAGGCCAGCCCTGGGTCGTAGCGGGCCGACCTCGCTTTGGGCATGAGCTTTGGGTTCATTGCCTGAACGAGATTGAGCCGTTACGGCTTAGGCTGGTGATGAGGACCCTCGACCTACACCAGGAGTGGATCGAGGTAGGAGAGCCACGGGGTATAGGCAAGAAGACGTGTGGTCGCACGAAGGTGATCGACTGGAGAGTGCGGTTCTCCGACCAGTACGCAAACTGGCAGCGTGGCGGGACCCGGGTCACTTCACAGGTGATCAACAGCTCCGAGTACCTCCGACGCTACTGGGAGGTTTATGCCGGCCGACCCCAGATGAGGGTCTTAGGGGTATGTATGAATGCACTCATGCAAATACTTTGTATATCTATCATGTGACCAATATGTGATGAATGCAGGATGCGCGGGACATAGTGGCGATGGATTCACAGGCCCACCTACACAGCCTAGAGGCACAGCTAGCCACCACACGGGTAGACCTTGAGACCTTGGTGAGTGTTTAATTTATTCCTATATGCATATGAATTTTTTTATTGATGATTAGCTACTGACAATCTCAATAAATGCAGCGTGCCCAGCAGGGAGCGGTAGGGGTAGAGACAGGAGAGGCCTCCAGCTCGAGAGGGCCTAGTGCAGAGGTGACTACATTAGCAGAGCAGCTAGCAGGGGCAGTGGCACGGGCCGAGGCGGCAGAGCGCAACCTTGCCTCACGGGTAAACTTCAAACTCAAACTTAACCTTGCATTAAATTATTTATATGATATACTCATGAAAATTGTTTCTTACAGACCGAGGAGCTCCAGGCCACTCTTACTTGCATCGAGGAGGGACAGCGGGCGATGGCCACGCAGGTGAGTTATTTATTTTCAATTTTATGTTGCTTATTCCATGAATTATTGAATTATTGCATTAAATGTGGAACTGATGATCTGTTTAAATGTTTGCAGACTTCACAGTTACAGGCGGCACATACCCGGGCTGCCCTGGCCGGGACAGAGTTGGCGATCCGTGAGCAACGGGTCGTGGAGCTGGAGCGGGCCTTGAGGCGGCGAGAGGAGCTGCCTCAGGACGTGGCAGAACTGCGAGTCACCCTCGAGATGGAGCGGAGAGAGCGTACTCGGGAGCGCGAGGAGCACCAGGTGGAGCGTGTCCGGGACCGCGAGCAGTACCAGGCGGAGCATGCCCGGGACCGTGAGGAGCGGTCAGCTTTCGATCGAGAGCTTACAGCCTTGAGGGCCCAGCTAGCCGTTGCACAGGAGCGGCTACGAGCGACCGAGGAGCGTCTTCAGCGAGGTCGGGAGCGGGCGCGAGCTGCAGGGTACAGCTTCACCAGCTCTACTTTTGTGGCGGGTTCCTCTCTCCGGTAGAGGAGCGAGGCAGAGGAGCCGGCTCGAGCTCCAGCTACTTCCCGGGGGCCCATGCCCCCTCCACCAGCGCCTCTTCGGGAGTACGAGAGTGAGGCAGAGAGTAGGAGAGAGGAGGGTGGAGGCGAGAGCTGAGAGTCTTACTTGTACTCCTCCACCCCCACACCTGTACTCAGACATTTATGATGTATATATATATGAAATTGAGATTTTGCTACCTGAGCACTTGTGTAGTTGTGTACTTGTACCTTCTTTTCTTTCTCGTCTTTTACTTTTGCCCTATGCTTCCACACTTGAATAAACAGGTTAATTCATCTGTTCGACTTGGCCCCTTGCTCAATAAGCAAGGGATGTCTTCACTTTGACCTTGATAACGGGTCAAGGGGCCAAGCCTTTAATCAATGAAGACAAAGAGTAGATAAAAAAATGCGTCATGCAAGCAAGCAAATGCAAACTAAAAATAAAAGATGCTCATACAAGAATGCAATCAAGCATATGAGAAACAAAGGGCTTGAAATTCCACAGTCATTTTTTTGTTATTATTGATATATATGCTTTTTTGTTGAGTTTTTTGTTTTGAAAGTGACACTTAATTTTGAAAAGGACACCTATTTAAAAAATTTTATTTTGGAGGCGAGTATGGTATAGAGCTTTGAAACCTTAACCATCATAATCTAAAATTCATTAGATTTTCTCAAGAGACTTAACAAAAGAGTCAACGTGATTTATACTTTGGCTTTTACTCATATTCTCTCGCAGCCTATCCTTCTTAGTTGGTCTTTGCCATTCTTTGAGTTCACAACCCACCATGGAGGGAGAAGAGAAGAATGATTAAGGAAGCTCACGAATAGTTTTCAAGAACAGGGCACACTCCTCCCCTGCCCTAATGTCTGTTGGGATTCGGTCTTCGACTTAGGGAAATTTTGTTGCTCTTTTTGCCCTTATTCATGCATGCTTACGACCAAGGTTTTCCTTGCGGGGACTTTGCCCTCTTGACATGCTTTCTTTTATCATAACTTCCTTTTGCTTTCTTAGAAACAGATAAAGACCTAATTGTACTTGGGCTTTAAGCATTTTGTTCCCTTTTGGGCCCTGACTTCCACCTACTAGGGCGGCGAGCAGGCTTGGTTGGTAACCCCTAACTTGTGTTCCCTTTCGTGAGCCGAAAGGAAGAGAATAGGTAAGGCTTTTACACTCTTGATTGGGTCGGACTTTCCTTGAATTCTGGGCTGCTCGAGTTTAAGAATAAAGCGTGTAGTGTGTGTGTGAATTGACCCAAGAGTTAACCGTCGAGACTGAAGAATGAATTTAAAGATTTTGATTTTTTCGGTGTCGTGGCCCATGTACTATACCAGCCTCCAAGATTTTTCTTTCTCTCTTTTTTTCTTTTCTTCTCTTTTTTTTTCTTTTGTTTAAATTTTTTTTTCTACTCTTCTCTTTTTTTAGTTTTTTTTTACGGGTAGTATTTCTTTAGATAGAGACCATTCCAAGGATGAGTTAGCTCTTCGCCTTCAACATTAATCAATTTATAAGCGTTGCCAGGATAAACATCTTTTATAATAAAGGGGCCTTCCCAATTAGGTTGGAGTTTTGAACGTGGTCCACCTGGTTTTAGAAAGATTCTTTTAATCACCAATTCACCGATTTTGAACTTTCTCTCAATTACTTTCTTTTGATAAAAACGTGAAAGCCGATTTTGATAAATACGCGCATGTTCAGCGGCAGCCAGACGCTTCTCATCTAGGAGTTCCAACTGGGCAAGGAGGGATTCACGACGCTCATCAATTGAGAATTCCTTGTCCAATTGTACTCACAGAGAAGGAACAAGAATTTCATAAGGAACTACCGCCTCCATTCCATAAGTTAGGGCGAAAGGGGTTTGCCCAGTAGGAGTACGAATGGAAGTGCGATAGGCCCAAAGAGCTTCAACCAATTTTTCTGGCCAATCCGCAAATTTGTTAGCCTCACACGTTTTCTTGACAATCTTAATCAAAGTCTTATTAGTTGCCTCTGCTTGGCCATTGCCCTGTGGATAATAAGGAGATGAATGATGCAATGCAATGTTATACATGTTGCAGAGGTCCTAAAGTTCCTGAGAGATGAATTGGGGTCCATTGTCGGTGACGATGGTACTTGGGATGCCGAATCTTGTGATGATATTCTTCATTATGAACTTGTAGACGGTTGACGCTTTGATCTCCACGTAAGCTTCCGCTTCCGCCTACTTGGTGAAGTATTCTGTCACCGTCAGTATGAATGACTTTGGTTTTGTGAGGAGGGTCGGATCACCCAGGGGTCCAATGATGTTGAAAGCCCACATGGCGAAAGGCCATGGGGAAGATACGGGCTGGAGTGAAGAAGCAGGAGAATGAATTTTGTCGGCGTGCAGTTGGCACTTAACACATCTTCGGACATAGATAGAACAATACTCTTCTAGAGTGGGCCAATAAAAACCTAGCCTAAGGATCTTCTAAGCAAGCATCTAGCAATTGACATGACCACCACACACCCCCGAATGGGCCTCTTCCACAACTTTCCAAAATTCATCATCATCTAGGAATCTTAATAAAACTCCAGTGAGACCTCTTCTATAAAGCACACCTCTAATTAGGGTGTATCGCTGGGCAACCCTTCTAATGGCTTTCTTTTCTTCCGCTGTAGCTTCTTCAGGATATGATTTATCCTGGCAATATTTAGCAATTTCATAATACCACAGCTTTTCTTCATCATCCAATTCTTCTTCCAAGTCCAATAGCATGACCTCCCTATTCTCAATAATTCTGCCTTGCTCAACCTTCCTAAGCACCTCTTCCTTAATCCTAAGAAAAGATGGGTCTTGAATAGCGGGAATGAGCCGCTTACGAACAGTGATGGAGTGGGAATCCCTTTCGGGAAGGAGAACCAAGGAAGATGCAAGAGAAGCAAGAGCATCAGCTAGAATGTTATGGTCACGAGGGACGTGAACGAAGATTACTTTGGTGAAAAGCATGGTGTAAGCAGAAGTCAATTCTTGGTAAGGCTTGAGTTTAGGATTAAGCGTACGGCACTTGGAGAGCACTTGGCGAAGGATAAGCTGACTATCACCTACAATTCGTAATTGGGTAACACTGAGTTGATGAGCGGCCTCCAGTCCGGCCAAAAGAGCCTCGTACTCAGCTATATTGTTTGTAACTGGAAATGCAAGCTGAGAGGCGAGCGGAATAGTGATAGCCTCCGGTGATAGAAGAACAATACCAATCCCTTTCCCTTTTGAATTCAAAGCTCCATCAAAATGTAACGTCCACATCGAATCGGATTGATTGACGGACATTAGTTCCTCATCTGAAAACTCTGAGCAAACAGGGTCAAATCTGGGGAGAGGGTGATGATCAAGATGTTCTACTATGGAGTAGCCTTTAATCACTTTTTGCTGAATGTAGATGATGTCAAACTGAGAGAGGAAGCTTTGCCATCGCGCCAATCGGTCAGTGAGAACAGATTTTTCAAGAAGGAACTTGATTGGATTCATACGAGCAATGAGATGAACCTCGTGAGCTAGGAAATAATGCTTGAGTTTCTGAACTACCCAAACTAAAGCTGTACAAGTCTTCTCCATGGCTGAGTACCTCTGCTCACATGGGTTAAAGAGTTTTGACAAGTAGTAGGCTGCCCTCTCTTTTTCTTCTTCGTCAACTTGGGCTAGGACAGCGCCTACAGAGTCATCCAGGACAGAAATATAAAGAACAAGCGGTTTGCCCTGAATTGGCGGTCTCAGGACAGGAGGATTTGAGAGATAATCCTTCAATCCGTCAAAAGCTGCCTGACACTTGTCATCCCAAATAAACTTGACTCCCGACTTGGTAAGCTCGTAGAACGGCTTACATCTTTGTGAATGCTGGGAAACAAATCGGCGAATAAATTGCAACCTCCCGATCAATCCTCTTACCTCTTTCAAATTCCTGGGAGGAGGCATTTCTCTTATGGCCTTCGCCTTGTTGGGATCAATCTCAATACCCCTCTTACTAACAATGAATCCAAGCAACTTCCCTGATGAAACACCAAATACGCACTTCTTGGGATTCATTTTCAAATGGTACTCCCGTGCTCTTTGCAAGACTTTAGTTAGAACCCCAGGATGCTCAATCCTTGTTCTTGATTTTACTAGCAGGTCATCCACATACACCTCAATATAAATGTGGATCATATCATGAAAAATAGCCATCATGGCCCTTTGATAGGTGGCTCTAGCGTTCTTAAGTCCAAAAGGCATGACCACATAACAATAAGTTCCCCATGGTGTAGTGAATGACATTTTCTCTTGATCCTCCTCAGCCAAGCGAATCTGATTATAACCTGAAAAGCCATCCATAAAGGAGAGAGTCTCAAATCCTACCATGTTGTCAATCAAAACATCAATATGATGGAGGGGGAAGTCATCTTTAGGACACGCGCGGTTGAGGTCCCGGAAGTCTATGCAAATCTTGACCTTTCCATCTTTCTTCATGACTGGGACGATGTTAGCCACCCAATTAGGATAGAGGACAACTCTAACAAATCTGACCTTATGCAGCTTATCGACCTCTTCTTTCATTTTTAAAGCCATATTAGGGTGGAAACGTCTCAACTGTTGTTTGACCGGGACAGATCCTGGCTTAAGTGTAAGCCGATGTTCAACGAGCGCAGGATCTAGTCCGGGCATATCTTCGTAACTCCATGCAAATGTGTCCTTGTATTCTTAAAGAACCAAAATGAGCGCCTCCTCTTCGGATGGTGGCAAGTTCTTTGAAATGAGGACGATCCTAGGGTCTTCTTCCGTACCCAGATTTATTTCTTTGGTAGGTTCTTCTACTGAGGCTGATTGTTCATCAAATCTTCTCATGCCACTAGCAAAAGCATCAGCCTCATCCTCATATTCTTTGTAACTTTCAATAGGGTCTTCATCATTCATAATCTCATAGACACCAAAACCCTCATTAGAAGCATAAATATCCTCATATTCTATCTCTGGCAGGATGATCGGATTTTCCACAAATTCTGGGACGGCTAGGCAAGCTTGACATCTTCTAGCTAACTCTAACAAGAATCTACGGGGGATCTGCTTACCCTTGGATCTCTTATGCGAAGCTACCCCGTGATTTTGAACACTAGAAGAGAAAGAACAACTAGGCTGATCACTAGAATTCAATAAAGGTGAAGGAGGAAAGGAAAAAGCGGGTACAGAAAGGGATACAGACGAAGTCCCCTCATCGGAGGGGTAGGGGAGGTCCCTTAACAGATCCGGGAAGAGCGGCCCTGGGATCGGGACACACTCGGGAAGAAGATAGGAGGTCTCCTCAATGGAGAGGGATTGGGAAATTTGAATTTCGGCGTTTTTTTTTCGTTTTCAAGGAGAAAGCAATGGTAGGTGGAAACAGGGGAGAGTGTTGAAATTGAAAGTTTGGTGAAGGATTGAATCAATGATAACCCACGCGGGGGCGTAATAGAGAGTTTGGAAAACCGCTCGCGGAGCAAGGGAGGAATTGGGAGAGAAACTTGTAGTGAATTTGGAGAGAAGTTTATTAAGACCGCAGGCGGCCTAGGTATATCTGAAAAGAACACCTGATCAATCAAACGGACAACAGCCGTCAGGTGAATGGATTTGGTAAAGAAAAGGCTGGCCCACAGCCTGTCTGTATTGAAACCCTCTTCAAACGGCACATCGGGTTCTCCAGTATCTGAATAGTCACTCAGAAGATGCCTCTTGTCTGTAATTACTGTTGGCTTTTCAATCAACTCATGAATCAACGGCGGCCATTCTGGATCAGTTGGCATGAACAAGCGGCTCAGAGCAATAGAGATATCATTCATGTCAAACCACCTATACCAGTCACATTCAAGATCATCCATTTTCCTTCGCTTATCCGGTCTTAATGATTCCAAAGCTTTATATGATGTGGCTAGTGGCGCTATATGGCGAGCAAACTGCCGTGCATGTATGTCTCGACAATCCAGCATAGAAGTGATTACTGTAGTATACTCATCATCATTCTGAATACCTCCTGTTACAAAATGTGTTTGAAGGGTCCATGTAAGAGGTTGCCGGTCAGTCTTGAGAGTGGAAGTCATAACGGCCTACGGTTCTTTTTCATCTTTACCTGGTGCTTTATATCCGAGGCCATCTCGGAGAATCATCTTTTGAGGCTTGACAGGCTTAACTCTCCCTTGGAGATTGGCACCTAAGCCTTTACCAGTTCGGTACCCCATTTTCATTAAGATGTTCCATCCGGGCGTATTCATCAAACCTTTCTTTTTCTTGCCCTTGGATAGCTGTGTGGTGGAAGGGGTTGAAGGAGATGATGACCTCATCGGGTCTTGCCGCAGATCAGCAACATCCAATACTGAGAGCAAAGGCATATTGGAAGGCCACATGGAGGGCACTGATGTTGCAAAATGTATGTCTTCGGTCGGCAAAATGGGCATACTGGTCACTTTAATAATACATCCTTTATGTGGAAATTTGATGCATTGATGATTCGTGGAAGGCACGGCATCCAGTTCCTGAATGTAAGGGCGGCCCAAAATACCATTAAATGTCGGGTTCATATCCAAAATATTGAAATCTGCCGTGACTGAGACTGGACCCAAACCAACTTTTAGAGTAATCACTCCCAATGGAGGCTTTCTTGTGTTATCGTAAGCTGTGACTGCTATAGTGGACGGTCGAATCTGACTCTCCGGAATGCCGCACATCTTTAAAGTGCTTGGTGGCAAAACATTAATGGATGCCCCAGTATCAACCAAACATTGCTTCACGGCTATTTTGTTGATATCAATGGTGATGCACAGTGCATATTTCCTGGCCGGCTGCGGAGCCAACTCATGTTCATAAAAAGTAATAGCCGGCTGATTGCTAACTGGGTTTAAGATAGTAGTGACCTATTCGGCCGGGATATCTTCATTCACCATTACTTTTTGTAGGTATTGTTTCAAAGCTTGCTGATGTATGGTAGATCTTTTAATCAGTTCCAGAATAGAAATACGGGCCGGTGTTCTATCCAGATGCTTCAATAAATCATACTCCGTGCCCTATGTAGATTCTTGTTCTTGCTCTCCTTGTTCCTGTGGTGGCTGCTGCTCCCGCTGGGGAAACACTCGTTGAAACATTCATCCGCTACGGAGCACCATCGTTCTTTGTGCCTCTGTCGGGATTGGCGTGGGTAAAGGGGTGGAGGAAGTAGAGCGAGTGGTGTTGGGTGTAGGTGCAGGGTTGGTGGGAGGAAGGGTTCTTATAAGGGGCCTCTCTGGCCGTGGATCATTGGAATGAGGTGATGGTGGTTGTGTAACAAGAAGGGGCCTTGGAATCATGGTGGCAGTAGATGGAGGTGGAATGGGAGGGGCGACGGCTGCCGGCGAGGTACGAATAAGAGGAGGTTTGTTTGGTGGAGGGTTTTGGGGTGATGGAGAAATTGTGGGTTGGCGCAACAGAAGGGGACGTGAAGGGATGATGTTGGCATTGGATGGCCCAGAAGTGAGGGAGCGTATAAGGGGACGTTGTGGTTGGGAAGGAGGGATAGGCTGGTGCCTTCTTATCAATGAGGGTGGTAGATTAGAATTCTGATTAATAGCCCCGATAGAGGCATTTTCATTGTGCCAAATTTGTCCTCTCTCCACTTCATGGATCGAGGTGACTATATTCACTTGCTAATTTGGGACCGGATGCTTCGGTAGTGGATTATTAACAATCCCCATATTGGGTTGGTGAGCAGGAACCTGTTGTTGATGTGGAGCTTGTGGTTGTCCTTGTTACTGATGCTGTTGAGCTGCTGGCTGCCGAGGAGGCCTTCGGACTTTTAAAGAAGTAATGACTTTCCTCATCTCGTCCCAATCAATATCACCTTGATCATTCATGTCATGTATATAATCTTTGAAGTGAAAGCAATGATCGATATTATGCCCCGATTGTCGGTGAAAGACGCAATACCGGGATGTATCCACATGTTGGGGCCATGTTGCTCTTTCCTTTGACAATGTGAGCAGGTTAGCGGCCATGAGGGCATTAAAGATATCCAATAAGCTTTCGGGAAGAGGGGAGTACTGTGCATTTCGTGGACCCAAAGGCCTTCTTTGTTGAAATTGTTGTGGTGCATAATTGGCCGGTGGGGGCACTTGGTGATATTGCGGGGTTTGATTTGGTGGAGCAATGTGGGGTTGTTGTTGAGGAGGTGGAAGAGGCCGTAAGGTCTGAGGAGGGTTGTTATTTGGCTGGTGGACTTGATTATGGAAGGCGGGCTGTTGTGGTGATGGCCCTGGGTTTGAAGGGTGGTGGAAGGGTGTGGAATTGCCAAACGCGCTCACCTGCTCGTTGGTAACGGTGCCTTTAGTGGTTGCCCCAGTATTACCAATATTAACATTCCTCTTTATCACCTTTGGCCTTGGCTTGAACATGCCCATGATTGGTGAATCCTTCATTTGCATCTGAATATATCTAGCTCTTTC
The DNA here is from genome assembly GCA_022559845.1 of Amorphophallus konjac. Taxonomy (NCBI): domain Eukaryota; kingdom Viridiplantae; phylum Streptophyta; class Magnoliopsida; order Alismatales; family Araceae; genus Amorphophallus; species Amorphophallus konjac. Next base: position 453,604,297 of record CM040121.1, on the reverse strand, counting down.
ATAGAGCTCTTCCATAGTGCTTAGTTTATTCATGGCCAGGATATGACGGAATTGTAGAGTAGAATTTGAAATAATCATTTTGACTTGCTCCGTCTTTGACAATGTGTCTTTCAATTTCTCGGCCATGGCCCTCCACCTATCAGCAAATAAAACAAAGTCCTCCTCGGGCTTCATCTTTTCAGCAACCAGGTCTATAACGGACAAGGAGGGACCCACACGGTCCTTGTACTTCTGTATGAATTTTCGTTGAACTATATCAAAATCACCGGCATCGGCCAACTCCAGGGAATAAAACCATTCAAGTGCGGGGCCATCCAAAGACCGCCTGAAGAGATAAGCCAATGAATTTTTATTATCTTGCCAAAATGACGCTTCATACATAAAATCCTTCAAGTGGATGTTCGGGTTGCCCGTGCCATTATATCGTCAGAAATTCGGCATTTCTGATGGTGGTAGATGGAAAACCGGCATAGGGGGAAGCACGATCTCAGGAGCAACCTTGGGTGTAGTGACCCTCTTAAGCTATTCCTCCATTTTGGCCATCCTTTGGAATAACAGAGCATGGTTATCAGACTCGACTGGGGCCTGATGAAAGGAATGCTAGTTTGTTATAGGCCTTCTTAGAATTTGGGAACCAAGGGGCTGCTGAGGCCTAATAATGGAGTGACTTTCTGGTTGGTCCGGCATAGTCACAACAGGAGTTGATGGGCACGAGGGTACCCTAGGGACGACCGATGGGTCATTAGGAGAATTAGCGGAGTGGCCACCCATGGCCTGATGAGGGTTAGAAGACGACGGGATGAACTTTCCCTTCAGAAGAGTGGCTTGAGCTACCTGGCGCTGAGAATCATCCAGCTGAGCAATAGCCTTGAGAATCTCATTGAGATTGAGGGAAGAGGAAGTGTCCCCTGGAGTATTCTGGGTAGTAGGTCGGGCCTGGGAAGAAGGCTCAACCTCCAAAGCAGTAGTGGTGGTGTCCACCATATGGACTTGATTGGAGGAAGAATAGTAATTTCCCTCATAATAAACGGAATCTTGAGAGGGAATCTCATAAAACGGGTCAGAATGACCCTCCTCATTACCATCATAAGTGTATCCGTAGTTGGCCATGTTGAGAATTTTACCTGAACGCAATTCCATACTTAAGGAGAAAGAGATGAATGTCTCGCAATAAGATATAACCCAAAAGATATCATCTTTTCAAAAGAAACACACAAGTTGTAATGAGCGCAAGATTTTAAGATTTCTCTTGGAAATTAGGGTGGATTCAATATTAGGTACTTTCTTTCAAAGGTGGATCCTGGTTGAAAATTTGGGTATAATCTCCGGGTATCTAGATTTTCTCTCCTTTCCAACGAATGGGTCAACTATACTCCGGGTACTTCAATGGTACAACCTGCCTAACGTCCGTGAGGGAATCCACGGGTGCGAGGACTTACGGAGGCTTGGCTTAGGAATTTCCGGTCCAAAGAGACGGAATGCTCAATGGAGGGTCCTTCCTTCACCAAGAGGGGTGAAAACTCCTAACAAGTGTGGGGAGAGGAGGTCTCCCAAACCGTATGCTAAGATGGATGCAAACAGGTAATATCACCAACAGATATATGACCAGTCAATCAAACAGACAAAAAGAGCAATTCTGTGGGCACAGAACAAAAACACGACCCAGGGCAGGTAGCTAATTTAATGAACAACGCCTGGAGTGCAGGCGCTAATTACCGCAAATAGTGAAAGGAACACCTTTGGGCAGAGGCGCAAAGCACTGTAAACAAATACTCAGGAAATAACCAAATCACCAATAATTAAGAAAATGGCGCCTTAAGCTAAGGCGTTCAAAGATAAAATGATGCCCGGTAGCTGGGGCGTCAAAATCACTGAACAATGATCCAATCAAAACAAACAGTAACAATGGAAATGACGCCTTGTTGTAAGGCGTCTTATGAAGAAATGACGCCTCTGTACGAGGCATGAATAAGAAAATGACGGCAGCAGGGAGGGCGTTACTTCAGCTTAATGAATTGACAATCAGAATAAACCAATGGAAACTGCAAAACTGGCTAATCAGTGGGGAGGTGTGCACGTGGTGCACAATGGGGAGTGTGCTACGTGGAGCACAAGGGAGGGACATGCGAGGGTGTCAAAGGAGGGGCACCGAGGGCGCCAATGGGAGGGTGCTACGTGGAGCACGAGGGAGGGGTACGCGAGGGTACCAATGGGTGGGACACGCGAGGGTGTCAATGGGAGGGGCACGCGAGGGTGCCAATGGGAGTGTGATACGTGGAGCACATGGGAGGAGGTAATCAAACTAAAAACACTAGAAGTCCCACCGTGATCGCCAATTTGTAGATTATGAAAAATCCACTTAATGAAAAAGAGGGCATGAAACCCAAACTCAAGTTTCTAAAGCTTAAAAATTAATAGTGAAAGGAAGAGCATGCGTGGGATGCTAAAGGGGAATGTGATCGCCAGAGGGGTTACCTCAAATAAGAAAAAGGATGATCGCGAGTACCTTGTGTTAAGCGGGGGAGATTGTGAACCCTTTCTTCCTCCTTCCACCGGCCGGCCGATGAAGGGGGTTCTTAGCCTTGATTACCTTGCAAGAACACACGTATCAAATAAAACAGTGGATTAGCCAAAAGGTGTAGTATCAAAGTTCTAAGATTATGAAACTAATCAAATTAAACATGAACATGAACACACCTTGTGTGTTTTGGTCTTAAACCCCTAAGAGGAGTAATAAGGTTTGGAAGATGTGAATGCAACGATATGTTAATGCAAAATATATGGGATATGCTATCTAGCAAGAACTAGAAGAAGAGAGAATGTGTGATGATAATGATTAAAAACAAACAAACAAACTAAGCAATTAAAGAGAAAGATCCTTTCTGCTGTGCGTGCAGCAGTAAAAGGGGAGAGAGGGAGAGCTTGAATATGTGGTGGTGTAGCGGTAGAAGTTCGTCTGTGGAAGAAGAAGAATACTCCTGCAAGAAAAAGCCTGTTCGGATGAAGAAGAAGCCTGCAAAACAACAACTCTCTTCTCTATTAACTATGTATGTTTCCCTCTGCCTTTTGCTCCTTCTCCTCATCCCCCGCGCGAAGAGACCCAGGAGGTGTATTTATAGGGCCAAAAATCCTTGCTAAACAAAGATTAAAACAAGGTAATAATCCTCCATCAAGAAACCCTCTTCCCAATCGAACAAGAGGCTCAAAACGGGGAAGGAATCATTAATGGAAAGGAGACAAAAGGGAGACGGAATTGAAAATGACGACCCCTTTAAGGGCGTCAATTAAAAATGACGACACGACCAAAGGCGTTAATTAGAATAACGACTCCCATCAAGCCGTCAATTCCAGGATTTAATTATAGAAACAAATAACTTTTCTTATTTAAAATTATCAACTGACGCCTGCCAGACAGACATCAAATAATCAACGCCTTTATGAAAGACGTTAATTCTACAATTTTCGTTTTATTTGAAATTCAGAATTTTCAGTAAATCCAGAAAATGACGCCCGTATTGGTAGTTGTCCATTGTTAAAAGAGGCGCCCTTGGCCATGCCGTCAATTTAAATAGCACCTCTGATCAGGGCGTTAATTTCAATTTTTCAAGAAAAAAAATAAGAAATCACAATTAATTTATAGAAAATATAAAAACTTCATATTAAATCAATATTGAAGTCTACTTTGGGGCGTCACATGGTGACATGAGATTTACTCCACATAGCATCAATTTTAGCGTGTCTACAGGGAGTAGGAGGGGGACAAGTGGAGAGGGGGATTTCTGTAGACCATCTAAGAGCAGTCAAACCAGGTCCATCAGGACCAAACGAGGCCCAGCTCATCCAAGTGACAGCCCCACAGGGCCCACTTAGGCTAAAAACCCCAATAAGATTACTCGGGATCAAATCCTTCCTCGGCGGCCCTTAGGCTCGAAAGGCCCGAGCGTCGGTCAGAATGGAGGAAGACCCATGCCCGAGTTATCCCCTCACCGGGATAGAGGCAAGCACTCAGCGCCCACTCCGACCTATCTTCATCCGAGCTATGCCTATCGCCCGGATAGGGTTGGCACCTTTTATGCTCTGCTCGACCGACGATTGCTTATCCACGCTGCCGTTGAGAGCCCTTTATGAGCAGGAGTTTATGAGGATAAGGGTCAAGGCTATAAAGATCCCATGATGAAGACGTAAAGATCCCACGATGAGGACGTAACTCCCGCCTGAAACTCCTCAGCTTACGGGACTCATGAGGCAAGCACACTATGTAAACCTGGGACTCCCTCCAATGAAAGGTAAGGGCAATACAGGCCTAAAATTCCCTGAGCAGGAACCACTTCACCACCTTGGTGTAGGGGGATCTCGTGCACCTCTTTCTTCCTTCCTCCATATCTTCCACCATTGCTCTACTGACTTAAGCATCGGAGGATTTTCCCCAGGGAACCTCCCCTGGGCCCCCTGATCCGTTTCCTTTTCTCTATAGTTCACTGTTCGGTGATCATCTACCCTGCTCAGGAGCCGCGCGAGATCACGCCCCTTCAGTGGGTCTTCACTTATTTATAAACAAAGTACTCCCAGCGCAATACGACGCCAGTCGCATCATACCCCATGGTTTGTAATAGTATGTTTCCGACAATCAGCCGAGGGGACTAGCATAGAGCCTTTGAACACAATCAGTGCTCGATCACATCTTCAAGTATAAATCATGCTTTTTCCACACATGTAACAATAAAGTATGGGCAAGAATGTACAATTCCAACAAGCTCTTGATAACAATAATTCAATGAATGAATGCTTTAATAAGAATAATGAGAAATCAAGAATGACTTATACTATGTTATGCTTATAAAAATAAATCAGCAGCATAACGGTACATTCTTTATTTTCCATTCATTATATTAGGTTTCTTGATCAATATGATAAGTTCTAGATCATCAATAGTCCATTTAGAAACCTTGGAATATCAACCCTTGGGTCAAACCTTGGGTTAACATATTTAAGCCTTGTGACGGTCTTGTACTAGGCCGTTACATAATGTGACGCTCCAGTATTGGGCCGTTACATTAGTCTGAATCCAGAACCAAGAAATCGGACTCAGTTGAATGTGACACTCGTATATTGGGCCGTTATATGTGCCTGACGGTCCATTATAGATCCGTTACACTACTGATATTTTTTTTAACCAGAAACATCGATAGTGTAATCTAATCAATTGGGTTTTAATGGTACAACCAACTCGGCGTCCTAGTGGGAATCCCAGGCTCACGGAGAATTACGGAGGCCTTGTAACAAGATTTTCTAGTCCATTGGAAGGAATATCCAATAGAGAGGTCCTCATGTCCAAGAATAATGTTCCTATAGTGTAAAGTGTGAATTAATGGACATATACCTGAATATATGCCATGTACTTAGAGAAATGACTCTATTGATAGAGAGGATGTGTAACAATAGGAAATCATGATAAAACTCTGTCAATACATCTTTGGAAAATCATGATTTAGATACAAAACTATAGAATTTTGGCACATGAAATTAACATAACTTAAAATAACTTAAGATACCTTAGTCATGCAATTTCTATTATAAATCAGTAAATAAACTTAAAGTCATGATAACAGGTCCAAACTTAGCTATCTAAGCTTATTTATAAGTAAACTTAACTGGTTACCATTCTGCCTCGGGCTGACAGAACACAGGGGTCTGACGGTCTAACAAGAGCGCGTCACAGTACCTGTGACGGTTTATCGAGGGGCCGCTACAGTAGTGTAACTGTCACGTCCCGACGCGGAATATCGAGGGCGCGACGAGTCGTAAACACGCGTGTCGATCAGAGCATGTACAATTTTATTTCTAAAATCAGAAATGAACGGGAAAATGATACTTTTATTCCATCAAAATGAAGTTTACAACACTAATTGATAAGCCATAAAGACAATTACAACTTCCAAATCCAAATTACAACATTCTTGTAAAATCACTAGTTGATCTACATAAACCTAGGTAAAAAGGAAAACACTCTTTCACTCTTGTCCATTCCCTTGTTCAATTTCATTTCCTGCAACAATTAATCAAAACGTAGGGTGAGCTAAAAGCTCAGTAGGATTTTATATCTCTATGAACCAGGCAATCTTTAAGTGTTAGCAATTTAAACAACTTTCTAACTTGTATCGGGAAGTATATAAACATGAATAGAATTTCCAAGTAATTGAGATGATATGATATCAAGATGAATTTCCAAGTAATGACTTTGAACAATAAGGAATTTCATGTAATTGGCCATTTTCACGCAAGTCAAGTAATTCATGTAATTTTCAAGTAAACAAGTAACAAGTAAACAAGTACGAATAGTGGAATGCCGTATCAAGTAAATCTATCATGCACTTCGGTGCAATGCCACACCATTGGTCAATCAACTCCCATGGGCACAAGTACTTTCGGGCGCTCCCCCCAGGACCAGACCGGGCCCCATTAATGCCAGGCATTGAGTCATATGGATCCGAAGATCCCAAGTACGTTTAGACATCCACTTTAATGTATATGGCCAAGAATTTTCAAGAATATGCTGTTTGTAATAAGCACAGATTTGACACAATTTCAGAAGTTGCAAGAAAAGTGGATAACAATTTAAGGCATAATGTTTAACGACATTAAGTCGTGGAGTTCAAAAATGAACGGTAAGTAGGAAGAAAATCAAGTAATTAGAGTTTAATAGAATTAATTTGATTCCATGGTTTAATCTTATGTGCATTTGATTTACAAGTGTTTAGACATGTTTACAGGAAGTTTTTGTTCATTAAAAATGCATTAGTTAGCCAAAACGGTGATTTATTATAATAATCAGAATTTTATTATGAAACTAACTTTTTATGTTGAAAATAATTCTAACTTGCTGAAAATAATATTAACATGCTGTGAATGATTTTCATATGTTACCTTACTGGTAAGATGATAAAAATAATTTTTTTCATGCTGGATTTAATTTTTACATGCTGAAAATTAATTATTAACATGCTAAAATTAGTACTTAACATGCTAAAATAATCAACTTACTGATAAGATGATAAGATAAGTTTACCATGCTGATTACAGAAATTTTCTGATAACAACATAATTTTTATCATGCTAAAATCATTTTTCTCTATTTATTTGCTAATTATTTGATAGGAAAATAGAATTATCATGCTGAAAAATAGTTTTAATACACTAAAAATAATTCTAACATGCCAAAAATAATTTTAACATGCTGGAATAATTTTACTATACTAGAAGAATTTTTATCATGCTGGAAGTAATTTTCATGCATCAATTTACTAATTATTTAATAGGAAATTAAGTTTTATATGCACAAAAATAGCTTTAAATAGATTTTAACATGCTGAAAATAATTTTTTTATCTCAGTATGTATAAAATAATTTTATCATATTGGAAGTCACTTTTAACATGCTAGAAATAGTTTTAACATGTTGGAAACAATTTTTAGTATGTATAAACTAATGTGGTGAAAATTAGATTTTTACATGTAAAAATAATTTCATTCTACAAAAATAAATTTTTAACGTGCTGTAAGAATTAAAACATGCTAATCTTACATTTTCTTACTTTTGGTGACTAATTACGTACAATTAACGTGGACTTCCAACAGATATAGTTCCTATTGTAAAGTGACTTAAGTTTAGTCCCACATTGGAAGTTACAAAAAACTTGCATAGCTTTATATGTTGGAGAACTCACCCTTGGGTCAGGACCCAAGGGGCATAGGATGTGGGCTTGAATTGTGAATTGATACAAAACTAGTAATATATATATATATTTGTTTGTTTGTTTGTTTGTGCCGAGCCGAGCCGAGCCGAGCCGAGGTGCGGTGCGGTGCGGTCAAGGCCAATTATATATATATCGTTCATTCTAGAAATATATATATATTTTTAAAAAAAAATATTTGACCTAATTTTTGTGAACGCGTTAGCATAAGCTAGCGCGACTTTGAAGATCGCGCTACCCTTGGGTAGCGTGTTCTGAAAATATAAAAAAAAATTTTTAAAATGTTTGACCCCAGAGGGGCGGGAAAAACACTGTGTGAACGCGCTATGTCGGGCCAGCGCGTTCAGAACGCGCTACTGAAGTATAGCGTGTTCTAGACCTGATAAAAAAACGGGAATACACCTCCAATAAAATGATCATAACTTGCTCATTTCAGAACGGAATTTAATAAATGAGCTATCAATAGAAAGAGGACAGAAAAACGAACAAGATGGCATGATTTAATTGAAGTTTAGCCTGAGAGACACCTACCTTTTGACGGATCTAAGATTATCCCCAAATATATAAAGAAAACCCTTGATCTTCCAAATCCTCCTTCAAATCTCCACGAATCTTCGCAGCAGCATAAACTTAACTCCCAGGGATGGTTTGAGGGTCGAATGGGGTTCTATTTATAGCCAAAACTTGGCAAAATGGGTCAAAATTTCCTTACCTAAATCCACCAACCCCATGAACTCGTTTTAGAAGAAAAATACAATTTCTCCTCTTAATTTAGACCATCTTAAGTGTGAATTCAGTGTAAAAACGGCTGGTCCAAGGTGGCTGGTAGGTAAGGGTCTATTTTTGAGTCAAATCTTCTAGAAATGGGGTTATTATAATCTCTTAAATATCATATTAAACACATGTTACGAATTTAAGGTTAATTTAACCTTTATTGAATCCTTTAACCATTAATTCAGCCCATTATGCATTATCCAATGGGCCAATTGTAAACCTAATCCATTACATAGACTTTTATTGGGCTTACTATTGATTTATCTAAGGTGCAAAGCATTTAATCTCTATTTACTTCTAGTTGATTCAAGTAAATTCAATAAACTAGCTTATTTCATATAGTAAAAATGAAATTTGATTATTTCATGAAAATTTTAATTACATAATCAAATTGAAATTTTTATTTCTCATTTTTAAATTTTGGGTTTCTACATCCTCCCCCACTTAAAAGAATTTGGTCCTCCAAATTCACATTATATAACTAAAATTCAAAAATTCGAGTAGAGAGGTCGAATTTCTAACTTGAGATTAAATCCGGGTATTTCTTCTTGATGGATTCTTCCAATTCCCAGGTTGCTTCCTCGAATCCACGCTTGCTCCATTGGACTTTCACCATCGGTATGGCCCGATTTCTCAGTTGGTGCAATTTTCGATCTAATATTTTGATCGGTCTTTCTTCATATGATAAGTCCTTTTGGAGTTTCAATTCTTCAAATTGAATCACATGTGAGGGATCATAGACGTATTTCCTTAGCATGGATACATGGAATACGTCGTGTACACCAGCCAGTTGAGGAGGTAAGGCCAGCTTGTATGCTACCTCGCCGATTCTCTCCAGAATCTCAAAAGGGCCGATAAATCTCGGACTTAGCTTTCCTTTGATGCCGAATCTTCTAATTCCACGGGTGGGTGAGATCTTTAAGAAGACATGCTCCCCCACTTGGAATTCAAGGTCTCTCCTCCGATTGTCGGCGTAGCTCTTTTGCCTTGATTGGGCGACCTTTAGCCTTCCTTGTATTAACTGGATTTTGTCGGTTGTGTCTTGTACAATGTCGGGACCAAGCAATCCCTTGTCACCAACCTCGCTCCAGCATAGAGGCGATCTGCAACTTCGGCCATATAATGCTTCGGATGGTGCCATTTGAATACTCGACTGATAGCTATTGTTATAAGCGAACTCAGTCAGCGGTAAGTGTTCATGCCAACTACCACCGAAGTCAATCATGCAGGCTCTCAACATATCTTCAATAATTTGATTCGTCCTCTCGGTTTGTCCATCCGTCTGAGGGTGAAAAGCCGTACTAAACCTTAGCCTAGTACCCATAGCTGATTGTAAACCCTTCCAGAAATGAGAGGTGAATCTCGGATCTCGGTCCGAAATAATAGAGCTTGGAATACCATGCAGCCTTACGATCTCCTTGATATATAAGGCGGCTAGAACATCCACCGTCCATCTAGTCTTGTTAGGTAAAAAGTGAGCGGACTTTGTTAACCGATCCACAATTACCCATATAGCATCAAAACTATTTCGGGTCTTCGGTAAACCAACAATGAAATCCATACCGATACTATCCCATTTCCATTCCGGTATTTCGAGAGGCTTGAGCTTGCCAGCCGGTTTGAGGTGTTCGGCCTTGACTTGTTGGCAAACCAAACATCGGCTTACGAACTCGGCTACCTCTCTCTTCATATTAGGCCACCAGAATGTTCTCTTGAGGTCTTGGTACATTTTTGTAGCACCAGGGTGAATAGTGTACCTTGACCGATGTGCTTCTTCTAGGATTTTACCCTTGATAGTAGAACAATCGGGTATACAAGTTCTTCCTTTGAATAATAGCCTTCCATCATCAGCCAAAAGGAAATCCGGTCGTTGATCTAATTTTTCTTTAATTTCCACGATCAACGGATCATCAACTTGCCATTCCTTGATTTCCGAGAGTAACTCGGGTTGGAGTCGAATATTTGCAATAAACACTCCGTCTTCCTTCTCCTCCATATTGAGGTTTAAGTTGGCCATTTCTTCAAGTAGATGCCATTCTTTAACCATCATGCTCGATAATAAAGCCATCGGCTTCCTGCTAAGTGCATCAGCTACGGCATTACCTTTTTCGGGATGATATTGTATAGAGAAATCGAAATCCTTTAAATATTCTAACCACCGTCTTTGTCTCATATTGAGCTCCTTTTGAGAGAATAAATATTTGAGACTCTTGTTATCAGAATACACCGTAAAGGCTTCGCCATAGAGATAATGTCGCCAGATCTTTAAAGCAAAGACCACAGCTGCCAGCTCTAGGTCATGTACGGGATAATTTTCCTCGTGTTTCTTCAATTGCCGTGAAGAATAAGCTATGACCTTGCCGTGTTGCATTAATACACAACCTAGGCCAATTCCAGATGCATCAGCATACACTTCAAATCCTCCTCCTTCTGTAGGTAATGTGAGAATAGGAGCAGTCGTCAAACAATCCTTTAAAGTTTGAAAGCTTTTCTCGCATTCCTCGGACCATATAAAAGGATTCTCCTTCCTTGTCAATCTTGTTAAAGATACTGCGATCTTTGAGAAATCCTTGATAAATCTTCGATAATATCCAGCCAATCCCAAGAAACTTCGGATTTCCGTCACACTAGTAGGTCTTTCCCAATTCTTTACGGCCTCAACCTTTGAAGGATCGACGGCGATACCATTCCGGGAAATTATGTGACCGAGAAAAGAAACTTCCTCCAACCAGAAATCACACTTGCTTAATTTGGCATAAAGCTTGTGATCTCTTAATAATTGAAGGGCCTTCTTGAGATGTTCCTCATGTTCTTCCTTTGACTTGGAGTAGATCAAAATGTCGTCAATGAAGACAACCACAAATTGATCGAGGTACGGCCTGAATACGCTGTTCATCATCTGCATAAATGCGGCAGGCGCATTTGTTAAGCCAAAAGGCATAACGGTGAACTCGTAATGTCCATACCTACTCCGGAATGCAGTCTTGTGAATATCACTTTCCTTAATCTTCAATTGATGATAACCAGATCGAAGGTCGATCTTTGAGAAATATCGAGCTCCAGAAATCTGGTCGAATAATTCATCAATTCTCGGCAATGGATATTTATTCTTGATGGTGAGTTGATTCAGTTGCCGATAATCAACACATAGTCTCATCGAACCATCCTTCTTCTTGACAAATAAGACCGGGGCTCCCCAAGGTGAAGTACTTGGTCGGATAAACCCCTTCTCCAGTAATTCCAATAATTGATCCTTTAACTCCTTCATTTCCACGGCAGACATCCGATATGGAGCTTTAGAAACTGGTGCCGCTCCCGGAATTAAATCAATAGAGAAAACCACTTCTCTCTCGGGTGGAATACCAGGCAACTCGTCCGGAAATACATCAGAATAATCCCGAATGATAGGAATGCCCTTTAGAATGGGTTCCGTGTGCTCGGTCATAGTGATAGAAACTAAGAAACCGACACCACCCTTCCTTAAGAATTTCTCGGCCTTGAGGGCCGAAATTAGAGGTATGTGCTTGAAATGCCTGATACCCGAAAATAGAAGGTCGGGGTAACCCATGAAAGTTACCGTACCCAACTTGCAATTGACACTAGCACCATGTGTAGATAGCCAATCAGGACCCAAAATAACATCATATCCTTCCATCTCCATGCATACCAAATCAGCAGGTAAGTTATAACCACTAATTAGAATTTCACTATCAGGATAGACGTGTTTAATCTCCGTTCCCGTTCCAATAGGTGTAGTAATGGTAAGTGTAGAATTTAATGGAACAGGCTTCACAGATAAAAGACCAGCAAATCTTCTAGATATAAATGAATGCGTAGCTCCGGTGTCAAATAAGACAGAGGCAGGCTTGTAGTATATGAAAAGAGTACCTTCCACGATGCCTCCTTCCTCGGTAGGTTCCTTACCCATAAGGGCTTGAAGTCTTCCTGGCTTCTTAGCAATAATAGGAAGCTTTGCCGGTGATGGAGCTTGATCATTAAGAAGAGGGCAATTCGGGATCCTATGCTCCCGACTCCCGCATCGAAGACATGCACCGAGCTTTCTCCAACATTCCTCGGCTTTATGTCCGGGCTTCTCGCAGTATTTGCATAATTCCTTTGATGTTGCCGATATAGGGACAATTTGCTTGTCGAATGTCCTCGGCTTCTTGTCCCCTTGAAAATTACGTCCACCTTTGTTGAAATTTCGCCCATCCTTGATAAAATTACGCCCGTCATTGGGCCTTTTCTTCCCGAAGGAAGATTTGAAACTTCCGGACCCAGTAACTTGCTCTCTCTTGGCTTCCCTTCCTCGGATGCGATCCGATAACTCCGTTGCATCTTCTAGGAGTTGTGCTCTCCGTACCATATCAGAATATGATTGAATATCCATCGGGGCGAGTTGAGTAATATATTGCGGCTTAAGGCCATTAAGAAATCTCCGTGCCTTCATCTTGTCAGTACCCACGAGATGTGGAGCGTACCGAGATAACCTCGAAAATTGAGCTTCATATTCCGCCACCGATAAACCCCTTTGCTTCAAAGCGGCAAACTCGGCGGCCTTCCTTTCTTGTACTCGATCGGAGAAGTATTTACTATTGAAGTGTTCCACGAACTCTTCCCATAGAATTTGGTCGTGCGGTAAAGTAGCTTCGACCGATTCCCACCAGGCACGTGCATCTCTTTCTAGTTGGAAAGTAGCGAGTAGGACCTTTTCCTTATCGGCACATTGCATGACTCGAAATATCCTCTCGATCTCCTTAATCCAATGTTCGGCCTCGTCCGGATCCGTAGATCCAGCGAACTTGGGAGGGTTCATGCTTCGGAAATTCCTATGCAAATCTCCGGCTCCTCGGTTTGCTCCTCCCTGAGCAACCTGTTGGAGGGCTTGTGTTAAGCCTTGAACAGTCCGCTGCATCTCGCGCCATTGAGCTCTCTCGGCGGCCATTTGCGAGAATTAGCCTGAAACCATAATTCCAAGGTTTATTATTTTTGTTGTGGTATTTATTTCTTGATAATTCTCTTTTAACCCGTGTTTCTACCCAATCTTACCAGGAAGGTTTTGAGACCTATCCAATTTCTAGATATTGATCTAGAACCTATGTTTGAGGGAAACTATGTTTTAAGAATGAACCTATAATTGTGAAACCTAGGATTTTATGTAACCTAGTCTCTGATACCACAAAGACTGTCACGTCCCGACGCGGAATATCGAGGGCGCGACGAGTCGTAAACACGCGTGTCGATCAGAGCATGTACAATTTTATTTCTAAAATCAGAAATGAACGGGAAAATGATACTTTTATTCCATCAAAATGAAGTTTACAACACTAATTGATAAGCCATAAAGACAATTACAACTTCCAAATCCAAATTACAACATTCTTGTAAAATCACTAGTTGATCTACATAAACCTAGGTAAAAAGGAAAACACTCTTTCACTCTTGTCCATTCCCTTGTTCAATTTCATTTCCTGCAACAATTAATCAAAACGTAGGGTGAGCTAAAAGCTCAGTAGGATTTTATATCTCTATGAACCAGGCAATCTTTAAGTGTTAGCAATTTAAACAACTTTCTAACTTGTATCGGGAAGTATATAAACATGAATAGAATTTCCAAGTAATTGAGATGATATGATATCAAGATGAATTTCCAAGTAATGACTTTGAACAATAAGGAATTTCATGTAATTGGCCATTTTCACGCAAGTCAAGTAATTCATGTAATTTTCAAGTAAACAAGTAACAAGTAAACAAGTACGAATAGTGGAATGCCGTATCAAGTAAATCTATCATGCACTTCGGTGCAATGCCACACCATTGGTCAATCAACTCCCATGGGCACAAGTACTTTCGGGCGCTCCCCCCAGGACCAGACCGGGCCCCATTAATGCCAGGCATTGAGTCATATGGATCCGAAGATCCCAAGTACGTTTAGACATCCACTTTAATGTATATGGCCAAGAATTTTCAAGAATATGCTGTTTGTAATAAGCACAGATTTGACACAATTTCAGAAGTTGCAAGAAAAGTGGATAACAATTTAAGGCATAATGTTTAACGACATTAAGTCGTGGAGTTCAAAAATGAACGGTAAGTAGGAAGAAAATCAAGTAATTAGAGTTTAATAGAATTAATTTGATTCCATGGTTTAATCTTATGTGCATTTGATTTACAAGTGTTTAGACATGTTTACAGGAAGTTTTTGTTCATTAAAAATGCATTAGTTAGCCAAAACGGTGATTTATTATAATAATCAGAATTTTATTATGAAACTAACTTTTTATGTTGAAAATAATTCTAACTTGCTGAAAATAATATTAACATGCTGTGAATGATTTTCATATGTTACCTTACTGGTAAGATGATAAAAATAATTTTTTTCATGCTGGATTTAATTTTTACATGCTGAAAATTAATTATTAACATGCTAAAATTAGTACTTAACATGCTAAAATAATCAACTTACTGATAAGATGATAAGATAAGTTTACCATGCTGATTACAGAAATTTTCTGATAACAACATAATTTTTATCATGCTAAAATCATTTTCTCTATTTATTTGCTAATTATTTGATAGGAAAATAGAATTATCATGCTGAAAAATAGTTTTAATACACTAAAAATAATTCTAACATGCCAAAAATAATTTTAACATGCTGGAATAATTTTACTATACTAGAAGAATTTTTATCATGCTGGAAGTAATTTTCATGCATCAATTTACTAATTATTTAATAGGAAATTAAGTTTTATATGCACAAAAATAGCTTTAAATAGATTTTAACATGCTGAAAATAATTTTTTTATCTCAGTATGTATAAAATAATTTTATCATATTGGAAGTCACTTTTAACATGCTAGAAATAGTTTTAACATGTTGGAAACAATTTTTAGTATGTATAAACTAATGTGGTGAAAATTAGATTTTTACATGTAAAAATAATTTCATTCTACAAAAATAAATTTTTAACGTGCTGTAAGAATTAAAACATGCTAATCTTACATTTTCTTACTTTTGGTGACTAATTACGTACAATTAACGTGGACTTCCAACAGATATAGTTCCTATTGTAAAGTGACTTAAGTTTAGTCCCACATTGGAAGTTACAAAAAACTTGCATAGCTTTATATGTTGGAGAACTCACCCTTGGGTCAGGACCCAAGGGGCATAGGATGTGGGCTTGAATTGTGAATTGATACAAAACTAGTAATATATATATTTATTTGTTTGTTTGTGCCGAGCCGAGCCGAGCCGAGCCGAGGTGCGGTGCGGTCAAGGCCAATTATATATATATCGTTCATTCTAGAAATATATATATATTTTTTAAAAAAAATATTTGACCTAATTTTTGTGAACGTGCTAGCATAAGCTAGCGCGACTTTGAAGATCGCGCTACCCTTGGGTAGCGTGTTCTGAAAATATAAAATTTTTTTTTTAAAATGTTTGACCCCAGAGGGGCGGGAAAAACACTGTGTGACCGCGCTATGTCGGGCCAGCGCGTTCAGAACGCGCTACTGAAGTATAGCGCGTTCTAGACCTGATAAAAAAACGGGAATACACCTCCAATAAAATGATCATAACTTGCTCATTTCAGAACGGAATTTAATAAATGAGCTATCAATGGAAAGAGGACAGAAAAACGAACAAGATGGCATGATTTAATTGAAGTTTAGCCTGAGAGACACCTACCTTTTGACGGATCTAAGATTATCCCCAAATATATAAAGAAAACCCTTGATCTTCCAAATCCTCCTTCAAATCTCCACGAATCTTCGCAGCAGCATAAACTTAACTCCCAGGGATGGTTTGAGGGTCGAATGGGGTTCTATTTATAGCCAAAACTTGGCAAAATGGGTCAAAATTTCCTTACCTAAATCCACCAACCCCATGAACTCGTTTTAGAAGAAAAATACAATTTCTCCTCTTAATTTAGACCATCTTAAGTGTGAATTCAGTGTAAAAACGGCTGGTCCAAGGTGGCTGGTAGGTAAGGGTCTATTTTTGAGTCAAATCTTCTAGAAATGGGGTTATTATAATCTCTTAAATATCATATTAAACACATGTTACGAATTTAAGGTTAATTTAACCTTTATTGAATCCTTTAACCATTAATTCAGCCCATTATGCATTATCCAATGGGCCAATTGTAAACCTAATCCATTACATAGACTTTTATTGGGCTTACTATTGATTTATCTAAGGTGCAAAGCATTTAATCTCTATTTACTTCTAGTTGATTCAAGTAAATTCAATAAACTAGCTTATTTCATATAGTAAAAATGAAATTTGATTATTTCATGAAAATTTTAATTACATAATCAAATTGAAATTTTTATTTCTCATTTTTAAATTTTGGGTTTCTACAGTAACGCTCCTATTATGGTGCGTCAGAGACAACAGAGGAATTAAAATGCAACAGAGGGTGTGACGGCTTATCGTAAGGCCATTACAGTTTGTGACGGTCTAAGTATGATGCGTTAGAGTCCCTGGTAACAGTATAAAGAAATTAAACGACTATGATTTAAAACCATGTCATGTTTGAACAGATTTAACTACCCCAATCATGACAAAATGAAGTAAAGGTCATCTAGATGCATAGGTTGTAGTGAATCGACAAGATAAAAATTTTGATCTTTGACTAGGGCTAAGGATATATATGTATGCATGAACCCACTAAAACATGAAATCCATGATCTATAGTGCATGAAATCAAGCACAATCAGTGGGCTTTTATCTTTAACAAGATATTTTTACCAATCATGAGATAACCTACCTCTTAACTAGGCTTTGAGCTTCTAATTTTAACCTGAAAATTGAGCCCTAGCTTTCCTTTTCCAGCGATTTTCCAGCAACTTCCTACTGCTCTATCTCTCCAACCTCTTGTCCTAAAGATGTGAAATTTTGAGGGTAAGAATATGAAACTAAGGTGATCAAAAAGTTCTAAAGGATTGAATTCTAATTACCTCGTTTAGACGTCCTAATCTCTTGATCTTCAGGGGTCCTTTGCTCTGAATCCTGAGTTACTATAGTCAAACCAGCAACTTTGGAAGCTTCAATCTCCTTGGTTGCTTGATCTCCTAACATGAAATTTGGAGAACTATTAGTCTAAAGTATACTAAACAAAAGCTTCTAATGAACTTACCCGAAATTCTATCTCCTTACCTTGATTCTTTACGAGTCAAAAGTAAGGGTCGCTCAGTTCAGAACTAGGTCCTATTTATAGGGTTTTGAAGATTAGATCGATTTTAGAGTCCTTAATTGCCAGAACCTAATCCCTAAGAGTCCTTAGTAATGTTATAAACTCTCCCAAGTCGATCTCTTGCAGATAGGATCCCAAATTTCTAATCTTTTTGCTCGTTCTTTCATTCACGGAACTGTCAGGGTGTAACGCATCAGTCTAGGTGCGTTACATGCATGTGACGGTTGTACGATAGACCGTTACATCCCACGTGTGCAGAATTTTAAATTAATAAAACTCTTTTATTCGTTTATCTAATATAATTATCTATAAAATAGTATTTATCCTTAAAATACGTGAATAGGCTAAATAACCTTCTAGAATATGGGCCAAACTTAATGGGCTTGGTCCTTAAACCTTCTGGATCTTATTTAAATAGGCTAGGTTAATTATTTGACACAATTGGGCCTTATAATGACTTATTAATCCCATAATTCATTTATAAATCTATTTAGTCCTTATAAATTCCAAAACAATTCTATAAATAATCTAGAAATTATTACATAAATTCTGGGGCACTACACGCGATGTGCAACATGCCATCGACTTTGTGCCCGGAGCTACCTTACCCAGTCTTCTCCACTATCGCCTCAACCTCACTGAGCATGCTGAACTTAGGAGGCAAGTTGAGGAGCTCATCAAGAAGGGCTTCCTCCGCATTAGCAAAAGCCCATGTGTCGTCCCGGCACTTCTCACACCCAAAAAAGATGAAACTTGGCGCATGTGTGTGGATAGATAGGCCATCAACAAGATCACGGCCAAATATAGGTTTCCCATCCCTCGACTGGATGACATGCTAGACATGCTTGCTAGAGCCACCATCTTCGCCAAGATTGATCTTAAAAGTGGCTATCATCAAGTTCGCATTATGCCTGGGGACGAGTGGAAGACCGCCTTTAAAACCAAGGACGGTCTCTATGAATGGCTTGTCATGCCCTTCGGTCTTTCCAATGCACCAAGCACGTTCATGCATCTTATGACCGAGGTCCTCCGGCCCTTCATTGGCATCTTCCTTATCGTCTACTTTGATGACATTCTCATATCTAGCCAATCCAAGGAAGCCCACCTAGATCACCTCAAATAAGTTTGCACCATTCTAAGGAAGGAGAGTCTCTTCGCCAACCCCGGGAAGTGTCATTTCTTGACCAATCAACTAGCCTTCCTTGAATTTACTGTCTCAGCCCAAGAGGTATCCATGGACCCCGAGAAGGACCAAGCCATTCTTGACTGGCCCGAGCCCAAGACCCTCCATGAGGCCCGAAGCTATCACGGGCTAGCCACCTTTTATAGAAGATTCATCGGTGGGTTTAGCTCTATCACCGCTCCTATCACGGATTGCCTTAAGAAAGGCACCTTTGTTTGGACTTAGGCAACCTCCAAAGCATTCCTAGAGCTCAAGGAAAAGATGACCCAAGCCTCGGTCCTTTGCCTACCCGACTTCTCTAAAGTCTTCGAGGTCACTTGTGATGCATCTGGGGTAGGGATTTGAGGAATTCATAGCCAAGAGGGTCACCCAGTAGCCTATTTTAGTGAGAAACTTTGTGAGGCTTGGGCTAGGTACTCCACATATGACAAAGAGCTTTATGTCGTGGTTCAATCCCTTTGGCATTGGAGGCACTATCTCCTACCCAAGGAGTTTGTGATCTTCTCAGGCCATGAGGCCTTGAAGTACCTCAACACCCAACAAAAATTCAATGCCCGTCATGCCCGGTGGGTGGAATACACTCAGGCCTATACCTTTGTCCTAAAGTACAAAATGGGTAGTGAGAATCACGCCGCCGATGCGCTGAGTAGGTGGGTAGCCTTACTATCCATTGTCCAGGTGGAAGTCACGGGGTTAGAGCGAATCAAAGAGGAATATCCAAGTTGCCCCGATTTTGGGACTCCCTACAATGCCCTCTCCACTCAACCCCACAAGGAACACGAGGGATTCATACTCCAAGAGGGATATCTTTTCAAGGGAGCTAGGCTATGCATACCCCGAACTTTACTTTGGGACTTCTTAGTTTGGGAGTTACACAGTGGTGGCCTAGTAGGTCACTTTGGGGTCCAAAAGACCATGGAGCTTGTTGAGAGGCAATTCTATTGGCTCAGTCTCAAAAAGGATGCGGCCAACATTGTGGGACAATGTCGCATTTGTGCCTCAGCCAAGTAAGTGAGGCAAAACACTGGGCTTTACACACCCCTTCCCATCCCAGATCGACCTTGGGAGGACTTGAGCATGGACTTTATCCTTGGACTACCTAGAACCTTGCGCAAACATGATTCCATCTTTGTAGTTGTTCATATGTTCTCTAAGATGGCCCACTTTATCCCATGTTCCAAGACTTCAGATGCTTCTAGGGTCACCCATTTATACTTTGATGAGGTAGTTCAACTTCATAGGCTACCCAAGACCATTGTGTCCAACCGGGATGTGAAATTCACTAGTTACTTTTGGAAAACTCTCTGGCATCTAATGGAAACCCTCCTCAAATTCTCCACTGCTTATCATCCTCAAACTGATGGCCAAACTGAGGCTATCAACGGTAGTCTCGAGAACTTTCTCCGTTGCCTAGTCGGGGACCACCCCGGGAATTGCGATCTCCTCTTACCTCAGGCCAAGTTTACCTACAATGATTCCGTCAATAGGTCCATAGGCAAAAGTCCATTTGAGGTCAGGCATGGTTATAGGCCTAGAAAGCCCTCAGATCTTATTCCCCTTCCCCCACATGCTAGAGTGTCAGTCTCAGCTGAGTCCATTGCACAGCATATCAAAGAGTTGCATGATGACATCCGCAAGCATATAGGGAAGTGCAATGAGGCTTACAAAAGACAGGCAGATGCTCGACGGCGCCACTGCGAGTTCCAAGTGGGAGCCTCAGTGATGGTGAGGATGGAGCGGCTCCTTCCGGGGTCTGCCTCCAAATTGAGGGCACGAGGTTCGGGACGCTTTCGAGTTCTGAGACGACTAGGAAGCAACACTTATGAGCTGGACCTACCTGAGGGTTTTGGGGTACACCCTACCTTCAATGTGGCAGACCTGGTACCCTACAAGGACCCCACGGTGGGACCCAGTGGGGAGCTTGAGCCTTTACCCTCCCTTGAGAGAGTCACCCACGGTGGGACTCTACCTCCTAGCTTGAGAGGTCGACGTGAGCATATGGAGGCAATACTGTATGAGCAGAGTACCATTTCCAGGAACATGGTATACCAGCGTTACCTAGTGAGGTGGAAGGGCCGTCCCCCGACAGAGGATACTTGGGTGAGCCGGGAGGACCTGTTGCGCCTTGACCTGAACATTTTGGAGCACTACCACAGTCAGGCGGACCCATACTTGACGTGGTCGAGTTCTCCCCACCTCGGGGGATTTGATGTGGACATCTAGCGGCACTCCCTCTGCCTCGAGTCGCCTGCACTACCTTGATGAGGACCAACTATGATCTTCATAAGTTATCTCCATTTTTTTGAGTCTCATCTTATGTTTTTTCCTTTATTGAGTTGTGTAGTTATAGTCCAATTCCGTTATTTGTGCTTGTTTGGGCCTTAGTACCTTAGTTTGGGCCCATAGGTTGAGTCCAGGATGGTCTAGGTCTTTTGTCTGTTTGTCAAGGGTATTTTGGTCATGGAAAGAGTGGATGCCTATATAAAGGCCCCATCTCTCCCCATGTACTTCACTTTTGGATGAATATTGAAATAGAAGAAATCCCTTGCATTCCCTCCTCCTCTCAAATATTTCCCCAAGTCTCTCTCTCTCTCTTCAAGGGGGGCCGCACCCTATTCTCTCTCCTCCCCTCCCACCCTCTTTCTCTCTCCTTCCCACCCTCCATTAAAGCCACTCCAACTCCCCACAACCCTCTCTTTACTCGACCCCATCCCCAAGAGATACTCCATCACTCCCCACTCCACCCTCAAACCACCAACCACCCACTCCTTTTCCCCAAGCAACCTTCCATCTCCCCAAGGCTGAAGGAGAGCCACCCTAGGCCAAAATTTGAAATTCCCTCTTCTTTGGGCTGTACCATCCCATCTCTCCACCCCCCATTAACCCCTTGGTCACCCAACCCATCCACCATCCCAGCCCTTGGTCAACCTCCATCTCCCTCCCCCATCATCTCCCTAGTGCGCACCCAGCCCTCCCATTCTCCACTCCAGCAGCCCCAGCATAGCTCTGCCTCATCACTACCCCCGTCAGCCACCCAAGAGACCTCCAGCAACTCCCCTCCCCCTCCCACAGCCATCAGCCCCCATTCCCTTGCCAACCCTTCGCCCATACCCCACCCTCCATACCCCCCTCTCTATCAGACTCAGTCCAGATCACAGGCAGCAGAGTTCTAGCAGACTGCTGAGGCAGCCACGACCTTCCTTCAAGGCTTCAGGTGGTGTATCTTATACCAATGAAAACCTCGGCGAGTTAGCTTCGCAACGGAGGTGTCCCGCCGGCATCCAAGCTCAGAGCTGATCGGAGGAGCAGATCTCGCCAGACTGCGCATCCAGCCCCTGACTGGTGACCTGAAGCTGAGTGCAGAGATCCCCACGACCAGCTCGGCTAGGCTCTTGGCGCTATCTTCGGAGGGCAAGAACTACTTCCAGTCTTCTTTCAGTACCAGTAAGAAGGAGGTCATTCGCTCGCCCGAGCACCCGGTTCCGGCCATTCTCGCCAAAGGGCGCAGACTGCTCCTGTTGGTCCAGGTTGGACCGACCCCCACTATTCAGCTCAGAGTTTTCTTCTCCGACCTCCGATTGTGATCCTGTCAGTTGTCATCCGAAGCTACTTCGTCCACGGTCGCGTCACTATCAAATTTGCCTCCACAGTTGCGTCTCGACAGCTTCGACAACAGCACACTTCGTGATGGGGTCATCACCATCCGTCCTGACACTCTCGACCATTCTCGTCACCCCGGAGGTGTACATCATGGTCTAGTCATTTATTTTGAGTCCTATGTATGTTTCTTTATTTTATTTGAGTCATATCTTGTAATTTACCTTTTATTTGAGTCATGTCCCTAGGTCTTGTGCTTATTTCCCTGGGTTTGTGTGTCATTAGGTTTATTAGTTAGCTATTGGGCCCAATTCATTGGGCTTGGCCCATGGGCACCCCTATCTTGTTGGTTATTAGTCAATGTGTCAAAAGTCAGGATCTTATTGTAAATTGTGGGATCCCTATAAATAGGACCCCACTCTCTCTATTTTGAGGTAATGAATGATTGAAATAAATTTTGAAATTCCACTATAATTGTGAGAATCTCTCTCTCTCTCTCTAAGGGGTGGATTCCCCCCTCTCTCTCTCTCTCTTCTCTCTCTCTCTAAAGGGGGCGAACCCCATTCTCTCTCCTCCCCACCCCAATTTTGAAATTTTTCTCTCTCCTCCCTTCCCAACCACCTCCACTCCCCACCAACCCCATTAAAGCCTCTTCCCATTCCCCACAACCCTCATCAATACTCCCCCCTTCCCAAGACCCCCTCCACCAATCCTCTCCTCACCACCCAACCCCCAACTACCCCTCCCACTTTCCCAAGCACCCTTCCCACTACCCCAAGCACCCCTCCACCTCCCTAGGCCTTTGAATTTTGAAATCCCCCTTCCCTCCACAGCCCTAGGCCGCCCCCCGTCTCTCTCATCTCCTCCACTCTCCCATTGTTCTTCTCCATCACCCCCACCTTCCACAATCTAGACTGGCGACCTGCAGAGGATCACCTGCTAGAAGCGGCCACCCCGACCACCTCCCCGCGAATCTGAAGGCCCAAGAGGTACCCACGGAAGCGTCTGCCTGTCTTCTTCGCAACGGCGGTGGTTTCGTTGTCGTCCAAGCACCGAGCTGCCCGGGAGAGCCATTCTCCCTCAACTGCGCGAAGCTCTCCTGACAGAGCACCTGAACGTGATTGGAAGCTCTGCCACGACAAATCCAGCGTGAATCAGGAAAAAAGTTCTTCTGTAAAGATCTTCTTCGACCTGTCTACTTTCAGAATAAAGAGGCAGAACTCCAATTGGCATTCGTTCGCACGAGTTATGAATTTCTTCCTCCAGGCGCTCGGATCTACCTCCACTTAGTCTGCACCGACCCCTCCTCAGTGTTCAGAGCCCACCAGTCGACCCCGACATCCGCTGGCATCCCCGTTGGTCTTGCTTCGAAGAGGACTCGTTAACAGTTCCAACAACTCCAGCGGTACCTGATTCTGAGCTTGGGAGCGGTCGTGGCACCATCTTCTTCCTGCTATTGGGAACCTGAAACTATCAGATCCGAGGGTCTGCCACCCTGTTCAAGCCCCCACCCCGACCAGCAGCGGTGCCTGAAGAAATTTACAAAATTCTGGAGTCACCCTGTTCCAGATACGAAGATTCTTCAAGTGGTTTTGTCCCCAAAAAAAATCGGGGGAAGTCACAGCAGCAACATCTTTGACCGACTGTCAGCACTCACAGAGAGAAGACTGAACCGATCTCGGTCTTCATTCGGCATACTTTCCCCGTTTCTCCCCTCCCCGCTTGGCCGGCTGAAGGCCCCTCCCTGCGTGGAGGAATATTTTGGTTGTAATTTGAACTGCCACCCCTAGTCCAACCCCCTTGCAAGGGGCGTAGTGCATGTAAATCTTAAATTTCAGGTTCAAAGCTTCATCGGCGCGGCGTGTGGAGAACACACGCTTCCCCGCTCGCCCACGTCTCCGACCGGAGCCGGTTTCTTCAAACCGGCTAGGTAAAATCTCGACCCTTGCTCTCAATTATCCTTGTTCATTTAATATTCTCCAATTGCGCCGTCGGTAAGGAAGAGAGCGCCTGATCTTAAGGCTCCACCGCACTGTGTGACCACCGTGGGTGTGAGTGAGTGATCCACGTCCCTCGGCCAAGGCCAACACCTTGAGTTGAGTATCCGCCCCTCAAGAGGAGGTTTGCCTTAGACTTTGCTGGCCCTCTACCAGCAAGGGGCTTGTCCCATTTCCTCGACTCGGCATCCCCGAGTTACCCCCGAGTTAAGTGTGTGCGCCATACGAAGGTCCGCTTACGTAGGCTTCTTAGCCTTGTGGTTGTGCTTGCATACTTAGGTCCGAGGAAGCATTGGTCTTGTGACCATCACCCCAAGGTGGTGTCACATCACTTCGGTTCTGCATCAGCTTGGGCTTAGTCGGAGCAGCCGTGTACTCTGAGCTACAGCGACCACCGTCATCCACCGAGCGGTGCCAAACTCGTACGGTCTGTTCCCTATGCAGTCCCGGTTGTCTCAGCGTTGGTCCCGCCTCTGACAACCTCCGGACGAGCTCGTGACTATCCCTACACCGACACTCTGTCCTACAGTCCCAGATAAGGCAGAATAGAACAACTTGAGAAGATGAAGGTGCAGCACCTCGGCTCGACCTCCGAACGACTACTAGCTCCAACGGTCGGCTTCTACCTTGCCCCTAGTCGACTCAGCATCAGTCTCGCCATCCTGCAGCACCGGGAGTCACCCGCAGCAGCTCGAATTCCACTCTCTACCCCCTGCTAGTCACATCGGGCAGATTCGGGCTCATCGGCTTTTCCCCTCCCCTCGCTTGGCCGGCTGAAGGCCCCTCCCTGCGTGGAGGTAGTTTTGGTTGTAAACAACTTAACCCCCACCCTGAGAACCCCCTCCTGCGCGAGGTGTAGTGCTGTAACAATCTTATTTTCAGGTCAAGCGCCTTCGACGCGGCGTGCGGGTGCGTACCCACGCTTCCCCGCTCGCCCTCGTCTTCGACCGGGATCGGTGTCTTCACACCGATCAGGTGAGCGATAGGTCCCTCTCTTACTGGTCTATATTTTGCTAGTTTAGTATTGTCTCTTATGTCCGTCAGACGGTGAGGGAGTGCCCGGACCCATAATACCCTTTTGTGTGCCCACCACGGAGATTGAGTGAGAGCCACCCAACCCCACGCGCCGACGTGCCAGCCTCACATGAAGTTGGGACTCCCAGCCCCTTAGGGGGTCCTCTCAAGCTAAGCCACGTCCCGAAACAATTGGGTCCCACCCTGGATCGTCACCACCATCCCCCGGTTGCCATCGGGAGATAGTGTGTGCCACGCGAGTGAGCCATTTATGCGAGTCCAATACTCAAACTTTATATGCTTGTGGATTTAGGTCCAAGGTGTTTGTAGTCATTCCCCAACACCCTTGGCTGTGCCACATCAAGTGATATCAGAGCGGTTATAGGCTTGTTCTCACAAGTCTAGTCTTGGAGCATCTTCACACTAGGTCGTTCTTAGGAACACACGCATACCCTTACATAGCCTACCCAATATTTATGACCACCTGGAGAGGAACTCATTATCAATTTATCCCTTCCTCTTCCAATTCCCGAATGAATCCCAATCCCCAAGGAAATCCCACTCCCAATGAGCATGAGCTTCCCGATCACATTAGGTTCCTTGTGGAGGGTATGACTAACATCTTAGGGCGTCTTGATGACATAACCGCCCGGCTTGAACATCTTGAAGGACATAGGGCCGCTCCAAGGGTGGATGATAGAAGAGCACCTCCCCCACATGAGGAACCAGCCATAGGAGAGCTCAACCTTGACTACCCTCCCGACCCGCAAAGAGACCACCTCCTAGGAGGAATGATAGACCCCCCCGGGACAATCCGGATGACCACCTTGTAAGACTTGTGAAAGTCGATTCCCCCACCTTTGATGGGTCTCATCACCCAAGCATCTACTTAGATTGGGAGGCAGCTATGGACCAATATTTCATTTGGTATCCCATGACCAAGGATAGGAAAGTCTGGCTAGCCAAAATGCAACTTACCAAGTTAGCCAAAACCCATTGGTTGAACATTGAGGGGTTAAGGCTTGTTAGGAGGGAAGCTCCCATCACCACATGGGGGGCCATGAAAGAACAACTCAAACTCAGATATGTCCCTCCCTCATACCATCAAAATCTCCTAGATGAGTGGCAAACCCTAACTCAAGAAGAGAAGACCGTTATGGAATACATTGAGACGTTTGATTACTACCTTCTTAAGTGCGGAGTCCAAGAGAACCCCGCGGTCACACTATCCCGCTTTGGGAATGGACTTCAATTCCACATCAAAAAGGAGCTCTTCATGCGTCAAGTGACCACTCTAGAGCAAGCCAACCAAATAGCCTGGGATGCCGAGAAATTCTCTCATTACACCCGAATGGTTCCCCCTCGGGAGATGGACACCAAATCCATGACACCTCGGATCAACCCCCCACCTCCTCAACGAGGTCTCCTTCCTACCCCCATGGGAGCTCTGTTGAGTAGTGGATGGCGGATCTAGAGGGGAGGGGTGAATAGATCTGCCCCTCTTTTCACAGAACACCCCTCTTTAAAGCTAGATAAAGAAAATCGCAGCGGAATATAACTAGCTTAACGAAGGACACAACAATTTGCTTAGCAAGATGTACAAGTAAAATAACGATTGAACCTAAGCATGCATCTAGCACAAAGCAATCGCACAAACAAACCACAACACATGAGATTTTAAGGTGATTCGGACTGAATCCCCAGTCCTACGTCCACCCCTCACCAAACCCAGTGAGGCTCTACTAGTGCACTGCACCAAACCGAAGATCGAAAAAACCTCCGATTGCCTTCCTACTAACCACCGGCAGGGACTTCAACACCTGCAGATTGGAGTACCTTCCAACTGCCTTCCTACTAACCACGGAAGGGACGATTCTCAGTTTCAATAGCGTGAACAAAATGAAAAGAGAACAAGATGAAAATACTCAAACAAGATATGGAGATATGCTAATATCGAGAAGATCTTGTCTGAAATAGAGGCTTTTTCTTCCTTGCAAAGCCTTCACGCAGCAATGGTTTCTTCTTCCTTGCGAAGTGATCTTCCTTGGATCCCCTTGAGTTGATGAAGAGGATTATGGATGCCGATTTGATCTCCCTTGAAAACCTTGTGAAATTAGCTTCCTTGAATCCCTTTGAGTTGATGAAGAAGACTATGAATGTAGCTTTGATCACCCTTGAGAACCTTACTTGCTTCTATACTTCCTTGGAGGTTGCTTGCTTGAGATATAACCTTGAATCACCTTGTAATGGATGAAGAACTCTGCACGGAGTACTGTTCACGGCTACAATACCTCTTCTTCCTTGGACCTCCTCTAGCCTCCCTTGATCTCCTTTGATCCCTCTTGATGCATTACGGTTTCTAACCCTCTTGTGTTGGTTTTATAACTTTTGAATGGTCCATAGAGACCCCCCAGACCAGATCCACAATCCATGGGAGATTGGGTGACTTTAGGATTAAACAAATCCAAGAAAAGGTGCAGCCCATGAGGTGGAAAATGAAGTCAAACATTGCTGCATCGGGGCTTCTGGTCGACCGGAGGTTGGTGGTTGGTCGACTGAAACTTTACAGGTGTGATGAAATTTCGTTCTGGCAAAATCAGTCGGCCGGGAACAGGGCAGTCGACCGGAACTGGGGTGGTCGACCGGACCTACTGGGGCGGTCGACCGGTTCCTGTAAGTTTTGTAACATTTCGGTTCTGGCGATTCTGGTCGACCGGCCCTATGGTCTTGGTCGACCGAAATGACCTAGTCCGGTAAAATTGAAGTGTTAGCCCAATGAAATACATCCAAATAACAAAGGCTTTAAGTAGATGTTTGTTTCATGCATTTTGGGGTTGGATTTCACTTGGTTTATGCATTTGAAACGTCTAGACCATTTGAGCATTTGACCATGATTAGAATGAAGAGCTAATGCATTCGAAGAGTGAACTTGCAAGTTATCAATCATTGTGAACCTCAATTACCATGAATGAAGTTTAGAAATGAGAGGTATATTGAATACCCATGGTGAGATTGATGGCTATGATAAGGTAAGAATCTTACCAATGGTTCTTGACAGTAAATGACATATATCACCTGTATTGAATGGTAGAGAAGCAAGGTGCTTATTCAAACGTTTGGTTTGCCAGGCGACTACCTTGAGTTTGATCGTTTGATTGATCACGATTTGAAGGGATTTTTATCCTTCCTTGGGCGCGATCATTAGGCTTTCACTTTTGCGATCTCCACTCCATTCCTTGGCTTATCTGTCATAAAAAAGCATCAAGTATTTCAGTCATATGAGAGTGGAAAATATCAATGACTTATAGTTTTTGGCCATTATCGAAACCATGAATATCAAATGACCACAGGGGCACAACATTCTCCCCCTTTTTGATGATGGCAACACTGTGAGTCATTTGGCAGTCATGTCCAAGATGATAAATGTTATGACATATGCAACATGGATATGCTATGACAGTAATGTCCAAGATACATAGGGATGCTGATTATGCGATGCATGAATGTTGTATAACATATGCAGCTCAAGATACATGATGATGATTATGCTATGCATGCTAACAAAGTTATTCTCCCCCTGTGACAACTCATAAAGGCAACTCATAAGTATTTCTCACAAACGCATTCTCCCCTTGCTCACAAAGTTATTCTCCCCCTTTGTCTCCCCCTTTGAGACAACTCACTCACAAAGGCAACCCAATACAACTCAACTCACAAAAGTATTCTCCCCCTTTGACAACAGCAAAAAGGAGGGATGGGGTAGAGACTATGACAAATGTTTGAGAGTGCAGAGCTGAATAGGAGTGGAGAGCAAGCCATTATATGCAGACCTGAAATATGCCGTGAGCAATATACATGGTTCAAAGCTAATGAAATATGAGATAAACAATAGAGTTCGAAAAGCATCTACATCCATGTTTTAATAGAAATGAACCAGAAGTGTATAGCATGGAAGTGATTAACCTTCCTTCATCTTATACATCCATATTCAATAATTTCGTCATCGGGAATATCACAAACTAGTATTGAGGTTAAACAAGCACGACTAAAGCATAGAATTTTATGATTTCAGCATTGTTTTGCATGATCTTTTGCATTTGTATGCACATGACTCATATGTTACGAGCAATCGAGTCTAGTACATGCCTCCTATCCGTAAGAATACACGTTATTTAGACGCTAGTATTCTGAAGTATTTGGTAAGACTGACTGTTATGCTTCAGATTGAACAGAGATAGCAATGTCACCTCATGACATATCTGACCTCATTTCTTTGATGAAGAGATATATTTCTCAGTAATTATGCCATTGCTCTGCCTAGAGTCCAATATAATTAAGACAGAGATAACATGGGCACATCATGACATGTCATTCATCACTTCTTTTGAGGACGTGACATATTTCTCCGTGCAACAATATCATTGCTCTGTCAAATTGACTGTTAGGAATTCCAGCTCATCAAGATGTTTAAAAATAATACTAAGCTTTAGTGTATCACCAAGGTTGCCATGAAGTTTGAATTTTTAGATTTCAAGATAGTCATTCAAGGCACAACATGCAATCTCTAGTTAAAGTCTATTAAAACCACCGAACATAGATGATTTCAAAAAATATATCAAAACTTTAAAGAAATCATTAAATCTGAACCATTTTCATTTGATGCACAATCATCAGTTCATATAATAGAAAGCTCTTATGCCATTGTTCTGTCTGTCTCATGATCACATACTCAAACTGGAAGCCATTGAGGTTCAGATTGTAAGAGAGTAAGAGAAGCAACAAGACTCCCCTTTAAGATATGTAGTGAATGCATTCAAGGAGTTATGTTTGCAAGCAAGTGGAATGACAAATGAGGTCGACCTGGTCACTCATGAAGTTGACAAAAATGAAATGCATGACTTGGCCCATGGTTGTACACTTATTAATGGTAACAGAATGAAGATGAAACATATGCATGAATGCTTCAAAGAAATAACTCCCCCTTACTGTATGGCCTACATGCGACAGTGACGCATGGTACTTGGCGGAGGTGTATCCTCACGCATGGTGAGTGTTTCTAGACAAGCATCACCTGCCTTTCCACACTTCATCATTTAATATACCATGGCCATGCAAGAATGATGCTACACCATATGCAATGCATCGTGAACATGAATTCAACTTTATTATGCAACTACATGCAATGCTACACCACATGCAGAATGAACAATGCATGGATACCAATGAGCAAAAACACAACCAAATTGAACAAGATCATCATTTCAATTTTTATTGGCCTGAGGTCTGCAAAGACCAAGCTCCCTTCTGAGTGTTGAAAACCTGTCATTACACAAGGGCTTGGTGAAGATGTCAACAATCTGATTTAGTATATCAACAAAATGTAGTTCAAAGTTTTTCTTTAAGACCTCATCTCTAATGAAATGATGCCTAATCTCAATATGCTTGGTCTTGGAGTGTTGGACTGAATTTTTTACAAGGTTGATAGCACTAGTGTTATCACACAGAATCGGGACACAACCAAGATCCACTAAGTAGTCTTGGAGTTGGTGTTTAATCCACAACCCTTGGGTACCACAGCTCCCCGTAGCAACGTATTCTGCTTCTGCAGTTGAGAGGGCAACCGAGTATTATTTCTTGGAAGCCCAAGAAACTAAACACCAGCCCAGAAACTGGCAATAGCTACTAGTACTCTTGTGATCTAGATTGCATCTAGCGTAGTCCGCATCAGAATAAGAAATAAGAGATAAATCACATGATGACGAATACCACAATCCCAACTCTTGAGTTCCGGCAAGATATCGAAGGATACGTTTGAGGACAGTCAAGTGGGATTCTCTAGGACTAGCTTGAAATCTAGCGCAGAGGTAAACACTAAACTGGATATCTGGTCGAGATGTAGTCAAATAAAGTAAGGATCCGATCATACCTCTATAGATTTTTGCATCCACTAATTTACCATTTTCATCCGAATCCAGTGATGTTGTGGTGCTCATATGGGTTGTAATTACTTTGCAGGTTGTCTTGTTGAATCTTTTCAGCAGCTCCTTGATGTATTTGGCTTGACTTATGAAACACCCTTCTTCTCCTTGGTTGACCTGGAAACCGAGAAAAAATTAGAGTTCTCCCATTAGGCTCATCTCGAATTCGCTAGTCATGAGATTAGCAAATTCCTCACATATTTCAGATTTAGTAGAATCAAACACAATATCATCAACATAAATTTGAACAATCAAGATGTTCTTACCTTGCTTCTTGGTGAAGAGTGTTTGATCTAACTTACCTCATGTGTACCCTTTCTCAATGAGGAACGAGCTTAGTCTTTCATACTAAGCTCTTGGTGCTTGCTTCAAACCATAAAGTGCCATGTCTAGCTTATATACAAAATCTGCATGGTTAGAGTTTTCAAAGCCAGGGGGCTACTCCACATAGACTTCTTCTTTGATCAAATCATTTAAGAAAGCACTTTTTACATCCATTTGATACAACTTTATTCTAAGGGAGCATGTAAAGGCAAGTAAAATTCTGATGGCCTCAAGTCTGGCTACTGGGGTATAAGATTCTTCAAAATCTATCCCAAATTCTTGATTATACCCTTGAGCCACTAATCTAGATTTGGTTCTTATTATCTTGCCATCCTCACTGAGTTTATTCCTAAAGGCCCATTTAGTGCCTATGACAGATTGTGATGATGGTCTAGGAACAAGATGCCAAACTTTGTTTCTTTCAAACTGGTTTAATTCATCTTGCATGGAGTTTATCAAGTTTTCATCATTTAAGGCTTCTTCAACATTTTTAGGTTCCATTTGAGAGACAAGAGCAAGATGATCTAATTCTTCCACAATTCTAAAATGTGACCTAGTTCTAGGTGGATCATTCAAGCTTCCAATGACATTTTCTAAAAGATGATCCTTAAGAATTCTAATGTTTGTAGAATCATTACCTTCTTCTGGAGCTTGATTCAGCTAGGTCACCATCTTCTCTTATTTCTTCTTGTGGAGGATTGTTCTTCTCCTTCATGCTTAGGAATTCCCCGTCTTCATCATTTTTCCTGCAATAGTTATCATTTTTAGAATCATCATGATATTCATCAAAGAAAACATGGGAGGATTCTTCCACAGTTTGACTCTTAATGTTGTAAATTCTATAAGTCCTAGATCTATCAGAATATCCAAGGAATATATCTTCATCGCTCTTGAGCTCGAATTTATCTAATTCTCTTTTGTCATTATTGTGGATGAAGCATTTAGACCCAAACACTTTCATAT
Source organism: Amorphophallus konjac (assembly GCA_022559845.1). NCBI lineage: Eukaryota > Viridiplantae > Streptophyta > Magnoliopsida > Alismatales > Araceae > Amorphophallus > Amorphophallus konjac. Next base: position 453,571,515 of record CM040121.1, on the reverse strand, counting down.
GCGAGAGAGAGGGCTTATTACCCTTCAGCAACTCATAAGTAGTTTTTTGGGTATGTGGCCTTACCATAGATCGGTTGATAATGTAACAAGCCGTGTTTACCGCCTCAGCCCAAAATTTCCTTGGGAGTTGCCGTTCGGCAAGCATTGTCCTTGCCATCTCTATGAGTGTTTGATTCCTTCTTTCAACTACACCATTTTGCTCAGGGGTTCTTGGTGATGAAAACCGATATCAAATGCCTTCAACCCTACAAATATTATAGAATTCAGTATTTTCAAATTCACCACCATGATCAGATTGAAGGTTGTAGATTTTAAACTCACCGTCTTGCTTTATCTTCATATAAAGTGCCTGAAACTTATCAAAAGTATCATTTTTATGTGTGAGAAAGAAAACCCATGTGAACCTAGAGAAATCATCCACCAAGACATATCCATATTTTCTACCACTTAAACTAGCAGTTCTGGTTGGACCAAACAAGTCCATATGAATCAGCTCGAGTGGTTTGGATGACATATTTACAGATCTAGCCTTGAAGGATTTTCTTGTTTGTTTACCTAGGGCACATGCATCACACAATTTATTTTCTTGTTTAAAAGATAGTTCAGGTGTAGCAACCCTGATAAATGAATATTTGAAATGAATTAAAATATATATATTACAGAAGTAATACAGATAATAAGAAGAGGGTTAAACGGATAAATTAAAACCCAAAACCAAATAACGCCTCTCAGTAGGGCGTTAAATTTAAAACACACGCCTCTATATAAGGCGTGCCTAAAGAAAGGACGCCCACACGTGTGGTCGTCAATTCTCACGCGACCAAAATGGAAGTAAAAGAAACGGCCCCTTTCATGGGCGTGTTTTTAAACACGAAACGCCCTTATACAAGGCGCCTTTTAAGAAACGCCCTGATATAAGGCATCAATTTAAAATGCGACGCCCTGACCTAGGTCGTTAATTACATTCTGGTTCCGTTCGAACGAAGAGCTTATCCTGGGAAGGATTAAGCTGATCTAGTAAGTATCTATTAGGGTAAGGACTCTATATTGGAAGCATTACTTCCATTAGAACACTAACTCCAATAGGATTCCCAAAATCCCTATAAATAACCTACTGATCGAACCTTAAACGCTATTTGGCGTTTGGAAAAAACTACAAGGTACGTAGTAGCAGTTCATATAGTTTCTCTTTGCTTCGGTTACATGAAGAACTAATAGTTCTTCATCCTCTTTTCCTCTTACAGGTTAAGGACGCAGCAGTATAAGTGAAGAACAAGGTAACGTTCTTCTACTATCTCCTCTGTTCCGATAAGTGAAGAAATTAATATATGTTTCTTCTTCTCTTCTTATAGGAACTGCAGCAAATTGGTGAACCGAAGAACAAGGGTTCTTCAGCAAAAACCTTCTCTTCCTCCTACTGTGGATATTCGTTGCTGTGAAGCAACAGAGCCCCTTTCCTATCAATCTTCAAGTAGTCGTCCCAATCAAACTAAGGTAGGTTTTCTCAAGTCACTGTAGCCCAAACTAAATTGATACAGTACAATAATCATCATGCATATACATGGTTTGGTTTACTATAGTTTCTGAACGACTTTCTGTTAATTTCTTGAAAGAAACGTCCTTAGCAAGGGCGTGATTATGAAATACACGCCCCAGACTAGGGCGCTATTTTACAAGTCACGACCCTGCCAAGGTCGTCAAATCTAAATTCGACGCCCTGTACACAGGCGTTAATTTCTTATAAACATTAATCACCATATTAACAACTGCTTATATATGAAATCATGATTCTAATGCATGATCAGATGTCTTCGACCCCTTTTGATTTTCTTGTCATGAGTATACATATATTCGTTCTATTGTATCCTGAATTTATTACTGCCATTGAAATTTCCTGAATAAACTTTAATTAACGACCTGGACGAGGTCGTTTTCCACATGTTAACGCCCCATCACAGGGCGTGAATTGGAAAAGTAACGCCCCTTCAGAGGGCGCGTTTCTGTAAATTCCTGAAAAATGGTATTCTGTAAAAATAATAATTAAATAGTAACGCCCCTGCCCAGGGCGCGTTTTCAGACAAATTATTGAAATAATGAAATTCTGCAAATAAGGAAAATAGATAAACACCCTCCTGTTAGGCGTTATTTACTTGAGAAACGACTTAGCGTAAGTCGTTATTTTCTGTAAAAATGATTTTTATCCTGATTCTGTTAACCGATGGTTTCATATTATACATATACATATATATCGGCACTATTCTCCACTCCGTGAGTATAGTCCCACTTTTCACGTTGTTTTATCGATCACACTCAACTCTCATTGACATACAAGCTCTCCATTGGACATTCCGTTCCTTTGGACTAGCGAGTTAGTCATAGAGACCTCCGTAAGACTCCTCGTAGCCTTGGATTCCCTCAAGGCCGACTGAGCTGGTTGTACCCTAAAAACCCATTACACCATTGATGCCATGTCACTCTAAAGAAACATGGGATACCGGCCCTTATGTTATACAAAGAGTATATCATAAGAAATTCTTAATGGAATGATGATATCATGCCATATCATGTCATTCTTGTAAACCTCAATTCTATGATAAGAATGAGGGTATCTTACCTTTGATATACTGTTCATGTGGACCTAAATTCTATATATAGAATGTCCATATTGATTTGTCATGGTACCCAAGTTAAGGGAACTATATTCTACCTAGTTTTATCGATATCGTGATTATACCGTCATTAGCGCCATTCTATGTCCTTGTCATATTTTTGGACTCTATTCCGTCAAAGTTGTCATACGGGTCTACAAGCTTGATGATTAAAATTCTTTATTGGCTATGTAAACAAAAGTGGATGTCAAAACACATGATAAATGCCTGCGTATATAGGGCCCGATCTGGTCCTGAGAGGAGCACCCGAAAGTACTTGTGCCCATGGGAGTTAAAATGATAAGGTATCTGGCATTATACCGAGTACTTTACTTTCTAGATTGGACATTCCACATAAATCTTGTGCTTGAAATCGTACTTGACTTGACATGAAATGCGTGGCCCGAAAAAGGGTAATTTACTTGCTTGCTACATGATAGCCAAAGTTCTTGACATGACTTGTTAAATGTACTTGCTTGAATATCTCAAATGTCTTGTTATCTTATTGAAAGTTCATGATTTGTCCATCTTAATTCCTTGATATTACATTTTCTCTATCTTGTCGTTTTATGCGAGCATGCATAGCTTCATTGCATTCATGAAAATATAATTACTTAAACCCCTTGCTAGTATTTGAAATATAATTTCCTACTGAGCGTTCGCTCATTCCGTTTGTCCCTTTTTACTTTTCAGGTAAGTCCGACGACGATGGAAGTCAATCGGATGGGGAAAGTCCAGAGTGAAAGAGCTAGAGCTTTTCCAAGTGTCAATTAGTCTTTTCCTATTTTCTTGAGTCAACTATGTACTTTTCCTTTTTATTAAACAGAGTATTGGATTTGTAATAGCCTATTAATAATAAGGATTGGGTTATCTTGCAATTTTGCGCATCTCTGTCTTTGTGTCGAATACACGACCACTCTGATTGACATGATTGATATAAACTCGTCACGCGTCTCCGGGTATCTTCTGCGCTCGGGGCGTGACAGTTTTTGTGGTATCAGAGCCTAAGGTATTCAATTCCTAGGAAAAACCCAAGTCCAAGAATAAGTTGAACGTTTAACCAAGTGAGATTGGGTAGAACCAAGGGTTAAGAGTCAATAAGTCTTTTAATAAGATCACAGTGGTATAATACTAATGTAGCTATTGTAATTATAGGATAATGGCTGCCGAACGTGCTCAATGGCGCAACATGCAGCGTACCCTCCAAGGGATGACTCAAGTGCTACAACAGGTAGCACAAGGTGGTGCTCCACGAGCTGGAAGCTTACACCAAGCATTTAAGAGTATGAATCCCCCGAAGTTCATAGGATCGACCGATCCGGACGATGCCGAGCATTGGGTTCGGGAAACCGAACGCATATTCCGTGTCATGCAATGCACGGATCAGGACAAAGTTCTATTAGCTACATTCCAGTTAGAGAAAGATGCTAGATGCTGGTGGGAGTCTATTGAAGCAACCATCGATCCTACTCAAGTAACATGGGAAGAATTTGTGGAATACTTCAATGCTAAATATTTCTCGGACCGAGTCCAAGAAAAGAAGGCTGCAGAATTCGCTGCATTAAAGCAACGATCTTTATCATTAGTAGATTATGAAGCTCAGTTCTCCAGGTTGTCTAGATATGCTAAGCATCTTATTAGCACGGAGAAGATGAAAGCCCGTAGATTTCTTAATGGGCTTAGGCCCCACTATATTACTCAACTGGCGCCTATGGACATCCAAGTTTATTCTGAAATAGTGCGCCGAGCTCAATTACTTGAAGATGCCACGGAACTATCTGATAGGATCCGTGGAAAAGACAAGAAGGAGCAAGTCACAGGTTCGGGTTCTTTTAAACCCAACTTTAAGAAGAGGCCCAATAATGGAGGTTCATCCTCTCAAGATTCCAAGTTCAAGAAATCCAAGCCCTTCTCTATCACCACTACACCTTCAAATGTAGTATGCAAGCATTGTGACAAGGCTGGTCACAAGACAGAAGAATGCTGGAGGAAGTTAGGAGCATGTCTCCGTTGTGGAAGCCGTGAGCATCGGATTCCCGAGTGTCCATTAATGAATGACCAAGCCGGTGATGGTAAACGCCCGGTGACAAAGAACGCTCGACTTCATGCAATAAAGGAGACCGAGCAAGAAGAAGGTGGACTGGTAGAAGGTACATTAACAGTTTGTTCCAAAAGTGCTTATGTCTTATTTGATACGGGTGCATCGCATTCCATTATTTCTAAGAAGTTTGCCGACCCGTTACCGTTAGAACCAGAATGGATAAAAATAGTTCTAACTACTCCTCTTGGAAGTGAAAATGATATTACTCATCACTACCAAAACTGTGAGGTAATGGTTCAAGGTAGGAATTTACCTATAGATCTCATATGCCTTGATCTAAAGGAGTATGATGTTATACTGGGAGCGGACTGGTTATCCAAGTACCAGGCAAAGGTTGATTGCCGCAATAGCCAAATTGCTTTCAAAGATTTTCCAGAATTAGTCTTTACTCGCCCCAAGAGTCGGAGCAATTCCCCTCTTATTTCGGCTCTCCGAGCTAGCAATCTCGTCAGGAAAGGATGTGTATCCTTCCTTGCTTTTGTCACAGTTAAGGAAACAAAGGACACTAAGATAGAAGACATTCAGGTAGTGCAAGAATTTCCAGACGTATTTCCGGAAGATTTGCCGGGATTACCCCCTCAAAGAGAAGTGGCCTTCACCATTGACTTAGTCCCTGGTGCTGGTCCAGTTTCAAAGGCACCCTATAGAATGTCCCCTGCGGAACTCAAAGAGTTGAAGGAGCAGTTGATGGAACTAATTCGAAAAGGGTTTATTAGACCAAGTACTTCCTCGTGGGGAGCACCAGTCTTATTTGTGAAGAAGAAGGACGGATCCATGAGATTGTGCATCGAGTATCGACAGTTGAATCATCTCACTATCAAGAACAAGTATCCACTGCCGAGAATCGATGAGTTATTTGATCAGATTTCAGGATCCAAATATTTTTCCAAGATTGATCTCAGGTCAGGATATCATCAGTTAAGAATCAAGGATGATGACATTCATAAGACTGCATTCAGAAGCAGGTATGGCCATTACGAATTTGTTGTTATGCCTTTTGGACTAACAAATGCCCCTGCTGCCTTTATGCAGTTAATGAACAGCATATTCAGGCCTTACTTGGATCAATTCATAGTAGTCTTCATTGATGATATAGTGATATATTCTAAGACTAAGGAAGAACATGAAAAGCATTTGAGGATGGCATTGCAAGTCTTGAGGACAAATCAATTATATGCAAAACTCAGCAAGTGTGAATTCTAGCTTGAAGAAGTGGCTTTTCTAGGACATGTGATTTCAAAAGATGGATTATCAGTAGATCCGTCAAAGGTCGAAGCTGTTAGAAACTGGGAAAAACCAACCAATGCAAGCGAGATCAGAAGTTTCTTAGGTCTTGCAGGATATTATCAGTGATTCATCAAAGACTTCTCCAAGATCGCCGTGCCCCTTACAAAGTTAACTCGCAAGGAGATCCGATATGAATGGAGTGAGGAATGTGAAAGAAGTTTCCAAACTCTCCAAGATCATCTCACTACAGCTCCGGTGTTAGCTCTACCAATAGAAGGAGAGAAATTCGAGGTCTACACAGATGCTTCTAGCATTGGCCTCGGATGTGTCCTAATGCAACAAGGAAAGGTCATAGCATACTCTTCACGTCAACTGAAGAAGCATGAGGAGAATTATCTTGTCCATGACTTAGAACTAGCCGCGGTGGTATTTGCCCTAAAGATATGGAGACACTACTTATATGGAGTGCAGTTTACTGTATACTCCGATCACAAAAGTCTCAAATATCTATTTTCACAAAAGGAGCTAAACATGAGACAAAGACGCTGGCTAGAATATCTCAAGGACTTCGACTTCAATATACAATATCATCCCGGAAAGGGTAATTATGTTGCTGATGCCCTTAGTCGAAAGTCGAGAGCAATGATAGCCAATTGTATGATACAAGAATGGAGGTTGCTAGAACAATTCTCCGAGCTCAATATAAGCTTGGACAAGGAAGCCAAATATGTCACCTTATCTCATGTAAGCATACAGTCGGATTTATTATCTGAGATACAAGCACTTCAGGATGATGATCCTATATTAGTAGAAATCAAAGGCAGATTAGAAGGACAATCCGACTTTCAGATAGCTTCTGATGGAAGATTATTGTTCAAAGATAGAACTTGTATACCTGATTATCCGGAATTAAAGAAAAAGATCTTAGATGAAGCTCACAGATCAAGGTACACGATTCATCCAGGATCAACCAAAATGTACCAAGATGTAAAGAGAAACTTTTGGTGGCCTAATATGAAAAGAGAAATAGCGAACTATGTATCACGCTGTCTCACATGCCAACAAGTCAAGGCGGAACACCAAAAGTCTGCTGGTAAACTTCATCCTCTAGATATTCCTAAGTGGAAGTGGGAGGATATTGGTATGGACTTCATCATGGGTTTGTCTAAATCTAAAGGAGGACATGATGGAATCTGGGTTATCATTGACCGATTAACTAAATCGGCGCATTTTTGCCAATAAAAATCCGATGGTCAATTGATGTACTAGCTGCACTATACATCAAGGAAATAGTCAGGTTACATGGAATTTCTGTCTCAATCGTGTCTGATAGAGATCCCCGTTTCACTTCTCATTTTTGGAAGGGATTACAACATGCGTTGGGAACAAGGCTTAACTTTAGTACAACTTTCCACCCACAAACGGATGGTCAGACCGAGAGAGCTAATCAAGTTGTTGAGGATATGCTAAGAGCTTGCATCATTGACTTTGGTGGAAGCTGGCATGAACATTTGCCACTAGTAGAATTTGCATATAATAATAGCTACCAAGCTAGTATCCAAATGGCACCTTTCGAAGCTTTATATGGAAGGAGTTGCCGATCACCCTTATGTTGGAACGAAGTTGGAGAGAAACAACTGTTAGGTCCAGACATGGTAAGGGATACAACTAAGAAGATACAAGTAATCAGAGAAAAATTACAAGTTGCTCAGACCAGACAAAAGGCTTATGCTGATACAAGGAGAAGAGATCTTGAATTCCAGGTTGGAGATCATGTATTTCTTAAAATATCGCCTGGACGTGGCATACGAAGATTTGGTGTTAAGGGCAAGCTTACGCCAAGATTCATCGGACCATTTGAGATACTCGAAAGAGTTTGCGAGGTTGCTTATCGCATCGCATTGCCTCCTCATTTATCCGAGGTACATAATGTATTTCACATATCTATGTTGAAGAAGTATGTACACGATCCATCTCATATTATTGAACATGGAGATCTGGTGATCCAGAAAGATCTCACATATGAACAGAAGCCTATGAAGATCTTAGATCGTGCAATACGAGCTCTCAGGAATAAGGTTATTCCCATGCTTAAGGTGCAATGGAATAAGAATACTGAACACGAAGCAACATGGGAGACCGAGGAATCTATGAAGAAACGATTTCCTGAGTTGTTCTAAGAGGTATATACTCTACACTCTCCGCGTGTATACATAATATGCAATTGAATTTGGGGACCAAATTCTTTTTAAGTGGGGGAGGGTGTAGAAACCCTGATAAATGAATATTTGAAATGAATTAAAATATATATATTACAGAAGTAATACAGATAATAAGAAGAGGGTTAAACGGATAAATTAAAACCCAAAACCAAATAACGCCTCTCAGTAGGGCGTTAAATTTAAAACACACGCCTCTATATAAGGCGTGCCTAAAGAAAGGACGCCCACACGTGCGGTCGTCAATTCTCACGCGACCAAAATGGAAGTAAAAGAAACACCCCTTTCATGGGCGTGTTTTTAAACACGAAACGCCCTTATACAAGGCGCCTTTTAAGAAACGCCCTGATATAAGGCGTCAATTTAAAATGTGATGCCCTGACCTAGGTCGTTAATTACATTCTGGTTCCATTCGAACGAAGAGCTTATCCTGGGAAGGATTAAGCTGATCTAGTAAGTATCTATTAGGGTAAGGACTCTATATTGGAAGCATTACTTCCACTAGAACACTAACTCCAATAGGATTCCCAAAATCCCTATAAATAACCTACTGATCGAACCTTAAACGCTATTTGGCGTTTGGAAAAAACTACAAGGTACGTAGTAGCAGTTCATATAGTTTCTCTTTGCTTCGGTTACATGAAGAACTAATAGTTCTTCATCCTCTTTTCCTCTTACAGGTTAAGGACGCAGCAGTATAAGTGAAGAACAAGGTAACGTTCTTCTACTATCTCCTCTGTTCCGATAAGTGAAGAAATTAATATATGTTTCTTCTTCTCTTCTTATAGGAACTGCAGCAAATTGGTGAACCGAAGAACAAGGGTTCTTCAGCAAAAACCTTCTCTTCCTCCTACTGTGGATATTCGTTGCTGTGAAGCAACAGAGCCCCTTTCCTATCAATCTTCAAGTAGTCGTCCCAATCAAACTAAGGTAGGTTTTCTCAAGTCACTGTAGCCCAAACTAAATTGATACAGTACAATAATCATCATGCATATACATGGTTTGGTTTACTATAGTTTCTGAACGACTTTCTGTTAATTTCTTGAAAGAAACGTCCTTAGCAAGGGCGTGATTATGAAATACACACCCCAGACTAGGGCGCTATTTTACAAGTCACGACCCTGCCAAGGTCGTCAAATCTAAATTCGACGCCCTGTACACAGGCGTTAATTTCTTATAAACATTAATCACCATATTAACAACTGCTTATATATGAAATCATGATTCTAATCCATGATCAGATGTCTTCGACCCCTTTTGATTTTCTTGTCATGAGTATACATATATTCGTTCTATTGTATCCTGAATTTATTACTGCCATTGAAATTTCCTAAATAAACTTTAATTAACGACCTGGACGAGGTCATTTTCCACATGTTAACGCCCCATCACAGGGCGTGAATTGGAAAAGTAACGCCCCTTCAGAGGGCGCGTTTCTGTAAATTCCTGAAAAATGGTATTCTGTAAAAATAATAATTAAATAGTAACGCCCCTGCCCAGGGCGCGTTTTCAGACAAATTATTGAAATAATGAAATTCTGCAAATAAGGAAAATAGATAAACGCCCTCCTGTTAGGCGTTATTTACTTGAGAAACGACTTAGCGTAAGTCGTTATTTTCTGTAAAAATGATTTTTATCCTAATTCTGTTAACCGATGGTTTCATATTATACATATACATATATATCGGCACTATTCTCCACTCCGTGAGTATAGTCCCACTTTTCACGTTATTTTATCGATCACACTCAACTCTCATTGACATACAAGCTCTCCATTGGACATTCCGTTCCTTTGGACTAGCGAGTTAGTCATAGAGACCTCCGTAAGACTCCTCGTAGCCTTGGATTCCCTCAAGGCCGACTGAGCTGGTTGTACCCTAAAAACCCATTACACCATTGATGCCATGTCACTCTAAATAAACATGGGATACCGGCCCTTATGTTATACAAAGAGTATATCATAAGAAATTCTTAATGGAATGATGATATCATGCCATATAATGTCATTCTTGTAAACCTCAATTCTATGATAAGAATGAGGGTATCTTACCTTTGATATACTGTTCATGTGGACCTAAATTCTATATATAGAATGTCCATATTGATTTGTCATGGTACCCAAGTTAAGGGAACCATATTCTACCTAGTTTTATCGATATCGTGATTATACCGTCATTAGCGCCATTCTATGTCCTTGTCATATTTTTGGACTCTATTCCGTCAAAGTTGTCATACGGGTCTACAAGCTTGATGATTGAAATTCTTTATTGGCTATGTAAACAAAAGTGGATGTCAAAACACATGATAAATGCCTGCGCATATAGGGCCCGATCTGGTCCTGGGAGGAGCACCCGAAAGTAATTGTGCCCATGGGAGTTAAAATGATAAGGTATCTGGCATTATACCGAGTACTTTACTTTCTAGATTGGACATTCCAAATAAATCTTGTGCTTGAAATCGTACTTGACTTGACATGAAATGCGTGGCCCGAAAAAGGGTAATTTACTTGCTTGCTACATGATAGCTAAAGTTCTTGACATGACTTGTTAAATGTACTTGCTTGAATATCTTAAATGTCTTGTTATCTTATTGAAAGTTCATGATTTGTCCATCTTAATTCCTTGATATTACATTTTCTCTATCTTGTCGTTTTATGCGAGCATGCATAGCTTCATTGCATTCATGAAAATATAATTACTTAAACCCCTTGCTAGTATTTGAAATATAATTTCCTACTGAGCGTTCGCTCATTCCGTTTGTCCCTTTTTACTTTTCAGGTAAGTCCGACGACGATGGAAGTCAATCGGATGGGGAAAGTCCAGAGTGAAAGAGCTAGAGCTTTTCCAAGTGTCAATTAGTCTTTTCCTATTTTCTTGAGTCAACTATGTACTTTCCCTTTTTATTAAATAGAGTATTGGATTTGTAATAGTCTATTAATAATAAGGATTGGGTTATCTTGCTATTTTGCGCATCTCTGTCTTTGTGTCGAATACACGACCACTCTGATTGACATGATTGATATAAACTCGTCACGCGTCTCCGGGTATCTTCTGCGCTCGGGGCGTGACATCAGGCAAACCTTTCACCATTGAATGCTTTAAAAGTTTATGTAAGACATTGTAGCTAGCATGTCCTTATCTACGATGCCATAACCATGCAAGCTCAGACTTTGGTGCAGTAAGACAGAGGTTTATATGAGCAGGATCATCTAAATCAATCATGTAAGCATTGTTGACTCTTTTACCAGAAAATTTTACCTTGTCAGATTTTGATTCAAGGATTCTACATTCATGAGAATCAAACAACACTTTGTGACCTTTATCACACAATTGACTTATACTGAACAAATTGTATTTCAAACCTTCAACTAGCAACACATTTCCAATGGAGTTGGAGAGGTTCTTACCTACATTACCTGTTCTAATGATTCTTCCTTTGTTATTCCATGCAAATGTGACGTGTCCTCCTTTCTTTTTCTCCAAGAGACAAAATTATATTTTGTCTCCAGTCATGTGTCTTGAACAGCCGCTATCAAGGTACCACCGATTATGCATGGCTGCAAGACACTCCTGCACAAGGAATTGAGCAATGAGGTTTGGAACCCAACAAAATTTGGTCCCACCAACTTCTTCAGATTTTCAAAACATGATACCATCTCTTTTGGAATCCAAACCTTCCTAGTATTCATGTTTTCTTTGCTTAGTTTAGAGAGTTGATTTTTCTTTTCAGTTTTGACATTCATTTTTTGTTTAGAAGCACTTTGTTGGATTTTGTGGGTGTTCGAGGAAGTTTGCTTCTTAAACCATTGAGGCCACTGGTTGGTTTTGGGTTGAAAATTATTGTTTTGCAACCTAGGAGATTGAAGCTTATAGGATTGGTGCACACAAGAATCACAATTGCCCCAAAAGTTGGGTGGTGTCGACCTATATGAATGGGAGTGTCGACCTGTCCTATGTGCAACCCAATTATAGTGGCATCTAGAAGGCTGAGCGGGTGATGGCCAAGGAATTGTTGACCTGTACTGTGGGGAAGGTTGACTTTTCTTAGACTTTTGAGCAATCTTCTTAGGAATCTCTTCAACCTTTTCTTTTCCTTTGGGTGTTGTGTTTGAGGTAGAAGCATCAGAAGAGGAAACAAATGTGACAGTTTTTAACCCAATTGGCCTTTTGTTTGTGGGATCAAAACTCAACCCTTCCCTGCTGAAATTCATTCTAGTACCTAGCAATGCATCTAGGTTTTCTCTTCCATCTACAAACTTTTCTAAAGATTGTTGTTTATCCTTCAACTCTTTTTGTAGGTTTTTAATGTTTTGAAGGAGTTGAATATTGACTTGTTTGACAGCATCATATTTCTCATTACTCAATTTGCTGTCCTTTTCATAGGCTTGTATTTTTAGCTTCATGCTATCAATCTCATTTCTCAAGTATTCATTTTCAGTTTCCAAGTCAGCCATTTCTTTTCTTCCCTCTTTCAAGTTCTCAATCATTTTCTTAAGGTCTTCAATTTCAGTTTCAAGTGAAGTAGTTTTATGATTCATATCATGATCATGCACAAACGAGTTAACTTTCTTTTTCAATGATTTATTCTCCTTTTTGTACATGTCATATTTTTCCCTGAGCTGTATATATGCTTCCTCCCAATCATCAATTGTGAAATTTTCAAATGGAGAGTTTACCTCAGTTTCTTCGTCACCTCTGGCCATGAGATAAAGATCTTCTTTTTCTTTGTCCGAGGAGCTGGTTCCATCATCACTTTCTTCTTTGTCGCTCCATGTGGACACCATGGCCTTATTCTTCTTCTTGCCCTTCCATTTGTCAGCTTTTCTGAATTTTTTTGGACATTCAGTATTGAAATATCCTGGTTTGTTGCAAGAATAACAAATGATCTTATCAGCTTTCTTAAAGTTTTCAGAATTAGATTTGAAATCTTTCCTTACCTGTGACCTTCCTCTCATGAAGTTCTTACCTTCCTTTCTCAGAAATTTTCTGAACTTACGTGTGAGCATGGCTATGTCATCCTCATCTCGCTCACTTGCAGAAGCCTCACCTTCATCAGAAGTGCTTTGACCGCTGGGTCCTACTTTAAGAGCTAGGGACTTTTTCTTAGGCACCTCAGCCTATTTGTTCTTCAGGTTGATCTCATAGGTCATCAGTGACCCAATGAGTTCATCTACCTTAGTAGTTGCAAGATCTCTGGATTCTTCAACCACGGTAGCCTTCGTGTGCCAAGCTGGGGTTAGTGATCTAAGAATCTTCCTTACAATTTCCTGCTCTGAATATTTCTTTCCCAGATCAGTTAGACTATTAGTAAGCAGAGTTAAGCGAGCATACATATCTTGAATTGACTCATCATGCCTCATCCTGAACATTTCATATTCAGAAACTAAAATGTTGGCTTTTGTTTCTAGTACCTGAGAGGTTCCTTCATAAATAACTTCTAACCTGTCCCACATTTCTTTTACAGTTACGCAGGTAGCTACTCTTGAGAATTCTATTGGATAGAGTGAGCATTGCATGAAGTGTCTAGCACTCTAGTTGACAGTTGATTTCCTTATTTGTTCTTTGGTCCATAATTCCTCATCATCCGTGAGCTCATACGGACCTTTGCTGATCACTCGCCAGAGTTCGTAATCTTGGGCATGAATGAACACCTGCATGCGTTGTTTCCAATAAGGGTAATTAGTTCCAGTGAAATAAGGAGGCATATTCACAGAATGTCCTTCATGTAATAATCCCTTGGACGACAATCCACCATTTTTCTCAAGGTCGTTGGACCCCATAATGAGAGATTAGGCTCTAATACCACTTGTTGAGTAGTGGATGATGGATCTAGAAGGGAGGGGTGAATAGATCTATCCCTCTTTTCGTAGAATACCCCTCTTTAAAGCTAGATAAAGAAAATCACAGCAGAATATAACTAGCTTAACGAAGGACACAATAATTTGCTTAGCAAGATGTACAAGTAAAATAACGATTGAACCTAAGCATGCATCTAGCACAAAGTAATCGCACAAACAAATCACAACACACGAGTTTTTAAGGTGGTTTGGACTGAATCCCTAGTCCTACGTCCACCCCTCACCAAATCCGGTGAGGCTCCACTAGTGCAGCACACCAAACCGTAGATCGGAAAAACCTTCGATTGCCTTCCTACTAACCACCGGTAGGGACGTCAACACCTGCAGATTGGAGTACCTTCCAACTGTCTTCCTACTAACCATGGTATAGACGATTCTCAGTTTCGATAGCTTGAACAAAATGAAAAGAGAACAAGATGAAAATGCTCAAACAAGATATGGAGATATGCTAAAATCGATAAGATCTTATCTGAAATAGAGACTTCTTCTTCCTTGCAAAGCCTTCACGCAATAATGGTTTCTTCTTCCTTGCGAAGTGATCTTCCTTGGATCCCCTTGAGTTGATGAAGAGGATTATGGATGCAGATTTGACCTCCCTTGAAAATCTTGTGAAATGAGCTTCCTTGAATCCCTTTGAGTTGATGAAGAAGACTATGGATGCAGCTTTGATCACCATTGAGAACCTTACTTGCTTCTAGACTTCCTTGGAGGTTGCTTGCTTGAGATATAACCTTGAATCACCTTAGAATGGATGAAGAACTCTGCACGGAGTACTGTTCACGGCTATAGTACCTCTTCTTCCTTGGACCTCTCCTCTAGCCTCCCTTGATCTCCTTTGATCCCTCTTGATGCATTAGGGTTTCTAACCCTCTTGTGTTGGTTTTATAACTTTTGAATGGTCCATAGACACCCCCCAGACCAGATCCACAATCCATGGGAGATTGGGTAACTTTAGGATTAAACAAATCCAAGAAAAGGTGTAGCCCACGAGGTGGAAAACGAAGTCAAACATTGCTGCATCGGGGCTTCCGGTTGACCGGAGGTTGGTGGTCGGTCGACCGGAACTTTACAGGTGTGAATAAATTTCGTTCTGGCAAAATCAGTCGGCCGGCAACATGGGGGCGGTCGACTGGACCTACTGGGGCGGTCGACCGGACCTACTCGGGCGGTCAACTGGTTCCTGTAAATTTTGTAACATTTTGGTTCTGGCGATTCTGGTCGACCGGCACTATGGTCTTGGTCGACCGAAATGACCCAGTCCTACAAAATTGAAGTGTTAGCCTAATGAAAAACATCCAAATAACAAAGGCTTTAAGTAGATGTTTGTTTCATGCATTTTGGGGTTAGATTTCACTTGGTTTATGCATTTGAAACATCTAGACTATTTGAGCATTTGACCATGATTAGAATGAAGAGCGAAGGCATTCGAAGAGTGAACTTGCAAGTTATCAATCCAAGTTATCAATCATTGTGAACCTCAATTACCATGAATGAAGTTTAGAAATGAGAGGTATATGGAATACCCATGGTGAGATTGATGGCTATGATAAGGTAAGAATCTTACCAATGGTTCTTGACAGTAAATGACATATACTACCTGTATTGAATGGTAGAGAAGCAAGGTGCTTATCCAAACGTTTGGTTTGCCAGGCGACTACCTTGAGTTTGATCGTTTGATTGATCACGATTTGAAGGGATTTTCATCCTTGCTTGGGCGCGATCATTAGGCTTTCACTTTTGCGATCTCCACTCCATTCCTTGGCTTATCTGTCATGAAAAAGTATCAAGTATTTTAGTCATATGAGAGTGAAAAATATCAATGACTTATAATGTTTGGCCATTATCAAAACCATGAATATCAAATGACCATAGGGGCACAACAAGCTCCCCCCACCCGGACAGCCCCTCCTAGTGGCACCCCTCCCCCTTGCCCCACAAGTGGCCCTCCCAATCCCACTCCTAATAGACCCAATCTGGGACCCACTTGGGCTACCCCTAACCACCAAAGTGGGCAGCAATGCTTTAGGTGCCTTGGTTATGGACATTTCACCAATCAATGCCCTACCAAGGGCGCATCTAGTTTGCACATTGATTAGGCTAACCCCCTACCCTAAGCCGGGGTTGAGGAAGAGGTTGAGGTGTATGAGGCCTCTCCCGATTGGGAGGAAGAGTATGAAACCCACAACATGGAGACCAATCAAGAACAACCCCCTCCATCCACTAACCCTCACCTTGGAGTGGTTAGGTGCATCCTCACTCAAGCCCAAGAACATGATTGGAGAACAAACACCATCTTCCATACATACATCCGGATAGGGAATCATGCTAGGAAGGTCATCTTGGACAATGGGAGTAGTGTGAATGTGGTGTCCCCCGACACCGTCAAACTTTTGGGACTTACCATCTCCCCACACCCACACCCACACCCATATCGGGTAGCTTGGATTGATGCCACATCCGTACCCGTTAGCACTCGTTGCCTTGTCCTCATCACCTTTCAATCCTACCAAGGCCAAGTATGGTGTGACATTCTACCAATGGAAGTAGGAAGCATACTCCTAGGGCTGTTGGTCCCGGGTAGGCGAGTGGACAAGAAGGGGGGTTGAATTATCCCCTAATAAAAATGGTAAATTTAAAACTAACTAAGCGGAATTAACAAGTTTGATGAGATTGAAGGAAATAGACTAACAAAGTAATTTAAGTTCACTCAACCTCTCTGATTTCACATGATCGACTAAACGGAGTAAGCAAGGAACACACAATCACACAATGCAAACCACAAGACACAGGGGTTTTTAAGGTGGTTCAGGACCACGACCGGCTCCCTACGTCCACCCCTTACCAAACCGGTACGGATCCACTTGCTTGATAAACCAGCACGGGGAAGACTCCCCAACACGGAGCAGGGCTCCAACATACACGGGGATAAATCCCCAACACGGAGGTGACGATCCAACAACATGCAAGATGACGCTTGCACATAAACACGGGGATACGCCCCAACACACACACACACAGAGTATACCCTACAAGCACGGGGTACAACTCCAAACACACACGGAGATGCAGTCTCCAACACGATCTGACAATCAGATCACAAACACACACACACGCTGCAACAAGCGCAGCACGATAGACACATGACCATATACAAACGGTCACACACACAAACACACATGGAGACGGAGTCTCCAACTCGATCCAACGATGAAATCACAAACACACACACACGAGCTGTAACACCGCAGCACAATAATCTACAATCGTACGCAGACGGTTTACACACACTCTCTCTTAGTTTAGGAAATTCAAAACAAATATTCAATCATGCTCAACCCAGAATATAAATCATGAAACACATCACAAACAATCAGGTAGAAGATGTGAAAATGACCCCCCTTTGTTTTTCAAGGCCGAATGATGATGTTCTTTGATGCTCGGGTCGGAGGTAAGCCGGATGCCATCGATTTGAACGTCAACGCGTTCCTCTCTTCAATCCGCGTCACTTTCTCTTCATGCACGATCTCCAAATCCTCCTGGATGTAAATCAAATCTCCTCCACAATAGCTTCTCCTTCCTTTCTCCTTTTCTTCACCTGCAAGATAGAAAACCATGAACACATTAGGGTTGTGTCTTATGAAATTCGTAGCTCTCATATGCATACAAATAGGAGGCATCAAAAGACTAGTATAACCCTTCTAGAAACCTCTAAAAGGACCCCCAATAGGTCTCCCACCAACCCAAGGGCAAAGGGGTAAGAGTTAGGCACAAGTTGACTTGGTTTAGATGGGTTTCAGAACCACATTTTTGGGTTTTCGCCGCTACCGGTCGACCTACACGGGTTGGGGGGTCGACTGAAATTTTACAGACTGAAATCTCCCATCACTGGGAATGTAGGTCGACCGGAGCCCTATGGGTGGTCGACTGTCAGCTACAGTAAAATCTAGATTATCACATTTTAGCCCCAAACTCCATTGCAACCCTTCCAACCTCTATGGCATCAAACTCCTTTGATCTTGGGGAATATATACTGAGTGTTTTGACCTACAAAACCATATAAAAAGGATTAGAACTTTAGCTCAATAATCCATATGATAAATGTATGAAATACATACATGAAAGCCCATGAATTAGATGCATGTGAACTCTTTGAGCCACAGCCACAAATATCCTAAGTTAAAGATCAAGAGATAAAAACTCAATCACCCCAAGCAAAATATTCTCCATGAAACACACTCATGGAATCTCAATAACAAGGAGGATAAAAACTCATTCACAAGTTAATCATCCACATCAAAAGATCAAGTTCATATGACAATGAATTTAAGCACATGAATGATCATCATGTAACCAACACTTCCATGATTGATGTGAGTATTGAAAAATCACATTCAGCCATATGAATGTGAGAACACATATCAACCATATCCTACCAAGATTCACAAAGGCTCTTCCATTTGCATTCAAGGCCATAAAGATCACAATGAGAATATACATGAACATATGCAAGTTGAATGAGCATCATGAAGCCAAATATACCAAGAGTGATATAAGCATTGAGTAACCAAATACCATAGATCATGAAAACATCACTCACTCATATATACCATGATTTGCATGAGGGGTTCAGTAACACTTTGCTAGCTCATAAGGCCTTGCAACTTAACATATTGAAAATGCATGAAACACAGTGGGAGTCGACATAATGCAATGAGTGAGTTAACTCCCTTTTTCAACTGAGAACTTCATTGATGCACTCCTTTGAGTTCCAAAACATGAACCATAGTTTTGATCATGCAAACCAATATATATAGCATGAGTTCATTAAACACTATGGATTCATATGACTTGCAAGTGTGAACCTTGAAGTTATATGGTAACTCATCAACCAAGATGCATACATGTTGCTCAATGAAACATACACATGCATGCTCAATGATGCACATCACCACAAGCATAATTATTTTCTTATCATTAAAACCAAAACACCAAATAGCAATTAGGAGATGCAACAGTCTCCTGTAACAATCTCCCCCTTTTTCATGATGACAAAATAATATGTGCGCGAGTTCCTAAAGATGGTGTAGAAGTAGTTCAATGAATGTTATGAGAATGGTGGATAAGACTTTAATCACATTCAATCTCATTCTCCCTCAAAACAACTCTCTCTTCATTGAGCAGAAGGCGGTACACAATCAACAACATTGAGCACAGTACACAACCAACAACATTGAGCACACACCTCTTCTCCCCCTTTTTGTCATCTACAAAAAGACAGGGTGTTATTGGCCATGATATGAATATGATAGGCCGGAAGAGATGATACCAATGTGGATACCAATTGCTGGGAATTGTTGGCCTCAAAGATGTTTTTTTTTTATCAAAAACCTTGCCTAAGTACATTAGGGGGTCCAATGCACAACTAGGAGGTGACTTTTATTAATAATGAATGGCCTCAAAGATGTGAACCATTGGTAGAAGAGTTATGTAACATGACGTGTTCAAGATGATAGCATTCAAAGTCTAAAGCCCATTTTAGATCTTCACAAGATGCAAGAGCAAAGCAACGGCAAGATGGCATATCATATGAATTTCTTTGATGTTTTAAATTTTTAGATTTTTAGATTTTCTTTTGAAATGCATAAAAACTCAATGCAAACATATGATGGCCCTATGAATGCATGCAGTGCAACTAAACAGATATGCATGTGAAAAACAACTTAGCCAATTGTTGAGCTCAAAAACCATGTTGATTATTTCCATGTGAGGGTCACAAATTTTGATTTTCATGGTTTTCAGATTTTTAAATTTTCTTTAGGAGTGCATGAAGCTAAATGCATACAGATGATGAGATATGAAATGCACCATGCAACCAAGCAGATATACACATATTACATGCAACACAGCTCCCCCTTACTTATTTAAGAGGCGAATGGGTATAAGAAAGTGTATGAGAGTCGAAACATCTAGGATGCTTATGTGTAACACCTAGGGGATTGTGCATTCACACAGAGGAGTTATGCAATAGTCAATCCAGTCAATCAATTTTATGAATGCATATTAAATCAAATTTCCATATGTGTAGGTGAATGACATGAAAATAGATTGTAGCCATATGGATATTCAGAGTTTCAGATCAACACAATGAGAGATTATACAACCTACATTTCATTTTAAGAGAACAGCGTATTGGAGGTGTTGTGCCTCCTGATTTGATGATGTTTGGGGAAGAATGTTTTGACTCCTCTGGAAATAATTTCTGCTAGGAGTCTGTGTGTTTTGAATGATTGGCATCAGTTTAGTTGACTATGTTAACTTTACTGTTGACTTTGTGTTGACTCATGTAGCACTTATTATTTTGATGAAATTTTTTTAGTCAGATTGACTGCTAAGACATTCATGCATTTATGTTAGTGAAAGCATTTTGCATGCAAGGTCTAACATGTTAGTATATAATAGGTCATGCATAAGGTCTATGCTAATATCGCATTGCTTAGCTGAAGTCTGCGTCAGTTACTTCAGATCTGGTCTTAAGGAAGCTAGCTGTTCCTTAAGCACACTAAGGTCGGTGCTAGGTGCGCTATGTGCTATACAAGGTCAGTGAAAACTTCTTGTAGTACAGTGATAAGGTCAGTGCAAACTTCTTGTAGTACAGTGATAAGGTCAGTGCAAACTTCTTGTAGTACAGTGATAAGGTCAGTGCAAACTTCTTGTAGTACAATGATAAGGTCGGTGCTTGTTGTCCATAGCATATTCGAAAGTCGGTGCATGTTTTATATAATGCATTCACAAGTCAGTGCATGTTTACCTTAGGCAGATGTAGGTTTGTGCACATTCTACCCTTGTGCTATACAACGTCAGTGCACATTTGGCGATAGCAGCAAAGGTCCGTGCACATTTGCTAGCGATAGTAGCAAAGGTCCGTGCACATTTGCTAGCGACAGTAGTTGAGGTCCGTGCACATCTCAGTCATCGGCATATAAGGTCTATGCATATTTTTCTCATGAGCACGCCAAGGTATGTGCATAGTCTCTTATATGCACATTAAGTCTGTGCTATTCCAGTGCTTCACGCATGTAAAGTCAGTGCTAGCATATATAGGGCTTATGCATTCAAGTCAATGAGAGCACATAAGTTTCATACATTAAGCATCAATGATCTATGATTCTTTGTCTTCATGGTTTCAATTACATTATAATCACCCTCTGTGACGACCCGGACTCCGGATACCGGATATACTCGATGGGACTACCGAGTAGACCCGATACTGCTTGGAACCCATGAAGCCTCCCAAGAGCTGTAAAGCTCCGAAGGAATAAAAGGAGTGTCGTGTAGTACATTGAAGTTGCAGATATAACAGTAAACAATTAAATTTCATTAATCAGGTTTGCTAAAGTAGCAGAAATAACATTACTTTTTAATTCACAGTTACAATTTAACAATTATTCCAGAGTCCAGTCCAAAGGAAAGACAAGTACAGTCGACAGAAAAGAAAGACGTACACTGAGGTCGGGGGAAGCCCGACGCAGGTACCGCTGGCGGCTATGGACACGCCACACTAGGAGCCACGAAAGTAGAACGACCCACCTGAAAAGCAGGGGTGAGCCTGTGGACGTAAAAAAAAAATGACGGCGTCGATCATACGGCATGCACGTCGTAACACTCGAGAGCAAGCCGGAGACGAAAATGCCGAATAAACCTCATGCCTCGCCCGATCAGGACGAGAACTCGCTTGGTGGTTCGCTACCCACTAAGGAAGCCCCCTAAGTAGAAGATACAGCTACAACGCTTCGACCGGCCATGCCGAGAGCTGAATCAGAGAGAAGTCGAGAACTCTGGCACAGTCTCGACATGCACCGAAAGTCACGTAGAATCTGGGATCGAGCCCCAGAGGCTACAAACGGAATATTACAGAGGCCATACATCGCAAACGGAACGTTCTGGTAATGCCGACATTCATATAAACGGCCGCGACTTCGAAAAGAATCTGTTTGGTGCTTAAAACGGCACGAAGGGGCCTTAAAACGGCGCGCCCCCCCTTCTCAAAACGGCGCACCCCCTTTTTTCTTTGGCTATCCGGCGCGCTCCTGTCGAAGGGGCCTTCCTCCTTTGATGCTTAAAACGGCGCCCCTTTGAATGCACTAAAACGGCACCGTTTTAACCCCTCATTCTCAAAGCCCACAGTAGACTATTCTCTGAAGCGTTTCCACGGCGCGCAATCAACCCATCCCATCATCAGTCCGATCCCCTATTTTCGGGCGCAAATGAAGAGAACTTACCTGAAATGGCCAGGCCTCCGGCGTCCGACCAACGTGCAACTGCCTGAACTCCTCAAGCTCCCTGGAATGGCAATCTTCGAGCTCCGCACCGAACGTCGCTTCCCCGCCAGTCACTGTCGACCAATCCGGTGGAGGCACCTCCCCTACGCTATGAATCCCCCTACCTGCAGGCCACTCAACAGCGTCAGATACAGAGAGGGAGAAGAATGTAAGCGAAGGGGCATTGAACTTCAAGGGGCTCCTTTCCCAGCTGGATGGATATATATATCGAGAGAAGAGAAGAGAGAAGAAGGAGGATCAAAAAAAAGAAGAGAAGGAGAAGGGGTGGCTCTGGTTCTCATATGGCTCTCTGAGGCGAACAGGGGTGAGAGAGTTTCTTTTTCTCCTCCTCTGGGGAGCTTCCATTGAAGAAGGCCGAAGGGTGAGCAAGCTCTGTTCTGGTGCCGGAGAAGAAAAGGGAGAGAGAGAGGGGTGAGTGTGAGAGGTGAGCCGGGTGGGGTTCTGTGTTCTTTTCTTTCTTCCTCGACAGTATCTTCTCCCCCCCCTTTCTGATGTAGTCCATTTGTATCTTGGGATGAATCTCTTTCTATGCAAAACTCCTTTCCCGTTCTGTGGATGAATAAAAAGAAGAAAAGCCATTTTCACAACTCTTGTGTTCTCTGTTCCAGTCTCTGCTCCGTCTGCTCATTCTCCGATCATCCCGGGCCCTTGAGGGCTGCCTGTCCATGGCATGACCCTCAAAGGTACCCACCGCCGGATGAACATTTATGGCCCTTGTGGCAAATACCTATCCCGTTTGGAAAGTTCATCGCCCGCGAGCCGTGGTTGTTCTTGAAGGCTAGCCCTCGAACGTTCCATACTCACATTTGGGTTCGGACCGCCGTGAGGCCACTCCGATTTTCGAGAGTCTACCCTGGAGCAATCCGATTGGTGACTTTCCTTTTCCTTTGGCTAGCCCCAGTCCAGGGGCGGTGTTGTCGGATTTTCGCCAGGGCCAAGAACATACAAGAACACTTAAGAACAAACGAACAAAGACACCCTCTGTGAATTAACCCCTAAAATTTTGCACAACAAACTCCTCCGAACAAATCACTTAAACCCCTTCGTTGCCAATCTAATTTATCAATTGAACGAACAAACTAACCATTAAAATCCACCTACGGGTGAAGGAAAAGGAGCGCACAGTCAATCCATGTGAAACAAACCCTCGAGAGAGTTTAATTTGGTGCGGTGACTATTCCACCGTGCCGCTTTAACATCACTCTCAAAATCCATCTCCCCCTTTGAACCTTCAACCGGCGTGTGCCTTCAACACCGTAACCTGGCGTGGCGTTGACCGGCGTGCCCTCCTCACAAAAGCCCCATATCTTCTCCTTTCAAATGTTAAAACGGCGCGCCCCCTCCATTTCCTTCTGTGAACACCCAAAAACGGCGCGCCCCCCTCCATCTCCTTCTTTGAATCCTAAAAACGGCGCCCCCCCTCCATCTCCTTCTGTGAAGCCCAAATCTGACGCGCCCCCCCATTGGTTCCCTTAAACCGGCGGGCCCCATGGCCCTAATACGGCGCGCCCATCTCCATCTCGTTGCCCGAATACGGCGCGCCCATCTCCATCCTCTTGGGTCCTTTAATCCGACGCGCACCATTTGAAATCACATACACGGCGCGCCCTTCTACCCTTGCATGGCTCTTAATTCGGCGCGTACAAATAGATCTCCTTCAATACACTAATCCGGCGCGCCTCCTTAATACAAGAAATGAATAAATAGCCAAAATAGAAGGGCCCAAAGAGAATAATAGTAAAAGGTCAACGCTAATAAAAGAATGAAAGGAACTCTAGCACCCATGCTTCAATTAAAATTTTGTTCCGGGGGCGCTGCCCCCTTGACCCCCGCGTCCTGACCGGGCAGGTCGAACCCCGCGACCTGACCGCGCAGGTCGATCCGCGTGTGAGGGCGCACGTTAGTGAGCTCGGGCTACGCACTTAATAATTCACTCCCTCAGACTGGGTGCAAAGAGAAAATCAACGACGCCTTATGGTATCGAACGTGGTTTACGGAATTTCCGACATGGCCATAGTCCGAAATCATCTCCGGCCAACAGTATATCAACTTGACCCGTCCCTACCGGGATCCAATCCCGCATTCTCATTAAACATGCCTTGTTCATGGCAGACATCTGTGCGGTTTTGTTACCGTCTTTTATACTGTAAACACGGACCTCCATCCGAACATGAAGTGGCCCGTGAGTGGCCGACATAGTCTGAACATTCACGTCCCGATACGGGTTTCTAGAATAGTTCGTCTTTCACTATCCTCCTGCATTATTAGTATTCTCTTTAGGCCGTAGGGCCCTTATTCTCGGCAATCAATCAAGGGTGTTCTCCCGTATGGGGGATGTAAATAACGTCGTGGCCTTTATGGCACGGCGGCTTTTGGTCCCGACACGAACTACACAATCGTCTGATTAGTCAGATCGCGCGCACCATGGGCTTCCATGAAGCCCGAATAAATCATCACTGTAACGCCCGGTAATTTTGGAATAAGAATAAAAATATACATAATGATAAATACAAACTCTTATAAGTATATGATGTTTAATAAATATAATTTATTTAAATAAATAAATGTCCAAGTGATATTACTTTAGGCTAAATAGGAACCCAATTATTTATGAAAAAGATAGTGTACTTTTTTTACATATTCCTATAAATAGCTAATAATGGTGAACAAAAGGCTAGTAAATATTACCTTTTGGAATGAAAGTAAATATTTTACCTAGGATCGAACCTGCCTCTGATACCTAAGATAATGATTAAGAAGGAAATAAAAGTGAAGGAAATTATAAGAAATGAAACCCCTATCTGAAGTACTAAGCAAACTCTTAATCAGTGAAGACCCTAGTATATATCATGACCCACCTACAAAAATAGGCCATTAAGAAACCCAAGCCAACCTATATACATATACATGGGAAAATATATATATATCTATAGGGAAAAACCTATATATATATATATATATATATATATATATATATATACATAACCGATTTATATATATATGAACCCCTTCAAGGAAAAGCCGTATATAATAATATACATGAGAACTTAGATGTATATCTAAATATATTAATAAATATGTATATGCTCATTATTATATCATGCCCAGACCCGGTACACGACCCCCGACATCCTAATGACCTTACCCTTTTATTATAACAAATTCAAGAATAACATGTTATTTTTAAGTAAGGCATTTAATGCATAATACAATTTTATTTGAATTTAGAATCAATAAATCTCGAAGAGAACATCAATTTGTATTTTATTAATAATTTATAAAATTTAATATTCACATTTATTACATTATACTTTTATTAGAAGGAAGAAATATACATTAATAGGATTTAAATGAATTAAGAAAAATTAAAAGAGAAAAGAATGGACATATATATGATATCGGTCTTTTGGAGGCTAAGAAGAAAAGCAAAAATTTAATTGACGCCAACATTGATGGGCGTCCATTCTATAAGAAACGACTTTGAGCAAGTCGTTATTTCTAAATTAGAAAATTCAAATAAAGCATAAATAGCATAAGGAAGGATATAAACACAATTTTATTTCTTCAAAGAAATGCCAAAAGAAAAATGACGCCATGGTCTTGGGCGTGTGTTTCATAAAAGATGACTTACATTAAGTCGTGAATTCAAAATAAAGTGAATAGTGCCACTTTTTGATTTAAAGGAATTTTTAAAAACTAATTATATGAAAAAATCAAGAAAAATGGAAAAATATTACCCATAAAATTTCATAACTAGACCTAATCAAATAAAAAAGATAAAAATCCTCAAATATTGTAACTAGCATAAGTTAACGTGAAATCATGAACAGCGCCCGGCGGAAGGGCGTTATTTCTTTAAAAATGACTTTTGCATAGGCGTTAGTTTCAAAAGAGACGACTGTACCAAAGGGCGTCAAATCTCAAAACACCTAAAGTGAAGAAAAGGAAAGAATAATTAACGCCCCTTTTCTTGAGCGTTATTTACAATATTAACGCCCGTTATCATAGTCACTAATTTAATCCGTAAAATGGGCAAAGTAGGGTAAGGAAATAAAATATTAAGAGACGCCCTCCTTCAAGGCGTTAATTCAAGAATTTAAGACTGTAGATACAGTCGCGAATTTAAAAGTAACGCCTCAAGACAAGGCGTTAATTCACATTGAGAGTTGTTTTGCATCCGATTCGAACAAAATGCTAAACTGGGTAAGATCAATTAAGGAAGGGATGACTACGAGGATAGTTGAGGATCGTAGGGATCTTCACTAAGGGAAATTTTAGTCCTAATCAAAGTCTTAAAGCCTATAGGATTCTTTTCCTATAAATAACTCTCTTCGAGACCTCGTTTATACTCTTTAGATCTTCATCGAACCGCGTTAATCTCCTGCAGTTTTGTTCTACATCTTTCTCTTCTCTTTGCTACCTAGCTACTGCTCTTTTTCTTTGATTGAGCGAAGAAGGGGTGCTACTTCTTCCTCTTCCTCCTTGTTGCCGTAAGGAAGGCCATCGTCTTCCTTAAAACCGTGAAGCTGCGGTGGTTGCTGTTCTTCCTCCTGAGGCTGCTCAACTGAAGAGCCTCTTCGTCTTCCTCTTCTTCCTTGTGTACAAAGGTGGGGTGGCCGCAGTTCAAGCTTTTCTTCCGTTGAGAAGTAGAACAAGTGCTTCTCCATCCTCTGTTCCTGTACCAGGAAGTAGAGTATCGTATTTCACTTCGTCAAACGCAAAATCTTCAGATCAAGTAGGTTTTCTCAAGAATTGTAGCCCAAACTTATTATATAATCATGCTGTTAACATAAATTAATCCATGCATATAGTTTCACTGAGTTTTAGAGGTTTTCTGTGAAATTTTGTAAGTAGCGACCCATGTCAGGGCACTAATTCATGATCTGACGCCCGACCTAAGAGTCGTCAATTTCAAGTAATTAATAAATACGCATGTTTAAAATTTAATATCTATGAAACCGGTAGTTAAATCTAATGCATGATCATATATCCCGAATCCTGATATTTTTCTTGTCCTGACCATGTAATTTGTTTCCTGAAAATTTATTATCCGGGAAATTACCACTATTCATGTTAAAATCCTTGAAAAGAATGAATTAACGACCTTCAGTAGGACGTCTTTTATTAATAAGATGCCCTATACAAGGGCGCGAATTTTTATTAACGACTTTTTATGAGTCGCTAGTTCACCAAAGCACCAGCTGTTAATAAAGTTCTGTTAAATGGATAATTAACGACAGCCACGACGTCGTTGCTTTATTAAATAACGCATTGAATAAGGCGTGTTTTATGGAAAATACAGAATTAAGAAAACCCCGGCATAACAGAAATATATGATGGATGACTGATACAGAAGTCGTCAAATCGGAAATAAACGACCCTGTGCAGGGCGTTAATTTATTAAGTAGTGACTTATGTTAAGTCGCTAATTCCTGTGTGATTATTTTATGCTGTTTTCTGTGAACCGAGGGTTATATATATATATATATATATATATATATATATATATATATATATATATATATATATCGGCACTATATTCCATTCTGTGAGTATAGTCCCATGTTTCACGATGATTTATCGCATTACCCACTAACTCTCGGTGACATACAAGCCCTCCATTGGACATTCCGTTCCTTTGGACTGGCGAGTTAGTCACTGGGACCTCCGTAAGTCTCCTCGTAGCCTTGGATTCCCTCAAGGCCGACTGAGCGGGTTGTACCATAAAAACCCTTTACACTATTTTGCCATGTCACTCTATAGAAACATGGTATACCGGCCCTCATGATATGCTATGTGGATATCATGAGAATATTCTTAATGGGATGTGGACATCATGCCATTAATCTGCTGTTCTTGTGGACCTCAATTCTATATCAAGTGGGTGACCATCTATATATGGACACTTAATTGTCATGGTACCCAATTAGGGAACCAATTCCACCCAATTTATCGACATGTCATGGTTTATATGCTTCGCGTGGATTTTATCGCAAGAATGTCCTTACTCAAGGGCCTTGCCCTTGAATTTCATAAAAATCTTATCTTATCATCCTATTAAAGCTTATTCTTGAAACTTCTTATTGGCTATAAACTATCGTGGATGTCTAGATCTATCTTTAATGCTGTACATATAAGGGCCCGATCTGGTCCTGGGAGGAGCACCCAAAAGTACTAGTGCCCATGGGAGTTGTAATGATCACGGTGTCTAGCATTACACCGAAGTACTTTTTCTCTTGATCTTTGATATTCCACACTCTCTCTTTCTTGCGTGCGTGACTCGACTTGCGTGACTTTACTAGCGTGGCCCGACACGGGCAAAGTACTTGCGTGAAATAGCCAATAATCTATAAAGTCTCTCATGAATATCTCTTGTTTAAGACTCGCTTGGAAGTTTTGCACGACGTGTTATTCTATTATTAGTTTTATTTCATTTGCTCAGTTATTTCTACATGCATATTGCATTTACATGTGAAAAATTGTAATTACCTAAACCCATTGCTAGTTCCTGAGATATAATTCCTACTGAGCGTTCGCTCACTCAGTTTTATTCCAACATTTTTCAGGTAATCAGGTGGCTAGCGAGACCGAGACTCACACGGGCGGGACAAGTGTGCAAGCGAGCTTCGAAAACTAGTGAACCCGAGTCTTTTTATCTTTCTTGAGTCTAGCATGATGTCTCACATGTTTAGTTATCTTGTCTAAGTCTATTAGTGCGTCATCTCCTTTTCTTTCCTAGTGACGTAGTTGAGTCTTCAAGTTATTGTAAGAGATTTATATTTGAAATAAAAAATTTTATTGTTGTTCCAAATTACTTGGTCTCATGCCATTGCTCTTGATCATTCATGACTGTTTAACTGCCACGTTCCGAGCAAACAACACGTTCCGCTGCTATCGGTTCGGGGCGTGGCAGTCACCTAGGTGACTGGCACGCCCACGCACTTAATAAACCCAATAAACGAACAACCAATGACCTTAATAAAAAGTGCGTCCACAAGTCTGGCACGCCCGGTGGGACTCGAAATCACCCTTCATCTCTTTGCCGGGACTAAGGGCCCTACGGCCCCTTTCTTGTAATACTAATTGTTTGATTTGCAAATGCAGGTTGCATTTCGGACACCAGGATGGCCCCCACGTTCGGTCAACAGGCCGTCGAGAGCCATGTTCGGAACGGCTACTTGGCTGTCCCCCTCAGCTTTGGGAGCTTCCCTCTCGTGGTAGGCTTCCCCAACTTCCTCGGGGTAGCCTTCACGAACCTGCTGGACGTGGAAGCGTCTGACAGGACTGAAAGCAACGCTCCCATCCAGGGGGCCGCCAAAGCTACTGTCGGTCGATCAATGGCCGAGACTTCCAAGACCGTCCCGACTGGGACGCTGAGCTGCAACGTGCACCATGTGCACCAAACTACCGGCCCTTCTCACCCAAGGTCGGCCTCTCACCAGAGGAGGCTCCGGAGGAGCCACGCCATGACATCACCCCGAGGCCGGTTCTCTAGCACCGGAAAGTCGGCTGTCGTCGGGACTTTTTGGGTGCATCTTAACGGACAGCGTTCCGAGGTTATCCCGGATCGCATTGTACCCGCCGTACCGGTGCGCAACTCTATTCAGGCATTGGAGAAGATGAAGGGCAGGATGACGCCCGCCATTCAGGCCCCAGCGCCGCAGCATCAGTTGGCCTCCAGGCCCACCAAATGTAAGCAAGTTTGGGTTCCCAAGGGGGCCCGATTCACCTCACCAGCCCAGGCAAGGCCCAGCACCTTCCGCCCGGCAAAGGCACAACAAGGAAATCGGGTCAAGACATCGGCCCTCGTCCACCAGCCAGCATTAACTACACCGGCCCCTCCGAAGAATATCCACCGTCGACACTACCGACGTCACTATCAGGCTGCCCGTGTGGAGCCTGCAACCCACATGCCCGTTGCTGCCAACAGGGCGACATCACCGGCTTCTCCTCTTGAGCAAGATTGGGAAGGAGTGGAGCAAGCCATGAGGAACTACTTGCGGGGCCCGGAGAGCACTCCCCTGAGTCGCCAGAGATTACTGGGGGCAGTAGCCTCCGCCTTTGAAGAAGAAGAGACCCGACTGGTGCCCAACGTCGAGTCAAGAAACTGCTCGGAGGAGCGCTATCAGTCCCCGCTGAGGGAAGAAGTGAAGCCACGGAGATCGGTCTTTGACAGATTGGTCTTCCCAGGTAAGCCATCGAGAAGAACGGCAAGAAGAGGCAGAGACCTGAGGGTCTATACTTGCAACATGGCAGGGGTATCTGGTCGGTACGGGGCTCTACCAACCGAGCCCGAAGAAGTGGCCAGGCTTGTCACAAGGCCATGACCTCTTACCAGAAGAGGGAAAGCAGCAGCTGAGAAGACACAAGTCCACATTGGAGAAGTTGACAGTGAGGAACCCTCAATGGCCTTGGCTGCCAATGTTATTAAAGAGGGCACCACGAGAGGACCGTCCACTTCATCCGAAGAGGCGGCGATCGAAGAAAGAGGGGGCACCCCCGGCCTCTCTATGAACGACCCCACGGTGTTACACATGATGCAGTAATATCAGCGGGAGATCGAATTGTTAAAGAAACAACTGACTGAAAGAGTTGCTCAGCCCTCAACATCCGGGCAGACTGAAGCATTGCAAGAGACCCCTGGGGGCAACGGTCAGGCCTCGGAAGCTTCTCCATAGGCGACGGTGTCTCCCCCAATACCTACCTACACTGGCGGCGTACCCCTGCATCAACCACAACATATCACACCTGCCCCGCCACCGAACCTCCCATTCCAGGGGTCCACTATTGCACCTCAGGCGACAATGTTAACAACGCCGCTGGCGCAACCGGCCCATTTCTATTCAAACCCGGTTGACCCGGCAACAGTGAGCAGACTAATGCTCAAACAAATGATAGATATGAAGTTGGCAGAGAGGAGCGATGGTGATCACACGCCATTCGACATATACCGGGTACCTTACCCGGCACACTATGCTGCCAAGAGGCTACCGGTCGGCATCACCAAGCCGCCGAAGTTTGAGAAATTTAATGGGCAAGGGTCTCCTAGGGAGCACATTGCCTATTATGTGAATGTTATGGGGGATCTAGCTGCGGATGAAGCTTATCTTCTCAAATTCTTCGGCTCGACACTTACCGGGCTCGCTTTCGAGTGGTACTCGAGCTTGCCCGCCGGGTCCATTGCAGACTGGCCCGATATGCAGAAGAAATTCAAGGAAAGGTTCTACATAGCTGAGCGGGAGGTAACCGTGGCAGAGCTTTATGCCACGAGACAGTGAAATGATGAGTCGGCACTCGACTACATAAAGAGGTGGAGGAACCTCAGCATGAGATGCAAACATCCTCCGCATCAAGAGGACGTAGTGCAGATCTGTAAACAAAATCTGAAGAAAGAAATCCTTGAGAGGATGATAGGTGCTGAAGTAAGGTCATTTGATCGTCTGAATAACATAGTGGCAGAGATCGAGGCATTCCTTGCTCGATACTCTTCTACTCCAGTTGCATCGAGCCAGAGGGCCAGGCAGGTCGAGAAAAGACCAACACCGCTAGAAGTTCACACACTGGACTTCGAAGCTTTTGAAAAGCAAAGAGAGAAAGCCAAAGAGATAGCCGACCCTCCTCCGCCCAGGTCCACTGAACGGCAGGAAGGTCCCTCCCTGCGGGAGAAGATGAGGAATAAATTGTACTCTTTTCCTCGAGACAAAGCCCGGGTCCTGTTTGAATGGGCCACCAGGTACAACAAGATCACGTTACCAGATCCAAAGAGGCCTGGTGACTTGAAGAAGAAGGATGATCCTCGCTTTTGCCCGTGCCATCAGATGCTTGGGCATACCATTGATGATTGTTACATCTTCAAGGATGTCATTGAGTCCTTGATCAAGAAGGGAGAGCTGGACATGGGGGAGCTCAGAGTGGATCCTCCGCAGCCGCATGAGATTCCAAAGATCGGCACCACTATCAACATGGTATCTTTATACCAGCAGTTGCCTGAAGAATGGGCGGAGGCCAGTACACAGGCTACTTATCAAGCCTTCGTCATGGCGCCAGCTCAAGACCAAGGAGGTTGGCAAGACGCGCCGACGAAGAACAGAAGAAGAAGATAAGCTCCCCGGCCCACTTCGAAAGTTCACATAAGGGGCATTACACCTGGGTCGGCACCGCCACCAGCGACACCTATCTGGCAGGACATAGCCCTTCGACTCGTTATGAGACGGCCCACTCACAACAAGAAGAAACACATCCCGATGTGGGTGCACAAGGAAACCAGTCCTGCGGTAGAAAGGCTCCAGGCCATTATTGACGGGCTTGAAGACTATGAACAGCCCGAGATCCAGCCTGTGGAGTTGAAAGAGTATGTCCCTTGGGAGGAGTTCGAGTCACTCGAACTAGCTCTAGAAGCGGAAGCCGAGACGAAAGAAGAGCCTCTCTTGTGGGGTGAGCTCCCCCAAAAGCAGTTGCCAGCCATTGAAGAGAAGAAGAAAAAGAAAAAGAGAAGACCTAGAAACAAGAAGAAGAGTGGGGTTTTCCTGTCTTGCAACACCCTCCCGACATTATTTGACACATCCCTCTCCCTGAGAGAGGAAGAGCAAGAAGTGCCCGTCGAGCCATCAGAGGTGAATCAAGCTGAAGCATCCACTTCCCAACATGCCACTAGGTCGGGAAGAACGTGGGGATGCCCTCCTCAGGCCAACCACAACATCCTGCTTAGGGGAGAACAACCATATCACATCCTCGAGCCTAGGGTCCAAGGCATGGAGATCCCCCCTCCATCAGGCCTCTACCCCGGAGAACCAAGTGGCCAGAGTGCCCCGTCATTCATTGAATTTCTTACAACTCAGAGGGGAGGACAATCAGGCCCCCGCGATTCCCGACAGACCAAAGGGGCAGGCAGCCCCTCGGTTCCGTCTGCGGCAATCCCTCCTCGGCCAAGGGAAGAGCCCGATAATATCCCAAATCTTGTCGAGTTCTTGCAAGAAAAGGAAGTGACCCAGCAGGCCCCATAAGCTCAAGCGGCATTTGACCCCATGGAGGAGGCACCCGTTGAGCCGGCTCCCCAGGCCCAGACTGGGGGTAGGCACAGTAGAGCCGAAGAAATGAAGTTGCTCGAAGTCCGAGCTGGCAACAGAATAGTCAAACACCTGAAGAAGATCCCAGCCAAGTTTACCGTCTGGAAATCCTATCCTTAGATGAAGAAACATGGCAAGCTGTCATCGCCGCACTCCAGACACCAGCATATGTTGAAGCCTGCCTGGCAGAAATGTCACCTAAAGTACCTGTGGCCTTCACGGAAGAGGACATGCTTTTACCGACCTGCAGTCACAACATGCCACTCTACATGAAGGGGCAGCTTAATGGACATCCCATCAACAGAGTCTTGATCGACCCCGGGGCAGCCGTGAATATACTCCCCTACCGGGTGTACCAGAAGCATTATTTTGACGTACACTTAATTGAGGTCAAGAATGTCAAGATTTCTGGTTTCAACCAGAAGTGTGAGGTCCCCATGGGGGTCGCAGAGTTCAACCTCTCCCTCGGTGACTTCACAACCAAGGTCCTATTCCATATAATCAACTCCAACACCTCTTACAAGGCATTGCTCGGCCGACCTTGGCTGCATCAAAACAGAGTGGTACCATCCACTCTGCACCAATGCATCAAATACCCCGGCAATGGGAAAGAGGAGAGAATCTTTGCTGACCTCCACCCTTTCGAAGTGTTTGAATGTCACTTGTCGGACGCCACTTTGTATTTGGAGAAGCCGAAGCAAGCACCCCAAGTCACTCAGGACAAAGGAAAGAAGAAAGCAGAGCCTGACAACTGGTTCCCTCCACCACCGCCAGGCTATGTGGCTCCCCCTCAGGTGTCGTTTGTTTCTAAGGTAGAAGGGGTGATCAAAGCCACTCCCCTTCCCATCTATCCTACACCAGGGACGCCATACCTTGAAGACTTGCTGGAGGATGTCAAGGTCCCGCCCGGGGTCATCAAGCCCCTGGTAGAAGCTGATTGCCAGGTCGTCGAACGACTAAAGGCCTTCGAGGTGTCTAACCCCGGGGGCCCGTCTACCATCTTCTATGTAGCTGAAGAGCACCCGGCCAGAGGGGATGATGATTGTAAACTCCCCGATGAGCTGCACGACCCACTCATCCCGATCATGGGGCTGCCTGACATAACCAGCCGTGTAGTGAAAATGACCAGGAAACAAGGGATACCCTTCTGCCAGCTCTCCAGTCAGAAAGAAATGTTCAAGAAGATGTGGAACCCACCAAACCTAGACCGGAGGTTGTTGCAGATCACCCGGCACCCGGGCTTGGGTTTCTCAATAGAAGATTCCTTTGAAGCCGATGTGATATCAGTCTCGGCTCCGAACGATGATAGCCCCGCAGGCAATGCAGGCCTGCGGGAAGTCGAAGATCGTCGGCACCCTACGCCTCCTGCCGACGAAGATCAAGATGAAGAGGTGTTCCTGTGGAATCCACCTCCCCGCAGGAACAAGGGGAAGGTCCCGCCCTCCTCTAAGAGATCGACCCCGAATAGCCACAGCAGTAGGGTACCATTGTTCCCCCCTACCTTTGATGCAAAGAGCGGGGAAGCGAGTAGCACTCTAGGGCCCACTCAATGCGACTCTGCTCTATTTGCCCTGTGCTACCAGCAACAGCGGGAAATTGAGATGTTGAAGGCTCAGTTGGCCAAAGTGACCGCACTTGTGTCCAACTTGATCGGGGGCATCTTCCGCCAGTAGAACATCGGCATGCACCAAGCCTTGAATACCATTCTGAACGCCCCCATGCACTTGAAAAAGGAGGCAAGGGATGTAGCTATTTCTCCAGTCGGACGACTGGCCAAGCGGAATCCTACACTACAAGAAAGGATGCAAAGGCCTTACTCTTTCCCAAAGAGCAAGACCCGAGGGATTTTTGACTAGGCCCGCCACCATGGCAAGGTCTCCCTCCCGAGGTCTAAAAGGCCGCAAGATACTCGCAGAAATGGTGACCCTTTGTTTTGCCCTTATCACCAAATACTGGGTCACCCTATCGAAGACTGCTACGTCTTCAAGGATATTGCTCAAGACCTGATTGAGAGAGATGAGCTCAGAATGGGAGATTATGTGGTGGCCCCGCCACGCCCCCATGTGGCAGGCGGCCATGAAAGAAGTGTTTACATGGTGTCAGTTCAGCACCAGATCTTTGAAGATGTAGCCGAGAATGAACTACCCCGGCCGCCGACAGCGGAACAGTCCCCAGTGTGGCAATCAATTACCTCGGCTCCTGCAGGAGCCGTCTATGATCACTACCAAGAAGATCCTAGAGAAGTCCTTCACTTCTCCGCGCAGGAAAACCCCTCGAAGCCGCATACAATAGGCCTGGAAGAGGGAGATACAAGCAAAGCCTCATTACTCAACAAGGCAGAGCAAGAAGACGCCTATGGTGTTCTTGAAGCAGAAGATGGTGAAGACCATGATTTCATCGACCTACTGCCAGCGCCGCTGAAAATTGAAGATGGCGGCCAAGCCACAGTAGATGAGCTCCTTGAAATTAACCTAGGCACAGAAAGTGACCCCAGGCCAACTTTTCTAAGTGCCCTTCTCCCTCCACAAGAGAGGGAACAATATGTCAGGTTGCTGCAAGAATTCCAGGACTGTTTCACCTGGAACTACAAAGAGATGCCCGGCCTAAGCCCCGGCGTGACTCAGCATATTCTGGCTATTGATCCCAAGGTGGAGCCGGTGAAGCAGTCCCCCCGGCGTATGAGGCCGGAGCTGATAAAGCAGATTTGCAAAGAAGTCGACAAGCTCATAGATGTTGATTTTGTAGCTGAAAACCAATACACTACTTGGTTGGCCAACATTGTACCGGTGAAGAAGAAGAATGGATAGATAAGGATCTGCGTGGACTTTCGCGACCTGAATAAAGCTTGCCCAAAAGATGACTTTCCGGTGCCCGTCACCGAAGTGATGATTGATGCAACTACCGGCCATGAGGCCTTGTCCTTCATGGACGGATCGTCCGGCTATAATCAAATATGGATAGCTGAACATGACCGAATTCATACGGCCTTCTGGTCACCTAAAGGGATATTCCATTAGAAAAGAATGCCCTTCGGCCTCAAGAACGTTGGCGCCACTTACCAGCGGGCGATGACCAAGATATTCGACGAACTGCTATATAGCAAAGTTGAATGCTACATTGATGATCTGGTCATCAAGACAAAGAAAAGGGGGGATCACCTGAATGACCTTAGAGTCATCTTCGAGAGACTCCGACAATATGAGCTAAAAATGAACCCAATGAAGTGTGCCTTTGGCGTCTCTAGTGGAAAGTTTCTCGGCTTCATTGTCTGATATAGGGGGATCAAGATCGACCCTTTTAAAATAAAAGCCATTCAGGAGCTACCTCCTCCGAAGAATTTGGGAGAGTTAAGGTCCCTGCAAGGCCGGCTGGCCTACATCCGAAGGTTTATCTCAAATTTGTCGGAGCGCTGTCAACCATTCCACAAACTAATGATGAAGAATGCACCTTTCAACTGGAGCCAGGAATGTCAGAAGGCCTTCGATCAGCTGAAGGATTACTTAAAGACCCCGCCTGTGCTGGGGGCACCTATCAAGGGGAGGCCACTTATTCTATATATAGCTGCCACCGAATGTTCGCTGGGGGCAGTGCTCGCCCAGAACAATGATGAGGGGAAGGAGCAACCTCTCTATTACCTCAGCCGAAGACTAGTGGGGGCAGAAGCAAA
This sequence comes from Amorphophallus konjac, assembly GCA_022559845.1. NCBI lineage: Eukaryota > Viridiplantae > Streptophyta > Magnoliopsida > Alismatales > Araceae > Amorphophallus > Amorphophallus konjac. The sequence goes on along the minus strand of CM040121.1, from coordinate 453,534,391 downwards.
ATACACCCCGATTGAGAAGGTTTGCCTCGCCTTGGTCTTCGCAGTCAAGAAGTTGAGGCATTACATGCTCTCGCATGAAGTGAGCCTGATCTCTAAGGCTGACCCAGTCAAGCACATTCTCTCCCAGCCAGTCCTGAAGGGACGTCTCGACAAGTGGGCCATACTGTTAATGGAATTTGACATCACCTACGTGCCTCAGAAGGCCGTTAAGGGTCAAGCCATGGCCGATTTCTTTGCAGCACACCCTGTGCCTGAAGATTCCCCACAGGCCACGAAGCTTCCTGAAGATGAAACACTAGAGGTGGACCAAGCCCAATAGATCGCCTGGCAGCTGCACTTTGATGGAGCTTCGAGAACAGAAACAACACCGTCTGGGCACACAAAAGTACGGGCCGGGGCCGGCATCGTCCTTAAATCCCCTGAGGGAGAAGTATTACACACATCCTACTGCATTAACAAGCCCTACACAAATAATGAGGCAGAGTATGAAGCTATGATCATTGGTCTCCAAGTCGTTTTTCAAATGGAGATTAAAATATTACATGTGTTTGGCGATTCATTACTGGTCATCAAGCAGGTTCAGGGACAGTTTGACGTCCGAAAACCCGAATTACTCCCTTACTATACTAAGGCGAAATGGCTCATGTAGCGGTTCTACCTCATTGAGACAGGCCACATTGCCAGAGGAGAGAATGCACAAGCCGATGCACTGGCGAAATTGGCGAGTTCATTGCCAGTCCCGCCAGATGGATCCTTCAACATCCGGGTGGTGAATCAGCACCAAGTGCCCAGCATGATAGAAGGGCCAGAAGAAGAAGAACTTGAGGCCGCTACAATGGAAGCCGTTAACCTACCCGACTGGAGGGACCCTCTTTTGCAGTGGTTTAAATACCTGCAACTGCCCAGGCAAAGGGAAGAGAAGATCAAGCTAATTAGAACAAAGGACTCTTATGAGGTCCGGAACGGGATCCTGTTTCGAATTATGGCAGATGCCAAACGGAAGGTACTCCTCCGATGCCTATCCACCGAAGAAGCTTGGAGAGTCATGAAAGAAGTTCACGCCGGAACGGCTGGTGCACACCAGGCAGGACCGAAAATGAAAATTGAAATCAAGAAACTCGGCTACTACTGGCCAACAATGTTCAATGACTGCTGCAAGTATGCCAAGTCTTGTCAGAAATGCCAGGAGCACGCGACGGTGCCTAGAAGATCGCCCGTGCCGCTGCATCCAACACTGCCCATCTGGCCTTTCACCCAATGGGGAACAGACGTCGTGAGTCCACTACCCGCATCATCCGCTGGGTGCAAGTACATCTTGGCCGCAACTGATTACTTCTCCCGCTGGGCGGAAGCTGTTGCCTTGAAAGAAGTGACTGGGGAAATCGTTGCCAGGTTTATCTGCCGTAACATCATATTCCGGTTTGGCACTCCGAACCAAATTATCTTAGATAATGGAAGCCACTTCCGCAACCAGAAAGTCTACCGGCTGGCAGAAAAGTACAAGATCGACTGGAGAACATCGACCCCTTACAACCCACAGGCTAATGGCTTGGCTGAAGCTTTCAATAAAACTCTTTGTACTCTCCTATCCAAAATTGTTAATTCTAACAAGAGAGATTGGGAAGAGAAATTGTACGAGGCCCTGTGGGCGTACCGTACTGTATACAAAACTCCAACGGGTTGTTCACCCTTCTCCCTGGTGTATGGATCAGAGGCAATTGTCCCCATCGAGTTGGAAATACCCTCCCTTCGGGTCGTAATCCAGCACGGGTTGATCCGGGAAGAATAAACAAATGTCGAGCGAAGGCTCGAAGAGCTCTCCAACTTGGAGGGAAAAAGGCTTCAAGCTCAGCAGAACATCCAGGTCTATCAGGCCCGAATAGTGTGTGCCTTTGACAAGCTCGTCAAGGAACGTGAATTCAAAAAGGGTGACCTCGTCATGTTGAAGAGAAGAGAAGTCATGGCTTCCAATCCCAAGGGCAAGCTGAACGAGAATTGGCTTGGACCGTATATAGTCCAGAAGGTCTACGAGGGTGGAGCGTATGTAATCGTCAACCATCGGGGGGAGGTTCAGTTTCCACCCCTCAACGGTAGACATTTGAAGTTGTACCACGCTCCAATTACCCCATTCAATGAATGAAATATTTCTCCGACCCGCCCGGGGTGAATTTGCATTACTATTGCCCAGATGGTTTGGGCACTGTTTATCCTGTGTTTCAAAAAAAAAGGGAGAATGACAAAAGAAAAAGAAGAAGAAGAAGAAGAAGAGAAGAATAGACAAATAAACCATGCATGTCAGTTCCCGACACCCTGTCGGCACTAATGAAGAGAAGAAGAGACAAACAAACCATGTCAGCCCCCGACACCCTGTCGGCACTGATGAAGAGAAGAAGAGACAAACAAACCATGTCATCCCCCGACGCCCGTCGGCACTAATGAAGAGAAGAAGAGACAAATAAACTATGTCAGTTCTCGACACCCTGTCGGCACTGATGAAGAGAAGAAGAGACAAACAAACCATGTCAGCCCTCGACACCCATCGGCACTGATGAAGAGAAGAAGAGACAAATAAACCATGTCAGTTCCCGACACCCTGTCGGCACTGATGAAGAGAAGAAGAGACAAATAAACCATGTCAGTTCCCGACACCCTATCGACACTGATGAAGAGAAGAAGAGACAAACAAACCATGTCAGCCCCTGACACCCTGTCGGAACTGATGAAGAGAAGAAGAGACAAACAAACCATGTCAGCCCCCGACGCCCGTCGGCACTGATGAAGAGAAGAAGAGACAAATAAACCATGTCAGTTCCCGACACCCTGTCGGCACTGATGAAGAGAAGAAGAGACAAACAAACCATGTCAGCCCCCGACACCCTATCGGCACTGATGAAGAGAAGAAGAGACAAACAAACCATGTCAGCCCTCGACGCCCGTCGGCACTGATGAAGAGAAGAAGAGACAAACAAACCATGTCAGCCCCCGATGCCCGTCGGCACTGATGAAGAGAAGAAGAGACAAATAAACCATATCAGTTCCCGACACCCTATCGGCACTGATGAAGAGAAGAAGAGACAAATAAACCATGTCAGTTCCCGACACCCTGTCGGTACTGATGAAGATAAGAAGAGACAAACAAACCATGTCAGCCCCCGACACCCTGTCGTCACTGATGAAGAGAAGAAGAGACAAACAAACCATGTCAGCCCCCGACGCCCATTGGCACTGATGAAGAGATAAAGAGACAAATAAACCATGTCAATTCCTGACACCCTATCGGCACTGATGAAGAGAAGAAGAGACAAATAAACCATGTCAGCTCCAGCACACCCTGTCGGCACTGATGAAGAGAAGAAGAGACGAACAAACCATGTCAGCCCCCGACACCCTATCGGCACTGATGAAGAGAAGAAGAGACAAATAAACCATGTCAGCTCCAGCACACCCTGTCGGCACTGATGAAGAGAAGAAGAGACGAATAAACCATGTCAGCTCCCGACACCCTGTCGGCACTGATGAAGATAAGAAGAGACAAACAAACCATGTCAGTTTTTGAAACCCTGTCGGCCCTGATGAAGAGAAGAAGAGACAAACAAACCATGTCAGCTCCTGACACCCTGTCGGCACTGATGAAGAGAAGAAGAGACAAACAAACCATGTCAGTTCCCGACACCCTGTCGGCCCTGATGAAGAGAAGAAGAGACCAACATACCATGTCAGCTCCAGCACACCCCGTCGGCACTAATGAAGAGAGAAAGGGACAAGTAAACCATGTCGGTCTCCGACTTCCTGCCGGCATCGATGAACAAACCTGTGGCCCAGACCTTCCGTCTGAAGCCATGAACAGAAAGACGCTTACTTTGATACTAACCCCGTGTCAATGAATAAACCACCTCAATATCACAACTCCCAGTCCCACCGACGAACAAACCCTTGGCTCGGACCTTTCGTCCAAGTCAATGAATAATAAAAAAAAGAACCTCCTCTGCTTGGCTCAGACCTCCTGTCCAAGTCGATGAATAAAAAGAACCTCTTTGCTTGGCTCGGGCTTTCCGTCCAAGCCATGAACAAAAGACCTTTGCTTTGACACTAACCCCGTGTCAATGAATAAACCACGTCCATCTCCAATTCCCTGTCCTACCGACGAACAAACCCGTGGCTTGGACCTTCCGTCCGAGTCGATACACAAAATAACCTCCTTTGCTTGGCTCGGACCTTCCGTCCAAGCCAATGAATAAAAAGAAAAAGAGAAAGAGCCTCCTTGCTTGGCTGGGACCTTCCGTCCAAGTCGATGAACAAAAAGGACCCCCTTTGCTTGGCTCGGACCTTCCGTCCGAGTCCATGAACACAAATAAACCCCTCCTTGCTTGGCTCGGACCTTCCGTCCCAGTCCATGAACAAAAAAATGCATCCTCTTTGCTTGGCTCGGACCTTCCGTCCGAGTCCATGAACACAAATAAACCCCTCCTTGCTTGGGTCGGACCTTCCGTCCCAGTCCATGAACAAAAAATGCATCCTCTTTGCTTGGCTCGGACCTCCCGTCCAAGTCCATGAACACGAAGAAACCCCTCCTTGCTTGGCTCAGACCTTCCGCCCGAGTTGATGAACGAACGACTTTTCCTAAACCCAACACGAGTCAACAACTCCCTCTTGGGATTGGCCTCGTCGAAGTCGTTTTGGGCCTTTCACCCTAGACGACGCATAAGCCCTTCCTTCTTGCTTCGGCATCCCGCCACGTCGATGACCAAACCTCCACTCAGATATGTCGGTCCGTGTGCGTATGCGGTGAAGCGATCCCCTCATCCCTTCGCAGAAGGAATGAGCGCTTTCCCTTGAATCCGTGCCGGACTAGCATCCCACTGGCTAGGAAGAACAGACGTCCTGTCGAAGAACTCTACACTCGCGGGCCCCGCGCACTCGACCCTCGCTTGCGCCGCCCACGAGCGGGGGGCATTTGTGGACGTCAAAAAAAATGACGGCGTCGATCATACGGCATGCACGTCGTAACACTCGAGAGCAAGCCGGAGACGAAAATGCTGAATAAACCTCATGCCTCGCCCGATCAGGACGAGAACTCGCTTGGTGGTTTGCTACCCGCTAAGGAAGCCCCCTAAGCAGAAGATACAGCTACAACGCTCCGACCGGCCATGCTGAGAGCTGAATCAGAGAGAAGTTGGGAACACTGGCACAGTCTCGGCATTCACCGAAAGTCACGCAGAATCTGGGACCGAGCCCCAGAGGATATAAACGGAATATTGCAGAGGCCATACATCGCAAACGGAACGTTCTGGAAATGCCGACATTCATATAAACGGACGCGACTTCAAAAAGAATCCGTTTGGTGCTTAAAAGGGCACGAAGGGGCCTTAAAACGGCGCACCTTAAAACGGCGCGCCCCGCCTTCTCAAAATGGCGTGCCGCCTTTTTTCTTTGGCTATCCGGTGCGCTCCTGTCGAAGGGGCCTTCCCCCTTTGATGCTTAAAATGGCGCCTTTTTGAATGCACTAAAACGGCACCGTTTTAACCCCTCATTCTCAAAGCCCACAGTAGACTATTCTCTGAAGCGTTTCCCCGGCGCGCAATCAACCCATCCTGTCATCAGTCCGATCCCCTGTTTTCGGGTGTAAACGAAGAGAACTTACCTGAAATGGCCAGGCCTCCGGCGTCCGACCAACGTGCAACCGCCTGAACTCCTCAAGCTCCCTAGAATGGCAATCTTCGAGCTCCGCACCGAACGTCGCTTCCCCACCAGTCACCGTCGACCAATCCGGTGGAGGCACCTCCCCTACGCTATGAATCCCCCTACATGCAGGCCACTCAACAGCGTCAGATACAGAGAGGGAGAAGAATGGAAGCGAAGGGGCATTGAACTTCAAGGGGCTCCTTTCCTAGCTGGATGGATATATATATCGAGAGAAGAGAAGAGAGAAGAAGGAGGATCAAAAAACAAGAAGAGAAGGAGAAGGGGTGGCTCTGGTTCTCATATGGCTCTCTGAGGCGAACAGGGGTGAGAGAGTTTCTTTTTCTCCTCCTCTAGGGAGCTTCCATTGAAGAAGGCCGAAGGGTGAGCAAGCTCTGTTCTGGTGCTGGAGAAGAAAAGGGAGAGAGAGAGAGGGGTGAGTGTGAGAGGTGAGCCGGGTGGGGTTCTGTGTTCTTTTCTTTCTTCCTCGACAGTATCTTCTCCCCCCCCTTTCTGATGTAGTCCATTTGTATCTTGGGATGAATATCTTTCTATGCAAAACTCCTTCCCCGTTGTGTGGATGAATAAAAAGAAGAAAAGCCATTTTCGCAACTCTTGTGTTCTCCGTTCCAGTCTCTGCTCCGTCTGCTCATTCTCCGATCATCTCGAGCCCTTGAGGGCTGCCTGTCCATGGCATGACCCTCAAAGGTACCCACCGCCGGATGAACATTTATGGCCCTTGTGGCAAATACCTGTCCCGTTTGGAAAGTTCCTCACCCGTGAGCCGTGGTCGTTCTTGAAGGCCAGCCCTCGAACGTTCCATACTCACATTTGGGTTCGGACCGCCGTGAGGCCACTCCGATTTTCGAGAGTCTACCCCGGAGCAATCCGATTGGTGACTTTCCTTTTCCTTTGGCCAGCCCCAGTCCAGGGGAGGTGCTGTCGGATTTTTGCCAGGGCCAAGAACATACAAGAACACTTAAGAACAAACGAACAAAGACACCCTCTGTGAATTAACCCCTAAAATCTTGCACAACAAACTCCTCCGAACAAATCACTTAAACCCCTTCGTTGCCAATCTAATTTATCAACTAAACGAACAAACTAACCATTAAAATCCACCTACGGGTGGAGGAAAAGGAGCGCACAGTCAATCCATGTGAAACAAACCCTCGGGAGAGTTTAATACGGCACGGTGACTATTCCACCACGCCGCTTTAACATCACTCTCAAAATCCATCTCCCCCTTTGAACCTTCAACCGGCGTGTGCCTTCAACACCATAACCCAGCGTGGCCTTGACCGACACGCCCTCCTCACAAAAGCCCCGTATCTTGTCCTTTCAAATGTTAAAACGGCGCGCCCCCTCCATCTCCTTCTGTGAACACCCAAAAATGGCGCGCCCCCCTACATCTCCTTCTGTGAACACCCAAAAATGGCGCGCCCCCTCCATCTCCTTCTTTGAATCCTAAAAATGGCGCCCCCCCTCCATCTCCTTCTGTGAAGCCCAAATCCGACGCGCCCCCCCATTGGTTCCCTTAAATCGGCGCGCCCCATGGCCCTAATACGGCGCGCCCATCTCCATCTCGTTGCCCGAATACGGCGCGCCCATCTCCATCCTCTTGGGTCCTTTAATCCGGTGCGCACCATTTGAAATCACATACACGGCGCGCCCTTCTACCGTTGCATGGCTCTTAATTCGGCGCGTACAAATACATCTCCTTCAATACACTTATCCGGCGCGCCTCCTTAATACAAGAAATGAATAAATAGCCAAAATAGAAGGGCCCAAAGAGAGTAATAGTAAAAGGTCAACGCTAATAAAAGAATGAAAGGAACTCTAGCACCCGTGCTTCAATTAAAATTTTGTTCCGGGGGCGCTGCCCCCTTGACCCCCGCGACCTGACCGGGCAGGTCGAACCCCGCGACCTGACCGCGTAGGTCGATCCGCGTGTGAGGGCGCACGTTAGTGAGCTCGGGCTACGCAGTTAATAATTCATTCCCTCGGACTGGGTGCAAAGAGAAAATCAACGACACCTTATGGTATCGAACGTGGTTTACGGAATTTCCGACATGGCCGTAGTCCGAAATCATCTCCGGCCAACAGTCTATCAACTTGACCCATCCCTACCGGGATCCAATCCTGCATTCTCATTAAACTTGCCATGTTCGTGGCAGACATCTACGCAGTTTTGTTACCGTCTTTTATACTATAAACACGGACCTCCGTCCGAACATGAAGTGGCCCGTGAGTGGCCGACATAGTCTGAACATTCACGTCCCGATACAGGTTTCTAGCATAGTTCGTCTTTCACTATCCTCCTGCATTATTAGTATTCTCTTTCGACCGTAGGGCCCTTATTCTCGGCTATCAATCAAGGGTGTTCCCCCGTATGGGGGACGTAAATAACGCCGTGGCCTTTATGGCACGGCGGGTTTTGGTCCCGACACGAACTACACAATCGTCTGATTAGTCAGATCGCGCGCACCATAGGCTTCCATGAAGCCCGAATAAATCGTCACCTAGGTGACAGGCACGCCCACGCACTTAATAAACCCAATAAACGAACAACCAACGACCTTAATAAAAAGTGCGTCCACAGAGCCTCATGTCACTGGCTCAGTAGGGGTCACGCGGATCCCTACTGAAAAATAACGTAGTAACACGGAACGATAGCTAAAACAACAATAGGTAAATAGCAAGAGTAGTAAAGCAGGAAAGCTAAACTACAACTAGAAAGCTGTAAAAGAAAACTGGAAATGGAAGGAGTAGAGCATCTAAAAGAAATGGAAAAGAAGCCGTACCTGAATGAAAACACGGCTGCCGAAAGGACTTCGGCTCCCCACACTACTCTGAGTAGCAACAGAACGGCGAACCCTGATCTCACGGAGTCAGGCATTACCGATCCGTCGACAAACTTAGGGCCTACTAAAGCAGACAAAAGCCTAGTAAAGACCTAGATAGACAAGACAGACCTAAGGCACACACGACTCGATTGTCATGGATACTCTTCTAGACACGACCACATACACGACTGGAACGTCGTGTGCATGACGTAAGACTGACCTCGGGTAAGGCCACGAAGAGGCTAACCCGGAAGGTTCACGACAAGGTAAAAACACGAGAGTCACGTGTCACGTGACGGAAGCACCTCCTCACTAGAAGAACAACCAACTGCGTCCACTGACGTCTTATGCTGCGCCTAAAGTGTCTCGCCTAACGCTGCCAAGAACACGGCAGAGACTAAGACACTGTAACCAGAACAAGAACCACAGTAACGAGTGACTAGTCAGGGTCACGCCTGTCGGCGCAAGTCCTACGCCCCTGACCACGTGTGCACACACTGGCTCGTGCCTAGAGCCAGGCCTCTAGCTAGTTTTCCCCCCAGTAGGACGCTACCGTTAAGCAGGGGCCCACGGAACTAGCTTAAAAACTGTATCTCGGGAACTGCCACGCCACCACTTCCAGGTGGGTCGACACGCCGTAACGCGTCACCAGGCTAAGACTAGTGGAGGCTCACTAGACACAGAACTCTGAAACACAAGCGCTATAGTACTGACAGGCAAGGAAGCATTGTCGTATGTACTACGAAGCACCAAGGCAGCACAACGACTGCCAACAGACTCAGGACAAGGCAACTAGACCGGTAGGCACAACGATCCTTGAGTCAGAAGACTCAGGTCAAGATCATCGTACAAAGCGGTACAAGTCACCAATCGATCTAATCCTAAGTCAAAGAAATGACACATTCGTATAAAATGTCACACGGAGACCTGAGGGGTCACCAAGACCCTCCAAGCACCTTGACACACAAATCGAGGTAGGATAGTACCTCAAGGCATCCAGAACCACTGTCTCGAGCTATCCAGAATAGTCGAGACACGCACAAGACCATTGGATCTTACCGGGTTGACCAGGACCTGACAATGACTTGGAAGCAATACAGAAACAAGCAGGTATGGCTACCTTATAACATGGTCATAGCCCTCATAGGATGTCAAGAGACATCCACGGGTCAGCGGGCAAACCACAAGGTCAAGCCAAGACCCTTAGAAATCAAAACATCAGGAAATGACATGTAAGAGTCAAGCGGAGGAACATACGCTGGCGGTCATAGAATGGGCTACTAGGTGACTGTAGCGGTAAAGGATTAGGCCGCAAAACCCAGTCAACCCTGAACCAACCTATTCAGACAAACCACCAAAGCGGTCTACTATAGATCCGCCACACGGACTAGGCGGTCCAAGAGACAACCGCCACACTAACCGTCCTAAAACATTGACCTAAGACAAGCGACATGTAGCGGCGTAAGAAAGGCGCGCTACAGCGATGAAACGCATGAAGGTTGGGTCGCCAAGGCCAACCGACTTAAAATCTTAACTAGGTCTAAAACCACGGTAACATGAATACCGAGGTAGACCCCAAGCCGCCGAAACCATCCCTTCAAGACGATAACTCGAGGGAGGCCACTCACATGCCCGTGAACCCCACCGCACTCACATCGATACACGGTGACTCGATCGAGTGTAACACAAAGCCCGGGACACACATCCCTATGGGCACGCTAATCGAAGTAACTCAGTACTTCCCAACGCCCCAGAAACACGGACACAGAACCCACATGGAGTCCGAGACACTCGCAAGGCCATAGGTCGGTCATTGGGTCTCAACCGGACCGACTAGGACTCGAAACGAACAAAAACAAGGAATTCCGATCGACCTGGCCCCTGGGGTCAGTCGACCAGACAGGATCGGTCGACCGGCATAGGGTGGTCGGTCGATCGGACCAACGGCTGGACCATCACGGTCTGAGGGGCGACTACCGGTCGACCGGCCCATCCGGTCCGGTCGACCGGTCACGGTGAAAAATCGGCCAAACCCTAATCTCCGGGCCCGATTCCACGCCCCGTTCGATTCCGATCGAAGGGGAAAACATCCATAATGAGAATACCGAACTTCCACACTCTGGAAGGGATCAAAACAACGCACAAACGGCTTGAAACGGGCAATTCCACTGAATTGACCCTAAATGAGTCACCGGGGTTCCCGGGCTCGTACCGGCCCCAAATGACAACCAATCAACACGAAATCAGCGAATCTGGAACGCTGGCATTCCAGGAGTTCGATTGATACCAACTGATCTAAAAACCATCACCATTTTCCAGCGAACCCTACGGACACCCCAAAAGCATGATTTTCCCGAACTTGAAAAAAATCCACTCGTATGCTCATCGTTCGACGTGAAACTTCGAGGGGACGTAATAGAGAAGTATAGCTTCCGTCTTCCTACCTCCACCGAAGATTCTGAGCACTGAAGTGACTAAACCACGCCGAAAACCATAAAATAATAAACCGCGCCGGCTTTGAATCCACCGAGGGATCACGCCACGCCACGCTCCAACCGTCGCGCCATTGCGCATCCCGATCACTCCATCGTGTTCCCGCCTCGGCCAGCTCTCCACGGTCGCGCGCCCCGCGTCGAACGGCCTAGAGATGAGAGAGAACGAAGAGAGAGAGAAGGTCGTGAGAAATGAGAGGGAGGAGAGAGGAAGAAGAAATAAAAATTAGGAAAATTAGGTATTTTCCTAATTTCTAAAAATTCGATAATTGACCCAAAAATGGTCTAATTCAGAAAAATATGTAAAAATAGTCGAAACGATCCTCTCAAAGAGTACATCGCTGTTGTAACGTCCTCGAGTCGATGAGCTGAGAAATAAACTCACCGCCGGATTCCGTAACTTGTACGAGAGAAAAACCCACACAGATTGTAAAACTCAACTCAGGACCCACAAAAGCGATCCAAAACCCTCCCATAATGATCCGAAATACCTAATAAGAATCCGATAAGAATCCAAGACATTACATCCTCCCCTCCTTCAAGAAATTTCATCCTCAAAATTTAAGAAACGAACAAGAAGAAGCAGGGATGAACAAACCCCAAGACACAACTTGAAACAACAAGAATCTCAAAAAATACCATTCAGAGGAACACTTGTCAGACCATAATAACAAGCACACGTTCTGGATCTCAAGGCAGACAGATCCATCAAACGAGCATGATACACAAGTGAACTCAAGTCTGACACCTCCGAAACAGGGCAACGTCGCTTACGTCCCGAAGGGAAGGAGACACGACACATGCCACGACAACAGCTATCGAGAAAATAAAACAACAGACACAGCAAGCATCAGCTTAAGCAAGGAAGCATAGTCCTCTCAGCTGACATCTCGACAACATCAGCTCTAGTGCCAAAAGCAACCATGAAACCTGGCACACAGGACGCCAACAATAGCACCGGACCACAAACACAATTAAGTCAGTCCTCATTCAGATATTGCATCCGATCGAGTTGCATGCTAACTCTACCAAGAGAGAAGAGTATAGCAAAGCTAACCGACAGGACTACGATCCACACAGTGCCAAGACAGATACACAAAATCATAGAGAAACAGCGATAAAACGACAACAACGGCAACACTTGCAGGATCTCGGCTCCGTATTGGACACAGAACCATGGAACATAACTGCAAGCTAGGTCACATCAAGGCACAACGATAGCTGAACGCACGACTACAAGGGACGAGTCATGCATCGAGCAACTTACCAAGAACAGACCCATGGCAACGCGAACGACAATCCCGGGGAACGCATCTCAAGGATTACGATCACACCCCGAGAGCACAACGCCCAGGAAAAAAATACAGAGCAGAGGGTACTCAATTAGTAAGAATGCCGACATATTTCCCAATACTCACAAATGTCGATGCCAACACAAAAATGACTCCAGAAACGACACGGCAAGAGACCACATCAAGGCACAGGAAGCCAAGATGAAGTCACATCGAGAAAGAACAATTCTCTCGACCGGCCAGAATCTTACAACCAAAGATCCTCGACCCGTGGGTTATCAGCCCACACGCTTCCACTATGCACTCAAACAACGTACACATGCATCAGAAATATCTCGGTATCCGCATCTCAGAACACACACGGTGCCATCGTAATTCAAGAAATCACAATATAACACGCCATGAGTACTGATCCTGCTAATAACCGATCACAAGTCGCCTTAGTGAAAATGAAGGAGAGTACCAGCATTAGCACAAAGCACAAGGAAAAGCTAATCTCAGCTTACCATTACATCATGAAAGAATAAATGAGCCTTCACAACACATCGGCCGCTAGACACGGCACATAAACACGGTGCACAACGGCTCTTAACACAAAGATGATAGGTTCGGTGCAGTATTCAGAGGGGGGGTGAATGAATATAACCCGTTAAAAAAACTTCACCCAATTAAAACTAGAATAATAACAAGACAGATTCGACAATCTGAAGCTCAACTGGAATTTCGCTCTCTTGATAGATTAAAATATTCTAAGAAAACTAATCAACACTTCTGCTCAACCAGAAGCCAAACGCTTAGAGCGCCCCTATGCAATCATCTAGCGGAAGCAAAAGCAGATAAACCAAACCACAATGCACAAGGGGTTTTATGTGGTTCGGTCCTCCAGACCTACATCCACCCCACACTCAACCGAGTGTGGCTTCACTAGCTCACGCTAGAAACAGCAGACTCAGTCTGCAACAAATGCTGCCAAACAGCTTGACCAGGGAAACAACCTCCCCTCTTCCTCCCAACCGGAGGGAACCACTAGTGACACCAGTCACTAGCAAACCAGAGACGCAAGTCTCTCTTCCTCCAGACCGGAGGGAACACATAGTCTTGCAACCCACAAGACTAGAACCGGAGGATCAATCCTCCCTTCCTCCAAACCGGAGGGAACACCTAATCTTGCAACCCACAAGACTAGAACCGGATATCAGATCTCCCTTCCTCCAAACCGGAGGGAACCCTAGAGACCTAAGTCTCTCTTCCTCTGAAACCCAGAGGGAAACACAAGTGACACTAAGTCACCTGCAAACCAGAGGTCGAGGACCTCTCTTCCTCCCAACCGGAGGGACCCCTGGACTTGAAACCTACAAGCCCAGAACCGGAGGACGAGCCTCCCTTCCTCTAACCAGAGGGAACCCACAAGTAGCACCCAGCTACTTGCAACCGGAGATAGCAATCTCCCTTCTCCTGAACCAACAGGAGGCACCCCAACCTCTCTACAGAGAATCGGGAATACAGCAAGTGAAATGTTCAAAAGAAAAATGAAACCAGCAACAGAAAGCTGAAAGGATAAAAACAAATGTGGCTCTCGCAGGAGCTGGCTGGCCTGGATTTGATCCACGGTCCAGCAGGAGCTTCTTCTACTGCTTCTCTCTTTTCTCCCAGCACGAACTCTCTTTTCTTCTTCTTCTTCTTTCTTACTTCTCCTTCTTCTCACTCTCTCTATCTCACTGTCTCTCTCTTTCTTTTTCTTCTTCTGCTCTCTCGATCAGGCTCACAGCTTTCTCTATCTCTTCTTTCTCTTCTGTACTTCTTCTCTTTTGCTCTGGCTGCTTCTACTTCAGTCACTCTCTATTGCTCGCTACCTTGATCTTCCTTCTTCTGTGGGCGAAGGCTCAAATATATAGCAGCAGCAGCAGCATCAGCCCCGACTTGTGACCTCCATATTTCCAGCCCTAAATATTAGGACCACGTGGCAGTCACTCAGCAGGCTTCATTCCAACCTCGGATCACGTGCTGCCCAGTCATTTGGGAATGTTCTTCCTCGAACCTGCAAGGAGATACAAACCATTAACACTGAGGGCCACAATAACTAAAGCTGCACGAGGTATGTGGTAGCAGTTCTAGATGCAAACACGCGGACATAATAACTAAGAACGACACGAGTACACTGTAACAGATCAGACACAACGAAGGGAATGACACGAAGTGAGGTTATAAAACACAAGAGAGACGAGGTCTAGTAAAGGCAACACGAAGACACGAAAATAAAAACAACAAAAACACAAATACTAGACCAACACGAGGTTACGAATGCAAAAACAACACGAGGATAAACACGGGCTGACAACAGAAACCGACACGAAGTGGTTGCAAACAAGCAAGACACGAGGTCTACGTAAAGCAACATGAAGTGTGGTCAAGGCGAGAAAGACACGAGGTCTAATGAGAAAGACCAACACGAAGACAGTGAAAACATCACGAAGTAAAGAATAATGACACGAAGTGTAGTGGTGACAAAAACATACACACCAAGGAAAATGACACGAAGACACAACAAGGAAAATGACACGAAGACACAACAAGGAAAATGACACGAAGACACAACAACAACAGTAACCGACACGAAGTGTGGTTACTAAACAGGAACGACACGAGGTCTACAGGAAAACGACTCGAAGTTCATCAGAACTATTAGAGCTGCTTCAGTAACACGACACGAAGACACAACAAAGAAAATGACACGAAGTGAAAACAACACGAAGATGAAGTTGACACGAAGTGAAAACAACACGAAGATGAAATTGACACGTAGTGAAAACGACACGAAGTGAAAACAACACTAAGACGAAGTTGACACGAAGTGAAAACAGCACTAAGACGAAGTTGACACGAAGTGAAAGCGACACGAAGTGAAAACAACACGAAGATGAAGTTGACACGATGTGAAAACAACACGAAGACAAGGTTGACACGAAGTGAAAACAACACGAAGACGAAGTTGACACGTAGTGAAAACGACACGAAGTGAAAACAACACTAAGACGAAGTTGACACGAAGTGAAAGCGACACGAAGTGAAAACAATACGAAGATGAAGTTGACACGAAGTGAAAACAACACGAAGACAAGGTTGACACGAAGTGAAAACAACACGAAGACGAAGTTGACACGTAGTGAAAACGACACGAAGATGAAGACAGAAGTTGACACGAAGTTAAAGAGAAAACAAAACAGCACGAAGACGATGTATGCAACAGTGCAATGTCTAGACTTGAAATCCAATGCAAAAGGCTGTACAAACTTCATGAAAAGTGCATGATTGTACTGGACGATGTATACACTTAGCCTATGCAGACCAATGTACAGACTTTGGCGAAGCAAAAGGCTGTATAGACTTGGAGACCCAAAGCCATTGTATAGACTTTGAAATCGAAGACCAATGTGCAGACTTGACAGTGAAGACTAGTGTGCAGACTTCAAGGAGGTTGGCGTGTCAATGTACAGACTTGATGAGGACTGATACATGAACAGTAATGCATAGACTTAGGAGCATATGATACGGCTAACAGACTTGAAGATGTGAAGCCAATGTACAGACTTCGTGAACAAAATGCAATGCTAACTGATGTATACACTTACAAATAGAGTAATGCATGAACAAACAATTAGCCACTACGTTAACCCAATCTAGCCATATTCATGAATTAACTATTCAAGCAAACAATCAAATAAAGCAATCAGATATTCAAGCAGTCAATCAGTCATCTATATTAATTAGCACACCTCAGTGTGACTCATGGTGTGTCAGTCATCATCAAAACCACACAGGGGCACAACAATCTCCCCCTTTTTGATGATGGCAACACTATGAGTTACACTGACTCAGATACTATGAGTTACACTGACTCAGATCTCAGATTAGATTCTTCTCCCCCTTTGCCGTCAGCAAAAAAAAAAAACATGAGTGGAAGAGTGAATTAAAACCAATTGTTAATTAAAAACTCCCCCTTTTGACTAAGCTGCCCCTTTTACTTTAGCAAAACGAATAAACCAGAGATGTCATATGAGACACTCATGGTAGTTCAACAGAAGATGGCAACACAATATCAGTAGCAATTAAAAATAATTCTCCCCCTGAGTCAAACAACTTATGCAATCATGCATATGCAACAATACTCCCCCTTTGACATGGTAGATGATATAGAGCTAATGTAGACAAAGAACATGATCAGACAATCTAGCACATTGTCCCCTTATGCATATAGTCTCTCAAACAGACCAGAGAATTCTACCCTTATGATCCATGAAGCAAGAGAAATCTACAAGGATGAACTCTGGTTATTCAAAGATAGCACTCTCATATATGACAACCAGTCTGAATGAAATCACTGTGATAAAGGGCAATAGGATGAGCAGATTCAACGATTTGTGAAAAATTGAGATAATGAACTTTTCAGCAAGATACCAACTTCATAAAATCAAAATCTTAAGTTCTGGATTTCTCCATCATAAAAGCTTATGAACCCTTGATTGTCAGATATGGTTTAAGAATGATGTAAACTGAAATTTTTCAAAAGAAATTATACTCATATCTGAACCAACACTTAATAAAAAAGGAATTACAAGCTCATATAAGATTCTAGTTCAACCAACTTCTATCTTAATTAGTTTACTTTCCATGACAGCTTTAAGAGAACCATAAGTGAATGCTCCTGAATTTTACTTGTTCTTTCAGAATTTGATTTACACTTGTTCAAATCTTTCTTTAAAGAACAATTTTGGTTTATCAACACCTTTTGGCGTGGAGAGACACCTTGATCAGAGGTCAGAGTCCCCAGTTACTCAGTGTGACAACCGTATTGTTTCTCCCATTTTAGAGAACAGAGATAGCATTAAAAGTATCTTTGGCATGAGGATACACCTTGATCAGAGGCCAGAATCCCCAGTTACTCAATACAACTATGCCATTGCTCTGCCATGTTTTCACAATAATTTCCAATCATCTCTTTAAACAGAGTTAACCATGGTACCTCATGACACAATTCTTTGGACAGGTTTCTCAGTAGCCATAGTCATTGCTCTGTCCATACTTTTACTTAAAAGGATTCAGAACAAGTTAGTTGTTTAGGAACAACCACATACATTATATATCTCAGTCAACGTAGACATGGATATCAACTTTTCAGATTTCAGAAGGTCTTACATGAATTTACATGAAGCAGACAGTTAAAGTTTATTAAGAGGTTGAAACAGATATTTTCAAGTTTCTTGAGACTAAACAAGAGTACATAAGACTTAAACCACTTCCAGTTAACAAATGTTCTTAAGCATGTATAATGGAAGGCTCCTTATTAAAGGTATTTTAACTTTTATGAAGTAGTATTCAGGCTGAAGGTTTACTTCATATCTCAGCAGAGTAATTCAAGTGAGAATATTCACTAAACAGCATGATTCTGAAGAATTTTAGCAATTGAGCTGCTCTTGAGCAAAGAGGTTCAAAGTTTACTGAATAGAGAAAGAGCTCTCATTCAGCAGATTTAGGAGAGACAAACAGATACCAATAAGGTATGCATTCGGATTTTGAACAACTTCAGAAGTAGTCAAGAAATCATTTGATACCAGTTTAAATGATGGAATCCCTGACACTTCAGATATGACAAGATGAATCATATAGCTGGAGAAGAGCGGATTAAGCAAGCTCCCCCTATCTATATGCAGTGATATTTCCCTTCCCCTTTTTTGATTTTTTTTTAAAGAAGTGATATGCTATGCAATGATTCCCTCTAACTAAAAACACTGAATCATCCTATATGTCATGCAGACAATGTAGGTGATGAATGACTATGCAAACAACAGATTTAACATGCTATGCAGTAAATAAAAAAAATTGAGTGATTTCAGATGTATGAATAATGCTCCCCCTAAATGTATGCATTCGAATTTATCTTTTTGACATTTTCAATGGAAAGAAATGCAATGCAATTAACTTCTTGTATGCAGGGGCATGAAGTAAAATATTCACATGAAAATGCAGACATTCTCTGAAATGCAGATTTGACCCTTGGTACTGGGCGGAGGACTTGGTCCAAGGACCACCTCACACATGGCAGTAGCAACCAAACATACTTCATCTGCCCTCCAGCCCTGTTCCATTTCATATACCATGATGGTCATGCAAATGACATATGCTGTGCAAGGCAATCTCATTTATTTAGTGCAAGCAACAGCATAAGAAGAGCATCAAAAATCAACCGAGCAAAACAACAATTTCAGATAGTGAAATTGAAACAAATTTTGGAACTGACCTGAATTGAGTCCTGGGGTTTTCTTTTTGAGTGCATTGGTTAACCCCTTTTCATTCTTCAGCTTCCAAGGCACACCTGCAAAATATTGATCATTTTAATTCTGCAGGGACCCAAGCAGCTTTGGGTCCTGCATTAGTTCTAACAGGTATTCTAAACATTTTCATAGCAAGATTATCATCCAATTTCATCAGTGAACAGTCATCCATAGAATGTCCAACTTTTCCACAGTATCTACATGAAATGACTGGTTTTTGGTTCTTATGATACATGTTAACAGTAGGGTGATGTTTATAAACATGTTCATAAGATTTTCTGTTATATGCATGAGCAGTTTGATGCTTGTTCTTAACCATCCAACATTCAGCAGATTTATGGCCTGACTTCCCACAGTTATAGCATGAAATTTTCACAAAAGGTTTTGCAGAGAATTTGACAAAATGGGGTTTAACATAGTTCTTTTGAACATACCAACAGTCCTTGACTGTATGCCCATTTTTCCCACAGTGGGAGCATGCAAAAGAATTTCTTCTATGAAAACTATTTTTACCCCAAGTAGATCTAAACCAGCACTCAGCAGCCTTGTGCCCAGGCTTATTACAGTTGAAGCACACAATGTGCTGACTAGAATTGTGTTTAGATCCATATGGATCATAAAAATGCATGGAAGACTTGGCAGGAAGTTTATCGTCTTCTTTCATGATAAAACATTCATTCATGTGATGACCATGCTTCCCACAATAATAACATGAAGCATCAGGCTTCCTAGCAGCATGGTTTCTATCAGAGAGATTTCTTGAATGTAAAGTTCCACTAGCATGCTCATCCTTTAACATCAATCTGCAGTCTTCCATTATGTGACCTCCTTTCCCACAATAATAACATGACCCCTTTTTAATATAAGTGTGTGTGAGATCATGTGAATTATGTGTAGCCTTTTTTATAGCAAGAGGAGTGTCTTTATCCTTCTTCTGTGAAATTTCACTTTTTTTCAGTTTTTGAGTTTGTTCCACAGTTTTGGGTTTCACAGTGGATTTTTGTGCAGTGAATTGGAAGACAGAAGGAGCAGAGGTTGTGTTCTGATTGGAAGCTTTAACAAAAACAGTGGATGTTTTATTCCCATTACTCCTTTTATTTGTCAGACTATAGCCCAGTCCCTTTCTCTCAAAGTTAACACTCTTTCCAAGAAGCTTATTCAGATTGTCCTTACCTTTGACAAATTTTGATAGAGAATTTTTCAAATATTTAATCTCAGAATTCAAATCAGCAATTTTAGCCTCATATGTGGACAAATCTGTTTCACAGGAAATTACTTGTTGATGCAAGGCATCATTCAGGCTTTTGAGTTTTTCTACTTCCTGTTTTAATTCTATTTCCTTGTCAGCTTCAGATAGGGACTTGTAAAGATCATCAACTTCTTGTTGAAGGGATGTGATAGTAAGCTCATATCCAGCTATTTTCTGTTCACTGCAACTGACATTTCCATTTAACATTAGGTTGATGGTTTTTAGGCTCTCAATTTCTTGTTCAGCATTCATCAACCAATCAGAACTATCCACACTTACACTCTTGCCTTTTTCAATTGTCATTAGCCTATCTGTCAGCTGTGTGTTTAGGTGTTTCAACTCATTGATTTCCTCTTTCAGTTTACTGTTCTGCTCTAGGAGATCAGCATCAGGCACCCATTCATCTGAGAGAAACTGACATTCATGAAACATTTCCTGTTGTTTTTCAGATTGAAGTTTGTCATGATTTTTCTGAATCTCTGAATTTGTTACTCTATCAGCCTCTAGTTTTTCAGAAATCAATTTATTTTATTTTTCAAGATTTATTGATTTGAGTTCAAATTCCTTGAGCTGATTATTGAGTATTTCATTTGCAGATTTCATTTTTTCCAATTCAGAGTTGACACATTCTAATTCTCTCACCAATTTTTCATTTTGAACAATATCATTGTTGTGAGCCTGATCAACAAAGCTCAGCCTTTCCTTTAGTTCAGTAATTTCACACACAAACTCTTGACGCTCCTTTTTGTGTAGAGCAACTTGTTTCATAAGAGATTGTTTTTCAGATTTGAAATTATCTAAGTCTGAACTAATAGAATCACACTCTGTTATGTGTCTTCTGAATATTTCATTTTCAGTTTTCAGAGTTTCAAGATTTTCACCTCCTAGTTTTTCCAGCTTCTTTTTCAGTCTTCTATACCTCTTACTCATTTTTTCATGGGAGTGTAATAGATCAGCATAGGCATCTTCCCAGTCATCTAAAGTGAAACTAGAGAAGGGGATGATTACCTTTTCAGCATCTTGGAGTTCCTCTTGATCACTGCTATGGTTGCTCTCGTTAGCCATCATGCAGTTGTTCTTATTCATCCTCTGAGCTAGCTTCAGCTGATCCAGAATGTCCTTAGCGGACCTGCAGTCATAAAAATGAGAATGTAGAGCCTTGTCAGTAGCTGCTCTCATCAGGTTAAAGGCTTTCTGATTTTCTCCATATTTTGACTTGTGACTTTTAGTCCATTTGGACTTTTCCTTTGGCAATCTGTGGGGACCTTGTGAAATTAATTTCCACAGATCCGGATTAATCATTTTCACATAATTATGAAGACTGCTAATCCATGAGTTAAAGTTAGAGCCATTGTAAACTGGTGGAGAACCCATGGATTAAATTGGCAAGTAGATTTATGCAGCAAAGAGTGAAGTCAAAAATGCACCAAGGGACAATAGGATCCTCTGCAGATCATTGGATCTGATCAATCAGAGAACCGCTCTGATACCAATTGATAGGTTCGGTGCAGTATTCAGAGGGGGGGTGAATGAATATAACCCGTTAAAAAAACTTCACCCAATTAAAACTAGAATAATAACAAGACAGATTCGACAATCTGAAGCTCAACTGGAATTTCGCTCTCTTGATAGATTAAAATATTCTAAGAAAACTAATCAACACTTCTGCTCAACCAGAAGCCAAACGCTTAGAGCGCCCCTATGCAATCATCTAGCGGAAGCAAAAGCAGATAAACCAAACCACAATGCACAAGGGGTTTTAGGTGGTTCGGTCCTCCAGACCTACATCCACCCCACACTCAACCGAGTGTGGCTTCACTAGCTCACGCTAGAAACAGCAGACTCAGTCTGCAACAAATGCTGCCAAACAGCTTGACCAGGGGAACAACCTCCCCTCTTCCTCCCAACCGGAGGGAACCACTAGTGACACCAGTCACTAGCAAACTAGAGACACAAGTCTCTCTTCCTCCAGACCGGAGGGAACACCTAGTCTTGCAACCCACAAGACTAGAACCGGAGGATCAATCCTCCCTTCCTCCAAACCGGAGGGAACACCTAATCTTGCAACCCACAAGACTAGAACCGGAGATCAGATCTCCCTTCCTCCAAACCGGAGGGAACCCTAGAGACCTAAGTCTCTCTTCCTCTGAAACCCAGAGGGAAACACAAGTGACACTAAGTCACATGCAAACCAGAGGTCGAGGACCTCTCTTCCTCCCAACCGGAGGGACCCCTGGACTTGAAACCTACAAGCCCAGAACCGGAGGACGAGCCTCCCTTCCTCTAACCAGAGGGAACCCACAAGTAGCACCCAGCTACTTGCAACCGGAGATAGCAATCTCCCTTCTCCTGAACCAACAGGAGGCACCCCAACCTCTCTACAGAGAATCGGGAATACAGCAAGTGAAATGTTCAAAAGAAAAACGAAACCAGCAACAGAAAGCTGAAAGGATAAAAACAAATGTGGCTCTCGCAGGAGCTGGCTGGCCTGGATTTGATCCACGGTCCAGCAGGAGCTTCTTCTACTGCTTCTCTCTTTTCTCCCAGCACGAACTCTCTTTTCTTCTTCTTCTTCTTCTTTCTTACTTCTCCTTCTTCTCACTCTCTCTATCTCACTGTCTCTCTCTTTCTTTTTCTTCTTCTGCTCTCTCGATCAGGCTCACAGCTTTCTCTATCTCTTCTTTCTCTTCTGCACTTCTTCTCTTTTGCTCTGGCTGCTTCTACTTCAGTCACTCTCTGTTGCTCGCTACCTTGATCTTCCTTCTTCTGTGGGCGAAGGCTCAAATATATAGCAGCAGCAGCAGCATCAGCCCCGACTTGTGACTTCCACATTTCCAGCCCTAAATATTAGGACCACGTGGCAGTCACTCAGCAGGCTTCATTCCAGCCTCGGATCACATGCTGCCCAGTCATTTGGGAATGTTCTTCCTCGAACCTGCAAGAGATACAAACCATTAACACTGAGGGCCATAATAACTAAAGCTGCACGAGGTATGTGATAGCAGTTCTAGATGCAAACACGCGGACATAATAACTAAGAACGACATGAGTACACTGTAACAGATCAGACACAACGAAGGGAATGACACGAAGTGAGGTTATAAAACACAAGAGAGACGAGGTCTAGTAAAGGCAACACGAAGACACGAAAATAAAAACAACAAAAATACAAATACTAGACCAACACGAGGTTACGAATGCAAAAACAACACGAGGACAAACACGGGCTGACAACAGAAACCGACACGAAGTGGTTGCAAACAAGCAAGACACGAGGTCTATGTAAAGCAACACGAAGTGTGGTCAAGGCGAGAAAGACACGAGGTCTAATGAGAAAGACCAACACGAAGACAGTGAAAACATCACGAAGTAAAGAACAATGACACGAAGTGTAGTGGTGACAAAAACATACACACCAAGGAAAATGACACGAAGACACAACAAGGAAAATGACACGAAGACACAACAAGGAAAATGACACGAAGACACAACAACAGCAGTAACCGACACGAAGTGTGGTTACTAAACAGGAATGACACGAGGTCTACAGGAAAACGACTCAAAGTTCATCAGAACTATTAGAGCTGCTTCAGTAACACGACACGAAGACACAACAAGGAAAATGACACGAAGTGAAAACAACACGAAGATGAAGTTGACACGAAGTGAAAACAACACGAAGACGAAGTTGACACGTAGTGAAAATGACACGAAGTGAAAACAACACTAAGACGAAGTTGACACAAAGTGAAAACGACACGAAGTGAAAACAACACTAAGACGAAGTTGACACGAAGTGAAAGCGACACGAAGTGAAAATAACACGAAGACGAAGTTGACACGAAGTGAAAATAACACGAAGACAAGGTTGACACGAAGTGAAAACAACACGAAGACGAAGTTGACACGTAGTGAAAACGACACGAAGTGAAAACAACACTAGGATGAAGTTGACACGAAGTGAAAGCGACACGAAGTGAAAACAACACGAAGACGAAGTTGACACGAAGTGAAAACAACACGAAGACAAGGTTGACACGAAGTGAAAACAACACGAAGATGAAGTTGACACGTAGTGAAAATGACACGAAGATGAAGATAGAAGTTGACACGAAGTTAAAGAGAAAACAAAACAGCACGAAGACGATGTATGCAACAGTGCAATGTCTAGACTTGAAATCCAATGCAAAAGGCTGTACAAACTTCATGAAAAGTGCATGATTGTACTGGATGGTGTATACACTTAGCCTATGCAGACCAATGTACAGACTTTGGCGAAGCAAAAGGCTGTATAGACTTGGAGACCCAAAGCCATTGTATAGACTTTGAAATCGAAGACCAATGTGCAGACTTGACAGTGAAGACTAGTGTGCAGACTTCAAGGAGGTTGGCGTGTCAATGTACAGACTTGATGAGGACTGATACATGAACAGTAATGCATAGACTTAGGAGCATATGACACGGCTGAACAGACTTGAAGATGTGAAGCCAATGTACAAACTTCGTGAACAAAATGTAATGCTGACTGATGTATACACTTGGCAAATAGAGTAATGCATGAACAAACAATTAGCCACTACGTTAACCCAATCTAGCCATATTCATGAATTAACTATTCAAGCAAACAATCAGATAAAGCAATCAGATATTCAAGCAGTCAATCAGTCATCTATATTAATTAGCACACCTCAGTGTGACTCATGGTGTGTCAGTCATCATCAAAACCACACAGGGGCACAACAAAAGATTAGGTCCAAAGCCAAGCAACTGCAGAACAAAGAGCAGATTAGGCTCAGAATAAATACTATCCACACTTAGGTAGACGCAGAACAAAGGTCTCACCAAGATAGCAATTCCAAGGCTTACCTCGAAAAGACTCCACCAAATAGGATGAGAAGCATCAAGCTCACTAACAGTAGCTCACCAAGAAGGAAAGATCCTCGGTTCGCTGGAGCATCTTCTCAATCGAGGCAATAAAGCAATCACTTCGACAGAAGCGAAACACCTCAGGAGCTGCACAGACTTAAGTTGGGACGACCAAAATAACGTAAGAACATGTACGGTCATCACACCAACTCGAAAAGTCACCAGTCACCTGAACAAACCATAGAGAAATCTCGAACAACGTACCACAGATTCAAGCCTACCGGCGAACTCTGCCAAGTACAACCCGATCGAGACAAACACCACGACGAAAAAGGAGCATCTCGTCGCATCCTGATGAGAGCAAAACCATCTCGTACAGTGTTGACACAGCACGCACAAGACAACATGCGGAAAACAGAGTGACAAAGAATCGCGAAACCTAAGCCAGCGAAAGGCTATACAGGACTTTCAAGACTCTGGACACTGTATATCTCGGATTCCCATGTACTTCACACAACAATCGCTCTGATACCACCTGTGACGAATCGGACTCTGGATATCGGATATACTCTATGGGAGTACCGAGTAGACCTGATACCGCTTGGAACCCGTGAAGCCTCCCAAGAGCTGTAAAGCTCCGAAGGCATAAAAGGAATGTCATGTAGTACATTGAAGTCGCAGATATAACAGTAAGTAATTAAATTTCATTAATCAGATTTCCTAAAGTAGTAGAAATAAAATTACTTTTTAATTGACAATTATAATTTAACAATTATACCAGAGTCTGGTCCAAAGGAAATACAAGTACAGTCGACAGGAAAGAAACACGTACACTGAGGTCGGGGGAAGCCCGACGCAGGTACCACTGGCTGCTACGGACATGCCACACTAGAAGCCGCAGAAGCAGAATGACCCACCTGAAAAGCAGGGATGAGCCTCGTGTCACTGGCTCAGTAGGGGTCACGCGGATCCCTACTGAAAAACAATGCAGTAACACGGTACAACAGCTAAAATAACAGTAGGTAAACAGCAGGAGTACTAAAGTAGGAAAGCTAAACTACAACTAGAAAGCTGTAAAAGAAAATCAGAAATGGAAGGAGTAGAGCAGCTAAAAGAAAGGGAAAAGAAGCCGTACCTAAATGAAAACACGGCTACCGAAAAGACTTCGGCTCCCCACACTACTCCGAGCAGCAACAGAACTGCAAACCCAGATCTCACAGAGTCAGGCGTCACCGATCCGTCGACAAACTCAGGGCCTACTAAAGTAGACAAAAGCCTAGTAAAGACCTAGACAGACAAGACAGACCTAAGGCACACACGACTCGATTATCATGCACGCTCTTTTATATACGACCACATACACGACTGGAACATCGTGTACACGACATAAGACTAACCTCGTGTAAGGCCACGAAGAGGCTAACCCGGAAGGGTCACGAGAAGCGAAAAACATGAGAGTCATGTGTCACGTGACGGAAGCACCTCCTCACTAGAAGAACAGCCAACTGCGTCCACTGACGTCATATGCTGTGCCAAAAGTGTCTCGCCTAACGCTGCCAAGCACACGGCAGAGACTAAGACACTGTAACCAGAACAAGAACCACAGTAACGAGTGACTAGTCAGGGTCATGCCCGTCGGTGCAAGTCCTACGCCCCTGACCACGTGTGCACACACTGGCTCGTGCCTAGAGCCAGGCCTCTAGCT
Organism: Amorphophallus konjac; assembly: GCA_022559845.1. Classification (NCBI taxonomy): domain Eukaryota; kingdom Viridiplantae; phylum Streptophyta; class Magnoliopsida; order Alismatales; family Araceae; genus Amorphophallus; species Amorphophallus konjac. The sequence continues at coordinate 453,507,933 of CM040121.1, read as the reverse complement.
AGTTTTCCCCCCAATAGGACGCTACCGTTACGTAGGGGCCCACGGAACTAGCTTAAAAACCGTATCTCGGGAACTACCACGCCACCACTTCCAGGTGGGTTGACACACCGTAACACGTTGCCAGGCTACGACTAGTGGAGACTCACTAGACACATAACTCTGAAACACAAGCGTTGTAGTACTAACAGGCAAGGAAGCACTGTCATATGTACTATGAAGCACTAAGGCAGCACAACGACTGCCAACAGACTCAGGACAAGGCAACTAGACCTGTAGACACATCGATCCTTGAGTCATAAGACTCAAGTCAAGATCATCGTACAAATAGGTACAAGCCGCCAATTGGTCTAATCCTAAGTCAAAGAAATGACACATTCGTATAAAATGACACACGGAGACTTGAGGGATCACCAAGACCCTCCAAGCATCTGAACACGTAAATTGAGGTAGGATAGTACCTCAAGGCATCTAGAACCACTATCTCACGCTATCCAGAATAGTCGAGACACGCACAAGGTCTAATGTCAACCATTGGATCTTACCGGGTTGACCAGGACCTGACAATGACTTGGAAGCAATACAGAAACAGGCAGGCATGGCTACCTTATAACTTGGTCATAGCCGTCATAGGATGTCAAGAGACATCCACGGGTCAGCGGGCAAACCATAAGGTCAAGCCAAGACCCTTAGAAATCAAAACATCGGGAAATGACACGCAAGAGTCAAGCAGAGGAACATACGTTGGCGGTCATAGAATGGGCCGCTAGGTGACTGTAGCGGTCAAGGATTAGGCCGCTAAACCCAGTCTGATGGGTGGGGAAATAGGAAGAAACGTAGATCCAGAGGGGGGTGAATGGATCTTCTTAAGACAGTCAACCCAATTTTAAAAAATTGAATAGAACTATGAAGGCTTATTCAGCGGACACTTTCTCAAACACTAGAGATGCACGCCTAATCAACTACTTGAAAACATACCAGCGGAAGCTATCTAGGTGATTAGGAACAATCAATCTCACACGAGAAAACAATCAACCACACTGCACAAGATATTTTAGGTGGTTCGGTCAACTGACCTACATCCACCCCATACTCCAACCAGAGTATGGCTTCCTGCTGACTCACAGCTTAAAAGACTGTTAGGCCTCACAGCTTGCCTACAACCGCTGAGCAACATAACTTACTATCCAGAGGAACCAATCCTCTGCAACGCTGACAAAATAGCTTGATCCGCTGGGCTTTACAGCTTAGTCGACTAGAGGAAACCTCCTCTGCTACCGCTGACGAACAGCTTGAACGAGTATCAAAGAAGAAAGAACGAAAAGAAAAAAACACAGCAAACAGTGGGTTGTCAATAAATCTAAAATGAAAAATGCTCACACAGGAGCCAAGTGTCTCGGATCTGATCTAGAGAACACTACTTAAAACCTGATCTTCAATGTGCTGCCCTTTCTTCCCTTCAAAACTATCTCTCTCTTTCTATCTCTTTCTGTCTCCTTTCTTTTCAGGTGCTCGAACTCCCCTTTTTCTCTCTGATTCTTCTTCTGTATCGTGCACCCCTCTTCTTTTTCTCCACTCTTTCCTTTTTCATGGGCATCAGATGAAGGGCGTGTGCTTTCCACGATTCCCGCCCAAATACCTTGGCCCATGTGGCAGCATCCTAGCTCAGTGCTTTCCACGTGTCTCGATCCTGGCACCTCCTCCACTCTTGGATGACGTGCCACTTTTAGGAGTTACGATCACTTGGTCTTAGTTCTCTGGAGAGAGAATCTCTGTCAGGAGAACAGTCATTAGGTCAAGCATCTTATAAGCAGAGTTATCCATGCACAGACTCGTATATGAATAAGACCACATGCACTGACATGATACATATATTGGGCAAGTCACACACACAGACCATCGGTGTACATAATGAGGTATGCACCGACTCACTATGGTTATAGTGCAAAGAAATGCACAGACTACGTGTGGGTGTATCCTGCATGAGTGCACTTTTTGCCAAACCCCAAGATGCATAGACCTTTCGATATGTACAAATGAGAACGTGTACTAACTTCAGTAATGAGATGCATCGATGTTGGTATGTAGACCAAGAAATTCCTTAGTCCAAAGATTGCACCGACTATTGAATGCACTGACTTTGGTGAAAGCGTAAATGGGAACAGCACCGAGAATGGATAAGCGAAGACACGCAATGCACCGTCTTGTGCTCGCAGCAAAAGTTGCACCGACTCAAGCTAACACCAAATGTGTACTGACGCTAACGAAGCCAAAACCAACTATGTGCCAACCTTTTATGAACTAAGTGTGCACGGACCAACCATTGCACCGACCGGAGCTATATGAGCTATAGGGAATAGCACGGACTTTGTATATACAAATGCGAAGGCTGCACCGACTGAACAGACATGCACAGATCTGTACCTACCTCAGTTAGCGTGTGCAAAGACTTGCACAGACCTTGGCTATATTCACTGCATGTTATGCATAGACTCTTATATGAAGGACGTGGAACATGCACCGACCCTGAATATGCAAACACTAAGACGTATGCAGACGTTATTTGCCAAGTAACGTGGTATGCACAGACCTGACTATGCACGGACTTCTTTAACCTATGCATGGACTGTATGCAACAAACGCAAGGTACACGGACCTTGTATGCTGAAGGACTCAACTGTGCACAGACATACATTTTATATGAAATGATCAAATGCAAACAAACTTATGCAATCCAGTCTTCACATGACTCATAGATTGTCATCATTAAAATTAGGGTTCCAACAATCTCCCCCTTTTTGATGATGACAACTATAATTCATGTATGATTGAAGCAAGCAGAGAATTTATTTGTTGACGTGCATGGCAAAGATAACATTCAACATAAAACATGCATCCAACACAAATATGCACTATGCAGAAGTTACATTTCTGTGTACAGTAAGAAGATACAGACTAGTGTCTGAGTATACTATCTCATTCAACATTAAAACTGTCAATCAGTGTAAGCTTTACATCAGGAACCTAAAAAACACTATCCATCATAAACTGTCCGTCATACATCCAAACATCCAATATACTCTCCCCCTTTGTCATTATCAAGAAAAATGGGAAGTCCTTGGGAATTATGGACCTCTGTAGCTCCCCCTATCTCTAGGAGGATGTGCACTACTGGAACTAGGGGTGGAAGAACTATGCTGAAGATTTCTCAAGGAGTCTAACATCTCATTTAATTTTTGATGCACTGTATCCCCAAGTTTGTCCACTAGAGAAGTGGTAGAATCTTGCTTTGAAAGAGTTTGTTTAATGGTCTTTGAGAGAATCTCCAATTCAGACTGAACATCTCAAAATTTGTTGATGACTCCAAGCTGACAGGCTGCAATATTGTTCAATGTATTCTTTATCAACTCAAATTCAATCTTTAGATCAAAAGTGTGGCTCAGAATTTGAGCAAGCTTGGTGAAAGTAGAGAGTTGTGAATGTTGAATCTTGCTTACTATGTCACCAACTCTAGTACTGATTCCCATAAGAGATTCCAAGATCTCTCAGACTGCTGTATTAGTTTTGTGTTTGGCAGTCAAAAACTCAATCCCTTGGGTCTTGACAACTCTTTCCAAATGCTGTAATCGGGCATCTACTTTGTGCAGTTGAGTGGTGTTGAACATAAACTATTTATTCATCAATTCATTCTGATTCAACACTATCTCAGTCAGATTTGACAGCATCAGGGCAATATCAGGCTCAGTACTAGGTCTAGGTGAACTAAATGTAGATGCACTAGACTCCGGAAATTCAGTATAGTATGCATGCTACTGTTCAAGAGGTGCAGTAGGTGGTATACCAAGACTAACTATCCCCCCGAAATGTGGGCCATATTCAGGAGCTCGAGCAAATGACATTCTTGGATACATCTGACACCGAGGAGCTGGTCCCATGACATACTCCTGTGTATCCTCTTCAGTGTCCCCTGGAGCTTCTTGTGGAACTTCTTCTTCTCTTGGTTGATCACCCTCCTGATCATTGACAACAGACTCAGCAATTTCTTCATAAATTTTGTCAATCTCTTCTATCAAAATCTGTGTGACCATCTGAGATAGTAATCCTTCATTTACTTCAATTTCTTCTTCTCTTTCATCTTCTATGCCTTGTGACTCAGCTTCTTGAATTTCTGCTTCTTTTCGTTGTTCTTCTTCTTGTTCTTGCTGAACAACTTGCTGTTCCTACTCAGATTGCACTCCACAATTATCAAAAAGCTCACTGATATTTTTGATCTAGTTGTTGTAGATCATTGAGATTCTTCTCAACAGGTTCATCAGCAGATTCTCGGTCCTTTTCAGCTAGCACAGGAAGAGTTTCTTCTTGAGGAATCTGAAGAGGCTGTTCTGACACTGTTTCCACTTGAACTTTCCTCTTGTTCTTCAAAGGAGCATGCTTTTCAGATTGATTCTTTCTTTGAGTTTCACCAGAAGGACTCTCTGTGTCAGTCTCTTTCAGCCTTAAGTAAGTATTAATGAACTCCATGTTGTACACATTAAAATTTGGAATTTCTTTCGAAGGCTCACCTTCTAAGGCTATGTTTGCCTTCTTAAAAATAGCAGTTATGTGAGCTGCATAGGGCAGATGTCTTCTAGACTCTTTGCAGGTTCTCATTATCTGAATGATTATTTCAGGCAAGCAAACTCTGATTCTCTTCAGCAGACAATATAAAACAAATCTCTGAGTGTTGATCAGTCTTCCTCTCCCTCCGACTTGTGGAGTGATCATAGCAGTGAGAATGTGATGCAGCAATCTCTTGAGAGGAGAGAAACTGTTTGCATTAAATTGACCTAATTTTAACTGATTTTTGTGCTGGGGATTCTTAGGCTCATATGTGATGACAGAGTATACCACATGAAGATCACATGCAAACTTTCTTTCAGTTACTCCTTCTTCTGGTATTCTAAATACAGTATGTAGGAGATGTTTTGATACTTCAATCCTGGACCCCTTGACTTTAGAAACTAGTATTGCGTGATCCAAATCAAACTTCAGGTTCTGGTAGAACTTTGGTACGAGTCTAGGATAGTATACCCTATGCTTACCCAGAAACTTTAACCATTTTTGAGCCTTAAAAATTTCAATCAACTCAACAAATTTCTCAATCATTTTATGGTCATGAAAGTCTACGTACCGTGGGAAGACTATCTTGCCAACTTCCAATGTTATTTCTGCATGTCTTGAAGCTTCAGCTGTGATATCTTCTTCCTCGAGTACCTTTCTCTTTTCTCGACCCTACGTTGTCTTCAGCTTCTTTACCTTCGGTAATGCCGCAACCACCTTCACTGACTCCCGATCTTCTACCGATTGTACCTCTGTTTCCTTTCTTTTCCCCTTGACGGATTTCTTCTGAACCGATTCAGACGTTACTCCTTCTGCATGTGCCTCCTTTGATCTTCGCTTATCACATTTGGTTGCATCAGTCTCCATGACTTGAGGAGACGTGAGATGCTGCTCTTCCGTGACTTTCTTCTTCCCCTTACTCGTGACAGACGGAGAGGACATGGTGGAAGCAATAAGAAGAGAAGGACGAGACGGAAAGAGAGAGTGGACGTGATGAGAGGAGGGAAGGCTGGAGAGGCGGGCTTGCTAGAAGAACTCGAGAGAAGAAGGTGAGAGAGCGAGAGGCCATTTCAACTTCAAAGGAGAGGGTATGATGGGTGAGGCAAGTAGGGTTACGTATATACTAGAGACACTGCCAACTTTACCAATATTTAACAATTAATATCCAAACTACCCCTCACTTAAAATAAAATGCCTTACTACGCAAAAATGCAATTTCCGGCATATGATATTATATCTTAGAATTTTATTCTCCACAAGTTATCCCTGTGAATCAATGAAAATGAGATAGCTTAATCAAGGAAAATAACCCAGTCAAAGAGATCATTAATCTTACTAGGTCCCTTTTATCAGCCAATTACTGATTGAAGAACCCAAATTTTTATATTGACATTAAACCAGTCTAAATTTTCTGAAGAAACCAAAGGGTCAACCATGTTTTACTTGAACTTTTGCCAAAAGAAATTTCCATTGAACATTTCAGTATAACTGCCCCTTTTTACTCAAGGAAACATGTTGATCAAACACCAGAGTCCCTGGTTACTCAGTGCAGTTTACCTTTATGTTACATAATAATTTATTTTTTTGAACAGAGATAGCATTCATTATCATGACTTGACCTCTGAATTTATTTGAAACAGATGATCAGTTTCTCAAATAGTATGCCATTGCTCTGCCACACTCAATTTTTTTTTAATGGCGTATTCCCAAGTCTTTTGTCAAAATTTTTCTTTAGATATGACTTAAGGATCATATAAACCTTGGATTTTCTATCAGATTGGTTTATTACTAAGGAGTTTTAGATTATTAATGCCCTACTGAGCAATTTCCAATTTGGACTATTTTAAGACCATTGAGGTATCTTCCATGGTTAATTGTGAGAGCTTTTCAGATAAGAATTAATATTCATACACCAAAAATCACATCTTAGATCAGATCAGCAATTTCGTTCTTAGTTCAGGGTGGTCTTAGTAGTTAATTATTGAAAATGAGTAAAGGTGATAGTATTTAGATATTACTCCCCCAGACTTGCACATTCTATGAATTCTTGAAGATATATGAGAGTGGTAGAGGAAGACAACGAACAAAGTGATGTAGGTGAGGACCACTCACAAGCAGAGTTAAGACTAAAGGCTAGTCAACATTAATCCAAAAGCACACCCTGAATGACCATCAACATATAACCACCCATCTCTATAAACCATCAAGCATTCAGCCTTCTGGGAAGTAAGAGAATCCAAAAGCCCAAAACACAACCATTTGACTTCTCATATTAGACCAGATTCAAGCTGACTCCAAAGTCAATACCACAAGAGCAGAACCTTGCAAATCATCAGACACATAAAGCTACATGCCCAAGCAGTAATGAAACACTGACCAAAATGTGTATTCTATCTCTGAATGGCACAGCTCCCCCTCAACATGTGTCGAGATGTCAAACAACCACTATCTGATTCTCTTAAAGCACATAGATATGTAACAACATTATATGCATTCTACAGGAACATGCGCATACCTATTTATGTCAAGACACACAGAACTTGCCCCGACCTCATCTGGCTCGAGGCAAGGGATGCACCGAGTTTATATGCATGCAGCTAATAAGGGCACCGACTTGCATGCATGAAGCAACAAAACTTGCACAGATGTCATGACACTCTAGTTAGGCATGCACTGATGTTATGTGTGAACACGTCTAACTGTGCACGAACTTGGTAGCACAATGTGCAACTGAATCCATTTGATATTCCAGGAGGTCATGCAGATGTATGCATCTACTTATCAACATGAAGAAATAACTAAACATCACGCATGGAGTATGCATGGATTTCATTCTCAATGTGTATTACTCTTAAGAAAATATCATCAATCATCAGATAGATTTTTTTTAATTAATCATGCAACATTCCACAGAGATTATTATTCAAACAAAACTGAAGAGTGGAATTTGACTGACCCTAGTGCCCTAAATTTATTTAGCCCCATTTTTATTTTATCTTCAGGAGCACACCTGTAGCCAAAGAGTTATTTGAACAGCCTTGGACCCCAAGGATTCTTGGGTCCAACTGGATGAATAGCACCCCACATTGATGCTCTCCAGTTATTTCAGGAATAATTAAAAATAGTATGACCTAATCTGCGACACTTATTGCAAATGGGAGGTTTATGCATGAATACAGGATTTTGAACTCTCCTATATGCAACATAGTTCGTGTGAGCAGGATAGATTTTTTTGTCCTTTAAAAACTAGCATTCAGATTTAACATGCCTAAATCTTCCACAATTAAGGCAATTAACACTCTGATTTTAAAATTTCTTCACATGCTTCTTTGCATAACCATTTCTGTAGTTTTGATCTTCCTGTTTCATTAAATAACAATTATGCATGTAATGACCCTTTTTGCCACAGTAATAACATGCATTGGAGATATTTCTATCAGGCATATTCATAGACTTATTTCGAACTGTGTTGGTATGCTTGCATGCATCTAGCTCATCATTTTTCAATACTATGCAATCATCCATGACATGTCCTTTCCGACTACAATAGTGACATGAAATATTTCTTTTATTGTGCACATGCACTGCTGTGACAGATTTATCCTTTGCATGTGCATGTGCATGTGAGTGTGTGTGAGTATCATTGTGAACTTGCACAGAAGAATCAAAAGTAGATTTGGACTTATTTGAAATAACCTTTTGTTTTTGTTTTTGAGTCTCTTTCAGATTTTTAGTTGAACTGTCTACTTTCTGGGCAGTGAATTAAAAGACAGTTGAGTTGGATGGCTTTTCTTGTTCAGAACTTTTTACAAAAATAGTGAGGTTCTTTTTCATATCAATGTTCCTATTAACAAGATTGAAACCCAAGCCTTCTTTATGGAAATTCACATTTGACCCAAGCAGTTTATTCAAGTTATCTTTACCCTTAACAAACTTTGAAAGTGAATTTTTTAGATCTTCAATTTCAGCTTGCAAAGTGGCAGCATCATGTTCACAAGAGATAACTTGTTGATGCAGACAGTCATTGAGATTTTTTAAAGATTCATTTTCTTGTCGCAGCTTTATTTCATTACTTATTTCCTTTTCCTCCAAAACAGATTTTCCTTTTTCGTAAGCCAGCCATCTTTCAGAAAGAACTGTATTAAGGACCATCAGCCTTTTAGTCTGTTCCTTCAAGTTACTGTTCTCTTCAATCAATTTGTCTTGATATTCATCAGTTTCCGTTTTCTGTTTAACCAATGACTCATTTTCTTCTTTCAAGGATCTAATTAAATTCTTCTGCATATTGTCATCCGAATCAAGGTCTTCAATTAGTTCCTTTAAGAATGCACATTCATTACATGAATTTTCATCTCTAGCAAGTTCGTTTCTTAAAATCTCATTTTCAGATTTCAAACTTTCTTTCTCAGCTTTTAAGCGTGTTACTTCATGAATCATTTCTTTTCTCAACTTGTTCTTTTCTGATTTGACTCTATCATATTTATTCAGTAAATGCTCATTCATGGAGACTAAATCATCATAGCTAAAATCCTCAGCTTCAGAATTTACCTGGGAGGATGAGTCCTCGGACTTATCTCTGACCATCAGGCACATTTCCTCATCTCCAACAGATCTTCCCAACATTCTGTTGATGATAGCCACTGCACTCCTGCATTCATTGACATATGGAACATAGTTAGAGTCTATTAACCTTTTGGTTAGATCTAGGGCATTTTTATTTCATCAAATTTTTGTCTGTCTAAATATTTCCATTGTGATTTGTCCTCTGGAACTTCATTCGGACTAAGAGCTATAAGAACCCAAAGATCTGAATCCATATGCATCACATAGTCTCTAAAGGAGCCATACTAGCCATAAAAATTTGAACCGGTGTATACTGGAATTTCAGCCATGAAGTCACTACAAATCAGATCAGAAGCAATGCTAAGAGTCGGATCAAACCAGATCGCACCTAAACCAAATCAAGGAACGGATTTGCAGGTCGTTGGACCCTCTGTGCAGAAAACCCGCTCAGATACCAATTGATGGGTGCGGAAATAGGAAGAAACGTAGATCTAGAGGGGGGTGAATGGATCTTCTTAAGATAGTTAACACAATTTCAAAAAATTGAATAGAACTATGAAGGCTTATTCAGCGGACACTTTCTCAAACACTAGAGATGCACGCCTAATCAACTACTTGAAAACATACCAGCGGAAGCTATCTAGGCGATTAGGAATAATCAATCTCACAAGAGAAAATATTCAACCACACTGCATGAGATATTTTAGGTGGTTCGGTCAACTGACCTACATCCACCCCATACTCCAACCAGAGTATGGCTTCCTGCTGACTCACAACTTAAAAGACCGCTGGGCCTCACAGCTTGCCTACAACCGTTGAGCAACACAGCTTGCTATCCAAAGGAACCAATCCTCTGCAACGCTGACAAAACAGCTTGATCCGCTGGGCTTTACAGCTTAGCCGACTAGAGGAAACCTCCTCTGCTACCGCTGACGAACAGCTTGAACGAGTATCAAAGAAGAAAGAACGAAAAGAACAAAACACAGCAAACAGAGGGCTGTCAATAAATCCAAAATGGAAAATGCTCACGCAGGAGCCAAGTGTCTCGGATCTGATCCAGAGAACACTACTTAAAACCTAATCTTCAATGTGCTGCCCTTTCTTCCCTTTAAAACTATCTCTCTCTTTCTATCTCTTTCTGTCTCCTTTCTTTTCAGGTGCTCGAACTCCCCTTTTTCTCTCTGATTCTTCTTCTGTATCGTGCACTCCTCTTCTTTTTCTCCACTCTTTCCTTTTTCATGGGCATCATATGAAGGGCATGTGCTTTCCACGATTCTCGCCCAAATACCTTGGCCCACATGGCAGCATCCTAGCTCAGTGCTTTCCACGTGTCTCGATCCTGGCACCTCATCCATTCTTGGATCACGTGCCACTTTTAGGAGTTACGATCACTTGGCCTCAGTTCTCTGGAGAGAGAATCTCTGTCAGGAGAACAGCCATTAGGTTAAACATCTTATAAGTAGAGTTATCCATGCACGAACTCGTATATGAATAAGACCACATGCACTGACATGATACATATATTGGGCAAGTCACACACATAGACCATCGGTGTACATAATGAGGTAAGCAAAGACACACAATGCACAGACTATGTGTGGGTGTATCCTGCATGAGTGCACTTTTTTCCAAACCCCAAGATGCATAGACCTTTCGATATGTACAAATGAGAACGTGTACTAACTTCAGTAATGAGATGCACCGATGTTGGTATGCAGACCAAGAAATGCCTTAGGCCAAAGATTGCACCGACTATTGAATGCACTGACTTTGGTGAAAGCGTAAACGGGAACAGCATCGAGGATGGATAAGCAAAGACACGCAATGCACCGTCTTATGCTCGCAGCAAAAGCTGCACCGACTCAAGCTAACACTAAATGTGTACTGACGCTAACGAAGCCAAAACCAACTTTGTGCCAACCTTCTATGAACTAAGTATTCACAGACCAACCATTGCACCGACCGGAGCTATAGGAGCTATAGGGAATAGCACGGACTTTGTATATACAAAGGCGAAGGCTGCACCGACTGAACAAACATGCACAGATCTGCACGGACCTCAGTTAGCGTGTGCAAAGACTTGCACAGACCTTGGCTATATGCAATGCATGTTATGCATTGACTCTCATATGAAGGACGTGGAACATGCACCGACCCTGAATATGCAAACACTAAGACGTATGCAGACGTTATTTGCCAAGTAATGTAGTATGCACAGACCTGACTATGCACGGACCTCTTTAACCTATGCATGGACTGTATGCAACAAACGCAAGGTACACAGACCTTGTATGCTGAAGGACTCAACTGTTCATAGATATACATTTTATATGAAATGATCAAATGCAAACAAACTTATGCAATCCAGTCTTCACATGACTCATAGATTATCATCATTAAAATTAGGGTTCCAACACAGTCAACTCTGAACCGACCTATTTAGACAAACCACCAAAGCGGTCTACTATAGATCCGCCACACGGACTAGGCGGTCCAAGAGACAACCGCCACACTAACCGCCCTAAAACATTGACCTAGACAAGCGACATGTAGCGGCCTAAGAAAGGCGCGCTACAGCGAAGAAACACATGAAGGCTGGGCCGCAAAGGCCAACCGACTTAAAATCTTAACTAGGTCTAAAACCACGGTAACATGAATATCGAGGTAGATCACAAGCCCCCGAAACCATCCCTTCAAGATGATAACTCGAGGGAGGCCACTCACATGCGGGGGAACCCCACCGCACTCACACTGATACATGGTGACTCGATCGAGCGTAACACAACGCCCGGGACACACATCCCTATGGGCACGCTAATTGAAGTAACTCGGTACTTCCCGACACCCCAGAAACACGGACACGGAACCCACAGGGCGTCCGGGACACTCGCGAGGCCATAGGTCGATCATTGGGTCTCAACCGGACCGACTAGGACTCGAAACGAACAAAAATAGCGAATTCCGGTGGACTTGGCCCCTGGGGTCGGTCTACCAGACAGGGTCGGTCGACCGGCCCAAAGTGGTCGGTCGATCGGACCAACGGCTGGACCATCACGGTCCGACGGGCGACTATCGGTCGACCGGCCCATCCGGTCCGGTCGACCGGTCACGGCGAAAAATCGGCCAAACCCTAATCTCCGTGCCCAATTCCACTCCCCGTTCGATTTCGATCGAAAGGGAAAACATCCATAATGAGAATACCGACCTTCCACACTCCGGAAGGGATCAAAACAACGCACAAACGGCTTGAAACGGGTAATTCCACCGAATTGACCCTAAATGAGTCACCGGGGTTCCCGGGCTCGTACCGGCCCCAAATGACAACCAATCAACACGAAATCAGTGAATCTGGAACGTTGGCATTCCAGGAGTTCGATTGATACCAACTGATCTAAAAATCGTCACCATTTTCCATCGAACCCTGCGAACACCCCAAAAGCATGATTTTCCCGAACTTGAAAAAAACTCACTCGTATGCTCACCGTTCGGCGTGAAACTTCGAGGGGACGTAACAGAGAAGTAGAGCTTCCGTCTTCCTACCTCCACCGAGGATTTCGAGCACTACAGTGACTAAACCGCGCCGAAAACCACCAAAACAATAAACCGCGCCGGCTTTGAATCCACCGAGGGATCGCACCACGCCATGCTCCAACCTTCGCTCCATCCCGCGTCCCGATCACTCCATCGTGTTCCCGCCTCGGCCAGCTCTCCACGATCGCGCGCCCCGCATCGAACAGCCCAGAGATGAGAGAGAATGAAGAGAGAGAGAGAGAGGGTCGTGAGAAATGAGAGGGAGGAGAGAGGAAGAAGAAATAACAAGAAGGAAAATTAGGAATTTTCCTAATTTTCAAAAATTTGATAATTGACCCGAAAATGGACTAATTCAGAAAAATATGTAAAACTAGTCAAAACGATCCTCTCAAAGAGTACATCGTTGCTATAACATCCTCGAGTAAATGAACTGAGAATAAACTCACCACAGGGTTCCGTAACTTGTACGAGAGAAAAACCCACACAGATCGTAAAACTCAACTCAGGACCCACAAAAGCGATCCGAAACCCTCCAATAAGGATCCGAAAGACCTAATAAGAAACCGATAAGAATCTAGGGCATTACACCCTCATACATCATGAAGCATATTGTCATTATTAAAGGTTTTTCTTGACTATCAGGTGTTTGATTAAATACCTTTATCTGATAACAGGGACTTATGAATTGAACCAGGATCGAACAATTCAAGCCCAAGAAGCAGCAAAGCCCAGCATCATCGAACGCTTGCAGAGTCATCATTGATACAGTCACGTGCATAATAATAAGTGACTGTCACGTGATCCAAGGCAAGGCGTATAACAGAGGATTCTACCACGTGGAAAGTAAAAGCTCAGTGATGCTAACACGTGGACAAGTTTGGATCAGATCTGGCATGACATTTGGGCGTAAATTGTGGCGACCACGTGCCCATCTCCAGGAGGTTATAAAAGAAGGACCGATCGCTCAGTTCAGCAACCAAGCAGAGAAGAAGGGTGAGCATCCAGTGAACTGAAATTGAGAGTAGGGAAGATAATTGAGTGAGGCTGATCAGTTTGAAAGAGAATGGATAGAATTGAGGAAAGAGCAGTGTGCTGGAGCTCTGTCGAGTGAGCGTGTTTTATGTTCCTGGTTCCTGGTTCAAAACCAGAACCAGTCTGCTCGATTAGAGCTACATTCGCTCAAATTCAGAGCTACATTTTCTTGTTCTCTTAATTTCTTTGATTTATTTTACAAACCTTTGTTTACTCAAGCTGTGTGTCAGTAGATTGTTAAAGCTATAGGTCAGCAGTTGGCGAAGCTGTATTGCCCAGTGGCAGAGGAAGATTCCTCTAGTTAGCTAAAGCTATAAGGCTCAGTGTCTGTAGGGAACTTGTTCCCCAAAGCTGTGGATCAGCCGTAGCAAGCTGTAAAGATCAGCAGTGAAGCCTTACTCATTTGAGTAAGGGGTGGACGTAGATCTCTGGAGGAGATCGAACTACTTAAAATTCCTTGTGTCCGTGGTTGCTATTGTAGGTGTGTTTGTTGTATTTCTCTTGCTGATCTGTCTGAATTAATTGCTTGATTTCTTGTTCATTCATGAGCTAGAAGAAGGTATATAAAAGGATTCCACACAAAGGGTAGGTCACGATTACTTGGAAGGTGAATCACTTGTGTGAGGAGTCTCCTAGAGTCGAACCTCCGCTATGTACCTCTTCCAAGTTCACTGATATGCAATAGATCAATTGGCAAATAAGTCAGTCACTATATCTTTTGACATTTCTACAAACTGATATTGATCTATGAGTTGAATGTTCTGTGATTGCTTTGGTTGTTGATAGTAAGAAATTTTGAATTCTTCATATAGCCTTTAATTCTGTCAACATTACGAGGAAAGATCTATTCACCCATGTCTAGATCTACTTAACACTTGGTATCAGAGCCTAACTCTTCTGCAGGGACTAACATCCTGAAGAGGTAGTCATTATGGATGCTAGAGGGTTAACAGTCGAAGGTCATTCAACAAGTAAGCCTCCCTACTTTGACGGTTATAATTATTCCTATTGGAAGAACCGTGTGCAGGTATTTCTGAGAGCTAAGGATTATGAAATCTGGAAGGTTGTCAGCAAGGGTCCCTTCAATCTGTCTGAGAACGAAGAATTATGGACACGAGAGGAGATTCGAAAGTCAACACTTAACTAGAGTGCTATCAATGCCATCCAGTGTGCTTTACACCCCATAGAATTTTCTAGGATTTCATCCTGCGCTACAGCGAAAGAGATGTGGGATAAACTAGAAGTGATTTATAAGGGAACTTCACAAGTGAGAGAGACCAAGGCAAACATGCTGGTCTCGGAATATGAGGCTTTCAGAGTGAAGCAGAATGAGAATATCACTGAAATGTATGCTCGTCTTATGGTCATCACCAACAGCCTTAGAAGCTTGGGTAAGAATTATAGTGATTATGAGTTGGTGAGGAAAATTCTACGCTCTCTGACTCCTATATGGCATACCAAGGCCACTTTGATTGAGGAGTCTAGGAATTTAGCTTCTATAACAGTGGATGAGCTGATAGGTTCTCTCATGGCCTATGAGATGAATCTAACTCGATCAGATGAGTTAGAGAAAAAGAAGAAACCCATTGTATTGAAGGCAACATCTAGTAGCAAGGGGTCATCCAGTGGAAGTTGCTCTTATAGAACAGAAATTGAAAATGATCAATTTGCTATGCTGACCCGTCAGTTTAAAAGATTCTTGAGAAAAGAAGGAAGACAATTCAGAAGAAAAAATCCGGCTGGCAGGAGACATTCAAGGTATAAATCTAATTATGCCAAAAAGAATGATACTAATGTTTGTTATCATTGCAGGAGATCTGGCCACTTGAAGGCAGAATGTCCAGAGCTTCAAAAAGAAAAGCCAAAGATGAAGAACAGTAACAGAAAGGCTATGATTAGTACTTGGAGTGATGAGGATGAGGGCAGTCACAGCTGCACCTCTGAAAGTGAAGAGGAAAGAAGTCAAATCTGTCTAATGGCCAAGAACAGTGAAAATGATGAATATGATCAGGTAACCTATCCCTTTGAGAATTACACTATTTCTGATTGGGAGGATGCATATGCTGAACTTATTGATAAATTTGATGATATTAAAAAGGAGAATAGGCATTTAAAAAGAAAAATTAATTCTATCATAAATGATACTACATTGTCTGATAAAATTGCCTATCTTCAAACTGAAAATGATGTGTTAAAGAAATCTTGTGTTGAATCTGATGAAATAAAAATTACCTTGATTGATGCTAGAAAAGAAAATGAAATATTGGAAAATGTTGTTGATGATCTGAAGCTTAGATTACAAAATTTTGAAAAGGAAATGAAAATTGTGAACGAAAAATATGATGCTATGTTGGGAGTAAACACTGAGCTGAAAAAGAATGTAGAGAATCTAGAAAAATAAAACAAGGACAAATAACAAACTATTGAGAACATGACTCAAGGGACTGAAAATCTGAATGCTCTATTGGGGACTATGGTGAATTTTAAAAAAGAGGGGCTAGGTTTTAATCCAACTGCTAAAAAGAGTTTTGAAATCAAGACTGTCTCATTTGTGGCAGAAAAGGGAAAAGGACCTCTCATTAAAATGAGCAGTGGAATTACTCTAGAAAAGTCTGCTAATTTTAAAATGCCCAGTGCCAAGGACAAAGGCAAACAGAAAATCAATGTGTATAGTCATGTGAGATCACACTGCCCCATACCTCAGGGCAGATTTCAGGTTAGGGGTAAATCTTCACATACACCAAACCTTCAGACTAGGTTCACCAAGTCTCCACAGAAAAATCAGAAAAACCAATCTATACCCATGCACACTTCAGGTGGGCCTAAGGTGTTCAGGAGACAAGACTTAAACAGGGGTAACTCAGGTCAATTTTACTATCCCAGAGTTCCAACTCACACTTCATACCAATTCACACATTCTCATCAATTTAGTAGGTCTGGCAGGGATAGAGCTAGTTTAAGGTCAGCCCATCATTCACACCCTAGTCATAATTTCAGACCTCATGATGGGAAGTGGTTCGGGCAAGTCAAGTATAGAAATCCAATAAACCACAGCTACTATGTTCAGCCTATGACCACCACTGGCTATACTACAATGAATGCTCATTGGCCTAGGCACTTGTTGGGTCTCCTCTGAGATGGTATGATGGGGGAGAATGTTGAATCTTCTCTAGATTGATAAGCAGTATGTGTACTGCCTTGGGCTAAATTATTTTAAATGATTGGCAACATGATGAATAGTTTTGAGTGATGGCATCAGTCTAGTTTAACTTGGTTTACTGAAGAGTTGACTTTGTCAACTCTATCTTGACATGATGATGTGTGTATTTTGATATGCATTTTGATGACTTTTATATGTTAGATGATCATGTAAATGTTAATTGCATTTTATACTTAGTCTTTGCATAAGAATAGAGTCGGTGCAATATTTAGTCAACTTTGCATTGAGTCCGTGCATAGGACGCATCTCATGCGTATAAGATCTGTGCATGCATGATTTAAGTCGGTGCAAATCTCTAAAGAAGTCAGTGCACATTTCCTTAGGCACTATTAAAGTCTGTGCATGTTTCACTCAGTGCATAAGAGACTCATGAGCCTTAAGTCGTTGCATTGGTCCTTGTTCACGCGACCAAGTCCGTGCATGGTTAGTTCAAGGCACAGTAAGTCGGTGCGACAATTGATGTCACACGTCATCAAGTCGGTGCATCTCTAGCACATTGCACATAAAGTCTGTGCACACTTCGTTGGCTTGTCTGTGCATGAGTTTTCTGTAAGTCGTGAGTCTGTGCATAACATTATCACACAGCGTTGAAGGTCTGTGCAATCCACTTCCGTGCACGCATTAAGTCTGTGCAAGGTTGCTCACGGGACATTGGGTCAGTACAACGTTCGCTCTTTTATTATACATACTCAGTGCACCATTTGCATTTCGCATATATATTGTCTGTGCACTTGCTAGTCTTATAGACAGATCATGTATGTGCATATGTTTGCTGCATGTACATTAAGTCCGTGCACATATAATCAAATGCTATGTTGAGTCTGTGGATTTCAATTTTGACTATATTTCAACTCCGTGCACTCTCTTTACCTTTTATATAATCGTCATAAACTGACATCAAGTTTGATACTTTGACAGGATACCTGTTCGTGAAATTTAAGAAGGGCACGTGATCCAAGAATGGAGGAGGTGCTCTGATCATGACACGTGTAAAGTAGTCGAGCTGGGATGCTACCACGTGGCCTGGAAATGTCAGATCTGGGTAAGGCAATTGGGCGGGAACCGTGGTGAGCACGCGCCCCACCTCTCAACTGCTGCCTATGAATATGGAGATGCTCTTTCAAGAGAATAGAGATCGAGGCAGAAGAGTTCAGAGTGTGATATTGGGAGAAGAAGCATAGTGAGAAAAAGAGTAGCCCGATCCAGATTGATAGAGAGCAGATCTGAGTGGAGAAAAAGGAAGAAAGCTTGGAGAGAAGAATTTCAGAGAGTGTCTATCATCAGTCTCCGAGTTCAGAACCGGAGCTGATCTTGCTCATTGTTGAGCTATAGTCCGTTTGCTTTTTGAGCTTATGTTTTCTTCGTTTGCTTTAAAACTCTTGTTACTCAAGATGTGTGTCAGCGTTGTAGAGAAGGATTTCTCGGGATAGGTGAAGATGTAATCCTCAGCGGCAGAGGTGGATTCCTCTAGATAGTGAAGCTATAACGGTCAGCAGATTGTAAGGAAGGAATTCCCCGAAGCTGTGGATCAGCGGCCAAGCTGTTCGTCAGCAGTGAAGCCACACTCAG
This sequence comes from Amorphophallus konjac, assembly GCA_022559845.1. Taxonomy (NCBI): domain Eukaryota; kingdom Viridiplantae; phylum Streptophyta; class Magnoliopsida; order Alismatales; family Araceae; genus Amorphophallus; species Amorphophallus konjac. The sequence continues at coordinate 453,489,422 of CM040121.1, read as the reverse complement.
TTGAGTGTGGGGTGGACGTAGATCGCTGTAGGAGATCGAACCACCGAAAACCCCTTGTCTACTGTGCGATTGCTTTGTGACTTGTGTTCATAGTATCATTCAGTTCATTGCTCGGTAGATGGTTGTTTAGGATCGCATAAGGGCTGATCTACTCGATTAGTTACATTTTTGGTCCCATTTGTGTGCTTTCAGATCGTCCAGCCATAGCTTGTTTTAATTCCACACTAGTAACTGTTGTGGTAAGTTTTATTGGGTGATTGATCTATACACCCCCCCTCTAGATCACTCTTCAGTTGGTATCTGAGCCTAACTCTTTTCAGGGATCAACATCCTAAAGAGGAAACGTCCATGGACGCTAGAGGGTTGACTGTTGAGGGACATTCTATCACCAAGCCTCCATACTTCGATGGATCTAATTACACATACTGGAAGAACCACATGCAAGTCTTTCTGAGAGCGAAGGACTATGAAATCTGTAAGGTGGTAAGCAGAGGACCGTTCGAGCTGCACCCGAACGAGGATGTTTGGACGAAAGATGAAATCAGAAAGTCCACTCTCAACTGGAGAACCATCAACGCAATTCAGTGCGTTCTTCACCCCCATAGAGTTCTCCAGGATTTCGTCATGCGCGACTGCAAAGGAGATGTGGGATAAACTAGAGGTTATATATGAAGGAACCTCGCAGGTGAGGGAAACCAAGGTGAATATGCTAGTCTCAGAATATGAAGCATTCAAAATGAAGCCCAGCGAGACCATTACAGAGATGTACGCACGCCTCACGATAATTACCAATGTTCTAAGAAGCTTGGGAAAAACTTATTCTGATTATGAGATAGTGAGGAAGATACTGCGATCTCTGACTTTGATTTGGCACACTAAAGCAACTGTGATTGAAGAGTCCAGAGATCTTCAGAACACCAAGGTAGACGAGCTTATCGGTTCATTGATGACTTATGAAATGAATCTGCCTAAGGCCGAAGAGCTGGAGAAGAAGAAGAAGCCTATAGCACTGAAAGCTAGCTCCAACCGATCCAATCACAGTGGATCATCCAGTGATCAGAGCCTCTCTGGGTCAGAGCTTGAAGGGGATCAGCTTGCTATGCTGACCAGAAAGTTCAGAAGGTTTCTGAGAAAGGAAGGAAGAAATTTCGACAGAAGACAGTATGGGGGCCGAAGGCAAACCAGGTATAAATCTAATCCTACAACAAAAATTGATACTACTATTTGTTATGACTGCAGAAAGGCGGGCAACATGAAGGCAGACTGCCCGGAGCTCCATAAGTTTATGGAGAAAGCCAAGAAGAAGAATCCTAATAGGAAAGCCATGGTGACTACCTGGAGCGATGAGGATGAGGGCACCTTGAGCTGTACCTCGGAAAGTGAAGATGAAGAAAAGCCAATCTGCCTGATGGCTAAAGATGGTGACAATGAAGAAGAAGCTGATGAGGTATCATCTCCTTTTGAACATTATACTATTACTGATTGGGAGGATGCATATGGTGACTTGTTAGATAAAGCCGACGACATCAGAAAAAAAAAAGATATTTAAGGAAGAAAGTTAATTCTCTCATGAATGATACTACTTTGTCTAATAGAGTTGTCTATCTTGAAACTGAGAATGATACACTAAAGAAAACCTGTGCTGAATCTGATGACATGAAAATTGTCTTGACTCATGCTAAAGAAGAAAATGAAATGCTGAAAAATGATATTGATGAATTGAAACTTAAATTGCAAAAATATGAGAATGAAATGAAAATTGTAAATGAGAAATATGATGTTGTGTTATATGTTAATGATGAATTAAAGAAAATGATAGAAAAAGCTGAAAAGGATAATGAGGACAAATAGAAAATCATTGAAAGCATGACCCAAGGAACAGAAAACTTGAATGCTCTGTTGGGGTCTAAAGTTAATTTCAGAAAAGAGGGTCTCGGCTTTAATCCCACAGCCAAGAAAGGCTTTGAATTGAAAATAATCTCATTTGTCACTGAGAAGGAGAAGAGACCTCTTATTAAGATGAACTGTGGAAATTCTGCTGTTAAAAATCCATATTCCAAAATACACAGTGCCAAAGACAAAGGCAAGCAGAAAGTTGGTGAGTCTAGCCATGATAGTACACACTGTACCACTCCTCAGGGAAGGGCTCAGATTAGGGGTCAATCGAGTCAGTTCTAGCAACCCAGAGTCCAGACGTATCACACTCATTATCATGCACAGTCACATCATATAAATAAGTCTGGATGGAATAGAGCTCAAGGGAGGTCTGAATTTCATCTATATCTGACTCAAAGTTACAGACCTCAAACCATGAATTGGGTTAGGAAGTCTAGGACATGGGCTCCCACCAGACGAACTCCTTTCGGTCAGCCTAGAACTAACACTAGCCACAATTTTCTAAATGTTCATTGGCCTAGGCACTGGCACAAACAAACTCACACTGATAATAACCATGGTGCCAGGACACAAAAGAAGAAAGGAAAGACTCAATTTTTCAATGCTGAAAGGAAGAGAAACAATAAACGGAATGTTGAGAAATCCACCAAACAAACAACGCTTAAATAGATGTGGATTCCAAGGAATTTACTGTATTGTTTGAATAGCTCTGCATATGCTATGGAGCCCAAACAGTTTTGGGTTCCAAACTTTTCTCCATGATTGTGATTACAGGTATGCCTGGCAGCCAAGCACAACATGTGGCATCTGGGTAGTGGCTGCTCCAGGCATATGACAGGAGACAAGGCTAAATTTTACATGCTGACTGAGAAGAATGGAGGCCTTGTCACCTTCAGAGGAAATACAAAGGGTAAGATCATCAGGTCAGGTAAGGTAGGTAAGTGTACTACTTGCTGCATTGAGGAGGTGTTGCTGGTTGATGGTCTTGCATACAATTTACTTAGTATCAGCCAGCTATGTGATAAAGGACATAAGGTAGTCTTTGATTCTCATAATTTCAAAATCTTTGAACCTGATTCCGAGGTAGTTAAGTTTTCTGGAAAAAGAGTGAATAACATCTACTTGGTAGATTTAGATGACATTGCTCACTCTAATCTATGTCTCACTGTAAATAAAGATGATTTAGCATATTTGTGGCATCGCAGATTAGGCCATGCTAGCTATACTGTTTGCATAAATTGAATAAACATAGCATGGTTAGAGGACTCCCTAAAATTTCACTCAAGAAGGAAAATAAAGTTTGTGATGCATGCACATAGTCCAAGCAAACTAGGAAGTCATTTAAATCTAGAACTGAAAACATATCTTCCAAACCTTATGAGCTGATTCATATGGACCTTTTCGAACCCACAAGATCTGTCAGCTTGTCAGGTAGGAGATATGGATATGTATTAGTTGATGACTTCTCTAGGTTTACTTGGGTATTCTTCCTTACTCATAAAAATGATGCTTTCAATGAATTTCAGGAGTTCTATTTGAAAATAAAATAGAAAAATGAAAATTCAATTCAAAATATTTTATCTGATCATAGTGGTGAGTTTAAAAACTCACGATTTGATGAGTTTTGCAGGGCTAATGGCATAACTCATCGGTTCTCCTCCCCTAGAACACTAGAGCAAAATGGAGTAGTGGACAGGAGGAATCGGACTCTTCTGGAGATGGCCCGTACACTGCTAGTGGAAGGTAGCCTACCAAGGAAGTTTTGGGCAGAGACAGTCAATACTGCATGCCATGTAATTAATAGAGCCATGGTAAGGCCGTTTATCCAGAAAACTCCATATGAAATTCTCAAGGGTAAGAAACCTTCACTTGCTTACTTCAAGGTCTTTGGCTGTAGGTGCTTTATTCATGTCAATGATAAAAGAGACCTTGATAAGTTTGAACCTAAAAGTGATTCAGGAATTTTCTTAGGATATTCTAAAACTACTAGAGCATATAGGGTGTACAATCTAAATTCTAAAACTGTTGAAGAGTCGCCACATATAGTCTTCGATGAAACCCTGATTAAATCTGATAATGGTCTGTGCAGGAAAGAAGATGATGGAGAAATTCTGAAGGAAGGAAAGTCTGTAGACCAATCATATCAGGAAGATGAACCTGAAGATAACAATGCAGAGGAACTTGCTGTTCAGGGGGAGGTAAATGAAGGTCAAGGTAACCAAGTTATCAATGTTATATTTCTTAAAGACCATCCTGCAGATAATGTCATTGGCAACTTGCATGAACCCCCCAGGACCATAGGCTTCTTTCGAGCTCAAAATGAATTGAATGCTTTTGCATTCGTTTCTCATGTAGAACCCAAGACCATTGATAGTGCCCTAAATGATGTGCATTGGATCAATGCCATGCACGAGGAGTTGAATCAGTTTGACAGGAACAAGGTGTGGCACCTAGTCCCACCTCCTGATCATGAGACTGTCATTGGGACTAAATGGGTTTTTAGAAATAAAATTGATGAGTAGGGAAATGTGGTTAAGAATAAAGCCAGACTTGTAGCTCAGGGGTACAATCAAGAATTTGGAATTAACTTCGAAGAGTCTTTTGCCCCTGTAGCTAGGTTAGAGGCAATTAGGATTTTACTTCCTTATGCATGCTCACTAGGAATAACTCTACAACAGATGGATATGAAATCTGCTTTCTTAAATGGGGAAATAAAAGAGGATGTCTTTGTAAGATAACCTCCTGGTTTTGAATATTTAGACTTCCCTAGTCATGTTTATAAATTAAATAAAGCTCTCTATGGTTTGAAGCAAGCTCCTAGAGCTTGGTATGACAGGCTTAGCAAATTCCTTACTGAAAAGAAATTCTCAAGAGGTAAGATTGACCAAACGCTGTTTACCAAGGTATGTCATCCAGATATTCTCATAGTTCAAATATATGTGGATGATATTGTTTTCGGTTCAACTAACCCGAAGATGTATAAGAAATTTTCTGATTTGATGACACAAGAATTTGAGATGAGCTCAATGGGTGAGCTAAAATTGTTCTTGGACTGCAGGTGACCCAAACCAAAAATGGAACATTCATCACCTAGTCTAAGTACATAAGGGACCTACTGAAGAAGTTTAAATTCGAAAACCTCAAGGAAATTGCAGCACCAATGGGTACTTCAACAAGTCTTGATGAAGACTACAAAGGTAAAACAGTTGATAACAAGCTGTATAGAGGTATGATCGGATCCCTTCTTTACCTTACTGCATCTAGGCCTGATATACAGTTTACAGTCTGTTTATGTGCTAGATTTCAGGCCAGTCCTAAGGAGTTTCACTTCAGTGCAGTGAAAAGGATTTTTAGGTATCTATCAGGCACCCAAGAACTTGGGCTTTGGTACCCTGCTAAGTGTGAACTAGAGCTTCTAGCATACACTGATGTAGACTATGCTGGGTGTCGGGTAGATAGGAAAAGCACTAGTGGCTACTGCCAATTTCTAAGTGGTTTCCTAGTATCTTGGGCTTCCAAGAAGCAACACACAGTTGCCTTGTCCACTGCAGAGGTAGAATATGTTGTTGCAGGGAACTGTACAGCTTAGGTACTATGGATCAAGCACCAACTTTCAGATTATCAGATAAATTTGGGGTGTATTCTAATTTTATGTGATAACACCAGTGCTATTTACCTAACCAAAAATCATGTTCATCACTCTAGGACTAAGCACATTGAAATCAAACACCATTTTTTTAGAGATGCAGTAAGCAAGAATGAAATTGAATTACATTTTGTTGAAACCGAAAAACAGATTGCTGATATTTTTACTAAGCCTCTTGGAAATGAAAGATTTAAATATCGAAGAAGAGAATTAGGGCTATGTAAATTTCAGCATGAAAATGATTCATGATTTCATTCATTAATTGAAATGTAAATAGCTTGAAAATTAATTCTGTGTGAGCCCGTTTCTGAACTTTGAATAAATTGCTTCTGATGTCTGAATAATTGCTTTGCACAGTTGAAATGTAATATGCATGCCTTGCACTCTTGAGTTTTGAAATCGATGCATATTCTTGCACAGAATATAAGTCGTTGCATTTCTCACATATGGTCGATGCATTGTGTGAGCATTCAAGTCCAATGCATGTTCTGCACCGAGGTTCTGTCAATTCAATTTTGCACATAGTCGATGCATAATGTGAGTTTCCTGCATACAAGGTCAGTGCACCTTGTGTCTAAGCCAAATGTAAAGTCCGTGCACCTCATGTTTTCACATGTCATAGTCGATGCATCTTTACATCATTCGCATACATAGTCGGTGCATTGTCTACATCCTGCATGTTAAGGTCGATGCAAGGTCTACTTTTTGCATATCAAAGTCGATGCATCATGATGTCAGGGGGAGTAAAGTAGAGTCTGATCTGAGTACAAACCCTTCTACTCTCTCCTAATTTTCTGAAGCTATTATCACATGGCATCATGTACATTTTGTATGAATGGGCCTTGCTTGGATCTTCTCTCTTTGAAATTCCCTTGAGATGATTCTGTAGTTCATTGTCTACTTCTTTCACTCAGGATGGATGACAGTCTAGTAATTAGTTCATTGTCATGAGCATGAATTATTTCAAGTCTTCTTTTATAAGAATCTCATTTGCTCCTTGAATGAACTAAAGGTTTAATTTTAATAGACTGTAGAGTCAAAAGACTGTTCTTCAGAAAATAAGGTGATAGAAAACATTTATAGCTCTTAACCTTTCTTCCATGATTTTAACAGGAAATATCTTTACAGTATCTGAACATTCTAGTTTTAGTGATGTCTAGACTGAGAAGACTAGAATGGGTATTGTTTTTAAACAAGTCACCTTGAAAAAAAAAGGGCAGATAAAATGAAATCTGTAATGAAAGAAATGAACAAAGTGGCATAGCAATGACTAAATTACACTAAGAAACTGAACCCTCCATCAAAGAAATGGAGAGGACCTCATGTCATGAAGTGCGTCATGTTATCTCTGATCACATGGTCAAATCTATAGGGCTGGTTTCACTGAGTAACGGGGGGTACTGGCGTCTGATAAACGTGTACCCTTAATGTCAAAGGTGTAAATCATCTTGGTAGTTTTTTGATCAGAGGCAGATATAGTAGTTTATGCTTAGTAATTGGGGGTACCAGCGTCTAACCCACTTGTACCCTTGATGTCAATGGCATAAATGGCACTTGTTTGTCCACCGAGTTCAGATTCAAAATCAAAAGTGAAAAAGTATGCTGTAACCCTTCAAGTTCAAAGTGTTATGAAGTGTCAATTGTTTAACCTCAATACATATTCAGGTCATTCTTCTTGATATTCATTGATTCTGAAATCAGTAAGATATAGTCTTAAACTAGTCTATTATGGTTATGTGACTTAGGTTCACTGCTATAAACGGACACTATAACCCTATTTCAGAGAATCAGTGAATTCACTCTACATTCTATAACTGTTAAACCTGAATGATATCAAGAATGCACATTGCTTGATTCATATACCTGAAGAACTATTTCATAATTTGCTCATATTCTGAACCTTTACATAGAATGTTGCTCAATCTTCTTCTATCCTCCTTAGTTCTGTATCATCTTCTCTCTCCTCTACCCTCCTTATTTGTTGATGGCAAAGGGGGAGAGTTTATTGTCTCCGTTTTTTTATTGGAGAGGATTGAAAGGATTGTGTTTTGATGGCAGAGAAGGAGAGTCTATGCAGTTAGGGGAGAGTTCAAAGAGTTCTTAATGGGGAGAGTTCTTAATGGAAATAGGTACGAGAAAGGAAGAGAAAGAGTCTGAGGAGTCTAGTCATAAATTCAGGGGGAGCATCTTAATAGAGTCTGCATTTGCATGCATAATCATTGAACTATGCTTCATGTCTCATCAAAATACATCATCTTTATGACATTTACTTTTGGGATTGCCATTGGGGCTATTGGGGTTGCCATCATCAAAAAGGGGGAGAATGTTGGGTCTCCTCTGAGATGGTATGATGGGGGAGAATGTTGAATCTTCTCTGAATTGATAAGCAGTATGTGTACTGCCTTGGGTTGAATTGTTTTAAATGATTGGCAACATGATGAATAGTTTTGAGTGATGGCATCAGTCTAGTTTAACCTGGTTTACTGAAGAGTTGACTTTGTCAACTCTATCTTGACTTGATGATGTGTGTATTTTGATATGCATTTTGATGACTTTTATATGTCAGATGACCATGTAAATGTTAATTGCATTTTATACTTAGTCTTTCCATAAGAATAGAGTCGGTGCAATATTTAGTCAACTTTGCATTGAGTCCGTGCATAGGACGAATATCATGCGTATAAGATCTGTGCATGCATGATTTAAGTCGGTGCAAATCTCTGAAGAAGTCAGTGCACATTTCCTTAGGCACTATTAAAGTCTGTGCATGTTTCACTCGGTGCATAAGAGATTCATGAGCCTTAAGTTTTTGCATTGGTCCTTGTTGCACGCGACCAAGTCCGTGCATGGTTAGTTCAAGGCACAGTAAGTCGGTGCAACAATTGATGTCGCACGTCATCAAGTCGGTGCAACTCTAGCACCGTGCATATAAAGTCTGTGCACACTTCGCTGGCTTGTCTGTGCATGAGTTTTCTGTGAGTCGTGAGTCGTGAGTCTGTGCATAACATTATCGCACAGCGCTGAAGGTCTATGCAATCCACTTCCGTGCACGCATTAAGTCTGTGCAAGGTTGCTCACGGTACATTGGATCAGTACAACGTTCGCTCTTTAATTATACATACTCAGTGCACCATTTGCATTCGCATATATAGTGTCTGTGCACTTGCTAGTCTTATAGACAGATCATGTCTGTGCATATGTTTGCTGCATGTACATTAAGTCCGTGCACATATAATCAAATGCTATGTTAAGTCTGTGCATTTTAGTTCTGACTATATTTCAACTCCGTGCACTCTCTTTACCTCTTATATAATCGTCATAAACTGACATCAAGTCTGATACTTTGACAGGATACCTTTTCGTGAAATTTAAGAAGGGCACGTGATCCAAGAATGTAGGGGGTGCTCTGATCGTGACACGTGTAAAGCAGTCGAGCTGGGATACTGCCACGTGGCCTGGAAATGTCAGATCTGGATAAGGCAATTGGGCGGGAACCGTGGTGAGCACGCGTCCCACCTCTCAGCTGTTGCCTATGAATATGGAGATGCTCTTTCCAGAGAATAGAGATCGAGGCAGAAGAGTTCATAGTGTGATATTGGGAGAAGAAGCATAGTGAGAAAAAGAGCAGCTCGATCCAGATTGATAGAGAGCAGATCTGAGTGGAGAAAAAGGGAGAAAGCTTGGAGAGAATAATTTCAGAGAGTGTCTATCATCAGTCTCCAGGTTCAGAATCGGAGCTGATCTTGCTCATTGTTGAGCTATATTTCGTTTGCTTTTTGAGCTTCTGGTTTCTTCATTTGCTTTAAAACTCTTGTTACTCAAGCTGTATGTCAACGTTGTGGAAAAGGATTTCTCTAGACAGGTGAAGCTGTAATCCTTAGTGGCAGAGGTGGATTCATCTGGATAGCAAAGCTGTAACGCTCAGCGGATTGTAGGGAAAGAATTCCCCGAAGCTGTGGATCAGCGGCCAAGCTGTTTGTCAGTAGTGAAGCCACACTCAGTTGAGTATGGGGTGGACGTAGATCTCTGTAGGAGATCAGACCACCTAAAACCCCTTGTCTACTATGCGATTACTTTGTGACTTGTGTTCATAGTATCATTCAGTTCATTGCTCGGTAGATGGTTGTTTAGGATCACATAAGAGCTGATCTACTCGATTAGTTACATTTTTGGTCGCATTTGTGTGCTTTCAGATCATCCAGCAGTAGCTTGTTTTAATTCCGCACTAGTAACTACTGTGGTAAGTTTTATTGGGTGATTGATCTATTCACCCCCCCTCTAGATCACTCTTCAGCACTGGCACAAACATGCTCAATATGCTAATAATAATGGTGTCAGGACACATAACAGAACATAAAAGATTCAAGCTGTTAATGCTGAAAAGAATAATAACAACAAGAAGAAAATAAACAAATCCACCAAACAAACAATTCCCAAACAGATGTGGATTCCAAAGCATTTGCTGTCTTGTTTGAATAATGTTACTTCTGTTCTAGAGCCCAAATGTTTTTTGGTTCCAAACTCTTCTGCTTAATTATCATTGCAGGTATGCCTGGCAGCCAAGCATAAATGTGGTACTTGGACAGTGACTGCTCTAGGCACATGACTGGGGACAAGGCAAAATTTTGTAAGCTAGTCGAAAAGAGTGCAGGACAGGTCACCTTTGGAGGTAATACCAAAGGAAAAATCATTGGGTCAGGTAAGGTAGGTAAGTGTACTACCTGTTGTATTGATGAAGTGTTGCTGGTTGAAGGACTTCCTTATAATCAGCTTAGTATTAGCCAGCTTTGTGATAAAGGTCATAGGGTAGTCTTTGATTCTCATAGATGCAACATTTATGAACCTAACTCTGATATTGTTGAGTTTTCTGGTAAGAGAGTGAATAATATCTACCTGGTGGATTTAGATGACGCTGCACATTCTAATCTATGTCTCACTGTAAATAAAAATGGTTTGGCCTATCTCTAGCATCGTAGAATAGGTCATGCCAATTACACTGTTCTTCATAAATTGAATAAACACTGCATGGTTAGAGGACTCTCTGAAGTCTCCTTTAAAAATAAAAATAAAATATGTGATGCATGCACCCAGTCCAAGCAAACTAGGAAGTCATTCAAATCCCGAACCGAGAACCTATCTTCTAGACCTTATGAGTTTATTCATATGGATCTTTTGGGACCTACAAGATCAGTCAGTTTATCAGGAAGAAGATATGGATTTGTACTTGTTGATGACTTTAATAGATTCACTTGGGTGTTTTTCCTCACACACAAAAATGATGCTTTTACTGAATTTCAGGAGTTCTATCTGAAATTAGACTGGAAAATGTCAATTCTATTCTTAACATTATGTCTGATCATGGTGGTGAGTTTGAAAACTCACAATTTGAAATCTTTTGCAGGGAAAATGGTATCACTCATAGGTTCTCCTCACCTAGGACACCCGAGCAAAATGGAGTAGTTGAGAGGAGGAACCGAACCATTGTGGAGATGGCTCGGACCATGTTGGTAGAAGGTAACCTACCTAGGAAGTTCTGGGCTGAAGCAGTTAACACTGCATGTCACATTGTCAACAGAGCTTTGGTAAGGCCATTTACCTAGAAAACTCCTTATGAAATTCTCAAGGGTAAGAAACCTTCATTAGCCTATTTCAAGGTTTTCGGATGTAAATGCTTTGTGCATGTTAATAATAAAAGAGACCATGACAAATTTGAATCTAAAAGTGATCCTGGAATATTTCTAGGATATTCAGAAAAATCCAGAGCCTATAGGGTATATAATTTAAACTCTAAGACAATAGAAGAATCTCCACATGTGGTCTTTGATAAAACTATAACTAAATCTGATAATGGTTTGTGCAGGGAAAAGAATAATGGTGAAATTTTGAAAGATGAGGATTCTGGAGAGTAATCTGAAGAAAATAATGCAGAACAATCTGATGCTCAAGAGGAGGTAATAGAGAACCAAGGTAATCAAATTATCAATGTCAGATTTCATAGAGATCACCGCATAGATAACATAATTGGTAATTTGCATGACCCTCCTAGGACCAGATCACACTTTAGAGCTAAAAATGAATTAAACTCTTTTGCACTGATTTCTCAAATTGAGCCTAAAGATATTAACAGTGCTCTTAAAGATGTGCATTGAATCAATGCCATGCACAAGGAGCTGAACCAGTTTGAAAGGAACAAGGTATGGGACCTAGTTCCTTCACCTGACCATGGCAGTGTCATAGGCACTAAGTGGGTTTTTAGGAATAAAACAGATGAGTAGGGCAATATTGTTAGAAATAAGGCCAGATTGGTAGCTCAGGGTTATAACCAAGAATATGGTATTGATTTTGAGGAATCATATGCCCCTATACCCAGGTTAGAAGCCATCAGAATTCTTTTAGCCTATGCATGCTCATTAGGAATAACATTACAACAGATGGATGTAAAATCTACCTTTTTAAATGGTGAAATAAAAGAGGATGTGTTTGTTAGGCAGCCTCCTAGTTTTGAATGCATTGATTATTCTAACCATGTTTATAAATTGAATAAATCTCTCTATGGATTGAAATAAGCTCCTAGAGCTTGGTATGACATGCTTAGCAAGTTTCTAACTGAAAAGAAGTTCACAAGAGGTGAGGTTGACCAAACCTTGTTTACAATGGTATGTAATTCTGACATTATCATTGTGCAAATCTATGTAGATGATATTGTCTTTGGCTCAACTAACCCAACTTTATGTGAGGAATTTTTTAGCTTAATGACACAAGAATTTGAGATGAGTTCAATGGGTGAGCTAAAACTATTTCTTGGACTGCAGGTAACTCAGTCTAAGGAAAGTACATTCATAACTGAGTCCAAGTACATCAAAAACCTATTGAAGAGATTCAACTTGGAAAACTTGAAGGAAATTTTAGCACCCATGGGTACATCAATTAATCTTGATGATGACCCAAAAGGTAAATGTGTAGATCCCAAATTATACAGAGGTATGATCGGATCTCTTCTTTATCTTACTGCCTCTAGGCCTGATATCCAGTTTTCTGTGTGTTTGTGTGCTATTTTTCAGTCTAGTCCTAAAGAGTTACATCTGAGTCCTGTTAAGAGGATTTTTAGATATCTATCAGGTACCCTAGAACTAGGACTTTGGTATCCTACTAAGTGCGAGCTAGATCTCATAACCTACACTGATGCAGACTATGTAGGGTGTAGGGTAGATAGGAAAAAGCACTAGTGGGTATTGCCACTACCTAGGTGGTTGTCTGGTGACATGGGCTTCTAAAAAGCAACACACTTTTGCTCTATCTACAGCTGAAGCAGAGTATGTTGCAGCTGGGAACTGTGCAGCCCAGGTACTCTAGATCAAGCACCAACTTATTACTTATCAAATAAAATTGGGATGCATTCCAATTTTATGTGATAATACTAGTGCTATATCACTCACTAAAAATCATGTTCATCACTCTAGGACTAAACACATAGAAATCAAACACCATTTTATTAGGGATGAAGTAAATAAAAATGAAATTGAATTGCATTTCATTGAATCTGAAAAACAGATAGCTACTATATTTACTAAACCTTTGGGTAATGACATATTCAAATTCTTGAGAAGAGAATTAGGTTTATGTAAATTTCAGCATGATGATTAGTTTCAATTTCATTCATGATTGAGTCTTTTGATGTTATTTGTGTACTATGTACCATTGAATAAATATCAGCATGATGGTTTGTTTGTCTGAAAATCCATGTTTGAATAAATCCCATGAATAGATTAGTCTCAATTCACTGAACTGAATAAATGACCTGATCTGGTTAAGAATGATTTAATGATTGACTATTCGTTGCTTCTGAATAAAGGCTCAGAACTTGTCTTGTGAATACTTGATTGATATCATACATCAGTTATCTTGATTTCAGAGGTATATCAAATGATATCAGGTGGAAGGACAGATTTAGTCTATTTGAAACCCCATACTGTGTGTGAGGACTAATCTCCACCTTGTACCCTCAATCAAGAGTTTGTCTCAGCATTGCATTTCATTTCATATCACATTGTTGTGTCTAAAGTCTCATAAGTTTTTCTTTGGACTTCACTGCATGTCATGCATAATTGAATCTGAATTTCTGCACAGTCATACATTTAGAACAGGTGATTGCACTGCATTCTACTCCATGATGATATGACTAAAGATGCATACATAATTGTGGTTGAATGAATGAATAAATCTGCATGTAGACAGGGGGAGCATTTTAATAAAAAGGGAATATCTATGTATTCTGCAAGTTGTCAGGGGGAGTATTGATCATATCTGTTTGTCTGTCACTCAGATCTCTTCTACTCTAATCCTGTTGGCCCACAGACTCTATCTCTTCTCTCATACAAATTGCTGATTCTGATGCAGAAACTGTTAGCTCTTCTATCATCATTCCCGTCTGACATAATGGCAGTCTGATAATCAATTCAAAATTTTAAGCAACAGAAATCAGACATCTTCTATTATAAGAATCTTGCTTGCTTCTTGAATGAACTGATGGTTTAAATTTTATAATCTTTAGAATCCAGAGACTGCATTCAGTAAATAGGAATGTTGATAAGTGATAATCGCTCTCAACCCTTGTCTCATTACATGCTTGATAAAGTTTTTCTGTATCTGAAATCTGCTAAATTGATGAAATCTTGGTAGAGAAAACTAAGTAAGTGTATTGTCTTTAAACAAGTCTCTCTGAAAAATAAAAAGGACAGTAAACCAAAAGTATGAAAAAGAAAAATGGCAGAGCAATGATTGAGTAAGCACCGAGAAACTGAGTGCTCTATCAAAGAAATGGAGAATACTTAGGTCATGAAGTGGCTCAGGTTATCTCTGATCATATGGTCAAAATAGTAAGCATTGAGAAACTAAGTGCTCCATCAAAGAAATGGAGAACACTTATGTCATGAAGTGCCTCAAGTTATGTGTTCATATGGTTAAAATATTATTCCTCAAATAAAATTCAGAATTGTCACATTGTTTAACCTCAATACATACCTTGGTCAATCCCAAAGATTATCACTGATTTTTCGAGAGTAAGATACTATTAAACAATTTCTCGCATGATTAATGTGATTATGGTTTATTGATATTATCAGGCACAACAAACTTATCCAATGAATGAAGTGTATGAATTCTAATTTTTATCACCTTTAAACTAGAAATCTATCAAGAATGCATTGTGTTGATTCATATATCTGAAGACTCGAGCTTTGTAATGCTTAATTTTGAACTATTGAATAGGGTGTCAATCAGATTTCTTCACTTTCACGTCCACTTCTCTGATGATTTAGAAGGAGGATTCATTACTGAAAGGGTAGTACTACAAGGGGAAGAATGTCTTCTGAGTTTCATCTTCTCTTTATTATCCTATTGCTAATTCTTCTGGTTTGTTGTTGACAAGGGGGAGATTACATTAGAAGGGGGAATGTATATCAGTCATGGCCAAAAAGGGGACTGTTCTTTGTCTACCTCCCTTCCTATTTGCTGATGCCAAAGGGGGAGAGAGAGCTATCTGTATTTTTGTTTAGAGCATATCTTGGTATCAGACTTTTGGGGCATGGGGCATTGGCATTTGGTATTGTGTTGCATTATGTCTGCATGTTCATCTGCATTAGCTTGCATTGCATGTTTAATGACTGTAATTTTTGAACTGAATGCTTTTCATCAAAATACATCTAATATAAACTGTTGCCATCATCAAAAAGGGGGAGATTGTTGTGCCTCCTGATTTGATGATGTTTGGGGAAGAATGTTCTGACTCCTCTAGACATAATTTCTGTTAGGAGTCTGTGTGCTTTGAATGATTGGCATCAGTTTAGTTGACTGTGTTGACTGTGTTGACTTTATTGTTGACTTTGTGTTGACTCATGTAGCACTTATTATTTTGATGAAATTGTTTTAGTCAGATTGACTGCTAAGACATTCATGCATTTATGTTAGTGAAAGCATTTTGCATGCAAGGTCTAACATGTTAGTATAAAATAGGTCATGCATAAGGTCTATGCTAATATCGCATTGCTTAGCTGAAGTCTGCGTCAGTTACTTCAGATCTGGTTTTAAGGTCGAAGCTAATTGTTCCTTAAGCACACTAAGGTCGGTGCTAGCTGCGCTATGTGCTATACAAGGTCAGTGCAAACTTCTTGTAGTACAGTGATAAGGTCAGTGCAAACTTCTTGTAGTACAGTGATAAGGTCAGTGCAAACTTCTTGTAGTACAGTGATAAGGTCAGTGCAAACTTCTTGTAGAACAGAGATACGGTCAGTGCAAACTTCATGTAGTACAGTGATAAGGTCGGTGCATGTTGTCCATAGCATATTCGAAAGTCGGTGCATGTTTTATATAATGCATTCACAAGTCGGTGCATGTTTACCTTAGGCAGATGTAGGTCTGTGCACATTCTACCCTTGTGCTATACAACGTCGGTGCACATTTGGCGATAGCAGCAAAGGTTCGTGCACATTTGCTAGCGATAGCAGCAAAGGTCCGTGCACATTTGCTAGCGATAGAAGCAAAGGTCTGTGCACATTTGCTAGCGATAGCAGTTGAGGTCTGTGCACGTCTCAGTCATCGACATATAAGGTCTGTGCATATTTTTCTCATGTGCACGCCAAGGTCTATGCATACTCTCCTATGTGCACATTAAGTCTGTGCTAGTCCAGTGCTTCACGCATGTAAAGTCAATGCTAGCATATATAAGGCTTATGCATTCAAGTCAATGAGAGCACATGAGTTTCATACATTAAGCATCAATGATCTATGATTCTTTGTCTTCATGGTTTCAATTACATTATAATCACCCTCATACATCATGAAGCATATTGTCATTATTACATGTTTTTCTTGACTATCGGGTGTTTGATTAAATACCTTTATCTGATAACAGGGACTTATGAATTGAACCAGGATCGAACAATTCAAGCCCAGGAAGCAGCAAAGCCCAGCATCATCGAACGCTGGCAGAGTCATCATTGATACAGTCACGTGCATAATAATAAGTGATTGGCACGTGATCCATGGTAAGGTGTATAATAGAGAATTCTGTCACGTGGAAAGTAAAAGCTCAATTATGCTAACACGTGGACAAGTTTAGATCAGATCTGGCATGAAATTTGGGCGGGAATTAGGGCGACCACGCGCCCATCTCCTGAAGGTTATAAAAGAAGGACTGATCGCTTAGTTTAGCAACCAAGCAGAGAAGAAGGGTGAGCATCCAGTGAACTGAAATTGAGAGTAGAGAGGATACTTGAGTGAGGCTGATCGGTTTGAAGGAGAAAGGATAGAATTGAGGAAAGAGTAATGTGCTGGAGCTCTGTCGAGTGAGTGTGTTTTATGTTCCTGGTTCCTGGTTCAAAACCAGAACCTGTCTGCTCTGTTAGAGCTACATTCGCTCAAATTCAGAGCTACATTTTCTTGTTCTCTTAATTTCTTTGATTTATTTTACAAACCTTTGTTTACTCAAGCTGTGTGTCAGCGGATCGTTAAAGCTGTAGGTCATTAGTTGGCTAAGCTGTATTGCCCAACAACAGAGGAAGATTCCTTGGTTAGCTAAAGCTGTAAGGCTCAGCGTCTGTAGGGAACTTGTTCGCCAAAGCTGTGGATCAGCCGTAGCAAGCTGTAAAGCTCAGCAGTGAAGCCTTACTCATTTGAGTAAGGGGTCGACGTAGATCTCTGGAGGAGATCGAACCACCTAAAATTCCTTGTGTCTGTGGTTGCTATTGTATGTGTGTTTGGTGTATTTCTCTTGCTAATATGTCTGAATTAATTACTTGATTTCTTGTTCATTCGTGAGCTAGAAGAAGGTATCTAAAAGTATTCCACACACAGGGTAGGTCACGATTACCTAGAAGGTGAATCACTTGTGTGAGGAGTCTCCTAGAGTCGAACATCCGCCAGGTACCTCTTTCAAGTTCACTGATATGCAATAGATCAATTGGCAATTAAGTCAGCCACTATATCTTTTGACATTTCTGCAAACTGATATTGATCTATGAGTTGAATGTTCAGTGATTGCTTTGGTGGTTGATAGTAAGAAATTTTGAATTCCGCATATATCCTTTAATTTTGTCAATATTATGGGGAAAGATTTATTCACCCCCCTCTAGATCTACTTAACAGGAGGCTATGCTCTGCCATAATGAGTTTTCATCAATTTTTTAACTCAACAAGTATCTCATGATGATCAGAAGTTTTCAAGAATGATTATGTTCAAATAATTTCTTTTTACGCGAGGAGACACATGGAGCTCATGCGAGACTCCCCGGTTACGCAGAATATTGAACCATTTCACCTCATTTTGAACCGAGATACTATGGTACAACACCTTTCTGAAGTGAACCACATCACGTCTCAGGTGACATGTGCCCAATTTACTCAGTGAGACTAAACATTACTCTGCCATTCTTTTCAGATTCTTTCAACAAAAAGTAGGCAGGCAGCTTTTTCCTCAACTGTCTCTTTGACATTCATGCAGCAAGTTTAATATTTCTAGAGTTTTGAAAGGAAATTCCTACATCCTTATCTCTAACACTCATTCTCACATTTTGTGCATGAAGTGTGTGAATTTGATTCAGCATGTATACGGAAAATTTCATGAACACATAACAGTGCAGCTCCCCTTATCTAGATGCACTTATCAGAAGATTACTCCTCATGAGTGTATGACATGTAGCACTCTAGTGATGACTCAATTTGTAACATTATTGATGTGAAACATTGACGGGAAGGCAGCAAGTGACAATGATCCCTTGGACTTAATTCGCAAACGCATTCACAAAAGTCGAGAAAGCTTGGAAGACGTCGTCTCACCGTGCGCACCCGTTACCCGTGGTGACTCGATGATGCCGAGTCGAGGTGGGGGAGAGGGACCCTTGCTGGTAGAGGGCCAGCACAACTAAGGTTTTCCCTCCCGAAGGTAGGATGCCCACGATCAAGGGCGGCGGGGTGCCTTGGGGGCACTAGGTCACTCTCTCACTTTGGCCACGGTGACCACACAAGAGTTAGTGGTTCCGGGAACGGACGCTCTCTCACCGACCAGCGGACAAGTTTTACGGATATGAAATGAACAGAAGTAAATGGAGCAAGGGTAGAGGCTCACCTGGTTGGTTTGAAGAAACCAACCTCGTTCGGAGACGATGGGCGAGCGGGGAAGTGTGGGATCCCCGCACACTGCGCCGATGAAGCTTGAACCCTGTTTATTACAAGCACTACACCTCGCACAGGAGGGGGAACTAGGGGTGGGGATTTCAATTTACAAACAAACACTACCTCCACATAGGGAGGGGCGGTAAGCCGACCAGGCGGAGAGAGGGAGAGCAAGTGATCCGGGGCCGACTAGGTCCCTTGGAGGTTCTGCCAGTCGAGTCTGCCTGCTTGATAGGTTATGGTTGTAGGGCTCCTTGAGGACAACCCCGACGTCGGAATCAGGTGAGACCAGCGCCCAAACTTTGCTGACTGGACCTGGTACGCTGATGATTTTTGGTGGGAGGCCTCGTCGAATCCACTGGTCGGAGCAGTCTCTGGAACCGGTGCTCGGCGCTCTGGTTCAGGCTGATCCCTGGTGACTGCAGCAACTTGACAATAGCGTCACGATCGCTCCTGAGGTCCAATTGAGGCAGGACCAAGTCGTGGACGATCGCGGTCGAGTCCTCTTCAAGCAGCAAGAAGAAACAGCACCAGAGGAGGTCGGGGCCGGGAGTTGCGCCCAGAAGAGTGGGGAGGGTTCTGGACGGACTCAGAACAACCTGACCTGCGTGCCGATGGTAGAAAATTTGTATCTTACTGCTCCGAACTCCAAATGGTGCCCCGTTTCTTGGTGAAGTTATAAGACTTGTAGGAGAAGGCTTCTGCACTGGAATCACACCCAAATTCGTCTTGGACCGACCGTGGTCACACTTTGACTGGGCCTCTATCCTTCTGCAGCAGTCACCTTGCGCAGTCGAGGGATAACGGAGCTCCCGGGCAGCAGGGACGTCGGATGCTGGCAAGACTACCACGGATGCATAGCTGACTGGGAGAGCTTTCCGTCGATGTAACGTACGCCTCCAGACGACGTCGAATGACCTCGGGGCAGGTTCTGCAAGTCGGGCTCTTTCTGCTACACTCGAACTGAGAGCTGTAATTTGAAGAAGATGGGGAAAAATGGGGTTTATGGGAGGGGAAGTGAGGTGGATGGGTATGGGGATGACCCTTGGCTGTGATGGGGTCTGGGAGGGGGTGTTCCAAGAAGTGGGAGAGGGAGAATGAGGGCTGGAAGGAGGAGTTTGCAATGGCTGAGAGGGGAGTTGCGAAATTGGGCTTGGAGGGAAAGGGGGAAGGTGAGGGGGCACAAGTGGGTAGGGGGGAGTGGTTTCCCTCCTTTGGATTTGGAATGGGGTTAATGGAAAGGGATTAATGGTAGCCTAGAGAATGGGAAGGGTTGCCTTGGGGAGGGGAAGAGGTGTTTGGGAGAATGGATTCCCCCTTGGGAAGGTGAAAGGGTGAATGGGGAAGGGGAAAGGTGTCTAGGAGAATGGTATTCCACCTAGGAGTTTGGGGGGGAGTAAATGGGAGGTATAGGGAAGGGAGAGGGGTTTAATGAGGAGTGAATGAGGAGGAGAGAGAGAGAATTTTGAAATTTTGGGGGGAAGAGAGAGAAAGTGGCGCCCTAGAGAGAGAGAGAGAGTAAGAGAGAGAGAGAGAGACAAGAGGGGTTTGCTCAAGGAAACTTCAATAGATTTCATTCATGTAGGGCTTCCCAAGGGGAAATCCATTCTCCCAAACACCTCTTCCCCTCCCCAAGGCAACCCTTCCCATTCTCTAGGCTACCATTAATCCCTTTCCATTAACCCCATTCCAAATCCAAAGGAGGGAAACCATTCCCCCCCACCCACTTGTGCCCCCTCACCTTCCCCCTTTCCCTCCAAGCCCAATTTCGCAACTCCCCTCTCAGCCATTGCAAACTCCTCCTTCCAGCCCTCATTCTCCCTCTCCCACTTCTTGGAACACCCCCTCCCAGACCCCATCACAGCCAAGGGTCATCCCCATACCCATCCACCTCACTTCCCCTCCCATAAACCCCATTTTTCCCCATCTTCTTCAAATTACAGCTCTCAGTTCGAGTGTAGCAGAAAGAGCCCGACTTGCAGAACCTGCCCCGAGGTCATTCGATGTCGTCTGGAGGTGTACCTTACATCGACGGAAAGCTCTCCCAGTCAGCTTCGCAGCCGTGGTGGTCTTGCCAGCATCCGACGTCCCTTCTGTTCGGGAGCTCCGCTCTCCCCCGACTGCACAAGGTGACTGCTGCAGAAGGACAGAGGCCCAGTCAAAGTGCGACCACGGCTGATCCAGAATGAGTTTGGGCGTGATTTCTATGCAGAAGCCTTCTCCTACCAGTCTTCTAACATCACCAAGAAACGGGGCGCCAATCGTCTCGTTCTGACTTCGCTACAGATCGTGGTGCCCATTCTCGTGCGGCTGCGCCAGATGTGAGCCAGAACCTGAGGTCCGTTTGGCAGAGGCTGCACCGATGTCAACATCATGATTCAACCTGAACTCCCTTCTGAGAGTTGGTTCTTCTCCAAGTCCTCAACGCTCCCGAGGTGGAATTGTCTCGTTCCGACCTCACTACATATCGTGGTGCCCATTCTCGTACAGCTGCGCCAGATTTGAACCAGAACCTGAGGTCCGTTTAGCAGAGCCTGCACCGACGTCAGCAGCACAAATCAGCCTGAACTCTCTTCTGAGAGTTGCTTCTTCTCCACGTCCTCAACGCTCCTGAGGTGGTCTCACCTCGTTCTGACTTCGGCACAGTGCGTGGCGCCCGTTCTCGTCAAACTGCACAACCAGGACCAGAACCTGAACCAGAGCTGCAGTGCAGAGGCTACCACGGCCACACCCCTCAACTTCTGAAGGCGCCACTTGGCCGAGAGCTGCTACCACAAGGCACCCACCATCACCAACAAGCGGCGTCCCATTCGGCATCAGGAAGAGCATTTTCCAAATTTTCTCTCCCAGACGAATCATCCACGGACGTCCTCGACTTGGTCCCGCCTCAATCAGACTCCGGGAGCAGCCGTGGCACCAACGGCAAGCAGCTGCAATTCCCTGGGACGGCCAGAACCAGAGCGCAGGGTCCCTGTTCCAGAAATCACCCCAGCCGGTGACGACGTCGGGACCACCCACAAAAATTCACAGGCTTTCTTGGGTCTGTTTCGACGCTGGTTTTGTTGACTTCCGAGTTCGGAGGAGTGCGTGGCAGCGTCTGCATCAACCCCCTGTCCGAGTATTCCAGATTGGGGCAGATCATTCGGCACTAGCTAGTTCACCACCCCACCCCGCCTGGCCGGCTTAACGCCCCTCCCTGCGTGGAGGTAGTTTTGGTTGTAAATCAAGTTAATCCCCACCCCGAGATCCCCCTCCTGCGTGAGGTGTAGTGAGTGTACTAGCAGGTCACCATCCGAAGCTACATCGGCGCGGCGTGCGGGTGCATACCCACGCCTCCCCGCTCGCCATCATCTCCAGATGGGATCGGCGTCTTCACGCTGATCAGGTGAGCTTCTGGCCCCCTCTCTCCTTGCTGGTTCAACTCTGCTTAGTTTTGTATTGTTTCTAAATTGCTCGTCGGTGGTGAGGTGAGCGCCCGATCTCAAATTGCCATCTAATTGAGTGCCCTGCGGAGCGAGTTGTGAGAGAGCCACTACATCCCACGCCCTTGGCGTGCTGGCCGCCCACGGAATTGGGCATCCCAGGCCCTTAGGGGGTTCAGCCCAAGCTGGTCAAATCCCCAGAAAGGCAAGGTCCAACCTCAGACCCTCACCACTATCGATGGTCCACCTGCGGACCCGGGTGTGCGCGACGCGGGTGAACCCGCTTGAGTGGGTCCGCCATTCGGTTCGATTGCTTGCAAATCTAGGTCCGAGGGGTCGTGTCACATCAAATTGGTATCAGAGCATCATCATCCTTAGGCGTGTCGCATCAAATTGGTATCAGAGCAAGTTCACAACTTGTCTCTCTACAAGTTGGTCCTAGGGCGCATTCGCATTTAGAGTCATTTTTGGGCCACCCGGTGCATCATCATGTACACTCCACATTGGTTAGGTCCCCTCAACACGGCCTCCCACAAGAGTCCGATTGACCCCCTCCTCATGGACATCATCCTAGAAGGGGACCTTAGTTTTGACGGATCCAGTCCTAATGCCTACCTAAAGTGGGAGACTACCATGAATAAACACTTTGATAGGAATAGGGTCTATGGACACGCTAGGGTCCGCAGGGCCACAGGGCGGCTTCGGGGACAAGCCAAGAAGGAGTGGGATCGCGTAGTGGGCTTAAGAAGGATTTGGAGGCAAGAACCCATAGGATCATGGGAAGAGATGAAGATCGAGCTTAGGAAGATCTACACTCCCCGACCTTCCCACTCCTGCCTTGAGAACCACAACCCGAGGAGCACTCCCACTCCCCCTTTCTCTCCCAGTCAACCCAAGACCTCCCTTAGGACCCAAACTCCACCACCCAAAGGACCCTTAGATTCATTGGAAGAGATAAGGATTGAGATTAGGAAGATCTTCACTCCCCGACCTTCCCACTCCTACCTTGAGAACCATAACCCGAGGAGCACTCCCACTCCTCCTTTCTCCCCCAGTCAACCCAAGACCACCGTTAGGGTCCAAACTTCACCACCCCGGGTACACCATGCCCCAACTTTCATCACCCCATCCCCAAAAGACCTTCCCATTCCCTTGGAGAGTAAGACCCCCACACCCCAAAGGGATAAGATTGTAATCGAGGAACATGAGGCCTCCCCAGATTGAGAAGAAGAATACGAGTCACAATGTCATGGGTTAGGCCAAGAAGTTCCCATCCCATGTGGAAGAAGCATCATGGCTCACTCCACCCTCACCATTCAAACCCACATGGACCCCATGTCCACCCCTCCACCTAGGCCTGTGACAACCACCTTCCCCCAACACCTTCCGCTTCCAACTCCTATCCTACCCAAACCTAGCCCTCCACTACTTCCACTCCCAACCCCAACCCAAGTTCGGCCTCACTCACCACCCTGGGTACACCATACACCGACCTTTATCATCCTGCCCTCAAAGGACCCACTCACCTCCTTGGTAGAGGAACCCATACCCGACCCCATAGTAGTGAACACTCCGGACCAAATCCCCGCCATGGAGACCACCCATGTCCAAAAAGAAGAAGAACCCTCACATGGTGGTCTTCGCCTTACACCATCCTCTCTAGATGGGACCGAGATCATCTTAGGAGAACCCCTTATTAATTGGCTAAAGGAGAGCCCAATTAGAGAGATCACAGCCCATGTTTTCTCCCCCATGGAGCGAAACTTTCCCATAGTTCCCTTCTCCTCCTATCACACTACCATCCAATCCTCCTACCAAATAGAAACTTTAGGAGACCTCCTTCACGGCCTAGCATGGCAAGTGGAGCTGACTGGTATGTTGACCACGGTGATTGACCGACCTAGGAGCCTTAACCTCCTACACCTATGTGTCGAGTCCATCTCCTCAATCTACACTGTGGGTTGCTACACTAGCGACCTTCTATTACTCCTCCCTACACCCGATGAGCCCGATGCTATCCACAAACTTGAGTTGCTTATCTCGGGTAGAACATCCAGCCCTCCATTCATGGCCGACCATCCCACCAAAAACTTTGGCCCGACCATTTTACTAGAGGAGGAGAATCCGCCATCAAGGGGTTGTGAGGACCAAAAGGACCTAGAGTTCCTCTCCTTAGGTGACCCTTACCATGACCCCTTCGATCCCTTCCTATACCCACCCACCTTACTCACCACCAACCTTTTCCCACCCCAACCAACCTTATGGGACCAAGCCCACTCCATTTTTCTAGACCCCTTTGACCCCTATGAGTGGAAAATCTCACCCCAAGCCATACACATAGAAGAAGCCATTTGGTTGGGAATGCATGTGCCACTACATTTTGCATCATTTGGTAGGGCTAGTAAGCCTAGTCATCTCATACATATCACTCACACCGTAGGCCCAATGCATGACTGACTCACATTTGGATGTGCGGGTCCTCCCACATTTGTCATAACTCTTAAGCATGAAAGGAGCATACATGGATGTCCGGGCCCCCCGGTAATTATCACAACCATGCACGATAGATCCACCTATGGTTTCCCCGGCCCCCTCAAGTCCATAAGAGTCTTCATCACATCTATGCATGATAGGTCTATGTACGGTTGCCCCAGTCCACCTTTGCATGCTATCCACTTTCACACCCACTCACCGCATTATGATGCATGGCATGAGCATACACGCAAGCAACTCTTGACGAGCGGTGAGGTTCACAAAGAGCGGACAAGAGCTCACGAGCGCCGCTTGGAATTCCAAGTAGGCAATCTGGTGATGATGACATTGGAGTGGCTCTACCCTAGGGTCACCTCCAATTCGAGGGCACGTGGACTTGGACCTTCCCAAGTTCCGAGTGACTTTGGCAACCCAGCTATCAGGTTGGACTTACTAATGGGTTTTGGGATTCACCCCCATTATCCACGTGGCGGATCCGGCACCCTATATGGTCACCGCGGAGGATCCTAGTGAGTGCCTCGAGCCTTTATCTTCCTTTGAGAGGGACACCCTCGGAGAGCCCCCAAAAATCAGCCTGAGAGTCCGACGTGTGCACACGGAGGCAATACTAGGCAAGCAGGGTTCCATCGCCAGCAAGAGGGTGCGCCTGAGCCACCTCGAGAGGATGAATGACCGTACCCTGGTTGCGGACGCAGGGTTGAGTTTGGAGGTTGAGGTTCACTTTGAGCTGTTTGAGAGGACCACTTCCCCAGTGGGCCCATACTCGACGGAGTCGAGTTTTCCGCACCCCGGGGGTATGATGAGGACATCACCAACACTTTCATATGATTGAGGATCCCGATGCTCGCCACCTATGCTACATCTTGTTCACCACTTTATTTCGAGTCATATGATGTAATTTTCATTTTCTTATCATGTACTTTTCCTTTTATTTGAGTCCAATACCTAGATTAGGTAGCTATTTACCTAAGTCTTAAGTCACTATGTGTGTTATTGGGCCCAATTATATGGGCTAGGCCCAGGGGCGCCCCCTTCCCCTTGGTTTAGTGTTAGAAGTCCAAAAGTTAGGGACCTAAGTTAAATTGTGGGATTCCTATAAATAGGACCCTAATCCCTCATTTTTAAGGTAATGAAGTATTGATAAAAGTTTGCCAAAGCATTTGTGCATCTCTCTCTCTCTATCTCTAGCTCTCTCTCTCTCTCTTCTTCTCTCTCTCACTAAAAGGAGCGAACCCCTCTCTCTCTCCTCCCCTCTCTCTCTAAATTTCGAAATTCACTCTCTCTCCTCCCTATTCACCTCTAATTAAGACCCCTCCCCCTTCCCCATACCTCCCATTTAATCCCCCCCCAACCCCTAGGTGGAAGCCCCTTCTCCTAGGCACCTCTCCCTCCTCCCAAGCAACCTTTCCCCTTCCCCATACAACCCTTCATTTTCCCAAGAGAGAATCCCCTCTCCCAAGTAACCTTTCCCCTCCCCAAGGCAACTCCTCCCCTTCCCAAGGCCACATTAACCAACCCCACATTAAACTCAGTTCAAATTTCCCTCTCCCTCCAAGCCACTTGCGCCACCCCCCCTCTCTCTCTCTCACCCTCCACCCTTGGCCGCATCCCGCCTCCCCCTCCACCTGCTAGCTGCGACCCAGCCCTCTTCTCCAGCCTCTCCACCACCTCTATCCACCTCCATCCAAGCCCCACAGCCATTATCCTTCTCCCCATTGCAGCCCCTTCACCCCTTCCCACCATTATCAACTTCATTTCACCAACCTACTCTATCCAGTTCGCCGGCAGTAGTGGAAGCTCCACTTGCAGAGACTGCCCCGGTGCTGTCCGACATCATCTGGAGGTGCAACATACATTTCCGGAAAGGTCTTCCAGTCTTCTTCGCAAGCGAGGTGGAATCGTCTCGTTCCGACTTCGCTACAGATCGTGGTGCCCATTCTCGTGCGGCTGCGCCAGATGTGAGCCAGAACCTGAGGTCCGTTTGGCAGAGGCTGCACCGACGTCAACATCACGATTCAGCCCAAACTCTCTTCTGTGAGTTGGTTCTTCTCCAAGTCCTCAACGCTCCCGAGGTGGAATCGTCTTGTTCCGACCTCACTACAGATCGTGGTGCCCATTCTCGTGCAGCTGCGCCAGATTTGAACCAGAACCTGAGGTCCGCTTAGCAGAGCCTGCACCGATGTCAGTAGCACGAATCAGCCTAAACTCTCTTCTGAGAGTTGCTTCTTCTCCACGTCCTCAATGCTCCCGAGGTGGTCTCGCCTCGTTCTAACTTCGGCACAGTGCGTGGCACCCGTTCTCGTCAAACTGCACAACCAGGACCAGAACCTGAACCAGAGCTGCAGTGCAGAGGCTACCACGGCCACACCCCTCAACTTCTGAAGGCACCACTTGGCCGAGAGCTGCTACCACAAGGCACCCACCATCACCAACAAGCGACGTCCCGTTCAGCATCAGGAAGAGCATTTTCCAAATTTTCTCTCCCAGACGAATCATCCACGGACGTCCTCGACTTGGTCCCGCCTCAATCAGACTCCGGGAGCAGCCGTGGCACCAACGGCAAGCAGCTGCAATTCCCTGGGACGGCCAGAACCAGAGCGCAGGGTCCCTGTTCCAGAGATCGCCCCAGCCGGTGATGATGTCGGGACCACCCACAAAAATTCACAGGCTTTCTTGGGTCTGTCATCGACGTTTCGACGCTGGTTTCGTTGACTTCCGAGTTCGGAGGAGTGCGTGGCAGTGTCTACATCAACCCCCTATCCTAGTATCCCAGATTGGGGCAGATCATTCGGCACTAGCTAGTTCACCACCCCACTCCGCCTGGCCGACTTAACGCCCCTCCCTACGTGGAGGTAGTTTTGGTTGTAAATCAAGTTAATCCCCACCCCGAGATCCCCCCTCCTGCGTGAGGTGTAGTGAGTGTACTAGCAGGTCGCCATCCGAAGCTACATCGGCGCGGCGTGCGGGTGCATACCCACGCCTCCCCGCTCGCCATCGTCTCCGACCGGGATCGGCGTCTTCACGCTGATCAGGTGAGCTTCTGGCCCCCTCTCTCCTTGCTGGTTCAACTCTGCTTAGTTTTGTATTGTTTCTAAGTTGCCCGTCGGCGGTGAGGTGAGCGCCCGATCTCAAATTGCCATCTAATTGAGTGCCCCGCGGAGCGAGTTGTGAGAGAGCCACTACATCCCACGCCCTTGGCGTGCTAGCCGCCCACAGAATTGGGCATCCCAGGCCCTTAGGGGGTTCAGCCCAAGCTGGTCAAATCCCCGGAAAGGCAAGGTCCAACCTCGGACCCTCACCACTATCGCCGGTCCACCTGCGGACCCGGGTGTGCGCAACGTGGGTGAACCCGCTTGAGTGGGTCCATCGTTCGGTTCGATTGCTTGCAAATCTAGGTCCGAGGGGTCGTGTCACATCAAATTGGTATCAGAGCATCATCATCCTCAGGCGTGTCGCATCAATTATTTAGCAAGAAATATAAGGTCTTAGAAATTCTAAGGAAGGGGGTGAATAACATATATAACATGCAAGCACACAATTGAGAACATCCAATGTGCAATGTAAAATGCAGAATACATTATGAATGTAAAATTTCAGATTTTGATTTGAATATCCTAACTGCAATGCAAGGTGCAAGATGTAGTATGGATGCAAATTATAAGTTTTTAGTTTTTCATTTGGATGATCTAAATGCACATTATGAATTTTCTAATGCATGCAACTTATAAAAATATGAGAATGCAATGCAAGATGCAAAAATAAGATGCAAGAGTTTATTTTTCAGAACGTCATGACAGATTGCACAAAGAGACATACACATTCAAATGATGACAATAACCTTTTTCCAAGACTTGGCCTTTTTGAAAAAGGGTGCACAAATGATCAAAATTGAGCAATGCAACCCAATTGCTTTCAAAAATGTTCAAAAATAGATTTTTCAATAACATTTCAAAGGCTTAAGGTATCATCCACAAGCCAAATAGATTTTTCATGTTCCAGTACAAGGTGGAGGTGAAGGTCCGAAAACCCAACTCACACATAGTGAGAGCTTCTAGGTGGACGTAATCCACCCTTCCACTACACACAATTTGATATTCCAGATACTCAATTAAGGTCAGATGCTCATGCATTTCAGATTGAAAAGTATTCAATAGGCAAAGACATCTTGCTTATTCCTCAAAATTTTTAAATTCATTCAACCAATAATACATGTTCATCATAGTAGAATACAAGAAAAATAGATCAAGTTCAGAATCAATATCTGTCAAATGAGCAATTCTGCATTTCAGAAATTTTACCTTCTTGAAGTAAGAGAGAATTTTAGATTCAATTTGAGAGCACATGGCATTTCAGAATTTCAAGGTAAATTGATTTCCTACTAAAGACATGTTTCCTCATTAGCCAAAAAAAAATTCAATTTTAGAATTTTGGTACAAGGCGGAGAACTTTGATCTAAGGATCACCTCACGCATGGTGTTAGCTTCCTGACCGACTTAATCTGTCATTTCACATAACATCATTTGATATACCAAATATTCATTCAATGAGAGCATGATTGGATTATACAAAGTAGCAGAAAGAAAACACCAATAATACCAATTTTGACAAAGAGAAAGCAAGGTTGGGGTTTTACCATTCAAGTGTGCCTTGTTCCATTTTGTTGGAACCCCTTTCAGTCTTTATTTTCCTCAAGACATGCCTCCATCAAAACTAACTCAATTGACAGATTTTGGCATCCAAGCGTTTTTGAGTCCCTGAAGATTAGAACCATTTCTACCAAAATCCTCTTCGACATTCTCATAGCTATCATATCATCATTCTTCATGATCCTGTAATCCTCAATAATATGTCCATATTTTTCACAATAAAGGCATTGAGGAGAAACAGTTTTATCAAATGACGTCCTTTTAGGAGCAAAGGAATTTTCAAATCCATTCCATCTTCTATTTTCATAAGGTCTAGATTTAGCAACATTAAACCTAGCATTAATTTTAGAAGCATGGAAATGTTCTATTTTAAAAAACCAACACTCTTTCATAAGATGCCCGTACTTCCTACAGTGAAAGTAACAAGGAGATGTGTGTCTACGGAATGACTTTCCATTGTTTACATGAGTGTTTGTGAACAAGTTTCTCTTATATGATGAAAACCTTTAAGCATTGGAAGCATGTTCATTTCTAAATTTTCTTTGAACATCAAACTTAGCATTCATGGCTCGAAAATCATCATTTTATTTCACAAAGTAATTTTTCATCTTATGGCCTAGTTTATGACAATAGAGGCAAGAAATATTTATCTTTCTTTTGAAAGCAGATTTATCTTTGCATACTTTTTCATCATCCATTTTCATAACAACACAATCATTCATTTCATGGCCATGCATGCCACAATAAAAGCATTCAACATTCAATTTCATTTTTCGCCCATTTTGAACCTTTTGAAACCCTTTTTGCATGGTAGATTTTCTGTTGATATTTTTCTTTTTCTCAAAACTATTTTCAGAAATTTTCATTTGAGAAGTGGAAGGAGGTGCTTTGAAAGTACTGGGAATATTAGATGCATGAACAAAAGAGGTTGTCATTTTGTGTTCAAAAGACTTTTCGTTGAACGGGGTGTATCTAAGACCTTCCTTTTGAAAATTCACTTTAACACCCAACATCTTATCCAAATTTTCTTTCCCTTTGACAAATCTAGATAAATCATCTTTCAACCTTTTCATATCTTCTTCCAGACCAGAAATATGCAATTCAGTATTTGTGATTTTTTCTTCGCATGCAAAGATTTTATCACCATACAAACAGTTCTTTGTCGTGAGTTTCTCATTTTCTTGTATGATTTCTTTATTTTCATCATTTATAGCATGCAATTTTTCAGTCACTTTTTCAAGAACTTTCTCAGTTTTAGCAAACTTTGAGATCTTAGCAAGCAGCTGTTCATTCTCAGATTTTAATAGTGAAATTTCTTTTTCAAGACCTTTCAATCTAACTTCAAGCAAAGAGTTCTGGATTAGCATGGCACCATTTTTATTTTTAAGATCTCCATTTTCATCCATGATGCTCTTGCTATGAATTTCAGAATCAAGCAATTTCTCAAACAACTTATCATCATTAGACAAAGAAGCTAACTTGTTTCTAAGAGATTTTTCTGTTTCTTCATGCAATGAAATCTTAGACAACAAGTGTTTGTTCTGATCAAGCAAATCATGACAGTTGTTTTCAATTTCAAATGATGTATTAGATTTCCTAGCCATTTCGAGCTCTTCAGTCATGTAGGAAATCTCATATGAAAATAATTCAACTTTTGATTCAAGAGATTCATTTTATTCTTCTAAATTTTCTACTTTTGATTCCAAAGTTTTGCAGTTTTCACATGAAGAATTAGCATGCACTTTTCATCATTTTTCTTTTTCAATCTCTTGATTTCAGATTTGTATTTTTTACATCTGTCATGTAAATCGGCATATGCTAATTGCCAGTCTTCAATTGAAAGTTCTTCGGAGTCAGAATTTACCTGACCTTCACTTTCTCCATGAGCCATCATGCATGTATCCTTTGTATCTTCTTCATACTTGCATCCCAGCTCATCCCAAAGCTTCCTTGCTGATCAACACATTGGAAATCGTAAAATCACATCAGATTCTATGCTATTCTTCAAAATATTTAATACAGTAACATTTATAGCATTTTTCTTGATGTGTTTTTCATTCCACTTGGTTTCATTTGCAGGGAGTTTATATGGACCATTGCATATCACTTTCCACATTTCAGGTTCATAAACTCCAAGATAAGCACACATGTTATTTCTCCAAGAAATGTAGTTGTGACCATCAAAATGTGGAGGAAGAGAAGACAAGCAACATATAGACATGATGTTCAATGAAACTCGCTGAGGGATCACTCTAAAGGTCGTTAGACCCAAGAAGATAGAGCCGTAGCTCTGATACCAATTGTTGGTCCCGGGTAGGCGAGTGGACAAGAAGGGGGGGTTGAATTGTCCCCTAATAAAAATGGTAAATTAAAAACTAACTAAGCGGAATTAACAAGTTTGATGAGATTGAAGGAAATTGACGAACAAAGTAATTTAAGTTCACTCAATCTCTCCGATCTTACACGATCGACTAAACGGAGTAAGCAAGGAACACACAATCACACAATGCAAACCACAAGACACAGGGGTTTTTAAGGTGGTTCGGGACCACGACCGGCTCCCTACGTCCACTCCTTACCAAACCGGTAAGGATCCACTTGCTGGATAAACCAGCATGGGGAAGACTGCCAAACACGGAGCAGAGCTCCAACACACACGGGGATAAATCCCCAACACGGAGGCGACGCTCCAACAACACGCATGATGATGCCTACACACAAACACAGGGATACGCCCTAACACACACACGCAGAGTAAACCCTACAAGCATGGGGTACAACACCAAACACACACGGAGACGTAGTCTCCAACATGATCCGACGATCGGATCACAAACACACACACACACGCTGCAACAAGCGCAGCACGGTAGACACACGACCGTATACAAACGGTCACACACACAAACACACACGGAGACGGAGTCTCCAACTCGATCCAACGATGAAATCACAAACACACACACGAGCTGCAACACCACAGCACAATAATCTACAACTGTACGCAGACGGTTCACACACTCTCTCTCTTAGTTTAGAAAAATCAAAACAAATATTCAATCATGCTCAACCCAGAATATAAATCATGAAACACATCACAAACAATCAGGTAGAAGATGTGAAAATGATCCCCCTTTATTTTCCAAGGCCGAATGATGATATTCTTTGATGCTCGGGTCGGAGGTAAGCCGAATGCCGTCGATTCGAACGTCAACGCGTTCTTCTCTTCAATCCGCGTCACTTTCTCTTCATGCACAATCTCCAAATCCTCCTGGATGTAGATCAAATATCCTCCACAATAGCTTCTCCTTCCTTTCTCCTTTTCTTCACCTGCAAGATAGAAAACCATGAACACATTAGGGTTGTGTCTTATGAAATTCGTAGCTCTCATATGCATACAAATAGGAGGCATAAAAAGACTAGTATAACCCTTCTAGAAACCTCCAAAAGGACCCCCAATAGGTCTCCCACTAACCCAAGGGCAAAGGGGTAAGAGTTAGGCACAAGTTGACTTGGTTTAGATGGGTTTCGGAACCACGTTTTTGGTTTTTCGTCGCTGTCGGTCGACCTACACTGGTTGGGCGGTCGATCGAAATTTTATAGACTGAAATCTCCCATCATTGGGAATTTTGGTCGACCAGAGCCTTATGGGCAGTCGACCGCCAGCTACAGTAAAATCCAGACTATCACATTTCAGCCCCAAACTCCATTACAACCCTTCCAACCTCTATGGCATCAAACTCCTTTGATCTTGGGGAATATATACTGAGTGTTTTGACCTGCAAAATCATATAAAAATAATTAGAACTTTAGCTCAATAATCCATACGATAAATGTATGAAATACATACATGAAAGCCCATTAATCAGATGCATGTGAACTCTTTGAGCCATAGCCACAAATATCCTAAGTTAAAGATCAAGAGATAAAAACTCAATCACCCCAAGCAAAATATTCTCCATGAGACACACTCATGGAATCTCTATAACAAGGAGGATAAAAACTCATTCACAAGTTAATCATCCACATCAAAAGATCAAGTACATATGACAATGAATTTAAACACATGAATGATCATCATGTAACTAACACTTCCATGATTGATGTGAGTATTGAAAAATCACATTCGGCCATATGAATGTGAGTACACATATCAACCATATCCTACCAAGATTCACAAAGGCTCTTCCATTTGCATTCAAGGCCATAAAGATCACAATGAGAATATACATGAACATATGCAAGTTGAATGAGCATCATGAAGCCAAATATACCAAGAGTGATATAAGCATTGAGTAACCAAATATCATAGATCATGAAAACATCATTCACTCATATATACCAATATTTGCAAGAGGGGTTCAATAACACTTTGCCAGCTCATAAGGCCTTACAACTTAACATATTGAAAATGTATGAAACACAGTGGGAGTCGACATAATGCAATGAGTGAGTTAACTCCCTTTTTCAACAGAGAACTTCATTGATGCACTTCTTTGAGTTCCAAAACATGAACCATAGTTTTGATCCTACAAACCAATATATATAGCATAGTTTCATTAAACACTAAGGATTCATATGACTTGCAAGTGTGAACCTTGAAGTTATTTGTTAACTCATTAACCAAGATGCATACATGTTACTTAATGAAACATACACATGCATGCTCAATGATGCACATCACCACAAGCACAATCGTTTTGTTATCATGAAAACCAAAACACCAAACAACAACTAGGAGATGCAATAGTCTCCTGCAACAAGGGCGGCCTTGGATCTATGATGTAGATGCCACCTTCCTTGGAAAAATGAACACTTGCATTTTCACCCAGGAGGGGAAGAGAATCCAACTCAACCCCTCTCCACCCCGATCCCTTCCCAAAAAGGCATCTCCCTACCTTGAGGGATCTCCTACCCCTCCCTCTATTCCAAACCCACCAAACCCCACCCCATCAAGTCCTAGCCCTAGTTTTACCATTGGGACTACTAGGAGCTTACACCTTATTACTAGGCAAGAACTTGAGGAAGAAGTCAACAAAGGGGGATAAGTGTGTGCCATTGTCATTTGCCTTGGGGAATCCACCCCAACCGACCCACACCCAATAGAAATTCAACAAATCCTTGAGGACTTCCATGATGTGTTCCCCGATGAGCTTCTGGATAAGCTACCACCCATGCACGATGTGCAACATGCCATCGACTTTGTGCCCGGAGCTACCTTACCCAATCTTCCCCACTATCACCTCAACCCCACTGAACATGCCAAACTTAGGAGGCAAGTTGAGGAGCTCATCAAGAAGGGCTTCCTCCGCATTAGCAAAAGACCACGTGCTGTCCGGCCCTCCTCACACCCAAAAAAGACAGAACTTGGCGCACGTGTGTGGATAGCCGGGCCATCAACAAGATCACGGTCAAATATAGGTTTCCCATCCCTCGGCTGGATGACATGCTAGACATGCTTGCTGGAGCCACCATCTTTTCTAAGATCGATCTCCAAAGTGACTATCATCAAGTTTGCATTAGGCCTAGGGACTAGTGGAAGACCGCCTTTAAAACCAAGGACGGTCTCTCTGAATGGCTTGTCATGCCCTTCGGCCTTTCCAATGCACCAAGCACGTTCATGCGCCTTATGACCGAGGTCCTCCGGCCCTTCATTGGCATCTTCCTTGTCGTCTACTTTGATGATATTCTCATATATAGCCAGTCCAAGGAAGCCCACCTAGATCACCTTAAACAAGTTTGCACCGTTCTAAGGAAGGAGAGTCTCTTCGCCAACCCCGGGAAGTGTCATTTCTTGACCAATCAACTAGCCTTCCTAGGATTTATTGTCTCAGCCTAAGGGGTATCCATGGACCCTGAGAAGGTTCAAGTCATTCTTGAGTGGCCCGAGCCCAAGACCCTCCATGAGGCCCGAAGCTTTCACGGGCAAGCCACCTTTTATAGAAGATTCATCCATGGGTTTTGCTCTATCACCGCTCCTATCACGGATTGCCTTAAGAAAGACACCTTTGTTTAGACTAGGGCAGCCTCCAAAGCATTCCTAGAGCTCAAAGAAAATATGACCCAAGTCTCGGTCCTTTGCCTACCCGACTTCTCTAAAGTCTTCGAGGTCACTTGTGATGCATCTGGGGTAGGGATTGGAGGAATTCTTAGCAAAGAGGGTCACCTAGTAGCCTATTTTAGTGAGAAACTTTGTGAGTCTAGGACTAGGTACTCCACATATGACAAAGAGCTTTATGCTGTGGTTCAATCCCTTCGGCATTGGAGGTACTATCTCCTACCCAAGGAGTTTATGATCTTCTCAGACCACGAGGCCTTGAAGTACCTCAACACCCAACAAAAACTCAATGCCCGTCATACCTGCTGGGTGGAATACA
Organism: Amorphophallus konjac; assembly: GCA_022559845.1. NCBI lineage: Eukaryota > Viridiplantae > Streptophyta > Magnoliopsida > Alismatales > Araceae > Amorphophallus > Amorphophallus konjac. The sequence continues at coordinate 453,453,775 of CM040121.1, read as the reverse complement.
TTCAGGCCTATACCTTTGTCCTAAAGTACAAAATGGGTAGTGAGAATCACGCCGCCGATGCGCTGAGTAGCAGGTAGCCTTACTTTCCACTTTCCAGGTGGAAGTCACGGGGTTAAAGTGAATCAAAAAGGAATATCCAAGTTGCCCCGATTTTGGGACTCCCTACAGTGCCCTCTCCATTCAACCCCACAAGGAACACAAGAGATTCATACTCCAAGAGGGATATATTTCAAGGGAGTTAGGCTATGCATACCCCGGACATCACTTCCAGACTTCTTAGTATGGGAGTTACACAGTGGTGGCCTAGCAGGTCACTTTGGGGTCCAAATGACCATAGAGCTAGTTGAGAGGCAATTCTATTGGCCCAGTCTCAAAAATGATGTGGCCAACATTGTGGGACAATGTCACATTTGTGCCTCAGCCAAGCAAGTGAGGCAAAACACTGGGCTTTACACACCCCTTCCCATCCCGGATCGACCTTGGGAGGACTTGAGTATGGACTTTATCCTTGGACTACCTAGAACCTTGCGCAAACATGATTCCATCTTTGTAGTTGTTGATAGGTTCTTTAAGATGGCCTACTTTATCCCATGTTTCAAGACTTCAGATGCTTCTAGGGTCACCCGTTTATTCTTTGATGAAGAAGTTTGACTTCATGGACTACCCAAGACCATTGTGTCCGACCGGGATGTGAAATTCACCAGTTACTTTTGGAAAACTCTCTGGCATCTAATGGGAACTCTCCTCAAATTCTCCACTGCTTATCATCCTCAAACCAATGGCCAAACTGAGGCTATCAACCGTAGTCTCAGGAACTTGCTCTGTTGCCTAGTCGGGGACCACCCCGGGAATTGGGATCTTCTCTTACCTCAGGCCGAATTTGCCTACAATGATTCCGTCAATAGGTCCATAGGCAAAAGTCCATTTGAGGTCATGCATGGTTATAGGCCTAAAAAGTCCTCAGATCTTATTCCCCTTCCCCCACATGCTAGAGTGTCAGTCTCAGCTGAGTCCTTTACACAGCATATCAAAGAGTTGCATTATGACATATGCAAGCATATATGGAAGAGCAATGAGACTTACAAAAGACAATCAGATGCTCGACGGTGGCACTACGAGTTCCAAGTGGGAGACTCGATGATGGTGAGGACGGAGTGGCTCCTTCCGGAGCCTACCTTGAAATTGATTGCACGAGATTCGGGACCCTTTCAAGTTCTGAGATGACTAGGCAGCAATGCTTATGAGCTGGACCTACCTGATGGTTTTGGGGTACACCCTACCTTCAATGTGGCAGACCTGGTACCCTACAAGGGCCCTACGGTGGGACCCAATGAGGAGCTTGAGCCTTTACCCTCTCTTGAGAGAGACACCCACGGTGGGACTCTACCTCCTAGCTTGAGAGGCCGATGTGAGTAGGTGGAGGCAATACTGTATGAGCAGAGTACCATTACCAGGAACAGGGTATACCAGCATTACCTAGTGAGGTGGAAGGGCCGTCCCCCGACAGAGGATACTTGGGTGACCCGGGAGGACCTGCTGCGCCTTGACCCGGACATTTTAGAGCACTACCACAGTCGGGCGGACCCATACTCGACGGGGTCGAGTTCTCCCCACACCGGGGGATTTGATGTGGACATCTAGCGGCACTCCCTCTGGATCGGGTCGCCTGCACTACCTTGATGAGGACCGACTATGATCTTCATATGTTATCTTCATTTTTTTGAGTCTCATCTTATGTATTTTGCTTATTGAGTCATGTAGTTATAGTCTAATTCCCTTATTTGTGCTTGTTTGGGCCTTAGTACCTTAGTTTGGGGCCATAGGTTGAGTCCAGGATGGTGTAGGTTTTTTGTCTGTTTGTCAAGGGTATTTTGGTCATGAAAAGAGTGGATGCCTATATAAAGGCCCCATCTCTCCCCATGTACTGCACTTTTGGATGAATATTGAAATAGAAGAAATCCCTTGCATTCCCTCCTCTTCTCAAATATTTCCCCAAGTTTCTTTCTCTCTCTCTCTTCAAGGGGGGCCGCACCCTGTTCTCTCTCCTCCCCTCCCACCCACTTTCTCTTTCCTTCCCCCCTCCATTAAAGCCACTCCAACTCCCCACAACCCCTCTCTTTACTCCACCCTATCCCCAAGAGATACTCCACCACTCCCCACTCCACCCTCCAACCACCAACCACCCACTTCTCTTCCCCAAGCAACCTTCCATCTCCCCAAGGCTGAAGGAGAGCCACCCTAGGCCAAAATTTGGATTTCCCTATTCTGTGGGCTGTACCATCCCATCTCTCCACCCTCCATTAACCCCTTGGTCACCCAACCCATCCACCATCCCAGCCCTTGGTCAGCCTCCATCTCCCTCCCCCATCATCTCCCTAGTGCGCACCCAGCCCTCCCAATCTCTACTCCAGCAGCCCCAGCACAGCTCCGCCCCCATCACTACCCCCCTCAGCCTCCCAAGAGACCTCCAGAAACTCCCCTCCCCCTCCCACACCCATCAGCCCCGATTCCCCTGCCAACCCTTCGCCCATACCCCACCCTCCATACCCCCCTCTCCATCAGACTTAGTCCAGATCACAGGCAGCAGAGTTCCAGCGGATTACTGAGGCAGCCACGACCTTCATTCAAGGCTTCAGGTGGCATATCTTATACCGGTGGAAATCTCGGCGAGTTAGCTTCGCAACGGAGGTGGTCCCGCCGGCATCCAAACTCAGAGCTGATCGGAGGAACAGATCTCGCCGGACTGTGCATCCAGCCCCTGACTGGTGACCTGAAGCTGAGTGCATAAAACCCCACGTCCAGCTTGGCTAGGCTCTTGGTGCGATCTTTTGAGGGCAAGAACTACATCTAGTCTTCTTTCAGTACCAGAAAGAAGGAGGTCATTCACCCGACCGAGCACCGGGTTCCGGCCATTCTCGTCGAAGGGCGCAGACTGCTCCTGTTTGTCCAGGTTGGACCGACCCCCACTCTTTAGCTCAGAGTTTTCTTCTCCCACTCAGACTGTGATCTCGTCAGTTGTCATCCGAAGCTACTTTGTCCACGGTCGCGTCGCCACTAAATTCGCCTCCATCGGAGTTCGGTAGTGCCCGGGGCAGCTTCGGCAACAACACCCTTTGGTTCTGCATCAGCCAGAGCTCAGTCGGACCAGCCATGTACTCCGAGCTACATCGACCACCGTCATCCACCGAGCGGCGCCAAACTCGTATGGTCTGTTCCCTGTTCAGTCCCAATCGTCTCAGCACTGGTCCCTCCTCCGGCAACCTCCGGACGAGCTCGTGGCTATCCCTACACCGACACTCTATCCTGCAGTCCCAGACAGGGTAGAACAGAACAACTTGAGAAGACGAAGGTGCAACACCTCGGCTTGACCTCCGGACAACTACCAGCTCCTACGGCCAGCTTCTACCTTACCCCTAGTCGACTCAGAATCAGTCCTACTTTCCTGCAGCACCGGGAGACACCCGCAGCAGCTCGAATTCCACTCTCTACCCCCTACTGGTCACATCGAGCAGATTCAGGATCATCAGCTTTTCCCCTCCCCTGGCTTGGCCGGCTGAAGGCCCCTCCCTACTTGGAGGTAGTTTTGGTTGTAAACAACTTAACCCCCACCCCGAGAACCCCCTCTTGCGTGAGGTTTAGTGCTATAACAATCTGAGTTTCAGGTCAAGCACCATCGACGCGGCGTGCGGGTGTGTACCCACGCTTCCCCGCTCACCCTCGTCTTCGACCGGGATCGATGTCTTCACACCGATCAGGTGAGCGATTGGTCCCTCCCTTGCTACTCTATATTTTGCTAGTTTAGTATTGTCTCTTATGCCTATCGGACGGTGAGGGAGTGCCCGGACCCGTAATTCTCTTTTGTATGCCCGCAGCGGAGATTGAGTGAGAGACCCCCAACCCCACGCCTCGGCGTGCCGGCATCCCAGGAAGTTGGGACTCCCATCCCCTTACGGGGTCCGCCCAAGCTAAGCCACATCTCGGAACAATTGTGTCCCACCCTGGATTCTCACCACCATCCCCCGGTTGCCATCGGGAGATAGTGTGTGCCACGCGAGTGAGCTGTTTATGCGAGTCCAATACTCAAACTTTGTATGCTTGTGGATTTAGGTCCAAGGTGTTTGTAGTCATTCCCCAACACCTTTGGCTGTGCCACATCAAGTGGTATCAGAGTGGTTATAGGCTTGTTCTCACAAGTCTAGTCTTGGGGCATCTTCACACTAGGTCGTTCTTAGGAACACACGCACACCCTTGCATAGCCTACCCAACATTGCATGACCACCCAGAGAGGAACTCAATATCAATTCATCCCTTCCTCTTCCAATTCCCCAATGAATCCCAATACCCAAGGAAATATCGCTCCCAATGAGCATGAGCTTCCCTATCACATTAGGTTCCTTGTGGAGGGTATGACTAACATCTTAGGGTGTCTTGATGGCATAACGGCCCGGCTTGAACATCTTGAAGAACATAGGCCCGCTCCAAGGGTGGATGATAGAAGAGCACCTCCCCCACATGAGGAACCAACCATAGGAGAGCTCAACCTTGACCACCCTCCCGACTCGGAAAGAGACCCACCTCCTAGGAGGAATGATAGACCCCCCCGGGACAATCCGGATGACCACCTTGTAAGACTTGTGAAAGTCGATGCCCCCACCTTTGATGGGTCTCATCACCCAAGCATCTACTTGGATTGGGAGGTGGCTGTGGACCAATATTTCGATTGGTATCCCATGACTGAGGATAGGAAAGTTCGGCTTGCCAAAATGCAACTTACCAAGTTAGCCAAAACCCATTGGTTGAACATTGAGGGGTTAAGGCTTGTTAGGAGGGAAGCTCCCATCACCACATGGGGGGCTATGAAAGAACAACTCAAACTCAAATATGTCCCTCCCTCATACCATCAAAACCTCCTAGATGAGTGGCAAGCCCTAACTTAAGAAGGGAAGATCGTTATGGAATACATTCAGAAGTTTGATTACTACCTTCTTAAGTGCGGAGTCCAAGAGGACCCCGCGGTCACACTATCCCACTTTAGGAATGGACTTCAATTCCACATTAAAAAGGAGCTCTTCATGCGTCAAGTGACCACTCTAGGGCAAGCATACCAAATAGCCCAGGATGCCGAGAAATTCTCTCGTTACACCCGAATGGTTCCCCCTCAGGGGATGGACCCCAAATCCATGACACCTCGGACCAACCCCCCACCTCCTCAACGGGGTCTCCTTCCTACCCCCATGGGAGCTCCCCCCACTCGGACAGCCCCTCCTAGTGGCACCCCTCCCCTTCGCCCCACAAGTGGCCCTCCCAATCCCACTCCCAATAGACCCAATCTGGGACCCACTAGGGCTACCCCTAACCATCAAAGTGGGTAGCAATGCTTTAGGTGCCTTAGGTATGGACATTTCGCCAATCAATGCCCCACCAAGGGCTCATCTAGTTTGCTCATTGAGGAGGCTAACCCCCTACCCCTAGCCGGGGTTGAGGAAGAGGTTGAGGTGTATGAGGCCTCTCTCGATTGGGAGGAAGAGTATGAAACCCACTACATGGAGACCAGTCAAGAACAACCCCCTCCATCCATCAACTCTCACCTTGGAGTGGTAACGTGCACCCGCACTCATGCCCAAGAACATAATTGGAGAAGAAACACCATCTTTCATGCATACATCCGGATAGGGAATCATGCTAGGAAGGTCATCTTGGACAATAGGAGTAGTGTGAATGTGGTGTCCCCCGACACAGTCAAACTTTTTGGACTTACCATCTCCCCACACCCACACCCATATCGGGTAGCTTGGATTGATGCCATATCCGTACCCGTTAGCACTCGTTGCCTCGTCCCCATCACCATTCAGTCCTACCAAGTGATGGGAATCAACTCCAAGCATGTACATTTTATTTTTGTATTTGTGTCCTTTTAGTTTGCATTTATACCATTACATTATTTGGTTTACAATTGTCAGGCTTTGTAAGCCAATTTGTTAGTCCTTAGAAGTCTTTGGGTTTATTTGCAAAAGTCCCGTAGGTCCAGCGGGGGCCCCTCATCCTCTCTCCCATTTGTCCACCTAGGCTCTAGGGCCCATGTGGGGCTGGTCCAAGGTCCAATGTGGGCTTCTAGAAGACTTGGACAAAGGGGGCGACAAGGTGAAAAAATGTCAAATTTGGAAGCCCTTAAAGTCAAGGGGGCGCCCCCCTTATATTATTGTTTAATAGGTGTTGTATTTTTACTTATTTTGGGTTTTGACCACATGGGGGAATAAAGTCTAATACCCCATATGCCCTCCCCAAAATCCTAGATCTAGAGGTAAGCTTGGTCTTTTGTCAATTTCTATATATCCTTGTATTTTTCCATTTGGTAGAAGTTAATGAAGAAAAATTGTTAAAAATTGCAAGGAGCATTTTGCGCCCCCCTCTCTCCCCCTCTGGTTTTCCTCTTCTTCCTCCAATCTCCAAGGTGAGAGGCCCTCTTCTATTCCTTCCCCTGAGTATCTAGATCCTTCACCGCCGCCGCCGCCGCCGCCGCCGTTCGTGCCGCCGACGAGTCACCACGAAGCATCTCCCGGGTTGCTGTCCAGGTTGCTGTTCTACTGGACAAAGGTCTACTACTGGAATTTTATCTCCCAAACCCCAGATCTGACGAGGTTGAGATTTTGAGGGTAGGTTCCCCACATAAATCCCCATCTGTAGAAATATTCCTCCCAATTTATGGCTTCATTTCATTTTCCTTTCCATTTAAGTTTCTAGACCTATACAGATCTGTCCCTATGCAGATCTTGTTATAGCAGCCTTGTTCTTCCTCTATTCGACCCCCTTAATCATTTTTGATTGAGCTCAAATTTAGACTGGGTGTTCTGCCCACCAAAACCCACCTCCACAAATGTTTCTATGAATTTATAATTTCATTTACCCCTCTGGAAAATTACAACTCAGGCCAAAATCTGTTCTGTCCTGTGCAGTCCAAATCTGAACCCTGTCCAGTCAAAAATCCATTTCCCCTGTCAAACCACCTCTAGAAAATCAACAAAAAATATATTCATGTTCCTCTCTTTCCCCTATATCTCCCATTAAATTCCCAACCTCCAGATCCGCCACTTTCCCTTCGGTCAACTCTTAATCTCAGGCAGATCCAAATCTGTCCTGCCAGATCTAGTTCTGTGAACCAGTAGGTTGTAAATTCGACCAAGGCCATCATAAAAATAGAAAAAATTCCCTCTCTAGCCTTTGGTGTAGCTCTCTGAAAGAGCTTTCCAATGGCGCAAGTCTTGCGTCAATTAGAGGTCAGGGCTGATCCCAGCAGTCCTTCTCGCCGGGTCGCGCACTGTAAAAATAGAAGAATCAGCTCGTGGACATCAAGCCGCATCGACTGCCCGGCTGGCCGACTCGCCTTCCACAAGGTGAACCAATACGACACCTTCCCAGGGATCGTCCCTCCAGGCGTCCCCGTCACAGTGGTGCCACTTCGGGCCCACTCGGCCCCACCGACCTGAAAGTGGGCCCCATAGTTGTCGACGTGCGCTATCACCGGAGCTGTCCGAATTGCTGCCCGTCAACCCAAGATCGGTCCTCCCGAGCCCACTTGTAGCCCTTTACCTCCCTGCGTGGAGTGGGCGGTAGAAATTTATTTCTATAATTATTTGATAATTATTGTACCGGGAGTTACCGTACTTGGCCAGGGTCGTCTTCCCCACGCCCGGCTCATGGAGGTATCGTGTCCGCTCCCTTACTTGGCATTTGCTTCTTTCGTATATATTTCATATGCCGCTGTTTGAGACTTAGGAATTCTAGCTTGCTCAATTTTATCATTGCTGCAAGGGAGAGCGAGACTGTCTCATGACCCGACCCGGACACAAAATTGTGAGTTGACCCCCCTAGCTCTTTGCCAGTTTCTCAACCGCGCACGTCCGAACGCTTCCCTCGCTAGGGACGATCGCGAGTTTGCCTAGAGTGCAAGGATTTCATATCAATTGGCGTCGAGTCGCGTCCCATCCCGCATCAAATTGGTATCAGAGCGAGTCGAGTCTAGGGTAGTCTTGTTTAAAAACACAAAAAAGAGTCATTTAAGTCTAGGAGTCTAAGTCTAAGTCGGTCTAAGGTTGCATTTGCATACCTTTATTCGGTATATCAAAAGGTGTTACCCGAACGTTAGGTTATGCCTATCGGGAAGGTCGCACATTTGCGAGAGAGGATCTACGGATCCCATAACCCCGCCGAGTACCGTATATCGGTTAAGTCTAGGTTCATCACTTCACTTTGGTCGGTGCATTCCAACCAAGTGTCCATTGCATGCCCACTCGTAGGGGTACCCAATACTCACCACCACCACCACCTATGGCGGATCCCTGAGTCCCTAGTCCCGATGAGTCATCGGTGGTCGACATGTTCCGAGCTCTTATGAAACAAATGGGAGAGTTGACTACACTAGTGGACAAGATGGAAGGATTGAGTACGCGAGTGGATGGCCTAGGCACTCATTTGGAAGGAAGGATGAAGGCCTTAGAGGATAGGGCCGTAGAGTCGGACCAGTCCTTTCATGGTCTGGTAGGGAGGGTAGCCGTCAAAGAAAGACCCGCGATTGAGGCGCACCCCGTGCCGACACATGGTTAACAGGAGCCGGTTCAGCCACCTACTGCTCCTATGGCTCAAGGAGTAGATGATAGGAGGCGTCAAGTCCCCGAAGTCATTGATTATGGATCCGAGAACGAAAATGGGGGATATGGTCATGACCGTCGTGTTCAATGACAGAACCGTGAGTTGGATGAGGACGAGCCGACCCTTAGGACCGTTCATGCAGACCCTCCCACTTTTAACAGGTCCTTAGACCCAAAGGTCTATCTTGATTGGGAGGCTGGCATGGACAGGTATTTCGAGTGGTTTGAGATGTCAGACCACCGGAAGGTCAAGTTCGCCAAGATGAAACTATTAGGGTAGGCACAAACTTTTTGGAGAAACAAGGAGAACCTATTATTTCACCGACAGGAGCCCCAGGTCGAGACTTGGAATGAGATGAGGGACAAACTTAGGAAGAAGTACCTCCCTACCTCCTACCGCCAGCGTCTCATAGACAGATGGCAGAGTCTCACCCAATGAGATCGGTCCGTCTCCGATTACATCACCGAGTTCGATGAATACTTTTTACGATGTGACGGCATGGAGGAGAGCTCCCTTACTGTCTCTCGATTTCGGAGTGGTCTGTGGCTACACCTACGGTATGAGCTTTTCCGCCGCAAGGTGGACAAGTTGGAGGATGCGTACCAGGTTGCTCTAGAGCTGGAGCAGTTCGAGGGAGAGTTCGAGTCTACCCATCAGTTGGGCCCCATCCCTCTCCGTAGTGCTGAGCCCCGTATCTCCTTAGGCCCATACCCTAGGGCCCCCAGGGCTCGACCTTAGGAGCCCACCCGTCAGGAGCAATTCACTCCAAGGCCGCGCCCTCCCCCGCCAAGGGAGCTACCTACACCCCAACCACCGGCACCCGTTGCCCGGCCCCCGGGACCCATTGCCCATCCCCCGGCACCTACACCTCCACCTCTCTTGCCTACACCCCCTGTCCGTCGGGAGGATAAGGGTAAGGGACCATTTATCGGAGAGATTAGTAGGTCACGACTGCAGTGTTATCACTATCATGGGTTTGGCCACTTTGCCGATCAATGTCCCTACTCGTACCTCACTCGCCCTAGGGGACAAAAGGGTTGGAGAAGCCTCGCCTTCTGGGATCTTGTCTGTCGGCTACGAGGCCGAGCCGGAGCTAGCTGCTGAATTCTATGAAAAAGATCCGAAAGAACCCATGGACACCAAGGATGCAGCACTCGGATGATGACCACCTAGGGGTGATGTCACCACATTAAGTCTAGGGTCCTGCATGAGTCTGCTTTTCTTCTTTGTGTGGTTTGTTAGGAGTCTATGCATACATTTGTCAGTGCATGGTGAGTCTGCATGTGTCTTATGCAAGCTCGTAGATGTCAGTCCCTTGTGAGTGTGAGGCAAGTCGGCCCTAATGCGTACATTGTAGACCTGCCGGAGTATGGGATCAGCTCTACATCCATGTCCCGGATCTAGTCACCTACAGGGACCCAGTGGTGATTCCTAGTGAGTCTTCGAGCCGCCTCCGCCCCTTTGAGAGTGACCCCACCCCGGAGTGTCCATCATTAGTCTCGTTCCCACAGCAGCATGTGCATATCAAGTATATACGGAATGAGCAGGTGATGATTACTTGGAGTGGAGCGTACCCACGCTACTTGGTACGGTGACGGATCCGCCAGAGCAACTCGAGCAGCCGCACCCCTTACTCGACGGGGTCTAGTTTTTCCCACCCAAGGAGAATTGATGGGAATCAACTCCGAACATGTACATTTTATTTTTGTATTTGTGTCCTTTTAGTTTGCATTTATACCCTTGTATTATTTGGTTTGCAATTGTAAGGCTTTATAAGCCAATTTGTTAGTCCTTAGAAGTCTTTGGGTTTATTTGCAAAAGTCTTGTAGGTCCAGCGGGGGCCCCTCATCCTCTCTCCCATTGGTCCACCTAGGCTCTAGGGCCCGTGTGGGGCTGGTCCAAGGTCCAAGGTGGGCTTCTAGTAGACTTGGACCAAGGGGGGGGGGGACAAGGTGAAAAAAATGTCAAATTTGGAAGCCCTTAAAGTCAAGGGGCACCCCCTTATATTATTGTTTCATAGGTGTTGTATTTTTATCTATTTTGGGTTTTGACCACATGGGGGAATAAAGTCTAATACCCCATATGCCGTCCCCAAATCCTAGATCTAGGGATAAGCTTGGTCTTTTGTCAATTTCTATATATCATTGTATTTTTCCATTTGGTAGAAGTTAATGAAGAAAAATTGTTGAAAATTGCAAGGAGAATTTTGCGCCCCCCTCTCTCTCCCTCTGGTTTTCTTCTTCTTCCTCCAATCTCCAGGGTGAGAGGCCCTCTTCTATCCCTTCCCCTAAGTATCTAGATCCTTCACCGCCGCCGTTCGTGCCGCCGACGAGCCACCGCGAAGCATCTCCCGGGTTGCTGTCCATGCTGCTGTTCTGCTGGACAGAGGTCTACTACAGGAATTTTCTCTCCCAAACCCCAGATTTGACGAGGTTGAGATTTTGAGGGTAGGTTACCCACATAAATCCCCATCTCCAGAAATATTCCTCTGAATTTAAGCCTTCATTTCATTTTCTTTTCCATTTAAGTTTCTAGACCTATACAGATATGTCCCTGTGCAGATCTTGTTACAGCAGCCTTGTTCTTTCTCTGTTCGACCCCCTTAACCATTTTTGATTGAGCTCAAATTTAGACTGGGTGTTCTGCCCACCAAAACCCATCTCCACAAAGTTTTTCACGAATTTAGAATTTCATTTACCCCTCTGGAAAATTAAAACTCAGGCCAAAATCTGTTCTGTCCTGTGCAGTCTAGATCCGACCCCTGTCCAGTCAAAAATCCATTTCCCCTATCAAACCACCTCTAGAAAATCCACAAAAAACATATTCGTGTTTCCCTCTTTCCCCTCTATCTCCCATAAAATTCTCAGCCTCCAGATCCGCCACTTTCCCTTCAGTCAACTCTCATTCTCAAGCAGATCTAAATCTATCCTGCCAGATCTGGTTCTGTGAACTAGCATGTTGTAAATTCGACCAAGGCCATTAAAGAAAAAGAAAATTTTCTTCTCTGACCTTTGGTCGTAGCTCTCTAAAAGGGCTTTCCAACGGCACCAGTCTCGCGTTAATCAAAGGTCGGGGCTGATCGCATCAGCCATTCTCGCCGGGTCGCGCAATGTAAAAATAGAAGAATCAGCCCGTGGACAGCAAGCTGCATCGACCGCCCGGCCGGCCGACTCGCCTTCCACAAGGCGAACCAGTATGACCCCTTCCCAGGGATCATCCCTCCAGGCATCCCCGTCACAGCGGTGCCACTCCGGGCCCACTTGGCCCCACTGACCTGAACGTGGGCCCCACAATTGTCGACGTGCGCTATCACCGGAGCTGTCCGGATTGCTGCCCGTCAACCCAAGATGGGTCCTCCCGGGCCAACTTGTATCCCTTTACCTCCCTGCGTGGCGTGGGGAGTGGAAATTTATTTCTATAATTATTTGATAATTATTGTACCGAGAGTTACCGAACTTGGCCGGGGTCGTCTTCCCCACGTCCGACGCGTGGAGGTATCGTGTCCGCTCCCTTACTTGGCATTTGCTTCTTTCGTATATATTTCATATGCCGCTGTTTGAGAGTTAGGAATTCTAGCCAGCTTAATTTTATCACTGCTGCGAGAGAGAGCGAGACCGTCCCGTGACCCGACCCGGGCATGAAATTGTGAGTTGACCACCCTAGCTCTTTGTCGGTTTCTCAACCGCGCACGTCTGAATGCATCCCTCACTAGGGACGATCACGATTTTGCATAGAGTCCAAGGATTGCATATCAATTGGCATCGAGTCGCATCCCGTCCCGCATCACCAAGGCCAAGTATGGTGTGACATTCTACCAATGGAAGTAGGGAGCATACTCCTATGGCGTCCTTGGATCTACGATGTAGATGCCACCTTCCTTGGAAAAATGAACACTTGCATTTTTACCCATGAGGGGAAGAGAATCCAACTCAACCCCTCTCCACCCTGACCCCTTCTCAAGAAGGCATCTCCCTCCCTTGAGGGATCTTCTACCCCTCCCTCTATTCCAAACCCACCAAACCCCACCCCATCAAGTCCTAGCCCTAGTTTGACCATTGGGACTACTAGGAGCTTACACCAAATCACTAGGCAAGCACTTGAGGAAGATGTCAACTAAGGGGGACAAGTGTGTTCCATTGTCATTTGCCTTGGGGAATCCACCCCAATCGACCCACACCCAATAGAAATTCAACAAATCCTTGAGGACTTCCATGATGTGTTCCCCGATGAGCTTCCGGATAAGCTACCACCCATGCGCGATGTGCAACATGCCATCGAGTTTGTGCCCGGAGCTACCTTACCCAATCTTCCCCACTATCGCCTCAACCCCACTGAGCATGCCGAACTTAGGAGGCAAGTTGAGGAGCTCATCAAGAAGGGCTTCCTCCGCATTAGCAAAAAGCCCATGTGCCGTCCTGGCCCTCCTCACACCCAAAAAAGACGGAACTTGACGCACATGTGTGCATAGCCGGGCCATCAACAAGATCACGGTCAAATATAGGTTTCCCATCCCTCGGCTGGATGACATGCTAGACATGCTTGCCGGAGCCACCATCTTCTCCAAGATCGATCTCAAAAGTGACTATCATCAAATTCGCATTAGGCCTGGGGACAAGTGGAAGACCGCCTTTAAAACCAAGGACGGTCTCCATGAATGGCTTATCATGCCCTTCGGCCTTTCCAATGCACCAAGCACGTTCATGCGCCTTATGACCGAGGTCCTCCGGCCCTTCATTGGCATCTTCCTTGTCGTCTACTTTGATGACATTCTCATATATAGTGATGTAAAACCGACCTATGGACATATTTTGCAAGCATTCAAGTTTTGAGCAGCGGACTCACACTAGCGAGCTCACCCGTATGGCGCACACTTAGTGCCCGATGGCGACTAGGCGATGTTGGAGAGGGTCCGAGGTGCGACCTTGAGACTCCAATGGTTGGCTAGCTAGGGGAGAACCCCAAATGGACCTAGGATGCCCAAATCATGAGCGGCCAACACACCAAGGGTGTGGGTTAAGTGGATGCTCTCACAACTCGCCCGCGGTGGTCACTCAATTTGGTGGCAATTTAAGATCAGACACTCTCTTACCGCCGACGGAGTAACTATAGCAATACTAAGCTAAGCAAGTCCATTACAGCAATGAGAGATGTTCAGGAGCTCACCTAGCCGGCGTGAAGACGCCGATTCCGGCCGGAGACGGGGGCGAGCGGGGAGGCGAGGGTATACACCCGCACGTCGCGTCGGTGTCGCTTCAACCTGAAATGGTAAGATTACACCACTACGCCTCTCGCAGGAGGGGTGATCTTAAGGTGGAGATTAATCTTATTACATCCAATACTACCTCCACGCAGGGAGGGGCCTTCAGCCGGCCAAGCGGGGTGGGAGAGTTATGAAGAAAACCCGATGTTCGGATCGTTGCCGGTTCTGCCAATCTTCAGAGTTGCTGGACAGTGGGGCGGTAATGATGCTGCCAAAAATTGCACAGAGCTCAGAACTTGATGAGACTTGTGCCAAAAGCTTTCCAACGGAACAAGGATGACCTCCGAATTTTTTCTGTGCTTGGTAAAGTCGTTGCTGGCTGGGACATAGTCTGGAACCAGACTGATTGGTTCTGCCTCTGTCTGGTGCAGAACAATGTGGCTGGTTGCAGAGGGTGTCACGATCTCTACCAAGCTCTGATTGAGACGAGACCTGAACCGTTGGAACCGTGGTCGAGTCTTCTTTCTGTCGGAACCAACGGCGTGGTCGGAAGATATCGGAGAAGACCGGGACGATCAGATGAGTAGAGGGGTGTCAGTTCTGGTTTCTGTAAACTGACCTAACACACTTGGAGTAGAAAATTCGTAACTTTAGATGCCAATGTCCAAATGCAGCTCTGCTTCTTGAGGATGAAAGAGGACTTGAGAGGGAAGAGTTTTTCTGAATAACACTTGATCTGAATCCCAAAAGGTTCATCGTGGTCGAGCTTCCACTCTCGCTCTGGTTCCCTGCCTAAGAGGTCCTACGCAGTCGAGGGAGAATCGCTCCTACCGGCAGCTCGGAACTCAGATGTCGACGAAACCACCTCGCCTTGAAAGCTCTCTGGACGACCTTTCCAGAAATGTAGGCCTTGACACCAGAAGGACCAGGGAGAGGCCGGATCCGATGCAACTTTCAGGACCCAACTCTGCTGCCTGCGACCTGCTATCTGAAACTGCAAACCAGCAAAATTAAGGGAATGGGAGAGAGGGTAGCATAGCTTGGGGGTGATGGCTGATGGTTTGTGGAGGGGGGAGGGACGTGGCTAGGATCTTCCAAGAGGTCTAGGGGGGCAGGGACAGGTGGAGGAAGAGCTGGAGCTGCAAAGGGTGGTGGGGGGAAGATGGAGGTGCACAAGAGAGATGGTGAGTAGGAGAGGAGGTGGGGGGCGAACTTGGCTGTTGGGGGGAGATGGAATTCGACCTAGGGTGGTTTAGGAGGTGGGGAGATGGAAGGTCACAGCCCTAGGGAGAGGGAAATTTGAATTTGGGCTTAGGGAAGAGCCCCTTCAACCTTGGGGAGAGGAAGGTTTGCTTGGGAGAGTGGAAAGGTGCCTAGGAGAAGGGGTTTCCATCTAGGGGTTGGAGGGGGAATTGAATGAGTGCATGGGGAAGGGGAAGGGGCCTTAATGAGGGGTGAATGGGGAGGAGAGAGAATGAATTTCAAAATTGGGGTGGGGAGGAGAGAGAGAGGGGGCACAACCCACTTAGAGAGAGTGATAGTAAGAGAGAGAGAGAGAGGGAGATATTGAGAGGGAACTAGAAGGTGTGGAAATTTTCTGGATTCATTATTCAAGCATAAGTTGTTACAAATGAGAGAGGGGTGGGACTATTTATAGACTCCACACTTTTCCTAAGACCAAACTGACCCTGACAAACTAACTAATGACCAAACAGTCTAAGGGAGGCGCGCCCCTGGGCCTAGCCCAATGAATTGGGCCCATTAACCTATCAAACCAATATAATGACTCAATACTTAGGAAAATGACTCAACAACCTAGGTACATGACTCAAATAAAGGGAAAATTACATGACATTGACTCAAAGAAAATGTGAAGATTACATGACTAGACTCAAAAATACATGACTAACATAATGGCGCTTGCTGACGAACAATCCGAGTCCGGAGAAAATGTGGAGGCGCAAGGGATGCCCTCATCATACCCCTGGGGTGGGGAAAACTCGACCTCGTCGAGTATGGGTCCACCAAGGAAGTAGTACATTGAATTGCGGCTCTGGGCGATCCACGATCTCCATACTCAACCCGCGACCATAGTCGGGGAACGGCGCTTCAGCTCGACAAAGTGGCTCGGTCATACCCTCATGCTGGCGATAGGATCTTGCTTGCCTGGTATTGCCGCCGTGTGCTCACGTCGGGCTCTCAAGCTATTTGTGGTGGCACTCCGAGGGTGTCTCTCACAAGGGTAGGTGTAAGCTCGAGACACTCACTAGGATCCACCGCGGTGCCCTTAGAGGGTGCCGGATCCGCCACATGGGAAGTGGGGTGAATCCCAAAACCCATTTGAAAGTCCAACCCATAAGCTGGGTTGCCAAAGCCACTCAGATCTTGGCAAGGTCCAAGTCCTTGAGCCCTCAGATTGGAGGTGAGCCTAAAGTAGAGCCACTCCAAAGCCATCATCACCAAGTTGTCAACTTGGAACTCAAAGTGGTGCTTAGGAGTTTGTGCTCGCTTCTTGTGAATCCCACTGCTTGTTGCTTGATACTTGCTTGAATGCATATTCCATGCACTATGATGCGATGTGAGTTGACAATGTATGGTATGCAAAGGTGGTCCAGGACAACCACATATAGACCTATCATGCATTGATGTTGTGAGGACGTTGAATGATTTGGGAGGACCGGGGCATCCATAGGTAGGCATGGTGGTGACAAATGATGGGGGACCCGGACATCCATGTATGCTCCTTTCATGCTTATGACTCATGATGAAAGAGGGTGGACCATTACATCCAAATATGGTCCACTTATACTTCCTACTTGACATGTGGGTGATGTGGATGAATGTACCCGACGGACTAATCATGCCAAGCGGTGTGATGTGCCAAGACATATGAATTCCTTTCCCAAAGATGACTTCCTCATGTGGGATGGTGGGGTGGCCTTTGAGCTTCCACTCAAAAGGGTCAAAGGGATCTAGGTAGGTGGATATGGGGTGGGGCACTTTCTTGATCTCTAGGCGGGTGTTGCCTAAGGTCACGATTTCTATGGTGTAACCTGGGTCATGGATGAGGTGGGCTTGGCCCAACATGGTGTGTGGGGGTAGGAAAGGGTGGGTGGTGGGTGATGTGGGTGGGTCACGTGGGTACCCATACTCCCAAAGGAAGGGATCAAAGGGGTCATGGACTGGGTTTTCTAGAAGAAGAGACTCTATGCCCACATGGTCTTCACACGGTGGGTCCTCCTCCCTCAAGGTACCAAGGTCGTTAGTGGGCCAGTCGATCAAGGTACTTGGGATCTCAATGGAAGTGGGGTGGATCATGATGGGTTTTTCATCCATAGGGAGAATGAGAAGGAGGTCACTAGTGTAGCAACCAATGGTGAAGACCGAGGTGATAGAACCATCACATGGGTGGATTAGACTAAGACTTTTTGGGTGGGACTTTCCTAAGGTCAATAAGCAAGTTAACCCTAGTTGCCATTCTAAACCCTTGAGGAGATCATCCCAACCTTCTACCTCATAGTAGGATTGTATTGTGGTGTGATAGGAGTAGAGGGGGGCAATTTGGGATGGGTATCCCAACGGTGAGGGAGGTGGGGGTGAGCTAGGAAGGGTGGGTCCTTGTTTGAGCCATTGGAGTATGACTTCATTCATGGTGAAGGTGTGTGGCTTTTGATGATCTGGACTAGGAGAGGTGGGTGGAAGTGGAGGTTCTTGGATTTTCTCTAGGGTAGGTTTTTTTTCGGGACTAGCATCTATTTCCATGTGGATGGGTGTGTGGGTTTCAATTCCTAGTGTTAATGGGTTGGGTAGGTCTAATGCGGGAGAATTGGTGATAGCTGGAGCATGGTGCACTTGGGGTGGTGGGCAAGGGTGGACTTGGATTTGGATAGGAAGGGGAAGTAGAGGAGGCCTAGGTTGGGGAAAGATTGGTGTAGGAAGCGGGAGGTGGGTTGGGTGAGGGGTTTTGGGTTGGGGGGTGATGGCCATTATGGGCCTAGGTGGAGGGGTGGTCATGGGGTCCACTTGGGTTTGAGTGGTGAAGGTTGGATGAGTGGTGGTCCTTATGGAGGGAATCGGGCCGGTTAAGGGTCTCTTGCCCTTGGGATCATTTGGGGTGGAGGTGGGGGTTAAAGGGGCTTGACTAGTGTAGGTTAGGAGAGGGGGTTTTGGTTGGGGTGTGGGGGACCTTATGGGGTTGGGTGAGGAGGTGGAGGCCTTAGATACTTGGGTTTTAGGGGTGAGGTTTTGGTCGGGTGGGGTTGAGGGAGTGGGAGTGCTCCTTGGGCTTTGGTAACCTGGGTAGGAAGGGGACATATATTTTTTCCTAAGTTGCTCCTTCATGTCCTTCCAAGTGGTGATGGGAGTTTCCCTTCTAAGTACCTTTAGCCCGACAATTTGCATCCAATAAGTTTCTGCCCGTTTGGTAAGTTGCATTTTGGTAACCCATGCCTTTTCATCCTCGGACATAGGATACCAAGTGAAGTATTGATCCATTGTAGCTTCCCAATCTAAATATTCTCTAGGAGAGGTTCCATCAAAGGTGGGAAGTGGGAAAGGGACCATCCTATCGTCAGTCCTTGGGGCGGGCCTATTTTCTCCAAGTTGGTTGAGTCGGCCCGATATGTTATCAAGCCGCTCATTGGCATAGGTCAAGGCTTTCATGAAGTAGTTGACATGGCAAGGGAAGTTAGGGGAGTTAGTGGTAGGCATCTTTTGGTGGCTTGGACTTATGGAGTGGGCCGATTGGTAAGGTCGATATGAGGTGGCCATACTAGGGGACAAGAGTGATGCACTTGAAGACTCTAAATGCATAGACATGCCCTAGGACCAACTTGATAGAGAGAAGTTGTGAACTTGCTCTGATACCACTTGATGTAAAACCAACCTATGGACCTATTTTGCAAGCATTCAAGTTTTGAGCAGCGGACTCACACTAGCGAGCTCACCCGTATGGCGCACACTTAGTGCCCGATGGCGACTAGGCGATGTTGGAGAGGGTCCGAGGCGGGACCTTGAGACTCCAATGGTTGGCTAGCTTGGGGAGAACCCCAAATAGACCTAGGATGCCCAAATCATGAGCGGCCAACACACCAAGGGTGTGGGTTAAGTGGATGCTCTCACAACTCGCCCGCGGTGGTCACTCAATTTGGTGGCAATTTAAGATCGGACACTCTCTTACCGCCGACGGAGTAACTATAGTAATACTAAGCTAAGCAAGTCCATTACAGCAATGAGAGATGTTCAGGAGCTCACCTAACCGGCGTGAAGACGCCGACTCCGGCCGAAGACGGGGGCGAGCGGGGAGGCGAGGGTATACACCCACACGCCGCGTCGGTGCCGCTTCAACCTGAAATGGCAAGATTACACCACTACGCCTCTCGCAGGAGGGGTGATCTTAGGGTGGGGATTAATCTTATTACATCCAATACTACCTCCACGTAGGGAGGGGCCTTCAGCCGGCCAAGCGGGGTGGGGGAGTTATGAAGAAAACCCGACGTTCGGATCGTTGCCGGTTCTACCAATCTTCAGAGTTGCTGGACAGTAGAGCGGTGATGGTGCTGCCAAAAATTCCACAGAGCTCAGAACTTGATGAGATTTGCGCCAAAAGCTTTCCAACGGACCAAGGATGACCTCTGAATTTTTTCTGTGCTTGGTAAAGTCGTTGCTGGCCGGGGCAGAGTCTGGAACTGGACTGATGGGTTCTGCCTCTGGCTGGTGCAGAATAATGTGGCTGGTTGCAGAGGGTGCCACGATCTCTACTAAGCTCTGATTGAGACGAGACCTGAACCTTTGGAACCATGGTCGAGTCTTCTTTCTATCGGCACCAACGGCGTGGTCAGCAGATGTCGGAGAAGACCGGGACAATCAGATGAGTAGAGGGGTGTCGGTTCTGGCTTCTGTAAACTGACCTGACACACTTGGAGTATAAAATTCGTAACTTTAGATGCCGATGTCCAAATGCAGCTCTGCTTCTTGAGGATGAAAGAGGGCTTGAGAGGGAAGAGTTTTACTGAAGAAGACTTGATCTGAATCCCAAAATCTTCGTCGTGGTCGAGCTTCCACTCTCGCTCTGGTTCCCTGCCTGAGAGGTCCTGCGCAGTCGAGGGAGAATCGCTCCCACCGGCAGCTCGGAACTCAGATGTCGACGAAACCACCTCGCCTTGAAAGCTCTCTGGACGACCTTTCCAGAGATGTAGGCCTTGACACCAGAAGTGTTAGGGTGCAAGGCCCGGATACAGAGGGGGGTGAATGTATCATCCTATGAATAATGGCCAATTAAAAACTTAGATGCTAGACGAAAATACAGAATGAAACGAATTCAATTAAACTTATGAGCAAACACAAGGAGCGCGCCTATCCAAGCATCTAGCGGAAGCAAGCACACAAAGCAAACCATTGCTCAATAGACTTTTTAGGTGGTTCGGTCCTCCAGACCTACATCCACCCCTCACTCCCAACTGGAGTGAGGCTTCACTAGCCAATGCTAGACAAGCAGACTCAGTCTGCAAATAGTTGCTGCCACACAGCTTGACCAGGGGAACAACCTCCCCTCTTCCTCCCAACCGGAGGGACCCCTGGACTTGCAACCCGCAAGCCCAGAACCGGAGACAAGTCTCCCTTCCTCTGACCAGAGGGAACCCACAAGTAGCTCCCAGCTACTTGCAACCGGAGATCAGATCTCCCTTCTCCTGATCCACAGGAGGAACCCGACCTCACTACTGAGAATCGGAGGAACAAGGATAACCAAATAAGAAAGGGAAAAATAGAAACACGAAATGAAAATAACTTCAGCAAACAGAACGCTGAAAAATGAAATGCACAATGTGGCTCTCAACGGAGCTGACTGGCCTGGATCTGATCCACGGTCCAGTAGACAGATCTTCAGGTGAGCTTCTCTTCCTCTTCTCTTCTCTCTCACTTTCTTTTTCTCTTAACCCTCACGAGCTCTCTAACTCTCTCTTTCTCTTCTTTTCCTTCTGCTCTTCTTCTCTTTCTTTTCTTCTGGATCGAACTCTCTGCACTTCTCCTTTTTTTTTTGCTTTTTCCTTTAAATCAACCTTCATCTGTGGACGAAGGCTTCAATATATAGCAGCAGCAGCAGGTGGATGAGGTGCAGAATGCGTGTGCCTCCCACACTTCATCCAGAACCTTCTTGCCACGTGCCTTTATAGCATTGGTTCCTTTAGCATTGGATCACGTGCACCCCAGACACCGGTGAATGTTCTTCCTCGGACCTGCAAGGAGATAAAAATCATTAACACTGAGGGCCACAAGGACTAAAACTGCATGAGGTATGTGATAGCAATACGAGATGCACTTTACTGAGAATGACACGAGATACACAAGATTATTACAGTACGAGACAAGGAGAGAATGACATGAGGTCAGATGAAAACAGCACGAGGTAAAAAGAGAACGACACGAGATACATACTAATAAGGCTAACACTACAAAGAGAACGACACGAAGTATCACTGTAACAAAACAAACACTACGAAGAGAACGACACGAGATACACAATAATAAAGCGTAACACTACAAAGAAAACGACACGGAGTCAGAAGAGAACAGCACGAGGTGAGAAGGAAGTCTCACGGAGTGAAAAGGTATACAAACACGCGATCAGAAGGAACCTGGACGAAGATAGAAAGAAACAACACGAGGACATAAACACAAGAATCACACGAAGACACGAATACAAAAGCAACACGAAGACATGAATACAAAAACAACACGACATAACACACAGCAAAGAGAACGGCACGAGGTGAAACGACACTTCCCTAAAAAGACTTGAATACACATGAAAACAACTTGGACTGAAACCAACTCGAAGACGAAAATGACACGAAAACAACAAGGACTGAAACAAGGTATAGACTTGCCAAAGAACTGGACGATGTATAGACTTGGACAAGGCAAAGTCTGTACAGACTTGAGGGTTCACAACGTATATACTTTGGCAAGACAATGGCTGTACATACTTGAAGTGAAGACCAATGTATAGACTTTAAAGTTCAGCTGCCAATGAATAGACTTGGAAAGCTTGAAGGCCAATGTACAGACTTGGAAGCTTAAACCAATGTATGGACTTAGCTTCGAACATGCTACAGTGCATTTATGGACTTTGAAGACTGATGCATGACGCTAAGCCAATGTGTAGACTTTGGCTTGAAACGAAGGTAAAGATGAGGATGTATAGACTTGGCCAGAACAAGAGACTCGAAGACAAAGGGGTGACACAGATGGAACGACACGAAGTGGCACAGAAAGCAGCACGAGGTACTGCAGTGTACAGCACGCGCTGGAACAAAACACAACACGAAGACAACCAACAAACATAGTTGGAACAACACGATGTTGAAAAAGATAACACGGAGTGAAGTGAACACAACCAACACGAAGTATGAAAGGAACAGTACAGACATGCAGGGTATTATGTCATAGTACTTTTTCTTGTTAATCATGGAAAGTTCGAATGCATAACATTACTCATGATATCTGATTAAAAACAACAATATTTAACATAGTGATGCTCATCATCAAAACACTAGGGAAGTCACAAAAGTCCAACAATCTCCCCCTTTTTGATGATGGAAACACTATATTAAATAACAGAGATGAAGTGCATGAAGATAAGCTGTGAAAATAAGCAATGCAGACACACAACACACTCGCCTCCTCTGACGACTCCCAAGAGCTCCCCCTGAACACAACATCCACTTACCTCTGACTAGATAACTCAAGACACTTATCTTTCGCTCCCCCTCAGCAACGCACAAAAGCACAAGCAAGATACTCTCCCCCTTTGACATCATCAAAAACTAGGGGCAGGTCTGAAGATATCACGAAAAGACAATTGCTGACAGTGGAGAGAAAATAATAGAGAGTATGGATGATAAAGGAGAGTTATTGAGATGTTTAAGCAATTAAGAAAGCCATTAATTTTATGTGAGGATTTTGAGGATCAGTTAGTCAGACTGTGTGCAAAATGGTGAATGAAGATCCGCTCCATACACAGAACCAGATTCTAAGCAAGTAAGGTACAAGATACCAGTATGGTCAGAGTAAGTCTGTACACAGAGTGTATAAAGCAAGGAAGTCAGGAAAACAAAGACCTGTGGTATTGAGAACAAACAAACCAAGGCCGAAATGCTAAGTGAGCAGGATCTTGATATCAAGAGGGAGAAAATATTTCGAAGATGGTCAAGATCAAAGGTAAATCTGTCAAGTACACCTTTGACATTAGGGAGACACATTGTTTAGAGGCAGGAATCCCCAGTTACTTGGTGGCAAGACCACATTACCCCTTCTGACAAGAGGACAGAGATAGTATTCTAACTGGTGTTGACATTAAGGTGACACCTTTACCAGAGGCCAGACACCCCAGTTACTAACCAGATATATACCATAGCTCTGTATGATCAAGACAGCTAATTAAGCCAGATTTACTGCCATCTCATGACATGGAATTCTTTCACTTCATTGATGAAAGTCCCAGTTTCTCAATGAACAGATAACAAGATTTGTAAAAATTCTTTCATGAATTTTTTTCATTAAACTGCACTTTAAGCCTTGTAAATTAGTCTTGATTCAGTTTGAGAACAATACACCAGTTCCAAAGTTTTTCAGACAAAAACACTATATACCTCAATTCGGACTCAACTTAGACTAAGTAGGTATGCTGTACTGGCTAGATCAGAAGTCAGTTACAGTGTAGGAAGATAGTCTTGAATTCAGATTTTGAGCTCAGTGGGACTAACAGCCGAAATTCCAACAAGAAATTAGATGAACACTCTTAACGGATAAAACATTCAAAAATTTCTTTTATCCACCTACTCAAACTGATTCTCTTATAAGGTCAGCAAAAGTCCGTTCAAAGTATGTTCAGATTTGGCCAAAAGAGCATGACACCAATTATTAATCTAGCTCCCCCTGAGACCTTGACACCAACTCAGACTTAACCAAGACAACCCTCAAAACACCTCAAAGAAAACAAAGTGGTATTAATCAGTACGAGTGAATCAGCAAACACCCATAATGAGGTTATTTTCAGCAACAGATAATGAGAAAAGATAAACATAAGAGCACATGACAGATTATTTAGAGATCAATTATTCAATCATGAAATTCTGTAAATACCTAATTCTCTGCACAATGTGCTAAATTTTTCAGTATCCAGTGGCTTAGTGAAAATATCTGCAATTTGTGAGTTAGTGCCAACATGGATCAATTCAAAGGTCTTCCTAGCTACTTCATCACGAATAAAATGATGCCTGATTTCGATGTGTTTAGTTCGAGAATGAAGTACAGGATTCTTTGCAATGTTTATTGCACTAGTATTGTCACAAAAGATGGAAGTGCAACCTAGCTCAACTGAGTAATCCAGAAGCTGGTGTTTTATCCATATAACCTGTGTGCCACAGCTCCCTGCTGCCACATACTCAGCTTCAGCAGTAGAAAGAGCCACAGAGTGTTGCTTCTTGGATCCCCAAGAGACTAGGCACCCTCCTAAAAATTCGCAGTGACCACTAGTACTTTTCCTGTCCAATTTACATCCTGCATAATCTGCATCTGTATATGCAATGAGATCTAAACTACATGATGCAGGATACCAAAGACCTAGATCATGGGTAGCAGATAAGTATCTAAAGATTCTTTTTACAGCTGCCAAATGCAATTCAGTAGTCCTAGACTGGTATCTGGCACACATCCCTACACTAAATTGAATGTCATGCCTGGATGCTGTTAAGTAGAGGAGTGAACCGATCATACCTCTATATAATTTAGCATCCACCTCTTTACCTTTTTCGTCTGAATCCAGTGAGGAGTTGGTGCCCATGGGTGTTGAAATAGTCTTGAGGTTAGTCATTCCAAACCTTTTCAGCATCTCTAGAGTATACTTGGTTTGATTTATGAAACAACCATCCTCCATCTGTTTGACCTGCAGCCCAAGAAAATACTTTAGTTCGCCAACTAAACTCATTTCAAATTCATGAGACATAGATTCAGAAAATTCTTTACACAATGTTGAATTGTTAGATCCGAAGATGATATCATCAACATATACCTTGACCACTATTAAATCCTTTCCGAGATTTTTGGTGAAGAGGGTTTGGTCAACCTTACCTCGAGTGTAGCCCTTGCTCAAGAGGAATTCAGAAAGTCTCTCATACCAGGCTCGGGGAGCCTGCTTCAATCCATAGAGGGCTTTATTCAACCTAAAAACCATGTTAGGCTGAACAGAGAAATTAAAACCTGGAGGTTGTTCAACATATACCTCTTCCTTCAATACCCCATTTAAGAATGTGCTTTTGACATCCATCTGCTGCAGCCGAATGTTCCTAGAGCATGCAAATGCAAGCAGAATTCATATAGCTTCCATCCTAGCCACTGGGGCATAGGATTCATCAAAATCCACACCAAATTCCTGACTGTAGCCTTGAGCTACAAGTCTTGCTTTGTTTCTAAAGATAGCTCCATTCTCATCAACTTTATTCTTGGAAATCCATTTAGTGCCAATGACATGAGTGTTATCAGGTCTGGGAACTACTTCCCATACAATATTTTTCTCAAATTGATTTAATTCCTCACACATGGCGGATACTTAAGAATCATGTTTTAAGGCTTCTTCCATAGATTTGGGTTCCACCTGAGATACCAATGCAGCTAAGTCCTGTTCTTGGAAAATTCTAAAATGAGACCTAGTCCTAGGAGGATCATGCAAATTTCCTATGACATTTTCACTAGGGTGGTCTTTGTGAAATATTATCTC
Organism: Amorphophallus konjac; assembly: GCA_022559845.1. Classification (NCBI taxonomy): domain Eukaryota; kingdom Viridiplantae; phylum Streptophyta; class Magnoliopsida; order Alismatales; family Araceae; genus Amorphophallus; species Amorphophallus konjac. Next base: position 453,428,153 of record CM040121.1, on the reverse strand, counting down.
ACCTGAGGGTTCACCTACCTCAGCTGTTCCTTCTTGCTGTGAGTTTTCTGGTTGAGCAGCTGGCTGCATTTCTTCTTCTTCAATTCTCTCTAAGAAATCTCCCTCATTAGATGGCTCCCTGTCATCATCCATCACTTTGTTAGAGAAATCATTTTCATCAAACACTACATGCGGTGTTTCTTCAACAGTTTGGTCAGCTTTATTGAAAACTCTGTAAGCCCTTGAAGTTTCTGAATATCCGATAAAAATTCCAGGAGAGCTCCTAGCTTCAAATTTGTCCAAACCATTCTTACCATTGTTGTGGATAAAACATTTGGAACCAAAAACTTTAAAGTAAGAAATGTTTGGCTGCTTACCCTTGAGAAGTTCATACGGAGTTTTCCTATGAGTAGGTCTTACCAAGGCTCGGTTTAGAATGTAGCATGCAGTATTCGCAGCTTCAGCCCAAAATCTCCTTGGAAGTCCACTCTCAATCAGCATAGTCCTGGCCATTTCAATTATTGACCTGTTTCTTCTCTCAACAATTCCGTTCTGCTCCGGTGTCCTGGGAGAAGAGAATCTGTGAGTCACTCCCTCTTTTGAGCAAAATTCAGAAAATGAAGAGTTCTCAAACTCTCCTCCGTGGTCAGACTGAATGGTAATGATATTATGTTCACCTTGCAGTTTGATTTTATTGAAAATTTCTTCAAAGTGAACAAAAGCATCATTTTTATTTGCTAAACAAAACAACCAAGAAAATCTAGTGTAGTCATCCACTATGACTAATCCATATCTCTTACCTGACAAACTTTGTATGCGAGTAGGACCAAAGAGATCCATGTGTAAGTGCTGCAGCGGTTTAGATGAAAGACTCTCAGTTCTCAACTTAAAAACCGCACGAGTCTGTTTACCTAGTGCACAAGCATCACATAGCTTGGACCCTAACTGAAATCGTATTCGGGGCAAACCTCTAACTAGGTTATGCTTAGACAATTTATTCATTGTAGACAAACTAGCAAGGCCTAGACGCCTATGCCAGTCAAACGCAACCTGTTCAGAATTAGCTGACATACACAAGTGAGTTTCAGGATTATCATCCAGGTCTACGATGTATACATTGTTTACTCTATGACCTTTGAACATGACGTTATCAGAATTCAGTTCAAAAACAGTACAGGAATTATGGTCAAAGAGTACCTTGTGTCCTTTGTCGTAGAGTTGACTTATACTTATCAAGTTGTGCTAAAGTCCTTCTACAAGATACACATCTTCAATGGAGTTAGTAGAGGACTTACCAACTGTACCAATTCCAATTATTCTTCCTCTGTTATTTCCACCGAATTTGACCAGGCCCCCCAACTTCATTTTCAGTTTGCTAAATTTGGACCGGTCTCCTGTCATGTGCCTGCTACAGCCGCTGTCAAGATACCACTTGTTATGCTCGGCTGCCAGGCTAACCTGCGAAAGTTCAGACAAAGTAATGTGGGACCCAATTCAAATTGGGTCCAAAGACAGTTTTCAATTTATCCAAATCACACTTAGGAACCCACATTTGTTTTACTGTTCTTTTCAGAGGTTTCATGTAAATTGATTCTTCCTTCTTGGCATTTCTCAGTGGGTGTTGAATGAGCCTATTCCTATTAAAATTATGCTGTTTCCGAGCAGAGAAATTGTTGTTTGGCCTCTTAGAGGAAACACGTGTGTGCTGAGCATAATTCATGTAGCCATTTTTATTCAAATGAAAATTGTGCTGAAGGTGATGCATGTTCGCATGCTTTCCTTTATAACTATCATGCTGAATTTTCTTAGCGAAATTGTTCACCTTTCTAGTGACATCAATAGGAATGGTCGTGTGAAAACCCTTGTTCCACACCTGTTGCACAGGAACAGTTCTAGTCTCAGGATTTCCTGACTTAGTCTGCTGACCAATGGATTGAGTAGATTTGCTGGTCGAAACCTTCAATGTAGAGAGATTTGGAACTGGATGGGGTTTCCAGTGTTTCTTTGCCCTTGGCGGGGCAGAACGTGACAGTTTTGAATTCAAAGGGTTCTTTACTTGTGGGATTATATCCTAATCCCTCCCTGTTGAAGTTTACCCTCGACCCCAGAAGGACATCCAGATTGTTTCTCCCCTCTGTAAATTTTTCTAATATTTTTCCTTTGTCCTCAATCTCCTTCTGAAGTTCATTACATTGGTCCAGGAGTTCCTGATTAACTTTTCTAACCACCTCATATTTTTTTGCAATCAGTCTAAACTCCTTTTTACTCTCTTCAGTTTTATTCTTCAGCTCATTCATCCTAGCGAGATTTTCCTCTCTTTCCATTCTAAACTTCTCGATCTCACTTCTAGCCTGATCTAGCTCAATGGCCATCTCCTTGGTTTTCATGTTGTCCGTAACAGCAATAGAGTGTTCCTCAGAAACAGAGTGAAACTTTTGTTTAAGCATTCTATGCTCCTTGGTTAGAAAATTATATTTAGCTAACAGGTCGCCATAAGCGTCCTCCCAATCATCCAAAGTAAAATTCTCAAATAAGTTCGTTACCTCTTCCTCATGGTTGGCCATGAGGCAAGTCTTCTCTTCATCTTCACTGGACGAGGTGGCTTCTGGATCCTCCTCCTCGTCACTCCATGTGCACAGCATGGCTTTCTTCTTCTTATGCACCATCTTCTTCTGGTATCCGGGAGCCTTAGCTTGCAGCTCTGGACATTCACTTTTCATGTGACCAGGTTTCTGACAATGGTAGCATGTAACCTTCTTAACAAACTAGTTCTTCTCAAGTTCTTGTTCCGGAGACTTCCTTGCAGCATTGAATCTCTTTCTCCTGTAGAATTTCCCTTTAGTCCTCAGGAACTTTCTGAATTGCCTGGTGAGCATGGCCTGCTCGCTCTTGTCCAGGTCTGAGAATCCGTCAGAGTCTTCGCTGCTACCACCACTGTTGCTGCTGCTGCTGCTCTTTTTAGTATGTCGTGAGACCTTCAGAGCAACATTCTTTCCCTTTCTGTCATGTCCATCATTCCCTTGTCTGAAGTTCATTTCGTGGGTCATGAGAGACCCAATCAGCTGGGTTACTGACATGGTGGATAAATCTCTTGATTCCTCTATGACGGTCACCTTAGTATCCCAGATGGGAGTTAGGGACCTAAGGATCTTCCTGACAATGTCTTCTTGCTGAATCTCCTTTCCAAATCCTCTCAGACTATTGATGATCACAGACAATCTAGCATACATTTCTGTGATCGACTCCTCTGGCTTCATCTTAAACAACTCATACTGAGTTGTAAGCATATTGATCTTGGTATCTTTCACTTGAGATGTGCCCTCATAAATTAACTGTAATTCATCCCACATTTTCTTTGCAGTCTTGCACGCTGAAATCCTCAAGTACTCTTCAGGGTGGATGGCGCACTGTATGATGCTAAGAGCTGTCCAATTCAGTGCAGAGAGTTTTACCTGTTCCTCTGTCCATATGTCTTCGTTCGGTGGAAGTTGGTACGGACCATCTGTAATTACTCTCTAGAGCTTGTGGCTTTGGGCCCTGATAAAGACTTCCATCCTGTTCTTCCAGAAAAAATAGTTATTACCATCGAAGAAAGGGGGACGGGTGATTGACTGCCCTTCAGCAATGTAGCTGCGAGGACCAACAGATCTGTTTCCCTAGCCGTTGGACCACATATTGGGAAATACCCACTCTGATACCAAGTGTTAGGGTGCAAGGCCAGGATACAGAGGGGGGTGAATGTATCCTTCTATGAATAATGGCCAATTAAAAACTCAGATGCTAGACGCAAACACAGAATGAAATGAATTCAATTAAACTTATGAGCAAACACAAGGAGCGCGCCTATCCAAGCATCTAGCGGAAGCAAGCACACAAAGCAAACCATTGCTCAATAGACTTTTTAGGTGGTTCGATCCTCCAGACCTACATCCACCCCTCACTCCCAACCGGAGTGAGGCTTCACTAGCCAATGCTAGACAAACAGACTCAGTCTGCAAACAGTTGCTGTCACACAGCTTGACCAGGGGAACAGCCTCCCCTCTTCCTCCCAACCGGAGGGACCCCTGGACTTGCAACCCGCAAGCCCAGAACCGGAGACAAGTCTCCCTTCCTCTGACCAGAGGGAACCCACAAGTAGCTCCCAGCTACTTGCAACCGGAGATCAGATCTCCCTTCTCCTGATCCACAGGAGGAACCCGACCTCACTACTGAGAATCGGAGGAACAAGGATAACCAAATAAGAAAGGGAAAAATAGAAACACGATTGAAAATAACTTCAGCAAACAGAACGCTGAAAAATGAAATGCACAATGTGGCTCTCAACGGAGCTGACTGGCCTGGATCTGATCCACGGTCCAGTAGACAGATCTTCAGGTGAGCTTCTCTTCCTCTTCTCTTCTCTCTCACTTTCTTTTTCTCTTAACCCTCACGAGCTCTCTAACTCTCTCTTTCTCTTCTTTTCCTTCTACTCTTCTTCTCTTTCTTTTCTTCTGGATCGAACTCTCTGCACTTCTCCTTTTTTTTGCTTTTTCCTTTCGATCAACCTTCATCTGTGGACGAAGGCTTCAATATATAGCAGCAGCAGCATGTGGATGAGGTGCAGAATGCGTGTGCCTCCCACACTTCATCCAGAACCTTCTTGCCACGTGCCTTTATAGCATTGGTTCCTTTAGCATTAGATCACGTGCACCCCAGACACCGGTGAATGTTCTTCCTCGGACCTGCAAGGAGATAAAAACCATTAACACTGAGGGCCACAAGGACTAAAACTGTATGAGGTATGTGATAGCAATACGAGATGCACTTTACTGAGAACGACATGAGATACACAAGATTATTACAGTACGAGACAAGGAGAGAATGACACGAGGTCAGATGAAAACAGCACGAGGTAAAAAGAGAACGACACGATATACATATACTAATAAGGCTAACACTACAAAGAGAACGACACGAAGTATCACTGTAACAAAACAAATACTACGAAGAGAACGACACGAGATACACAATAATAAAGCTTAACACTACAAAGAAAATGACACGGAGTCAGAAGAGAACAACACGAGGTGAGAAGGAAGTCTCACGGAGTGAAAAGGTAGACAAACACGTGATCAGAAGGAACCTGGACGAAGATAGAAAGAAACAACACGAGGACATAAACACAAGAATCACACGAAGACACGAATACAAAAGCAACACGAAGACATGAATACAAAAACAACACGACATAACACACAGCAAAGAGAACGGAACGAGGTGAAACGACACTTCCCTAAAAAGACTTGAATACACATGAAAACAACTTGGACTGAAACCAACTCGAAGATGAAAACGACACGAAAATAACATGGACTGAAACAAGGTATAGACTTGCCAAAGAACTGGACGATGTATAGACTTGGACAAGGTAAAGTCTGTACAGACTTGAGGGTTCACAACGTATATACTTTGGCAAGACAATGGCTGTACATACTTGAAGTGAAGACCAATGTATAGACTTCAAAGTTCAGCTGCCAATGAATAGACTTGGAAAGCTTGAAGGCCAATGTACAGACTTGGAAGCTTAAACCAATGTATGGACTTAGCTTCGAACATGCCACAGTGCATTGTATGGACTTTGAAGACTGATGCATGACGCTAAGCCAATGTGTAGACTTTGGCTTGAAACGAAGGTAAAGATGAGGCTGTATAGACTTGGCCAGAACAAGAGACTCGAAGACAAAGGGGTGACACAGATGGAACGACACGAAGTGGCACAGAAAGCAGCACGAGGTACTGCAGTGTACAGCACGCGCTGGAACAAAACATGACATGAAGACAACCAACAAACATAGTTGGAACAACACGATATTGAAAAAGATAACACGAAGTGAAGTGAACACAACCAACACGAAGTATGAAAGGAACAGTACGGACATGCAGGGTATTATCTCATAGCAATTTTTCTGGTTAATCATGGAAAGTTCGAATGCATAACATTACTCATGATATCTGATTAAAAATAACAATATTTAACATAGTGATGCTCATCATCAAAACACTAGGGAAGTCACAAAAGTCCAACAAGAAGGACCAGGGAGAGGCCGCATCCGATGCAACTTTCAGGACCGAACTCTGCTGCCTGCGACCTGCTATCTGAAACTGCAAACCAGCAAGATTAAGGGAATGGGAGAGAGGGTAGCATAGCTTGGGAGTGATGGCTGATGGTTTGTGGAGGAGGGAGGGACGTGGCTAGGATCTTCCAAGAGGTCTAGTGGGGCAGGGACGGGTAGAGGAAGAGCTGGAGCTGCAAAGGGTGGTGGGGGGAAGATGGAGGTGCACAAGAGAGATGGTGAGTAGGAGAGGAGGTGGGGGGCGAACTTGGCTGTTGGGGAGAGATGGAATTCGACCTAGGGTGGTTTAAGAGGTGGGGAGATGGAAGGTCACAGCCCTAGGGAGAGGGAAATTTGAATTTGGGCTTAGGGAAGAGCCCCTTCAACCTTGGGGAGAGGAAGGGTTGCTTGGGAGAGTGGAAAGGTGCCTAGGAGAAGGGGTTTCCACCTAGGGGTTGGAGGGGGAATTGAATGAGTGCATGGGGAAGGGGAAGGGGCCTTAATGAGGGGTGAATGGGGAGGAGAGAGAATGAATTTCGAAATTGGGGTGGGGAGGAGAGAGAGAGGGGGCACAACCCACTTAGAGAGAGTGATAGTAAGAGAGAGAGAGAGAGGGAGATATTGAGAGGGAACTAGAAGGTGTGGAAATTTTCTAGATTCATTATTCAAGCATAAGTTGTTACAAATGAGAGAGGGGTGGGACTATTTATAGACTCCACACTTTTCCTAAGACCAAACTGACCCTGACAAACTAACTAATGACCAAACAGTGTAAGGGAGGGGCGCCCCTGGGCCTAGCCCAATGAATTGGGCCCATTAACCTATCAAACCAACATAATGACTCAATACTTAGGAAAATGACTCAACAACCTAGGTACATGACTCAAATAAAGGGAAAATTACATGATATTGACTCAAAGAAAATGTGAAGATTACATGACTAGACTCAAAAATACATGACTAACATAATGGCGCTTCCTGACGAACAATCCGAGTCTGGAGAAAATGTGGAGGGGCAAGGGATGCCCTCATCATATAGCCAGTCCAAGGAAGACCACCTAGATCACCTCAAACAAGTTTGTACCGTTCTAAGGAAGGAGAGTCTCTTCTCCAACCCCGGGAAGTGTCATTTCTTGACCAATCAACTAGCCTTCCTAGGATTTGTGATGGGGACATCACTTATCACTTCTCATTTCCCCGTGGGTCCCGATGCTTGCCAGTATTTTCATCTCAAACTTCTGAGTCTAGCTATGTAATTTTTACATTTTTTCTTGAGTCTTAAAATCATGTAATTTTCCTTTTATTGAGTCAAGTACCTAAGTTAGTAAGTCATCTACCTATGTCTAAGGTTTCATTAAGTGGCCAAGAGGGTTAATGGGTTATCATATCTTATTGGGCCATATCATTAGCTTGGCCCATGGGCGCCCCTCTCCCCACCCCTTGGTCTTCTGTCATTAGTCCTTTTTCACAGGGACTTTTTGTAAAATGGGGATTTCCTATATATAGGACCCCAACCCCCCTCTTTTGAGGCAATGAAGTATTGAATATTTGAGCATAAGTGCACCCCTCTCTCTCTCTCTAGCTCTCTCATCCTCTCTCTCTCTCTCTAGGTGGCGAACCCCTCTCTCTCTCTTCCCCCTTCTCTCTCTCTCCCTTGGGCGAACCTGCCCTTTCACTTCCCCCTTCCCCTGCCACCTCAGCTGCCACCTCACCCCTCCACCCTTTCATATTCCCTAGACCCATAACTCCATTCAATAACCCCTCCACCCTAGGCAACCCTTCCCATTCCCCACACATCTTCCCCACTTCCCAAGCAACTCTTCCCCTCCCCAAGGCAACTCCTCCCCTTCCCTAGGCTTCCATTAACACCTCCATTAACCCTCCACTCCAAATCCAAAGGCAACACCCCACTCCCCTAGACCATTTGCGCCCCCACCCCCACCCTTGGCCGCACCCCTCTCTCCACCACCCCCACCTCCCAGCTGCGGCCCTCTTCCCCCTCCACCCTCTTGGACATCCACGATCCCTGCTCCACCCCTATCACCATTCCCAAACATCCTTCCCCCATCAGCCATCCCACCCCCAACTCCCATTGTTGCTAAACCACCCCTTCCATTAGCCTAGTTCCACCACCACTTCTTTCACTTGGCCCAAGTTTACAGGTGGCAGAAGAATGTCCGACTAGCAGAAGCCACCACGAGTTCATACGGAAACGTCTGAAGGCGAATCATACATTACTGGAAAGGTCGTCCAGTCCCCTACGCAGGCGAGGAAGAATCGTACCATTCCGAGTTCGGGGCTGTCCGGGAGAGCCAATCTCCCCCGACTGCGCAGAGCTCCATCAGCAGAGTTCCTGGACCCTGTTCAAAGCTACACCACGGCCGACGGTGAGAGATTCAAGCCACGAGTTAATCTACAAATATCTTCCTCCACCAGTCCTCTTTCTGGATCAAGAAGTGGAAGTGCATTCGGCATCCGGAGGCCAGAGTTCTCGTTCTTCTTCTTCAACTGGTCGGTTCTGTCTTCCACAGGTGGCAGTGACCTGCCTCCACTCATCGGCATCCCCCAGTCTGCCCCGACATCAGACGGCTTCCCCACTAGTTTTCCCGCAAAGAGGGTTCATCCACGGTTCCAAAAACTTTGATGGTTCGAGATTTGGTGTCCGGGAGCAGCCGGGACAACTTCTGCAAGTTACTGTTCATGCCAGGTAGCTGTTGCGGCCAGAAGCTGCCACTTTGCTCGAAGCTCTACCCGGACCAGACACTGGAAGATTCAAGCCACAAGTTCTTCTACGAATATCTTCCTCCACCTGTCCCCGTCCAGGAGCAAGAAGCAGAACCACATTCGGCATCCGGGAGCCAAAGTTCTGATTTTTCCCCTACAGTCGCGCGGGTCTGCCTCCCCCAGTCTGCAGCGACCAGTTCCCACTCATCGGCGTCCCCCAGTCCACTCCAACATCAGACGACTTCCCCGTCAGTTTTGCAGCGTAGAGGCTTTATCCACGGTTCCAACAACTCCAACGGTTCAAGATTCGGCACTCAGGAGCGACCGGTGTGGCTTCTGTAAGTCACTGTTTGTACCAGATAGTGACTGTGGCCAGAACCTGCCACTCTGTCCAAAGTCCGACCCGGACCGGCATCTGTAGCAGAAGAAATCAAGGAAATTCAGGATCATCTGCGTGCCAGATACGAGGAATTCTACGCTGGTCTCGCCTCCGGAGAAATTCCAGAGCGTGATTTACGGTCTCTACAGCGACTGGCAGTCAGCCAACATAGCGAACAGGGAGCTTCCGTTTCGGCTTCACCCGCGCACCTTCCGGCGAATCCCCCTTCCCCGCCTGGCCGGCTGACCGCCCCTCCCTGCGTGGAGGTAGTGTTGATTGTACTTGAATATTTCCCACCCCCGAGATCACCCTCCTGCGCGAGGTGTAGTGATTGTACTTTTAAACAGGATTGAAGCTTCATCGGCGCAGTGTGCGGGGAACCCACACTTCCCCGCTCGCCCTCGTCTCCGACCGGGATCGGTGTCTTCACGCCGATCAGGTGAGCCACTCACACTACCCTTTGCTGGCTTTCTCTTGCTTAATTAGTATTGCATCCTCAGTACCGTCGGCGTAAGAGAGTGCCCGAACCCGATTTATCTTCTAGTTGCGTGATTACCGCGGGTGAGTTGTGAGCGTGACATTTCAACCCTCGCCCTCGGCGTGCCGGTCGCCCTTGATTTTGGGCATCCTTAGCTCATTGGGATCTAATCCTATCTGGCCAAACCCTTGGAGCCTCGAGGTCCAACCTCGGACCCCCACCGCCATCGCCGGTCCTTCTACGGATCCGAGTGTGCTTACGCGAGTGAATCCGCCAGTGTGACGTTACCAACTTGTTGTGCTGCTTGCTATTCTAGGTCCGAGGGGTCGTGTCACATCAATTTGGTATCAGAGCAAGTTCTAGACTTGTCTCTACTAAGTCTTGTCCTAGGGCAATTGCATTCATCACCCGATCATCATGCAGACCCCTCGTTGGTCACATGGTCCGATTGACCCCCCTCCACATGGACTACATTGTAGATGAGGACCTTCATTTTGATGGAATTAATCCTCATGCCTATCTTAGGTGGGAGAATACAATGGAAAGGGACTTTGAAAGTACTTGGGTATATCGATCCGAGAGAGTCCGCAGGGCCAAGGCACGACTTCGAGGTCTAGCTAAGAAAATGTGGGAACACAAAGAGAGATTCAGAAGGGTTTGGGAGCAAGAGCCCATTCACTCATGGGAAGAGATGAAGAGTGAGCTCAGGAAGATCTACGCTCCCCGACCGTCCCACTCCTACCGTGAGGACCATAACCCGAGGAGCACTCCCACTCCCCCTTTTCCTCCCAGTCAACCCAAGGCCTCCATTAGGACCCAAACCCCACCACCCAAAGGACCCCTAGATTCATTGGAAGAGATAAGGGTTGAGATCAGGAAGATCTTCACTTCCCTTAGGGCCCAAACTCCACCACCCCAAATGACTCCTATCCCGATCACCACCACCATTCAAACCAAAGTGGCCCCCACCCTCACTTCACCTAGGCCCGTGACAGCCACCACTCCCCAACAAAAGGTTACTCACCTAAATCACCTTCCACTTCCAACTCCTATCCTACCCAAACCTAGCCCCCCGCTACTTCCACTCCCAACCCTAACCCAAGGCCGGCCTCACTCACCCCCCTGGGTACACCATACACCAACCGTTTTCATCTCGCCCTTAGTGGACCCACTCACCTCCTTGGTAGAAGAACCCATACCCGACCCCATAGTGGTGAACACTCCGGACCCAACCCCCGCCATGGAAATCACCCATGCCCAGGAAGAAGAAGACACTTCACATGGTGGTCTTCACCTTACACCACCCTCCCTAGTAGGGGCCGAGCTTATCTTAGGAGAACCCCTATTACGTTGGCTAAAGGAGAACCCCTTTAGAGATCTCATGGCCCATGTTTGCCCTCCCATGGAACGACACCTCCCCATAGTACCCTTCTCCACCTATCGCACTACCATCCAATCCTCTTACCAAGTGGAAACTCTAGGAGACCTCCTACAAGGCCTAGCATGGCAAGTGGAGTTGACGGCTATGTTGAACCCTATGGTCGACCAACCTAGGGGCCTTGGTCTTCTACACCCATGTGTCGGGTCTATCACTTCGGTTTGCACTGTTGGTTGCTACATTAGCGACCTCCTTCTCTTTCTTCCCACACCCGATGAGCCCGAGGCCATCCTTAAATTGGAGCTCCTCATTTCAGGAAGAAAACCCAGCCATCCTCTCAAGGCTAACCCACCCACCAACAACTTTTGCCCAAAAATCTCAATAGAGGTGAATGACTCCCCACCACATGTGGACCTAGAGTTTCTAGGTAACCCATACCATGACCCATTCGATCCCTTCCTATACCCACCCACCTTACTCAACACCAACATTTTCCTACCACAACCTACGATGATGAGTCAAGACTACCTCTCCCAAGACCATGAGGACCAAGAGTTCCTCCCCCTAGATGACCCATTCCATGACCCCTTTGATCCCTCCCAATGGAAGTCAAAGAACCCATGGGACCTAGTCGCCTTACCCACCACCCACCTTTTCCTACCCTCACACGCCATGTCAAACCTAACCCACCCATTCCAAAACCTAGCCCACACCATGAGAGCCATGACCAAGGGTGATATCCACCTAGGAAATGAGGAATTAACCCATCCCACGATGTCCACTTTCTGGGACCCCTTCGAACCCCATGAGTGGAGACCCCCAAACCAACCCTCACCAAAAGATGGGACCATCTTGATAGGAATGCATGTGCCACAACATTTTACCCCATCCGGTAGGGCTCGACATCTCATTTGTGTCACATACACACTAGGTCCAGTGCATGGCAGGTTCACATTTGGATATGTAGGTCCACCCCTATTCATCATCCATCTTATGCACGTTAGGAGCATCCATGGTTGTCCGGGTCCTCCATCATTCATCACACTCACTCACAAGAGGGACACCTATGGATGCCCCGGTCCTCCCAAATTCTTCAAAGTCATCATAACATCACTACATGATAGGTCTTGATGGGGACATCGCTTACCCCTTCACATGGTCCTGTTGCTCGCCATTTTGTTCGCCATCATTTTCTGAGTATAGCCATGTAGTTCTCTCATTTTTCTTGAGTCTTATCTATGTAATTTTCCCTTTATTGAGTCTATTACCTAAGTTAGTTAGTCATTTACCTAAGTCCAAGTTTCATTAACTAGCTTAGTAGGTTATTGGGCCTGTTCATTGGGCCTGGCCCATGGGCGCCCCCTTCCCCAACCTTTGGTCTTCTGTCAGTTGTCCACAATGTGAGGACTTATTGTAAATTGTGGGTTTTCTATATAAGGACCTCAATCCCCCACTTGAAGAGGGTAATTGATGAATGAATGAAAATTGAACCCACTTGAATCCCCTTGAGTCTTCTCTCTCTCTCTCCCTCTAGTTCTCTCTCTCTCTCTCTAGTTCTCTCCCTCTCTCCTAGGGGCGAACCCCCTCTCTCTCCTCCCTCCTTCTCTCTCTAAAATTCGAAATTCCCCTCTCTCCTCACCCCTTGCCACCTCACTTGCCACCTAGGCAAGTCTCTTCACCTCCCAAGACCCCCATTACTTCACCATTAATCACTCCACCTCCCCAAGCACCCTTTCACCTTCCCAAGGCATCCCTCCCCGTTCCCCAAGCAACCTCCCACCTCCCTAGGGCCCTTTCCCCTCCCCAAGGAGCCCCTTCACCTCCCTAGGTCGTCCACCCCCTTCCCCTCCCTCCTAGGGTCGACCCCCTCAACCCCTCTCCACCCTCCCATTGCCTTGGCCAACCCCTCCACCCCCCCCTTTTGTCAACTTCAGTTCTGTCTGCTGGCTGACCTGCAGACCAGCCTCGAGTTGCAGCGACTACCACGACAACATCTTGAAGCTTCTGGGGGCGTGGCCTACCTTTCTGGAAAGGCCTCCCTATCCTATTCGCAGGCGAGGTGTAATCACACCATTCTGAGTTCGTGGCCGTCCGGGAAGGCTGTTCTACCCCGACTGCGCAGAGCTCATCAGCAGAGCCCCTAAACCCTGTTCAAAGCTACACCACGGCCGACGGTGAAAGATTCAAGTTATGAGTTCTTCTACAAATATCTTCCTTCACCAGTTCTCTTTTTGGATCAAGAAGCGGAAGTGCGTTTGCCATCCGGAGGTCAGAGTTTTGGTCTTTCTCCCTCGACTGGTTGGGTCTGCCTCCAACAGTGGGCAGTGACCTGCCTCCACTCAGTGGCATCCCCCAGTCCACCCCGACACCAGACAACTTCCCCGTCAGTTTAGCAGCGCAGAGGGATTGTCCACGGTTCCAGAAACTCTGGCGGCTCGAGATTTGGCATCCGGGAGCGGCCGGGACAACATCAGCAATCCACTATTCATTTCTGGTAGCCGCTGTGGCCAGAGTCTGCACCCGGTTTGTTGCTGCACCACGACTAACCGTGGAGGAATCAGGCTGAACTCTCTTCTTCAAAATTCTTCCTCCATCTGTCCAAGACCAGAAGCAAGAAACGGAACGACATTCAACATCCATGATCCAGAGTTACAAATTTTATCCCTCCATTGCGCGGATCTGCCTCCTGCAGTCTGCAGCGACCAGTGCCTACTCTTCAGGGCACACCGACCGTCCACGGCCTTGGATCGCAGCCCCATCGACTCCAGCTGAAAGCTACCTCGACCACGGAGATGACGATGCTGGTTTCGTGCCATTCGGAGTTCGGGAGAGCTCACAACAGCGTCTGCAACCTGCTGCTACAGAACAGGTCCGGCCAGAGACCACATCTGCCAACTCGGTTCAGTCGCTGGTGTCGCCAGTCCCTGGCTCCAGAGGCTGCCCAAAAAATTCAGACAACACCGGCTTCAAGTCAGGAATCATTACGAGGTGGTTTCGCTCAATTCGGAGTCCGGACAAGCCCGGGACAGAGCCAACAACAACACCCTGTCCAGCCGTCCAGATTGCAGCTGAACCCACATTGATTTCCTTTCTACCATTTCGGTCCGTCCTCCCATCCCCGCCTGGCCGGCTTACCGCCCCACCCTACGTGGTGGTAGTGTTTGTTTGTAATTAACCAATTCCCACCCCCGAGATCACCCTCCTGCGCGAGGTGTAGTAATTGTACTCTTGAACAGGTGTTGAAGCTTCACCGGCGCAGTGTGCGGGGAGCACACTTCGCCGCTAGCCCTCGTCTCCGACCGGGATCGGCGTCTTCACGCCGATCAGGTGAGCTCCTGGCCACTCTTCGCTGCTGGTTATTACCATTGCTAGCTTAGTATCGCTCTTAGTTGTCCGTCGGAGGTGAGACGAGCGCTCGATCTATAATTCAATCCAATCAAGTGTTCACCGCGGAGCGAGTTGAGAGAGAGCCATTGCATCCCACGCCCTCGGCGTGCCGGCCGCCCTTGAAATCGGGCATCCCTGGCCCATTGGGATCTATCCCTATCCGGCCGACCCTTGGAGCCCCGAGGTCCAACCTCGGACCCTCACCACCATCGTCGGTCCTTCTACGGATCCGAGTGTGCTTCCGCGAGCGAAACCGCATGTGCGACGTTGCCGACTCATAGTGCTGCTTGCTATCCTAGGTCCAAGGGAGTCGCGACACATCAAATTGGTATCATTGTCCTCCGCTGCATGTTGTGTCACATCAAATTGGTATCAGAGCAAGTTCTAGACTTGTCTCTACTAAGTCTTGTCCTAGGGCAGTTGCATTCATCACCCGATCATCATGCATACCCCTCGATGGCCAAATGGTCCGATTGACCCCCTCCACATGGACTACATTGTAGATGAGGACCTTCATTTTGATGGAGATCCTCATGCCTATCTTAGGTGGGAGAATACCATGGAAAGGGACTTTGAAAGAACTTGGGTATATGGATCCGAGAGAGTCCGCAGGGCCAAGGCACGACTTCGGGGTCTAGCTAAGAAAATGTGGGAACACAGAGAGATTCAGAAGGGTTTGGGGGCAAGAGCCCATTCACTCATGGGAAGAGATGAAGAGTGAGCTTAGGAAGATCTACGCCCTCCGACCGTCCCACTCCTATCGTGAGGACCATAACCCGAGGAGCACTCCCACTCCCCCTTTTCCTCCCAGTCAACCCAAGGCCTCCACTAGGACCCAAACCCCACCACCCAAAAGACCCCAAGACTCATTAGAAGAACTAAGGATTGAGATTAAGAATATCTTCACCTCCCTTAGGGTCCAAACTCCACCACCCCAAATAATTCCAACTTGCACCACCCCATCGCCAAAAGGCCTTCCCACTCCCCTGGAGAGCAAGACCCCCACACCACAAAGGAATGAGATTGAAGTTGAGGAATATGAGGCCTCCCCCGAATGGGAAGAGGAGTATGAATCACAATATCATGGGTTAGGCCAAGAAGTTCCCATCCCAAGTGGAGGAAGCATCATGGCTCACTCCACCCTCACCATTCCAACCCGTATGGACCCCATGTCCACTCCACCTAGGCCCATGATGGCCACCACCACCCCACCCAAAACTCTCCCACAAACCCACACTCCACAAACTTCCTTGGTCCCCAAAACCACCCCTCCATCTTCCCCTAAAAGAGACACACCCCCTAAAATCAACCAACCCAATCCTCCTCAACCCATCCATCTTCCACTACCAACCCTTATCCAACCCCAACCTAGGCCTCCACTTCTCCCCTTACCGATCCCAAACCAAGTGCCCCTTTACCTCCCACCCCGGGGGTACCACACACCTACCCTCACCACCCCACCCTCAAGGAACCATCTCACCTCCTTGATAGAGGAACCCATGATTCCCATACCCGACCCCATAGAGGTGAGCACACCAACCCCCGCCATAGAGATCGCCCATGTCCAGAAAGAAGAAGGAACTTCACATGGTGGTCTTCACCTTACACCACCCTCCTTAATAGGGACCGAGCTTATCTTAGGAGAACCCCTTTCACGTTGGCTAAAGGAGAACCCATTTGGAGATCTCATGGTCCATGCTTACCCACCCATTGAGCGAAACCTTCCTATAGTACCCTTATCCACCTATCACACCACAATCCAATCATCCTATCAGGTGGAAACATTAGGGGATTTTCTTGAGGGTCTAACTTGGCAAATGAAGCTAACTGGCATGTTGACAACTGTAGCCGACCAACCTAGGAGTCTTAACCTCCTACATCTATGTGTCGGGTCCATCTCTTCCATTTACACTGTGGGTTGCTACACTAGCGACCTTCTTTTATCCCTCCCCATACCCGAAGAGCCCGATGCTATCCGCGAATTGGAGATACTTATTTCAGGTAGGATGCCAAGCCCTCTAAACATGACCAACCAACCCTCCTCGAACTTCGGTTCAATTACTACATTTGAGGAGGAGGACTCACCATCATTTGGAGACCTTGAGGTGAAAGAATACCTCACCCTTGGTAACACATTTCATGACCCCTTTGATCCCACCCTGTGGAAGACAATGAATCCATGGGACCTGACCGCCCTACCCACCACCCACTCCCTCCTACCCTCACCAACCATGCTTGAACCAACACACCTCGTCCTAGACCCAGTCCACACCAAGGGAACCATAACCATGGGCAGTATACACCTAGGGAACAAGGTAGTGCCCCACCCCATGATGCATACCTACTATGATCCCTTCGACCCTTACAAATGGGAGCTTAAAAGCCACCCCAAACCCACACACATGATCATCATCTCTAGGAGAAGAAAGCACCCACCTTGGTATGTCACATCATTCGACAAGGGTCACGAGTCCAGCCCTCCCATGCATGTCACGCACAGTTTAGGGTCAATGCATAACTGGCCTACATTTGGTTGTACTGGTCCACCCACATTCTTCATAGCCCTTACACTTAAATGGAGCACACGTGGATGTCCGGGTCCCCCGGTAACTCTCACAGCCATACACAATAGATCCGCCTATGGTTTCCCAGGCCCCCCTGAGTCCACAAGATGCCTCATCACATCCATGAATGATAGGTCTATGTATGGTTGCCCCGGTCCCCCTTCGCATACCACATACTTCCCACCCCCACCGCACCATCACTCAAAGCATACTCATTCAAGCAAGCATCCAAATATGGGTAGTGACGATCATAATGAGCGGGCTATAACTCACGGGTGGCACTTTAAAATCCAAGGAGGAAACCTCGCGATGGTGGCATTGGAACGACTCTATCTTAGGGCCACCTCCAAATCGAGGGCATGAGGATTTGGACCTTTCATGTTCCAAGTGGCTTTGGCAAAACTGGCTTATGGATTAGATTTACTAATGGGCTGTGGGATATACCCCAATTATCATGCGGCTGATCCGGCACCCTACATGGGCACCGCGATGAATCTCAGTGAGTACTTTGAGCCTATAACTTCCTTTAAGAGGAACACCCCGGAGTGCTTCCACCAAACAGCCTTGAGAGCCCGACGTGTACACAGAGGGGCAATACTATGCAAGCAGGGTTCCAACGCCAGCACGAGGGTGTGTCCGGGCCGCCTTGAGAGGATGAAGAGCCGTCCCCTGGTCGCAGGTGCAGGATGGGTTTGGAGATTGCAGGTCGTCCTGAGCTGCTTCCCCGGTGGGCCCTTACTCGATGGAGTCGAGTTCTCCGCACCCCGGGAGTATGATGGGGACATCGCTTACCCCTTCACATGGTCCTGCTGCTCGCCATTTTGTTCGCCATCATTTTCTGAGTATAGCCATGTAGTTCTCTCATTTTTCTTGAGTCTTATCTATGTAATTTTCCCTTTATTGAGTCTATTACCTAAGTTAGTTAGTCATTTACCTAAGTCCAAGTTTCATTAACTAGCTTAGTAGGTTATTGGGCCTGTTCATTGGGCCTGGCCCATGGGCGCCCCCTTCCCCAACCTTTGGTCTTCTGTCAGTTGTCCACAATGTGAGGACTTATTGTAAATTGTGGGTTTTCTATATAAGAACCCCAATCCCCCATTTGAAGAGGGTAATTGATGAATGAATGAAAATTGAACCCACTTGAATCCCCTTGAGTCTTCTCTCTCTCTCTCCCTCTAGTTCTCTCTCTCTCTCTCTAGTTCTCTCCCTCTCTCCTAGGGGCGAACCCCCTCTCTCTCCTCCCTCCTTCTCTCTCTAAAATTCGAAATTCCCCTCTCTCCTCACCCCTTGCCACCTCACTTGCCACCTAGGCAAGTCTCTTCACCTCCCAAGACCCCCATTACTTCACCATTAATCACTCCACCTCCCCAAGCACCCTTTCACCTTCCCAAGGCATCCCTCCCCCTTCCCCAAGCAACCTCCCACCTCCCTAGGGCCCTTTCCCCTCCCCAAGGAGCCCCTTCACCTCCCTAGGTAGTCCACCCCCTTCCCCTCCCTCCTAGGGTCGACCCCCTCAACCCCTCTCCACCCTCCCATTGCCTTGGCCGACCCCTCCACCCCCCCCCCTTTTGTCAACTTCAGTTCTGTCTGCAGGCTGACCTGCAGACCAGCCTTGAGTTGCAGCGACTACCACGAAAACATCTAGAAGCTTCTGGGGGCGTGGCCTACCTTTCTGGAAAGGCATCCCTATCCTCTTCGCAGGCGAGGTGGAATCACCCCATTCTGAGTTCGTGGCCGTCCGGGAAGGCTGTTCTACCCCGACTGCGCAGAGCTCCATCAGCAGAGCCCCTGAACCCTGTTCAAAGCTACACCACGGCCGACGGTGAAAGATTCAAGTTGTGAGTTCTTCTACAAATATCTTCCTCCACCAGTCCTCTTTCTGGATCAAGAAGCGGAAGTGCGTTCGCCATCCGGAGGTTAGAGTTTTGGTCTTTCTCCCTCGACTGGTTGGGTCTGCCTCCCACAGTGGGCAGTGACCTGCCTCCACTCAGTGGCATCCCCCAGTCCACCCCGACACCAGACGACTTCCCCGTCAGTTTAGCAGCGTAGAGGGATTGTCCACAGTTCCAGAAACTCTGGCGGCTCAAGATTTGGCATCCGGGAGGGGCCGGGACAACATCAGCAATCCACTATTCATTTCTGGTAGCCGCTGTGGCCAGAGTCTGCACCCGGTTTGTTGCTGCACCACGACTAACCGTGGAGGAATCAGGCTGAACTCTCTTCTTCAAAATTCTTCCTCCATCTGTCCACGACCAGAAGCAAGAAACGGAATGACATTCGGCATCCAGGATCCAGAGTTACAAATTTTATCCCTCCGTCGCATGGATCTGCCTCCTGCAGTCTGCAGCGACCAGTGCCTACTCTTCAAGGCACACCGACCGTCCACGGCCTTGGATCGCAGCCCCATCGACTCCAGCTGAAAGCTACCTCGACCACGGAGATGACGACGCTGGTTTTGTGCCATTCGGAGTTCGGGAGAGCTCACAACAGCATCTGCAACCTGCTGCTACAGAACAGGTCCGGCCAGAGACCCCATCTGCCGACTCGGTTCAGTCGCTGGTGTCGCCAGTCCCTGGCTCCAGAGGCCGCCCAAAAAATTCAGACAACACCGGATTCAAGTCAGGAATCATTGCGAGGTGGTTTCGCTCAATTCGGAGTCCGGACAAGCCCGGGACAGAGCCAACAACAACACCCTGTCCAGCCGTCCAGATTGCAGCTGAACCCACATTGATTTCCTTTCTACCATTTCGGTCCGTCCTCCCATCCCCGCCTGGCCGGCTTACCGCCCCACCCTACGTGGTGGTAGTGTTTGTTTGTAATTAACCAATTCCCACCCCCGAGATCACCCTCCTGCGCGAGGTGTAGTAATTGTACTCTTGAACAGGTGTTGAAGCTTCACCGGCGCAGTGTGCGGGGAGCACACTTCGCCGCTCGCCCTCGTCTCCGACCGGGATCGGCGTCTTCACGCCGATCAGGTGAGCTCCTGGCCACTCTTCGCTGCTGGTTATTACCATTGCTAGCTTAGTATCGCTCTTAGTTGTCCGTCGGAGGTGAGACGAGCGCTCGATCTATAATTCAATCCAATCAAGTGTTCACCGCGGAGCGAGTTGAGAGAGAGCCATTGCATCCCACGCCCTCGGCGTGCCGGCCGCCCTTGAAATCGGGCATCCCTAGCCCATTGGGATCTATCCCTATCCGGCCGACCCTTGGAGCCCCGAGGTCCAACCTCGGACCCTCACCACCATCGCCGGTCCTTCTACGGATCCGAGTGTGCTTCCGCGAGCGAAACCGCATGTGCGACGTTGCCGACTCATAGTGCTGCTTGCTATTCTAGGTCCAAGGGAGTCGCGACACATCAAATTGGTATCATTGTCCTCCGCTGCATGTTGTCTCACATCAGGTCTACTTTTGGTTGCCCTGGTCCCCCATTGCATACCACACACTTCCCACCCCCACCGCACCGTAGCTCAAGGCATACTCGTTCAGGCAAGCATCTAGCAATGGGCGATGACGATCATAATGAGCGGGCAAAAGATTCACGAGTGGCACTTGAATTCTAAGAAGGCAACCTCACGATGGTGGCTTTGGAATGGCTCTACCTTAGGGCCACCTTCAAATCAAGGGCACGAGGACTTGGACCTTCCATGTTCCAAAGTAGCTTTGGCAAACCTGGCTTATGGATTGAATTTACTAATGGGTTATGGGATACACCCCAATTCTCAAGCGACTGACCCGGCACCCTATTTGGGCACCGCGGTGAATCCTCGTGAGTACTTTGAGCCTATACCTTCCTTTAAAGAGGGACACCCCGGAGAGCTTCCACAAAATAGCCTTGAGAGCCCGACGTGTACACAGAGGGGCAATACTATGCAAGCAGGGTTCCATCGCCAGCATAAGGGTGTGTCCGGGCCACCTTGAGAGGATGAAGGGCCGTCCCCTGGTCGCAGGTGCAGGTTGAGTTTGGAGGATGAGGATCGCCCTGAGCTGCTCCCCTGGTGAGCCTTTACTCGACGGAGTCGAGTTTTCCGCACCCCGGGAGTATGATGGGGACATCACTTACCACTTCCCATTTCCCCGTGGGTCCCGATGCTTGCCACTATTTTCATCTCAAACTTCTGAGTCTAGCTATGTAATTTTTACATTTTTTCTTGAGTCTTAAAATCATGTAATTTTCCTTTTATTGACTCAAGTACCTAAGTTAGTAAGTCATCTACCTATGTCTAAGGTTTCATTAAGTGGCCAAGAGGGTTAATGGGTTATCATATCTTATTGGGCCATATCATTAGCTTGGCCCATGGGCGCCCCTCTCCCCACCCCTTGGTCTTCTGTCATTAGTCCTTTTTCACGGGGACTTTTTGTAAAATGGGGATTTTCTATATATAGGACCCCAACCCCCCTCTTTTGAGGCAATGAAGTATTGAATATTTGAGCATAAGTGCACCCCTCTCTCTCTCTCTAGCTCTCTCATCCTCTCTCTCTCTCTCTCTAGGGGGCGAACCCCTCTCTCTCTCTTCCCCCTTCTCTCTCTCTCTCCCTTGGGCGAACCTACCCTTTCACTTCCCCCTTCCCCTGCCACCTCAGCTACCACCTCACCACTCCACCCTTTCATATTCCCTAGACCCATAACTCCATTCAATAACCCCTCCACCCTAGGCAACCCTTCCCATTCCCCACACATCTTCCCCACTTCCCAAGCAACTCTTCCCCTCCCCAAGGCAACTCCTCCCCTTCCCTAGGCTTCCATTAACACCTCCATTAACCCTCCACTCCAAATCCAAAGGCAACACCCCACTCCCCTAGACCATTTGCGCCCCCACCCCCACCCTTGGCCGCACCCCTCTCTCCACCACCCCCACCTCCCAGCTGCGGTCCTCTTCCCCCTCCACCCTCTTGGACATCCATGATCCATGCTCCACCCCGATCACCATTCCCAAACATCCTTCCCCCATCAGCCATCCCACCCCCAACTCCCACTGTTGCTAAACCACCCCTTCCATTAGCCTAGTTCCACCACCACTTCTTTCACTTGGCCCAAGTTTACAGGTGGCAGAAGAAGGTCCGACTAGCAGAAGCCACCACGAGTTCATACGGAAACGTCTGAAGGAGAATCATACATTACTGGAAAGGTCGTCCAGTCCCCTACGCAGGCGAGGAAGAATCGTACCATTCCAAGTTCGGGGCTGTCCGGGAGAGCCAATCTCCCCCGACTGCGCAGAGCTCCATCAGCAGAGTTCCTGGACCCTGTTCAAAGCTACACCACGGCCGACGGTGAGAGATTCAAGCCGCGAGTTATTCTACAAATATCTTCCTCCACCAGTCCTCCTTCTGGATCATGAAGCGGAAGTGCATTCGGCATCCGGAGGCCAGAGTTCTCGTTCTTCTTCTTCGACTGGTCGGGTCTGTCTTCCACAGGTGGCAGTGACCTGCCTCCACTCATCGGCATCCCCCAGTCCGGCCTGACATCAGACGGCTTCCCCACCAGTTTTCCCGCAAAGAGGGTTCATCCACGGTTCCAAAAACTTCGACGGTTCGAGATTTGATGTCCAGGAGCGGCCGGGACAACTTCTGCAAGTTACTGTTTGTGCCAGGTAGCTGTTGCGGCCAGAAGCTGCCACCTTGCTCGAAGCTCTACCCGGACCAGCCACTGGAAGATTCAAGCCACAAGTTCTTCTATGAATATCTTCCTCCACCTGTCCCCGTCCAGGAGCAAGAAGCAGAACCACATTCGGCATCCGGGAGCCAAAGTTCTGATTTTTCCCCTACAGTCGCGCGGGTCTGCCTCTCCCAGTCTGCAGCGACCAGTTCCCACTCATCAGAGTCCCCCAGTCCACTCCAACATCGGACGACTTCCCCGTCAGTTTTACAGCGCAGAGGCTTTATCCACGGTTCCAACAACTCCAACGGTTCGAGATTCGGCACTCAGGAGCGACCGGTGTAGCTTCTACAAGTCACTGTTCATGCCAGATAGTGACTGTGGCCAGAACCTGCCACTCTGTCCAAAGTCCGACCTGGACCGGCATCTGTAGCAGAAGAAATCGAGGAAATTCAGGATCATCTGTGTGGCAGATACGAGGAATTCTACGCTGGTCTCGCCTCCGGAGAAATTCCGGAGCGTGATTTACAGTCTCTACAGCGACTGGCAGTCAGCCAACATAGCGAACAGGGAGCTTCCGTTTCGGCTTCACCCGCGCACCTTCCGGCGAATCCCCCTTCCCCGCCTGGCCGGCTGACCGCCCCTCCCTGCGTGGAGGTAGTGTTGATTGTACTTGAATATTTCCCACCCCCGAGATCACCTCCTGCGCGAGGTGTAGTGATTGTACTTTTAAATAGGATTGAAGCTTCATCGGCGCAGTGTGCGGGGAACCCACACTTCCCCGCTCGCCCTCGTCTCCGACCAGGATCGGTGTCTTCACGCCGATCAGGTGAGCCACTCACACTACCCTTTGCCGGCTTTCTCTTGCTTAATTAGTATTGCATCCTCAGTACCGTCGGCGTAAGAGAGTGCCCGAACCCGATTTATCTTCTAGTTGCGTGATTACTGCGGGTGAGTTGTGAGCGTGACATTTCAACCCTCGCCCTCGGCGTGCCGGTCACCCTTGATTTTGGGCATCCTTGGCTCATTGGGATCTAATCCTATCTGGCCAAACCCTTGGAGCCCCGAGGTCCAACCTCGGACCCTCATCGCCATCGCTGGTCCTTCTACGGATCCGAGTGTGCTTACGCGAGTGAATCCGCCAGTGTGACGTTACCAACTTGTTGTGCTGCTTGCTATTCTAGGTCCGAGGGGTCATGTCACATCAATTTATTATCTCAGCCCAAGGGGTATCCATAGACCCCGAGAAGGTCCAAGCCATTCTTGAGTGGTCCGAGCCCAAGACCCTCCATGAGGCTCGAAGCTTTCATGGGCTAGCCACCTTTTATAGAATATTCATCCTTGGGTTTAGCTCTATCACTGCTCCTATCACGGATTGCCTTAAGAAAGGCACTTTTGTTTGGACTAGGGCAGCCTCCAAAGCATTCCTAGAGCTCAAAGAAAAGATGACCCAAGTCTCGGTCCTTTGCCTACCCGACTTCTCTAAAGTCTTTGAGGTCACTTGTGATGCATCTGGGGTAGGGATTTGAGGAATTCTTAGCCAAGAGGGTCACCCAGTAGCCTATTTTAGTGAGAAACTTTGTGAGGCTTGGACTAGGTACTCCACATATGACAAAGAGCTTTATGCCGTGGTTCAATCCCTTCGTCATTGGAGGCACTATCTCCTACCCAAGGAGTTTGTGATCTTCTAAGACCACGATGCCTTGAAGTACCGCAACACCCTACAAAAATTCAATGCCCATCATGCCCGCTGGGTGGAATACATTCAAGCCTATACCTTTGTCCTAAAGTACAAAATGGGAAGTGAGAATCACGCCGCCGATGCACTGAGTAGGCGGGTAGCCTTACTTTTCACAGTCCAGGTGGAAGTCACGGGGTTAGAGCGAATGAAAGAGGAATATCCAAGTTGCCCCGATTTTGGGACTCCCTACAGCGCCCTCTCCACTCAACCCCACAAGGAACACGAGGGATTCGTACTCCAAGAGGGATATCTTTTAAAGGGAGCTAGGCTATGCATACCTCGGACTTCACTTCGGGACTTCTTAGTTTGGGAGTTACACAGTGGTGACCTAGTAGGTCACTTTGGGGTCCAAAAGACCATAGAGCTAGTTGAGAGGCAATTCGATTGGCCCAGTCTCAAAAAGGATGGGACCCTTTCGAGTTTTGAGATGACTTGGTAGCAATGCTTATGAGCTGGACCTACCTGAGGGTTTTGAGGTACACCCTACCTTCAATGTGACAGACTTGGTACCCTACAAGGGCCCCACAGTGGGACCCAGTGAAGAGCTTGAGCCTTTACCCTCCCTTGAGATAGACACCCATGGTGAGACTCTACCTCCTAGCTTGAGAGGCCGATGTGAGCAAGTGGAGGCAATACTGGATGAGCAGAGTACTATTACTAGGAACAGGATATACCAGCGTTACCTAGTGAGGTGGAAGGGCCGTCCCCCGACAGAGGATACTTGGGTGAGCCGGGAGGACCTGCTGCTCTTTGACCCAGACATTTTGGAGCACTACCATAGTCAAGCTGACCCATACTCGACGGGGTCGAGTTCTCCCCACCCCGGGGGATTTCATGTGGACATCTCGCGACACTCCCTCTGGCTCGGCTCGCCTGTACTACCTTGATGAGGACCGACTATGATCTTCATATGTTATCTTCATTTTTTTGCGTCTCATCTTATGTATTTTCCTTTATTGAGTCATGTAGTTATAGTCTAATTCACTTATTTTTGCTTGTTTGGGCCTTAGTACCATAGTTTGGGGCCATATGTTGAGTCCAGGATGGTCTAGGTCTTTTGTCTGTTTGTCAAGGGTATTTTGGTCATGAAAAGAGTGGATGCCTATATAAAGGCCCCATCTCTCCCCATGTACTTCACTTTTGGATGAATATTGAAATAGAAGAAATCCCTTGCTTTCTCTCTTCTCAAATATTTTCCCAAGTCTCTCTCTCTCTCTCTCTCTCTTCAAGGGGGGCCGCGCCCTATTCTCTCTCCTCCCCTCCCACCCACTTTCTCTCTCCTTCCCCCCTCCATTAAAGCCACTCCAACTCCCCACAACCCCTCTCTTTACTCCACCCCATCCCCAATAGATACTCCACCACTCCCCACTCCACCCTCCAACCACCAACCACCCACTCCTCTTCCCCAAGCAACCTTCCATCTCCCCAAGGCTAAAGGAGAGCCACCCTAGGCCAAAATTTGGATTTCCCTATTCTGTGGGCTGTACCATCCCATCTCTCCACCCTCCATTAACCCCTTGGTCACCCAACCCATCCACCATCCCAGCCCTTGGTCAGCCTCCATCTCCCTCCCCCATCATCTCCCTAGTGCGCACCCAGCCCTCCCAATCTCTACTCCAGCAGCCCCAGCACAGCTCCGCCCCCATCACTACCCCCCTCAGCCTCCCAAGAGACCTCCAGAAACTCCCCTCCCCCTCCCACACCCATCAGCCCCGATTCCCCTGCCAACCCTTCGCCCATACCCCACCCTCCATACCCCCCTCTCCATCAGACTTAGTCCAGATCATAGGCAGCAGAGTTCCAGCGGATTGCTGAGGTAGCCATGACCTTCCTTCAAGGCTTCAGGTGGCATATCTTATACCGGTGAAAACCGCGGCGAGTCAGCTTCGCAACGAAGGTGGTCCCGTCGCCATCAAAGCTCAGAGCTGATTGGAGGAACAGATCTCGCCGGACTGCGCATCCAACCCCTGACTGGTGACCTAAAGCTGAGTGCAGAGAACCCCACGTCCAGCTCGGCTAGGCTCGTAGAGTGATCTTCAGAGGGCAATAACTATGTCCAGTTTTCTTTCAGTACTAGAAAGAAGGAGGTCATTCGCCCGCCCGAGCACTCGGTTCCGACCATTCTCGTCGAAGGGCGCAGACTGCTCCTGTCTGTCCTGGTTGGACCGACCCCCACTCTTCAACTCAGAGTTTTCTTCTCCCACCCTCGATTGTGATCCCGTCAGTTGTCATTCGAAGCTACTTTGTCCACGGTTGCATCATTACCAAATTCACCTCCATCGGAGTTCCGTAGTGTCTGGGGCAGCTTCGACAACAGCACCCTTCGGTTCTACATCAGTAGAGCTCAGTCAGACCAGCCGTGTACTCCAAGCTACAGTGACCGCTGTTGTCCACTGAGTAGTGCCAAACTCGTACGGTCTGTTCCCTGGTCAGCCCCGGTTGTCTCAGCGCTGGTCCCACCTCCGGCAACCTCCGAATGAGCTCGTGGCTGTCCCTACACCGACACTCTGTCCTGCAGTCCCAAACAGGGCAGAACAGAACAACTTGAGAAGATGAAGGCGCAACACCTCGGATCGACCTCTGGATGACTACCAGCTTCTACGGCCGGCTTTTGTCTTGCCCCTAGTCGACTCAGCATCAGTCCCGCCTTCCTGCAGCACCGGGAGACACCCGCAGTGGCTCGAATTCCACTCTCTACCCCCTGCTGGTCACATAGGGCAGATTCGGGCTCATCGGCTTTTCCCCTCCCCTCGCTTGGCCAACTGAAGGCCCCTCCCTACGTGGAGGTAGTTTTGGTTGTAAACAACTTAACCCCCACCCCGAGAACCCCCTCTTGCGCGAGGTGTAGTGCTGTAAAATTCTTATTTTCAGGTCAAGTGCCATCGACGCGGCATGCTGGTGCGTACCCACGCTTCCCCGCTCGCCCTCGTCTTCGACCGGGATCGGTGTCTTCACACCGATCCGGTGAGCTATTGGTCCCTCCCTTGCTAGTCTATATTTTGCTAGTTTTGTATGGTCTCTTATGCCCGTCGGACGGTGAGGGAGTGCCCGGACCCGTAATTCTCTTTTGTGTTCCCACCATGGAGATTGAGTGAGAGCCACCCAACCCCACGCCCCGGCCTGCCGGCCCCCCACAAAGTTGGGACTCCCAGCCCCTTAGGGGGTCTGCCCAAGCGAAGCCACATCCCGAAACAATTGGGTCCCACCCCGGATCGTCACCACCATCCCCCGGTTGCCATCGGGAGATAGTGTGTGCCACACGAGTGAGCCGTTTATGCGAGTCCAATTCTCAAACTTTGTATGCTTGTGGATTTATGTCCAAGGTGTTTGTAGTCATTCCCCAACACCCTTGGCTGTGCCACATCAAGTGGTATCAGAGCTGTTATAGGCTTGTTCCCACAAGTCTAGTCTTGGGGCATCTTCACACTAGGTCGTTCTTAGGAACACACGCACACCCTTGCATAGCCTACCCAACATTGCATGACCACCCAGAGAGGAACTCAATATCAATTCATCCCTTCCTCTTCCAATTCCCCAATGAATCCCAATACCCAAGGAAATATCGCTCCCAACGAGCATGAGTTTCCCGATCACATTAGGTTCCTTGTGGAGGGTATGACTAACATCTTAGGGTGTCTTGACGACATAACGGCCCGGCTTGAACATCTTGAAGAACATATGCCCGCTCCAAGGGTGGATGATAGAAGAGCACCTCCCCCACATGAGGAACTGGCCATAGGAGAGCTCAACATTGACCACCCTCCCGACCCAGAAAGAGACCCACCTCCTAGGAGGAATGATAGACCCCCCCGGGACAATCCAGATGACCACCTTGTAAGACTTGTGAAAGTCGATGCCCCCACCTTTGATGGGTCTCATCACCCAAGCATCTACTTGGATTGCGAGGCGGCTATAGACCAATATTTCGATCGGTATTCCATGACCGAGGATAGGAAAGTCCGGCTTGCCAAAATGCAACATATCAAGTTAGCCAAAACCCATTGGTTGAACATTGAGGGGTTATGGCTTGTTAGGAGGGAAGCTCCCATCACCATATGGGGGGCCATGAAAGAACAACTCAAACTCAAGTATGTCCCTCCCTCATACCATCAAAACCTCCTAGATGAGTGGCACGCCCTAACTCAAGAAGGGAAGACCGTTATAGAATACATTGAGAAGTTTGATTACTACCTTCTTAAGTGCGGAGTCCAAGAGGACCTCGCGGTCACATTATCCTGCTTTAGGAATGTACTTCAATTCCACATCAAAAAGGATCTCTTCATGCGTCATGTGACCACTCTAGAGCAAGTCTGCCAAATAGCCCAGGATGCCAAGAAATTCTCTCGTTACACCCAAATGGTTCCCCCTCGAGGGATGGACCCCAACTCCATGACACCTCGGACCAACCCCCCAACTCCCCAACGAGGTCTCCTTCCTACCCCCATGGGAGCTCCCCCCACCCAGACAGCCCTTCCGAGTGGCACCCCTCCCCCTCGGCCCACAAGTGGCCCTCCCAATCCCACTCCCAATAGACCCAATATGGGACCCACTAGGGCTACCCCTAACCACAAAAGTGGGCAGCAATGCTTTAGGTGCCTTGGGTATAGACATTTCGCCAATTAATGCCCCACCAAGGGCGCATCTAGTTTGCTCATTGAGGAGGCTAACCCCCTACCCCAAGTTGGGGTTGAGGAAGAGGTTGAGGTGTATGAGGCCTCTCCCAATTGGGAGGAGGAGTATGAAACCCACTACATGGAGACCAATCAAGAACAACCCCCTCCATCCATCGACCCTCACCTTGGAGTGATTAGGTGCACCCTCACTGAAGCCCAAGAACATGATTGGAGAAGAAACACCATCTTCTATACATACATCCGGATAGGGATTCATGCTAGGAAGGTCATCTTGGACAATGGGAGTAGTGTGAATGTGGTGTCCCCCGACACCGTCAAACTTTTGGGACTTACCATTGAAGGGGCGTGATCTCGTGCTTGTCCTGAGCTGGAGGATGATCACCAAATAGTGAACTGCGGAGAAAGGGAAACGGATCAGGGGGCCCAGGGATGGTTCCCTGGGGAAAACCCTCTGATGCCTTAGTCAGTAGAGCAATGGTGGAAGGTATTGAGGGAGGTAGAGAGAGGTGCACGAGATCCCCCAACACCAAGGTGGTGAAGTGGTTCCTGCTCAGGGAGTTTTAGGCGTGTATTGCCCTTACCTTTCACTGGAGGGAATCCCTGGTTTATATAGTGTGCTCACCTTATGAGTCCCGTAAACTGAGGAGTTTTAGACGGGAGTTACGTCCTCATCATGGGATCGTTACGTCCTCATCGTGGGATCTTCATGGCCTTGAGGGATCATGGGTCCTTTATCCTCATAAACTCCTGCTCATAAAGGGCTCTCAACAGCTGCGTGGATAAGCAATCGTTAGTCGGTCCGAGCATAAAAGGTGCCAGCCCTGTCCGGGTGATAGGCATAGCTCGGATGAAGTCAGGTCGGAGTGGGTGCAGAGCGCTCGCCTCTATCCCGATGGAGGGATAACTCGGGCGTGGGTCTTCCTTTGTTCTGACGCTCTGGCCTTCCGAGCCTAAGGGCCGTCGAGGAAGGATGGGTTCCCGAGTAATCTTTATTGGGCTTTTTGGCCTAAGTGGGCCCTGTGGGGCTATCACTTGGCTGAGCTGAGCCTCGTTCGGTCCTGATGGGCCTAGTTCGGCTGCTCTTAGATGGGCTACAGAAATCCCCCTCTCCACTTGTCCCCCTCCTACTCCCGAGCTTTAGTAAGCTCGAAAGAGTAGCTGTTTGGGGTTTTGGACCAGCGTGGCTCAGGTGGGTGGAGATCTGGCGGTGTCTGTAAGTCACGTGTCGTGGTCACCTGGGCCCATGTTAATGATGATCCTGACGGATTTGAACTGAAGGGGCCCCCTTTTCTCGGAGGTCAGAACAACGCACTGCCTCCCGCGTGGGTTTATAGGCGTTGGGCGCTTACTGTCATTCCAGACTCCCTCCATCTTTAGGGTTTTGGCTCTCCTTTGTTCTTTGCTTTTGGGGCTCTTCGATGCGCCGTGAGGACGCGATGGAAGAGCAGAGGCTTGCAGCGGCCTTTGAGGAGTTGGCGGAGCTAACTGCGGAGGCAGTTCGGCGGCTTCCTCCTCCTCCGGAATCTTCAGAGTCTCGAGATCGCCTTTCCTCAGAGTCTTCTCCGGATTTCATGGTGGACCAGCGCTCGGAGGCTAAGGAGTGGGAGGACGAGCCGGTGGCGAGGGTACCGGTCCCAAACTGTAGTGAACTGGGGGAGGCGGATGTGAGAAGGCTGGAGCACCAGTATCGCCTGCCCTACAAGTTCAGTTTTACCGCAGCCTCTCCATACGAGACGAGCCTGGACTCTCGTACAGTCCACATCTGTATGTTTCTTCTGTCATGGAAGGGTGGATTCCGCCTTCCTTTAAAACCTTTCGTTCTTCAGCTTCTTAATTTTTTCCTGTTGGCGCCCATTCAGTTGGTAGCCAACTCTTATCTCCTTCTTTCCGCCTTCCGCATTCTCTGCCGCCAGTGTGGGGTTCCTCCTTCCTTGGACCTTTTTCCCTATTTTTTTGAGTTGAAAGCACATCCTTCGGCTGGGAAGGGCTTCTACTTCATGCAGGCGAGGCGGAATAGGAGTTGCATCTTCTTGGCGACGAAGGATTCTTCGCATAAGGGGTGGAAGACTCGGTTCTTCTGGGTGGGGATTTGTTCAGTGGAGGAAACCTAGAGGTGTCCAGTAATCCCCAATTTCCACCCGAATATCCCTCCCAGGCAGGATGAGTTCCCTCCACATATGGAGAAATACGCGGCCATCTTGCTGAAGCACCGCCAATCCACCGAAGAGCTGGTTACTCCAGAGAATATCGAGCGGTGTCTTCTTACGCGGCTGCATCCGTCGGGCTCAGGTGCCACAAGCTAGATTCTCCTTTGAATGTGGGGGTCATCTTTCTTTTCCTGAATATGTCTTCTTCTTCGTGCAGACACCAGGCGGGAACCTCTAAAGGAGGCCGCAGAGGTGATCGAGCTTGGAGATGACTCGGTTGCTGATGAACCGACTGCTCCCGTGGGTCGCTCTCGAACCAGAGATAAGGGCAAGGGAGCGGCCCAGGGCGAATCCTCTAGGCTGAAGGGACCCAAGCGCAAGGACCCAATAGAAGGCATGAGCCGGGCCGCCGCGAGGGCCAGAAAGCGGGCCAAGAAGGCCGGGGTCGTACCCGCAGTTGGAGGTGACCTTGCCGCGGCTCGCCCCTCTACCGAGCATGATGGGGCCGACCCTATCGGGCGGGCTCTCCCAGCTGCCGAGCCAGAGGGGGCCGAGTAGGTTGGGGTTGCCCCTACGGGCGGCAACGATGCGGGCTCGGTTCTTCCTTCGGCCGGGATCGAGGGGGCCGAGAGTGATCCTGTGATTGGCGGTGGTGCCGACCCGGCTCTCCCCTCGACAGGAGCCGAGGAGCCCGTGGCCAAAGTGGGGGATGTTGAGACCATGGCCGAGGCTGGCGCTTCAGGCGGTGGTGCCGGTGCTGAGCCGGTCCAGGTTGAGGGGCCGTAGGAAAATCCGGCCGAGGCGCGAGGGGCGACCGAGGCTGGGGCTCGATCCGAGCCACACGGTGGGGCACCGGGCGATGGGGGGTTCTCCGTTCCTGTGGCCTTGGAGAGGCTCGATATCTCGGGTCCCCCTGCACCAAGTATGCCGCGGTATAGCCGCGAAAGTGAGGGGGGAGGTAGGCAGTACTCCCCATCCACGGCTCTCGCCGGGGTTATGGAGGGCGGCCTGGCCCTGGCCCAGATTGGGGCTGCTCTGGCGGAAGCGTACGCTCGGTCGGAATGGGAGCGAGCGAACCTGGCCTGGACCCTCGGTGGGTCAGACAGGAGGTTGGCTCGGCTCGCCGAGGAGCGTGATGGGCTTCGATGGGAGCTCTCCTCAGTCAAGGAGCTGGTGCGGTCGAGCCGGGTGGAGACCGGGGCGCTAACCGAGCAGCTAGCCAAGGCCCAAGAATCGCTCGAGAGAAAGAGCAGGCTTCTCGAAGAGGAGCGCCTTGCACGTGTTGAGCTGGATGGCCAGTGGGAGACCGAGCGTGCCGAGCTGGTAGACTGAGCGGAGGAAGCTGAGCGCCTTCGGCGGGAGGCCTAGGCTGATCGAGCCGAGGCAGAGGAGCAGGTGGCGGCGGCCGAAGAGCGGACTACTGAGGCCGAGCAGAAGTTAGCTGAGGCGGAGCGGCGGGAGTCCGAGCTCGCTGGTAGGGTGGGATCGGCCGGGGCGGAGGCTCTCGAGCAGTACAAGAGCTCAGAGGCCTATCGGGTAGACCTTAAGGAGGCTGCCCTCCCTTACTACAAACTAGGACTTCGTCGGGGCATCCGCAAAGGGTTCAGGCAGGGCAACGATCGGGCCGTCTCTTACGCCGAGGAGCAGGCGTCCGGAGTAGTTGACTTCCCGTCTGGGTAATGTTATGACTCGGACTTCTCATCCTCCAATTCCTCTACTTCGGCGCAGGATGAAGAGGATCACGAGGGCTCATCGTCCGAGGGGTCGCCAACTCCGGATGCCTCGGGAGGGCAGGCAACCGAGGCAGTTCCCACGCCAGTGGGGTCAGTGCCAGGGTCGGCCGTTGCCTAAGATGCTGCGGGCAGACCGCTCGAGCCCTCTACTTCCGAGCTTCGAGGTGGGCCGGAGGCCTGATGTATCTGCTTCGCTTTTTCCTTTTGTATGTCCTTTTCCTTTTTGAAGGAAAAAACTTCCTTTTTGTGTGGAAATAAATAAGGCAGTAGTGTTATGACGAAGACTTATCTGTTCCGTATTGCCATTGCCGTATTTTGTTCAGCGTATCTGCGGTGGTTGGAAAGAGCCGATACTTTCTGCGTGGATCTCGCCTGATGGTTGGCTGAGCATCTGATAGGGTGTCTTTCCATTTTCTCATGCTTTGAATGCCTGGCCACTTCGTGTATCCCACTTGGGTGGAAGATGAGAAGTTTGAGGTGACCGTTCGTAGGGAGAAATCCCTTTGGCGTGCTTTCGAGGAGAGAATCTTTTAAGGAAAATAGCCTCCCTTTGCCTATAAAAGGTCTGAAGGGCGTCCCTTCCTCTCCACCGCTTAGGGGTTTCCCTGACAGTCTTTCCTCATTCCTTCTTCATGTAGCATTGTGCCGTTGTATTTAGAGCATGGAAGATGTTCCGGAAGATGAGGCTACCGAAGACGGGGGGCAGAGAGTTCTTGCTGCTTCGGATTTGAAGAGGGTTCGACGGTCGTCGAATGGAATTGAAGAGGGCTAGACGTGCGGAGGCACGTCGTCTTCCGTCTATTAGTTCTAGCGGTGCTTGTAGGGGGGCGAGATGGAGGACGGATGGGGGCATCAGACATCCCTGCCGCTCGTCCCTTCCTACTCGCTTCACGGATGGGAGGAGGAAGCCAACTAAGCTCCATCCTTTTCGGGCCTTCCCCTGCCTCCTCGTCCAGCTCTGCTGGTTTCTTTTTCTTTCTTGCAGCCTCTTTTTTCTTCTTCTGCTCTACTCCTCCTTTCTTTCACTCTTCGAAGGGTGCCTGCACTCTCTTTCTTCCAAAGAGTTGGCAGTTTGGCAGGGAAGATGCTTTCATATGCATTCCCTCTCCTCCTTCTCTTCCAAGTTCAACTTAGAAGGTAGCATTCTCTTTCCTAATCTCTCTGTCACCTTTGTCTCGAGCTACCCGAGCCAACGGGGTCGACTATCCTTTATCCGAGCCAATTTCTACACGAGGCAGAGTCAGTGGCTGGACGCAGGAAGGTCATCCGAGTCAACCGAGCGATGGGCTCATACGACGGCGCCAGATGGATTTTTTTGCTTTTTTGACATGTATTTTCTTGGCTTCGGCCTTCCTGATGTACAAGCGGGTTGTTTAAATAAAAGAAAGGAGCCTTTTGCTTTTATCTCATGTCGTTTGCACAATGTTCAGCATTCAGAAGTAGAACTTGCGTAATGTAGTCGCGTTCCAGGTCTTAGGGATGAGCTCTCCTTCCATCGTGGATAGACGGTCTGCTCCTTTTCCGAGCGTCTCGACCACTCGGTAGGGGCCTTCCCAATTAGGGGATAACTTGCCCGCCGCCTCAAGTGGTCGAGAGGCTTCGGCTTTCCTGAGAATGAAGTCTCCCGATTGAAAGTGTCTGTCTCGGACTTTGGCGTTGTAGTATCGAGTGAGGCGACATCGGTACTCCGTTGCTCTGATGCTGGCAATCTCTTGGACTTCATCTGCTAGGTCGAGGTTTTCGAGCAGTTTCTGGTCGTTTGCCTCGGACGAGAAGCAGATGACTCAGAGGGAGGGGTTGCCAATTTCCAACGGAATCATGGCCTCAGTACCGTATACCCGCTAAAAGGGGCTTTCACCGGTTGCCGTTCTGGGAGTCGTTCTGTGTGACCAAAGTACGTTTGGCAATTCCTCAAGCCAGATGCCCTTGGCTTTGCTGAGCCTAGTCTTGATGCCTTTTAAGATAGTCTTATTGGCATTTTCGACCAGCCCGTTAGCCTGAGGGTGGGCGACCGAAGTGAAGTGATTGTGAATATTGAGGTCGGCGCATCTGTCTCAGAAATAACGAGAATCAATTTGCCGACCATTATCGCTTACTATCACCCGGGGGATGCCGTAACGACAGATGATCAACTTCCAGATGAAATTCCAGACGACTGTCTCGGTAATCCTTGATGTGGCTTCGGCCTCGATCCACTTAGTGAAGTAGTCGATGGTGACGATAATGAACTTCTTCTGGGCCTGGGCCGTTGGGAATAGCCCGAGGATGTCTATTCCCCTGCGAGTGAAGGGATAAGGCTCGGCTAGAGTGATAAGCTCCGTTGCTGGCTGATGGACCAAGTGGTCAAATCGTTGGCAGCAGTTACAACTTTGTGTGTAGGCCGAGCAATCGCGATGTAGGGTGGGCCACCAATAACCTTACCGTAGCAAGATCCTGGCGAGCGACCTTCCCCCTAACTGCGCTCCGCACAGACCTTCGTGAACTTCTTCGATCGCTTGGTTGGCTTCGTCGGTGCTGAGGCACTTCAAGAGAGGGCCGGAGAAGGATCTCCGGTAGAGAGTGCCATCCAGAGTGACGAATCGCCGAGCATGGTACTTCAATCTGCGGGCTTCCCGAGGGTCAGGAGGCTCCTGGGAGTCTTGAAGCCACGACAGGTAGGGGGTACGCCAGTCGCTTGGGGAGGCTGAGTCAACAGCTAGGAGCTCCGAATCGATGCTCGACCGCTCTAGCTCTTCGAGAAGGACCGATCGAGTACCCTCGGGGTCAAGAGTGGAGGCCAGCCGAGAGAGGGCGTCCGCTCGGGAGTTTTCCTTCCGAGCTATTCGGACTACCTCGAAACTCTCAAACTATTGTGCCACAGTCTTGACCAGTTGGAGGTATTTGATCATCAGTGCTTCTCGAGCTTCGTAGTCGCCGTTGACCTGGCTAGCGACCAGTTGGGAGTCAGTATGAATCCTAACTCGCTCAGCCCCTAACCGTCGGGCGGCCTAATACTCGGAAGCGTTGTTAGATGCTTGGAAGTTAAACTTCAGGACGTACTATAGCTCTGCTCCCTCGGGGGACTTCAGGAGGATCCCGGCACCGCTTCCGGCTGAGTTGGAAGATCCGTCGATGAATAGTTCCCAGGTCGGCCTGGGCGTGGACGGAGATCTCTCTTCAGTCGGGATGGTGCTCTCGGTGATGAAGTCAGTGAGCGCCTGGCCTTTGATAGTCGAGCGAGGCCGATACAATATATCGTAGGCCCCGAGCATGATGGCCCACTTGACGAGGCATCCTGAGGCTTCAAGGTGAGCGAGGATCCTCTTCAATGGTTCGCCGGTCAGCATGGTGATGGAGTGCCCTTGGAAATAAGGTCGGAGGCGCTTGGCCGAGGTAACCAATGCTAGCACGAGTTTCTCGGTTGTGGGGTACCTTTTTTCAGCCACGTTGAGCACCTTGCTGGTGTAGTAGACTGGTCTCTCGATTCCCGAGTCATTTCTGACTAGGACCGAGCTAACTGTAGATGGAGTCGCCGAGAGATAGACTGCAAGGCTTCACCTGGGATGGACTTGGAAAGCATTGGGGGCGAAGCCAGGAACTCCTTAAGCTCGATGAACGCTCTTTGGCATTCCTCGTCCCACGCGAATGTAGCAGATGCCATTTTAGGCCCCCTCAACAGTTTGAAGAAGGGTAGGCATCATTCAGCCGTGCGGGATAGGAATCTGCTGAGCGCGGCAATGCGCCCGGTAAGGCGTTGAACATATTTGATGCAGGTGGGTGGGCGCATGTCCAGGATGGCCTGGACCCTGTCGTGTTTGGCCTCTATCCCACGCTGGGTGACTAAGAAGCCCGAGAACTTCCCAGACCTTACTCCGAAGGCGCACTTGGCGGGATTGAGCTTCATGTTGTACTTCAGGAGGGTGTCGAAGGTTTCCGCCAGATCGGCGAAGTGGTCTTCGGCCTTGGGGGTCTTCACAAGCATGTCATCAATATAAGCCTTGACGTTCCGACCGAGCTGCCCCTCGAACATATGATTGACCAGCCTTTGGTACGTGGCTCCGGAGTTCTTTAACCCGAAAGGCATCTGGGTGTAGCAATGTACGCCGATGTCGGTGATAAAGGCGGTATTCTCAATGTCTTCGGGGTGCATTCTGATCTGATGGTAACCTGAATAGGCATCCAGGAAGCTGAGTATCTCGTTGCCTGAGGTTGAATCAACCAGTTGGTCGATGCTCGGTAATGGATAGCAGTCCTTTGGAGTAGCCTTGTTAAAGTCGGTGAAGTCCACGCACATCCGCCACTTTCCCGAAGCTTTTGGCACCAGGACGACGTTAGCCAGCCACGTCGGGTACAGGACCGGTCTAAAAAGGCCAGTCTTTTGCCCCTTGGTGACTTGCTCTTGATAATCGCCTGCTTCTCTAGCGCGTGCTTCCTTCTGCGTTGTTGCACAGGCTTCATGGTTGGGTCGAGGTTGAGCTTATGCACCACCGTTTCTGCCGGTATCCCGGGGAGTTGATCATCAGACCATGCGAAGACCCGAATGTACGCGGAAAGAAAATCCTTGTATTGCTGTTGAACCTCAGATGTTAGGTCGGCTCCGATCTTTACTCCTAGGGTCGGGTCATCGTTTAAGAAAACCGCTAGCAATTCGCCTCCAGGCTCGGCGGTTGTGGATTTTTCCTCGACTTCCCAGGGGCCCTTGCTCTTCCCGTCCGACCTTGTGGCTTCAACCGAGATATTGTAGCACCTTCTGGCCATGGCCTGGTTGCCTCGGACTTCTCCCAACCCATTTTTGGTGGGGAACTTCATCTTTTGGTGATAGGTAGACCGCACCGCTTTCGTTTGGCTGAGGATTCCCCGGCCGAAGATTGTGTTGTATGCTATCATACCTTTGATCACTATGAAGTTCACCATGACCGTGACGGTTTTGGGTGGGGTGCCAAGAGTAACCGGCAGGCTTAGGGCTCCCTCGGGATAAGTGGCCTGGCCATTGAACCCACACAGGGGGGTTCAAATCGGGCGGAGTTTAGACGGATCCTCCCCCATCTTAAGGAAACATTCATAGGATAATACATCAGGGGCACATCCATTGTCAACTAGAATCCTGTCTACGTTACAATGATTTATTCTGGCCGATATGACTAGGGCGTCATCATGCGGGGTGCTCAGCCCTTCCAGGTCTTGGTCGGATAAGACTATGACATGGGGCTCACTCGGCGGGGCCTTAGGAGGCTCGATGGCTCGGCTCGCCCGCTCAGCATGACGCTTCCTTCCTCGGCCGCTGTCTCCTTCTGATGCAGCTCCTCCGGTGATGATGTTGATGTGGACCCCTCGGGGGGGTTGTAGATCTCCACTGGGGCACCTCGGTCTTCCTGGTGCCCGGCCACGAACCGGGAGAGGTGCCCCTGACAAACGAGATGCTCGATCTCGTCTTGGAGCTGATGGCAGTCGTCGGTGTGATACCCGTGGTCACTATGGAATAGGCAATGCTTGCTGCGACTGCGGTTCTTCGACCTCATTGGCTCGGGTTGGCGGAGGAGGCCCGAGCCTTTGATGTCTTCATAAATCTCGTACACTGGAGCGGTTAGGGGAGTGTACCGCTCGTACTTTCGTGACGGTTCCTTGTGTTCCTCGTCTCGGTTCCACCTTTTTCCTTGGCCCGAGCTTGGCTCGGGTGCCCGCTTCTTGTCCCCCTCTCGACCCGAGCCGGTTGCGTCTCGGCATGCGCTGAGCACTTCTTCGCACTCGGCATGGCGCAATGCCAGAGTCACTAGCGCAGCAAGGGTCGAGGGAGGGTGGAGGACAAGCTCGCGGCGGAGGTTCTCATCGCGGGTGCCCCCGGTCAGTGCGGTTATGGCCGAGGCGACGTCCAGGCGGGGGATCCTCAGGGCTTTCGATTTGAATCAGAGAATGTAGGCCCGAAGTTTCTCCCCTTGCGCCTGTCTGAGTGCCAAAAGCCCTGCTACCGACCTTGGGGGACCGCTGCCGGCGAAACTCTCCTTGAATACTCGCCCGAATTGCTTGAAGTCTCGGATGGATCGGGGGCGAGGGCCCGAAACCACGCTTGGGCGCCTTGGACCAAGGTGGTCACAAAGGCTCAGCACTTGATGGCGTCGGACGCTCCATGAAGGGTCATCAGGGCGTCGAAGTGGTCGGCCGGGTCACCCTTGATAGGGTGCTAGGCCCGGATACAGAGGGGGGGTGAATGTATCCCTCTACAAATAATGCCCAAATTAAAACTCAGATGCTAGACACAGTCTCAGAATAAAACCAATTCACTTGATCATATGAAGAAACACCTTGAGCGCGCCTATGCAATCATCTAGCGGAAGCAAGGAAGGCAATCAAACCACTGCACAGATAATTTTTTAGGTGGTTCGGTCCACAGACCTACATCCACCCCTCACTCCCAACCGGAGTGAGGCTTCCACTAGCACAAGCTAGAAACCACATACTCAGTCTGCAACAGGTGTTGCCAAACAGCTTGACCAGGGGAACAACCTCCCCTCTTCCTCCAGACCGGAGGGACACCCCAAGTGACTCCCAACCACTTGGAACCAGAGACTAGGTCTCTCTTCCTCCAGACCAGGAGGGAACCCACCAGTGACTCCCCGTCACCAGCAAACCAGAGGTCACAGACCTCTCTTCCTCCAGACCAGGAGGGAACCACTGATGACACACAGTCACCAGCGAACTGGAGATCAGATCTCCCTTCTCCTGAGTCCACAGGAGGAACCCGACCTCACTATTGAGTATCGGAAGAACAAAAGTAATCAGAGTAACAAAAGGAAAAACAAGAAATGAAAATAACACAGCAAACAAAAATTGGAAACTCAAATGCACAATGTGGCTCTCAACGGAGCTGACTGGCCTGGATCTGATCCACGGTCCAGTAGGAACTTCTTTTGCTACTTCTCTTCTTCTTCTTCTTCTCAACTCACGCTCTCTCTTTCTCTTCTCTGCTCTCCTTTTCTCTCTCACTGTCTTTCTCTTTTCTTTCAATCCTCACGAGCTCTATCTCTCTTTCTTTTTCTTTTGCTGCTCTCACACTCTGTCTTTTTCTTCTGCTACTTCTCTCTGCTGCTCTCATTTTTCTTCTCTCAATCTCTTTCTCTGTTCTTCTTCTTCTTCGGCTGGCTAACCTTCTCTTTTTCTTCTGGGGACCTTTCCTCTAGTACCAGCAGCAGCCATCGAAGGGTTAAAGAGGCTCTTTATAGGAACACGGCCTTCGTATGGATCAAGCAGCAGCAGTCTAATGAAATTCCACTGGTCCACATGTCAGGGAATAGAAGTTTCTATTCCTAGGATCACGTGCCAATCGTTTGCCCCTCGGATCACGTGCCCAGACACCTGCAGGATTAAAGTGTTGTGCCCCTTGTGCTTTGATGATAATGTGGTGTTTTAATGATAGCAACATGAATGAGTCACCATATTATTTTGTTAAGAACATCACATTGAATGATAGCAACATGAATGCATATGACTGTTATATTATCTGGAGAATACTTGAGTGTGTTATATCTGATCTATTCTGTGGAAGAATGCATGAGTGTGTTCTATCTTATCTGTTATGTGCATGAGTGTGCCAGTCTGTGGGTCGACACCCTCTTAGATGGGTCGACCCCCTTAGATTCGCATGTCTATACATTCATTGCATATGAGCATCTGTGTAGTTTTTGGCTAGCAAGTCTATACATCGTCAGGGCTCTTCATGCATGTGCATAGTCTATACATTGTGCATCTCGTTGACAAGTCTGCACATTCATGAAGTCTGTATAGCCATCCACTTGAAGCAATTCTTTAAGTCTATACATTGCATTGGCTAATGTCTGCACAACGTCCGTCTCATTTAGAGTCTAAGGCAATGTCTATACACTGGACTTGAAGTGTGTACACTGAGCGTCTCATTGAGCGTCTCATGTAAGTCTATACATTACATTGGCCTTCAAGCTTTA
Organism: Amorphophallus konjac; assembly: GCA_022559845.1. Lineage (NCBI taxonomy): Eukaryota > Viridiplantae > Streptophyta > Magnoliopsida > Alismatales > Araceae > Amorphophallus > Amorphophallus konjac. Next base: position 453,387,390 of record CM040121.1, on the reverse strand, counting down.
CAAGTATGTACAACGGCATGTTCATGCATTCAGCCCAAGTCTATACATCGTCCGTCTCATGCATTGTCTTAGGCTAAGTCTGTACAGCATCCAGCGTCTTTCTAAGCGTCCTATGCATTGGCCAAAGTCTATACAGACTTCAGCGTCTCATGCAGCGTCTTATTTGAAGTCCATACATTGCATTGCATTGGAAGTATGTACATCAGACTGTTCATGCATCAACATTCAAAGTCCATACATTGGACTGTAGCATGCACGAAGCTAAGTCCATACATTGGACTGTAGCATGCATCAGTGAAGTCTGTACAGAGTCATGCATTGTTCTTCAAGTCCATACACTGCACTGTAGATTGCTCGAGGTGAAGTCTATACATCCATTAGTTGAACATTCAAAGTCCATACATTGGTGATGTCTGTACATCCACCTGTTCAACTTCGAAGTCTGTACATTGGAAGTTTTATCTATGTTGCCCCTCAAAGTCTATACATCGCAGTTGAGTTGAAGTCTGTAGAGCCATTTCCTCTGCCAAAGTCTATACATCTTAGAACTGTGCAAGTCTGTACATTGGGCTTTCACATAAAGTCTGTACATCGTTCCCTTGCCGAAGTCTATACATCGTGAACCTTCAAGTCTGTACAGACTTTGCTTGCCCAAGTCTGTACATCGTTCAGTTTTTTTGGCAAGTCTGCGCATCGTGAAGTCCATACATTCAACTGCCTTGCTTTGATCAAGTCTGTACAGAGTTTTCTTTGGCAAGTATGTACATCATTCATGAAGTCTGAACAACGAGCAAGTCTGTACATCGGATTAGTCTGCATCGGCTAAGTCCATACATTGTCCAGTGCATTGCATACATCGTTCATGAAGTCTGCACATTGTGTTGCTTTGTTCACACTTTGTCTTGTTAAGTCTACACATTGATGCACGTTTACTTCTACATAATTGATGTCTATACAGGGCTTAAGCTCTGCATATGCAGAGTCTATACATTGCACAGCATTGTATTCACATAGTCTGTACAACGCATAGCCTTGCATGAATAGAGTCTGTACAGGCCATTGCACTGCATTCACATAGTCTATATAACACAGAGCCTTGCATGAATGAAGTCTGTACATCGTGCATCTAGTGCTTCAAGTCTATACACTGCTGCACGTTGTGTTTTGTCGAAGTCTACACATTGCTGAATGCTCATCAAGTCCATACACTCTCAAGTCTTTACATTGCCTAAGTATGTACAGCGGTTGCCTTCTTATATGAAGTATGTACATTGCATTCGAGTTCACAAGTCTATACAGTCTGAAGTCTATATAATGCAGTTCAACTTACAAGTCTATACATTGGACTGTGCTTCGCAATGTCTATACATTGGACTGTGCTTCGCAAACTCTATACACAGGACTGTGCTCGTAAAGTCTGTACATCCTTCAAGGGGCCAAGTCTATACATTGTGTCGTTCACATCTGCAAGTCTAGACATTGGAAAGTCTATACACTGCATTGTGCATACTATGATGTCTGTATAGGGTTTAGACTTAAACTGATAATTTGATTCTCTGTCTGACAGGCACCCTTCGCAGAGCCTAATGAAGGCACGTGATCCAAGGAAGGACGAGGTTCCCTGATCATGACACGTGGAAGCACTGTGCTGAAATGCTGCCACGTGGACTGAGGCTTCTTGGCGAGAGATGTGGAGGGCACACGCCACGCTAATCTGCTGCTGCTATATATGTATATTTTCTTCCTCAGAAGAAGACAAATAGTGAGCAGAAGGAGGTAGTTCGAACAAGAGGTGAAGTCTGTACAGAAAGACAGAAGGAGAAGCCGCAGAGAGCCATGATCCACAGAGAGAAGAAAAAGAGAGAAGAAGCAGAAGAGAAAGAAGAAAAGGAGAGAGATAGAGAGCTCGAGCAGAGTGTGAAGAGAAGAAGAAGGAGGAGAGAGAGAAGAGAAGATCAGACAAGATCGTTCCTACTGGATGTTGGATCAAATCCATTCAAGTCAGCTCTTTAAGAGCCACATTGTGCTTCATTATTTACAGCCTTCCGATTAATGTTTGTTTCCCATTTTCATGTTTTCTTTTATACCTTTCCTCAAGCTGTTTGTCAGCGGAGCAAGCTGTGTTGCTCAACATTTACAGTGGAGGACTCCACTAGACGGCTAAGTTGTATTGCCCAGCAGAGCAAGCTGTGAGGCTCAGCAGGCGAGGAGGATTCCTCAGACAGCAAGCTGTGCGGCTCAGCGGATTGTATGGCAAGCTGTGATGCCCAGCTGTTCAAGCTGTGAGTCAGCGGAATCCACACTCGGTTTGAGTGTGGGGTGGACGTAGGTCTGCAGGACCGAACCACCTAAAAACCCATTATGCAGTGGTTTGATTTCTTCTATCTGATTGGCGCTAGATGAATGCTTAGGTGCACTTTGCCTTGATTGCTCACTGTGTGTTTGTTTAATTCCACAACTGCTTATTAGCTTTCAGGTTTGTCTAGTTAGCGAACTAGCAATTTTAGTGAGCATTAGATTTTAAATTGGGTGAAGTTTTTAAAGGGAGATTCATTCACCCCCCCTCTGAATCATAGCACCAAACCCAACACTTGGTATCAGAGCGGGTTGTTGTGCATAAGATCTAACAATCCGCAGCATATCCTACATTTCTGTTTGGTGCATTTCAGAGTGTGCTTCTTGTGTTTTGTGCTTTGTTTCACCGGCTTAGTGTCTTTAATTGCTTATCTGATTACGGTGCACTCATTACATCTCGATGGCTAATCCTCCGATATTCAGAGGTAATGATTTTGATTCTTGGTTAGACAAGTTTCATCGGTATGTAAAAATAATTGATCCTAGAATCTGGAAGGTAATGACTCGCGGTTCGTACAACTTATCAAAAGATAAATCTAGATGGACTGAGAAGGATAAATTGAAAGATTCTGTCAATACTAGAGCATTAGTTTTAATGAAAGAATCAATTGACAGAACTCTAATCTCATGTATTTCATCTTGCAGGTCTGCCAAAGAAATTTTGGAAAAACTAAAGCTCACCAGGAACCACAACAAATGCTTGATGGCTGATCGGAGAAATGATGATGATGAGACCTCATCTCAGGTAAGCTCCGATTCAGATGGATACTCTTTTGATAAATTGATAGTGATGTATGAAGATTTGTTAACAGTATCCAAGAAATTAAAATCTAAGAATAAAAGGTTGAAAAAGAAAATTGAGAAATGTGATTCTAATGCATCATGTGAAAAGTGCCCGAAGATAAATGAATTATATGATAAATGTCTTTCAGAGAATCACATGAATATGAAACAAATGTGCCTATTGAAAAAGGAAAACCAAGAAGGTTTCAATAAAATCTCTGAATTAGAAAGTCAGCTGAAACTAAAAACTAATGAACATTTGATGAATCTGGAAGAGTTGGAAAGGATTAAGGTTGATCTGAAGAAATCAAAAGCTGAGAATGTAGAAATTCAGTGGAAGAATAAAAATCTTGAAGCTGAAATAGAGAAAATCAATAAAGAAGCAATGCCTATCTCTTCTGTAGAGTCAAGCTGTGATATGTGCTCAGCTCTAAGAGAACGTAATGAAGATCTCTATAATGAAAATGAATGGATGAAGAAATAAATTACTGTGTTTGAGGAGGATCACAGAAATCTGCTTGCTGAGAAAATCAAAGTGGAAGAAAGGGAAGAGGAACTAATTGAAAAACTGGAGCTGATGTCTGGAAGAGAGAGATATGCGGGTAATGAAGGAGTCATGAAGCTATCTGAAGAGAACAAAGAACTGAGGGAACAAAACAAAAAATTGATGGTTTTAAATATTGTTTTCTCACAGAGGTTTCTGACTATCGAAAAAGAGAAATCTGTTTTTAAGGAAGCTCAACCTCAAAAATTTGATAAGGAAAACATTAAACTGAAAGCTAAAATTAAAAAACTAAAGTGTTTAAACACTGGCTTATCTGAAACACTTCTCACATTAAAAAGGGGAAAATTCACTTGTGATGGAGAATCACAAAGGGTGATCTGTCTAGAATAAGAAGTTGAGAAGTATAAAACTGTAAATAAAGTCTTAAGTGAATGTGTCAATTGTAGTGAACAGGAGATAGCCAGTTATGAGCTTCATATAACATCTTTGAAAAATAAGATTCAGGATCTAGAAAAATTAGCATCCAATTCTGCTAAAAATGAAGGAAAGATTAAAACTGTCATGGAAGATAAGAATGACAATTCAAGAAAGGGGATAAGCTGTAGTTTTGATATTAAGTAAATTATTAGAAACCAGCTATACTCTACTTTTGTGCAAAGTTCTGATGTAGCTGGTACTTCAAAGCAATCCCCAAAACAAAATGAAAATCAGAAATCACCTTCAACATCTGTATTTTAGTTCAAAGCCCAGAAAAATGAAAAGCAAACAAAAACTGTTAAGAATGATCAGAAATTGAAAAGGAAGGGTCAAACAAAGAAGGTAAAGAATACTTCTGGGTATATACTAAGATCTGCCAACTCAGTTGAATTCAATGGGTTTATGCGAAATGCTCATGCTTCACGTACTCATTCTCATGCATCTAGTCAGTCTGTTAGTAATCATGTTGCCAGGAAATCACAAGTGTCATGTCATTACTGTGGTAAGATAGGGCATGTAATGGATGATTGCAGACTGTTGCTTGAAGATGAGCATGCTAGTGAAACAATGCATTCTAGGAATTCATCTGATAGAAACCATGCCATTAAGAAATCTGATGCATCTTGCTACTACTGTCGTAGGCGTGGTCATCTAATGAATGCATGTTTTAAAATGAAAGAAGATAAACATGTGAATTCTAGATTTTACACACATGCTCATAGCCCACATATATATAAATCTACTTCAAGTCAGCATATTATTTGTTTCACTTACAACAAGCCTGGGCATAAGGCAAATGAATGCTGGTCAGGAAATCACTGGGGTAACAATGAATCAAGCAGCAAGCATCTTAGATGCTTTGAATGTGGTAAGCATGGGCATGCAGTCAAGGACTGATGGCATGTTCAGGGAACTCATAGTAACTTCAAATCTGTTGAATTCCTCGGAACAAGAAGTGCAAACATTTAATATTTTAACTGTGGCAAGGTAGGTCACAGATTTATTGAATGTTGGTCATCAGGTAATAAGAAACAAAATGCTCATGTTTACAACAGAACAATTCATGCTCAGTATCATAGGTCTCATGCTGCTGTTGATATGCATCATAGGACCAGAAAATCTACTGTTTCATGTAGATATTGTGGTAAATTTGGTCACTCTATGGATAATTATTTTCTGATGAAATTTGATGACCATGTTGCTAAGAAACTGTTTAGAACACCTGATAGGGGTAATTCAGGACCCAAGACTTCTTGGGTTCCTGCAGGATCAAAATGATTAATCTTTGCAGGTGTGCCTTGGAAGCTGAAGAATACAGGGGTTAATAATCCAAGGCACTCAAAAGTGAAACCTCGAGAAGTGGACTATTCAGGTTAGTTCTGAAAACTCAGTTTAAATTCTGTCTTCTGAAGTTGTGTCCTTTAGATGATAGCATAGCATGTTAAATATGTGTTTTGCACATTCTATCATGTTTAGCATTGTCATGTTTGGATTTTTTGAACTCTCCTCATACATGATTTGCATATTGATGATTGTCTGAAATTGCATATGCATATATGTTGTGAATGCATTGCACATCATCATACTGAAAACTCCAAAAAGAAGTAACTGGCTGCATATTGGACTGCTTTGCACTGCATTTCTTTGCATGACCACTTTGGTATATAAATGGTAAGCTACTAAAAGGCAGGGAAATCTGCCTGGAGGTTCTTACAATGTGTGAGATGGTCCTTGAGACCAGATTCTCCGCCAAGTACCAAGGGTCTAGTTTTCATATAGAGCAGTGTTCTAAATGTCATAAAATTTGAAAAATCTGAAAAATTGAAATGAAATTGATGCATTTGATAAATTCTCTCTCTGATTGAACAAAGCATGAATTCTTCTTGAGCATACTCTAAAATCATGAACAGTTCATTAATTGTATTTCATGCACTTTGTCAGGGGGAGATTGTCTGATGTTGCATATGAAGAGTAGTGCAGTTGAAAAACCTAAAAGAAATTTCATTGCATCTAGACAGGGGGAGCATTTAGAATTGGTGTTTTTAATTGTCATATGTTGAACACCTATTGTCTAGTAATTGATCAACTCTCATATGTTATCATATTTCTCTCTCTCTTGAAATAGATTCTGCCTTCCATTCGTTGAGTTGTTAAAGAAGAGTCTCCTTCAACTCTCTTCATGATACTACCTGTCAGCTGATCTGTCTGAACTCCAGACTCAGCCACTGTGTGTTGATGTTCACTCTTCTGAAATATTTCTCTATTGGCTCTTGCACCAGCTTATACTCACCTATTGTCTACTATTGATTGCTGGTCAGCTAAATTTATTTGTTCTGATCTGAGGTACTTAAGCTGCATGTCATGCAATTCAGTCTGAGAACTTGATAGAAATTCATATCATATAGGTTTAAGAATTACCACTGAATCAGACTGATATAAGATTAATGTATTCTCAGATTTGTAATTAAATGAATTGAAAATATTTGAATGATAAGGTTTAATAAACTTTAACCACATGTGTCATGTAAACCTTAGACTCTCTCATCTGATATCTGAAAATTTGAAATCAAGGCTACTTTGGTAGAGATACATAGAGTGAGTGCTGTGGTTACACATTAACTTGAAAAATATTGACTAAGTAAAAATTTGTGAATTCAGAGCAATGACTCGGTCACTGAGAAACTGGGTTCTTTATCAATGAAATAAAGTAACTCATGTCATGAGGTGCCATAGTTATCTCTGGTAAAAATTTATTGAAAAACCTGACAGAGCAATGGCTTATTTGTGTTGAGTAACTGGGGAGTCTGGCCTCTGATCAAGGTGTCTTCTCATGTAAAAAGACACTTATATTGCTAACTCTGTTCTCGTAGTTGAGAGGCAATGAGAGTTATCACACTGAGTAACTGGGTCACTTCACCTGAGACGTGTTGTGCCTCATGTAAAAAGGTGTTGATCAACCTAAATTGCTCATGAAAATAAAAAGTGCTTCAAATGAAAATATTTTGAAAAATTCTGTCAACTCATGTTTTTAGAAAAGTGCTTAACTTCTGTACTAATCTGTGTATATTTTTCAAAGGTGCTATTAAGATCATGTGTGTAAGATAAAAGATGATTGCTTTTGAGTGTTATCTGAATATTTGGTTCACTTTTATTAAAACTTGGATTCAGATATGAGTATTGAGTTTAATTTGACAAATTTGGTATACATCATAATTAAATCAGATTGGTTAAGTTGCCACTTCATAACCCTTTATGATATAAGAGTCTATACTTCTTAAGACTTATTGAAGTGGTGCAAGCTTCAAAATCCCTCATGATCAGATTCTTTCCAGATAGCCTGATCAACATAAATCTTGATATTGATTATTCATTGAGATGTCTTGTGATGATTGTTATCTACTCTTGCCTTTCTATCTTCAATCACTTTACTCTCCACACTATTGGAATCTTCCACCTTGTTTTACAATCAGCTCTGGTTCTGTGGATGTTTCACCTGGTTCATTCTGTTCATGCAACCAGAATTCAGATTCTTTGTAATGGCAGATTTCAGATTAATTTATTGGATAACCAGAGTTCATTCCTACACTTCAGGGGAAGTTATGGGTCATCTACTTTTAAGGGGAGAGTAGTACATCTTGCATGTTGATAGGGGGAGAGCTGTTTCATTATCATAAGGGAGAACTTCATTTTCATGAATCATGTTTCATTCTCTGACTTTGTGTGCTGAATTTTGTCTCTCAAACCATTCCTTCTCTTTTTGATTATGTCAAAGGGAGAGAATAGTTTGACGAGTCAGTGTGACTCATTATGTTGCCATCATCAAAAAGGGGGAGATTGTTGTGCCCCTTGTGCTTCGATGATAATGTGGTGTTTTAATGATAGCAACATGAATGCATATGACTGTTATATTATCTGGAGAATACTTGAGTGTGTTATATCTGATCTATTCTGTGGAAGAATGCATGAGTGTGTTCTATCTTATCTGTTATGTGCATGAGTGTGCCAGTCTGTGGGTCGACACCCTCTTAGATGGGTCGACCCCCTTAGATTCGCATGTCTATACATTCATTGCATATGAGCATCTGTGTAGTTTTTGGCTAGCAAGTCTATACATCGTCAGGGCTCTTCATGCATGTGCATAGTCTATACATTGTGCATCTCGTTGACAAGTCTGCACATTCATGAAGTCTGTATAGCCATCCACTTGAAGTAATTCTTTAAGTCTATACATTGCATTGGCTAATGTCTGCACAACGTCCGTCTCATTTAGAGTCTAAGGCAATGTCTATACACTGGACTTGAAGTGTGTACACTGAGCGTCTCATTGAGCGTCTCATGTAAGTCTATACATTACATTGGCCTTCAAGCTTTACAAGTATGTACAACGGCATGTTCATGCATTCAGCCCAAGTCTATACATCATCCGTCTCATGCATTGTCTTAGGCTAAGTCTGTACATCATCCAGCGTCTTTCTAAGCATCCTATGCATTGGCCAAAGTCTATACAGACTTCAGCGTCTCATGCAGCGTCTTATTTGAAGTCCATACTTTGCATTGCATTGGAAGTATGTACATCAGACTGTTCATGCATCAACATTCAAAGTCCATACATTGGACTGTAGCATGCACGAAGCTAAGTCCATACATTGGACTGTAGCATGCATCAGTGAAGTCTGTACAGCGTCATGCATTGTTCTTCAAGTCCATACACTGCACTGTAGATTGCTCGAGGTGAAGTCTATACATCCATTAGTTGAACATTCAAAGTCCATACATTGGTGATGTCTGTACATCCACCTGTTCAACTTCGAAGTCTGTACATTGGAAGTTTTATCTACGTTGCCCCTCAAAGTCTATACATCGTAGTTGAGTTGAAGTCTGTACAGCCATTTCCTCTGCCAAAGTCTATACATCTTAGAACTGTGCAAGTCTGTACATTGGGCTTTCACATAAAGTCTGTACATCGTTCCCTTGCCGAAGTCTATACATCGTGAACCTTCAAGTCTGTACAGACTTTGCTTGCCCAAGTCTGTACATCGTTCAGTTTTTTTGGCAAGTCTGCGCATCGTGAAGTCCATACATTCAACTGCCTTGCTTTGATCAAGTCTGTACAGAGTTTTCTTTGGCAAGTATGTACATCATTCATGAAGTCTGAACAACGAGCAAGTCTGTACATCGGATTAGTCTGCATCGGCTAAGTCCATACATTGTCCAGTGCATTGCATACATCGTTCATGAAGTCTGCACATTGTGTTGCTTTGTTCACACTTTGTCTTGTTAAGTCTACACATTGATGCACGTTTACTTCTACATAATTGATGTCTATACAGGGCTTAAGCTCTGCATATGCAGAGTCTATACATTGCACAACATTGTATTCACATAGTCTGTACAACGCATAGCCTTGCATGAATAGAGTCTGTACAGGCCATTGCAATGCATTCACATAGTCTATACAACGCATAGCCTTGCATGAATGAAGTTTGTACATCGTGCATCTAGTGCTTCAAGTCTATACACTGCTGCACGTTGTGTTTTGTCGAAGTCTGCACATTGCTGAATGCTCATCAAGTCCATACACTGTCAAGTCTTTACATTGCCTAAGTATGTACAGCGGTTGCCTTCTTATATGAAGTCTGTACATTACATTCGAGTTCACAAGTCCATACAGTCTGAAGTCTATACAATGCAGTTCAACTTACAAGTCTATACATTGGACTGTGCTTCGCAAAGTCTATACACTGGACTGTGCTCGTAAAGTCTGTACATCCTTCAAGGGGCCAAGTCTATACATTGTGTCGTTCACATCTGCAAGTCTAGACATTGGAAAGTCTATACACTGCATTGTGCATACTATGATGTCTGTACAGGGTTTAGACTTAAACTGATAATTTGATTCTCTGTCTGACAGGCACCCTTCGCAAAGCCTAATGAAGGCACGTGATCCAAGGAAGGACGAGGTTCCCTGATCGTGACACGTGGAAGCACTGTGCTGAAATGCTGCCACGTGGACTGAGGCTTCTTGGCGGGAGATGTGGAGAGCACACGCCGCCCTAATCTGCTGCTGCGATATACATATATCTTCTTCCTCAGAAGAAGACAAATAGTGAGCCGAAGGAGGTAGCTCGAACAAGAGGTGAAGTATGTACAGAAAGACAGAAGGAGAAGCAGCAGAGAGCCACGATCCACAGAGAGAAGAAAAAGAGAGAAGAAGCAGAAGAGAGAGAAGAAAAGGAGAGAGATAGAGAGCTCGAGCAGAGTGTGAAGAGAAGAAGAAGGAAGATAGAGAGAAGAGAAGATCGGACAATATCGTTCCTACTAGAAATTGGATCAGATCCACTCCAGTCAGCTCTTTAAGAGCCACATTGTGCTTCATTGTTTACAGCCTTCCGATTGCTGTTTGTTTCCCATTTTCATGTTTTCTTTTATACCTTTCCTCAAGCTGTTTGTCAGCGGAGCAAGCTGTGTTGCTCAGCATTTGCTGTGGAGGACTCCACTGGACGGCTAAACTGTATTGCCCAGCAGAGCAAGCTGTGAGGCTCAGCAGGCGAGGAGGATTCCTCGGACAACAAGCTGTGAGGCTCAGCGGATTATATGGCAAGCTGTGATGCCCAGCTGTTCAAGCTGTGAGTCAGCGGAATCCACACTCGGTTTGAGTGTGGGGTGGACGTAGGTCTGCAGGACCGAACCACCTAAAAACCCATTGTGTAGTGGTTTGATTTCTTCCATCTGATTGGCACTAGATGAATGCTTAGGTGCGCTTTGCCATGATTGCTCACTGTGTGTTTGTTTAATTCTGCAACTGCTTATTAGCTTTCAGGTTTGTCTAGTTAGCGAACTAGCAATTTTAGTGAGCATTAGATTTTAAATTGGGCGAAGTTTTTAAAGGGAGATTCATTCACCCCCCTATGAATCATAGCACTGAACCCAACATAAAGAAGAGTTCAGTCGATCAACAAAGCACAGGCTGTACAGAGTTGCTGCTTAACGTTCAAAGCATGAATGCATCGAAAGGATTGTACAGACTTCAGATGCAGAATCTAGGCAAGTATGTACAATGTGAGAATGTGTAGACTTAGAATGCAGCGATGTGCAGACTTGGTATGAAAGATGCATGTGCAATAGAAGAGAAAGTGTGTACAATGAGAATGAATGTACAGACATTACATTCACGAGTGTACAGACTTTTGATGAATACATGTAATGCACTAAGCGATGTACAGACTTCATTCATGCGTGCAGGTATGCTAACAACCGAATGTATAGACATGAAACAAGGGAGTGTATAGACTTGATGTTTACGTGCATGAGAAACCAATGTATAGACTTGCAGAGCTTTCGCTAAGTCTGCATAGACTTGATCATGCAAACGACGACACCAGTGTACAGACTTGCTGAGCTTTCGCTAAGTCTGTATAGACTTGATCATGAATGAACGCATGGACTTCACATAGTGTATGGACTTGAAGTGCAATGCAACAAGGCAATGTGTAGACTTTGTGATGCACAACCATATGCAATGTATGGACTTCAATGCAAAAGCTGGAGTTAAACAAAGAATGTATAGACTTCGAAAGATGCAGACTGGGCAATGTACAGACTTCACTTCGTGCAAGGTACAGGACAATGTATAGACTTGATGGAGCTTCAAAGTAGCTACAGGATAATGTATAGACTTCAATGTATGTGCAATGCAAAGGCTGTACAGACTTCAAATGTAAAGGCTTTGGCTATATAGACTTTGATGCCCAAATACAATGTATGGACTTGTTGTTGTGCGAGCATTGCTACTGCCAGTGTACAGACTTGATGATGTGCAATGCATGAACAACCGATGCAGTGTGCAGACTTGATCTCTTGCAATGCAGCAATGTATAGACTTTACTATGCGTGCATGCTACGATGTGTAGACTTGATGAAATACAAGGCAACACAGACACTGGCTGTATAGACTTGGATATGTATGCAGGGCGAGGCAAGGCAAACTCTATATAGACTTGAAACACAAAGAAGCACACGGAGTGTACAGACTTGGTCTGCGACAACAGGCTGTACAGACTTGCATGAGACGATGCCTAAGATGCTGCATGAGATGATGAACAATGTATAGACTTTAACGTAGGTAAAGTAGACATTGTATAGACTTTACGAACACACAGCAGTGTATAGACTTGGACGCTCGCTATGCCTACGATGTACAGACTTAGTGTTGCGACACTAGGCCAATGTATAGACTTAGACCACCTGCATGCTATGTAATGTACACACTTCTAATGCCTGTAGTCTATGCAATGTATAGACTTGGAGGACTTGCATGCTGTGCAATGTGTAGACTTTAGGTCTCGCATGCAATGCAGTGTGTAGACTTTGAAGTGCTTGCAGCTGTGCAATGTGCAGACTTTGAAGTCTCGCATGCAATGCAGTGTGTGGACTTGTCATGCCTACACAAGGCGATGTACATACTTGCTGCATGATGCTAATGTGCAGACTATGTAAATGCATGCAGTGTATAGACTACACTTATCTGGGGAGTCGACCCATCTAGAAAGGGGGTCGACCCACTTCTGTCCTGACTATGCTGAGTGTGATGATGCATGGATGTTTAGCCTGTACTGACTTCCACAAGTAGAGTAAAGCAACTAATGTATATGTATATGAATGCTTTATGCAGCAGATAACATGACTGGACATCAAATGTAATGCTTTAGATCTGATAAACTGACTGAACAGCAATGCAATGCTTTATGCTCTGATAAACTGACTGAACATCAGAATGACTAAAATGACTGAATATCACATGGTGACTCACTGTGCTTAACTCACATCAAAACCAATCATCAAAATCACAGGGGCAGAACAATCTCTCCCTTTTTGATGATGGCAACACTGTCAACACAGTGAGTCATTCTGATGATGTGAGTCATTCTGATGACTCAAACTATTCTCCCCCTTTGACTTCATCAAAAAGAAAATAGTTTGAGAAGTTAAAGCATATTTATGACTCAGTCAATTTCTCCCCCTTGCTATAATCAAGATGAACCATGGAGAGATAAGAATGTAGAGATGCAGATGCAACAAGAAATGTATTACCTCCCCCTAAATATATGAATGCAAGGTCACAATTGATATGAACATGATTCAATATGACAAGGAAGCTCCCCCTGAATAGATACCAATTGATATGCATCTGTTGCATTTCTCCCAATTGATATGGTTGAGAGGGAGACCACAGTGGCATTCAAGGATAAGTTCAGGTCAATGAACCAAGGACAGTGAGCAGAAGAGTTTCAAATAATCAGATTTACAAATAAGCTCCAAACACAAGAAGTTCAGCCAGATTTTCAAGGAGATACCAATCTCATAAATCAATAATAGAATTTTTCAAAGTCTTCCATTATAAGGGCTTGAATGAACTTTATTGAACAGCATGGTTTAAACATGATGTATACAAAGTTTGTCAATAAAATTCTGTATTTGTATCTAAAATCACAGTTTAATAAAAGTGAACCAAGCCCTCATATTTATATCTTGATTGACCTCCCTTTCTCTTACACAATCAAATTTACTGACTTCTTTCGAAAATACATTGACTAGAATTGAGATCAAGCAATTATGAAGTCATGTGAATTTATCTAGGGTTATAGCAATTTAGCTTTTACATCAATATTCAAATATTGTAATTTGTTCAGCAAATTTTCATTCTACATATATCCAAAGCACTCTAGTTCAGTGCACACTTTGTCACTAGAGGATATACGTTGATCAAACGCCAATATCCCTAAGCACTTAGTGTGACTAACAGTCATGCTTTATATTAACAGAGATAACATTTACACCTCATGACATACCTCAACTCATTTCTTTGATGAGTGAGATGTATTTCTCAGTATGCATGCCATTGCTCTGCCAGATTTAACAATCATTTTTAAGCAGAGTTAACTATGGCACCTCATGACACAATCCTTTGGACATGGTTTCTTAGTGATCAAAGTCATTGCTCTGACAATTATTTACCCTTTAGACATTTCAGAGAGCTCATTTGCTTCAAAACAATACTACTTTCATGTACTTAACCTCATAAAGCCATGTATTCAATAGTGTAGATTTCAGAAGTTTTTACAAGACTCAGCATGAAACATTTGGTTGAAGTTTATTAAAAACATGACTTAGATATTTTTTAAGAGATTTAAAGTCAAACTTCAATGAAAACATTAAATTTAAACTAGTTGAGTTATTTCAGACATTCATAAAATCGTATAATAGAAGATTTCTAGTTCAAGTGTTTTCAGATTTATGAACGAGAGATGTCCCATTGAAATCTTCATGAATGACTGATGGAAGAGGTCTTCAAGAATGAGTGTTTTTGAAGCTCATTGTTTTCAAATATAATCAAGGTTTGTCAATTAAAAATAATGAGGAAAAGGTTATGCACATCAAGCAACATATCAGGAGGTCAGGCATGCTTCAGGATTTTCAAGATTAACATGCAATGAATTTTGACCTAAGTGTATGGATTTGACAATCTATATGCTATGCATTGACTCCCCCTGACAATATGCATTCAATCACTCTTTTTGGCATTTTTCAATGTAAGGAAATGCAATGCACTATATGTATGCAAGGACATGCAATGTTTGCCATGAAGACTGAACATATGACAATGTGACTCATGCTCATTCAGACTGTCCTACTAAGCAAAATGACCCATGGTACTAGGCGGAGCACTTGGTCTAAAAGACCACCTCACACATAGTAAGAACCTCCAGACAGATTTTCCTGCCTTTTGGTAGCTTACTCTTTGATATACCATAGTGGTCATGCATGATAATTCAACATGGGCAGCATGCATGTATCAAATTTCAGCTTTTTAGATTTTTCAGAATGCAATTTATTTTCAGAGATTATGCATATCAACAATTTTCAAACAACTGCAATTGGCATATGTATGCATCAGATGCAGACAACCCTTTTAATCTCATATTTGCACAGAACACTCAGCAAGTGCATGATCAGAAAATAATGCAAATTGCAGATGATGAATGAATATGCAAAAATAGATTTAATGTGCTATGCAGTAAAACTAAAAATAGGAAGTGCAAGAAAATTAATTGAATAGTTCAGGAAGGGGTTTTCATTCTTGAGTGCCTTGGATTAATCCCCTCTTTATTAATCAGCTTCCAAGGCACACCTGCAAGTTAGCAAACTATTTTGCACAAATAGGCACCCAAGAAGTCTTGGGTCCTGACATGACAGTATCACTCCTAGCAGGTTTTCTCAGCACATTTTTAACTTGATGATCATCAAATTTCATCAGAGGATAACCATCCATCAAATGTCCAGATTTGCCATAATGATGGCAAGAAGCAGCAGATTTCTGATTTGATTTATGCACATTCTTATTAGCATGAATTCTATGTGCATATGCATGAAAATTTTTGTTAACAGAATTAAAATTCTGTTTACCAAAACTAGTCTTGCTTTGGTATCCTGCCAGCCAACAGATTGTAGCCCTGTGACCTGGCTTTCCATAGTTATAGCATGAAAGTTTTGCAAATTGTTTTATAGGGAATTTGACAGCATGGGAGTTAATAGAATTCTTCTGAATATGCCAACAGTCCTTGGCTGTATGGCCATTTTTCCCACACTCAAAATATGTAGAAATCTTTCTTCTAAATGTAAATTTATTCCCACCAAAATCATTTCTATTTGCAGAGAATTTAGCATGTTTGAAATTCTCATTCCTACCCTGAATATACCAACAGTCCTTGACTGTATGGCCATGCTTTCTACACTGAGAGCAATTGAGAGAATTTCTTCTAAAAGAACCTGACCAGCATTCAGAGGCCTTGTGACCAGTTTTGTTGCAGTTAAAACAGATGATGTGTTGGTTCTTTGAAACAAATTTGTTCTTATTAAAAACATGTTGATTTGCAAAGTATTTTGTATGATATGAGCATGATTTTTTCTTACCACTTGCAAACCAACAATGAGCAGTAGTGTGTCCTACTTTATCATAATTAGAACATGTGACACTCTTTTTCTGAGGGACAGGGAACTTAACCTGCGAATCCCTACCATGTATTTCTCTAGCTTTCAGATCATCTGATTTCATTAAGTTACATTCATGCATCAAGTGGCCAATCTTGTGACAGTAATGACATTTCATGATTTCCCTTTTATGTGCATGTCTAGGTGTATCAGTGTGTTTTACAGCATGCACATTTTCAATGTGATTCAATCCTTTCTTCACATGACTGACCTTTTCCATTTTTCCAGTTTATTTCTGATTCTTCTGAACATTTGGTTGTTTATTTTCTGAGGTGGTGGCTACATCTGATGCTTTGATAAAAGATGTCATTAGCTTGTTTTTGAAAGCCTTTTTATTGACATTGTTGTAGCCTAACCCTTCCTTTTGAGTATTGACCTTAACTCCTAACAACCTGTCCAGATTTTCTTGTCCATCAACAAATTTAGATAAAGAGTTCCTCAAGTCTTGGATTTCATATTCAAGAGAGGTAATTTGTAACTCATAAATGGCAATCTCTTGCTCACTGTAATTCACACATTCAGTTAGCACCTTGTTAGCAGTTTTATATTTCTCAATTTCATATTCCAGATTGCTTAGTTTATCAGACTCTTCTATGTGAATAGACTTTCCTCTTTCTAATGCTACAAGTCTTTCAGACATAGCAGTGTTCAACAGTTTTAACTTTTCATTCTCCTTAGATAGAGCATCATTTTGAATTAACTCATCAAGAAGAGTCTGATCATCATTTGATATTTTTGGATTATCTGAAATTTTAGATTCTCTTTGCATATTTTCAATGTCTTTCTGAAGCTTTATGTTCACAGAAGTTATCACATCATATTTTTCAGCTATTAGACTCTTCTCGTCTTTAAGTCTTCTGAATTTCTTTTCATGATCAATAATCTCATTTGCAAGTTCTTTTTTTTTCAATTTTCAACAACCCAATTTGATCTTTAAGGATTTGAATATCAGAAAAACACGCATCATGAGATTGTGTCAACTCTAGACATTTTCTACAAGGAGAACTTGAACTTTCTAACCCAGTACCCTTTTTTAATTTTTTATACTGACTTCTTAACCTCTCATGTGACTCTAATAATTCAGCATATGAATTCTCCCAATCATCTAAAGTATAGTTCTCAAAGGGATTTACCTCATCATCATCCTCTTCTTCATTTTGGCTGCCACTTTGATTGCTTCTGTTAGCCATCATGCAGCTGTCCTCCTTTCTCTCTTGAGCTCGCTTTAGCATATCCAGAATGTCTTTAGCAGAACTGCAATCATGAAAGCAGGAATGTAAAGCCTTATCAGTAGCTGCCTTCATTAGATTCATAGCTATCTGATTCTCTTCATGCATTGATCTGTGACTGTCAGTCTATTTGGACTTTTTCTTTGGTAATTTATGAGGACTATGTGAAATTAACTTCCACAGATCAGGATTAACTGATATAACATAATTGTGCAGACTGACAGACCACACATTAAAATTTGAGCCGTTGAAAACTGGTGGATCACCCAAGGAAGCAGATCAGATTTAATGCAAGAGGAATATTGATGCACCAAAAGCAAATTAGCACCGAAGACTGTAGGATCGGATCTGCAGGTCGCTGGACCTTCTATGCAGACACCGCTCTGATACCAATTGATAGGGTGCTTTGCCCGGATACAGAGGGGGGGGGGGTGAATGTATCCCACTACAAATAATGCCCAAATTAAAACTCAGATGCTAGACACAGTCTCGAATAAAACCAATTCACTTGATCATATGAAGAAACACCTTAAGCGCGCCTATGCAATCATCTAGCGGAAGCAAGGAAGGCAATCAAACCACTGCACAGATAATTTTTTAGGTGGTTCGGTCCACAGACCTACGTCCACCCCTCACTCCCAACCGGAGTGAGGCTTCCACTAGCACAAGCTAGAAACCGCAGACTCAGTCTGCAACAGGTGCTGCCAAACAGCTTGACCAGGGGAACAACCTCCCCTCTTCCTCCAGACCGGAGGGACACCCCAAGTGACTCCCAGCCACTTGGAACCAGAGACTAGGTCTCTCTTCCTCCAGACCAGGAGGGAACCCACCAGTGACTCCCCGTCACAAGCAAACCAGAGGTCACAGACCTCTCTTCCTCCAGACCAGGAGGGAACCACTGATGACACACAGTCACCAGCGAATTGGAGATCAGATCTCCCTTCTCCTGAGTCCACAGGAGGAACCCGACCTCACTACTGAGTATCGGAAGAATAAAAGTAATCAGAGTAACAAAAGGAAAAATAAGAAATGAAAATAACACAGCAAATAGAAAGTTGGAAACTCAAATGCACAATGTGGCTCTCAACGGAGCTGACTGGCCTGCATCTGATCCACGGTCCAGTAGGAACTTCTTCTGCTACTTCTCTTCTTCTTCTTCTCAACTCACGCTCTCCCTTTCTCTTCTCTGCTCTCCTTTTCTCTCTCACTGTCTTTCTCTTTTCTTTCAATCCTCACGAGCTCTATCTCTCTTTCTTTTTCTTTTGCTGCTCTCACACTCTATCTTTTTCTTCTGCTACTTCTCTCTGCTGCTCTCCTTTTTCTTCTCTCAATCTCTTTCTCTGTTCTTCGTCTTCTTCGGCTGGCTAACCTTCTCTTTTTCTTCTGGGGACCTTTCCTCTAGTACCAGCAGCAGCCATCGAAGGGGTAAAGAGGCTCTTTATAGGAACAAGGCCTTCGTGTGGATCAAGTAGCAGCAGTCTACTGAAATTCCACTGGTCCATGTGTCAGGGAATATAAGTTTCTTTTCCTAGGATCACGTGCCAATCGTTTGCCCCTCGGATCACGCGCCTAGACACTTGCAGGATTAAAGAAGATTTTAGTCGATCAACAAAGCACAGGCTATACAGAGTTGCTGCTTAATGTTCAAAGCATGAATGCATCGAAAGGATTGTACAGACTTCAGATGCAGCATCTAGGCAAGTATGTACAATGTGAGAATGTGTAGACTTAGAATGCAGCGATGTGCAGACTTGGTATGAAAGATGCATGTGCAATAGAAGAGAAAGTGTGTACAATGAGAATGAATGTACAGACATTACATTCACGAGTGTACAGACTTTTGATGAATGCATGTAATGCACTAAGCGATGTACATACTTCATTCATGTGTGCAGGTATGCTAACAACCGAATGTATAGACATGAAACAAGGGAGTGTATAGACTTGATGTTTACGTGCATGAGAAACCAATGTATAGACTTGCAGAGCTTTCGCTAAGTCTGTATAGACTTGGTCATGCAGATGACGACACCAGTGTACAGACTTGCTGATGGGGGCATCTCTCGCCCTTCATATTTTTTTTACAACTTCGATTGCTTGCTAGCATAGCTCCACTGTGTCCGTCATATTTCTCTAAGTCGAGTCATGTAATTTTCATATTTTCTTTGAGTCATAATCATATAATTTTCCTTTTATTTGAGTATTGTACCTAGGTTATTGAGTCATTTCCCCAAGTTTGAGTCTCATTAGGCTAATGAGTTTGCTATTGGGCCTATTTCTTTGGGCTAGGCCCATGGGCGCCCCCCACCTTCCTTCGGTTATTTGTTAGTGTGTTAAATGTCAGGGTCTTTTGTGAAAATGTGGGTTGCCTATATATAGGACCCCATTTCCCCCATTTGTAATCAATGAATGAGTCAATCAATCAATGAAATTTGAGTTTTCTAGTGTCCACATAGAGTGGTGAGAAGCCCTCTCCTTTCCCCCCCCCTCTCTCTTCTCTCTCTCTCTCCCCCCTTCCCTCCAAGGGGAATTCGCCCCCCTTCTCTCTCTCCTCCCCTCCCAACCACATCACCCTCCCACCTACCCCATTAAAGCCCCTCCACTTCCCCAAGCTATCATTACTTCCCCCCCTAGTCCCAAAGAGAGACCCCCAATCCCCACCCCACCCTCCAACCACCCCATCTATTTCCCATGCACCCTTCCCTCTCCCCCAAGCAACCCTTCACCTCCTAGACCATTTGAAATTCAAAATACCCCTCCCTCCACAACCTAGGTCGCCCAAAACCCTCTCCTCCTTTGGTTAGGGTCGCCCTCCCCCTCTCTCTTACCTCCTCCATCTCCATTCCACCTAGGGTATCAACCATCATTCACTTCCCTTCCCTCCTCATTCCCCATTGCTAGAACCAGCAGCCCCCCCTGCCCCCTACTTCTTCCCAGCCCTTCCACATCACCTCTACCCTCCCCCAACACCTCCCTCACACTCCCCTCCCACCAGTCATCAAGTCCCCTTCACCATTTCCTCCTTCTTCATCTCCGTTTGTGGCCATTCGGGATCTACACCGGCGAACCTGCTAGCAGCTGCGAACCTACAGAGGATCACCATCTTGCAGCAGCAACCACGGCTTCCTCCGGATGAGTTTGAAGACCCAAGATCTATCCACAGAAGCGTCTTCCTGTCTTCTTCAGAATGGCGGTGGTCTCATCCCCATCCGAGGTTCGTGCCGCCCGGGAGTTCCGTTCTCCCACAACTACGCAGAGCTGCCCCTGTGGAGTACCTGATCCGGAGTAGAAGCTTCACCATGACAAACCTCGGAAGAATCAGGCCAAGCGTTCTTTTGTAAAGTTCTTCCTCGTCCTGTCTAATTTCAGAATCAAGAAGCGTAACTCCGATCAGCGTCCGTGTTCGAGAGTTACCAATTTTCTTCCCTGGGTACATAGTTCTACTTCCCCACAGTCTGCACCGACCTATCACCACTGTTCAGAGTCCACTGGTCTTCTCCGGCATCGTTTGGCTTCCCCGCTAGTTCTGCTGTGAAGAGGGCTTGTCCACAGTTCCAACGGCTTCAACGGCACTTGATTCTGAGTTCGGGAGCGGTCGGGGCATCCTCTTCTTCCTGCTGTTGGAAACCTGAGGCTGTCAGTCCGAGAAGCTACCACCCTATTCGAGCCTCTTCCCGGACCAGCCTCGGCACCAGAAGAAATTAAAAAAATTCTGGGGCATTCCCGTTCCAGATACGAAGAGTTTCCCACCGGTCCCGGCATCAGCAAAATTCTAGATCAAGATCTGCGTCCTCAACTCTGGCTGTCTGTCCCCTATCGTAGAGAGCGGGCAAATTCGGCATCGGCTTCTTCTCTTGTGTTTTCATCACTTTCTCCCCTCTCCGCTGGGCCGGCTGAAGGCCCCTCCCTGTGTGGAGGTAGTAATTGGATGTATTCTTTAGTTTCCCTTCCCCAAGATCCCCCCCTTGCATGGGGTGTAGTGCATGTCATTTAAAATTTCAGGTTGAAGCATCTCCGGCGCGGCGTGCGGGTAAGCCCACGCTTCCTCGCTCGCCCTCGTCTCCGGCCGGGATCGGTGTCTTCACACCGATCCGGTGAGCCACTGCACACTCCTCTTTGCTTAAATTCCTTTGCTTAATTAGTATCGCATCTTAGTGCCGTTGGTGGTAAGTGGACCACCCGAACCCGAATTTGCTTATGATTGAGTGACTACTGCGGGTGAGTTGTGAGAGAGCCATTAACACCCACACCCTCGGTGTGCTGGCCGCCTACGAGAGTGGGCATCCTAGGACCCTTGAGAGGTCTAATCCAAAGCTAGCCAACCCCCGGAGCAGCAAGGGCTCGTCCCGGACCCTTACCACTATCACCGGTTTGCCTACGGGCACAAGAGTGCGCTTAGCGGGTGAGTCCGCCCGAGTAAAGTCACCGGTTCGTGCGTTGGTTGCTTGCAAGGTCCAAGGGTCATTTGATCATGTGATTATCACCCCAAGGTGGTGTCACATCAAGTGGTATCAGAGCAAGTTCACAACATGTCTCTCCACAAGTTGGTCCTAGGGCATGTTTATCCATTTAGAGTCCTCGGTTGCATCTCCCATGTCCACTAGAATGGCCACTTCATACCCGTCATATCCATCCCCATCAACTTTCCCAAGAAGCCCAAATCCTCCTGGGAGCTCCATTGCCAACAAAGTGGGTAGCAACACCTCTATCATAGAAGCCCTACCTAATGTCCTTAATCGGCTTGAAGATATCATGTCTCGACTCGATCGACTTGAAGGAAATAGCCGTGCACCAAGAATGGATGAGAGTGACCTTTGGGGAAATCTAGAAACGATATTTTTAGAACACTTGAAAATCAAAACCTCCGCCTTTGATGGATCCAACAGCCCAAGCCTTTACCTAGATTGGGAGATTTCCCTAGACCAATTCTTTAAAAGTTGTCCCTTGAACGAAGAAAGGAGAATGAGGCTAGCCAAGGCACACCTCTCCAAACAAGCTAAAACTCATTGGTTAGTTGTGGAAGGTTTAAGAAGGATTCGCAGGGAGGCCCCCATTAGCACTTGGGATGAGATGAAGGTCGAGCTTAGGAAAACCTACACTCTCCAACCCTCTCCCTCCTACTCAAATCACAAAAGCCCAAGGAGCACTTCAACTCCTTCATCCCCACCCGATCAATCCAAGACCCCAATCACCCATTCCCCACCACTTCCCATCTCTCCCACCCCAACCACTACATTTACACCCCACCTCCAAGTCCACACCACAACCATAGGTCCCCATACCCAATTGGGCCCCATGGCCCACTCTCCACCTAGGCCCATGGTAACCCCCACCACTACCTCTCCATCACCCCCAAAAAGGGACACTCCTCCCAAAACCAATCAACCCAAAGCCCTTCAACCCACCTATCTTCCTCTCCCTACCCCAATCCAACTCCCACCAAAGCCTCCACTACTACCCTCACCTATCCTAACCCAAGTTTCCCACTACCTACCACCCCAGATACACCATGCCCCAATCATCACCACACCCTCAAAATCCCCTCTCACCTCCTTGGAAGAAGAACCCATACCCCACCCTATAGTGGTGAACACTCCAAACCCACTCTCCACCTTGGAGGAAACCCAAGCCCAAATTGAAGAAGAAACAACACACGAGGGTCTTCACCTTACATCACCATCTCTAGTTGGAGTCAATCTCATCTTAAGGAAAACCCTTGTTAGTTGGCTAAAGAAGATCCCAATAAGAGAGATCACGGCCCACGATTTCCCACCCATGAAGAAAAACCATCCCATAGTGCCCATCTCCTCTTATCACACCACAATCCAAGCATCTTATCAAGTAGAGACCTTAGAGGATTTTTTTAGAGGCTTAGCATGACAAATTGAGTTCACTAGCATGTTGACCCCTATGGCCGAACAACCTAGGAGCCTTGGCCTCCTACACCTATGCATCGGGTCAATCACCTCGGTCTATACCATTGGTTGCTACACTAGCGACCTCCTTTTCCTTCTCCCTACGGTAGAAGAACCCATCTCGATCCACTCCCCTACCATTGAGATCCCAAATACTTTAATCAGTCAACCAACTAGAAACCTTGGCCCAATTACCTTAGAGGAGGATGACTCACAATTTAGGAACCTTGAAGACATAGAGTGCCTCACTCTAGGAAGACCTTTCCACAACCCCTTTGATCCCTTCCTATAGAAGTCTAGTTCCCCATGTGATCCAACCACCTTATCCACCACCCACCATTCCATATCCCAACCCACCATGTTAGATCTAATTCACCCCATCCTAGACCCGGGTTACACCTTGGGAACCATGACCTTGGGCCACATACCCCTAGGTAATAAGGTTGTGCCCCACCCCATGATGACCACCTTCTTAGATCCATTCGATCCTTTCCAATGGCAGTTAAAGGGTTGTCCCACACCTATACACATGAAAGTCACCTTTAGGAAAAACATGCATGTGTCTAGGCTTACCACACCGCTTGGCATGAACACTATGTTGGGTCCATTCATTCATATCACCCACATGTCAAGTGGAAAGCATGAGTGGTCCATATTCGGATGTAATGGGCCACCGTCATTCATCATAAGTCTTAAACATGTTAGGAGCATTCACGGATGTCCGGGTCCCCCGACACTCATCACACCCACACATGAAAGGGACACCTATGGATGCCCCGGCCCTCCCTCACTTCACATTGGTCATACACATGTCAAAGGCATCTACGGATGTCCGGGTCCCCCGATATTTACCACCACTTTGCATGATAGGGCCACCTACGGGTGCCCCGGCCCACCTAGGTTGACCGAAGTCTACACTGCATCATTACATGATAGGTCTACTTTTGGTTGCCCCGGTCCCCCTTGGCATACCACACACTTCCCACCCACACCGCACCGTAGCTCAAGGCATACTCATTCAAGCAAGCATCTAGCAATGGACAGTGAGGATCGTAATAAGCGGGCAAAAACTCACGAGTGGCACTTTGAATTCCAAGAAGGCAACCTCACGATGGTGGCTTTGGAATGGCTCTACCTTAGGGCCACCTCCAAATCGAGGGCACGAGGACTTGGACCTTCCATGTTCCAAGTGGCTTTGGCAACCTGGCTAACGGGTTGGATTTACTCATGGGATTTTGGGATATACCTCACTTTTCACGTAACGGATCTAGCACCCTCTAAGGGCACCGCGGTAGATCCTAGTGAGCACCTTGAGCCTACCCCCATCTTTGTGAGCGACACCCTCGGAGAGCTTCCACACAACAGCTTGAGAGTCCGACGTGCGCACAAAGAGGCAATACTGGGCAAGCAAGGTACTATCATCGGCAAGAGGGTGTGTCCAAGCCACCTTGAGAAGTTGAAGCGCCGTCCCCTGGTTGCGAACGCGAGGTTGAGTTTGGAGGTTGTAGCTTGCCCGGAGTTACGTTGGAGGACCTCTTCCCCGGCGGACTCATACTCGACGGAGTCGAGTTCTTCGCACCCCGGGGGCATGATGGGGGCATCTCTCGCCCTTCATATTTTTTTTACAACTTCGATTGCTTGCTAGCATAGCTCCATTGTGTCTGTCATATTTCTCTGAGTCGAGTCATGTAATTTTCATATTTTCTTTGAGTCATAATCATGTAATTTTCCTTTTATTTGAGTCTTGTACCTAGGTTATTGAGTCATTTCCCTAAGTTTGAGTCTCATTAGGCTAATGAGTTTTCTATTGGGCCTATTTCTTTGGGCTAGGCCCATGGGCGCCCCCCCACCTTCCTTCGGTTATTTGTTAGTGTGTTAAATGTCAAGGTCTTTTATGAAAATATGGGTTGCCTATATATAGGACCCCATTTCCCCCATTTGTAATCAATGAATGAGTCAATCAATCAATGAAATTTGAGTTTTCTAGTGTCCACATAGAGTGGTGAGAAGCCCTCTCCTTCCCCCCCCCTCTCTCTTCTCTCTCTCTCTCCCCTTCCCTCTAAGTGGAATTCACCCCCCTTCTCTCTCTCCTCCCCTCCCAACCACATCACCCTCCCACCTACCCCATTAAAGCCCCTCCACTTCCCCAAGCTATCATTACTTCCCCCCTAGTCCCAAGGAGAGACCCCCAATCCCCACCCCACCCTCCAACCACCCCATCTATTTCCCATGCACCCTTCCCTCTCCCCCAAGCAACCCTTCACCTCCTAGACCATTTGAAATTCAAAATACCTCTCCCTCCACAACCTAGGTCGCCCAAAACCCTCTCCTCCTTTGGTTAGGGTCGCCCTCCCCCTCTCTCTTACCTCCTCCATCTCCATTCCACCTAGGGTATCAACCATCATTCACTTCCCTTCCCTCCTCATTCCCCATTGCTAGAACCAGCATCCCCCCTGCGCCCTCCTTCTTCCCAGCCCTTCCACATCAGCTCTAACCTCCCCCAACACCTCCCTCACACTCCCCTCCCACCAGTCATCAAGTCCCCTTCACCATTTCCTCCTTCTTCATCTCCGTTCGTGACCATTCGGGATCTACACCGGCGAACCTGCTAGCAGCTGCGAACCTGCAGAGGATCACCATCTTGCAGCAGCAACCACAGCTTCCTCCGGATGCGTTTGAAGACCCAAGAGCTATCCACGGAAGCGTCTTCCTGTCTTCTTCGCAACGGCGGTGGTCTCATCCCCATCCGAGGTTCGTGCGGCCCGGGAGGTCCGTTCTCCCACAACTGCGTAGAGCTGCCCCTGTGGAGTACCTGATCCGGAGTAGAAGCTTCACCACAACAAACCTCGGAAGAATCAGGCCAAGCATTCTTCTGTAAAGTTCTTCCTCGTCTTGTCTACTTTCAGAATCAAGAAGCAGAACTCTGATCGGCGTCCGTGTTCGAGAGTTACTAATTTTCTTCCCCGGGTACATAGTTCTGCTTCCCCACAGTCTGCTCCGACCTATCACCACTATTCAGAGTCCACTTGTCTTCTCCGGCATCGTTTGGCTTCCCTGCCAGTTCTGCTGCGAAGAGGGCTTGTCCATGGTTCCAACGGATTTGACGGCACTTGATTCTGAGTTCGGGAGCGGTCTGGGCATCCTCTTCTTCCTGCTGTTGGAAACCTGAGGCTGTCAGTCCGAGAAGCTGCCACCCTGTTCGAGCCCCTGCCTGGACCAGCCTCGGCACCAGAAGAAATCAAAAAAATTCTGGGGCATTCCCGTTCCAGATACGAAGAGTTTCCCACTGGCCCCGTCATCAGAAAAATTCTAGATCAAGATCTGCGTCCTCAACTATTGCTGTCTGTCCCCTATCACAGAGAGCGGGCAGATTCGGCATCGGCTTCTTCTCTTATGTTTTCATCACTTTCTCCCCTCCCCGCTTGGCCGACTGAAGGCCCCTCCCTGTGTGGAGGTAGTAATTAGATGTATTTTTTAGTTTCCCTTCCCAAAGATCCCCCCCTTGCATGGGGTGTAGTGCATGTCATTTAAAATTTCAGGTTGAAGCTTCTCCGGCGCGGCGTGCGGGTAAGCCCACGCTTCCTCGCTCGCCCTCGTCTCCGGCTGGGATCGGTGTCTTCACACCGATCAGGTGAGCTACTGCACACTCCTCTTTGCTTAAATTCCTTTGCTTAATTATTATCGCATCTTAGTGCCGTCGGTTGTAAGTGGAGCGCCTGAACCCGAATTTGCTTATGATTGAGTGACTACCGCGGGTGAGTTGCGAGAGAGCCATTAACACACACGCCCTCGGTGTGCTGGCCGCCTACGAGAGTGGGCATCCTAGGACCCTTGAGAAGTCCAATCCAAAGCTAGCCAACCCCCGAAGCAGCAAGGGCCCGTCCCGGACCCTCACCACTATCACCGGTTTGCCTACGGGCACAAGAGTGCGCTTAGCGGGTGAGTCCGCCCGAGTAAAGTCACCGGTTCGTGCGTTGGTTGCTTGCTAGGTCCAAGGGTCATTTGATCATGTGATTATCACCCCAAGGTGGTGTCACATCACTTGCTGAGCTTTCGCTAAGTCTGTATAGACTTGATCATGAATGAACGCATGGACTTCACAGAGTGTATGGACTTGAAGTGCAATGCAACAAGGCAATGTGTAGACTTTGTGATGCACAACCATATGCAATGTATGGACTTCAATGCAAAAGCTGGAGTTAAGCAAACAATGTATAGACTTCGAAAGATGCAGACTGGGCAATGTACAGACTTCACTTCGTGCAAGCTACAGGACAGTGTATAGACTTGATGCAGCTTCAAAGTAGCTACAGGACAGTGTATAGACTTCAATGTATGTGCAATACAAAGGCTGTACAGACTTCAAATGTAAAGGCTTTGGCTGTATAGACTTTGATGCCCAAATGCAATGTATGGACTTGTTGTTGTGCGAGCATTGCTGCTGCCAGTGTACAGACTTGATGATGTGCAATGCATGAACAACCGATGCAGTGTGCAGACTTGATCTCTTGCAAATCAGCAATGTATAGACTTTACTATGCGTGCATGCTACGATGTGTAGACTTGATGAAATGCAAGGCAACGTAGACACTGGCTGTATAGACTTGGATATGTATGCAGGGCGAGGCAAGGCAAACTCTGTACAGACTTGAAACATAAAGAAGCACACGGAGTGTACAGACTTGGTCTGCGACAACAGGCTGTACAGACTTGCATGAGACGATGCCTAAGATGCTGCATGAGACGATGAACAATGTATAGACTTTAACGTAGGTAAAGTAGACATTGTATAGACTTTGCGAACACACAACAGTGTATAGACTTGGACGCTCGCTATGCCTGCGATGTACAGACTTAGTGTTGCGACACTAGGCCAATGTATAGACTTAGACCACCTGCATGCTATGTAATGTACACACTTCTAATGCCTGCAGTCTATGCAATGTATAGACTTGGAGGACTTGCATGCTGTGCAATGTGTAGACTTGAGGTCTCGCATGCAATGCAGTGTGTAGACTTTGAAGTGTTTGCAGCTGTGCAATGTGCAGACTTTGAAGTCTCGCATGCAATGCAGTGTGTGGACTTGTCATGCCTACACAAGGAGATGTACATACTTGCTGCGTGATGCTGATGTGCAGACTATGTAAATGCATGCAGTGTATAGACTACACTTATCTGGGGAGTCGACCCATCTAGAAAGGGGGTCGACCCACTTCTGTCCAGACTATGCTGAGTGTGATGATGCATGGATGTTTAGCCTGTACTGACTTCCACAAGCAGAGTAAAGCAACTAATGTATATGTATATGAATGCTTTATGCAGCAGATAGCATGACTGAACATCAAATGTAATGCTTTAGATCTGATAAACTGACTGAACAGCAATGCAATGCTTTATGCTCTGATAAACTGACTGAACATCAGAATGACTAAAATGACTGAATATCACATGGTGACTCATAGTGCTTAACTCACATCAAAATCAATCATCAAAACCACAGGGGCACAACAACCCTGGCCATCGTAGGGCTTGAAGGTAGGGATGGAGGCTCTGGGAGATACCTCTGCCTTCAAGATATGGTCAGAGAGCGGGGATCTCTCCTCATCCTCTGGTGGAGAGGTCTTCTGCAGGGCTCGTAGGGCGTGCTCCTGCTCTGCGAAACGCCTCTCGAATTCTTGCAGTCGGAGGGATAGCTCCGGCTGCCGCTGTGCCGTAGGGCTGGGGGGGCGTGATGGCAGGCTGTCCTGGAGCTTCCTTGGGACTTCGGTCTCCGGGAGGGGACGGCGTGCCCCATGCCTGCCCTGTTTCGGCGTGGAAGAAGCCTATTGCTCCGTAGGGGGGGCTTGCGAGGGTCCTCTTGCTCTGTTGCGGATGAGCTGCTACCCTCGGAGGGTGAAGCGGCCTCCGGTGGTGTGCTGGGACACGTTCTGGCGGGGAGGGCTCTCCAGAGGGGCGCGTGACCTTCCATCCCTAGCCGCCTGGGTCCTCATGAGTTCCACGAGGACGTCCAGTTTCACGTTGAGGGCTTGGAAGGCATCAGCGTCACCGTTGAGCGGTAGCGCTACCGTCGTGGGAGGAGGGGGCGGCAGTCCTCCCGCAGGGGGAGGGGGCGGTCCATCGGTGGGAGTGCTGGCACCGGAGGGGGGGTTTTGGGATGCTTGAGAGGGGCCTCCCCCCGCCGCCACCGTGGCCTTCCCCCTGTTGCTGGCGGACCTCCTCCCTGAACTTCTTCTTACCATACTGGCTCTTTGGTCGTTTCCCACAGACGGCGCCAGATGAAGGGGCGTGATCTGGTTCTTGTCCTGAGCTGGAGGATGATCACCGAATAGTGAACTGTAGAGAAAGGGAAATAGATCAGGGGCCCCAGGGATGGTTCCCTGGGGAAAACCCTCCGATGCCTAAGTCAGTAGAGCAATGGTGGAAGGTATTGAGGGAGGTACAGAGAGGTGCACGAGATCCCCCAACACCAAGGTGGTGAAGTGGTTCCTGCTCAGGGAGTTTTAGGCGTGTATTGCCCTTACCTTTTACTAGAGGGAATCCCTGGTTTATATAGTGTGCTTACCTTATGAGTCCCGTAACCTGAGGAGTTTTAGGCGAGAGTTACGTCCTCATCATGGGATCGTTACGTCCTCATCATGGGATCTTCATGGCCTTGAGGGATCATGGGTCCTTTATCCTCATAAACTCCTGCTCATAAAGGGCTCTCAACGGCTACGTGGATAAGCAATCGTTAGTCGGTCCGAGCATAAAAGGTGACAGCCCTGTCCGGGCGATAGGCATAGCTCGGATGAAGTCAGGTCGGAGTGGACGCAGAGTGCTCGCCTCTATCCCGATGGAGGGATAACTCGGGCGTGGGTCTTCCTCCATTCTGACGCTCGGGCCTTCTGAGCCTAAGGGCCGCCGAGGAAGGATGGGTTCCTGAGTAATCTTTATTGGGCTTTTTGGCCTAAGTGGGCCCTGTGGGGCTGTCACTTGGCTGAGCTGAGCCTCGTTCGGTCCTGATGGGCGTAGTTCAGCTGCTCTTAGATGGGCTACAGAAATCCCCCTCTCCAACCATCTCCCCATACCCACACCCATATCGGTTAGCTTGGATTGATGCCACATCCGTACCCATTCGCACTCGTTGCCTTGTCCCCATCACCTTTCAATCCTACCATGGCCAAGTGCCATGTGACATTCTACCAATGGAAGTAGGGAGCATACTCCTAGGGCGGCCTTCGATCTATGATGTAGATGCTGTTGAGTGGTGATAGGGAGATCTAGAGGGGAGGGGTGAATAGATCAGGCCCTTTTTGCCCTTCTTTGCGGAAGTAAAAACTAAGACTAACATAATAGATAATGAGGCAGATATCAGTTAATATCTGATAAGCTAGATGCACACATGATGCCTGGAAATGGTCCTATCAAGCTTCTACTGTTGGAACAGGAGAGAGGACAAACCACAAGACAAGATCTTTAAGGTGGTTCAGTCTCAATCTAGAGACCTACGTCCACCCCTCACACAACATAGTGAGGCTTCACTAGTGCCAACGCACAACAGCTGATTCACAGCTTCTAACTGAGAGATACACTCTCACACTCTGTTGTGACACAGCTTGTGGGATCATAACCCAAACCACACAGACAGGCGACCACACCTTATGTCTTCCTACACGCAGGTAGGGATCTAATGATATGAAGTTTTTTTAGAAGAAAAAGAAAACTAAAGATGAAATGGCCAGACAGAGTATCGTAATGAAAACGCTATGACTAAGAAGTCTCCTGTCTGAGAATGAGCTTGAGAGAGCCTTGGCTTTCTTCTTTTTGTTGAATCTTCGTAGCAGCCACGGAGGTTTTCTTTTCTTCGTGAGGAAGAGAAAATGTCTTCTTCTAGTTTCACTCACGCAGGCAGCATCAGGACAAGGAGTAGGTTGGACACCAAGCTTTCTTCTTCTTCGTTTTCTCCTCAGCCCTCTTCTTAGCTCACTTGCTACTTTTCTTGGCTTTCGAACTGGAGCTCATGCTCCTTATGTATATTGGTGTCGTTGGGTGACACCAACGTTGTCCACTTTTCAAACAACACCCAGAATGTCACATCCACATTTTTTGATCTGCTTCCACTTGCACAGTTGACTCCATTCTTGTCAAGTCTGCAGGAATGTGGTAGGTAGGAGACCATAGCAGCAAAGGTACGATTTTCTTTAGAAAATATCTCTGCCAAATCGTAGTCTTCTGACACCGAAGCAATCTGACGGCTTTTTCTTGAGCAAACGGATCCTCTGGATTAAGTTCCAGATCTTGAAATCAGCTTCCGTCAGATTCAGATCCGTTCTGGACGAACAAAGTGTGTCGACACTTTCCTGTCAGTGTGTCGAGACATTCCTTTGAAAATCTTGGAGAATCATTCTGGTTGATCGTAGATGTGTCAACACTTTTCTGTCAGTGTGTCGAGACATCCCTTTAAAAAGCCTTGTAGACAGCTTCTGCTGATTTCAAGCATGTTCTGGTTGAACGATGATGTGTCGACACTTTACCCCCAGTGTGTCGAGGCATCCCTTTGAAAGTCTTGAAGAACCATGGCTGATGAGTCGAGATAACACCAAACGGTGTCGAGACATGTGAGCCATGTGCAGAGTTGTTGTAAGAGGGTGTCGAGACATAAGCGCCTTGTGCAAAGATTATCACACGAATGTGCTGACACTTTTCACTCAGTGTGTCGAGACATCGGTGAATCTAGATACTTAGTCAGAACGGCTTCATCTTGAATTCTTCTGGATGTATCGAGACATGAATCGGATGTGTCGACACATTCTGTTATGTCGGAGCTCAAATAGTTGGAATTTTAACATAATCTCTTCTGGATGTGTCGAGACATCGCTGGGCCGTGTCGAGACATCACTTAGTGAAATGCTTCTGCACTTGTTTAATCAATTCATCAAGCCAAAACTAAGTTAGATATTTCACAAACATCTATTAATGATTTATGATTTTTTATCATCAAAACCAGGGGACACAACATTCTCCCCCTTTTTGATGATGACTACCATGAATCATTAAATCCAAGCATTCATATATCAATACAATCAATTTGGTTTGAGGAGCCATCAACCAAGCAAAATTAACCCATTCACATAACCACTGAATGTTAGCATTTTTCAACAGCAACAAGAAGGCTTGATTCATTACTCAACCATAGTTTTGTACAAATCAAGTAAGGATGTGTGTTCAAGTAGTTACACTGCAAATCTACATGCAAAATCTAGATGACAAAGTTAACTACATGCTGGATGCTAGATGATGCTGGTGCTTGATGATGCTGGTCTTCAGTACTTCTCCCCCTTTGTCATCAGTAAGGAGGGGGTGAAGGAGGAGGCTACTGTGGTGGAGGAATGGTGCTGGTGCTGGCCAGGTGCAGGATCTGTGCCTCTTGGAACTCATGTTGCAGGTGGGAGATGGCTGTCTCTAGAGAGTCAATCCTGTGATTTAACTACTCATCCCTTTGACTGATAAAACAGTGTAAGTTCTAGACGTTTTCTTTGATGTCCTTGAGCCAGGTATACATCATCTCACAAATGTATTCCATTTCAACCCTCTGTTGGGAGCCTTGTGATGGAAAACGAGAAGAGGTGGCTTCTGTTTGAGTAGGAGGACACCATTCATCACCTGCGTCCTACAGGGCTGGTTGGAGTTGAGCTTTATGCAGACGTATGAGCTCCAAGATTTCACTACCAACCATATCCAATTTCTTGTATACGGCGTCCATCTTTGCCTCAGCTTTGGTGGTGCTATTGACTGCTCTAGCTGTATCAGTATGAACTATGTCGGCAAGCTTGGATGAGGCATCAAGTAGCTTATTGGTGTCAGAATACAGTTTCCCTTTCAACCTTTGGTAAGCATCCAGTAAGCGAGAAGTAGTGGCATTGATGGTTCTTTCCAGATTGGAGGTGGCATCAAGAGATCTGTTGATCTCTGCGGTTACATGTGCCCGGATGGATGTAGTTGCGCCAGCCGCTTGTGCTCTGATGGATGTTGTGGCTCCAGCCACTTGTTCAGCTAGCTGATTGGAGGACTCCATCAGTTTGGTACACTTAATGTTGAGATTACCTTGATCCTCTCGGATGTCATAGGCATGCATGACCATTTCGGCAGTTTTCTCCTGGGTTTCAGTGTGGATCTCTCGTAGTCTTTTCATGATTTTTCCTGCTCGTTCACACACATTTATCAAGGAGTTCATGAAGCTTTTCATCCTTTCATCTGACTTATGTTTGTCGTGCACAAATTTTTCCCATCGGCTGTTCTGAACTTGCTCATAATGGAGTTGTCTAGCTTCCAGTCTATCCACTTGTAGACTGATCTGACGACAGGAGGAATTCAAACTCTCAAATTGGGCAGTGAGAAATTGAATGAGGGCAGGATGAATATCCATTAAACTGCCAGTGGCACCAAATGCAGGACCTTGTGAGGTGGAGGCCTCGGCATGAAATTCAGGTGGGGCATCCCTTGCAGTGAACACTCTAGGCTCATTTTCTGGAGACAAAGAAGGTTGGATACCAAAAGCCATCATCATCCCAGCTGGTCCATGGGATCTACAAACTGCTGCTACTGAGGAGCCTGCTCAAAGTGGATATCTGCATGAAACATTTCCTCATGATGATCTAACTGTGCTTCTAAATCTGGTTGGTCCTATGCGGGCTGACCTTGTGGAGGTTGGTCCTATGGAAGCTGTACCTGTGGAGCTAGCTGAATAGGAGGGTCAGGTACATGACCAGGTAGATTCCTCACCAATTTGTCACCTTCCTTCTTGAAGTGCATATAGTTTTGGATGAACCTCAGGGTGTAGACATTACTCTGGGGAATAGTTATGGATTTTTCCTTGTCAAGAGGGATGCCAACCTTCTGAAAGATGGCAGTAAGGTGTGCATCATAAGGTAGGCTACGCCTGTTGAAAGTGCAACTGTCCATAACCTGAACCATGATTTCTGAAGACAAACATGGTATTTGTTGAATAGACAGTAAAAAAGGAATCTCTGAGTCTCAGTAAGTCTGCTTCTGCCACCCCCTTGCGGGGTAATCATGGTAGTGAAGATATGATGCAGTAGACGTTGCAGTGGGGGAAACCGATTGGTGTCAAAGGATTTCACCAAAAGTTGGGTGTCATCCTGAGGATTTCTAGGCTTGCCAGTAAGGAAGGTGTAAGCTGCAGACAATTTGATCTCAACCTCAGATTATATTTCCCCATCCTGGGGTATGTGTAAAGCTTTGTGAAGAAGCTTAGTTGTGAGCTTGATGGAAACCCCCTTGACTACAGTCCGAAGGACTTTCTTTTTCTCATCAAAGAACAAGTTCTTGTGGAACTACTGAACCAGAAATGGTTAGTATACCATGTGCTCAGACATAAACTGTCTCCAACCTTGGAACTCAAACAACGGCAGTAGCTCAAGAAAATACACAAGCATCTCTTGGTCACTAAAATCTACATTCCTAGGGAAGAGAATCTTGGTGGGATCACTGTCTTCTTCCCTGGGAGAGGCAGCAGTACTAGGCTTTTGAGGGATTGACTGAGCTTTGGCCTTCCCTTTTTCTTTGACTGACAGCCGTGGCCGCTTGGCCGGAGTTTGCGGCTGCGAACCCTTGTCAGTGTTGGACAACTGGGCTTCGGCAACCCTTTTTCTGGCTGGTTTTGTAGCTGGGCGGTCCTCAATACGCTTGGATCTCCCTTCAGAGGGAGCTTTCAAAGCAGTGGCCTTCTTGGAAGAAGCCGCCTCTTTCTTCTTGTCGCGGGTGACCGGTGGAGCCATGGAGAGTGGACGGAAAGGTGGAAAGGAAACGGAGAGCAGCTAGGGCTAGCTGGGGAGCTGGCGCAAGAGGCAACGAAGGATGGAGCTGGGCGTCGACCTCCACGGCGTGGATGTGTAGAGTCACCGTAGAGAGAGATAGAGAGAAGTAGGGTTGAAAATGAAGAAAGGGTAAGAAATTGGTTTTCACCGTCGAGTTAAATGGGGAAAGTTGAGATTTTTACTTTTGAAAAAGATAACCCTGAAATTAGAAATGGTGTATATGCCCCTATGTTAAGTTCAGATGGTTTAAGGCTTATAAGCTCATTTTTGAGTAATAAAAGTTTGAGAAAACCATTTTTGCAACAAATAATATGACTTAAACATTTGAGAAAGTAAGACAATAGAACCAAGCCCATTTGACTTACTCATCACATTCATTTGGCATGATTAGAAAATAAGATAAGCAAGTATTGAAGATAAACAAAATCCATTTTTGTTTTGAAGCAAGTTGTAGAGTCAACCCCAAACCATTTTTTTAATTAATTAAACAGTCTGATGTAGCATTCACTTTTTGACACAAGGAAACACGTTGTTTAGACGCCAGAGTCCCTGGTTACTCAGTGTAGCTTATCTTTCTGAATTCTCTTGAACAGAGGTGACTTTCCTCATCATGACTAGAGTAACATTCATTTCATTGATGGAGGATCTAATTTCTCTGAAGAGAGGTCATTGCTCTAAAATTATAGCAGCATGGTTTTTAGAGGCGTATTCTCTAATAGACGTCAAGAAGGGAACATGTTTAAAGACAATACATGCCAATCATTTCAAAAGCCAAGAAGCCAAATTGCTGTGAAGTTTCAGACACAGGGGCAAGGGTTATTTTCAAGGACTTAAGAAATGTTTCAATCCTATTATGAATGCAAGTTTGGTAAAACTCAATGCAATGATTCACAAAAATGAGAATTATAAACAAGAAACCATTTCTTTAACGGGAGTAATACAACAAGACTCACCCAGGGTTGTATAGATGAAAGAAAAGTTTCTCAACTCCCCCTCACTTGATGCTCGGTGAAAAGTGAAGGTTCAGAGGCAAGAGATTTGAGGTTGAAATGAAAGAAGCAATGGGAAGAGGAGTCAAGGAAACTCTCCATTTGTTCTTCAAAACCAAAGCAGCAGTGAGATAGTCTCGACGCATGACTTGAAGGTGTCGATCTGAACACCAGGTTCTAAGGTGTATGTCTCGACACATATCACAGGGTGTCGACCTGTTCAACAGGCAAGGTTCAGCATGTCTCGACACACATCAGTACATTAAACTGTTCTCTGCTAGCTTCTGTGATTCTTCATTTTTGACAGACACCTGCCATCTTTTACTGCCAATGCCTCTGACTTTCTTCCTTCAGATAGCCATTCAAAAAATGGTTTTACCTGTTGCTGCCACTGAGAAATGCTTGATTGGATGCTAAAACTTTAAACATGCTTATGCACTAGAGATCAACTATGCAGATAGCAATATGCAATTCTGACTCATGGTACTTGGCGGAGGCCTATCCTCACGCATGAGGAGAGTTTCCTGATAGGCGTAACCTGTCATTTCACTTCTCAAAATTTGATATATCATGTAGTCACAAAATGATGTTCAATTAAAGACATTCATAAGTACAAGCAAACTCCCCCTAAATGTGACCATCATTCAAAGCAAGGTTCATACACCAAATGGACCAGATCTAAAATAATTCAGATATGCTTGTTCCAGTCATGGTAAAAATAGGTAAGCAGATCATTAAAGGAGGAATTTATATCTCAAACTTGAGTGGACTGAGGTCTGCATAGTCCACGCTCTCTCCTTAGGGTTGTAAACCTGTCATTGCTTAAGGGTTTTATGAAGATATCTGCAATCTTATTTTCAGAATCTACAAAATGGAGCTTAAAGTGATTTTTGAGGACTTCATCCCTTATAAAGTGATGCCCAATTTCAATGTGTTTAGTCCTAGAGTTCATGACTGAATTTTTTACAAGATTTATAGCACTTGTGTTGTCACACAGAATGGGTACACAGCCAAGATCTATTTGATAGTCTTGGAGTTGATGTTTGATCCACAGTACTTGGGTGCCACAACTCCCTGCAGCAACGTATTCTGCTTCTGCAGTTGAGAGTACAACCGAGTGCTGTTTCTTGGAAGCCCAAGAAACCAAACATCCACTAAGAAATTGGCAATAGTCACTAGTGCTCTTGCAGTCCAGTTTGCATCCTGCATAATCTGCATCTGAATAAGAAATAAGTGAAAGTTCACAAGATGCAGGAAACCATAGTCCCAATTCTTAAGAGCCAGCAAGGTATCTAAAGATATGCTTGACAGCAGTCAAGTGGGACTCTCTAGGACTAGACTGAAATCTAGCACAAAGGTAAATACTAAACTGAATGTCTGGTCTAGATGCAGTTAGATAGAGTAATGATCCAATCATACCTCTGTATCTCTTTGCATCAACAAGTATACCTTGTTCATCTGCATCTAGTGAAGTTGCAGTCCCCATTGGAGTTATTAAAGGCTTACAGTTGGTCAGATCAAACTTTTTCAGCAACTCCTTCACATACTTGGCTTGATTGATAAAGCAGCCTTCATTGCTTTGACTAATCTACAAGCCAAGAAAGAATTGAAGCTCACCCATTAGACTCATTTCAAATTCATTGGTCATGAGTTTAGCAAACTCTTCACACATTTGAGGTTTAGTGGACCCAAACACATCCACATAAATCTGAACTATCAAGATATATTTACCTTGTTTCTTGGTGAATAGTGTCTGATCTACATTACCTCTTGAATACCCTTGTTCGGTGAGGTATGAGCTTAGTCTGTCGTACCAAGCTCTAGGTGCTTGCTTCAAGCCATACAAAGCCATGTCCAACTTATAAACATGATCTTTTAAATATGTGCATTCAAAACCGGGGGGTTGCTCTACATAGACTTCTTCTTTAATAAGACCATTAAGAAAAGCACTCTTAACATTCATTTGCTGTAGTTTGATCTTATGAGAACATGCAAATGCTAGCAAAATTCTAATGGCCTCAAGTCTAGCAACATGAGCAAAAGATTCTTCATAATCTATGCCAAATTCTTGATTATACCCCTGAGCCACTAATCTAGATTTGTTTCTTACTATCTTTCCATCTTCACTTAGCTTATTTCTGAACACCCATTTTGTTCCTATGACTGCTTTTTCTTTAGGCCTTGGAACAAGATGCCATACTTTATTTCTTTCAAACTGGTTTAACTCATCATGCATGGAATTGATCCAGTTTTCATCTTTTAGGGCCTCTACAATATTTTTGGGTTCAGACTGAGATATAAGAGCAAGTTGTTCAATTTCATCCATAATTTTGAAATGAGACCTAGTTTTGGTTTGGTCATGTAGATTACCTAGGATGTTTTCTAAATGATGATCTTTCAACACTCTTAGATCAGGTTGAGCATTACCTTCATCTGCCTCGGTGACCGGAGCATTATTTGGTTCTCCTTGGTCCTCATTTGCTTGTGTCTCTTCTTGTGGAAGTTCCTCTTTTCCTCTTATGTTTAGGAATTCCCCATCATCATCTTCCCTACAAGAGTTGCTGTGATCAATCTCATCAAAGTGATGTGAGGGGATTCTTCTACACCAAGGGTCTTAAGATTATAGACTCTATAAGCTCTAGACTTATCAGAGTACCCAAGAAATATCCCTTTTTCACTCTTGGGCTCAAATTTGTCCAGAACTCTTTTGTCATTGTTATGAATAAAGCACTTTGACCCAAACACTTTCATGTGAAAGAGAGATGACTTTTTACCTTTCAGCAACTCATATGGAGTCATTTTGGTGAGGGGACTTACCATTGAGCGGTTGATGATATAGTATGCATTGTTTACCGCTTATGCCCAAAATCTCCTTGGTAGATGCCTTTCAGCAAGCATTGAGCGTGCCATCTCTATGAGAGTTCTGTTCTTCCTCTCAACAACCCCATTTTTCTCAAGAGTCCATAGTGAAGAAAACTTGTGAATGATTCCTTCAGTCCTACATAAATTTTCCAAGTCAGCATTGTCGAATTCACCACCATGATCTGAAATGATGTTGGAAATTTTAAACTTACCATCTTGCTTCACTTGCATATACAGAGCCTAAAACTCATCAAAGGTATTATTTTTATGTGCAAGATATAATACCCAAGTGAATCTGGTAAAGTCATCTACCAAGACATAACCAGATCTTTTACCACTTAAGCTAGCTATTTTGGTTGGACCAAACAGGTCCATATGGATTAGTTCAAATGGTTTAGAAGATGAGTTTTCAGTTCTACTTTTGAATAACTTTCTAGTCTGTTTTCCCTGAGCACATGCATCACAAATTTTAGTGCTCAGTTTGAATTTAATTTCAGGCAGACCTTTGATAATAAAATGTTTTACCAATTTATGAAGAGTGTTGTAACTAACATGTCCTAGTCTACGATGCGACAAATAGGCTAGTTCAGATTTGGGTGCAGCAAGATAAATATTTATGTTAGTAGGGTCATCTAAGTCAATCATGTACACGTTATTGACTCTTTTACCAGAAAACTTGGTTTCTTTAGAATTAGGTTGCAAGATCCTACATTTATTTGAGTCAAAAACATCAGCATGACCTTTATCACATAGTTGGCTAATGCTCAGCAAATTATACTCCAGACCATCAACAAGTAATACATTATCAATTGAGTTGGAGGGGTTCTTACCAACTTTACCTGAACCAGTAATTTTTCCTTTGTTGTTTCCTCCAAATGTGACATGTCCAGCTTCCTTTTCAACCAGGAGACATAATTTGGTTTTGTCTCCAATCATGTCTCTTGAGCAGCCACTGTTAAGATACCAACAGTTGTGCACGGCTGCAAGACACTCCTGCACAAGGAATTAAGTGACAATGTTTGGAACCCAAGGATAGTTGGGTCCCAATAGTTTCTTCATTTCTGTAAAGGAGGATAAGACAGACTTCGAAATCCAAACTTTCTTAGCATCTTTGCTTTGTTGGGAGTTCTGATTTTTCTTCTCTATAGTCTTTTGCACTTTATGAGGTTTGGAAGTGGTGGAGAAGGATTGTTAATTAGACCATCTGTTCCAGTTTGTTGGTCTAGATGAGTAGGAAGTGTCATATTGCCTAGGTCGTTTGGGTTAAGTGAACCTATGACCATAGGGCGCATTATTGTTCCTTACCCATGGAGGTGTCGATCTGTAGAAGGCAAAGTCCCGACCTGTCCACTATTCAGTCCGTTTATAACTGTTTCTGGATAATGGATGTGTCGACCTCCTGTATGGAAACTGTCAACCTGTTGGTGCAAACCTAGGATTTTGTTGGGCGTTTGACCTGGTGGGTGTTGACCTATTCCATGGAGTGTCCCGACCTGTTCTTACATTGTAACTGTCTCTTCCTTTGTGATGTGCAGGCTGAGGCTTGGACGGTTGTCGACCTGTTTGGGATTGTTTGTGAACCTTTTTAGGTTGTTGGAAAGTTTCGTTGATTGGTTCTTCTATCTTTTCTTTTCCCTTGTTTTTAACATTTTCTTGGTGTGTTGATTTGGAGGTTGATGCTTCAGAAGATGATACAAAAGTGGTGGTCTTTAGCCCAAATGTTTTTTTTGGTAGGCTCATATCCTAGCCCTTCTTTGTTGAAGTTTATTTTGGTTTCTAGCAGGGCATTCAAGTTTTTACTCCCATCAACAAATTTTTCAAGAGAGGTTTGTTTATCTACAAGGTCCTTTTGAAGTTTCTCATTTTCTTTCAACAGTTGAGAGTTAACCTGTTTAAAGGCTTCAACCTTTTCATTGCACATATTGTTGTCCTTTGCATAGCTTTGCATTTTTAATTTCAATTCATCAATTTCATCTCTTAGCCTTTCATTTTCATCTTCCAACTCTCTCATTTCTTTTCTTCCTTCTTCAAGATTCTCATTCATTTTTCTTAGATCTTCAATTTTAGTTTCTAAAGAGATTATCTTTTCATTGAGAGTTTTATCATGCCCACAAGATTCAACCTTCTTTTTTAAGGTTTTGTTATCTTTTCTGTATACTTCGTATTTGTTCATCAATTCAAAGTAAGCTTCTTCCCAATCATCAGTGGAGAAATGTTCAAAAGGAGAGCTCACCTCGCTGTCATTTTCTCCTTTGACCATTAGGCAAAGATCATCTTTTTCCTCTTCAGAGGAGTTGTCTTCAGTTTCTTCTTCTTCTTCATCACTACAAGTGCACACCATGGCCTGCTTCTTCTTGCTCTTCCACCTGGGCATAGCTTTCTTATCTCCTTCAGGACATTCAGACTTGTTGTGTCCTGGTTTCCTGCAAGAGTAACATACGAGCTTTTCAGACTTTTTAGCATTTTCAGGTCTCTGCCTGAAACCTCTTCTTACCTGGGGCTTCTTCTTAGTAAAGCCTGTACCTTCCTTTCTTAAAAACTTTCTGAACTTT
Organism: Amorphophallus konjac; assembly: GCA_022559845.1. Lineage (NCBI taxonomy): Eukaryota > Viridiplantae > Streptophyta > Magnoliopsida > Alismatales > Araceae > Amorphophallus > Amorphophallus konjac. Next base: position 453,345,859 of record CM040121.1, on the reverse strand, counting down.
ATTGTCAATAGGGCAACTTCATCTTCTTCAGTGTTGCTGCTTGAAGGCTCTTCATCATCAGATAGGTCCTTGGTGCTTGGTCCAACTTTAAGAGCCAGAGGCTTCTTTTTACTTACCTCAGCTTCTTTGTTTTTCAGATTCATCTCATAGGTCATCAGGGACCCTATGAGTTCTTCTACTTTAATGGTGGTTAGGTCTTTTGATTCTTCAACCATAGTGGCCTTTGTATGCCAGATAGGAGTTAGTGATCTCAGTATCTTTCTTACTATCTCCTGCTCAGTGTATGTCTTACCTAGCTCAGTCAAGCCATTAGTGAGCGAGGTTAGCCTAGCATACATGTCCGAAATGGACTCATCAGATTTCATTCTAAACTTCTCATATTTAGATACCAATATGTTAGCTTTGGTTGTACGTACCTACTGTGTCCCTTCATATATTACCTCAAGGCGATCCCACATTTCTTTTACAGTTTTACAAGTTGACACCCTTGAGTATTCAGTTGGATGAAGGGAGCACTGCATGATATGCCTGGCCCCCCAGTTCAGAGTTGATTGCCTGATTTGTTCTTTAGTCCATGTATCTTCGTCCGGAGGCAGCTCAAATGGTCCCTTGCTGATCACTCGCCCGACTTCATGATCCTGGGCTCTAATGAAGACCTGCATGTAATTTTTCCAGTAAGGATAATTTGTCCCAGTGAAAAAGGGAGGCCTATTTACAGAATGTCCTTCAGCCATAGGACCTTTAGAAGCCATATCACCAGTTCTCTCAAGGTCGTTAGACCACATTCAGAGAGATTAGCTCTGATACCACGTGTTGAGTGGTGATAGGCAGATCTAGAGGGGAGGGGTGAATAGATCAGCCCCCTTTTGCCCTTCTTTGCAGAAATAAAAACTATGACTAACACAATAGATAATGAGGTAGATATCAGTTAATATCTGAGAAGCTAGATGCACACAGGATGCCTGGAAATGGTCCTATCAAGCTTCTACCATTGGAACAAGTAAGAAGACAAACCACAAGACAAGATCTTTAAGGTGGTTCAGTCTCAATCTAGAGACCTACGTCCACCCCTCACACAACACATTGAGGCTTCACTAGTGCCAATGCACAACAGCTGATTCACAGCTTCTAACTGAGAGATACACTCTCACACTCCGCTGTCACACAGCTTGTGGGATCACAACCCAAACCACACAGACAGGCGACCACACCTTATGTCTTCCAACACGCAGGTAGGGATCTAATGATATGAAGTTTGTTTAGAAGAAAAGCAAACTAAAGATGAAATGGCCAGACAGAGTATCGTAATGAAAACGCTATGACTAAGAAGTCTCCTGTCTGGGAATGAGCTTGAGAGAGCCTTGGCTTTCTTCTTCTCGTTGAATCTTCATAGCAGCCACGGAGGTTTTCTTTTCTTCGTGAGGAAGAGAAAATGTCTTCTTCAAGTTTCACTCATGCAGGTAGCATCAGGACAAGGAGTATCTTGGACATCAAGCTTTCTTCTTCTTCATTTTCTCCTCAGCCCTCTTCTCAGCTCACTTGCTGCTTTTCTTGGCTTTTGAACCGGAGCTCATGCTCCTTATGTATATTGGTGTCGTTGGGCGACACCAATGTTGTCCACTTTTCAAGCAATACCCATAATGTCACATCTACATTATTTGATCTGCTTCCACTTGCACAGTTGACTCCATTCTTGTCAAGTCTGCAGGAATGTAGGTAGGTAAGAGACCATAGCAGCCAAGGTACGATTTTCTTCAAAAAATATCCCTGCCAAATCGCAGTCTTCTGACACCGAAGCAACCTGACGACTTTTTCCAGAGCAAACGGATCCTCTGGATTAAGTTCCAGATCTTGAAATCAGCTTCTGTCGGATTCAGATCCGTTCTGGACGAACAAAGTGTGTCGACACTTTCCTGTCAGTGTGTCGAGACATTCCTTTGAAAATCTTGGAGAATCGTTCTGGTTGATCATGGATGTGTCGACACTTTTCTGTCAGTGTGTCAAGACATCCCTTTAAAAAGCCTTGTAGACAGCTTCTGCCGGTTTCAAGAATGTTCTGGTTGAACGATGATGTGTCGACACTTTACCCCTAGTGTGTCGGGACATCCCTTTGAAAATCTTGAAGAACCATGGCTGATGAGTCGAGACAACACCAAACGGTGTCGAGAGATGTGAGCCATGTGCAGAGTTGTTGTAAGAGGGTGTCATGACATAAGCGCCTTGTGCAGAGATTATCACACGAATGTGTCGACATTTTTCACTTAGTGTGTCGAGACATCGGTGAATCCAGATACTTAGTCAGAATGGCTTCAGCTTGAATTCTTCTGGATGTGTCGAGACATGAATCGGATGTGTCGACACATTCTATTATGCCGGAGCTCAAATAGTTGGAATTTCAACATAATCTCTTCTGGATGTGTCGAGACATCGCTGGGCCGTGTCGAGACATCACTTAGTGAAATTCTTCTGCACTTGTTTAATCAATTCATCAAGCCAAAACTAAGTAAGATATTTCACAAACATCTATTAATGATTTATGATTTGTTATCATTAAAACCAAGGGACACAACAGATGCCACCTTCCTTTGAAAAATGAACACTTGCATTTTCACCCATGAGGGGAAGAGAATCCAACTCAACCCCTCTCCACCCCGCTCCCTTCCCAAGAAGGCATCTCCCTCCCTTGAGGGATCTCCTACCCCTCCCTCTATTCCAAACCCCACCCCATCAAGTCCTAGCCCTAGTTTGACCATTGGGACTACTCGGAGCTTACACCTTATCACTAGGCAAGAACTTGAGAAAGAAGTCAACCAAGGGGGACAAGTGTGTGCCATTGTCATTTGCCTTGGGGAATCCACCCCAACCGACCCACACCTAATAGAAATTCAACAAATCCTTGAGGACTTTCATGATGTGTTCCCCGATGAGCTTCCAGATAAGCTACCACCCATGCACGATATGCAACATGCCATCGACTTTGTGCCCGGAGCTACCTTACCCAATCTTCCCCACTATCGCCTCAACCCCACTGAGCATGCCAAACTTAGGAGGCAAGTTGAGGAGCTCATCAAGAAGGGCTTCCTCCGCATTAGCAAAAGCCCATGTGCCGTCCCGGCCCTCCTCACACCCAAAAAAGACGGAACTTGGCGCATGTGTGTGGATAGCCGGGCCATCAACAATATCACGGTCAAATATAGGTTTCCCATCCCTCGGCTGGATGACATGCTAGACATGCTTGCTGGAGCCACCATCTTCTCCATGATCGATCTCAAAAGTGGCTATCATCAAGTTCGCATTAGGCCTGGGGACGAGTGGAAGACCGCCTTTAAAACCAAGGACGGTCTCTATGAATGGCTTGTCATGCCCCCCAGCATTTCCAATGCACCAAGCATGTTCATGCACCTTATGATCGAGGTCCTCCGACCCTTCATTGGCATCTTCCTTGTCATCCACTTTGATGACATTCTCATTTATAGCCAGTCCAAGGAAGCCCACCTAGATCACCTCAAACAAGTTTGCACCGTTCGAAGGAAGGAGAGTCTCTTTGCCAACCTCAGGAAGTGTCATTTCTTGACCAATCAACTAGCCTTCCTAGGATTTATTGTCTCAGCCCAAGGGGTATCCATGGACCCCGAGAAGGTCCAAGCCATTCTTGAGTGGCCCTAGCCCAAGACCCTCCATGAGGCCCGAAGCTTTCACGGGCTAGCCACCTTTTATAGAAGATTCATCCGTGGGTTTAGCTCTATCACCGCTCCTATCATGGATTGCCTTAAGAAATGCACCTTTTTTTAGACTAGGGCAACCTCCAAAGCATTCCTAGAGCTCAAGAAAAAGATGACCCAAGCCCCGGTCCTTTGCCTACCCGACTTCTCTAAAGTCTTCGAGGTCACTTGTGATGCATCTAGGGTAGGGATTGGAGGAATTCTTAGCCAAGAGGGTCACCCAGTAGCCTATTTTAGTGAGAAACTTTGTGAGGCTAGGACTAGCTACTCCACATATGACAAAGAGCTTTATGCCGTGGTTCAATCCCTTTGGCATTGGAAGCACTATCTCCTACGCAAGGAGTTTGTGATCTTCTCTGACCACGAGGCCTTGAAGTACCTCAACACCCAACAAAAATTCAATGCCTGTCATACTCGCTGGGTGGAATACATTCAGGCCTATACCTTTGTCCTAAAGTACAAAATGGGTAGTGAGAATCACGCCGCCGATGCGCTGAGTAGGCGGGTAGCCTTACTTTCCACTTTCCAGGTGAAAGTCACGGAGTTAGAGCGAATCAAAGAGGAATATCCAAGTTGCCCCCATTTTGGGACTCCCTACAGCACCCTCTCCACTCAACCCCACAAGGAACACGAGGGATTCATAATCCAAGAGGAATATCTTTTCAAGGGAGCTAGGCTATGCATACCCCAGATTTCACTTCGGGACTTCTTAGTTTGGGAGTTACATAGTGGTGGCCTAGCAGGTCACTTTGGGGTCCAAAAGACCATAGAGCTAGTTGAGAGGTAATTCGATTGGCCCAGTCTCAAAAAGGATGTGGCCAACATTGTGGGGCAATGTCACATTTTTGCCTCAGCCAAGCAAGTGAGGCAAAACACTAGGCTTTACACACCCCTTCCCATCCCGGATCGACCTTGGGAGGACTTGAGCATGGACTTTATCCTTGGAATACCTAGAACCGTGCTCAAACATGATTCCATCTTTATAGTTGTTGATAGGTTCTCTAAGATGGCCCACTTTATCCCATGTTTCAAGACTTCAGATGCTTCTAGGGTCACCCATTTATTCTTTGATGAGGTAGTTCAACTTCTTGGACTACCCAAGACCATTGTGTCCGACCGGGATGTGAAATTCACCAGTTACTTTTAGAAAACTCTCTGGCATCTAATGGGAACCCTCCTCAAATTCTCCACTGCTTATCATCCTCAAACCGATGGTCAAACTGAGGCTGTCAACCGTAGTCTCGAAAACTTGCTCCGTTGCCTAGTCGGGGACCACCCCGGGAATTGGGATCTCCTCTTACCTCAGGCCGAGTTTGCCTAAAATGATTCTGTCAATAGGTCCATAGGCAAAAGTCCATTTGAGGTTGTGCATGGTTATAGGCCTAGAAAGCCCTCAGATCTTATTCCCCTTCCCCTACATGCTAGAGTGTCAGTCTCAACTGAGTCCTTTGCACAACATATCAAAGAGTTGCATGATGACATCCGCAAGCATATAGGGAAGAGCAATGGGGCTTACAAAAGATAGTCATATGCTTGACGGCGCCACTGCGAGTTCTAAGTGGGAGACTAGGTGATGGTGAGGACGGAGCGGCTCCTTCCGGGCCCTGCCTCCAAATTGAGGGCACGAGGTTCAGGACCCTTTCAAGTTCTGAGATGACTTGGTAGCAACGCTTATGAGCTGGACCTACCTGAGGGTTTTGGGGTACACCCTATCTTCAATGTGGGAGACCTGGTACCCTACAAGGGCCCCGCGGTGGGACCCAGTGAGGAACTTGAGCCTTTACCCTCCCTTGAGAGAGACACCCACGGTGGGACTCTACCTCGTAGCTTGAGAGGCCGACGTGAGTAGCTGGAGGCAATACTGGATGAGCAGAGTACCATTACCAGGAACAAGGTATACCAGGGTTACCTATTGAGGTAGAAGGGCCATCCCCCGATAGAGGATACTTGGGTGAGCCGGGAGGACCTACTGCGCCTTGACCCGGACATTTTGGAGCACTACCACAGTCAGGCGGACCCATACTCGACAGGGTCGAGTTCTCCCCACCCCGAGGGATTTGATGTGGACATCTCGCGGCACTCCCTCTGACTCGGGTCGCCTGCACTACCTTGATGAGGACCGACTATGATCTTTGAATGTTATCTTCATTTTTTTGAGTCTCATCTTATGTATTTTCCTTTATTGAGTCATGTAGTTATAGTCTAATTCCCTTATTTGTGCTTGTTTGGGCCTTAGTACCTTAGTTTGGGGCCATAGGTTGAGTCTAGGATGGTCTAGGTCTTTTGTCTATTTGTCAAGGGTATTTTCGTCTTGAAAAGAGTGGATGCCTATATAAAGGCCCCATCTCTCCCCATATACTTCACTTTTGGATGAATATTGAAATAGAAGAAATCCCTTACATTCCCTCCTCTTCTCAAATATTTCACCAAGTCTCTCTCTCTCTCTCTCTCTCTTCAAGGGGGGCCACGCCCTATTCTCTCTCCTCCCTCCCACCCACTTTCTCAAATATTTCCCCAAGTCTCTCTCTCTCTCTTCAAGGGGGGCCGTGCCCTATTTCCCCAAGTCTCTCTCTCTACGAGCCACATTCTCCTCTTCCAAAGGGAGAATACCACCCACATTTGACCACATGTTGTGGAATGGAGAGGGCTCCTACATGGGTGGTATTCTCCCTTTGGAAGAGGAGGATGAGGCTAGTAGACAAAGTCTATAAGTGTGGCTTGGAAGAGGAGAATGTGGACATATGTAAATAAATGTCAACAAAGGTGGCTATGGGATGGGGAATTTTTTTTTTTACCTTGGTCCATATTTTCCCATGGACCAAAGACCAACCCCTGTGGGCCCTAGATGCTAGGTGGCCCAAGAGAGAGAAGGTGGGGGTCCCGCCGGGCCTACGTGGCCTGTTGCAAAGAAACCCACTAATTCCTAAGGACTAACACATTGGCTTATAATTGCCATGTAATTGACTCAAGGATATAAATGTAAATAAAAAGTTAGTGGTCTTGATTTGATGTCCCCATCAATTCTCCCCGGGTGGGAGAAACTCAACCCCGTCGAGTAAGGGGTGCGGCTGCTCATGTGTCGCTCCTGCGGATCCGTCTATCTGCTCGGGTGATCTTCGTGTCATTAGATGTGGGGGTCGTGCTCTCCACCGTACTAGGTAGCCTGGGTATGCTCCACTCCTAGTAATCGTCACATGCTCATCCCGTATATGTTCTATATGCTCACACTGCTGTGGGGATAAGGCTAGTGGTGGACACTCCAGGATGGGGTCACTCTCAAAGGGAGGAGACGGCTCGAAAGACTCACTGGGAATCACCGCTGGGTTCCTGTAGGTGACTAGATCCAATACTTTGAAGGTAGAGCTGTTCCCATATTCGTCAGGCAAGTCCACAACGTATGCATGAGATCTGACTTGCCTTACACTCGAAAGGGACTGACATTACGAGCTTCATTAGACCGACTCAACTCGACGTAGGCAGACTCACTATGCACTCGACAAATGTATGTCTAGACTCAAACACTCATGCATGCATGGGGGATGGGATTATAGCTATTGACTTCCTAGACCTATGACTAGGGACTGACTTGAATGAAAATAACATGACTCGGTGTGATTCCCAAACATCAACCATGTACATGATGAATAGAAGCAACTTGACCCATAACCCGATGTTTCGGGTCTCGGCCCACGCCAATCTCCACTGATTCAAAAAGATTCATCCTCGGGTTTTGAAGTGTTTGAGGATGAGGAGGTGGAATACAGAGGAGTTATCTAAATGCTTGGCAGGGATCACGAGGAAGGTGAAATCAAGATGCCACCTCTCATGGAAGCGGCAGAAGTCAAACCATATGGCATCAACATAGGGTGTGGATAGTGGTAAGACAGTAATGAGTGATAGCTCAATAGATGGCTCGGGGGAGACTGGTATGCTAGGGATGGCTGACTGCACGGGGAACGGGGTAAGTTGGTAGGACTTGTGGAGGACTGGGAGATGTATGGGTTCCCATGAGGAGGGGTCAAAAGGATCAAGAAAGGTAAGGGATCCAGTGATGTAGGTCCTTTTCGGCCCAGGGTAACGGTCCCCAATGTAGGCTAGCTCTTCCTCAACTGAGGGAATCAATGAGGTTGCTGACCTTTTGAGTGGTGTGGGCTTCTTTATGGGAGAGAAGGAGTCATGGGGTGGAAAGTGGTGGAGCTCGTCATGTAGTGGTAAGAGCAAGATGAGCTCACTGGTGTATGGATCCACTGTGCAGACGGAAGTAATAGAACCCAAGGATGGGTATATGAAGGTCATGCACCTAGGTGGATCGGACCTAAGAGCCAACATGCAGGTCAGCTCCATTTGCCAACCTAATCCCTTAAGTAGATCATCCATGGTGTCCACGAAGTAAGAGGATTGGAAGGTTGCGCAAGAAGTGGTGGTTACTACCTATAAGGCTGGTTCTATGGAAGGGTAGCATGGGATCGTGACATCCGGAAATAAACCCTTCCTTAACCAACTCACTAGAGGTTCCCTGATGACTAGCTCCGACTGGGGATCTAGGGATGATGGCTGTGGCAAAGGATCTCCAATGACAAGTTCACCCTCGGGAAGGACGTAGGGCTCCAGCTGAAGATCGGAGGGTGGCAGGGCATCTCCCTCAGATGGGGAAGGGACGTCCTCTATGAGAGGGAGAGGACGTTGGGATGACACCGGGTTGAGACTATCGGCCACTACCTCCTTAGGCTCGGGTATGGCTTCATCCTATCTCAGAGGTGGGCTATGGGAAATTAGTGACTCAGTATAAGAACACCCTATCCAACCGATCTGAAAACATTTGTAAGAGTTCGGAAAAAGTGGGGCTTGGGACGGGGGTTTCTGGATGGAGTTGCTCATACTCAACCGACCTAGGCTTGGGTCGAGGCTCATCTACGTGCGGGGTTTTGTGCCTCCGACTATGACCCACTTGGTTGGAGGTGACTGGGTGGGGTCAGTTGGAGGTGACTGGGCTGGGTAGGTAGACCCTTCTAAGCTCGCCCTTCATCTCACGCCATGACTCGATAGGCCAATGCCTCCTAATTTTTCTCATGCGTTCATTACTCTCCCATTTCTAGGCGGCTTCGTAAACAAGCCACTTTTGGGCAAAAATGACTTGCATGGCATCGGACATAGTGTAACACTCAAAGTATTCATCCATAGTGGCTTCCCACTTTAGGTAGTCACTCAGGACTTTGGAGCCATAAAAGTCTGAGGCCTCGGGCCTACGGCGGTGGCAGGGTTGGATTCCCTATCCTTGGGTGTCGCACCACCATTCATATGACGTGGGCAATTGGCAATCCATAGGGCACGGGGGAGCTATAGGGTGACCATGCAGACACTATGTGACAAAACAAACTGACTCTCTATTGGATTAGACACGACCCTAAAACAACAATGCAAAGTTGGAATGCAGACTCGACTACAAACCTAGACTCAACCAGTATCCGGTACGTGGCGGAGGTTTGATCCGAAGATCGCACTCACGCAAGTGTGCTACCTTCCCAATAGGCATAACCTATCGTTCCGGAGGCACCTTTTAATATATCGGGTAATGCAATGTAACCTAAGACCGACTACCCTATACTCAATCGGCTATGATACCAATTTGATGCGGGACGGGACGCGACTCGATGCCAATTTGAATGCAAACCTTGGACTCTAGGCAAACTCGCGACTGGTCCTTAGCGAGGGAAGCGTGTGAACGTGCACGGTTGAGAAACCGGCAATGAGTTTGGGTGGTCAACTCTCTTTTGTGCTCGGATCGGGTCATGGGATGGGTTTCGCCCTCTCTCGCAGCGGTGATTGAAATTATTAACGAGCTAGAGTAACCTATCACATGCAAGTAGCGGCATATAGAAATATATGAAGTAAGCAAAATGTCGAGTGAGGGAGCGGAAACGATACCTCCACGCTCCGGGCGTGGGGAAGACGACCCCGGCCAAGACTCGTACCCCCGGTACAAATAATTATTAATAATTATAGAAATGATTTTATTGCCCACTCCACGCAGGGAGGTAAAGGGCTATACGTGAGACCTCGAGAGTAGCGAACTCGGGTTGATGGGCAGCAAGCCGGAAGGGCTTTCAGGCCAGAGGTGGGCTACTGGTCCGACTCGGTACTGTTCAAACTCTCTGGGCAACAAGTGAACTTGGCTGCTGGGACGGTGGCTTCCGGGCGTCTCCTTGCTGCGGTGGCTAGCTGGGACGCTGCTGGGGGGTTCCTGGTCGATCCCCGGGAGCGGCGGTCGCTGGTTCGAAGCCGAGGATTTATGGGAGGATTAACCGGCGGACTACTCTGCTGGCCTATTCATGGGACAGATTTGCGCGTCTCCATGAAAATAATTGTTGCGCCCAGATCCGGATGCGGATCGGAGCGAAATTGGTGCCGTTGGAAAGAGGACTCAAAGGGATACAATATAAATTAATTTCAAAACCATCTAGTAAACAGATTGGAAATGAAAAACTCTGTGGCATAGTTGTTGCTACTGGGTCGGATTACAGACAGTAAGGACAAACAAATATCTTACTGAAAATGAATTTTGACCGGCAGGGAAGTGGTGGATCTGGGTCTTGGGGATTTTTTGGAGGATGGAGGGGGATGTTGGGGACGTGCAAAATGTTTATGGTAATTTTCAGGAGTGGTTTCAGGGGTGGGAAAAATAGAAGAAGAAGACATTGTCTCGTAGATCTGCTGATTGGCAGACTGTCAGGGGTGAACCTAAATGAGTGGAAAAAATAGCAAACAGTGGCGGATTGATACGAAATTTAAACTAGGAATGGATAACAAGGAGGGAAATGATCTCTCAAAATTTCAAGATCATCAGATACACGGATTGGGAGGACCAACCTTTTATTTGAGCTTCTATCCTGGATCTCAGAATCCTGGACATCACTTCAAGGAACGGGTTGTGTCGGCTCGACGACGACACGAACGGAGGCGGCGGTGGCGGTGGCTGGAAATCACATCCAACGGAGGTGATAGAGGTGGGATTCACTCCCAGAATATGGCATCACACCATGGATTTCTGCTGCAACTCTCACAGCTGCAAGAAGGGGGAGAAAGGGGAGGGGAGCCCAAGGCACAAGAACGCACAATTTTTGATTTTTCTCTTCATTAATCTTTCAAAATATGGAAAATACAAGGATTTTATATGAAATGTAAATGACCTAAACTAACCTCAGATCTAGGGTTAGGGAGGGGCAATTAAGGGATAGGAGAATTTTCTCTCATGTTGTCAAATTAAAACTAACATAAAAAATGCTAAAAGGGGTGGTGGGTTATTTTAATCCCACATGGGACAAGAGAGGGGGGCTTGGTCAATGTATGCAACACATTTGACCACATGTTGTGGAATGGAGAGGGCTCCTACATGGGTGGTATTCTCCCTTTGGAAGAGGAGGATGTGGCTAGTAGACAAAGTCTACAAGTGTAGCTTGGAAGAGGAGAATGTGGACATATGTAAATGAATGTCAACAAAGGTGGCTATGGGATGGGGGATTTTTTTTTTACCTTGGTCAATATTTTCCCATGGATAAAAGACCAACCCCTGTGGGCCTTAGATGCTAGGTGGCCCAATGAGAGAGAAGGTGGGGGTCCCATCGGGCCTACGTGGCCTTTTGCAAAGAAACCCACTAATTCCTAAGGACTAACACATTGGCTTATAATTTCCATACAATTGACTCATAGATATAAATGTGAAGAGGGGTAATCTCGCGCTACTCCTGAGTCGTGAGATCCCGGGGGGGGGGGGGGGTCTTTGGTCATGATCACCACGCGTATCTAATTTGCAAGAGGGGAGACCGGCCAGAGGTGCCCTGGGATGGAACCCCGGGGAAAACCCTCTGATGCTTAAGTCAGCAAGTGTGATAGAGCACGGATGCGAAGAGAGACGGTAGGAAAGAAAGGGCGTGAGATTATTCTCCACCAAGTGGTGTGGTGGTTTTTTCTCGAGATGCTTACTTTTCTTCTTCCCCCTCCTGGGGTTTATATAGCTGTCCGTTTTAGCGTAAGAGTCCAGGGAGCCGAGGGGATTCCGGGGAGGTTACATCCTCATCGTGGGCTGCTAATAGCAATAGGACTCCTGCGCTCCCTTATCCCTTGGAGTTCCCTGCTTCCGAGGGGCGCGTAACGGATGCTTAGATGTGCTTACCAAGGTCGGTTCAGGCTCGGGGCGCCCGTTGAGATTCCTTCCGAGTGATGGAGGCATAGCTCGGACAGGGCGCGCTGGGCCCTAGTAGGGGCTTTCCCGATCGACCTGTCTCTTGGACTTCCAGACCCAGGGGTCGCCTAGGAAGTGTTGGTCGGAGGTGGTTTTTGGGCTTGGAGTAAGTGGGCCCAGCATGGGGCTGTCACTTTGGGGAGCTAGGCCTAGTTGGGTCAAATTAGACCTAGTTGGCCCGTTGATGGGGACATCACCTCCCGTGCCCACATTCACGGCTCGACTCCCCGCCCCGGTTTCATCCGACATGGTCTAGTTATTTATTTTGAGTCCTATGTAATTTTGATTTGAGTCATATCATTGTATTTTCCCTTTTATTTGAGTCATGTCCCTAGGTCTTTGTTTATTCCCCTAAGTTTGAGTGTCATTAGGTTCATTAGACTAGCTATTGGGCCCAATTCATTGGGCTAGGCCCAGGGGCTCCCCCTACCCCCTTGGTTATTTGTCATTGTAGCAAGAGTCAGGGACTTTTTGTAAAATGTGGGTTGCCTATATATAGGACCCCATTCCCCCCCATTTGAAGTTAATGAAAGAGTATTTGAATTTTCAAGTGTCCAATTTAAATTTTCTTTTGGTGAGAAGCCAATTGAGTGGGTGAGAAGCCCCTATCTCCCCCTCTCTCTCTACCTCTCTCTCTAGGAAGCCATTTTCTTTCTCCTCCACTTTCTCTCTCTAAAACCTATGCCCCTTTCTCTCTCCTCCCCTCCCAACCACCTTTCTCTCTCTTCCTCCCTCCAATAACTCATCCCCAACTCCCCACCACCCCACCTTAACTCCACCCCAGCCCCCCCAAGGGAGATTCCACTACTCCCCACTCCACCCTCCAACCACCAACCACCCACTCCCTTTCCCCAAGCATCCTCTCATCTCCCGAGAGAGAATTCTCCACTCTCCATGCCCCCCCTTTATTTTCCCCACACACCTCTTCCCATCCCCAAGACCAGAAATTAATCCCACCCTTAAACCCATTTTCAAATACCCTTTCCCTCTATCCCTTCCAACCAAATTCGCAGCTCTCCATCCCTCCACCTGCTAGACCTCCTTCCAGCCCCCATTCTGCCACTCCCAGACCTTGGAACACCCCCTCCCAGACCCCCTCACAGCCAGGGGTTGCCCCCACACCCATCCACCCCATTTCCCATCCCTTCTACCCCATTCCCCCACCACCTTTCACCACCTGCAATTCTCACGTCGCAGGCAACATAAATCCAGCAGCTTGCAGAGGCGACCCCGACTTCATCCAGGCATCCCTGGAGGCCCAAGTGATACCGTCGGAAGCGTCTCCCTGCCTTCTTCGCGACGGTGATGGTCTCGTCCCTTTATGAGTTCGTGGCTGCCCGGAGGAGTCTTCACCATAGGACTGCACATCTGCTACCAGATAGTCAACCTGAGGCAGCTTTCAGAGCCTCCCACGGCCATCACCTTGAAGATCTAGAGGCGGCTCTTGGCTGAGATCATCTACAACAAGTCTACTGTTAGGGTGCTAGGCCCGGATACAGAGGGGGGTGAATGTATCCTTCTATGTATAATGGCCAAATAAAACTAGGATGCTAGAGATAGACACAGAATAGAACCAATTTGATTCAACTCAAATACAAACACTTGGAGCGTGCCTATCCAAGCATCTAGCGGAAGCAAATCAAGCAATCTGATGAACCAGTTGAAAATCCTTTTAAACAAAAGAGCAAATATGTAACTGGCCCCCAAATGACCAACTAGCGGAAGCAGCACAAATGAGAATAAGAAATCTCAAGACAATCTGTGAAGGGTGGTAGGCGATATGGAAGAACACACTACAAGCAAACCACTGGTCAAAGATTTTAAGGTGGTTCGGTCCTCCAGACCTACATCCACCCCTCACTCCCAACCGGAGTGAGGCTTCACTAGCAAACGCTAGAACCAAGCAGACTCAGTCTGCAAACAGTTGCTGCCACACAGCTTGACCAGGGGAATAGCCTCCCCTCTTCCTCCCAACCGGAGGGACACCCAAGTGACTCCCAGCCACTTGGAAACTAGAGGTCGAAGACCTCTCTTCCTCCAGACCAGGAGGGACCACTGGACTTGCAACCACAAGCCCAGAACCGGAGGACTAGCCTCCCTTCCTCTAACCAGAGGGCAACCCACAAGTGACAACCTGTCACTTGCAACCTGGAGATCAGATCTCCCTTCTCCTGAACCAACAGGAGGAACCCGATCCCCAACAGGGCAATCGAAAGAACAAAGATGATAAGAAAACAAAGAAAAACAATAAAGGAAAATAACACAGCAATCAGAAAGCTGTAAAACGAAATGCACAATGTGGCTCTCAACGGAGCTGACTGGCCTGGATCTGATCCACGGTCCAGTGAAGACAGATCTTCAAGCAGCTTCTTCCTTCTTCTCCACGAGCTCTCTCGCTCACTCTCTTTCTCTCTTTCTTTCACTTCTGCTCTCCAAATCTCTCACTCTCTATCTCTCTTTCTTTCTCTTCTGCTCTCCAAATCTCTCACTCTCTATCTCTCTTTCTTTCTCTTCTACCCTACTAATCTCTCACTCACCGCTCTCTCTTCACGGCTTCTCTCTTCTATCTCTTCTTCCTCTCTTTTCCTTCTTTTTCTCTTTTTCTGGATCGAAGGGCTTTCTGCTCTTCAGGCTTCTGCTTCGATCAACCTTCATTTGAAGACGAAGGCTCCATTATATACCAGCATCAGTAGGTGGGTAAGGTGCAGAACGCGTGTGCCTCCCACGCTTCATCTAGAACCTTCTTGCCACGTGCCCTTATAGCATTAGTTCCTTTAGTATCGGATCACGTGCAACCCAGACACCGGTGTATGTTCTTCCTCGGACCTGCAAGGAGATAAAAACCATTAACACTGAGGGCCACAAGAACTAAAACTGCATGAGGTATGTGATAGCAATACTAGATGCACTTTACTGAGAACGACACGAGATACACAAGATTATTACAGTACGAGACAAGGAGAGAATGACACGAGGTTAGATGCAAACAGTAGGAGGTAAAAAGAGAACGACACGAAGTATCACTGTAACAAAACAAACACTACGAAGAGAACGACACGAGATACATAATAATAAAGCTAACACCACAAAGAAAATGACACGAAGTATCACTGTAACAAAATAAACACTACAAAGAGAACGACACGAGATACATAATAATAAAGCTAACACCACAAAGAAAACGACACGAAGTCAGAAGAGAACAGCACGAGGTAAGAAGGAAGTCTCACGGAGTGAAAAAGGTAGACAGACACGCGATCAGAAGGAACCAGGACGAAGATAGAAATAAACAATCACGAGGACATAAACATAAGAATAACACGAAGACACGAATACAAAAGCAACACGAAGACATGAATACAAAAACAACACGACATAACAAACTCGCTCGAACTTACAAACGACTCGAAGACGAGGACGACACGGGCTAAAACCAACTCGAAGACGAAAACAGAAACCGACACGAAGTGTGGTCACAAAGCAAAAAGGACACGGGGTCTAGGAGAAACAACACGAAGACAGAAAAACACCAACAACACGAAGTATGAAAGGAATAGTATGGACATACAAGGTACTACCTCATAGCAGTTTTCCTGTTAATCATGGAAATTTCAAATGCATAACATTACACAAGATATCTGATTAAAATGAAATACTTAACATAGTGATGCTCATCATCAAAACACTAGGGAAGTCACAAACAAGAAACTTGTGAATAACAAGGCATGTTGTACAGACTTCAAATTCCACCGACCAGTGTATGGACTTCAAGTGGAGACCAATGTGTAGACTTCTCGTGAAACCCCAATGTGCAGACTTGACGCTGTACAGACTTTCCAAAGAGAACGTAACGATGTACAAACTTGAACTGAAGACCAATGTATGGACTTCAAAATAGATGCTAAGGCCAAGAGGAGTGTATAGACTTTCACGATGTATGGGCTTGGTGATCTTCAAAGCACAATGTCCAGACTTTGCCACTGTATGGACTTGAAGAAACAGTGCAACGTATGAACTTGATCTCAAGAAATGTAAGCGATGTACACACTTAGCCAATGTGTAGACTTTGCCTTAGACGCTAAATGAGACGCTAAAGTCTGTATAGACTTAGCCTAAGACAATGTATGAACATATCAGCAGAGAAGCAATGCACAGAACAGAAATCAAGAACAAGCCAATATATCACAGCATGACTCAAGCATACACATGTGTTCTTCACAATTCAGACATGGCACACTTATGCAATCTCTCACAGAAAAGGTCAGACATATTCAAGACAATGTGGTGACTCATTCATGTTGCTATCATTAAAACATCACATCATCAACAAAGCACAAGGGGCACAATAATCTCCCCCTTTTTGATGATGGCAACATAATGAGTCACACTGACTCATCAAACTATTCTCCCCCTTTGACATAATCAAAAAGAAGGGAAATGGTTTGATAGTCAAATGCAGCACAACAATGCAGAGAATGAGTCAAGGTTCTTTAAAATGAAGATCTCCCTTATGACCATGAAACAGTTCTCCCCCGATCAACATGCATGATTGACTACTCTCCCCTTAGATGAAAATAAACCATAACTCCCCCTGAGGCACAGGAATGGACTCTAGTTATCCAATAAATCAATCTGAAATCAGCCATTACAAAGAATCTGAATTCTGGTGAAGATACCACAGAATCAGAACTCATTGCAGAACAAGATGGAAGATTCCAATAGTGTAGAGAGAAATACATCTCAGGAATCAATCTGAAATCCACCATCACAAAGATTCTGAGGTTCAGAAGGCTGCAAGTGAACAAGGTAATAATGGGAGTGGCACCTCACATTTGTATGGTCAGAAAAATGCAGATGGAATCAGTCAACTGATAAGAAAGGAGTTGACTATACAATTTTTGTTGAACATGCATAAATCTGATCATGAGGGATTTGAATGCAAGGTCACAAATGATATGAACATGATTTAGTATGACAAGGAATGCTCCCCCTGAATAGATGCCACTTGCTATGCAAGTGATGCATGACGTGGAAGCTCCCCCTCAATAAGTGGAATCTTATGAGATAGATGAGAAGGAGACCACAGGGGCAGACAAGGAGAAGTTCAGGTCAATGATCTAAGGAAAGTGAGCAGAAAGATTTTCAAGGAGATATCAATCTCATAAATCCAAAACATAATTTTTCAAAGTCTTCCATTATAGGGACTTATGAATGAGCCTTTTGAACAGCATGGTTTAAACATGATGTATGTAGAGTTTATCAATAAAATTCTGTATTGATATCTAAATCCATGTTTTAATAAAGATGAACCAAGCCCTCATATTTATCTTGATTAATCTCCCTTTCTCTTACACAATCAAATCTATTGACTTCTTTCAGAATTACATGCACTAGTATTGAAGTCAAGCAATTATGAAGTCATATGATTTTATCTAGGGTTGTAGCAATTTGATTTTAGCATCAATATTCAGATATTGAGATATGTTCAACAAATTTTCATGTTACAAATTTTACGAGCAGTCTAGTTCAGTTCACACCTTGTAACTAGAGGATATACCTTGATCAGAGGCCAATATCCCTAAGCACTTAGTGTGACTAACTGTCATGCTATATATGAACAGAGATAGCATTTACACATCATGACACACTCCAAATCATTTCTTGATGAGTGAGTTATATTTCTCAGTGTGCAAGCCATTGCTCTGCCTGAATTTCAATGAATTCTTAATCAGAGTTAACTAAGGCACCTCATGACACAGTCCTTTGGACATGTGTTTCTCAGTGACCAATGTCATTGCTCTGACAGATATTACCCTTTAGACATTTTAGAAAAATTCATTTGCTTCAAATCAATAATAGTTTCATGTACTTAATCAGTTGAAGTCATGTATTCAAAAGTGCAGATTTCAGAAGTTTTCAAGACACAGCATGAAACAGATGGTTAATGTTTATTAAACATGCTTCAGATATTTTTAAGAGATTTTAAAGTCAAACCTTGAGTACATTAGACTTAAACCACCTGAGTTATTTCAGATATTCATAAAAACGTATAATAGAAGATTTCTAGTTCAAAAGTTTTTAGATTTATGATCAAGATACCCCATTGAAATCTTCATGAAGGACTGAAATAATTCTGATATTAAATGATACCAATTGTTACCAATTGATAGGAGAGATTTTGAAGCTCAGTGTTTTCAAATTATGATCACGGTTTGGTCAAATAGAATCAATGAAAGGGATATGCACACAAGGTAAGATATCAGGAGGTCAGGCAAGTTCCAGGATGTTCAAAGTTAACATGCAATAAACTCTGACATAAATATATGCACATGACTACCTTCATGCAATGTATTGACTCCTCCTGACAGTATGCATTCAATTACCCTTTTTGGTATTTTCAATGCAGTAAAGTGCAATGCAATTAACTACATGCATGCAAGGACTCAACACTGAATGCTATGCAACATAACGCAGTCCTACATGCATTGAACAACTTCATTGACAGTCATGCAAATGATGTATGCAGACATTTGACACATGCATTGACTGTATACATTAAAGAACCGTTTAGCTTAGTGCAAAATGCAGTGCATCTAGCATCTTATTCATTTAGTGCAAACAACAGCATGAGAAGAGCATCAAATATATTCAGAATTGAATTCGGTGAAGAGATCATCAAAATTCAGACAAGTAGATCAACATGAAATTCACATTTTTTCATACTCACAAATTCAGATAATGAATTTAAAACAGATTTCAGAACTGACCTGAATTGAGTCCTGGGGTTTTCTTTTTGAGTACCTTGGTTAACCCCTTTTATTTCTCCTTCCAAGGCACACCTGCAGCAAGTCAATCAATTTGATCTTGCAGGAACCCAAGCTGCCTTGGGTCCTGTATAAGCCCTAACAGGTGTTCTAAACAATTTCTTAGCAGTATTATCATCATGATCCATCAGGTAACAGTTATCCATGAGATGACCAAATTTTCTACAATCTCTACATGATGTAGCAAACCTTGAATTCTTTTTGTGGACATTATTATCATCATGGAATCTATGTGAATTTGTATGAAAATTTTTGTTACTTGCATGAGGTTTTGATTTAACATTGCCTGCCCACAAGCATTCAGAAGCTCGGTGGCTAGGTTTTTCACATTCAAAACATACAAGAATCTTTTCTGTAAAAATAGGTTCATTTTTGCCAAGAAAATTTCTATTTTTAGGGAATTTATCAAATTTGGAATTAAGATGCTTTCCCTGAGCATACCAGCAGTCCTTGACTGCATGCCCATACTTGCCACATTCAGAACACCTTAGGTGCTTACCTCTTGAATCATTATATCCCCATAAAGTCCTAAACCAACACTCAACAGCTTTATGACCACGTTTGTTACAGTTATAACAAATGATGTGTTGGTTTGAAGCATACATGTTTCTTTTGGGGTGATGATGAATAGAAGACCTAGCATGCATTTTATCATCTTGTTTCATGATGAAACAGGCATCCAGGAAATGACCATGCCTACCACAGTAATGACAAGATGTATCAGACTTCCTAGTAGCATGATTTCTACCAAATGAATTTCTCGAATGTAATGTTTCACTTGCATGCCCATCTTCAGTCAATAATCTGCAATCATCCATTACATGGCCTACCTTGCCACAATAATGGCATGAAACACTCTTATCAGATGCATACAGATAATTAATTGAGCTATGAGTGGTATGCATTGAGTCATCAGATGCAGTATGGGTAGCAGATTTAAAGACACAAGTAGGGACATGTTTATCCTTATTTTTATTACCATTTTTGCTCATTTGTTTACCCTTGTTCACAACTTTTATTTGTTCTTCATTTTTCTGGGCCTTGAATTGGAAAACAGATGATGTAGATGTTTTAGGAGGCCCAGAGCAGCTTGCAATGTCAGAGCTGCGAGCAAGAGTAGTGTACAACTTTTTCTTAACAGATTTTTCAATTTGAGATTTGCATCCTTGCTCTCCACTTGATTTAGTGGCATTATCACACAAAGGAACACTCATTTTCTCTTTTCCCTTGATAGATTTAGACATGGAACGAACAAGTTTACTTATTTCAGATTGGAGAGAACAAATTTTGAGTTCTAAATTAGTCATGTCTTCCTCACATGTGATAATTTGTCTCTGCATGACATCATTCAAATTTTTAACTATTTCTAATTCCTGTTTCAGTTTCAATTCATTCTCAAATTGAATTTCCTTATCAGCAGATTTTCCTTTTTCAAATGACAACCATTTTTCAGAAAAGACAGTATTAAGGACCATTAGCCTTTTATTTTGATCTTTTAGATGAGAGTTTTCTTCAATCAACTTGTTTTCAAATTCTTCTTTCAATTTTAATTCAGTTTTTAGATTTTCATTTTCAACCTTTAGACTTGTGATTTCAGCATTTTTCTCTTTTCTTAATTTTCTCTTTCCTGATTTGACTCTTTCATATTTATCTAGAAGATGCTCATGCATGGCAACTAACTCATCATGGATAATATCCTCGGTCTCAGAGATTACCTAGGATGAGGACTCATCTGATTGATCACCCCTTCTTGCCATGAGACATTCTTCTTCCTGTTCCACGTGTGTTGTAGTCACTCTATCAAACATTTCCTTTGTAGTGCTACAATTTGAGAAAGAGGAAAAATCATCAGAACCGATTGTAGCCTTCATTAAATTTAGAGCTCTCACATTATCATCATTTTTTAACTTGTGAACATGAGTCCACTTGGACTTATCCTTAGGAAGTTCATGTGGACTGTGAGAGATAACCTTCCACAATTGTGGATTAATAGAGTTAACATGCTTGTGCATACGATATAGCCAGAATTTAATATTTGAACCACTGAATAGTGGAGGATGAGCCATGACAGCACAATAGATTAATGCAACATGAATATTGATGCACTAAAAACAAATTAGCACCGAAAACCAGAGATCGAATCTGCAGGTCGTTGGACCTTGTATGCAGACACCGCTCTGATACCAACTGTTAGGGTGCTAGGCCCGGATACAGAGGGGGGTGAATGTATCCTTCTATGTAATGGCCAAATAAAACTAGGATGCTAGAGATAGACACAGAATAGAACCAATTTGATTCAACTCAAATACAAACACTTGGAGCGTGCCTATCCAAGCATCTAGCGGAAGCAAATCAAGCAATCTGATGAACCAGTTGAAAATCCTTTTAAACAAAAGAGCAAATATGTAACTGGCCCCCAAATGACCAACTAGCGGAAGCAGCACAAATGAGAATAAGAAATCTCAAGACAATCTGTGAAGGGTGGTAGGAGATATGGAAAAACACACTACAAGCAAACCACTGGTCAAAGATTTTAAGGTGGTTCGGTCCTCCAGACCTACATCCACCCCTCACTCCCAACCGGAGTGAGGCTTCACTAGCAAACGCTAGAACCAAGCAGACTCAGTCTGCAAACAGTTGCTGCCACACAGCTTGACCAGGGGAACAGCCTCCCCTCTTCCTCCCAACCGGAGGGACACCCAAGTGACTCCCAGCCACTTGGAAACTAGAGGTCGAAGACCTCTCTTCCTCCAGACCAGGAGGGACCACTGGACTTGCAACCACAAGCCCAGAACTGGAGGACTAGCCTCCCTTCCTCTAACCAGAGGGCAACCCACAAGTGACAACCTGTCACTTGCAACCTGGAGATCAGATCTCCCTTCTCCTGAACCAACAGGAGGAACCCGATCCCCAACAGGGCAATCGGAAGAACAAAGATGATCAGAAAACAAAGAAAAACAATAAAGGAAAATAACACAGCAATCAGAAAGCTGTAAAACGAAATGCACAATGTGGCTCTCAACGGAGCTGACTGGCCTGGATCTGATCCACGGTCCAGTGAAGACAGATCTTCAAGTAGCTTCTTCCTTCTTCTCCACGAGCTCTCTCGCTCACTCTCTTTCTCTCTTTCTTTCACTTCTGCTCTCCAAATCTCTCACTCTCTATCTCTCTTTCTTTCTCTTCTGCTCTCCAAATCTCTCACTCTCTATCTCTCTTTCTTTCTCTTCTACCCTACTAATCTCTCACTCACCGCTCTCTCTTCACGGCTTCTCTCTTCTATCTCTTCTTCCTCTCTTTTCCTTCTTTTTCTCTTTTTCTGGATCGAAGGGCTTTCTGCTCTTCAGGCTTCTGCTTCGATCAACCTTCATCTGAAGACGAAGGCTCCATTATATACCAGCAGCAGCAGGTGCGTAAGGTGCAGAACGCGTGTGCCTCCCACGCTTCATCCAGAACCTTCTTGCCACGTGCCCTTATAGCATTGGTTCCTTTAGTATCAGATCACGTGCAGCCCAGACACCGGTGTATGTTCTTCCTCGGACCTGCAAGGAGATAAAAACCATTAACACTGAGGGCCACAAGAACTAAAACTGCATGAGGTATGTGATAGCAATACTAGATGCACTTTACTGAGAACGACACGAGATACACAAGATTATTACAGTACGAGACAAGGAGAGAATGACACGAGGTTAGATGCAAACAGTACGAGGTAAAAAGAGAACGACACGAAGTATCACTGTAACAAAACAAACACTACGAAGAGAACGACACGAGATACATAATAATAAAGCTAACACCACAAAGAAAATGACACGAAGTATCACTGTAACAAAACAAACACTATGAAGAGAACGACACGAGATACATAATAATAAAGCTAACACCACAAAGAAAACGGCACGAAGTCAGAAGAGAACAGCACGAGGAAAGAAGGAAGTCTCACGGAGTGAAAAAGGTAGACAGACACGCGATCAGAAGGAACCAGGACGAAGATAGAAATAAACAATCACGAGGACATAAACATAAGAATAACACGAAGACACGAATACAAAAGCAACACGAAGACATGAATACAAAAATAACACGACATAACAAACTCGCTTGAACTTACAAACGACTCGAAGACGAGGACGACACGGGCTAAAACCAACTCGAAGATGAAAATAGAAACCGACACGAAGTGTGGTCACAAAGCAAAAAGGACACGGGGTCTAGGAGAAACAACACGAAGACAGAAAAACACCAACAACACGAAGTATGAAAGGAATAGTATGGACATACAAGGTACTACCTCATAGCAGTTTTCCTGTTAATCATGGAAATTTCAAATGCATAACATTACGCAAGATATCTGATTAAAATGAGAATACTTAACATAGTGATGCTCATCATTAAAACACTAGGGAAGTCACAAACAAGAAAGTTGTGAATAACAAGGCATGTTGTATAGACTTCAAATTCCACCGACCAGTGTATGGACTTCAAGTGGAGACCAATGTGTAGACTTCTCGTGAAACCCCAATGTGCAGACTTGACGCTGTACAGACTTTCCAAAGAGAACGTAATGCTGTACAGACTTGAACTGAAGACCAATGTATGGACTTCAAAACAGATGCTAAGGCCAAGAGGAGTGTATAGACTTTCACGATGTATGGACTTGGTGATCTTCAAAGCACAATGTCCAGACTTTGCCACTGTATGGACTTGAAGAAACAGTGCAACGTATGGACTTGATCTCAAGAAATGTAAGCGATGTACACACTTAGCCAATGTGTAGACTTTGCCTTAGATGCTAAATGAGACGCTAAAGTCTGTATAGACTTAGCCTAAGATAATGTATGAACATATCAGTAGAGAAGCAATGCACAGAACAGAAATCAAGAACAAGCCAATATATCACAGCATGACTCAAGCATACACATGCGTTCTTCACAATTCAGACATGGCACACTTATGCAATCTCCCACAGAAAAGGTCAGACATATTCAAGACAATGTGGTGACTCATTCATGTTGCTATCATTAAAACATCACATCATCAACAAAGCACAAGGGGCACAACATCTACTTCTAGTATCAAGAAGCGGAAACCCGTTCGGCATCCGGAGCTGTGATTTCTCATTTTTCTCCCCCAGGTGCGCAGTTCTGTCCCCTCTGGGACTGAACCGACCCATGTCCACTGTTTGGATTCTCCCAATCTGCTCCAACATCATCTGGCTTTCCCGTGGGTCTCGTCTCAAAGGGAACTCGACAAAGATTCCAAAAACTCCATCCACGCTTGATTCAGAGATCGGAAGCGCTCGTGGCGGCCTCTTCTTTCAGCTGCTGTGGTACCATAGTAGTCCAGACTAGAACACAGCGTCCCTGTTCGCAGCCCTTCCCCGACCAGCACCGTCAACCTGGAAATTCCATAAACATTAGACATCAACCTGATCCAACCCCGAAGATTTTCCCACTGGTCTCATCGACAACAAAATTCGGAAGTGGCCGCAGCAGCATCATCTTCAACTGTCTATCCCCTGTTCCAGAGAGCAGGCAGAACCGGCGTCGTCCATCCGTTTAGCTTCCATTTCAATTTTTCCCCTCCCCGCCTAGCCGGCTTAAAGCCCCTCCCTGCGGGAGGTAGTGTTTGAATGTATGAGTGACGCCCCCTCCCCTTGTTCCACCCCTTTGCATGGGGAGTAGTGTTGTAAATTTTTAAAACATGGTCAAGCTACTCCGGCACAGCGTGTGGGGAACCACGTTCCCCGCTCGCCCACGTCTCCGAGCGGGACCGGTTTCTTCAAGCCGGTCGAGTAAGTGTTCTAACCTTGCTTCCCTTAGTGCTTGTCCATTCAATATTAGCTCATAGCTCCGTTGGCCGTGAGAGTGAGTGCTCGGTCCCTCAAGCTCCGTTTCTTCGAGTGACCACCGTGGGGAAGAGTGTAACCGGTGCACTCGGCACAATGTCGGCTCCATTGAATTGGGCCTCCATACCCTTGGGAACAAACCTTGGCCTTGCTGGCCCTCTACCAGCAAGGGCCCAGCCCTCACATCCTAAACTTGGCATCGCCAAGTTACCTCGGGTTTGTGATGGGGACATCGCTTACCACTTCCCATTTCTCCACGGGTCCCGTTGCTTGCCAGCTATGCGTCATCATGTTCGCGGCATTTTTTCTTAATCATGGATTGTAATTTTAATATTTTATTGAGTCATAAATTATGTAATTTCCCTTTTATTGAGTCAAGTACCTAGGTTAAAGAGTCATCTACCTAGGTTAATTGTCATTAGAGTGGTTAATGAGTCAGTAGGGCCCAATTAAGTGGGCTAGGCCCATAGTCACCCCCCCTCCCCCCTTGGTTTAATGTCATTAGTCAAAAACTCAGGGTCTTTTGTTAAATTGTGGGTTTCCTATAAATAGGACCCCAATCCCCCCCATTTGGAGGTAATGAATTATTGAAGAAAAGTTTAGCCACTTGAATTGCCTTCCCCTCTCTCTCTCTAGATCTCTCTCTCTCTACTTCTCTCTCTCTCTTTGAAGGGGGCAAATCCCTCTCTCTCTCCTCCCCTCTCTCTCTCCCTTGGGCGCACCTGCCCCTTCACCTCCCTCTCTTGCCACATCATCAGCCACCTCAGCCCCCACCCCTTCAACTCCCCAAGAGCCATAACTCCCCTTTAATATCTCCACACCCCAAGCAACCCTTCCCATTCCCCATACACCCTTTCATATTCCCAAGGGAGACTCCCTTCTCCTAGGCAACCCTTCCCATCCCCAAAGCAACACCTTCCCATTCCCTAGACCACAATTACACCCTCCATTAACCCACCACTCCAAATCCAAAGGCAACCCCTTTCCCCTCCCCAAGCCATTTGCGCCCTCCACCTCCCCATAGGCCACTTGCGCACCCAACCCCTCTCCCTGCTAGCTCCGCCCCTACCTTCCTCCCTCACCACCCCTTCCCACCTCCCAGCCCTTCCCCACCACCAAGGCAACCATATCCCCTTCCCCCCCACCAAAGGAACCACCTCCCCCCCCATTCTCTCTTCAATCTGTGTGCAGCCACGCCCAGCAGATCAGCAGCCTGTTGCAGTGCCACCCACGACCTCATCCTGGAGTTCTTAGGGGCGTGGACTACATCGACGGAAAGCTCTCCCAGTCATCTTCGCAGGCGAGGTGGTTTCGTCTCAATCCAAGGTCGGAGCTGCCCGGGAGAGCTGATCTCCCCCAACTGCGCAGAGTTCCTCATACCAAGCTCCTGAACCGGAAGAGAAGCTGTACCACGAAGAATCTCAGAAGAATCAGGCCAAGAGCTCTTCAACAAAGTTCTTCCTCGCCCAATCCTCTTTCATAATCAAAAGGCGGAACTGCGTTCGGCCACCCTCGTCTACTCTAATCTGCGTCTCACAGTCTACCACGACCCGTCCTCAGTATTCAGAGTCCCCCAGTCGACTCCGACCTCATTCGGTTTCCCCATTAGTTTTTCTGCCAAGAGGGCTTGTCCACGATTCCAGAAACTCTGGCAGTTCATCATTCAAAGTCCGAGAGCTGTCGGGGCAGCCTCTGCAACCTACTACCAGGAACCTGAAGCCGCCTTCCCCTGATTCTGTCACTCTGTTCGACTCCCCACCCGGACCAGCATCGACGTCAGAAGAATTCTAAAAAATTCTGAGGCATCCTAGCTCCCGTTACGAAGATTTCCCCTCTGATCTCATCATCAGCAAAATTCCGGACTAGAAGTTACGACCTCAACTGACTGTCAGTCATTCATCGCAGAGTGCAGGCAGATTCGACATCGGCTTCTCCGCTCGAGTTTTCGGCGACTCTCCCCTTCCCGCCTGGCCGGCTTATCGCCCCTCCCTGCGCGGAGGTAGTGTTTGAATTGTAACTCTAAGTTCCCCACCCCAAGTCCACCCTCCTACGAGAGGTGTAGTGAGTGTAATTATCTAAACAAGGTTCAAGCTTCACCGGCGCAGTGTGCGGGGAACCCACACTTCCCCGCTCGCCCATCGTCTCCGACCGGGGTTGGTTTCTTCAAACCGACCGGGGTTGGTTTCGTCAAACCAACCAGGTGAGCTTCTTCCCTTGCTCCATTTACTTCTATTCGTTTCATATCCGTACAACTTGTCCGCTGGTCGGTGAGAGAGTGCTTGTTCTCGGACCCACCGACTCTTGTGTGGTCGCCGTGGCAATAGTGAATGAGTGACCTAGTGCCCCCAAGGCACCCGGCCGCCCTTGATTGTGGGCATCATACCTTCGAGAGGGTGAACCTTAGTTGTGTTGGCCCTCTACCAGCAAGGGTCTTTCTCCACCACCTCGACTCGGCATCATCGAGTCACCACGGGTAACGGGTACGCACGGTGAGACGGCGTCTTCAAAGTTTGCTCAAATCCTGTGATTGTGTTTGCGAATTAAGTCCAAGGAACCTTAGCCACTTGCTGCATCATTGTGTCACATCAGTTGGTATCAGAGCCAGGTTCTAGACTTGTCTCTACTAAGTCTTGTCCTAGGGCGCATAAGCATTTAGAGTCATTCGGTTCATCAACATGGCTACCTCTCTTTGGTCCCACTCGGCCCTCCACAAAGGTCCGATCGACCACCCATTTTCGGACATCCTTATAGATGAGAGTATCACCTTTGATGGGTCACATCCTAGTGATTATGTTAGGTGGGAGACTTTCATGACAAAACACTTTGATAGGACTAGGGTCTATGGACATGCTAGAGTCTGCAGGGCCACAGGGCGACTTCGGGGACAAGCCAAGAAGGAGTGGGAACGCATAGTGAGCTTAAGAAGGATTTGGCGGCAAGAACCCATAGAATCATGGGAAGAGATGAAGATTGAGCTTAGGAAGATCTTCACTCCCCAACCACCCCACTCCTACCGTGAGGACCATAACCCGAGGAGCACTCCTACTCCCCCTTTTCCTCCCAGTCAACCCAAGACCTCCATTAGGACCCAAACCCCACAACCCAAAGGACCCCTAGATTCATTGGAAGAGATAAGGATTAAGATCAGGAAGATCTTCACTCCTGTGGGAATGGATTTATTCTTTATTTATTTATTAGTTTATTTATTGATTTGTTAGTTAGTTTATTAGGCGTGCCAGTCACCGGAGTGACAATTTTATTGTGCGCTCGATCTGACTCAGTCAGTCGATTGTGAAGTCTGAGTCGGGACCGGAAGTCCGTCATAACATAAAGGCTATGATGTTAATTACGTCCTTCCGAAGAAGGACAACCCTTGATTAATCGCCAAAGTAGAAGAGCCCAGGGGCAAAATCAATATGATAGATATGCTCATTCATTTACAGGATAGGAGATGCATGCAGATGATCATGCGATGCAGGATATGATATATTAATATACGGAGTAAATCCGGCAGCATATCCCCTTATTTTGGTCTACGCCAAGTGGGAATATAGGACATCCATCTACGGAGTGCCGAGATGGAAGCCAAAAGAAAGATGGGCGTAGCCCGAGATCCAAGAGGATCGGAATACAGCGGGACGATGTCCACTCATGGTGGTGTCTCATTAATATTCCCTTAAAGGGGCCAGCGGAGAACATGTAGTGGCAGAACTGCGTGGCCCGACGGGGTGAAAGAAGGAAATCGGAAACCCGAGTTGAAACAAATGTAGGGGTGAAACCCCATTAGTGTAGCTCCTCCGCTTCCCACAGAATTGAACATAAATGGCCCAATAGAACTGATCCATAAAAATGCATGCGTTTATTTCTGTAGATATGTGTATGTGCACACATTCATGTATGCATGGCCAATGTGAATATCAAAGACTAATGGTGGTTAGTTGGTCATTTGGGGATCTATTAATATAAACACTCACTATGCATGTCTAGACATGAGAGGACAGTGGGTTTTCACGTGAGGGCTTGCATGCTTTAAAGAGAAAAGCAGGATCATCTATATATATGTATAAGCCATATGTATGCTCCTTTATATATCCACACGTGGAGATTCGGTTGGTTTGTAAACGGTGTGAACAAAAGGTGAATACATGAGATTAATAAATGGGTCAATACCTGTGCACACACATGGGATGGGTATTAACAAAAATAATGTGAACAGAAATGTGCATGATGGGGTCAACGACATGGCCAATTGCTAATAAAGTGGGCTAACGTGAGGAGTAGGAGTCATGCACGGATGGAGCTCCATTTATTCAAACGGATTTTTATGAAATCGCTGAACCACGTGGTCCATTGTTGTCGGCTACTCGTCCCTTGCACGCGTATGAAATGGTGGGAAAAGCAAGGGACAGACACGGCGGGATTCACGTGTTCGGCAACCAAAAGGGCCACTCGGCGCCCGAAAGGAGCAGATGACGCTCGGCGCGGCAGCATGCTCGGAATAAGAAAGGGAGATCGGCGCGGGATGTAAGATGGGGAGCCTCGGCGCAAGTGGGCTTCTCGGCGCGCCCTTCACCCGACGCGAGATTGGCGCCGGGAGGGGACGGCGCCGGGAGTCATGTGGCGCCGGGAGCCGCTTCTTTGTTGGTTTTCTTAGGTCTTATGAGGGCTTCTTCATTTAATGGGGACCTCAGGGTGATGGATGAATGGAAACAGAGGATCAGGGTGGCTTCCTTCACGAAGGGGTCCAAGGAGATCACCAATTATGAGATGTATTCCCTGTGATGGCAAGATGTCATGAGATGATGTAGCTCAGGATCTCGCCGTATTG
Source organism: Amorphophallus konjac (assembly GCA_022559845.1). Taxonomy (NCBI): domain Eukaryota; kingdom Viridiplantae; phylum Streptophyta; class Magnoliopsida; order Alismatales; family Araceae; genus Amorphophallus; species Amorphophallus konjac. Next base: position 453,316,398 of record CM040121.1, on the reverse strand, counting down.
AGGGGTTAAATATGCAATTCCGATGAAACAGTATGACAGAGTAAAGCTCTGGGCAAATTTTGACATCATCTCCCCTTACTCTAGGAGTGTGCCAAGATAATATTATGGGCTATCTACTCACGAGTGCCGGAGTAGAAACCGAAATGAGTGCCGGGCGTAGCCCGTAATCCAAGGGGTTTAGATCATATGAGACCTCGTCCCCTCTGTTGTAATGTTCCCAACGCAGTCAATCGGAGATCCTGCAGTGGCAGAACTCCTTGACTTAATGGGTTCTAAAATGTGGGTGGAATTGACCCCCTTTGATATAGCTCCCGTGAGGCCAGAGGGAAGGGCAATGCACACCCATGAGGGTAGGATATAATGGACGAGGTCTGTAAGGCTCGCCGTGGTAACGAAGGCATCAGGATGGCCAGACGACGTAAGGGTATCAATGCAGAGAAGAGGGGTGGTTTCGGCACGGAAACTAGGTAGGCTCGGCACGATGGCGAGGTCCAACCGGCGTGGGGGGGCCTCGGCGTGAAACTCACGCCCGGAGATACCGGCGTCGGGAGGCTTTCAGAAGAGATTTTAAGGAGGTCTTCGAACAGGGTTTCGGGAGTTGTTAGGAGAGGGGTTTAATCTCGACTGTTTTGGATGATCGGAGGGGGAAGACTTTGGGGGAACACCTTTCCTCTGGGCCTCATTGGGAGCAGAACCACGGACGAAAATCCCTGAACCACATCCCCCTTTACTTCACATACGAGGAGCCATGAGATAGACTCTCTCAGGCCCTCGAAATGTGGCTGGGGGGGTAAAAAAGCATGATGGCGAAGAAGCTTCAGCAAATAGGGGTAATTAAACATAAGACGTTCGTGGCTGCGGTAGCCTTACATAGATTAAAAACTCGGATACAGAGGAAGATAGAAAAGAATGATTGGGCATATCGGAACTCATCCCATTCTTTTATTAACCATTTCAGCCAAATGGCTTACACATATGCGATTTAGGAGAAAGAAATCCAACTCAAAAGAGAAAGAAATCTAAACTTTATTCCTGCAAACAAGGTTACATTAGCATTCGATGCTATAGGAGCAAAGATGCTCGAAAGCAAAAAATATCAAAAGAACATTCAGACAGACAGAGAAGAGAGAGAGAAGGAGCTGCAACTGCACGGCCCTCCCACCTGGATTCTCTCCTCGGACCCCTCTCTCTTTTCTTCAGCTTCTATGAAGGGCGCTCGAGCTCCCCCCTCTCTTTCGGTGGCTAAGCACCCTCTTCCTTTCTTCTCGAAGGGCTCTCTCCTCTCTCCCTCTTTTTCTCTTGAGTTCTTCTATGTGTTCCTTCCCGGCTCTCGACTTCGTCGAACAGAGGCCTTTTATAAAGGGGGTGGAACCCTTCTACAGTCGGCCGGTTGACCCTCGGCGCGCCCTGGGACTTGGCCATCGGCGCGCTTTCCTTTGTGGGTATCGGCGCGCAGCTTTCATCATGGTGGTCGATGGGCCATGGGTGGCCCATTCCCAGTGTCATCGTCTTTCCTTTCATCTCTGAAAAATGAGAAATATAAGACAAAATATGTTAGTAGTTTTATTTATATTGTTATTATCGAATCATTTTATTATTATTCTATTATTATCGTTATATTTTTTTTCTCTCTTTTTTATCCTTTTTTGTTGTTGTTATTATTATTATTATTTATTTTCTTTTCCTCTTTTCCCTCATTTTCCCTCTCATTTATCATTATATATACATATATATTTTATGTGTCAACAAATGCCCCCCACCCATAGGTGGCGCGAATGAGGGACGGATGAGTGGGGCCTACGGGTGAAACCCGTTTGAAAGCGTGTCTTTTTGTTCATGCGAGCATGCATGCATTCAACAGCAAGCATAAGCTAGATATATAGAATAGCTCCCCTATATCGGGGATAGGACAAGGACAGCGCCTGTGATTCATAGACAGAGTGCGGCTCATAAGGCACAACTAAGGGAGATGTGCATGCGCAGATAGGACATCACATAGAATATGTGCACAGCGTAAGCCACGATCTACACCCGACACTACTTCTCCATAGTGTGATAGTGCAAGTATGCGAGCAGCGAATCTTTGACGTAGGGATACGCAGATGTTCTAGATAACATTAGAGCATTGCTCTAGCGTCTACACACACAGCTAGGGTTCTCGATTTTCGGTAGCTTTGTGCAACCCCCTTAGCTTATTTCTAGCTCCGGACTTCACCGTTCGGCACGAGTCTCCTCATGTGTCTCAATGGGGATTCCCGGATACTAAGATACATCCTTTATAGCATTTTTATTACGAAAGTCACCGTTCGGCGCGACTCTCCTCATGTATCTCAATGGGGATTCCCGGCTGCTAGGATTCATCCTTTATAGTGATTTTGTTGCGGACTTCACCATTCGGCGCGAGTCTCCTCATATATCTCAATGAGGATTCCCGGCTACTAAGATTCATCCTTTTATAGTAATTTTATTACGGACATCACCGTTCGGCGCGAGTTTCCTCATGTATCTCAATGGGGATTCTCGGCTACTAGGATTCATCCTTTATAGTGATTTTATTGCAGACTTCACCGTTCGGCGCGAGTCTCCTCATACGTCTCAATGGGGATTCCCGGCTACTAGGATTCATCGCATCATTTTTTCCTCTTTTTTTGAATGGGGGGCAGACAGCTATTTCCTCACGATTACCCCTTATGTGGGTGCAGAAGTTTGAGCACACATATAGTGTTAGGAAGAAACTTCTAGCATCCCTATGATAAGAGACCGTTGAACACATGGTGGTGCAAAGTGTGGGAGTTTTTCTTTGGGTGTATCTCACAAGTTGCATTAGCGACATAGCTATGACTTTTCCACTAGGCGCATGCACTCAGCCGATATTGGCTTTTCATCCCTTAGTGTATGCCGTGGCGCACACATGCTCAAAATCAGGCAGCTTTATTTAGCAAGGAAATATGGTCCTAGAAAATTGAAGGAGGTGTATTATCTTATAGTATAAGCAAGCATGCAAGCATGGCCAACAAACACCCAAAATTTTGAAAGCAAGCAATTTTCCTTTCTTTTCCTTTCTCTTTTTTATATTATTTTATATGTATGCATATATGTATATGTCACTATATATCCATATATTTGTTCAAGCGCCTGATGCGAATACCTGCAGGTTGGTTATTCAAAAGCTAGCAGAGTTGATAACAAAATATTGGAAAAGGGCTTTACGTAGCAAGTCCTGGCGGGACAAAGAGGGTTAGTACTGGCCAACGAGAGCCGTTTTATTCAGATGATGGACCTGGCTTAAAGTGGAGTGGTAGGCCTCAACAGGGTGCCTTGGCCAAGGACGGGCAGCGGGTTTGACAGGGAGTCTAACCCGAATATAGAAAGTGGACTATAGAAGTCAACAATTAGCAAGGGAAGCGGCTATGACGGCCGAAAGGTAACATGGCAGGCAGGCTATAAAAGCCAGGAGATAATGGGAGAATAGGATATGCAGACCTAGCGATAGCAGGGAAGCAGGCTTCAAGGGGAGCCCAAGTCATTGAGTTGTAGCAATCATCACGGTAGGACATGATGGTCATTGTTGAAGTAGGCCTAAGCCACAAGGGTAGCGAGACAATGGGCTTGAGGAGATGCTGGCCGACCTTGCCGATAATGACAAGGGCCATGAGTAGGTTGGCCGATCTCACCGATGGTGACAAGGGTCAGGAGTAGGTTGGCCGACCTTGCCGATGGTGACAAGGGTCGAAAGGGTAGACGGTATTGCCGATGGTGACAAGGACCGGAAAGGGTAGCAACCGATCTTGCCGATGGTGACAAGGGTGTTGGATTTTTGTGACTTTCCTAGTGTTTTGATGATGAGCATCACTATGTTAAATATTGTCATTTTAATCAGATATCTTGCATAATGTTATGCATTTGAAATTTCCATGATTAACAGGAAAACTACTATGAGGTAGTACCTTGTATGTCCGTACTGTTGCTTTCTTACTTCGTGTTGTTTGTGTTTACTACACTTCGTGTTGTCCGTTTTGAACGTCGTTATTTGTTCCATCGCATGCTGAACACTGCAGCACCTCGTGCTGCTTTCTGTGCCAACTCGTGTCGCTCCATCTGTGTCACCCCTATGTCTTCGAGTCTTATGTTCTGGCCAAGTCTATACAGCCTCATCTTTACCTTCGTTCCAAGCCAAAGTCTACACATTCGTTTCCTTGGGCAAAGTCTATACATCGTGGCCTTGAACTCTCAGTCTGTACACTCTTTATTTCAAAGTCTGTACATTGTTGCCTTGAAGACCGTTCAAAGTCTATACATCCAATTGAATGCAGAGTCTACACATCGCTTGATATCATATGAAGGCTGTTCGTTGGAAGTGTCTGTCTTGCTTTGTGACCACACTTCGTGTCGGTTTCTGTGTTCGTCTTCAAGTTGGTTTCAGTCCGTGTCATTTCGTGTCGTCCTCGTCTTCGAGTCGTTCGTAAGTTCGAGCTATTTTGTATTCGAGTCGTTTTATTTTATGTCTTCGTGTTGCCTCTTTCTATCTTCGTCCAGGTTTCCTCTGATCGCGTGTTTTACTACCGTTTTACTCCGTGTTATTTCCTTCTCACCCCGTGCTGTTCTCATCTGACTTCGTGTCGTTCTCTTTGTAGTGTTAGCTTTATTATTGTGTATCTCGTGTCATTCTCTTCGTAGTGTTTGTTTTGTTACAGTGATACTGCGTGTCGTTCTCTTTGTAGTGTTAGCTTTATTACTGTGTATCTCGTGTCGTTCTCTCTTTACCTCGTGCTGTTTTCATCTGACCTCGTGTCATTCTCTCTTTATTTCGTACTGTATTAATCTTGTGTCTCTCGTGTCATTCTTAGAATAGTGCATCTCGTATTGCTACCACATACCTCGTGCAGTTTTAGTTTTTGTGGCCCTGAGTTTTAATCGCTTTAATTCTTTGCAGGAGAAGAAGAAAAACAAAAAGAAGAAGGTGGTCCGAGGAAGAATATTCCCCAGTGACTGGGCTACACGTGATCCAATACTAAAGGAACCAATACTATAAGGGCACGTGGCAAGAAGGTTTTGGATCGAGCGCGGGAAGCACACGCCTTGCATGCACCCTCCTGATCACTTATAAAAGCACTGCCTCACCATCTACGAAAAGGGAGGAGCTCCAAGATTATAGCAAAGAAATTTGAGTGAGAGCAGAAGAGAAAGAGCCTCCCTGAGAAACTAGAGTGTTCCAGTTGAGAGAGAAGAGAGAGCAGAAGAGTGATCAGAAGATGGGTATTGACTTACGGATCAAATCCGAAGTCTGCTGCTCAGTTTGAGCTACATTGTTTCCAGTTTCTGAAATTTCGCTTCCGTCGTTATTGTTTTCATTTTTATCTATTTTTCTTTCTTGATTGAAAGTTCTCTGTGTTACCTCCTGGTGTTCAGGGGAAGAGAGAGACGTGTTCTCTTTGGTTCACTTGCAACAGAGGTTGCAGTATTGTTCCCTCTCGTAGAAGAGGTGTTCTCTCTGGGCTTTAGAGGAAGAGAGACCTTGCTCTCTAGTTCTAGTGACTGCAGATCACTAGTGTTCCCTCCGGTTGGAGGAAGAGAAAATTGTTTCCTGGTTTCTAGGGACTTGGCGTCCTTAGGGTTCCCTCCGGGTGTGGAGGAAGAGGGGCGGTTGTTCCCTTGGTGAAGCTGTGAATCAGCCGTTGTCGCAGACTGAGTCTGCTTTGCTAGCAGGTGCTAGTGGAAGCCTCACTTCGATTTGAAGTGAGGGGTGGACGTAGGCAGACTGGAGGTCTGACCGAACCACCTTAAAAATCTCTGGGAACTCGTGTGATTGTCTGTGGTGATTTTGTGGTGTGCCTTCTTTCCACTCGAGCTATTGTCCGCACTGCGTTTTTGTGGGTTCAACTCCGAGATTGCTTGTTTTAAGTGAATCATTCTTCAGTATTTTTTAATCGGTTGAAAATAGTGATCTATTCATCCCCTCCCCTTCTAGATCACTTCATATTTCTTGTATCACTTGGTATCAGAGCAGGTATTTCCCAATATGTGGTCCAACGGCCAGGGAAACGGATCCGCTGGTCCTCGCAGCTACATTGCTAAAGGGCAGTCAATCACCCGTCCCCCTTTCTTCGATGGTAATAACTATTTCTTTTGGAAGAACAGGATGGAAGTCTTCATCAGGGCTCAAAGCCACAAGCTCTGGAGAGTAATTACAGATGGTCCGTACCAACTTCCACCGAATGAAGACATATGGACAGAGGAACAGGTTAAACTCTCCGCACTGAATTGGACAGCTCTTAGCATCATACAGTGCGCCGTCCACCCGGAAGAGTACTTGAGGATTTCAGCGTGCAAGACTGCAAAGAAAATGTGGGATGAATTGCAGTTAATTTATGAGGGCACATCTCAAGTGAAAGCTACCAAGATCAATATGCTTACAACTTAGTATGAGTTGTTTAAGATGAAGCCAGAAGAGTCGATCACAGAAATGTATGCTAGATTGTATGTGATCATCAATAGTCTTAGAGGATTTGGAAAGGAGATTCAACAAGAAGACATTGTCAGGAAGATCCTTAGGTCGATAACTCCCATCTGGGATACTAAGGTGACCGTCATAGAGGAATCTAGAGATTTATCCACCATGTCAGTAACCCAGCTGATTGGGTCTCTCATGACCCACGAAATGAACTTCAAACAAGGGAATGCTGGACATGACAGAAAGGGAAAGAATGTTGCTCTGAAAGTTTCACGACTTACTAAGAAGAGCAGCAGCAGCAGCAGCAGTGGTGGTAGCAGTGAAGACTCAACGGATTCTCAGACCTGGACAAGAGCGAGCAGGCCATGCTCACCAGGCAATTCAGAAAGTTCTTGAGGACTAAAGGGAAATTCAACAGGAGAAAGAGATTCAATGCTGCAAGGAAGTCTCCTGAACGAGAACTTGAGAAGAACCGGTTTGTTAAGAAGGTTACATGCTACCATTGTCAGAAACCTGGTCACATGAAAAGTGAATGTCCAGAGCTGCAAGCTAAGGCTCCCGGATACCAGAAGAAGATGGTGCACAAAAAGAAGAAAGCCATGCTGTGCACATGGAGCGACGAGGAGGAGGATCCAGAAGCCATCTCGTCAAGTGAAGGTGAAGAGAAGACTTGCCTCATGGCCAACCATGAGGAAGAGGTAACGAACTTATTTGAGAATTTTACTTTGGACGATTGGGAGGACGCCTATGGCGACCTGTTAGCTAAATATAATTTTCTAACCAAGGAGCACAGAATGCTTAAACGAAAGTTTCACTCTGTTTCTGAGGAACACTCTATTGCTGTTACAGGTAACATGAAAACCAAGGAGATGGCCACTGAACTAGATCAGGCTAGAAGTGAGATTGAGAGGTTTAGAATGGAAAGAGAGGAAAATCTAGCTAGGATGAATGAGCTGAAGAGTAAAACTGAAGAGAGTAAGAAGGAGTTTAGACTGATTGTAGAAAAATATGAGGCGGTTAGAAAAGTTAATCAGGAACTCCAGGACAAATGTAATGAACTTCAGAAGGAGATTGAGGACAAAGGAAAAATGCTAGAAAAATTTACAGAGGGGAGAAACAATCTGGATGCCCTTCTGGGGTCGAGGGTAAACTTCAATAGGGAGGGATTAGGATACAATCCCACAAGTAAAAAACCCTTTGAATTTAAAACTGTCACGTTCTGCCCCGCCAAGGGCAAACAAAAACTGAAAACCCCATCCAGTTCCAAATCTGTCTCTACATTGAAGGTTTCGACCAGCAAATGTATTCAATCCACTGGTCAGCAGGCTAAGTAAGGAAATCCTGAGACTAGAACTGTTCCTGTGCAACAGTTGTGGAACAAAGGTCTTCACAGGACCATTCCTATTGATGTCACTAGAAAGGTGAACAGCTTTGCTGAGAAAGTTCAGCATGCTAGTTATCAAGGAAAGCATGCAAACATGCACCACCTTCAGTATAATTTTCATTTGAATAAAAATGGTTACATGAATTATGCTCAGCACACACGAGTTTCCTCTAAGAGGCCAAACAATAATTTTTCTGTTCGGAAACAGCAAAATTTTAATAGGAATGGGCTCATTCAACGCCCACTGAGAAATGCCAAGAAGGAAGAATCAATCCACATGAAACCACTGAAAAGAACAGTAAAACAAATGTGGGTTCCTAAGTGTTTTTAGCATAAATTAAAAACTGTCTCTGGACCCAATTTGAATTGGGTCCCACATTACTCTGTCTAAACTCTCGTAGGTTAGACTGGCAGCTGAGCATAACAAGTGGTATCTTGACAGCGGCTGTAGCAGGCACATGACAGGAGACCGGTCCAAATTTAGTAAACTGAAAATGAAGTTTGGGGGCCTGGTCAAATTCGGTGGAAATAACAGAGGAAAAATAATTGGAATTGGTACAGTAGGTAAGTCCTCTACTAACTCCATTGAAGATGTGTATCTTGTAGAAGGACTTTAGCACAACTTGATAAGTATAAGTCAACTCTGCGACAAAGGACACAAGGTACTCTTTGACCACAATTCCTGCACTGTTTTTGAGCTGAATTCTGATAACGTCATGTTCAAAGGTCATAGAGTAAACAACGTATACATCGTAGACCTGGATGATAATCCTGAAACTAACTTGTGTATGTCTGCTAACTCTGAACAGGTTACTTTTGACTGGCATAGGCGTCTAGGCCATGCTAGTTTATCTACAATGAATAAACTGTCTAAGCATAACCTAGTTAGAGGTTTGCCCAGAATAAGATTTCAGTTAGGGTCCAAGCTATGTGATGCTTGTGCACAAGGTAAACAGACTCGTGCAGTTTTTAAGTTGAGAACTGAGAGTCTTTCATGTAAACTGCTGCAGCACTTGCACATGGATCTCTTTGGTCCTACTCGCATACAAAGTTTGTCAGGTAAGAGATATGGATTAGTCATAGTTGATGACTTCACTAGATTTTCTTGGTTGTTTTGTTTAGCAAATAAAAATGATGCTTTTGTTCACTTTGAAGAACTGTTCAATAAAATCAAACTGCAAGGTGAACATAACATCATTACAATTCAGTCTGACCATGGAGGAGAGTTTGAGAACTCTTCATTTTTTGAATTTTGCTCAAGAGAGGGAGTGACTCACAAATTCTCTTCTCCCAGGACACCGGAGCAGAACGGAATTGTTGAGAGAATAAACAGGTCAATCATTGAAATGGCCAGGACTATGCTGATTGAGAGTGGACTTCCAAGGAGATTTTGGGCTGAAGCTGCGGATACTGCATGCTACATTCTAAACCGAGCCTTGGTAAGACCTACTCATAGGAAAACTCCTTATGAACTTCTCAAGGGTAAGCAGCCAAACATTTCTTACTTTAAAGTTTTTGGCTCCAAATGTTTTATTCACAACAATGGTAAGAATGGTTTGGACAAATTTGAAGCTAGAAGCTCTCCTGGAATTTTTCTCGGATATTCAGAAACCTCAAGGGCCTACAGAGTTTTCAATAAAGATGATCAAACTGTTGAAGAAACACCGCATGTAGTGTTTGATGAAAATGATTTCTCTAACAAAGTGATGAATGATGACAGGGAGCCATCTAATGAGGGAGATTTCTTGGAGAGAATTTAAGAAGAAGAGATGCAGCCAGCTGCTCAACCAGAAAACTCACAGCAAGAAGGAGCAGCTGAGGTAGGTGAACCCTCAGGTGAGATAATATTTCACAAAGACCACCCTAGTGAAAATGTCATAGGCAATTTGCATGATCCTCCTAGGACAAGGTCTCATTTTAGAATTGTCCAAGAACAGGACTTAGCTGCATTAGTATCTCAGGTGGAACCCAAATCTGTGGAAGAAGCCTTAAGACATGATTCTTGGTTATCCGCCATGTGTGAGGAATTAAATCAATTTGAGAAAAATATTATATGGGAACTAGTTCCCAGACCTGATAACACTCATGTCATTGGCACTAAATGGGTTTTCAAGAATAAAGTTGATGAGAATGGAGCTATTTCTAGAAACAAAGCAAGACTTGTAGCTCAAGGCTACAGTCAGGAATTTGGTGTGGATTTTGATGAATCCTATGCCCCAGTGGCTAGGATGGAAGCTATACGAATTCTGCTTGCATTTGCATGCTCTAGGAACATTCGGCTGCAACAGATGGATGTCAAAAGCGCATTCTTAAATGGGGTATTGAAGGAAGAGGTATACGTTGAACAACCTCCAGGTTTTAATTTCTCTGTTCAGCCTAACATGATTTTTAGGTTGAATAAAGCCCTCTATGGATTGAAGTAGGCTCCTCGAGCCTGGTATGAGAGACTTTCTGAATTCCTCTTGAGTAAGGGCTACACTCGAGGTAAGGTTGACCAAACCCTCTTCACCAAAAATCTCGGAAAGGATTTAATAGTGGTCCAGGTATATGTTGATGATATCATCTTCGGATCTAACAATTCAAAATTGTGTAAAGAATTTTCTGAATCTATGTCTCATGAATTTGAAATGAGTTTAGTTGGTGAACTAAAGTATTTTCTTGGGCTGCAGGTCAAACAGATGGAGGATGGTTGTTTCATAAATCAAACCAAGTATACCCTGGAGATGCTGAAGAGGTTTGGAATGACCAACCTCAAGACTATCTCAACACCCATGGGCACCAACTCCTCACTGGATTCAGACGAAAAAGGTAAAGAGGTGGATGCTAAATTATATAGAGGTATGATCGATTCACTCCTCTACTTAACAGCATCCAGGCCTGACATTCAATTTAGTGTAGGGATGTGTGCCAGATACCAGTCTAGGCCTACTGAATTACATTTGGCAGCTGTAAAAAGAATCTTTAGATACTTATCTGCTACCCATGATCTAGGTCTTTGGTATCCTGTATCATGTAGTTTAGATCTCATTGCATATACAGATGCAGATTATGCAGGATGTAAATTGGACAGGAAAAGTACTAGTGGTCACTGCGAATTTTTAGGAGGGTGCCTAGTCTCTTGGGGATCCAAGAAGCAACACTCTGTGGCTCTTTCTACTGCTGAAGCTGAGTATGTGGCAGCAGGGAGCTGTGGCACACAGGTTATATGGATAAAACACCAGCTTCTGGATTACTCAGTTGAGCTAGGTTGCACTTCCATCTTTTGTGATAATACTAGTGCAATAAACATTGCAAAGAATCCTGTACTTCATTCTCGAACTAAACACATCAAAATCAGGCATCATTTTATTCGAGATGAAGTAGCTAGGAAGACCTTTGAGTTGATCCATGTTGGCACTAACTCACAAATTGTAGATATTTTCACTAAGCCACTGGATACTGAAAAATTTAGCATATTGCGCAGAGAATTAGGTATTTACAGAATTTCATAATTGAATAATTGATCTCTGAATAATCTGTCATGTGCTCTTGTGCTTACCTATACTCATTGGCTGTTGCTGAAAACAACCTCATTATGAGTGTTTGCTGATTCACTCATATTGATTGATATCACTTTATTTTTCCTTGAGTTGTTTTGTGGTATATCTTGGATAAGTCTGAGTTGGTGTCAAGGTCTCAGGGGGAGCTAGATTAATAATAGGTGTCATGCTGTTTTGGCCAAACCTGAACATACTTTGAACGGATTTTTGCTGACCTTATAAGAGAATCAGGTTGAGTGGGTGTATAAAAGAAATCTTTGGATGTTTTATCTGTTAAGACTGTTCACCTAATTTCTTGTTGGAATTTCAGCTGTTAGTCTCACTGAGATCAAAATCTGAATTCAAGACTATCTTCCTACATTGTAACTGACTTCTGATCTAGCCAGTACAGAATACCTACTTAGTCTAGTTAAGTCCGAAATGAGGTATATAGTGTTTTTGTCTGAAAAACTTTGGAGCTGGTGTATTGTTCTCAAACTGAATCAAGACTAATTTACAAGGTTTCAAGTGCAGTTTAATGAAAAATTCATGAAAGAAGTTTTAACAACCTTGTTAACTGTTCATTGAGAAACTGGGACTTTCATCAATGAAGTGAAAGAATCCCATGTCATGAGATGGCAGTATAAATCAGGCTTAATTAGCTGTCTTGATCATACAGAGCAATGGTACATATCTGGTTAGTAACTGGGGTGTCTGGCCTCTGGTAAAGGTGTCACCTTAATGTCAACACCAGTTAGAATACTATCTCTGTCCTCTTGTCAAAAGGGGTAATGTGGTCTTGCCACCAAGTAACTGGGGATTCCTGCCTCTAAACAAGGTGTCTCCCTAATGTCAAAGGTGTACTTGACAGATTTACCTTTGATCTTGACCATCTTTGAAAAATTTTCTCCCTCTTGATATCCAGATCATGTTCACTTGGCATTTAGGTCTTGGTTTGTTTGTTTTCAATACCACAGGTCTTTGTTTTCCTGACTTCCTTACTTTATACTCTCTCAGTAAAGACTTACTCTGACCATACTGGTATCTTGTACCTTACTTGCTTAGAATTTGGTTTTGTGTATGAAGCGGATCTTCATTCACCATTTTGGACACAGTCTGACTAACTGATCTTCAAAATCCTCACATTAAATTAGTGGCTTTCTTAATTGCCTAAACATCTCAATAACTTTCCTTTATCATCCATACTCTCTCTTGTTTTCTCTCCACTGTCAGCAATTTTCTTTTCATGATATCTTCCAACCTGCCCCTAGTTTTGATGATGTCAAAGGGGGAGAGAGTATCTTGCTTTATCTTGCTTGTGTTTTGCTGAGGGGGAGTTGTGTTTTGCTGAGGGGGAGCGAAAGATAAGTGCCCTGAGTTATCTAGTCAGAGGAAAGTAGATGTTGTGGTCAGAGGAGGGGAGCTCTTGGGAGTCGTCAGAGGAGGCGAGTGTGTTGTGTGTGTCTGCATTTGCTTATCTTCACATAATCTCACTGCACTTCATCTTTGATTATTTAATATAGTGTTGCCATCATCAAAAAGGGGGAGATTGTTGGATTTTTGTGACTTTCCTAGTGTTTTGATGATGAGCATCACTATGTTAAATATTGTCATTTTAATCAGATATCTTGCGTAATGTTATGCATTTGAAATTTCCATGATTAACAGGAAAACTGCTATGAGGTAGTACCTTGTATGTCCGTACTGTTGCTTTCTTACTTCGTGTTGTTTATGTTTACTACACTTCGTGTTGTCCGTTTTGAACGTCGTTATTTGTTCCATCGCGTGCTGAACACTGCAGCACCTCGTGTTGCTTTCTGTGCCAACTCATGTCGCTCCATCTGTGTCACCCCTATGTCTTCGAGTCTTATGTTCTGGCCAAGTCTATACAGCCTCATCTTTACCTTCGTTCCAAGCCAAAGTCTACACATTCGTTTCCTTGGGCAAAGTCTATACATCGTGGCCTTGAACTCTCAGTCTGTACATTGTTGCCTTGAAGACCGTTTAAAGTCTATACATCCACTTGAATGCAAAGTCTACACATCGCCTGATATCATATGAAGGCTGTTCGTTGGAAGTGTCTGTCTTGCTTTGTGACCACACTTCGTGTCGGTTTCTGTGTTCGTCTTCAAGTTGGTTTCAGTCCGTGACGTTTCATGTCATCCTCGTCTTTGAGTCATTCGTAAGTTCGAGCTATTTTGTATTCGAGTCGTTTTGTTTTATGTCTTCGTGTTGCCTCTTTCTATCTTCGTCTAGGTTTCCTCTGATCGCGTGTTTTACTACCGTTTTACTCCGTGTTATTTCCTTCTCATCCCGTGTTGTTCTCATCTGACTTCGTGTCATTCTCTTTGTAGTGTTAGCTTTATTATTGTGTATCTCGTGTCGTTCTCTTCGTAGTATTTGTTTTGTTACAGTGATACTTCGTGTCGTTCTCTTTGTAGTGTTAGCTTTATTACTGTGTATCTCGTGTCGTTCTCTCTTTACCTCGTGCTGTTTTCATCTGACCTCGTGTCATTCTCTCTTTATTTCGTACTGTAGTAATCTTGTGTCTCTCGTGTCGTTCTCAGAATAGTGCATCTCGTATTGCTACCACATACCTCGTGCAGTTTTAATTTTTGTGGCCCTGAGTTTTAATCGCTTTAATTATTTGCAGGAGAAGAAGAAAAACAAAAAGAAGAAGGTGGTCCGAGGAAGAATATTCCCCAGTGACTGGGCTGCACGTGATCCAATACTAAAGGAACCAATACTATAAGGGCACGTGGCAAGAAGGTTCTGGATCGAGCGCGGGACGCACACGCCTTGCATGCACCCTCCTGATCGCTTATAAAAGTACTGCCTCACCATCTACGAAAAGGGAGGAGCTCCAAGATTATAGCAAAGAAATTTGAGTGAGAGCAGAAGAGAAAGAGCCTCCCTGAGAAACTAGAGTGTTCCAGTTGAGAGAGAAGAGAGAGCAGAAGAGTGATCAGAAGATGGGTATTGACTTACGGATCAAATCCGAAGTCTGCTGCTCAGTTTGAGCTACATTGTTTCCAGTTTCTGAAATTTCGCTTCCGTCTTTATTGTTTTCGTTTTTATCTATTTTTCTTTCTTGATTGAAAGTTCTCTGTGTTACCTCCTGGTGTTCAGGGGAAGAGAGAGACATGTTCTCTTTAGTTCACTTGCAACAGAGGTTGCAGTATTGTTCCCTCTCGTAGAAGAGGTGTTCCCTCTGGGCTTCAGAGGAAGAGAGACCTTGCTCTCTGGTTCTAGTGACTGCAGATCACTAGTGTTCCCTCCGGTTGGAGGAAGAGAAAATTGTTTCCTGGTTTCTAGGGACTTGGCGTCCTTAGGGTTCCCTCCGGGTGTGGAGGAAGAGGGGAGGTTGTTCCCCTGGTGAAGCTGTGAATCAGCCGTTGTCGCAGACTGAGTCTGCTTTGCTAGCAGGTGCTAGTGGAAGCCTCACTTCGATTTGAAGTGAGGGGTGGACGTAGGCAGACTGGAGGTCTGACCGAACCACCTTAAAAATCTCTGGGTACTCGTGTGATTGTCTGTGGTGATTTTGTGGTGTGCCTTCTATCCACTCGAGCTATTGTCCACACTACGTTTTTGTGGGTTCAACTCCGAGATTGCTTGTTTTAAGTGAATCATTCTTCAGTATTTTTTAATCGGTTGAAAACAGTGATCTATTCATCCCCTCCCCTTCTAGATCACTTCATATTTCTTGTATCAAAGGGTTGAAAAGGTAGACGGTCTTGCCGATGGTGACAAGGACCGAATAGGGTAGACGGTCTTGCCGATGGTGACAAGGACCGGAAAGGGTAGCGACCGATCTTGCCGATGGTGACAAGTGTTGAAAAGGGTAGACGGTCTTGCCGATGGTGACAAGGACCAGAAAGGGTAGCGACCGATCTTGCCGATGGTGACAAGGGTCGAAAAGGTAGACGGTCTTGCCGATGGTGACAAGGACCAAATAGGGTAGACGGTCTTGCCGATGGTGACAAGGACCGGAAAGGGTAGCAACCGATCTTACCGATGGTGACAAGGGTCGAAAGGGTAGATGGTCTTGCCGATGGTGACAAGGACTGAAAGGTGTAGCAACCGATCTTACCGATGGTGATAGGGGTCGAAAGGGTAGACGGTCTTACCGATGCTGACAAGGACCAGAAGGGGTAGCGACCGATCTTGCCGATGGTGACAAGGGTCGAAAGGGTAGCGACCGATCTTGCCGATGGTGATAAGGGTCGGAAGGGGTAGCGACTGATCTTGCCGATAGTGACAAGGGTCGAAAGGGTAGACGGTCTTGCCAATGGTGGCAAGGACCGCAAAGGGTAGACGGTCTTGCCGATGGTGACAAGGACCGGAAAGTGATGATAGCAGGCCGTGGGGGCCAGGGTAGCAGGTTAAAAGAGCCAGAGGTAGCAAGCTGTAAAGCCAGGATCAGCAGACTGTAGAAGCCAGGAATAGGAGGCTACGAGAGCCAGAGATAGCAGGCTATAAGAGCCAGGGCAACAAGCTATAGAAGCTGGGAATAGCAGACTACGAGAGCTAGAGACAGCAGGCTATAAGAGCCAAGATAGCAGGCCGTAGAAGCCAGGAATATAAGAGCCAAGATAGCAGGCCGTAGAAGCCAGGAAGAGCAGGCTACGAGAGCCAGAGGCAGCAGGCTATAAGAGCCAGGATAGCATGCTGCAGAAGCCAGGAATAGCAGGCTATAAGAGCCAGAATAGCAGGCTGTAGAAGCCAGGAATAGCAGGCTACGAGAGCCAGAGACAGCAGGCTATAAGAGCCAGAATAGCAGGCTGTAAAAGCCAGGAATAGCAGGCTACGAGAGCCAGAGGCAATAGGCTATAAGAGCCAGGATAGCAAGCTGCAGAAGCCAGGAATAGCAGGCTATAAGAGCCAGAGATAGCAGGCTACAAGAGCCAGAGACAGTAGGCTATAAGAGCCGGGATAGCAGGCTACAGAAGCCAGGAATAGCAGGCTACGAGAGCCAGAGACAGCAGGCTACAAAAGCCAGAGACAGTAGGCTACAAGAGCCAGGAATAGCAGGCTATAAGAGCTAGAGGAAGATGGCTATAAGAGCCAGGATAGCAGGCTGTAGAAGCCAGGAATAGCAGGCTATGAGAGCCAGAGGCAGCAGGCTATAAGAGCCAGGATAGCAGGCTGTAGAGGCCAGGAATAGCAGGCTGTGAGAGCCAGAGACAGCAGGCTATAAGAGCCAGAATAGCATGCTGCAGAAGCCAATAATAGCAGGCTACAAGAACCAGAAACAGCAGGCTACAAGAGCCAGAATAGCAGGCTGTAGAAGCCAAGAATAGCATGCTATGCGAGCCAGAGACAGCAGGCTACAAGAGCCAGGACAGCAGGCTGTAGAAGCCAGGAATAGCAGGCTACGTGAGCCAAAGACAGCAGGCTACAAGAGCCAGAATAGCAAGCTGCAAGAGTTAGATATAGCAGGCTATGAGAGCCAGAAAGTAGCAGAGATAGCAGGCTGTGAAAGCCAGAGAGCAGTAGGGAATCAGGCTTGTGAAAGCCGAAAGGTAGTTTAGCCAAATTATATGGTAGCAGGCCTTAGCCGAAGTGGCTAAGCCAGAAATGTAAGATAGTTGAAACGTGAGATAGCGAGCTTTAGCCAAGATAGCTGAAAGTCATTATAGCGAGCTTTGGCTAAGCCGAGAGATAAGATAGCTGAGGTGTAAGGTAGCAGGTTTGGCCGGAATGGCTAAGACGAAAGATAGGATAGTGGTCACATGCTGTAGGGAAGCTGGCTTCCAAGACGACATCTAGGAGGATGGAATGTGAGTTAAAATTGAGGAGAGGGACTGAATAGTCATAATCAAGGGAAGCGGGCTTCGACGACAGGTCTAGGCCGTTGCATTGCATTGATTATCGCAATGGGACAGGTATATGAGCTCTGATAGCAAGCTTTGGCCTAAAATGGCTAAGCCGATGGATGAAGTAGTTGGAAATTGTAATAGCAGCTTTGGCCAGAATGGCTAAGCCAAAAGATAGAATGGTCAAAAATTATGATAGTAGCTTCGGCCGGAATGGCTAAGCCGATAGATAGAGTAGTTTGAAAATCATGATAGCAGCTTTGGCCGGAATGGCTAAGCCGAAAGCTAGAATAGCTGAAAATTATGATAGCAGCTTTGGTCGAAATGGCTAAGCCGACATATAGAGTAGTTGAAAATCATGATAGCAGCTTTGGCTTGAATGGCTAAGCCGAAAGCTAGAATAGCTAAAAATTATGATAGCAGCTTTGGCTTGAATGGCTAAGCCGAAAGCTAGAATAGCTAAAAATTATGATAGCAGCTTTGGCCGGAATGGCTAAGCCGACGGATAGAGTAGTTGAAAATCATGATAGCAGCTTTGGCTTGAATGGCTAAGCCGAAAGCTAGAATAGCTGAAAATTATGATAGCAGCTTTGGCTGGGATGGCTAAGCCGAAAGATAGAATAACTGACGAATTGTGATAACGGCTTTGGCCAGAATGGCTAAACCGAAAGAGGAGATAGCCGAAGAATTGCAATAGCGGCTTTGGCCGGGATGGCTGAGCCGGAGGACGAGACAATTAACAAATTGTGATAGCGGCTTTAGCCAAGATGGCTAAACCGAAAGAGGAGATAGCTGAAGAATTGTAATAGCGGCTTTGGCCGGGATGGCTGAGCCGGAGGATGAGACAATTAACAAATTGTGATAGCGGCTTTAGCTGGATGATGGAATGGCTGAAAATGTATAATAGCGACTTCGACTGTCATGGCTGAGTCAGGGAATAAAATAGCTGGAAGTTGTGAGATATATGGTAGTGGGCTTCAGCCATGGTGGACGAGCCGAAAAATGAGATACCTGAAATACATGATAGGGTGTTGGGCTCGCCCACAAGGATAGCTGGCTTTGACCGGACGTCAAAGGCCGAAAGATAGGATTGGGGATCCTGGTAGGATGTCTGACTTGGAAGCAATCTGGAATTGCTGTTGCCTTGACGGACTATCGAAGACAACCCATGCATCTGACCCAGATGGGAGGTCTGCGTCAAAGGTAGAATCTTGATGCCAACCTGACAATATGTCAGAGCTGACAAACCTTACTCAGACAGTAGGTCTGGGACAAGGGTAGAATACAGACGTCGACCCGATGAGATATCGGGACCGACAAACCTTGCTCAGACGGCGTGTCTGGGACAAGGGCAAAATACAGACGTCGACCCGACGAGATGTCGGAATCAACAAACCTTGCTCAGATGGGAGGTCTGAAACAAGGGCGGGATATAGCATTTCGTCGCTTGCTACGCCCTTCCTCGTCTCTGGGTGCCTAGGTAACGTTAATGGCGAGGTTCAAACGAGGAAAGGCTTACGGTGGATACATGTCGGAATCAGCAAACCTTGCTCAGACGGGAGGTTTGAAAGAAGGGCATGATATATAAATGGGCATTGACTCGACAGAATGCCGAAATCAAGCAACTCAGCGAAGACGTGGGGTCGAGGCCAAGGTTAGAACTTAGCCGACTGGCGAGGGCTAAGAATGGTACCTTCCAAAAGTACTCCTGGTACAGACCAGCCCATAGTGCAGGGTGTGTTGTCCGGTGGGACTATTGATGGATTTGACTATGTTGTTATAGCGCCGGTGGGGCTAGGGATTAACATCTGAGAGCTCGGCCAAGGCGGGGTGCCTTGAGCCAGAGGGAAAAGGTTTATGGGCCTAGCTCGGCGAGGCTTGATGGGCAGAGTCTCATAGCTCGACGAGGGTGAAGTGCCTCAGGCCAAGATAAGGGATAGCTCGATCAGGGCGGAGTGCCACTAGACCAAGGTGGATGTAGCTTGATCGGGGCAGAGTGCCACTAGACCAGGGTGGAGGTGGCTTGATCTGGGCGGAGTGCCACTAGACCAAGGTAGAGGTAGCTCGATCCGGGCGGAGTGCCACTAGACCAAGGTAAAGGGGTAGCTCGATCAGGGTAGAGCGCCACTAGACCAAGGTGGTGATAGCTCGATCCGGGCGGAGCGCCACTAGACCAAGATGAGGGGTAGCTTGATCAGGGCAGAGTGCCACTAGACCAAGGTGGAGATAGCTTGATCCGGGCAGAGTGTCACTAGACCAAGGTAAAGGTAGCTCGATCCGGGCGGAGTGCCACTAGACCGAGGGAAGGGGTAGCTCGATCCGGACGGAGTGCCACTAGACCAAGAAAAGGGGTAGCTTGATCAGGGCGGAGTGCCAATAGACCAAGGAAAGGGGTAGCCTGATCAGGGCGGAGTGCCGCTAGACCAAGATAAGGGTAGTTCGGCTAGGGCGGAGTGCCACTAGACCAAGGAAAGGGGTAGCCTGATCAGGGCGGAACGCCACTAAACCAAGATAGGGGTAGCTCGGCTAGGACGGAATGCCACTAGACCAAGATAGGGGTAGCTCGGCTAGGGCGGAATGCCACTAAACCAAGGAGGGATAGCTCGATCAGGGCGAAATGCCACTAGACCAAGATAGGGGTAGCTCGGCTAGGGCGGAATGCCACTAGACCAAGGAAATGTAGCTCGATCAGGGCGGAACGCCACTAAACCAAGATAGGGGTAGCTCGGCTAGGGTAGAATGCCACTAGACCAAGATAGGGGTAGCTCGGCTAGGACAGAATGCCACTAGACCAAGGAAAGGTAGAACTTAGCTAGGACAAAGTGCCGCTAGACCAAGGAAAGGTAGAACTTAGCTAGGACAGAGTGCCGCTAGGCTAAGGCAGGTGAAACTTAGCTAGGGTGGAGTGCCACTAGACTAAGGTAGGTGGGACTGAGCTAGGGCGTAACGCCACTAGTCTAAGGTAGGTAGAGCTTGGTCAGGGCCGAAGGCAACCAGACCAAGGTAGGTAGGACTTGGCTAGGGCGGAATGCCACTAAACCAAGGCAGGTAGAACTTAGCTAGGGCGGAGTGCCACTAGACTAAGGCAGATGGAACTTAGCTAGGACGGAGTGCCACTAGACTAAGGTAAATAGAACTTAGCTAGGGCGGAGTGCCACTAGACTAAGACAGGCAAAACTTAGCTGGGGCAGCGTGCCACTAGACTAAGGTAGGTGGGACTTATCTAGGGCGGAGTGCCACTAGACTAAGATAGGTAGAACTTAGCTAGGGCAGAGTGCCACTAGACTAAGGTAGGTAGAGCTCGGTCAGGGCGGAATGCCACTAGACCAAGGTAGGTGGGACTTAGCTAGGGCGGAGCGCCACTAGACTACGGTAGGTAGAGCTTGGTCAGGGCGGAATGCCACAGGCCAAGGGATAGGTTTTATGAGCCCAGTGGGACAAGCTTGGTATCTCTTAGCGTGTTTGTGTAGCTGTTTACGGTGGAATGCCGAAGGACAGCAAGGATGTGTTAGTTATGAATGTGGGTTCCACACTGGGGATAGAGGGTCAATCCTAGTGGGACTAATGGGAAGCATTTTGCAGGATAAGGAGGACTCCCGTTCTAACATTGAATGAAATGCAGCAGATGGGTCCTCTAAGCGAGGAGCTCGAAATCTTTAGCAGTCGAGCTTGTCGAATAGTTAACATCTGCAGTGGGTTGTCCAGTTCACAGTGGGATGTTGGTGTGCCCTGAATAATCCCGTTCTCTCTTCTTTTAGCTTTGGATGCCCCCATGCTGGGGCGGATAGTCAGAGAGTTCATTCTCCTTTTAATGCCCCCAAGCTAGGGTGGATAGCTAAAGATGAGTTGTTCAAAGCACGTCTTTCCATTGGGTAGCTTGTTTGCTTCACGAGCAGTTGTGTAGGCAGGCAATAGCAGGGAAATCCGACCGTTGGACTCCACCCTCTTCCCTTTTGTTGGTAGCCCCCGAGCGGGGAATAGAGTCTTGCTGTGCCCAGCGGCACCTCAGAGCTTGATTGCGGCTGAGCATATTTTCATTCTTGCCCCCCCTTGCTTGGAGAGAGTTGAGCATCCATTATTGTGTGCTGGAGCATGTAGAGCAGCGGCTACGTTGTGCCGAGTCATTTCATTTGGAAGGAGATTCTTCCTTGCACCTTTATCATTTTACAGTTGGCCCTGATATGAGTGGACTCCATTCTTGAGCTGATAGCTTGAATAAAGAGGGCAACACATCGAGCAGTAAAGCATCATCTTTTCTTTTATTCCTGGGTTTATTTCTCCTCTTGTCCTCAGCAGTTGCCCCGAAGATGGTGCAACAATTGCATTTTGTTCGGCTTCTTACCACAGCGGAGGGAGCTCGTAGTGCCCTTCAGAGGATATGCTGTTCTAGCTAATATTGAGAGGCCGTGCTGGCCGACATCTTAAAGATGGGCAATTGGTGAGGGCAAGGTGGGTCCACCCTATATTCACCAATCTGTAATTCACCACTTTGGATCCGATCCTCCATGATATCTTTGAACATATAGCAGTCCTCGATGAGATGTCCCATCTTCCGATGGTAGGGGCAGAACCGAGGGTCATCTTTTCTTTCGATGTCATTTGGTCTCTTGAGCTCCGGGAGGACGACCTTGTTGTACTCAAGGGCCCACTCGAACAGCCACTGGGTCTTGTCTTGCGGAAAGGAGTATGGTCTTTTCATTTTTGCCCTTAGTGAAGGGGGTTTTTGTTCAGCAACCCCGGTAGAGGAGGAGCTAGTTGCCTCTTGTGCTTTCCTCCACTGACGCTCGAAGGTTACAAAGTCAGCTGCTTCTATTTCTTCTGGTGCCGGCTGTTCTTCAATTGGCTTGTGCTTTCGAAGTGGAGGTGTAAAAGTCGGGCAATATTTGGCCAGAAAGGCTTCAATTTCAATTGCCACATCTTCTAATTGGTTGAAGGATTTGACTTCGAGGCCAATTACCCTTTGCAGGATCTCTTTCCTCAGATTGCGCTTGCATAGCTGGACAGTGTCCTTGTAGCTTGGCGGATGTTTGCATCTCTCACTGAGATTCTTCCAACGTTGAATGTAGTCCGAAGTAGACTCATCATCTTTTTGTTGGATCATATATAACTTTGCTTTGGTGACTTCTTCCTCAGCGGATTTTATCTCAGTTGCTTGTTCTATTACTGGCTTGTTTGGTATGGCTGTCGCCGCTAGATTCCGGTGCAAGCCAGCTGATTGTAGAGGCGGCATTGCATGAGGCATGGAAGTTGCCCCCTGAAGTGCCTGGAGAGCTGAGGGGTACGCGGGAGCCGCGTGGTATAGCTGCCGTGGGCGGGTGTTCCCGTCATGGCCTTGTGTTGACTGTGGCATAGCTGGTTGCAGTGAGGCTTCAAATGATTTAGTGTCACCTTGTAGGGCTTCGGATGAGGGTCCTGCCTGCCCGAGTGTGACTGGGAGTAAGCCCATCTCAGTCAATCTTTTTCTTAGTGTCTCCACTTCTTGTATTTTCTAATAGAGCTCCATCATCAGAGCGGAGTTAGCTTGGTAGGAGCTGGGAGTGCTATTTCCCGTGCTGATTCCAGGTGGGACTAGCAGCATTTCATTATCGGCATGGGACACATACGGTCCTGTATGAGTGGATGTTCTTTCCCCCACGCTCTCATGTTGAGGAGGGGTATAATAGCATGCTTCTTCAGCAGGCGGTGCAGGATGCCCCCACCCTTCCTGAGGTTGACGGTGAGAGATAGGTGCTGCAACTTGACCTGCCCTTACCGGCGTGTAGCATATTTCTTCGTCATCTTCTTCAGCAGCTCGGCTCGCACTAGGCAAGGCCGATAGGGTATTGCAGGAGAGGACAACGCCGCTCCCTCTGTCTCTTGGCTTATTCTCGACTTGCCTTTTTGTAGTTGGCACCTGGTGTGCGATGCGAACTATGGCTATCTCTTGAGACGACAGCTGGCATAGAGACACTGTATTGATTGCTCTTTCCATAGCAGGTAGCTCATGCGGGCGAGGAGGATCAACCTTATAGTCGCCCAGTTGTAGCTCCCCTCTTTTGATTACCTTTTCAATAGCATCTTTAAAGACGCAACAATCTTCAATATGGTGCCCAACCATCTGGTGATATAAGCAGAAGCGAGGATGATCCTTCTTTCTAGCATCTTCCGATCTCTTTGGCTCTGGTAGAGTAACCTTGTTATTTGTAACAGCCCATTCGAAGAGGACTCGAGTCCTCTCCTTGGGAAAAGAGTAGAATTTTTTCATCTTGGCCCGTAAGAACGGGACTTCTTACTGCTCAGCTGGCTTAGCAGGAGGCGGGTTGTCAATTCCTTCCTCCTTTTCTTTTTGTTGAGCGAACACTTTGAAATCAATTGTGTGAACTTCCTTGGGCGATGACCATTTGTCAATAGACTTGCCCTTTTGGCTTGTAGCAGTTGGAGTAGAGGGAGAGCTGAAGATGAAGGTTTCAATCTCCATGACCACATTATTTAGCCGGTCGAAAGACCGTATTTCAATTCCGATCATCTTGCTGAGGATTTCCCGGCTCAGATTCTGCTTGCATATTTGCACCGCGTCTTTTGGATGTGGCGGCCGCTTGCATCTCATACTGAGATTCCGCCATCTTTTGATGTACTCGAGAGCTGACTCATCATGTCTTTGCCTGGATGCATACAGCTCGGCCAGTGTGACATCTCTTTTAGAAACATGGAGCCGCTCCTGGAACTTCTGTTGCATAGCTGTCCAATCACTTATAGAGCTGGCCGGTAGATTGGAATACCATTCAAAAGCCAGGCCCGTCAGTGAGGACCCGACGAATTTTAGCAGGTGGGCTTCACTTGTTGCCAGATCGCCCATTACTGTCATATAGTAAGCAATATGCTCTTTAGGAGAGCCATGCCCGTTGAACCTTTCAAACTTGGGTTGCTCGTTGATGCCAGGCGGGAGCCTCTTTGCGGCATACTGTGGCGGATATGGCACCTTGTAAACATCAAAAGTGTTGATATCACCATCTGTCCTCTCGGCTAGCTTCATTTCAATTAGTTGTTCCACCATTGATCTATTTACCATGGTTGGGTCCACCGGCACCGAGTGGCAATGTGCAGAATGCTTTATAGAGGGAGTGAGTAGTGCTTCGACCTGAGGTGTCGACGGCTCCGTTGGTGGCAACTGCTGCACTGGTGGAAGAGCTGGTTACACCAAGGGTGACTGTAGAGAATGTAGCTGAAGAGCGGCCTTGCCATAGCCTGTTGCTTGAGAAGTAGTTTGGGGTATAGCATCGACTGGGTTAGGAGCTTCCCGGGATGATTCAGCATGCATGCCCTGTTGCCAAGGAAAAGGGGCTTGTTCATTTCTTTCATTCAGCTGCCTCTTCAAGGCTTCAATCTCTTGCTGGTAATTTTGTAGCATCATTAAGATAGTTGGGTCTTGCGCTACCATAGCAGAGGTACCCTTGAATGCTTCGCCCGAAACATCTTCAAACGAGGCTAGCAGAGTAATCTCTTCTTCTTCAGAAACCCCCATGTTGGCAGTCGAAGTAGTGATAGCTTGCTTCTCTTTGGCTGCTTCAAGCATTTCTCTTGCAGCTTTGCCTCTTCTTGTCATTAGCCCGGGCCTTTCAGCTAACTTGGCCAACTCTTCTGACTCTTCGGGTAGGGCCCCATATCTGCTAGCCACCCCTGCCATGTTGCAAGTGAAGACTTGGGTTCTTTTTCTTTGCCCCCAGACTGTCTTCCTGGCTTGACTAGAAAAGGTTGACTTTTCAAATATTGATATCCTTTTATTCTCTTCATGTTATGGAGAAGCTTCAGAGTACTTGGCTTGCAAGCCATCTCCATATTCATTGATGTGCATGAATGACGCCATTCTTCTTTCTTTGCCTTCTTCTTTTCTTTCGACGCTGATGGCGCGGAGTAGCCTCTGTCGACTTAGGGCAGAACTTTCCAAGCCATAGAAGTAACTTCGGACCACCTGGGCCATTCCTTCTCGATTAT
Organism: Amorphophallus konjac; assembly: GCA_022559845.1. Classification (NCBI taxonomy): domain Eukaryota; kingdom Viridiplantae; phylum Streptophyta; class Magnoliopsida; order Alismatales; family Araceae; genus Amorphophallus; species Amorphophallus konjac. Next base: position 453,291,258 of record CM040121.1, on the reverse strand, counting down.
GCCCTTGAGAGAGGGCAGAAATTGACAGTTGGTCTTGTATCGACGGCATGTAGGAGTGCCGCGATAGTTTAGTAGCTCCGTTCGATCTTGTCGAACATCGGAGAACATTGGTCTGCCTGGCACAGATCCTATGAGTGGGCGGAGAGACCACTGGCATGACCTCTTCTTCCTTTGGTGTAGCTTTATTGCCCCCACACCTGGGGTCCTTGACAGTTGATGTTGAATCTTGTGTGGTCGAAGCAGAACCCCGAGTCCTCTTGAGAACCCAAATTTGCTTGAATTTTGGTAGCTTGGGAGCTAGCTTCTCCCGGACATCCATGTCTAGATTGGCCTTCTGGCTTGCTAATGCCTGGAAGGCGTTGTGAACGGGAACTGCCGAGATGATATGATCTGGAAAAGCTTCAGCACGGCGGCCGTTCAGATAAACACGAGCGCCACCAATTAGAACAGACTTCCCAGAAGCTGAAAGTTGGCCTCGGGAAACAGCAACAACTCTTCTTCTTTGATTTTTCTTCTTCTTCCCCCCGGATGCCTTGTCACTGGTGGGGACAGCATGGTAGTCCACGTGGTGGACAAAGCATGAGATAGTTCGGCGAGATGGAGTGGTTCCCCGCGGACAGCTCTCCATCGCAGGGGCTACGGCCTTGGCCGCAACAATCTTGTTAGCTTCCTCTTCCTCGATCCTTAGCAAGCTGATGAAGGTGACTCTGAGAAAGTTAGGGAACCCCACCACTGGTGACAGAGTTCCGAAAGCAGTGGGCACCGCCAGGTACCCATGCTCCGCGTGGGTAGCGACCACTTGAGGGCCGAATGCAAGCGCGGCAAATCCACCAGCCATTGAGATCACTGCAAATCAGAATGAGCAAACGATCAGTATTTTGGGGAAGGCCTCCAGGCCTTCTACTTTGGCGAAGAGATGAAGGGAGACTCGGTCCCACCGGGCGTGCCAGCTTGTGGGAATGGATTTATTCTTTATTTATTTATTGGTTTATTTATTGATTTGTTAGTTACTTTATTAGGCGTGCCAGTCACCGGAGTGACAATTTTATTGTGCGCTCGATCTGACTCAATCAGTCGATTGTGAAGTCCAAGTCGGGACCGGAAGTCCGTCATACCATAAAGGCTATGACGTTAATTACGTCCTTCCGAAGAAGGACAACCCTTGATTAATCGCCAAAGTAGAAGAGCCCAGGGGCAAAATCAATATGATAGATATGCTCATTCATTTACAGGATAGGAGATGCATGCAGATGATCATGCGATGCAGGATATGATATATTAATATACGGAGTAAATTCGGCAGCATATCCCCTTATTTTGGTCTATGCCAAGTGGGAATATAGGACATCCATCTACGGAGTGCCGAGATGGAAGCCAAAAGAAAGATGGGCGTAGCCCGAGATCCAAGAGGATCGGAATACAGCGGGACGATGTCCACTCATGGTGGTGTCTCATTAATATTCCCCTAAAGAGGCTAGAGGAGAACATGCAGTGGCAGAACTGCGTGGCCCGACGGGGTGAAAGAAGGAAATCGGAAACCCGAGTTGAAACAAATGTAGGGGTGAAACCCCATTAGTGTAGCTCCTCCGCTTCCCACAGAATTGAACATAAATGGCCCAATAGAACTGATCCATAAAAATGCATGCGTTTATTCCTGTAGATATGTGTACGTGCACACATTCATGTATGCATGGCCAATGTGAATATCAAAGACTAATGGTGGTTAGTTGGTCATTTGGGGATCTATTAATATAAACACTCACTATGCATGTCTAGACATGAGAGGACAGTGGGTTTTCACGCGAGGGCTTGCATGCTTAAAAGAGAAAAGCAGGATCATCTATATATATGTATAAGCCATATGTATGCTCCTTTATATATCCACACGTGGAGATTCGGTTGGTTTGTAAACGGTGTGAACAAAAGGTGAATACATGGGATTAATAAATGGGTCAATACCTATGCACACACATGGGATGGGTATTAACAAAAATAATGTGAACAGAAATGTGCATGATGGGGTCAACGACATGGCCAATTGCTAATAAAGTGGGCTAACGTGAGGAGCAGGAGTCATGCACGGATGGAGCTCCATTTATTCAAACGGATTTTTATGAAATCGCTGAACCACGTGGTCCATTGCTGTCGGCTACTCGTCCCTTGCATGCGTATGAAATGGTGGGAAAAGCAAGGGACAGACACGGCGGGATTCACGTGTTCGGCAACCAAAAGGGCCACTCGGCGCCCGAAAGGAGCAGATGACGCTCGGCGCGGCAGCATGCTCGGAATAAGAAAGGGAGATCGGCGCGGGATGTAAGATGGGGAGCCTCGGCGCAAGTGGGCTTCTCGGCGCGCCCTTCACCCGGCGCGAGATTGGCGCCGGGAGGGGACGGCGCCGGGAGTCATGTGGCACCGGGAGCCGCTTCTTTGTTGTTTTTCTTAGGTCTTATGAGGGCTTCTTCATTTAATGGGGGCCTCAGGGTGATGGATGAATGGAAACAGAGGATCAGGGTGGCTTCCTTCACGAAGGGGTCCAAGGAGATCACCAATTACGAGATGTATTCCCTGTGATGGCAAGATGTCATGAGATGATGTAGCTCAGGCTCTCGCCGTATTGAGGGGTTAAATATGCAATTCCTGTTGTGCCCCTTGTGCTTTGTTGATGATGTGGTGTTTTAATGATAGCAACATGAATGAGTCACCACATTATCTTGAATATGTCTGATCCTTTCTGTGGGAGATTGCATGAGTGTGACATGTCTGAATTGTGAAGAATGCATGTGTATGCTTGAGTCATGCTGTGATATATTGGCTTGTGCTTGATTTCTGTTCGGTGCATTGCTTCTCTGCTGATATGTTCATGTTGTAGTTCATTGAGTCTATACATTGTCATGCACATTAGTCAGGCAGCTAGTGTGTACTTCGCTTAGTGTAAGCATGGCGAAGTCCAAAGTCTTCACTGCTACAGGCATCAAGTCTATACATCCGTCTCACTGTTCACATGCATCAAGTATGAACAGCGTCGCATGCTGCGTCTTAATGGCTTCAATTCCTCAAGTCTATACATTGGGGTCGGCTTTGCAAGTCTGTACACTGGTCGAGCATTCAAGTCTGAACATTCACAAAGTCCATACATCGACATTATAGCTTGCATAGCTCAAGTCTGCACATTGGGTTTTCACGTGAAGTCTACACATTGGTCTCCACTTGAAGTCTATACATTGACTAAGGGTCTTCAAGTCCATACACAGTCGTCTGATGCATATTGATTGAAGTCTGTACAACATGCCTTGTTGTTCACAGCTTTCTTGTTTGTGACTTCCCTAGTGTTTTGATGATGAGCATCACTATAGTAAATATTGTCATTTTAATCAGATATCTTGAGTAATGTTATGCATGATTAACAGGAAAACTGCTATGAGGTAGTACCTTGTATGTCCGTACTGTTCCTTTCATACTTCGTGTTGTTTACTGAAGTAGCTCGATTTGTTCTGATGAACTTCGAGTCGTTTTCCTGTGAACCTCGTGTCGTTTCCTCAGTATTTAGTTGCTCATCTCGAGTCATCCTTTTTATTTTTTATGTTTTCGTGTCATTTACTGTAGTTACTCGAGTCATTTTCGGCTTTCACTGTTTTATCACGTGTCGTTGTAGCCGTTCCTGTCTTCTGTCTTCGTGTCATTTTTCCCTAGACCCCGTGTCTTTCTTGCTTTGTGACCACACTTCGTGTCGATTTCTGTTTTCGTCTTCGAGTTGTTTTCAGCTCGGGTCGTTCCTCGTGTTGCTTCTGTGTTTGTGTCTTCGTGTTATCTTTTATTTTTATGTCTTCGTGTTATTTTTATGTTTGAGTCTTCATGTTATTTCTGTGTTTGTGTCTTAATGTTATTTTTATGTCTTCGTGTTGCTTCTTTCTATCTTCGTCCAGGTTTCCTATTATCGCGTGTTTTTTTTTCATTTCACTCCATGTTATTTCCTTCTCACCTCGTGCTGTTCTCATCTGACCTCGTGTCATTCTATCTTTATTTCGTGCTGTAGTCATCTTGTGTATCTCGTGTCGTTCTCAGTATAGTGCATCTCGTATTGCGATCACATACCTCATGCAGTTTTAGTTTTTGTGGCCCTGAGTTTTAATGGTTTTAATCTCTTTGCAGGAGAAGAAGAAAAACAAAAAGAAGAAGGTGATCCGAGGAAGAATATTCTCCAGTGACTGGGCGGCACGTGATCCGAGGCTGGAAGGGCAGACAAGATTGTGACACGTGTGCTGAAGCTGGCTGAGAGACTGACACGTGGCCAAAAGTTCTGGGCGGGAAATGTGGAAGCCACACGCGCCCAGTGCTGCCCTCTTGCTGGCTGCTGCTTATAAAAGGAAGCCTTCATCCAACAGATGAAGATTGATCGATGTAGAAGCCTGAAGAGCAGAAAGCCCTTCGATCCAGAAAAAAAAGAAGAAGAAAAAGAGAAGAAGAAGAAAGAGAGTGAGAGCAGAAGAAAGAAAGGAGCTGCAGTAGAAAGCAGAAGAAGAAGAGAAGAGAAGAGACTGGGAGAGCCTGCGAAAGAAGAAGAAAAGAAAGAGAAGAAGAGCAGAAGGAGAAGAAGAGAAAGAGAGAGTTAGAGAACTCGTGAGGGTTAAGAGAAAAATAAAGTGAGAGAGAAGAGAAGAGGAAGAGAAGCTTACCTGAAGATCTGTCTACTGGACCGTGGATCAAATCCAGGCCAGTCAGCTCCATGCGAGCCACATTTGTGTTATCTTTCTTTACAGCTTTCTGATCGCTGTGTATTTTTCCTTTCTTATTTTTCCTTTTTCATTTGGTTAGCTTTGTACTTCCGATCCTCTGGACTGAGGTCGGGTCCCTCCTGGTCTGGAGGAAGAGAGGTATGCGACCTCTAGTTTGCAAGTGGCTGGAAGTCACTTGTGTGTTCCCTCCGGTTTGGAGGAAGGGAGATCTGATCTCCGGTTCTGGGCTTGTGGGTTGCAAGTCTAGGAGTCCCTCCTGGTCTGGAGGAAGAGAGGTCTTCGACCTCTGGTTTGCTGGTGACTGGGAGTCACTGGTGGGTTCCGTCCTGGTCTGGAGGAAGAGAGACTTCGGTCTCTAGTTTCCAAGTGGCTGGGAGTCACTTGGGTGTCCCTCCGGTTGGGAGGAAGAGGGGAGGCTGTTCCCCTGGTCAAGCAGTGTGGCAGCAACTGTTTGCAGACTGAGTCTGCTTGGTTCTAGCGTTTGCTAGTGAAGCCTCACTCCGGTTGGGAGTGAGGGGTGGATGTAGGTCTGAAGGACCGAACCACCTTAAAACTATTTGTGCAGTGGTTTGCCTTGCGTTAGCTCCATATCTTCTACCTCCCATTCACAGGTTGCGCATGCTTGGCTAGTTTCATTATCTAGAGAGTTAATTTTTGAGCATTATACTCTGCTTAGTGTGTTTGCGTTGTTTAGCTCTGCCTTCGTTTCTGGTTGATCAGGTGGCTGCATTGTTGCAGTCCAACTGTTTGTCCACGTGTTGCCTTATCATTTCATCTTGGAAAGCTCATTAGTCTTATTCCGCATATCTGAGCTTTAATGTTTTAATTTGGGCTATATTTTCTAGAGGGTTACATTCACCCCCCCTCTGTATCCGGGCCTAGCACCCTATCAGTTGGTATCAGAGCGGTGTCTGCATACAAGGTCCAGCGACCTGTAGATTCGATCTTGTAGTCTTAGGTGCTAATTTGTTTTTAGTGCATCAATATTCCTGTTGCATTAATCTATTGTATTCTCATGGCTCATCCACCGATTTTCAGTGGTACACATTTTAATGCATGGTTCGCTAGTCTGAAAAATTATACCAAATCTGTGAATCCAGACCTGTGGAAAGTAATTTCACATGGTCCTCATGAACTACCAAAGAAAAAGTCCAAATGGACTGACAGTCACAAGTCTATGCATGAAGAGAATCAGATAGCTATAAATCTAATGAAGGCAGCGACTGATAGAGCCTTTCACTCATGCTTCGTTGATTGCAGTTCTGCTAAAGATATTTTGGATACACTGAAGCGAACTCAGGAGATAGATGTGGACAGCTGCATGATGGCCAACAGAAGAAATCAAAGTGGCAGCGATCAAGGCAGCAATCAAAATGAAGAAGATGATGATGATGAGGTAAATGTCTTCGAGAATTTTTCTCTAGAAGATTGGGAGAATGCATATGCTGAATTATTTGAATCTCATGAACTGTTAAGAAAATAATACAAAAAATTGAAGAAAAGTAGTAGGTCAGACAATTTAAATGTTGATTGTAGAAATTGTGTTGAATTGAAAAATGCTCTTGATGCTAATATGTCTGATACTCAAATGCTGAAAGAAGTTGAATGTGTTAAATCTGATCTAAACAAGCTGAAATCAGAAAATGATTCTCTTAGAGGGTTCTCCAAAGAAAATGAAGAAAAATCAGAGAAACTTAAACATGAGAACAAATTGCTGATTGAAAAACTTAATGCCATAAAGTCTGTAAACATAGAATTACAGAAAGATCTTGATAAACAGTAAAAAGATATGAAGGAAATTGAAAATGGAAGAAAGTATGAAGTCAATTCAGAAGATCAGTTTCTAATAAATGAATTGGTTCAAAATGATAAGCTTAAAGAAGAAATTGAAAAATTGAAGCTGTTAAACAGTGGCATGTCTGAAAGACTTCTTACTTTGGAAAGAGGAAAAACTGTTTGCATTAAAGATTCTGATAAACTGAGCAATCTGGAAAATAAAATTGAAAAATATAAAACTGCTAACAAGGTGTTAACTGAATGTGTGAATTGCAGTGAACAAGAGATTGCCAGTTATGAGCTACATATTTTCTCTTTGGAAGATGAAATTCAGGATTTGAAAGTCTCTTTGTCTAAATTTGTTGATGGGCAGAAAAACCTAGACAAGCTACTAGGTATAAAAATCAACCCTAGGAAGGAAGGGCTGGGCTACAATAAGATAAACAAGAAGGAACTTCAGAACAAAGTTATGACATCTTTTGTAAGTGGTTCAGATGTAGCCATCACCTCTAAAGACAAACAGCCCATTGCTCAGAAAATGTTGGGAGCAAAGGACAATTTTAAGAAAGAGGGACTGGGCTATAGTCCAGTCATGAGGAAGGTCGATGGATCCAATTTGAAAACTATTTTTGTTAAATCTTCTGAACAGGAAAAGCCTTCTACTTCATCTTCACCTCATTATAAGGCTAAGAAAACAGAAAAACATGATAAAAATCAAAAAATGATTGGAAAACAGAAAATAAATAAAAAGGGTCCATCAGTGTTTGCTGATCACAGTCCTCACACACACTCACATGCATCTAAAAAGAAGATTATCTATCATTACTGTCATAAAGTTGGACATCTGATGCATGAGTGTAAGTTGATGGAGAAGGATGATAAGAATGCTAGGAGATCTCATGATAAAAATCATTCACCTCAGAAAAGGAGTATCACATGTTCTAATTGTGGCAAATTAGGACACTCAATTGCTCATTGCTGGTTTGCTCGTGGTAAGAAAACCTTTTATTCATATCATGCTAAATTCCCTGCAAACCAACATGTTTTTAATAAAAATAAATCTGTTTCAATGAACCAGCATATCATCTATTTTAATTGCAACAAAAGGGGTCACAGGGCCTCTGAATGCTGGTCAGGCTCTTTTAAAAGAAACTCTATTTCATGCTTTGAATGTGGAAAGGATGGCCACAGGGCCATTGATTGTTAGCATGCCCAAGGAGGCTATGGCAATAATGAACTCAATTTTAAAAAGAATGCCTCTTATTGCTCTCACTGTAGAAATCATGGCCATACAGTCAAGGACTGTTGGCATATTCAGGGTAGAAATGTGAATCTCAAACATGCTAAATTCCATGTAAGACAATTTGCAAAACCTTCATGTTATAACTGTGGAAAGCCAGGCCACAGAGCTGAAAATTGTTGGCATGTTCAAAATAACCCTGCTAAACTCCATGTTATGAAATTTACATGTCATCATTGTGGGAAGCCAGGTCACAGGGCTGCAACTTGTTGGCTGGCAGGATATCAAAACCAAACTGGTTTTGGTAAATAGAATTTTTATTCTGTTAACAGAAAATCTCATGCATATACACATGGATTTTATGCTAACAAGAATGTGCATAGATTAAATCTGAAATCTGGTGCATCTTACTATCATTATAGTAAACAGAACTCTCTCTCTGTCAATAAACTTCATGACAATAGTAATGTGCATAAGAAGAATTTGAAATCTCATAATTCATGTCATTACTGTGGTCAAATTGGTCATTCAATGAATAATTGCTACTTGACGAAATCTGATGACCATGTTGCTAGAAATGTGCTGAGAAAACCTGCTAGAAATAATACTGTCATGTCAGGACCCAAGATTTCTTGGGTGCCTGTTTGTGCAAAATAAACTTTGCCTTGCAGGTGTGCCTTGGAATGGAATAAAAAGGGGTATTAATCCAAGGCACTCAAGAATGAAAAAACCCATTCTGAACTGTTCAGGTAAATTCTCTGAATTTCCCATTTTGAAACTCATTGCATTTCTGGGTTGATGCATTCTTGCATATCCTGTTCTTAGTTTCATCTAGTGCATGCATATTAAATCTGTTCTTGCATATTCATTCATCATCTGCCAGTTGCATTATGTTCTAATCATGCACTCTGAAATTTCTGAAAATCTGAATTGAATGTGAATATTGTTTGAAATTTGTGTGTTGCAATAGCTCACTGAACATTCTGAATTAGATATAGGACTGTATGTTGAATTATCATGCATGACCTCATTAGTGTCTCATGACAAACATTGTATGTTGTCAGGGGGAGTCAATGCATTGCATATAGGTTGTCAAATGCATACTCATGTGAAAATTCATTGCATATCCTTTCATTGATTCTATTTGACCAAACCTTGAGCATATTTTTGAAATCATTAAGCTTCAAAATCTCTCCTATCAATTGGTAACAATTGGTATCATTTGGTATCAGAATTATTTCAGTCCTTCATGAAGATTTCAATGGGCTATCTCGATCATAAATCTGAAAAATCTTGAACTAGAAATCTTCTATTATACGATTTTATGAATGTCTGAAATAACTCATGTGGTTTAAGCTTAATGTATTCATGGAGTTTAACTTTAAAATCTCTTAACATATCTGAATCATGTTTAATAAATCTTAACCAAATGGTTCATGCTGTGTCTTGCAAAAACTTCTGAAATCTGCACTTTTGAATACAAGACTTTATTTGGTTAAGTACATGAGATTAATATTGTTTTGAAGCAAATGAATGTTTCTGAATTATCTAAAGGGTAAAGTAATTGTCAGAGCAATGACCTTGGTCACTGAGAAACACATGTCCAAAGGACTGTGTCATGAGGTGCCTTAGTTAACTCTGCATAAAATTCATTGAAAATCAGGCAGAGCAATGGCATGCACACTGAGAAATACAACTCACTCATCAAGAAATGATTTGCAGTGTGTCATGATGTGTAAATGCTATCTTTGTTCATATAAAGCATGACAGTTAGTCACACTAAGTGCTTAGGGATATTGGCCTCTGATCAAGGTATATCCTCTAGTTACAAGGTGTGCACTGAACTAGAGTGCTCGTAAATTTTGTAGCATGAAAATTGTTGAACGAATTGAAATATCTGTATATTGATGCAAAAATCAAATTGCTACAACCCTAGACAAAATCATATGACTTCAAAATTGCTTGATTTCAATACTGATGCATGTAATTCTGAAAGAAGTCAATAAATTTGATTGTGTAAGACAAAGGGAGGATAATCAAGATAAATATGAGGGCTTGGTTCATTTTTATTAAAACATGGTTTTAGATATCAATACAGAATTTTATTGATAAACTCTGCATACATCATGTTTAAACCATGCTGTTCATAAAGCTTATTCATAAGCCTTTATAATGGAAGACTTTGAAAACTTATGTTTTAGATTTATGAGATTGATATCTCTTTAAAAATCAGGCTGAATTTCTTGTGTTTGGAGCATCCTTGAAAAATCTGTTAATTGAAACTCTTCTGCTCATGTCCTTGGCTCATTGACCTGAACTTCTCCTTGTCTGCCCCTGTGGTCTCCTTCTCATCTATCTCATAAGATTCCACTTATTGAGGGGAAGCTTCCATGTCATGCATCACTTGCATATCAATTGGCATCTATTCAGGGGGAGCATCCCTTGTCATACTGAATCATGTTCATATCATTTGTGACCTTGCATTCAAATCCCTCATGATCAGATTCTTGCATGATCAACAAAAACTGAATAGTCAACTCCTTTCTTATCAGTTGACTGATTCTATCTGCATTTTTCTGACCATACAAATGTGAGGTGCCACTCCCATTATTACCTAGTTCACTTGCAGCCTTCTGAACCTCAGAATCCTTATGATGGTGGATTTCAGATTGATTCCTGAGATGTATTTCTCTCCACACTGTTGGAATCTTCCATCTTGTTCTGCAATCAGCTCTGATTCTGTGGTATTTTCACCAGAATTCAGATTCTTTGTAATGGCTGATTTCAGATTGATGTATTGGATAACCATAGTCCATTCCTGTGCTTCAGGGGGAGTTATGGTTTATTAACATCTAAGGGGAGAGTAGTCAATCATGCATGTTGATAGGGGGAGAGCTGTTTCATTGTCCTAAGGGAGATCTTCATTTTAAAGAACCATGACTCATTCTCTGCATTTATGTGCTGCATTTGACTATCAAACCATTTCCCTTCTTTTTGATTATGTCAAAGGGGGAGAATAGTTTGATGAGTCAATGTGACTCATTATGTTGCCATCATCAAAAAGGGGGAGATTGTTGTGCCCCTTGTGCTTTGTTGATGATGTGGTGTTTTAATGATAGCAACATGAATGAGTCACCACATTGTCTTGAATATGTCTGATCCTTTCTGTGGGAGATTGCATGAGTGTGCCATGTCTGAATTGTGAAGAATGCATGTGTATGCTTGAGTCATGCTGTGATATATTGGCTTGTGCTTGATTTCTGTTCGGTGCATTGCTTCTCTGCTGATATGTTCATGTTGTAGTTCATTGAGTCTATACATTGTCATGCACATTAGTCAGGCAGCTACTATGTAACATTAGTCAGGCAGCTAGTGTGTACTTCACTTAGTGTAAGCATGGCGAAGTCCAAAGTCTTCACTGCTACAGGCATCAAGTCTATACATCCGTCTCACTGTTCACATGCATCAAGTATGAATAGCGTCGCATGCTGCGTCTTAATGGCTTCAATTCCTCAAGTCTATACATTGGGGTCGGCTCTGCAAGTCTATACACTGGTCGAGCATTCAAGTCTGAACATTCACAAAGTCCATACATCGACATTATAGCTTGCATAGCTCAAGTCTGCACATTGGGTTTTCACGTGAAGTCTACACATTGGTCTCCACTTGAAGTCTATACATTGGCTAAGGGTCTTCAAGTCCATACACAGTCGTCTGATGCATATTGATTGAAGTATGTACAACATACCTTGTTGGTCACAACTTTCTTGTTTGTGACTTCCCTAGTGTTTTGATGATGAGCATCACTATAGTAAATATTGTCATTTTAATCAGATATCTTGAGTAATGTTATGCATGATTAACAGGAAAACTGCTATGAGGTAGTACCTTGTATGTCCGTACTGTTCCTTTCATACTTCGTGTTGTTTACTAAAGCAGCTCGATTTGTTCTGATGAACTTCGAGTCATTTTCCTGTGAACCTCGTGTCGTTTCCTCAGTATTTAGTTGCTCATCTCGAGTCATCCTTTTTATTTTTTGTGTTTTCGTGTCATTTACTGTAGTTACTTGAGTCATTTTCTGGCTTTCACTATTTTATCACGTGTCGTTGTAGCCGTTCCTATCTTCTGTCTTCGTGTCGTTTTTCCCTAGACCCCGTGTCTTTCTTGCTTTGTGACCACACTTCGTGTCGGTTTCTGTTTTCGTCTTCGAGTTGTTTTCAACTCGGGTCGTTCTTCGTGCTGCTTCTGTGTTTGTGTCTTCATGTTATCTTTTATTTTTATGTCTTCGTGTTATTTTTGTGTTTGAGTCTTCATGTTATTTCTGTGTTTGTGTCTTAATGTTGTTTTTATGTCTTCGTGTTGCTTCTTTCTAACTTCGTCCAGGTTTCCTCTTATCGCGTGTTTTTTTATCGTTTCACTCCTTGTTATTTCCTTCTCACCTCGTGCTGTTCTCATCTGACCTCGTGTCATTCTATCTTTATTTTGTGCTGTAGTCATCTTGTGTATCTCGTGTCGTTCTCAGTATAGTGCATCTCGTATTGCGATCACATACCTCATGCAGTTTTAGTTTTTGTGGCCCTGAGTTTTAATGGTTTTAATCTCTTTGCAGGAGAAGAAGAAAAACATAAAGAAGAAGGTGATCCGAGGAAGAATATTCTCCAGTGACTGGGTGGCACGTGATCCGAGGCTGGAAGGGCAGACAGGATTGTGACACGTGTGCTGAAGCTGGCTGAGAGACTGACACGTGGCCAAAAGTTCTGGGCGAGAAATGTGGAAGCCACACGCGCCCAGTACTGCCCTCTTGCTGGCTGCTGCTTATAAAAGGAAGCCTTCATCCAACAGATGAAGATTGATCGATGTAGAAGCCTGAAGAGCAGAAAGCCCTTCGATCCAGAAAAAAAAGAAGAAGAAAAAGAGAAGAAGAAGAAAGAGAGTGAGAGCAGAAGAAAGAAAGGAGCTGCAGTAGAAAGCAGAAGAAGAAGAGAAGAGAAGAGACTGGGAGAGCCTACGAAAGAAGAAGAAAAGAAAGAGAATAAGAGCAGAAGGAGAAGAAGAGAAAGAGAGAGTTAGAGAGCTCGTGAGGGTTAAGAGAAAAAGAAAGTTAGAGAGAAGAGAAGAGGAAGAGAAGCTTACCTGAAGATCTGTCTACTAGACCGTGGATCAAATCCAGGCTAGTCAGCTCCATGCGAGTCACATTTGTGTTATCTTTCTTTACAGCTTTCTGATCGCTGTGTATTTTTCCTTTCTTATTTTTCCTTTTTCATTTGGTTAGCTTTGTACTTCCGATCCTCTGGACTGAGGTCAGGTCCCTCCTGGTCTGGAGGAAGAGAGGTCTGCGACCTCTAGTTTGCAAGTGGCTGGAAGTCACTTGTGTGTTCCCTCCGGTTTGGAGGAAGGGAGATCTGATCTCCGATTCTGGGCTTGTGGGTTGCAAGTCCAGGAGTCCCTCCTGGTCTGGAGGAAGAGAGGTCTTCGACCTCTGGTTTGCTCGTGACTGGGAGTCACTGGTGGGTTCCCTCCTGGTCTGGAGGAAGAGAGACTTCGGTCTCTAGTTTCCAAGTGGCTGGGAGTCACTTGGGTGTCCCTCCAGTTGGGAGGAAGAGGGGAGGCTGTTCCCCTGGTCAAGCTGTGTGGCAGCAACTATTTGTAGACTGAGTCTGCTTGGTTCTAGCGTTTGCTAGTGAAGCCTCACTCCGGTTGGGAGTGAGGGGTGGATGTAGGTCTGAAGGACCGAACCACCTTAAAACTATTTGTGTAGTGGTTTGCCTTGCGTTAGCTCCATATCTTCTACCTCCCATTCACAGGTTGCGCATGCTTGGCTAGTTGCATTATCTAGAGAGTTAATTTTTGAGCATTATATTCTGCTTAGTGTGTTTGCGTTGTTTAGCTCTGCCTTCGTTTCTGGTTGATCAGGTGGCTGCATTGTTGCAGTCCAACTGTTTGTCCATGTGTTGCCTTATCATTTCATCTTGGAAAGCTCATTAGTCTTATTCCGCATATCTGAGCTTTAATGTTTTAATTTGGGCTATATTTTCTAGAGGGTTACATTCACCCCCCCTCTGTATCCGGGCCTAGCACCCTATCAATTCCGATGAAACAGTATGACAGAGTAAAGCTCTGGGCGAATTTTGACAGCATCTCCCCTTACTCTGGGAGTGTGCCAAGATAATATTATGCGCTATCTACTCACGAGTGCCAGAGTAGAAACCGAAATGAGTGCCGGGCGTAGCCCGTAATCCAAGGGGTTTAGATCATATGAGACCTCGTCCCCTCTGTTGTAATGTCCCCAACGCAGTCAATCGGAGATCCTGCAGTGGCAGAACTCATTGACTTAATGGGTTCTAAAATGTGGGGGGAATTGACCCCCTTTGATATAGCTCCCGTGAGGCCAGAGGGAAGTGTTGTGCATCCCTTGGTTTTGATGATGACAATAGGATATGTTTGATTAATCAAGTTCTATCTTGTTTCATAACAAATACAAGTGGTTTGATTGTTCCTTCAAAGTATTGGACTCATGACTATTTGATGATGACAAACAATGTTTCTGATCAACTCAATATAAATCTGATAGTTCAATTTACTTCTGATAAGCTAAGTAATTTCAGGTCCACTGAAATCCAAGTGGAATCAACAAATCAGAAGAAGTGTCAAAGGCCGCTTGTCGACCAGGGAAGTGGTTATGGTCGACCAACGAACTCAACCAGAAAAGCATCAGATCATCAGTCTTCTGGAAGCACCTTGGCTGTCGACCAAAGCCCCACCTCTGGTCGACCACAGAAAAGACAGAAACAACAGACAGAACTGCTGGCCATCTGGAAACTGCCCCCTGTCGACCAGCGACCAGGCTGTGGTCGACCAACGGGCGACGTGAGTTTCAGCCAGAAGAACCGGCCGTCTGGGGACTGCCCATTGTCGACCAGCGACAGGGTCATGGTCGACCACGGGTTTATATATCGTCCAAAACCGAACTCTAACCGAATTCTGTTTTGGTTCCTTAAAACCTGCAGATGGTTGTTGCAGGTTGTTGGGCTGCTCAGGAGATAAGATTCCGCACGGGAATCAAGGAAACAATCTTGCTTAGAAGTGGTCAAACTCGTTCTAACGATTGGATTTAAACAGATCCCTGTTTTCTAGCAGATTGGCGCTCGATCTGAAAATTGAGCGGGAAGAGTTTTACTCTTGATAAAAGGGCTGTATGAAAAACGAAAAGAACACACATCACGAACAAGGGAGCAGAGAGAGAGCACGAAATAGAAGCCAAGGAAGATATACACAGAAGAGGAAAAAGGAGCTCTCCACCAATCAAAAATCTGCAGAAAGGTTAAAGGCAATCTCGTTGCTGCAGAAGGAAGACTTAGCTCAAGACTGTGCGATCTCCAGCAGCAGAACAATCGAAGGCAACTGACTGGAAGATCAA
Source organism: Amorphophallus konjac (assembly GCA_022559845.1). Classification (NCBI taxonomy): domain Eukaryota; kingdom Viridiplantae; phylum Streptophyta; class Magnoliopsida; order Alismatales; family Araceae; genus Amorphophallus; species Amorphophallus konjac. Next base: position 453,276,092 of record CM040121.1, on the reverse strand, counting down.
CAGGGAGTCTAGGCTTCTTCATAAGCGTGATCAAGTCCCAGGCTGAACACCTATTCTTCTACACACGCCAATATTCAGTCCTGTCTTTCATCACCTGTTCTTATCATCTTTTCATTTCTGATTACAATTATTGTCAAGCTGTGAGGCAGCAGAGTCAAGCTGTGTGTCAGCAGGTACAAGCTGTGTGTCAGCTGTGTTTTGATTGAGATCAGAGATTCTCATAGTGAAGCCTTGCTTGAGTTAAGCAAGGGGTGGATGTAAGTCTCAGGAAGAGACTGAACCACCTTAAAAATCCTCTCTTGTGGTGTGCTTGTGTGTGTTTGATTTCCTATACGTATGCTTGCATCTTTACTATCCGCATTAGTTCTATAATTCATTAATTACCAGTAGCTCATCTGGTCGATAGTCAGTAAATTATCAAAAAGGGGGAAAGATCTATTCACCCCCCCCTCTAGATCTATTCAGTCCGTATCCAACAGGAAGGGCAATGCACACCCATGAGGGTAGGATATAATGGACGAGGTCTGTATGGCTCGCCGTGGTAACGAAGGCATCAGGATGGCCAGACGACGTAAGGGTATCAATGCAGAGAAGAGGGGTGGTTTTGGCACGGAAACTTGGTAGGCTAGGCACGATGGGGAGGTCCAACCGGCGTGGGGGGCCCTCGGCGTGAAACTCACGACTGGAGATACCGGCGCCAGGAGGCTTTCAGAAGGGATTTTAAGGAGGTCTTCGAACAGGGTTTCGGGAGTTGTTAGGAGAGGGGTTTAATCTCGACTATTTTGGATGATCGGAGGGGGAAGACATTGGGGGAACACCTTTCCTCTGGGCCTCATTGGGAGTAGAACCATGGACGGAAATCCCTGAACCACATCCCCCTTTACTTCACATACGAGGAGCCATGAGATAGACTGTCTCAGGCCCTCGAAATGTGGCTGGGGGGGTAATAAAGCGTGATGGCGAAGAAGCTTCAGCAGATAGGGGTAATTAAACATAAGACGTTCGTGGCTGCGGTAGCCTTACATAGATTAAAACCTCGGATACAGAGGAAGATAGAAAAGAATGATCGGGCATATCGGAACTCATCCCATTCTTTTATTAACCATTTTAGCCAAATGGCTTACACGTATGCGATTTAGGAGAAAGAAATCCAACTCAAAAGAGAAAGAAATCTAAACTTTATTCCTGCAAACAAGGTTACATTAGCATTCGATGCTATAGGAGCAAAGATGCTCGAAAGCAAAAAATATCAGAAGAACATTCAGACAGACAGAGAAGAGAGAGAGAAGGAGCTGCAACTGCACGGCCCTCCCACCTGGATTCTCTCCTCGGACCCCTCTCTCTTTTCTTCAGCTTCTATGAAGGGCGCTCGAGCTCCCCCCTCTCTTTCGGTGGCTAAGCACCCTCTTCCTTTCTTCTCGAAGGGCTCTCTCCTCTCTCCCTCTTTTTCTCTTGAGTTCTTCTGTGTGTTCCTTCCCGGCTCTCGACTTCGTCGAACAGAGGCCTTTTATAAAGGGGGTGGAACCCTTCTACAGTCGGCCGGTTGACCCTCGGCGCGCCCTGGGACTTGGCCATCGGCGCGCTTTCCTTTGTGGGTATCGGCACGCAGCTTTCATCATGGTGGTCGATGGGCCATCGGCGGCCCATTCCCAGTGTCATCGTCTTTCCTTTCATCTCTGAAAAATGAGAAATATAAGATAAAATATGTTAGTATTTTTATTTATATTGTTATTATCGAATCATTTTATTATTATCCTATTATTATCGTTATATCTTTTCTCTCTCTTTTTTATCCTTTTTTGTTGTTATTATTGTAATTATTATTTATTTTATTTTACCCTTTTCCCTCATTTTCCCTCTCATTTATCATTATATATACATATATATTTTATGTGTCAACAACTCCCCAACCTTACCACTCCTACCTTGAGAACCATAGCCCGAGGAGCACTCCCACTCCTCCTTTCTCCCCCAGCCAACCCAAGACCACCGTTAGGGTCCAAACTTCACCACCCCGGGTACACTATGCCCCAACTTTCATCACCCCATCCCCAAAAGACCTTCCCATTCCCTTGGAGAATAAGACCCCCACACCACAAAGGGATAAGATTGTAATTGAGGTACATGAGGCCTCCCCCGATTGGGAAGAAGAATATGAATCACAATGTCATGGGTTAGGCCGAGAAGTTCCCATCCCAGGTGGAATAAGCATCATGGCTCACTCCACCCTCACCATTCAAACCCACGTGGACCCCATGTCCACCCCTCCACCTAGGCCCGTGACAGCCACCATTCCCCAACCCAAAGTTACTCACCCAACCCACCTTCCACTTCCAACTCCTATCCTACCCAAACCTAGCCCCCCGCTACTTCCACTCCCAACCCCAACCCAAGTCCGGCCTCACTCACCACCCTGGGTACACCATACACCAACCGTTATCATCTCACCCTCAGAGGACCCACTCACCTCCCTGGTAGAGGAACCCATACCCGACCCCATAGTGGTGAACACTCCGGACCCAACCCCCACCATGGAGATCACCCATGTCCAGGAAGAAGAAAAAACTTCACATGGTGGTCTTCACCTTACACCACCCTCCCTAGTAGGGGCCGAGCTCATCTTAGGAGAACCCCTTTCACGTTGGCTAAAGGAGAACCCATTTAGAGATCTCATGGCCCATGTTTGCCCTCCTATGGAACAAAACCTTCCTATAGTACCCTTACTCACCTATCACACCACAATCCAATCATCCTATCAAGTGGAAACATTAGGGGATTTTCTTAAGGGTCTATCTTGGCAAATGGAGTTAACTGGCATGTTGACCACTGTAGCGGACCAACCTAGGAGCCTTGACCTCCTACACCTATGTGTCAGGTCCATCTCCTCGATATACACTGTGGGTTGCTACACTAGCGACCTTATTTTATTCCTCCCAACACCCAAAGAGCCCGATGCTATCCGCGAATTAGAGTTGCTTATTTCGGGTAGGATGCCAAGCCCTCCATTCATGGCCAACCAACCCGCCAAGGACTTCGGTTCAATTACTTCATTTGAGGAGGAGGACTCACCATCATTTGAAGACCTTGAGGAGACCGAATACCCCTTCCTTGGTAACACATTCCATGACCCCTTTGATCCCTCCCTATGGAAGACACTGAACCCTTGGGACCTAGCCGCCTTACCCACCACCCACTCCCTCCTACCCTCACCCACCATGTCGAACCCAACCCACCCATTCCTCTAATTAGTTCACACTATGAGAGCCATGACTGAGGGTGACATCCACCTAGGAAATGAGGAAGTGATCTATCCCAAAATGTCCATTTTCTTGGACCCCTTCGACCCCCATGAGTGGAAACCCCCGAATCAACCCCCACCTAAAGATGGGACCATCTTGATAGGAATGCATGTGTCACAACATTTTTCATCATATGGTGAGGCTAATTACGTCATTTGTGTCACATACACACTAGGTCCAGTGCACGACAGGTTTACATTTGGACAAGTTGATCTTCCCCCACTCTTCATCCGTCTCATGCATGATAGGGCCACTTGTGGCTGCCCCGGTCCACCTAAGTGCATCAATGTCCACATGGTTTCTAAGCATGATAGGTCAATTCATGGATGCCCTGGTCCTCTAAGTCTGTCAAAACCAATCTAACACTTGATAGGGCTGAATTTGGTTGTCCAGACCCTCCCTTCATCCCTATAGGATCATCAATCATGACATTGCATGGTAACATTCGCAAACACAACAACAAGAGCAGCAACGTTCTTAAGGAATTAGCCAATTCCCACCAAGAAATCCATGTCGGTGATTTTGTGATGGTGAGGACTGAGATTGTCTCAAAACTGAGGTCTCGTGGAGCAGGCTCCTTTCAGGTGTTGAGGTGCCTTGGCACAAATGCTTATGTGTTGGACCTCCCCGAAGAGTACGGAGTAAGCCCCACTTTCAATGTGGCTGACCTGGTGCCCTACAAGGGTCCCACGGTGACACCCAGTGAGGAGATCCAGCCTATCCCACCTCTTGAGAGAGCCCCCACACCAATGAGAGCTCCATCTGGCCAGAGAAACCAGCGTGATCAAGTGGAGCGGATATTAGATGAACAGATCACTACCACACGGAGCAAGGCGTATGAGCGATATCTGGTTTGGTGGAAGGGACGACCACCTTCGGTTGACGCCTGGGTGATTCAGGAGGATCTCCAGCAGCTGGATCCTGACCTATTGGAGCAGTACCGCAGCAGGGAGGACCCTCACTCGACAGAGTCGAGTTCTCTGCACCCCGGGAATATGATGGGGACATCGCTTACCACTTCCCATTTCTCCACGGATCCCGTTGCTTGCCAGCTATGCGTCATCATGTTCGCTGCATTTTTTCTTAATCATGGCTTGTAATTTTTATATTTTCTTGAGTCATAAATTATGTAATTTCCCTTTTATTGAGTCAAGTACCTAGGTTAAATACCTAGGTTAATTACCATTAGAGTGGTTAATGAGTCAGTAGGGCCCAATTAAGTGGGCTAGGCCCATAGGCACCCCCCTTCCCCCTTGGTTTAATGTCATTAGACAAAAACTCAGGGTCTTTTGTTAAATTGTGGGTTTCCTATAAATAGGACCCCAATCCCCCCCATTTGGAGGTAATGAATTATTGAAGAAAAGTTTAGCCACTTGAATTGCCTTCCCCTCTCTCTCTCTAGATCTCTCTCTCTCTCTCTCTCTCTCTCTACTTCTCTCTCTCTTTGAAGGGGGCGAATCCCTCTCTCTCTCCTCCCCTCTCTCTCTCCCTTGGGCGCACCTGCCCCTTCACCTCCCTCTCTTGCCACATCATCAGCCACCTCAGCCCCCACCCCTTCAACTCCCCAAGAGCCATAACTCCCCTTTAATATCTCCACACCCCAAGCAACCCTTCCCATTCCCCATACACCCTTTCATATTCCCAAGGGAGACTCCCTTCTCCTAGGCAACCCTTCCCGTCCCCAAAGCAACACCTTCCCATTCCCCAGACCACAATTACACCCTCCATTAACCCACCACTCCAAATCCAAAGGCAACCCCTTTCCCCTCCCCAAGCCATTTGCGCCCTCCACCTCCCCATAGGCCACTTGCGCACCCAACCCCTCTCCCTGCTAGCTCCACCCCTACCTTCCTCCCTCACCACCCCTTCCCACCTCCCAGCCTTTCCCCACCACCAAGGCAACCATATCCCCTTCCCCCCCACCAAAGGAACCACCTCCCCCCCCATTCTCTCTTCAATCTGTGTGCAGCCACGCCCGGTAGATCAGCAGCCTGTTGCAGCGCTGCCCACGACCTCATCCTGGAGCTCTTGGGGGAATGGCTTACATCAACGGAAAGCTCTCCCAGTCGTCTTCGCAGGCGAGGCGGTTTCATCTCAATCTAAGGTCGGAGCTGCCCGGGAGAGCTGATCTCCCCCAACTGCACAGAGTTCCTCATACCAAGCTCCTGAACCAAAAGAGAAGCTGTACCGCGAAGAATCTCAGAAGAATCAGGCCAAGAGCTCTTCAACAAAGTTCTTCCTCGCCCAATCCTCTTTCAGAATCAAAAGGCGGAACTGCGTTCGGTCTCCGTGGGACAGAGTTACCATTTTTCACCCTCGGCTACTCTAATCTGCGTCTCACAGTCTACCTCGACCTGTCCTCAGTATTCAGAGTCCCCCAGTCGACTCCGACCTCATTCGGTTTCCCCGTCAGTTTTTCTGCGAAGAGGGCTTGTCCACAATTCCAGAAACTCCAGCAATTCATCATTCGGAGTCCGGGAGCTATCGGGGCAGCCTCTGCAACCTGCTACCAGGAACCTGAAGCCGCCTTCCCCAGATTCTGTCACTCTGTTCGACTCCACACCTGGACCAGCATCGACGTCATAAGAATTCTACAAAATTCTGAGGCATCCTAGCTCCAGTTACGAATATTTCCCCTCTGGTCTCATCATCAGCAGAATTCCGGACTAGAAGTTACGACCTCAACAGTGACTGTCAGTCATTCGTCGCAGAGTGCAGGTAGATTCGACATCGGCTTCTCCGCTCGAGTTTTCGGCGACTCTCCCCTTCCCGCCTGGCCGGTTTATCGCCCCTCCCTGCGCGGAGGTAGTGTTTGAATTGTAACTCTAAGTTTCCCACCCCAAGTCCACCCTCCTGCGAGAGGTGTAGTGAGTGTAATTATCTAAACAGGGTTCAAGCTTCACCGGCGCAGTGTGCGGGGAACCCACACTTCCCCGCTCGCCCATCGTCTCCGACCGGGGTTGGTTTCTTCAAACCAACCAGGTGAGCTTCTGCCCTTGCTCCATTTACTTCTGTTCATTTCATATCCGTACAACTTGTCCGCTGGTCGGTGAGAGAGTGCTTGTTCCCGGACCCACCGACTCTTGTGTGGTCGCCGTGGCAATAGTGAATGAGTGACCTAGTGCCCCCAAGGCACCCGGCCGCCCTTGATTGTGGGCATCATACCTTCGGGAGGGTGAACCTTAGTTGTGATGGCCCTCTACCAGCAAGGGTCTTTCTCCACCACCTCGACTCGGCATCATTGAGTCACCACGAGTAACGGGTGCGCACGGTGAGACGGCGTCTTCAAAGTTTGCTCGAATCCTGTGATTGTGTTTGCGAATTAAGTCCAAGGAACCATAGCCACTTGCTGCATCATTGTGTCACATCAGTTGGTATCAGAGCCAGGTTCTAGACTTGTCTCTACTAAGTCTTGTCCTAGGGCGCATAAGCATTTAGAGTCATTCGGTTCATCAACATGGCTACCTCTCTTTGGTCCCACTCAGCCCTCCACAAAGGTCTGATCGACCACCCATTTTCGGACATCCTTATAGATGAGAGTATCACCTTTGATGGGTCACATCCTAGTGATTATGTTAGGTGGGAGACTTTCATGACAAAACACTTTGATAGGACTAGGGTCTATGGACACGCTAGAGTCCTCAGGGCCACAGGGTGACTTCGGGGGCAAGCCAAGAAGGAGTGGGAACGCATAGTGAGCTTAAGAAGGATTTGGCGGCAAGAACCCATAGAATCATGGGAAGAGATGAAGATTGAGCTTAGGAAGATCTTCACTCCCCGACCACCCCACTCCTACCGTGAGGACCATAACCCGAGGAGCACTCCCACTCCCCCTTTTCCTCCCAGTCAACCCAAGACCTCCATTAGGACCCAAACCCCACCACCCAAAGGACCCCTAGATTCATTGGAAGAGATAAGGATTGAGATCAGGAAGATCTTCACTCCCCAACCTTCCCACTCCTACCTTGAGAACCATAGCCCGAGGAGCACTCCCACTCCTCCTTTCTCCCCCAGCCAACCCAAGACCACCGTTAGGGTCCAAACTTCACCACCCCGGGTACACCATGCCCCAACTTTCATCACCCCATCCCCAAAAGACCTTCCCATTCCCTTGGAGAATAAGACCCCCACACCACAAAGGGATAAGATTGTAATTGAGGTACATGAGGCCTCCCCCGATTGGGAAGAAGAATATGAATCACAATGTCATGGGTTAGGCCGAGAAGTTCCCATCCCAGGTGGAAGAAGCATCATGGCTCACTCCACCCTCACCATTCAAACCCACGTGGACCCCATGTCCACCCCTCCACCTAGGCCCGTGACAGCCACCATTCCCCAACCCAAAGTTACTCACCCAACCCACCTTCCACTTCCAACTCCTATCCTACCCAAACCTAGCCCCCCGCTACTTCCACTCCCAACCCCAACCCAAGTCCGGCCTCACTCACCACCCTGGGTACACCATACACCAACCGTTATCATCTCGCCCTCAGAGGACCCACTCACCTCCCTGGTAGAGGAACCCATACCCGACCCCATAGTGGTGAACACTCCGGACCCAACCCCCGCCATGGAGATCACCCATGTCCAGGAAGAAGAAGAAACTTCACATGGTGGTCTTCACCTTACACCACCTTCCCTAGTAGGGCCGAGCTCATCTTAGGAGAACCCCTTTCACGTTGGCTAAAGGAGAACCCATTTAGAGATCACATGGCCCATGTTTGCCCTCCTATGGAACAAAACCTTTCTATAGTGCCCTTACCCACCTATCACACCACAATCCAATCATCCTATCAAGTGGAAACATTAGGGGATTTTCTTAAGGGTCTATCTTGGCAAATGGAGTTAATTGGCATGTTGACCACTGTAGCCGACCAACCTAGGAGCCTTGACCTCCTACACCTATGTGTCGGGTCCATCTCCTCGATATACACTGTGGGTTGCTACACTAGCGACCTTCTTTTATTCCTCCCAACACCCGAAGAGCCCGATGCTATCCGCGAATTAGAGTTGCTTATTTCGGGTTGGATGCCAAACCCTCCATTCATGGCCAACCAACCCGCCAAGGACTTCGGTTCAATTACTTCATTTGAGGAGGAGGACTCACCATCATTTGAAGACCTTGAGGAGATAGAATACCCCTTCCTTGGTAACACATTCCATGACCCCTTTGATCCCTCCCTATGGAAGACACTGAACCCTTGGGACCTAGCCGCCTTACCCACCACCCACTCCCTCCTACCCTCACCCACCATGTCGAACCCAACCCACCCATTCCTCTACTTAGTTCACACTATCAGAGCCATGACTGAGGGTGACATCCACCTAGGAAATGAGGAAGTGATCTATCCCAAAATGTCCATTTTCTTGGACCCCTTCGACCCCCATGAGGTGAAACCCCCGAATCAACCCCCACCTAAAGATGGGACCATCTTGATAGGAATGCATGTGTCACAACATTTTTCATCATATGGTGAGGCTAGTCACGTCATTTGTGTCACATACACACTAGGTCCAGTGCACGACAGGTTTACATTTGGACAAGTTGATCTTCCCCCACTCTTCATCCGTCTCATGCATGATAGGGCCACTTGTGGCTGCCCCGGTCCACCTAAGTGCATCAATGTCCACATGGTTTCTAAGCATGATAGGTCAATTCATGGATGCCCTGGTCCTCCTAAGTCTCTCAAAACCAATCTAACACTTGATAGGGCTGAATTTGGTTGTCCAGGCCCTCCCTTCATCCCTATAGGATCATCAATCATGACATTGCTTGGTAACATTCGCAAACACAACAACAAGAGCAGCAAGGTTCTTAAGGAATTAGCCGATTCCCACTGTCGCCACCAAGAAATCCATGTCGGTGATTTTGTGATGGTGAGGACTGAGATTGTCTCAAAACTGAGGTCTCGTGTAGCAGGCTCCTTTCAGGTGTTGAGGCGCCTTGGCACAGATGCTTTTGTGTTGGACCTCCCCGAAGAGTACGGAGTAAGCCCCACTTTCAATGTGGCTGACCTGGTGCCCTACAAGGGTCCCATGGTGACACCCAGTGAGGAGATCCAACCTATCCCACCCCTTGAGAGAGCCCCCACACCAACGAGAGCTCCATCTGGCCAGAGAAACCAGCGTGATCAAGTGGAGCGGATATTAGATGAACAGATCACTACCACACAGAGCAAGGCGTATGACCGATATCTGGTTTGGTGGAAGGGACGACCACCTTCGGTTGACGCCTGGGTGATTCGGGAGGATCTCCAGCAGCTGGATCATGACCTATTGGAGCAGTACCGCAGCAGGGAGGACCCTCACTCGACAGAGTCGAGTTCTCTGCACCCCGGGAGTATGATGGGGACATCGCTTACCACTTCCCATTTCTCCACGGGTCCCGTTGCTTGCCAGCTATGCGTCATCATGTTCGCGGCATTTTTTCTTAATCATGGCTTGTAATTTTTATATTTTCTTGAGTCATAAATTATGTAATTTCCCTTTTATTGAGTCAAGTACCTAGGTTAAAAAGTCATCTACCTAGGTTAATTGTCATTAGAGTGGTTAATGAGTCAGTAGGGCCCAATTAAGTGGGCTAGGCCCATAGGCACCCCCCCTTTCCCCTTGGTTTAATGTCATTAGTCAAAAACTCAGGGTCTTTTGTTAAATTGTGGGTTTCCTATAAATAGGACCCAAATCCCCCCCATTTGGAGGTAATGAATTATTGAAGAAAAGTTTAGCCACTTGAATTGCCTTCCCCTCTCTCTCTCTCTCTCTCTCTCTACTTCTCTCTCTCTTTGAAGGGGGTGAATCCCTCTCTCTCTCCTCCCCTCTCTCTCTCCCTTGGGTGCACCTGCCCCTTCACCTCTCTCTCTTGCCACATCATCAGCCACCTCAGCCCCCACCCCTTCAACTACCCAAGAGCCATAACTCTCCTTTAATATCTCCACACCCCAAGCAACCCTTCCCATTCCCCATACACCCTTTCATATTCCCAAGGGAGACTCCCTTCTCCTAGGCAACCCTTCCCGTCCCCAAAGCAACACCTTCCCATTCCCTAGACCACAATTACACCCTCCATTAACCCACCACTCCAAATCCAAAGGCAACCCCTTTCCCCTCCCCAAGCCATTTGCGCCCTCCACCTCCCCATAGGCCACTTGCGCACCCAACCCCTCTCCCTGCTAGCTCCGCCCCTACCTTCCTCCCTCACCACCCCTTCCCACCTCCCAGCCCTTCCCCACCACCAAGGCAACCATATCCCCTTCCCCCCCACCAAAGGAACCACCTCCCCCCCCATTCTCTCTTCAATCTGTGTGCAGCCACACCCGGCAGATCAGCAGCCTGTTGCAGCACTGCCCACGACCTCATCCTGGAGCTCTTGGGGGCGTGGCCTACATCGACGAAAATCTCTCCCAGTCGTCTTCGCAGGCGAGGCAGTTTCGTCTCAATCCATGGTTGGAGCTGCCCGGGAGAGCTGATCTCCCCCAACTGCGCAGAGTTCCTCATACCAAGCTCCTGAACCGGAAGAGAAGCTGTACCACGAAGAATCTCAGAAGAATCAGGCCAAGAGCTCTTCAACAAAGTTCTTCCTCGCCCAATCCTCTTTCATAATCAAAAGGCAGAACTGCTTTCGGCCTCCATGGGACAGAGTTACGATTTTTCACCCTCGGATACTCTAATCTGCGTCTCACAGTCTGCCTCGACCTGTCCTTAGTATTCAGAGTCCCCCAGTCGACTCCGACCTCATTCGGTTTCCCCGTCTATTTTTCTGCGAAGAGGGCTTGTCCACGATTCCAGCAACTCCAGCGGTTCGTCATTCGGAGTTCGGGAGCTGTCGGGGCAGCCTCTGCAACCTGCTACCAAGAACCTGAAGCCGCCTTCCCCAGATTCTGTCACTCTGTTCGACTCCCCACCCGGACCATCATCGACGTCTTAAGAATTCTACAAAATTATGAGGCATCCTAGCTCCAGTTACGAAGATTTCCCCTCTGGTCTCATCATCAGCAGAATTCCGGACTAGAAGTTACGACTTCAACAGTGACTGTCAGTCACTCGTCGCAGAGTGCAGGCAGATTCGACATCGGCTTCTCCGCTCGAGTTTTCGGCGACTCTCCCCTTCCCGCCTGGCCGGCTTATCTCCCCTCCCTACACAGAGGTAGTGTTTGAATTGTAACTCTAAGTTCCCCACCCCAAGTCCACCCTCCTGCGAGAGGTGTAGTGAGTGTAATTATCTAAACAGGGTTCAAGCTTCACCGGCGCAGTGTGCGGGGAACCCACACTTCCCCGCTCACCCATCGTCTCCGACCGGGGTTGGTTTCTTCAAACCAACCAGGTGAGCTTCTGCCCTTGCTCCATTTACTTCTGTTCGTTTCATATCCGTACAACTTGTCCGCTGGTCGGTGAGAGAGTGCTTGTTCCCGGACCCACCGACTCTTGTGTGGTCGCCGTGGCAATAGTGAATGAGTGACCTAGTGTCCCCAAGGCACCCGGCCGCCCTTGATTGTGGGCATCATACCTTCAGGAGGGTGAACCTTAGTTGTGCTGGCCCTCTACCAGCAAGGGTCTTTCTCCACCACCTTGACTCGGCATCATCGAGTCACCACGGGTAACGGGTGCGCACGGTGAGACGGCGTCTTCAAAGTTTGCTCGAATCTTGTGATTGTGTTTGCGAATTAAGTCCAAGGAACCTTAGCCACTTGCTGCATCATTGTGTCACATCAGTTTGGGTGAGTGTCGGGTGAGTGGCCACCGATTTCGGTCCGTTACTATTGTGAATTGTGCTTGCTTGTTAAAATCCAAGGGCGTGTCACATCAATTGGTATCAAAGCAAGTTATTGACTTGTCTCTACAAGTCAAGTCCTAGGGCACGCTTGCATTGGAGTCATCATCGGTCCGACCTTTGCATTATCCACCCACCATTGTCATCATTGAGTCTAGGGTCAAATGGCCCCTCTCCCAATTATATCCCATGCATACCTACCTAATGGAGGGCCCACGAAAATTGATTTCATTGACTTAGAGTCCGATAATTGGGTATCCCCCGATATCGTTGCATCTCTTTCTAGAACCGAACAAATTATGCACAATGGAGACCAAGTCTTTGTTGAATTCCATGGATGGTTCGGAAAGGCTAAGTATTTTGATGGGGCTTGGTGTCAAGTAGGAACATTGGCGGGTCCATGTATAATCCTAGGAAAGAAATGGTTAGATGAAAGGAATGCCGACATTGACCCGACACGTCAGACTTGCCTAGTGCATCCGCCACACCTTCTGGGAGCCTTTAAATTCAACAACCTTGTACTCTCCCATCTGCCGGAGTCCCGCCCTTGTTCACCACCCCGGGTGCACCACACACCGGCTATCATCACCCCACCCTCAAAGAACCTTCCCACCCCATTAGCTTTAGAAGAAGTAGCCCACCCACTTTGCCACATGGAGACAAATGCCCCTCCGGATCCTTTCCCCTCCATGGAGGGCACCCATGTCTAAATTGAAGGGGAAGCCTCACACAAGGATCTTCACCCTACACCACCCTCTCTAGATAAGGCCGAACTCATCTTAGAAGAACCCCTTGTTAGGTGGCTAAGGGAGAGCTCAATTAGAGATATCATGGCCCATACCTATCTACCCGTGGAGCAAGACCTCCCTATAGTGCCCATCTTCTCCCATCACACCACCATCCAATCCTCTCACCAAGTAGAGAACCTAGGGGAACTTCTCATGGGCATAGCTTGGCAAATGGAGTTGACAGGCATGTTGACCACAATGGACAACCAACCAAGGAGCCTTGACCTCCTACACCTATGTGTCGGGTCCATCACCTCGGTATACACCATTGGTTGCTACACTAGTGACCTCCTTCTATTCCTCCCCACACCCGATGAGCCCAACCTTCTCCTCAATTTGGAGCTTGTTATATCGGGTAGAAAGCCAAACCCTCCCCTCATGGCCGACCCACCCACTAAGAACTTCGGCTCAATTATTTCATTAGAGGAGGATGACCCACCACCATTTGAGGACCTTGAGGACATAAGGCCCCTCCCCCTTGGTAACCCTTTTCATGATCCCTTTGATCCCTTCCAATGGGAACTGTGGAACCCATGTGACCCAACCACCTTACCCACCGCCCCTTTCCTACATTCACCCACCATGTTGGACCAAACTCACCTCATCCATAACCCATGTAACACCAAAGGAGCCATCACCTTAGGCAACACCCACCTAGAGATCAAGGAAATGCCCCACCCCATATCCACCTTCCTAGATCCCTTTGACCATTTCACATGGAAGTTCAATGGTCATCCCACATCTATGCACATGGAAGTCACCTTTGGGATAAGCATGCATGTGTCTAGGCTTACCACACCACTTGGCATGATTCATAAGTCGGGTCCACTCGTTCATATCACCCACATGTCAAGTAGGATGCATGATTGGTTCATATTCGGGTGTATCGGCCCGCCCTCATTTAACATTGGTCATACACATGTCAAAAGCATCTACGGATGTTCGGGTCCCCCGACATTTATCACCACTTTCTAAAATAGGTTCACCTACGGGTGCCCCGGCCCACCTAGGCCCACCAAAGTCTACATAGCAACATTACATGATAGGTCCACAATTGGTTGCCTCGGTCCTCCCCATTCCATCAAAGTCTTCTTAGCGTCAAAGCATGATTGGTCTACTTTTGGTTGCCCAGGTCCACCCATCACCCCTAGAATGTCAGCATTCACGAAATTGCTTGAAAATCTTCGCAAGCACATCAGTAAGGAAAATGAGACTTATAAAAGGTAGGCTGACTCCCATCGGCATCACCAAGAATTCCACGTGGGTGACTTTGTGATGGTGAGGATGGAAAGGCTCTCCCCGGGAGCCATCTCCAAATTGAGGCCTCGTGGGGCTGGTCCCTTCCAGGTTCTGAGGTGCATTGGCACTAATACCTATGAGTTAGATCTTCCCGAAGAGTACGGAGTGAGCCCCATATTCAATGTGACCGACCTAGTGCCATATAAGGGTCCCGCGGTGGTACCTAGTGAGGATATTGAGCCAAATCCCCTCATTGAGAGAGCACCCACCCGGGAGAAGAGTCCACTAGCCAAGAGAGCCCAGCGTGAGCGAATTGAGTGAATATTGGATGAACATGTCACTACCACCAGGAGCAAGGTATATGAACGCTATCTTGTCGGGTGGATGGATCGGTCTCCTTCAGAAGACTTGTGGGCGGTATCACTTCTACACCCTCCGAGGAGGGAATGACTCTTACTCGATAGAGTCGAGTTCGCCGCACCCCTGGAGTATGATGGTGACATCACCTCCCGTGCCCACATTCACAGCTCGTCTCCTCGCCCCGGTTGTATCCAACATGGTCTAGTTATTTATTTTGAGTCCTATGTAATTTTTATTTGAGTCATATCATTGTATTTTCCCTTTTATTTGAGTCATGTCCCTAAGTCTTTGTTTATTCCCATAAGTTTGAGTATCATTAGGTTGATTAGACTAGCCATTGGGCCCAATTCATTGGGCTAGGCCCAGGGGCGCCCCCTACCCCCTTGGTTATTTGTCATTGTAGCAAGAGTCAGGGACTTTTTGTAAAATGTGGGTTGCCTATATATAGGATCCCATTCCCCCCCCATTTGAAGTTAATGAAAGAGTATTTGAATTTTCAAGTGTCCAATTTAAATCTTCTTTTGGTGAGAAGCCAATTGAGTGGGTGAGAAACCCCTATCCCCCCCCTCTCTACCTCTCTCTCTAGGAAGCCATTTTCTCTCTCCTCCACTTTCTCTCTCTAAAACCTGCGCCCCTTTCTCTCTCCTCCCCTCCCAACCACCTTTCTCTCTCTCTCCCCCCCCTCCAATAACTCATCCGCAACTCCCCACCACCCCACCTTAACTCCACCCCAGCCCCAAGGGAGATTCCACCACTCCCCACTCCACCCTCCAACCACCAACCACCCACTCCCCTTCCCCAAGCACCCTCTCATCTCCCAAGAGAGAATTCTCCACTCCCTAAGCCCCCCCTTTACCTTCCCTCACACACCTCTTCCCATTCCCAAGATCAGAAATTAATCCCACCCTTAAACCCATTTTCAAATACCCTTTCCCTCTCTCCCTTCCAACCAAATTCGTAGCTCTCCCTCCCTCCACCTGCTAGACCTCCTTCCAGCCCCCATTCTGCCACTCCCACACCTTGGAACACCCCCTCCCAGACCCCCTCACAGTTAGGGGTTGCACCCACACCCATCCACCCCATTTCCCATCCCTTCTACCCCATTCCCCCACCACCTTTCACCACCTGCAATTCTCAGGTCGCAGGCAGCATAGATCCAGCAGCTTGCAGAGGCGACCCCAGCTTCATCCTGGAGTCCCTAGAGGCCCAAGTGGTACCGTCGGAAGCGTCTCCATGTCTTCTTCACGACGGTGTTGGTCTCGTCCCTTTCTGAGTTCGTGGCTGCCCGGAGGAGTCTTCACCGCAGGACTGCGCCAGTAACCTAAGGCGGCTTGCAGAGCCTCCCACGGCCATCACCTTGAAGATCTGGAGGCGGCTCTTGGCTGAGACCATCTACAATGAGTCTACTTCTAGTATCAAGAAGTGGAATCCCGTTCGGCATCCGGAGCTGTGATTTCTTGTTTTTCTCCCCCACATGCGCAGTTCTGTCCCCTATGGGACTGAACCAACCCTTGTCCATTGTTTGGACTCTCCCAATCTGCTCCGACATCATCTGGCATTCCTTTGGGTCTCGTCTCGAAGCGCACTCGAAAATAATTCCAACGATTCTATCCACGCTTGATTCAGAGATCGGAAGCGCTAGTGGCGGCCTCTTCTTTCAGGTGCTGTGGTACCGTAGCAGTCTAGACCAAAACTCAGCATCCCTGTTTGTAGCCCTTCCCCGACCAGCACCGTCTACCTGGAAATTCCATAAAAAATGGACATCAACCTGATCCAACCCCGAAGATTTTCCAACTAGTCTCATCGACAAAAAAATTCGGAAGTGGCCGCAGCAGCGTCATCTTCAACTGTCTATCCCTTGTTCTAGAGAGCAGGTAGAACCGACATCGTCCATCCGTTCGGCTTCCATTTCAATTTTTCCCCTCCCCGTCTGGCCGGCTTAAAGCCCCTCCCTGCGGGAGGTAGTGTTTGAATGTATGAGTGACTCTCCCTCCCCTTGTTCCACCCCCTTGCATGGGGAGTAGTGTTGTAAAATTTTAAAATAGGGTCAAGCTACTCCGGCGCAGCGTGTGGGGAACCACACTTCCCCGCTCTCCCACGTCTCCGAGCGGGACCGATTTCTTCAAGCCGGTCGAGTAAGTGTTCTAACCTTGCTTCCCTTAGTGCTTATCCTTTCAATATTAGCTCATAGCTCCGCTGACCTTGAGAGTGAGTGCTCGGTCCCTCAAGCTCCGTTGCTTTAAGTGACCACCGTGGGGAAGAGTGTAACCGGTGCACTCGGCACAATGTCGGCTCCATTGAATTGGGCCTCCATACCCTTGGGAACAAACCTTGGCCTTGCTTGCCCTCTACCAGCAAGGGCCCAGCCCTCATATCCTCCACTTGGCATCGCCAAGTTACCCCGGGTTTGGGTGAGTGTCGGGTGAGTGGCCGCCAATTTCGATCCGTTACTATTGTCAATTGTGCTTACTTGTTAAAGTCCAAGGGCATGTCACATCACCCGTTGTAATACCCCGATTTTAAAAATATGAAATTTAATTGAAATAAATGAATTTCAGAATTTAATATTTAATTCCTTAGTAAATAGAACTAGTGAAATTTTTGACTATCTTATAAAAATCTAGAAAAATGGTAATTTGGTTAAGGACCATTTATTTAACAACTTTATCTTCTGTGGTCGACCCAACAAAAATCTGTAATTAGGTCTAATTAGTAGATTAAGCCTAAAAGTTCACACTTACCTAACTCTTACCTAACCTTAACTTAAAACGTGAAATTAGAGCTTAATACTCCACCAAATGAGCCCAAATCGGTGGCAAATGAAAGGCCACGATCTAAGGATCATTTTCCCTTTGTTAATTGATCAAAACCCTAACCCTAAAACGTGGTGTCGGCCGAGCTTTGGCTAGGTCAAACATTTCGGCGCCGTTTTCAAACATCCATCTTGTTTCGACGAATTCGCCCAGCACCGAAGGCTCGAGAAGGTGTATGAGATATAAAAATGATGCTATGCAACCCTAGAATCCTTTGGTAGCAGCGGCGGTCGCAGTGGAGATCGATCAAGGGAGATCTCTGGTGTTTAGTGGTGACGTGTCGGCGTCCGTTCTTCTTCCTTTCTTCCCTGATTGAGGTAGGTTCTCTCGGGCTCAAACCTCAAGTAATATATCAAAATGTTCAGCATCAAGTCCTCTTTCTTTTGATATATAAAGCCCCAAATATCATGTAGTATCCTACGAGTATTTTGAGGTTTAGTAGAAGCATGTCAAATTAGGGTTAACTTTGTTTTAACTTTGTTCCTCTTCGATTTAAGTAAAGACTTAAGAGAGTAAATATGAAATTGATCCATGCATCTTGTAGAGTTTTTCGTGCTCTTTCCATTGATTATAAAAGCCCTAAATTATATGGATCATGTTTAGAGAATTTCTGATCTGAGTAAGGATATGTCTAGACTTGGTTTTTTGAAGTATTCTTTTGAGTTAAATTGTGATTTTGTGGGATTTCGAGTTATTAATCTTGATCCCCATGTAGCATGTCATATATGGTTGGAATCAGCATCAAGTAAGCTTTCTTTTGATATATAAAGCCCCAATTTTTATTGTGTATATTGTGAAAATTTCATGATTTAGTAACGGCATGTCCAGATTAGGGTTTTTAGTGTTCCTGCCATTATAAATCGTGATTTCAAGAAGTAATTATGAAATTGACCTTGTTGTTAGGTAGTATTTTTCATAACCTTTCCAACGGTACCAAAAGCCCCTTGTTTCAAGTTCGTTTCCATGAGAAATTAGTGGTTTAGATCAAACCCCATCAACCCTCAACCTTCCGGCGTTCATCGGACGTGGAAGGGGTGATCGGAATACACCTAGAGTTAGACGGTCTTACGATGGACCGCACAACTCAAGCCCAGATTTTGACCCTGGTATAGCCTTAGTTAAACGGTTTCTCAGGAACCACACATCCTGGGATGAACGGTCCTCATCTAACCACATAACTTGTTGAACGGTCCTGAAGTGACCACATAACTTGGAAGGTCCTCTCGTAACCACATAACCCAGGGGATGAACTGTCCTCATCTAACCACATATCTAGTTGAACGGTCCTGAAGTGACCACATAACTTGGAAGGTCCTCTGGTGACCACATAACCCAGGACCCAGGGGATGGGCGGCTCTTAGCTAACCGCCCAACCCATGGGCGGCTCCCAGAGAACCGCCCAACTCCCTAGGCGGCCCTGACACAGCCGCCCAACTCCCTGCAGTCCAGAACAACCCCGTTCAGCCCCCTGTTAGCCCAGCAGATGTAAGGTTCATCCAGAACCATTTATCTAGACAGAAATTGACTTAATACTAGTTCTAAATGATTCATCTTAGTGTCATAAATGGTAATTAGTAAATTAGAAACTCATATGACAAGTGGTTAATTATGCAAGTAAATTTCTGTTAATTGCATGCTATTCATTCCTACGATATCTTGTTCATTCTCTTTATCATCTTGATTCATCTTTTGGCAATTTGACTTAATGTAAATTATAATCCATGGTAATTTGACATGAAATTAGGACTAAAATGAATATTAGGTCGCTGGACAGCCACTTTACTTCAGTAGAACAGTTTGACTAAGTTGCTAACTTCTAGTAAGTCGTTAGCCCTATTAGTGTGCTAGTCTTGAACTTACCCCCGGACACTCCATCCGGCGGACTTACCATCATCTTGGGATCTCTTTATATCCCTGTTAAGAACCTAATGAACCACCAGAACATCGTTTTACGTGTCTGAACTGCTGGTTTTAAGTCTTGGATCGAATAGGCCTAAACAGGCATGTGCGACCAGTAGTGGACCATATATCCGTATAGGCGGCCCTATAGCGACCGCATATCCGTAATACGGCCCCGTATGGACCGTATATCTTTTTCATGGGTCTTAATGTCTTCTGGACATGTGCGGCTCAGTATTAACCGTATATGCCCTTGAGCGGCCCTTGTCTGACCGTTTATATGACAGTTTTCCGGAAAGTGATTATTTCATGAATTTCGAATTGTGTGAGCTAACCAAGCCTATGTAGGCTATGGTATTTCGTGATTTGACCTATTGTTAGGTCCATTGATCATTAATCATAATCCTTAGGGACAACTATTCTTCTCGATTAAGGAGCTTATTATTGGACTCTTAAAGAATCATCATTCTTATGTCCTTTACCTTGACTACATGAACTTTATCTTGGAACTCTTGGCCATTAAATATTGTGGATGTCTAGTCTCATGGGATCTACGATCCAAAAAGAAATCAATGCCAAGGCAAACAAATGAAGGGCCTAGTCTGGTCCTGGGAGGAGCACCCGAAAAGTACTTGATCCCCGGGGAGGTGAATGATTAGGTGTGGCATTTGGCACCAGTACTATCTAGCGTGTTGGGTCTATGACATTCCTCATTCTCGTGAAACTTATTATTCATGCTTAAAGTATGAAGTACTTGCTTGTTTGCTTGACATGACTTGAAATTGACTTGCAAATGGCCATTCACTAGAAAATCTTGTTAATCTTGCTTGATATCTTGACATGCAACTATTTCTTCCATTTAATTATCGTTACTCTTTCTATCTTAGTGATTATTTAGTTCTGCTTATTTTATCACATTAATCATACATATTCATTAATTGGTTAATCACTTAAACTATGCCTGATGATAGAATATAATTCCTACTGAGCTTCTTGCTCACCCCTACTTCCAATCCTTTTCAGGTAACGCGGTAAACGGTACGTTGCAAATGAGAATCGGATCAGTGTGATCGAGTGAACCTGGAACCTAGAGATCGGAGTCTGTCTTTTTACCTTCTTGAGTCTAGCTAGTGTCGTGAGTCTAGTCATTTCTTTTTCTTCTCCCTTGTTATTTCCTCCTTTATCTAATATTGTAAGAGTGGGTCAAAATTATACTTTTAAATATTAAGAAGAGCTCGTATTTTTAATATGTGTGTATGGCCTCCTTGTGTTTAATTGTGGTTATTTATTTTCACTCTTGTTATCATGACTGTTAACTGCCACGTTCCGAGCATCGCTTCCCGTTGCTATCGGTTCGAGGCGTGACACCTATGCTCTTTGGCATAAGATTTCCCCCCTCTCCACTTGTCCCCCCTACTCTCGAGCCAAAATTCGGGCTCGGATTTGTAACATTTGTCGGTGTGGTATTGGTGGAGTAGATTGGGAGGGGGTTTCCCTCCAGCAGGGGCCATTTAATGCGGCTGTCTTGGGAGCATGCCCATGATGATGATGACTTTGTTGAGTCGATGTGAGGAGTCCCTTCTCGGAGTGTGGAACGTCGTGCCGCCTCCCGCTGCACCGCTGGGAGTATATATATATCGCGCGGTTTTACGTCCCATGCCTCCTTTATTTAGGGTTTTGTCTCTCCATCATCTTTGTGCTCAAAAGCTCATGTGCCGCGATGGGGGTCACGAGGAGTAGAGAATTGCGGAGGGTTTTGCGTAGGTGACAGAGGCCGCGGTAGTAGCGATTCGTCGGCTTCCATCTCTCCCGAGTCACCCGAGCTGGCATCTTCTCCCTCTTCCCCCTACTCTTCTTATTCGGCAATGGCGGAGCAATATTTCGCTGCTGAGGAGCAGGAAGTTGGCCAGTGCATGGGGATTCTAGGGCCGCGGCCCGAACATCCGATGTGCAACGAGTTGGGTGAAGATGAAGTGAAGGCGATGGAGGGGCACTTTGGGTTGCCGAGGCAGTACTATTTTTCCCCGTCTCAACCTCACGAGTCTAGTCTGGATACTCATTCAGGTCTGTTCTGCACCTTTCTCTTGGCCTGGAAGTGTGGGTTCTGTTTGCCTCTCCACCACTTTGTCATCAAGTTGCTTCAATCTTACCAACTGGCTCCTGTCCAGTTGGTTTCCAACTCATATACCTTCATCTTCTCCTTCATCTTTCTCTATCGCACGTGCGGGCTTAGCCCTTCATTGGACCTCTTTCATTCTTTTTTGAAGTTGAAGGAGCACCCCATGTGGGCAAGGGCTTTTTTTATCTTCAAGCGAAGAGGGGAAGGAGTTGCGTGATGCTTTCCGCCAAATATTCTTCCCACACGGGGTGGAAAACCCAATTCTTCTGGGTGGGTTCGTTGAAGGGAGGCGCCCCATGGGGTTTTCCGGTGAATCCCAACTTCCATCTGTCGATCCCTCCGAAGCAGGTGGAGGTTCCCCCGGAGCTGGAGGGGGAGATCAGGATACTCTAGGAGAATCGCCTATCAACTGCCGAGCTGATGACGGAGGCAAACATCGAGGAATATCCTTCTTGGACATTGTCCCAACAAGGTAAGGACCTCAGTGTCTCACATTATGCTTCTAAGTCGGGTAGGCGGTTTGTCATCTACCTTTTTAATGGGCCGACTTCTGCCTTTTTAGATTCGAGGCCGACGGATGACGGGGGAGGGTGACCGTTGGAGCAGGAAATCGTCGAACTGGAGGGGGCGCCTGTTCCGAGAGAACCCCAAACCTCTGGGGGTCCTTCCGACGCCCGAAATAAGGGAAAGCAAATTTCCCGAGGTGACGTCCCTGAGCGCCGCGGGGCCAAGCGCAAGGACCTTGGGGGGTGGTTGTTGCTGTCTTCTTTGAGGGCCCTGTGGACGTCAAAAAATGACGGTGACGATCATACAGCATTCGCGTCTACGTGCGAGTCGAAGACGGGAAGGCCAAACAAACCTATACCTCACCCGGTCAAGATGAGAACTCGCCCGGTGGCCCACTACCCATCAAGGGAGCCCCTTCGAGCGGAAGATACCACCACAATTCTCCAACCGGCCACGCCGAGAGTAGAATCAAAGAAAAGTCAAGAACTTTGGCATAGTCTCGGCATGCACCGAAAGTCACGCAAAGTCTGGACCGAACCCCAAAAGCTACGAATGGAACATTGCGGAGGCCATGCATCTCAACTAAAACATTTCGGGAGCGCCAACACTCGAATAAATGGCTGCGACTTCGAAAAGGATCCATTTGAGGCTTAAAACGGCGCGCCCCTTCAACATCTTAATCCGGCTCCCCCAAAACCGGCGCGCCCCATTTCCCATTTTCCCTTGTTGTTGCCTTAATACGGCGCGCTGCTATTGCTTGGTCTTTAAACCTTTCCCCCCTCATTCTGATGCTAATCCAGCGCGCTCACCCCCCGCGCCGGTTTAACCCCATCCTGTCCCATCTGCCAACCGATGCTCTGTTCAGCATAAATGCGACGCACAGAGAACATTCAATGCCCATGGCTCTGCTTCTACCTCTGTTCGACAGCACAGAAGCGGCAACGACGAAGCAACCCCCGGCAGACCTACGAACATCCCGTCCTCTAATGAACGGCAGCATACGGTGCAAACCAGCATCATCCAGCGCATCGAGTCAACTCCCAACTTCATTGCGGACGAGGTGGAAGTGGCAGGAACATTCCCAGGCTGGCCATTCTATAGAGGGGCAGTGTTGTGAAGAAAAAGGAGAGAGGCCAAGTGAGGCTGGGAGAAGAGAGGCTGAAAGGGGGGTTCGGCTAAGGCCTCCGGCGTCTGAAGAGAAGAAGAAGCTCCATCCATTCACATCTGCAAGGTGAAGAAAAAGGAGAGAGAGGTTGAGAAAGAGAGAGGGGAGAGAGGGGGAAGAGCTTGTGCTCTGTTCCTCCTTCTCCCCCACCGGTGTATCTTCTTCTTCCCCCACCTCAACACCTAGTTTTTTTTTTTATCTTCTCCGTTGTATTCTTCCCTGTGCTTTGGGGGTAGATCTCCTCTTGTACATCTCTTCCCTCCTTTATCTTGAGGATGAATAAAAAAGTGGCTTTGCAAGCATGCGCAACGTTTTATTGCTCTGATCCCTTCCCCTTTTCTTCCGTTTTCTTCCTCCCAGTTTTCAACATCACCTGGGGTCCTCGGAAGCTTGCCCTTCTGTGGCATGAACTCTGAGGGAACCCGTTCGAAGGGTGAACATTCATGGCCACCTATGGCCTACATCTGTCCCGTTCCACGAGATCATCACCCGTGAGTTGTGAGAGCTCTTGAAGGCTAGTCCTCGAGCTTTTCAACACTCACATCTGGGTTATCGGACCGCCGTGAGGTCTGGATTTGAGGTTCACCCCGGAGTTATCCGTTTGGTGTTCTTTATTTTCTCTGGCAACTCCAAGTCCGGGGGAGATGCTGCCCAAATTTTGCCAGGTGAAGAACACGTTTGAACAAATAAAGCCCCTGAATCAAGCTAAACCTCTGAGTTCCTACGTAATAAACCCCTCAAGTAAAACATCCAAATACACGTACTCATTCATCTCAACAAATGTTAAGAAGCATTCCATTGATTTAAAGCGTCAATTGAACAAACAATCCATCCATTGGATCAATCTGTAGGTTGAAAAAACAAGAATGAAAGCCAAAAGAATCAAACAGAATGAAATAAAACCTCATAGATGCTTAACCCGGCGTGCCCTAATCCGGCATGGGCTAATCCGGCGCGCTACCCCCCCACGCCGGATTAGCTCCACACTCAAATCCACTTTCAAATTCTTGAGATGAATAGTGCACCCCCGTTCCTATTTGGAGCCCAAAATCGGCGCGCCTCCCCTCTTTGGCCTTAACCGGCGCGCCCCCCTCATTGAGCCTATTCCGGCGCGCCCCCCTTGCCATCCCCTTTAACCGGCGCGCCCTTCTTCCCCTTGATCCCATTAAACCGGCGCGCCCCTCCTTTCACCTCCTATTCCGGCGCGCTCCCCCTTTCTTCCGTAATCCGGCGTGCCTTCCATATAAAGAAATCTAATTAACCAAATAGATAAAAAGGAATATGAAGCAAATTATCGAGACATTGCCCCTGTCATGATTAAAATTTTCTTCCGGGGGCGCTGCCCCCGCGACCTGACCGCGTAGGTCGATCCGCGTGCGAGGGCGCACAATGGCGAGTTCGGGCTCCACACCGAACAGTTCGCTCCCTCAGACTATGTATGAAGAGAAAAGCAATGATGCCCCATGGTATCAGATGTGGACCTCGAAATCCCCGACATGGCCATAGTCTGAAACCGTCTCGGGCCAACAGTCCATCAACTTGACCACTTCTATCGAGATTCAATCCCGCAATCCCATTAAACTTGCCGTACTCGCGGCAAACATTCGTACGGTTTATCGTCATTTTTGATGCTTCAAATGTGGACTCTCGTCCAAATAATGAATGGTCCGTTAGTGACCGATATATATAACGGGATCTAATCCCGCACTTGCATTAAACTTGCCGTACTCACGGCAGACATTTACGCAGATTCACTCCCGTCACCATCTTATTTTCTATACGGGCCTTTGTCTGAACGTAAAATGGTCCGTGTATGACCGAAAAAATCCGAATGGAACGAGACGGCTCTCGTCTTCCTCGAACCCTACGTGTAGGAATATCAATAAGACCTTCGTGAGTCACGTTCGGACCTTGGGTTCGCCCCAACCATGGTCATCGCCTGACCTACATCCTCGGCCTATAGCCAACCATCTCTGTACACATCTTTGTTTTGGAATCTAGTCCCGGGACACTTTCCCGCTGCCCTTCGGCACCGAAAATATTAATGATACCCACGCAAGCCTCGTTTGGACCGCGGGAGGCGCCCCCAGAATGGTCCTGACTCGATCTCGCACCGGGCCAATAAACTCGCTGATTTCCGATCACTCTAACCGGGATTCAACCGAATGTCTCCTATCCCTTTGAACAATAAACTTGCCGTACATACATATTGATGAGGACATCACTCGCGATTCCCTATGGCTTGGCACTTCCCTCCCACCCGGGAGCAGCTAGGAGGCCGTCCCTGTTCCGGAGTGGATCTCAGTATCTTTACCTAGGTCACTGTGTGATTTTTCCCTATCATTATCATGTACTTTTGTCTTTTATTTGAGTCTTGTACCTAGGTTTTTTTTAATTAATTGTTCTTAGTTGAGTCACATGAGTCTTTGTGCTTGTTAATGGGCCCTTGCCTCTGGGCTAGGCCCATGGGCGCACCCCCTTCCCCTTGGCTTTTGTGTTAGTGTGTGAAGTGTCGAGGACCTATTTGTAAAAGGGATTTCCCTATAAATAGGGCCCCAACCCCTCCTCTTGTGGTTAATGAAGAATTATTGAAAGCTTGCATCCACTTGAGTCTAATTCTCTCCCTCACTCTAATTCTCTCTCTCTAGTTCGAAATTTCCTCTCTCTCCTCACCCCTTGCCACATCACTTGCCACCTAGGCAAGTCTCTTCACCTCCCAAGGCCCCATTACTTCACCCCATTAATCACTCCATCTCCCCAAGCACCCTTTCCCCTTCCCAAGGCTTCCCTCCCCCTTCCCCAAGCAACCTTCCACCTCCCAAGGGCCCTTTCCCCTCCCCAAGGAGTCTCTTCATCTCCCTAGGTCGACCATACCACCCCCCCTCCTCCCAAGTTCGCCCCTAGCCACCCCATTCCTCCTCCCCTCTTGCTAAGGCCGAACCCCCACCTTCCTTCCCCATTGCTGCGTCCACCCTCTCCACCACCCCCTCCCTCTGCAGACTTCGACCATTCCTCCCCTCCTCATCCCCCTACACACCACACAAGAGCCCCACAACTCCACTTGGCCGCACCACACCCACCTTCACTCACCCAAGAAGCCTTCTTCTCCGTCATCCTAGTTTCAGCTTCGTGTGCAGGCCGACCTGCAGATCAACCTCCAGTTGCAGCGACGGCCACAGCTCCATCCTTGTGCTGCTGAGGTCGTATCCTACATCCCTGGAAAGAGCTCCACGTCAGCTTCGAAGGCGAGGTGGTTTCACCTCATTCTGAGATCGGAGCTGCTGGCTAGGGCGATTCTCCCACAATCGCGCAGAGAGGACTCCATCCAACACCAGAACCGACAGGAACAGGGTGCCACGATCAACCAAGGCTGAACCAGGCTCGAGTTTCTTCATCAAAGTTCTGCTCCTCTCTGTCCCCTTTCAGGGTCAGGAAACGGATCACCATTTGGACAGCGTGGGACAGAGTTCCGAACTTTCTCCCTCGCACTATCCAGGTCAGTTTTCTCAGGCTGCATTGACCAGAGTTCACTCTTCCCAGGACCCACGTCACCACCGACCTGGGATCGTCACCCCACCACTTCCTGCTGTTAGCTACTTCAACCACGAAGACAACGCCGCTGGTTTCGTGCCATTCGGTGTTCGGGAGAGTTCACCACAAGTGTCTGCAACCTACTGCTACAGAACATGTCCGGCCAGAGACCACATTTGCTGCCTCGGTTCAGTCACCGGTGTCGCCAGTCTCCGACTCCAGAGGCCGTCCAAAAATTCAGACATCACCAGCATCAAGTCAGGAAACTCCAGGAGGTGGAATCTTCTAAATCGGAGTTCGGACTAGCTCGGGACGGCGGCAACAGCGGTTTCCCATCCAGAATTCCAGCCGGCTGCATCAACTTCCTTAGTTCTCTTCTACCCGTTTCTGCCCATCCTCCCCTCCCCGCTTGGCTGGCTGAAAGCCCCACCCTGTGAGGTGGTAGTGTTTGGGTGTAAAGCTATTAATTCCCCACCCCGAGGCCACCCCTCCTGCGTGAGGAGTAGTGTTGTAATGATATTCTCGCAGGCGTGAAGCTACACCGGCGCAGTGTGCGGGGAACACACTTCCCCGCTCGCCCTCGTCTCCGAGCGAAGTCGGCTTCCTCAAGCCGGCTAGGTAAGCCTCTAAAACTTTGCTCCATCATTTCTGTTCATTTCATATCCATTTCATTAGTCCGCTGGTCGGTGAGGAGGAGAGCTCGATCCCGGATCCACCTTTGCCGTGTGGTCACCGTGGTTAGTGAGTGAGTGTCCTAGTGCCCCAAGGCACCCCGGCCGCCCGTGATTGTGGGCCTTCAACCTTTGGGAGGGACGACTTAGCAAGTGCTGGTCCTCTAACCAGCTAGGGGCTAGACCCACTATCTTACTCGGCATCACCGAGTCACCTAGGGAATCGGGTGCGCGCGGTGTTCGGCGTTTTGTGCTTGATCTCTTACTTGTGTGTTCTTGCGAATTAGGTCCAAGGGTCTCATTTCATCTTGCTGCATTTAGTGTCACATCAAGTGGTATCAGAGCAAGTTTTAGACTTGTCTCTACAAGCCTAGGTCCCAGGACAATTGCATTTTCCTCATCAATACCTTGTGCATGTCCACCCGTAGGGGCACCCCATACCGACCCGATCCCACTACCTCCGATCCACCCATGGATCCCAATTTCCAAGGCAACCAAATCGACCCTAGGGGAACTCCCCCAACTCCTATAGAACGGATAGAGGCTGCCATTCTAGCCCTCACGGAGCGAATGAATGGTGTGGTCACTCGATTGGATAGGATTGAGGAAGCTAGGACCCCCCCTAGGAACACTCCCCAAAGGGCCCCACCACTCCGGGTTGAGCATGAAAGGGAGGACTTAGAGAATGACTATTACCCCGAGAATGAGAAGCCCCGCCCACATAGAGCTTTGGAGAGGCGACCAAGGGATGACCCGGATGACTACCTACTTAGGATGATCAAAGTTGACGCTCCTAACTTTGATGGGTCACATAACCCACATGTGTACCTAGAATGGGAGAGTGCTATGGACCAATACTTCGATTGGTACCCAATGACCGAAGAGAGGAAGGTTAGGCTAGCCAAAATGCACCTTACTAAATTGGCCAAGACCTATTGGATGAGTGTTGAAACTAGGAAGAGAATTAGGAGGGAAGAACCCATTCAAACATGGGAAGGCATGAAAGCCCAATTAAGGTTCAAATACCTTCCCCACTCCTACACCCAAACACTCTTAGATGAATGGCAATGCCTCACCCAAGAGGGAAAATCCGTGGTAGAGTACATAGAATTGTTTGACTCCTATCTTCTAAAATGTGGAGTACATGAGGAGTTAGCCGTCACCCTATCACGATTTAGGAATGGTCTCCATCCATACATCAAAAGGGAGTTAATTATGAGGGATGTGGATTCCCTTGAAATGGCTTATCAAATAGCTCGGGATACGGAGAGGTTCTTTAGGAATTCAAGGGTCACCCCTGCCCGTCCGGTTGAGCCTAGGAACATGGGTCCACGACCCAACCTTCCGCCCTTGTTGAAAACCCCTACTCCTAGTGGGGGTACCCCCACCCGGACCTACCCACAGTCAACCAACCCTCCTCCTACCAAAACCACTCCACCCAATCCCTATCCCCGAAGAGAGGAAATCTCCAAAGGGAAGGCCCCAGAGAATAGTTCGATTAAGTGTTTCCGGTGCCATGGTTATGGCCATATAGCCACCCAATGCCCCTCCAAGGGGATGTCCAATCTTGTCATGGAGAGCGTACCCACCACCTCCCAAGAATCTCATGAGAATGTGGAGGAGTACGAGGCTGCCATAGGGTGGGAAGATGAGTACGAGGAGCAATTCATTGAAGAGGGTGTAGAAGATGACCACCAATCAGCCCACCTTGGGGTGATAAGATGCACTCTTACCCAACCCCAAGAGGAGGATTGGCGTAGGACCTCCATCTTCCATACTTTCATCAAAATTGGGAATCATGTTAGGAAGATCATCTTAGACAATGGGAGTTGTGTAAATGCCGTGTCCCCGGACACCGTCAAACTCCTTGGGCTTACCCCAACACCCCACCCCAAACCCTACCGTGTGTCATGGATCAACAACCACTCCCTCCCCGTCAGCACATGTTGTCTTATCCCCATCACCTTCTCATCCTACCAAGGGCAAATTTGGTGTGATATCATACCTATGGCCGTAGGAAGCATCCTACTTGGGAGACCTTGGATATACGATGTTGATGCTACTATCTATGGGAAGACGAACACATGCACCTTTGTGCACGAGGGGAAGGTCATCCGCCTCAACCCATCCCCACCCCGAAAGGAACCACCCACTAAGGGGATTCCTCCCATTCCCTCACCAAGCTCCAAGGGCCCGCCTTCACCCACACAATCAACCTCCCAAAACCCCATCCCCGAAGTTCCCACCGGGCCAATCAAAGGCCTCCACCTCATCACTAGAAAGGAGTTAGAAGAGGAAGTTGCCCAAGGAACCCCCGTGTGCGCTGTTGTCCTTTGTCTAGGAGAGTCAACACCCTCCAACCCCCATCCCGTGGAAGTATACCCACTCCTTGAAGAGTTCAAGGATGTGTTTCCCGATGAACTACCGGACCAACTACCTCCCATGAGGGATGTTCAGCATGCCATAGATTTTGTCCCGGGTGCCTCCCTTCCAAATCTAGCACACTATCGCCTCAACCCCACCGAACATGCTGAGTTAAGGAGGCAAGTAGAAGAGCTTGTTAGAAAAGGCTTTCTCAGGCTTAGCAAAAGCCCCTGCGCCGTCCCCGCTCTTCTCACACCAAAGAAAGATGGGACATGGCGAATGTGTGTGGATAGTAGGGCCATCAACAAGATCACCGTCAAATATAGGTTCCCTATACCTAGACTTGACGATATGCTTGACATGCTTGCGGGAGCCACCATTTTTTCCAAGATAGATCTCAAAAGTGGCTACCACCAAGTGAGGATAAGGCCCGGGGATGAATGGAAAACAGCCTTTAAGACCAAAGATGGACTCTATGAATGGCTGGTGATGCCTTTTGGGCTTTCCAATGCCCCAAGCACATTTATGTGCCTCATGACCGAGGCCCTCAGGCCCTACATTGGGGTTTTCCTTGTAGTCTATTTCGATGACATCCTCATCTACAGCCAGTCCAAGGAAGACCACCTCAACCACATCAGGCAGGTCTGCACCACCCTTAGGAAGGAAAGCCTCTTTGCCAATCTAGGAAAATGTCATTTCATGACAGATTCCATTACCTTCCTTGGGTATGTTGTCTCCACCAAAGGTGTATCTATGGACCCCGAAAAGGTCCAAGCCATCATTGACTGGCCGGAGCCCCGCACTCTCCATGAAGTCCGGAGCTTCCATGGCTTAGCCACTTTCTACCGAAGGTTCATCCATGGGTTTAGCACCATCACAGCCCCAATCACAGATTGCCTCAAAAAGGGAACCTTTGTGTGGACTAAGTCAGCTACTAAGGCCTTCCAGGAACTCAAAGATAGAATGACCCAAGCCCCGGTTTTATGCCTCCCGGACTTCTCCAAAGTCTTTGAAGTAACTTGTGATGCTTCTGGGGTAGGAATTGGTGGGATCCTCAGCCAAGAGGGACATCCCGTGGCTTACTTTAGCGAGAAGTTGTGTGATGCCAGGCTCAAGTATACAACCTATGACAAAGAATTCTATGCGGTGGTGCAATCCCTCCGCCATTGGAGGCACTACCTCCTACCCAAAGAATTTATCATATTCTCCGACCATGAGGCTCTAAAATACCTCAACTCTCAACAGAAATTGAATGCTCGACATGCTAGATGGGTTGAGTACATCCAGGACTACACATTTGTGATCAAACATAAGGCCGGGAGTGAGAACCGCGCTGCGGATGCTCTTAGCAAGAGGGTCTCTCTATTGGCCACCGTCCGAGTAGAAGTCATAGGCTTCGATCGGATGAGGGAAGAATACCCGACTTGTCCCGAATTTGGGCCCATTCACACCCACCTAACCACCCACTCCTCCCAAGAACACCATGGCTTTATCATAGAGGATGGGTTCCTCTTCAAAGGGCATCGGCTTTGCATCCCTAGGACTTCGCTAAGGGATTTATTGGTTTGGGAGTTACATGCTGGGGGCCTAGCTGGACATTTTGGGGTACACAAGACTATTGGCCTGGTTGAGGGGCAGTTCTATTGGCCCAGCCTCAAGAGGGATGTGGCCAAGATTGTGAGGCAATGCCGCACATGTGCGACTGCCAAACAAGTCAAACAAAACACTGGCCTATACACCCCTCTACCCGTTCCCAATCGGCCATGGCAGGACCAAAGTGTGGACTTCGTGTTAGGGCTACCCCGAACCCAGAGGAAGCATGACTCCATCTTTGTGGTCGTGGATAGATTCTCAAAAATGGCCCATTTCATCCCCTGTTCAAAAACCTCTGATGCTTCCCACGTGGCCCGTCTATTCTTTGATGAGGTGGTTCGTCTCCATGGCCTACCTAAGACCATCATCTCTGACAGGGACGTCAAATTCACTAGTTATTTCTGGAAAACCCTTTGGCACCTAATGGGGACCTTGCTTAAATTTTCCACAGCTTATCACCCCCAAACTGATGGCCAAACGGAGGTCGTCAATCGGAGTCTGGGGAATCTTCTTAGATGTCTTGTTAAGGACCGTCCTGGAAATTGGGATCTCATTCTGCCCCAAGCCGAGTTTGCATACAATAATTCCACCAGTAGGTCCATAGGCATGAGTCCCTTTGAAGCTGTGCATGGTTACAAACCTAGGAAGCCTACTGATCTCATTCCCCTACCCCCTCACGCTAGGGTGTCTATCACTGCTGAGTCATTTACCCAACACCTTAGAGAGTTGCATGAGGAAATTCGCGAGAACATCAACAAGAGCAATGAGATCTACAAAAGATCAGCTGATTCCCACCGTCGCCACCAGGAGTTCCAGATAGGTGATTTTGTGATGGTGAGAACGGAGAGGTTGTTCCCTGGGAATGCCTCAAAGTTGAGACCACGTGGGGCTGGCCCCTTCTAGGTGCTGAGACGACTTGGCACCAATGCTTATGTATTGGACCTTCCCGAAGAATATGGAGTAAGCCCCACATTCAATGTGGCGGACCTGGTGCCCTACAGGGGCCCCGCGGTGACACCTAGTGAGGATATCCGGCCAGACCCATCCTTTGAGAGTACCCCCACACCACAGAGAGCTCCACCCGACTTGAGGAACCAGCGTGATAAAGTGGAGCGGATATTAGATGAACAGGTCACCAACACAAGGAGCAAGGATTATGAGCGCTATCTAGTCCGGTGGAAGGGACGACCACCCTCGGACGACGCCTGGGTAAGCAGGGAAGATCTCCAGCAGCTAGATCCTGACCTGTTGGAGCGGTACCACAGCAGGGAGGGCCTCTACTCGACAGAGTCGAGCTTTTTCCAGCCCGGGGAAATTGATGAGGACATCACTCGCGATTCCCTATGGCTTGGCACTTCCCTCCCACC
The DNA here is from genome assembly GCA_022559845.1 of Amorphophallus konjac. Taxonomy (NCBI): domain Eukaryota; kingdom Viridiplantae; phylum Streptophyta; class Magnoliopsida; order Alismatales; family Araceae; genus Amorphophallus; species Amorphophallus konjac. The sequence goes on along the minus strand of CM040121.1, from coordinate 453,243,610 downwards.
CTGGAGCAGCTAGGAGGCCGTCCCTATTCCGGAGTGGATCTCAGTATCTTTACCTAGGTCACTGTGTGATTTTTCCCTATCATTATCATGTACTTTTGTCTTTTATTTGAGTCTTGTACCTAGGTTTTTTTTAATTAATTGTCCTTAGTTGAGTCACATGAGTCTTTGTGCTTGTTAATGGGCCCTTGCCTCTGGGCTAGGCCCATGGGCGCACCCCCTTCCCCTTGGCTTTTGTGTTAGTGTGTGAAGTGTCGAGGACCTATTTGTAAAAGGGATTTCCCTATAAATAGGGCCCCAACCCCTCCTCTTGTGGTTAATGAAGAATTATTGAAAGCTTGCATCCACTTGAGTCTAATTCTCTCCCTCACTCTAATTCTCTCTCTCTAGTTCGAAATTTCCTCTCTCTCCTCACCCCTTGCCACATCACTTGCCACCTAGGCAAGTCTCTTCACCTCCCAAGGCCCCATTACTTCACCCCATTAATCACTCCATCTCCCCAAGCACCCTTTCCCCTTCCCAAGGCTTCCCTCCCCCTTCCCCAAGCAACCTTCCACCTCCCAAGGGCCCTTTCCCCTCCCCAAGGAGTCTCTTCATCTCCCTAGGTCGACCATACCACCCCCCCCTCCTCCCAAGTTCGCCCCTAGCCACCCCATTCCTCCTCCCCTCTTGCTAAGGCCGAACCCCCACCTTCCTTCCCCATTGCTGCGTCCACCCTCTCCACCACCCCCTCCCTCTGCAGACTTCGACCATTCCTCCCCTCCTCATCCCCCTACACACCACACAAGAGCCCCACAACTCCACTTGGCCGCACCACACCCACCTTCACTCACCCAAGAAGCCTTCTTCTCCGTCATCCTAGTTTCAGCTTCGTGTGCAGGCCGACCTGCAGATCAACCTCCAGTTGCAGCGACGGCCACAGCTCCATCCTTGTGCTGCTGAGGGCGTATCCTACATCCCTGGAAAGAGCTCCACGTCAGCTTCGAAGGCGAGGTGGTTTTACCTCATTCTGAGATCAGAGCTGCTGGCTAGGGCGATTCTCCCACAATCGCGCAGAGAGGACTCCATCCAACACCAGAACCGACAAGAACAGGGTGCCACGATCAACCAAAGCTGAACCAGGCTCGGATTTCTTCATCAAAGTTCTGATCCTCTCTGTCCCCTTTCAGGGTCAGGAAACGGATCACCATTTGGACACCGTGGGACAGAGTTACGAATTTTCTCCCTCGCACTATCCAGGTCAGTTTTCTCAGGCTGCATCGACCAGAGTTCACTCTTCCCAGGACCCACGTCACCACCGACCTGGGATCGTCGCCCCACCACTTCCTGCTGTTAGCTACTTCAACCGCGAAGACAACGCCGCTGGTTTTGTGCCATTCGGAGTTCGGGAGAGTTCACCACAAGTGTCTGCAACCTACTACTACAGAACAGGTCCGGCCAGAGACCACATTTGCTGCCTCGGTTCAGTCGCCGGTGTTGCCAGTCTCCGACTCCAGAGGCCGTGCAAAAATTCAGACATCACCAGCATCAAGTCAGGAAACTCCAGGAGGTGGAATCTTCGAAATCGGAGTTCGGACTAGCTCGGGACGGCGGCAACAGCGGTTTCCCATCCAGAATTCCAGCCGGCTGCATCAACTTCCTTAGTTCTCTTCTACCCGTTTCTGCCCATCCTCCCCTCCCCGCTTGGCTGGCTGAAAGCCCCACCCTGTGAGGTGGTAGTGTTTGGGTGTAAAGCTATTAATTCCCCACCCCGAGGCCACCCCTCCTGCGTGAGGAGTAGTGTTGTAATGATATTCTCGCAGGCGTGAAGCTACACCGGCGCAGTGTGCGGGGAACACACTTCCCCGCTCGCCCTCGTCTCCGAGCGAAGTCGGCTTCCTCAAGCCGGCTAGGTAAGCCTCTAAAACTTTGCTCCGTCATTTCTTTTCATTTCATATCCGTTTCATTAGTCCGCTGGTCGGTGAGGAGGAGAGCTCGATCCCGGATCCACCTTTGCCGTGTGGTCACCGTGGTTAGTGAGTGAGTGTCCTAGTGCCCCAAGGCACCCCGACCGCCCGTGATTGTGGGCCTTCAACCTTTGGGAGGGACGACTTAGCAAGTGCTGGTCCTCTAACCAGCTAGGGGCTAGACCCACTATCTTACTCGGCATCACCGAGTCACCTAGGGAATCGGGTGCGCGCGGTGTTCGGCGTTTTGTGCTTGATCTCTTACTTGTGTGTTCTTGCGAATTAGGTCCAAGGGTCTCATTTCATCTTGCTGCATTTAGTGTCACATCACATATGCTCCAGTTTTCCCCGTGACAATCACGATTCTCTGAAGCCGGACGCTCGTCCGAATATCAAAATGGTCCGTTGAGTGACCGACATATTTCGAATGCTCGCTTCCCTAGACATCGAGCTTCCCGACTGATTCGAGACCGCTATCGACTTGTTTCTCTCGATATAGTTTCCTGGCCATAAGGCCATGAATCCCAGCGATTAATCAAGGGTGTTCCCTCGTATGGGGGATGTAAATGACGCCGTGACCTTTATGGCGCGGCGGGTTTTGGTCCCGACACGAACTACACAATCGTCTGACGAAGTCAGATCGAGCGCACCATGGGCTCTTCGGGGCCCGAATAAATTGTCACTTTGTGACTGGCACGCCCACGCACTTAATAAACCTAATAAACAAATAAAAAATATTTTTTTAAATAAAAAGTGCGTCCACAGGCTATAGCCATCGAGAAGAAACGACAGAGGAAGGTGGGGGCCGCCCAACAGGTGGAAGGGTAGGCTCCCATTGCTCCGATCGGGGAGCCTGCAACCGAGGACGCTGCCTGTCCCGATCTCCCGTCCACCGAGTTAGGAGCTACTACTGATGCCGGGGAAGTCACCGTTGAGCCTGTTGCACTGCCAGTAGAGACAATCGATTCTAGGGCTTCGACCGGAGTCGAGGGGGAGCGGGGCGAGGCCGCTGCCTAGTCTGATCCGAGCACTACTGTCCCAGTGGAGGGGGCGCTTGGGGAAACAGCTCTAGTCCTGGCTTCTCTAGAAGGGGCTCTTCCTCCTCCGGCGGATGTCGTCGGTGTTCGGGCCTCTCTGTACCAGAGGTGCCAGTCCCTGGCGTCTTCGTCGGTCGGGGAGGAGCTAAGACGTAGTCATCCCTCCCTTCTCCTTGAGAGGGTCATGGAGGGCGGCGTGATCATGGCCCAGCTGGAGGTCGAGCTAACCGATTTCTTCGCGTGGATAAGAGTCGAGGAGAGATCTCTTTATAAGGTCTACGCTGAATCTGATCGGAAGATCGGCCAGTTGACTACCGAGCTCGGAGTCTGTCACCGGGAGGCTACCTTGCTTCAGGCCCAAGCTGGGTCAAGCTAGGAGGAGGCTTGGACGCTGGCTGAGCAGCTGGCCCAAGCTCGTTATACGGCCGACCTGAAGAGCAAGCTCCTAGAGGAAGAGCGCCAGGCTCAGGTCGAGCGTTCTGAGCGATGGGGGGCTAAGCGGGAGGAGCTCAACAACCAGGTCCGAGAGGCCAAGGAGCGTGCGGGGAGGCCGAAATACTCTAGGTCGAGGCTAAGGTCACACGGCTCGAGGCCGAGGCGAAGCTGTCCGAGGCTGAGTAGAGGCTGGCAGTGTCTGAGTAGAAGGTGGCCGAGCTCGATCGGGGTGCAGAGCAAGCCAGGGTGGAGGCAATCGATCAATACTTGGACTTAGAGGGCTACCATGCAACTCTCCAGAAGGCTACCTTCTTGTATTACGAGCCAGGTTACCGACGGGGGCTATGGAAGGGGTTCGCTCATGGCTTCGATCGAGCGGCCACTGTGGCCTAGGAGTATGTGCTTGAAGGGCTCGAATTTCCTTCTGGGCAGCGTTATGATTTGGATGAGGACGTCACATATTCTTCCTATCAGACGTCAAGTGAGAGGGGGAGCCGGGAGACTACTGATTCAACGGGGGAGTCACCAACTCCGACTACCTCGGGGGGGCATACGGCCGAGGCAGTTCTCACACAGGTGGGGTCAGTGCCTGGGTCGGTCACCGCCGAGCATGCCGGGGGCAGATCTCCGAACGGTGGGGGTTCCTCGCCCGCCGAGCTCCATGACGCTGAACCTCAAGAAAGGCCGCGGGCTTCTTAAAGTCCCCGAATCTCCATAGACTAGGAGGGGTATGATCTGGATGTATGCATTCTTTTTGTTCTGTTGCCATGTAAAAACCTTTCTATATATATGATGGCAGGAATATTCAGAGGCGCATTGATTGATTCTTACCACCTTTGGTGTGATTTGACCATCGTATATGTAGTTGCTAGAAAGACGGAGATTTTCCTTGCTGGCATCTCGCGTACGGCAGTAGCCGTGATATTGGCACCTCTTCGGCTTTCCATGTTTTGACCGACTTACCCATTTCGCGCGTCCCCACAGGAGAGGTAATTGGAGGGAAAACGGAGTAACTACCCCTTAGGGATGGGTTACCACCTCTCGCATTTTCTCGAGGGGAGAATCAATTAAGGCAAGTGTTCTCTTTGTCGACCTATAAGAAAGGTCCCGGAGGGCGTATCCACCTCTTGGTATCGCTCAAGGCTTCCCTTGCAGTCTCCCCTCCCTCCCCCCTTCTCACGGAGCATCTACCTTTTGCGCTGGGGAGTTATTCAGCAAAACATGGAGGGCGATTCGGGAAACGACGATCCTGGCGGCCCCTAAGGTGTTCATGCTACTTCGGCATGGAAGAAGGGACAGCGATGGGCGGGAGGCGTGCAAGAAGGGACAGCGCGTAGCAACGCCCCTATTCCCAACCGCTGGACCGCCGCCACCATCTTACGAGGAAGGTAGATGTGGAAGGAGGCTCGAGGAAGCAGGGCGTTCGGCACGGTGGCCTCGTCCTGCTCTTTCCTCACCTTTGCCTGCTTCTCCCTCCTCTTCCATCCCCGCCGCCCTTCTCATCTCTTCGAGAGGGTGTTTGGTCTTTGTCCCTCTTCTGCTCTTCAACCAACCTCCTCCCTCTTCTTTCAATCTTTGGAGGATATCCTTGATCGCACCATTTGAAGGTGCTTGCTCTCTGTTCCTTCCAAAGAGTTGGCAGAGGAGGCCTTCACTTGTATTCCTTCCTTTTCTTCCTCTTTCCTTCTGATACCCTTTTCTGATTTTCCTGAGCAAACAGGGTTAGCTTTCCCATTATTCGAGCCAGTTTCTACACTAGGTAGAGTTAGTGGCTCGACCTAGGGAGCACCACCCGTGTTCGAGTCGAGTAATCGGCTTGAGTTGTAGTACCAGTGGATGTAGTTCTTTTGTTTTTGACATATATTGTGTTGGCTGTGGCCTATCTGATGTATGGAGAGTAAATGAAATGGAAAGGAAAGTTGTTATTGCCATATGTTGCTTGTATGTTGAGGAAAAAGCTCAAAAATAGAACTTTCATAATGTTATCGTGCTCCACGTCCGAGGGATAGGCGTTCCGTCCATGGTAGACAATCGATATGCCCCTTTCTCGAGCACCTCGACCACTCGATAGGGGCCTTCCCAGTTAGGGGCCAGCTTCCCCACCGCCTCCAGTGGTCGAGAAGCTTTGGCTTTCCTGAGGACAAAGTCTCCTGCGCGGAAATGTCTATCTCAGACTTTGGTGTTGTAATATTGAGTGAGGCATCGCTAATATTCCGTGGCTCGGATGCTTGCTATGTTTCGAGTTTGGCTTGCTAAATCAAGGTTCTCAAGCAGTTTTTGCCCGTTTACCTCGGGCGAGAAGTGGATGACTCGAGGGGATGGGCTACCGAGCTCCAACGGAATCATGGCGTTAGTGCCGTATACCAGCTGAAAGGGGGTCTCACCGGTGGCCATTCTTGGAGTGGTTCAGTGCGACCATAATACGCTTGGTAATTCCTCGAGCCAGCTGCCCTTGGCTTTTCCGAGCCTAGTCTTAATGCCTTTAGAATGGTTTTGTTGGCATTTTCGACAAGCCCATTGGCCTGAGGGTGGGCTATCGAAGTGAAGTGATTACGAATGTGTAGGTCAGGGCATTTGTATCGAAAATAACGAGCGTCAAATTGTCGACCGTTATCGCTCATAATCACTCAGGAGATACCAAAGTGACAAATGATCGACTTCCAAATGAAGTTCCATACGACCAAGTCGGTGATCCGGGCAGTAGTTTCAGCTTCGATCCACTTGGTAAAATAGTCGATGGCGACTATGACAAACTTTTTCTGGGCCTGGGCAGTTGGGAATGGTCCCAAGATGTCAATCCCCTACCGAGCGATGGGGTACAGCTCGGTAAGCATGACGAGCTCTGAGGCGGGCTGATGGACCAGATGGTCAAACCGCTGACACCGGTCGCATTTTTGTACGTAGTTTGAGCAGTCGTGTTGGAGAGTCGACCACCAATAGCCTTGCCGTAGCAAGATCCTGGCTAGCGACCTTCCCCCTTGGTGCGCGCCACAGACACCTTCGTGGACCTCTTGGATCGCTTGGCGAGCCTCATTGGTACCGAGGCATTTGAGGAGGGGGCCATAAAAATACCATCGGTACAAGGCTTTGTCCCAGATGACGAAGCGCCGAGCTTGATACTTCAGTCTCTGAGCTTTTCAAGGGTCGAGGGGCTCCTGAGAATCACAGAGCCAGGAGATATATGGGGTCCGCTAGTCGCTTGATGATGCTTGATCAATGATCATAAGCTCCGCGTTTATACTCGGACGTTCTAGCTTCTCGAGGAGGACCGATCGGGTACCTTCGGGGCTTATAGAGGAGGCCAACCGAGAGAGGGACTCCGCTCGGGAGTTTTCTTCCCGAGCTATCCGGATGACCTGAAAACTCTCGAATAGTGGGCCTATCTCCTTTACCAGTTGAAGGTACTTGATCATCGATGCCTCCTGAGATTCATAATCACCGCTGACCTTGCTGGCGACTATCTAGGAGTCAGTGTGGATCTTGACTCGTTCGGCTCCCAGTCATCATGCCATCCTGGCTCCCGAGATGAGAGCCTCATACTCGGAGACGTTGTTGGATGATGGGAAGTTGAACTTCAGGGCATATTATAGTTCTGCTCCTCCTGGGGATCGGAGAAGAACACCGATGCTACTGCCGGCCGAGTTTGAGGATTCGTCGACGAAAAGCTCCCAGGTGGGCCCAAGCGTTAGCGGATGGACTTCCTCGGTCGGGACGGTGCTCTCCGCGATGAAGTCTGCGAGTGCCTGCCCTTTGATGGCTGAGCGGGGTCGATAAGAGATATCGTAAGCTCCGAGCATTATGGCCCACTTGACAAGGCAACCCGAAGGTTCAGGGTGAGCAAGGATGCTCTTCAGGGGCTCATTGGTCAATACGACGATGGAGTGCCCTTGGAAGTAGGGCCGGAGGCGCTTGGCCGAGGTTACCAACTCTAGCATGACTTTCTTGGTTGTGGGGTACCACCGTTCGGCCTCACTGAGCACCTTACTGGTGTAATACATCGGCCTCTGCACTCTTGCGTCGTCTCGAAACATGACATAGCTCATCGTGGAAGGGGTCGTCGAGAGGTAAAGGTGCAATGGTTCGCCCGGGATCGATTTCGATAGCACTGGGGGCGAAGCCAAAAACTCCTTCAGTTCTACAAAAGCCTTCCGACATTCCTCGTCCCAGGCGGACGTGACGGATGTCATTTTAGGCCCTCTTAATAATTTGAAGAAGCGCAGACATCGTTCGGCCGCTCGGGACAAGAAACGGTTGAGTGCAGCGATTCGTCCAGTCAGGCGCTGGACATCTTTGACGCTGGCGGGCGGCCGCATGTTTAGGATGGCCTGAACTTTGTCGGGGTTGGCTTCGATTCCGCGCTGAGTGACTAGGAAACCCAGGAATTCTTGGATCGAACTCCGAATGCGCATTTAGCCAGGTTAAGCTTCATGTTGTACCTCAGGAGAGTGTCGAAGGTCTCTGCTAGGTTGGTGAAGTGGTCCTCGGCCTTGGGTGTCTTGACGAGCATGTCATTGATGTAGGCCTCGACGTTCCGACCAATTTGTCCTTCGAAGATGAGGTTGATCAGCCGCTGGTACGTTGCTCTGGCATTCTTTAACCCGAAGGGCATTCGGGTGTAGCAGTAGATGCCGAAGTCGATGATGAAGGCGGTCTTCTTGACATTTGCAGGGTCCATTCGGATCTGATGGTAGCCAGAGTAGGCGTCCAGAAAGCTAAGCAGCTCGTTACCAGAGGTCGAGTCGACTAGTTGGTTGATGCTCGATAATAGATAACAATCTTTTGGAGTGGCTTTGTTGAGGTCGGTGAAGTCCACGCACATTCACCATTTGCCCGAGGCTTTTGGTACCAAGACGACATTGGCGAGCCATGTCGGGTAAAGGACCGGTCGAAATAGGCCGGTTTTCTTCCCCTTGATAATCTACTCTTTAATGATCGCCTGCTTCTCTGGGGCATCGGCGTTGTTGGACAGGTTTTACCGATGAGCCGAGGTTAAGCCTATGCATTACCGTTTCCCCAGGAATCCCGGGAAGGTGCTCATCAGACCAGGCGAAGACTTGAGTGTATTCCGAAAGGAAATTTTTATATTGCTCTCATACATCGGGCGGTAAATCAGCACCAATCCTTACTCCTAGGGTCAGGTCATCCCTGAGGAAGACTGTCAGCAATTCGCCACCAGGCTCGGATGTTGCCGGTCCATCCTCGGCCCCTTTCTTTTTCCATTCTGGCCTTACGGCTTCAATCGAGATTATGTAGCACCTCCTAGCTATTGCCTGGTTACCCCGGACTTCCCCGATGCCATTTTTGGTGAGAAATTTCATTTTTTGGTGATAGGTGGAGGGCACTGCCTTTGTTCGGCTGAGGATACCTCGGCTAAAGATGGCATTATAGGCCGACATCCCCTTAATCACTATGAAATCCACCATAACCGTAACGGTCTTAGGAGGGGTGCCGATGGTAACTAGCAGATTGAGGGCTCACTCGGGATAGGTTGCCTGGTCATTGAACCCATAGAGGGGTGTTCGAATCGGGTGGAGTTTGGACGGGTTCTTACCCATCTTAAGAAAACACTCATACGAGAGTATATCAGGGGTGCTACCATTGTCGACCAATATCCTGTCTACGTTACAATTGTTTATAGTAGCTGACACTACAAGAGCGTCATCGTGCGGGGTGGATAATCCTTCCAGGTCTTGGTCGGAGAACACCAAGGCATGTTGTTCGCTCACCGGCGGGGCTTTGGGGGGCTCGGAGGCCCTGCTCGCCCGCTCGGCATGACGCTTCCTTCCTCGACTACTATCTCCTCCTGATGTCGCATCACCAGAAATGACATTGATGTGGACCCCACGGGGGCAGTTGTCAATCTCTTCTGGGACGCCACGGTCCTCCTTTTAGTGCTCGGACACGTACCGAGATAAGTCTCCTTGGCGAACGAGACACTCGATCTCGTCCTTGAGCTGGTGACATTCTTCGGTGTGGTGCCCATGGTCGTTGTGGAACTGGCAATGTTTGTGGTGGTTGCGGCGTTTGGCCTTCATAGGCTCGGGTTGGCAGAGAAGGCCCGAGCCCTTGATGTCTTCGTATATCTGATAGATAGGGGCAGATAGAGGGGTGTACCGCTCATATTTTCGCGGGGGCTCCCTCCACTCCCCATCCTGGTTCTACCGCTTTTCTTGGCCCGAGCCTTGCTCGGATGGTCGCTTCTTGTCCCCCTCCCGACCCGAGCCCGTCGGGCCGCAGCAAGCGCTGAGGACTTCCTCGCACTCTGCGTGGCCCATGGCCATGGTTACTAGATCGGCAAGGGAGGTGGGGGCATGGAGGACCAGTTCTCGCCGGAGGTTCTCGTTGCGGGTGCCTTCGGTTAGTGGGGTGATGGCTGAGGCAACATCCAAGCGAGGGATGCGCAGGGCCTGTGATTTAAATCGGTTGATATGAGCCTAAAGCTTTTCCCCTTGCACCTGCTTTAGAGCCAGAAACCCCGCTACTGACCTTGGAGGGCCGCTGCCAGCGAAGCTTTCCTTGAACACTCATCCGAATTGCCTGAAGTCGGCGATGCTACTGGGGGCGAGTGCTCGGAACTAGGCCTGAGCGCCTTGGACCAAGGTGGTCACGAACGCTCGACACTTGACAGCGTCGGAGACCCCGTGCAAAGTCATCAGGGCGTTGAAGTTGTCGTAGTGGTCGGCTGGGTATCCCTGGTAATTGTATGACTTGAAGGTTGGTAGTGAGGTTTTGGGGGAGATCTCGGCCTTCAAGATATAGTCGGAGAATGGGGATTGCTCCTCATCTTCCTTGGCGAAAGTTTTCTGCAGGGGGCGGAGGGCACGCTCTTGTTTCACGAATCTCCGCTTGAAGTCCCGCAACTGGAGGGATAACTCCGGTTGCCACTGAACTGAGGGGCTGTGGGGGCGTCCCTGCAGGCTACCGTGCTGTCCCTTGGGGGGATCAATTTTTGGGAACTGTCGTCGTGTCCCGGTTCCTTCTCTCCTCGGGGTGGAGGAGGCTTCTTTGATGAGGGCATCTCACGACACTCCCTCTAGCTTTGGTCGTCTACACACTCTTGATATGGATTGATCATGGTCTCCACTTGTTATCTTCATTTTCCCAAGTTCATTTTATGTATTTTCCTTTTATTGAGTCCTATCTTATGTATTTTCCTTTATTGAGTCATGTGGTTCTAGTCCATTTCCCTTATTTTGCGTAATTGGGCCTTATTTCCTTAGTTATGGGCCCATAGGATTGAGTCTAGGTTATGCTTGGTCTTTTGTCCTATTGTCAGGGACATTTTGGTCATGTAAAGAGTGGTTGCCTATATATAGGCCCCATCTCTCCACTTGTAGGAACTTTTGATGAATATTGAAGAAAACCCTTTCAAACTCTCTCAATATCTCTCTCTCTCTCTCATTATCTCTCCATTCTCTCTCCTCCTCTCTCTAAATTTCGAAATTCACTCTCTCTCCTCCCCCTCTCAACCACTTCCAACCCCCACCTACCTCCATTAACTCCCCACAACTTCCCACAACCCCTCTTTAATCCTCACCTAGTCCCAAGGAAGTTCCACCACTCAAAACCCCACCCTCCAACCACCACCTACCCCTTTCACTTCCCTAAGCATATCTCCACCTTCCCAAGGCTGAATTAACTCATTCCAAAGCCCAAATTCGAATCTCCCCTTCCCTCCTTGCTCCCTAGGTCGCACCCCTCCTCTCCCCTCAAGCCAAGTTCACCCCCTCCTCTCTTCTCCACTCCAGCTTTGTGTGCAGGCCGACCTGCAGTTTAGCACTCTGTTGCAGCGACGTCCACGACTGCATCCTGGTTCTGCTGGTGGCGTGGCCTAACTTTCTGGAAAGGCCTCCCTGTGCTCTTCGCAGGCGAGGTGGAATCACTCCATTCCGAGTTCGTGGCCGTCCGTGAAGGCCGTTCTTCCCCGACTGCGCAGAACCTCTTAGACCAGGAGCCAGAGCGGCAGAGAAGACTCTCCCACGACGAGCCTTGAAGGAACCAGTCTTCAGGGTCTTCAACAAAGTTCTTCCTCCCCTGTCAGCATCCAGGAACAGAAGGCAGAATCCCGTTCGGCATCGACAACCAGAGATACCAATTTTCTACCACAACCACACCGGTCTGCCTCCTCACAGTCTGCCCCGACCACCATCCACTTCTCTGGACACCCAGCTCATCTCCGACATCAGAAGACTTCCCCGTTTATTTTTCTGCAAAGTAGACTCGTATACGATTCCAACGTGTCCAGCGGTGCCAGATTTGGAGCTCAGGAGCGACCGTGCCTGCTTCTGCGACCTGCCGTTTCAGACTGAGCTCGGCCAGAGACCAGAGCTGCATCCATCTTCAAGTCGCCGAGCAGTCAGCCCCTAGATCAGAACGTCATCCAAAAATTCAAGCCGCACCCCTATCCGGTTAGCAATCTTTTGGCGCAAGTCTCATGAGATTCTGAGCTCGGTGGATTTATTGGCTGCATCAACATCGACTCCCTATCAAGAATTACAGAAGCTAGACAGAATCGGCGAAGCTCGAAAACTCGGTTTCCTTTGCATCTCTCCCCACCCCGCTTGGCCGGCTGAAGGCCCCTCCCTGCGTGGAGGTAGTTTTGAATGTATTAAGCATAACCCCCACCCCAAGATCACCCCTCCTGCGTGAGGAGTAGTGCTGTACCGTTTGCAATTTCAGGTCAAGCTACATCGCCGCGGCGATCGGGTGCATACCCTCGCCTCCCGGCGCGCCCTCGTCTCCGATCGGGATCGGTGTCTTCACACCGATCAGGTGAGCTTCTGATACTATCCTTAGTAGCCTTATTCCTGCTAGTTTAGTATTGCTTTGATTGCTCGTCGGCGGTGAGAAGAGGGCTCGAACTTGCATGCTAGTTTGTTAGTGTCCACCGCGGACCGTGAGTGAGTGCCACCAAGCCCCCCGCCTTGCGGGCCAGCCGCCCACAAAGTTGGGTATCCTAGACTCATTTGGGTCAGTCCTAGCATTGTAAGTCCATTAGAACAATTGGGTCCCGCCCCGGACCTTCATCATTATCTCTCGGACCCACCGGGTGAACGTGTGAATCGGGTGAGCAAAAATCGTCATTGTGAGAATCATTGAGCGCTTGTATGCTTGCGGGTCTAAGTCCTAGGGTTATCTCATCATATTTAGTGGTCTTTGGGCTGTGCCACATCAAGTGGTATCAGAGCGGTCATAGGCTTGTCCTTACAAGTCTAGTCTTGGGTCTCACTAAGTCTTTCTTAGGTGCATTCGCACACCCTTGCATAGCCCACCCAACCTTGCATGACCACCCGTAGTGGAACTCATTATCAAGGCAATCCATCTTCTTCCAATAACACCATGAATCCCAATCCCCAAGGAAATCCCCCTCACAATGAGCATGAGCTTCCCGACCAAATGAGGTTTCTTGTGGACTACATGACCGAAATTATGGGAAGGCTTGACGGTATTACGGCCCGGCTTGAACAACTTGAGGAAAATAGACCTATTCCAAGGGAAGGAGATAGGAGAGATCCCCCTCCACATGTGGAGCCAGCCATAGGAGGACTCAACCTTGACCCCCCTCCCGAACCGGAAAGGGACCCACCCCCTATAAGGAATGAGAGGCCTCCCCGGGACAACCCGGATGACCAACTAATGAGACTTGTGAAAGTCGATGCTCCCACTTTTGATGGATCTCATCATCCGAGCATCTACTTAGATTGGGAGGCAGCCATGGATCAATATTTTGATTGGTACCCAATGACCGAGGATAGGAAAGTCCGACTTGCAAAGATGCAATTAACCAAACTTGCCAAGACTCATTGGATGAATGTTGAAGCCTTAAGGATAGTTAGGAGGGAAGTTCCAATCACCACATGGGGGGCCATGAAAGACCAACTCAAACTCAAATATGTCCCACCCTCCTACCATCAAAACCTCCTAGATGAATGGCAAGCCTTGACTCAAGAAGGAAAGACCGTTATGGAATACATTGAAAAGTTTGACTACTACCTCCTCAAATGTGGAGTCCAAGAGGACCCCTCCGTCACACTCTCCCGCTTTAGGAATGGGCTTCAATTCCATATCAAAAAGGAACTATTCATGCGTCAAGTAACAACTTTAGAGCAAGCCTACCAAGTAGCTCGGGATGCCGAGAAATTCTCTCGGTACACGCGAATGGTTCCCCCTCGGGGAATGGACCCTAGAGCCATGGCACCTCGGGCCAACCCTCCACCACCCCAAAGAGGTCTCCTTCCTACACCCATGGGAACTCCTCCCACACGGGTCACCCCTCCTAATGCCAATCCACCATTCCGCCCCGCAATTGGGCCCCTAAACACAACTCCCAATAGGCCCAATTCGACACCCACTCTCCCTCACACTAAGGTGACCCCAAACCATCAAAGTGGGCAGCAATGCTTTAGGTGTTATGGGTATGGACACTTTGCCAATCAATGCCCCACCAAGGGAGCATCAAACTTACTCATAGAGGAGACCAACCCCCAACCCCAAGCTGAATTTGAAGGAGAGATTGAGGTATATGAACCCTCTCTTGAATGGGAGGAGGAGTATGAGAACCACTACATGGAGAGCAACCAAGAACAACCTCCTCCACCCACCGACTCCCACCTAGGAGTGGTTAGATGCACCCTCACCCAAAACCAAGAGCATGATTGGAGGAGAAACACCATATTCCATACCTACATAAGGATGGGGAGCCATGTTAGGAAGGTCATCTTGGATAATGGAAGTAGTGTGAATGTGGTGTCACCCGACACCGTCAAACTTTTGGGCCTTACCACCTCCCCACATCCCCACCCATATAGGGTAGCATGGATTGATACCACCTCCATACCCGTTAGTGCCCGTTGCCTTGTCCCAATTACATTCCAATCCTATCAAGGCCAAGTGTGGTGTGATATCCTTCCAATGGAAGTTGGGAGTATCCTTTTAGGACGGCCTTGGATCTACGATGTAGATGCCACCTTCTTAGGAAGAACCAACGCTTGCATCTTCATTCATGAGGGGAAGAAGATCCAACTCAACCCATCTCCACCCCGCACTCTACCTAAGAAGGCCTCTCCCTCCCTTGAGGGACCCACTACCCTTCCCCCCATCCCAACACCAACAAACCCCACCCCATCAAGTCCTAGTCCTAGTAACATCAAAGAGCCTCCTAGGAGCCTACACCTTGTCACTAGGAAAGAGTTTGAGGAAGAAGTCAACCAAGGGGATCAAGTATGTGCCATTGTCATTTGTCTAGGGGAATCCACCCCAACCGATCCACACCCCCTAGAAATTCATCAACTCCTTAAGGACTTCCATGATGTATTTCCGAGGAGCTTCCGGACAAACTACCACCTATGAGAGATGTGCAACATGCCATCGACCTCGTGCCCGGGGCTACCTTGCCCAACCTCCCACACTACCGACTCAACCCCACCGAGCATGCCGAGCTTCGGAGGCAGATTGAAGAACTCATCAAGAAGGGCTTCCTCCGAATTAGCAAAAGCCCTTGTGCCGTCCCGGCTCTTCTTACACCCAAAAAGGATGGGACTTGGCGCATGTGTGTAGATAGCCGAGCCGTCAACAAGATAACGGTCAAATATAGGTTCCCCATCCCTCGGCTTGATGACATGCTAGACATGCTAGCGGGAGCCACCATCTTCTCCAAAATTGATCTCAAAAGTGGCTACCACCAAGTCCGCATTAGGCCCGGGGATGAGTGGAAAACCGCCTTTAAAACTAAGGACGGTCTCTATGAATGGCTTGTTATGCCTTTCGGCCTTTCTAATGCACCAAGTACCTTCATGCGTCTCATGACCGAGGTCCTCCGGCCCTTCATTGGCATCTTTCTAGTTGTCTACTTTGATGACATCCTCATATATAGCCAATCCAAGGAAGCCCACCTCGATCACCTCAAACAAGTGTGCACCATCCTTAGGAAAGAGAGTCTCTTTGCCAATCCCGGGAAGTGTCATTTCTTGACCAATCAACTAGCCTTCCTAGGATTTATTGTCTCATCCCAAGGAGAATCCATGGACCCCGAAAAGGTCCAAGCTATTCTTGAGTGGCCCGAGCCCAAAACCATTCATGACGCTCGAGGCTTCCATGGGCTAGCCACCTTCTATAGGAGATTCATCCGGGGGTTTAGCACTATCACCACTCCTATCACGGATTGCCTCAAGAAAGGCACATTTGTTTGGACTAGGGCAGCCTCCAAAGCCTTCCTAGAGCTTAAAGAGAAAATGACCCAAGCCCCGGTCCTTTGCCTACCCGACTTTTCAAAGGTCTTTGAGGTCACATGTGATGCTTCCGGGGTAGGGATTGGAGGTATCCTTAGCCAAGAGGGTCACCCGGTAGCCTACTTTAGTGAAAAACTTTGTGAGGCTAGGACGAGATACTCCACATATGACAAAGAGCTTTATGCCGTGGTTCAATCCCTCCGGCATTGGAGGCACTATCTCCTACCCAAAGAATTTGTGATCTTCTCGGACCATGAGGCTTTGAAATATCTCAACACTCAACAAAAGCTCAATGCCCGCCATGCCCGATGGGTAGAATACATTCAAGCCTACAGCTTTGTCCTCAAGTATAAGATGGGTAGTGAGAACCGCGCCGCCGATGCACTAAGTAGGCGGGTAGCCTTACTCTCCACCGTCCAAGTGGAGGTAACCGGATTTGAGAGAATCAAAGGGGAATACCCACATTACCCCGACTTTGGGACTCACTACAACACCCTTTCCACCCAGCCACTCAAGGAGTATAAGGGGTTCATACTTCAAGATGGATATCTGTTCAAAGGGGATAGGCTTTGCATACCTAGGACTTCACTTAGGGACTTCCTAGTTTGGGAGTTACATAGTGGTGGCCTAGCTGGTCACTTTGGGGTCCACAAAACTATAGAGTTGGTTGAGAGGCAATTCCACTGGCCCAGTCTCAAGAAGGATGCGGCCCACATTGTGGGACAATGCCGCATATGTGCATCCGCCAAGCAAGTAAGACAAAACACCGGGCTTTACACACCTCTACCCATACCCGACCAACCGTGGGAGGATTTGAGCATGGATTTCATTCTTGGCCTACCAAAGACCTTGCGCAAACATGATTCCATCTTTGTAGTGGTTGACAGGTTCTCAAAGATGGCCCACTTTATCCCCTGCTCCAAGACCTCTGATGCCTCTAGGATCGCCCGGTTATTCTTTGATGAGGTAGTCCGACTCCATGGGTTACCTAAGACTATTGTGTCCGATAGAGATGTGAAGTTCACTAGTTATTTTTGGAAGACTCTATGGCACTTGATGGGGACCCTCCTCAAATTCTCCACTGCCTATCATCCTCAAACCGATGGCCAAACTGAGGTCGTCAACCGAAGCCTTGGGAACTTGCTCCGATGCCTTGTAGGGGATCACCCTGGGAATTGGGATCTCCTCTTATCTCAAGCTGAGTTTGCCTACAATGATTCTGTCAATAGGTCCATAGGCAAGAGTCCATTTGAGGTAGTACATGGTTTTAGGCCTAGAAAGCCCTCGGATCTCATTCCCCTTCCCCCTCATGCTAGAGTGTCAGTCTCAGCTGAGTCCTTTGCACAGCATATCAAAGAGTTGCATGATGACATCCGCAAGCATATAGGTAAAAGCAATGAGGCTTACAAAAGACGGGCCGATGCTCACCGGCGCCACTGTGAATTCCAAGTGGGGGACCCGGTGATGGTGAGGACGGAGCGGCTCCTTCCCGGGCCTGCCTCCAAGTTGAGGGCACGAGGGTCGGGACCCTTTCGAGTTCTACGACGACTTGGCAGCAATGCTTATGAGCTTGACCTACCAGAGAGCTATGGGGTACACCCTACCTTCAACGTGGTGGACCTGGTACCCTACAAAGGCCCCGCGGTGGAACCCAGTGAGGAGCTTGAGCCTTTACCCCCCCTTACGAGAGACACCCCCGGAGGGACTCCACTTTCTAGCTTAAGGGACCGACAAGAGCAGGTAGAGGCAATACTGGATAAGCAGAGTATCATTACAAGGCACAAGGTGTATCAGCGCTATCTGGTTAGGTGGAAGAACCGTCCCCCGATCGAGGATGCATGGGTGAGTCGGGAGGATTTGATGCGCCTGGACCCCGACATGATGGAGCAGTACGACAGTCAGGCAGACCCATACTCGACAGGGTCGAGTTCTCCCCACCCCGGGGGATTTGATGAGGGCATCTCACGACACTCCCTCTAGCTTTGGTCGTCTACACACTCTTGATATGGATTGATCATGGTCTCCACTTGTTATCTTCATTTTCCCAAGTTCATTTTATGTATTTTCCTTTTATTGAGTCCTATCTTATGTATTTTCCTTTATTGAGTCATGTGGTTCTAGTCCATTTCCCTTATTTTGCGTAATTGGGCCTTATTTCCTTAGTTATGGGCCCATAGGATTGAGTCTAGGTTATGCTTGGTCTTTTGTCCTATTGTCAGGGACATTTTGGTCATGTAAAGAGTGGTTGCCTATATATAGGCCCCATCTCTCCACTTGTAGGAACTTTTGATGAATATTGAAGAAAACCCTTTCAAACTCTCTCAATATCTCTCTCTCTCTCTCATTATCTCTCCATTCTCTCTCCTCCTCTCTCTAAATTTCGAAATTCACTCTCTCTCCTCCCCCTCTCAACCACTTCCAACCCCCACCTACCTCCATTAACTCCCCACAACTTCCCACAACCCCTCTTTAATCCTCACCTAGTCCCAAGGAAGTTCCACCACTCAAAACCCCACCCTCCAACCACCACCTACCCCTTTCACTTCCCTAAGCATATCTCCACCTTCCCAAGGCAGAATTAACTCATTCCAAAGCCCAAATTCGAATCTCCCCTTCCCTCCTTGCTCCCTAGGTCGCACCCCTCCTCTCCCCTCAAGCCAAGTTCACCCCCTCCTCTCTTCTCCACTCCAGCTTTGTGTGCAGGCCGACCTGCAGTTTAGCACTCTGTTGCAGCGACGTCCACGACTGCATCCTGGTTCTGCTGGTGGCGTGGCCTAACTTTCTGGAAAGGCCTCCCTGTGCTCTTCGCAGGCGAGGTGGAATCACTCCATTCCGAGTTCGTGGCCGTCTGTGAAGGCTGTTCTTCCCCGACTGCGCAGAACCTCTCAGACCAGGAGCCAGAGCGGCAGAGAAGACTCTCCCACGACGAGCCTTGAAGGAACCAGTCTTCAGGGTCTTCAACAAAGTTCTTCCTCCCCCTGTCAGCATCCAGGAACAGAAGGCGGAATCCCGTTCGGCATCCGAAAACCAGAGATACCAATTTTCTACCACAACCACACCGGTCTGCCTCCTCACAGTCTGCCCCGACCACCATCCACTTCTCTGGACACCCAGCTCATCTCCGACATCAGAAGACTTCCCCGTTTATTTTGCTGCAAAGTAGACTCGTATACGATTCCAACGAGTCCAGCGGTGCCAGATTTAGAGCTCAGGAACGACCGTGCCCGCTTCTGCGACCTGCCGTTTCAGACTGAGCTCGGCCAGAGACCAGAGCTGCATCCATCTTCAAGTCGCCGGAACAGTCAGCCCCCAAATCAGAACGTCATCCAAAAATTCAAGCCGCACCCCTCTCCGGTTAGCAATCTTTTGGCGCAAGTCTCATGAGATTCTGAGCTCGGTGGATTTATTGGCTGCATCAACATCGACTCCCTATCAAGAATTACAGAAGCTAGACAGAATCGGCGAAGCTCGAAAACTCGGTTTCCTTTGCATCTCTCCCCACCCCGCTTGGCCGGCTGAAGGCCCCTCCCTGCGTGGAGGTAGTTTTGAATGTATTAAGCATAACCCCCACCCCAAGATCACCCCTCCTGCGTGAGGAGTAGTGCTGTACCGTTTGCAATTTCAGGTCAAGCTACATCGTCGCGGCGATCGGGTGCATACCCTCGCCTCCCGGCGCGCCCTCGTCTCCGATCGGGATCGGTGTCTTCACACTGATCAGGTGAGCTTCTGATACTATCCTTAGTAGCCTTATTCCTGCTAGTTTAGTATTGCTTTGATTGCTCGTCGGCGGTGAGAAGAGGGCTCGAACTTGCATGCTAGTTTGTTAGTGTCCACCGCGGACCGTGAGTGAGTGCCACCAAGCCCCCTGCCTTGCGGGCCAGCCGCCCACAAAGTTGGGTATCCTAGACTCATTTGGGGTCAGTCCTAGCATTGTAAGTCCATTAGAACAATTGGGTCCCGCCCCGGACCTTCATCATTATCTCTCGGACCCACCGGGTGAACGTGTGAATCGGGTGAGCAAAAATCGTCATTGTGAGAATCATTGAGCGCTTGTATGCTTGCGGGTCTAAGTCCTAGGGTTATCTCATCATATTTAGTGGTCTTTGGGCTGTGCCACATCATTCTTATTCTGGAGGAGGGGCATGCGAAGGTCCTCCTGACCGATTGCGTATAAGTCGTCACCCTCGGAGGGTGAGGCAGCCTCCGGTGCTTTGTTGGGAAGCTCCACCGGGGGGGGGGGGCTCTCCCTGCTCCCCGGGAAGTCGTGACTTCTCTTCCCTCACTGCCTAGGTCCTCATTAATTCAACGAGGATGTCCAGTTTAGCGTTGAGGGTTTGGAGCGCGTCAGAGTTCCCGTTGAGGGGTCGCACCTCCGCAGGCGGTGGAGGCGGCTCATTGGCTTGCTTATTATCATTGGAGGGGAGGTTTTCCGCAGGGTGGGGAGGTATAGGTCCTCCCTCCTCCACCACAGTCTTTCCCTTGTCGTCGATGATTCTCCTACCAAAATTTCTTTGCTCCATGATGGCTCTTTGTTCGTTTCCCATATACGGTGCCAGATGAAGAGGGGTAATCTCGCGCTGCTCCTGAGTCGTGAGATCCCGAGGGGGTCTTTGGTCACGATCACCACGCGTATCTAATCTGGAAGAGGGGAAACTGGTAAGAGGTGCCTAGGGATGGAACCCCAGGGAAAACTCTCCGATGCTTAAGTCAGCAAGTGTGATAGAGCACGGATGCGAAGAGAGACGGTAGGAAAGAAAGGGCGCGAGATTATTCTCCACCAAGAGGTGTGGTGGTTTTATCTCAAGATGCTTACTTTTCTTCTTCCCCCTCCTGGGGTTTATATAGCTGTCCTTTTTAGCGTAAGAGTCTAGGGAGCCGAGGGGATTCCAGGGAGGTTACGTCCTCGTCGTGGGCTGTTAATAGCACAAGGACTCCTGCGCTCCCTTATCCCTTGGAGTTCCCTGCTTCCGGGGGGTGCATAACGGATGCTTAGATGTGCTTACCATGGTCGGTTCAGGCTCGGGGCGCCCGTTGAGATTCCTTCTGAGTGATGGAGGCATACCTCGGACAGGGTGCGCTGGGCCCTCGTAGGGGCTTTCCCTATCGACCTGTCGCTTGGACTTCCAGGCCCGGGGGTCACTTAGGAAGTGCTGGTCCAAGGTGGTTTTCGGGCTTGGTGTAAGTGGGCCCAGCATGGGGCTGTCACTTTGGGGAGCTGGGCCTGGTTAGGTCAAATTAGACCTAGTTGGGCCGTGCTCTTGGGCTGTAGCTTTTCCCCCTCTCCAAAATGTAAATAAAAAGTTAGTGGTCTTGCTTTGATGTCTCCATCACAACAAAATGATTATGCTTGTGTGTGTGTGTTTCATTGAGTAACATGTTTTGCAACTTGACTAATGGATTTCATCAATGTGTTTTCAAAGTCTTGATTGGGTATTTTCATGCATTTTCCACATGAGGTTTTTGGGCTTAAAATATGCTCAATCTATTTACTTGAAACTTGACGAATGTGATTTGAATGGTATTCATATATTAGTCAAATGCTTGGCTAATTGCTCTTGTATTTGGTTTAGGAAAACTGAGCTTTGCTTACTTTTACAAGAATATCTTTCATGATTGTTAAGGCTTCCAATGTGCTTAAGCATTTCACATATGTCCTGAAGCAGTTTGGATTGAATGATGCTTATTCATGGTATGGATGCATGGTTATTTGGTATCAAGTGTTAGTGATGGAATATGTGTTGAAAAGGAACTTAATTCTCATCATTCATAGAATGCTTGAAATCCAAACCTGATAAAACTGTGACTGTGCAAGTTCTCATTTGCATGAACTCAAATCTCATGATTCCTCTCTTGAGTCTATGACATTGGGTTGTTTGAGTTTTAACTTGCACTACATGTGAAATTATGCATTTTCTTGAAGGGAACATCTAGTGATAAAAGGCTGAAATGCTTGATTATCAATTCAATACTAACATGGTTCCATTATGTTATTTGCAGGAAAGAAATCGTTGGATCACACTTAAATATCACATGGATGCATGGTAATATCATTTTACTTTTTCTGTCTCATGGGGTTATGGAGATTGTGAAGAATGGCCGTTATGGAATGAGGTTTCATGGGTCTTTTGTATAGTCTTGAATGCATTCCATGCATATTCCTCTTGAGGTATTAAAAGCCATGTTGGTGAGTAGTAGTTGAGATTTTCACATGAATCTTGACAAGCTAGCATATACTCATTTCCTATGTTCATGCATGTTCTTCATAGGATCCTTGAGCTAGTGTTCCAATCTATTCATGTGAATGTTGGTAGAAAGTGGTTGAATTATGTTTTCACATTGCTTAGATACCAAGGAATACTTGGTTGCATAGTTTATCAATTAACCCTTTCCTATCATGACTAATCTCCCACTTATCTGGACTGAACTGCTGCATTCTGGTTTCGTAGCAGAGGGTCGGTCGACCGAACTCTGAAACTTTTCAGACCAGCCAACACTGGGGATTCCGTCAGGCTCCGGATCGGGCTTCACGAATCACATCCGAAACCCATCAAACTTGATCCATTTGGGTCCCAACTTTTACCCTTAAGCCCCTAGCGTCTTGCTAGACATGTTAAGGTCTTTTAGATGGTTCTATAAAGGTTTTATTGGTCTTTTGCACTCTCTTATATATACATTTGTATGCGCACCGAATTTGACAAGGAGGATACCCTAATGTGCTTATTTTCTATCTTGTAGGAGAAGAAGGCCAAGGAGGAGAAAATGAGAACTTGGAAGGATGATTTCATCTACTTCAAGTGATTTCTGAAGCTCAAGGAAGAAGGAAAAGAGAAGTGGAATGAAGAGAGGATCAAGAGGATGTTGATATCGGGTTCATTCGTCTTCCCTCCGATCTGAGCCTCAAGAAGCATCATCTATCGGCCTTGGAAACAAAGGGGAATATATTTCTGCATCTTATTTAAACTTGGTTGTGATGTTTGTCATGTGTTTTATTTCGATTTGAGCAAGTCTTTAATATTTCTATAATTTTTCTGAACTCAAGAATGCTCTGTGTGTGTGTGACCGTTTGCGTACGGTCGTGTGTCTACAGTGCTGCGTTTGTTGCAGCGAGTGTGTGTGTTGTGATCCGGTCCTCGGATCGTGTTGGAGACTCCGTCTCCATGTGTGCTGGGGCGCATCCCCGTGTGTGTGCAGGCGTCATCCTGCATGTGTGTATGTTGGAGCTTGGCTCCATGTTGGGGATTTATCCCCGTGTGTGTTGGAGCGTGGCTCCGTGTTGGGGAGTCTTCCCCGTGCTGATTTTCTAGCGAGTTAAGCCTTACCGGTTTGGTAAGGGGTGGACGTAGGGAGCCCGTCGTGGTCCCGAACCACCTTAAAAATCCCTGTGTCTTGTGGTTTAATTTGTGTGATTGTTTCCTTATCATCTACCTCATTCACAGGAGACTGGTTTAAGATTTATCTTGTTCACACACATTGCTATTTTTATCTTGATCATACACATTACTTATTTTCAGATCACATCTTATTTACACACACACACACTGCTTGTTTGTCCGTTGTGCATCGTACTACGTGCTTGCTTGATAAATCCAACTCGGCGATCGTGTGAGATCGGAAAGGCTGAGAGAACTAATTCTTTTAGAATTCCAATCTCAGTTCATCTCAGTTTAAATTTGATAGTTGCTCTAATATCGCTTAGATAGCTTTAAATTTACCATATCGTGTGGGGGACAATTCAACCCCCCTTCTTGTCCGCTCGCCTACCAGGGCCAACAAGGTACATCTTTCATCATCAGCTTGTGGAATGCCTGGCATCGTCCAGATAGATTGAAAATAAATCTACAGATGTAAGCTAATCGGCCTTGCAACGACCGTAATTTTGTCAAATTCTTCGGAGGTGGCAGCTCCTGGATAGCTTTTATCTTGGAGGGGTCTATCTCGATCTCCTGATATCTGACAACAAAGCTGAGAAATTGCCCACTTGAAATGCCAAAGGCGCATTTCATGAGGTTCATCTTTAGCTTGAATTGCCGCAGCCTTTCGAATATGACCATGAGGTGACTGGGGTGGTCTTTTCTTCTTCTGGTCTTGACGACCAAATCATCAATGTAGCATTCGAATTTGTTGTTGAGCAGCTCATCGAATATCTTTGTTATCACCCTTTGGTAAGTGGTGCCAACATTTTTTAGGCCAAAGGGCATTCTCTTGTAATGAAATATTCCCTTGAGCGATTGGAAGGCCGTGTGAACCCTTTCATTCTTGGCGATCCATATTTGGTTGTATCGGGATGAACTGTCCATGAATGACAGCGCCTCGTGGCCGGTTGTAGCATCAATCATGACTTCAGTGACCGGCACTGGGAAATCATCTTTCGGGCATGCTTTGTTTAGGTCCCAAAAGTCCATGCATATCTGGATTTGGCCGTTCTTCTTCTTGATAGGCACAATATTGGCCAACCATGTTGTATATTGATTTTCTACCACAAAGCCGACATCTATGAGCTTGTCAACTTCTTTTCAAATCTGATTTATTAGCTTCGGCATCATCCGCCGAGGTGGTTGATTCATTGGTTCGGCCTTTGGGTCGATGGCCAGCATGTGTTGAGTGACTTTAGGGCTGAGACCTGGCATCTCCTTGTAGTTCCAAGCAAACCAGTCCCGGAATTCTTGGAGTTGCTGCATATATTGCTCTTTTTCTTAAGGGAGAAGGAGAGCGCTGAGGAAGGTTGGCCTCGGCTCCTCTTTCGTGCCGAGGTTTATCTTTACCTGCTCATCGACGGTAGCTTGGCCGCCGTCTTCTATCTCTGGCGGGGCCAGCTGCAAGTCGACAAAACCTTCATCATCTTCTTCAGCCTCGCGGACATCATAGATGCTTTCTTGTCTTATTTTACCTTGTGGCAGGACATCACCAGCTTCTTTCCCTGGCTGTTGAATTCATTTGGGAATCAACGGCGAAGCTGTCAAGGCAACTTCCGGGGAGCTTGGACACATGTCCGTAGATAGATTGCCCTTGAGGGCTGTAAGGAGCTTCTTAAATTCTTGTTCATGCGGGGCTTCATCTGGGGTCATGATAACCTCTGCAATATCGGCTTCTTACCTTTCTTGTGTCATTGCTTGGTGCTTCGGGATATCCCCTATCCTTGAAAGCTGTAGGATTTCTTCTTGATCATCTAGAGAGTCGTCATAGACTGCCTTGGAAAGCCCTAAATCCACCAGAGTGGAGAGGGTGGTCACATCTGCTTCGCAACATTTCTCATCAGCCAAACTGGCCGCTCCCAGGGTTGGGGAGGTACACACCCCTATCGTGGGATAGGGGTGACTATTCTTCTTTTCCTTCATGGGTGACTTTGGTCGCCCGGACAACTTCTTTTGGGTGCGAGGCCTGCCTTGCTCAGCCTCTAATATCTCTTCGGGGGTGTAATAGTGAATGGAAATCACATGAACTCCCCTTCTGTAAGCACCCATTTCATTTGGGCATGGTGGGTCTACTATGTACACCCCCATCTGAAGTTCGCCCTTTTTAATCAGACTCTGGGCAATATCTTTGAAAACATAACAATCCTCGATGGAATGTCCCGACATACGATGATATGGGCAAAATCGAGGGCTATTACTTCTTTTAGCATCCTCCGGCTTCTTGAGCTCTGGTAGAGTAATCTTGTGATAGTGACAAGCCCATTCAAAAATCACCCGTGTCTTCTCCCTGGGAAAAGAGTAGAGCTTCTTCATCTTCCCTCGCAGCGAGGGGATTTGCTTTGCAGGTTCGCCAGTCGAAGACCTGGCCACTTCCTCGGAGGGCTAGGCCTAGGGGCGCCCCCTTCCCCCTTGGTTATTTGTCATTGGTCTAAAATGCAGGGACTTATTGTAAAATGTGGGTTCCCTATAAATAGGACCCCCATCTCCCCATTTTAAGCTAATGAATGAAAATCTACTATTTTGAGTCCAAAAAATTGAATTTCTTTGGTGAGAAGCTATTAGAGACGAGTGAGAAACTCCCCTCCCCTAGTCCCTTTCTCTCTCCTCCCCCTCCCACCTACTTTCTCTCTCTCCTTCCCTCATTCAATAGTCAACACAACTTCCCACAACACCTCTTTACTCCACCCCTAGTCTCAAGGGAGAACCCACCAATCTCCAAGCCACCATCCAACCCCCAACCACCCACTACCCTTTCCTAAGCACCCTTCCATCTCCCCAAGGCTGAAGGGGTTCAAACTCTAGGCCAAATTTGAATCTCCCTCCCTTGCTAGCTGCCCCTCACCCCTCCCCAACACCCCCTTCCTACCTTGGTCGCCCTCCCCATTTCCCCTTGCTTCCCTTGGCCATCCCACCCTCATACACACAACCCTACACCTTCATCCTATTCCCAACTCGTAGGCAGCAGAGTACCAGTGACTTTCTGAGAATGCCACATCATCACCAAAAAGCTTCAGAGGGCGTACCATATACCATTGGAAGCGTCTCCCAGTCCTCTTTGCAACGGTGGTAATCTCGTCCCAGTCTGAGTTTGTGGCTACCCAGGAGAGCCAACATTGCCAGACTCCGCATCATCCTCCTGATAGTCATGTAGAAGCAGATTACAGAGGCTACCACGACTAGAGTTCTGAGATCCCTGGAGCGGCGCTTGGCTGAAATGTTCTTCTCCAGTCCCCAAGCATCGCCAAGAAGCGGAGCGTCGTTTGAAGCCCGAAGCACAAAGTTCTGAATTTCCTACCATTAGTACGCAGGTCAGTCTGACTGAAGATAGATCCGACCCCCTCTCACTTCTCAGGCTCTCGCGGTCAGCTCCGACCTTTGACGGCGTCCCCATGGGTCTCCATTCGAAGAGGGTTAGACCACAAATCCAATGATTCCAGCCTTGCCTAAATCAGAGATCCGGAGCAACTGTGGTGTCCTCGCCTTCCTGCTGTAGTGACACAGAAGCTACCAGAATCAGAAGCCTGCAACCCTGTTCACACCTCTGCCCCGACCGTTGTCGCCAACAAGAAAATCCCCCAAAATTCTGACGACATCATGGGTGAACCACAGAGGTTTTTCCACTAGTTTCGTTGTAAACGGAGTTCGAGGCAATCAGAAGCTACGTCAACACCGACTGTCTATCCGCTGTTCCAGAGGGCTGGCAGAACCGACGATCTTCATCCACTTCAGCTTCTAGGGTAGTTTTCCCCACCCCGCCTGGCCGGCTGACCACCCCTCCTTGCGTGGAGGTATATTTTGGTTGTAAAAACTAATCCCCACCCTAGTCCAACCCCCTTGCAATGGGCGTAGTGCATGTAAACTGAAATTTTAGGTTGAAGCTTCATCGGTGCGGCGTGCGGGTAAGCCCACGCTTCCTCGCTCGCCCTCGTCTCCGGTCGGGATCGGTGTCTTCACACCGGTCAGGTGAGCTTCGATTATCCCTTTGCTGGTTTCTTTCCATTGCTGGTTTAGTATTGCCGCTAGTGCCATCAGACGGTAAGTGAGTGCCCGGTCCCGAATTACTATTATGTGAGTGACTACCGCGGGCGAGTTGTGAGAGAGCCATTACCTCCCATGCCCTCGGCGTGCTGGCCGCCCCCGAGAGTGGGCATCCTAGGACCCTTAGGGGTTCAACCATAAGCTAGCCAATCCCAGGAGCCGCGAGGTCCCGTGTCGGACCCTCACCACCATCACCAAGTTGCCTACGGGCACTAATGTGCGCTTAGCGGGAGAGTCCGCTCGAGTGAAGTTGCCGGTCCATGAATCTTGTGTGCTTGCTAGGCCCGAGGGATTGATAGATTAGTTGCTGCATTCCTAAGGCTTCATCAAACATCCTAGGTCATGTCACATCAATTGGTATCAGAGCAAGTTCTAGACTTGTCTCTACTAAGTCTTGTCCTAGGGCCATTGCATTCATCACCCGTTCATCATGACCACTTCCTACTTAGCCTATTCGCCATCCTTAGACCCATTAGCGGCTTTTGTGTTTGATGGATCCCACCCTAGTATATATCTAGAATGGGAGAGCTCCATAGACCGATATTTTGTGAGGTTCACTCTGTCAGGGTCGATGCAAGTCAACTATACCAAGAGTTTGCTTTGGCGCCAAGCTAGGAAAGAATGGGAGAACATTGTAGATTTGAGAGAAGCAAAAGGGGAAGCACCCATCGAATCTTGGGTCGAAATGAGGGCCAATCTTAGAAAGATCTATGCACCCCAATCCAAACCTCCTCAACCAACTAATCTTCCACCCCCGACCCCAACTCCAACCCGAGAACTTTCCCTACCAAGCCCAACCCAAGTCCGTCCTTGTTCACCACCCCGGGTGCACCATACGCCGACCATTACCACCCCACCCACCATAGGCCTTCCTACCCCATTATCCTTAGAAGTTGTGGCCCACACACATGTTAGCGCAGCAAGAGTCATATAGAAGGGGGGGGATGAATAGATCACTCCCAATTTGTAGAAACTTAAGCGGAATATATTTTCTACTGCTAACGCACCTCCTTAAACCGTACACAGAGGGATGTAAATGAGAATGAAGAGCGAATCACATGGAAGCAAAGAGCCGAGCAGATGAAGAGCGTAGAGAAGAATAGCAAACCACAGAGGAGGCACTCGGTTTTTTAGGTGGTTCGATTGCAGTCCGCAATCTACATCCACCCCTCACTCCAACTAGAGTGAGGATTCCACTAGACGATGCTAGATCAATGCAGACTCAGTCTGCGAACAACGTGCTGCCACACAGCTTGAACACCAAGGGAAACAAATCCCTCAATCAAGTTCTGCCACCCACAGAACCTGAAACCTGTTCTAGCTCCCAGCTAGAACACAACCGGAGAATCCTCTCCCTTCCTCCACACACCGGAGGGAAACTGTTAATGACAGCCAGTCACTAACACCACCAGAGATCACCGATCTCTCTTCCTCTGCAACACAGAGGGAAACTGGAGTAATACTCCCTTCCTCCACATACCGGAGGGACAACAATTCAGATCAGAATAGAAGGACGAAAAATAAACGAAAGCAAAGTGGAAAACGAAAAACAATGAGAAGGAATCGGTTCTGAAACCCAATACAAATGTAGCTTCAAATGAAGCAATTCATCAATCAGCACACACACTCTCTCTCTCTCGACCAAACTCCTCTCAGATATTGAACTCTCTGCTCTTTTCCTTTCTCTTTCTTTCTCTCTGCACTTTTCTTTCCTTTTCTGGATCGAAGGACGTATATGCTCTCCAGGCTTCTTCTTCGATCGACCTTCATCTTAAGACGAAGGCTCCATTTTATACCTGGAGCAGGAGCAGGGCGCGTGTGGCTTCCACAGTTCCCGCCCTAAGAGTTCGGACTACGTGGCAGCATCCAGCAGGCTGTCAGACCACGTGTCCTCATCTGGGCATTTTCCTTATCCTCGGATCACGTGCCCAGCACCAGTACGCTCAGCAACTGGGGGTGGATGGCGTCAACTCACTTACTCCAAAGAGTTGACGCAGTCATCAGAAATCTTCAAACTTCTTAACCTCTGCGTCGACTCCATCAGCCTATTGCGTTGACGCAACGGTATCGGCAGTCCAGTGTTCAAGTCTTCAATAGATAGGCGAGCTGCGTCGACGTTATCAGCATATTGCGTTGACGTATTGAAGGCATCCAGAGATAAGTCGTCCCTTTCTTGGACTGCTGCGTCGACGCTGCCAGTTGGTGGCGTTGACGTACGAACGTGTACATTTCTATACTGGCATCTCTTAAGCCGCTGCGTCGACGCTGCTTGTTGATGGCGTTAACGCAGTGGAAGATTTCGTGAAGGCTTCATCGCTTGTAAGAGTCTCTGTTTCTTTAACTGCTGCGTCGACGCTGCTTGCTTGTGACGTTGACGCAATAGAAGACGACGTGAAAGCTTCGTCTACTGATGCGTGGACGCTTTAAGCTTCAGGTGTCGACCCTGCTCCCTTCAGCAACAAGAAAGAAGTGTATAGACTTAGTGTTAACGTTGAGCTCAATGTACAGACTCAATCAAATGAGGAGTTTCCAGTGTATGGACTTGCAATTCAAACAACAATGAATAGACTTTAGAGAAATGAAGTCTAGTGTATAGACTTAGTGTTAACGTTGAGCTCAATGTACAGACTCAATCAAATGAGGAGTTTCCAGTGTATGGACTTGCAATTCAAACAACAATGAATAGACTTTAGAGAAATGAAGTCTAGTGTATAGACATGGAGAGCTGTTCAATGTGTTGGGTTGGCGTTGTATAGACTTGGCTTTGAGCACTTGGGCTGAAGGCAATGTGCAGACTATGCGATGTATAGACTTTGCCCAAGGAGCCGAATGTATAGACTTCGCCACAGTCTA
Source organism: Amorphophallus konjac (assembly GCA_022559845.1). Lineage (NCBI taxonomy): Eukaryota > Viridiplantae > Streptophyta > Magnoliopsida > Alismatales > Araceae > Amorphophallus > Amorphophallus konjac. Next base: position 453,213,665 of record CM040121.1, on the reverse strand, counting down.
ATGAACATACTTTGCAGAAGAGAACGAGCCAAGGTGTAGACTTCAAAAGAAGCAGTCCGATGTACAGACTTCAAGGAGTCTTGACAACGGACGCTGTTCAGACTTTGCAAACACGAGACGATGTATAGACATTAAGCTTGACACTCCAATGTATAGAGTTGAGGATTGGAAGGATGTATAGGGTTGAGCTGAACTGATTTTTGCAAAGTGCAGACTTAGTTGGTCGGGTAGTGTACAGACTTGGAATTCTAATGCCAGTGTGTAGACTTCAGTTAGAAAGTGCCCGATGTACAGACTTGAAGGAGTTATCCCAAAGAACAGATGAGTCGACGCATCAGCAAGGTTGGGTCGACCCACTGCTGTCAAAACCAGCTAAGCAAAGTGTAGATAAAATCATAATAGCATGCTTATCTGACAAGCAAATAAACTGTACTTACTCACATGATGAAACAACATTAATCTAAACATAGAGGGTTGATTTATAGTGTGAGACATCATCAAAACCATCATCAAAATCATAGGGATTCAACAATCTCCCCCTTTTTGATGATGACAACACTATGAATCAAGCAATATCAAGTTTCAACAAGAAGTTAATACCAGCTGCAACAAGCAAAATACATTCAAGGCATGCTCATACAGATGAATTAAACATTCCCTGCAACACACTCTCATCCTCATCTCCCCCACAACTTATAACCAACTCCAGACAAGTCCAATACTCACTCATATTGCAAGCTCCTTGTCCAATACTCACTCATATTGCAAGCTCCTCTCCCCCTTTGACATCAGCAAAAAGAACTGCAGAATGTATGACAGTGCTGGAAACATGAGGACTGAGGGCAGTAACTTCTTAGTGCAGAAAGTCACGAGTAGGGCTTAAGAGAATAAGTGAGTTTCTAATCTCAAGAGAGGATTCTTGAGACTTTAGTACACAGTAAATAAGTGGAATGATGGACAAGTTTATCAGCATACATAGTGGATGATTTAGAGCAGGAGTTCACAAGTATGGCCAGATATAGCTAATCATTCAACTATTCCACAAGACAGCAAGAGACTAAATCAGAGAGGTGTTCTCAAGGTATTGAAGACAAGCAATCCATTAGTTGCATAACAACAAGGAATTTTTGTTGGAGATGATTTTCAAGAAGATCAATGAGTAAGTTGGTAGTTCACTTCCTTTGACATTAGGGAGACACCTTGATTAGAGGCCTGAATCCCCAGTTACTCAGAGTGAGTACCTCATTACTTCCTTCCCCCTTGTTTTTTATTAAGGAACAGAGTTAGTAACTATGGCTTTTGACATGAGGAAACACCTTGATTAAAGGCCAGAGTCCCCAGCTACTCACCAGCAAGCCACCATTGCTCTATCATGACTTTTCATTCATTTTAAGCATTTGACACCTCATGACTTGGGAGAACTATTCATTTCATTGATGAAGCTCCCAGTTTCTCAGTGATCAAAACAGAACATGTTTGTTCAGTTAAGCCCTTGAGTTAAAAAGATAGAATGATTGAAGACAATACCAAAAAGAACTTATCTTGAATTGAGTCTTGAAGTCTAGATTTCAAGTTGATTGGGTCAGATATCAAGACATACAAGTTTTTGGCCTGAACCATAATCAATGACAATGTAGGAAGATATACTTTATGCAATTAGTCCATATCTCTGAGAGAGTACCAAAGGAAAGATTCTAACTTGGAGATTAAAGTCACTAACTTATAGACTTAAGAGATAAGTGGCACTCTACTTTCTGAGAGAACCACACTAAATCAATCATGCAAGACCAGCAAAGGTACACATCTGGACAGCCCTTTTGAATCTGTCAAAGAACTTCTCTTCTCACATCACAACTCAGCTCCCCCTAAGACATAGCATTCCTCAATGAAATATTCCAGCAAAATCTCAAGGCTTCCCCTTTATTTAGAGCATTCCTGAATGCTAACCAGTAAGCATTCTGAACTCCCCCTTAAACCAGCATGCAAGAAGGCTAAACATCAGATAGACACAACTCCCCCTCACAACCAGAACAGGCTTCATAATTAAGACAATTTGTATAAGCCTAGTTCTCTTCTTAATGTGGAAAATTTTTCATTATCCAGAGGTTTTGTGAATATATCAGCAATCTGATTATCTGTGCCTACATGAATCAGTTCAAAATTATTCTTAGACACCTCATCTTTTATAAAATGATGTCTTATCTCTATGTGTTTGGTTCGTGAATGCAAAACAGGATTTTTAGCAAGATTGATGGCACTAGTATTATCACAGTAAATAGGTGTGCACCCCAGGTCTACTTGATAGTCCTGAAGCTGGTGTTTAATCCATATGACTTGTGTTCCACAACTCCCTGCGGCCACATATTCAGCTTCTACAGTGGAGAGGGCCACAAAATGTTGTTTCTTGGAGCCCCAAGACACTAAACACCCACCCAAGAATTCACAATGGCCACTTGTGCTTTTCCTGTCTAGTTTACAGCCTGCATAGTCAGCATCTGTGTATGCTACCAGGTTAAGTGTGTGAGATGCAGGAAACCATAAACCAAGAGAGTGACTAGCTGACAAATATCTGAAGATTCTTTTAACTGCAGCTAAGTGTAGTTCAGTAGGTCTAGACTGATACCTTGCACACATTCCTACACTGAATTGTATATCAGGTCTAGAGGCTGTCAAGTAAAGTAGTGATCCAATCATACCTCTATAAAGTTTGGCATTTACTTCTTTACCTGTCTCATCTGCATCCAATGAAGTATTGGTGCCCATGGGTGTAGTAATGTGCTTTAAGTTTTCCATGCCAAACCTTTTGAACAGTTCCATTGTGTATTTGGTTTGGTTGATGAAGCACCCATCTTCTATCTGCTGTACCTGCAATCCAAGAAAATATTTTAGTTCACCAACCAAGCTCATTTCAAATTCAGCAGACATCATGGTAGAAAATTCATCACATAGTTCATGCTTAGTTGATCCAAATACAATGTCATCTACATATACCTGAACTATGATGAGATCTTTATTCATGCCCTTGGTAAATAAATTCTGATCAACTTTACCTCTTTTGTAGCCCTTGCTGATCAGAAATTCAGATAGTCTTTCATACCAAGCTCTTGGAGCCTGCTTTAGACCATACAAGGCTTTGTTTAACCTGAAAACTTGGTTAGGTTGAGGAGAATATTGAAATCCAGGAGGTTGTTCAATAAAAACTTCTTCTTTAATGACTCCATTTAAAAAGGCACTTTTAACATCCATTTGTTGGAGTTTTATGTTCTTTGAGCATGCAAAGGCAAGCAACAGTCTTATAGCTTCCATCCTAGCAACAGGTGCATAGGATTCATCAAAGTCTACACCGAATTCCTAACAGTAGCATTTGGCTACTAGTCTGGCTTTATTCCTCGAGATAATTCCATCTTCATTCATCTTATTTTTGAACACCCACTTGGTTCCTATGACATTAATACCATCTGGTCTTAGGACAAGCTCCCAGACATTATTCCTTTCAAACCGACCTAATTCCTCACTCATGGCATTGACCCAAGGTTGATCAGCTAAGGCCTCTTCTACTATTTTGGGTTCAATTTGTGAGACTAAAGCAATTAAGTCATCATTATTCACATTTCTAAAATGAGACCTAGTCCGAAGAGGATCTTCAGGATTGCCTATGACTTTATCTAAAGGATGGTCTTTAAGAAATCTGATATTTGTTGAAGACTCACCTGTTTCTCTTGGCTCTTCCTGATTGGGGGAATTTGTTTCTCCATTTGGCTGAGTCTTCTCTTCTTCCTGTTGGTCTTCTAGAAAGTCTCCACCATGATTGAAATCCCTGTCAAGATTTTTAACATTAGAGACATCTTTCTTTTCACTAAAAAGGATGTGTGGAGATTCTTCCACTTTCTGATCTGATATGTTAAATACTCTATATGCCCTTGACACTTCAGAGTAACCCAAGAATATTCCAGGTGAACTCTTGGCTTCAAACTTGTCTAAATCTTTCTTATCATTGTTATGAATAAAATATTTTGATCCAAAAATTCTGAAATGAAACAAGTTTGGTTTCTTACCTTTTAGAAGCTCATAGGGTATTTTCTTGTGTATGGGTCTTACCATGGCCCTGTTGATTATGTAGGTTGCTGTATTGGCCGCTTCTGCCCAAAACCTTCTAGGTAACTTACTTTCAATCAACATGGTTCGGGCCATTTCCACCACTGTTCTATTTCTTCTCTCCACGATCCCATTCTGTTCAGAGGAAAACCTGTGAGTTAGTCCTTCTTTGTCACAAAGATCAGTAAACATGGAGTTTTCAAACTCACCTCCATGGTCAGATTGAATAGAACTAACCTTGTACTTCCCTTCTTGTTTGACCTTATTGAAAAATAGATTAAACTTTTGAAATGCATCACTCTTATTTGCTAAGAAAAATATCCATGAATATCTGGAGAAGTCATTTATGATGACATAGCCAAACCTGTTTCCATTAAGACTCTGAGTTCTAGTTGGACCGAAAAGGTCCATATGAAGAAGTTCCATTGGTCTAGAAGACAATGGCTCAGATCTTAATTTAAAAGAATTTCTGGTCTGTTTGCCTAGAGCACAGGCATCACATGCTTTTGATATTGAGTTGAATTTAATTCTAGGCATGCCTCTAACTAAATCATGCTTGACCAATTTATTTAAAGTTGAAAAGCTAGCATGACCTAGACGTCTATGCCATTCAAAGGCATCATTTTCAGAATTGGCAGATAAGCAAATAGTAGATTCAGAATTCTCATCTAAGTCTACAATGTAGACATTATTAATCCTGTTGGCTACAAATTTAACCATGTCAGAATTTGTTTCAAGGATTTTACATGAACTATCATCAAATATAACCCTGTGACCCCTGTCACATAATTGGCTAATGCTAATCAGGTTGTGTTAAAGCCCTTCCACAAGTAATACTTTTTCAATGGAATTTGTGGAAGACTTACCTACTGTGCCAACTCCAATAATTTTACCTTTGTTCTTTCCTCCAAACTTGACCATACCCCCTGGCTTCATCTCTATCTTGCTGAACTTGGATCGGTCTCCTGTCATATGTCTGGAGCAGCCACTGTCGAGGTACCACTTGTTGTCTTCAGCTGCCAGGCCGACCTACACAAATATATCAAGCAGATTGATTTGGAACCCAGGATGAGTTGGGTCCAAGGACATTGTTCAAATCTCTGATCAAGTGTTTAGGTATCCAGATTTGTTTCAGCATGGTTTTCTCTGGCACCTTCCTTTCTGGTTTATTAAAGTTGAATCCAGCTGAACTGGAGAAGTGAGTTCTATTCCATTCATTAGTCTTCCTATTCCTAGGAAACTTCCTGTAGGCTTGTTGATTAGTATATCTTTGACCATGAAAGTTATTTCTCCAGTAGGTCCTGTTTGGACCCATCTGATTGTTGTAATTCCAGCTCTTATTCTGATTTACTTTCTTAGTCCATCTACCATTTGTGTTCTGGTAAGTGGGCTTAGTGTTATTCTTCATAAAATTCATTCCCATCTTAAATGGTTGTCCAGTACTGATTTTTGTATTTTCTTTAGGACTTTGAATTCCCTTAGAGCTGTTTGAGCTGGATGGTGTGTCCAGCTTTTCTTTTCCCTTCTCTGGACAGAAGGTGATGGTCTTGAATTGCAAGGGTCTCTTCTTGGTTGGGTCATAGCCTAGACCTTCCTTATTGAAATTGACCCTAGTCCCTAGTATAGCATCTAGGCTAGTCTTTCCTTGGACAAACTTTTCTAAGACTTTCTGTTTGTCTTCCAGCTCCTTTTGAAGAAACTTAGAATTCTTTAGGAGTTCAGCATTTACTTTCTTCACAGCTTCATATTTCTCTGAATTCACTCTAATTTCATTCATGCTTTCTTCAATTTTAGTTTTGAATTCATTGAGCTGTTTTTGACTTTCTTGAATTTCTCCCTTAAGCTTATCATTCTCTTTCCTTAGTGAGATCATTTCTTCTAGTTGTTCTTTTAGCTTTTCATTTTCCTCATAGACCAGAGTTTGTTCTTCAATATTTGTGTTAAATTTTCTTTTCAGAACTCTGTGCTCTTTGCTAAGAGAATTAAATTTATCTAACAAATCACCATAAGCATCCTCCCAGTCATCAATTGAGAAATTTTCAAAAACGTTTATTACCTCCTCTTCACTGTTTGCCATAAGGCAAATTCCAACTTCATATTCTTCTAAGGAAGCATCTTCGGGATCTTCTTCTTCCTCGCTCCATGTGCAGACCATCGCCTGTGGCTTCTTCTTCTTCTGCACCATTATGTTTTTCTTCTGAAGATAAGGACCCTTCTTCTGGAGGTCTGGGCATTCGCCTCTCATGTGTCCCTATTTGTTACAATTAAAACAAGTCAGTTTCTTAGGATTTCTATCCCTGTAACTGGTAAATTCAGCATTCTTGTTAAAGGGTTGTGGCTTCTTCTTCCTAAAGGTCTTTCCCTTTTTCTTCAAAAATTTTCTGAACTGTCTAGTGAGCATTGCCTGCTCCTCCTGGTCGAGATTTGATAAACCTTCAAGCTCAGACTCAGACTCGGGGCTACTGCTGCTGCTCCCACTGTTACTACCCTTGTTGCGGGAAGCTCTTAGAGCTACATTTTTACCCTTCCTCTCACTTCCTTCTCCACCTCCTTGGAAATTCATCTCATAGGTCATCAGGGATCCTATGAGTTCATTCACAGTTAAGACAGTCAAATCTTTTGACTCCTCAATCACAGTGGCCTTAGTGTGCCATGCCGGGGATAAAGATCTAAGGATTTTCCTGACTATATCTGCCTCAGCAAGATCCTTCCCTAGCCCTTTAAGAGTGTTAGTGATCAAGGATAACCTGGCATACATTTCGGTTATATTCTCATCTGCATTCATCTTAAACATTTCATACTTAGAAGTGTAGAGGTTTACCTTCGAGGCTTTCACTTGAGCTGTACCTTCATAGATCAATTGCAGCTCATCCCACATTCCCTTGGCAGTTCTGTATGCAGATATACGAGCATATTCCTCTGGATGAACAGCACACTGGATTATGTTCAGCGCCGTCCAGTTGAGTGACGAGAGCTTCACATGATCATCTGTCCAAGCATCCTCGTTTGGTGGCAGCTCATATGGCCCCACCGTGATTACTCTCCACAATTTATGACTCTGAGCTCTGATGAACACTTCCATCCTGTTCTTCCAAAACAGATAGTTACTACCATCGAAATAAGGAGGGCGACTAATGGATTGACCTTCGGCCATGAAGGTTCTAGGACCACCACCATTTCCTTGACCGTTCGTCCACATGGCGTAAACCTGCTCTGATACCAAGTGTTAGCGCAGCAAGAGTGATATAGAAGGGGGGGGATGAATAGATCACTCCCAATTTGTAGAAACTTAAGCGGAATATATTTTCTACTGCTAACTCACCTCCTTAAACCGTACACAGAGGGATGTAAATGAGAATGAAGAGCGAATCACATGGAAGCAAAGAGCCGAGCAGATGAAGAGCGTAGAGAAGAATAGCAAACCACAGAGGAGGCACTCGGTTTTTTAGGTGGTTCGATTGCAGTCCGCAATCTACATCCACCCCTCACTCCAACTAGAGTGAGGATTCCACTAGACGATGCTAGATCAATGCAGACTCAGTCTGCGAACAACGTGCTGCCACACAGCTTGAACACCAAGGGAAACAAATCCCTCAATCAAGTTCTGCCACCCACAGAACCTGAAACATGTTCTAGCTCCCAGCTAGAACACAACCGGAGAATCCTCTCCCTTCCTCCACACACCGGAGGGAAACTGTTAATGACAGCCAGTCACTAACACCACCAGAGATCACCGATCTCTCTTCCTCTGCAACACAGAGGGAAACTGGAGTAATACTCCCTTCCTCCACACACCGGAGGGACAACAATTCAGATCAGAATAGAAGGACGAAAAATAAACGAAAGCAAAGTGGAAAATGAAAAACAATGAGAAGGAATCAGTTCTGAAACCCAATACAAATGTAGCTTCAAATGAAGCAATTCATCAATCAGCACACACTCTCTCTCTCTCTCTCTCTCGACCAAACGCCTCTCAGATATTGAACTCTCTGCTCTTTTCCTTTCTCTTTCTTTCTCTCTGCACTTTTCTTTCCTTTTCTGGATCGAAGAACGTATATGCTCTCCAGGCTTCTTCTTCGATCGACCTTCATCTTAAGACGAAGGCTCCATTTTATACCTGGAGCAGGAGCAGGGCGCGTGTGGCTTCCACAGTTCCCGCCCTAAGAGTTCGGACTACGTGGCAGCATCCAGCAGGCTGTCAGACCACGTGTCCTCATCTGGGCATTTTCCTTATCCTCGGATCACGTGCCCAGCACCAGTACGCTCAGCAACTGGAGGTGGATGGCGTCAACTCACTTGCTCCAAAGAGTTGATGCAGTCATCAGAAATCTTCAAACTTCTTAACCGCTGCGTCGACTCTATCAGCCTATTGCGTTGACGCAACGGTATCGGCAGTCCAGTGTTCAAGTCTTCAACAGATAGGTGAGCTGCGTCGACGTTATCAGCATATTGTGTTGACGTATTGAAGGCATCCAGAGATAAGTCGTCCCTTTTTTCGACTGCTGTGTCGACGCTGCCAGTTGGTGGCGTTGACGCACGAACGTGTACATTTCTATACTGGCATCTCTTAAGCCGCTGCGTCGACGCTGCTTGTTGATGGCGTTGACGCAGTGGAAGATTTCGTGAAGGCTTCATCGCTTGTAAGAGTCTCTGTTTCTTTAACTGCTGCGTCGACACTGCTTGCTTGTGGCGTTGACGCAATAGAAGATGACGTGAGAGCTTTGTCTACTGATGCGTGGACGCTTTAAGCTTCAGGCGTCGACCCTGCTCCCTTCAGCAACAAGAAAGAAGTGTATAGACTTAGTGTTAACGTTGAGCTCAATGTACAGACTCAATCAAATGAGGAGTTTCTAGTGTATGGACTTGCAATTCAAACAACAATGAATAGACTTTAGAGAAATGAAGTCTAGTGTATAGACTTAGTGTTAACGTTGAGCTCAATGTACAGACTCAATCAAATGAGGAGTTTCCAGTGTATGGACTTGCAATTCAAACAACAATGAATAGACTTTAGAGAAATGAAGTCTAGTGTATAGACATGGAGAGCTGTTCAATGTGTTGGGTTGGCGTTGTATAGACTTGGCTTTGAGCACTTGGGCTGAAGGCAATGTGCAGACTATGCGATGTATAGACTTTGCCCAAGGAGCCGAATGTATAGACTTCGCCACAGTCTAATGAACATACTTTGCAGAAGAGAACGAGCCAAGGTGTAGACTTCAAAAGAAGCAGTCCGATGTACAGACTTCAAGGAGTCTTGACAACGGACGCTGTTCAGACTTTGCAAACACGAGACGATGTATAGACATTAAGCTTGACACTCCAATGTATAGAGTTGAGGATTGGAAGGATGTATAGGGTTGAGCTGAACTGATTTTTGCAAAGTGCAGACTTAGTTGGTCGGGCAGTGTACAGACTTGGAATTCTAATGCCAGTGTGTAGACTTCAGTTAGAAAGTGCCCGATGTACAGACTTGAAGGAGTTATCCCAAAGAACAGATGAGTCGACGCATCAGCAAGGTTGGGTCGACCCACTGCTGTCAAAACCAGCTAAGCAAAGTGTAGATAAAATCATAATAGCATGCTTATCTGACAACCAAATAAACTGTACTTACTCACATGATGAAACAACATTAATCTAAACATAGAGGATTGATTTATAGTGTGAGACATCATCAAAACCATAGGGATTCAACAACACACACCCAAGTGGAGATGGATGCCAATCCGGATCCACCTCCCACCATAGAGAAAATCATAGTCCCCCCACTTCCACCCACCTCTCCTAGCCCGGGTCCTCATGAGCCGCACACCCTCACCATGAATGAGTCCATACTCCAATGGCTCGAGCGAGGCCCCACCATTCCTAGCTCACCACCCTACCTCTCACCCTTGGGATATCAAGCACAAATTGTGCCCACCCGGTGTCCCCATCTCACTTATCAAAACTTCTACTTTGTGGAAGACTTGGGAGACCTTGTGGATTGTCTACATTGGCGAGCCCACTTAACCGGCCTACAAGCCATGGGACCATTGGAGCCTAGCACCGTCAACTTTGTCCACCCTGTTGAGTCCCGAACGGTGGCAATCAAGAGAGGAGGGGTGAATTGATTGGCCAATTAAAAAATTCTTTCAAGTAGAAATTTTGTTAATTAAACGCACAAGCACTTGGCCTCACTCGAACATGATCACACTTGTGAATGCGTGTGGATAAGGGTAGGTATTTGAAGATGGATGTTGTGTACGCTCAACTCACCGTGAAGCCCACTCGACAAAGAATCCGAAAAAATAAACCACAAGCAACACACAGAGTTTTTAGGTGGTTTGGGTACACTAAAGTGTCCCTTACGTCCACCCCTCATACGTGAGGATTAAGACTTCACTATGAAGTGAGCCGCACACACACACTGTGTAAACCAGCAAATACACACACACAGCACCCAATATGGGCTGTCATACACACACACACACACGTTCATGTTTCCGAACATGAACACCACACACAAGAATCTGATTCAAGTTTTACAACAAATGCTCAAGTTCAAACTAAATGATTCTGAGAATAAGGAGTGAAGAATGATTTATCGTGGTTGGAGCTCCCCCTTTTGTTTCTCCGAATATAGTTTGGTGCTTCCGCAGGAGGAAGATTGATCTTGACGGAAGTCTGGAGCAATGGTGCACGAATGGTGTTGCAGCCTTGATTTCCCACGCACCTTCCAGTTAGGGATGGTTTGGAGGCTTGGTTCAAGATTCTTCTCTTCACAATCACGTTCAGATCAAGGTGGAAGAAGGCCCTAAAGCTGCTGCTGCGAACCTGCACTCACAAAGGTTAGAACAATAACACAATTTTAGATCTCTCTCTCCCTTAGGGTTTCATGCCCCAATATGATGTATATAAAAAGCTTGGAATGTTCAAAGACACCCTAGAGACCAGATCCACAATTCCTAGAACGTTTTAGGGATGTTGGGTTTGATTGGATTGACTTTTGGTGCATGTGCACGGAAGTCCGAAAAGACGGCTCAGGTCCGTATCTGAAAGGGTCGACCCTTGGGGTCGACCCTCGTGAGGGTTTTAGAAGGATTAAAAGGTTATGGAGCAATGGGTCGACCATTGGGGTTGACCCTCGGGGGTTACTCGTGCGATTTTGGAATTAAGCTCTTAGGGGTCGACCCTTGGGGTCGGCCCTTGCAGGTGGTATAAAAGAACCCGTGCGGGTTAAAAATCTAACTCTCAGGGGTCGACCCTTGGGGTCGACCCTTGTCCCTGTACATTCAAGATATGACTAAAAAACCACACTAGGTACAAGAAACAAGCCAAGGGGTTTCAAGCCGGGTTTCAAACCATCAAAGGGAATGTTGCAAGATATGAATAAGAAAACCCAATTCATTAGATGAGACCCAAACCAATTTAACCTTTGAGATCAAAATAATGAACTTTAAACAACAAGATTAAGGGCCAATAAGTTGAAGTAGATCTCAGCAACCATCCTTGAGTTCCTTAAGCACTTAGGCACGTTCCTTGCCCTATAAAGACATAATTTGTGAATTAGATGTAGCCTCGCAATTTGAGTTCAAAAGGCTTACCCGTTTAGGTTGTTCTTTAACCTTCTTACCTCCAAGACCTCAATAGGATGTTGAGCTTTTCAAGACTCTTTATGCTAGAACACTTCAAAGACAATATATATATTTACATATAGTGTTTGGTCATCATCAAAAGCTATCATATTCAGACATTCATTTCCGGAGGGGGTTCAACATGCTCCCCATTTTTGATGATGACAAGATACTATATGCCTTGCATAAACAAATGACTTCAAAAATGATTTAGCATTCATATGGAATTCAACGTTCAACCTCCATATTAAGAATGAAACTTTCAAACTTCACATGAATCATTCAAGAAACATCATAGCATGAACCATACCGATCCAAACATATAAGATTGACCATAAAAGGCATGTTTCAAGCATTTCTGCCGACAATATAATTTAAACAGAACAAGGTCCGAGTTCAAAGGCAAATTACAAGATGCATTGCATGAGATGCAACTGAAATGCAACACAACTTAAATGCAACATTGCTAATAAACAGAAATATGATAAAATCACACATGCATGCAAGCACACAACACACATAAAGTATAGGTAGCTGATTGCCGGGCACACATATAGTACAAAATTTCTCCCCCTTTGGCATCATCAAAAAGGAGGGGGGAATGTGAGATAAGAAGTGTGCCATTCCGCGGGAGTGCAACCATCTAGTCATCATCCGGAGTGGGTGGATGTGGTGGACGTCGAACATAATCCAAAATCTCCTCAAACATGTGGGCTTGATGGGCCAAGGTGTCAGTAAAGGACTGAGTGGATTCCTGGTGGGATAGCTTCAGATCTGACAATTCTTTTTCAATAGCTTCCATGGTCTCCCCATACCTGTCGAAACGATCATCAATTGTGTCCAAACGATCCATGAGCAGTTGAACCTCCTCGGAACGCATCCCTTCATTAGGAACAGGTGGGTGTTGCTCTCCAGCTGGCTCTCCATCATCGTCATCATCCTCAGAACTAACCACTTGGGCAGGACGTCTCAGTTGGCGAACTAATTCCCCATCTCTCATTTCATAACCCATGTTGTGACAAATGGTGTGAATTGAGTAAATGTCAGCAGCTCGAATTGTTTGGGATGACTCTTTGGAAAGATCAATCTCCATGTACTCAAAAATAGCAGATAATGCGGCGGCATATGGTAATGTCATGTTCTTGTGCTTTATGCTTGAACAAATTTGGTCCAAAATAAGCGTGGGAAAGTTTATAGGAATGCCACCCAAGAAGCAGTAGAATAGAAACATATGAATTTAAGTAACCTTATCATGGCCTCCTCCTCTCGGTAGTAAAATAGTAATGATCATTTTATGCAATATATGCTGTATGGGAGGAAAATGGTTGGCATTCAAACCAGTGAGTGATCTATCTCCTTTTTCTTCGGATGTCATGTATAGATACACATTTTCGTCCGGAACCATAATATCGCCAAAAGCATAACCTTCAGGAGATAAATTAAATGCTGCGCCTAAAAGCTACGGGGAGAGTATAATTTGTACCCCATTGACCACAGTGATTGGTGTGCCACCCGACATGGACAAACTACTATAAAATTGATGCACCAAGTTCGGATAACTTCGACGATGTGCGGACATGAAGATGTCTAGATTTGGTTGACTGCAAATAAGATCCACAAGACTTGGGATATGGCGATTAAGATTACCGAAGTCGACCGCCCTCGGACGGAGCACTTTTCTGTCCAAAACCTTGCTTGATGATGGGTTTCCTCTAAGAGCAGCGCTTTGTGAGGCCCGTTTAGATCGACGCTCTCTTGTCGAGCTCGATTCTCCTCCTCTTTGAGAAGGACGGCTCCTTGGGGCCATCTAGAACATGAACCGAAGGAATTGCATGATGAGGTTGTAGATCTAGATGGTTCAACAAGAATGGAAGACTAATACATTGTATAGTAGATCCTCCACACACCAATAACATACCTCAGACGGATTGGGAAGCAAAAATGACGCCTTGACTGCAATAAGGAGGAATCCATGGGATGCCATCGGAGGAACCCGCGGCTAGGGCTTGGAGCGTTTTGGGTGCCAAGAGTGGATGTGGAGGGCTTGCAAGAGATGGCGGCTAGGGTTAGAAGGGGGCTTGAGGGGTTTTATGAGATGGGAAGGAGGAAACATAGGGTTTCCACCCACTTTTAGGGCGGTTCGGACGCGGCTAAGGCCGCCCAACCATAATGGGTTGACCCAATGGGTCGACCCCTGTAACCCCGGCCCCAGAAAAAATTCGGATCCACGAGGGTCGACCCTTGGGGTCGACCCTTCAGTTTGGATCCGCGAGGGTCGACCCTTGGGGTCGACCCTTCCTCTGTATTTCATCAAAAAAAGTGTTTGAAGCGTAATAGAAGATCAAAAAGGTTCGACTCTAGTCCCCAATGATAAATTCATGTTGGAATCAAGGAAATTTGATTTGTTTAAGGGTTGAAATCGATTGGGGAGTTGTTTAATAAAATTGAAGATCATACTTGACGTTTCTTATCCAATGCTCTGGATTTCAGATTTTGAACAGTTTTTGCTCCCTTGTTGGCATTTGAGTGTATTCAAGGTAATATCGGCGATAGAACTAACAATGAATGTGTGTGTAATTATAAATAGAAGTAATGCAAAACACACAACATGGTTTTTCACACAAGAGTTTTCTTTTTATTTTTTAGGCAGTGTAATGCACATGCATAAAAAAAATTCAATTATGCACCTTACTAATGCAAATGCATGCAATGCAATGACATATACACACAGTTGTGCTCATGATTCAGACTCGTCTATCCTACAAACCCCTAATTCTCTCCTGAATGTTGTGAATTTATCTTCACTTAGAGGTTTGGTGAATATGTCGATAATTTGTTGGTCTGTTTCAATGAACCAGATTTCTACATCACCCTTGCTCACATGATCCCTAAGAAAATGATGTCTAATTTCAATATGCTTCGTGCGAGAGTGATGAACAGGGTTCTTAGACAGATTTATGGCTGAAGTGTTATCACAAAGAATTGAGGTGTTTTTGAGAGAAATGCCATAGTCAATCATTAGTTGTTGGATCCATAACACCTGGGTAACACAACTACCTACAGCCACATACTCGGCTTCGGCCGTTGATAACACCACTTAATTTTGTTTCTTGGAGGCCCAAGAGACCACGCATCCCCCAAGAAACTAGCAGTACCCGCTGGTGCTTTTCCGATCCACTTTACAGCCCGCATAATCGGCGTCGGAATAAGCTACCAAATCAAAGCTCGAATTATGCGGAAACCACAATCCCAAATTAACTGAACCAGCAATATATCTGAAAATCCATTTCACGACCGACATGTGTGATTCTTTCGGATTGGACTGAAATCTCGCACATAAGCATACAACAAATTGTATGTCGGGCCGGCTAACAGTTAAGTACAACAATGAACCTATCATGCTTCTGAAAAGTTTTTGGTCCACGGATTTACCTGTTTCATCTTGTTCAATTTTTATTGAGGTGGACATGGGAGTTGGTTGTGGTTTGGTTGATGTCAAATTGAATTTCTTCAGCAACTCCATAGCATACTTCTTTTGGTGTATGAACATACCATTAATCGTCTGTGTGACCTGCAATCCCAAGAAGAATGTTAGTTCTCCTATAAGACTCATTTCAAATTCACTTTGCATCAATTTAGCAAAGTCTTTGCTTAAGGCATCTTTGGTGGAGTCAAAAATGATATCATCTACATACACTTGAACAATTACGATTTCCTTACCATCCAGTTTTGTGAAAAGAGTTTGATCAATATTACCTCGTTTGAATCCATTTTGAACAAGGAAATCACTTAACCGTTCATACCACGCTCGAGGTGCTTGTTTCAGACCATAGACTATTTTTTCTAGCTTGTACACGTGGTCTGGATGCTTTGTGTCTTCAAACCCCGGTGGTTGCTCCACATACACGTCCTCCTGGATATAGCCATTCAAAAATGCACTCTTAACCTCCATTTGAAACAGTTTAATATTGTTGCAACATGCAAATGCTAATAAAACTCTCACTGCCTCGAGTCTTGCTACAGGAGCAAAAGACTCATCAAAGTCAATCCCAAGCTCTTGGCTATAGCCTTTAGCTACTAGCCTGGCCTTGTTCCTAGTTACCACTCCTTGATCGTTTGTTTTGTTGCGAAAAACTCACTTTGTTCCGATCACTGAGTGGTTTCTAGGGAAAGGCACGAGGAACCACACTTTGTTCCTTTGGAACTGGTGTAATTCTTCTTGCATAACCATGATCTATGACTCATCTTTCAAGGCCTCTTCTATGGAGTGAGGTTCAAACTGGGAAAGTAAGGCTATGTAATCACTATTTTCAACTTCCCTGAAAGAGGCTCGTGTTCTTATTCCTTCATCAACATTACCCATCACATTCTCCGGCGGATGGTCCTTAGCGAATGTCCATTGCCTTAGTAAATGTTGTTCCAGCTGATCTTCCGGATTTGCATCATCTTCTTGTGGTTCTTTTACCTCTTGTTTTTTAGTTTTTCCTTCCATCATCCCGATGTCATCGTCTTTCAATTCATCGTCCTGCAAAATAGATTTTTCATTAGTGCTTTTGGAAGATGATTTATCAACAATGACATGGGGGCTTTCCTCAACTACAAGAGTTCTCAGGTTATACACTCGATAGGCTCTTGAGCTAAGAGAATACCCAAGAAATATACCTTTATCACTTTTGGGATCAAATTTTGCCAGGTCTACTTTACCATTGTTGTGAATGTAGGAAACAGAGCCAAAGGGTCTAAAATAAGATATATTTGGCTTCTTACCTCGGTACAGCTCATAGGGGGTTTTCTTTAACAATGGTCTTACCATGGCACGGTTGACTATGTAGTAGGCGGTGTTCACTGCTTCAGCCCAAAAGTACCTCGAAAAGTTATTCTCATTTAGCATGGTTCTTGCCATTTCAATCAGTGTCCTATTCTTCCTTTCAACAACTCCGTTCCGTTCAGGGGTTCTTGGTGTGGAGAAGTCGTGCATATAGCCTTGAGCCCTGCAAAAGTTGCTGAACTCATTATTATCAAATTCCCTACCATGATCGCTCCGCACGGCTTTGATGCAGCACCCCTTTTCATTTTGAACTACCCTGTAAAATGCTTCAAACTCCATCAGGGCATCATTTTTATGGGAAAGGAAATATACCCAGCAAAATCTTGAGTAGTCATCCACAATTACAAATCCATATAGTTTACCACCCAAGCTATGTGTCCTGCTTGGTCCAAAAAGGTCAATGTGGATTAACTCAAGGGGCCTCGATGTGGTTACATCATAAACAACTCATAATCCTGGACTAATAGATTCGCCTTGGTTTCCTTTACTTCTGATGTTCCTTCATAGATCAACCGCAGCTTGTTCCACATCTCCTGCACAGAGGAACACATAGAAATTCGTGAGTATTCGTTGGGATGAATGGCACACTGAATTACATTCATAGCTTTAAAATTTTCGGAACACTTCTTTATGTCTTCTTCATCCCACTCTTCCTCTTTTTCAGATAAGACATACGGACCCTTACTTATGACGCGCCACACATCATAGTCCTGGGCTCGTAGGAAAACATACATCCTATTTTTTCAATATGGGTAGTTAGATCTATCAAAGAAGGGAGGCCTTTGAATCGAATGCCCTTCGGGCATCATCCCCTTGTTTGCCATCTAAAGAGATCTAGCTCTTCGACCATGAGGTCGAGTTAAACAGAGCCCAAAGCTCTGATACGAATTGTTGAGTCCTGAACGGTGGCAATCAAGAGGGGAGGGGTGAATTGATTGGCCAATTAAAAAATTCTTCCAAGTAGAAACTTTGTTAATTAAACACACAAGAACTTGGCCTCACTCGAACATGATCACACTTTTGAATGCATGTGGATAAGGGTAGGTATTTGAAGATGGAAGTGATGTACGCTCAACTCACCGTGAAGCCCACTCGACAAAGAATCCGGAAAAACAAACCACAAGCAACACACAGAGTTTTTAGGTGATTCGGGTACACTGAAGTGTCCCCTACGTCCACCCCTCACACGTGAGGATTAAGACTTCACTATGAAGTGAGCCGCACACACACGCTGTGTAAACCAGCAAATACACACACACGGCACCCGATATGGGCTGCCATACACACACACAGACACACGTTCGTGTTTCCGAACATGAACACCACACACAAGAATCTGATTCAAGTTTTACAACAAATGCTCAAGTTCAAACTAAATTATTCTGAGAATAAGGAGTGAAGAATGATTTATCGTGGTTGGAGCTCCCCCTTTTGTTTCTCCGAATGTAGTTTGGTGCTTCTGCAGGAGGAAGATTGATCTTGACGGAAGACTGGAGCAATGGTGCACGAATGGTGTTGCAGCCTTGATTTCCCACGCAGCTTCCAGTTGGGGATGGTTTGGAGGCTTGATTCAAGCTTCTTCTCTTCACAATCACGTTATGATCAAGGTGGAAGAAGGCCCTAAAGCTGCTACTGCAAACCTGCACTCACAAAGGTTAGAACAATAACACAATTTTACATCTCTCTCTCCCTTAGGGTTTCATGCCCCAATATGATGTATATAAAGAGCTTGGAACATTCAAAGACACCCTAGAGACCATATCCACAATTCCTGGAACGTTTTAGGGATGTTGGGTTTGATTGGATTGACTTTTGGTGCATGTGCACGGAAGTCCAAAAAGACGGCTCAGGTCCGTATCTGAAAGGGTCGACCCTTGGGGTCGACCCTCATGAGGGTTTTAGAAGGATTAAAAGGTTCTGGAGCAATGGGTCGACCCTTGGGGTGGACCCTCGAGGGTTACCCGTGCGGTTTTGGAATTAAGCTCTCAGGGGTCGACCCTTGTCCCTGAACATTCAAGATATGACTAAAAAACCACACTAGGTCCAAGAAACAAGCCAAGGGGTTTCAAGCCAGGTTTCAAACCATCAAAGGGAATGTTGCAAGATATGAATAAGAAAACCCAATTCATTAGATGAGACCCAAACCAATTTAACCTTTGAGATCAAAATAATGAACTTTAAACAACAAGATTAAGGGCCAATAAGTTGAAGTTGATCTCACCGACCGTCCTTGAGTTCCTTAAGCATTTAGGCACGTTCCCTGCCCTATAAAGACATAATTTGTGAATTAGATGTAGCCTTGCAATTTGAGTTCAAAAGGCTTACCCGTTTAGGTTGTTCTTTAACCTTCTTATCTCCCAGACCTCAATAGGATGTTGAGATTTTCAAGACTCTTTATGCTAGAACACTTCAAAGATAATATATATAGTTACATGTAGTGTTTGGTCATCAACAAAATCTATCATATTCAGACATTCATTTCAGGAGGGGGTTCAACACACCCCTCCATCGGTTCCATCACCTCCCTTTGCACAAGTGGGCATTATACTAGTGAGATCCTCCTATTTCTTCCCTTGGAGGGAGAACCCATCCCGATCTACTCCCCACCCCTTGAGATCCCAAGTACCTTGAACGGTCAACCCACTAGAGACCTTGGACTAACTACTTGGGAGGATGATGACTCACCACCTTGTGAGGCCCTTGAGGACATGAAGTACCTCTCTCTAGGTGACCCTTATCATGATCCCTTCGATCCCATCCAATGGGAGCCAAAGAACCCATGTGACCCAACCACCTTACTCACCACCCACCTTTTCCTACCCCAACCCACCACGTTTGACCCAATCCACCCCTTCCTAGACTCGGGTTACACCATGGGAGCCATGACTTTAGGCAAAATACACATGGGGATTAAGGAGGAGCCTCTCTCCTAGATGTCCACCTTCCTAGATCCCTTTGATCCTTTCACATGAAAGTTGAAAAGCCATCCCACTACCCAACACATGGAAGTCATCCTTGGAGTAGGAATGCACATGTCTTGGCACCTCCCATCACTTGGCATGATTAGTAAGTCGGGTCCTTTCATTCGTGACACCCACATGTCAAGTCGGAAACATGAGTGGTCCATATTCGGGTGTAACGGCACTCCCCCATTCGTCATTAGTCTTGTGCATGAAGGATACACATTTGGTTGCCCTGGGCCCCCAACACTTGCCACATTCAAGCATGATAGTTTCACCTAGGGATGTCCCGATCCTCCTAGGTCCCTCAAGGTTTACATAGCCGCATTGCATGATAGATCCACTTATGGTTGCCCCGGTCCACCTTTGCATACCATACACTTCCCACCCGCACCACACCGTATCTCATGGCATAAGCATTCAAGCAAGCATCAAACAACGGGCGGTGAGGTTCATATTGAGCGGGCAAAAGCTCACGAGTGCCACTTGGGATTCCACATAGGCAACCTAGCGATGGTGACATTGAAGTGGCTCTACCTTAGGGTCATCTTCAAATCGAGAGCACGAGGACTTGGACCTTCCCAAGTTCCGAGTAGCTTTGGCAAACCAGCTTATGGGTTGGACTTTCTGATGGGTTTTGGGATACACCCCACTTTCCACGCAGCGGATCTAGCACCCTCTAAGGGCAATACAGTGGAACCCAGTGAGCACCTTGAGCCTACCCCCACCTTTGAGAGTGATACCTTCGGAGAGCCTCCATATATCAGCCTGAGAGTCCGATGTGTACACACGGAGGCAATACAAGGCAAGTAGGGTACTATCGCCAGTAAGAGGGTGTGCCCGAGCCACCCTAAGAGGCTGAAGAGCCGTCCCCCGGTTGAGGACGTGAGGTTGAGTTCGGAGGTCATGGCTCGCCCGGAGCTGTATTGGAGGACCTCTTCCCCGGCGGACCCATACTCGACGGAGTCAAGTTCTTCGCACCCCGGGGGTATGATGGGGGCATCTCTCACCCTTCACATTTTGCACAGCCTTGATTGCTCGCCAGCATGGTTCCATTGTGTCCGTCACACTTTTCTTAGTCAAGTCCTGTAATTTTCATATTTTCTTTGAGTCATAACTATGTAATTTTTCTTTTATTTGAGTCCAGTACCTAGGTTAATGAGTCATCTACCTAAGTTAAGTGTCATAGAGTTGATTAGTTTGCTTAATGGGCCCAATTATATGGGCTAGGCCCAGGGGCGCCCCCTTCTCCCTTGGTTATTTGTCATTGGTCCAAAATACAGGGACTTATTGTAAAATGTGTGTTCCCTATAAATAGGACCCCCATCTACCCATTTTAAGCTAATGAATGAAAATCTACTATTTTGAGTCTAGAAATTTGAATTTCTTTGGTGAGAAGTCATTAGAGAGGATTGAGAAACTCCCCACCCCTAGTCCCTTTCTCTCTCCTCCCCCTCCCACCTACTTTCTCTCTCTCCTCCCCTCATTCAATAGTCACCACAACTTCTCACAACACCTCTTTACTCCACCCCTAGTCCCAAGGGAGAACCCACCAATCTCCAAGCCACCCTCCAACCCCCAACCACCCACTACCCTTTCCCAAGCACCCTTCCATCTCCCCAAGGCTGAAGGGGTTCAAACCCTAGGCCAAATTGGAATCTCCCTCCCTTGCTAGCTGCCCCTCACCCCTCCCCAACACCCCCTTCCTACCCTGGTCGCCCTCCCTATTTCCCCTTGCTTCCTTTGGCCATCCCACCCTCATACACACAACCCTACACCTTCATCCTATTCCCAGCTCACAGGTAGCAGAGTACCAACGACTTCATGAGGCTGCCACATCATCAACAAGAAGCTTCAGAGGGCGTACCATATACCGTTGGAAGAGTCTCCCAGTCCTCTTCTCAATAGTGGTGGTCTCGTGCCAGTTTGAGTTCGTGGCTGGCCAGGAGAGCCGACATCGCCGGACTACGGATCATCCTCCTGACAGTCATCTAGAAGTAGATTACAGAGGCTACCACGACCAAAGTTCTGAGATCCGTGGAGCGGCGCTCAGCCAAAATGTTCTCCTCCAATTCCCTTAGCATTGTCAAGAAGAGGAGTGTCGTTTGAACCCCGAAGCACAAAGTTCCGAATTTCCTACCATTAGTGCACATGTCAGTCTGACTGAAGATAGATCCGACCCCCTCCCACTTCTCAGGCTCTCGTGGTCAGCTCCGACCTTCGAAGGCATCATTGTGGATCTCCGTTCGAAGTGGGTTCGACCACGAATCCAACGATTCCAGCCTCGCTTGAATCAGAGCTCCGGAGCAACTGTGGTGTTCTCGCCTTCCTGCTGTAGTGACACAGAAGCTTCTAGAATCAGAAGCCTGCAACCCTGTTCACGCCTCTGCCCCGACCGTCATCGCCAACAAGAAAATCCCCAAAAATTCTGACGACATCCTGGGTCAACCCCAGAGGTTTTGTCACTAGTTTCGTTGCAAACGGAGTTCGGGGCAGTCGGCAGCTACGTCAACACCGACTGTCTATCCGCCGTTCCAGAGGGCTGGCAGAAACGACGATCTTCATCCACTTCGGCTTCTAGCGTAGTTTTCCCCACCCCGCCTGGCCGGCTGATCGCACCTCCCTGTGTGGAGGTATATTTTGGTTGTAAGAACTAATCCCCACCCCTAGTCCAACCCCCTTGCATGGGGCGTAGTGCATGTAAACTAAAATTTTAGGTTGAAGCTTCATCGACGTGGCGTGTGGGTAAGCCCACGCTTCCTCGCTCACCCTCGTCTCCGGCCAAGATCGGTGTCTTCACACCGGTCAGGTGAGCTTCGGTTACCCCTTTGCTGGTTTCTTGCCACTGCTGGTTTAGTATTGCCGCTAGTGCCATCGGACGGTAAGTGAGTGCCCGATCCCAAATTACTATTGTGTGAGTGACTACCGCGGGCTAGTTGTGAGAGAGCCATTACCTCCCACGGCCTCAGTGTGCTGGCCGCCCCCGAGAGTGGGCATCCTAGGACCTTTAGGGGTTCAACCTTAAGCCAGCCAATCCCAGGAGCCCCGAGGTCCCGTCTCGGACCCTCACCACCATCACCAAGTTGCCTACGAGCACTAATGTGCGCTTAGCGAGAGAGTCCGCTCGAGTGAAGTTGCCGGTCCATGAATCTTGTTTGCTTGCTAGGTCCGAGGGATTGATAGATTAGTTGCTGCATTCCTAAGGCTTCATCAAACATCCTAGGTTGTGTCACATCACCTCATCTCTGATCGGGATCGGTGTCTTCACACAGATCAGGTGAGCCTCAGTTACCCCTTGCTCATCTTTCCCTTGCTGGTTTAGTATCGCCGCTAGTGCCGTCGGACGGCGAGTTGAGTGCCCGATCTCAAATTGCCATTATACGAGTGACTACCGAGGGTCAGTTGTGAGAGAGATCATTACATCCCACGCCCTCGGCGTGCTGGCTGCCCGTGAGAGTGGGCATCCCTGGACCCTTGGGGGTTCAATCCCAAGCTAGCCAATCCCCGGAGCAGTGAGGTCCCGCCCCGGACCCTCACCACCATCATTGGGTTGCCTACGGGCACGAGTGTGTGCTTAGCGGGTGAGTCCACTTGAGTGAAGCTACCGATCTGCTGAATTGTGCTTGCTTGATAGGTCCAAGGGGCATTGGTTGAGTGGCTGCCACCCCCAAGGTGGTGTCACATTACCTCCCTTATTGGTCATCCCTCTCGATTGTGTCGGCCCATGGAATATTGGTGCCCCTCGTAGGCTAGCCCTCGGGGTCTTCCATCCACTCAGGTCTGCCGGCCGCCATTATGCCACCCAGTATTAAGGAGCTTACTCCAGTTATGTGGGTATGCCTCCGCTTTCCTCCTGCAATCCTCTGGAGATGGGGAGATGCTGCCAAAATTTCGTCAGACATGCTTGACTAATTGCCCTCATAACTCGGGCTTAATAAGACATACTTTGAAAATAGTGAACCTCCTTGCTCGGGTATGAACCTCGCACGAGTCTCAACCCTATCTCAAGGGCATCCTGGACCCCAATTCACTCATCAATCAATTCAACACATGTTTATAGTTCAAATAAACTAAAAAATACCCAAAAATTAGCTAATCCGGCACGACCCTAATCCGGCACGCCCTAATACGGCGCGGTACCCCCCCCCCCCCCCCGCGCCGGTTTAAACTTACACTCAAACTCACTAAATTTTGGATGGTCACCACCCGACATGCCCTAATCTGGCGCGCACCGGGCGGATCACGCCGGTTAAGGCCATTTGCCTCCTCGCGCCATTTTAACCCTTTTACCTATGCTACCTCGTGCCGTTTTAACCCCTTACCTACGCCTGATCGCGCCCGTTTTGAATAAAAATGCGTCTTTCGTGCCGTTTTAACTCCTCTCTCATTCTCGAGCCAACCCTCGCCTTCTATGGCATGGGTCGATCAATGCGATCAACCATAAACCAAATAAGAAGAAACTTTTTAAGTTTAAATCATCTGTCATCATGCTTTTGCTAATCTATGCATTAGATATGGATATGCTTCCTATATGCTATGTTAATGCATGCTTGCCTGGACGAGACCTCGGTATATCAAATGGCCTCGACGGAAGGCCGGGTCACGCCCAACCCGAAGTCTTAGCTATGCACGATGGTGGTCTTCGGACCTACGTCCTCCGCCTCGTATCGAAGGCTCGAACTTAATGAATTATGCCTGCTCTGCATGATTAAGGAAATAACAAATGAATTGTCTCATGAGACCTTAAAGGTTTCACCATCGCATGCATTCTCTTGCATTCTATTTTAGCCTCGAACGGCTCGTTATCTCGGTAATTAATCAGAGGTTTCCCCCCTTATTGGAGGATGTAATTAACGTCATAACCTTTATGGTATGGCGGACTTTCGGTCCCGACATGTATCTCACTTTCGCCTGACTCGGGTCAGATTGAGCGCATAATAAACTCGTCACCTAGTGACTGGCACGCCCATGCAAATAAAACAAATAAAAAAATAAATACTAATAAAATAATAAACCCCGAATTTCCTGCTCCCCACAGGTCAATCTTCAAAGAGAATGTTTGGGGCATGAACCTGTGAACAAGAAGGCCTTTGGGAACAAGCTATATACCTCCTTTGTCTCTGGCTCACATGAAGCCAGCACATCTAGTGTTCCCCTAAAACCATGTGCTGTTCAGGAAAATCAAAAGCAAAAACAGAAAAACAAGTCTGCCTATGCTGATATTCATGCTAGGAAAGGCAATGTTAAAAACCATGCTTTGAATAAAATGAATGTTCATTGTTTCTATTGTGGTAAGCATGGACATGTTGTGCATGACTATTTTATCTTGAAGAATGATGAATTAAAAGCAGGCAAGATCAGGAGAAATAATGCAGGAAGCATTGTCAAAGGAAAGGTCTATGCCAGGAGGAAGCATGCTTAGCACACTTTCGTTCAGAAGTCTGGAGCTGGCCTGATGCGTCAATGCAGTCCTCAAGACAGGTCATTGCACCCTAAAGCCAACAGAAAACATTTCCTCCTCACAGCTCTCACTGTGGAAAATTTGGCCATACAGTCAAAGACTGTTGGCACTTGAAAGGTAGATCCCACGTTCATGCCAAAAAGGGTAATTTCCATGCTCATCCCTAAAAGCTCAATGCCCAGGCACACATGAAAATAGGAATTATAATGTGTGCTACTTTTACGGTGGTAAGCATGGACATGTGCTTGATAATTGTCATTGGGTGAAAAGTGATGAACTGAATGCCGCAAGGAAGAGAAACGTACATGTCAGAAATGCTGCTAACCATCAAGGACCCAAGAAAAGTTGGGTACCTAAAGATCCCAAATAAGAATTTTGGGTGCAGGGTGCCTTAGAGCTGAACAAAGATCAGCAAGAAATAAAAGCTCAAGGAATAGGTTTGTAAATAAAAATTTTCAGTTCATACTAGTTATGCATGTTAGGTTATTTTGCTACTTGTTATAGTTAAAGTCTTTCCTGCTTTCAATAAATTCTACACAGTTGTAAAACTCTTTGATAATTTGTTGAAAACCCCTCCTTGATTGATCGTAAAAATCTGTTATGATGAGAGGATGAACATAATGATGAGTTGCTTACAAGTTTATGGCTTAGCTTGTTGTTACCTCTAGTTTGGTAGCCATATGAATTTCCTGCTTATCATGGTTAACCATTGGTTTTGATGATGTTTGTTATGGCTGCATACATGTCAACTCTCATTCATGTGGACACATAATCTTTTGCATGATTGTCTTAACTTCCATGAGCATTGGACTAAGGGGGAGTTTGTAAATCTGCACTTCAGTTTAGTTTGCACATGTGAGCGTGCACTTGGAGCATCATCTTGTGGTATCTTGCACTCCATCGCATATCATGATAAGGGATCCAACATTAGCTCCCTGCCCTACTGCTAAAATGTGATGCACTCTCATGTCATGACCCGTTGGTATATGGAATGGAGACTTGTGGAAAGTTGTATCAAGTCCAACTAGAAACTATCACTATGCGTGAGAGGATCATCGGATCAAGTTCTCCGCCAAGTACCATGGGTCAATTGCTCATATAAGTGATAGGCTGCATACCCCGTTGGTTATTCCCTCAAATGCATTTTGAAGTTCATGCACAAGTTGAGGGGGAGTCTTCATGAAATTTCAATTGGCATGCTTGCATACTGTCCAGTCTAAAAATTCATCATGTTGATATCTGAATTGATTGCATCTTTTTAGGGGGAGCTTGTTCTGAGCACAATCTGTTAAAATCTCCTTGCCGTTGATCAGGTCAACCTTAGACCAACTTAGGTCGACACCATGGTTCATCCCTCTTGCAAACTACTTTCTGTCTGAGCTCAGGGTGTCGACACCATGAGATGCCAGTGTCGACACTCCTTCATCTGCTGGTCTACTTTACTTATTCTAGTCTGAGCTCACTGTATATCCTCAGGGGGAGTGTTTAGTGCCTACTTCCATTCATCTACCCAAGTGCATTCCATGCCTTCTTCAGCCCTTGCATCATATTGCTAAACTTCTATGGTTCTCCTTGGGTATGAAATGCTCTTTAAATTTGAATCTTCCTAGATGTCTGAAACTCTACCATCTTTGTATGCTTAGATGTCTGATCCTATCTCCTTGAATGTCTTGAACTCCTTGGAGGATTTTCTATCTGTCATTGAAGTTCACTTATCAGAGTAAATCCTTAAGAGGAATCTTGTTTTATGGAGTTCTGCAATATTGCCCTGAACATGAAAGCTATTGGTTTAAGGTTAATGGGTTCATGAGCTTTGAACTGAATTTTTCATGAAAGTGGTTGTATTCAATTTTAATAGACCTAAACTAGTTTTTCAAGTTTTGACATGTTATGCCTTCCTAAATCTGAAAGTTTATCCTAAGTACAAAGGCATCTTTGTTTTTAAAACTTCATTGTAGTATTATTTTTAAACATTTGTAAAATCTGAAGTTTTCAAGAAAAAGGGCTACAATGAAAGCAATGGACTTTAGTCATACTGAGTAACTGGGGATAT
This sequence comes from Amorphophallus konjac, assembly GCA_022559845.1. Taxonomy (NCBI): domain Eukaryota; kingdom Viridiplantae; phylum Streptophyta; class Magnoliopsida; order Alismatales; family Araceae; genus Amorphophallus; species Amorphophallus konjac. The sequence goes on along the minus strand of CM040121.1, from coordinate 453,186,658 downwards.
TGGCGTCTGATAAATGTATATCCTTATGCAAAAAAGTGTGTGCTGAGTTCAGTACTCTAAGGCAGAGCAATGTCATTGGATTCATCGAGAAACCAAGTCCCTTCACCAATGAAGTGGAGAGGACAACGTCATGAAGTGCCTTGCTACCTCTGTTCTATGTGAAGTAGAATTGTGAGCTACACTGAGTAACTGGGGGTGCTGGCGTCTAATCAACATGAACTCTCACGTCAAAAGGTGCATGCTACGCTTGACTGTTCGTAAAAATAATAACAGTTGATATCCAATAGTGATTTCAAAAAAAAAATATGAATCTATAGTGCCCATGGATAAAATCAGAAACGTCTAGGTGTTTAACCTCAATAGTTTTTGTAGTTACTCTCAAAGGAGCTAATGGAATTGAATGAGTACGGTGAGAGGAGGTTAACCTGGTTTTAGTATGAAATTCTGGTTCATTTCTATTAATGATTGAATGCAGATATTTTCAAATGTTTATTTTTGATAAACTCAGAATTCATCAGTTTTAAACCAATTCGTTTATAAGGGCTTCTTCATTGAAATTGTACAACTGAAGATTCTAAAAAATTTATAACTCTACATTTATGAGCTTGGCTTCAAACTGAAGATCTCCCATCCTAAAATGTCTTGAATCTGATCCTTGTGTCCAGATTTCTTGTTGATCCATGCTCCTAACAATTGGTATCAACTCTCTAAGGAATAGGTTTTAGTTCCTCATGTACTTGGATGGTTTACATTTTTGTCTCATGCATTGCATAGAAAACATTAAAAATATGAAAACCATAAAACCTAAAAGTCTGAATATCCTAAAAACTAAATCAGTTGTGTGGCTATCGAATTGATCTCTGATTACATCATCTTGTTATGCTCAACCATCTTGCATGTTTTTGCCTCTCTTGTTGTTTTGATATGAACTGTTGATGCCAAGTCAAGGGACCTAACAATAAGGGACCCAACAATTGGTATCACTAATTGGGCAAGGGGGAGAATGATTCAAGGTTTGCACTCTCATTGCATTTGGTTGCTTCAGTCTTGCACTTTAAATCCTTATCACCCCATGTGCTTATTTACTGATTCTTGTATTGGCCTTAATCTAAGCCCTCTTTGCTGATGGCAAAGGGGGAGAGAAGGTTATTGAGTCAGTAAAAGGGGAAGAGAAGGTTTGTTGAGTGGGGAGAGAAGGTTCGTTGAGTCATCATCTGTTTCATTATTCTACTGTTAAGTTGACTCATAATGTCGCATAGTGGCCATCATCAAAAAGGGGGAGAATGTTGGATATATGATGTTTTGATGATGTCTGAGTATGATTCATTATCATACTATTGAATTGATTTAACTATGCTCTAATGTGCATGATAATGTCTTTGATGCTCCCAAGCTATGCTCATCATGAAAGCGCTCAGAAGACTTAAGACTCACGAGATAGTCAAGAAAAGATTGAGAGAATTCAAGAAAGGGAAATTGAGACTTGAAGAAAGGACCTTGGCAGACCAAACTGCATAGAATATGCTCCTAGAAGCTAAGACATTGTTGTTGCACAAAAATCGAGGTAACTGGTTGCATAGAAAATAAGGCAGATGATAAAATTGATGGTTTGCACAGAAACCAAGAAAAGGTTGGCAAAAGAAAGAGAAATCAAACTGAGCAGAACTTAGATAAGAAGTGCAATCTCTTAAAGGATAGGTCGACCTCAACTTCACTTCTCCGACCTCTTCAAGCCTTCAAAACTGCTGTATTGACCTCATTGTCTAGCTGCTTTGACCTCAGAAAGAAGAAAGTCCAAGTAGTTCTCTGATGCTCTGACCTTACAATGTTGCTGCTTTGACCTCAGGTCCTCACAGTAGGCAAAAAAGCCCAAACAAGCTTCAGCGGTGTCGACCTCATGAAGCTGTAGTGTCGACCTCACCAGCTGTAGCAGCCATCCATTTAAATAAATCCCTAAGGGTAGTGGAGAGGGGGAAAATCTACCGCCCAAGAGCACGGGCCAACTAGGTCTAATTTGACCCAACCAGGCCCAGCTCCCTAAAGTGACAGCCCCATTCTGGGCCCACTTACTCCAAGCCCAAAAACCCTCTCAGATCAGCACTTCCTAGGCAACCCTGGGTCTGGAAGTCCGAGCGACAGGTCGATCAGGAAAGCCCCTACAAGGGTCCAGTGCTCCCTGTCTGAGCTACTCCTCCATTACTCGGAAGGACTCTCAGCAGGCGCCCCAAGCTTGAACCGACCGTCGGAAGCGCATCTAAGCATCCATTACGCATCCTCTGGGAGCAGGGAACTCCATGGGATAACGGAGAGCAGAAGTCCTCGTGCTATTAAAAGCCCACGACGAGGACATAACCTCCCCGGAATCCCCTCGGCTCCCTGGACTCTTACGCTAAAATGGATTGCTATATAAACCCCAGGAGAGCCCTCCAGAAAGGTAAGCAAGCATCCTGAGAGAAAACCACTGCACCTCTTGGTAGAGAATAATCTCACGCCCTTTCTTTCTCCTACCACCTCTCTTTGCATCTGTGCTCTATCACATTTGCTGACTTAGGCATCGGAGGGTTTCCCCTGAGGTTCGATCCCTAGGCACCTCTGACTTGTTTCCCCTCTTGCAGATTATACACACGTGGTGACCGTGACCAAAGATTCCTCCCAGATCCCACGGCTCAGGAGCAGCGCGAGATCATCCCTCTTCATCTGGCGCCATATGTGGGAAATGAGCAAAGAGCCATAATGGTGTGAAGAAATTCTGGTAGGAGAACTGTTGGCGACAAGGGGAAGACCATGGTGGCAAATGGAGGACATGTGCCTCCCCACCCCGTGGAAAACCTCCCCTCCAACGATAACAACCAAGCTGATGAGCCGCCTCCACCGCCCGAGGGGATGCAATCCCCCAATGGGAATTCTGACACTCTCCAAACCCTCAACACAAAACTGGACATCCTCGTCAAATAGATGAGAACCCAGGCGGCTAGGGAAGAGAAGTCACGACTTCCCGGGGAGAGCCCCCCCCGGTGGAGCTTCCCAACAAACCACTGGAGGCCACTTCACCCTTCGAGGGTGACGGCTCATACGTAATCAGTCGGGAGGACCTTCACACGCCCCTCATCCAGAACAAGAAGCCTCCTCCACCCCGAGGAGAGAAGGAACCGGGACATGACGGTAGTTCCCAGAAACTGATCACCTCGAGGGATAATGCGGTAGCCCACAGGGATGCCCCCACAGCTCCTCGGTTCATCGGCAATCGGAGCTATCCCTCCAGTTGCGAGACTTCAAGCGACGATTTGCGGAACAAGAGTGTGCCCTCCGCGCTCTGCAGAAAACTTCCGCCAAGGAAGATGAGGAGCAATCCCCATTCTTCGATGATATCTTAAAGGCCGAGATCTCCCCCAGAATCTCGCTATTGACCTTCAAGTCGTATGACGGCCAAGGAGGCCCGACCGACCACTACAACAGCTTTGATGCTCTGATAACCTTACACGGGGCCTCCGACGCTGTCAAATGCCGAGCGTTCGTAACCACCTTGGTCCAAGGGGCTCAGTCCTTGTTCCGAGCGCTCACCCCCAGCAGCATTCGCGACTTCAGACAATTCGGTCGAGTATTCAAGGAAAGCTTCGTCAGCAGCGGCCCTCCAAGGTCAGTAGCGAGGTTGTTGGCCCTAAAGCATGCACAAGGGGAAAAGGTTTGGGCTTATATTAACCTATTCAAATTGGAGGCCCTGCGCATCCCTTGCTTGGACGTTGCCTCAGCCATCACCGCGCTGACCGGAGGCACCTGCGATAAAAACCTCCAGCGGGAACTGATCTTCCATCCCCCCACCTCCCTCGCCGATCTGGTGACCCTAGCCCTGCGCCATGTAGAGTGCGAGGAAGTCCTCAGCGCTTGCCGCGGTCCGACAGGCTCGGGTCGGGAGGGGGATAAGAAGCAACCATCTGAGTAAGGCTCGGCCAAGGAAAGCGGCGGAACTAGGATGGGGAGTGGAGGGAGCCCCCTCAAAAATACGAGCGGTACACTCCCCATCCTCCCCCGTCTACGAGCTATAGGAAGACATCAAGGGCTTGGGCCGCCTCAGCCAACCTGAACCTATGAAAGCCAAGTGCCGCAACTGCCGCAAACATTGCCAGTTCCACAATGACCACGAGCACCATACCGAAGATTGTCACCAGCTCAAGGACGAGATCGAGCGTCTCGTTCGCCAGGGAGACTTATCTCGGTATGTGCCCGAGCACTAGAAGGAGGACCATGGTATTCCAAAAGAAATTGACAACTGCCCCCGCGGGGTCCACATCAACGTCATTTCTGGTGGCGAGGCATCAGGAGGAGACAGTAGCCGAGGAAGAAAGCGTCACGCTGAACAAGCAAGCAGTGCCTCCGAGCCCCCCAAAGCCCCGCCAGTAAGCGAACAACAGACCTTGGTATTCTCCGACCAAGACATGGAAGGATTATCTACCCCGCACGATGATGCTCTTGTAGTATCGGCTACTATATACCATTGTAACGTAGATAGGATACTGGTTGACAATGGTAGTGCCCCTGATGTACTCTCGTACGAATGCTTCCTTAAGATGGGTGAGAACCCCTCCAAGCTCCGCCCAATTCAAACCCCCCTTTGTGGGTTCAATGGCCAGGCAACCTATCCCGAGGGAGCCCTAAGCCTACCGATCACCATCGGCACCCCTCCTAAAACCGTCACGGTTATGGTTGACTTCATTGTGATCAAGGGGATGTCGGCCTATAATGCCATCTTCGACCGAGGTATCCTCAGTCAGACAAAGGCAGTGCCCTCAACCTTTCACCAAAAAATGAAGTTTCCCACCAAATGCGGTATTGGGGAAGTCCGAGGTAACCAGGCAATAGCTAGAAGGTGCTACATAATCCCGGTCAAAGCCATAAGGCCAGAGGGAAAAAAGAAAGGGGCTGAAGGAACAGAGGATGGACTGGCAACATCCGAGCCTGGTGGCAAATTGCTGACAGTCTTCCTTAGGGATGACATGGCCCTAGGAGTAAGGATTGGGGCTGACTTACCACCCGATGTACAAGAGCAGTATAAAAATTTCCTTTCGGAGTACATTCAAGTCTTTTCATGGTCTGATGAGCACCTTCCCAGGATTCCTGGGGAGATGGTGGTACACAAGCTTAAGCTCGACCCGTCGGTAAAGCCCGTCCAATAACGTAGAAGAAAGCATGCCATAGAGAGGCAGGTGATCATCAAAGAGCAGATTATCAAGGGAAATAAGACCGGCCTATTTTGACCGGTCCTTTAACCGACATGGCTTGCCAATGTCATCTTGGTACCAAAAGCTTCGGGCAAATGGCGAATGCGCGTGGACTTCACCGACCTCAACAAAGCCACTCCGAAAGACTGTTACCCGTTACCGAGCATCAACCAGCTAGTCGACTCGACCTCTGGTAACGAGTTGCTCAGCTTTCTGGAAGCCTACTCCAGCTATCATCAGATCCGAATGGACCCAGTGGACGTCGAGAAGACTGCCTTCATCACCGACTTCGGCATCTACTGCTACACCCGAATGCCCTTCGGGTTAAAGAATGCCGGAGCAACATACCAGCGGCTGATCAACCTCATCTTCGAGGGATAAATCGGATGAAATGTCGAGGCCTACATTGACGACATGCTCGTCAAGACTCTGCCAAAGAACACCTTGCCGACCTAGCCGAGACCTTCGGCACCCTCCTAAGGTACAACATGAAGCTCAACCCAGTAAAGTGCGCCTTTGGAGTCCGATCCGTTAAATTCCTGGGCCTCCTAGTAACCCAACGTGGGATCAAGGCCAACCCCAAAAAGATTCAGGCCATCCTGAACATGAAGCCTCCCGCTTGCGTCAAGGATGTCCAGCGCTTGACCGGACGAATCGCTGCACTCAACCGTTTCTTGTCCCGAGCGGCCGAACGATACCTGCCTTTCTTTAAATTGTTAAGAGGGCCCAAACTAGCATCTGCTACGTTCGCTTGGGATGGGGAATGTCAAAAGGCTTTTGCCGAGCTAAAGGAATTTTTGGCTTCGCCCCCAGTGCTATCGAAACCAGTCCCGGGTGAAACGCTGCACCTCTACCTCTCGTTGACCCCTTCAATAGTAAGCTCAGTCCTGGTTCGAGACAACGCAAGAGTCCAGCGACCAGTGTACTACACCAGCAAGGTGCTCGGCAACTTCGAAAGAAGGTACCCCGCAATCGAGAAACTTGTGCTAGCGTTGGTGACCTCGTCCAAGCACCTCCGGCCCTACTTCCAAGGGCACTCCATCGTCGTATTAACCAACGAGCCCCTAAAGAGGATCCTCGCTCACCCTGAAGCTTTGGGTCACCTCATCAAGTGCGCCATAATGCTCGAGGCATACGACATCTCGTACCGCCCCCGCTCAGCCATCAAGGGACAGGCACTCGTGAACTTCATCGTAGAGAGCACCGTCCCGACCGAAGAGGCTGAACTACTAGCACCCGGGCCTGCTTGGGACCTTTTTGTCGACAGATCCTCCAACTCAGCCAGCAGCGGTGTCGACGTCCTTCTCAAATCTCCAGAAGGAGCCGAACTGCAATACGCCTTAAAGTTCAACTTTTCGGCGTCCAACAATGTCTCTGAGTACGAGGCTCTCATCTCTGGAGCCAGGATGACATGACAATTGGGAGCCGAACGAGTCAAGATCCATACTGACTCCCAGCTAGTTGCTAGCCAGGTCAGCGGTGATTATGAAGCTCGGGAGGCACCGATGGTCAAGTACCTTCAACTGGTAAAGGAGATAGCCTCTCTATTTTGAATTTTCAGGTCATCCGGATAGCTCGGGAAGAAAACTCCCGGGTGGACGCCCTCTCTTGGTTGGCCTCCTCTATAAGCCCAGAAGGTACCCGATCGATCCTCCTCGAAGAGCTAGAGTGACCGAGTATAGAAGCAGAACTCATGACCATTGATCAGGCACCCTTAAGCGACTGGCAGACCCCATATATCTCTTGGCTCCGTGATTCTCAGGAGCCCCCTGACCCTCGAGAATCTCAGAGACTGAAGTACCAAGCTCGGTGCTTCATCATCTGGGACGAAGCCTTGTACCGAAGGTCTTTTTTGGCCCCCTCCTCAAATGCCTCAGTACCAATGAGGCTCGCCAAGCAATTCAAGAGGTCCACGAAGGTGTCTACGGCGCGCACCACAGAGGAAGATCGCTCGCCAGGATCTTGCTGCGGCAAGGCTACTGGTAGCCCACTCTCTAATGCGACTGCTCAACCTACGTACAAAAGTGTGACTGATGCCAGCGCGTTGACCATCTGGTCCATCAGCCCGCCTCGGAACTCGTCACGCTTATCGAGCCGTACCCCTTCGCTCGGTGGGGGATCGACATCCTGGGACCATTCCCAATGGCCCAGGCCCAGAGAAAGTTCATCATAGTCGCCATCGACTATTTTACCAAGTGGATCGAAGCTGAAGCATACGCCCGGATCATCGAGTCGGTCGTATGGAGCTTCGTTTGGAAGTCGATCATCTGTCGCTTCGGTATCCCCCGAGTGATTGTGAGCGATAACAGACGATAATTTGACTCTCGTTACTTTCGAGACAGATGTGCCGACCTACACATTCGCAATCACTTCACTTCGGTAGTCCACCCTCAGGCTAACGGGCTGGTAAAAAATGCCAACAAAACCCTTCTAAAAGGCATTAAGACTAGGCTCGAAAAAGCCAAGGGTAGCTGGCTCGAGGAATTACCAAGCGTATTATGGTCACACCGAACCACTCCAAGAACGGCCACCGGTGAGACCCCCTTCCAGTTGGTATATGGCACTGACGCCGTGATTCCATTGGATCTCGGCAGCCCATCCCTCCGAGTCACCCACTTCTCGCCCTAGGCGAACGAGCAAAAGCCCCTTGAGAACCTCGATTTGGCAAGCAAAACCTGAGAGATAGCAAGCATCCGAGGCACGGAATATCAGCGGTGCCACACTCGCTATTACAACTCCAAAGTCCGAGATAGACATTTCCACGTAGGAGACTTCGTCCTGAGAAAAGCCGAAGCCTGTCGACCACTGGAGGTGGCGGGAAAGCTGGCCCCTAACTGGGAAGGCCCCTACCGAGTGGTCGAGACGCTCGGGAAAGGGGCGTACCGGCTATCCACCATGGAAGGAGTGCCCATCCCTCGGATGTGGAACGTGACAACATTACGAAAGTTCTCTTTTTGAGCTTTTTTCCGCAACATATAAGCAACAGATGGCAATACCAACTTTCCTTTTCATTTCATTTACTCTTCGTACATCAGATAGGCCACAGCCAATACAATGCATATTAAAAATCAAGACAGTACATCCACTGGTACCATGAAGCAAGCTGATCACTCGGCACGGGCAAGGTAAGCATCCCTAAGCCGAGCCACTGACTCTACCTAGTGTAGAAACTGGCTCGGATAACGGGATGACTGGCCCTATTCGCTTGGGAAAATCAGAGAAAGGTATCAGAAAGGAAGAGGAAGAAGAGGAAGGAATGCCCGGATGTCGGAAAAATAGGAGAAGGCCTCCTCTGCCAACTCTTTGCAAGGGAGTAAGGCTGGATGCCGAACAGACAGCAAGCACCCTTGAGCAGTGCAAGCAAAGATGAAGACTTTGGCATCCTCGAAAAAGTGAAAGAAAAAAAAAGAGTTGGTTGAAGAGCAAAAGAGGGAGAAAGACTGAACAGCCCCTCGAAGAGATGAGAAGGGTGATGGGGATGGAAGAGAAGAAGGGAGAAGCGGGCAATGGTGAGGAAGGAGTAGGACGAGGCCGCCGTGCCGAACACCCTTTTCCTCGAGCCTCCTTCCACTTCTACCCTCCTCGTAAGATAGTGGCGGCGGTCCAGCGGTCAAGAATGGGCACATTGCTACGCACTATCCCTTCTTGCACGCCGCCCGCCCATCCTGTCCCTTCTTCCACGCCGAAGTATTAGGAACGCCTTAGCGGCCGCCAGGGTCGTCATCTTCCGAGTCGCCCTCCAAGCCTCGCTGACAACTTCCTAGCGCGAAAGGCAGATCCTATGCCAGAAGGGAGAAAGAGGAGAGACTGCAAGAGAATCCTTAAGTGGTGCTAAGAGGTGGGGACGCCCTCTGGGACCCTTTTTATAGGCCGGAGGGGGGAACACTGGCCTTAATTGATCCTCCCCTCAAAAACACGCGAAAGGCAACAAACCTTCCCTAAGGGGCAGTTACTCTGTTTCCCTCCAATCGCCTCTCCCATAGGGACGCACAAAATGGATAAATCAGTCAAAGCATGGAAAGCAGAAAGGCGGAAAGGTGCCAGTGCCACGTCAGCCACGTGGCCAATCAGCACGGAAGAGGCTTGCGAAACGTATCAAATCTCTGTTCTTCTGGCAACCGCAGATACGGTAATCAAGTCACGCTAAAGGTGGTAAGATATTGACAACCCAGATGAAGGAAACCACTGCCATCATACATAGAAAGAAAAGTTTTTATATGGCAACATGAAACAAAAATATATGTATGTACATCCAGCTCATACCCCTCCTAGTCTATGGAGATTATGGGACTTTGAGAAGCCCACGGCCTTTCTTGAGGTTTGGCGTCGTGGAGCTCGGCGAGCGAGGAACCCTCAACGTTCGGAGATCCACCCCCGGAATCCTCAATGGCGACCGACCAGACACTGACCCCACTTGTGTGGGAACTACCTCAGTCGTGTGCCCCCCCGAGGCAATCAGAGTTGGCGACTCCTCTATTGAAGCAGTAGCCTCCAATCTCCCCCCTTCACTTGACATCTGAAAGGAAGAATCTGTGATGTCCTCGTCCGAATCATAACGCTGCCCAGAAGGAAATTTGAGCCCTTCGAGCACCTCCTCTTAGGCCACGGCGACCGCTAGATTGAAGCCTTAGGTGAACCCCTTCCGTAGCCCCCGTCGGTAACTGGGCTCACAATACGAGAAGGCGGCCTTCTAGAGAGCTGTGTGGTAGCCCTCTGAGTTCATGTATCGATCGACCGCCTCCGCCCCGACTTGCTCAGCATCCCTCTCTAGCTCGGCCACCTTCTGCTCGGACATAGCCAGTGTTGGGTCCCACAGTGTAGTGGCACGGATCTAGAGGGGGGTGAATAGATCCCTCTCTTTAAAAATTAAAACCAATTGAGTAACTTAAGCGCCTCTCAATCTAACCCCACCAAGCGTAAGCAATAGACAAGATCACACATGGAGAATTAGCAAATTTAACTAACAACGGTATACATGGACAAGTCTAGCATTGATGAGCAACATGGTGAGCAATCCATCCTGTGAATGGTGATAGAAGATAGGGAGCACACACACAACCAATCACAAGTGCATAGAGACATTTAGCTGGTTCGGGACCACGACGGGTACCCTACGTCCACCCCTCACCACCTCGGTGAGGCTTCACTAAAACGCTGCTCAAGGTAGCACACGGGGATGAACCCCAATACACCACACGTTGCACGACGGCAGCAAACCACATACACGAGCACGAAGCTCAACACGCTGCTACGCAACACACACACGAGGGTGAACCCTCAACATGGTGCTCAACACCACACACACACACTAAGACAGGGAACGCACCCCAATAGTGAATCCACACTCGGAGACACCGCTCCGAACACACACACAATCAATCTCAGTTTAAGGAATGATCACAGGTATAAAAGCAAGCTCAATGAACATCAACTAGACAAAGGATAACCACAAGTACGGACAGAAAATGGTTCAGAAAACTCCTGGTCGAAAATGATGGAACTGGGTTCTTGGGCAGCTGGGTTTCTTCTTCTCTTCAGTCAAACTATTGGTTGAAGCACGCAGTAGATTCATTAACAGATTCATTGTTGTTGCAGCTTGAAAGATGGACGATCGAGGTTCTTCTTCTATTCAGTATGTCTTCAGCTCATTGATCGTTTGGAGGAGATATAACCGTGGAGCTTCATAACACCTTCAACTAGGTGGAAGTTCATCATCTTCAGCCTTGAATCGCGCCCAGCTCGCCCTCGAGATGAAGGAGATGAAGCTTCATCCTCCTGTTCTTGCAAACACCCAAAAATCTTATATATCATTAGATGCTTTCTCTCCTCATCAATAAACCCTATCTCTTTCATTTTATACCACAAGGGAATGAAGGGCCACGTGGAGGATATTATCCCCCAAGGACAAATCACAATCGGGCACAAAAAGAATGAATCGAGCTAGGGCCCCGGCTGCCGCATGAACCGGCGTGCTTTCCGGTTGCCAGAAAGTGTCGACTCACAAAGTCGACACTCATGGCCGCCCAAGCCTTGAAAGCCAACCGGACAGATAGAGGCGTAGAAAGTGTCGACTCAAGGAGTCGACACATTCAGCGAGCTCGATAAGAAACGGCCAGACAGAATCCCCTGGAAAAAATGTCGACTCTGTGAGTCGACATTTGTACCCGGGGTAAGCCTGTTAAACAACAACACAGAACTGCACAATAAAAAGGTCGACTCATGGAGTCGACTTTTTATCTCACAGTTCGAAAGCATAAGAGGCCAGGCTTAAAAGCTTATGGACCCGGGACAAAGTGTCGACTCACAGAGTCGACACTTTTCCTGACATAAGCAAGATTAATAAAACACTCAATGGGGTTATCCAAAACACATGAGACATTAAGGACTAATACATGTATGGAAGAATTAAGTAAAAGCAACCCTAAATCATAGACATACCACGCAGATACTGATAGGGAATTACCTTGGGATTTGTTCATCCAGTCTACACAATAATCCTCCTTCAACCATCCAAACAAAACAACTTACCATTTTAATGTTTCAATTTAATGACAGCCACTTGATCTTGACATCGATCTCCATTGAAAGTCCCTGTCATAGTTACACACTAAAGGTCAGTCTTCAATTATCATTTACTTTCTTGAAGGTTAATCTCTAGCTCTCATCAATCACTCAATATTTGAACTAAATCTCTTCAAACTACATGATAGCTATCACAATAGCTTAAATGCTATTCAAATCAACTAGGGAAGAGTTTCACCCAATTTGGTCGGAGACTTTCCTTTCTCACTAACTCCTGTAAACATATCAAAGCACACGCCAGTTATCTTCATCAAATGATCTCAAAGTTGGATTTCCCAGTTAGCTATTGCATTTATATTCAATCGAGCATCACTCAACCAACTAGAGCAGTTCAAACCATTTCATATCCAAAGACCACATCTCCAATTAAATAATGAATCACACACACACATTGTATTTAATCATCATCAAAATTTCTTACCACAAGGTTGTGCACGGGGTTCAACAATCTTCCCCTTTTTGATGATGACAAATACTATGTGGAATTTCAACCCACACTAAGCATTCAGTCAACAACCCATGTTTGGCATTTCAACCACATTCATTCTGGACATGCAATCCATGCACTTTGAACAAATTTAACTGGCTATGGTTCATTGGATAGCACATACATCAAAAGATATTAATGCATTCATCCATCAACAGAAAATTAAGGCAACCAGGGAAATTAAGGTTCAAAAGAGGTTTTCCTATCCACAATTCACAAGCCATATCACGAAATCCATAACCAACAGGAATTACATTTCCAATGCTCATGTTCCCACAAAATATCACTTAATCATCAACCATGTCAATCATCAACCATGTCCATAGATAACATTAGCATCATGATATCAATTGTCACAAGACCGTCACAGGACCGACACATAAACATTACAAAACATAAACATGACATCCACAAGACTTAGACATAACAACCACACAAGACACAAGGCAGCACATTTCATCTCCCCCTTTGTCATCAACAAAAAGGAGTGGTAAAGGGGGGGGGATCAATCAGCTCGGTCAATTGAAGTAGAGTGCCAAAGATCAAAGCCTCAAGGAGAGGCAGGAGGTGTTCGTAAACGTCGGAGAAAATCAGATAGATCATCAAATTTGGAGTTTTGAATGCCCATAGCAGTGTGGAGGGAATCAATGGAATCAGCCATAACAACAAACTTATGAAGATAGGTGTCATGATGAAGCTTCAGTTCCTTGACTTCCTTGGTTAGCACATCCACAGATTCCCTGACATTGCAAACTTCATCACTTAATTCATCAATTTTGGTGTTCAGTGATGTATACGCTGAAGATGCAGCCTGTCACACTCTGGTTCTTCTGATAGGTTCTTCATGATCATCACCTTCACTTTGGTCAGACCCCGCTGCCGGGGCTTTGCCTTTCTTCGACCGAAGAGTATGAACAAGAACTCCATTTCTTAGCTCATAACCCATGTTGCTGCAGATTGATGGAATAGTGTAAATGTCAGCATCCCGAATTGGATGACTGACCTGTTTGCTCAAATCAATATGCAGGGACGGAAAAATTGGGGTTAATGTTGCTCCATAAGGCAAATTTCTATTCTTGGACTTCCTGCAACTGGTTATATATTCCATCATCACTTCCAGAAAGTTGACTGGTTCTCCACTCATGATTTGAACAAATAGGAATTTATGCCTATTAGTTACTTGTTCCCTTGACCCTGATCTAGGCAATAGAATAGTGGTCATCATGTGATGTAATATTCTTTGCAGAGGTGGAAATTCATTTGCATTCAACTTCGGTACACAACCTTCTATTGCTACCTTATCAGTCATGAGTTCATACGCAAGCTCTTTAGAATAAATGGCTTCCTCATAAATCATCCCACTATCATAAGGCAAATTTAGGACTTTTCCAATCAATTGAGCAGTTAATGGAACAGGGTGCCCATCTAATTCTGTGTACAGTTCATCATTTTTCACAACCATGTTTCCATAGAACTGATGGACTAGGGAATGATAAACTCTTCTGTGTTCAGTCATGAAGGGAATCAAATTGGGTTGCTTCCTCAACAATTCAAGTAACCTCGGCAGAGTAGTTTTGATGCTCCTAAAATCAACGGCACGAGGACGCAACACTTTTCTCTCAACCAGCATCTTTGTCTCAGTAGCTCTTTTCTTTCTCTGAGCCTGGGCTTCTTTATCTTTGCGCCATAGCTCTGTTTGGATGCGGGCTTCTTCTCTTTCCAGCATTGATCTCTTCTTGGGTGCCATATGTGTAGCTCGGACAGCTATTAACGCAAGCAGATGGTGAACGGAGACGCAGCACAATGCCCATTTAGCAGACGGTGGTAGTCCACAAGGTAGTTAGATCTTCACTCCTCAAACAGCAGCCTGCTCAAGACGGACGTCGTTCCAAGGAGGGCGCCACGAATGCTTCAAGAGGAAGAAGAGGAGCGGACGTCGCCACCTACCGGAGTGGTCCTCGGGGTTGAGTGATGTAGATGAGGAGAAGTTTAAGAAGGAGGAAGACTGGAGAAGAGGGACCGCGGAGGCTATAGGGAGAGGAAGGTCTCCCGCGGCACAGTGTGAGGGATGGAGGACGGAAGGGTTGCGAAGTGATCTTAGGGCAGAGGATGAGGTGAATGGGTTTTGGAGGGTGTGGATGGTGGGTTAAGGTGGAGTGGGTTCGACCAAAAAAGGATCCAAGTTGCCTTGGGTTTCAACCAAATAGGTGGGTGGAGTGAAGAGAGACCCCAGCGGTCCGGTTCACTTACTGATTCCTGAACGCAAAGTGTCGACTCGATGAGTCGACACATTTTTGAGGTGGTTCTGTCTCGCGAGAAGAAGAAGAACACGGGTATAAAAGGTCGACTCCAAGAGTCGACTTTTTTTTTGAACTTTGAAAATTCAAAAGAGCTGAAAGGAATTGAAAGCCAGATGATCAACAGTTGAAATCCATGAGATTATAAACTCAAATTGGGTAAGAATGTGGGTTGTTCAACTGAGAAAAGATCTTGGACAACGGAGATCAAACAACCAAAATTATGACCAATACAATTTAACATGGAAGCATTCATGTCCAATATGCATCACACTTCGTGGCAACTAGATTATTGGAAGAAATAGACCACATTTAAACTGATGACTTTTATCTTCATGAAGTAGCAATAAAGCCAAACTTGCTTACCTTGACCCAAGGGAAGCTGTTACCTTGAATCCTTCATAATGAGCAATTCAATGAACTCATGGCAAACCACATAAGTGTCACCCAGTCCAACCTGTTAATACTGAGTAGTACAGCTCATGGTCAGTGCAGTGTGAGGCAAAGTTAGTGCAATTGACACATTATCTTAGCAGTAAATCAAAACTCAAGACAGTCCAATCATTACTTGTTTTCAATTCAGCACATGGACACATTCAACATTGAAACACTCATGGCAATCCTTTTAGCAAAACCCTCTGTAGTGAATATTCATGGAAACACAAGTTGAAGACTTGAAATTTCAGAAATGTATTCACACGATTAGAAGGACTTTTCATGGGGGTTCATACAATCATGATCAACTCATGCACTTCAAGCATGCACACAGGCAGTCAGGCATACATAGATATTAAATCAAGCATGAGGGTCCCTTAGGGACATGTATATAGAGAATGCAACTGATTTTAGCATTATGTCTATGAACCATATTAACATGGTTGTGCTTACAAGTAGATGTACTGCATAACCACTGAAAATCAACTAATTCAGGAAGTACATTCAAACAATCATGCTCAAATTAAGCATGTGAACAATGAGGAATGACTTTCAAAGCAATATGGATAAGCACATGTTCTAACGAACACTGACAAGAATCTCTCCTCCCTACAGTTCAATACATAGTGCTCGACTTTTGGTAGCTTTGCACAGTCCCATACAAATTTGTTCATATATTTTAAATAGTAACAAGACTAACCTTTTGACACGAGACATGCCCTTTGTCTCAGGGGCAATTCCCGGTTACTCGGTATCGTCACTTATGATAATGTGGATAAGACACTTTCCTATGCGAGTTTCCTCCTTTATTTTAGGGGGGATTCCCGATATACTCGATGTCAAATCACACTTATTCAATTTTAGTGGGACTGACAGCTTTTTCCTCACGAGTCACTAGATTTTAATGTAGGGGTTTAAGAATCCTTAAAAGTGTTGAGTGGAATAACAGAGATCCTTATTGAATGAAGTCAGTTGTCTCAAGGTTCCATATGAAGTGAGTGATTGAACAGATAGTAGTAGATGAATTAGTCTTTTCAAGGTTTTGTCTCCCCCTAAGTGTATGCACGGATGAAAACCAAAATGTCCTTGTTAATATGTGTCATGAGGCATTCATGCCTGGATCAATGCAAGTTTATTTAACAAGGTTGTTCGGTCGTAGAAGAGTTCAAAAAGTAACATATGTATATGATATACACTCAAGCATGCCAAAATGGTGTATTCAAGCGAGTTGATTACCGGTACGTGGCGGAGAACGTAGGTCTGAAGATCATACTCACGCATAATGAAAGCTTCCAGGTGGACTTGATCCACCTTTCCACTGACGTCATTTTATATATCGGTGAATCATGGCATTCATGCACATGAATATGAAGTATATGCAAGTCTGTACATCAAAATGACAGATGACTGAATTTTATTTGTATTAACAAGTGTGCAAAAATATGTGATATTTATAAGATGTAAAGTGTGTGTGCTCTATGTGTAAAGTTCAACTTTTATTCACAAAGAGTGACGAGTGTAACTAGAGAAAACTTTGTGAACAACTGCAAAACAATAGTTGTTCACACAAGAAAGCATGAGTAAATGCCAATAAGCTCTATGAACAATTGCAAAAGATTGTTATTCACACGTGGAAATAAGAGTGGAATGTATTACCACACTAGCTCATCAAATTTCTTGCCTTGGAGGATTTTTATTCTATTGACAGCTTCTTCCATCACAAGGCATCCCTGCAAAATAAGTAGTCATTTTGAGGTTTTGGGAACCCAAGCCATCTTGGGTCCCTGACGGTTAGCTGCACCACAACTGGCAGCTTTCCACATTTTCTTTGCATTCAGATTATCTAGATGCAATAAGAAGCAATCATCCATAAGATGTCCCACATGACCATAGTAATGACAGTACACACGTCGATTCAATTTCTTTGGTTGGACATAAGCAGTGGGCTTTTGTGCATGTCTGGGGGTCTTTGATTTTGAGTATGAAATTTGGGTTTCACATTTAACAACCAACAATTTTTCATAGTATGACCCATTTTTCTACATTGAAAGCATTCAACTTTCTTTTTATGATCAACTTGAAATTTACTGTCATGCATCCTACAAGCATTCATATCATCCTCTTTCATCAAACTATAGTCATGCATTAGATGTCCAAGCTCACCACAATAGTGACATGATGCATTGTTTTATTTTGGAGCTTGGTGTTCCACATTAGATTTCATTGCATGCATATTAGGCTTTTGTTTGACAGAGGGAGGAATGTTTGATGTACTGGAGGAACATGAAGCATGCACAAAGGAGGTCTTGGTTTTCAAATTAAAGGCTTCCTTTTTGCTAGGATTGTATCCTAGACCTTCCCGTTGGAAATTAACCCTTGTTCCTAGAAGTTTGTTCAAGTTCTCCTCCCCACTCACAAACTTACCTAGTGACTTGTTCAAGTCTACAATTTCACTTTGAAGTGAAGCAATTTGAAGTTCACAAGATAGAATTTCATTTTCACAGGAAGTGACTTTCTCATTCAGAGTGGAGTTTATGGTTTTGTGAGATTCAATTTCCTATTTTAGAAGACTCACTTTGTCACTTTCCTGTGCAATCATTGACTTGCCTTTTTCAAAAGTTAGAAGTCTTTCTGACATGGTCGTATTCAGCATTTTAACCTTCTCAAGTTCAGAGCTCAGTAGTTCATTTTCTGTTTCAAATTTTTTAAAACACTTCAATCTGCCCTTAAGTAAAGAGACTTGAATAAGCAAGGCATCATTGTCCTCTTTCAGTTTCTCATTTTTATCCAAGAGGGTTTTGGTATATGTTTCAGAGTCAAGTAGTTTCTCAAAGAGTTTTTCATCATCGGATAGAGAATCTAACTTTCTCCTCAGACTTTCTTCGGTTTCCTTAAGCAAAGTAACTATACATGCCAAGTGTTCATTTTCCTTTTCCAGTTCTTCAATTTTTGAACCTAGATCAATGCATTTTACACAAGAAGAATTATCTTGCACATTACCATTAGACTTCTTCTTCAAAGCTTTGTTTTTGCATTTCACCTTTTTTATATTTTTCTGCTAATTCTTCATAAGCATTTACCAAATCTTCAAATGACAATTCATCTTCATCGGATTTAGAGCTTACCTCCTCAGCACTTTCATCACAAGTCTGATAAGTGTCATCAGCCATTAATCCCCTCTGTCCCTGCTTTTCTTGAGCTTTCACCAACCGGTCCATAAGTTCTTTTGCACTCCTGCAGGATGAAACAAATGTAAACTTGTTAGCATTCACTGAACCTTTCAACAAGCTCAACATTGTAGTATTCTCATGATCCTTTAAATTATCTCGGTTGGACCACTTGGTCTCATCCCGAGGTAACTTATGAGGACCATCATGAATTAGTTTCCATAAATTGGGATTGACTGAGTTTATCGCTCTACATAATTTTCCTAACCAAGAATTAAAGTCAACACCGTGATAGAGAGGTAAGGAACTCAATGAAACATTATCTGAAGAAGTATTCATCATTCAAAACTACACTAGGATACCTCTAAAGATCGTTTGATCTGGGATAACAGAGCCGGGCTCTGATACCAAATGTTGGGTCCCACAGTGTAGTGGCACGGATCTAGAAGGGGGTGAATAGATCCCTATCTTTAAAAATTAAAACCAATTGAGTAACTTAAGCGCCTCTCAATCTAACCTCACCAAGCGTAAGCAATAGACAAGATCACACACAGAGAATTAGCAAATTTAACTAACAACGGTATACATGGACAAGTCTAGCATTGATGACAACATGGTGAGCAATCCATCCTGTGAATGGTAATAGAAGATAGGGAGAACACACACAACCAATCACAAGTGCACAGAGACATTTAGGTGGTTCGGGACCACGACGGGTACCCTACGTCCACCCCTCACCACCTCGGTGAGGCTTCACTAAAACGCTACTCAAGGTAGCACACGGGGACGAACCTCAATACACCACACGCTGCACGACGGCAGCAAACCACACACACGAGCATGAAGCTCAACACGCTGCTACGCAACACACACACGAGGGAGAACCCTCAACACGGTGCTCAGCACCACACACACACACTAAGATGGGGAACGTACCCCAACAGTGAATCCACACTCGGAGACACCACTCCGAACACACAGACAATCAATCTCAGTTTAAGGAATGATCATAGATATACAAGCAAGCTCAATGAACATCAACTAGACAAAGGATAACCACAAGTTGGGACAGAAAATGGTTCAGAAAACTACTAGTCGAAAATGATGGAACTGGGTTCTTGGGCAGCTGGGTTTCTTCTTCTCTTCAGTCAAACTATTGGTTGAAGCACGTAGTAGATTCATTAACAGGTTCGTTGTTGTTGCAGCTTGAAAGATGGGCGATCGAGGTTCTTCTTCTATTCAGCCCGTCTTCAGCTCATTGATCATTTGGAGGAGATATAACCGTGGAGCTTCAGCAAAACACCTTCAACTAGGTGGAAGTTCATCATCTTCAGCCTTGAATCGCGCCTAGCTCACCCTCGAGACGAAGGAGAAGAAGCATCATCCTCCTGTTCCTGCAAACACCCAAAAATCATATATATCATTAGATGCTTTCTCTCCTCATCAATAAACCCTATCTCTTTCATTTTATACCACAAGGGAATGACGGGCCGCATGGAGGATATTATTGTTGTGCCCCTTGTGCTTTGATGATAATGTGGTGTTTTAATGATAGCAACATGAATGAGTCACCATATTGTTTTGTTAAGAACAACACATTGAGTCACCATATTATTCTGTGGAGATTACATGAGTGTGCTAGGCCATGCAGTATTTCAGACTCAATGCATATTTCGCTACATGCTAGTGTCCATACAGTCAAAGGTCTGAGCAATCCTTGGGCGCTGCATAAGCATACTCAGTGCATATGTCTTCGCATAAAGTATGTGTAGGGCTAGTTCAAGCCTGAGCTAAGGCTAGCTCTCTAGTCTGTGTAGAGGTTTTGCATAATACATGTTATGTCAATGTGGCTCACGCATCAAGTCTGTACAGGCAAGTCTGTGCAGGCAAGTCTGTACATTGTCTGGTTGGTTCAACACAAAGTCTATACATTGTCTTGTTGGTCCAACATAAAGTCTGTACATCGTTTACACTCCACACGACATGAAGTCGGTGCAGCCTTGTCTTGCATGCATAAGTCAAGTCTGTACATCGTTTAGTTGCACGCCACAGAGTTGAGCAAGTCTACACATCAGTTTGCCTTGCTTCATGCATAAAGTCTATACATCCATAGCAAGTCTGAACATTCCTTTTTTCCAAAGTCTATACATTGTCTGGTCGCACACACACAAGTCAATACATTCCTATCTTTACCTACGTTCACTGTTTTAGCATGAACACATTCAAAGTCCATACATTGTCCGTGCACAAAGTCCATACATTGCACTGTAGCATGCACGAACTCAAGTCTGTACATCGTCTAGTTGCACACGACGTCTTTGCTAAGGATTATAAATGTCCGTCTCATTTAGCGTCTCATGTTAAGATCCGTCTCACTTAGCATCTAAGGTTGTGTTAACATTGCATCGGCTAAGTCTATACATTGCTCCGTCTCACTTAGCGTCTCATGTTAAGATCCGTCTCACATAGCATGATGGGGACATCCCCAGCCACTTCACTTTTTGGGATACTCTTGTTGCTCGCCATCAGCACATCATCATTTGTGGCCGTTAATCTTGAGTCATAGCATGTAATTTTTATTTCATTTGAGTCATGTATGTGTAATCTTTTTTTATTTGAGTCAGTTAATAGGTTAATGGGTCAGTTTGTTAGTCAATTGGGCCCAACTAGTGGGCTAGGCCCAAGGGTGCCCCTCCCATGGAGTTATTGGTCATTTACTTATTTGTCAAGGTTATTTTGGTCTTAGGAAAAGTATGGAGTCTATAAATAGTCCCTCCCCTCTCTCATTTGTAACAACCCTTTATGATCAATCAAAAATTTGAGTAAACTAGTGTGTTATTGGAGAGGATTCTCCACTTCTCTCTCTCTCTCTCTATTGGGGTGGATTCCGCTTCTCTCTCATTCTCTCTTCTCTCTCTTCTCTCTCTCTACAAGGAGGAGGGCGCCCCCTACTCTCTCTCTTCCCCTCCCAACCACCTCCACCCTCCCACCTACCTCCATTAAATCCTCTACAACTTCCCACAAGCCATCAATACTTCCCCCTAGTCCCAAGAGACCCTCCACCAATCCACACCCCACCCTGCAACCCCCAACTACCCATTTCCCTTCCCCAAGCATCACTCCACCTTCCCAAGGCACCCCTTCCCATCCCCAAGACCACCATTGATCACCCCACATTAAGGGAAATTCAAACTCACATTCCCTCCACCCACTTGTGCCCCCCTCACCTTCCCCCTTCTCCCTCCAAGCCCAAATTCGCAGCTCCTCTCTCACCAACTGCAAACACCCCATTCCAGACCCCATTCTCCCTCTCCCACACCTTGGAACACCCCCTCCTAGACCCCCTCACAGCCAGGGCTCTCCTTACACTCATCCACCCCCACTTCCCCTCCCATATACCCCATTTCCCCCCATCATCTTCAACCTACAATTTTTAGTTCGCAGGTAGCAGAGGAGTACCCAGTTGCAGAGGCTGCCACGTCTTCACCTGGAAGCTTCAGAGGGCATACTATATATCGTTGGAAGCATCTCCAAGTCAGCTTTCCAATGGTAGTGGTCCCGGCGACTTCCAAGATCGGAGCTGCTCGGAGGAGGTGATCTACTACGACTGCGCAAGACTTCTCAGGCAGAGGACCAGAGCCGGAGTGGAAGCTTGACTACGATGATCCTGTTGGGAATCTGATAAAGAGTTCTTCTTCAAAAATATTCTCCTATGAGCCTTCTATCATCTACAAAAAGCAGAGCCCTGTTTGGTGACCGGACCTGAAAGTTATCAATTTTCTTCCCCGAGTACGCGGTTCTGCTTCCACTCAGTCTGCACCGACCCTCCATCAGTGTTCAGAGTCTACCGGCCGACCCTGACAACATTTAGCAACCCTGTCAGTCTTGATTCGAAGAGGACTCATCAACGGTTCCAACGACTCTGGCGGCACCTAATTCTGAGCTCAGGAGCGATGTGGCAACTTCTTCTTCCTGCTGTTGGGAACCTGAAGCTGTCAGAGCTAAGGTTCTGCCACCCTGTTCTAGCCCCAACTCCGACTAGCAGCGGTGCCCGAAGAAATCAAAAAAATTCTAGCTTCATCCACATCCAACTATAAAGAATCTCCAATTGGACTCGTCTGTAAAAAAATTCAGGGGCTGGCCACAGCGTCCAAATACCTGACCGTCTATCTTGAGACACAGGCAGCAGGCAGAACCGGCTTCGGTGTCTTTCTTTGCTCATAGTTCAAGTTCCCCTCCCCGCTTGGCCGGCTGAAGGCCCCTTCCCTGCGTGGAGGTCATTTGAGTGTTATATTAATTAACCCCACCCCGAGATCCCCGCTCCTGCGAGAGGTATAGTTTTGTAAACGTTTGAGCAGGTTGAAGCTTCACCGGCGCGGCGTTCAGGTGCATACCCACGCCTCCCCGCTCGCCATCGTCTCCGTCCGGGATCGGCGTCTTCACGCTGATCAGGTGAGCTCCTGAACACCTTTCATTGCTGAGATTTAATTGCTTAGTTTAGTATTGCTTTTAGTTGCTCCGTCGGCGGTGAGAGAGTGTCCGGTCTCAAATTGCCATCAAATTGAGTGACCACCGCGGGGCGAGTTGTGAGAGCGACCACTTAACCCACGCCCTTGGCATACCGGCCGCCTGTGAATTGGGCATCCCTGGCCCATTTGGGGTCCTCCATAAGCTAGCCAACCATTGGAGTATCAAGGTCCCGACTCGGACCCTCCCTGTCATCGCTAAGTTGCCTACGGGCACTAGTGTGTGCTTCGTGATCGTGGTCACTAATGTGAGTCCGCTGCTCAATTTGACTGCTTGCAATATAGGTCCATAGGTGGTTTCACATCAAGTGGTATCAGAGCAAGTTCAAAACTTGTCTCTATCAAGTTGGTCCTAGGGCATGTTTATGCATTTAGAGTCCTCGGTTGCATCTCTTTGTCCACTAGCATGGCCACCTCTTACCGACCTTACCAATTGGCCCTCTCCATAAGTCTAAACCACCAAAGGATGCCTACCCCTAACACACATGACCTCCCTGGCCATGTCAACTACCTCATGAAGGCCTTGACCTATGCCAATGAGCGGCTTGATAACATATCGGGTCGACTCAACCAACTTGGAGAAAATGGGCCCGCCCCAAGGACGAATGATAGAAGGACATGTCCCCCACCTCCCACTTTTGATGGAACTCATCTTAATGACTATTTAGATTGGGAGGCATCAATGGACCATTACTTTGAGAGGAATTCCATGTCTAAGGATAGGAAGGTTCGATGTGCGAAAATGCAACTAACCAAAAGGGCTCAAACTCATTGGTTGAAAATTGAAGGCTTAAGGGTAATTAGAAGGGAAGCTCCCCTCACAACATGGGGGGACATGAAGGAACAACTTAGGACTAGATATATTTTCCCCTCCCATTCCAAACACAGAGTCCCAAAGAGCATTTCAACTCCTTCATTTCCCCTTGGCCAACCCAAGACCCTAATCACACATTCCCCACCATTTCCCACCTCTCCTACTCCAACAACAACATCTACACCCTACCTACAAGTCCTCACCACAACCATAGCTCCACAAACCCAATTGGGCCCCATGACCACCCCTCCACCTAGGCCCATGATGACCACCACCCCCCAACCCAAATTTCCCCACCAAACCCATATCCCACAAGCCCCCTTGAACCCCACCACTATCCCTCCATCACCCCCAAAGAAAGATGCACCTTTCAAGGCCAACCAACCTAAACCCCCTCACCCAACCCACCTCCCGCTTCCTACACCAATCTTTCCCAACCTAGGCCTCCACTACTTCCCCTTCCTATCCCAACCCAAGTCCACCCTTGCCCACCACCCAGAGTGCGTCTTGCGTCGGCTTTCACAAAACCACCTATCATAGATCCTCATACCCCATTAGCATTAGAAGTTGTGGCCCACACACACACTCAAGTAGAGAAGGATGTCAATCCGGATCCACCTCCCACCATTGTGGAAATTCAAGAGCCCCCAATCCCACCATTCTTCCCTAGTCCAACTTCTCAAGAGCCACACATCCACACACTTGGCACCCCCACCGTGAATGAGGCCATACTGCAATGGCTCAAACAAGGACCCACCCTTCCTAGCTCACCCCCACCTCTCTCACCTTTGGGATATCCATCCTAAATTGTCCCCCTCCACTCCTACCACACCACAATCCAATCCTACTATGAGGTAGAAGGTTGGGATGATCTCCTCAAAGGTCTAGAGTGGCAATTAGACTTGACTTCTTTGTTGACCCTAGGGGCGGACCGACCCAAGATCCTTGACCTCATCCATCCATGCATTGGGTCTATCACCTCGGTTTGCACTATTGGTTGCTACACTAGTGACCTCCTTTTCCTTCTCCCCATAGTGGAAGAGCCCATCCCGGTCCACTCCCCTACCATTGTGATTCCTAGAACCTTGACCAACCAACCCATCCCATACACCGGCCCAACCATTTCACTAGAAGAGGGCGACTCACCACCATATGAGGATCTTGAGGACATGGAGTACCCCTATCTAGGTGACCCTTACCATGATCCCTTCGACCCTTTCCTATGGGAACCTAGATCTCCATGTAACCCACTCACCTTATTCACCACCCACCTTACCCTACCCTTACCGCCCATGTTAACCCAAACCCCTCCCTTCCTAGAATCGGGTTACACAAAGGGAGCCTTGACCATAGGTAACATATACCTTGAGATTGATGAATTGCCTCACTCCATGATGTCCCCCTTCTTAGATCCCTTTGATCCATACGAGTGGAAGCTCAAGGGCCACCCCACATCCATGCACATGGAAGTCATCTCTAGGATAGAAATGCATGTGCCTGGGTATACCGCATCACTTGACATGATTCATAAGTCGGGTCTATTCATTCATATCACCCACATGTCAAGTAAGAAGCATGAGTGGTCCATATTTGGGTGTAATGGCCCTCCTTTATTCATCATGAGTCTTAAGCATGTTAGGAGTATTCATGGATGTCCGGGTCCTCCGGCACTTATCACACCCACGCATGAGAGGGACACCTATGGATGCCCCGGTCCTCCCAAATCATTCAATGTCCTCATAACATCAATGCACGATAGGTCTATATGTGGTTGCCCTGGACCACCTTTGCACACCACACATTGCCCACTCACACCGCATCATTGTGCATGGCATATAAGCAAGTATCAAGCAACAAGCAGTGAGATTCACAAGAAGCGAGCACAAACTCGTAAGCGCCACTTGGAATTCCAAGTTGGCAACTTGGCGATGATGGCGTTGGGATGGCTCTACCTTAGGGTCACCTCCAAATTAAGGGCACGAGGACTTGGACCTTGTCAAGTTCCGAGTGACTTTGGCAACCCGGCTTATGGGTTGGACTTTCGAATGGGTTTTGGGATTCACCCCACTTCCCACGTGGCGGATCCGGCACCCTCTATGGGCACCACGGTGGATCCTAGTGAGTGCCTTGAGCTTACACTTATCCTTGCGAGAGACACCCTCGGAGTGCCACCCCAAATTATCCTGAGAGTCCGACGTGATCACACGGCGGCAATACTAGGCAAGCAAGATCTCATCGCCAGCATGAGAGTGTGTCTGAGCCACTTTGAAAAGTTGAAGCGCCATTCCCCGGCTACGGACGCGGGTTGAGTTCGGAGATCGTGGCACGCTTGGAGTTGTATTTGGTACACTACTTCCCCGGTGGACCCATACTTGACGGGGTCGAGTTTTCCCCACCCCGGGGGTATGATGGGGACATCCCCAGTCACTTCACTTTTTGGGATACTCTTGTTGCTCGCCATCAGCACATCATCATTTGTGGCCGTTAATCTTGAGTCATAGCATGTAATTTTTATTTCATTTGAGTCATGTATGTGTAATCTTTCTTTATTTGAGTCAGTTAATAGGTTAATGGGTCAGTTTCTTAGTCAATTGGGCCAAACTAGTGGGCTAGGCCAAAGGGCGCCCCTCCCTTGGAGTTATTGGTCATTTACTTATTTGTCAAGGTTATTTTGGTCTTAGGAAAAGTATGGAGTCTATAAATAGTCCCTCCCCTCTCTCATTTGTAACAACCCTTTATGATCAATCAAAAAATTGAGTAAACTAGTGTGTTATTGGAGAGGATTCTCCACTTCTCTCTCTCTCTCTATTGGGGTGGATTCCCCTTCTCTCTCATTCTCTCTTCTCTCTCTTCTCTCTCTCTATAAGGAGGAGGGCGCCCCCTACTCTCTCTCTTCCCCTCCCAACCACCTCCACCCTCCCACCTACCTCCATTAAATCCTCTACAACTTCCCACAAGCCATCATTACTTCCCCCTAGCAAGAGACTCTCCACCAATCCACACCCCACCCTCCAACCCCCAACTACCCATTTCCCTTCCCCAAGCATCACTCCACCTTCCCAAGGCACCCCTTCCAATCCCAAGACCACCATTGATCACCCCACATTAAAGGAAATTCAAACTCACATTCCCTCCACCCACTTGTGCCCCCCTCACCTTCCCCCTTCTCCCTCCAAGCCCAAATTCGCAGCTCCTCTCTCACAAACTGCAAACACCCCATTCTAGATCCCATTCTCCCTCTCTCACACCTTGGAACACCCCCTCCTAGACCCCCTCACAGCCAAGGCTCTCCCCACACTCATCCACCCCCACTTCCCCTCCCATATACCCCATTTCCCCCCATCATCTTCAACCTACAGTTTTCAGTTCGCAGGCAGCAGAGAAGTACCCAGTTGCAGAGGCTGCCACATCTTCACCTGGAAGCTTCAGAGGGCATACAATATATCGTTGGAAGCGTCTCCAAGTCAACTTTCCAACGGTGGTGGTCCCAGTGACTTCCAAGATTGGAGCTGCTCGGAGGAGGCGATCTACTACGACTGCGCAAGACTTCTCAGGCAGAGGACAAGAGCCGGAGTGGAAGCTCGACTGCGACGATCCTGTTGGGAATCTGAGCAAGCATTCTTCTTCAAAAATCTTCTAATACGAGCCTTCTATCATCCCCAAGAAGCAGATCCCTGTTTGGTGACCGGACCTGGAAGTTATCAACTTTCTTCTCCGGGTATGCGGTTCTGCTTCCACTCAGTTTGCACCGACCCTCCATCAGTGTTCAGAGTCTACCGGCCGACCCCGACAACAGTTGGCATCCCCGTTGGTCTTGCTTCGAAGAGGATTTATCAACAGTTCCAACGACTCTGGCGGCACCTAATTCTTAGCTCGGGAGCGATCGTGGCACTTTCTTCTTCCTGCTGTTGGGAACCTGAAGCTGTCAGAGCTAAGGTTCTGCCACCCTGTTCTAGCCCTTACTCCGACCAGCAGTGGTGTCCGAAGAAATCAAAAAAATTCTAGCGTCATCCCCATCCAGCTACGAAGAATCTCCAATTGGTCTCGTCTGAAAAAAAATTCGAGGCTAGCCACATAGTCCAAATACCTGACCATCTGTCCTGAGACACAGGCAGTAGGCAGAACTGGCTTCGGTGTCTTTCTTTGCTCATAGTTCAAGTTCCCCTCCCCGCTTGGCTGGCTGAAGGCCCCTTCCCTACGTGGAGGTCATTTGAGTGTTATATTAATTAACCCCCACCCCGAGATCCCCGCTCCTGCGAGAGGTGTAGTTTTGTAAACGTTTGAGCAGGCTGAAGCTTCACCGACGCGGCGTTCGGGTGCATACCCACACCTCCCCGCTCGCCATCCTCTCCGGCCGGGATCGGCATCTTCACGCTGATCAGGTGAGCTCCTGAACACCTTTCATTGCTGAGATTTAATTGCTTAGTTTAGTATTGCTTTTAGTTGCTTCATCGGCGGTGAGAGAGTGTTCGGTCTCAAATTGCCATCAAATTGAGTGACCACTGCGGGGCGAGTTGTGAGAGCGACCACTTAACCCACGCCCTTGGCGTACCGGCCACCCGTGAATTGGGCATCCCTGGCCCATTTGGGGTCCTCCATAAGCTAGCCAACCATTGGAGTATCAAGGTCCCGACTCGGACCCTCTCTGTCATCGCTAAGTCACCTACGGGCACTAGTGTGTGCTTCGCAATCGTGGTCACTAATGTGAGTCCGCTGCTCAATTTGATTGCTTGCAATATAGGTCCATAGGTGGTTTCACATCATAGCGCTTCAAGTCTGTACATTGTCCTACTTCAGGCACGTAGAGTCTGTACACTCGGTGTCTGCATCTCTTGAATTCCAAGTCTGTACACTTGTTGTCTGCATCACTAGCATTCAAGTCTATACACTCTTTGTGTCTGCATCACATGCATTCAAAGTCTGTACACTCGTGAATGAAATGTCCATGCATTCATTCTCGTTGTACATACTTTCTCATATATGCACACTGCACTTGGTGCATCAAGTCTGTACAGGGTATGCTCATTTATCAAACTTACTCGATGCATTCTTTCTTTCCTGTCAGATAAATCCACACTGATAACAAGTCTATTTTGTTACAGGGCTACTGCTCGAGGAGATTAATAAAGACATGTGATCCAAGAATGGAGATGGCTCAGGATCATGACACGTGTCATCCTGCAGGCTGAAATGCTGTCACGCAGCCAAGGTGTTGTGTAGTGGACAGCGGATCTAGAGGGGAGGGGTGAATAGATCTGCCCCTCTTTTCATAATGTAACCCTCTATATAGCTAGATGAGATAAATTGCAGCAGAATATAGCAAGCTAAACGAAGGACACAACGATTTGCTTAGTAAGATGATTACTAATATATCGATTCGAACCTAAGCATGCATTTAGAACGAAACAATCACACAAATAAATCACAACACACGAGATTTTAAGGTGGTTCGGACTGAATCCCCAGTCCTACGTCCACCCCTCACCAAATCCAGTGAGGCTCTACTAGTGCCACGCACTGAACCTCAAATCGGAAAGACCACCGATTGCGTTCCTACTAACCACCTGGTAGGGACGTCAACAACGCAGATCGGACAACCTCCGATTGCCTTCCTACTAACCACCGATAGGGACGATTCTCAGATTCAATTGTTTGTATGAAATAAAAAAGAGAACAAATATGAAATCACTCAAACAAGATATAGAGTATGCTCAAAGAAAAGAATCTTGTCTGAGTTGCAGAAGCTTGAATTGGATGCTTTGACGGTGTCTTCTTTCTTGCGGGATGATCTTCCTTGAACCTCTTCTACTTGATGAAGAAGACGATGGATGTAGCTTCAATCTTCCTTTTGATCTTCTTGAGTCGATGAAGAGGATGTAGAAGATGTAGGATGCAGCTTAGATCACCCTTGAGAGCCTTGATTCCTTCTTCTTCCTTGGAGGTTGAGATGGCTTCAGATCTGGACTTGAATGCCTTGGAATGGATGAAGAACTTCCTCTCGAAACACTGTTCACGGAGGTGCTACAGTACCTCGAAAGTGAGCTCCCTTGATCTCCCTTGAAGCCTTGAATCCCTAGTGTTTCTAATCCCTCAAGTGAGAGTTTTATAGACCTTGAATGGCCTATAGACAAGCCTCAGACCAGATCCACAAATCATGGGTGTTTAGGTGACTTTTGGATTAAACAAATCCATGTTGAATGGCCCTTTTCGAAGTTGGAAACAAAGTCAACATTGAAGGCTCGGGGCTGGCGGTCGACCTGCAGCTCCTGGTGGTCGACCGCTACTGTGAAACCTGCAAACGGGCAGTCCCTGGGATTTCCAATCGACCGCCACTGGCTGGAGATCGACCGCCAGCTGAAACTCGTGCAGTCTGGGAATCTCTGGCTGGGGCGGTCGACCGCCCCTGTGCTGGCGGTCGACCGCCAGCTGAGCAGACTCCGGCTCACCCCGGGTTGGTTCGTTATCTATTCTAGCTCCGTCGCTTGACTTCTTTAGCCGCCCGTTCATGTCTATGGCATCTCCCTTGATAGTCTAAAATGTACCAACTGAGTTTCTGGCCTTGGATTCTCTTGGCTGTACTTCTTTGTGCATTGACCTTGTATGTGTGACGAGCCGAATATCACGTGTCGACTTTTGAATGTTTTCGCATCCTTGCTTGGGCGCGATCAATGAGCTTTCACTTTTGCCAACTTCACTGAATTCTTTGTCCATGAAATGGCGTACCTGTCATGAACAAACCATCACGTATGTCAGTCACATGAGAGTGGGAAATATCAATGACTAATAGTGTTTAGCCATTATCAAAACCAAGAATACGACAAAACTCAAATGACCGTAGGATGATGTCGAATTACCCAAGTGAACTCAAATGACCATAGGGGCACAACATTCTCCCCCTTTTTGATGATGGCAACACTGTGAGTCATTATATGGCAGAAATATCCAATATGGCAAATATGACAAAGTTTATGACATATGCAACCTGTGTGCAGCTCAAGATCCATGATAGTGAAACATGTAAATGCAGATATGTATGCATGGATGATCAAAGCATGTGAATGCCACATGTGAATGCTATGCACAAACCGTTATCACAGATGAAGGCTCTCCCCCTTTGATACTCCCATGACTCTCCCATGTCGACAAGGCACTCTCTCTTTTGACAACACACAAAGACTCACAAAGACGTTCTCCCCCTTTGCCAACAGCAAAAAGGAGGGATACGAGATAGCATGTGATAAATGGTCTAGAGATCAGAGTGGAATTATAGTGGAAGAGCAAGCCATTATATGGAAATTGAAGTCATGCCGCGAACAATATATATATGTGTTTCAAAGCTAATGAAGTCCGAGTTCATCAACAGAGTTCGAAAAGCAGCTACATTCAAGATTTAATAGAAATGAACCAAAGTCCATATCATGGCAGTGTTTAACCTTCCCTTGTCTTAGATATCCATATTCAATAAATGCATAGGAAATAACACAAAAACTAGTATTGAAACTAAACAATCATGATTAGAGCATGGAAGTGTTAGGAGTGCAATAACTTTGAATTTCAATCTCTTTTGAATTTGAAGGCATATTACTCATATTTTACGAGCAATCAAGTCTAGTACACGCCTCCTAGCCGTAAGAATACACATTGTTTAGACGCCAGTATTCTTAGGTATTTGGCAAGACTAACGGTTATGCTTCGGAATGAACATAGATAGCAAAGTCACGTCATGACATACCCAATCTCATTTCTTTGATGAGAGGATATATTTCTCAGCAATTATGCCATTGCTCTGCCTAGAGTCCAAATGAATTGAGACAGAGATAACAGAGGCACATCATGACATATCATTCGTCACTTGATTGGATGACGTGACATATTTCTCCATGCAACAGTGTCATTGCTCTGTCAAATTGATTTTCAAGAGTTCCAGCTCATCAAGATGTTTAGAAACAATACTAAGCTCTAGAGTATCACTAATAATGTCATGATGTTTGGATTTTTCAGATCGCAGGAAAGTTAATCAAGGCACAACATGCAATCTATAGTTAAGGTTTATTAAAACGACAGAATATAGATGATTTCAAGCGAAATATAGCAGAACTACTGTCACGCCCCGAACAAGGCTGAAATATCGGGACGTACAGTCAGAGGCAAGCAGGAAAGAGAGAGAACTAATCTAAATACACAAGTGCTATGGAAAGGAAATACTAAATGATCATTAACAACCAAACTTATACAGTAATCACAAAGGCAACTTAATACAACATGGAATAACAACCACTAAGACTCAACAACAAACTGAAACTAAATGATCTCCAAACACAACTAACAATAAGCACACCGCTAACACACTAAGACTGATACACTCAAGACATCACTCCTGCCCTTCCCCGTCGGTAAGCGCGTCACCTGAGAAGCCTGGAAAGGGGGAAACAACGGGGTGTGAGCTGACGCTCAGTAGGAAATAACAGACATGTATAAGTGATTAACAGTTTAATTATATTTTCAAAATATCATGCTACAAACGATAATGCAATAAACAATGGTAATAACGAGATCTTGCAAGGTCAAGAAATATACAATTGATAATGATTATCAAGGATAACAAATACAAGAATTTACAACAGGAGATATAACAAGAGGTTAACAATGATATAGTAAGAAGGAATTGGCCAACAAGTAAGTAATTTAAACATTAACCAAGTATGATCAAGAACAAGTAACAAGATACTTTTGTCATAGACGCCAACACTCAGGCAAGTACTTCGGTGCAATGCCCCACCTTGTCATTAACATCCCATGGGCTCACTAACTTTCGGGCGCTCTCCCCAGGACCAGACCGGGCCCTTATGATGCGATGGCATTGATTTACTAGGCCCAACGTCCCATCCGTCCAGACATTCAATCAATTTTAATGGCCAATTAATCAGAGGAATTTCTGTCATAAGTTCATATTTAAAGGACTAACCTTGTCCTTGGATTCAAGAGTACAAACACGGTGAAACTCATCTCCAAGAGATGTGCGGTCGTAACAGAGCCGCTCCATGGATATATACGGTTCATACAGAACCGTACGTACAGGAACTGGACTGAAACTCAGCCCGTGAAGTCAAGAAAAGAATGGCTGACAGTAGGCCACCCTAAGGTAAGAACGGTGCAATATGGGCCGCTCATGTCCAGAAGACATTAAGGCCCAAGAACGAGATATACGGTCCATACTGGGCCGTATAAAGATATATGGTCACGATCGGGCCGCCTAAGAGGTTATGCGGTCACATGATAACCGCGCATGCCTCTCGTCGTCCGATTTGATCCAAGACTTAAACCAGTGGTTTAAGCTCAAAAATAGGGTATGCTGGTGTTAAACAGATTCTAATCATGATTATAATGATGTTCTGAGATGACGGTAAGACTGCCGGATAGAGTTTCCGGGGGTAGAACCGAAACTAGCACGCTAATCGGCCAATCGGCTTCGCGTGAAGTGGGAAAGTTAAACATGATGTTCTACTGTAGTACAGCAGTAAACAGCAAGTTAACATTCATATTAATCCTAATGCCAAGCTAATTTAACATGGATTAGGTTATATATTAATCCAAGATGCCAAGAAAACAATTTAAGATGATAACGAGTTCGCGTAAGTCGCATAGGCACGAATGACAAGCAATAATCAGAAATTTAGTTGCATATTTAAACAGTTATTAAATGGGTTTCTATTTCACTAATTACCCTTAATGACATGCAAATGAATGCATTCGAACATAAATTAAGTCACTCTCTGTGGGGATAAACGGTTCTGTATGGACCGTACAACTTACTGGGCATTCCGGGGCCGAACAGGGGTCACTCTATGACACAGGGAGATGGACGGTTTCTCAGGGGCCGTCCATGGGTTTCTAATTATAAATTGTCATTATGACACTAAAATGGATGCATCATAATAATTACTAAGTCAATTACTGGGTAGATAAACGGTTGCTAAAGGGCCGTACATCTACTGGGCTGAACAGGGGGCGAACGGGCTTCAAACAGGCCTCAGGGAGTTGGGCGGCTCTCCCTGGGCCGCCCAAGGGTTGGGCGGCTCTGTCTGGGCCACCCAAGGGGTTGGGCGGCTCTGTCTGGGCCGCCCATCCCTGGGTTGTGCGGCCAGAGCAGGGCCGTTTAGGGATATGTGGTCCAGTCTGGACCTTTCATCCAGATATGTGGTTCCTGACGAACCGTTCATCCTGGGATGAGTGGTTCCTGAAAAACCGTTCAACTAGGGGCATGCTAGGGTCAAAATTGGTCAAAAGGTGGGCTGGAGTTGGACGGTCTATCGTAAGACCGCCCATCTCTGGGTCATCTCCGGTCATCCCTACCGCGTCCGGTGAACGCCGGGAACTAGGGTTTGGATAGGGTTACACTAAAATGATCATAACTAATGCAATTGGACTCCAAATAAGGGGATTATGGTATCAATGGAAAGCTAATACAAAACTCTACCTATCTGCAAGGTCAATCTCATGATCAATTACTGGAATCGAGATCTATTAAGGCAAGAACACAAGAAACCCTAATTCTGACATGCTGTGACTAAAACGTTAAATTCTCTCTACATACAGAATGGAATTTGGGGCTTCTTGGCTCAAATGAAAGCTACTTCGATGGTGAATCCAACCATATAAGATATGGTTCATGTGGATCAAGATCAATACTTCGAAATCATAAATCACTTCGGATGAACACATCAAACTAGGTCTAAAACATGCTGTTACCATAAACAGAAATTCTCTACACATGCTTCATGAAACATAGGGTTTTCTACGTTAAATGAAAGCTAACATCATGCTTATCATATCATATAAGTTAATTTAAGTTTGGTCTGTTACACCTACCTCAATCGGAGATTGAAAAACGTGCTAGATATGAAGAACGAACTAGAATACCCTTCAGAAAAGCCTCAACTGCTCTCTACACACCTGATAAAAGTTGGGGCTTTCAGTCCCAATGGATAGATCTCGTCGAGAGGATCAATTTCCTATACTCATGATCGAGTTTTGGTTAAGAATGCCTACCTTAATTGAAGAAACAAGGGAGGAAGATGGAAGTCGACGGCCTACCGACACACCTACAATGATCGCCGGAATTCTCCCCAGATCTGGATCCTCTGCCGACACCACAGCAACCAAAAGAAAGAGGACTCGTAGAGCTTTCTATGTATAGCTCATAGGCCTTCTGGAGAGTTCTGTGCTGGGAGTATTCGGCCGTGGAAGAGACGTGTTAGAAACGGCGCCGTGTTTGTTGACTTGAGCAAACTCGGCCGAGAGCGCCGCCTAGGGTTAGGGTTTCGCTAAATTTATTGGGGGCTTTTGATCCTCAGATCCTCACCGTTCATCTGGCTCTGGTTTGAGCTCATTTGGTCGAGTATCAAGCCCTAATTTCGTGTTTTAATCCAAGGTTAGGTTTGGGTCAAAAAGTGTGTAATTAAGGGCTTAATCTCTAAATAGATCTCACCACAGATTTTTAATGACCTAAAGTCAGAAGACAAAATTGCAATCTACATCGACCTTAACCTGTTTACTATTTTTCTGGATTTTTATAAGGTGGTCGAAAATATCACTATTCTATTTCTACGGAATTAAATATTATTAAATCTGAAATTCAATTATTAAATCCATAAAAATGCAAATTCTTAATTAAAAAGAGCTAAATAAATATATTAAATCTAATAAAATAATTCAGGGTCTTACACCCTCCCCTACTTAAAGGAATTTGGTCCTCCAAATTCACTGCACTAACACTGCGAGTAGGGATAGAGATCGCTCACCTAGAATAAGTCGGGATACCGCTTCCGCATAGTCTCTTCAGACTCCCATGTAGCTTCTTCGGTCCCACGTCGACTCCACTGAATCTTGACCATCGGTATTGAACGATTCCGGAGTTGCTGTTGCTTCCGGTCCAGAACCTTTATCGGTCTTTCCTCGTAGGTCAGATCCTCCTTCAGCTCGAAATCCACATGCTGTATAACATGAGTGGGGTCGTACACATACTTCCGTAACATAGAAATATGGAAGACGTTGTGCACGCCAGACAATTGAGGCGGTAAGGCCAGCCTGTATGCCACCTCTCCCACTCTATCTAGAATCTCGAATGGACCAATGTATCTCGGACTCAGCTTGCCATGAATGCCAAATCTTCGGATCCCTCTCGTCGGAGAGACCTTTAAGAATACATGCTCGCCAACCTGAAATTCCAATGCTCTCCTCCTGTTGTCGGCATAGCTCTTCTGTCTTGATTGAGCCACTTGTAACCGGTCCCGGATAATGCGGATGTTCTGTGAAGATTCCGAGACAAGATCCGGTCCAAGCCACTGTTTCTCACCTACCTCGTCCCAACACAACGGGGAACGACAACTTCTGCCATACAAGGCTTCAAATGGAGCCATCTGGATACTAGACTGGTAGCTGTTGATGTAGGCGAATTCAATTAGGGCCAAATGCTCATTCCAAGTACCACCAAAGTCAATCATACATGCTCGCAGCATATCTTCCACTATCTGATTGGTTCTCTCTGTCTGTCCATCTGTCTGCGGATGAAATGCCGTGCTGAAATTCAGACGAGTACCCAAAGACTCTTGCAGTCCCTTCCAGAAATGAGAAGTGAATCTAGGGTCTCGATCAGATACTATATTCACTGGAATACCATGTAATCTCACCACTTCCTTCAAATACAAAGCAGCCAATACATCGACTGTCCACTTAGACTTAATGGATAAGAAATGAGCTGATTTTGTCAATCGGTCAACAATCACCCAAATTGCATCAAATCCACCACGAGTTCTAGGCAAACCCATAATGAAATCCATGCCAATACTCTCCCACTTTCATTGGGGTATGTCGAGTGGTTTCAATTTCCCTGCCGATCTGAAGTGCTCAGCTTTAACTTGTTGGCAAACTAAGCATTTACTTACGAAGTCAGCGATTTCCCTCTTCATATTCATCCACCAAAAGGATCGCTTCAAATCTCTGTACATCTTAGTGCCTCCGGGATGTATGGTGTATCTTGATCTATGAGCTTCCTCAAGAATCTTGTTCTTTACTGTAGCTTCATCAGGTACACAAGTTCTGCCTTTAAATAATAATCTACCATCATCAGCCAACCCGAAATCAGGTCTGCTGCTCAAGCTTCCCTTGATCTGTACCAGCTCGGGATCATTATCTAGTAAGGACTTGATCTCCATCAATAATTCAGGTTTAAGTTGAATCTGAGCAATCAAAACCCGATCATTGTCAATATTAAGATCCAGACTAGATAACTGTTCCAGTAACTTCCATTCTTGCAACATGAGACTTGACAATCTAGCTACTGGCCTTCGGCTTAATGCGTCTGCCACAACATTGCCTTTGCCGGGGTGATATTCAATAGAAAAGTCGAAGTCCTTCAAATACTCCAACCATCTGCGCTGCCGCATATTGAGTTCCTTCTGAGAGAATAAATACTTCAAGCTCTTGTGGTCTGAAAATACCGTGAAAGATTCTCCATACAGGTAGTGCCTCCAAATCTTCAAAGCAAAGACGACTGCTGCAAGTTCCAAATCATGAACAGGATAATTCTCCTCGTGCTTCTTCAACTGCCTAGAAGAGTAGGCAATCACCTTCCCATGCTGCATAAGTACACAGCCTAAGCCAATTCCTGAAGCATCAGTATAAACGACAAATCCTCCTTCACCAGAAGGTAAAGCCAATATAGGTACAGTAGTCAAACAATCCTTTAGAGTCTGAAAGCTTCGCTGGCAATCGTCTGACCAATCAAACTTGTTCTCCTTGCGGGTTAACCTTGTCATAGGTACCGCAATCTTAGAGAAATCCTGGATAAACCTTCGATAATAACCTGCCAGGCCAAGAAAACTTCTAACTTCCGTCACACTGGTAGGCTGCTCCCAATTCTTCACTGCCTCAACCTTCGAAGGATCCACAGAAATACCTTCATTGGTGATAATATGTCCGAGAAAGGACACTTCTTGCAACCAGAATTCACACTTACTAAACTTGGCATAAAGTTGATGATCTCTCAATAACTGCAATGCCATCCTCAGATGTTCAGCATGCTCCACTTCACTCTTGGAATAGATCAAGATGTCATCAATAAATACCACGACCCATTGGTCAAGATAGGGCCGAAATACATTGTTCATCAATTGCATGAAAGCTGCCGGAGCATTCGTTAGACCAAAAGGCATAACGACAAATTCGAAATGACCATACCTGCTGCGAAAAGCTGATTTAAAGATATCCTCCTCCTTAATCCGCAACTGGTGATATCCAGATCGAAGATCGATCTTAGAGAAATATTGAGCTCCCGTTATCTGGTCAAATAACTCATCAATCCTCGGCAGTGGATATTTGTTCTTGACAGTCAACTGGTTTAACTGCCGATAATCGATGCATAATCTCATCGAGCCATCTTTCTTCCGAACAAACAATACAGGGGCTCCCCACGGAGACGTACTAGGACGAATAAAGCCCTTCTCGAGTAACTCCATCAACTGTTGCTTCAACTCCCTCAGTTCCGCAGGAGACATACGGTAAGGAGCCTTGGAAATAGGAGATGTGCCCGGAAAGAGGTCAATAGAGAAGATAACTTCCCGCTCAGGAGGAAGTCCTGGTAATTCCTCTGGAAAGACATCAGAAAAATCTCAGACAATAGGAATGTCCTTGATCTCAATCTGCTGCTCAGGGGTTGCACAGATAAAGGCTAGAAAAGCCTCACATCCTCGCCTCATCAGCTTATCAGCTCGAAGAGCCGAAATAAGCGGTATGGAGTTATGGTGCTTAACTCCCACAAAAGAAAGTCTAGGGTGTCTAGTAAAAGACACAGAGCTAGAACTGCAGTGAACGTCAACCTCATGTCGAGCCAACCAATCTGCTCCTAGGATTACATCATAATCCTTCATATCCATGCAAATTAAATCAGCTGGAAAGTTCTGCTCACCAATCAAAACCTTACTAGAAGGATAGAAATGCTGGATTGCTGTTCTAGTGCCAATAGGGGTTGAAATCTCTAACGGAATATCCATCATAACCGGTTCCATAGCTAATGACTTAGCAAAACTCCGAGAAATAAAGGAATGTGTTGCACCAGTATCAAAAAGAACAAATGCTGGCTTGTCGAGTATAATAAGAGTACCTTCGACGAGTCCACCATCTTCGGCTGTTTCCGCTTCTTCTGCATACAAAGCTTGGAGCTTCCCTTGCGGCTTCTTGAAGACTTGCGGTTTTGCCGGTGTTGCTTGCTCCGCTATCAAAGGACAGTTGGGGATACGGTGCTCTTTGCTTCCACATCGCAAACAGGCGCCCAGCTTGCGCCAGCATTCCTCCACCTTGTGACCTGGACGATCACAATACCTGCATACGCCCTTAAACAGAACAATAGGGCCAGGCTTCTTATCTTCATACTTCGGCATCTTGCCTTTCCACGATCCGGACCCGCTCCATGAACTAGGTCCACTAACAGGCCTCTTCTTGATATACCCGGGTTTGATAATCCGGGAACCCGTAGGTTGCTCCTTCTTCGCACCGCTTCCATGGATTCTCTCCGTCATTTCGAGGGTATCTTCCAAAACTTGAGCCTTTCTCACCATCTCGGAATAAGTGGAAATCTCCATTGGTGCCAGTTGGTTGATATAATGCAGCTTCAGTCCGTTGAGAAAATGCTTCGCCTTCATTTTCTCGGTGGAAATAAGGTGTGTAGCATATCGAGAAAGCCGTGCAAATTGAGCCTCATACTCTGCCACGGACAAACCTCGTTGCTTCAAGGCCGCGAACTCTGCCGCCTTCTTCTCTTGCACTCGGTCAGAAAAATACTTGCCGTTGAAAAATTCCTCGAACTCTTCCCACGTAACCTGATGATCACCGACAGTCGCCTTGATAGAATCCCACCAAGTACGTGCATCCCGCTCCAATTGAAATGTCGAGAGAAGGACACGCTCCTGGTTGGTGCATTGCATAACTTCAAATATTCTCCCCATCTCATCTAGCCAGTGCTCGGCTTGGTCGGGGTCGGTCGAACCCGCGAATCTAGGCGGATTCATCCCGCGGAAGTTCCGGTATAGATCACCGGTGCCATTTGGTGCCGCTCCTACCTGAGCCACTTGCTGAAGGGCTTGGGTAAGGCCTTGAACCGTGCGCTGCAGGTTCCTCCATTCGGCGCGATCAGCTGCCATCTACACGAGAAATAGATTACTTAGGTTTAATCAAGATAGATAATTACACGATTAAGAAACGAACTTAACCCAAGTTTCTTCCCATTCTCACCAGGTCAGGTCCTAGACTTTAACAAGATTAGGGGTCTAATGCACCTAGACACGACCAAAACTCGGTACCTGGCGGAGATAACCGGTCCGAAGACCACTCGCGCAAGTATGCGACCTTCCGATAGGCGTAGCCTAACGTTCGGACAACATCTTTTGATATACCGGGTTATTGGGATGCCAAGCAAGAACTTAGGAAACCTAGAACTTAAGAACTTAAGAAAACCTAGGAATGTGAAACCTAGGCTCTGATACCAACTAAACTGTCACGCCCCGAACAAGGCGGAAATATCAGGACGTACAGTCAGAGGCAAGCAGGAAAGAGAGAGAACTAATCTAAATACACAAGTGCTATGGAAAGGAAATACTAAATGATCATTAACAACCAAACTGATACAGTAATCACAAAGGCAACTTAATACAACATGGAATAACAACCACTAAGACTCAACAACAAACTGAAACTAAATGATCTCCAAACACAACTAACAATAAGCACACCGCTAACACACTAGGACTGATACACTCAAGACATCACTCCTGCCCTTCCCCGTCGGTAAGCGCGTCACCTGAGAAGCCTGGAAAGGGGGAAACAACGGGGTGTGAGCTGACGCTCAGTAGGAAATAACAGACATGTATAAGTGATTAACAGTTTAATTATATTTTCAAAATATCATGCTACAAACGATAATGCAATAAACAACGGTAATAACGAGATCTTGCAAGGTCAAGAAATATACAATTGATAATGATTATCATGGATAACAAATACAAGAATTTACAACAGGAGATATAACAAGAGATATAACAATGATATAGTAATAAGGAATTGGCCAACAAGCAAGTAATTTAAACATTAACCAAGTATGATCAAGAACAAGTAACAAGATACTTTTGTCATAGACGCCAACACTCAGGCAAGTACTTCGGTGCAATGCCCCACCTTGTCATTAACATCCCATGGGCTCACTAACTTTCGGGCGCTCTCCCCAGGACCAGACCGGGCCCTTATGATGCGATGGCATTGATTTACTGGGCCCAACGTCCCATCCGTCCAGACATTCAATCAATTTTAATGGCCAATTAATCAGAGGAATTTCTATCATAAGTTCATATTTAAAGGACTAACCTTGTCCTTGGATTCAAGAGTACAAACACGGTGAAACTCATCTCCAAGAGATGTGCGGTCGTAACAGAGCCGCTTCATGGATATGTACGGTTCATACATAACCGTACGTACAGGAACTGGACTGAAACTCAGCCCGTGAAGTCAAGAAAAGAACGGCTGACAGTAGGCCGCCCTAAGGTAAGAACGGTGCAATATGGGCCGCTCATGTCCAGAAGACATTAAGGCCCAAGAACGAGATATACGGTCCATACTGGGCCGTATAAAGATATACGGTCACGATCGGGCCGCCTAAGAGGTTATGCGGTCACATGATAACCGCGCATGCCTCTCGTCGTCCGATTTGATCCAAGACTTAAACCAGTGGTTTAAGCTCAAAAACAGGGTATGCTGGTGTTAAACAGATTCTAATCATGATTATAATGATGTTCTGAGATGACGGTAAGACAGCCGGATAGAGTTTCCGGGGGTAGAACCGAAACTAGCACGCTAATCGGCCAATCGGCTTCGCGTGAAGTGGGAAAGTTAAACATGATGTTCTACTGTAGTACAGCAGTAAACAGCAAGTTAACAGTCATATTAATCCTAATGCCAAGCTAATTTAACAGGGATTAGGTTATATATTAATCCAAGATGCCAAGAAAACAATTTAAGATGATAACGAGTTCGCGTAAGTCGCATAGGCACGAATGACAAGCAATAATCAGAAATTTAGTTGCATATTTAAACAGTTATTAAATGGGTTTCTATTTCACTAATTACCCTTAATGACATGCAAATGAATGCATTCGAACATAAATTAAGTCACTCTCTGTGGGGATAAATGGTTCTGTATGGACCGTACAACTTACTGGGCATTCCGGGGCCGAACAGGGGTCACTCTGTGACACAGGGAGATGGATGGTTCCTCAGGGGCCGTCCATGGGTTTCTAATTATAAATTGTCATTATGACACTAAAATGGATGCATCATAATAATTACTAAGTCAATTACTGGGTAGATAAACGGTTGCTAAAGGGCCGTACATCTACTGGGCTGAACAGGGGGCGAACGGGCTTCAAACAGGCCTCATGGAGTTGGGCGGCTCTCCCTGGGCCGCCCAAGGGTTGGGCGGGTCTAACTGGGCCGGCCAAGGGGTTGGGCGGCTCTGTCTGGGCTGCCCATGCCTGGGTTGTGCGGCCAGAGCAGGGCCGTTTAGGGATATGTGGTCCAGTCTGGACCTTTCATCCAGATATGTGGTTCCTGACGAACCGTTCATCCTGGGATGAGTGGTTGCTGAAAAACCGTTCAACTAGGGGCATGCTAGGGTCAAAATTGGTCAAAAGGTGGGCTGGAGTTGGACGGTCTATCGTAAGACCGCCCATCTCTGGGTCGTCTCCGGTCATCCCTGCCACGTCCGGTGAACGCCGGGAACTAGGGTTTGGATAGGGTTACACTAAAATGATCATAAATAATGCAATTGGACTCCAAATAAGGGGATTTTGGTATCAATGGAAAGCTAATACAAAACTCTACCTATCTGCAAGGTCAATCTCATGATCAATTACTGGAATCGAGATCTATTAAGGCAAGAACACAAGAAACCCTAATTCTGACATGCTGTGACTAAAACGTTAAATTCTCTCTACATACAGAATGGAATTTGGGGCTTCTTGGCTCAAATGAAAGCTACTTTGATGGTGAATCCAACCATATAAGATATGGTTCATGTGGATCAAGATCAATACTTCGAAATCATAAATCACTTTGGATGAACACATCAAACTAGGTCTAAAACATGCTGTTACCATAAATAGAAATTCTCTACACATGCTTCATGAAACATAGGGCTTTCTACGTTAAATGAAAGCTAACATCATGCTTATCATATCATATAAGTTAATTTAAGTTTGGTCTATTACACCTACCTCAATCGGAGATTGAAAAACGTGCTAGATATGAAGAACGAACTAGAATACCCTTCAGAAAAGCCTCGACTGCTCTCTACACACCTGATAAAAGTTGGGGCTTTCAGTCCCAATGGATAGATCTCGTCGAGAGGATCAATTTCCTATACTCATGATCGAGTTTTGGTTAAGAATGCCTACCTTAATTGAAGAAACAAGGGAGGAAGATGGAAGTCGACGGCCTGCCGACACACCTACAAAGATCGCCGGAATTCTCCCCAGATCTGGATCCTCTGCCGACACCACAACAACCAAAAGAAAGAGGACTCGTAGAGCTTTCTATGTATAGCTCATAGGCCTTCTGGAGAGTTCTGTGCTGGGAGTATTCGGCCGTGGAAGAGACGTGTTAGAAACGGCGCCGTGTTTGTTGACTTGAGCAAACTCAGCCGAGAGCGCCGCCTAGGGTTAGGGTTTCGCTAAATTTATTGGGGGCTTTTGATCCTCAGATCCTCACTGTTCATCTGGCTCTGGTTTGAGCTCATTTGGTCGAGTATCAAGCCCTAATTTCGTGTTTTAATCCAAGGTTAGGTTTGGGTCAAAAAGTGTGTAATTAAGGGCTTAATCTCTAAATAGATCTCACCACGGATTTTTAATGACCTAAAGCCAGAAGACAAAATTGCAATCTACATCGACCTTAACTTGTTTACTATTTTTCTGGATTTTTATAAGGTGGTCGAAAATATCACTATTCTATTTCTAAGGAATTAAATATTAATAAATCCAAAATTCAATTATTAAATCCATAAAAATGTAAATTCTTAATTAACAAGAGCTAAATAAATATATTAAATCTAATAAAATAATTCGGGGTCTTACAACTACAAGGAAATCATTAGATCTGAACCATTTTCATTGAATAGACAATCATAAGTTCATATAATAGAAAGCTCTCATACCATCTGTTTGTCAGTCTCATGATCTCATATAAAGACTGTAAGCCATGGAAGCACAGATTGTAAGAGATTAAGAGACTCAACAAAACTCCCCCTAAGGATATGCAATGGATATGCGAAGGGGTTATGTTTGCAATCAAGTGGAATGGCAAAGGAGGTTGACCTAGTCACTCATGAAGGTAGCAGAAATGAAATGTATGACCCAACGCATGGTTGTACACTTATTAAATGCCACAGGATGAAATGCATGAATGTTGCACAAGGACAACTCCCCCTTACTATATGGCCTATATGCGACATTGACACATGGTACTTGGCGGAGGTGAAACCTCACGCATATTGAGTGCTTCGAGACAAGCATAACATGTCCTTCCATACATCCACATTTGATATACCATGGCCATGCAAGAATGATGCAACACAAACCATACAATGCATTATGAACATGAACTCAATTCATTATTATGCATCTACATGCAATGCGACACATATGCAAAATGACATATTGACATATCAACAATGCATGAAACACCAATCTGCAAAAACACACACTAAATTGAACATGATCATCATTTCAAATTCTTATTGGCCGGAGGTCGGCAAAGACCAAGCTCCCTTCTGAGTGTTGAAAACCTGTCATTACACAAGGGCTTGGTGAAAATATCAGCAATTTGATTTAGAGTATCAACAAAATGCAGTTCAAAATTTTTCTTACTGACCTCGTCTCTAATGAAGTGATGCCTAATCTCAACATACTTAGTCCTAGAGTGCTGGACTGGATTTTTTGAAAGGTTGATAGCACTAGTGTTATCACACAGAATCGGGACACAACCAAGATCCACCAAGTAGTCTTGGAGTTGGTGTTTAATACACAACACTTGGATGCCGCAGCTCCCCGCAGCAACATATTCTGCCTCCGCGGTTGAGAGGGCAACCGAGTGTTATTTCTTGGAGGCCCAAGAAACTAAACA
Source organism: Amorphophallus konjac (assembly GCA_022559845.1). Classification (NCBI taxonomy): domain Eukaryota; kingdom Viridiplantae; phylum Streptophyta; class Magnoliopsida; order Alismatales; family Araceae; genus Amorphophallus; species Amorphophallus konjac. The sequence continues at coordinate 453,141,915 of CM040121.1, read as the reverse complement.
CCCGCTTAGAAACTGGCAATAGCCACTAGTACTCTTACGATCCAGCTTGCATCCAGCGTAATCCGCATCAGAATAAGATATAAGAGATAAATCACATGATGACGGATACCACAATCCCAAATCTTGAGTGCCAGCAAGATATCGAAGGATACGTTTGACGGCAGTCAAATGAGATTCTCTAGGACTGGCTTGAAATCTAGCACAAAGACATACACTAAACTGGATATCTGGTCAGGATGCAGTCAAATAAAGCAAAGAGCCAATCATACCTCTATAGACCTTTGCATCCACCAATTTACCATTTTCATCTGAATCCAGTGAAGTTGAGGTGCTCATCGGAGTTGCAATAATTTTACTGTTTGCCATGTCAAATCTTTTTAGTAGCTCCCTGATGTATTTGGCTTGGCTTATGAAGCAACCATCTTCTCCTTGGTTGACCTGCAAACCGAGAAAGAATTGAAGTTCTCCCATTAGGCTCATCTCAAATTCACTAGTCATGGGGTTAGCAAATTCCTCACACATTTCAGATTTTGTAGAACCAAACACAATGTCATCAACATAAATTTGAACAATCAAGATGTTCTTACCTTGCTTCTTGGTGAAAAGTGTTTGATCTACCTTACCTCGTGTGTACCCTTTTTTAATGAGGAACGAGCTTAGTCTCTCATACCAAGCTCTTGGTGCTTGCTTAAGTCTATAAAGCGCCCTGTCTAGCTTGTATACAAAATCTGCATTGTTAGAATTCTCAAAGCCAGGGGGCTGCTCAACATAGACTTCTTCTTTGATCAAGCCATTCAAGAAAGTACTTTTGACATCCATTTGATACAGCTTTATACTAAGGGAGCATGCAAAGGCAAGTAAAATTCTGATGGCTTCGAGTCTAGCAACATGGGCATAAGATTCATCAAAGTCTCCCCAAACTCTTGATTATACCCTTGAGCCACCAATCTCGCCTTGTTTCTTATTATCTTACCATCCTCACTTAGTTTGTTCCTAAAAACCCATTTAGTGCCTATGACAGATTGTGATGAGGGTCTAGGAACGAGATGCCAAACTTTATTTCTTTCAAACTGGTTTAACTCGTCTTTCATGGAATTTATCCAGTTTTCATCTTTTAAGGCTTCATCAATATTTTTGGGTTCTAGCTGAGAGACAAGAGCAAGTTGATCTAGTTCTTCCACAATTCTAAAATGTGACCTTGTTCTAGGTGGGTCATTCAAGCTCCCAATGACATTTTCCAAGGGATGATCCTTAAGAATTCTAATGTTTATAGAATCGTTACCTTCCCTTGGAGCTTGATCCCTTGCATTGTTTGATTCAGCTAGGTCACCATCTTCTTTTATTTCTTCTTGTGGAGGATCACTCTTGTCCTTCATGTTTAGGAATTCTCCATCTTCATCATTTTTCCTGCAAGAGTTATCATTGTTAGAATCATGATATTCATCAAAGGAAACATGGGGTGATTCTTCCACAGTTTGATTTTTGATATTATAAATTCTATAAGCCCTAGATCTATCATAATATCCAAGGAATATACCTTCATCGCTCTTGGACTCGAATTTATCTAAGTCTCTTTTGTCATTGTTGTGAATGAAGCATTTCGATCCAAACACTTTCATATGTTAGAGAGAGGACTTTTTACCTTTTAGCAACTCATAAGGAGTCTTTTTGGTGTGTGGCCTTACCATAGAGCGGTTGATAATGTAACATGCCGAGTTTACCGCTTCATCCCAAAATCTCCTTGGAAGTTGCCGTTCAGCAAGCATGGTTCTTGCCATCTCTACAAGTGTTCGGTTTCTTCTTTGAACTACACCATTTTGCTCCGGCGTTCTTGGTGAAGAGAATCGGTGTGAAATGCCTTCAGCCCTGCAGAGATTATAGAAATCAGTATTTTCAAATTCACCACCATGATCAGATTGAATCTTAGAAATTTTAAACTCACCGTCCTGCTTTATCTTCATGTAGAGTGCCTGAAACTCGTCAAAAGCATCATTCTTATGTGTGAGAAAGAAAACCCATGTGAACCTAAAAAAGTCATCCACCAAGACATATCCATATTTTCTACCACTTAAACTAGTAGTTCTGGTTGGACCAAACAAGTCCATATGAATTAGCTCGAGTGGTTTGGATGATGTATTTTCAGATCTTCCCTTGAATGATTTTCTAGTTTGTTTACCTAGGGCACATGCATCATACAATTTATTTTCTTGTTTAAAGGATAGTTCAGGCAAACCTTTCACCATTGAATGCTTCAAGAGTTTATGCAAGACATTGTAGCTAGCATGTCCTAGTCTACGATGCCATAACCATGTAATTTCAGATTTTGGTGCAGCAAGACAAAGGTTTGAATAAGTAGGATCATCTAAGTCAATCATGTAAACATTGTTGACTCTCTTACCAGAAAAGTTTACCTTGTCAGATTTTGGTTCAAAGATTTTACATTCATGAGAATGAAACAACACTTTGTGACCTTTATCACACAATTGACTTATGCTTAGTAGGTTACATTTCAAACCTTCAACTAGCAACACATTTCCAATGGAGTTGGAGAGGTTCTTACCTACATTACCTGTTCCAATGATTTTTCCTTTGTTGTTCCCTCCAAATGTGACATGTCCTCCTTCCTTTTCCTCCAAGAGATAAAATTTTGATTTATCTCCGGTCATGTGTCTTGAACAACCGCTATCAAGGTACCACCTGTTATGTATGGCTGCAAGACACTCCTGCACAAGCAATTAAGCAAATGTGTTTGGAACCCAACCAAATTTGGGTCCCATCATACTCTTCAAATTTTCAAAGCATGAAACTATTTCTTTTGGAATCTAGACTTTTCTAACATTCATGTTTTGTTTGCTTAGAGCAGGGATTTGGTTTTTCTTTTCAACTTTGAAATTCATTTTCTGTTTGGAGGTTCTTGGTTGGAATTTGTGAAAGTTTGATGATGTTGGCTTCTTAACCCATTGTGGCCATTGGTTATTTTTCGGTTGAGAGTGATTGTTCTGCCACCTAGGGGATTGAAAGTTATAGGATTGATGAACACATGAATCACAATTTCTCCAAAAGTAATGTGGTGTTGGCCTATATGAATGTGCAATCCAGTTTTGGTGATATCTGGAAGATTGAGCATGCAATGGCCAAGAATGTGTTGACCTATGCTGCGGGGAAGGTCGACCTTTCTTAGGTGTTTGGACAGGCTTTTTGGGAATGTTGGTGACTCCCCCTTCAATCTTTTCTTTTCCTTTCTCCTTTTGTTTTTGTTGGTTTTGTGTGGGAGTTATGTTTGAGGTGGAGGCTTCGGAAGATGAGACAAATGTGACTGTTTTTAGCCCAATTGGCCTTTTGTTTGTTGGTTCAAAACCCAACCTTTCATTGTTGAAATTCATCCTAGTACCTAGAAAAGCATCTAGGTTTTCTTTTCCATCCACGAAATTTTCCAAGGATTGTTGTTTATCCTTCAATTCTTTTTGTAAGTTTTAAATGTTTTGCAAGAGTTGAATGTTGACATGTTTTACAGCTTCATATTTTTCATTACTCAGTTTGCTATTCTTTTCATAGGTTTGCATTTTTAGCTTAATGCTATCAATCTCATTTCTCAAGTTTTCATTTTCAGTTTCCAAGTCAGCAATTTCTTTTCTTCCTTCTTCCAAATACTCAATCATTTTCTTAAGATCTTCAATTTCAGTTTCAAGTAGAGCATTCTTATCATCCTTGTCATGATCATGCACAAAAGAATTGATTTTCTTTATCAATGATTTATTTTCCTTTTTTTACATTTCATATTTTTCCATGAGTTGTATATATGCATCCTCCCAATCATCAATTGTATAATCTTCAAATGGAGAATTTACCTTAATTTCTTCGTCACCTTTGGCCATGAGGCAGAAATCTTCTTTTTCTTTGTCCGAGGAGCTAGTTCCATCATTACTTTCCTCTTCATCACTCCATGTGGACACCATGGCCTTGTTATTCTTCTTGCCCTTCCATTTGTCAGCTTTTCTGAATCTGTCGGGACAGTCATTCTTGAAATGCCCTGATTTGTTGCAAGAATAACAAATGATTTTGTCAGATTTCTTAGAGTTTTCAGAATTAGATTTGAAACCATTTCTTACCCTTGACCTTCCTATCATGAAGCTCTTACCTTCCTTTCTCAGGAATTTCTTGAACTTACGTGTGAGCATGGCTACGTCATCCTCATCTCGCTCACTTCCCGAATCCTCACCTTCATCAGAAGTATCTTGACGGCTGGGTCCAGCTTTAAGAGCTAGGGACTTCTTCTTTGGTGCCTTAGCCTCTTTGTTCTTGAGGTTGATCTCATAGGTCATTAATGACCCAATGAGTTCATCTACCTTGGTGGTTGCGAGATCTCTTGATTCTTCAACAACGGTTGCCTTCGTGTGCCATGCTGGAGTTAATGATCTGAGAATTTTTCTTACAAGTTCTTGCTCTATATATTTCTTTCCCAAATCAGTTAAACTATTAGTAAGCACAGTTAAGCGAGCATACATATCTTGAATTGACTCATCAGGCTTCATGCGGAACATTTCATATTCAGAAACTAACATATTGGCTTTTATTTCTCGTACCTGAGAGGTTCCTTCGTAGATTACCTCTAGCTTATCCCACATCAATTTCGCAGTTGCGCAGGTGGCTACTCTTGAGAATTCAACTGGATGGAGTGAGCGTTGCATGATATGTTTAGCACTCCAGTTGACGGTGGATTGCCGTATTTGTTCTTTGGTCCACAAGTCCTCATTATCCGTAAGTCCATATGGACCTTTGCTGATCACACGCCAAAGTTTGTAGTCTTAGGCGCAAATGAACACCTGCATGCGATGTTTCCAATAAGGATAGTTAGATCCAGTGAAATAAGGAGGTCTGTTCACAGAGTGTCCTTCAGGTAAATAACCCTTAGATGCTGATCCACCATTTCCCTCAAGGTCGTTGGACCCCATAATGAGAGATTAGGCTCTGATACCACTTGTTGTGTAGTGGACAGCGGATCTAGAGGGGAGGGGTGAATAGATATGCCCCTCTTTTCGTAATGTAACCCTCTATATAGCTAGATGAGATAAATTACAGCGGAATATAACTAGCTAAATGAAGGACACAATGATTTACTTAGCAAGATGATTACTAATATATCGATTCGAACCTAAGCATGCATTTAGAACGAAACAATCACACAAACAAACCACAACACACGAGATTTTAAGGTGGTTCGAACTGAATCCCCAGTCCTACGTCCACCCCTCACCAAATCCGGTGAGGCTCCACTAGTGCCACACACTGAACCGCAAATCGGAAAGACCACCGATTGCCTTCCTACTAACCACCTGGTAGGGACGTCAACAACGCAGATCGGACAACCTCCGATTGCCTTCCTACTAACCACCGGTAGGGACGATTCTCAGATTCAATTGTTTGTATGAAATGAAAAAGAGAACAAATATGAAATCACTCAAACAAGATATAGAGTATGCTCAAAGAAAAGAATCTTGTCTGAGTTGTAGAAGCTTGAATCGAATGCTTTGACAGTGTCTTCTTTCTTACAGGATGATCTTCCTTGAACCTCTTCTAGTTGATGAAGAAGACGATGGATGTAGCTTCAATCTTCCTTTTGATCTTCTTGAGTCGATGAAGAGGATGTAGAAGATGTAGGATGCAGCTTAGATCACCCTTGAGAGCCTTCATTCCTTCTTCTTCCTTGGAGGTTGAGATGGCTTCAGATCTAGACTTGAATGCCTTGGAATGGATGAAGAACTTCCTCCCGAAACACTGTTCACGGAGGTGCTACAGTACCTCGAAAGTGAGCTCCCTTGATCTCCCTTGAAGCCCTAGTGTTTCTAATCCCTCAAGTGAGAGTTTTATAGACCTTGAATGGTCTATAGACAAGCCTCAGACCAGATCCACAAATCATGGGTGTTTAGGTGACTTTTGGATTAAATAAATCCATGTTGAATGGCCCTTTTCGAAGTTGGAAACAAAGTCAACATTGAAGGCTCGGGGCTGGCGGTCGACCTACAGCTCTTGGCGGTCGACCGCTACTGTGAAACCTGCAAACGGGCGGTCCCTGGGATTTCCGGTCGATCGCCACTGGCTGGCGGTCGACCGCCAGCTGAAACTCGTGCAGTCTGGGAATCTCTGGCTGGGGCGGTCGACCGCCCCTGTGCTGGCGGTCGACCGCCAGCTGGGCAGACTCTGGCTCATCCCGGGTTGGTTCGTTATCTGTTCTAGCTCCGTCGCTTGACTTCTTTAGCAGCCCGTTCATGTCTGTGGCATCTCCCTTGATAGTCTAAAATGTACCAACTGAGTTTCTGGCCTTGGATTCTCTTGGCTGTACTTCTTTGTGCATTGACCTTGTATGTGTGACGAGCTGAATATCACGTGTCGACTTTTGCATGCTTTCGCATCCTTGCTTGGGCGCGATCAATGAGCTTTCACTTTTACCGACTTCACTGAATTCTTTATCCATGAAATGGTGTACCTGTCATGAACAAACCATCACGTATGTCAGTCACATGAGAGTGGGAAATATCAATGACTAATATTGTTTAGCCATTATCAAAACCAAGAATACGACAGAACTCAAATGACCGTAGGATGATGTCGAATTACCCAAGTGAACTCAAATGACCATAGGGGCACAACACAAGGTGTTAGGGCGGGAACTGTGGAGGACACACGCCCACCTTCCTGCTGCTGCTATATATATGAAGCTTTTTCCTCAGAAGAAGATCCTGATCGAAGCAGAAGAGAAAGAGAGAAGAAGCAGAAGAGAAAGAAGAGAGAGATAGAGAAGGAGTTCGTGGAGAAGAAATATATCCTCTGGCATTTGGATCAAATCCAAGCCAGACCTGCTCCTTTGAGAGCTATATGATTTGTGCTTCGATTTCAGCTTTTCGGTGCTGTATTTCTTGTTTTCCATTTTACCTTTCTTCAAGCTGTTAGCCAGTGGTTTTGCAGAGGAGGATTCCTCTTGACAGCAAGCTGTGTTGCTCAGCGGGCGAGGTGGATACCTCGGATGGCTAAGCTGTATTGCCCAGTGGAGCAAGTTGTGTTGCTCAGCGTTTACAGTGGAGGATTCCACTGGTCGGGTTAAGCTGTAGTCCCCAGCGGTCAAGCTGTGAGTTAGCGGATGGCTAAGCTGTATTGCCCAGCGGAAGCAAGCTGTGATGCTCAGCGGTTGTAGGCAAGCTGTGAGGCCCAGCGGTTCTAGCTGTGAGTCAGCGAAATCCACACTCGGGTTTGAGTGTGGGGTGGACGTAGGTCTGGAGGACCGAACCACCTAAAAACTCCTCTGTGCAGTGGTTTGATTTGTTTAACTCTGCTTCCGCTAGATGCATGCATAGGTGCGCTCCACATATTTGCTTACTGGCTCAGCAGAAGATTTAATTAGCTTTTCAGATTGTCTAGTTTCTTAATTGAGCGATATTTTTACTGGGGAGATTCATTCACCCCCCTCTGAATCCAACGCACCGAACCCAACAATTGGTATCAGAGCGGGTTGCTGTGCATAGGATCTAACAATCCGCAGCAGATCCTGCATCTTCTGTGGTGCATTTCAGAGTGGGTTTCTTGTGCTCGATGTTTAGTTTCACTGACTTAGTAATGTGATACGAACCTCCGAGTCTGATATTTTCTCTTCTTTTCATTTTCTCCCATTTTGTTTTCTGTCCATCATCATTTCCACCAAATAATACAGCTCCAGTTCCTTGAGAGTGTAAGTGAATGGCGAGCTCTGGTACGCATGCAGGTGGCATCCTCATTATTGACACCAACGGCAGACTTCAAAGAGCTTTTGGACTAGGGGACAACATTGTTGTCTGCTCCAGAGAACCATCCTTAGTTGTGTCAACAGTAGCTTCAGTTTTATCGCTTGAGCCATTTCCCTTTCTACTTCCCTCTAGAGGAACAAATCTAGCCCCTTGCTCAGTATCTAAATCCAAGTGGTGTTTATTGTTAAGTTTCCGAAGACCAATATTCATCTGATTAGTCCCTTCTTGAAGAAGCCTAGTATGATATGCTTTCCCATGCTTGCTCATCAATCTAAGCATATCCTGTGCGCCTCATTCTGTTCTTTTCTTAACACAAAATAACTTCCCGTAGAGAGAGGGAAAATGAGAGGATGAGAGGGGTGATGAGAGAGAGAGACACCCGCGGTCATGCGACTAACGTGGGGAGGGAGGAGAGAGAAACAGAGAGGATGGGTAGAGAGAGAGAGAATAGTGAAGCCGTTGGCGACGTTGGCAGGATCTCGGCATGCTCGGAGTGTTGGTGACGTCGACGGGATGAGCACTACAGGTGGCTTGCATGGCAAGGTGCCAAGCTCATTATCTGGTCGACGTGTTCACCACGCTGAGGATATCGCCGTGCCCCGGAGGTGATCATGCTCGGAGAGAGGCGGAGCGACGTGTCATGCTGCCTACTAGAACTCTGCGTACAGCTCCGAGGGACGGTGCGTCCGGGCTTGGACGTCATGGGTGGGAACTGGCATGCTCGGACGTGCGGCAGTGGAGCGCTAGGGTGGTGCGAAGGGTGATGGAAGTGACTGGAGGCCAGGGGCGGGAGAAAGAGAAGCGGGGTGTGAGGGAGATGGACTCGTAGTGGCTTGTGATAGGTTCGGAGCAGTATTCAGAGGGGGGGTGAATGAATATAACCCGTTAAAAAACTTCACCCAATTAAAACTAGAATAATAACAAGACAGATTCGACAATCTGAAGCTCAACTGGAATATCGCTCTCTTGACAGATTAAAAAAATCTAAGAAAACTAATCAACACTTCTGCTCAACCAGAAGCCAAACGCTTAGAGCGCCCCTATGCAATCATCTAGCGGAAGCAAAAGCAGATAAACCAAACCACAATGCACAAGGGGTTTTAGGTGGTTCGGTCCTCCAGACCTACATCCACCCCACACTCAACCGAGTGTGGCTTCACTAGCTCACGCTAGAAACAGCAGACTCAGTCTGCAACAAATGCTGCCAAACAGCTTGACCAGGGGAACAACCTCCCCTCTTCCTCCCAACCGGAGGGAACCACTAGTGACACCAGTCACTAGCAAACCAGAGACGCAAGTCTCTCTTCCTCCAGACCGGAGGGAACACCTAGTCTTGCAACCCACAAGACTAGAACCGGAGGACCAATCCTCCCTTCCTCCAAACCGGAGGGGAACCTAGAGACCCAAGTCTCTCTTCCTCTGAACACCAGAGGGAAGCACAAGTGACACTACGTCACCTGCAAACCAAAGGTCTAGGACCTCTCTTCCTCCCAATCGGAGGGACCCTTGGACTTGAAACCTACAAGCCCAGAACCGGAGGACGAGCCTCCCTTCCTCTAACTAGAGGGAAACCACAAGTAGCACCCAGCTACTTGCAACCGGAGATGGCAATCTCCCTTCTCCTGAACCAACAGGAGGGACCCCGACCTCTCTACAGAGAATCGGAAAAATAGCAAATGAATAAAAATAAAAATGAAACCAGCAACAGAAAGCTGAAAAGATAAAAACTAATGTGGCTCTCGCAGGAGCTGGCTGGCCTGGATTTGATCCACGGCCCAGCAAGAACAGATCTTCAGTTGAAGCTTTTATCACTCTAGCTCTCTCTTCTTCTCTATTCTTCTTCCTCTTCTTCTCTTCACACTCTGCTATCTCGATCTCTTACTCAATCTCTCTTTCTTTTTCTTTCTCTCTCTCTTTTTCCTCTTCTTCTTCCTCTTCTTCTCCTCTTCTTCTCCTCTGTCTGGATCGTGGCTCTCTGTATGGACTTCACCTTTCGCCCAACTCGATCAATCTTCTTCTATGGAAGAAGGCTCATATATATAGCAGCAGCATCATCATCAGCCCCGACGTGTGACCTCCACATTTCCAGCCCTAAATATTAGGACCACGTGGCAGTCACTCAGCAGGCTTCATTCCAGCCTCGGATCACGTGCTGCCCAGTCATTTGGGAATGTTCTTCCTCGAACCTGCAAGGAGATACAAACCATTAACACTAGGGCCACAATAACTAAAGCTGCACGAGGTATGTGGTAGCAGTTCTAGATGCACTGAGAAAGACACGACATTCAGTGGTGACAAAAATAAACATTACAAGGAGAACGACACGAAGTCACTGTAACAAAATACGCACTACAACAAGAACGACACGAGGTAGGATGAGAACAGCACGAAGTGAGAAGGAAACAACACGCGGACATAATAACTAAGAACGACACGAGTACACTGTAACAGATCAGACACAACGAAGGGAACGACACGAAGTGAGGTTATAAAACAAAAGAGACACGAGGTCTAGAAAAGGCAACACGAAGACACGAAAATAAAAACAACAAAAACACAAATACTAGACCAACACGAGGTTACGAATGCAAAAACAACACGAGGACAAACACGGGCTGACAACAGAAACCGACACGAAGTGGTTGCAAACAAGCAAGACACGAGGTCTACGTAAAGCAACACGAAGTGTGGTCAAGGCGAGAAAGACACGAGGTCTAATGAGAAAGACCAACACGAAGACAGTGAAAACAGCATGAAGTAAAGAACAACGACACGAAGTGTAGTGGTGACAAAAACACACACTACACAGAGAACGACACGAGGTGGCACAGAAAGCAACACGAGGTGCTGCGATGTCCTGCACTCAATAGAACAAAAATGACACGAAGACACAACAAGGAAAATGACACGAAGACACAAGAGCAAACATAAAGAGGATGACACGAGATGAGCAACTAAATAAAGAAGAAACGACACGAAGTAAACTCAACACAAAGACAGATCAACACGAAGACACAAATACTAAAACAACACGAAGACGATGGTTGCTGTAGTGCAATGTCTAGATATGAAATCCAAAGCAAGCGGCTGTACAGACTTGAAGAATAAGCCAATGTACAGACTTACTGTAACAGTCTGATGTACAGACTTTGAAGAACAGTCCAATGTATGGACTTGAAATCGAAGACCAATGTGCAGACTTGGTTTTGAAGACTAGTGTGCAGACTTCAAGTTTAACTGTGGATGTACAGACTTGAAGCTCCTGAAACAGTGTACAGACTTCGAAGTTCCAGTGTGGATGTACAAACTTGATCATCCAGCAATGTATAGGCTTTCAATGTGAAGACTTGAATATGTGGAAGCTACAGTGAAAGAGTGTACACACTTGACCGTGATCTCTGCAGCGAATGTATAGACTTTCAGTGAAGGGCGTTGTGTAGACTTTGGCTTGGAACGAAGGTAGGAATGAGGCTGTATAGACTTGGCCAGAACGTAGGGAAAAACACCAATGTGCAGACATGAACATCCAGCAGTGTATAGACTTCGTGAACAAAATGCAATGTTGACTGATGTATACACTTGGCAAATAGAGTAATGCATGAACAAACAATTAGCCACTACGTTAACCCAATCTAGCCATATTCATGAATTAGCTATTCAAGCAAACAGTCAGATATTCAGGCAATCAAACAGTCATCTATAAGAATCTAGCACACCTCAGTGTGACTCATGGTGTGTCAGCCATCATCAAAACCACACAGGGGCACAACAATCTCCCCCTTTTTGATGATGGCAACACTATGAGTTACACTGACTCAGATTAGATTCTTCTCCCCCTTTGCCTTCAGCAAAAAGACATGAGTTGAAGAGTGAATTAAAAGCTCCCCCTTTTGACTAAACTGCCCCTTTTACTTTAGCAAGATGAATAATTCAGAGATGTCATATGAGATGAGGACATCTCAATATCAGAAGCAAATAAATCAATTCTCCCCCTTTGTCAAACAACTCATGTAGTGATGCGTATGCAACAAATACTCCCCCTTTGACATGGCAAAAGACCCCCCTTTGACATGAGAATGAGTCATGGTTCTTAAAAATGAAGATCACCCTTATGACAATGAAACAGCACTCCCCCTATCAACATGCATGATTGACTACTCTCCACTTGAAGCATAGGAATGGACTCTGGTTATCCAATAAATCAATCTGAAATTAGCCATTACAAAGAATCTGAATTCTGGTGATAATACCACAGAATCAGAACTTATGGCAGAACAAGATGGAAGATTCCAACAGTGTGGAGAGAAATACATCTCAGGAATCAATCTGAAATCCACCACCATAAGGAATCTGAAGTTCAGAGGGCTGCAAGTGAACAAGGTAATAATGGAGTGGCACCTCACATTTGTATGGTCAGAAAAAAATGCAGAAGGAATCAGTCAACTGATAAGAGAGGAGTTGACTAAACAGTTTTTGTTGATCATGCATGAATCTGATCATGAGGGTTTTGAATGCATACATCACTTCAATAAGTCTTAAAAAATGTAGACTCTTCTATCATAAAGAGTTATGAAATAGCAACATTATCAATCTGATTTAATTTTGATGTATACCAGCTTTGCCAAATTAAACTCAATACTCATATCTGAATCCAAGTTTTAATAAAAGTGAACCAAATCGTCAGAAAACACTCAAAAACAATCATCTTTTATCTTGCAAATGTGATCTCAAAAGCACCTAAAAAAAATACACAGGTTAGTACTGAAATTAAACACTTTTTCAAGAACATGAGTTGACAGATTTTTTCAAGATAATTTTATTTGAAGCACATTATATTTTTCCTGTGCAATTTAAGTTGATCAACACCTTTTTACATGAGGCACAACAAGTCTTAGTTGAAGTGACCCAGTTACTCAGTGTGATAACTGGCATTGCCTCTCACTTTGAGAGCAGAGTTAGCAATATGAGTGTCTTTTTACATAAGAAGACACCTTTATCAGAGGCCAGACTCCCCAGCTACTCAACACAAATAAGCTATTGCTCTGTCAGGTCTTGTTTCACTAAAATTTTTATCAGAGATAACTGTGGCACCTCATGACATGAGTTACTTTATTTCATTGATAAAGAACTCAGTTTCTCAGTGACTGAGTCATTGCTCTGAATTCACAATTTTCATTTAGTCAACTTTTTCAAGTTAAAGAATAACCACAACACTCACTCTATGTATCTCTACCAAAGTAGCCTAGATTTCAAATTTTCAGATATCAGATGAGAGACTTTACGGATTACATGACACAAGAGGTTAAAGTTTATTAAGCCTTATCAACAGATATTTTCAATTCATTTAATTACAAAGCTGAGAATACATTAATCTTATATCAGTCTGATTCAGTGATAATTCTTAAACCCATATGATAGGAGTTTCTACCACAATCTCAGACTGAATTGCATGACATGCAGTTTAAGTTCCTCAGATCAGAACAATAAATTTAGCTGACCAACAACTCAATAATGGATCCAAAATAGTCACACCAGCTAAGAGGTATATGAAGGAAGAGTACAGGCTGGTGGAAGAGTCAATCAGCAAGAGAGAATAAGGTTTAAAGCCACTAGCAGAGTCAATCACTCAATACAGGTTGAAAGTCATTTCAGTCAGACAGAATGAGACACTCTTTCTTCAACAGATTGAGGATTAGCAGCCACCATTTCAGATTCAAGAGGTATGAACTCAAAATAGTCAATTGATGATTTGAAAGAGTGTAGAGAGTGAATTTCAAATAGAGACAACAATATAATAATGCTCCCCCTTGTCTATATGTAGTGACTCACATAAGACTCAACATGATATGCAATACACTGCTCTATATGACTTAACCCATGGTACTGGGCGGAGGACTTGGTCCAAGGACCACCTCACACATGGCAGTAGCAACCAAACATACTTCATCTGCCCTCCAGCCCTGTTCCATTTCATATACCATGATGGTCATGCAAATGACATATGCAGTGCAAGGCAATCTCATTTATTTAGTGCAAACAATAGCATGAGAAGAGCATCAAAAATCAACCAAGCAAAATAACAATTTCAGATAGTGAAATTGAAACAAATTTCAGAACTGACCTGAATTGAGTCCTGGGGTTTTCTTTTTGAGTGCCTTGGTTAACCCCCTTTTATTTCTCCCTCCAAGGCACACCTGCAAGGTATTTGATCATCTTGATCCTGCAGGGACCCAAGCAGCTTTGGGTCCTGCATTAGCCCTGACAGGTTTTCTAAACATTTTCATAGCAACATTATCATCAAATTTCATCAGTGAACAGTCATCCATAGAATGTCCAAATTTTCCACAGTATCTACATGAACTGGCTGGTGTTTGATTCTTATGATGCATATTAGCAGCAGGGTGATGTTTATAAACATGTTCATAAGATTTTCTGTTATATGCATGAGCAGTTTGATGCTTGTTCTTAACCATCCAACATTCAGCAGATTTATGGCCTGGCTTCCCACAGTTATAGCATGAAATTTTCACAAAAGGTTTTGCAGGGAATTTGACAAAATGGGGTTTAACATAGTTCTTTTGAACATACCAACAGTCCTTGACTGTATGCCCATTTTTCCCACAGTGGGAGCATGCAAAAGAATTTCTTCTATGAAAACCATTTTTACCCCAAGTAGATCTAAACCAGCACTCAGCAGCCTTGTGCCCAGGCTTATTACAGTTGAAGCACACAATGTGCTGACTAGAATTGTGTTTAGATCCATATGGATCATAAAAGTGCATGGAAGACCTGGCATGTAGTTTATTGTCTTCTTTCATGATAAAACATTCATTCATGAGATGACCATGCTTCCCACAATAATAACATGAGGCATCAGGCTTCCTAGCAACATGGTTTCTATCAAAAGAATTTCTAGAATGTAAAGTTCCACTAGCATGCTCATCCTTTAACATCAATCCACAATCCTCCATTATGTGACCTCCTTTCCCACAATAATAACATGAACCCTTTTTAATGTGAGTGTGTGAGAGATCATGTGAATTGTGTGCAGTCTTCTTTACAGCAACAGGAGTGCCTTTTTCCTTTTTCTGTGAATTTTCACCCTTTTTCTATTTTGGAGTTTGTTCCACAGTTTTGGGTTTCACAGTTGATTTTTGTGCAGTGAATTTGAAGACAGAAGGAGCAGAGGTTATGTTCTGATTGGTGGCTTTGACAAAAATAGTAGATGTTTCATTCCCATTACTCCTTTTATTTGTCGGACTATAGCCCAGTCCCTTTCTCTCAAAGTTATCACTCTTTCCAAGAAGCTTATTCAGATTGTCCTTACCTTTGACAAATTTTGATAGAGAATTTTTCACGTCTTTAATCTCAAAATTCAAATCAGCAATTTTAGCTTCATATTTGGACAGATCTGTTTCACAGGAAATGACTTGTTGATGCAAGGCATCATTCAGACTCTTGAGTTTTTCAACTTCCTGTTTTAATTCTATTTCCTTGTCAGTTTAGATAAGGACTTGTAAAGATCATCAACTTCTTGTTGAAGGGATGTGATAGTAAGCTCATATCCAGCTACTTTCTGTTCACTGCAACTGACATTTCCATTTAACATTAGTTGATGGTTTTTAGGCTCTCAATTTCTTGTTCAGCATTCATCAACCTATCAGAACTATCCACACTTACACTCTTGCCTTTTTCAATTGTCATTAGCATATCTGTCAGCTGTGTGTTTAGGTGTTTCAACTCATTGATTTCCTCTTTCAGTTTACTGTTCTGCTCTAGGAGTTCATCATCAAACACCCATTTATCTGTTGAAGACTGACATTCATAAAACATTTCTTGTTGTTTTTCAGATTGAAATTTGTCAAGATTTTTCTGAATCTCTGAATTCATTGTTCTTTCAGCCTCAATTTCTCAGAGATCAAACCATTTTCTTTTTCAAGGTTCATTGATTTATGTTCAAATTCTTCAGATTGGTTTTTGAGTTTTTCATTCTCAGATTTTAATTCTTTCAATTCAGAATTGATACACTCTAAATCTCTCACCAATCTTTCATTTTGAACAACGTCATTGTTATGAGTCTGATCAACGAAGCTAAGCCTTTCCTTTAGTTTAACAATTTCACAAACAAGCTTTTGACTCTCCTTTTTGTGTAGACCAATTTGTTTCATAAGAGTTTGTTTTTCAGATTTCAAATGATCTAGATCTGTAGTAATAGAGTCAAAGTCTTGTAGTTGTCTTCTAAAAATTTCATTTTCAGTTTTCAGATTTTCAAGATTTTCACCTCCTAGTTTTTCCAGCTTCTTTTTCAGTCTTCTATAGCTCTTACTCATTTTTTCATGGGAGTGTAACAGATCAGCATAGGCATCTTCCCAATCATCTAAAGTGAAACTAGAGAAGGGGATGATTACCTTTTCAGCATCTTGGAGTTCCTCTTGATCACTGCTATGGTTGCTCTCGTCAGCCATCATGCAGTTGTTCTCATTCATCCTCTGAGCTAGCTTCAGCTGATCCAGAATGTCCTTAGCGGACCTGCAGTCATAAAAATAAGAATGTAGAGCCTTGTCAGTAGCTGCTCTCATCAGATTAAAGGCTTTCTGATTTTCTCCATATTTTGACTTGTGACTTTTAGTCCATTTGGACTTTTCCTTTGGCAATCTGTGGGGACCTTGTGAAATTAATTTCCACAGATCCGGATTAATCATTTTCACATAATTGTGAAGACTGCTAATCCATGAGTTAAAGTTAGAGCCATTAAAAACCGGTGGAGAACCCATTGAATAAATCCACAAACAGATTAATGCAGCAAAGGGTAGAAACAGATAAGCACCAAGGGACAACAGGATCCTCTGCAGATCGTTGGATCTGATCAATCAGAGAACCGCTCTGATACCAATTGATAGGTTCGGAGCAGTATTCAGAGGGGGGGTGAATGAATATAACCCGTTAAAAAACTTCACCCAATTAAAACTAGAATAATAACAAGACAGATTCGACAATCTGAAGCTCAACTGGAATATCGCTCTCTTGACAGATTAAAAAATCTAAGAAAACTAATCAACACTTCTGCTCAACCAGAAGCCAAACGCTTAGAGCGCCCCTATGCAATCATCTAGCGGAAGCAAAAGCAGATAAACCAAACCACAATGCACAAGGGGTTTTAGGTGGTTCGGTCCTCCAGACCTACATCCACCCCACACTCAACCGAGTGTGGCTTCACTAGCTCACGCTAGAAACAGCAGACTCAGACTGCAACAAATGCTGCCAAACAGCTTGACCAGGGGAACAACCTCCCCTCTTCCTCCCAACCGGAGGGAACCACTAGTGACACCAGTCACTAGCAAACCAGAGACGCAAGTCTCTCTTCCTCCAGACCGGAGGGAACACCTAGTCTTGCAACCCACAAGACTAGAACCGGAGGACCAATCCTCCCTTCCTCCAAACCGGAGGGGAACCTAGAGACCCAAGTCTCTCTTCCTCTGAACACCAGAGGGAAGCACAAGTGACACTACGTCACCTGCAAACCAGAGGTCTAGGACCTCTCTTCCTCCCAACCGGAGGGACCCTTGGACTTGAAACCTACAAGCCCAGAACCGGAGGACGAGCCTCCCTTCCTCTAACCAGAGGGAAACCACAAGTAGCACCCAGCTACTTGCAACCGGAGATGGCAATCTCCCTTCTCCTGAACCAACAGGAGGGACCCCGACCTCTCTACAGAGAATCGGAAAAACAGCAAATGAAAAAAAACAAAAACGAAACCAGCAACAGAAAGCTGAAAAGATAAAAACTAATGTGGCTCTCGCAGGAGCTGGCTGGCTTGGATTTGATCCACGGCCCAGCAAGAATAGATCTTCAGTTGAAGCTTTTATCACTCTAGCTCTCTCTTCTTCTCTATTCTTCTTCCTCTTCTTCTCTTCACACTCTGCTATCTCGATCTCTTACTTAATCTCTCTTTCTTTTTCTTTCTCTCTCTCTTTTTCCTCTTCTTCTTCCTCTTCTTCTCCTCTTCTTCTCCTCTATCTGGATCGTGGCTCTCTGTATGGACTTCACCTTTCGCCCAACTCGATCAATCTTCTTCTGTGGAAGAAGGCTCATATATATAGCAGCAGCATCATCATCAGCCCCGACGTGTGACCTCCACATTTCCAGCCCTAAATATTAGGACCACGTGGCAGTCACTCAGCAGGCTTCATTCCAACCTCGGATCACGTGCTGCCCAGTCATTTGGGAATGTTCTTCCTCGAACCTGCAAGGAGATACAAACCATTAACACTCAGGGCCACAATAACTAAAGCTGCACGAGGTATGTGGTAGCAGTTCTAGATGCACTGAGAAAGACACGACATTCAGTGGTGACAAAAATAAACATTACAAGGAGAATGACACGAAGTCACTGTAACAAAACACGCACTACAACAAGAACGACACGAGGTGGGATGAGAACAGCACGAAGTGAGAAGGAAACAACACGCGGACATAATAACTAAGAACGACACGAGTACACTGTAACAGATCAGACACAACGAAGGGAACGACACGAAGTGAGGTTATAAAACAAAAGAGACACGAGGTCTAGAAAAGGCAACACGAAGACACGAAAATAAAAACAACAAAAACACAAATACTAGACCAACACGAGGTTACGAATGCAAAAACAACACGAGGACAAACACGGGCTGACAACAGAAACCGACACAAAGTGGTTGCAAACAAGCAAGACACGAGGTCTACGTAAAGCAACACGAAGTGTGGTCAAGGCGAGAAAGACACGAGGTCTAATGAGAAAGACCAACACGAAGACAGTGAAAATAGCACGAAGTAAAGAACAACGACACGAAGTGTAGTGGTGACAAAAACACACACTACACAGAGAACGACACGAGGTGGCACAGAAAGCAACACGAGGTGCTGCGATGTCCTGCACTCAATAGAACAAAAATGACACGAAGACACAACAAGGAAAATGACACGAAGACACAAGAGCAAACATAAAGAGGATGACACGAGATGAGCAACTAAATAAAGAAGAAACGACACGAAGTAAACTCAACACGAAGACAGATCAACACGAAGACACAAATACTAAAACAACACGAAGACGATGGTTGCTGCAGTGCAATGTCTAGATATGAAATCCAAAGCAAGCGGCTGTACAGACTTGAAGAATAAGTCAATGTACAGACTTACTGTAACAGTCAGATGTACAGACTTTGAAGAACAGTCCAATGTATGGACTTGAAATCGAAGACCAATGTACAGACTTGGTTTTGAAGACTAGTGTGCAGACTTCAAGTTTAACTGTGGATGTACAGACTTGAAGCTCCTGAAGCAGTGTACAGACTTCGAAGTTCCAGTGTGGATGTACAAACTTGATCATCCAGCAATGTATAGGCTTTCAATGTGAAGACTTGAATATGTGGAAGCTACAGTGAAAGAGTGTACACACTTGACCGTGATCTCTACAGTGAATGTATAGACTTTCAGTGAAGGGCGTTGTGTAGACTTTGGCTTGGAACGAAGGTAGGAATGAGGCTGTATAGACTTGGCCAGAACGTAGGGAAAAACACCAATGTGCAGACATGAACATCCAGCAGTGTATAGACTTCGTGAACAAAATGCAATGCTGACTGATGTATACACTTGGCAAATAGACTAATGCATGAACAAACAATTAGCCACTACGTTAACCCAATCTAGCCATATTCATGAATTAGCTATTCAAGCAAACAGTTAGATATTCAGGCAGTCAAACAGTCATCTATAAGAATCTAGCACACCTCAGTGTGACTCATGGTGTGTCAGCCATCATCAAAACCACACAGGGGCACAACAATCTCCCCCTTTTTGATGATGGCAACACTATGAGTTACACTGACTCAGATTAGATTCTTCTCCCCCTTTGCCTTCAGCAAAAAGACATGAGTTGAAGAGTGAATTAAAAGCTCCCCCTTTTGACTAAACTGCCCCTTTTACTTTAGCAAGACGAATAATTCAGAGATGTCATATGAGATGAGGACATCTCAATATCAGAAGCAATTAAATCAATTCTCCCCCTTTGTCAAACAACTCATGTAGTGATGCGTATGCAACAAATACTCCCCCTTTGACATGAGAATGAGTCATGGTTCTTAAAAATGAAGATCACCCTTATGACAAAGAAACAGCTCTCCCCCTATTAACATGCATGATTGACTACTCTCCACTTGAAGCACAGGAATGGACTCTGGTTATCCAATAAATCAATCTGAAATCAGCCATTACAAAGAATCTGAATTCTGGTGATAATACCACAGAATCAGAACTTATGGCAGAACAAGATGGAAGATTCCAACAGTGTGGAGAGAAATACATCTCAGGAATCAATCTGAAATCCACCACCATAATGAATCTGAAGTTCAGAGGGCTGCAAGTGAATAAGGTAATAATGGGAGTGGCACCCCACATTTGTATGGTCAGAAAAAAATGCAGAAGGAATCAGTCAACTGATAAGAGAGGAGTTGACTAAACAGTTTTTGTTGATCATGCATGAATCTGATCATGAGGGTTTTGAATGCATACATCACTTCAATAAGTCTTAAAAAATGTAGACTGTTCTATCATAAAGAGTTATGAAATAGCAACATTATCAATCTGATTTAATTTTGATGTATACCAGTTTTGCCAAATTAAACTCAATACTCATATCTGAATCCAAGTTTTAATAAAAGTGAACCAAATCGTCAGAAAACACTTAAAAACAATCATCTTTTATCTTGCAAATGTGATCTCAAAAGCACCTAAAAAAAATACACAGGTTAGTACTGAAATTAAACACTTTTTCAAGAACATGAGTTGACAGATTATATCAAGATAATTTTATTTGAAGCACATTATATTTTTCCTGTGCAATTTAAGTTGATCAACACCTTTTTACATGAGGCACAACAAGTCTTAGTTGAAGTGACCCAGTTACTCAGTGTGATAACTGGCATTGCCTCTCACTTTGAGAGCAGAGTTAGCAATATGAGTGTCTTTTTACATAAGAAGACACCTTTATCAGAGGCCAGACTCCCCAGCTACTCAACACAAATAAGCTATTGCTCTGTCAGGTCTTGTTTCACTAAAATTTTTATCAGAGATAACTGTGGCACCTCATGACACGAGTTACTTTATTTCATTGATAAAGAACTCAGTTTCTCAGTGACTGAGTCATTGCTCTGAATTCACAATTTTCATTTAGTCAACTTTTTCAAGTTAAAGAATAACCACAACACTCACTCTATGTATCTCTACCAAAGTAGCCTAGATTTCAAATTTTCAGATATCAGATGAGAGACTTTACGGATTACATGACACAAGAGGTTAAAGTTTATTAAGCCTTATCAACAGATATTTTCAATTCATTTAATTACAAAGCTGAGAATACATTAATCTTATATCAGTCTGATTCAGTGATAATTCTTAAACCCATATGATAGGAGTTTCTACCACAATCTCATACTGAATTGCATGACATGCAGTTTAAGTTCCTCAGATCAGAACAATAAATTTAGCTGACCAACAACTCAATAATGGATCCAAAATAGTCACACCAGCTAAGAGGTATATGAAGGAAGAGTACAGGTTGGTGGAAGAGTCAATCAGCAAGAGAGAATAAGGTTTAAAGCCACTAGCAGAGTCAATCACTCAATACAGGTTGAAAGTCATTTCAGTCAGACAGAATGAGACACTCTTTCTTCAACAGATTGAGGATTAGCAGCCACCATTTCAGATTCAAGAGGTATGAACTCAAAATAGTCAATTGATGATTTGAAAGAGTGTAGAGAGTGAATTTCAAAAAGAGACAACAATATAATAATGCTCCCCCTTGTCTATATGCAGTGACTCACATAAGACTCAACATGATATGCAATACACTGCTCTATATGACTTAACCCATGGTACTGGGCGGAGGACTTGGTCCAAGGACCACCTCACACATGGCAGTAGCAACCAAACATACTTCATCTGCCCTCCAGCCCTGTTCCATTTCATATACCATGATGGTCATGCAAATGACATATGCAGTGCAAGGCAATCTCATTTATTTAGTGCAAACAACAGCATGAGAAGAGCATCAAAAATCAACCAAGCAAAACAACAATTTCAGATAGTGAAATTGAAACAAATTTCAGAACTGACCTGAATTGAGTCCTGGGGTTTTCTTTTTGAGTGCCTTGGTTAACCCCCTTTTATTTCTCCCTCCAAGGCACACCTGCAAGGTATTTGATCATCTTGATCCTACAGGGACCCAAGCAGCTTTGGGTCCTGCGTTAGCCCTGACAGGTTTTCTAAACATTTTCATAGCAACATTATCATCAAATTTCATCAGTGAACAGTCATCCATAGAATGTCCAAATTTTCCACAGTATCTACATGAACTGGCTGGTGTTTGATTCTTATGATGCATATTAGCAGCAGGGTGATGTTTATAAACATGTTCATAAGATTTTCTGTTATATGCATGAGCAGTTTGATGCTTGTTCTTAACCATCCAACATTCAGCAGATTTATGGCCTGGCTTCCCATAGTTATAGCATGAAATTTTCACAAAAGGTTTTGCAGGGAATTTGACAAAATGGGGTTTAACATAGTTCTTTTGAACATACCAACAGTCCTTAACTGTATGCCCATTTTTCCCACAGTGGGAGCATGCAAAAGAATTTCTTCTATGAAAACCATTTTTACCCCAAGTAGATCTAAACCAGCACTCAGCAGCCTTGTGCCCAGGCTTATTACAGTTGAAGCACACAATGTGCTGACTAGAATTGTGTTTTAGATCCATATGGATCATAAAAGTGCATGGAAGACCTGGCATGTAGTTTATTGTCTTCTTTCATGATAAAACATTCATTCATGAGATGACCATGCTTCCCACAATAATAACATGAGGCATCAGGCTTCCTAGCAACATGGTTTCTATCAAAAGAATTTCTAGAATGTAAAGTTCCACTAGCATGCTCATCCTTTAACATCAATCCACAATCCTCCATTATGTGACCTCCTTTCCCACAATAATAACATGAACCCTTTTTAATGTGAGTGTGTGAGAGATCATGTGAATTGTGTGTAGTCTTCTTTACAGCAATAGGAGTGCCTTTTTCCTTTTTTTGTGAATTTTCACCCTTTTTCTGTTTTGGAGTTTGTTCCACAGTTTTGGGTTTCACAGTTGATTTTTGTGCAGTGAATTTGAAGACAGAAGGGGCAGAGGTTATGTTCTGATTGGTGGCTTTGACAAAAACAGTAGATGTTTCATTCCTATTACTCCTTTTATTTGTCGGACTATAGCCCAGTCCCATTCTCTCAAAGTTATCACTCTTTCTAAGAAGCTTATTCAGATTGTCCTTACCTTTGACAAATTTTGATAGAAAATTTTTCAAATCTTTAATCTCAGAATTCAAATCAGCAATTTTAGCCTCATATGTGGACAAATCTATTTCACAGGAAATAACTTGTTGATGCAAGGCATCATTCAGGCTTTTGAGTTTTTCTACTTCCTGTTTTAATTCTATTTCCTTGTCAGGTTCAGATAGGGACTTGTAAAGATCATCAACTTCTTGTTGAAGGGATGTGATAGTAAGCTCATATCCAGCTACTTTCTGTTCACTGCAACTGACATTTCCATTTAACATTAGGTTGATGGTTTTTAGGCTCTCAATTTCTTGTTCAGCATTCATCAACCTATCAGAACTATCCACACTTACACTCTTGCCTTTTTCAATTGTCATTAGCATATCTGTCAGCTGTGTGTTTAGGTGTTTCAACTCATTGATTTCCTCTTTCAGTTTGTTGTTCTGCTCTAGGAGTTCATCATCAAACACCCATTTATCTGTTGAAGACTGACATTCATAAAACATTTCTTGTTGTTTTTCAGATTGAAATTTGTCAAGATTTTTCTGAATCTCTGAATTCATTGTTCTTTCAGCCTCCAATTTCTCAGAGATCAAACCATTTTCTTTTTCAAGGTTCATTGATTTATGTTCAAATTCTTCAGATTGGTTTTTGAGTTTTTCATTCTCAGATTTTAATTCTTTCAATTCAGAATTGATACACTCTAAATCTCTCACCAATCTTTCATTTTGAACAACGTCATTGTTATGAGTCTGATCAACGAAGCTAAGCCTTTCCTTTAGTTTAACAATTTCACAAACAAGCTTTTGACTCTCCTTTTTGTGTAGACCAATTTGTTTCATAAGAGTTTGTTTTTCAGATTTCAAATGATCTAGATCTGTAGTAATAGAGTCAAAGTCTTGTAGTTGTCTTCTAAAAATTTCATTTTCAGTTTTCAGAGTTTCAAGATTTTCACCTCCTAGTTTTTCCAGCTTCTTTTTCAGTCTTCTATACCTCTTACTCATTTTTTCATGGGAGTGTAACAGATCAGCATAGGCATCTTCCCAGTCATCTAAAGTGAAACTAGAGAAGGGGATGATTACCTTTTCAGCATCTTGGAGTTCCTCTTGATCACTGCTATGGTTGCTCTCGTCAGCCATCATGCAGTTGTTCTCATTCATCCTCTGAGCTAGCTTCAGCTGATCCAGAATGTCCTTAGCGGACCTGCAGTCATAAAAATAAGAATGTAGAGCCTTGTCAGTAGCTGCTCTCATCAGATTAAAGGCTTTCTGATTTTCTCCATATTTTGACTTGTGACTTTTAGTCCATTTGGACTTTTCCTTTGGCAATCTGTGGGGACCTTGTGAAATTAATTTCCACAGATCCGGATTAATCATTTTCACATAATTGTGAAGACTGCTAATCCATGAGTTAAAGTTAGAGCCATTGAAAACCGGTGGAGAACCCATTGAATAAATCCGCAAACAGATTAATGCAGCAAAGGGTAGAAACAGATAAGCACCAAGGGACAACAGGATCCTCTGCAGATCGTTGGATCTGATCAATCAGAGAACCGCTCTGATACCAATTGATAGGTTCGGAGCAGTATTCAGAGGGGGGGTGAATGAATATAACCCGTTAAAAAACTTCACCCAATTAAAACTAGAATAATAACAAGACAGATTCGACAATCTGAAGCTCAACTGGAATATCGCTCTCTTGACAGATTAAAAAAATCTAAGAAAACTAATCAACACTTCTGCTCAACCAGAAGCCAAACGCTTAGAGCGCCCCTATGCAATCATCTAGCGGAAGCAAAAGCAGATAAACCAAACCACAATGCACAAGGGGTTTTAGGTGGTTCGGTCCTCCAGACCTACATCCACCCCACACTCAACCGAGTGTGGCTTCACTAGCTCACGCTAGAAACATCAGACTCAGTCTGCAACAAATGTTGCCAAACAGCTTGACCAGGGGAACAACCTCCCCTCTTCCTCCCAACCGGAGGGAACCACTAGTGACACCAGTCACTAGCAAACCAGAGACGCAAGTCTCTCTTCCTCCAGACCGGAGGGAACACCTAGTCTTGCAACCCACAAGACTAGAACCGGAGGACCAATCCTCCCTTCCTCCAAACCGGAGGGGAACCTAGAGACCCAAGTCTCTCTTCCTCTGAACACCAGAGGGAAGCACAAGTGACACTACGTCACCTGCAAACCAGAGGTCTAGGACCTCTCTTCCTCCCAATCGGAGGGACCCTTGGACTTGAAACCTACAAGCCCAGAACCGGAGGATGAGCCTCCCTTCCTCTAACCAGAGGGAAACCACAAGTAGCACCCAGCTACTTGCAACCGGAGATGGCAATCTCCCTTCTCCAGAACCAACAGGAGGGATCCCGACCTCTCTACAGAGAATCGGAAAAACAGCAAATGAATAAAAACAAAAATGAAACCAGCAACAGAAAGCTGAAAAGATAAAAACTAATGTGGCTCTCGCAGGAGCTGGCTGGCCTGGATTTGATCCACGGCCCAGCAAGAACAGATCTTCAGTTGAAGCTTTTATCACTCTAGCTCTCTCTTCTTCTCTATTCTTCTTCCTCTTCTTCTCTTCACACTCTGCTATCTCGATCTCTTACTCAATCTCTCTTTCTTTTTCTTTCTCTCTCTCTTTTTCCTCTTCTTCTTCCTCTTCTTCTCCTCTTCTTCTCCTCTGTCTGGATCGTGGCTCTCTGTATGGACTTCACCTTTCGCCCAACTCGATCAATCTTCTTCTGTGGAAGAAGGCTCATATATATAGCAGCAGCAGCATCATCAGCCCCGATGTGTGACCTCCACATTTCCAGCCCTAAATATTAGGACCACGTGGCAGTCACTCAGCAAGCTTCATTCCAGCCTCGGATCACGTGCTGCCCAGTCATTTGGGAATGTTCTTCCTCGAACCTGCAAGGAGATACAAACCATTAACACTGAGGGCCACAATAACTAAAGCTGCACGAGGTATGTGGTAGCAGTTCTAGATGCACTGAGAAAGACACGACATTCAGTGGTGACAAAAACAAACATTACAAGGAGAACGACACGAAGTCACTATAACAAAACACGCACTACAACAAGAACGACACGAGGTAGGATGAGAACAGCACGAAGTGAGAAGGAAACAACACGCGGACATAATAACTAAGAACGACACGAGTACACTGTAACAGATCAGACACAACGAAGGGAACGACACGAGGTGAGGTTATAAAACAGAAGAGACACAAGGTCTAGAAAAGGCAACACGAAGACACGAAAATAAAAACAACAAAAACACAAATACTAGACCAACACGAGGTTATGAATGCAAAAACAACACAAGGACAAACACGGGCTGACAACAGAAACCGACACGAAGTGGTTACAAACAAGCAAGACACGAGGTCTACGTAAAGCAACACGAAGTGTGGTCAAGGTGAGAAAGACACGAGGTCTAATGAGAAAGACCAACACGAAGATAGTGAAAACAGCACGAAGTAAAGAACAACGACACGAAGTGTAGTGGTGACAAAAACACACACTACACAGAGAACGACACGAGGTGGCACAGAAAGCAACACGAGGTGTTGCGATGTCTTGCACTCAATAGAACAAAAACGACACGAAGACACAACAAGGAAAATGACACGAAGACACAAGAGCAAACATAAAGAGGATGACACGAGATGAGCAACTAAATAAAGAAGAAACGACACGAAGTAAACTCAACACGAAGACAGATCAACACGAAGACACAAATACTAAAACAACACGAAGACGATGGTTGCTGTAGTGCAATGTCTAGATATGAAATCCAAAGCAAGCGGCTGTACAGACTTGAAGAATAAGCCAATGTACAGACTTACGGTAACAGTCTGATGTACAGACTTTGAAGAACAGTCCAATGTATGGACTTGAAATCGAAGACCAATGTGCAGACTTGGTTTTGAAGACTAGTCTGCAGACTTCAAGTTTAACTGTGGATGTACTGACTTGAAGCTCTTGAAGCAGTGTACAGACTTCGAAGTTCCAGTGTGGATGTACAAACTTGATCATCCAGCAATGTATAGGCTTTCAATGTGAAGACTTGAATATGTGGAAGCTACAGTGAAAGAGTGTACACACTTGACCGTGATCTCTGCAGCGAATGTATAGACTTTCAGTGAAGGGCGTTGTGTAGACTTTGGCTTGGAACGAAGGTAGGAATGAGGCCGTATAGACTTGGCCAGAACGTAGGGAAAAACACCAATGTGCAGACATGAACATCCAGCAGTGTATAGACTTCGTGAACAAAATGCAATGCTGACTGATGTATACACTTGGCAAATAGTGTAATGCTTGAACAAACAATTAGCCACTACGTTAACCCAATCTAGCCATATTCATGAATTAGCTATTCAAGCAAACAGTCAGATATTCAGGCAGTCAAACAGTCATCTATAAGAATCTAGCACACCTCAGTGTGACTCATGCTGTGTCAGCCATCATCAAAACCACACAGGGGCACAACAGCTTGTGTGTAGGTGAACCAGGTTGACAGTGATGGGGTGCATGGCGATGGTGGCTAGATTGGGTTCTCAGATGAGGTGGGGCTGTATGGCAATGGACGCTGGGTTCACCGGTGGGGTAGGATGCCTGCGAAGGGGAGAGAGGGGAGGGAGATGGGTGCACCTGCGGTGCCCCTGTTCAAAACAGGGGGCCACCGCGGGGGTTTTGAGAGAGTGAGAGAGAGGGAGGAAGGAGGGCAGGCGGTCGGTAGGGCTTGGAAGTGGTGTGTGTGGGAATAGGTGAGCATGCATGCGAGGGACAGGGTGAGGGCTCACGATCGGTGAAGGCGAGTTGGAGGGTAGATGAGAGAGGGAGAAAGAGGGTAACGAAGGGAGGGGGCATGGGAGGTGCAGAGTTTGAAGGGAGGAGAGGGGAACGAGGGCCTGAGGTCACTCGGGCTGCTGGGACATCATGGACAGGGCGTGGGGCGTGGTGGGCTTCACGGTGCCGTGCTCTCTGTGTTCGTGGATGCCGCCTTGCTCGGAGGGGAGGCCTTGCTCGGAGGGGAGGCGGACGTGCTCGGACGCGGGGTTGCATGGCCGGATGCCATGCTCGCCGTGTTCGGGAGGGAGAGTGCACGTGGAAGCCGTTGTGCTTGGGGGGGAAGGCTGTGCTTGGAGGAAGGGGGTGCTGGGCTCGCCCACGCGCGGTTGGGATGTCGACGTGCTCGGTGCCGTTCTCAGACGGAGGAGGAGCTGCTGGCCCTCGCGTGCTCGGAACTATAGCGGCAACGACTCTGCTAGGTGCGGCTGAGGACGTAGCTGGGGTGTTCGCCAGACGCGGACATACGTTTTAGACGATGGTGGTGGGGAAAAAGCTGGAAGAGGAGGATAGCACGGAGGCTGCTACGGCGAGCGGGCTTCCGGTGTCAGATGGAGGGGAAGGCGGACAGGCGTGATAGAGAGAGTGGTCCGACAGTGGGTTTGAGAGAAAGAGAGAACGGGACAAGCGGGTGGGGGAAAGGATAGGGTCCGCTTCTCACGACCAAAGGCTTCTCACCCATAGGACAGGGGCATCTCACCCCATCTCCTTCTCGGAGAACATAAGGCTTCTCACCTCACGTAGGATAGTGGTTTCCAAAAATTCTAATCAACATAATTCTCTCTTAAAGAGAGGTTACATGTCACCTTTATAGACTCCACAAAGAAAATCAAAAGACACTCATTAAACTTCAACTAACACCTAACACCTAAGACTCATTATATCTCTAGTGGGAAGACTAAAAGACACTTAAAAAGAAGACTACATGATGTGGATATTTTATTTCCACTATAAAAGAAAACACACATTTAGGCCCACTAATATGGCCCATTAACACAAAACACTTAAAATAGCAAATATAGTTTGATAGTTGCCCAAGTTGATTGGCGATCCCGTCAAACCCCTCCGCTTGGAGGAGGTTCGACCTCGAACCTCATAGCTCAGGATCCCGGTATGATGGAATAGCCTGATTCCCTAAGCTCTGATACTAATTTGATGTGATACGAACCTCCGAGTCTGATATTTTCTCTTCTTTTCATTTTCTCCCATTTTGTTTTCTGTCCATCATCATTTCCACCAAATAATACAGCTCCAGTTCCTTGAGAGTGTAAGTGAATGGCGAGCTCTGGTACGCATGCAGGTGGCATCCTCATTATTGACACCAACGGTAGACTTCAAAGAGCTTTTGGACTAGGGGACAACATTGTTGTCTGCTCCAGAGAACCATCCTTAGTTGTGTCAACAGTAGCTTCAGTTTTATCGCTTGATCCATTTCCCTTTCTACTTCCCTCTAGAGGAACAAATCTAGCCCCCTGCTCAGTATCTAAATCCATGTGGTGTTTATTGTTAAGTTTCCGAAGAGCAATATTCATCTGATTAGTCCCTTCTTGAAGAAGCCTAGTATGATATGCTTTCCCATGCTTGCTCATCAATCTAAGCATATCCTATGCGCCTCATTCTTTTCTTTTCTTAACACAAAATAACTTCCCGTAGAGAGAGGGAAAATGAGAGGATGAGAGGGGTGATGAGAGAGAGAGACACCCGCGGTCATGCGACTAACGTGGGGAGGGAGGAGAGAGAAACAGAGAGGATGGGTAGAGAGAGAGAATAGTGAAGCCGTTGGCGACGTTGGCAGGATCTCGGCGTGCTCGGAGTGTTGGCGACGTCGACGGGATGAGCGCTACAGGTGGCTTGCATGGCAAGGTGCCAAGCTCATTGTCTGGTCGATGTGTTCACCACGCTGAGGATATCGCCGTGCCCCGGAGGTGATCATGCTCGGAGAGAGGCGGAGCGACGTGTCATGCTGCCTACTAGAACTCTGCGTATAGCTCCGAGGGACGGTGCGTCCGGGCTTGGACGTCATGGGTGGGAACTGGCATGCTCGGACGTGCGGCAGTGGAGCGCTAGGGTGGTGCGAAGGGTGATGGAAGTGACTGGAGGCCAGGGGCGGGAGAAAGAGAAGGGGGGTGTGAGGGAGATGGACTTGTAGTGGCTTGTGTGTAGGTGAACCAGGTTGACAGTGATGGGGTGCATGGCGATGGTGGCTAGATTGGGTTCTCAGACGAGGTGGGGCTGTATGGCAATGGACGCTGGGTTCACCGGTGGGGTAGAATGCCTGCGAAGGGGAGAGAGGGGAGGGAGATGGGTGCACCCGCGGTGCCCCTGTTCCAAACAGGGGGCCGCCGTGGGGGTTTTGAGAGAGTGAGGGAGAGGGAGGAAGGAGGGAAGGCGGTCGGTAGGGCTTGCAAGTGGTGTGTGTGGGAATAGGTGAGCATGCATGCGAGGGACAGGGTGAGGGCTCGCGATCGGTGAAGGCGAGTTGGAGGGTAGATGAGAGAGGGAGAAAGAGGGTAACGAAGGGAGGGGGCATGGGCGGTGCAGAGTTTGAAGGGAGGAGAGGGGAACGATGGCCTGAGGGCGCTCGGGCTGCTGGGACATCGTGCACAGGGCGTGGGGCATGGCGGGCTTCACGGTGCCGTGCTCTCCGTGTTCGTGGATGCCGCCTTGCTCGGAGGGGAGGCGGACGTGCTCGGACGCGGGGTTGCATGGCCGGATGCCATGCTCGCCGTGTTCGGGAGGGAGAGTGCACGTGGAAGCCGTTGTGCTTGGGGGGGAAGGCCATGCTTGGAGGAAGGGGGTGTTGGGCTCGCCCACGCGCGGTTGGGATGTCGACGTGCTCGGTGCCGTTCTCAGACGGAGGCGGAGCTGCTGGCCCTCGCGTGCTCGGAACTATAGCGGCAACGACTCTGCTAGGTGCGGCTGAGGACGTAGCTGGGGTGTTCGCCAGACGCGGACATACGTTTTAGATGATGGTGGCGGGGAAAAAGCTGGAAGAGGAGGATAGCACAGAGGCTGCTACGGCGAGCGGGCTGCCGGTGTCAGATGGAGGGGAAGGCGGACAAGCGTGATAGAGAGAGTGGTCCGACAGTGGGTTTGAGAGAAAGAGAGAACGGGACAAGCGGGTGGGGGAAAGGATAGGGTCCGCTTCTCACGACCAAAGGCTTCTCACCCATAGGACAGGGGCATCTCACCCCATCTCCTTCTCGGAGAACATAAGGCTTCTCACCTCACGTAGGATAGTGGTTTCCAAAAATTCTAATCAACTTAATTGTCTCTTAAAGAGAGGTTACATGTCACCTTTATAGACTCCACAAAGAAAATCAAAAGACACTCATTAAACTTCAACTAACACCTAACACCTAAGACTCATTATATCTCTAGTGGGAAGACTAAAAGACACTTAAAAAAAAGACTACATGATGTGGATATTTTATTTCCACTATAAAAGAAAACACACATTTAGGCCCACTAATATGGCCCATTAACACAAAACACTTAAAATAGCAAATATAGTTTGATAGTTGCTCAAGTTGATTGACGATCCCGTCACTTAGTGCCTTGCTTTGCTTATCTGGTTGTGGTGCATTCTTGTCGATTGTCTTGTGCGCTATTGTTTACTAACTGTTGTAATGGCACATCCTCCAATCTTCAAAGGTAATGATCTTGATCTATGGCTGAAGAACTTACATCGGTATGTTAGATCGACTGATCCTGAACTTTGGAAAGTAATGGTCCACGGTCCACACAAATTATCAAAAGATAAATCTAGATGGACTGATAAGGATAGACTGAAAGACTCTGTAAACTCGAGAGCATTAGATTTAATGAAAGCATCACTTGACAGAGCTCTAATTTCACGTGTTTCTTCTTGTAGGTCTGCCAAGGAGATTTTGGAGAAACTAAAGCTTACCAAGAATCACAACACATGTCTGATGGCTGACCGGAGCAATGATCATGAGGAAACTGCATCCAAGGTAAGCTCTGAATCCGAAGAAATCTCGATTGATGATTTATGGGATATAAATGAGGAACTGTCTGATAGATGTGAAAAATTAAAATCTGAGAATAAAAGGTTGAAAAAGAAACTTGATCAGGAGAGATCAAAAGCTTCATGTGAAAATTGCTTAAAATTGAAACAATCTTATGATGCATGCTTGTCTGATATTCAGACATATAAGGAACAAATCGAAAAACTCAAAAATCAGTCCAAAGAATTTGAACACAAATCAATGAATCTTAAAAAAGAAAATAGAATGATTTCTGAGAAATTGGAGGCTGAAAAAGTAATGAATCTAGAGCTTCAGAAAAATCTCAACAAACCTCAATCTGAGAAACAACAGGAAATGATTTATGAATGTCAGTTCTCCTTAGACGATTGGATGCCTGATAATGAACTCCTAGAGCAAAACAGTAAACTGAAAGAGGAAATTAATAAGCTGAAACACCTAAACTCAGCAATGTCTGAGAGGCTAATCACTTTAGAAAAAGGGAAGAGTGTAAACCTGGTGAGCTCTAGTGAGTTGCTGAATGCTGAACAAGAAATTGCAAACATAAAGACCATTAATCAGATGTTAAACGAAAAGGCTGTGTGCTATGAAGATAAAATTGCTAACTATGAACTTCATGTTTCCAAACTGCAATCTGAAATTTCAAGTTTGACTTAATCTTTGGCTAAATTTGTGAGTGGAAAAGAAAATTTGGATAAGCTCCTTGGTAGCAAAATTAATTTCCAGCACGAGGGTCTGGGCTTTAACCCAGCTAATAAAAAGGGGTTTGACAGTAAGCTTCACACTTCATTTGTGCATAGTTCTGAGTGAACCAGCACATCTAGTATACCTATCTTCCAATTCAGTGCTCAGAAAAACCAAAAATCCACTGTCAGTCCCAAAACTGAAGAACAAACTCAAAAACTGAAAAAGAATAAAAATTCATAGAAAAAGGACAAAGATGCTCCTGTTGGTACAAAGATTGCTGCACGCAAGTCACATGATCTCTCACACACTCATACTAAAAGGGGGTCATGTTATTATTGTGGGAAATTTGGTCATGAGATGGCTGAGTGTTTTGTGATGAAGAAGGATGATCTGAAATTTAACAGAATTCATGCTAGGAATTCTCAGGTTAAGAAATCTTCTTTAGCTCAGAATAAAAGAATTCAGTGCTTTTACTGTCACAGAATTGGTCATCTTATGCACAATTGTAAACTAAAGAAACAGGATGATTTCAATGCTAGAAAATTACATGATAGAACTGTTCAGACTAAAAATCATGCAAGTCATAAGAAGAAAATTCAATGTTATTGTTGTGGCAAGCTGGGCCACACTGGAGCCCACTACTGGCATAAACAGGGAAAGAAACTTAATTTTGAATTTTTCAAATTCTCTGCAAATAGAAATGTTTTTGGTAGGAATAAAGCTGTTTTTAAAGAAAAGATTCTTGCATGTTTTGAATGTGGAAAACCTGGCCACCGAGCTTCTGAATGCTGGTGGGCAGGTAATGGTAAATCAAAATTTCATGCAAGCAACAGAATTTTTTTTGCCAACTTACATAGATTCCATGATTATACTAATGTCCACAAAAAGAATTCAAGGGCTGTTACATGATGTAGATATTGTGGAAAGTATGGTCACTCTATGAATAATTGCTACCTGATGGATTATGATGATAATGTTGCTAAAAGATCATCCAGAACACATGTCAGAGTTAACTCGGGACCCAAGGCTATTTGGGTCCCTACAGGATCAAGTTGATTAACATGCTACAGGTGTGCCTTGGTATGAAAAAGAGGGGTAAATAAACCAGGGCACTCAACAAGAAGACCCCAGGATCCCGCTCTTCAAGTTTGTTCTGACCATCAAGTTTAAATTCCATTATATGAAATTGTGAACTTGAAATGACTGCATATCATGTTGATCTGTTGGTGCTAAACTGAAGTTTTCTGAAATCTGAATTGCACAATCATGCTTATGGTAATTCTCTTCTCTCTAATTTGCATGAATCATATCTGAATATAAAATTTGATATCATGTGATGTGCTTTTAATACATTTCATGCATATAGTCAGGGGGAGTCCAACTGTTTTTGATCAATCATATTGCTGCTTATGTTTTATCCTTCACATGATGCATCTAGACAGGGGGATCATTTAAAAATTAGGGTTTAGTTTGTCACACTCTGAACACCTCTTGTCTAGTAATTGAATAACTCTCATCTGATTTCATACTATCTCTCTTGATAATGGATTTTGCCTTCTACTCATTATGTTGTCAAAGAAGAGCTTCTTTCAACCTTCTTCATGTTACTACATGTCAGCTGATCTGTCTGAATTCCAGACTCAGCTACTGTTTGTTGATATACACTCTTCTGATATATTCCTTCATGTTGTTGACTCTTACACCAGCTTACACTCATCCTTCACATTCTTCTTAGCTGGTTTGAATGATTGTGTCTAGTGTTGATTGTTGATCAGCTGTGTCTGTATTAGGTCTGAGGAACTTAAGATGCATGTCATGCAATTCAGTCTGAGAACTTTGTAGAAATTCCTATCATATAGATTTAAGAATTACCACTGAATCAAACTGATATAAGATTAATGTATTCTCAGATTTGTAATTAAATGAATTGAAAATATCTAAATGATAAGCTTTAATAAATCTTAACCATCTGTGTCATAAAAACCTTAGACTCACTCATCAGATATCTGAATATTTGAAATCAGGGCTACTTTGGTTAAGATAAATAGAGTGAGTATTGCTGTTAAACATAAACTTTGAAAAATTTGACAGGAAATAAAATCAGTGAGTACTGAAATAACTTTGTTCACTGAGAAACTGGGTTTTCCATCAAAGAAATGGAGTGAACCCAAGTCATGAAGTGTCATATTCACTTAAAATAAAAATTCATTGAGAACCTGACAGAGCAATGGCAATTCTGTGTTGAGTAACTGGGGAGTCTGGCCTCTGATCAAGGTGTTTTCTCATGTAAAAAGATACTTATATTGCTAACTCTGTTCTCGAAGTTGAGAGGCAATGACAGTTATCACACTGAGTAACTGGGTCACTTCACCTGAGACGTTTTGTGCCTCATGTAAAAAGGTGTTGATCAACCTAAATTGCTCAGAAAAAATATAATGTGCTTCAAATGAAAATATATTGAAAATTCTGTCAACTCATGTTCTTGTAAAAGTGTTTAACCTCAGTACTACTCTGTGTAACTTTCAAAGGAGCTGTTGAGATCATGTGTGTAAGATAAAGATGATTGGTTTTGAGTGCTATCTGACTATTCGGTTCACCTTTATTAAAACTTGGATTCAGATATGAGTATTGAGTTTAATTTGACAAATTTGGTATACATCAAAGTTAAATCAGATTGGTTGAGTTGCCAATTCATAACCCTTTATGATAGAAGAGTCTACTCTTCTTAAGACTTATTGTAGTGGTGCAAGCATTAAAATCCCTCATGATCAGATTCATTCCTAACAGCCTGATCAACATAAATCTTGGTTCCAAATCTCTCTTAACTATTGATTATTCATTTAGATGTCTTATGATTATTGTTGTCTACTTTTACCTTCCTATCATCAATCACTTTACTCTCCACACTGTTGAAATCTTCCATCCTGACTTCACTCATATTCTCAGGGGGAGCTTTGGTTATTATTTGCTTTAAGAGGAGAGTAGTTCTGCATGCATGTTGATAGGGGGAGAGATATTTTCTTGTCATAAGGGGGAACTCCATTTCAATGAACTATGTTTCATTCTCTATATTCTGAATTTGTGGGGAAAATAGTCTGTGTGCTGAATTCTGTCTCTCAAACCATTTCCTTTTTGATTATGTCAAAGGGGGAGAATAGTTTGACGAGTCAGTGTGACTCATTATGTTGCCATCATCAAAAAGGGGGAGATTGTTGTGCCCCTTGTGCTTTGATGATAATGTGGTGTTTTAATGATAGCAACATGAATGAGTCACCATATTGTTTTGTTAAGAACAACACATTGAGTCACCATATTGTTCTGTGGAGATTGCATGAGTGTGCTAGGCCATGCAGTATTTCATACTCAATGCATATTTCGCTACATGCTAGTGTCCATACGGTCAAAGGTCTGAGCAATCCTTGGGCGCTGCATAAGCATACTCAGTGCATATGTCTTCACATAAAGTATGTGCAGGGCTAGTTCAAGCCTGAGCTAAGGCTAGCTCTAGTATGTGCAGATGTTTTGCATAATACATGTTAGGTCAGTGTGGCCCACGCATCAAGTCTGTACAGGCAAGTCTGTGCAGGCAAGTCTGTACATTGTCTGGTTGGTTCAACACAAAGTCTATACATTGTCTTGTTGGTCCAACATAAAGTCTGTACATCGTTTACACTCCACACGACATGAAGTCGGCGCACCCTTGTCTTGCATGCATAAGTCAAGTCTGTACATCGTTTAGTTGCATGCCACAGAGTTGAGCAAGTCTACACATCAGTTTGCCTTGCTTCATGCATAAAGTCTATACATCCATAGCAAGTCTGCACATTCCTTTTTTCCAAAGTCTATACACTATCTGGTCGCACACACACAAGTCAATACATTCCTATCTTTACCTACGTTCACTGTTTTAGCATGAACACATTCAAAGTCCATACATTGTCCGTCCACAAAGTCCATGCATTGCCCTGTAGCATGCACGAACTCAAGTCTGTACATCGTCCAGTTGCACACGACGTCTTTGCTAAGGATTATAAATGTCCATCTCATTTAGCGTCTCATGTTAAGATCCGTCTCACTTAGCGTCTAAGGTCGTGTGAACATTGCATTGGCTAAGTCTATACATTGCTCCGTCTCACTTAGCGTCTCATGTTAAGATCCGTCTCACATAGCGCTTCAAGTCTGTACATTGTCCTACTTTAGGCACGCAGAGTCTGTACATTCGGTGTCTGCATCTCATGAATTCCAAGTCTGTACACTTGTTGTCTGCATCACAAGCATTCAAGTCTATACACTCTTTGTGTCTGCATCACATGCATTCAAAGTCTGTACACTCGTGAATGAAATGCCCGTGCATTCATTCTCGTTGTACATACTTTCTCATATATGCACACTGCACTTGGTGCATCAAGTCTGTACAGGGTATGCTTATTTATCAAACTTACTCGATGCATTCTTTCTTTCCTTTCAGATAAATCCACATGGATAACAAGTCTGTTTTATTACAGAGCTACTGCTCTGTGAGCGACGTCACGCGGTTCCGGGTGCGAAGAGGACGCGGAGCGCGCGGGCTCCTTCTTTTTGTTTGCTGCAACACAGAAATAAGAGAAAAGAGAAGGGGCCACCACGGGAGATTGCTCCGGCGGGGCGAGCGGGACAAATGTAATATAGTAAGATATGGGGGTTAAACGGCCATAGCGGGAAGTGACTCGCCGCGACCTCGGGGGACGGGAATGGTGCAGAAATTAAATAGCAAGAATTGAAACGGTCATTGGGGAAGTGACTCGCCGCGGCCTCGAGAATATGAGCAGATAAGGATATAACAGAATATAAGGAGAATATAAAGAGCGGGAATTTAAACGGCCATTGGGGAAGTGACTCGCCGCGACCTCGAGAACATGAATAGATAAGAATATAATATATAAGAACGAGAATTTAAACGGCCATTGGGGAAGTGACTCGCCGCGGCCTCGAGAATATGAATAGATAAGAATATAACATATAAGAACGGGAATTTAAACGGCCATTGGGAAAGTGACTCGCCGCGGCCTCAAGAATATGAGCAGAATACAACAGAATATAAAGAGAGTATAAGAACGGAAATTTAAATGGCCATTGGGGAAGTGACTCGCCGCGGCCTCGAGAACAAGATGTGATCGCCAGGGGCCGAAAGACCCCAAAATAAAGAAAGTGATCACGCCTACCTCAAGAGCGGGAGATGGCGGGTTGCTTCTTCCTCCCCCTTCGGCCGGCCGACGGAGAGGGCTTTCCTTGGGTACCCTTGCAAAATAACGACAAACAAGTAACGAGTGGATTAGAAAGATGAAGGTGTAGTATTCAAATCCTTGCGATAAAAATAACGAAATGATGGAAAGACACACACCTGGTTGGTGTTATCTTTTAAACCCCTCTCGGACTCGAGTAGGAGGAAAATGAGATGATGGATGCAAGAAGTATATAAGAAGAGGCGCCCTTATGAAGGGGGATAGATGATGCGAGATGATGAATGTAAAAGAACTAAGAAGAAAAGGAAAGGATTGGCTTATTGGATGTGCCGATGGTGAAATCCGGCGGAGCTCCGGCAGCGTAGGGATGGCATGGAAGCGCGGCGGATGAAGACTACCTTCCTCTCGCGAGCGTGGGCACCCGAGAAGCCGGCAGAACCTCCACCTACAAAAGACCCCACGGGTTAGAAAATGACTCCGGTAGCCTCTGGGCTTCGGCAGCCTATCGGATCTCTTCGAAGCTCCCCCAGAACTGAGGGGGTGGGCCTCTATTTATAGGGCTCCGGAGGGTGGAGGCGTCCAGGACCCTGACACCTCCATCAGGGCCGAACTAATATTTTATTCTATTTTTATTTATTTTTATGAAATATTTTTGTGGAGGTGTCCAGGGACCCGGACGCCTCCAACAGGTCCACCGAACACCGCCGACGGCCGCACGCGATTTGGCACAACACGTGGTTTTGTGAGCGGCGCCTTGTTATTTTGAAATGGGCGCGTCCAGCGGGCTGGACGTCTCCATAATTTGGATTTTTTCACACACGACAAACCATCGTTCGGTGATCGGCGCCCGTGAGGGAGTTGATGGAGGCGTCCAGGGGCCTGGACGCCTCCATAAATATATTATATTTTATTATTATGTTTTGTTTTTATGCCAAAGCTGGCATTTTAATTTTTATACTTGTTTTTTATGGAGGCGTCCAGGGTCCTGGACGCCTCCATTAATATATATTTTTTATTTATGTTTTGCCTTTTATGCCAACTGGCATTTTACATATTTTTTTTATATTAGTTTTTATGGAGGCGTCCAGGGTCCTAGACACCTCCATTAATATATATTTTTTTATTTACTTTTGGGCTCTGAAAAACAAATAAAATAAATTAAAAGAATGGGGGCGTCCAGGGGCCTGGACGCCCCCATTAAGACCCACCCGGGTCCTCAGTTTAGGCGTTGGCGGCCGCCTGGCAGACATCCTTCTTGATTCCGGAACCTCCTGATGCGTCTGACTTGTGTTGATGCCGTCCGAATGCCGTGACGAGATGATTCCGGATGCCGGAAAAGGCAGAAGAAGACCCAAGAAAAGGAAGTATTTAAGAGATTCGAAATGCTTAAGCCGTCGCGGGGCGTTGTATAGTAATATGAGACTTTCTCAGGAGACGTCAAGAATGGCGTGTCTACAGCTGCCCCGCATTGGCGTCTGCTTTGCAAGGGAGCGACACGTAGTGGAATGGTATCGAAGTGGAGTGAAATGAAGTGGGAGCGGACTCATAAGTTGATGCCAAGGTGTGATGCGACACGCTTTTGACGTTACTGTCTGGAATCTTTCTTGAAGTTTCAATGAGGCGACCTTGAAGAAGGTCTTTCAAATATTGACGATTGCTTGGACGGAGGTCAAATAAGGGAGGGTGAGATGTGCGCTCAGGCACGAAATAAAAAGAGACCAACTTCTCGGTGTGGAAGTACCTGGGTCATAAACCTGCAGGTTTCACCTTTGGGGAGCGGTTACCAGCCAACGTGGAAGTGCTGCGGCCAAGGTGGGTCAAGCAAGGTAAAAAGTAAAGTAATATCTGAGGGTCTGTCCAAACAAGGGTCACTTTTGGAAGAGCAGCGTAGGGCCGTTTCAAGGAAACTCAGTTATTTCATTCGGAGTGGAATATCTCATATTTGTAGGAATTGAAACACAACGGCTTTCACAATCGAATCACTTGAATGATCTTCCGCAATAAATCAAAGTCCTATATGAATGCATGCTGGGTTAAAATAAAAATTTAAAACAAACTAAAATAGAAAATAGCCAAGGATAATATTGTCAACTTGTTAAGAACGGGTCCGGATATCGATCCAGTGAGCCGACACTGGGCTGGGGCCCGTTTATCCGCGCACCAACTCACTGAATGGAACCGTCGTCCCCATGCTACCACAAGTTAACGGCCTATCCGTACAACCCAAATTCTTCTAGGATCATCACTATTTTTGTTGAAGGGGAACTCAAATCCCAGATTTGTTCGGGCCGCAAGGTCCTTGACATGTTCTAGTAGCGTAGGTATCGTATACTATGATGCATGACATGGTGAGACCAACCATTGAAAGGTGGGACAGGAGACAGGACAAAGACGTCCGTTAGTAAAACCTGCACAGACTAGCAAAGGTTAGCAACATCAGAAAGTAGCAGAATCACAGCAGAATCGCACCACAGTACAAAGGAGATCCAGACAAAATCTTGACAATGACCACCGATGTGACATGTTCCGTCCTGTAGCGATCTTCCCTTCCTATAAGAACTCCCCTTAGGCTAGTTCATTCAAAAGCACCAAGGTGGGTTTTGGAAGCTCAGGAGAGGAAAGAGAGGAGAATCTAGAGATTTTCAGGATGGAAGGAGAGTCTTCCCGCGTTATGAAGAGGAGCATGCCTAGCAGTGAGATCAGGCGACTCTCCGACCTCGAGGGTCATTTGAGTGGGACGATCATGTCGCATATGGTAAGCTGATTCATTTCAAATTTCTCCACGTGAACCTTCTTCTTACTTCCTTCCTTTCTTCTTCTTTCTTTTCTCTTCCAGCCATATCCACTCTTCCCAGGCCCGAGGAAGTTTTCCAAACTGCCATGGCTTTCAAAGCTAACTTCCAACATCTCCATCGGCATGAGGGCCATACTCTCGAAGTGGCATCTGCAGGGGCTCCTTATTCACGCCAAACACTATGAGAAGATTCGTATGGACTGGGCGGCTATGGGCGCACTAGTGGAGATCTGGCATCCCCAGACCCACACTTTTATCTTCCCGACCTTCGAGGTGACCATCCTCCTCGAGGAGGTGGAACTTCTGCTCGGATTGAAGAAATTCAAGAGTGACGGGAAGGTGAAGGCTATGCGGATGCTGACACGGGGGACTTCCGAAAGCGTCCTTGGAAGCTTCATGCCGCCCGACGCAGCCAGAAAGGTCCGTACTCAAAAGGGGATCGATCTCCAAAAGCTTGCAGAGTGGGTCATGGACGCCCTGAGAGGGTCACCAGACGATGACTATTTGGAGGGAATCATGAAGGGGTTCACCATTTGTCTAGCGGGTGCTCTCTTATTTCCTTATACCGACAACATGGTGGAGGAAGACCAACTGAGTGCTATCTGCGGGATCTGGCATGGAAAGAGGGTGGGACCCACTATCCTCGCCTACCTGTATAGTGGCCTTACTGCCTCGAGCATGGGTAAGCCTCCTTTTGGTTACGCACTTGTCCTGAGTTGCTGGATGGATTTACATTTCAAGTTTGA